>OY997268.1:535698478-538457670 GCA_963921465.1 Triticum timopheevii | reverse complement strand
ACGCGCTATCTCAGAGTGGTCATTTTGTAAACGATTGAAAAATAGCAAATATATTTTTTTTTCTTTTCTGCTTTATTTTTTCTTCTATCTATTTCTGAGTAGTTTTTTCTTTTCTGCTATATTTATTTTCTTCTATTTATTTCTGAGTAGTTTTTTTATTTTGTTTTTTTATTTTCTACTATAGTTTTTCTTCTTTTCTGCTATTTTTTCTTTTCTGCTATTTTTTCTTTTCTGCAAAACTTGATGGTCAAAGTCTGGAGTTATAACTTAAAAAAAAGAAATGTCGACGTGCAATTAGTTTTTGCCATAACAGAAGAAGTCCGGAGTTGTAATAAGTTATTAAAAATAAAAAAGAGGTGCAATGCTCGTTAATTTGCTTCAAGCCTTTTGGAATAGAGTAAACTACACTGCGCATAGCTCCATGCAGTCTACCGTATTCCTGATGTTGGAAATATGCCCTAGAGGCAATAATAAAAGTATTATTATATTTCCTTGTTCATGATAATTGTCTTTTATTCATGCTATAACTGTATTATCCGGAAATCGTAATACACGTGTGAATACATAAACCACAATATGTCCCTAGTGAGCCTCTAGTTGACTAGCTCGTTGTGATCAACAGATGGTCATGGTTTCCTGGCTATGGACATTGGATGTCATTGATAACGGGATCACATCATTAGGAGAATGATGTGATGGACAAGACCCAATCCTAAGCATAGCACAAGATCGTGTAGTTCGTTTGCTAGAGCTTTTCCAATGACAAGTATCTCTTCCTTTGACCATGAGATCGTGTAACTCCCGGATACCGTAGGAGGGCTTTGGGTGTATCAAACGTCACAACGTAACTGGGTGACTATAAAGGTGCACAACAGGTATCTCCGAAAGTGTCTGTTGGGTTGACACGGATCGAGACTGGGATTTGTCACTCCGTATGACGGAGAGGTATCTCTGGGCCCACTCGGTAATGCATCATCATAATGAGCTCAAAGTGACCAAGTGGTTGGTCACGGGATCATGCATTACGGTACAAGTAAAGTGACTTGACGGTAACGAGACTGAACAAGGTATTGGGATACCGACGATCGAGTCTCGGGCAAGTAACGTACCGATTGACAAAGGGAATTGTATACGGGGTTGTTTAATCCTCGACATCGTGCTTCATCCGATGAAATCATCGAGGAGCATGTGGGAGCCAACATGGGTATCCAGATCCCGCTGTTGGTTATTGCCCGAGAGTCGTCTCGGTCATGTCTGCGTGTCTCCCGAACCCGTAGGGTCTACACACTTAAGGTTCGGTGACGCTAGGGTTGTATGAATATGAGTATGCAGCATACCGAATGTTGTTCGGAGTCCCGGATGAGATCCCGGACGTCACGAGGAGTTTCGGAATGGTCCGGAGGTAAAGAGTTATATATAGGAAGTGGTATTTCGGCCATCGGGAAAGTTTCAGGGTCACCCGGTAATGTCCCGGGACCACCGGAAGGGTCCCGGGGGTCCACCGGGTGGGGCCACCCATCCCGGAGGGCCCCATGGGCTGAAGTGGGAGGGGACCAGCCCATAGTTGGCTGGTGCGCCCCCCTAGGCCCACCCCCTGCGCCTAGGGTTGAAACCCTAGGGTGGGGGGGCGCACCACATGCCTTGGGGGGCACTCCACCCCCCTGGCCGCCGCCCCCTTGGGAGATTGAATCTCCCAGGGCCGGTGCCCCCCCTGGGGGCCTATATAAAGGAGGGCAGGGGGAGGGCAGCCGCACCCTGTGCATTGGCGCCTCCCTCCCCCTGCTACACCTCGTCCTCCTCCCGTAGTCGCTTGGCGAAGCCCTGCTGGAGTTCTGCTGCATCCACCACCACACCATCGTGCTGCTGGATCATCATCAACGTCTCCTTCCCCCTTGCTGGATCAAGAAGGAGGAGACGTCTCCCGTCCCGTACGTGTTTTGAACGCGGAGGTGCTGTCCGTTCAGCACTTGGTCATTGGTAATCTGAATCACGGCGAGTACGACTCCATCATCACCATCCCCTTGAACGCTTCCGCACTCGATCTACAAGTGGTATGTAGATGCAATCTCTCTCCCATGACTCGTTGCTTAGATGAACTCATAGATGGATCTTGGTGAAACCGTAGGAAAATTTTTAATTTTCTGCAACGTTCCCCAACAGTGGCATCATGAGCTAGGTCTATGCGTAGTTCTCTATTGCATGAGTAGAACACAATTTTGTTGTGGGCGTGGATCTTGTCAACTTGCTTGCCACTACTAGTATTTTCTTGCTTCAGAGGTATTGTGGGATGAAGCGGCCCGGACCAACCTTACACGTACGCTTACGTGAGACCGGTTCCACCGACAGACATGCACTAGTTGCATAAGGTGGCTGGCGGGTGTCTGTCTCTCCCACTTTAGTTGGAGCGGATTCGATGAAAAGGGTCCTTATGAAGGGTAAATAGAAGTTGACAAAATGACTTGTGGTTATTTGTAGGTAAGAAAACATTCTTGCTAGAACCCAATTGTAGCCACGTGAAAGATGCAACAACAATTAGAGGACGTCTAACTTGTTTTTGCAGCAATTGTCATGTGATGTGATATGGCCAGAAGTTGTGATGAGTGATGAATGATATATTGTGATGTATGAGATCATGTCCTTGTAATAGGATTCACGACTTGCATGTCGATGAGTATGACAACCGGCAGGAGCCATAGGAGTTGTCTTTATTTTTGTATGACCTGCGTGTCATTGAAGAACGCCATGTAAATTACTTTACTTTATTGCTAAACGCGTTAGCCATAGAAGTAGAAGTAGTCATTGGCGTGACAACTTCATGAAGACACGATGATGGAGATCATGATGATGGAGATCATGGTGTCATGCCGGTGACAAGATGATCGTGGAGCCCCGAAGATGGAGATCAATGGAGCTATATGATACTGGCCATATCATGTCACTACTATATAATTGCATGTGATGTTTATTATGTTTATGCATCTTGTTTACTTAGAACAACGGTAGTAAATAAGATGATCCCTTACAACAATTTCAAGAAGTGTTCTCCCCTAACTGTGCACCGTTGCTATAGTTCGTCGTTTCGAAGCACCACGTGATGATCGGGTGTGATAGATCCTTACGTTCACATGCAACGGGTGTAAGACTGTTTTACACATGCAAAACACTTAGGGTTAACTTGACGAGCCTAGCATGTACAGACATGGCCTCGGAACACGGAGACCGAAAGGTCGAACACGAGTCGTATGGAAGATACGATCAACATGAAGATGTTCACCGACGATGACTAGTCCGTCTCACGTGATGATCGGACACGGCCTAGTCGACTTGAATCGTGTAACACTTAGATGACTAGAGGGATGTCTAATCTAAGTGGGAGTTCATAATTTGATTACATGAACTTAATTATAATGAACTTAGTCTAAAACCTTTGCAAATATGTCTTGTAGATCTAATGGCCAACGCTCATGTCAACATGAACTTCAACGCGTTCCTAGAGAAAACCAAGCTGAAAGATGATGGCAGCAACTATAAGGACTGGGTCCGGAACCTGAGGATCATCCTCATAGCTGCCAGGAAACAATATGTCCTAGAAGGACCGCTAGGTGACGCTCCCGTCCCAGAGAACCAAGACGTTATGAACGCTTGGCAGTCTCGTGTTGATGATTACTCCCTCGTTCAGTGTGGCATGCTTTACAGCTTAGAACCGGGGCTCCAAAAGTGTTTTGAGCATCACGGAGCATATGAGATGTTCGAAGAGCTGAAACTAGTTTTCCAAGCTCATGCCCGGGTCGAGAGATATGATGTCTCCGACAAGTTCTACAGTTGTAAGATGGAGGAAAACAGTTCTGTCAGTGAGCACATACTCAAAATGTCTGGGTTGCACAACCGTATGACCCAGCTGAACATTAACCTCCCAGATGAGGCGGTCATTGACAGAATCCTTCAGTCGCTCCCACCAAGCTACAAGAGCTTTGTGATGAACTACAATATGCAGGGGATGGTGAAGACCATTCCTGAAGTATTTTCAATGCTGAAGTTAGCAGAGGCTGAAATCAAGAAAGAACATCAAGTGTTGATGGTCAATAAGACCACTAAGTTCAAGAAGGGCAAGGGCAAGAAGAACTTTAAGAAGGACGGCAAGGATGTTGCCGCGCCCGGTAAGCCAGTTATCGGGAAGAAGTCAAAGAATGGACCCAAGCCTGAAACTGAGTGCTTTTATTGCAAGGGGAAGGGTCACTGGAAGCGGAACTGCCCCAAATACTTAGCGGATAAGAAGGCCGGCAACACCAAAGGTATATTTGATATACATGTAATTGATGTGTACCTTACCAGTACTCGTAGTAACTCCTGGGTATTTGATACCGGTGCCGTTGCTCATATTTGTAACTCACAGCAGGAGCTGCGGAATAAACGGAGACTGGCGAAGGACGAGGTGACGATGCGCGTCGGGAATGGTTCCAGGGTCGATGTGATCGCCGTCGGCACGCTACCTCTACATTTACCTACGGGATTAGTTATAAACCTTAATAATTGTTATTTGGTACCAAGTTTGAGCATGAACATTGTATCTGGATCTCGTTTGATACGAGATGGCTACTCATTTAAATCCGAGAATAATGGTTGTTCTATTTATATGAGAGATATGTTTTATGGTCATGCCCCTATGGTCAATGGTTTATTCTTAATGAATCTCGAGCGTAGTATTACAAATATTCATAGTGTGAATACCAAAAGATGTAAAGTTGATAACGATAGTCCCACATACTTGTGGCACTGCCGCCTTGGTCACATTGGTGTCAAGCGCATGAAGAAGCTCCATGCTGATGGACTTTTAGAGTCTCTCGATTATGAATCATTTGACACATGCGAACCATGCCTCATGGGCAAAATGACCAAGACTCCGCTCTCCGGAACAATGGAGCGAGCAACCAACTTATTGGAAATCATACATACCGATGTGTGCGGTCCAATGAGCGTTGAGGCTCGCGGAGGATATCGTTATGTTCTCACTCTCACTGATGACTTGAGTAGATATGGGTATGTCTACTTAATGAAACACAAGTCTGAGACCTTTGAAAAGTTCAAGGAATTTCAGAATGAGGTAGAGAATCAACGTGAGCGAAAGATAAAGTTCCTACGATCAGATCGTGGAGGAGAATACTTAAGTCACGAATTTGGTACACACTTAAGGAAATGTGGAATCGTTTCACAACTCACGCCGCCTGGAACACCTCAGCGTAACGGTGTGTCCGAACGTCGTAATCGCACTCTATTGGATATGGTGCGGTCTATGATGTCTCTTACCGATTTACCGCTATCATTTTGGGGATACGCTCTAGAGACAGCTACATTCACTTTAAATAGGGCACCATCTAAATCCGTTGAGACGACACCGTATGAATTATGGTTTGGGAAGCAACCTAAGCTGTCGTTTCTAAAAGTTTGGGGATGCGATGCTTATGTCAAGAAACTTCAACCTGAAAAGCTCGAACCCAAGTCGGAAAAATGCGTCTTCATAGGATACCCTAAGGAAACCGTTGGGTATACCTTCTACTTAAGATCTGAGGGCAAGATCTTTGTTGCCAAGAACGGATGCTTTCTGAAAAAAGAGTTTCTCTCGAAAGAAGTAAGTGGGAGGAAAGTAGAACTCGATGAAGTACTATCTCTCGAACGGGAAAGTGGTGCAGCGCAGGAAAATGTTCCTGTGATGCCTACACCAACTGAAGAGGAAAATAATGATGATGATCAAGGTACTTCGGATCAAGTTGCTACTGAACTTCGTAGGTCCACAAGGACACGTTCCGCACCAGAGTGGTACGGCAACCCTGTCCTGGAAATCATGTTGTTAGACAACAGTGAACCTTCGAACTATGAAGAAGCGATGGCGGGCCTAGATTCCAACAAATGGCTTGAAGCCATGAAATCCGAGATAGAATCCATGTATGAAAACAAAGTATGGACTTTGACAGACTTGCCCGATGAACGGCGAGCGATAGAAAACAAATGGATTTTTAAGAAGAAGACGGACGCGGATGGTAATGTTACCATCTATAAAGCTCGACTTGTCGCTAAGGGTTATCGACAAGTTCAAGGGATTGACTACGACGAGACATTCTCTCCCATAGCGAAGCTGAAGTCCGTCTGAATCATGTTAGCAATTGCCACATACTATGATTATGAGATATGGCAGCTGGACGTCAAAACAGCATTCCTTAACGGACATTTTAAGGAAGAGCTGTATATGATGCAGCCGGAAGGTTTTGTCGATCCTAAGAACGCTAACAAAGTATGCAAGCTCCAGCGATCCATTTATGGGCTGGTGCAAGCATCTCGGAGTTGGAACATTCGCTTTGATGAGATGATCAAAGCGTTTGGGTTTACGCAGACTTATGGAGAAGCCTGCATTTACAAGAAAGTGAGTGGGAGCTCTGTAGCATTTCTCATATTATATGTAGATGACATACTCCTGATGGGAAATGATATAGAACTTCTGGACAGCATTAAGGCCTACTTGAATAAGTGTTTTTCAATGAAGGACCTTGGAGAAGCTGCTTATATATTAGGCATCAAGATCTATAGAGATAGATCGAGACGCCTCATAGATCTTTCACAAAGCACATACCTTGATAAGATTTTGAAGAAGTTCAAAATGGATCAGTCCAAGAAGGGGTTCTTGCCTATGTTGCAAGGTGTGAGATTGAGCTCGGCTCAGTCCCCGACCACGGCAAAAGATAAAGAAGAGATGAGTGTCATCCCCTATGCTTCAGCCATAGGATCTATTATGTATGCCATGCTGTGTACCAGACCTGATGTAAACCTTGCCGTAAGTTTGGTAGCAAGGTACCAAAGTAATCCCGGCAAGGAACACTGGACAGCGGTCAAGAATATCCTGAAGTACCTGAAAAGGACAAAGGACATGTTTCTCGTTTATGGAGGTGACGAAGAGCTCGTCGTAAAGGGTTACGTCGATGCTAGCTTCGACACAGATCTGGATGACTCTAAGTCACAAACCGGATACGTGTATATGTTAAATGGTGGAGCAGTAAGCTGGTGCAGCTGCAAGCAGAGCGTAGTGGCGGGATCTACATGTGAAGCGGAATACATGGCAGCCTCGGAGGCAGCGCATGAAGCAATTTGGGTGAAGGAGTTCATCACCGACCTAGGAGTCATACCCAATGTGTCGGGGCCGATCAAACTCTTCTGTGACAACACTGGAGCTATTGCCCTAGCCAAGGAGCCCAGGTTTCACAAGAAGACCAGGCACATCAAGCGTCGTTTCAACTCCATCCGTGAAAATGTTCAAGATGGAGACATAGATATTTGCAAAGTACATACGGATCTGAATATCGCAGATCCGTTGACTAAACCTCTCTCACGAGCAAAACATGATCAACACCAGTACTCTATGGGTGTTCGATTCATCACAATGTAACTAGATTATTGACTCTAGTGCAAGTGGGAGACTGTTGGAAATATGCCCTAGAGGCAATAATAAAAGTATTATTATATTTCCTTGTTCATGATAATTGTCTTTTATTCATGCTATAACTGTATTATCCGGAAATCGTAATACACGTGTGAATACATAGACCACAATATGTCCCTAGTGAGCCTCTAGTTGACTAGCTCGTTGTGATCAACAGATAGTCATGGTTTCTTGGCTATGGACATTGGATGTCGTTGATAACGGGATCACATCATTAGGAGAATGATGTGATGGACAAGACCCAATCCTAAGCATAGCACAAGATCGTGTAGTTCGTTTGCTAGAGCTTTTCCAATGTCAAGTATCTCTTCCTTTGACCATGAGATCGTGTAACTCCCGGATACTGTAGGAGTGCTTTGGGTGTATCAAACGTCACAACGTAACTGGGTGACTATAAAGGTGCACTACAGGTATCTCCGAAAGTGTCTGTTGGGTTGACACGGATCGAGACTGGGATTTGTCACTCCGTATGACGGAGAGGTATCTCTGGGCCCACTCGGTAATGCATCATCATAATGAGCTCAAAGTGACCAAGTGGTTGGTCACGGGATTATGCATTACGGTACGAGTAAAGTGACTTGCCGGTAACGAGACTGAACAAGGTATTGGGATACCGACGATCGAGTCTCGGGCAAGTAACGTACCGATTGACAAAGGGAATTCTATACGGGGTTGTTTAATCCTCGACATCGTGGTTCATCCGATGAAATCATCGAGGAGCATGTGGGAGCCAACATGGGTATCCAGATCCCGCTGTTGGTTATTGCCCGAGAGTCGTCTCGGTCATGTCTGCGTGTCTCCCGAACCCATAGGGTCTACACACTTAAGGTTCGGTGACGCTAGGGTTGTATGAATATGAGTATGCAGCATACCGAATGTTGTTCGGAGTCCCGGATGAGATCCCGGACGTCACGAGGAGTTTCGGAATGGTCCGGAGGTAAAGAATTATATATAGGAAGTGGTATTTCGGCCATCGGGAAAGTTTCGGGGTCACCCGGTAATGTACCGGGACCACCGGAAGGGTCCCGGGGGTCCACCGGGTGGGGCCACCCATCCCGGAGGGCCCCATGGGCTGAAGTGGGAGGGGAACCAGCCCATAGTGGGCTGGTGCGCCCCCCTAGGCCCACCCCCTGCGCCTAGGGTTGAAACCCTGGGGTGGGGGGGCGCACCACATGCCTTGGGGGGCACTCCACCCCCCCTGGCCGCCGCCCCCTTGGGAGATTGAATCTCCCAGGGCCGGCGCCCCCCCTGGGGGCCTATATAAAGGAGGGCAGGGGGGAGGGCAGCCGCACCCTGTGCATTGGCGCCTCCCTCCCCCTGCTACACCTCGTCCTCCTCCCGTAGTCGCTTGGCGAAGCCCTGCTGGAGTTCTGCTGCATCCACCACCACACCGTCGTGCTGCTGGATCATCATCAACCTATCCTTCCCCCTTGCAGGATCAAGAAGGAGGAGACATCTCCCGTCCCGTATGTGTGTTGAACGCGGAGGTGCTGTCCATTCAGCACTTGGTCATCGGTAATCTGAATCACGGCGAGTACGACTCCGTCATCACCATCCCCTTGAACGCTTCCGCACTTGATCTACAAGTGGTATGTAGATGCAATCTCTCTCCCATGACTCGTTGCTTAGATGAACTCATAGATGGATCTTGGTGAAACCGTAGGAAAAATTTTAATTTTCTGCAATGTTCCCCAACACCTGAAGGCTTGAAGCTAAGCAACGTGAGCATTGAGCCTCTTCTTCATCGTCTCTGCACTCAGGGCTTATAAACCGCTCCTAGTCCCTCTCACTTCGCGAGGTGGGACTAAAAAACAGCTTGCCATAACCTCATTAGTACCGGTTCGTGGTACGAACCGGCACTAAATGGTGATGGTGGGGCCATAGCCTGACCGCAGGCTGACACAGCCTCTTTAGTACCGGTTCGTGGCATGAACCGGTACTAAAGGTTCGCCACGAACCAGTACTATTGATCGCCGCCACGAACCGGCACTAGTGTACACATTAGTGCCGGCTGAAATTCCAACCGGCACTATTGTGCTTCACATTTGACCCTTTTTCTACTAGTGGTCGATCTAACGTCCACCGGCACCCGACGAGTTCCGGGCTCTGACGAGGAAGAGTAGGGCATGGGAGACGGCGACGCCTTGAGTCCCATGAGCCGGCTCATGTACCATGCCCTACTCTACCTTGCCGTTTACCGGCCCAACATTCGGGGGAGCGTAGCCGACCGCGGGACATGGGCACGACGGAGCCAGACGAGCTCCGCTTAAAGATCACTTTACATTGCATGCAATAATATGAATTTGAGGTATCCGGATGTGGAATGCATCATTTAAGGTGTGACCTATTAGTGATGTGCCCGGGCGTGTTCGCGGCCGTTTGAGACCAACACTCTGGGGAGGGCAGCCGGCCGCAGGACATGGACACGGCGGAGCCGAACGAGCTCTGCTTAAAGATCGCATGTACATTACATGTAATAATATGAATTTAAGGTATCCGGATGTGGAAGTATTATTTGAGGCGTGATCTGTCGGTGATGCGACCGGACGCGTCCACGGCCGTTTGAGTGGCCGGATTTGCCAAGTTCGACTGTATATGTTCTTAGGTTACCTATTCAATGAACATGGGGACAACATCCATGCTTCATATCTTTAGTCTTCAAGGACCTTTGAGCATCATAGAGTCTCCGCCAAGAGGACGTGCTAACAGAGGGAAGCAGAAGGTGAAGTGGACGAGTAGTTCGCAGAAGGGGTGATATCCATTGCCGCAGTGGTGGCCGCATGCCCGCATGGACGACCGCTTTGATGAAACCAAAGAAAACAAGTGTGCCATTAAGCAGTAACAGCTTAAGCAAACAAACAAAACCCTAGCTGCCTCCTGGGTCGCTCCTGAGCGAGTGCGGAGGCACCGCCGCCCGTACCCAAAAGTCCCAAGCTAGCCACCAAATTTCCACCGCCGCTGGAGGAGGCTGACTCTCGACAGAGGACGGGGGCGGGACGCCTCCTCCGGCCCGGTTCTCCCCTGCTATCGCCTCTCCTCAAACCTTCACCCTTCCTCCGCCCATCAACCAACAATTTGGGGTCGTCAACCGCTGGCGAAGTTCTCACGACTCTCCATGCCCGCAGGCAGTGGGGATCCGGTCGCTTGGCTACTGCCCTATGTGTCGCCTAGTGCACTCCATCCAGGCTACTGGTGCTGGGTGGCTTTCTCTCGGTCGGGGCGCCAGATCCGGCAGCTGACTGTCTGCCCTGTGTGTGTGTGGAAGCCTCGGGCTTGGGGTCTGCGCATAACAGCAGACAACCCCTTTCTCCACTTCTTGTGTGCACGATCTTCAAGTGCAGCCCTGGAGGGTTGTGGATGAGCGGGGACCTCCGTGTGCGGACCGGTCTCTGGCTGATCCGGTCAGATTTGGAGCCGGGGGCCTGGTGTGCACAGGGCTCTCCGCTGGATGTGGACTGCGGCATTGAGGTGCTGGCCTTCCCCGCGTGCAGTGGCTGGCTGGCCGGACTATGGTCCACCGCTTGGTGGTGGTGATCCAAATCCAATTGATCGGATGGTGGTGACCGCAAACTCTATTGCGGTGACTTGTTACGACTCCTCCACAACGCCGGTGGTCATCGAAAGGACTTCAAGGGAGGGGGGGGGGTCATCTCTCCTGGTTGAATTCAGCGATGAGGTACAACTTATGGACGATGGCTTGACACGGAGGGATGGTGTGCAGTGGAGGTGGGCGCATCACATGTGGATGCTGAGAGCATGGAAAAATGATAGTGACATCACATGAGTGACTTCAACGGTGGTGCTACTCGAGCACTCAGTTTCGAGCTTCGGGGCGAAAACCTAGATCCCAAGTGGTTATACGTGACAATGACAATGTTTTTCCTACATGGTTAGCTTGCTGAAGGCATTGCTCGAATATACCTGGACTGATTCTGAGGGTGAAAACCTATATTCTAACCTTGTGGTTGGATCCGGTGACGAGAGCGCTTCAGTGTTGTTCCCATCATGACAGTTTTGGGTATCATTGGACTTGCTGAGCAACGATGCTTAGCAGTGCCGTATAATAAATAATGTATGATTGTGTGCATCAATTTAATACAGAGGCCAAAGTTAATCCTCCTTTTTGAAAAAGAAAAAAAATATGGAAAAGTTCTGCACGAGATGCGGGTGGACTGATTATATGGAGTGTGAATTCTATAGATGATTTAACATTGAAGCATTGCCTATGTGTTAGATCTGAATGAGACAAAGCTTTGCAGGCTAGAATGCAGAGGCAAAATCAATAGACTTGGCTTTCCGAAATTCTCCAGCCACGGTCTAGCGCACAAATTACATCAAAGTTTACATATTCATTCATACTGTTGCGTTGCCAAGAGCATGCAGTTGTCACAACACAAATTGACAAATCTCAGTAACAAGCACAATGCAAACAGTTGGTCACACGGCATAACAACATAACAACCTTAGAATTATATGGTCACACTGGACTAACTGAATACTTGAATAGAAAGCTGTCGTTCCTCTGAAACCAACAAACCGACCAGAAAGTTATTGTTCTCTGGAACCAAGTCAGAAGTTCAATACTTCAATCATACTCTCAAAAGGCTCCAGCATTTCTCCACAGAAACTTGGCCATTATCCATGCAACTCCATGATTCATCTGCTCTGCAAAGTGGTCAAACGATAGTGCTTTAGTCCGCTGCAGTAATAACGAGACAATGACTTCACATATGATGAGCTAATGGCAGGGAGCTCTATGTGGCAGACTGATCCTCTGAAGTAATGAATAAGCTGATATAATTACTAAGAGTGCATGTAAAGAATGCGCTGATCACAAGAAAGCTAAATATTATAGATGCTCTAGCAACCTTCTTGGTTCGACCTGAATTGAACTCAACCGCAAACAACCTGACCATTAAACTGAAGAAGACGACACCCTCTGGCTCTGGAGTACTTAATTTGTTGCTTTAATCTGTGTGATTGTAAATATAGGCATGCAGCAGTTGGTATCATGCACGTGCATGCTCTGAATACATGGTCTGAATATATCTACAAAAAAAAGGTAGAACCATATATACTATCCGAAATCATGGAGGGTGGAGTTAGAAACCCTATTTTACTTTTTATTTTTGTCAGTAGTAAAGCATATTCTATTTCCACTTTTTATGTTTCATCCCCTATTTTTAGTTTCTTTCCATGTGGGTGCAGGCAATCCAGCGGTAGTCTGTACCCGGAAAAAAGCAGAATATTTGATGGAAGAACAGGCGACCCCTTTGAGCAACGGAGACTGCATGCTCTTAATTACTTCACCCTAGTATTTTTGTATAGTACACACAATCTAGTAGCTTTGTTTGGGCAGATTACTTCCAACTGGCCATGTAATTTGTAGTTTAATTAGTTCCGGCCATCTTGGGTGCTCACTTGGAGAAAGACATCACTGAAGTTCAGTGACCGATAGTAAATTTGATATGTGAGTATGATTTCGGAAGGGACAAATTAAGGATTTGAACCATGTTTGATCTAAAAACACAAAGAACTCTATATCACTTTCCTTAACTTCCAAAATAACTGCCAAAGCATGCTGGAATTTGTTTCACTTCTAATTGTCAAGCAGATATGTTCTACTAGTTGTCAGTCTTCTTTTTTGTAACAAAGCATTTCAAGCTGGCGGTGCTTAAACCTTTCATGTCATCCACTTATCTGCAGATCAAGTGTCTGCTTATTTTACTTGTCAATGCAGGGTTATGAAAGGTTCCGGGTTGTAAGAATTGCTGTTTTTGGAGATGGACCGTACATGTGTGTCATTGTTCAACTGCTAACTATTTGTTGTTTTCAGTATTGAAAGAACATAATCTGGAGCACCATCATCTTGCTGTCCATATATATATAGATAAACCTGCATCTGTCTTGAGTTTCTTAATCCATTAAGAAACTGGAACCTTTAAGATTGACTTCTGTTGCGCTTATCAAAATTCCATTTGTATACTATTGTTTCCAAAATTTGCTGCATTATTTTACCAAATATAAATCATTATATTTGTAGGCCTGAATACTTTGCATCAAAAAGATTGAACTCCACTTTGGTTTTGGATATCCCTACCTATATCCATCACAAGTTGTAGTTTGATTTATCTGATGAGAGCAAGCGACCACCATTTGTAGTCAGTACCAAGAAAATTGCGGATTACCACCTTATGTATGTCCCTTGCAGTTAATTTTCTTTATTCAGCAGACTTGCCATGCCTAGATTAATCTTATGTGCAGCAACGCAATGAATAATTAAACTCAATTGCGCAGCTATTATAATAAAAGTAATTAATCTTATTTGCACCAAGGCAAAAAAATAATTAAACTCAGTTGCTACGCTTCTTATTATGGTTCTTTCTGTTCAAAATAAGAAGGATGTTGATTTGAGGTAATTTCAATGTGTCTGTATATGTTGTATAAGGAAGCAGGAGGAAACAAACAATACTAACAAACTGATAGTAAGTTATTATTGGATCTCATATTTGATTAGTTAGCTTCTTGGTTTTGCTGATGAATATGTGGAATTACAATATTTGCATTCTGTAGAAAACAACTCCCTTAAACTGGCTATATGTCTAATATACAGAAAACTTTAACACTGGTTTTCAAAGATGTCTTAAGGAGCTTTGATACATTTAGCAGTCTATGTCCCAAACTTTTTCGTGCCCCTAAAAATAGAAAAGTAGATATCTTAGTTAGTAATGTATGTAATATAGATGTAAAAATCTTTGTATATTTAGAATTTTGCTTTCCAAAGTAAACCCTGAACACAAAATTATTAACTTGAGGTATATATAAGTACAACAAGGGAATGGTTCTGGCCATATTAACTATTCTAGGATGTACATTTTACACTTCTGTTGTATCAGAATCCATCGATCGATGATCCTTTACTCAGTGATAATTTCATAAAGCTAGCATACAATGAACCATGCAAATCAACAATTTGTGTGCATAAGAGATGATTCCCATGAGAGGTGGTTCCATTGATGCATGGAGTCAACTGGACAATTGAGGAGAGCCAACTAAGATTGGGAGCAAACCTTGAACATAGAAGTATTAACTCAAGAAAGATATAAGTACGGCAAGGGAACACACTCTTTGTTTGTAAGTACATGACGTAATATACACCAACACATTCTCCAGTATGCATATTTGACCATAAGTTTTAGGCTAATGTCTGCAAAAATAATGAAAATGCATGTGTTGCAAATATTTTTCATTCAAAATCCATTTGCTCGATTATTCTGTGTGCATGAGTTGTGGGTCGTTCTTATGCAATATAAAGTTGATATATATATATATATATAATGAAATTCTGCTCTAGCAAAACCTATATTTGTATCTGTACATGGAATTAATAAGATTCCATACACTTACCATTATGGATAATATATCTATGCCACGGAATTAAAAATTGGAGGCGAGCAAGCTGGCATGTCATTTTGTGAATAATTAATATTAAATAAATTACAACTGTTACAGTGAGATTAGTTGGAATAACAGGACATACAATAGTTTTTTTTGCAAGATATTATATCATATCATCATGTAGGCTTGAAGTTCAGATCACCAACCAGACTATGGTTTTTATTTTATTTTCTATTTGCACACAGATTGAAGTTTGAACCTCGAGTAGATCGATTCGTCATTTGTACTGAACCAATAGATTATCAGTTAGTGAAGTTCACTAGACCTAGCTCTATGGAAAACATGTTGACCCTGCCCATCACATGTATATGATAGTACACCAGTACATGATTTTGAAGTTTAGTAAATGTCATAGTAGAAGTCCTTGGCTCTAAGGTAGACATTAAACTAAATCACGAGATGATTTGTACTTTGTACATGATATTAGACCAGTACATGCGATATCACCTAAGAGGCCACTGAATTTCCAGAAAATAGCAGGCTACTTGATTGTACACTTTTTTTGCGTATAACACTTGATTGTACATGTGAAAGCATTATGTTATTGTGATACTACAAGAGCACAAAAAATAACTAAACTCAGTTGCGCAGCTATTACAATTAAAAATATGCAAGTCATGTGTCATCAGTTGCTACACTTCATTATTATGGTTCTTTCTGTTCAAAATAAAAAGGATGTTGATTTGAGGCAATTTCAATGTGTATGTATAAGTTGTATAAGGAAGTAGGGGAAACAAACAATACTAACAGACTGATGCAGTAAGTTAATATTTGCACCTCATATTTGAATAGTTAGCTTCTTGATTTTGCCGATGAATATGTGGTATTACAAAGATTTGCATTCTGTAGAAGACAACTCCCTTAAACTGGCTATGTCTAATATACAGAACACTACAATGGTTTTCCAAGATGTCTTAAGGAGCTTTGATACATTTAGCATTCTAGGTCCCAAACATTTTTGTGCCTCTCAAAATAGAAATAGATATCTTAATTAATTAGTAATGCATGTAATATACATGTAAAAAATCTTATGGATATATAGAATTTTGTTTTTGAAAGTAAACTTTGAACACAAAATTATTAAGTCTGTGGTAAATATAAGTACAGCAAGTTCTTAACTATTCTAGGATGTACATTTTAGACTTCTTCTGTTTTATCAGAATCCATCGATCGAGTATCGATGATTCTTTGCTCAGTGATAATTTCATCAAGCTAGCATACAATGAACCATGCAAATCAACATTTTTTGTGCATAAGAGATGATCCCAGTGAGAGGTGGTGCCATTGATGCATATTGTCGATTGGACAATCGAGGAGAGCCAACAAGACTGGGAGCATTAACATAGAAGTATTAACTCAAGGAAAATATAAGTATGGCAAGGGAGCACACTCTTTGTTTGTAAGTACATGACGTTACTGACACATTCTCCAGTGTGCATATTTGACCATATGTCCATAAAAAATAATGAAAATGCATGTGATGCCAATATTTTTCATTCAAAATCCATTTGCTCGATTATTCTGTGTGCATGAGTTGTGGGTCATTCTTATGCAATATAAAGTTGAGAGGAACTTCTACCATTGCACATGATATAATATAATAATGGGTCTTTCTAGGGCACATCTAGATGTGCCCTATTTATTGCACATCTAAGTGACAATCAAACATAAAAAGAAAAAAAAGAAAAAGGAAAAAAGAAAATACCAGCATGAATCTTCATGTAAAATCATTGACATAGAATTTAGATGTGCTTTGGCAAAACCGATATTATGTATGTACATGGCATTAATTAGGTTCAATACACTTACCATTATGGATAATATATCTATGCCATGGAATTAAAAATTGGAGGCGAGCAAGCTGGCATGTCATTTTGAGAATATTTGATATTAAATCAATATGTTGAGACTAGTTGGAATAATAGGTCAAACAATAGTTTTTTTTTTTTGCAAGATATTATATCATCACCTAGGATTGAAGTTAAGATCACCAACCAGACTACGTTTTTTATGTTCTATTTGCACATAGATTGAACTTTGAATCTCGAGTAGATCGATTCGTCATTTGTACTGATCCAATAGATTATCAGTTAGTCGAGTTCACTTGACTTAGCACTATGGAAAACATATTGACCCTTCCGGTCACATGTATATGATATTACACCATTACATGAATTTGAAGCTTAGTAAATGTTATAGTACAAGTCCTTGTTCAGGCGGTTGTTGGCTCTAAGGTAGACACCAAACTAAATCACGAGATGATTGGTACTGTATACATGATATTAGAACCAGTATGCGTGATATCACCTAAGAGGCCACTGGATTTCCAAAAATTAGCAGGTCGCTCGATTGTACATGTGAAAGCATTAGGCTATTGTGATATTACATGAGCGCAAAGAGTTAAAGTTTGCATCATGAGATGACCATTTCGATCTTCTTAATGAGCCAGCAAATTGTTTGGCATGGTATTAGATGTACACAGAATTTATATTTGGTTCATAAGTGAGCCAATCCTTGTTAATCAGGGTAATTTTGATATGTGGGTCTATGATTTCGATAGGTAAAAATAAGGATTTGAGCCATGTTTGATCCAAAACCACAAAGTTTTCTTTCCTTAACTCCTAAAGTAACTGCCAAAGCATGCTGGAATTTGTTTCACTTCTAATTGTCAAGCAGATAAGTTTCTACTAGTTATCTGTCCTTTTTTTTTAACAAAGCAAGCATTTCAAGCTGGCTGTGCTTAAACCTTTCATATACATCCACTTATCTGGAGATTAAGTGTGTTTGCATATTTTACTTGTCAATGCAGGGTTATGGAAGGTTCCTGGTTGAAAGAATTGTCGTTTTCAGTATTGAAAGAACATATTCTGGAGCACTTTATTCGTGCTGTCCACATATTGATAAACATGCATCTCTCTTGAGTTTCTTATACCATTAAGAAACTGAAGCCTTTAACATCAACTTATGTTCCAATTATCAAAATTCCATTTCTATACTATTGTTTAAAAATTTGCTGCACTTATTTTACCAAATATAAATCGTTATATTATATTAAGCCTTTTGGTTTTGGATATCGGTACCTATTTCCATCATAAGTTGTATAGTTCACAGATTTATCTGATGAGAGCAAAGCGACCGCCTTTTGTAGTCAGTACCAAGAAAATTGTGGCTTACCACGATGACACACTCGAGCAAGCTCTCTGCTTTCAGGCTGTAAATAGGACTTACTTGGAGGATTGCGCGATATTTTGGAATAGATATAATGTCCCATATCAAGCTTATGATTCTTCTAATCATGAAATGTTTTTAAGAACTTGGTACCATTTCTAGCATGTTATCATAGCAGCAGTTCCTCTTGCATAAGCATTCTAATCTTTACACAAATTCAGCAATAAAGTCATTCTACTTGATTTAATTTACTAACCGTCTTAGTTACTACTCGATATGTTGTGTCTTCTAGTCAACAGCTGGTCCCAATACGATTCTAACAACTTGATATTTTATGAATCTTCCAGTCGTTCGATTATTGCCACTAATGAGCTATAGCGACGACATCACTCCTTACAAAATCCTAGCTGGTCAGCTAATCATGTTGATGCTGCAGTAAACACACTATCATCCTTATATTTCATGAACTACTTGCTAGTTTAATTGACCAAGTCAGTCTTAGTTAAAGAAAACTCTTTTTGTGCAGGGCTTGACCACTGGTACTTTTCTGGTTTTACCACGTTTAACAAATTTATTTAAAGATGCATTGTACTTCTGTACCTAAGAATGATGTTTAACAAACAAATTTTTCTGATCAGACTGAAATAGACATTTCTCACACTAATTATTCAAGCCAGGCTGCTAGCAGTTGTTAATATGTGTCTGCCATGTTATCTAACCCATGTCAGAGATTAACCAAACAGAGCCTAGCGGATTAGAGACCCTAGTGGAAGGGTCTCTAATCCCTGGCCATAGGGTAGTAAAATAAGACATTAAACAAAATCTTACCATTCAAAATGGCGGCCGGTTCACTTGTATGATTTTCATTGCAGTGGCATTACGAACCTGGTATGCTCTGAAATAAAGGCAAAAATAGTATAAATAAGAAAGCAAACATATGGAAGTTTACACGTCCAAATAAAAGAAGCTATATAGTACCTCGACTGTAGAAGCTCATATAAGGCATGACTGGCTCGAAGGTCTTTCCATTTATTTTCTTGGTTCGGCCAGAACAGACCTCAATTGTAAACAACCCATCTTTTGTATTTAGGAAGATGACACCGGCACCTTTCGCGAAACCAACCAGTGTGCATCTGCCATCCAAGAAGGGTTTGCCCACCATCCACGAGAGGGCAGGAGGAGGGAGAATCTTTTCAAGCTCGATGACCCTGCGTTGCCCCCTCGCCACAACTCCATTGGGACCAGCCTCCATTGACCACACACAGAGTTTAGTCTCCTCCATGGCCGCAAATACCAGTGCACCGTCTTCCTCCCCCATGAGCATACCGCGCGCCTGGTCCTGCAAATTAATCAGTGAAAGGTCCTGCTCGCCTACATTGTACATCATGATTCTCATGCTCCAGTAGCCCCACTTGACGGCGAAGTAAACTTTCTTTCCCACAACCGCCGTGTGCCCACTCTCTTCAATGGCGTAGGGATGCATGATGCTGCCAAACGGATACGGATACGTGATGACGGCATCCGGATTCTCAACCGAGACCATTTCGCTCCACTCAGTAGTCTCGGATGAGTAAACGGAGCCGAACATGGTCTTCTCTACCACGTTGGAGCCGACGAAGGCCACGAGGAAGGGACCGTCATGGCAGCCCAGGTGGTCGCAGCCGTCCTTGGCGCATAGCACCGCGGTCATCCAGGTTACCTCCTCCCCAGCACAAAGAATCTTCAGTAGCTCGGAGCCGGCGGAAATCACCTGCTGGTTGTCGGTGATGGGGTCCCAAACGACGAAGTCGGTATCCTTCTCCTCGGGCGTGTAGAAGAGGACGCGGCCATGGCGGGAGTCGACCGCGTCCCAGTCGCGGCGCTCGCAAACGAGCGGGCGGAAAGCTCCGGTGGGGACGAATTTGGCGACATCGTGGATCTCCTGGGATACGTTGTGGAGGTAGCCCAATATCGGGGGAGTCCCGTGGAAGGCCCGGTAGTCGCGAAGGAAGGTGGGGTCGGAGATGATACCGAACAGGGTGGTGCAGATGGCGGAGGCGCGGACGATGCTCGCCGGGTCATCCGGCGGGATGCGGAACAATATCTGGCGGATGACGTCGTCGATCAGCGAGGAGAGGCTGGGTTGCGGCGGAGGCGAATTCATTGTGGCTGGGTGGAGGTTGTGGGGAGAGTCGCCCTATAGCTCTATCAGCGTTAGCGGCGGCGGAGGCTGGAAGCAGGGCGGCGCCGCGGCAGCAAGGGCGATCCGTGCGCCCGCTGTTTAGCCGAAAGGGGCGCCGCCGCCACTGCTTGCCTCGAACAGACAGGCAGCGAGTGTGGAGGACTGCGCTCACTTCTAGGGTTTTCGGTGGAACTGGGCTGCGCTATTTCCCGATGGGGCCCGTTCCGACAACAGTCAGAGAGGCCGTCAGCGGCTCAGCGCCTGGGAAAGAGTTGTTTAATAAAGAGGAATATTGGAGCCTAGAGGAACGCTCGAAAAAAAAAAGAATCTACAGGGCTGACGGCCGGGGGTGGGGAATTACACTGGCAGTAGTTTGAATCAATTGCTTGGTATATCTAATAATAGGAATTATGCGAGGAAGTATGTGTGGGAACCTACAATTAAGGGTCATGAGATGTAGTCGCCGAAACAAATCGCTTCAAATTCCCGCGATTTCCCATGTTATTGGAACGGCTAGGCGACGGGATGAGCCCTAATCAATGTTATCTTCAGCGGTGAATGCATGAATAATTATGCAAATCCCCCCTAAATAATATGGCTTTCAACAATTTTAGTATTTCATAGCATTGCTTCATAAATGGAACTTTTTCTTGCTTATCATGTCGGGTGGAACAACCCTGTCTGAAAGTAGCTCTTAAGGTGAAGATAACTCGCAAGGCATATATTTTTATTTTGTCGGAGAGCACTACATGGAATCATCCCGCTTAAAGCAATCCTCGCAAACAGGCAGCGTGGACTTATGTCTAGGATTTTTTGTGGAATGGGTTGCGCTATTGTCCAATGGGACTTGTTCCTACGACAGTCCTGAGGGGTCGTCGGCACCTCATTACTTGTAAGGAATGAGGCGGGAATTTTGTCATTTGACTCGTTTTACTAGTTCTCGCTTTCATTACTCCTTCCCTCTCGCAAATCTTCCATGTGAGGCACTGGGCCACCTTTCATTGAGATAACCTAGAGAAAATCATCAAATGCCAAAGTAAAACAAGGCAAAATAATTCTAACCCCTCGAAGATACATGTGACTCTAAGGGGGTAAATTATACTAAGAATAGTTGTTTCGAGTCAAAAAGGAGACAACCCCTGCCGCTGCATCATACGGTGCACATAACCATAGTATTTTGTTTGGTATCTAATAATAGGATTTGTATGTGGAAACTTTAGGCAAAAGTTTATTGTTTTGTTTGGTTCATAAGAATTGACGTTGGGATTAGCTAAAGGTTGATACTATAACCTAAAATGAATAGTTGAGATGTAATCACTGGAACATCCTTTCATCACTGGAACCTATGTTATTGAAACGGCCGATCAATGGGATGAACCCTAATAAATGCTAGATTCAGCAGTGGATGCATGAACAATTATGCAAATCCCCTCTAAATAATACGACATTCAACAATTTTATTTCATGGCATCCCTTCAGAATTGGAAATGTTTCTAGCTTGACATGTCAAGTGGAAGAGACAGTTTAGAGAAAGCGCTGAATCTTGCTACACCAAGTTCGGAAATGATAAACCATATACGAAAGTTCCTCTTGAAGCTGAACCCTTGCAAGGTACATATTTTTTTTGTTAGAGATCTCTACATGAAATTATCCACTTAAAGCGAACCTGGTGAACCTATCATAGATGGATAGTCTCCAGTGTGTCGCCAGGGAGCGAAGGACAACCAAGATTTGTTGTGCACATGTTGCGAAGCTTTGGAATTATGGCATGGATTGGGGTTATCGGCTGTGAAGCCACAATAGCAGTCGATAGGAGTGGGCCTAAGCACAAGTTATGTTTACCACCCAAGTCGATACACTGCTTGTGGCGCATTGCTTTGTAAGAGGTGATGATAGTTGGATGCTGGTACCTTTGGTGGCTCTACCGCCAAAGGACTCACGCTGAGCGAGGCCCACTAGTGGATTGATGACCTACTTTTGTTACAACCATTGGACTACATGCTAACATACAGGAGATGTGATTCCCTAGAGGTAAAAGGCTATTCCGACGCAAATTTTGCGGGGGACGGAGATTATAGAAAATCCACATCAAGATACGTATTCACTCTCGTTGGGGGAGCTATTTCGTGGAAAAGCTCCAAACAGTCAATAGTTGCATCATCCACGATGTATGCAGAATTCATAGCATGTTTCGAGGCCACGGGGCAGGCGATATGGCTAAAGAAATTTATACCCGACTTGAAAGTGGTAGATTGTATTCACAAACCACTAAAGATGTACTGCAACAACCAACCCGCAGTATTCTATGCTCACAAAAACAAGTCGAGTAATGCTGCCAAAACAATAAAGATAAGGTATTATGTTGTGAAAGATAAAATCCAGGATCAAACTATAAGTCTCGAGCATATAAGGACAAAGGATATGCTTGCGGATCCGCTAACGAAAGGCTTACCACCCAATGCGTTCAAGGAACACTTAGCCGGCATGGGTTTAAAAGAAAGCCTTATGATTTCTGGATAGGCCCAAAAGGAACAGAATTTGTTTCTGAATAAAACGTATTTTGTAGATGTATGATTCTATCGGCAATTAAGCTGTGACGATGAAACATGCTCTATGTACCAATATGTGATGAAACAAATAAACTAGAAAGTATAAGGTTAAAATTAAAGTTGAGATCAAGGGGGAGAATGTTAGGTTGATCTCTCTCCCGTTCGAGCCCAACGGGTTGAACGGGCCCTTGCATCGTGCCCTGATCGGGGGAGCCCAACGAAACCATGGTTGGTGGGCCCCTATGACCTCGCACTATATAAACAGAGTCGAGGGCCGGAGCCCGAGTTACGAGGTTAATCGCTGCCACAATCCCCACCTACAATCCCTACCGATCTAGGGTTAGTGCGGTGCTCACGGGAAGCTCCACCGCCGCCATCCACTCTCTGCCATCACCGGCCACTACTTCGCCATGGCCGGCACCGGCTCGAGTTCATCAACCCAAGGGGAAGGTAGGACTACCGGATCTACTAGACTACTCTGATCCATGGATCTAACAATAATAGGATTTGTATGTGGAAACTTTAGGGAAACGTTTATTGTCTTTTTTGGTTCATAAGAATTGACGTTGGGATTAGCTAAAGGTTGATACTATAACCTAAAATGAATGGTTGAGTTGTAATCACTGGAACATCCTTTCATCACTGGAACATATGTTATTGAAACGACCGATCAATGGGATAAACCCTCATAAATGCTAGATTGAGCGGTGGATGCATGAACAATTATGCAAATCCCCTCTAAATAATACGACATTCAATGATTTTATTTCATGGAATCCCTTCAAAACTGGAAATGTTTCTAGCTTGACATGTCAAATGGAAGAGCCAGTTTAGAGAAAGCACTGAATCTTGCTACACCAAGTTCAGAAATGATAAACCATATACGAAAGTTCCTCTTGAAGCTGAACCCTTGCAAGGTACATATTTTTTTTGTTAGAGATCTCTACATGAAATTATCCTACTTAAAGCGAACCTCATGAACCTATCATAGATGTATAGTCTCCGGTGTGTCGCCAGGGAGCGGAGGACATCCAAGATTTGTTGTGCACATGTTGCGAAGCTTTGGAATTATGGCATGGATAGGGGTTATCGGTTGTGAAGCCACAATAGCAGTCAATAGGAGTGGGCCTGAGCACAAGTTATGTTTACCACCCATGTCGATACACTGCTTGTCGCGCATTGCTTTGTAAGAGGTGATCACAGTTGGATGCTGGTACCTCTGGTGGCTCCGCCGCCAAAGGACTCACGCTGAGCGAGTCCCACTAGTGGATTGATGACCTACTTTTGTTACAACCATTAGATAACATGTCGGGAGCACTGCAGTCCATAATGCGGGCCAGCTTGTTCGTTGAGTAAAATCGTAGCTAAGGTTCATCAAGTTGAATGTATATTCATCACTTCATGTAGATGAAGGGGCCCGGGCCACAATTTTGATCCTTAGGAATGCTGATGGCATCTTTATCATCAGAAGGTGTGTCTACTACCTCTATGCCGCGGACACAATGACAATTGAGGCCTCGGCTATGCAGAAGGTCCTCACCACACAAATTCGTCGGGCATTCACATGTTAAAGAACGAATATAATTCCATAGTGGTCATCAAATTCTTTATAGGACAAACATGATGGTGAGATTCCGCAGTAGCTATTTATGCAGACAATATGGACACTACCACGACAACTGGGAAAGCTCACCTTATTGCATTGTCGTAGGGAAACAAATTATGTTGGTCTAGCTACCTTCATTTATCATAATGAAATTTAATGTTCTTGGGACGGTGGTCACACTAGTTGTTTTCTGATAAAGGCTGGATTTTTCTCAAAATAAAGCATTAATGGGATATAAACACAATGAGCACACACCTGACCTAAATACAACTAAGATGGACACAACCACAACATGGACGTACGCACACACATAATCACACTAGCAAACAACAAAGTCATTGAAGACTAAAGTCATGCCTAGGCGGATGAAAAAGAAAGAACACTCTCAAGCGATCAAAACAATGATGGGTGAACTGCAAAAACAACCATCCACCCCAACTTCGTATTGACATCAGAAGGATAACGAAAAATGTTCTCCAGTAGTAACGCCTCCAAGAAGGGACCGACGCTCAAGTATATATCACCGTCTCCGAATACAACCATTGAAGGCTAGATCGTGGGTTATCACAGGTCAAGTCAAGTCAAACTCCAATCTATGCCTTCAAGAAGGTAGCAACCCCAAAATGCCACCATTGCTAGATAGAACCAACTACGGTCAGATCCCTCGGTAGGATACCTTACATAGCTAGAAGTCACAGATCTGAGGTCACATGAGGAATTTACCCAGGTTCAGGCCTCCATAGTGGAGCAATACCATACATCCCGCTTGATGGTTATTATTGATGGTGGGTGTCGGTGTCAAAACCGGCGGATCTCGGGTAGGGGGTCCCAAGCAGTGCGTCTTAGGATCAATGGTAACAGGAGGCAAGGGACACAATGTTTACCCAGGTTCGGGCCCTCTCGATGGAGGTAAAACCCTACTCCTGCTCGATTAATATTGATGATATGGGTAGTACAAGAGTTGATCTACCACGAGATCAGAGAGGCTAAACCCTAGAAGCTGGCCTATGGTATGATTGTTGTTGTATATTGTCCATCTATCGACTAGCCTGGCCTCGGTTTATATAATGCACCAGAGGCCTAGGATAACAAGAGTCCTAGCCGAATATGCCGGTGGGGGAGTCCTTGTCTTGATCGCCAAGTCTTGCGGAATCTTCCTTGTATGCGGCAGCTGTCCGGACTGGCCCATGAGTGTACGGCCATGAGGATCCTCGGCCCAATCTAACAGATCGGAGGACAACGTGGTGAGTACCCCCTAGTCCAGGACACCGTCAGTAGCCCCCTGAACCGGTCTTCAAGTTAGGGACGCTCCTTGATTCTTCCGAACTATTCTTCATCTTCGGTTGCCGGTCTTGAAAACTGGTTCAACAAATCTTCTCATCTTCTATCTTGAGGATCGCCGAAATGCACTCGACGAGTTTACACGTCGGGTATCCGAGGAGCCCCTTTAAGTTTCCGACCTTTATCAATGCCTTGTTATTTTTATGCCACACCTCGGGTTTGAAGTTGTTCCCGGGCGGCAACGTCCTCTTGCGTCCGAGCTCCAACGCCGGACTGCATTCGAGGTATCTTTGCAGCCGAGCACCAATGTCGGATTGCTTCCCAGCTCTAACGCCGGACTATGTATCCGAGCTCCAATGCCGGACTGTATCCGAGCTCCAACGCCGGACTATGTATCCGAGCTCCAACGCCGGACTTTATCCGAGGTGTCGTAAATCACCTTGGTTCAAAGAAGTTTGAAGGAGTTTAGCCGAGCTTAATGCCGGAAATGCCCTCTATGGAGCCAGCCACTAGCGCCCGAGCTTTATGCCGGACTGCTTCCGAGGTGGTGCACCACCCCGAATGTGGGCCGATTTTTGTCAATATTTTTGATTGGTGCCAGTAGCCCTCAAGGTGGGTATCGGTCTAAAACCCGAGATGCTCATGAAGGATGACATAAGACCGCTGATCCCCGTAGCCGCTGAGACTCAGGTTGATTTGCAAAATCGGTCTGAGGATCAAGTCCTAGCTCGGCATAATACTTTGGGACACAAAAAGCGGCGTGCTCAATCCTCAAGACTCAGGTTGGGTGCGGCCGACCAACCTGAGGATCAAAATCTCCTCGGAGACTGTATTACATTTAAAATTTTCTGCATTGGACAGGCAATGCAGTAGCCCCCGAGACACTGGTCGGGTGGCAACACTAGATCAGGGGATCGATGTGCCCCTTTAATATTTGTAAATAATAAGCCCGAAGCCCAGTAGCCCCCGAGCCTTAATGCGGGCACGGGAGGCCGAATTAAGGATCCATATCCATAGTAAAATCACAAATTATGTGTAATGACTCTATGTATCCAAGTACTTTACGTCATTAATTCTCGGATCCGCATTGTACAAAACTTTGTTGACCGACCATCGGCTTCCACCTCCTCAGCCAATAGCCGAGGAGTGTTTGTCCTACTTTATAAAGCCTTTATGAGGGCAAAGATTTACAACAAACAAGGCAATCTGGCCATACGGTTTTATAAACAAAGGTACGCGGAGAGACATGTTATATTACTGTTTAACAGAAGAAATGTCTTCCAAAGAAAATAGTCCCGCTATCGGTTCCTTCCTTTGGGTTGTCATGCTAAGCATGATCATGAAACCTCAGCTCCAATGTAAGAGCAAAATATCGAGGATTTAGTTCGGGAGGCCAGTTAATAGCCCCCGGTAGTGTTCCGCGACAGTCGAGGTCAAGCCGTAAACACTTCGGCCATTGTTATGAATGACCCGTTGTTTAACGCCGTCATCGGATCGCCGACCAGTTTACGCTTATTGTGACAGTCAGTTTTCGGCTTTCTCCACTGAGGTGCTTAACCATGTGAGTTGGAAGCGCAATCGCAGTGGTTCTCCCTTTGCACACCTAGCCGAACAAAGCGGAACATAGGAGGCAAGCGCAGGAGCCGGGCAACCCAACTATTGACCGAAGACACAATTCAAAACCGATGCATATATAGCAATATCCGAGAATGTTTTTGCCGAATCTCTAAAGGTGTCCGGCGTTGCACTACGAGACTTGTGCTGAAAACACACAAATAGTTTAAAAGTGCCATGGGCTCGAAAAGCCAAAAAACTTATTCAAAAGGTTAATGTCCGAACTAGATCAAGTGTTCGGTGCCAATCCGAAAATTGGACTTTAGAAAAAAAAAGGTGCTTCTGCCGTGCTTTAACATGACACATCCTATCTCAAAACTTCAAGCGGGTCAGCCTACGGCTTCAACCTCCTATCCCGAAGGCGGAGTACTTCTTACTAGGCCAGTTTAGCAAACTAAACTCTAGCGGCTTTGAGAGAGAAATTAGGCTCCCCGGCTAGTGACCGCACACTTGTGTCGAAAAAAGGAGTGATAAATAATAATAAAAACTTTGCAATGACTAAGAAGAAAAACACTTATCATAAAACGGCTCATATAAATTTATACCCGACTTGAAAGTGGTAGATTGTATTCACAAACCACTAAAGATGTACTGCAACAACCAACCCGCAGTATTCTATGCTCACAAAAACAAGTCGAGTAATGCTGCCAAAACAATAAAGGTAAGGTATTATGTTGTGAAAGATAAAATCCAGGATCAAACTATAAGTCTCGAGCATATAAGGACAAAGGATATGCTTGCGGATCCGCTAACGAAAGGCTTACCACCCAATGCGTTCAAGGAACACTTAGCCGGCATGGGTTTAAAAGAAAGCCTTATGATTTCTGGATAGGCCCAAAAGGAACAGAATTTGTTTCTGAATAAAACGTATTTTGTAGATGTATGATTCTATCGGCAATTAAGCTGTGACGATGAAACATGCTCTATGTACCAATATGTGATGAAACAAATAAACTAGAAAGTATAAGGTTAAAATTAAAGTTGAGATCAAGGGGGAGAATGTTAGGTTGATCTCTCTCCCGTTCGAGCCCAACGGGTCGAACGGGCCCTTGCATCGTGCCCTGATCGGGGGCGCCCAACGAAACCATGGTTGGTGGGCCCCTATGACCTCGCACTATATAAACAGAGTCGAGGGCCGGAGCCCGAGTTACGAGGTTAATCGCTGCCACAATCCCCACCTACAATCCCTACCGATCTAGGGTTAGTGCGGTGCTCACGGGAAGCTCCACCGCCGCCATCCACTCTCTGCCATCACCGGCCACTACTTCGCCATGGCCGGCACCGGCTCGAGTTCATCAACCCAAGGGGAAGGTAGGACTACCGGATCTACTAGACTACTCTGATCCATGGATCTAACAATGATAGGATTTGTATGTGGAAACTTTAGGGAAACGTTTATTGTCTTTTTTGGTTCATAAGAATTGACGTTGGGATTAGCTAAAGGTTGATACTATAACCTAAAATGAATGGTTGAGTTGTAATCACTGGAACATCCTTTCATCACTGGAACATATGTTATTGAAACGACCGATCAATGGGATAAACCCTCATAAATGCTAGATTGAGCGGTGGATGCATGAACAATTATGCAAATCCCCTCTAAATAATACGACATTCAATGATTTTATTTCATGGAATCCCTTCAAAACTGGAAATGTTTCTAGCTTGACATGTCAAATGGAAGAGCCAGTTTAGAGAAAGCACTGAATCTTGCTACACCAAGTTCAGAAATGATAAACCATATACGAAAGTTCCTCTTGAAGCTGAACCCTTGCAAGGTACATATTTTTTTTGTTAGAGATCTCTACATGAAATTATCCTACTTAAAGCAAACCTCATGAACCTATCATAGATGTATAGTCTCCGGTGTGTCGCCAGGGAGCGGAGGACATCCAAGATTTGTTGTGCACATGTTGCGAAGCTTTGGAATTATGGCATGGATAGGGGTTATCGGTTGTGAAGCCACAATAGCAGTCAATAGGAGTGGGCCTGAGCACAAGTTATGTTTACCACCCATGTCGATACACTGCTTGTCGCGCATTGCTTTGTAAGAGGTGATCACAGTTGGATGCTGGTACCTCTGGTGGCTCCGCCGCCAAAGGACTCACGCTGAGCGAGTCCCACTAGTGGATTGATGACCTACTTTTGTTACAACCATTAGATAACATGTCGGGAGCACTGCGGTCCATAATGCGGGCCAGCTTGTTCGTTGAGTAAAATCGTAGCTAAGGTTCATCAAGTTGAATGTATATTCATCACTTCATGTAGATGAAGGGGCCCGGGCCACAATTTTGATCCTTAGGAATGCTGATGGCATCTTTATCATCAGAAGGTGTGTCTACTACCTCTATGCCGCGGACACAATGACAATTGAGGCCTCGGCTATGCAGAAGGTCCTCACCACACAAATTCGTCGGGCATTCACATGTTAAAGAACGAATATAATTCCATAGTGGTCATCAAATTCTTTATAGGACAAACATGATGGTGAGATTCCGAAGTAGCTATTTATGCAGACTATATGGACACTACCACGACAACTGGGAAAGGTCACCTTATTGCATTGTCGTAGGGAAACAAATTATGTTGGTCTAGCTACCTTCATTTATCATAATGAAATTTAATGTTCTTGGGACGGTGGTCACACTAGTTGTTTTCTGATAAAGGCTGGATTTTTCTCAAAATAAAGCATTAATGGGATATAAACACAATGAGCACACACCTGACCTAAATACAACTAAGATGGACACAACCACAACATGGACGTACGCACACACATAATCACACTAGCAAACAACAAAGTCATTGAAGACTAAAGTCATGCCTAGGCGGATGAAAAAGAAAGAACACTCTCAAGCGATCAAAACAATGATGGGTGAACTGCAAAAACAACCATCCACCCCAACTTCGTATTGACATCAGAAGGATAACGAAAAATGTTCTCCAGTAGTAACGCCTCCAAGAAGGGACCGACGCTCAAGTATATATCACCGTCTCCGAATACAACCATTGAAGGCTAGATCGTGGGTTATCACAGGTCAAGTCAAGTCAAACTCCAATCTATGCCTTCAAGAAGGTAGCAACCCCAAAATGCCACCATTGCTAGATAGAACCAACTACGGTCAGATCCCTCGGTAGGATACCTTACATAGCTAGAAGTCACAGATCTGAGGTCACATGAGGAATTTACCCAGGTTCAGGCCTCCATAGTGGAGCAATACCATACATCCCGCTTGATGGTTATTATTGATGGTGGGTGTCGGTGTCAAAACCGGCGGATCTCGGGTAGGGGGTCCCAAGCAGTGCGTCTTAGGATCAATGGTAACAGGAGGCAAGGGACACAATGTTTACCCAGGTTCGGGCCCTCTCGATGGAGGTAAAACCCTACTCCTGCTCGATTAATATTGATGATATGGGTAGTACAAGAGTTGATCTACCACGAGATCAGAGAGGCTAAACCCTAGAAGCTGGCCTATGGTATGATTGTTGTTGTATATTGTCCATCTATCGACTAGCCTGGCCTCGGTTTATATAATGCACCAGAGGCCTAGGATAACAAGAGTCCTAGCCGAATATGCCGGTGGGGGAGTCCTTGTCTTGATCGCCAAGTCTTGCGGAATCTTCCTTGTATGCGGCAGCTGTCCGGACTGGCCCATGAGTGTACGGCCATGAGGATCCTCGGCCCAATCTAACAGATCGGAGGACAACGTGGTGAGTACCCCCTAGTCCAGGACACCGTCAGTAGCCCCCTGAACCGGTCTTCAAGTTAGGGACGCTCCTTGATTCTTCCGAACTATTCTTCATCTTCGGTTGCCGGTCTTGAAAACTGGTTCAACAAATCTTCTCATCTTCTATCTTGAGGATCGCCGAAATGCACTCGACGAGTTTACACGTCGGGTATCCGAGGAGCCCCTTTAAGTTTCCGACCTTTATCAATGCCTTGTTATTTTTATGCCACACCTCGGGTTTGAAGTTGTTCCCGGGCGGCAACGTCCTCTTGCGTCCGAGCTCCAACGCCGGACTGCATTCGAGGTATCTTTGCAGCCGAGCACCAATGTCGGATTGCTTCCCAGCTCTAACGCCGGACTATGTATCCGAGCTCCAATGCCGGACTGTATCCGAGCTCCAACGCCGGACTATGTATCCGAGCTCCAACGCCGGACTTTATCCGAGGTGTCGTAAATCACCTTGGTTCAAAGAAGTTTGAAGGAGTTTAGCCGAGCTTAATGCCGGAAATGCCCTCTATGGAGCCAGCCACTAGCGCCCGAGCTTTATGCCGGACTGCTTCCGAGGTGGTGCACCACCCCGAATGTGGGCCGATTTTTGTCAATATTTTTGATTGGTGCCAGTAGCCCTCAAGGTGGGTATCGGTCTAAAACCCGAGATGCTCATGAAGGATGACATAAGACCGCTGATCCCCGTAGCCGCTGAGACTCAGGTTGATTTGCAAAATCGGTCTGAGGATCAAGTCCTAGCTCGGCATAATACTTTGGGACACAAAAAGCGGCGTGCTCAATCCTCAAGACTCAGGTTGGGTGCGGCCGACCAACCTGAGGATCAAAATCTCCTCGGAGACTGTATTACATTTAAAATTTTCTGCATTGGACAGGCAATGCAGTAGCCCCCGAGACACTGGTCGGGTGGCAACACTAGATCAGGGGATCGATGTGCCCCTTTAATATTTGTAAATAATAAGCCCGAAGCCCAGTAGCCCCCGAGCCTTAATGCGGGCACGGGAGGCCGAATTAAGGATCCATATCCATAGTAAAATCACAAATTATGTGTAATGACTCTATGTATCCAAGTACTTTACGTCATTAATTCTCGGATCCGCATTGTACAAAACTTTGTTGACCGACCATCGGCTTCCACCTCCTCAGCCAATAGCCGAGGAGTGTTTGTCCTACTTTATAAAGCCTTTATGAGGGCAAAGATTTACAACAAACAAGGCAATCTGGCCATACGGTTTTATAAACAAAGGTACGCGGAGAGACATGTTATATTACTGTTTAACAGAAGAAATGTCTTCCAAAGAAAATAGTCCCGCTATCGGTTCCTTCCTTTGGGTTGTCATGCTAAGCATGATCATGAAACCTCAGCTCCAATGTAAGAGCAAAATATCGAGGATTTAGTTCGGGAGGCCAGTTAATAGCCCCCGGTAGTGTTCCGCGACAGTCGAGGTCAAGCCGTAAACACTTCGGCCATTGTTATGAATGACCCGTTGTTTAACGCCGTCATCGGATCGCCGACCAGTTTACGCTTATTGTGACAGTCAGTTTTCGGCTTTCTCCACTGAGGTGCTTAACCATGTGAGTTGGAAGCGCAATCGCAGTGGTTCTCCCTTTGCACACCTAGCCGAACAAAGCGGAACATAGGAGGCAAGCGCAGGAGCCGGGCAACCCAACTATTGACCGAAGACACAATTCAAAACCGATGCATATATAGCAATATCCGAGAATGTTTTTGCCGAATCTCTAAAGGTGTCCGGCGTTGCACTACGAGACTTGTGCTGAAAACACACAAATAGTTTAAAAGTGCCATGGGCTCGAAAAGCCAAAAAACTTATTCAAAAGGTTAATGTCCGAACTAGATCAAGTGTTCGGTGCCAATCCGAAAATTGGACTTTAGAAAAAAAAAGGTGCTTCTGCCGTGCTTTAACATGACACATCCTATCTCAAAACTTCAAGCGGGTCAGCCTACGGCTTCAACCTCCTATCCCGAAGGCGGAGTACTTCTTACTAGGCCAGTTTAGCAAACTAAACTCTAGCGGCTTTGAGAGAGAAATTAGGCTCCCCGGCTAGTGACCGCACACTTGTGTCGAAAAAAGGAGTGATAAATAATAATAAAAACTTTGCAATGACTAAGAAGAAAAACACTTATCATAAAACGGCTCATATAAATTTATACCCGACTTGAAAGTGGTAGATTGTATTCACAAACCACTAAAGATGTACTGCAACAACCAACCCGCAGTATTCTATGCTCACAAAAACAAGTCGAGTAATGCTGCCAAAACAATAAAGGTAAGGTATTATGTTGTGAAAGATAAAATCCAGGATCAAACTATAAGTCTCGAGCATATAAGGACAAAGGATATGCTTGCGGATCCGCTAACGAAAGGCTTACCACCCAATGCGTTCAAGGAACACTTAGCCGGCATGGGTTTAAAAGAAAGCCTTATGATTTCTGGATAGGCCCAAAAGGAACAGAATTTGTTTCTGAATAAAACGTATTTTGTAGATGTATGATTCTATCGGCAATTAAGCTGTGACGATGAAACATGCTCTATGTACCAATATGTGATGAAACAAATAAACTAGAAAGTATAAGGTTAAAATTAAAGTTGAGATCAAGGGGGAGAATGTTAGGTTGATCTCTCTCCCGTTCGAGCCCAACGGGTCAAACGGGCCCTTGCATCGTGCCCTGATCGGGGGCGCCCAACGAAACCATGGTTGGTGGGCCCCTATGACCTCGCACTATATAAACAGAGTCGAGGGCCGGAGCCCGAGTTACGAGGTTAATCGCTGCCACAATCCCCACCTACAATCCCTACCGATCTAGGGTTAGTGCGGTGCTCACGGGAAGCTCCACCGCCGCCATCCACTCTCTGCCATCACCGGCCACTACTTCGCCATGGCCGGCACCGGCTCGAGTTCATCAACCCAAGGGGAAGGTAGGACTACCGGATCTACTAGACTACTCTGATCCATGGATCTAACAATGATAGGATTTGTATGTGGAAACTTTAGGGAAACGTTTATTGTCTTTTTTGGTTCATAAGAATTGACGTTGGGATTAGCTAAAGGTTGATACTATAACCTAAAATGAATGGTTGAGTTGTAATCACTGGAACATCCTTTCATCACTGGAACATATGTTATTGAAACGACCGATCAATGGGATAAACCCTCATAAATGCTAGATTGAGCGGTGGATGCATGAACAATTATGCAAATCCCCTCTAAATAATACGACATTCAATGATTTTATTTCATGGAATCCCTTCAAAACTGGAAATGTTTCTAGCTTGACATGTCAAATGGAAGAGCCAGTTTAGAGAAAGCACTGAATCTTGCTACACCAAGTTCAGAAATGATAAACCATATACGAAAGTTCCTCTTGAAGCTGAACCCTTGCAAGGTACATATTTTTTTTGTTAGAGATCTCTACATGAAATTATCCTACTTAAAGCAAACCTCATGAACCTATCATAGATGTATAGTCTCCGGTGTGTCGCCAGGGAGCGGAGGACATCCAAGATTTGTTGTGCACATGTTGCGAAGCTTTGGAATTATGGCATGGATAGGGGTTATCGGTTGTGAAGCCACAATAGCAGTCAATAGGAGTGGGCCTGAGCACAAGTTATGTTTACCACCCATGTCGATACACTGCTTGTCGCGCATTGCTTTGTAAGAGGTGATCACAGTTGGATGCTGGTACCTCTGGTGGCTCCGCCGCCAAAGGACTCACGCTGAGCGAGTCCCACTAGTGGATTGATGACCTACTTTTGTTACAACCATTAGATAACATGTCGGGAGCACTGCGGTCCATAATGCGGGCCAGCTTGTTCGTTGAGTAAAATCGTAGCTAAGGTTCATCAAGTTGAATGTATATTCATCACTTCATGTAGATGAAGGGGCCCGGGCCACAATTTTGATCCTTAGGAATGCTGATGGCATCTTTATCATCAGAAGGTGTGTCTACTACCTCTATGCCGCGGACACAATGACAATTGAGGCCTCGGCTATGCAGAAGGTCCTCACCACACAAATTCGTCGGGCATTTACATGTTAAAGAACGAATATAATTCCATAGTGGTCATCAAATTCTTTATAGGACAAACATGATGGTGAGATTCCGCAGTAGCTATTTATGCAGACTATATGGACACTACCACGACAACTGGGAAAGGTCACCTTATTGCATTGTCGTAGGGAAACAAATTATGTTGGTCTAGCTACCTTCATTTATCATAATGAAATTTAATGTTCTTGGGACGGTGGTCACACTAGTTGTTTTCTGATAAAGGCTGGATTTTTCTCAAAATAAAGCATTAATGGGATATAAACACAATGAGCACACACCTGACCTAAATACAACTAAGATGGACACAACCACAACATGGACGTACGCACACACATAATCACACTAGCAAACAACAAAGTCATTGAAGACTAAAGTCATGCCTAGGCGGATGAAAAAGAAAGAACACTCTCAAGCGATCAAAACAATGATGGGTGAACTGCAAAAACAACCATCCACCCCAACTTCGTATTGACATCAGAAGGATAACGAAAAATGTTCTCCAGTAGTAACGCCTCCAAGAAGGGACCGACGCTCAAGTATATATCACCGTCTCCGAATACAACCATTGAAGGCTAGATCGTGGGTTATCACAGGTCAAGTCAAGTCAAACTCCAATCTATGCCTTCAAGAAGGTAGCAACCCCAAAATGCCACCATTGCTAGATAGAACCAACTACGGTCAGATCCCTCGGTAGGATACCTTACATAGCTAGAAGTCACAGATCTGAGGTCACATGAGGAATTTACCCAGGTTCAGGCCTCCATAGTGGAGCAATACCATACATCCCGCTTGATGGTTATTATTGATGGTGGGTGTCGGTGTCAAAACCGGCGGATCTCGGGTAGGGGGTCCCAAGCAGTGCGTCTTAGGATCAATGGTAACAGGAGGCAAGGGACACAATGTTTACCCAGGTTCGGGCCCTCTCGATGGAGGTAAAACCCTACTCCTGCTCGATTAATATTGATGATATGGGTAGTACAAGAGTTGATCTACCACGAGATCAGAGAGGCTAAACCCTAGAAGCTGGCCTATGGTATGATTGTTGTTGTATATTGTCCATCTATCGACTAGCCTGGCCTCGGTTTATATAATGCACCAGAGGCCTAGGATAACAAGAGTCCTAGCCGAATATGCCGGTGGGGGAGTCCTTGTCTTGATCGCCAAGTCTTGCGGAATCTTCCTTGTATGCGGCAGCTGTCCGGACTGGCCCATGAGTGTACGGCCATGAGGATCCTCGGCCCAATCTAACAGATCGGAGGACAACGTGGTGAGTACCCCCTAGTCCAGGACACCGTCAGTAGCCCCCTGAACCGGTCTTCAAGTTAGGGACGCTCCTTGATTCTTCCGAACTATTCTTCATCTTCGGTTGCCGGTCTTGAAAACTGGTTCAACAAATCTTCTCATCTTCTATCTTGAGGATCGCCGAAATGCACTCGACGAGTTTACACGTCGGGTATCCGAGGAGCCCCTTTAAGTTTCCGACCTTTATCAATGCCTTGTTATTTTTATGCCACACCTCGGGTTTGAAGTTGTTCCCGGGCGGCAACGTCCTCTTGCGTCCGAGCTCCAACGCCGGACTGCATTCGAGGTATCTTTGCAGCCGAGCACCAATGTCGGATTGCTTCCCAGCTCTAACGCCGGACTATGTATCCGAGCTCCAATGCCGGACTGTATCCGAGCTCCAACGCCGGACTATGTATCCGAGCTCCAACGCCGGACTTTATCCGAGGTGTCGTAAATCACCTTGGTTCAAAGAAGTTTGAAGGAGTTTAGCCGAGCTTAATGCCGGAAATGCCCTCTATGGAGCCAGCCACTAGCGCCCGAGCTTTATGCCGGACTGCTTCCGAGGTGGTGCACCACCCCGAATGTGGGCCGATTTTTGTCAATATTTTTGATTGGTGCCAGTAGCCCTCAAGGTGGGTATCGGTCTAAAACCCGAGATGCTCATGAAGGATGACATAAGACCGCTGATCCCCGTAGCCGCTGAGACTCAGGTTGATTTGCAAAATCGGTCTGAGGATCAAGTCCTAGCTCGGCATAATACTTTGGGACACAAAAAGCGGCGTGCTCAATCCTCAAGACTCAGGTTGGGTGCGGCCGACCAACCTGAGGATCAAAATCTCCTCGGAGACTGTATTACATTTAAAATTTTCTGCATTGGACAGGCAATGCAGTAGCCCCCGAGACACTGGTCGGGTGGCAACACTAGATCAGGGGATCGATGTGCCCCTTTAATATTTGTAAATAATAAGCCCGAAGCCCAGTAGCCCCCGAGCCTTAATGCGGGCACGGGAGGCCGAATTAAGGATCCATATCCATAGTAAAATCACAAATTATGTGTAATGACTCTATGTATCCAAGTACTTTACGTCATTAATTCTCGGATCCGCATTGTACAAAACTTTGTTGACCGACCATCGGCTTCCACCTCCTCAGCCAATAGCCGAGGAGTGTTTGTCCTACTTTATAAAGCCTTTATGAGGGCAAAGATTTACAACAAACAAGGCAATCTGGCCATACGGTTTTATAAACAAAGGTACGCGGAGAGACATGTTATATTACTGTTTAACAGAAGAAATGTCTTCCAAAGAAAATAGTCCCGCTATCGGTTCCTTCCTTTGGGTTGTCATGCTAAGCATGATCATGAAACCTCAGCTCCAATGTAAGAGCAAAATATCGAGGATTTAGTTCGGGAGGCCAGTTAATAGCCCCCGGTAGTGTTCCGCGACAGTCGAGGTCAAGCCGTAAACACTTCGGCCATTGTTATGAATGACCCGTTGTTTAACGCCATCATCGGATCGCCGACCAGTTTACGCTTATTGTGACAGTCAGTTTTCGGCTTTCTCCACTGAGGTGCTTAACCATGTGAGTTGGAAGCGCAATCGCAGTGGTTCTCCCTTTGCACACCTAGCCGAACAAAGCGGAACATAGGAGGCAAGCGCAGGAGCCGGGCAACCCAACTATTGACCGAAGACACAATTCAAAACCGATGCATATATAGCAATATCCGAGAATGTTTTTGCCGAATCTCTAAAGGTGTCCGGCGTTGCACTACGAGACTTGTGCTGAAAACACACAAATAGTTTAAAAGTGCCATGGGCTCGAAAAGCCAAAAAACTTATTCAAAAGGTTAATGTCCGAACTAGATCAAGTGTTCGGTGCCAATCCGAAAATTGGACTTTAGAAAAAAAAAGGTGCTTCTCCGTGCTTTAACATGACACATCCTATCTCAAAACTTCAAGCGGGTCAGCCTACGGCTTCAACCTCCTATCCCGAAGGCGGAGTACTTCTTACTAGGCCAGTTTAGCAAACTAAACTCTAGCGGCTTTGAGAGAGAAATTAGGCTCCCCGGCTAGTGACCGCACACTTGTGTCGAAAAAAGGAGTGATAAATAATAATAAAAACTTTGCAATGACTAAGAAGAAAAACACTTATCATAAAACGGCTCATATAAATTTAAGAGCCCCCAAGTGACTTGGGTAAAAGAATGATTGCATGTACCGAAGTACTTATATCATATCTATGTTCAACCGAACTTTAAACGCGTCTTAACCGACCGTCGGCTTCTCCCTCTTCGGTCAAGGACCAAAAAGTGTTATGTACTCCATCTGTCGAGAATATCGACGGTGTTTCCAATAACCAGGCAATCAGGCCATAAGGCTGTAACAGACAAAGCGCGCTCAGGGAACTTATGCTATATTACTGCGAAGAGTAAGAAGCATCTTCGAAGAAAATAGTATCCCCACCGATACCTTTCTTCGGTGCTCATTGTTATTATGAGACTTGTGCAATAGATTTTTTGTAGTCATGAGTTCCGTTGTGTGCCGACCATGATTGAAAATAATAAGAGCGCTAGCTTTCGGCTTCACCCAGTCTGAGGTCCGGCTCGGTTGACCCGATAGTGACAATCGCAGAGGTGCTCCCTTTACTCCCTAGCCGAACAATCGGGAACGTAGGGGTAAACACAGGAGCCAGGCAACCCAGCTTGCGAATCGCTTAAGTCAATATGGTGCATATTGTGGCGTAATACACGAACAAGGAACGAAGCCGTACAAGTATAACCATATGCAAGAGGAAAAAGCTTCATGAAGGAAGCCCCCAAGTAAACGGGTATTTGAATTTGCGCGTCACAAACAAAGTTTGGACAAAGAAATTTTTACAAGCAACTTTTTTCCGATAAAGTATAATGCTTGGCAGAGCCGAACACAAGTTAAAAATTTAAAACTTTGAGCATGAAGGCAACTTAGCTGGTTAACGTGTTCGGTATTGATGACGTGGTCCGAGCCTGATGCGGGACAAGGTCCCATCCCCCAAGCCTGTCCCGAGGTGGCGGAGCAAAGAGCTCGGCGCTCCGAAGTGGCGACATAGCATGGTCCATGCAGGACGGCAGGGTGATGCCGAAGTCCCCGGCATGGGGTAATGAAGTGTTGACGAAGCCCCCCGTCCAGCCGAGGTGACGCCAAAGGATATAATCCGGCTGGATCATTTTTCTACCTTGATGCAGTGCTAAAGTGGTTTTCCTTCTCGGTCAATGTCCAGTCTTCTGCTCCCCAGCCCGAGGACCTACTGGTGCCCATCATGGCCCACCTTATGTCCATGGATGAGTCCTCAGACCTCTTCCAATGCAAAGGTGCTTAGATGAGGTGCTAAGTATATTAAATGCCTTAGCAACTCAAGTCCACAATGCAAAGTTGCTAAGCTTTTGGGTGCTAAGCTTCATGCATTTAATTAGTTGTAGACTCAGAATTGTGCTTCCACCTAGGTACACGTGCTTAGCACCGTTTCTTCCTGGGGTCACCATGCTACTCAGATTTTTAGCTTAGTTGGCAATCTTAGCACATGTACAAGGTGGAGCATTGGGAGGGGCCTCAGGGCCCGGTCTAGGCCAAGTGCTCAAGGGCCTCTATTGGCGTGATCATCCGAGACAGAAGCGCCGAGCATGTCAGCCAAGGCGGGCAGTGCTTGGAGGATCAAGCAGCGGGGATCAGCATACCGAGGTCAGCCGCCATTCGTCCTGGCCAGATATTAAACCCATTAAGGAGCGCTAGAATGGTGGCCAACTAGCTACGCCACTTGGCGCATGCTGGTTGGTTATGGTGAGAAAGTTTTTGATGTTTTTTTCTAAATGACTGTGAGACTTTTTCCTTTTTCTTTTCGAGAAAAGTTTTTCTAGGCTTTTTCTTTTTCTTTTTGAGATGGTTGTGATGTCCACGTGACGCGAGAATGTTTTTTATAATTTCGAGATGTAGGCGAGGTGCGCACAGCTTCCTCTCAAGCGGTCCGCAATGGCGGGCCCCAACCACTAGTTGGGGTAACAGGCGCGACATCCATCTCGGATGCCAATGAGCCGTCTGCTCCAGGTAAGGCTGCCAAAATTCAGGTTTACTCTTTCTTCCCAGTGCATTTTTGGTTTAAAAAGGCCTAGAGAAACAGAGTTTATTGTTGTTCAGTTTTTGTTGAATTTTCTGCTGAAGTACATGCTATCGATGGCTATACAGTTACTGCAGAACTAAATTTTCTGCTGAAGTACACTTATTGAACACTGCAAAAAACAAATTCTGAAAAAGTGAGAGTCTATCTTGAAAGTCGAACAGAGAACCTGTCATTCAGCTATACAACTGTTTGGCCATTGAGAGCATCTCCAACGGCGCCCAAAACCTGCTCCGCGTGCTAAAGCCATTTTTTTTTTGGGCATCGGAGACGCTTCAGCAGATGCTGTAAAAAAATAGTGCACGCGCAAAATAATTTAAGGCACGCGCTTAAAAGCGCTATCCCATGTTGCAAATGTTGGGCGTCAGATCGCGCGCGCTTCATAATTTGCATTGGGTGTTTTTTTGGGTGCGCGTTTTGGGCATGTGGAAAACCAATGTTGGCCGCGGCATGCTAAAAGTACTACAGTGGCGCTGTAAAACTATCTTAGAGCTCGATATTTTTGTGCCTCTGTTGAAGATGCTCTGAGCTAGGTACAGGTTCAGACATTGTGGCACAAACAATTTTAAGTATTTTTTGCCATTTCTATCCCCCCAGCAACACACGGAAGCGCATGTCGCCGCCGTCCATACGCTGCATCGGCCATTGTATTCCTAGGTCGTGGCATGCAAATCGTGGCACAGGACACCGCCCGTGAGGATGCTACACATGCGTCAAGAGAGATGAGAATTGTAGGTGGAGACTTTTACTAGATCTCACATTTAGTTAAGACACTAGTAGAAAACGGAGCTTTAGCGCCGGTTCGTAAGGGCCTTTAGTGCCTGTTCCATAACCGGCACTAAAGGGTGGTCACTAAAGCCCCCCCCCCCCCTTTAGTACCGGTTCACCACGTGGGCGTGAGCTCGCGCCCCGGTATGGGGGACCTTTAGTACCGGTTCGTGTTACCAACCGGCACTAAAGGTTTTTTTTTTGAAAATTTTGGAAAAAAAATTTGATTTTTTTTCGATTTTTAATTTTTCTGAATTATTTGATGATTTAGTCTCCAATCACCTCTCTTAATTGCTCAAGTGTGGATCACTCATTCCAAATCATCTAACTTCCCGACCGGTCACCCATCCCTCTCACTACTCTAGCCCGAGCATGACAATAGTAAGATGTTAATCCTATTAACCCTCAGGAGTTTAGCTTGAGTATGAAGTCACACATTTCACCGTTTGAGTTTGAAACTATTATTCTAAAAAACAGTAATTATTTAGTAACGCTAATATTTCTTGAATAAGTTTGACCATAGCTTGACCACAGTTTGACCATAGTTTGACCAGATTTGACCAAAATTCAAAAAATTGAAATAATTATTTAGTAACACTAATATTCTTGAATAATTATGTAGTAACATTAATACTTCTTGAATAAGTAGTTTGACCAGATTTAACCAAATTTTTTTAAAAAAACCGAAATTATTTGACCATATCTTTTTTTCTTTTGGAATTTGAGGATTCTAAATAATTCCAAATAGGCCGTAGGCTGTCTCCATCGGATGCGGATTTTCGTGCTGAATTTTTTGATATATTATACATTTTTTTCCGACATCGTATGCAAAAGTTAGTTTTACATTTTCCCATCGGATGCGAAAATTGCCCTATAGTGCCGGTTTGTGGCACGAACCGGTACTATAGGTCAGACCCCTTTAGTACCGGTTCGTGGCACGAACCGGTACTAAAGGTGCCACGAACCGGTACTAAAGGTTAGACCGTGGGGCCCCGGCCTGACGCCAGCCTGCCACCACCCCTTTAGTACCGGTTCGTGCCACGAACCGGTACTAAAGGTTCAACACGAACCGGCATTAATGCAAATCCGTTCGAACCGGCACTAATGGTACCATTAGTACCGGGCCAAAATCAAATCGGCACTAATGTGCTTCACGTTTGACCCTTTTTCTACTAGTGAGATAAAGAGATCAACCACCCCCCCCCCCCCAAAATATCATATTTACAAATTCTGAAAAAATCTGAAATTATTTGATACATTCATGTGGGGTATGTCTACAACTCAGGAAAAAATGAGCTCAAAACTTGATGTACATTTAGAGATTCAAAAAAGGCAAATTCCAATTTAAATAGTAGCAACTTTGAGTGAATAGTACTTTGACACTATTAACATCTGATTTTATCATTTTTGTTTCGTTAATGTAACTTGAATTAGGAGCTTGAAAGTGCCTGCCTGCCTATGTGGCGTGACACACAGGTGTTTCGGACTGATTTGTATGAAACTGTTCCCGCAAAACAAGTTTAGTGGCTGGTTTGAGTCATTTTACAAGTTTTTTTATGAAAATGTACCATGTTATTAACTCTTAATAGTTTTGGGTACCATTGGATTTGGATGCTTGCCTTTGCTTAGCATTGCCGTGTAATAAATAGTGTATGATTTTGTGCATCCTTTTTAATACATAGGCCGAAGTTTTTTTTTTTTTTTTGAAAGGGGCATAGGCCGAAGTTAATCCTCCTTTTCACAAAAGAAGAAATATATACATGGAAAAAGTTCTGGACGCGATGAAGGTGGACTGAGTATACACTGAATTATGTAGACGATTGAACATTGAAGCATCGCCTATGTGTTAAATCTGAATGAGACGAGGATTTGCTGGCTAGAATGTAGAGGCAAAATTCCGGCCAATCACGGTTCTTAACGTGCTTTTCCGGATTTTTGGCGAAAGGGTACGCCATTAGGGAGGCCCTCAGTCGCTCCACGGATCCACCATCCAAACCAGGCGGCCTTCACCAAAGGCCGCTATATTCTGGATGGGATCCTCGCCTTCATGCGGTCATCCATGAAGTCAAGAGGAAACGCCTCCGCGTGGTCTTCTTCAAAATTGATTTTCATAAAGCTTATGATACTGTGCACTGGTCCTTCCTTCGGGAAGTGATGATGAGGTGTGGCTTCGATCCACACTGGATCACTCGGGTTATGCAGCGTAACGAGTGGCCGCACGGCTATCAACATCAATGGGGAAGTGGGCCCGTACTTCGTGACGGGCCAGGGGGTGCGGCAAGGAGACCCCCTCTCCCCTTTCCTTTTCAATCTTGTGGTCGACGCTCTCGCCTCGATCCTTGATTTGGCCAAACGCGCTGGCCACATTCGAGGGATTTGCCCTTATCTTGTGGGCGATGGGGGTTTGACCCATCTCCAGTATGCGGAGGATACCATCATGGTGGTGGAAGGCTCGGATGACGATATTCGACACCTCAAGTTCCTCCTACTCTACTTTCTGGAGATGTCAGGTCTCACGATCAACTTCGCCAAGAGCGAGGTCATGGTTCCGGGGTACTCTACCGAGAACGCCCAGCGCATTGCCAATCGCCTGAACTGTCGGCTGGGATCCTTCCCCACCACTTACCTTGGCATGCCGATCAGTGACATCCGTCTGCAGGAGAAAGACTTTCGCCCTATTATTTCGAAGCTACAACCTTGGATGGAACCTTGGCAAGGGAGGTGGCTATCCAAAGCTGCTCGGGTGATTCTGATGAACTCCTCCCTTGTTAGCCTCTTGATGTGTGTGATGGGATTCTATAGTCTACATGAATCCCTTCACCAAAAGGTCACCAGAATCCTCTCCAGATTCTTCTGGGCTGGAGAGGGCAATAAGCAAAAATACCACATGGTGAAGTGGTCGGAGATCTGCAAGCCTAAAGATCAGGGCGGCCTTGGAGTAATCTCATTGAAACGGATGAATATCACCCTCCTTTCCAAATGGCTTTAGCGCATCCAGACTGGCGAGGGTCGACTGTGGCTGGAGATTATCCGTGCAAAGTACCTGCGCGGGCAACCTCTCGCGTTCGCCTCTAGAGCAGGAGGGTCCCAATTCTGGTAGTCGTGATCCAACTGATGCCCGTCCTACGTATTGGGACCTCCATCAGGGTGGGCACCGGTACTGGGACCCTCTTCTGGCTGGACAGATGGTCCGGGCCTAGACACTTTGCGGAGCGTTTCTACGCTTTATTCTGTATATGTGCCCGCCCACAACTCTCGGTGGGCGCGGCATTGGCCGACGTTGGTGCAATAGCCTTCCGCCGTACCTGTGGGGCGGATGAACACGCCCAATGGGAGGAGTTACTTGAGTGCATTGCCTTGCACCCTCCCTCCCTTGAGCCCGACTCCCTGCGCTGGCACCTTGAACCCAGTGGCAGGTTCTCCACCAGGTCTCTCTACCAGGCGATTATGCCTGCGCCGGGGCCCATCGAGCTTTCGGTTATTTCGGAAATTAAGCTCCCCTGAAGATCCGCATTTTCCTATGACAATGGGTGCGGGGACGCCTTCCCTCAGGCACAGAGGTGCGTAAGAGAAATGGTCCCGGGGACGGCCTTTGCCCCCTGTGCATCGTCCCGGAAGATCCGAACCACATCTTCTTCCGGTGCCCGGCGGCGCGGTTCCTTTGAAGTTGCTTCCGGGAGGTTGTCGGTGGGGTTTGGTGCCATGATAACCTCCGGGACTTGTTTGGGGAAGTCTTGGCACTCCCCGCCTCTAGGCGTGCCCCCATCTGGGTCGCTATGGGTTCCCTTGCATGGACCCTTTGGTGTACCGCAACAAGCTAGTGATCGAGCGCGTGATTCCTTGCCGTGTGATTGATGCAATCTACAAATTATGCAGCTTCTTGCAGCTTTGGAGACCGCTTAGCAAGCGGCACGATCGGGACGTCATCGACAGCATCATCTCGGGTCTACGCCCTTCGGCCGCGACGCTAGCTCCGCCACCACCGCCACCTCCTCCCGAGCCGGATTAGTTCCCGATTTCTTTTCTGTTCGGGGCTTGTTCCGTTGTGCCCCCAGCTTTTATTTTTCTGTACTCTTGTACTTGGACCGACCATGACTTGTTGTTGGATGCTTGGGTTTGTTGCTTTATAATCTAAAGTGGGGGGAAACCCTTTTTCGTAAATCGATAGACTTGGCTTTCCGAAATTCTCCAGCCACGGTCTATTGCACAAATTACATCAAAGTCTACATATTCATCCATACTGTTGCGTTGCCAAGAGCATGCAGTTGTCACAACACAAATTGACAAATCTCAGTAACAAGCACAATGCACACAGTTGGTCACACGGCATAACAACATAACAACCTTAGAATTATATGGTCACACTGGACGAACTGAATACTCGAATAGAAAGCTGTCGTTCCTCTGAAACCAACAAACTGACCAGAAAGCTAGTGTTCCTCTGAAACCAACAAACGGACCAGAAAGCTATTGTTCCTCTGAAACCAAATCAGAAGTTCAATACTTCAATCATACTCTCAAAAGGCTCCAGCATTTCTCCACAGAAACTTGGCCATTATCCATGCAGCTCCATAATTCATCTACTCTGCAAAGCGATCAAACGTTAGCGCTTTAGTCCGCAGCAGTAATAACGATACAATGACTACACATTTGACGAGCTAATGGCATGGAGCTCTATGTGGCAGACTGATCCTCTGAAGTAATGAATAAGCTGGTATAATTACTAACAGTGCATGTAAAGAATACGCTGATCACAAGAAAGCTAAAATACTAGTATAGATGCTGTAGCAACCTTCTTGGTTCGACCTGAACTCAACCGCAAACAGCCTGGCATTAAACTCAAGAAGATGACACCTTCTGGAGTTCTTAATTTGTTCCTTCTGGAGTTCTTAATCAGTTGGTGTCATGTACGTGCATACTCTGAATACATGATCTGAAATTCTGAATACATGTACAAAAAAATGGTAGAACCATAAATACTATCCGAAATAGTGGAGGGTGGAGTTGAAACCCTATTTTACCTCTTTTTGTCACTAGTAAAACATATGGTCTTTACAGTTTTTATGTTCCATCCCCTATTTGTAGTTTCTTTCCATGTGAGTGCAGGCGATCCAGTGGTAGTCCGTACCCGGGAAAAAGCAGAATAATTGATGGAACAACAGTCGACCCCTTTGAGCAACCGAGACTGCATGCTTTTAATTACTCACCCCGCCCCCCCCCCCCCCCCCCCCCCCCCCAAGTATTTTTGTTTCTTCAAAATAGTACACACAGTCTGCAAGCTTTATTTGGGCAGATTACTTCCAACTGGCCACGTAATTTGTAGTTTAATTAGTTCTGGACATCTTGGGTGTTCACTTGGAGAAAGATATCACTGAAGTTCGACTAATACACCCTCTGTTCCTAAATGTAATTTAAACTGCAAAAACGTCTCACATTTAGAAGCAGAGGTAATAGTAAATTTGATATGTGGGTCTATGATTTCAAAAGGGAAAAATTAGGATTTGAACTATGTTTGATCTAAAAACACAAAGAACTCTATTGTTTTCCTTAACTTCCAAAGTAACTGCCAAAGCATGCTAGAAATTTTTTCACTTCTAATTGTCAAGTAGATAAGTTCTACTAGTTGTCAGTCTTTTTTTTCTTTTTGTAACAAAGTAAGCATTTCAAGTTAGCTGTGCTTAAACCTTTCATATACATCCACTTATCTGCAGAATAAGTGTCTGCTTATTTTACTTGTCAATGCAGGGTTATGGAAGGTTCCGGGTTGTAAGAATTGCTGTTTCTGGAGATGGACCGTACATGCATATGCGTCATTGTTCAACTGCTAAGTATTTGCTGTTTTCATTATTGAAAGAGCATAATCTGGAGAACTTTATTCTTGCTGTCCATATCTAGATAAACCATAAACCTGCATCTCCCTTGAGTTTTTTAGTCCATTATAAGAAACTGAAGCCTTTAAAAATTAAGATGATTTCTGTTGCACTTATCAAAATTCCATTTGTATACTATTGTTTCCAAAATTTGCTGCATTATTTTTACCAAATATAAGTCATTATATTAGTAAGCTTGAATACTTGTCATTAAAAACTCCACTTTGGTTTTGGATATCCCTACCTATTTCCATCATAACTTGTAGTTTTCAGAATTATCTGATGAGAGCAAGCGACCACCTTTTGTAGTCAGTACCAAGAAAATTGCGGCTTATCACAATGAGACACTCAACTAAGCTCTCTGCTTTCAGGCTGTAAATAGGACTTATGTGGAGGATTGCACGTGGAATTTATATAATGTGCCATATCCACTTATCATTCATCTAATCATAAAATGTTATTAAGAACTTGGTACCTTTTCTAGCAAGCTATCACAGCAGCAGTTCGTCTTGCATAAGCATTCTCTACTCCAACTCAGCAATAAACTTGTTACTTGCACATACCTTATGTGGTGTCTTTCTACTTGATTTGATTTACTGACCTTCTTAGTTGCGCTATGTCGTGTTTTTTAGTCAACTGGTCCCAATACTATTCTAACAACTTGATTTTTTCTGAATTTTCCAGTTGTTTGATTATTGCTTCTAATGTGCTATAGCAACGACGACAGCACCCCTTACAAAATCCTCGCTGGTCAGCTAATCTTGCTGATGCTGCTATAAACACACTATCATCCATTGCATAAATTACTAGCTAGTTTAATTTACAAATCAGTCTTAGTTAAAGAAAACTCCTTGCTTGACCATCGGTACTTTTCAGCTTTTACTGCACTTAAAAATCTTATTAATTTTAAGATCAGACTGAAATCGACATTTCTCATACAAATTATTCAAGCCAAGAATGATGTTTAACAAACAAAATTTTCTGTACCCAAGAATGATGTTTAACAAACAAAATTTTCTGATCAGACTGAAATCGACATTTCTCATACAAATTATTCAAGCCAGGCTGCTAGCAGTTGTTAAGGTGACCTTTTGGAACTGTCTCTGCCATGTTATCTAACCCATGTCAGAGATTAGCCAAATATAGAGCCTAGTGGCAGGGATTAGTGGATTAGAGACCAATGGAACTAATCCCTGGCCGTAGGGAGCCTGGTAAAATAAGTCACTAAACAAAATCTTACCATTCAAAATGGCGGCCGCTTCACTTGTATGATTTTTATTGCAGTGGCATTACGAACCTCGCATGCTCTGAAAAGGCAAAAATAGTATAAATAAGAAAGCGAACATATGGATGTTTACAAGTCCAAAAAAACGAAGTTATATAGTACCTCGACTGTAGAAGCTCACATAGGGTATGACATGACTGTCTCGAAGCAACAGTTTCTGTGTATCTTCTTGGTTTGGCCGGAACCGACCTCAACTGTAAAGAGCCCATCTTCTGTATTTAGGAAGATGACACCGGCACCGTTCGCGAAACCAACCAGTGTGCCTCTACCATCCTTGAAGGTTTCGCCTACCATCCGTGAGAGGGCACGAGGAGTGAGAATAGTTTCAAGCTTGATGTCCCTGCGTTGCCCTCTCGCCACAACTCCATTGGGACCAGCCTCCATTGACCACACAGAGAGTTTAGACTCCTTTATGGCCACAAACACCAGCGCACCGTCTTCCTCTCCCATGAGTATACCGCGGGTCGGTGCCTGGCCCTGCAAATTGATAAGTGAAAGTTCCTGCTCGCCCACATTGTACATCAAAATTTTCATGGTCCAGTAGCTCCACTTGACGGGGTAATAGATTTTCTTTCCGACAACGGCAGTGTGGCCCTTCTCCTCAATGGCATACGGACATGTGTTGGTGGCAAACGGATAGATACCATGAGGATTCTCAACTGAGATCATTTCGCTCCACTGGGTAGTCTCGGATGAGTAAACAGAGGCGAACATGGTCTTTTCTACCTCGTTGGAGCCCATGAAGGCCACGAGGAAGGGACCGTCATGGCAGCCCAGGTGATCGCAGGCGTCCTTGGCGCAGAGCACAGTGGCCATCCAGGTTATCCCCTCGGCAGTACAAAGTATCTCAATTATCTTGGGATCGGTGGAAATCACCTGCTGGTTGTCGGTGATGGGGTCCCAAACGATGAAATCAGTGTCCTCCTTGGGAGTGTAGAAGAGGACGCGGCCATGGCGGGAGTCGACCGCGTCCCAGTCGCGGTGCTCGCAAACGAGCGGGCGGAAGGCTCCGGTGGGGATGAATTGGGCGACGTTGTGGTTGTGGCTCTCGTAGGATTTGTTGTCGAGGTAGCCCAATATCGGGGGCTTCCCGTGGAAGGTCCGGTAGTCGCGAAAGAAGGAAGGGTCGGAGACGATTCCGAACCAGGCGGTGGAGACAGCGGAGGCGCGGACGAGCCTCGCCGGGTCGTCCGGCGGGATCCGGAGCAAGATCTCGCGGATGGCGTCGTCGACCAGCGATTGGAGTCTGCGTTGCGGCGGAGGCGAATCCATGGTGGGGGATTGGGCCGGCGCAAGTCGCCCTATCGCTCAATTAGCATTAGCGGCGGGACGTCGGAGGTTGGAAGCAGTGGGGCGCCGTCGCCGCCGTCTGGCGAACAGGCAGCGAGTGGACTGCTGCGCAGGGCCGGCCCTGAGGGGGGGGCAGCAGGGGCGGCCGCCCCGGGCCCCCCAAATCCTGGGGCCCCCGCAGGGCATGCAGCAGCCTATAGGCACGGCCCAAGGAGGCAACTCACGGGGTACATGCAGATGCAGCCTTCTCCAATCGTGATCGCCCAGGCCGATCCCCGTTGCGTTGCGTCATGCATGTTGTCTGAGTCCCTGTACTCCCTTTTCTTCCCTAATTTCTGATCGCATAATTGCCGATCCTAATTTCCGGGCGCTGATTGCGAGTCAGAGACAAGCCGCCGCTTCGCTCCGGTGGCAAGCGCTCGATGCACTCACGCACATGGATATCGTCGGGGGCCTCCCGCCAGAGCAAGACACAAGCGGTCGTGAGGAATAGACCAACAATAGCGTACAATGAACTGGCTGGATTGGATCAGAATTGATCAGAATTGATCTCTAGTTCTTAAATACTTAGTTTGGATTGTTTACAAAAATAGTTTGTCCATTGGAGTCGATATTCAGAATTGTTTTCAATATCTGAATCATCGAACATGATTAGTGTTTTAAAAACTAGCACTAACCATATATATTTTTGAGATGGCACCAACATTATAAAGTCGTAATGATTGTTGACAGCTTTCCAGTAGAACCGAATTTGCTCAATTTGGATTAATTTTTGTTCAGATATCATCAAACAACGCTGTTGTACCAGAATTCTGATTTTAATTTCTAACAAAAATGAATTATCAGATTTTAGTAAATTTATGTTTTGCAAGAACTATTCTATTTCTGCGAAGAACCAATTTGGAACACAACATGAGAGTTGTAGATAACTTCCTGCTTGATTTGGTAAGTTTGACACGATTCAGAGATCAAACTGAAGGGGGGAGATATATTTTTGGTTTCTCGTTGTGGGCAATAGCTATACACTTGTATATTTATATCATAAAATCAACCGGCTAAATTTAAGAGATATTACACAGGATTTTGACGTCAAACCACGCAACTAATACATTGATTATTACTTTTACATTTGTATTAAGAGGCCCCAGCTTCTAACTCCGCCCCGGGCCCCCGAAATCTCAGGACCGGCCCTGGCTGCGCTTGATTCTAGGGTTTTCGGTGGAAATTGGCTGCGCTACTGCCCGATGGCGATGGGGCTTGTTCTTACGACAGTCACGAGGGCCGTCAGCACCTCGTTTGGAACGGAGTGAGGCGGGATTTTTTTTTACCATTTGACCCGTTTTACTTTTCACTTTCATTATTTGCTCCTCTCCTTGGTAAAAAGAATTTGCGAGGAAATTTTTTGATATATTCATCATGCCATGGCAATACAAAGATCATAAAAATAATAAAAAATGCATCAATGTCCATAAATCATCTAGCAACAATTACAAACACTGGAGCGAGCCGAAGGCGCGCCGCCATCGTCGCCCCTCCCTCAGCGGGGCTAGGCCAAACTTGTTGTAGTAGATGGTCGGAAGTCGTCATGCTAAGGTGAGAAATATAGATCGAAAAGGTCCAACCTGTAGACACGCAAATGAAGACTCCAAGTAGATCCACCCGAAATCAAGCACCGAGTGAATCTCATGAGATCAGCCGGAGACACACCTCCACACACTCTCTGACGACGCTAGACACATCACCGAAACAGGGACTAGGCGGGGAGAATCTTATTCCATCTTGAGAGGGGCGTCACTGCCTCGTCTTACTGAGCAGGACACAAATCCTAAACGAACTCAAAAAAACACCTAAAAATGAAGCAAGATCCCTCCCTTCTGCAATGGTCAAGATCCATCGTGCCTCCATGGCTCTAGGGCCACCGGAGACGAAGCAAAACAACAACGGCAACGACAGGAGGCAGAGGAACCCTAAACATTTTTATTTCTTGGAGAGGAGTCAGATGGCATGCGTCGTTTTAGAGAGGAGTTATTCCCTCTCCTTAGTAGATGGAGGTAAAATAGTTCTAACCTCGAAAGGGCATGCAAGTCTAGAAGGAAAAAATATTAAGGGTAGTCATGGATATTGTTTTGAATCCTTTGTTTGCTATCTTTAGGGAAATGTTTATTGTCTGGTTTGTTCACACATTGGAATTGATGAGGGATTAGTTAAAGGTTCATAACATAACCTTTTCAGATGTAATCGTTGAAACAAATCTCATCGATGATAAACCCTATTCTAAGTTCCTCTTGAAGTTGAAGATCCCTCATAAGGTACATAATTTTTTGTTGGAGAGATCCACAAGGAATTACCCGGCTTGAAGAAATCCTTGTGAAAATGTCCCGCTGGTTGTCGGTGATTGGGTCCTAGACCATGAAATCTACAAGATTCTCTTCGGCGTGTAGAAGAGGACGCGACCATGTCGGGCGTCGGTCACATCCCAGTTGTGGGGGTCACAAACGAGCGGGCTGGAGTATAATTGCACAGATGTCATGGATCTTGTAGGATTGGTTAGGTAGCCCAATACAACGGTATCACATGGAAGGTGTGGCAGTCGCGAAAGAAGGCACTGACATAGATGATTCTGAGCTAGGTGGTGCATACGACAAAGGCGCAGACAAGGCTCGCCAGATCCTTCGATGGGAGCGGAGCTAAATCTCACGGATGTTGTCGTCGATTAGCTAGTTGAGGTTGCATTTCGACAGAGGTGAATTCATTATGGATGGTTGGGGCCGAGTCGCCCTATCGCTCAATCAACATTAGCGGCGGAGTGGTGAATGTTGGGGAACGTAGTAATTTCAAAATTTTCCTACACACACGCAAGATCATGGTGATGCATGGCAACGAGAGGGGAGAGTGTCATCCATGTACCCTCGTAGACAGAAAGCGGAAGCGTTAGAACAACGCGGTTGATGTAGTCGTACGTCTTCACGGCCCGACCGATCAAGCACCGAAACTACGGCACCTCCAAGTTCTAGCACACGTTCAGCTCGATGACGTCCCTCAAATTCCGATCCAGCCGAGTATCGAGGGAGAGTTCCGTCAGCACGACGGCAAGGTGACGATCTTGATGTTCTACCATCGCACGGCTTTGCCTAAGCACTGCTACAATATTATCGAGGAGGACTATGGTGGAGGGGGGCACCGCACACGGCTAAGAGATCAAGAGATCAATTGTTGTGTCTAGAGGTGCCCTCCGGCCCCCATATATAAAGGAGCAAGGGGGGAGGGGGCGGCCGGCCAAGGAGGAGGCGCGCCAAGGGGAGTCCTACTCCCACCGGGAGTAGGACTCCCTCCTTCCTTGTTAGACTTGGAGAAGGGGGGAAAGAGGAGGGAGAGAGAGGAAGGAAAGGGGGGCGCCGCCCCCCTCTCCTTGTCCTATTCGGACTAGGGGGGAGGGGCGCGCGGCCCTGCCCTGGCCTCCTCTCCTCTTCTCCACTAAGGCCCACTATGGCCCATTAAACCCACGGGGGATTCCGGTAACCTCTCGGTACTCCGGTAAAATCCCAATTTCACCCGGAACACTTCCTATATCCAAATATAGGCTTCCAATATATCAATCTTCATGTCTCGGCCATTTCGAGACTCCTCGTCATGTCCGTAATCACATCCGGGACCCTGAACAACCTTCGGTACATCAAAACTCATAAACTCATAATATAACTGTCATCGAAACCTTAAGCGTGCGGACCCTACGGGTTCGAGAACTATGTAGACATGACCGAGACATGTTTCCGGTCAATAACCAATAGCGGAACCTGGATGCTCATATTGGCTCCTACAAATTCTAAGAAGATCTTTATCGGTCAAACCGCATAACAACATAACGTTGTTCCCTTTGCCAGGTATGTTACTTGCCCGAGATTCGATCATCGGTATCTCAATACCTAGTTCAATCTCGTTACTGGCAAGTCTCTTTACTCGTTATATAATGCATCATTCCATAACTAACTCATTAGTTACATTTTCTTGCAAGGCTTATAGTGATGTGCATTACCGAGAGGGCCCAAAGATACCTCTCCGACAATCGGAGTGACAAAACCTAATCTCGAAATACGCCAACTCAACATGTACCTTTGGAGACACCTGTAGAGCTCCTTTATAATCACCCAGTTACGTTGTCATGTTTGGTAGAACACAAAGCATTCCTCCGGTAAACGGGAGTTGCATAATCTCATAGTTGTAGGAACATGTATAAGTCATGAAGAAAGCAATAGCAACATACTAAACGATCAAGTGCTAAGCTAACGGAATTGGTCATGTCAATCACATCATTCTACTAATTATGTGATCCCGTTAATCAAACGAAAACTCATGTCTATGGTTAGGAAACATAACCATCTTTGATTAATGAGCTAGTCAAGTAGAGGCATACTAGTGACATTAAATTTGTCTATGTATTCACACATGTATTCTGTTTTCGGTTAATACAATTCTAGCATGAATAATAAACATTTATCATGATATAAGGAAATAAATAATAACTTTAGTATTGCCTCTAGGGCATATTTCCTTCAGTCTCCCACTTGCACTAGAGTCAATAATCTAGATTACACAGTAATGATTCTAACACCCATGGAGCCTTGGTGCTGATCATGTTTTGCTCGTGGAAGAGGCTTGGCCAACGGGTCTGCAACATTCAAATCTGTATGTATCTTGCAAATCTCTATGTCTCCCACCTGGACATGGTCCCAGATGGAATTGAAGCATCTCTTGATGTGCTTGGTCCTCTTGTGAAATCTGGATTCCTTTGCCAAGGCGACTGCACCAGTATTGTCACAGAAGATCTTTATTGGTCCCGATGCACTAGGTATTGACACCTAGATCAGAAATGAACTCCTTCATCCAGACTCCTTCATTTGCTGCTTCCGAAGCAGCTATGTACTCCGCTTCACATGTAGATCCCGCCACGACGCTTTGTTTAGAACTGCACCAACTGACAGCTCCACCGTTCAATATAAACACGTATCCGGTTTGCGATTTAGAATCATCCGAATCAGTTTCAAAGCTTGCATCGACGTAACCATTTACGACCAGCTCTTTGTCACCTCCATAAACGAGAAACATATCCTTAGTCCTTTTCAGGTATTTCGGGATATTCTTGACCGCTGTCCAGTGATCCACTCCTAGATTACTTTGGTACCTCCCTGCTAAACTTATTGTTAAGCATACATCAGGTCTGGTACACAGCATTGCATACATGATAGAGCCTATGGCTGAAGCATAGGGAACATCTTTGATTTTCTCTCTATCTTCTGCTGTGGTCGGGCATTGAGTCTCACTCAACTTCACACCTTGTAATACAGGCAAGAACCCTTTCTTTGCCTGATCCATTTTAAACTTTTTCAAAACTTTATCAAGGTATGTGCTTTGTGAAAGTCCAATTAAGTGTCTTGATCTATCTCTATAGATCTTGATGCCCAATATGTAAGCAGCTTCACCGAGGTTTTTCATCGAAAAACTTCTATTCAAGTATCCCTTTATGCTATCTAGAAATTCTATATCATTTCCAATTAACAATATGTCGTCTACATATAATATCAGAAATGCTACAGAGCTCTCACTCACTTTCTCGTAAATACAGGCTTCTCCAAAAGTCTGTATAAAACCATATGCTTTGATCACACTGTCAAAGCGTTTATTCCAACTCCGAGAGGCTTGCACCAGTCCATAAATGGATCGCTGGAGCTTGCACACTTTGTTAGCACCCTTTGGATCGACAAAACCTTCTGGTTGCATCATATACAACTCTTCTTCCAGAAATCCATTCAGGAATGCAGTTTTGACATCCATTTGCCATATTTCATAATCATAAAATGCGGCAATTGCTAACATGATTCGGACAGACTTAAGCATCGCTACGGGTGAGAAAGTCTCATCGTAGTCAACCCCTTGAACTTGTCGAAAACCTTTCGCAACAAGTCGAGCTTTGTAGACAGTTACATTACCATCAGCGTCAGTCTTCTTCTTGAAGATCCATTTATTCTCAATGTCTTGCCGATCATCGGGCAACTCAACGAGAGTCCATACTTTATTCTCATACATGGATTCCATCTCAGATTTCATGGCCTCAAGCCATTTTGCGGAATCTGGACTTATCATTGCTTCCTCATAGTTTGTAGGTTCGTCATGGTCAAGTAACATGACTTCCAGAATAGGATTACTGTACCACTCTGGAGCGGATCTTACTCTGGATGACCTACGAGGTTCTGTAGTAACTTGATCTGAAGTTTCATGATCAATATCATTAGCTTCCTCAATGATTGGTGTAGTTGTTACAGGAACCGGTTTCTGTGATGAACTACTTTCCAATAAGGGAGCAGGTACAGTTACCTCATCAAGTTCTACTTTCCTCCCACTCACTTCTTTCTAGAGAAACTCCTTTTCTAGAAAGGATCCGAATTTAGCAACAAAAGTCTTGCCTTCAGATCTGTGATAGAAGGTGTACCCAATAGTCTCTTTTGGGTATCCTATGAAGACACATTTCTCCGATTTGGGTTCGAGCTTATCTGGTTGAAGTTTCTTCACATAAGCATCGCAGCCTCAAACTTTAAGAAATGACGACTTTGGTTTCTTGCCAAACCACAGTTCATAAGGCGTTGTTTCAACGGATTTTGATGGTCCCTATTTAACGTGAATGCGGCCGTCTCTAAAGCATAACCCCAAAACGATAGCGGTAAATCAGTAAGAGACATCATAGATCGCACCATATCTAGTAAAGTACGATTACGACGTCCGGACACACCATTACGCTGTGATGTTCCGGGTGGCGTGAGTTGCGAAACTATTCCGCATTGTTTCAAATGTAAACCAAACTCGTAACTCAAATATTCTCCTCCACAATCAGATCATAGAAACTTTATTTTATTGTTACGATGATTTTCCACTTCACTCTGAAATTCTTTGAACTTTTCAAATGTTTCAGACTTGTGTTTTATTAAGTAGATATACCCATATCTGCTCAAATCATCTGTGAAGGTGAGAAAATAACGATACCTGCTGCGAGCCTCAATATTCATTGGACCACACACATCAGTATGTATGATTTCCAACAAATCAGTTGCTCGCTCCATAGTTCCGGAGAACGGCGTTTTAGTCATCTTTCCCATAAGGCACGGTTCGCAAGTACCAAGTGATTCATAATCAAGTGATTCAAGAAGTCCATCAGTATGGAGTTTCTTCATGCGCTTCACACCAATATGACCTAAACGGCAGTGCCACAAATAAGTTGCACTATCATTATCAACTCTGCATCTTTTGGCTTCAACATTATGAATATGTGTATCACTACTATCAAGATTTAATAAAAATAGACCACTCTTCAAGGGTGTATGACCATAAAAGATATTACTCATATAAATAGAACAACCATTATTCTCCGATTTAAATGAATAACCGTCTCGCATCAAACAAGATCCAGATATAATGTTAATGCTCAACGCTGGCACCAAATAACAATTATTCAGGTCTAAAACTAATCCTGAAGGTAGATGTAGAGGTAGCGTGCCGACCGCGATCACATCGACTTTGGAACCATTTCCCACGCGCATCGTCACCTCGTCCTTAGCCAATCTTCTCTTAATCCGTAGTCCCTGTTTCGAGTTGCAAATATTAGCAACAGAACCAGTATCAAATACTCAGATGCTACTGTGAGCATTAGTAAGGTACACATCAATAACATGTATATCACATATACCTTTGTTCACCTTGCCATCCTTCTTATCCGCCAAATACTTGGGGCAGTTCCGCTTCCAGTGACTAGTCTGTTTGCAGTAGAAGCACTCAGTCTCAGGCTTAGGTCTAGATTTGGGTTTCTTCTCTTGAGCAGCAACTTGTTTGATGTTCTTCTTGAAGTTCCCCTTCTTCTTCCCTTTACCCTTTTTCTTGAAATTGGTGGTCTTATTGACCATCAACACTTGATGCTCCTTCTTGATTTCTACCTCCATAGCCTTTAGCATTGCGAAGAGCTCGAGAACAGTCTTGTCCATCCCTTGCATATTATAGTTCATCACAAAGCTCTTGTAGCTTGGTGGCAGTGATTGAAGAATTCTGTCAATGACACTATCATCAGGAAGATTAACTCCCAGTTGAATCAAGTGATTATTATACCCAGACATTTTGAGTATATGTTCACTGACAAAACTATTCTCTTCCATCTTGCAGCTATAGAACTTATTGGAGACTTCATATCTCTCAATCCGGGCATTTGCTTGAAATATTAACTTCAACTCCTGGAACATCTCATATGCTCGATGACGTTCAAAACGTCACTGAAGTCCCGGTTCTAAGCCGAAAAGCATGGCACACTGGACTATCGAGTAGTCATCAGCTTTGCTCTGCCAGACATTCTTAACATCGTCAGTTGCATCTGCAGCAGGCCTGGCACCCAGCGGTGCTTCCAGGACGTAATTCTTCTGTGCAGCAATGAGGATAATCCTCAAGTTACGGACCCAGTTCGTGTAATTGCTACCATCATCTCTCAACTTAGCTTTCTCAAGGAACGCATTAAAATTCAATGGAACAACAGCACGAGCCATCTATTTACAACAAACATAGACAAGCAAAATACTATCAGGTACTAAGTTCATGATAAATTTAAGTTCAATTAATCATATTACTAAAGAACTCCCACTTAGACAGACATCTCTCTAGTTATCTAAGTGATCACGTGATCCAAATCAACTAAACCATGTCTGATCATCACGTGAGATGGAGTAGTTTTCAATGGTGAACATCACTATGTTGATCATATCTACTATATGATTCACGTTCGACCTTTCGGTCTCCGTGTTCCGAGGCCATATCTGTATATGCTAGGCTCGTCAAGTTTAACCTGAGTATTCCGCGTGTGCAACTGTTTTGCACCCGTTGTATTTGAACGTAGAGCCTATCACACCCGATCATTACATGGTGTCTCAGCACGAAGAACTTTCGCAATGGTGCATACTCAGGGAGAACACTTCTTGATAATTAGTGAGAGATCATCTTATAATGCTACCGTCAATCAAAGCAAAATAAGATGCATAAAGGATAAACATCACATGCAATTAATATAAGTGATATAATATGGCCACCATCATCTTGTGCTTGTGATCTCCATCTCCGAAGCACCGTCGTGATCACCGTCGTCACCGGCGCGACACCTTGATCTCCATCGTAGCATCATTGTCGTTTCGCCATCTATTGCTTCTACGACTATCGCTACCGCTTAGTGATAAAGTAAAGCAATTACAGGGTGCTTGCATTTCATACAATAAAGCGACAACCATATGGCTCCTGCCAGTTGCCGATAACTCGGTTACAAAACATGATCATCTCAAACAATAAAATATAGCATCACCTCTTGACCATATCACATCACAACATGCCCTGCAAAAACAAGTTAGACGTCCTCTACTTTGTTGTTGCAAATTTTACGTGGCTGCTTCGGGCTGAACAAGAACCGTTCTTACCTACGCATCAAAACCACAACGATAGTTCGTCAAGTTAGTGTTATTTTAAACTTCGCAAGGACCGGGCGTAGCCACACTCGGTTCAACTAAAGTTGGAGAAACTGACACCCGCCAGCCACCTGTGTGCAAAGCACGTCGGTAGAACCAGTCTCCTGTAAGCGTACGTGTAATGTCGGTCCGGGCTGCTTCATCCAACAATACCGTCGAACCAAAGTATGACATGCTGGTAAGCAGTATGACTTGTATCGCCCACAACTCACTTGTATTCTACTCATGCATATAACATCTACGCATAAAACCAGGCTCGGATGCCACTGTTGGGGAACGCAGTAATTTCAAAATTTTCCTACGCACATGCAAGATCATGGTGATGCATAGCAATGAGAGGGGAGAGTGTCGTCCATGTACCCTTGTAGACCGAAAGCAGAAGCGTTAGAACAACGTGGTTGATGTAGTCGTACGTCTTCACGGCCCGACCGATCAAGCACCGAAACTACGGCACCTCCGAGTTCTAGCACACGTTCAGCTCGATGACGTCCCTCGAACTCCGATCCAGCCAAGTGTCGAGGGAGAGTTCCGTCAGCATGACGGCGTGGTGACGATCTTGATGTTCTACCATCATAGGGCTTCACCTAAGCACTGCTACAATATTATCGAGGAGGACTATGGTGGAGGGGGGCACCGCACACGGCTAAGAGATCAAGAGATCAATTGTTGTGTCTAGAGGTGCCCCCTGCCCCCGTATATAAAGGAGGAAGGGGGGAGGGGGCGGCCGGCCAGGGAGGAGGCGCGCCAAGGGGAGTCCTACTCCCACCGGGAGTAGGACTCCCTCCTTCCTTGTTGGACTTGGAGAAGGGGAGGAAGAGGAGGGAGAGAGAGGAAGGAAAGGGGGGCGCCGCCCCCCTCTCCTTGTCCTATTCGGACTAGGAGGGAGGGGCGCGCGGCCCTTCCCTGGCCTCCTCTCCTCTTCTCCACTAAGGCCCACTATGGCCCATTAAGCCCCCGGGGGGTTCCGGTAACCTCCCGGTACTCCGGTAAAATCCCGATTTCACCCGGAACACTTCCGATATCCAGATATAGGCTTGCAATATATCAATCTTCATGTCTCGACCATTTCGATACTCCTCGTCATGTCCGTAATCACATCCGGGACTCCGAACAACCTACGGTACATCAAAACTCATAAACACGTAATATAAATGTCATCGAAACCTTAAGCGTGCGGACCCTACGGGTTCGAGAACTATGTAGACATGACCGAGACACATTTCCGGTCAATAACCAATAGCGGAACCTGGATGCTCATATTGGCTCCTACATATTCTATTAAGATCTTTATCGGTCAAACCGCATAACAACGTACGTTGTTCCCTTTGTCATCGGTATGTTACTTGCAAGAGATTCGATCATCGGTATCTCAAAACCTAGTTCAATCTCGTTACCGGCAAGTCTCTTTACTCGTTATGTAATGCATCATTCCGTAACTAACTCATTAGTTACATTGCTTGCAAGGCTTATAGTGATGTGCATTACCGAGAGGGCCCAAAGATACCTCTCCGACAATCGAAGTGACAAAACCTAATCTCGAAATACGCCAACTCAACATGTACCTTTGGAGACACCTGTAGAGCTCCTTTATAATCACCCAGTTACGTTGTGACGTTTGGTAGCACACTAAGTGTTCCTCCGGTAAACGGGATTTGCATAATCTCATAGTTGTAGGAACATGTATAAGTCATGAAGAAAGCAATAGCAACATACTAAACGATCAAGTGCTAAGCTAACGGAATGGGTCATGTCAATCACATCATTCTACTAATGATGTGATCCCGTTAATCAAATGACAACTCATGTCTATGGTTAGGAAACATAACCATCTTTGATTAATGAGCTAGTCAAGTAGAGGCATACTAGTGACATTAAGTTTGTCTATGTATTCACACATGTAAATGTTTCCGGTTAATACAATTCTAGCATGAATAATAAACATTTATCATGATATAAGGAAATAAATAATAACTTTATTATTGCCTCTAGGGCATATTTCCTTCAGTGAAGGATGGAAGCAGTGTGGCGACACGGCAACATGGGGGAGTCGTGGGTCGGCCTTGAATCGAAAAGGGCATTGCCGCCGCTGTGTGTCATCGAACGAACATGCAACGAGTGTGGACTGAGCTTACTTCTAGGGTTTTCGAAAATGAGTTGCGGTATTTCCTGATGTGGCCCGTTCTGAAAACAGTCGGAGATGTCGTCAGTGCCTATTATGGGAAAGAGGAATTTTCGGAAGAGGAATGGGAGTCTAGAGGGAATCCTCCAAAAAAAAGTGGGAGTCCAGATAGGGGAAGTTATATTGGCAGTAGTTTGAATCATTTGGTTGGTATGTATATATATCTAATAATAGGAATTATGTGAGCTAGTATGTGTAGGAACTTAAGGGAGAACTTTATTATCTTTTTTAGTTCATGGGAGTTAATAAGGGATTAAGTAAGACTTGATAACATAATAACCTACAATGAAGGGTTGAGATGTAATCACTGAAACAAATCGCGCCCTTTCTTATGTTATTAAAATGGATGGTCAATGGGATGAGCCCTAATCAATGCCATCTTCAGCGGTGAATGCATGAATAATTATGCAAACATTCCCTAAATAATATGGCTTTCAACAATTTTATTTTATAGCATCACTTCATAAATGGTACTTTTTCCCGCTTACCATGTCGAGTGGAACAACCAATTTAGAGAAAGCACACTGAATCTTGTCGCATCATAACTGGTGATGATAAACCCTACCTCCTAAGGTGAAGATCCCTCGAAAGGGACATAATTTTTTTGTTGGAGAGCACTACATGGAATTATGCCGCTTAAAGCAACCCTAGCGAACATGCAGCGAGTGGACTTACATGTAGGGTTTTTGGCGGAATGGATTGCGCTATTGTCCAATGGGGCTTGTTCCAACGACAGTCCCGAAGGGTCGTCGGCACCTTGTTACTAGTAAGGAATGAGGCAGGAATTTTATCATTTGACCCATTTTACTACTTACTTTCATTATTTGATCCTTCTCCTTCGCTCTCATGAAATTACATGTGAGGCACTGGGCTAACTTTGATTTAGATAACCTAGAGAAAATCATCAAATGCCAAAGTAAAACAAGGCAAAATAATTCAAACCCCTGGAAGTGACATGTGAGTCCAAGGGGTATTATATTATATTGATAATAGTAACAAATATTAATTGTTTTTTTTGACTGAATATTGTGAGGCAAAAGCCCCACAGCAACAAATATTAATTGTTTCGAGTCATTTCTTTCAAAAAGGGGATAACCCCAGACTCTACATCATACGATGCACAACACTATAGTCTTTTGTTTGGTATCTAATAATGGGAACTGTGTGTGGAAACTTTAAGGAAAAATTTATTGTCTTTTTTGGTTCATAAGAAATGACGATGGGATTAGCTAAGGGTTGATATTGTAATCTAAAATAATGGTTGAGATGTACTCACTGGAACAAATCCTTTTGAATCCCCACCCTTTCATATGCTATTGAAACAGCCGGTCAGCGGGACGGACCCTAATCAATGTTATCCTCAGCAGTGGATGCATGAAGAATTGCACAAATCCCCTCTAAATAATACAACTTTCAATGATTCTATTTTTGGCATCCCTTTAGAATTGGATTTTTTTTTTGCTTGCCATGTTGAGGGGAAGAACCAATTTAGAGGAAGCACACTAAATATTGCTACCTCAAACTCCGCAATGATAAACAATATACGAAAGTTCCTCTTGAAGTTGAACCCTCGCAAGGTACGTATTTTTTGTTAGAGAGTTCTACATGAAATTATCCCACTTAAAGCGAACCTCGTGAGAACCTGTCACAGACGAGTAGTCTCCAGTATGTCACCGGGGAGCAGAGGACATCCAATATTTGTTATCTACATGTTGCGAAGCTTTGAAATTATGACATGGATTGGGATTATTAGCTATGAAGTGACAATGGCGGTCGATAGGAGCAGGCCTGAGCACTTGTTATGTTTACCACCCATGTCGATATAATGCTTGTCGTGCATTGCTTTCCAAGAGGCAATCACAGTTAAATGTTGGTATCTTTGGTAGCTTCGCTGCATGAGGATTCACGTTGAGTGACTCCCACCAATGGATCAGTAACCTAGTTTTGTTACAACCATTAGATCAAATGTCGGCAACACTGCAGTCCATCTTCTAGTGCAGGTGAGCTTGTTCGCCGGGCTTACCGTAGCTAAGGTTCATCAAGTTGAATGTGTATGCATCATTTCATGCAAAAGAAGGATACATGGCCACGGTTGTGATCCTTAGAAATGCCGATGGTATGTTTATCGTCATAAGGTGTGTCTACTACCTCTACGCTGCGGACATGGTAACAATGGAGGCCCCAGCTATGCAGAAGGTCTTCACCTCGCAAATGCGTCGGGCATTCACTTGTTAAAGGTTGAATATAATTACATAGAGGTCATTAACCCTTATATAGGGAAAACAAGATGGTGAGATTCTGCAGTAGCTATTTATGCGGACTATAGGAACACGACCACGACAACTAGAAAGGTCATCTTTTTTACATTGTCATAGGGAAGCAAAATAAGTTGGTCTTGCTACCTTGAGTTATCACAATAAAACTTCATGGTCTTGGGACGGTGGTCACCCTAGTTGTTTTTCGATAAAGGTTGGGTTTTGTTGACTCAAAATGAAGCATCTACGTAATACAAACACAATGAGCACACACCCGACCTCCGCACAACTAACATGGGCACAACCAACATTGAAAGGATCGATATGGTTGACTAGAGGGGGGTGAATAGGCAACTACCAATTTTTATCTATTCTTAACAAATTAGGTTTAGCAACAAATAGGTTGTCTTGATGTGTAACTAGGTGAGCAACCTATATGATGCTAGCAACAACAACAACACAAGCAAGCAAAGGATACGACACAAATATAGCTTGCAGAAAGTAAAGGTAAAAAGTAACCACGAGTGGAGCCGGTGGGGACGAGGATGTGTTACCAAAGTTCCTTCCTTTTGAGGGGAAGTACGTCCCTGTTGGAGTGGTGTGGATGCATAATGCTCCCCAAGAAACCACTAGGGCCACATTATTCTCCTCACGCCCTCGCACAATGCAAAATGTCATGATTCCACTAATGGTGCCCTTGAAGGCGGCAACCGGACCTTTACAAACAAGGTTGAGGCTCTCTCCACAACTGAATTAGAGGCTCCCGACACCATACCACGGAGCTTCACCACAATGGAATGTGGCTCTCAGGCGACCTTTTCCATCTAGGGTGCTCAAACACCCAAGAGTAACAAAATCCACACAAGAAAGTATGGGGAAATCAAATTTTCTTTGGTGGAAGTGTAGATCTAGGTCTCTTCCCACTACTAGGAAAAACCTTACCAGTAGCGTGGGTTTTGGGACTACCAGTAGCGTAGGTTCCCATGCTACTGCTATGACACTACAACTATTTTTTAGCAGTAGCGTGTGTTTTACCTCCACGCTACTACTAAACAGACATACCAGTAGCGCTGGTGCCCCAGGCTACTAGTATTCCACACCCACGCTACTAGTATAGGAATAGCAGTAGCGCTTCTATGATACACCCACGCTACTAGTAACAAATTAGGATTTAAAAAAATAAAAGTCTACCTGTTTCAGTTAGACATGCATTTCACAATGCGTACATGCTATGATAAAGTGTGCTACCTCTGCAGAGTGTATTAATCTATCGGTAGCCGCGCCCGCGGATAAGGGCCCAGTTCGGAAGTAAGTCACACCATGGATCAACTTTCATAAATAATCTTGCACACTAAGTTATTTGCATTGCACTGTTAAGTTATGATAACGTCAGTGAGACTGACTGTTGCGGTATCATTCGTGATCCGGGAGTGGTCACTGTTTGGGTTACGAGGTAACTTGTTGAACCCAATGTGGTTTTGTTCATCGTCCATCGTGATCACTGTTCGGTTCAAGGCAACCTGTTGATAAGAGAGTTCGAGTGACTCGATGCACAAGTTTTGTCACTGCATGAGTAGCATGTTGATAGTTGCATTGAACTTGTTTAAATGTCGTGATGTTGTTTGCCATTATGGTTTTGCTTGTTGCGAGCTTGCAAGTACATTCAATGTACTGATCTGGCATGTTATGCCAGCTTTCAGGAAAGTCTAACTGGATCGGAGTGCTGCCGTGTCTAGACCGTATCCACATCGGTGTCCCTGTGCTATGGAGTCCCGCTACGTCATTGTTCCGCTGTCGTGTAGATGTCGTGATCGAGGCCCTTTATGTTCACTAAATAATGTACATAATGTTCAGCCGCACCGAGTGTGTCGGTTGGCCTTGCTACTTGATGTAATGTAACACTATGCTTCCGCTAGTTTCAATAAAGAGGTGATTTCTGTACCAAGATGTTGTGTGTTACCAGAAGACATGATCTCTGGGTTGACAATGCAAGGTAAACCGGTCGCTCTGAGCCGGGGTGCCACAGTTTTATAACATAACCTTTTGAGATGTAATCGATGAAACAAATCTCATCAATGATATACCCTATTTGAAGTTCCTCTTGAAGTTGAAGATCACTCATAAGGTACATATTTTTTGTTGGAGAGATCCACATGGAATTACCCAACTTAATGAAATCCTTTTGAAAATGTCCTGCTGGTTGTCAATGATTGGGTCCTAAACGATGAAATCTGCAGGCTGCTCTTCGGCGTGTAGAAGAGGACGCGACCATGTCGGGCGTTAGTCGCATCCTAGTTGTGGCGGTCGCGAAGGAGCGGGCTATAGGATCACATGGGGATGAATCGGGCAGAAGTCATGGCTCTTGTAGGATTTGTTAGGTAGCCCAATATAGCAGTGTGCCATGTAAGGTATGACACTCTCAAAATAAGGTCGGGTCACAGATGATTCTGAGCTAGGTGGTGCAGACGATGGAGGTGCGAACAAGGCTCGCTAGATCCTTTGATGGGAGAGGAACTAAATCTGGTGCATGCCATCATCGATCAATAAGTTGAGGCTGCGTTGCGGTAGAGGTGAATTCATTATGGGTGGTTTAAGCCGAGTCTTCCTATCGCTCAATCATCATTAGCGGCGGAGTGGCGGAGGCTGGAAGCAATGCGGTGCCACGGGAGCATGAGGGAGCCATGGGTCGGCCTTCAGACAGAAGTGGTGCTCCCGCCGCTGTGTGCCGTTGAACGAACATGCAACGAGTGTGGACTGCGCTTACTTCTAGGGTTTTTAGGGGAAATGGGCTACGCTATTTCCTGATAGGGCCCTTTCCGACAACAGTCTGAGATGCCGTTAGCGCCTATTATGGGAAAGAGGAATTTGATTCTAGGGGGAATCCTAAAAAAGGAGTCTAGAGGGGGAAGTTATATTGGAAGTAACTTGAATCCTTTGCTTGGTATATCTAATAATAGGAATTATGTGTAGGAACTTAAGGGAGAAGTTTATTATCATGTTTAGTTCATAGGAGTTGATGAGGCATTAACTAAGACTTGATACCATAATAACCTACAATGAAGGGTTGATATGTAATCACTGAAACAAATCGCTCCAAATTCTCGCCCTTGCTCGTGTTATTTAAACGGTTGGTCGATGAGATGAGCCCTAATCAATGATATCTTCAGTGGTGAATACATGAATAATTATGCAAATCTTCCCTAAATAATATGGCTTTCAGCAATTTTGTTTTATAGCATCACTTCATAAATGGTACTTTTTCCCGCTTACCATGTTGAGTGGAACGACCAATTTAGAGAACACGCATTGAATCTTGCTACATCAAGTTTGGCGATGATAAACCCTATTTCCTAAGGTTTGATATAGCATGATTGCATTTGTTTAGCATTTTAGAGAAAGCGCATTTTATTGCCATGACAAATTGTTAGAATTGTTTCACATAGCATGATTGCATTTTTAGTATTTCGGCTTTGGTCCCATGGTATATTTTTTCGTCCCTATGGGTGAATAGTTTGAATGTGTGTTCAAACGTTCAAATGGCAGTTTGTATGATTTGTTTGACTTTTCTTCGCATGGCTTTTTTTTGTATGATTGTTTTGATTTGTCCACTTTGGCCAAATGTAATCATGGCATTTATGTAGATAATCACCACAACATCATAAAAAAAATTTGACTCATGTTATTTTTGCGATGTGCAACTTTTATTTTTAGGCACCATGGCAATTCTACTTTTATTAGGCCATAGCATTTTTTTACCTTTTATAACATGTAGTTTTATTCTAGGTAACATGGCATTTTTATTATTAAGAGGATGGTATTTTTTTTAATTAGAGCATGGCATTTTCAAGTTTATATCCCATGGCAAATTTATTATTGTCTATATCACGACACTTTGTGAATTAGTGGCATGGCAAATTTTACTAGGCAACATGGCAAGGTTTAGATCATGGCATTTTTGCCATGTCAGTTTTGTACATGATTTGTCCAAAAAAACATGGCATTTTGTTAGCTAGCAGCATGGCACTTTTCCACTACTTGTGTGTCTAAATCACTGTGTGTTTCATTTGCCATGGCAGCTCCAGAATTGTTGTGGCAAACTAGCAGCTCCATTATTGCTTATTTATCATGCCAATTTGCCTAATGCTATGTCTGATTTTGCCATTATTTTTAATTCCAATAAACTTATATATAACCAAGGAAAAACAATTTCCTGAAAAAAAACATGGCATTTTTGTGTAGAACCCATTTACATTTTTTATTAAGAGCATGGCATTTTCTTGTAGAGTATGACATTTTTATTATAAATAGCATGTCATTTTATTTTTCAACAAGCATGGCATTTCTTTTCTAGAGTATGCCATTTATTTTTCAAAGCATCACTTTTTTTGTAGAGTGTGGCATTTTTTTATAGAGCATGACTTTTAAATTTTTAAAATAGCAGTGCGTATTTATTTTTTAAATAGCATGGCATTTTTTGGTAGAACTTGGCATTTTTATTGTACAATCATGGCACTTTTATTTTACTGAGCATGGGACTTTTATTTTACTTGGCATGGAATTTTTTTATAGAGCAAGGCATTTACCATGTCATTTTTATTTTAAACAGCATGGCATTTTTTGTATAGAGCATGACATTTTTTATTTTTAAATATCAATGCATATTCATTTCTTAAAAATGGCTTTTTTGTAGAACATGGATTTTTGTATAGAGTACGGCATTCTATTTTTGTAGAGCATGGCATTTTTTATAGTAAGGGCATGGCATTTTTTTTAAACAGATGTCATTTTCGTAGAGAGCATGTCATTTTTAATTTTTAAATAGCAATGCATACTCATTTTTTAAATAGCATGGCATTTTTTGTAGAACATGTCATTTTTATTATAAAACCATGGCACTTTCACTTTACTTCGCATGGCACTTTTTATTTTACGTATTTTGTATAGAGCATGGCATTTTCTTTTTGTAGATCATGTCATTTTTGTTAGTAAGAGCATGCCATTTTTATTAAGGACATGACATTTTAATTCTTTTATAGAGCATATGAGAAAGAGCATGGCATTTTTATTTGCTAAGAACATGCATTTTTAGCTTATCACAGTAATTCTTCTTACTATGGCATTTTAGGTACAAACATATATTATAACTAATATATGTTTTTAGTTTTTCTATGACTAATCTATGATATTTTGCAAAATGACTTTTTGTGCACACGGATTAAAACCATGTGCACAAAAAAGGTTCCCAATAAACTATGTGCACATCATTTTTTAAAAAGAATAATATGCATGTTCTGGCTTATGGGATGACGCTGCAAGGGGAAGGCCCAGTAAAAGGGCTGATAGGCTATTTGGTACTCCCTCCGTTCCAAATTACTTGTCTTGGATTTGTCTAGATAAGGATGTATCTAGACTCATTTTAGTGCTAGATACATCCGTATCTAGACAAATCCAAGACAAGTAATTCGAAACGGAGGGAGTAGCTCTAGGGGTTTTTCCCTAGAGCGCGGGGACTATTTCTCGCATTAAGTGAGAGTCCTAAGAAGGAACCAAGCGCGGCAAGCCACTGCGCCCCGCTCGCAGTTCATGTTAACTAAAGGAACGCGACCTGCTTTGAAGCAAGTCAATAAGGTTTTCTCCCTTTTTTCTTTTTTCATTTCCATTTTCTTCTCAGTTTGAGTTTCTTCTTTGTTTTTCATTCTATAACCTTGTATACATGATCACCATTTTTTTAAATACTTGTTCAATATTTTTTAAATACTTGTTCACCATTTTATTCAAATACTTGTTCAACATTTTTATATACATGATCAACATTTTTTTCAAGTACTTGTTCAACATTTTTTTCAAATACTTGTTCAACATTTTTTAAATATTGTTCAACATTTCTCAAATACTTGTTCAACATTTTTTTATATACATGATAAACATGTTTCAAATACTTGTTCAACATTTATTCAAATACTTGTTCAATATTTTTCAAATACTTGCTTAACTTTTTTTTCAAATACTTGCTCAACATTGTTTTTCAAATAGTTGTTCAACATTTTTATATAAATGATCAACAATATTTTTCAAATACTTGTTCAAAAAATTTCAACTTCAACATTTGTCAAAACTTGTTCAAATTTTTTTCAAATATTTATTCAACATTTTTCATATATATGCTCAACATTTTTCAAATACTTATTCAATATTTTTTTCAAATACTTGTTCAACATTTATAAAATACTTGTTCAACATTTTTATATACACGATCAACATTTTTTCAATTTTTTTCTAATGAGTTTCTTTTATAATGTGTGTGTGTGTGTGTGTGTCTATATATATATATATAAAGTACAAACAAAAGTGCAAAAATAAAAGTAAAAAAAGAGAACATAAATATTAAAGAAAAACAGGGAAAAGAGTTTGTGGCCTCCCGCGCTTGTGGGCTGGCCCAGCTCGCCCGCCCTTCAGCGAGAGCTTTGCTCCCGGCTCGCGTCAAGCGACAAATAGGGGGTCCCCAGACAGAAAGGGAAGAGTCCCGTAATCACTAATTAAAGGAGTACTCCTTGCGGAGATCACTCGAACTTCCCCAGGTTGCGACAAGTGGCGTGCTGCATGTGCGCAACTTGTCGCAACCTGGAAGTTTTCCCTTTATTCGTAGATCCGTTTATTCAAAACGTTTTATCTCTTAAACCGTGCGTCCAAATCTCGAATCGCTTTCGCCGTTGGATTCCTCGCGTCGAGATCTTCAAAACTAGATCCCATGTTGATAGGTTTTGATGAACTTTTTTTCACGAAAAAACCGATAAAAAACCAAACCGGAACACGGGTTTTTTTTCCCTTTTCGAAAGAGGCACGCCCGTGCCTCTGACGAAATCACAACCATGCCTCTCGCGGAAGCAAAACCGTGCCTCTCGTGAAAGAAAAAAAAATAGAAAACGCGTTTTTTTCCTTTCCGAAAGAGGCACGCCCGTGCCTCTCGCGAAAGCACAACCGTGCCTCTTGCGGAAGCAAAACCGTGCCTCTCGCGAAAAAAAATAGAAAACGCGTTCTTTTCCCTTTCCGAAAGAGGCACGCCCGTGCCTCTCGCGAAAGAAAAAAAACAAAAAACGCGTTTTTTTCCTTTCCGAAAGAGGCACGCCCATGCCTCTCGCGGAAGCAAAACCGTGCCTCTCGCGGAAGAAAAAAAACAAAAAACAATTTTTTTTTCGTTTCCAAGAGGCACGGCCGTGCCTTTCGCGAAAACAAAACTGTGACTCTTGCGAAAAAATGCATTTTTTTGCGCAAAAAAATTTATTTTTTCAAAAAAAAATTGGTCAAAAAGCTAGGGAAGACCGGTAGAAAACCAAAACATCAAAAAAAACCGAAAAACCCGTTTAGAATGCCAAAAACGCGTGCGTACAAAATTTAAAAAAACAAAATCCGGAGGGAGCGCCTAGAGCACGATACGTGGCGAATGGCTGTGAGCGCGCCAAGTGGCGTTGATCATTGCGAGGCTTCCGAAGGAGCGCTCATTAATTAGTTGCTCCCGAAGAGTCTGGGGCTTCGCACAGGAGCGCTGTAACTGGCCCGGCCCATTAGCAGTTTCACTGTGAAAAAGCAATCTGGAGATACTGTAGGGTTGTGTACTGTAGCAAATACAATACTGTAGCTTCCTGTTCACCGTAGCCTCCTGGTTTATTGGTCGACTTCTATTTTAAATATTTTATGAAACAATGAATATATATGCCGAACAAATATGAAAGAATATATTCAGTATTTTTTAATATACATTGACCAATTTTTAAAAACAGTGAGCATTTTTGTAACAAAATGCTGAACAACTTTAAAATACAAAATGCACATTTTGTACTATACATTGAAAAACACTTAATATGTAATGCACAAAATATAAATACAAAATGAATTTTTGTAATATATGTTGAACAATTTCTTAATATACAATGAATGTTCTTGTAATACAATTTTTCATATGCATTGTGAACTTTTTCACAGTATATGATGAAGGTTGTCTTAATATACGATGAACATTTTTTTAAAAATACACGGTGAATTTTTATACTACAAAAAGGATACCGGAGAAAAGAAACAACAAAAAAGAGAAAACAAGAAAAGAAAAGAAATAAATAAGTTGAAAAAAATGAAAACGAAAAAATAAATCTAGAAAGAATAAAATCCAGTTTAAAAAAAGAAAAGAAAACGGTTCGGGAAACCAAAACCGGCAAAAACATTCTAGAAGGTTCCCAGAACAGGGACCCCCAGCGAAGAAACAACATCGAACCCGAAATGTGGGCCAGCCCAAGTGGAGCCAAGAAACAACATCGGAGCCGAAACGTGGGCGGGCCCTTGTGAAAGCGACCAGTGGATCGCTCCCAGCGAAGCTACGATGATTTGACGCTAACGGGCGGTCATATAGGAACCACCCTAGTTGGTGTGTAACCACTGTTTGAGGTAATAAAGCCATGAAGGCTTTTTCACCTAAAAATACTATCGTCCAAAAATTAAGTGCCTACTGCCTTTGTCCGGTGAAAAGTGTACTTTTGCGTTTAAAATTTGTTCACAAAAGAGTGTACTACTATCTTTGCAATGCACTTTAAAATAGAAAAAAATGCTTCTCTCTCATCACACGGCAATCAGGACCAATAACATTTTACACATGGACTCCTTACTTTCTACATGAACTTAGCTCATTGGGGGTTAGGCAATTAAAGAAAAGAAATGACGGCTTGCACATTTTCAATGCATTTTATACACTCCATAATTTATCGTAAAATTTCTATATGTACACTTTTCATTAGATGGAGGGAGTATATGCGATCACAACAGTTCGTCAGGTGAACTGGCTACCTGGCGTCAACCACCTGCGTGAGGACTTGGGTTCTATAACCCGATTCTCTGCACCGAGGAGCTAAAACAAAGATTCTTTGCACCGAAGTTTATTTCCTCTAATTTATTTCTTTCACACACCGACAGATGGGACCCTGTAATATTTGCCAGATAAGCTATTTGACCTGTCAATAGAGTGCCATATAGACTATTTTGACTGGTCAACATAGTGCACCACGATGCTTTAGGCTGGTCGTAATGATAGTATCATAGCTAGTATCATGCATGCCAACTAGGCAATTTTGATGATGTGTCATAGTATTAAATGAAGAAAAAGAGGGTGTAGTATCATATTATGATACCGTATCATAATAAATGCTATGCTACTTTGTGTCATGCATGGCAATAAATAGAGTACTGCATGATACTAAAATATGATACTATGCATTAGGGAGGTAGTATCATATATTAGTATCATATGCATGATACTAGTATATGATACTTCCCATTACAACCAGCCTTACATTGAATCGGTGACCGTATAATCATCGCTTTATGTATATGATGATCGTAACGAGCGGATTCCAAAGTCTGGTGATCTGTTTTGTGCTTTGAACTCAATTTCAAGGACTGCCCGATGTATTTGCAAAAAAAAAAAAAAAAAAAAAAAAACCTACTCCCTCCAATCCAAAAATAATTGTCGCACTTTTGAGCGGAGGCTAAACTTAGTTTAAAACCATGACACTTATCATGATTATGGATCCGAGGGAGTAGCAAATAAGCCCAAACCCATTGACCATTATCAGAATGAAAAGCTTGAAGCCATCGATCGATCAAATGCCTCACCAAATCACACGCGCTTTCTCACAAACATCAACGAAAAGCAAATGTCAGGTCGCGACACGTCGTCCATAGCTGCATCCGTAAGTGTGGAATTATTGCGTCATATCCATACAGCGAAAACATAGAGTTCAATACAACACCAAAACAAACCAACCACTACCACCACTACCATCTCTGTCACATACTACAGCATGCATGATCGACCCTACTTGAGGCATTTCAATTCCCCCAAACACAGTGACTGGTTCCTGGCTCCCCTGCTCTTGATCGATCTTCGGTAGCGCCCTAGGGAGGAGGAGACAGACGCGCACGTACGGAGATGGACTAGAAGGAGGCGGCGCCGGCCAGGAAGTCCGCCGGCAGGAGCAGCGCAAGGTAGCCGGTGAGCAACGCCGCCAGTGCAACGCCGGCGGTCGCCGTCGAGGAGGCGGTGCCGGCGCTGGCGGCCTGCTGCGCGCGGGAGTTGGCCGTCGACGCCGTGTTGTCCTTGGCTGCGAGGAAAGCGAAACCGGTGCTTGTTAGTACATCAGACAGAGTGACAGACAGCAGGACTAGGGAGGGACATCAGTGTTGCAGGAGCGAGCAATGAGTAACCGGCTTCATTGATTTCCAGACACACGTAAGGGAAAAGGTCTGTGAAAAGCGCCATTGATGGCAACAAGCACATGGGCTATGGTTCAAACATCTTTCGGCGAGTTACGCTCGATGTGCCGTACGTAGTTTTCACAGTGCTAAATGAATCAATGGTAGAAGAGTGGATGTGGGGAACGGTATGGTTCAGTCACCTGGAGCTGCAGCGGCGCCCTTGTCGCCGCCGGGGCTGAAGATGGCGGCGTCCTTGGAGTTCGGAGGGAGGTGCAGCAGCTCTGCACACACACGCATAAGATGAGTATAGCCAACAGTCAGTGCTTCAGTTCAGTTCATCCCAGTACAAAATGGAGAAACGAAACGAGCTCCCATAATGGATCGACAGCTTAGCTGTGTATGGTTGGTTGGTACCAGTGTGCCGGGTTTTTTTTTTTTTTTGTAAAGAAAGGAATGTAATTTGGGACGGCGACGGGTGCCTGTGGCGTCCAAGTCGTGATGCGGCCGGCCCTGTCACGGGCCAGACCGAACAAGCCACAAGGCATCTCTAGCTAACCCTGCACGATACGTCCCTCCAAAATACAGCCACGAGACGTACACCATTTGTGCTGTGGAACGTGACACGGCGGCGGGATGGTCGGCGACGAGGTCGGTCATATGCATGTAGGTAGGTAGGAATAGGAGGGAGACGTACGTGGGCAGTGGGAGGCGTTGGCCTTGGTGTTGCCGCAGGCGGAGGGGAGGGCGAGCGCGAGGGAGGCGTTGATCTTGATGCCCAGGTTGGGGTCGTCCTTGTCCTTGACCAGCACGCAGAGGCACTTGGGGCTCTTGTCCAGCACCTGGCTCAGCCCGCCGCAGCAGTCCGGCGCCGGCGACCGCGCCTGCCCCTGCACGTACTGCAGGCACGGCGCCAGCCCCACCAGCTGCTCCGCGCACTCGCTCCGGTCCGCGTCCATGTCCGCTCCCACGCACGCCACCGCCGCCCCCATGATCACCACCACCACCATCACCGGCCACTGCACCGCCATGAGTGACGCCCCTTCGCTCTCTCTTCTCGATCTCTTCCTTTGGCTTGGCTACTCGGCTAGCAGCTGCCGATGTGCCTTGAAGAGTGGAGGAAGTGGAGTGGGTGTGTGGGAGTGAGCTGGGGTGGGGGGTTGGTGAGGTCGGGGGTGAACTGTTATAGCGGGCGGTGGTGGGGGGAGGCGGCGAAGGCGTGAGCCAGACATCGTGACGTGCCCGGTCGCACCACGTACATACGTAGTACGCGGGCAGGCACGCTGCTCCGCACTTTGATGCGTGCGTGCGTGCGTGGCTGACCGGCAGGCCCGGCTCTCTACGCGCTGCAGAGCACCTGCTAGAGTTCGCATGCGTTGAAGTGGGAAAACGGCAAAGAAGGGCTCACACGCACGCATGTCGAACAGCGATTCCCAGGAGAGAAACGAGCCTTGCCGTGATCGGACATGCACATTCAGGAAAGGCGCCAGAAACGTGAGAACTGTGACTGACTCTAAACCGCTCGCTCGATCGGCGCCGTGGGCCGTGGCTTCGCCGTGATCTCCTCGTTCCGGCCGGCCGGCCAGGGACCCGGTGCACTTGATTTCCTGACGACATGCGGGCCGGGTAGATGGGGGCAGCAGCAGCCAATAACTCCGGCATTCATGCTAGCAAATGCAACTGTGTCGCACTTGCACACTCATGCCCGTCTGAACTCTGAATCTACCTCCATGTGGATGGCCTGCAACGCTGCGAACGAGCCTGCCTGCCTGCCACCAACACCAAGCAGAGGAATTATTGTGCCTCATGTTGCTGTTGGATCTTGTTACTGTGACCAAGTTCCCCTGGGTGGAAAATTGACTGCCTTCCCTCTCTCCTTTTCAGTAAGGCTCTCACTTCTTAGCAGAGGTATTGAAGAGCAAGATCACATAAACAAAGTTGATGCATAGCAACAAGACATCCCTAGAAAAATGGAACGGCAACAGGAGACATGATGAGGCTCGCGTGCTGGGATAGATACAGGATGCCACATGTCAAATTTGGCAAACGGAACTACTAGTACGCGTCAGGTGTCACAAGCTTGTTGTAAACTTGGAGGGTACGGTCGGGTTCACTAGGGGGAAAACCAATCGTGTGAGTAGACAGTAGATTGGGTGGCCAGAGACCACCCAACATGCAGAGGCTGGCACTGGCAGCGAGCATCTAGCTGAGAAGGCGCAGGAGCTATGAATCTGCACATACGCAGAATGTTAAACACGCTACAGTATCTTTGGCATGAATCTGCTGCCACCTTTGGTACCACCACTTAAGTGCTACTCCCTTCGTCCCATAATGTACAACATTTTTAGACACTAGTGTAGTGTCTAAAAAGTCTTACATTATGAGACGGAGGGTACTTGCTAGCTAGTTCGCGCTCCAAATCTGAAAAGGCTGAAGCAGCAGGCAAGCAGCCTCGGCTGGGGATCCAAGTCATCCCGTTTACACGCACGTCCAAGATGACAACCAAGGTCTTCGTCAGCACTCAGCAGCTAGTGACTTTGCTTCAGGGTCGCCGCCGTGTCTCCGATCCAGAGAAGCCCCAAACCGCCTAACGCTCGCCGAACGGCCGGTACCTGTCACAAAATGCCGACCTAGACGGGCTCCTCATATCGGCCCTGAAAAAGCTGGTTACAAAAAAAGAAACATAGTGAAAAAGTATATGTCTATCGGCACACTCTCATATTCATCCTAAATCTTGAGCGTATATGAGGAGGCCCGGATGCGCCGTACGGCATCCGCCATATCGGATCCGACTGGCAGGATGTTGCCTCGGCATAGTATGTGTGGGCTACCATCTGTGGCACTGAGCTGCAAGTCGGAGAACGTCGCCCTTAGGGAGCGGCGACGGAAGCAGCGTGAGAGGGAAGCAGCGGCGCAGAGAGTTCCGGACAAGGATGTTGTGGGCCTCGAGGAGGATGTGTCCCCTCTTCCCTGCCTGGTTGAGCAGCGCCCATCCGGCCAGCCATAGACAATGAAGCCATCGTCTGCCCCACCCACGACCGACATTGATCCGACAGCCGATTGGAGGATCCCGGAAGGTTTTACGGAACCACAAGGAATTGACGACGAGGTGTGCGACTCGCCATAACTCCAACGGGCAGCCCTATCGTCCAGACTGCAATGTCATGTCCGACGGAATGTCCCAATAGGAAGGGTTATCAATTTTGCTCCATTTTGTATGCCTTTGTTTGTTATTTTTGCTATGACATTGGATACATTAGTTGCATATATGCCATTGAATGAATTAGTTGCATATTCCGTTTAGTTTATCCAAAATCATGATTATTTTAGGAGAATTACATGACCGAGATGATTAACGAGGGTCAAGAACCTATGGCCGATATCGAATATGAGTTGGGGATCTAAATTATCTTACGTTTGATGTTGGGGAACATCACATACGCAGGGCACCCAAGGGAAGAAGAAGAAAAAAAGCAAAGGCACCCAAGGAAATAGGTCTGTCATTCACAACATTTGAGGATAATTTGTTGGTCAAAGCTTGGTTGGCCACAAGCATGGACTCTATTGTTGTCTGATAGTTTCTCACGCACGGTTGTAGAGTTGTACACTCTAGTTGGCATAATAGCTCATGCACGACCTCAACAGTTGCACACGCATGGTGGCATAGTTGCACGCACAGCTGTGGAGTTGCACGCTCTCATCGGCCTAGTTGCTGACACACGAGCCACGGGAGTTGCACACCCTGGTCGTCATAGTTTCTTTCGCACAAAGCGGGGGTTGCATACCCTGGTTGGATAGTGGTTCATGCATAGTCGCGCGAGTTGCACACGCGCGACGACATAGTTGCACAATCACGGTTGCGGGAGTTGCACACACGCGATGTCATAGTTCCACATGCATAGCCGCGGAGTTGCACTCTCGTTGGCTTATTTGGCCAGAGCAACAGGCTAAGTTGCACATCCACTAGTAGGCAGTTGAACAAGGCAGCGAATAGTGAAAACTACACGTTCTCATGCCGAGGGAAAGTTGCACACCGACTATTAGGCAGTTGGCCATGGCAACACATGAAGTTGCACATCTCACTAGTAGGGGATAGTTTGGAATGGAGGCGTCATCAATAAAAATGCATGTGCACGGGTATGGAAAAAAGTTGCACATCGACTGTCGGGTACACATCGCCTGCTAGGTAGTTGCACCAAGCGTGGAGTAAATTGCACACATAAAAGTTCGTCGAGACATACCCATGCAAGATCTAATTTCAAAGACTACGCCGTGAGGATTTCAACGGTGAAAGTGGATCTTAATTTTGATGTTCGGTACAAAAGTTATGACTTTTTAGAAAAATAAAACTTGAACTAAATGTGTTCACACCAGTGAAAACCGCATGTCTATAAGTAGGGGGAGTTGCATATCGACTATGATGTAGTTGCACATCGACTCTTATGAAGTTGCACCAAACAGAGAGTAAATTGCACACAAAAAGTTCGTCAAAACATACCAATGCGGTATCTAATTTCGAAGAGCACATTGTGAGGATTCCAACGGCAAAAACGGATCTTAATTCCGATGCCTGGTTCGGAAGTAATGACTTTAAAAAAAATCCGAATTAAATGTGTTCACACTTGTTTCATGGGACGTTCCCCGCGCAGTGAATAGCCACACGTAATGATTGGCTAGTAATTTCTTTTTAGCTCTTTTTTTTGGACAAAGGATGACAAGGGACAAAAATTTACCTAAAATGCTAGGCCACTCGGGAGCGCTAACAAGCCACCATTGGCTCGCTAGGCGCGTCCTTTGCTTTAATATACCTAGTTTTATAGAAATGTTTCTTATTCTTTTTCATTGTGTTGCTTTTAGCCTATATGATACGGTAGTCACACTTAACTTATGCTTGAAACGAGGTTTTGCGATGGACAGGAGTATGCCCAGATGATGATGCCTTACTCCAAGCCTCTGAATTATCATGGTGTGCTTGTTTACTATCCATCGATTAATTGGCTCCTACTACCCATGTATTTGAACTGAATGTTCCCTGTTTGATGATCCACAATGATACTTGTTGAGGTTGACATGTGCAATGCCCGTCTGATTTTGTACTCTCGGGAAAAACACACAATTGAGATGTATTGTAATCCTGTCAGTTCCAATGTACTCAATCAGTTTATTTTATTTATTAGAGGTTGTAGTTATTCTTTTTTCCCATGCATTAATTAATTAAAATGTTATTACAATCGTTTCTTACAGCATGCATCACGCAGTGCAAAAAACTATTACACAGAATACCCTCCGACCTATTATCAAACTAAATTTTGCAATTTGATGTGCCACCTTATTGGCCCGCCTATTTATCGTAGCCAACTTATAGTTGTGCAGAAGTTTAATGATGGATAACACTTCCTTCTTCAAATCGACAAGAGAGGACCAGTCCAGGCTATCATTTGCAAGGAATGAAACCACGTAAGAGCAATTAGTTTCTAACATAACATGTCTAGTACCGATATAGAGACCAGTGAGGCACGTCCTTAGCTCAGCTTCATCTACATTGGTACACAAACTAATATACTCCCACGAAGAAATAAGGGTATCACTAGAAGAATTCGTAGCAAACACCTCCCACGCTTGGAGTGCTGAAACTCTCCACAAAGCTAACATCAACATTAATCTTAATATAATCATATGGGGGAGGCTGCCGCACTTCAATGATCCTCCTAGATTGACTGGGTTTAACCTACCCACCACCGCCTTACCTTTGACATTAGGAATCAACTCGGTATTTGAAGGCATGACAAGAAAGACGACCAATAGTTATCCACAAAAATAGCAGAGGCAGAGACATATTCCTTCCCTTTTCAAAATCAAATCATTTCTTAAATGTCAAGCTCTCCAAAATATGAATATGATTTGCTCACACACCGGATAACTCAACTGATCCAGCAAAATAAGCAACCAATTTGGGTCGGAGAAATTAAAAAACTCTTCATGGAGAATATTCCAAACTTCTCTCGATGTCATATGAAGTGCTTTTGGCTTAAGGCGCCTTGTTAGAATAAAACGCTAGTAAGATCATAGACAACACCGAGGCACGATATTTGTTAATGAGGTTCATCGATATGGTTACATCCCCGGGACAATGACTATGGGCGCTCGTCCCCATGATACCGCAACACCGGCCGCCCGAGCGCCGGCACACGCCGTTGGCTCCCTGACTTACCTGTTACTATCCACAACCCCGTCTCCAAGAATTCGGTGCCCCAGTGCGAAAATCAAAATGGGCCCTAATTTCTTTAAAAAATCATACAATATAACCCAAACATAAGCTCACATAATTATATAATTTAAATTTGTTATTTCATAAAATGTTTAAAAATATCTCTAGTATCAATGCAAAAGACTAGAAGCAATAAACTAACCTCATGCTCTACTGGAAACTGTCATCCATCTTGTATTCCTTAAAATGAAATCTTCAGTTATATCTTCACAATTAATCTTCTCCAAGACATCATTTTCAAGTGCTATTGTCGTCAAACCATTAAGTCTTTCTTGTGTTATAGTAGAACGCAAGTAGGATTTCTACAATTTGTAGGATCAAACATATCAGGCTGAACATAAGTATTCATGTCATCGGAAATATTGGGATCATGATATTCATCATTAATATTTCCATCATTACCTTCATCAATTTCTGACGCGAGAGCCTCAATCTCTTCAACATTATCACCATAACCATCACCACCTTCATGAATTTCCACAGCGGCAACCACAACCTCTACTGCATCATCATGACCATCATCAATATTAGCATCTGGAGTTTTATTTTCAGAATTAGTTTGGGATCCTTTCACAACAAATTTATCAAGATCACCCCTTTGAGACCGAGCATCTATTTCTAGTTTTTGTTTCCTCCTATGTTTTAAGGCACCAGAATCATACTTTCTATTTCTAGAACTAGAATGCATGATTGTTTCTGTTTGGGAACCAACAAAAATAATATCAAAGCATTTGAACTGAGGAACTCCATGAATTATAGGCTGACTTGTATATAGATAGTACAATAGAATAAGATAGAATCTTTGTTTTGGAGGAGGAACTATTGGAAATATTTAATCTGTTTTAACTTCTGAACTTCAACAACTATACAAAAAGTTGTTCCAAAAAATATTAGTTAACTGTTGTAAATGATGAATTAAGAAGTCTTAATACATCTGTGTCGTGTGTATCGGAGAAAAGGGGAGGAGCATAGGGCACCGGTTGTACTTCTGTCCGGCTGTTCCGCCGACTGCGCGGCACGACGGCATCACGGCAGCGTCAGATGGCACGGCGGCGTCAGCCGGCCCTCGCAATTCCTGTATACTTCCGCATATCACCTGGCTGCAAATCTATCGCTGTCGAGCCACTGATTCATAGAAGAAAAAGATCCATCGATCCGACCGGACCACAATATGAGATGGGAAGCAGCGAACATACGTACTCCCTCTGTAAAGAAATATAAGAGTGTTTAGATCACTAAAGTCTCTTATACTTCTTTACCGAGGGAGCACAACATTGCGGCTAGCTCGAATATGCTAGGGTTTCATCTATCGATCGAATTGATCCAGGTGACGAGATTCCGCCCCCCCCCTCCCCAAGAATCTCCAGGCGAGATGTGCACTGAATGGCTTGAGCGCACCAGGCCCAAGAAGCCCAAAGGAGTGCTTCAGGAGGTAACGTTGGTCCAAAACTTAAAATTTTCAGACATATATGTACATGGACCCAAATTGGGGGCCCTTTAGCTCGCACAAGCCCTTCAACGGCCCTAATTATCAAGTCTTCATGGATCACAAGGTGTGATGCCCCTCGACATATAAGAGGTCTGGGATACAACGTATCCGACTTCTACATGACTCTTACCTATCCACGCCAATTACAATTCCAATCCACCTAACCCCTTGCCTACAAATATAATCAACACAAATATAACACACCTCACCAGGCATGAAAAGTATTTTCATCTCCCATAAATTGAACAGATATGCCCCTGCTTCTAGGGTTCCCCCGCCGTCGCCGGCGGCTCCCCCGCGAGGAGCCGCCGCCACAGCGGCCGGAGCCCGCAGTCGCCACGAGTCCCTTCCCCCTCTCGTTCCCGTTCTCCCCCTTCCCCATACCCCCGTGTCACCTCCCCGAGCGAGGCGACCGGGGGCCCTTCCCTCGCGCCACTCCAGCTCCCCCCTCGTCCCTCCCTCCTCGCGCCACCGCCAACGAGCGCCACCGGTCCTCAGTCGCGTTCTGCTGGCGGCGGTGGGCTTGCCTCTCTCCACGCGTGGCCTCCGCTGCTCGGGCGGTGGTGGCTGGCAGCGGTTCGCCTCGACCGGCTTTGGTGCTGCCCGTCAGTGGTGATGCCGTGGGCCACGGTGGTTCTCGACACGGCGGTGCGGCCGTTGGCCGTGGGGCGGCGCGGTGGCGCTGGGCCTGGCGGCGCACGCCCAGCCCAGATCTGGACCCATTTGGGCCTCATCCGAGTTGGGCGGGCCGATGGCTCGGCGTTCGGCGGCATCGTTCCCTAGTGGTGGAGTGGTGGCAGCGGTCTCGGGTGGTGAGGGATTCGTCGATCGGCGCGCTGCAGCGTGGTGACAGGACTGTCCGGGTCCAAGTGGGCTGACCAGGCAATCGGTGCCTGGCAAGTCCTTGCCGCCGCGTCCGGTCGGCCCCGCTGAGGCAGTACAGGTTGTCTCCTCCCTTCGGTCGCGTTGTGGTCGCTCCCGTGGCCGTTGTTCCCTTTCTGTCTCCAGGTCTCGTGTTGGCAGCTCCAGTGAGGTGGCGAGGGTTACCCGGTAATCGTGGTGGCACACGCTGGTGGGCGGATGTTGGGGTGATGCATGTCGAAATGCCTGGGGTGGTGGTGGTGGCCGTGGATCGGGAGAAATCCATGTCGGCTTGTCCGGCACCGACGCGGTGACGCCTGCAGGCGCCATCGGTCCTTTCTAAGGGGCATCGGGTGTATCCCTTCCCCACTATCCCTCGTGTAATGGGGGAAACCCTAGAACTTGTTCGGGCAACAACGACGACGCGTCTCATCCCTTCTTGAAGGTGTTGCTTGGTGCACGGCGCTTCGGAATGCTGGGAGCGTGGTGGTACTTCTTCGGAGGGTGCAGCGGTTGCCGGGCTTCCTCTCTTGTTTTTTCTTCTTGTCTTTCCTTTTGGGTTTTGCTGTGTTGTGGCCCCAGTAAACTGGATGTATGGGTTGTCTGCTTTATATATAAAGTGGGGAGAAACCCTTTAACGAATAAATTGAACAGATATTAGAAGTAGCCTGATGATGCTTAACACTATTAATCTTGACCACCGCAACACGCTACGCCGAGGAAAAATCAGATGCATTGCAACCCCATTAACTGCATCATTATCTTTTTTGATAAAGGATGGATTTTATCACTCAAAATGGATCGTCAAAGGGATACAAAAACACAAAGAGCACATACCCAGCTTCTGCATAATTAGAATGCACACTACCATAACAACACACCCACACAAAGGAAATGGCTGTGAATAGCAAAGTTATATAAGACCAAAGCTATACGTAGGCGAAACGACTGATTCACCCTTCTGGAAAGGACTAATGAAAGTCAAACAACTTATGTTTAATAGGATAAAGTTTGTTATTGGCAACGGTACTTGCACACGTTTCTGGGAGGATACTTGGCTCGGCGAGACACCCTTGGCCATCCAATATCCTTCGTTGTACCGTATTGTTCAACGACGTGAGGTGTTCGTAGCTTCGGTTTTTCAATCTATCCCCCTTAATATTCAGTTCCGATGGATGCTGGCGGGCAATCGTTGGGAAGAATGGCTCCGTCTAGTTAGGAGACTGATGGAGGTCCAGCTTTCCCAACAACCTGATGAATTACGCTGGAAACTGACTAAGTCTGGAGTATTCACAGTTAAATCAATGTATATTGATGTTATTAATTCGAACTCCATTCCTACTTCCAAGCATGTTTGGGATGTCAAAGTTCCTTTGAAAATAAAAGTGTTTATGTGGTTTGTCCACAAACAAGTTATTTTAACCAAGGACAATTTAATAAAGCGTAATTGGACAGGACCTACTAGGTGTAGCTTCTGTGATCGGGATGAGACTATAAAACACCTCTTTTTTGATTGCCCGTTGGCCAAAGTCCTTTGGCAGACGGTTCACATTACTTTCAATATCAAACCACCGAATTCTGTTAACGCTTTATTTGGGACATGGCTGAATGGGATTCAGCCTGACTTAGCGAAACACATTTGGATTGGGGTTTGCGCGTTGCTGTGGACTATCTGGACTTGCAGAAATGATTTGGTTTTTAATAGAATATCATGTATCCACTTTTTGCAGGTTATATTCTGAACTATGACACGGATCCGTTCGTGGTCGCCATTCACTCCGACGGAGGCCAGGAAGCATTTGGTTACTGGATCTTTCCGTTGGGAGATGGTAGCTCGGGATATCTTCAACCGGTTTGGATGGCGGTCATGTAATAGGATAGGCATCTAATTTACTTATCCGTTGATAGCCAGCCGGTTGTGGCCTCTTATCTTGGCTAGTTGTTGTTTCTAGCCCTTCCTGGCTCTGTGTGAGCTTGCTTTGCTTTTTTATTGTTTTGGAGACCTTGGAACCTTGTTGACACTATCTTTGTTTGGTTAATAAGATGGCCGTATGCATCATTCTGATGCAGAGGCCGGAGAATTCTCCCTTTTCGAAAAAAGAAAAAAAAATACGTAGGCGAAACGAAAAAAATAACAAAGCGATCAAATCCGCAATCGACAAACCATGGTCTCAATTAGTTTTCAGTCTCAACTAGTAGAAAAAAGAAAAAGAAACTGAAAGGTAGCATGAAAAGCTCTAATCAGTTATGGCCAAATCAATTGTCCATCTTGCCAGCTCCGTCTAATCAGCGACGACTCTTTGTGAAAGGTCGATGTAGATCAGCCCCACCCACAGGTAAGATCAATTCCAAGCGATCCTCAGAAGCTCGCCTCTTCGACGATCCAGCAGGAGGAGTAAGCATATTCGCATCGACACAGATTGGCAGTAGTCACATAGAACCTTCCATTGATGAAGCAGAGGGTTTACCCGGCCGACCTTGAAGAACTCTGACATCTCTCCAAACCAGTCCCAGAAAACGCATCTCGTACGAACAGTGTGATCTAGACAACCACCGCGTCAAACTCGCATCTATATACAAGTCGAACTGTAACACAATAAAAATATAATCGACACAAATCTAACAGCTGCATCGGTGTTGTCGAAAGTAGGTGTTAATTTGCCCATACATAGGAGTCGGTCTGAAACCTCAAGGAACAAACATAGGACCTCAAAATTAACAATTAGCTATAGACACCGAAGGGCGATGATGGCCATGACCAGCTACCGCCGCCAAGGCACTACAGTTAACTCAGATTGGCGTACGCGGCAAGCTGTCTGTTAAGTTATATATATAGATCTTCGATCGCCTGCAGTGCTTAGTTTGCTGCCTACTTAGTTTGTTTTGTCATCTTCGCCTGCAGTGCAGTGGCCCGGCATTCTCTCGTCCTCCAGCGCGAGGTGACCATACCTGCGAGCTGTGTGCGTACAATACATTATCGCCGGTGAGCAACTCGTATCACCACCTTCCGAATCTTCTCCCTCGAGCACATGATGAATCTAGCTTCAAAGGTAAATCTCTCAAAGCTGATGATCAGCTTTCTCCCTACGCTTCAACTCGCTTGCATGCTAGTAACTATATGTAGGATTGATTGGTTTGTTGCTAGCTCTTATGTATGTTCTTACTTTCTCCCATATCGGTCGTAATAACATCTTATATTATGAGACGGAGGGAGTAATTTTCTTCCCCCAGTTAACTAGATTAGACTGGTCGTAATGGCGAGCAATATATACTAGTATCATGCATATGACACTAGTGTATGATACTACATCTGTAGTGCATAGTATCATATGTTAGTATCATAGATAACTTCATTTATTGTCATGCATGACACATACTAGTAGCTCAACATTTAATTATGATACGGTATCACGATATGATACTTAACACTCTTTTTTTTCATTTAGTTCTATATATATCATCTAATCAAAATTGCCTAGTTGACATACATGATACTCCCTATGATACTCTAACCTTAACAGATAGAAATGAATCTTAACAGATAGAAATGAATCTTCAACTCTGGCTGGCTAGCTCAACACCTTATGGTGCTAGCCAGTACCAGGGCCTCCCTGTTAATTACTCGATCCCTCCGTTCCTAAATATAAGTCATTTTAAAGATTTCAACATAGACTACATGCAGATGTACATAGACATATTTTAGAGTGTAGATTCACTCATTTTGCTCTGTATGTAGTCCATATTAATTTTTTTTTAAAAGAATTATAAGAGAGGAAGTAGTATCTTTCCTCGCTAGCTATGTATAACTCATAAGTTCTGACATAATATACTGCAGGAGATAGCATAATAGACTAAACAGATCTAGTGAAAACAAAGAGCTCGTAACTACGAGATAGCTAGCTGGATGGTCGCTGGGCTAATGATGAGCGCTTCAACGGGCGCCATGAGCTCCATCCTGGGTAAGTTGGCTACCCTCATGGGGGAGGAGTTTGCTAAGCTGAAGAAACTACAGAGGAAAGTGAGGTTCATTGGCGATGAGCTCAGCAGCATGAAGGATACTCTTGAGATGCTCTCAGATTTGGAGAAGCTGGATCCACAGACCAAGAGATGGAGAGACACGCTGAGGGAGATGTCCTACGATATTGAAGACATCATCGATGACTTTATGCACCGCATCGGGGACCGAAGTAAGAACTACTCGTTTGATCGCAAGATGGCTCCACTCCTCAAAAAGTTCAGAGCCCGCTATCAGATTGCCAATCGGATTAGGGAGATCAAGGCACTTGTTCTCGAGACAAGTGCCCGTCGCCAAAGGTACAAGCTAGATATTCCCTCATCAACCGATGTGCCCATTGACCCACGACTCGCCACACTCTATGAAAATGCAGCCAACCTTATTGGTGTCGAAGGACCAACAAACGGACTTTTGGATTGCATAAAAGATGAGGATAAGCATCTCCAGGTAGTATCAATTGTGGGATTCGGAGGTTTGAGCAAAACAACACTTGCCAATGAGGTGTACCGTAAGCTCAAAGGGGATTTTCATTGTAGTGCATTTGTTCCTGTTTCTCAAAAGCCTGACATCCCAAAACTTCTCAGTAATTTATTATCCCAGCTTGGGACAGTACCATCTATGCATGCTGATGCGTCAGATCTTCTTAACAAACTTAGAGAACACCTCCAAGATAAAAGGTACTTCAAGCTTGCTCTTTTTATTATCGTTCCTTTTTTGGTACCAAGTTTTTCTTTCAAAGTGTATTTGTGTCGCTCTGTTTGAAAAGAACAAGAAATATGATCTACGGGTAAAAGACCTAGTGAAGAAAATCGTCAATATCTCTGAAGACCTAAAAAACTGTTTTCCTCAAAATAACTTATATTTGCTTGAATGGTTTGCTAAGTTTCTCATGTCTAGATCATGCTTCTTTAATAGAAAATGTTCAAAACTTCAATTTATACAAGTTTTTTTTTTGTATTTTTCACCTGTTAGGTAATACCAGCGAACTATCGTGGCTCTTTTATTCTTTGATCATAATTTATATTTGAATGAGTTAATTTTTTCTCTCTACTTCCATCTTTTAACACTACTTCAAAAATGCTATCGGACTTAACACTATGTGAATTTATTATTAGGTACTTGATCATTGTTGATGATATATGGGATGCATATGCATGGCATGTTATTAAACATGCTTTCCCAGAAAATAATCTTGGCAGCCGAATAATAACAACTACAAGAATTCAGGATGTGGCTACGACATGTTGCTCCGATCAAGCTGATATCATTTTCAAAATGAAGCCCCTTGGCGATAGAGACTCGAGAATATTGTTTTTTTACAGGATATTTGGCTCGGAAGAATCCTGCCCTCACCATCTTAGAGATGTTTCTATTGAAATTCTCAAAAAATGTGGTGGTTTGCCTCTTGCACTTATTAGTATATCTAGCATGCTAGCCAGTGAAGGTACCATGCAAAAGGAGAGGTGGGAGCATGTAAGGAATTCTTTGGGCTCAGGAACAAACTACACCTTGAATGAAATGAGGCAAATCCTAAATCTCAGCTACAGAGATCTTCCTTGTCATCTCAAGACATGTTTGTTGTATCTTGGTATGTATCCAGAGGACTACACAATAGAGAGGTCTGATCTGGAACGTCAATGGATAGCTGAAGGCTTTATCAGTAAGGAAAATGGACAAGATGTTGAGAAGGTTGCAAGAAATTATTTCAATGAGCTTGTGAATAGAAGCCTTATTCAACCCGTAGGTTTCGACAATAGAGGGTCAGCTACATGTTGTAGAGTACATGATATGATGCTTGATCTTATCTTGGTGAAGTCTGCAGAAGAGATTTTTTTAACAATAATTGATGACCCACAAGCCAATATGAGATTGGATTATGAGGCCCGGCGGCTTTCTATCCGCTGTAATGGTTGGAAAATATTGAAGAAGATTAATATGTCCAAAGTTCGGTCGTTTATGTTATTTGGGGGATCTAATTGTACACCTCCTCTGTCCGAGTTCAAGTTCCTCCGTGTCTTTTTTATTGACAAGAGTAGTGGTACAGTTGACCTCGCTGGACTGTGTAAACTGAATCAGCTAAGGTACGTATGCATTCGCACTAATTCATCCCAGCTTCCAAGGAAGATTAGAATGCTACAACACTTGGAAACACTTGATCTTTATAGCTGTGGCAGTCTTCCATCAGATATAGTTCGTCTACCACGCTTGATGTATCTGAGTGTTCCAACCAGGCTACCTAATGGCATTTGCAACATGAAATCCCTACGATACTTATTTATTTGTAACTTTTCTGCGGACAAACCGGAGAATATCAAGGGCCTCCAGGAGCTGGAAAATTTGAGGCGTCTATTTATCCCATTCTCATGGCGTCACTTTTTTTTTTTGAAAAGGATTCTCATGGCGTCACTGTTCTGTGAACATCACGGAGGTGCAAATGATGCTCTTCTTTGGGAAGACTTTGTAGCCTTGAGGAGCTGAATGTCGATATCAAGGGTTGCATGGATGGCTTGATGCCACCGTCTCCTCCCCCCACTCCGTATTGCCTCAAGAGACTTTTGTTGTCACGGCACTGCCCGTTTTCCAAGGTGCCTGCATGGATGCGAGAACTCCGTAACCTTGATGAGCTACAATGCCACATTGATGAGCTGGTAAGTGATAGTGTTGGTATACTTGGGGAGTTGCCCGTCCTCACCCGCCTCGATTTGGTAATCTGCAAAGCCACTAGTGAAATGATTGCCATATATGGGGGAGGAGCATTCCCTGCTCTAAAGCGCTTCCATCTCCGGTTAAGGAGCGCTTCATTTTTTTTCGAAAAGGGGCGCTTTATTACTTAAAAGGTTTAAGTAACACCCGGCCTCTGCATAACTGAGATGCACACAACCAACAATATCCTCACGACAAGCGAAAAATAAAATAAAAAAGGGAGGCGAAATACAAAGAAAAAAGTATATTTGTATAGCGCCTAAACCGTCGGTGGCCCAATCCTAAGATCATGCTGCCACCCATGTTGGGTAAAAGTATCCCTCGCCGTAACCTCCAATCGTGTACACACCTCCGTAAACAGGTCTCGATTCTCCACTCGTTGTAGAGAGGACCATAAACGAAGCGTCCCAGTACATCTGTAGATAACCTGCATAAGCGAAGTACTTTTATCGTTAAAAATCTTATCATTTCTACATAGCAAAAGCGACCAAATCACGGCAAGCGCTCCCACCCTAAGTAGACTTCTGAACTTGTGATCAATCACATGTAACCAGTTGCCAAATATATTAGCAACACTACAAGGAGGGTACAAGCCAGAAGCTATTTGGATGACTGACCATATAGAACGAGCCAATTTACATTGAAAGAGCAAATATTTTATTGTCTCATCATGCGGACAAAATACACATTGCGTACTTCCATGCCAATTCCTCTTAATAAGATTATCTTTAGTAAGAATGACTCCGCGACGAAGATACCATGCAAAGATTTTATTCTTAAGAGGTATCTTCATCTTCCAGATCTTCTTATTAATATCAACTGGCACGTCAGACTGGATCAAAGCTCTATACATAGACTCCACTGAGAATTGCCCATTCCCATGTAGGTTCCAACGAAATAAATCGAACCCCTGTGACAACTGTACCGTGGATAATCGTTGAAGTAATATGTTCCACGATTGAAGTCTAGGTCCAATTAAATCCCTTCTGAACGTCACATTGGGCAGAAATGATACCAAAACCTTGGCAATAGTATCACCCTTGTGACGTACAATATTCTATAGAGCTGGATATTGTTCCCGGAGAGTAGCATTACCTAACCACTTATCCTCCCAGAATCTAATTTCCGAGCCATTCTTAATTGAGAAGGACCCATAGCGGAAGAAATATTTCTTCGTTGCCATTAATCCCGCCCAAAAATGAGAGTCCCCAGGCTTCCAGTATACCTGGGATCTCGCCTTTGAACCCACATATTTTCTCCTAAAGAGGGTTTGCCATACACCATCTTCGGTCAACAACTTAAATAACCATTTGCCAAGGAGGGCTCTATTCTTAACACCTCAAGGAGCGCTTCATGCCTGACCTTCCTGGCTGGTGCAATGCCCAAGCTCTGGGAACTCCAGCTCAAGTTCAATGTCCATGGATGGAAGCAGAATGGGGCCGCGCCCGCCGGCATTGAGCACTTGTTAGCACTCAAACAATTGTCTGCACAAATCGGTTGCGCCGATGCTCTGCGATCAGTGGCGGAGCTAGAAAAAGAAGATTGGGGGGGCCAAAGAGAAAAGAGAGTGGAAAACATGTCCATTTTTCCAATCTAAATCTCTCTGTAAAAAAAAATTCTTCACTAAATTTGCCAACGTTGGGGGGGCCATGGCACCTGCAGGAATGCACATAGCTCCGCCGGTGTCTGCGATCCGAGCTGGCAAGCGCCGTCTCTGCCTTGAGGAGCGATGTAAACATGCATCTGAGCCAACCTCATCTTTGAATCCATCTTGCCAATTACGACTTCTGTTTTGCCAATGAATAATGTATCCTTTGGCTCAGGAGCAAGCAGCTGGTATGTGCAAATCTCTCTTCCTCCCTTCCCCTCCCTCCTATGTTTGTTTCATAGGAACCATACCGTTTGAAGTTCGTCTACCTGTCCAAGGCACCATGTTTTGTTTTTCTAGCTAGCTAATGACTTACAAAGAACTAATATTTGCTCTAGCCACAAACGAAGTTTTAAATGACTGTTATGCACTTCTACGCCTGCCTATTTCTTATGGATCTTTTACCTAGTTTTCAGGAAAGGAGTGGGCGTTCCAGTACTGTCATTTGGGACAACACCATCAGAACCAACTCAGAAAGCAACTTAAAAGAGATGGAGATGCGCTGTTGTTTCATCCAGTACCATTTAGGCTCTTTGCAATGATGCTGATCACGCTCTAGTTATACTAGCGCCGAAGAAGCGCGGTGCACGCTGTGCCCGTTTCTAATTCCGTCTGTATTTTTTCGAAATAAACAAGAAAACTATATGTATTACACAAGGAAAAAAAAGAGAGCATGAATTTTATCTTTAACCCATGATCTGTGTAGGCACGTAACAAACATTAGATGATTTAACAAATTAAGTAAACTGACTCGCCTACTAATATTTTTTCATAAGCACATATTTTCCTCTTTCGTAAGTAAAAAAGTGTGATGGGTGCGGTAGCAATACGTATTTAACATTCATTCTCATATGACCTGTTTGATCAACAGTGAGATCGAATAGGATTGTTACTAATGTGTAGACCCGGTAGTATTTCTTGTCCAGTTTGTGCATCTTTTTCACCTACATTTTGTATCCAGTTCCTAGTCATCACCCTTTCATTCTCTCTCAAATATGGACTTATTTAATAAAATTCAAATTTAAAATTTTGTAAGTAATTGAAACCCCAAATCTGTCATGGTGTAAAAATGGATAGTAATTGCAGAATGCTGCCGTGGTGTAAAAATGGATAGTAATTGATGGAGAACTTATTTAAATGCAGTAAGTGTTTACCATCTACGAATGGATAGTCTGATAATAAGATGTTCAACCACGAGTGCAGAACCGGGCTTTAGTGCCGGTTCGTAACAGCCTTTAGTGCCGGTTTGCCAACTGGCACTAAAGAGTGGGGACTAAAGGCCCCCCCTTTAGTACCGGTTTGTCATGAACTGCGCTAAAGTGCCACCACGTGGCACGAGTCAGGCCCGGGGTGCGCGTAGGGCATTAGTACCGGTTGGTAACACCAATCGGCACTAAATATTTGGGGGGGGGGGGGGGGGGTTGATTTATTTTTCATTCAATTTTTTTGTTTGCTGTTATTTCACGATACTACAAATTGTACACGTTATGCATATATATAAATAGATTTTCTCGTACGTAGAACCACATATATATATATACACACACACACACACAGACGGTCTATTCTGCTAATATTAGCAGAATAACTATTCTGCACACCACTTCCGCACTGCACACTGACCGCAAGTGCACTGCATCTTCTTGACGACGAGCACTGCAATATAGACTAGTGAACTTCGCGTCGGAAAAAACTGCACGCAGTGTTTTTTCGGTACTGTTTTCGCTCTAACTTTTTGATTGTTTATCGTAACGGGGCGTATAATATACCGTTGAAAAGCTATGGATTAGGCGCAACTTCGACATGTTGAACAGTTTTCGAGATTCCACACGGTCTAAGAGCAGTTTTGAAAATGGTGCGGCGGATGACGAGTGGCAGCGAGCGTTTTTTCGCGTTTATTTCTAAATAGCTTGTCGGAATGAAGCAAATCATACGCCGTTGGATAGATATCGTCGAGGCGCATCTTTTTCATATATAAATGTTTCTCTAATTCGTTACGGTTTAAGTGCAGTTTCAAATTTACTAAATCGCGGAACTCTGTTTTTCAATTTTTTTGAAATTTTTAGTACTATTTTTGCTCCAGTTTTCTAACCGTTTGTCAGAACGAGACGTATGATACGCCGTTGGAAAGTTACGGACAAGGCGCAACTTTGATATGTTGAAATGGTTTTGAGATTCCTTACGGTTTTTATTTAATTTTGAAAATCGTGCGGCTGACTTTGAGAGGCAGCGGCTGTTTTTTCGTGAAATTTTTACAAACGGCTGGTCGGAATAATTCAAATCATACGCCGTTGGAAAGATATCGACGAGACGCAACTTTTTCATGTAGAACACTCCCTCTAATTCATTACGGTTTAAGAGCAGTTTTGAAATTACAAAAACGTGGACACTTTGTTTTTTCGCGACCCAGAATCCTCGTATGTACTGCATCGGGCAGAAACCGCACTGCGTCAAATGGGCAAGTGCACTGCATCGTTTCTTTTGTCAGGCGTAAATTTTCTCAGACAAATTTTTGGAGGTTTTGACGTCTTTTTTATAACTTTTTTATGAACGAGTGGACCTCGGAGATGAGGGCAAGTGAACCACATGAAGAGGAAAAGTGATTTGCGACAGAGTCTAAGGGGTAGAAGTGAACTTCTATAGCAGTGCCCGCAAAAAAAGAACTTCTATAGCAGTGCGGTTTTGTCTTTTTAAACTTCTTTGAAATTCATCTGGACTACATGGTCAATGTTAATGAGCTGCATCGAAATTTATATTTTTACGGAGTGTACCACTTAGCAATTCACAATGAGCTGCGTCACATCGCTTTTTAAGTAGCAAACTACCAAGCCACTTCAAATGTACAAATGTTGTTATTTTTTGTACAAAGAGAACCACCAGGACCACACAACAAACTGCAATGATTTTCAACAAGTTTTCTCTATATATATCTAAGTGAACCATGGAAGTAGACGCCCGCAACAGAATACAAATTTTTGCGTCTGTCGTCCCACGGACCGCACTGCAACGTCTTTGCCTCCAACCACGCTGGCGGACTGCACGCATGTGCCTGCTGCACTGCACCCGGGCACGCCACAAACTGCAGAGGCTGCCAAAGCGAGCTGCAAACAATTAAGTTCCCGTAAAAAAAACTACAGATAATTCTGCAAAAAAAGGACGATGCTCATCTGTGATGTATGGTGGAGCGAACTGCACGGAGTCAACAAATTCTCTCCTCGAGTCTTCTTTGTGGACTGCAAGGGGAGAACGGTGAGCACGGGGCGTCGACGTGTGCTGCTCCCGTCCATGGGGAGGGGTAATGGAGAGGAGAGAACTGCACTGGTCCATGGGCCAAACTGCTCTACCTGGGAGTGAACTCCCTAATTACAGTGACACGGAAATTTCGAAAGAGGAACACAGATAGCGGCAGCCGGCACGCACGCGTACTGCAGCAACCACAAGAGTGCACTGCTGGTCACGGCCGCCGGCGAGTATAGAGAAGGGAGAAGTCCATGGGAGACCACCAGCCATCCCGTGGTAGCCGTCGAGTGGACGGGGAGGCCATGCTTCCTGGTAGGCTGGAGGCCGGTGGTTGCGGCCCCAAACTGTATCGCCGTGCACCGGCGCACTGGAAGCCTGGGACGCGTGGACTGCAACGGGAGGTGGCGTCGCTAGCGGTGGGGATCCCGCGGGGATCCGTTTGTGGCTGGTATGAGCGATCGCCGGCGTACCCGCGCGGGGAGAAGAGGCAAGCTTCGGGCCATGGCCGCACTGGCCTCTGCATCCCCGCACATGGCCACGGCCACGGTCGTAGACACAGGGCGCGGCCGCGATTGTCGTCGCCTCCGTTCGGAGCGTAGCACCTCACGCGCGAGGGAGGGAAGGCATTGCTGGGATGATGTGCGGAGGCCGGGAACACGCAGATCCGGCGGCGGGCCAGTGCGGGGGGACCGACGGCGCTTGGATCTGTCACCGGGGGCGCTTGGTCCGCCGGGGAAGCAGAAGATGGGGATGGGTTAGGGGGCGGCCGAATCCACCGACGGCGGAGCTGGGGCCGCGGTCGGGGCGGCGCGGGGCAGGGCCGTGGAGGCCGGCCGGGGCGGAGCTGGGGCCGCAGTCGGGGCGGCACGGGGCAGGTCCGTGGAGGCCGGCCGGGGCGAAGCTGGGGCCGCGGTCGGGGCGGCGCGGGGCAGGGCCGTGGAGGCCGGCCGGGGCGGAGCTGGGGCCGCGGTCGGGGCGACGCGGGGCGGGGCGGTGGAGGCCGGCCGGGGCGGCGCGGGGCGGGGCCGTGGAGGCCGGCCGGGGCAAGGGGAGGTGGTGCGGCGGCGGTAGGAGGTCGTGGGGAGCGTCAGGGGAGAGAGGAGTGCACTGGTTCTGACGACTGGATAAGGTGGGGGTGGGGTTTTCTTTTTTTGTCTGGGCAGTTCGGTGCGTGGTTAGTTTGTAGCTTCGGGGGTGGGCGTCGGGTGTTAGCATAATAAGAAAATGATGTGCAGAATAAGACTCTAAGGGGTGTTATCATAATAGACCCACCCTATATATATATATATATATATATATATATATATATATATATATATCATCGAATGTCTCACAAACCAACACCATTAATTATTCACACATACACATGTATATACATATACAGTTTCTCCTACATATGTTGCCTTTGGTGCCTCCGGAGCACGATGACAAGTGGTTCATGAGGGCGGTAGCGGGTAATAGTATTCTCCTTTGGGATCTATGACCTGGTCGAGTAAAAATCAGGCTATTTCCTCTTGAAGTGCTTGTATGCAGTACGATGGTAGGAGCTTATCACGCACTGATCTGAACTGTTAAGAAGGAGATCAATATGCATGTGTGTTAGTTGTGTGACTAGATATCGATAATGGTGTGAATAGTGTTCTGACAAACGTACCCAGTCCTATTTATCAGATCTGCTCCTTTCGCACGTCATCATGCGAATGTTCTCGCAAACGTAGTATGCACACAGATTATTCCCCGGTGCCTGCCTCAGGGCCTTTACGAGAATGGAATTGAATCAGATAATGACTAATCAAGCATGATAATTAATTAATGATATTGAAACAAGAATTAAAGATATGGTAGCTAGCTAGTACTACTTAATTGCTTACCAAGGGTCGATGCCAAAACAACTTTTTTGGCCACGTACCTGGAGTCACCTTGATGAACTTTGCCCATGCCCTGCCCACCGGTAAAGAAAATTAATAAAGGGGTTATTAAATAGTTCATATCAGGAAATGACGAACTAATAACTAATAGGCCGAGATATAGTTAATAATGATTGAAATTACCTGTTGACTATCCCCTTCACGATGGTGTAGTCTTTATCTTCTTTAGTTAGTGAGTCCAGTAATTCAACTTTTCCTTCCTCAACTTTAATGTCTAACAAGACCCAGTGCCAACCGCATATGCACATATTTGCATGTCTTAATTAAGCGGGCATGTGCATAAAATTAATCAACTACCGTAAACCGTATACACTTAATTATTAACATCTAGCTAGCTAGTAAGCAAAAACAGAATTTGTAGTATAAGACAGTGTGACTCACGGGAAATTGTAAGGAAGTAGTATATCTTCATTGGTATTGAGGCGCTTCAAGAACTCTAGCATGCTTTCCTTTACAGCAGCTTGACAATGTTCAATCTGCCATATGTCCTGATTAATGGTATTTGGGTCAATGAACCCAACGCCATAGCGTCCAGCTATTTTCATTTCATACATCTTCATCCTGCATATAATACCACAGAAAAAGAATATAGTGAGGATAATTACATGTAATGATTGATCAAAATTATCACTACATAACTAGCTTGAGACTTAAATTACAGAAAGAAATCACTTACAGACAATAGCAATTGACGATAGATTTGTCGAGTGCGTCTTGATTGTATAACTGAAATAGTTCTGGATACTCAATGGTCAGAGCTTTCTCATGGTAATAATGCTCATGCTTGATATTCACCATGAGGGACTCTCGATTGGAAATCTTGGTAATGTTCATGTACCATTGATGCAATTGATACATTCTCGTTGGGAGGTCCTTAACCTTGTCTGGATGGACCAAAGGTTTGCCCCGGACATATTGCCATGCTATTTCCGATTCTTTAAGCGTAGGCATGGGCTTGATTTCGAGGAGTTTTCCAACAGAGATATTGAGCATTTGAGCCTGCATTATATGATCCTCTGTTATTACCACATCGCCATGCTGGGGAACGCTAACGGTTTGCCCACAATAATATTTGGCGCGCGTACTACTCCTCTCATGTGTTGTTGGCACAACAAGCGGGGGGATCGCTTGCGCCGCCTGTTCACCCAACTGGGGAACGGTTTTCCCGCATTTTTTGCCAGCTGCTTGTTGGATCGAGCTTGAGCTCGCTTCCTTCTGTAGTCGTGCTCGATGTGCCTTCCTGATTTGGCGCTCATAGTCCGAGTCAACAGGCTTGGGAGCTGGTTCTCTAGCCATACGAATGAAGTGGTCAATTACTTTCTCAGGCACTTTCTCCTTTGGCGGCTGTCGTGGTACTAAGACTGACAGTAGAATGGGGGGTAGGTATGAAGAGGGAAGATCTTAGCTATGGAGTAGTTGTATACGCGAGGGATTTACGAGTTCAGGCCCTTCTCGGAGGAAGTAACAGCCCAACGTCTCGGAGCCCGAGGCGGTCGACTAGATTATAAGCGTATGAGTTATAGGGGTGCGAACCCCTCTGCCAGTGGAGGGGGGTGGCTTATATAATGTCTGCCAGGATCCCAGCCAGCCCACGCAGCGGAGGGTTTAAAGTACATTAAGTCCAGGCGTTACCTGTAACGCCTTACATAAGTGTCATCATGGTCATAAGGACTACTTAATTACAGACCGTTTGGATATAGAGTGGCTCTTGATCTCCTAGTGGTCGAGTGAGTCTTCATGGTCGAGTTTCTTTGAGTCCGTCGAGTGGAATCCCTCTTGGTCGACTGGAAGGCAGCTTCCTATCAAGATGTCCTTGGGGAGGGTACCTTGGATAGGTCCATGACCCTACCCTAGGTACATGACTTCGTCATTAGCCCCCGAATGGATCGAGGTTTGAGTGAGGAAGGAGTTGATAATTTTTCCGACCTGTTTTCCGTGTTCTGAGTATGTCACATTCTGGATCAATGACTTTTTTTTAGCTATGGCATCAACTTTTCTTTCAGTCGCCTTGTTCCATTCTTTTCCTATATCGAGTGAACTTTTGAACTTGGAGGATTTCCGAGCGACGGATCGTAGGAAATCTACCGTCTGACAAGTTGCTCTGCTGTTGACGGATTTAGCGGGATCCGAATTTTGGGAAGCGCGTGAAGCAGAGAAGACCGCGGTACTCGGATGGGATAAGGCAGAGACACCTCGATTTCTGCGCCACCTTTTTCGCCACATATCGCGCGCGCGACTGTTTCGGGATTTGACAGGATCGTCCGGGCCTACCGGTTAGTCACTCGGAAGTGACCTTATATAAAGCGTCAGACGGGGGTTTTTGAACAGTGCATCTCCATTCTCCTCTCCCCCTTCCTCAACCTCGCCCGCTGCGCCCGCTTTTATCTCCGCCCAAATGTTCCTCGCGCGCCTCGCCGGCGACGATGGTGAAGAAGAAGACGGCGGCCTTGGAGCGGGCGAAGAAGGCGACGGCGACGACGAAAGCGAAGGGAAGATGGACCAGTCGGGGTGGATCTTCGTCGCGGTCCCGCCTGCCGCAAGGCTGGGTCCAAGGAGACGGATTTTTTTTAAACTATGATGATTTTTATAGCAAATTCGGAAACTATACACCCTAATGGAGAAAAATCAAAAGTATCACCCCGTCGGCCTCCTGATGGCCGAAAAGGGACTTTTCGGCCTCCTGTTGGCCGAAGAGGGACTTTTCGGTCAATCATTGTCCAAAGAGGGACTTTTCGGCCAACCGTTGGCCAAAAAGTACTTTTCGGCCAACAGTTGGCCAAAGAGTCCCTCTTCAGCCAACAGTTGCTCTACTTTTTCAAAAAATCATATCAAATAGGATTTTTAGTATTTTAATTTGATTCTTTTTGCATTAGATTAGAAATTTTATAAAGTTTCTGTAGATATCAAGTTTGACTAGATTTGAAAGTTTGAATTTGAATTTTCATGAATTTTCTCAAATCACTAAATTGCCTATAATTTGAGCTATGAGTACTCTTTTTAGATGATTATTTTTGCTACTGGTTCTTTGTGACTTTGTTTATCAGTAGTAATTAATTGGTGAATGTGAGGATTATTTAAAATTTGGTTTTTCTTGCCATCTTCACTTCTCAACTTATAAAACGAGCCTCATGGTGTCCACGATCGTAGATAACATCGTCTGACACGGTCTGTGTCTCCTGCGTCCGTGCTGTTGGTGGAGTGTGAAACACTGTCTGGGAGAAGTCATAAGTGTTTGCAGCTTCGTCATCATCATCGGAGAATGTTTCACACTTATGACTTCTCTCACACAGTGTTTCACACTCCACATGAAGGCATCATCGTCATCCTCCGTCGATGCAGCACTCCTTAGTGTGGCGGGAGAGAATGGCGGGAAAGAAAATGGGGGCAAAGAAAATGGAGGGAAAAAGATTGCGGGAAAGTACTTTTTTTTCATGTATAAAACGGCAATGGTTATACAGGATTTACAAGGCACTTTTAAATATAAACTCCTATGAAGCTCAAAACAAGTTTTCTAGTAGGATAAAAGAAATAAAATACAAAAAAATACTACAAATAAAATAGCTACTGATAACTAAACAGAAACAAAATGAATATGTCAAAAAAACTAAAGAAAAAATTTAAAGCAATTAAAATTGAAAGAAATAGCATAAAACCTATAAAACACTAAAACAGAACTGTTTTCATAAAAACCTAATTTTAAATAATTATAAAATTCGCCAACTAATTACTACTGATAAACAAATTCTCAAAGAACCAGTGGCAAAAAGAATCATCTAAAAAGAATACACCTAGCTCAAATTATAGGCAATCTAGTGATTTGAGAAAATTCATGAAAATTTAAATTCAAACTTTCAAATCTAGTCAAACTTGATATCTACAGAAACTTCATAAAATTTCTAATCTAATGCAAAAAGAATCAAATTAAAATACTAAAAATCCTATTTGATATGAATTTTTTAAAAAGTAGAGCAACTGTTGGCTGAAGAGGGACTCTTTGGCCAACTGTTGGCCGAAAAGTACTTTTTGGCCAACTGTTGGCCGAAAAGTCCTTTTTGGCCAACGGTTGGCCGAAAAGTCCCTCTTCGGCCAACAGGAGGCCGACAAGGTGATACTTTTGATTTTTCTCCATTAGGATGTATAGTTTCCGAATTTGTTATAAAAATCATCATAGTTTCCAAAAAAATCCCAAGGAGACTGGATCCGCTCGACCATCACCCAGAGGGATCTCAACGATCTGGCCAATGAAGGACTGATCTCCCATGGGTCAGCAAGACTTCCGGGGACAGAGTGGCAACCGCGGCCACAAGAGGGTGAGTGTGTCCTCTTAGCCACTCACGTAGATCGTGGATTCTCTTTGCCGCCGAATCTTTTCTTCCGAGGGTTTCTGAACTTCTTTGGGGCACAACTCCACCACTTCACTCCCAATTCCATTGCTTATCTCGCCGCTTTCGTGTCTCTGTGCGAAAACTTCCTGGGTTGTCGACCGCACCGGGGTCTCTTTAAGCACATATTCACTTGTCGCTCTCAGACGGTGAAAAAGGCGAGTCCGAATGACGAGAGGACCATGGTAATCCAGATGTGTGGGGGTCTTGGGGTCCAAATGAGGAGTAAGAGTGCTTTTCCAGCCATGACCCTTCCCGAGTCGGTTAGAGGGTGGTAGTCGACCTGGTTCTACTGCCAAGACGAGTCGACGCCGGGGCAGTCGACTAGTCTCCCTCCATTCTCCATGGATCGAGTGAACAAGCCATCTTCCCTGAAGGTACTTCCGGAGGAAAAAGCTCAGGTTAAAATGTTGATGGAGCGTGTAGTTCAACTCATCCGCGACGGGGTCACTGGCATGGATTTTTTGGAGGTTTTTCTTCGACGGTGCATTCAGCCACTCCAGTACCGAGGTCACCCGATGTGGCTGTACTCTGGTACAGAGGACACCACTCGGGTCCACCCAGAGGAGGTCGATGACGCCACACTAGAGAGGTGGATGACCGCCATCACGGGGAACAAGGACAACCCTCGTGGGGCTAGGAGGATCCCACCGCTCGACCAGTCTTACGATCCAGACACGGTATGACCACCTATCCTCGGTTGTGATCCTGTTTCATTCATTCTATTTCACTGCAAATCGGTCGATTGACTCTTGTCTTGTTTTGTTGTCTTCCAGGCTACCACTGAGTTGTATTCGATGCCCAACGGGGCACAGGCACCGACTGAGGAGGAGGAAGGGAGTGGAGGTGAAAGTCAAGAAGAGTGGGAATCGGATGGCGATGAGGGTGATGAAGATGCTGGCTCCAACGAGGAAGAGGAGGAGGAAGAGGAGGAGGAAGTCGCGCCTCCTCGTTCCGAGAGGAGATCCAAACTTGTCCATGATCCTGCAGTCGAGCGTGGCAAAGGAGTCGCGCCTGTTGTTCAGTCGACCAAGCGTCCTCGGACGACCTCTCCGGTGCCGACTGAAAAAGCGCCGAAGCAATCTCGAGTGGCGCCGTCAAAGCCGACAAAGGCCTTGCCGAAGATGAAGATGGTGATTCCCACTATTTCTGGGTAATGACATAACTTGCGTCTCCTTGTTTCTCATGGATTTACTCTTGGTCGATTCGTAAGCTGATTGACTGAATTCTGAAACTGTAGTGCTGCTACTTCTGATACCTCGACCAGACCTGAAGACCATGAAATGGAAGATGCTGTCACTTCAAAACCTGGTACGACTTTTGTAGTTCCATCTTCAGTCGGTTGGATCTTTGTCTTTAACTTTGACTCTTTTCTGCAGCTCCACCTAACATTGTTATTGACCTTCCTGACGACAATGACGAGGAACCACTGAGGCAGAGGAGGAATAGGAAAGTGTCTGCTGGCAAGGCGACTCAGGACGCGTCAGCACCCGAGACGTTGGTTGTGGAGGGGGACAGCGTCACTCGGCCTACCGTATCCTTTGCGGTGTCGCTGACGAGTGCTCGCCCTTCGTCGTCGAGTGCTGCTCAGCCTTCACTTTTCTGACCCACCACGTCCCAGAAGACCAAGCAAGCGCTGCTAAAGAAGCAATACGCCAGGCAGGGGTCATGATGGAGCGAGTGAAGGCGATCCGAGACGCCAGTCAGGCGGCTTATGACGCCAGTTCAGCTCTTTAGAGCAATGTTCAAGTTAGTCGATCACCGCCTGTTCTGTTAGGATATGATACCTGAAAATCTTTCTTTCTGAAAATCTTAGTGTCTGTCGTACACCCACTGGGTGCACCAATTGAAATTCTGGATTGGTGGGGGCACGCTGAGTGCACCCACTGGGTGTAGTCCCCAAGGCTATGATGGACTGCTGGCAGTCGACCATAGTCTTAATGTCTTAAGCTTTTTCTTTATTCAATCAGGTCGAATGGAATCACAGAACGGTGGGGGCACGCTGAGTGCACCCATTGGGTGTAGTCCCCGAGATTGTGGTCAACTGCTGGCAGTCGACTACAGTCTGAAGAACACCTAGTGCCTCTCTCTCTTCTTTTTTTTGTTGTGGCTATCTGCTGGTGATTAGCTTTTCTGTCTTTTTTGTCGACTGGTCGACTCTAACTGATAGAACTAGTGGGGGCACACTGAGTGCACCCACTAGGTGTAGTCCCCGAGACTACGGTCGAATGTTTATATTCGGCTATAGTCTTAGAAATGCTACGATTTTTCCTTAGTCACTCGGAAGTGACCTGTCTTTGACATCTGTCGATTGGTTCTTCGCAGAAATCTTGCGAGCTTACAGCTCGTTATACTGAGTTGGAGAACAAGCATATCCAGCTCGAACTTGATCTAAAACTTGTGCAGGAGAACTTCACGAAGGCAAAGGAGGAGGCAAAAGGTATGTTTGGTGAGAACCTTGACGACTGCCTTTGTTTCCTGTTCTTTCCTGAGTTTGATCTCACTGTGATTTTGCAGATAAACTGAGGGATTCTCTGAAGAAGAAGGATCTTGACCTCGCTGAAGCGCAGAAAGCAGCTTCAGAGAAAACCAAGCTCGCAGAAGAAAAGCTGGCTTCAATCACCAAGCTTGAAGAGGAAAATACCAATCTGAAAGCTGCTCTTGATGCGGCCAACAAGGAGGTTAGTCGACTGAAGAATGACAAGATTGCTTTGAGTGACAGGGCCAGTGAGTTGGCGGGAAAGAAGAATGATCTGGAGGTTTATTTGGGAGGACTCGCTAAGAAGCTATTCCTCATGCTCGAAGGTAATCCTTTGTACCAGACAGACCTTTTTATTATGAACTTGCCATCAAACTACTGTCTTAACTTTGGGGTTATGTCCGCAGAGTTCTGCCAGAATTTTGAAGAGGAGACTGGTCGACTGGAGACGAGCCTAGATCCCATCAACTCCCCTGTGAAGGATGAAGCCGCCATGAATGTGCTCCGACTTGAGTCTCGTGTTGCTGTTGTTGTCGATTATCTCGCAAGGCTGAAGGTCGCAACTTCCCGCATTGACACAACACTCTGGCCAGGAGAAACACTTCAGAATGACCTCGAGTCTCTGATGACTCGACTGAACGATGTCCCAAGTCGAGTGCAAGAATGGAAGAAGTCTTTTGCCAGGTGTGGTGCAGACGTTGCTCTATCTCTGGCCCGTGTTCACTGCAAGGAAGCTCGAGAGGACAAGATGGCAGCCCTCAAGGTGGCCAATACCAAGAAGCATGATTTCCGATCCTTCATGGAGACCTTCATCGCCGCTGCCACTCGGATCGCCGATGGAATCTACCTAGACGAATTCGTTGCGCCTTCCAGCCCTCTGCAGGAGGGGTAAAAAACTTCTATGCTTGATACTTTAAATTTGCCTCGGTATGCCGAGTGGTTTTTGTAACCGATAAACTTTAACGGGCTTATCGCATGAGCACTTATGGTTCCGTAAGATGTTATCTGAGCTTGGATTCGACGTTGAATATGTTTGCATCTGCTTTGAGGTGTCTTTTGCAGGCTAGGATGAAGCACTTATTGCAATCGACTTGTTCCTCAATCCCCTTAGGCGAGCACTGAGCTGCAGCTAAGCCCCCGAGTGGGAGGTCTGCTCTCCACTCGGTAGGATTTTCAAAACCTTAGGCAAGCATTGGGCTGCATCTAAGCCCCCGAGTGGGAGGTCTGCTCTCCACTCGGTAGGATTTTCAAAAACTTAGGCGAGCACTGGGCTGCAGCTAAGCCCCCGAGTGGGAGGTCTGCTCTCCACTCGGTAGGATTTTCAAAAACTTAGGCGAGCACTGGGCTACAGCTAAGCCCCCGAGTGGAAGGTCTGCTCTCCACTCGGTAGGATTTTCAAAAACTTAGGCGAGCACTGGGCTGCAGCTAAGCCCCCGAGTGGGAGGTATGCTCTCCACTCGGTAGGATTTTCAAAAACCTTAGGCGAGCACTGGGCTGCAGCTAAGCCTTCGAGTGGGAGGTCTGCTCTCCACTCGGAAGGATATTTGCGGCGTACCTCTGAAGAAGAAGGCATCAATCGACCTGCACCTCGTCTTCCTTGCGGAGCGTACATTATACTTGTGGCATAGCTCGGAAGGAGAAGTGGCAGTCGACCTGTACCTCATCCTCCTTGCGGAGAGCACATTATACTTGTGGCGTAGCTCGGAAGAGGAGGGTAGTAGTCGACCTGCACCTCGTCTTCCTTGCGGAGCGCACATGATACTTGTACTTAGGCGAGCGCTATGCTGCAGCTAAGCCCCCGAGTGGGAGGCTGGCTCACCACTCGGTAGGATTTCGTTGAAACTTAGGCGAGTACTTGGACTGCAGCTAAGCCCCCGAGTGGGAGACTGGCTCATCACTCGGTAGGATTTTATTGAGCTTAGGCGAGTACTTGGACTGCAGCTAAGCCTCCGAGTGGGAGGCTGGCTCACCACTCGGTAGGATTTTATTTAAACTTAGGCGAGTACTTGGACTGCAGCTAAGCCCCCAAGTGGGAGGCTAGCTCGCCACTTGGTAGGATTTTATTGAACTTAGGCGAAACGGATTCGCAGCTAAACCTCCGAGTGAGAGGCTGGCTCACCACTCGGTAGGATTTTTACAAACTTAGGCGAAACGGATTCGCAGCTAAGCCACCCACTGGGGGGAATTTTATTGAACAAACAAAAGTAACAACAATCACTGGGAAAATTATAACACTATTGTCTTTGAAAAATGAACTACAGAAGTACTTTTATTACATTTCCGAGTGCATACTTAAGTGTAAAAGGGGCGGAGCAGCTCCACGTTCCAAGCTCGGGGCTCGTCGATCTGATGCTCAACATTGTAAAGACGGTATGCTCCATTGTGGAGAACCTTGGTGACGATGAAGGGGCCTTCCCAAGAAGGAGCAAGCTTGTGTGGTTTCTGCTGATCCACTCGGATAACCAAATCTCCTTCCTGGAAGGCTCGACTCCTCACGTTTTTGGCGTGGAAGCGACACAAGTCCTGCTGGTAAATGGTCAATCGGATCAAGGCCATCTCCCTTTCTTCCTCTAGAAGGTCGACTGCGTCCTGTCGGGCTTGTTCTGCTTCAGCTTCGGTGTAAAGCTCGACTCGGGGAGCGTTGTGAAGCAGGTCACTCGGCAAGACCACTTCAGCTCCGTAGACCAAGAAGAACAGAGTTCTCCCAGTCGACCGGTTAGGTATGGTCCTTAATCCCCAAAGCACTGACAGAAGCTCGTCGACCCATGCACCAGCTGCGTGCTTGAGATCACGCATCAATCGGGGTTTCAACCCTTTGAGAATCAAGCCATTTGCTCGTTCTGCCTGTCCATTCGACTGAGGATGAGCGACTGAAGCATAGTCGACTCGTGTGCCCTGAGATGTGCAGAACGCTCTGAATTCCTCGGAATCAAAGTTTGACCCGTTGTCAATGATGATGATGTGTGGGACTCCATATCTGAATATCAACTCTCCGATGAAGCTGACAGCAGTGCCGGCATCAAGATTCTTGATGGGTTTAGCCTCAATCCACTTGGTGAACTTGTCGATTGCTACCAGCACATGGGTGAAACTGCTTCTGCCTGTTCTCAGAGGTCCAACCATATCCAATCCCCATACAGCAAAAGGCCAGACGAGTGGTATGGTCTTTAAGGCTGAGGCGGGCTTGTGTGACATATTGGAGTAAAATTGACATCCTTCACACTTGTCGACTATCTCCTTTGCCATTTCATTTGCTCTTGGCCAGTAAAATCCGGCTCGGTATGCTTTGGCTACAATGGTCCGAGAGGACGCATGATGGCCACAAGTCCCCGAGTGGATGTTGTCAGGGATTATTCGACCTTCTTCTGGCGTTATGCATTTCTGACCAACTCCAGTCGCGCTTTCTCTGTACAAATGTCCCCTTATCACGGTAAAGGCTTTAGATCGGCGGACGATCTGTCGAGCCTCTGCTTCATCCTCTGGGAGCTCTTTCCTTAAGATATACGCGATATACGGCACTGTCCAATCGGGACTGATCACCAATACTTCCATGATCAGGTCGACCACTGCTGGAACTTCAACTACAGTCGGATCCGTGACACTTTTAGGCTGTGGAGCTTCTTCGGTAAAAGGATCTTCCTTAACTGATGGGGTATGGATATGCTCCAGGTACACATCACCGGGAATGGCTTCACTCTTGGAACCTATCTTCGGCAAATCATCAGTCGCTTGGTTCTTCAGTCGGGGTATATGATGGAGCTCTAACCCTTCGAATTTCTTTTCAAGCTTTCTCACTGCATTGCAGTATCCAGTCATGGCTGGGCTTCTAACGTCCCACTCCTTCATCACCTGATTGACCACCAAATCTGAGTCGCCATAAACCATAAGGCGACGGACGCCGAGTGACATGGCCATGCGCAACCCATATAAAAGTGCCTCGTATTCTGCTTCATTATTGGAGGAATCAAAGTGAATCTGGAGCACATATCTGAGCTTATATCCTCTGGGGGAAACCAAAACTACCCCAACACCGGAACCATTTAACATCTTAGAGCCGTCAAAGAACATGGTCCAGTGTTTCGAGTGAACTTGAGTCGGCTGCTGTTGTTCAATCCACTCGGCAAGGAAATCTGCTATTGCTTGGGACTTAATGGCTTTCTTTGCCTCAAACTTGATATCAAGGGGAAGGAGTTCAATCGCCCATTTCGCCACTTGACCAGTTGCATCTCTGTTGTGCAGAATCTCTGATAGTGGGGCGTCGCTGACGACTGTAATGGAATGATCAGAGAAATAATGAGCAACCTTCTTCGTGGTCATGTAGATCCCATACACAAGCTTCTAATAATGAGGGTATCTTTGCTTCGATGGGGTCAAAACTTCGGAAAGATAATACACTGGGCGCTGAACTTTAAAGGCTTTCCCTTCTTCTTCCCGCTCGACCATAAGTACTGTACTGACGACTTGTCCTGTGTCTGCAATGTAAAGCAATAGAGGCTCTTTCCTGATTGGAGCAGCAAGCACCGGCTGGGTGGAGAGCAGAGCTTTTAGCTCGGCAAACGCTGCATCAGCTTCTGGGGTCCACTCGAACTTGTCTGACTTCTTCATCAGTCGGTAAAGAGGCAATGCCTTTTCACCGAGGCGAGAGATGAATCGACTTAATGCGGCCAAGCATCCAGTAAGCTTCTGGACATCGTGCACACGCACAGGGCGTTTCATTCGGAGTATGGTGCCAACTTTTTCTGGGTTAGCATCGATTCCTCGTTCTGAAACGAGAAAACCGAGTAACTTTCCACCAGGAACTCCGAATGTGCACATTGATGGATTAAGCTTGATATCATACCTCCTGAGATTGGCAAATGTTTCAGCGAGGTCAGTCAATAGGTCGGAACCCTTTAGTGACTTGACCACAATATCATTCATGTACGCTTCCACATTCCGACTGATTTGAGTGAGTAAACACTTTCGAATCATCCTCATGAACGTGGCTCCGGCATTCTTGAGACCGAATGGCATGGTGACATAGCAGAAGCACCCGAATGGAGTGATGAAAGCTGTTTTGATCTCGTCGGGTCCATACAGACGGATCTGATGGTACCCGGAATAGGCGTCTAAAAAAGACAATCTCTCACATCCCGCAGTCGAGTCGACAATTTGGTCGATGCGAGGGACAGGAAAATGATCTTTGAGGCAGGCCCGGTTGATATGTTTGAAACCAATGCACATGCGAAGTGACTTGTCCTTCTTGGGGACCATGACCACATTGGTGAGCCACTCGGAGTGGTATATCTCTCGGATAAACTCTGCTGCCAGGAGCCGAGCCACCTCCTCGCCAATGGCCTTTCTCTTCTGGATGGCGGACTGTCGAAGATGTTCTTTGACGGGTCTTGCCTTTGGGTCGACCCGTAAACGATGCTCAGCCAGCCCCCTGGGAACACCCGGCATGTTAGCAGGCTTCCATGCAAAGATGTCCCAGTTCTCACGGAGGAACTGGATGAGCGCTTCTTCCTATTTAGAGTCGAGTGTTGTGGAAATATGAGTAGGAGCCGCACTGGGGTCGGTCGGGTGAATGTGAATGGGCTTCGTCTCACCAGACGACTGGAACGCTGACTCTGTGGCGGGTTTCTTGGCCCGCAATAAATCACTCGGATCTGCATTTCTCTTATATTCCTCTAGTTCTACCACTGTTATCTGGGAATCGGCAATCTTTGAGCCTTTCTGAAAACACTCTTCTGCCTTTTTCCGATTGCCAGTGATGGTGATCACACCTTTGGAGCCAGGCATCTTCAGTTTGAGGTATACGTAACATGGTCGAGCCATGAACCGTGCATAAGCTGGCCTGCCCAAAATAGCGTGATATGCGCTCTGGAAATCCACAACTTCAAATGTCAGCTTCTCTTTGTGGAAATGCTTCGAGTCGCCGAAAACCACATCTAGAGCTATTTGGCCGAGTGACTCAGCCTTCATTCCAGGAATGACTCCATGAAAACTCATGTTGCTGGAGCTGAGTCTGGACATCGGAATGCCCATTCCCTTTAGCGTCTCCACATACAATATATTCAGTCCACTGCCACCATCCATCAGCACCTTAGTCAGTCGAGTGCCTTCGACGACTGGGTCAACCACCAAAGCTTGCCTCCCAGGGGTGGCTATGTGAGTCGGATGATCGGACTGGTCGAACGTAATGGCAGTCTGAGACCATCTCAGATAGCTTGGTGTCACTGGAGCGACCATATTTACCTCACGGTTGATAACTTTCAATCGACTTTTGCTCTCTACATCAGCAAAAATCATCAGGGTGGAATTGACATGAGGGTATCCTTCATCACTATCCTCTTTGTCCTCAGCCTTGTCCGACTCTTTTTCCTTGTCCTTGGGCTGTTTTCCTTGAAACTGCTGGATTAAGAGCCGGCACTGGCGAGTGGTATGTTTCGGGTAGATGAAGTTATCCTCTTCGTCTTTCTTTGTGTGGATGTGACATGGCAGATCCATCATGTCGTTTCCTTCCTTATCCTTTACCTTCTTGGGATTCCATGATCCTTTGGGCTTCCCTTTGAATTTGCCCTGAGTCACGGCCAGAGCCTCTCCAGGAGCAGCTGGCTCGGCTTTACGCTTCTGCTTCCGACTGGAGTTTCCTTTTTCCGACTGACTCGGCTTGTAGTTGCCACTCCGGAGTCGATCCTCTTCTTCACCATTGGCATATTTGGTGGCAATCTCCATCATTCGACTCAGGGTCATATCCCCGGTCCGACCAAACTTCAAACTTAACCCTCTGTTCTTAACACCATCCTTGAAGGCACAGACTGCTTGATGATCAGATACATTCTCCACGGTATGATGCAAGGTGATCCATCTCTGGATGTAATCTCTCAAGGTCTCATTCGACTTTTGCACGCAGACCTGCAGCTCTGTCAGTCCTGCTGGTCGCTTGCAAGTTCCCTCAAATGTCCTGACGAACACCTGGGAAAGATCTTCCCAAGTGTAAATGCTGCTAGGAGCTAACTGATTCAACCAGGCCCTGGCTGAACCCTCCAACATGAGTGGTAGGTGTTTCATGGCCACCTCATCATTGCCACCACCAATCTGTACAGCCACTTGGTAGTCTTCGAGCCAGGTTTCGGGCTTGGACTCACCAGTGAACTTACTTGCCCCAGTCGCCAACCTGAAGTTGGGAGGAATCACCGTGGCTCTGATGGCTCTGCTAAAACATTCTGGACCTGAAACATGGACTCGACTGCTGGTGGGCGCATCTCTGTCGTGGCCTTCTCGATGAGCTCTATTCCGGTCGACCAAACCTTGCACGATGATGGATCTCGCGTCAAAGCCTGGCTCCCTGGGGTTGACCGGAGCTCTCCGCCCAACACTGAGCTGGCGCCTATCATCTTCCTGTCGAGGGGCGTAAGACCCACCCCTTGGGGGAGGAGTGGGCACTCGACACCGATCATCATGATTGAATCGGTCATCGTACTGGTCACGTCGACCCCCACGTCCCTCACGCTGCAGAGGCGATCTTGGGCTATGATCTGACTGGACTGTATTCGCAGCGATGGATCGACTGTGAATCCTATTGCGTGACTGTGGCACAGCTGAATTCTGATCTCCTGCTGCCCGAAGCAAATCTCGGATCTGCATCAAGCCTCTGCTAGCCTCCGACTGAGAGGGCTGAATTGACTCTGCTATACGGGCTGTAGCTGCTAGATTCTGAATCGGGGTTCGATATACCTAAGTTGGTTGCGGAATTCAGTTGACGTCGACTGAAGTCAATTCAGTTGACGTCGACTGGAGTCGGGTACTCGTTGCCACGCGCGTTTGTTGAGTGCTCGTTGGAGGTTCTCCAGTCGAGTGCGTTCAGCCAAGTTGGCCAAATGCGCCTCCTCCAAGGCACGAGCCTCGGGAGTTTCTCCTGCGATGGGAGTATGCAGAGCATCCATGTTCCAGCGGCGAAGATCTTTCCTTTGCAGAGAAGTGAGTGGCTCGGGTTGATATTCCTCATGGACCTAAGCAGGGTCGCCTCCACCGTCCATCCCATCAGTGCGGGGGAAGCCGGGAGGACTACGAGGCCCATTGACCATCAGAACCTCCGCCACTGGATCACTGCTGTCGCACTCGGATGCAGTCTCTACGGAGCGAGTCGACAGATCGAATAGGCCGTAGAGAGATTCGTCGGGCTCGATTGCCGTGACTTGGGTGGTGGCCGATTAGCGAGCCACTGCGTGTCTCACCCACCGCTGGAGCCTTGACCGACCAGAGTGCTTGCGCTGGCGGGAGACAGGGAGGGAGGACGACACATGAGTCGACCGATACAGAGCCGACGGTTGCCGCAGCAGGATGTCGCGGACACACGCACAAAAGTGCGTCGCCCCGCGGACGGGAAGTGCATCGATGTCGAGCGGAGCCTCCTGGAGCCAAGCGGAGTCGTCGGCGATGAACGTGAGCGCGCCGAGATAAATCTTGCGGCCCTCGACCAGAACTCCGCCAGAAACCATGATGAAGGCGATCGGAACAAATGCAACTTCTCCAATAAATCGCTAAGACACCTGCCCCACGGTGGGCGCCAACTGTCGTGGTACTAAGACTGGCAGTAGAATGGGGGGTAGGTATGAAGAGGCAAGATCTTAGCTATGGAGTAGTTGTATACGCGAGGGATTTACGAGTTCAGGCCCTTCTCGGAGGAAGTAACAGCCCTACGTCTCGGAGCCCGGAGGCGGTCGACTGAATTATAAGCGTATGAGTTACAGGGGTGCGAACCCCACTGCCAGTGGAGGGGGTGGCTTATATAGTGTCTGCTAGGACCCCAGCCAGCCCACGCAGCAGAGGGTTTAAAGTACATTAAGGCCAGGCGTTACCTGTAACGCCTTACATAAGTGTCATCATGGTCATAAAGACTACTTAATTACATACCGTTTGGATACAGAGTGGCTCTTGATCTCCTAGTGGTCGAGTGAGTCTTCATGGTCGAGTGTCTTCGAGTCCGTCGAGTGGAATCCCTCTTGGTCGACTGGAAGGCAGCTTCCTATAAAGATGTCCTTGGGGAGGGTACCTTGGACAGGTCCATGACCCTACCCTAGGTACATGACTTCGTCAGCGGCGGTGCCGGTTTCGGTCCAAAATGGGCGTCCAATTGGGCTTGCACTATGGCTGTGTTTTGCTTCTTAGTCATGTCGTAAGGCCTCTGAGGAAGAGGAGCGAGGCTTGGACCATATTTATATCGCTTGCCTCCGCCTGTACTTCCTGAACTACCTCGACTTGTACTACTACGCACCAAAGCTGCAACATGTCTCTTCTGCGATTGCTGAGACGGTGGAGACGGCTGACGTGGAGTTGGACCAGGAGAAGTGGCCTGACGATGTGCCGGACTTGAAGCAGGAGGTGTGGCCTGACACGGTGTCGGACTTGAAACCGGAGAAGTGGCATGACGCTGTGCCAGACTTGAAACCGGAGGAGTCAGCTCACGCGTTCAGGGACTTGGAGGAGGTGGCGGACTTCAAGGAGGAGTCGGCTCATGCGTTCGTGGACTTGGAGGAGTGGGAGTCTGCTGACTCGGTGGCGGACTTCGAGGAGGAGTCGGCAGACGACGCGGTGTCGGTGGACTTCGAAAGATGATGCAATCCTTTCTCCATAGGATGATACGATGTATGGCCTCTCCCAGTGTGCGCTCGTCTTCACCTCCAGGAATGTCAAGCGTTAGCCCCGAATATCGGTCCACCACTTCATCAACCATGACACGAGCATAGCCCTCTGGAATCGGGATGCAATGGTAGGTTGCTTCGGGGGTAACTGGAAAAGCAACACCGTCCGCCACCTTCATGGATATGTTCTTCATTTTGGAGTGTAGCTCACAGTTAGTGTTCTCTATGATGTCATCCACAAGGTATGTATCCAGTAGTGTGTCGCCCGGGGCAGAACCAACGCTGCTTCTCGGCATGGATGGGACGGTGCTATCCAATGCTGGACGATCATCCGCTTGTTGCTGCCGCTGCTGAGACCCCCTTTCCTGGCTAAGTGAGTCGATCTGCTGTTGCTGCTGCTGGAATTTGAGTGCCAGGTCCGCGTGCCTTCCTTCTAGCCCTTGAAGGCGTTCTGCGTCCTGTTTCCTCTGCTCCTCCTCCAGCTTCCTTTTCTTCTCCTCCTCCATCTTCCTTCTTGCACGGGTCCTGTAGTCCTTGTTCCATTCTGAAAAGCCCTCATACCAGGGAATAACGCCCTTGCCTCGTGTTCTTCCCGGGTGTTCGGGATTTCCCAGGGTGCGCGTAAGCTCATCGTTCTCTCTGTTGGGCGTGAACACCCTCCTTCGAGCTTCTTCTATTGCGTCAATTATCTTTTGTTCGGCTCCTTTTAGACTTGCCTTCCGTGAAACTTCGCCTGTCTTCGGGTCCAACGCTCCCCCATGCGCATAGAACCAAGTTCTGCACCTGGGGGGGCAGTTACTAGTAACCGGAGTGACCCCTGCATCCTCCATCTCTTGCTCGGACTTATCCCACTTAGGCAATCCCACCACGTAGCCACCTAGACCCAGCCTATGGAACTGCGTCTTTCTTGCGGCATTTGCCTTGTTTTTCATCGACCGTTCCTTAGATAATTCTGAATCCTTGAAGGTCACGAAATCGTCCCAGTGCTCTCTTTGCTTCTCTAGTGTTCCCTTGAAATCTGGAGTCTTCCTTTCATTAGCGAGGTAGTTGGCCCATAAAATTTTCTTGTGGGTGTTGAATGCAATTGCCATCTTCTTAAGAGCAGCGGCCTTGACTTTCTCCACATCTGCTTCAGTGAAATGGTCTGGTAGGGTGAAATGTTCCATCAGAGATTTCAAAAGGTCTTTTTTGGCTCTTTCGTCGACCCAAGTAACATCTGGACGTTTAGTCTTTGGCTCTTTCCATTCTTGAATGGAGATCGGGAGTTTGTCCTTCACAAGAACTCTGCACTGACGAGTCCACTTGTCCGCAACGTTCTCAGGCGTGAGGGGTTCGCCACTAAGTTTGATGGATTCGATGTGGTACTTTACACCATCCTTCAACAATCTGCTCGGGCCTCGCTTTGTCTTGCTGTCTGTAGAAGCAGATTTGCTCGATCCGGAGGGCTGAAAGAAGAAAGATCGATTCGTTAATATATCTTCAATAAAAAAACATGTGATGATCACCATGATGCATGCTTATATAGATATGCCTCGCCGGTAGTCTTTGTTATTTGAAGATCAGCATTGTCTGTGTCATCACAAACATTGTCTATGTCATCATAATCATAATCATAGTTCATGACTTCATCAGCTCGGTCGTCGAGATCGAATATCTTTTCATCACCCTCTCCGGTATTGTTCAGATATTGGGAGCCATCATCTACTTCATTCAGATCATCTAGCCTGTGAGGGTTGCGTATGATGTCGAACAATTCCTCTTCTCTCTCTCTGCCGGTATTGTCCGCCATAGCTTTTACTTTACCAATACAGAAGAAATATAAAACAATTTAGCATTCAAATTACAATGCATGGATGCAATTAATCAATAAGGAAAAATTGAATCTCGAATACATCGTCTTGAATATATAATCTCGAATACATCATCGTCTTAATATATATAATCTCGAATACATCGTCTCGAATATTATATATCGAATACATCACTGGCTAGGTACCTAATAAAGATCGAGTACTACAGAAGAATCTAGGGCGCCACCCGCGGTTCCTGGGGCGCGGGCGGTGCACACCCAAAGAGAAGGAACCATCACAGGATCTCTCCGGTCATCTGCCCAAAGAACCCGCCAAGTAGTGGAGAACCTGACGTCGTCCATAGCAGCCTTGTAGCGATGGACGTGCTCATCTTCCTCCCTGACACGGCGACGCACCACCTCCGGCGGGGCCGGCTGCCTCTGCACCGAATGTGGCCCACGCGAACGCCACCAAAAAAGATCAGGGTCGACGACAGGACCCGAGGTCGGGTTCCTCACCAAGTGGCGCACCCCTCCAGGTAGCACCTCCCAGTGCCAGCTCGGCGGAGCCTAGTCCCGGACATGGGTCCCCTGAAGCAGGACATCGTCGCGAACGGGTCGACGGCGAGGATGCGGGCCGGGCATATCGTCGAGAACAAATACTATATGCCCGCAAAAAGTAACATTTTTTAAATGATTGGATTGTGATAACTAAAATTCTATATATATGCAAATTCTATCAATTTGACATTAATCTAATTCATCTAACTAAAACTAATTCTAAAATTTCCTGATTATATAACTAACATTTCCATAACAATTCTAATATTTATATAACTAAAAAACAGAAAAATTGCTAACATTTCTATAAATATTTCTATAACTAAAAAACAGAAAACATTTATAACATTTCTATATAAATAACATTTCTAATGTTTATATAACTAAAAACAGAATAATTTCTAACATTCCTATAAATAAAAAACAGAAAAATTTATAACAAACAAACTAATGTGTGTGTGTGTGTAGTGTGTGTGTGTGTGTGTAGTGTGTGTGTGTGTGTGTGTAGTGTGTGTGTGTGGACATGGCGAGGCGACGACGGGGCGATGGGACGGGGTGGCGACGATGGGGCGACGGGACGGGGCGGCGACGATGGGGCGGGGCGGCCGTGGCGACGGGACGGGCGGCGACGACGGGGCGGGGCGCGGCGACGGGGACGACGGGGACGGGGACGGCCGGGGCGGCGACGTCGACGGGGGCGGCAACAAGGGGCGGGGACGGCCGTGGTCGACGACGAGGGGCGGGGGCGGCGACATCGACGGGGACGGCGTTGATCGGGGCAGGGCGGCGCGACGGAGGGAGGAAACAGAGGGAAACTGAATTTTTTTTCAAGTGTTGTATATATAGGATGGACCTTTAGTACCGGTTGGAGCCACCAACCGGTACTAAAGGTCTGTTTTGGCCAGGCCAAGCGGCGGGAAGCGCACCCCCTTTAGTACCGAGTCGTGGCACCAACCGGTACTAAAGGGGGGGTCTTTAGTACCGGTTGGAGCCACGACCCGGTACTAAAGGGGGTGCGCAGGCTCCAGGCGGTGCGCAAGTTTAGTCCCACCTCGCTAGTCGAGGGGCTACCGCACTGGTTTATAAGCCCCAGTGCAGTAGCTCTCTCGAGCTCCTCTCCTAAGCAGGCCTACTGGGCCTACCTGTCCTCTTCGCCCAATGGGCCTACTGGGCCTTTTCGGGCCTGCATCCTGGCCCAACTAAAGGTTGTGTTCATAGTCGTATGCAGGCCGCTTTGGCCCAGTAGGCGGGCTTTTTTATTTTCTTAATTCTTTTCGCTTTATTTATTTTTATTTTATTTATTTTTGAGTTGTTTTTTGCTGTATTTAGAGTTTCTTTGTGAATATTTTTGCTTTAGGTACAAAAAATTACAAACTTTCTGTTAGTGCCGGTAGTTTTCAAATTTGAATAGTTTAAATTTTGAATTATTTGAAATTTGTGTGAATCACTAGTTTGTGAATAACTTAACTTTGAAAAAAGTTTTTTCAGTGATTCTTTTTCCTTATGTTTAATATTAGTGTGTTTTATCATTATATTCAATTTGGTAATGCTTAGGTTATTTAAAAAATGAAATGCCTTTGTAACAGTTCAGTCTTCGTCGGAAACCCTGATACTTCGAAAGAGATTGTCGATTTTGTACACGAAGTGCATCCAGTTTTTGCCGTAACCCACTCTACTTTTTTGCACATGCTATTTGTATGAAATTATGATACCGTGCCAACTTTCAACCTTTTCTGAGTTCATTTGAAATGCTTTTCAATTTCAGGGTCATTTAGCTGGAAAAAATCAGTAAATGCATGAAAAGAATTTGTTTGCACATAAAATTTCTTCGCGTTTCAAATGCCAAAACACATAACTACCCTAACTATTACAGACATTCCCTTCTGGGTGTGAAACACAGAAGAAAGTGATGATAGTGAAGCCGATCACATCCCAGATCTTTGGCTGTGAAACTTTTTATTCGCGTGTGTCCCTTTGCACTGTAGCCATGGAAAATCTTCATCATTTAACTGGATGCTCGGGTCAATATTCACCGTGAATGGAGCAATTTCATCAAACTTTTCATAATCTTCTGACATGTCTGTCTTGTCATCCACTCCCACGATGTTTCTTTTTCCTGAAAGAACTATGTGGCGCTTTGGCTCGTCGTATGATCCATTCGCTTCCTTATCTTTTCTTTTTCTCGGCCTGGTAGACATGTCTTTCACATAAAAAACCTACGCCACATCATTGGCTAGGACGAATGGTTCGTCTGCATACGCAAGATTGTTGAGATCCACTGTTGTCATTCCGTACTGCGGGTCTTCCGTTACCCCGCCTCGTGTCATACTAACCCATTTGCACCGAAACAAAGGGACCTTCAAATCACCTGATCCATAGTTAAGTTCCCATATATCCTCTATGTAACCATAATATGTTTCCTTTCCCGTGTTGGTTGTTGCATCAAAGCGGACACCACTGTTTTGGTTGGTGCTCTTCTTATCTTGGGCGATCGTGTAAAATGAATTCCCATTTATCTGGTACCCTTTGAAAGTCATTATATTCGAAGATGGTAACTGGGACAGCGAGTACAGGTCATTTTGAATATCGCCATCATTCAGGGCACGTTTCGGCAACCAACCGGCGAAAGTCCTCGTTTGTTCGCGTGTAATCCAGTCGTCAGACTTCTCCGGGTGTTTGGACTATAGAAAATTCTTGTGTTCCTCCATATACGGATCCACCAAGGTGGAATTCTTTAGAACTATGTAGTGTGCTTCAGTGAGAGAATGCCCGTCCATACATATTATTTGATGCCCTCCTAGCGTGCCTTTTCCTTTCAGTTTGCCCTTATGCCGCGATTCAGGAACACCAATCGGCTTAAGGTCAGGAATGAAGTCAATACAAAACTCAATGACCTCCTCATTTTCATGGCCCTTCGAGATGCTTCCTTCTGGCCTAGCACGGTTATGAACATATTTCTTCAAGACTCCCATGAACCTTTCAAAGGGGAACATATTGTGTAGAAATACAAGACCCAAAACGTTAATCTCTTCGCAAAGGTGAACTAGGACGTGCGTCATGATGTTGAAGAAGGATGGTGGGAACACCAACTCGAAATTGACAAGACATTGCACCAAATCATTATGTAACCTTGGTATGATTTCTGGATCAATTACCTTCTGAGGGATTGCATTGAGGAATGCACATAGCTTCACAATGGCTAATCGAACATTTTCTGGTAGAAGCCCCCTCAATGCAACCGGAAGGAGTTGCGTCATAATCACGTGGCAGTCATGAGACTTTAGGTTCTGGAACTTTTTCTCTGCCATATTTATTATTCCCTTATATTCGATGAGAAGCCCGACGGTACCTTCATGCTGAGCAGGCATTCGAAGAAGATTTCCTTCTCTTTTTGGTAAGAGCGTAGCTGGCCTGACCCTGATGTATGCCGTCTTTTCCGTGCATATATTGCTGGTCCTCCCGTGCCTCTGGTGTATCTTTTGTGTTCCCATACACGCCCAAAAAGCCAAGCAGGGTCACGCAAAGATTCTTCGTCACGTGCATCACGTCGATTGCGGAGCGGACCTCTAGGTCTTTCCAATATGGCAGGTACCAAAATATAGATTTCTTCTTCCACATGGGTGTGCGTCCGTCAGCGTCCTTCGGAACAGGTTTTTCGCCAGGACCCTTTCCAAAGATTACCTCCAAATCCTTGACCATATCATGTACATCAGCACCAGTACGGTGGCGAGGCTTCGTCCGGTGATCCGCCTCACCTTTGAAATGCTTGCCTTTCTTTTTTACGGGATGCCTTGTCGGAAGAAATCGATGATGTCCCAGGTACACATTCTTCCTACAACTATCCAAATATATACTGTCGGTATCATCCAAACAGTGCGTGCATCCGCGGTATCCCTTGTTTGTCTGTCCTGAAAGGTTACTGAGAGCAGGCCAATCATTGATGGTCACGAACAGCAACGCCTTTAGGTCAAATTCTTCCTGTCCGTGCTCATCCCACGCACGTACACCTGTTCCATTCCACAGCTGTAATAGTTCTTCAACTAATGGCCTTAGGTACACATCAATGTCGTTGCCGGGTTGCTTAGGGCCTTGGATGAGCACTGGCATCATAATGAACATCCACTTCATGCACAACCAAGGAGGAAGGTTATACAAACATAGAGTCACAGGCCACGTGCTATGGTTGTTGCTCTGCTCCCCAAAAGGATTAATGCCATCTGCGCTTAGACCAAACCATACGTTCCTTGGGTCACCTGCAAACTCCTCCCAGTACTTCCTCTCGATTTTTCTCCATTGCGAACCGTCAGCGGGTACTCTCAACTTTCTGTCTTTCTTACGGTCTTCTGCATGCCACCGCATCGCCTTCTCATGCTCTTTGTTTTGGAACAAATGTTTCAACCGTGGTATTATAGGAGCATACCACATCACCTTGGCAGGAATCTTCTTCCTGGGGCGCTCGCCCTTGACATCACCAGGGTCATCGCGACTGATCTTATAATGCAAAGCACCGCATACCGGGCAAGCGTTCAAATCCTCGTACTCACCGCGGTAGAGGATGCAGTCATTAGGGCATGCATGTATCTTTTGCACCTCTAACCCTAGAGGGCAGATAGCCTTCTTTGCTTCATACGTACTCTCGGGCAATTCGTTGTCCTTTGGAAGCATATTCTTTATCATTACCGGAAGCATATTCTTTATCATTACCAGCAACTTTCCAAATCCCTTGTCAGATACACCATTCTCTGCTTTCCATTGCAGCAATTCAAGTGTGGTGCCCAACTTTTTTTTGTCAGCTTCACAATTCGGGTACAACAATTTCTTGTGATCCTCTAACATGCGCTGCAACTTCGTCCTCTCCAGATCACTTGCGCAGTTTCTCTTTGCATCGGCAATGGCCCGACCTAGATCATCAGCGGGCTCATCTAATGCCTCTTCTTCAGCTTCTTCCCGCATTGCCAGCTCAGCTTCTTCCCCCATTGTTGTATCATCGTATTCAGGGAACCCATGGCCAGGATAGCCGTCATCGTCCTCTTCTTCTTCATTGTCTTCCATCATAACCCCTATTTCTCCGTGCTTGGTCCAAACATTATAGTGGGGCATTAAACCGGACTTAAATAGGTGGACGTGAATGGTTTTTGACGTAGAGGAACTGTGACCATTCTTACAGTCAGCACATGGACAAGGCATAAAACCATCCGCCCGCTTGTTTGCCTCAGCGGCCCGCAGAAAAGTATGCACGCCATTAATGAACTCGGGAGAGCATCGGTCATCATACATCCATTGTCGGCTCATCTTCATTACACAACACCGAGTAGACCAAATTAATACAAGTTCATACATAAAGTTCATACATAAAGTTCATATACAACACTTAATTAAATGCAACATACAAATAACTCTCTAGCTAAAGAATTTAAATGCAACAACAAATGCGATGAAGATCGCAACTAAGGTAACAATTGATCCAACAGCATAATGATACCAAGCCACACTATCAATGGCATATTTTCTAATCTTTCTAATCTTCAACCTCATTTTCTCCATCTTGATCTTGTGATCATCGACGACATCGGCAACATGCAACTCCAATTCCATCTTCTCCCCCTCAATTCTTTTCAATTTTTTTTTCAAATACTCGTTTTCTCTTTCAACTAAATTTAACCTCTCGACAATAGGGTCGGTTGGAATTTCCGGTTCACATACCTCCTAGATAAAAATATCTATGTCAACTTGATGGGCATAATTGTCATAAACACGAAATGCAACAACTAGTTTTAAAAGAGAATATACCACATCCGAATCATAACAAGGACGAGGGCCGACGGGGATGGATATCAAAACCATGTCACTATGTATAACAAACAACGTACGGGTAAGATAATTATACGAGTAACTATATATTCAAATCACACAAACATCAATTTGGTAATGTAAAACATTCATGAACAAGAGCCTCACCACAAGGTGGTGCCGGCGACGGGACGGTGCGGGCGATCGACGGTGGTTACGACGGAGATTTAGAAGGCACTAAGTAAACCACACCTACATATGCAAACTAAGTGTTATTTTTGACCTCAAATTGCATATAAATCAAATACTAGCAAATATAATTCCTCCCAAATTAATCACTATACAAAGCATTGCAAGAGCTAATCTAGCAATGAGAGTTGAAAGGAAAAAGTTGATAACCTTTGTGATCATTTGAATGGATGGGGGCCTTCAAATCTTGACAAATTTTGGGCAAAATTTGTGAGGAGCTCGAGGAAGAGAGGGGAAGAACAGAGGAAGTGAGAGAAAAGGGGAAGAACAGAGTGGCTCGGGTGGACGAAGGGTTTATGTACGTCGACCTTTAGTACCGGTTCGTGCCACGAACCGGTACTAATGGTGCTGGACGGGTCCCAGACTGACAACACCCTGCCACTACCCTCTTTAGTACCGGTTCGTGGCACGAACCGGTACTAAAGGTTCGCCACGAACCGGTACTAATGAGAACGGCCGGCTAGCCGTTGGAACCGGCACTAATGGACACATTAGTGCCGGCTCAAAATCAAACCGGCACTAATGTGTCTCATATTAGGTCCTTTTTCTCCTAGTGAACCCAATGCGCTTTTCAGTCTATGATATAGTATAAGTGGTATATCCGTACTTTGGGAAATGTTGCTGCTGAGGAATAGTTTTTTGAGCAAACACTATCTTCCTCGGATGATCTAGTGTCTTGTATTTTTCCTTTCTCTTTGAATCGGTTGAAGAAATAGAATAGGGAATGGAGTGAAGAGGTTGATCGAGTGGCAGTTTTTATTTTCATGTTGCCTCTTCTGGTTGGCTTCTTATAGACTGCCGTGATGGAGCGCGTCGTAGAGGTGGCTTCAGTGACCGCATTGTGGTTGAAGCCTCGATCTGGTTAGCCACAGAGAACGAGAAGGCGAGTTCGCATGAACGCATAGTGTTGATTTACTTTTTTTTTGTTCCGGTTTATCCGAGTGTATTGTTATGGGTTACAGTTTTTATTGTTCCAGTTTATTCGAGTGTATTGTTATGGGTTACACTTTAGGTACTGCTTCGGTTTGTGGTTTGGATGGGTTAATATTTTTGGTTTATTCAGCTGTTGTTCCATTTCACTGGTTTTACTAATACGGGTCGAGGGAGGATGAGTCATAATTTTTTTATTTCTTCTGGATTATTGTTCATGTGAACGCATAGTGTTGATTTACGTACTATAGTCCTGATTTATTCAGCTGCATTGCTCTGGATTACAACTAGGTTAGTGTTTCCGTTAACGGTTCGGGTGGGTTAATATTTTCGGTTGATTCAGGTGTTGTTTCGTTTCACTGATTTTACTGTTCTAGGTTATTCGGGTTTGCTGTTCGGTTTATTTGGGATATTGTTTCACTTTAGCAGATATTGTTTTGGTTTTTGTTCGGGTAATTGTTGATGCACTATTCACTGATGTCGTGCTGTAAAAAAGGACAATAATCAGTCAGAAACTTATTTTTCCCATGGATTACTATTCATGCGAATTTACTTTTCTGATCTACTTTTGTGCTTTGACGGCACCGTCACCGGAAAGGTTTGAGAGACGATCGAGGCGGCTTTGCATCGGTACGCCGGTGGAGAGAAATGGTGTGTTAAAAAAACCTAAATCTTACTGGTGGAGAGTAACCCTTATATAAGGACACGAGGGTGGAGGGGAAAAAATGGTGTGTAAAAAATCACAGTTTTTTAACATGTGAATTTTTCTGCGGTTTTTTTTAACATGTGTATTGTTTTCTCTAGGAACACTGTTCACACGGGCACCCTATTCACTGGTAGCCATTGTTCACACACGGGGACACTGTTTGCGGTTGGTTACTGTTTTACTCGTGAGTACTGTTCATACGTGCCTACTTTTCACCACTCTTGTTCACTGGCCATGTAGTTGAACGGTGGAAGTTTACAAAAAGTCAAAGAAAGAGAAAAAGGGAATACTTTCCGTTTCAGTATAGGTACTTATTATATGCATGTAACAAAACTTGTGATGGCGGCTTTCTCTCTGTGCTTGAATTATGGGTACCCTTGAATTATCTACCGTGGTTGTTTCGGTATGCTTGTTTTGTCACCTTATCGATGGTACTTCGTATCGAACTAAAAGGAAAACTGCCTGTTTAAAGATTGATCATCAAATTTATCTTCTGTTTTAATAAAGGATATATTTCATTGATTTAAAATGAAGCATCAAGGAGATAACAAACACATCAATGAAAACACACACCTGGCATCTACACGACTAGGATGCGCACAACCAACACCAACGCACACATACAAAATAATAAGCCGGCAAAGAGCAAAGCATAGAAGGCCGAAGCTATGCCTAAGCGGATTGTCGAAGAAAAAAGGTGCAAGGATGATCCACGCTGAGCCAACAAAGATGATGCAAGTGCACACGATCCAAACGTCATAACCACGCAAAAAATCGTGCACACACTAGCAGGTAGTCCGGACGCTAAGAGCCGTATGTGGAGCCAGGAATATCCGTGTGATTCCGGTAGTAGCACAAATTCACGAGAACAGACAGTACCACCAAAATTTCACATTTGAGACGCTTCGACAATCACATGCCTCGGTCCCAAGTGAATGTTGGAAGTAAATCTGGACATGGCCACTGCCCAAGACAAAACCACGAGCCGTCATTGCGTGCAAGGTCGCAGCCTGCTGCCACTAGCTTGTGACTAAGGCGGACAATCGGATACACCTCAAATTTCCTCTTCCATCACCGGATATCTCAATTACGAATCGCCGAATCCACACAATTACATGCAACGTAAAACGTAACCTAAATCATCGTTGGCACCATGACCGTGTCCATGTCCGGTGGTCGGTTGAGCTCCTCGGAGTGAAGGTGTGCTCGCCGACGAGTTAGAGTAGGACATGAGACACAGACTGGCTCACGGGACTCGAGGCGCCGCCTCTTTCATGCCCTACCTCTTCCTTGTCGAAGCCCATGGCCTGCACATCGCCAGTCGATGTGAGGTCCATGATAGATCCGTCATGGTCAAAACCCGACACGCCTACCACGCCAAGGGTTACCGGTCATCTGTAGCGGCGTCATGGCATGTGACTCCGTCTCGCCGGCCTCTGCCTCGAGGGCTTCCATGGCCTTCCGTGCCCTCTGCCTCGCACGGCGGGCACGCCGCACGATATTAGCATCCATCCAGGACGGTCCATAACTGTGGGCGTTCACCTCAAGTCGGCGCGCCAACAAAGGTGGTGTGCCTCTGCCAGACTGCCACGGCGTTGGGGTGCCATACGGACCGCACGCCTCTTGCGAGGCAGCGGCAACACGCCTAGGCTAGATCCAAGCATCATTTGGGCGGGCGCAATGGATACCCGCCGGATCGAGTTTGACCGCTGTTGGGTGGTCTCCTCCAGGGAGCGCAATGCGGATGGCCATCACCTCCTCGGGCCCACATGGGATGAAGTCCCAGTCCATAGATCGGGTGACTGATGACTCGGATCCGCTACCCGTCATGCCAGAGAAGACCGAAGATCGCCGAAAGAGAGCTTGGGGAATCTGAGTGAAGTTCAGTGGCTAGGGTTGGTTTGGAGAGCGGATGGGGACAAATATATATGGCGTCGGAGTGGGCACGGCGCTGGGCGGATCCGAGATGGCGGACGCGCTCAGGCCTCTCATATATCTGGCCCAGATTTGCCTAGATATGAGAGGTGACAGTCAACCTGAACGAACGGGGCAGGTATGAGACGCTGTCTAGGTTAGGTTTTTGTGAGCAGTCAGTTCGTCTGTCGGGGTGTTGTGAGCGGAAAATCCTAACGGACGCCCGTTGCGTCAAGTTGCCGCTGCTTCGCCCAGAGGCGAGAGAGCTACGATCAAAGATGGGCCGACCCAATTACGAGATTTCGCACGTGCTACAGTGTCCGGTTTTTGGAACATTCTGGAAGGTTCCAGACTGGTTTTGGGAACTTTCTAGAAGCTTCTTGAACCGGTTTTTTCACTAGTTATTTCTGTTTCTTTTTCTTTTTTCTGTTTCATTTTTTCTTTTTCTTTCTTCGTTTTTCTGTTTGTTTATTTCATTTTTCAATTCCTTTTTCTTCTTCTTTTTTATTTTCTTTTTGTTCTTTAGAATTTCAAATTATTTTCTAAATATCTAAAAATGTTTAGAAGTTCAAAAAATGTTCTTGTTATTAATATTTGTTCACAAATACAAAAAAAATGTTCTTCATTTTCGAAAACATGTTCGCATATTATAAAAAAAAGTGTTCGCTTGTAAAAAACAAATCCATAAGTTCAAAAAATGTTCAACTTTTCATACTGTGTTTAGGAGTTTCAAAAAATGTTCCCATTGTCAAAAAAAAGTCGCCAATTTCCAAAAAATGTTCATGCTTTCAATATTTTGGGAGTTTCAATAAATGTTTCCATTTAAAGAATTGTTCGCAAATTCCAAAAATATGTTTGTGTTTCAATTTTTGTTCGGGAGCTTCAAAAAATGTTCGCTTTCTAATACAAAATTTGGTTTAAAAAAATATGTTTTTAGGTCTCAAAAAATGTTCCCAATTTCTAAAAATATACGGAATTTCAAAAAATGTGCAGAAATTCCGAAATTGTTTGCGTTCTTAAAAAATATTCGTTTTATAAAAAAATCTTGAAATTTTGAAACCACTAAAACTCGGTTGCTACAGGACACTGGACATACGAAGCCCGTCTGCTACAGTATCCTACTCTCTGCAGTGACCCTGCTCGCTACAGTACATCACTTGCTATATGGGCCAGCCCAATAGGGGAGCGCGCCTGTGCGATTGCTCGACTGTTTGACGCAGCGAGCGTCGAACAGGAGCTCCCGTTGCGAGCCCTCTAGATGCTCTTAATGTTGTATACGAAGAAGCAACGTGTGGCACGCACGGCCCATCCATTTTACACGTCGATGTCAACGGTTGGTCCATACGGCCTACGACCGAAAGAATCCCGACGGGTACCAGCACCGGTGCCGACCACCACCACCACCCCCGACCCCTGCATTTACTCGTCGGTGAAAAGCCGAAAGCGGCAGCCGAAACGCGACCCAGCTTTTATCGAAAGCGATCCAAGCCGTACTAGTGCATGGCGGATACAGACTAGCTCACGGGACCCATGCGTGGCGGAGAACAGAACAACCCGCGAGGATTCGGCCCCCCAATTAAGGCCAACTCCACCGCACGATCCAAACGGACGTTCGGTTTGGCCGGATTTTGTTTTTTTGGAGTGCCGATGAGTTCGTCCGTGTCCAGCCTTATCCGTTAGGTCATGCGTGCGCCCACCGCGCGGTCGCACCCCAAATCACGTCCACGTTGGACAAGATTAAAAAAACAGAAAAATATAAATAAAATGACTAAAAAAGTAAATAAGTGCAGTTTAATAAACATAAAACTTAGTTAGGGGGGTCACGGCCACAAAACGGCCCAGTTTAGCAGTTCATATAGTGCCATAATTAACATAAAAATATAAAAGACGCCGCCGCGCGCTCCAGCCGCGCCCGTCGATGCCATGGCCCTCGCCGTCTTCATCAGTGGCCACCGGTGTCGTCGTCGTCGCTGACGAGGTCGACGTAGGCCGGCGGCGTTCAGAGGTGGGAAGGCAGCGCGTGGTACACGGGGGCGGCCTGAAAGGCCGGAGGTGCCTGCACCACCTCCTCCCGTGGCGAGGCATCCCGCTCCGGTGACCGCGGAGGCGTGGGGCACCAGTTCACGCCTCCCACAGCGTCGGCCATCTCTGGCACGGTGCACGACCAGCTCCATTGCTGGCCCACCAGGGCCGGCTGGAACGCGGTCACCGGCTCCTCCTCCCTCCTCTCCTCCTCCTTGACGGCCGCCATCTGCAGCTCCGGGAAGGCGACGTCACCGGCGGCAGAGAGTGCCATGGCCTCCTCCAAGCCGTCCCATTGCCGCTCGTCGTGCGTGTTCATGGAGTCCTCCATGACACGCTGCATGAGAAGGACCTCCTCCTCCGCTGTCATGTGAGGAGGTGGAGGTGGCGACGGAGACGGGGAAGGCAACGGCGTGGGCGTGAGGCCGCGCACCCACGCACGCCCGCGCACCTCTAGACGTGGCCGCCGCGGCCGTGACACCGTGCCGGCGAAGTACGACGCGCGGCGCGTGTCGTGCTCGTCCTGGAGCCATGTGTCCCACAACACGGAATTGGGGGCGTACCTGTCGTCGTAGTACAGGTCGTCGGGGAGGAGGCGACGACGGCGCTCGATCTCATCGCGACGCGCACGGCCGCCCACGGGCACCGGCGAGATAGGGACCCGGTCGGCGCTGAGGTGCCATCCGTTGGGGAGGTGGACGTCGCTCCACGGGACCGGCGTCCTCGTCTCCCAGTAGCACCGGCACACGTCCGCGCAGAGGTACTGCCGGTCGCGCTCGCCGGGGGGGCTAGGGGCGATGGTGAAGGGGGCCGGCGCGGGGGCTCGACGGAAGGAGCGCGGCGGTGACGCGGGCTCCTCCTTCTTCATGGAGCCCCTGCGGCGGCCCGAGGAGGAGCCGGCCTCGTGGTTGTGCTTCCCCTTGCGGCCGTAGTTCCAGAGCCCCATGGCTGCGGCTGGCCAGCGAGTTCGAGGACGGGGAGCGGCTAGGGTTTGGTCGTGTCGGCTTTCGAGGGGGCAGATAGGGGCCGGAGTGGGGAAATGAAGATGAGGACGAGGACCGGTCCATGGGTCCCATTTAAGAAGGACGGCGACCATTCGATAGCCGGGTGACAGGTGAGGCCACCCGCCCGTGCGCATTTATGTTGGCAGATGGGAGGTAAGTGACCGCTTGCCACGCAACCCCGACGCGGACGAGCGCGCATCCGTTTGCCGACCGCCGCGACCCAACTAGGGACAAGTTTGCGCTTGAAATGAGTCGGCCCGGACACAAAACGGACAAGATGGGTCCGGGCCGTCGCGCGTTGGGCCGCCTGGTTTGTCCCTTTTATTCCAAACGAACGGAGCCGGACAAGATGGGGTCGCGCAGTGGAGTTGGCCTAATCGAGGGAGAACAACTCCGTACCTACCCGTGACCGCCTCACCGGAGATCACGGAGCACCGGCAAGCCGGCCGCGCGTAGTGGCGACCCATGCCGTAGCTCTGTAGCGGGGCGGGCCGCCGCCATGGAACAGTAATGCTCCAGCGCACGCCGCACGGGACTTGCATACGCGTGCCGAACGATTACTCGGCCGGCCGGCAGAGTACAATGCGGACGCCTTCGATAGCTGCAAGCAGGCTACGTGTCTCTCTACAGCTTCAGCCGTGCATCGATCGAGTGGTTCAGACTCAAGACGAATAATCTGCAGAGACTGTAGCTGCAAGCTAGCGGTGGCATAGTGATCCGAATTGTAAGGACTCTTGGACGCCTTCAGTACACCACACCATAGACCATAGCTATCGCAAGTGGTACTACGTTTTTTTGCAGACCGCATGACATGAACAGATCAGAGAGATATGCCTAACCGCCGCAATGAAACCGCCGTGGTTCCAATCCAATATCGGTCTCACGCATTCATTCAGTCACTATGAGCGTCGTCTTTCTGCGAGCGAGTGGTAGACCTGCTTGGGTGGACGGACACATGCCTTTTTCTGATAACCCCGTCTGCCCGCCCCAACGGTGACAGAAGTGAAGTGAGTCACTCCCTGCTGCCGCGGGGGAAAGCGAGGGCGACGCGTGGTTGTAAAGGCGTCCGTCATGACTGCCGTGTCCCGTGACAAGTGACCGAGTAGCCAGCTAGCGTGGATAAACCAACTGCTCAACGGATCATCACACCAGAAGGGAGAAAGAGTGATCCCCTCGACCTCAGGGGCGGCTGTGCTTACAAATGGCACGCTATACTGTTTGTGCACGTTAGAGCGACTCCAACGGGCTGATCCAAATAAAACGGTGCTTTCGTCCGCTTTTTGTCCGTTTGGGTCGGCTGTCCACACGGCGTCCGACCTGTTTTAGATTTGGGTCGGCAGTGCGCCCAACGCGCCGACCCATTTTATGTCCGCACTCAACTTTTTTAAAAAATGCCCACGGCCATGTCTCGTGCCGGCACCATGCCAGCGCCGGCATACAATGCCGGCTTCAAAAAATATCATCACACAGTTCACGTTGGCGCACTCGTCAGCGGCCGGCACACATGCCAGCACAAAAAAAAGGGTGGCGCTTGAGTTCGACCATGCCATCGCGGCCCTGTGGTCATGCCAGCACACCTGCCGGCATACAAAAAAAAGATGGCGCTCGCCGACATAGATCACTCGTCGTCAAACTTGAGCATGTCGGACTGCATCTTCTCGAACCACGGTCTCTTCCTTGGCGACACGGTGTTGAGATCCACCTTCATGATCTCCACCTCGGTCATCATGCTCGCGAGAGCCACTTCTTTCGCCTTGGTCTTGGGGTTGGCGGCCTCGACCTCTAGCATCTTGGCTTGCTTCTCCACCTCCATCTCAAGCATCTTGGCTTGCTTCTCCGCGTCCATCTCAAGCCTCCTCCTTTGGATTGCCATGAAGGCGTTCATTTGCTCTTCTTTGTAACGCCGGCGCTCCTCCTCCCTTGAGTCCTTGCTCATCATGCCCTCCACACTTGCGATCAAGGCGTTCGACGCCGCATCCCGCTTGTCCACATTTTTGGAGTTGGTCTTCCCTCGCGGCCATGCCTTCTCGCCGTCCCCAACCTCCTCCACAACTTGCATCCCCCCCCCCCCCCCCACGCAACTTGAGGGTGGCATATTGCGCCTTGAACTTTTCCTCGTCTTTGATGACCCTAAAGCAATGGGAGAGGTTGAAGCACTTTCCATTGTGTTGGACCTTGAATGCCTCCAAAACTTGAAATGCCTACAGATGTATTTCATGCAAGCATATTGGCAAATGGTATGCAAACAAACACGCAAGCATAAACTTGATGACACAAAAGAGGGCGGCTTGCTAGCATACCATGTCTTGCATGCCGATGCCGCTCACGGGGCGGGCCTTGACGCTCTCAAGAGTGGCACAAAACTTGTTGCATTCTTGTTGGATCACCCTCCATCGCTTCGAAATGGACACCCACCCGCGCATGCTTACTATTTGGTACAGCGGACACGAATCAAAAAAGTTGAATGCTTTTATTCGGCGGCCATCTTGGGGTCTTGCCAAATGTCTCTCCAACACTCGCAAAGAAGCGTGTCCTCGGCCCCGTGTATGCCTTGGTACGCTTGATCTTGCGCTTCGGCTTCACCCCGGTGGCTTGGTTGGCGAGCTCTTCCTCGAACAAAGGCTCCCCTTCGATGCCACACTTGTCCTCTTCCTCTTGCCCATAGTCCTCCGAAAACTCGTGGTCAAGTGGGAAGTCGTCCAGGTCCAGGCCGATGTGATCACGCATGAAGGCCGCCTGATCTTCATTGTAGCCAGCGGACGGCGTGAATGCCCCTCGGCCGTCCTGGCTTTGTGTCTCGTCCGGATCGTAGCCAGCGGCCAGCGCACCACCCTCGAAGATCATGTTCTGCATGTAGTCCTCGTCGCTGGCGGCCGACATTTCATCGAACAGGTTGCATGCGCCCGACAGCATGTCGGCTGGCATCTGTCGCGTGCATTTCCTCACGCCTCCGGATGATGAGCCACCGGCCACCGGTGTGGCGTTGAGGTCGATGGGCGTGGTAGGCGCGACCATGCTCACCTCGGGCGCGCACTCCCCAAAGAGGCAGGAGGCCTGCGGGTAGACGTGGAAGCCGGGCATCGGGGTGCAAGCCGATGCGCGGGGCGAGTCGGGCAGCACCATTCGAGGGAACGCGGATGAGCCGTTGCTGGCCGAGGCCATGGTGGCGTTGACGAGTGTTGGGGAACGTAGCATGCAATTTCAAAAAAATTCCTACGATCACGCAAGATCTATCTAGGAGATTCATAGCAACAAGAGGGGAAGAGTGTGTCCACGTACCCTCGTAGACCAAAAGCGGAAGCGTTATGTTAACGCAGTTGATGTAGTCGAACATCTTCACGATCCAACCGATCTAGCACCGAACGTACGACACCTCCGAGTTCAGCACACGTTCAGCTCGATGACGTCCCTCGAACTCTTGATCCAGTAGAGGGTCGAGAGAGAGTTTTTTTCAGCACGACAGCATGGTGACGGTGTTGGTGATGTGATCCGCGCAGGGCTTCACCTAAGCACTGTGACACTATGACCGAAGGAGTAAACTATGGAGGGGAGCACCGCACACGGCTAAGAGAACAATTGATGTGCCTTTGGGGTGCCCCTGCCCACGTATATAAAGGAGGGGGGAGAGAGGCCAACTCCTAGGAGGGGCGCGCCATGGGAGGAGTCCTACTTGGACTCCTAGTCCAAGTAGGATTCGCTCCCCCCTTCCTTTCTCCACCGGAGGGAATAGGAAGGAGAGGGAGAGGGAGAGGGAAAGGGAAGGGGGCGCCGCCCCCTCCTCCTTGTCCTATTCGGACTCCCTAGGAGGGGGGCGCGCGGCCACCCCCCGCGGGCTTCCCTCTCTCTCCCTTAGGACCATGTTGGCCCAAAACTTCCCCGGGGGGTTCCGGTAACCCCTCGGTACTCCAGAAAAATATCCTAATCACTTGGAACCATTCCGATGTCCGAATATAACCTTCAAATATATGAATCTTTACCTCTCGACCATTTTGAGACTCATCATCATGTCCGTGATCTCATCCGGGACTCCGAACAAACTTCGGTCACCAAAACACATAACTCATAATACAAATCGTCATCAAACGTTAAGTGTGCGGACCCTACGGGTTTGAGAACTATGTAGACATGATCGAGACACATCTCCGATCAATAACCAATAGCAGAACTTGGATGCTCATATTGGTTCCTACATATTCTATGAAGATCTTTATCGGTTAAACCGCACAGCAACATACGGTGTTCCTTTTGTCATCGGTATGTTACTTGCCCGAGATTCGATCGTCGGTTCCATCGTACCTAGTTCAATCTCGTTACCGGCAAGTCTCTTTACTCGTTCGGTAATGCATCATCACGTAACTAACTAATTAGTTAAATTTCTTGCAAGGCTTATAGTGATGAGCATTACCGAGAGGGCCCAGAGATACCTCTCCGATACACGGAGTGACAAATCCTAATCTCGATCTATGCCAACCCAACAAACACCTTCGGAGACACCTGTAGATCATCTTTATAATCACCCAGTTATGTTGTGACGTTTGATAGCACACAATGTGTTCCTCCGGTAATTGGGAGTTGCATAATCTCATAATCAAAGGAGCATGTATAAGTCATGAAGAAAGCAATAGCAATAAAACTTAACGATCATTATGCTAAGCTAACGGATGGGTCTTGTCCATCACATCATTCTCTAATGATGTGATCCCGTTCATCAAATGACAACACATGTCTATGGTCTGCAAACATAACCATCTTTGATTAATGAGCTAATGAAGTAGAGGCATACTATGGACACTTTGTTTTGTCTATGTATTCACACATGTACTAAGTTTCTAGTTAATACAATTATAGCATGAATAATAAACATTTATCATGATATAAGAAAATATAAATAACAACTTTATTATTGCCTCTAGGGCATATTCCCTTCAGTCTTCCACTTGCAGTAGAGTCAGTAATCTAGATTACATAATAATGATTCTAACACCCATGGAGTCTTGGTGCTGATCATGTTTTGCTCGTGGAAGAGGCTTAGTCAACGGGTCTGCAACATTTAGATCCGTATGTATCTTGCAAATCTCTATGTCCCCTCCTTGACTTGATCGTGGATGGAGTTGAAGCGTCTCTTGATGTGTTTGGTTCTCTTGTGAAATATGGATTCCTTTGCCCAGGCAATTGCTCCAGTTTTGTCACAAAAGATTTTCATTGGACCCGATACACTAGGTATTACACCTAGATCGGATATGAACTCCTTCATCCAGACTCCTTCATTTGTTGCTTCTGAAGTAGCTATGTACTCCGCTTCACACGTAGATCCCACCATGACGCTCTGCTTGGAACTGCACCAACTGACAGCTCCACCTCAATATAAATACGTATCCGGTTTGCGACTTAGAGTCATCTGGATCAGTGTCAAAGCTTGCATCGACGTAACCATTTACGACAAGCTCTTTGTCACCTCCATAAACGAGAAACATATCCTTAGTCCTTTTCAGGTATTTCAGGATGTTCTTGACCGCTGTCCAGTGATCCACTCCTGGATTACTTTGGTACCTTCCTGCTAAACTTATAGCAAGGCACACACCAGGTCTGGTACACAGCATTGCATACATGATAGAACCTATGGCTGAGGCTTAGGGAATGACTTTCATTTTCTCTCTATCTTCTGTAGTGATCGGGCATTGAGTCTGACTCAACTTCACACCTTGTAACATAGGCAAGAACCCTTTCTTTGACTGATCCATTTTGAACTTCTTCAAAACTTTATCAAGATATGTGCTTTGTGAAAGTCCAATTAAGCGTTTTGACCTATCTCGATAGATCTTGATGCCCAATATAAGTAGCTTCACCGAGGTCTTTCATTGAAAAATTCTTATTCAAGTATCCTTTTATGCTGTCCAAAAATTATGTATTATTTCCAGTCAACAATATGTCATCCACATATAATGTTAGAAATGCTATAGAGCTCTCACTCACTTTCTTATAAATACAGGCTTCTCCAAAAGTCTGTATAAAACCATATGCTTTGATCACATTATCAAAGCGTATATTCCAACTCCGAGAGGCTTGCACCAGTCCATAAATGGATCGCTCGAGCTTGCACACTTTGTTAGCACCCTTTGAATCGACAAAACCTTCTGGTTGCATCATATACAACTCTTCTTTAAGAAATCCATTAAGGAGTGTAGTTTTGACATCCATTTGCCAAATTTCATAATCATAAAATGCGGCAATTACTAACATGATTTGGACAGATTTAAGCATCGCTACGGGTGATAAGGTCTCATCCTAGTCAAATCCTTGAACTTGTTGAAAACCTTTTGCAACAAGTCGAGCTTTGTAGACAGTAACATTATCGTCAGCGTTAGTCTTCTTTTTGAAGATCCATTTATTTTCTATGGCTTGCCGATCATCGGGCAAGTCCACCAAAGTCCACACTTTGTTCTCATACATGGATCCCATCTCAGATTTCATGGCCTCAAGCCATTTCGCGGAATCTGGGCTCATCATCGCTTCCTCATAGTTCGTAGGTTCATCATGGTCTAGTAACATGACTTCCAAAATAGGATTACCGTACCACTCTGGTGTGGACCGTACTCTGATTGACCTACGAGGTTCGGTAGTAACTTGATCTGAAGTTTCATGATCATCATCATTTGCTTCCTCACTAATTGGTGTAGGAATCACTGGAACTGATTTCTGTTATGAACTACTTTCCAATTCGGGAGAAGGTACAATTACCTCATAAAGTTCGGCTTTCCTCCCACTCCCTTCTTTCGAGAGAAACTCCTTCTCTAGAAATAATCCATTCTTAGCAACAAATATCTTGCCTTCGGATCTGTGATAGAAGGTGTACCCAACAGTTTCCTTCGGGTATCCTATGAAGACGCATTTATCCGATTTGGATTTGAGCTTATCAGGTTGAAGCTTTTTCACATAAGCATCGCAGCCCTAAACTTTAAGAAACGACATCTTAGGTTTCTTGCCAACGCACAGTTCATATGGTGTCATCTCAACGGATTTAGATGGTGCCCTATTTAACGTGAATGCGACCGTCTCTAAAGCATAACCCCAAAATGATAGCGGTAAATCAGTAAGAGACATCATAGATCATACCATATCTAATAAAGTACGGTTACGACATTTGGACACACCATTACTATGGTGTTCCAGGCGGCGTGAGTTGCGAAACTATTCCACATTGTTTCAAATGAAGAACAAACTCGTAACTCAAATATTCGCCTATGCGATCAGATCGTAGAAACTTTATTTTCTTGTTACGATGATTTTCCACTTCACTCTAAAATTCTTTGAACTTTTCAAATGTTTCAGACTTATGTTTCATTAAGTAGATATACCCATATCTTCTCAAATCATCTATGAAGGTCAGAAAGTAACGATACCCGCCACGAGCCTCAACACTCATCAGACCACATACATCGGTATGTATTATTTCCAATAAGTCAGTGGCTCGCTTCATTGTTCCGGAGAACGGAGTCTTAGTCATCTTGCCCATGAGGCATGGTTCGCAAGCATCAAGTGATTCCAAAACCCCATCAGCATGGAGTTTCTTCATGCGCTTTACACCAATATGACCTAAACGGCAGTGCCACAAATAAGTTGCATTATCATTACTAACTCTGCATCTTTTGGCTTCCATGTTATGAACATGTTTATCACCATGATCGAGATTCAACAAAAATAGACCACTCATCAAGGGTGCATGACCATAAAAGATATTACTCATATAAATAGAACAACCTTTATTCTCTGATTTAAATGAATAACCATCTCACATCAAACAAGATCCAGATATAATGTTCATGCTCAACGCTGGCACCAAATAACAATTATTCAGGTCTAAAACTAATCCCGAAAGTAGATGTAGAGGTAGTGTGCCGACGGCAATCACATCGACCTGGGACCATTTCCGAGGCACATCGTCACCTTGTCCTTAGCCAATCTTCGTTTAATCCATAGCCCCTGTTTGGAGTTGCAAATATGAGCAACAGAACCAGTATCAAATACCCAGGCGCTACTACGATCATTTGTAAGGTACACATCAGTAACATGTATATCAAATATACCTTTCACTTTGCCATCCTTCTTATCCGCTAAATACTTGGGGCAATTCCGCTTCCAATGACCAGTGCCTTTGCACTAGAAGCACTCAGTTTCAGGCTTAGGTCCATACTTGGGCTTCTTCCCGGGAGTAGCAACTTGCTTGCTATTCTTCTTGAAGTTCCCCTTCTTCCCTTTGCCCCTTTTCTTGAAACTAGTGGTCTTGTTAACCATCAACACTTGATGCTCCTTCTTGATTTCTACCTCCGCAGCCTTTAGCATTGCAAAGAGCTCGGGAATTGTCTTTTCCATCCCTTGCATATTATACTTCATCACGAAGCCATTATAGCCTGGTGGCAGTGATTAAAGAACTCTTTCAATGACACTATTATCAGGAAGATTAACTCCCAACTGAGTCAAGTGGTTATGGTACCCAGACATTCTGAGTATGTGTTCACTGACTGAACTATTCTCCTCCATCTTACAGCTATAGAACTTGTTGGAGACTTCATATCTCTCAGCTCGGGCATTTGCTTAAGATATTAACTACAACTCTTGGAACATCTCATATGCTACATGATGTTCAAAAGATCTTTGAAGTCACGATTCTAAGCCGTAAAGCATGGCACACTGAACTATCAAGTAGTCATCAGGTCGAGCTTGGTAGACATTCATAACATCAACATCTGCTCCTACAGCAGGCCTTGCACCTAGAGGTGCTTCAAGGACATAATTCTTTTGTGCAACAATGAGGATAATCCTCAAGTTACAGACCCAGTCCGTGTAACTGCTACCATCATCTTTCAACTTAGCTTTCTCTAGGAACGCATTAAAATTCAAGGGAACGGTAGCACGGGCCATTGATCTACAACAACATAGATATGCAAAAAACTACCAGGACTAAGTTCATGATAAATTAAAGTTCAGTTAATCATATTACTAAAGAACTCCCACTTATATAGACATCCCTCTAGTCATCTAAATGATCACGTGATCCATATCAACTAAACCATGCCCGATCATCATGTGAGATGGAGTAGTTTTCAGTGGTGAACATCTCTATGTTGATCATATCTACTATATGATTCACGTTCAACCTTTCGATCTCAGTGTTCCGAGGCCATATCTGCATATGCCAGGCTCGTCAAGTTTAACCCGAGTATTCTGCACGTGCAAAACTGGCTTGCACCCATTGTATGTGAACGTAGAGCTTATCACACCCAATCATCATGTGGTGTCTCGGCACGACGAACTGTAGCAACGGAGCATACTCAGGGAGAACACTTATACCTTGAAATTTAGCGAGGGGTCATCTTATAATGCTACCGCCGTACTAAGAAAAATAAGATGAAAAAAAGATAAACATCACATGCAATCAAAATATGTGACATGATATGGCCATCATCATCTTGTGCCTTTGATCTCCATCTCCAAAGCACCATCATGATCTCCATAGTCACCGGCTTGACACCTTGATCTCCATCGTAGCATCGTTGTCGTCTCGCCAACTATTGCTTCTACGACTATCGCTACCGCTTAGTGATAAAGTAAAGCAATTACATGGTGATTGCATTTCATACAATAAAGCGACAACCATATGGCTCCTGCCAGTTGCCGATAACTTTGTTACAAAACATAATCATCTCATACAACAATTTATATCACATCATGTCTTAACCATATCACATCACAACATGCCCTGCAAAAACAAGTTAGACGTCCTCTAGATGCAAGCTTTACGTGGATGCTACGGGCTTCTATCAAGAACTGTTCTTACCTACGCATCAAAAGCACAACGATTTTTCGTCAAGTGTGTTGTTTTAACCTTCAACAAGGACCGGCCGTAGTCAAACTTGATTCAACTCAAGTTGGAGAAAAAGACACGTGCCAGCCACCTGTGCGCAAAGCATGTCGGTAGAACCGGTCTCATGAATGTGGTCACGTAATGTTGGTTCGGGCTGCTTCATCCAACAATACCGCCGAATCAAAGTAAGACATTGGTGGTAAGAAGTATGACTATTATTTCCCACAACTCTTTGTGTTCTACTCGTGCATATCATCTACGCATAGACCTGGCTCGGATGCCACTGTTGGGGAATGTAGCATGCAATTTCAAAAAAATTCCTACGATCAAGCAAGATCTATCTAGGAGATGCATAGTAACGAGAGGGGGAGAGTGTGTCCACGTACCCTCATAGACCGAAAGCGGAAGCGTTATGTTAACGCGGTTGATGTAGTCGAACGTCTTCACGATCCAACCGATCTAGCACCAAACATACGGCACCTCCAAGTTCAGCACCCATTCAACTCGATAACGTCCCTCGAACTCTTGATCCAGTAGAGGGTCGAGGGAGAGTTTCATCAGCATGATGGTGTGGTGATGGTGTTGGTGATGTTATCTACGCAGGGCTTCGCCTAAGCACTACGACGCTATGACCGGAGGAGTAAATTGTGGAGGGGGGCACCACGCATGGCTAAGAGAAGAATTGATGTGCCTTTGGGGTGCCCCCTTCCCACGTATATAAAGGAGGGGGGAGATAGGCCGATAGCCGGGAGGGGCGCGCCATGGAGGGAGTCCTACTTGGACTCCTAGTCCAACTAGGATTCACCCCCCTTCCATTCTCCACGAAGGGAATAGGAAGGAGAGGGAGAGGGAAAGGGAAGGGGGCGCCGCCCCCTCCTCCTTGTCCTATTCGAACTCCCTAGGAGGGGGGGGGGCGCGGCCACCCCCCGTGGGCTTCCCTCTCTCCCCCCTAGGCCCATGTTGGCCCAAAACTTCCCCGGGGGGTGCCAGTAACCCCTCGGTACTCTGAAAAAATATCTGAATCACTCGGAACCATTCTGATGTCTGAATATAACCTTCCGTTATATGAATCTTTACCTCTCGACCATTTCGAGACTCCTCGTCATGTCCGTGATCTCATCTGGGACTCCGAACAAACTTCGGTCACCAAAACACATAACTCATAATACAGATCGTCATCGAACGTTAAGCGTGCGGACCCTATGGGTTCGAGAGCTATGTAGACATGATCGGGACACATCTCCGATCAACAACCAATAGCGGAACCTGGATGCTCATATTGGTTCCTACATATTCTAAAGATCTTTACCGGTCAAACCGCACAACAACATACGATGTTCCCTTTGTCATCGGTTGTTACTTGCCCGAGATTCGATCGTCAGTATCATCATACCTAGTTCAATCCCGTTACCGGCAAGTCTCTTTACTCGTTCCGTAATGCATCATCCCATAACTAACTAATTAGTTACATTGCTTGCAAGGATTATAGTGATGAGCATTACCGAGAGGGCCCAAAGATACCTCTCCAATATACGGAGTGACAAATCCTAATCTCGATCTATGCCAACCCAACAAACACCTTCGGAGACACCTGTACATCATCTTTATAATCACCCAGTTACGTTGTGACATTTGATAGCACACAAGGTGTTCCTCCGGTATTCGGGAGTTGCATAATCTCATAGTCGGAGGAGCATGTATAAGTCATGAAGAAAGTAATAGCAATAAAACTTAACGATCATTATTCTAAGCTAACGGGTGGGTCTTGTCCATCACATCATTTTTAATGATGTGATCCCATTCATCAAATGACAACACATGTCTATGGTCAGGAAACATAACCATCTTTGATTAACGAGCTAGTCAAGTAGAGGCATACTAGGGACACTTTGTTTTGTCTATGTATTCACACATGTACTAAGTTTTCGGTTAATATAATTCCAGCATGAATAATAAACATTTATCATGATATAAGGAAATATAAATAACAACTTTATTATTGCCTCTAGGGCATATTTCCTTCAACGAGACCGTGCTGGCTAGGGTTTAACCCTAGCATATAGAGCGCCTCCCTCGTTGCCGTCGCGACGCGGGCGTTGGTGACCTCCTGCTGCGCGACGCCGGCGACGGATTCATCCTTCGCGTCCGCCGCGTGCCTCCGGCCCTTCCTTTTGGCTGACTCCCTTGCCCGTTGTTCATGCGTCAGCACCTTCTTCGGCTTGGGCGCGGCGGTCTTGCGGGGGGCGCGAGGCTTGCCTTTGCCGGAGGTGGCGGTCGGCATGCCAGACGAGGCGAGGGAGGCGAGACCGGCGGCGGCGTCGAGGTCGTTGTTCATGGCGGGGGTGGGGCGGGAGCGCGCGCGAGCGGGAGGGTTCTTGGGGAAAATAAAGGGAAATGGTGGAGGCTGCCACCGACCTGCGGGCCCTCAGGGAGGAGAAGGCGCGCGCGCGCCCGTCTCGTGTCCGCGCCGACGCAAATCCGGTTTAAAAATGGGTCGGAAATTGGTCGGCAGATGGATGCCAAGCAGACGTGTGTACGTTTGGGTCGGCGCGGCGCGTTGGGCCGACTTTTGTGTCCGCACCGATCCAAACGGACACCGGCGGACGAAATGGGTCGCCCCGTTGGAGTTGCTCTTATGGCCGAGCAACGGTGTCATGGCATACTGGTGTACGTACAACACGTAATGCTCCACGTATGGAACGTGTACGGTACAGTGTGCTTGATTTGCATTTAACAGGCAACGGTGGCATATATTCCTCTCGTAATGGACATTAATAAGTGACAGATGTGGTCGTCCGATGATTGGAGGCCACGAAGGCGCAACTGTACCCAGCCATTAAAAAATGAAATTGCATTGAAATTCATTGGCAGCCGAGAATTACATTGAAGTCCATAGGGTCGAGACTTCTTCGTCTGCAACAGATCGATGGCACGCCGCCACAAGCCGCTCCAATATTGGAGCCAGACTAACACTTCTTATCGTGGACAGGAAGTCATCAAAGCCACAGCCCTAATGGACTCTCGTCCTAGCGAGGATTTTGTCACAACTGAGAGAGCCACAGATCCAAGATCCTAACCTCTAATAAACCCTAGAGGCCTTATATCAACACCAAAAGTTACAACAACGAAGGAAAGATGCCATCATTGTCACATTTGACGGACAATGCACAAAACCTTACCCTCACTCTCCAGAACAAACTCTCCAGAACAAACGATCGACATTGCCACAAACAACAAGTCGAGATGAAAAGGCTTGAGGAAGACTTGTTCCTCAGGCAGACACTCCCGCCACCATCAGACAGTCCATCGGAGACGACTTTATTTCATTGATAGAAATAGTTTAGTTCAAACCAATAGAGGGGTATGGTAGAGTCCTGCAAGCATGTACACAACCAAATGGCAAAAGCATGAGCACTAGAGCACTTAGAATGGCGTGTGCTCAGTGACACCCCCCTCAGAAAACCAAAATCAATGTCGTTGACTGAAGATGTGCCAATCCTTTGGCGACGGCCTTAGCCCAGTAACGGCCTTCATCTTGGATGATCAGCACGAGGCGAGTGACAAAAAGGTTCTCTCACTTGAAGAAACATCATTTTTGGTGCTTTCAAAGCGACTACGAGGTTAGGATGATGAGGGTAGAGATCCCTTTGTGCATGCTCGCCAGTGTCGTAGATGAGGTGGAGGTCCATCAATCAAGGAACTCGTCGTCTGGGCGGGGAATGGTGGTTGCAGCGTGACCCCAGGGGAGAACCTCATGCCAAACCTCGCGAGCGAAGGAGCGGCCGCCCAGGAGGTGAGGCATGGCCTCGGTTTCCTTGTCACAAAAGACACGGCGACGTGGGTGTGGAATACCGTGGCGAGCGAGGTGGACCACGGTCCAGCACATGTCTTGAAGTTTTTCATCTAGCCTGTTGAAGAGGGGTTGAAGGGCGGAAGTAGCAGGCTTACGGAGATAGAGGGGAAGACCGAGGTAGTGCACCGGGAAATGAGCAACCTGGCAAGCCAAACCATTGTTGATGGTGACCAAATTGCTAGGAGAGCAAGGCATGGGTGGCACATTACACATATACTACAACGTTGCCAGGTTGCTCATTTCCCAGTAGTAGAAGTTTGTGCAGACGACATAGATGGGAAAAAATAAAATAAATATTTTTTATTTTTTCAAGCCAAACCATTGGCAAAAAATAAAATAAATATTTTTTCGTACTACTGGGCGCATGCAAAAAATGATGACTGTTCAGTGAAAAGATTTGGAGATGGTCCAAAAAAGGCAAAATTTTGCTGCCAAATGACATTCCAGGAACTCTTGAAAAAGAAAACAGTTGTCAATGAAACTTTGAATAAAGGATTTGAATATTGGGTTCATGTGAACCTGAAATTAGAATTGCATTTCAGTTGTCAATGAATCTCTTGAAAAAAAAATCAATTGTTCAGACCTGATTTTTTTTGTGTGTGTGTGTGGTGAATGTCATTTTCTTAATATGCAATAGCACAGACGAAGAAACGCGGATTACAACGTGGATTCGTGCACAATTTTACCGCCCAATTAATCAGTCAACCCTCGTTTTGTCCTTTCTCGTACTGTCCACAAACCGCCCGTCTGTCACGCGTCGCCGCGCTCTATAAATCCTTGCGCACAAACCAAACCACAGAGGCGCAGACCACACGACCACAGGCAGCCGGCTCAACACAAACGAGTTAGCCTTCGCGTTCAAGACAGTGCAATGGTGGTGGCCAGCCAGGAGCCGTTCCCGGCGGTGCGCAAGTGCGACGCGTCGCGCCGCGGCGACCACACCGTGGTGTCGGACCTGGACGGCACGCTGCTCCGGTCGCGGAGCGCCTTCCCCTACTACGCGCTCGTCGCCTTCGAGACCGGCGGCGTGCCGCGCCTCGCGCTCCTCCTGCTCCTGGCGCCGCTCGCCGGTTTGCTGTACCACGCGGTGTCCGAGTCGGCCGGCGTGCGGCTGCTGGTGTTCGCGGCCACCGCTGGCGCGCGCGTGGCCGACATCGAGTCCGCGGCCCGCGCCGTGCTGCCCAGGTTCTACGCGGACGACGTGCACCCGGACGCGTGGCGCGTGTTCGCAGCGTGCGGGCGGAGGTGGGTGGTGACCGCCACTCCCAGGGTGATGGCGGAGCCGTTCCTGCGGGACCATCTCGGCGCCGACGCCGTCGCCGGCACGGAGCTCGCGACGTGGCGCGGGCGCGCCACGGGGCTGGTGGACTCGCGCCGGGGCGTGCTCGTCGGCGAGAGGAAGGCGGAGGCGCTGAGGGAGATGGTCGGCGACGGCGACGCGCCGGAGGTCGGGCTCGGCGACCGGAGGTCCGACTACGCCTTCATGAGCATTTGCAAGGTTACCTACTTGATTCTTTAAGCACTGGTTAAATCCCTGACGTTACCCAGAGTTTCGACGTACGCTGCGCATCGACAAATCAAACGGGTTCCATATGCCGGTGCGAAAAAGTTGGCCGTCGGCGTTATAGTCAACCTGAGCGGATTGTTCATGGCATATCATGTTTCTTATTCATCTAGGCATGCATGAATATCATGCAGGATGGCTGAGGGTCAGCTTAGTATACTAAACATTTCATGCATGCATCTCATCAGCCCTTTTGTGCATGCATTCATGATGCATGCCAATTTAGGTAGAGGAACCCAACAGCCGTTTCCCTGTACGATGAGTAGTTGCCTGGACCAATATGGTAAACCACGTCTCATGGCGTTGAGGCATTGATTCTGTCCCTTTTGCATTCTTTTATTGTACTTCCTCCGTTCTTAAATATTAGTCTTTGTAGAGGTTTCAAATGAACTACAACATACGAATGTATATAAACATATTTTAAAATGTAGATTCACTCATTTTGCGCCGTATCTAATGTCTTCTTGGAATCTCTAAAAAGACTTGTACTCCCTCCGTAAACTAATATAAGAGCGTTTAGATCACTATTTTAGCATTCTAAACGTTCTTATATTAGTTTACAGAGGGAGTATTTAGGAACAGAGGGGTACAATAAAAACATGGAAAAAGGGAGTAATATTGTTCTTCTTGTGCAAACTAACCATTTCTTGTTCATCTGGTTAAACTGCTTACCAGTAACCAAAGGTCTGATTATGGTTAGTATTTCTATTCAAAGTTCGTGTGCAGAATACTTTTGTAACTTTGGTTTTGGACTGCAGGAGGCGTACCTCGTGCCGCGGGAGCCGGTGGACGCCGTGGGCGCGGACAAGCTGCGGAAGCCGGTGGTCTTCCACGACGGCCGCCTCGTCCAGCGCCCGACGCCGCTCGCCGCGCTGCTCGCCGTGGTGTGGTTCCCCGTCGGCTTTCTGCTCGCGTGCGTCCGCGTCGCCGCGGGGTCACTCGTCCCGATGCCGTGGCAGTACCACGTCTACCGTGCGTTGGGCGTGCGCGTCGTGGTGCGGGGCGCGCCCCCGCCGCGCCCGAAGCGTGCCGAGGGCCGCACGGGCGCGCTCTTTGCCTGCTCCCACCGCACGCTCATGGACCCGGTCTTCATCTCCGTGGCGCTCGGGCGCCCCGTGTCCGTCGTCACCTACTCGCTGTCCCGCGTCTCCGAGTTCCTGTCGCCGATCCGCACCGTCCGCCTCACCCGCGACCGCGCCACGGACGCCGCCGCCATCAAGCGCCTGCTCGCCGGGGGCGACCTCGCCGTCTGCCCCGAGGGGACGACGTGCCGGGAGCCCTTCCTGCTGCGCTTCTCGTCGCTCTTCGCGGAGCTCAGCGACGACATCGTGCCCGTGGCGACGGAGTGCCGGATTAGCATGTTCCACGGCACCAGGGCGAGGGGCTGGAAGGGGATGGACCCCTTCTACCTCTTCATGAACCCGCGGCCGCAGTACACGGTGACGTTCCTCGACAGGCTGCCGGCGGAGCACACCTGCGGCGGCGGCGGGAGGTCGAGCCACGAGGTGGCGAACCACGTGCAGAGGCTCATCGCCTCGGCGCTCTCCTTCGAGTGCACCGGCTTCACCCGGAAGGACAAGTACCTCGCGCTCGCCGGCAACGACGGCGTCGTCAGGCCGAACAAGGGCACGTGAACGCGATTGCCTAGCCGGACAATGATTTGTTGATCGATCGATCGATCGTCCGTATATTTGTACACAACAAATCATTGATAAACAGATATTTTATTTCGATTATTACAATTTAGTAGAAATCTACAATGTAGTGGTGCACGCGTTGCAGCTCTTCCGGCAGAAGCCGGGGAAGCCGGCGGTTCCGACCATGTAGCGAGGGTTCTTGGCGCACTCGCCATTGGCAGCCCACCGAGGGCAGAGATCGTTCTCGTCCCCGCATCCGGCGGTGGACGGCACGCGAGGGCCGCTGTCGAAGGGTCGGACGTGGATCCACTTGGTCGCCGACCACTTCTCGCCATCGATCACGGGGCAGCTCCCGTGCAGGCTGTCCGGGTCCGTCGTCCCGTTGGGGTGCAGGCTGAAGAAGAGCACCGCGTCGCCCTTCACAGGTTTCACTGCCACGTAAAACAAATCAGTACTCCAAAGTGTAGTGTAGTGCGTCACATCAAGAGATACTAAGACTATCTGCATGGCCAAGTGTCCACGCTTATTACCTGCGTACCCACGTCGTGCACACTCTGACCATGTGTCGTCTTTGGGCTGCAACGTTTTGGCCTGTGGCGAAACAAATTAATTAATTTCGAGGTCGTAGGTTGGGAAGAACGAGATATATGCAGCTAGGAAACAGATCTGCAATTAGTACGTCGGAGTTGGGGAAGACGGTCTCGCCGCCCATCTTGACGTCGGACAGGTACATGAGCACGGTGGCGACGCGGTGCCCCCCGCGGGAACGGTATCCTTTGGCTGTGTGCCGGATGAAGTCGACGTGCGGCTCGTACTTCTGGCCGCTCTCGTACCGGAGCACCTGGATGCTCTCGCCATTCTCTGCCCAACATTGCAGTTTGAATCAAAATTGAAATGCAGCGTGCGCCGAGTTGAGTGCACCGGGGAGAGCATAGCATAGCGTACCCTGTGGCAGCATGGTCCAGGCGGCGATCCTCTCCTCTATCATCGCCACAACTTGGTCCTGGATGAGATAGGGCAGATGGATGAGACAGATCGTGAGCCAAATCCGTGGGAAATGGACATGCCTCGCTGCCATGAAAGGTCGAAGGCGATGCGCACCTGCTTCTTGGGGAGGAACGTTCCGGAGCTGGTGCGCACCTGGCTCATCACGCTCTTCCCCGTCAGCCGGTCCACCACCATCGACTTCTGCAGGCCACCCTCCTCCGCCTGCCACATCACTCACACGCAGATCACGCATGTATTGCGAGTGATGGGATGTCTACGTACGGTGCGTCGGGCGCCGGGAGAGAGACAGAGAGAGAGATGGTTAACTCACCAGCGCGACGAGGTGATCGCACTCCGCCTCCGACAGGAACCCCTTGTACAGGAACGCCCTGCGGCACAGACGTAAGCACGGACGTTATGTACGCCGACGAGGCTGTGGTGCCGGCGGGCGGCGGAGGAGGGTGGTCGGCGTCGGTCGGTCACCTGGGGCGCCACGAGACGTGGACGGCGCGGGTGGGGTCGAAGCTCCCGCCGCCGTCGTCGCGGCTGGCGGTGGCGAAGGATGTGGAGGCCGTGCTGGCAAGCAGCAGGACGGCGAGGAGGACGCGCTGGAACACTTTGCGGGGAGCCATACGGTGACGAGATGGTCGGGTCGTCTGACTTCCGGTCTTCGGCGACGCGAGGACGACGACGACCGAGGTGTGGGGCCGTTTGACGGGGCTCACTGGCTGAAAGGGCAATTTTAATAAGCCGCGGACCCACCTGCATGGAGTGACGTCGACGGGTTCCCGACGAGACTTGCCTGCTCCCCGTCCGTGTGCCCATCCGTGCTCCCGCATACGTGGCCTGATTTAATTGGAACAAAATAAGACCCGGCCCCACCCCCTTAAAATCAGTGGGGAGATGATTAGATTAGAAAGGAAAAAAGGGTAAAAGACAGCCGTAGGATGAAGTGGGAGCACGGATGGGAGCATAGGGAGGGAGCAGGCAAGCCGGAGACTTGCCTGCTCCCCGCTCTCCCCGCTCGTGTACCCATCCGTGCTCCCGCATACGTGGCTTGATTTAATTGAAACAAAATAAGGTCCGGCTCCACCCTCTTAAAATCAGGGGGAAGATGATTAGATTAGAAAGGAAAAAGGGTAAGTGGGAGCACAGATGAGAGCATAGGGAGGGAGCAGGCAAGCCGGATCCCCCTTGACGAAGGATTCGTACTATTAATCACGGATAAATTTCTTTTCAGGGTTATTAGTTGGCCTTATTAATTCCTTTTTAATAATCACGGATAGATTTCTTTTCAGGATTATTAATTCCCTGACGAAGGATTCCTTGACGAAGGATTCGCTTTATAATCACGGATAGATTTCTTTTCAGGATTATTAATCATGGGAGATATTCCCTAAAAAATCATGGAAGATATGACCTTTTATTTAGAATGGGTGATGTGGACTCTGGAAGGTTTGTATGGTCGTCGATGCGGCTCCTTATGGGCCCGAATATGGACGCATCCTATTGGGGAATACATCATTTTTTTAAGAAATATTTCTGGATCGTTCTTTTTTCTGGCAGCCTTTGGATTAGCATTGATAAGAGAAAGGGGCCTCCTTCAATTTAAATTAAAAAGTCTTATATTTCTTTACAAAGGGAGATATGTGGCTCAGGTAGCTGAGGCGGGATCTCTGTCTTTCTGTGAGGAAATTGCAATTTATTCATTTTCAATCATGGAGTACAACGAACAATAATGGTAATAAAAATTACAACCAATTGACCGAATGTCGATTTTGGGGTAAAATATGTCATGAGCTACTCTTGCGCCCTTAAGCATTTCTGGTTGAGTGATAAAGTCAATCCATCTTTGATTAAACCCATCGATGGCAATTTTAGTCACACAAGGATGGTAAATTCAATGACACGCAAGTTTCTGTCAAAAATAAACTGAAGCATGAAAGTTACCATGTTTGCTAACTAAAGTTGCCATCCACGCATAACTAAATTTGCCATAAAAAAACTTTCAGAGTTGCCAAGTGCTCGTACCCGACGTGTGGCACTTATCAAGGTCCTTGATTAAAACAAGCAAATAATTGATTCCCCCCAAGCGTTTTTAAGTACCACGACTAAAAGTCAGAGCCACAACTCACATTGTGGCAAGAATGATACATAAGAAGACTTGAAATGGGATCAAATGTTCATTCTATTGTATGAAAATGTTGAGCATAATGAACTCATCATTGATGGTGTGTCCTCATGCATAATGAACTCACACTATGGCAAGAATTTTATTAGTTAGAAGCTTCATTGTAGATCAATGCAACTGCGACAAAGCGCCCTCTATCATAACATTTGTCGTGGTAATATCACGGTAGATGCCAGGGGGTGGCTAATCATGGATGGGGCCAGAAGTGCGTCGACGGGTCCTGGAGGCGGGAGTGAGCACAAGCTCGGACGGACACGAGATGTACCCAGGTTCAGGGCTCTCCTAAGAGATGAAACCCCTACTCCTGCTCTGCGGGGTCTCCGCATGATCACTATATCTCAAGGAATACAATGGTGCTCCTAGAGCTATTTGGCTAGGGGAGGAAGAAGGGCAAGGCTAGCTCTCTTCTCCCCAAGCTGTGGTGTATGGAAATGGTGAGGGAACTAAGGTTGGGGCCCTTTGCATGAGTGTGGCCTGGGGGGTTTTATAGGCCAACCCCTAGGGGTACAATGGTAATCTGGCCGGGTGGTAGGTCCCGACTGCCAGCGCCTATAGAGGTCGGGTTCTCCGCCAGCTGCCAACGTGTTTTCTGTTTTTTCCTTTTGCGAGAGGCACGATTGTGATTTCGCGAGAGGCATGGGCGTGCCTCTTTCGAAAAGGGAAAAAACCCGTGCTCCCGGTTTGATTTTTTCGTCGGGTTTTTTTCGTGAAAAAAAGTTCGTCAAAACCTGTCAACATGGGATCTAGTTTTGAAGATCTCGATGCGGGGAATCCAACGGTGATAACAGTTTGAGATTTGAGTAATCTTTATAATGAGTATTCCTCAATTAGTGATTTCGAGAGATTGGGGCCTCCTTCAATTTAGATTAAAAAGTCTTATATTTCTTTATAAAGGGAGATATGTGGCTCAGATACTGGGGCCCGCCTCTGGTGGGCCCTGCCGGCTGCCGAGGAATCGGCCGACGGGCGGGGCCCGCCGCCTGCGGGCTCCATTGACGACTCTTCACTGTTGCGTCGTCCGTGCTGACGGAGGCCGTGTCGGGCGCGCCATGGCTACAGTGTCGTGCCGGGAGGGTCGGCGGCTGCCTGGCGGCGCCTACTGTAGCCATGCGGCCGGGATTTGGGGGAGGCATGTCATATTGTAGCCATGCCCCAGCTTGTCTCTTGGTCGGGCTCAGACTCCTAGGGAGGGGGCGGGTCGCCTGCTAGGAGCCTGCCCGTACCCTCGCCGCCTTCTCGAGCGTGCTGTCTTCTAGGGCACGCTGCCTTCTGGAGTACGCCATCTTCTGGAGTCCGGGTGGGTGGCACCAGCTAGCTCTGGTTGATGGTCGTGAGACCTATCGGCTTGAGGGGCGTGGGTTGTCCGATGTCTTGAAATATGGTTAAGTGTAGATGAGGCTACCAGGGGTCTATCCCCCCGACAGTAGTCCCCGAAGATGGTGAGGTTCTACGGCTAGCAGCCAAAGGGCCTCAGCTGTTTCCCCTTCGAGAGATCTTCCGCCTTCTGATCCGTCCGGCTGGGAGGAGCCGGGTGCGGGGCGCAGTTAATCGCACACCCCCACGTCACATCGGCTTCGCCGAGCCTGCTATAAAGAGGGAAGGGAGGAGGAGGGGTGGTAGAACGCACGCGCGTCCCCTCCCGCTCTCTCTTCCTCCTCTCGTTGGTACCGCCGTTGCGCTGGTCCACCGCTGCCGAAACTCTGCTGTGGCTAGCACTTCTCCGCCTTCGTCGTCTCGCCGCGGCCGCTGCTCCGTCACGGCTGCTGCAGCGCCTCTATTGCCTACCACCATCGCCACACCGCCCGTCGTCCTCGCCATCGAGCTCTTCCTCGCCATCCCCGAGCCATGGTGAAGAGCGGCTGGCTGGGGTCCAATATTCACGACGACCACATCGACTTCCTCCGCGCGACGCAAAGGCTTCCCCGTGCCGACAACGTGGGCATGCGCATCCCCCCCCCCCCCCGAGCCAGAGATCTAGCCGCGGCCGGAGCCCAGTGAGTATGTCATCTTCCATACGCACTTCCTCCGTGGTTTTGTGCTCCTGGCCAGCGGCTTCTTCTGGGAATTCCTCTTCTACCGGCTCCAACCGCATCACCTCACCCCCAACACGATGGTGTACATCGGCCTTCGTCACCTTCTGCAAGGGATACCTCGCCGTCTTGCCGACGACCGAGTTCTAGGTTAGATTCTTCTACCTCAAGTTGGGTACATCGACGAAGGAGGAGCCTGCCCAGTGCGGGGCGTGCATGGTCGTGAGGCGCTCAGGAGGCGGCACACACTTCTCGTCCATCCCTCTGCACGAGTGATACGTCTCCAACGTATCTACTTTTCCAAACACTTTTGCCCTTGTTTTGGACTCTAAATTGCATGATTTGAATGAAACTAACCCGGACTGATGATGTTTTTAGCAGAACTGCCATGGTGTTATTTACTGTGCAGAAAACAAAAGTTCTCGGAATGACCTGAAAATCCACGAAGATAACTTTTGGAAAATATAAAAAATACTGGCGAAAGAATCAAGGCCAGGGGTCCCACACCCTGTCCACGGGGGTGGGGGGCGTGCTCCCTCCCCTGGGCGCACACCCCTATCTCGTGGGCCCCCTGGTGCTCCACCGGCCTCAACTCCAACTCTATATATTCCGTTTCACGGAGAAAAAGTTCAGATAGAAAGTTTCATCGCGTTTTACGATATGGAGCCGCCGCCAAGCCCTAATCTCTCTTGGGAGGGCTGATCTGGAGTCCGTTCGGGGCTCCAGAGAGGGTAATTCGTCGTCTTCGTCATCATCAACCATCCTCCATCACCAATTTCATGATGCTCACCGCCGTGCGTGAGTAATTCCATCGTAGGCTTGCTGGACGGTGATGGGTTGGATGAGATTTACCATGTAATCAAGTTAGTTTTTGTTAGGGTTTGATCCCTAGTATCCACTATGTTCTAAGATTGATGTTGCTATGACTTTTCTATGCTTAATGCTTGTCACTAGGGCCCGAGTGCCATGATTTCAGATCTGAACCTATTATGTTTTCATGAATATATGTGAGTTCTTGATCCTATCTTGCGAGTCTATAGTCACCTATTATTGTTGGAAACATGCCCTAGAGGCAATAATAAAATGGTTATTATTATATTTCCTTGTTCATGATAATTGTCTATTGTTCATGCTATAATTGTATTATCCGGAAATCGTAATACATGTGTGAATACATAGACCACAACATGTCCCTAGTGAGCCTCTAGTTGACTAGCTCGTTTATCAATGGATGGTTACGGTTTCCTGACCAAAGACATTGGATGTCATTGATAACAGGATCACATCATTGGGAGAAAGATGTGATGGACAAGACCCAATCCTAAGCATAGCACAAGATCGTGTAGTTCGTTTGCTAGAGCTTTTCTAATGTCAAGTATCATTTCCTTAGACCATGAGATCGTGTAACTCCCGGATACCGTAAGAGTGCTTTGGGTGTACCAAACGTCACAACGTAACTGGGTGGCTATAAAGGTATACTACAGGTATATCCGAAAGCGTCTGTTGGGTTGACACGAATCGAGACTGGGATTTGTCACTCCGTATGACGGAGAGGTATCTCTGGGCCCACTCGGTAATGCATCATCATAATGAGCTCAATGTGACCAAGTGGTTGGTCACGGGATCATGTATTGCGGTACGAGTAAAGTGACTTGCCGGTAACGAGAATGAATGAGGTATTGGGATACCTACAATCGAATCTCGGGCAAGTAACATACCAATTGACAAAGGGAATTGTATACGGGATTACTTGAATCCTCGACATCGTGGTTCATTCGATGAGATCATCGTGGAACATGTGGGAGCCAACATGGGTATCCAGATCCCGCTGTTGGTTATTGGCCGGAGAGCTATCTCGGTCATGTCTGCGTGATTCCTGAACCCGTAGGTTCTACACACTTAAGGTTCGGTGACGCTAGGGTTGTAGAGATATTAGTATGCGGTGACCCGAAAGTTGTTCGAAGTCCCGGATGAGATCCCGGATGTCACGAGGAGTTCCGGAATGGTCCGGATGTGAAGATTTGTATATAGGAAGTCCAGTTTCGGCCACCGGGAAAGTTTCGGGGGTCACCGGTATTGTACCGGGACCACCGGAAGGGTCCCGGGGGTCCATCGGGTGAGGCCACCTATCCCGGAGGGCCCCATGGGCTGAAGTGGGAAGGGAACCAGCCCTTGGTGGGCTGGTGCGCCCCCCTTGGGCCTCCCCCTGTGCCTAGGGTTGGAAACCCTAGGGGTGGGGGGCGCCCCACCTGACTTGGGGGGCAAGTCCCCCCTTGGCCGCCCCCCCTTGAGGTTGGATCTCTAGCGGGCCGGTGCCCCCCCAGGGCCCCTATATAAAGAAAGGGGAGGGAGGGCTGCGCAACCAAGCCCCTGGCGCCTTCCTCTCCCCCGTAACACCTCTCCCTCTCGCTGAGCTTGGCGAAGCCCTGTCGAGATCCCCGCTGCTTCCACCACCACGCCGTCGTGCTGCTGCATCTCCATCAACCTCTCCTTCCCCTTGCTGGATCAAGAAGGAGGAGATGTCTCTCCCAACCGTACGTGTGTTGAATGTGGAGGTGCCGTCCGTTCGGCGCTAGGATCATCGGTGATTTGGATCACAACGAGTACGACTCCATCAACCCCGTTCACTTGAACGCTTCCGCTCGCGATCTACAAGGGTATGTAGAGGCACTCATGTCTCTCATTGCTAAATGACTCCATAGATTGATCTTGGTGATGCGTAGAATTTTTTTTATTTTCTGCAACGTTCCATACAATTATGTGTTATGATCCGACAACCCCGAAGTGACAATAATCGGGATAGTTCTCGGTGATGACCGTAGTTTGAGGAGTTCATGTATTCACTAATTGCTAATGCTTTGGTCCAGTTCTCTATTAAAAGGAGGCCTTAATATCCCTTAGTTTCCATTAGGACTCCGCTGCCACAGGAGGGTAGGACAAAAGATGTCATGCAAGTTCTTTCCTATAAGCACGTATGACTATATTCGGAATACATGCCTACATAACATTGATGAATTGGAGCTAGTTATGTGTTACCCTATGTTATAACCATTACATGAGGAATCACATCCGACATAATTATCCATCACTGATCCAATGCCTACGAGCTTTTCACATATTGTGCTTTGCTTATTTACTTTACCGTCGCTACAGTTACAATTACTACAAAACTGCTATCTTTACTTTTGCCACTGTTACCATTACTATCATACTACTTTGCTACTAAATACTTTGCTGCGGATACTAAGTTATCCAGGTGTGGTTGAATTGACAACTCAACTGCTAATACTTGAGAATATTCTTGGCTCCCCTTGTGTCGAATCAATAAATTTGGGTTGAATACTCTACCCTCGAAAACTATTGCGATCCCCTATACTTGTGGGTTATCAAGACTATTTTCTGGCGCCGTTGCCGGGGAGCATAGCTCTATTCTTTGAGTCACTTGGGATTTATATCTGCTGATCACTATGAGGAACTTGAAAGACGAAAGAACCAAGATTTTTCCCTCAACTACGAGGGGAGGTAAGGAACTGCCATCTACCTCTGCACTAGATTCTCCTTCCGTTTTGAGTAAGCTTGCGACACCTAAACCTGCTACTGCTATGAATCCTTATATGTCACATGTTATTGATGATGCCACTTCTGCTATGCATGATACTTACGATGAAACTACTTCTGTGATTGATACTACTTTGCCATTAGGTGAATTTCTTGATGAACAACTTGCTAGGGTTAGAGAGAATGAAATAGAAGATGAAATTACTGATGATAGTGATGATGAAGGTTCTCCCCCTAAGTATGAATTGCCTGTTGTTCCAGAGGGTTCTGTTATGGATGAAGAAGCTACTAGAGCTATTCTTGCTTTCAATGATAGATATGATCTTAAGAAGTTATTAGCTAAATGGAAGCAGCAATCTCTAAATGCTAGAATGAAATATGACCCTGCTTTTGCTACTTCACCTATCTTTGTTACTGATAAGGATTATGAATTCTCTGTTGATCCCGAGATAATTACTTTGGTTGAATCTGATCCTTTTTATGGCTATGATTCTGAAACTGTTGGGGCACATCTTACTAAGTTAAATGATATAGCCACCCTGTTCACTAATGATGAGAAGTCTCACTACTATTATATCCTTAAGATATTTCCGTTCTCATTAAAGGGTGATGCTAAAACTTGGTTTAATTCTCTTGATCCTGGTTGTGTGCGTAGTGCCCAGGATATGATTTACTACTTCTTTGCTAAATATTCCCCTGCTCATAAGAAACAAGCTGCCTTGCGGGAAATATATAATTTTGTACAAATCGAAGAAGAGAGTCTCCCACAAGCTTTGGGGAGGCTTCTCCGATTACTTAATGCTTTGCCTGATCATCCTCTTAAGAAAAATGAAATACTTGATATCTTTTATAATGGACTAACCGATGCTTCCAAGGATCACTTGGATAGTTGTGGTGGTTGTGTTTTCAGGGAAAGAATAGTCGACCAAGCTGAATTACTATTGAATAATATGTTGACTAATGAAAATGATTGGACTCTTCCTGAGCCAATTGAGCCAACTCCTGAGCCTATTCCCAAACCAACTCCAAAGAAGAGGGGTGTCTTATTTCTCAGTCCTGAAGATATGCAAGAGGCAAAGAAATCTATGAAAGAAAAAGGTATTAAAGCTGAAGGTATTAAGAATTTACCTCCTATTGAAGAAATACATGGTCTTAATATACCGCCTGTCGAAGAAACACACGGTCTTGATAACTCGACACAGGTAGTAAAGGTAAATTCTCTCTATAGATATGATAAACTTGAAATCCCGTCTACTAAATTTCCTAGCCACTGTTTGGATGAATTTGATGACTTTATGGCTAGACAAGAAAGTTTCAATGCTTGTGTTGATAGAGAATTATAGAGTAATGCTTTCATGATTGGACGCTTGAGTGATTATATGGCTAGAGTTAAAGATGAACTTAAACTCATTAGCAAATAGGCTTCTATGGTTACCACTCAAGCAGAACAAGTACTTAAGGCTCAAAGTGATTTGCTCGACGAATTAAATAATGAACATGACTTTGCTGTTAGAGTGGCTACTAGAACTGGTAGAATGACTCAGGAACCTTTATATCCTGAAGGCCACCCTAAGAGAATTGAGCAAGATTCTCAGAAAAATAATTTAGACGCACCTAGTCCTTCTAAAAAGAAGAAAAAGAAATATGATAGGACTTGGCATGCTTCTAGTGAACCTGTTGTAGACACACCTGTGAATCCCAATGTGTTGGGGAATGTAGTAATTTCAAAAAAATTCCTGCGCACACGCAAGATCATGGTGATGCATAGCAACGAGAGGGGAGAGTGTTGTCCATGTACCCTCGTAGACCGAAAGCGGAAGCGTTAGCACAACGCGGTTGATGTAGTCGTACGTCTTCATGATCCGACCGATCCAAGTATCGAACGTACGACACCTTCGAGTTCAGCACACGTTCAGCTCGATGACGTCCCGCGAACTCCGATCCATCAGAGCTTTGCGGGAGAGTTTTGACAGCACGACAGCGTGATGACGGTGTTGATGATTCTACCGACGCAGGGCTTCGCCTAAGCACCGCTATGATATTACCGAGGTGGAATCTGGTGGAGGGGGCACCGCACACGGCTAAGAGATCAAGAGATCAATTGTTGTGTCTTGGGGTGCCCCCTGCCCCCGTATATAAAGGATCAAGGGGAAGGGGGCAGCCGGCCAGGAGGAGGCGCGCCAGGGAGGAGTCCTACTCCCACCGTCTTTTCCTAGTTGGAGTAGGAGGGGGGAAGGAAGGGAGAGAGGACAGGAAGGAAAAGGGGGGGCGCCCCCCCTCCTTGTCCAATTCAGACTAGAGGGGGAGGGGCACGCGGCCTGCCCTGGCCGCCCCTCCTCTTCTCCACTAGGGCCCATGAGGCCCATTAAACCCCCCGGGGGGTTCCGGTAACCCCATGGTACTCCGGTATATGTCCAAAACGTCCCGAAACACTTCCGGTGTCCGAACATAGTCATCCAATATATCGATCTTTACGTCTCGACCATTTCGAGACTCCTAGTCATGTCCGTGATCATATACGGGACTCCGAACTACCTTCGGTACGTCAAAACACAAAGTTCGTAATACCAGTCATCACCGAACATTAAGCGTGCGGACCCTACGCGTTCGAGAACTATGTAGACATGATCGAGACACGTCTCCGGTGAATAACCAATAGCGGAACCTGGATGCTCATAATGGCTCCTACATATTCTACGAAGATCTTTATCGGTCAAACCACATAACAACATACGTTGTTCCCTTTGTCATCGGTATGTTACTTGCCGTATCTCAATACCTAGTTCAATCTCGTTACCGGCAAGTCTCTTTACTCATTACGTAATGCATCATTCCGCAACTAACTCATTAGCTACATTGCTTGCAGGGCTTATAGTGTCGGGGAACGTAGTAATTTCAAAAAATTTCCTACGCACATGCAAGATCATGGTGATGATATAGCAACGAGAGGGGAGAGTGTTCGTCCACGTACCCTCATAGACCGTAAGCGGGAGCGTTAGCACAACGCAGTTGATGTAGTCGTACGTCTTCACGATCCGACCGATCCAAGCACCGAACGTACGGGGCCTCCGAGTTCAGCACACGTTCAGCTCGATGACGATCTCCGGCCTCCGATCCAGCCGAGCTCCGGAGATGAGTTCCGTTAGCACGACAGCGTGGTGACGATGATGATGTTCTACCGGCGCAGGGCTTCGCCTAAACTCCGCGACGATATGACCGAGGTGGAATATGGTGGAAGGGGGCACCGCACACGGCTAAGGAACGATCCGTAGATCAACTTGTGTGTCATGGGGTGCCCCCTGCCCCCGTATATAAAGGAGCAAGGGGGAGGGGGCCGGCCAAGAGGAGGAGGCGCGCCCAAGGGGGAGAATCCTACTCCAAGTAGGATTCTCCTCTCTTTCCAAGTCCTAATATAACTGTCATCAAAACCTTAAGCGTGCGGACCCTACGAGTTCGAGAACTATGTAGACATGACCTAGAACTATTCTCGGTCAATAACCAATAGCGGGACCTGGATGCCCATATTGGCTCCTACATATTCTACGAAGATCTTTATCGGTCAAACCGCATAACAACATACGTTGTTCCCTTTGTCATCGGTATGTTACTTGCCCGAGATTCGATCGTCGGTATCCAATACCTAGTTCAATCTCGTTACCGGCAAGTCTCTTTACTCGTTACGTAATGCATCATCCCGCAACTAACTCATTAGCTACATTGCTTGCAAGGCTTATAGTGATGTGCATTACCGAGAGGGCCCAGAGATACCTCTCCGACAATCGGAGTGACAAAACCTAATCTTGAAATACGCCAACCCAACATGTACCTTTGGAGACACCTGTAGTACTCCTTTATAATCACCCAATTACGTTGTGACGTTTAGTAGCACCCGAAGTGTTCCTCCGGTAAACGGGAGTTGCATAATTCTCATAGTTACAGGAACATGTATAAGTCATGAAGAAAGCAATAGCAGAATACTAAACGATCAAGTGCTAGGCTAACGGAATGGGTCATGTCAATCACATCATTCTCCTAATGATGTGATCCCGTTAATCAAATGACAACTCTTTTGTCCATGGCTAGGAAACATAACCATCTTTGATAAACGAGCTAGTCAAGTAGAGGCATACTAGTGACACTATGTTTGTCTATGTATTCACACATGTATTATGTTTCCGGTTAATATAATTCTAGCATGAATAATAAACATTTAACATGATATAAGGAAATAAATAATAACTTTATTATTGCCTCTAGGGCATATTTCCTTCAGTCTCCCACTTGCACTAGAGTCAATAATCTAGTTCACATCCCCATGTGATTTAACACCAAATTTCACATCTGTATGTGATTAATACCCATAGTTCACATCATCATGTGATCAACACCCAAAGGGTTTGTTCACATCGCTATGTGATTAACACCCAAAGAGTACTAAGGTATGATCATGTTTTGCTTGTGAGAGAAGTTTAGTCAACGGGTCTGTCATATTCAGAGCCGTATGTATTTTGCAAATATTCTATGTCAACAATGCTCTGCACGGAGCTACTCTAGCTAATTGCTCTCACTTTCAATATGTATCCAGATTGAGACTTAGAGTCATCTGGATTGGTGTAAAAGCTTGCATCGTTGTAACTTTTTACGACGGGCTCTTTTATCACCTCCATAATCGAGAAACATCTCCTTAGTCCTCACTAAGGATGTTCTTGACCGCTGTCCAGTGATCTACTCTTAGATCAAAATTGTATTCCTTTGTCAAACTCAGAGCAAGGTATACAATAGGTCTGGTTCACAGCATAGCATACTTTATAGAACCTATGACTGAGGCATAGGGAATGACTTTTCATTCTCTTTCTATTTTCTGCCATGGTCGGGTCTTGAGTCTTACTCAACTTCACACCTTTGCATCATAGGCAAGAACTCCTTCTTTGACTGTTCTATTTTGAACTATTTCAAAAAATTTATCAAGGTATGTACTCATTGAAAAAATCTTATCAAGCTTTTTGATCTATCTATATAGATCTTGATGCTCAATGGGTAAGCAGCTTCACCGAGGTCTTGCTTTGAAAAACTCTTTTTCAAGTATCCTTTCATGCTATCCAGAATTTCTATATCATTTCCAATCAACAATATGTCACCCACATATAATATTATAAATGCTACAGAGCTCCCACTCACTTTCTTGTAAATACAGGTTTCTCAAAAAGTCTGTATAAAACCATATGCTTTGATTAACTCATCAAAGTGTATATTCCAACTCCGAGAGGCTTGCACCAGTCCATAAATGGATTGCTGGAGCTTGCACACTTTGTTAGCATCTTTAGGATTGACAAAACCTTCTGGTTGCATCATATACAACTCTTCTTTAATAAATCCATTAAGGAATGCAGTTTTGACATCCATTTGCCAGATTTCATAAAATCTAGCAATTGCTAACATGATTCAGACAGCTTAAGCTTCGATACGAGTGAGAAAATCTCATCGTATTCAACACCTTAAACTTGTTGAAAACCTTTCGCAACAAGTCGAGCTTAGTCGATAGTAACACTACTATCAGCGTCCGTCTTCTTCTTGAAGATCCATTTATTTAACATGGCTTGCTGATCATCGAGCAAGTAAATCAAAGTCCATACTTTGTTCTCATACATGGATCATATCTCAGATTTTATGGCCTCAAGCCATTTCGTGGAATCTAGGCTCATCATCGCTTCCTCATAGTTCGTAGGTTCATCATGGTCTAGTAACATGACTTCCAGAACATGATTACCGTACCACTCTGGTGCGGATCTTACTCTGGAAGACCTACGAGGTTTGGTAGTAACTTGATCTGAAGTTTCATGATCATCATCATTAGCATCCTCACTAATTGGTGTAGGAATCACTGGAACTGATTTCAGTGATGAACTATTTTCCAATTCAGGAGAAGGTACAATTACCTCATCAAGTTCTACTTTTCTCCCACTCACTTCTTTCGAGAGAAACTCCTTCTCTAGAAAGGATCCATTTTTAGCAACGAATATCTTGCCTTCGGATCTGTGATAGAAAGTGTACCCAACAATTTCCTTTGGGTATTCTATGAAGACGCACTTCTCCGATTTGGGTTCGAGCTTATCAGGATGAAACTTTTTCACATAAGCATCGCAGCCCCAAACTTTAAGAAACGACAACTTGGGTTTCTTGCTAAACCACAGTTCATATGGTGTCGTCTCAACGGATTTAGATGGTGCCTTTTTAACGTGAATGCAGCTGTCTCTAATGCATGATCCCAAAACGATATTGGTAAATCGGTAAGAAACATCATAGATTGTACTATATCCAATAAAGTATGGTTATGACGTTCGGACACACCATTATGATGTGGTGTTCCAGGTGGCGTGAACTGTGAAACTATTCCATATTGTTTTAATTGAAGACCAAACTCGTAACTCAAATATTCATCTCCGCGATCAGATTGCAGAAACTTTATTTTCTTGTTACGATGATTTTTCCACTTCACTCTGAAATTCTTTGAACCTTTCAACTATTTCAGACTTATGTTTCATCAAGTAGATATACCCATATCTGCTCAAATCATCTTGTGAAGGTCAGCAAATAACGATACTTGCCACGAGCCTTCATACTCATTGGTCTGCATACATCAGTATGTATTATTTCCAACAAGTCAGTAGCTCGTTCCATTGTTCCGAAGAACGGAGTTTTAGTCATCTTGCCCAAAAGGCACGGTTCGCAAGCATCAAATGATTCATAACCAAGTGATTCTGAAAATCCATCTTTATGGAGTTTCTTCATGCGCTTTACACCGATATGACCCAAACGGCAGTGCCACAAATAAGTTGCACTATCATTATTAACTTTGCATCTTTTGGCATCAATATTATGAATATGTGTATCACTACGATCGAGATCCAATGAACCATTTTCATTGGGTGTGTAACCATATAAGGTTTTATTCATGTAAACAGAACAACAGTTTATTCTCTTACTTAAATGAATAACCGTATTGCAATAAACACGATCAAATCATATTCATGCTCAACGTAAACACCAAATAACATTTATTTAGGTTCAACACTAATCCCGAAAGTATAGGGAGTGTGCGATGATGATCATATCAATCTTGAAACTACTTTGAACACACATCGTCACTTCACCCTTAACTAGTTTCTGTTTATTCTGCAACTCCCGTTTCGAGTTACTACTCTTAGCAACTGAAACAGTACCAAATACCGAGGGGTTGCTATAAATACTAGTAAAGTACACATCAATAACATGTATATCAAATATACATTTGTTCACTTTGCCATCCTTCTTATCCGCCAAATACTTGGGGTAGTTCTACTTCCAGTGAACAGTCCCTTTGCAGTAGAAGCACTTAGTCTCAGGCTTAGGTCCAGATTTGGGCTTCTTCACTTGAGCAGCAACTTGCTTGCCGTTCTTCTTGAAGTTCCCTTCTATCCCTTTGCCCTTTTCTTGAAACTAGTGGTCTTGTTAACCATCAACACTTGATGTTCTTTCTTGATTTCTACCTTCATCGATTTCATCATCATGAAAAACTCGGAAATCATTTTCATCATCCCTTGCATACTATAGTTCATCACGAAGTTCTACTAACTTGGTGATGGTGACTAGAGAATTCTGTCAATCACTATCTTATCTGGAAGATTAACTCCCACTTGATTCAAGCGATTGTAGTACCCAGACAATCTGAGCACATGCTCACTAGTTGAGCGATTCTCCTCCATCTTTTAGCTATAGAACTTGTTGGAGACTTCATATCTCTCAACTCGGGTATTTGCTTGAAATATTAACTTCAATTCCTGGAACATCTTCATATGATCCATGATGTTCAAAACATCTTTGAAGTCCCGATTCTAAGCCATAAATCATGGTGCACAAAACTATCAAGTAGTCATCATATTGAGCTAGCCAAACGTTCATAACATCTGCATCTGCTCCTGCAATAGGTCTGTCACCTAGCGGTGCATTAAGGACATAATTCTTCTGTGCAGCAATGAGGATAAACCTCAGATCACGGATCCAATCCGCATCATTGCTACTAACATCTTTCAACACAGTTTCTCTAGGAACATATCAAAATAAACATATGAAAGCAACAACGCAAGCTATTGATCTTACAACATAATTTGCAAAATACTACCAGGACTAAGTTCATGATAAATTTAAGTTCAATTAATCATATTACTTAAGAACTCCCACTTAGACAGACATCTCTCTAGTCATCTAAGTGATCACGTGATCCAAATCAACTAAACCATAACCGATCATCACGTGAGATGGAGTAGTTTTCAATGGTGAACATCACTATGTTGATCATATCTACTATATGATTCACGCTCGACTTTTCAGTCTCCGTGTTCCGAGGCCATATCTACATATGCTAGGCTCGTCAAGTTTAACCTGAGTATTCTGTGTGTGCAAAACTGGCTTGCACCCGTTGTAGATGGACGTAGAGCTTATCACACCCGATCATCACGTGGTGTCTCGGCACGACGAACTTTGGCAACGGTGCATACTCAGGGAGAACACTTCTTGATAATTTTAGTGAGAGATCATCTTAAAATGCTACCGTCAATCAAAGCAAGATAAGATGCATAAAGGATAAACATCACATGCAATCAATATAAGTGATATGATATGGCCATCATCATCTTGTGCTTGTGATCTCCATCTCCGAAGCACCGTCGTGATCACCATCGTCACCGGCACGACACCTTGATCTCCATCATAGCATCGTTGTCGTCTACGCTATCTATTGCTTCTACGACTATCGCTACCGCTTAGTGATAAAGTAAAGCAATTACAGGGCGTTTGCATTTCATACAATAAAGCGACAACCATATGGCTCCTGCCAGTTGCCGATAACTTTGGTTACAAAACATGATCATCTCATACAATAAAATATAGCATCACGTCTTGACCATATCACATCACATCATGCCCTGCAAAAACAAGTTAGACGTCCTCTACTTTGTTGTTGCAAATTTTACGTGGCTGCTACGGGCTTAGCAAGAACCGTTCTTACCTATGCATCAAAAACCACAACGATAGTTCGTCAAGTTGGTGCTGTTTTAACCTTCGCAAGGACCGAGCGTAGCCACACTCGATTCAGCTAAAGTGAGAGAGACAGACACCCGCCAGCCACCTTTAAGCACGAGTGCTCGTAACGGTGAAACCAGTCTCGCGTAAGCGTACGCGTAATGTCGGTCCGGGCCGCTTCATCTCACAATACCGCCGAACCAAAGTATGACATGCTGGTAAGCAGTATGACTTGTATCGCCCACAACTCACTTGTGTTCTACTCGTGCATATAACATCAACGCATAAAACCTAGGCTCGGATGCCACTGTTGGGGAACGTAGTAATTTCAAAAAATTTCCTACGCACATGCAAGATCATGGTGATGATATTGCAACGAGAGGGGAGAGTGTTCGTCCACGTACCCTCGTAGACCGTAAGCGGAAGCGTTAGCACAACGCGGTTGATGTAGTCGTACGTCTTCACGATCCGACCGATCCAAGCACCGAACGTACGGGGCCTCCGAGTTCAACACACGTTCAGCTCGATGACGATCTCCGGCCTCCGATCTAGCCGAGCTCCGGAGATGAGTTCCGTCAGCACGACGGCGTGCTGACGTTGATGATGTTCTACCGGCGCAGGGCTTCGCCTAAACTCCGCGACGATATGACCGAGGTGGAATATGGTGGAAGGGGGCACCGCACACGGCTAAGGAACGATCCGTAGATCAACTTGTGTGTCATGGGGTGCCCCCTGCCCCCGTATATAAAGGAGCAAGGGGGAGGGGGCCGGCCAAGAGGAGGAGGCGCGCCCAAGGGGGAGAATCCTACTCCAAGTAGGATTCTCCTCTGTTTCCATGTCCTACTAGGAGAAGGGAAGGAAGGGGAGGAGAAGGAGAAGGAAGGAGAGGGAGGAGAAGAAGGAAAGGGGGGCCGGCCCCCTAGTCCAATTCGGTTTGGGCTAGGGGGGCCGCGCGCCCTACCTCCTCTCTTCCACCACTTGGCCCATGAGGCCTATTGCTTCTTCCTCGTATTCCCGTAACTCCCCGGTACCCCCGAAAATACCCAAATCACTCGGAACCTTTCCGAACTCTGAATATAGTCGTCCAATATAACGATCTTTACATCTCGACCATTTAGAGACTCCTCGTCATGTCCCCGATCTCATCCGGGACTCCGAACTCCTTCGGTACATCAAAACTCATAAACTCATAATATAACTGTCATCGAAACCTTAAGTGTGTGGACCCTACGGGTTCGAGAACTATGTAGACATGACCTAGAACTATCCTCGGTCAATAACCAATAGCGGGACCTGGATGCCCATATTGGCTCCTACATATTCTACGAAGATCTTTATCGGTCAAACCGCGTAACAACATACGTTGTTCCCTTTGTCATCGATATGTTACTTGCCCGAGATTCGATCGTCGGTATCCAATACCTAGTTCAATCTCGTTACCGACAAGTATCTTTACTTGTTACGTAATGCATCATCCCGCAACTAACTCATTAGCTACATTGCTTGCAAGGCTTATAGTGATGTGCATTACCGAGAGGGCCCAGAGATACCTCTCCGACAATCGGAGTGACAAAACCTAATCTCGAAATACGCCAACCCAACATGTACCTTTGGAGACACCTGTAGTACTCCTTTATAATCACCCAGTTACGTTGTGACGTTTGGTAGCACCCAAAGTGTTCCTCCGGTAAATGGGAGTTGCATAATTCTCATAGTTACAGGAACATGTATAAGTCATGAAGAAAGCAATAGCAGAATACTAAACGATCAAGTGCTAGGCTAATGGAATGGGTCATGTCAATCACATCATTCTCCTAATGATGTGATCCCGTTAATCAAATGACAACTCTTTTGTCCATGGCTAGGAAACATAACCATCTTTGATAAACGAGCTAGTCAAGTAGAGGCATACTAGTGACACTATGTTTGTCTATGTATTCACACATGTATTATGTTTCCAGTTAATACAATTCTAGCATGAATAATAAACATTTATCATGATATAAGGAAATAAATAATAACTTTATTATTGCCTCTAGGGCATATTTCCTTCATATAGTGATGTGCCTTACCAAGAAGGCCCAGAGATACCTCTCCAACAATCGGAGTGACAATTCCTAATCTCGACATAAGTCAACTCAACAAGTACCTTCAGAGACACCTGTAGAGCACCTTTATAATCACCCAGTTACGTTGTGATGTTTGGTAGCACACAAAGTGTTCCTCCGGTAAGCGGGAGTTATATAATCTCATAGTCATAGGAACATGTATAAGTCATGAAGAAAGCAATAGTAACATACTAAACGATCAAGTGCTAAGCTAACGGAATGGGTCAAGTCAATCACATCATTATCTAATGATGTGATCCCCTTAATCAAATGACAACTCATGTCTATGGTTAGGAAACTTAACCATCTTTGATTCAACGAGGTAGTCAAGTAGAGGCATACTGGTGACATTATGTTTGTCTATGTATTCACACATGTACTAAGTTTCCGGTTAATACAATTCTAGCATGAATAATAAACATTTATCATGAAATAAGGAAATAAATAATAACTTTATTATTGCCTCTAGGGCATATTTCCTTCAGTCTCCCACTTGCACTAGATTCAATAATCTAGTTCACATCACCATGTGATTTAACACCAATATTCACATATGTATGTGATTAATACACATAGTTCATATCGTCATGTGAACAACACCCAAAGGGTTTACTAGAGTCAATAATCTAGTTCACATCGCCATGTGATTAACACCCAAAGAGTACTAATGTATGATCATGTTTTGCTGATGACAGAAGTTTAGTCAACGGGTCTGTCACATTCAGAGCCATATATATTTTGCAAATATTCTACGTCTACAATGCTCTGCACGGAGCTACTCTAGCTAATTGCTCCCACTTTCAATATGTATCCAGACTGAGACTTAGAGTCATCTGGATCGGTGTAAAAGTTTGCACCGGTGTAACTCTTTACGACGGGCTCTTTTATCACCTCCATAATCGAGAAATATTTCCTTAGTCCTTACTAAGGATATTCTTGACTGCTGTCTAGTGATCTACTTCTAGATCAAAAAATTGTACTCCCTTGCCAAACTCAGAGCAAGGTATACAATAGTTCTAGTACACAGCATAGCATACTTTATAGAACCTATGATTGAGGCATAGGGAATGACTTTTCATTCTTTTTCTATTTTCTGCCATGGTCGGGTTTTGAGTCTTACTCAACTTCACACCATGCAACACAGGCAAGAACTCCTTCTTTAACTGTTCCATTTTGAACTACTTCAAAATCTTATCAAGGTATGTGCTCATTGAAAAATCTTATCAAGCATCTTGATCTATCTCTATAGATCTTGATGCTCAATGTGTAAGCAGCTTCACCGAGGTCTTTTCTTTGATAAAACTCCTATTCAAGTATCCTTTTATGCCATCCAGAATTTCTATATCATTTCCAATCAACAATATGCCATCTACATATAGTATTAGAAATGCTACAGAGCTCCCACTCACTTTCTTGTAAATACAGGCTTCACCGCAAGCCTGTGTAAAACTATATGCTTTGATCAACTCATCAAAGCATATGTTCCAACTCTGAGATGCTTGCACCAGTCCATAGATGGATCACTGGAGCTTGCACACTTTGTTAGCACCTTTAGGATTGACAAAACCTTCTGGTTGCATCATATACAACTCTTCTTTAATAAATCCATTAAGGAATGCAGTTTTGACATTCATTTGCTAGATTTCAAACCTCATCGTATTCAACACCTTGAACTTGTCAAAAACCTTGCGACAAGTCGAGTTTGTAGATAGTAACACTACTATCAGTGTCTGTCTTCCTCTTGAAGATCCATTTATTTAATATGGCTTGCCGATCATCGGGCAAGTCCAGCAAAGTCCACACTTTGTTCCCATACATGGATCCAATCTCAGATTTCATGGCCTCAAGCCATTTCACGAAATCTGGGCCAATCATCACTTCCTCATAGTTCGTAGGTTCATCATGGTCTAGTAACATGACTTCCAGAATAGGATTACCGTACTACTCTGGTGCGGATCTTACTCTGGAAGACCTATGAGGTTCGGTAGTAACTTGATCTGAAGTTTCATGATCATCATCATTAGCTTCCTCACTAATTGGTGTAGGAATCACAGGAACTGATTTCTGTGATGAACTACTTTCCAATAAGGGAGCAGGTACAGTTACCTCATCAAGTTCTACTTTCCTCCCACTCACTTCTTTCGAGAGAAACTTCTTCTCTATAAAGGATCCATCTTAGCAACGAATATCTTGCCTTCGGATCTGTGATAGAAGGTGTACCCAATAGTTTCCTTTGGGTATTCTATTAAGATGCACTTCTCCGATTTGGATTCGAGCTTATCAGGTTGAAACTTTTTCACATAAGCATCGCAGCCCCAAACTTTAAGAAACGACAACTTTGGTTTCTTGCCAAACCACAGTTCATAAGGCGTTGTCTCAACGGATTTTGATGGTGCCCTATTTAAAGTGAATGCACCTGTCTCTAATGCATAACCCGAAAATGATAGTGATAAATCAGTAAGATACATCACAGATCGCACCATATCCAATAAAGTGCGGTTATGACGTTCGTACACACCATTACGCTGTGGTGTTCCATGTGGCGTGAGGTGTGAAACTATTCCACATTGTTTTAAATGAAGGCCAAACTCGTAACTCAAATATTCTCCTCTACAATCAGATTGTAGAAACTTTATTTTCTTGTTATGATGATTCTCCACTTCACTCTGAAATTCTTTGAACTTTTCAAATGTTTCAGGCTTGTGCTTCATTAAGTAGATATACTCATATCTGCTCAAATCATCTATGAAGGTGAGAAAATAATGATACCCGACACGAGCATCAACACTCATTGGACCGCATACATCGGTATGTATTATTTCCAACAAGTCAGTAGCTCGTTCCATTGTTCCGGAGAACGGAGTTTTAGTCATCTTGCCCAAAAGGCATGGTTCACATGCATCAAATGATTCATAATGAAGTGATTCCAAAAGTCCATCTTTATGGAGTTTCTTTATGCGCTTTACACCGATATGACCCAAACGGTAGTGCCACAGATAAGTTGCACTATCATTATCAACTTTGCATCTTTTGGCATCAATATTATGAATATGTGTATCACTACGATCGAGAGCCAACAAACTATTTTCATTGGGTGTATGACCATCGAAGGTTTATTCATGTAAACAGAACAACAATTATTCTTTGACTTTAAATGAATAACCATATTGCAATAAACATGATCAAATAATATTCATGCTCAACGCAAACGCCAAATAAAATTTATTTAGGTTTAACACTGATCCAGAAAGTATAGGGAGTGTGCGATGATGATCATATCAATCTTGGAACCACTTCCAACACACATCATCACTTCACTCTCAACTAGTCTCTGTTTATTCTGTAACTCCTGTTTCAAGTTACTAATCTTAGCAACCAAACAAGTATCAAATACCCAGGGGTTACTATAAACACTAGTAAGGTACACATCAATAACCTGTATATCAAATATACCCTTGTTCACTTTGTCATCCTTCTTATCTACCAAATATTCAGGGCATTTCCACTTCCAGTGACCATTTCCTTTGCAGTAGAAGCACTCAATTTTAGGCTTTGGTCCAGCTTTAGGCTTCTTCGTGGGAGTGACAACTTGCTTGCCATTCTACTTGGAGTTCCCTTTCTTTCCCTTTGCCCTTTTCTTGAAACTAGTGGTATTGTCAATCATCAACACTTGATGCTCTTTCTTGATTTCTACCTTCGTTGATTTCAGCATCACGAAGAGCTCGGGAATCGTTTTCGTCATCCCTTGCATACTATAGTTCATCACGAAGTTCCAGTAACTTGGTGATGGTGACTAGAGAACTCTGTCAATCACTATCTTATCTGGAAGATTAACTCCCATTTGATTCAAGTGATTGTAGTACCCAGACAATCTGAGCACATGCTCACTAGTTGAGCAATTCTCCTCCATCTTTTAGCTATAGAACTTGTTGGAGACTTCATATCTCTCAACTCGGGTATTTGCTTGAAATATTAACTTCAACTCCTGGAACATCTCATATGGTCCATGACGTTCAAAATGTCTTTGAAGTCCCGATTCTAAGCCGTTAAGCATGGTGCACTAAACTATCAAGTAGTCATCATATTGAGCTAGCCACACGTTCATAACGTCTGCATCTGCTCCTGCAATAGGTCTGTCACCTAGTGGTGCATCAAGGACATAATTCTTCTGTGCAGCAATGAGGATAAACCTCAGATCATGGACCCAGTCCGTATCATTGCTACCATCATCTTACAACTTAGTTTTCTCTAGGAACATATAAAAACATAGGGAAGATATAACGCAGGCTATTGATCTACAACATAATTTGCAAAATACTATCAGGACTAAGTTCATGATAAATTAAAGTTCAATTAATCATATTACTTAAGAACTCCCACTTAGATAGACATCCCTCTAATCATCTAAGTGATCACGTGATCCAAATCAACTAAACCATGTCCGATCATCACGTGAGATGGAGTAGTTTTCAATGGTGAACATCACTATGTTGATCATATCTACTATATGATTCACGCTCGACATTTCGGTTTCCAGCGTTCCGAGGCCATATCTGCATATCCTAGGCTCATCAAGTTTAACCTGAGTATTCTGCGTGTGCAAAACTGGCTTGCACCCATTGTAGATGGACGTAGAGCTTATCACACCCGGTCATCACGTGGTGTCTCGACACGACGAACTTTGGCAATGGTGCATACTCAGGGAGAACACTTTTATCTTGAAATTTAGTGAGAGATCATCTTATAATGCTACATCAAAGCAAAATAAGATGCATAAAGGATAAACATCACATGCAATCAATATAAGTGATATGATATTGGCATCATTATCTTGTGCTTATGATCTCCATCTCCGAAGCACCATCATGATCACCATCATCACTGGCGCGACACCTTGATCTCCATCGTAGCATCGTTGTCGTCTCGCCAACTATTGCTTCTACGACTATCGCTACTGCTTAGTGATAAAGTAAAGCAATTACAGGGGCGATTGCATTGCATACAATAAAGCGACAACCATATGGCTCCCGCCAGTTGCCGATAACTCTGTTACAAAACATGATCATCTCATACAATAGAATTTAGCATCATGTCTTGACCATATCACATCACAACATGCCCTGCAAAAACAAGTTAGACATCCTCTACTTTGTTGTTGCAAGTTTTACGTGGCTGCTACGGGCTGAGCAAGAACCGTTCTTACCTATGCATCAAAACCACAATGATAGTTTGTCAAGTTAGTGTTGTTTTAACCTTCTCAAGGAACATGCGTAGCCACACTCGGATCAACTAAAGTTGGAGAAACTGACACCCGCCAGCCACCTATGTGCAAAGCACGTCGGTAGAACCAGTCTCGCGTAAGCATACGCGTAATGTCGGTCCGGGCCGCTTCATCCAACAATACCACCGAACCAAAGTATGACATGCTGGTAAGCAGTATGACTTGTATCGCCCACAACTCACTTGTGTTCTACTCATGCATATAACATCTACGCATAAAACCAGGCTCGGATGCCACTTTTGGGGAACATAGTAATTTCAAAAAATTTCCTACGCACACGCAAGATCATGGTGATGCATAGCAACGAGAGGGGAGAGTGTTGTCCACATACCCTCGTAGACTGAAAGCGAAAGCGTTAGCACAACGCGGTTGATGTAGTCGTACGTCTTCATGATCCGACCGATCCAAGTACTGAACGTACGGCACCTCCAAGTTCAACACACGTTCAGCTCGATGACGTCCCGCGAACTTCGATCCAGCAGAGCTTTGCGGGAGAGTTTCGTTAGCATGACGGCGTGATGACGGTGTTGATGATTCTACCGACGCAGGGCTTCGCCTAAGCACCGCTACAATATTACCGAGGTGGAATCTAGTGGAGGGGGGCACTGCACACGGCTAAGAGATTAAGAGATCAATTGTTGTGTCTTGGGGTGCCCCCCTGCCCCCGTATATAAAGGATCAAGGGGAAGGGGGCAGCCGACCAGGAAGAGGCGCGCCCTTCCTGGTTGGAGTAGGAGGGGGAAGGAAGGGAGAGAGGAGAGGAAGGAAAAGGGGGGGGGGGGGCGTCGCCCCCTCCTTGTCCAATTAGGACTAGAGGGGGAGGGGGGCGCGGCCTGCCCTGGCCGCCCCTCCCCTTCTCCACTAGAGCCCATGAGGCCCATTAAACCCCTCGGGGGGTTCCGGTAACCCCCTGGTACTCTGGTATATGTCCGAAACCTCCCGAAACACTTCCGGTGTACGAACATAGTCATCCAATATATCGATCTTTATGTCTCAACCATTTAGAGACTCCTCGTCATGTCCGTGATCATATCCGGGACTCCGAACAACCTTCGGTACATCAAAACACAAAAACTCATAATACCGATCGTCACCGAACTTTAAGCGTGCGGACCCTACGGGTTCGAGAACTATGTAGACATGACCGAGACACGTCTCTGATCAATAACCAATAGCGGAACTTGGATGCTCATATTGACTCCTACATATTCTACGAAGATCCTTATCGGTCAAACCCATAACAACATACGTTGTTCCCTTTGTCATCGGTATGTTACTTGCCTGAGATTCGATCGTTGGTATCTCAATACCTAGTTCAATCTTGTCATCGGCAAGTCTCTTTACTCTTTACATAATTCATCATTCCGCAACTAACTCATTAGCTACATTTCTTGCAAGGCTTATAGTGATGTGCATTACCGAGAGGGCCCAGAGATACCTCTCCGACAATTGGAGTGACAAATCCTAATCTCGAAATACGTCAACTCAACAAGTACCTTTGGAGACACCTGTAGAGCACCTTTATAATCACCTAGTTACGTTCTGACGTTTGGTAGCACACAAAGTGTTCCTCCGGTAAGCAGGAGTTATATAATCTCATAGTCATAGGAACATGTATAAGTCATGAAGAAAGCAATAGTAACATACTAAACGATCAAGTGCTAAGCTAACGGAATGGGTCAAGTCAATCACATCATTCTCCAATGACGTGATCCCGTTAATCAAATGACAACTCATGTCTATGGCTAGGAAACTTAACCATCTTTGATTCAACGAGCTAGTTAAGTAGAGGCATACTAGTGACATTATGTTTGTCTATGTATTCACACATGTACTAAGTTTCCGGTTAATACAATTCTAGCATGAATAATAAACATTTATCATGAAATAAGGAAATAAATAATAACTTTATTATTGCCTCTAGGGCATATTTCCTTCACAATGATATTTCTATTTCTGATGCTGAAACACAATCTGGTGATGAACATGAAGCTAGTGATGATGTTAATGATAATGTTCATGTTGATGCTCAACCTAGCAATAATAATGATGTAGAAATTGAACCTGCTGTTGATCTTGATAACCCAAAATCAAAGAAACAATGTTATGATAAGAGAGACTTTGTTGGTAGGCAGCACGGTAAAGAAAGAGAACCATGGGTTCAGAAACCCATGCCCTTTCCTCCTAAGCCATCCAAGAAAAAGGATCATGAGGATTTTGAGCGCTTTGCTGAAATGATTAGACCTATCTTCTTACGTATGCGCTTAACTGATATGCTTAAAGTAAATCCTTATGCTAAATACATGAAGGATATTATTACAAATAAAAGAAAGATACCGGAAGCTGAAATTTCCACCATGCTTGCTAATTACACTTTTAAGGGTGGAATACCAAAGAAACTTGGAGATCCGGGAGTACCAACTATACCATGCTCCATTAAAAGAAACTATGTGTAAAACTGCTTTATGTGATCTTGGAGCCGGTGTTAGTGTTATGCCTCTCTCTTAATATCGTAGACTTGAATTGAATAAGTTGACACCTACTAAAATATCTTTGCAAATGGCTGATAAATCAACTGCTATACCTGTCGTTATTTGTGAGGATGTGCCTGTTGTGATTGCAAATGTCACTATCTTAACGGACTTTGTTATTCTTGATATTCCCAAGGATGATAGTATGTCGATTATCCTTGGCAGACCCTTTTTGAATACTGCAGGGGCTGTTATTGATTGCAACAAAGGCAATGTCACTTTTCATGTTAATGGTAATGAGCATACGGTACACTTTCCGAGGAAACAACCTCAAGTTCATAGCATCAATTCTATTGGAAAAATTCCAACTATCATTATTGGAGATTTTGAATTTCCTCTTCCTACTATCAAGAAAAAATATGATATTCTTATTATAGGGAATGTTCATATCCCCATTGAGGTAACCTAGTGGTATTCGAAATTTCTTTGGTTCCATGTTATTCAGAATGAGTTTGTTAACAAGACTTGATCAACCTTGTTAGTGGATTCCTTTTGATGATCATGAGATGGATGAAACTAGAAGGCACAACCTTCTGTACCCTCTTTTTACTTTCTGTTATTTAGAATAAATAAAGCAAAAATAGTATTATCTGTCTGTTTTCTGAATTATCCATGCAATAAAAAAATATCCCAAAAAAAGTTCTCCAAATACCCTGCAAATTTAGTATGATTTTTTATGGAATATTTGAGGATTTTAGGCACTAAGAACACAGCAGGGGGGCAAGCACCTGGCCACGAGGGTCCAGGGCGCGCGCCCTGACTCTTGGGTGTTGAAGAACGTAGTAATTTCAAAAAAATTCCTACGCACACGCAAGATCATGGTGATGCATAGCAACGAGAGGGGAGAGTGTGTCCACGTACCCTCGTAGACCGAAAGCGGAAGCGTTAGCACAACGCGGTTGATGTAGTCGTACGTCTTCACGGCCCGACCGATCAAGCACTGAAAGCACGGCACCTCCGAGTTCTTGCACACATTCAGCTCGATGACGTCCCTCAAACTCCGATCCAGCCGAGTGTCGAGGGAGAGTTCCGTCAGCACAACGGTGTGGTGACGATGATGATGTTCTACCGTTGCAGGGCTTCGCCTAAGCATCGCTACGATATTATCGAGGAGGACTATGGTGGAGGGGGGCACCGCACACGGCTAAGAGATCAATGATCAATTGTTGTGTCTATGGGGTGCCACCTCCCCTGTATATAAAGGAGTGGAGGAGGGGGCCGGCTATGGGGAGAGGCGCGCCCTAGGGGAGAATCCAACTCCCACCGGGAGTAGGATTCCCCCCTTTCCTATTTGAAGAGGGAGAGGGAAGGAAGAGGAAGGAGGGAGGAAGGAAAGGGGGGCCGGCCCCCTCCCAATTCGGATTGGGCTTGGGGGGGCGCCCCCTCCCTTGCTCATTTCCCCTCCTTTCCACTAAGGCACATTAAGGCCCATATACCTCCCGGGGCGTTCCGATAACCTCCCGGAGCTCCGGTATTGTCCCAATCTCACCCGGAACCTTTCTGGTGTCCAAATATAGTCGTCCAATATATCGATCTTCATGTCTCGACCATTTCAAGACTCCTCGTCATGTCCGTCATCACATCCGAGACTCTGAACAACCTTTGGTACATCAAAACACATAAACTCATAATATAACTGTCATCTTACTTTAAGCGTGCGGACCCTACGGGTTCGAGAACTATGTAGACATGACTGAGACACGTCTCCGGTCAATAACCAATAGCGGAACCTGATACTCATATTGGCTCCTACATGTTCTACGAAGATCTTTATCGGTCAAACCGCATAACAAAATACGTTGTTCCCTTTGTCATAGGTATGTTACTTGCCCGAGATTCGATCGTCGGTATCTCAATACCTAGTTCAATCTCGTTATCGGCAAGTCTCTTTACTCGTTACGTAATGCATCATCTCATAACTAACTCATTAGCTATATTGCTTGCAAGGCTTATAGTGATGTGCATTACCGAGAGGGCCCAGAGATACCTCTCCGATAATCGGAGTGACAAATCCTAATCTCGAAATACGTCAACTCAACAAGTACCTTCGGAGACACCTGTAGAGCACCTTTATGATCACCCAGTTATGTTGTGACGCTTGGTAGCACACAAAGTGTTCCTCCGGTAAGCGGGAGTTACATAATCTCATAGTCATAGGAACATGTATAAGTCATGAAGAAAGCAATAGCAACATACTGAACGATCACGTGCTAAGCTAAGGGAATGGGTCAAGTCAATCACATCATTCTCCTAATGATGTGATCCCATTAATCAAATGACAACTCATGTCTATGGTTAGGAAACTTAACCATCTTTGATTTACGAGCTAGTCAAGTAGAGGCATACTAGTGACACTATGTTTGTCTATGTATTCACACATGTATTATGTTTCCGGGTAATACAATTCTAGCATGAATAATAAACATTTATCATGATATGAGGAAATAAATAATAACTTTATTATTGCCTCTAGGGCATATTTCCTTCAGTCTCCCACTTGCACTAGAGTCAATAATCTAGATTACACAGTAATGATTCTAACACCCATGGAGCCTTGGTGCTGATCATGTTTTGCTCGTGGAAGAGGCTTAGTCAACGGGTCTGCAACATTCAGATCCATATGTATCTTGCAAATCTCTACGTCTCCCACCTGGACTTGGTTCCGGATGGAGTTGAAGCATCTCTTGATGTGCTTGGTTCTCTTGTGAAATCTGGATTCCTTTGCCAAGGCAATTGCACCAATATTGTGACAAGAGATTTTCATTGGACCCAATGCACTAGGTACGACACCTAGATCGGATATGAGCTCCTTCATCCAGACTCCTTCATTTGCTGCTTCTGAAGCAGCTATGCACTCCACTTCACATGTAGATCCCGCTATGACTCTTTGTTTAGAACTGCACCAACTGACAGCTCCACCGTTCAATATAGACATGTATTCGGTTTGCGATTTAGAATCGTACGGATCAGTGTCAAAGCTTGCATCGACGTTACCATTTACGACTAGCTCTTTGTCACCTCCATAAATGAGAAACATATCCTTAGTCCTTTTCAGGTATTTCAGGATGTTCTTGACCGTTGTCCAGTGATCCACTCCTGGATTACTTTGGTACCTGCCTGCTAAACTAATAGCAAGGCACACATCAGGTCTGGTACACAGCATTGCATACATGATAGAGCCTATGGCTGAAGCATAGGGAACTTCTTTCATTTTCTCTCTATCTTCTGCAGTGGTCGGGCATTGAGTCTGACTCAATTTCACACCTTGTATTACAGGCAAGAACCCTTTCTTTGCTTGATCCATTTTGAAAATTTTCAAAACTTTATCAAGGTATGTACTTTGTGAAAGTCCAATTAAGCGTCTTGATCTATCTCTATAGATCTTGATGCCCAATATGTAAGCAGCTTCACCGAGGTCTTTCATTGAAAAACTTTTATTCAAGTATCCTTTTATGCTATCCCGACATTCTATATCATTTCCAATCAATAATATGTCGTCCACATATAATATTAGAAATGCTACAGAGCTCCCACTCACTTTCTTGTAAATATAGGCTTCTCCAAAAGTCTGTATAAAACCATATGCTTTGATCACACTATCAAAACATTTATTCCAACTCCGAGAGGCTTGCACCAGTCCATAAATGGATCGCTGGAGCTTGCACACTTTGTTAGCATCCTTTGGATCGACAAAACCTTCTGGTTGCATCATATACAACTCTTCTTCCAGAAATCCATTCAGGAATGCAGTTTTGACATCCATTTGCCAAATTTCATAATCATAAAATGCGGCAATTGCTAACATGATTCGGACAGACTTAAGCATCGCGACGGGTGAGAAAGTCTCATCGTAGTCAACCCCTTGAACTTGTCGAAAACCTTTCGCAACAAGTCGAGCTTTGTAGACAGTAACATTACCATCAACGTCAGTCTTCTTCTTGAAGATCCATTTATTCTTGATGGCTTGCCAATCATGGGGCAAGTCAACCAAAGTCCACACTTTGTTCTCATACATGGATCCCATCTCAGATTTCATGGCCTCAAGCCATTTTGCGGAATCTGGGCTCATCATCGCTTCCTCATAGTTCGTAGGTTCGCCATGGTCAAGTAACATGACCTCCAGAATAGGATTACCATACCACTCTGGTGCGGATCTTACTCTGGTTGACCTACGAGGTTCTGTAGTAACTTGATCTGAAGTTTCATGATCAACATCATTAGCTTCCTCACTTATTGGTGTAGTCATCACAGGAACCAGTTTCTGTGATGAACTATTTTCCAATAAAGGAGCAAGTATAGTTACCTCATCAAGTTCTACTTTCCTTCCACTCACTTCTTTCGAGAGAAACTCCTTCTCTAGAAAGGATCCATTCTTGGCAACGAATGTCTTGCCTTCGGATCAGTGATAGAAGGTGTACCCAATAGTTTCCTTTGGGTATCCTATGAAGACACATTTCTCCGATTTAGGTTCGAGCTTATCAGGTTGAAGCTTTTTCACATAAGCATCGCAGCCCCAAACTTTAAGAAACATCAACTTTGGTTTCTTGCCAAACCACAGTTCATAAGGTGTCGTCTCAATGGATTTTGATGGTGCCCTATTTAACGTGAATGCGGCCGTCTCTAAAGCATAACCCCAAAATGATAGCGGTAAATCAGTAAGAGACATCATAGATCGCACCATATCTAGTAAAGTACGATTATGATGTTGAGACATACCATTACGCTGTGGTGTTCCGGGTGGTGTGAGTTGCGAAACTATTCCGCATTGCTTCAAATGTAATCCAAACTCGTAACTCAAATATTCTCCTCCATGATCAGATCGTAGAAACTTTATTTTCTTGTTATGATGATTTTCAACTTCACTCTGAAATTCTTTGAACTTTTCAAATGTTTCAGACTTATGTTTCATCAAGTAGATATACCCATATCTGCTCAAATCATCTGTGAAGGTGAGAAAATAACGATATCCGCCGCGAGCCTCAACATTCATTGGACCACATACATCAGTATGTATGATTTCCAACAAATCAGTTGCTCGCTCCATAGTTCCGGAGAACGGCGTTTTAGTCATCTTGCCCATGAGGCATGGTTCGCAAGTACCAAGTGATTCATAATCAAGTGATTCCAAAAGTCCATCAGTATGGAGTTTCTTCATGCTCTTTACACCAATATGACCTAAACGGCAGTGCCACAAATAAGTTGCACTATCATTATCAACTCTGCATCTTTTGGCTTCAACATTATTAATATGTTTATCACTACTATCGAGATTCATCAAAAATAGACCACTCTTTAAGGGTGCATGACCATAAAAGATATTACTCATATAAATAGAACAACCATTATTCTCAGATTTAAATGAATAACCGTCTCGCATCAAACAAGATCCAGATATAATGTTCATGCTCAACGCTGGCACCAAATAACAATTATTTAGGTCTAAAACTAATCCCGAAGGTAGATGTAGAGGTAGCGTGCCGACGGCGATCACATCAACTTTGAAACCATTTCCCACGCGCATCATCACCTCGTCCTTGGCCAGTGTCTGCTTAATCCATAGTCCCTGTTTCGAGTTGCAAACATTAGCAACAGAACCAGTATCAAATACCCAGGTGCTACTGCGAGCTCTGGTAAGGTACACATCAATAACATGTATATCACATATACCATTGTTCACCTAGCCATCCTTCTTATCCGCAAAATACTTGGGGCAGTTCCACTTCCAGTGACTAGTCTGCTTGCAGTAGAAGCACTCAGTCTCAGGCTTAGGTCCAGACTTGGGTTTCTTCTCTTGAGCAGCAACTTGTTTGCTGATCTTCTTGAAGTTCCCCTTCTTTTTCCCTTTGCCCTTCTTCTTGAGACTGGTGGTCTTATTGACCATCAACACTTGATGCTCCTTGATTTCTACCTCTGCAGCCTTTAGCATTGCGAAGAGCTTGAGAATTGTCTTATCCATCCCTTTCATATTATAGTTCATCACAAAGCTCTTGTAGCTTGGTGGCAGTGATTGAAGAATTCTGTCAATGACGCTATCATCCGGAAGATTAACTCCCAGTTGAATCAAGTGATTATTATACCCAGACATTCTGAGTATATGCTCACTGACAGAACTATTCTCCTCCATCTTGCAGCTGTAGAACTTATTGGAGACTTCATATCTCTCAATCCGGGCATTTGCTTGAAATATTAACTTCAACTCCTGGAACATCTCATATTCTCCATGACGTTCAAAACGTCGTTGAAGTCCCGGTTCTAAGCTGTAAAGCATGGCACGCTGAACTATCGAGTACTCATCAGCTTTGCTCTGCCAGACGTTCATAACATCTGGTGTTGCTCCTGCAGCAGGTTTGGCACCTAGCGGTGCTTCCAGGACGTAATTCTTCTGTGCAGCAATCAGCATAATCCTCAAGTTACGGACCCAGTCCGTGTAATTGCTACCATCATCTTTAAACTTTTCTTTCTCAAGGAACGCATTAAAATTCTACGGAACAACAACACGAGCCATCTATCTACAACAAACATAGACAAGCAAAATACTATCAGGTACTAAGTTCATGATAAATTTAAGTTCAATTAATCATATTACTTAAGAACTCCCACTTAGATAGACATCCCTCTAATCATCTAAGTGATCACGTGATCCAAATCAACTAAACCATAACCGATCATCACGTGAAATGGAGTAGTTTTCAATGGTGAACATGTAACGCCCCGGATTCGATGCGCCAGGTGTCTGCCGGTTATTCGCCGTCGTTTCCATGTCATTTGCTTGCGTGTTGCATTTTGCCATGTCATCATGTGCATCCCATTTTGCATACGTGTTCGTCTCATGCATCCGAGCATTTTCCCCTTTGTCCGTTTTGCAATCCGACACTCCTATGTCCTCCGGCGTTCCCCTTTTGTCTCCTGTTGTGAGAGGGTGTTAAACTTTCTCGGAATGGCCCGAGGTTTTCCAAGCGGCCTTGGTATAGCACCGGTAGACCGCCTGTCAAGTTTCGTGCCATTTGGAGGTCGTTTGATACTCCAACGGTTAACCGGGGTAACCGTAAATGCCTCTTTTGTGTGCAGCCCAACATCCCTTCAAAGTGGGCCCAAAACCCATCTAAGTCATCTATGCTCTCGGTCGTTCGATCACGATCGCGTGGCCGAAAACCGCACTCCATTTGGACACTCCTAGCTCCCTCTACCTATAAATAGGCCCCTTCCCCTCCATTTTCGCGGATGAAACCCTAGCTTCTCTTTCCTCCCGCCGACGGACACGTCCACCCGCCGCCCGGACATGTCCGCCTGTGCCCGCAGCCAATCGTGGCTTGCCACGTGTCCCCGCCGCCGTCCTCCACTGCGCGCCGCCGCCACGGCCCGAGGAAGACCGGATCAGGCCCGCCCCGGGCCAAATCGGGCCCGCGTAAGCCGCCCGCAGGCGCCCGCCTCGCCGCCCCTCGCAGCTCCGGCCACCAGAGGCTCGCCGGAGCCCACTCCCTCCGCCGCTGTTCCTGTTCCACCCCGCCGCTGGTCGCCCGTCGCCGGGTCCCGTCCCCTCCACCGGCGTCCAGCCCCACCGCCCGAGCGCCCTCCGCCGCGCCGCCGTCGCCCCGGCTTTCCCCGCCGTCCGACCGCCGCCCGGGAAAGCTGACCGCCGCCCGACCCTATTCCTTGGCCCCGAGCGCCGCCGGCCACGGCGCGCCGCCTCCGCCTCCTCGCCGCGCCCACCGCCCGGATCCGCCGGCCGGCCTCCTCGCCGGAGCACCTCCACCTGTTCCTTGCCGGAGATCGGCCGATCCAGCCTCACTGCGCCGCAGTTGACTTTTGCCCTCGAGGTGGTGAAATTCTGTTGTCCCGATGATATTTACATTTTTATGCCCTGTTCATTGCATCATAACTCCATGCATACTACTTCGTTTTGTGCGTGTAATATATCAAAATGTTCATTGAGAGATGCTCTACATTTCATTCCATTGCACCATGTTCATTTGAGCTCATATTGATGCCTGAATCATTGTTGCAAAAGTGCTATATGATGTTAATCTGCTGAAACTGTTATAACTTGATGATTTGTCATTTTTGTTGCATTTGATGTGTGCATCCTATGAGCATGAGCTCTACATGTGTTTTGTGCTTCATCATGCCATCTTCACAGTGGTGTCATCCATGTATTTTTGTGATGCTTGTAGTGAGTGCATCGAGCTCGTGAAGTAGGGTACTTGATGTTGCTGTTTTGCTAGACTGTTTCTGCTATATCTTGATGCTATGTAAACCTGCTGCTACAAGTCATTCTATGCATAATCTGGAGATGTTCACTAAGGATGTTATGTTATACGTATCATGGTCTATCCATTCATGCCCCTGGTTGCATTTATAGCCTTCTGTAACATGTTGCTATCTTGCTCTCAATTTGCTAAATAATGTTGCTGTCAGCCTGTTAGCATTAAGTTCAGTTTTGCCATGAGCCTTGCTAGTGATCCATGCACCCTATGAACTTGCTCTTGCCATGCTTAGCTTCACAAACATGCCTTCTTACTGTTGGTCACCTTGCCATTCCATGTATTGCTCTGTGGTGAGTGGTACACGCTCACCAACATGCCTACTTATTGTTGTTCCTGCCATGTCTGAATCTGTCATATCATTTGCCATGTTTACATGGGTGCCATCATATTTTCTGTGCCCTTTTGGCTCATGGTCAGTAAGGGACTTTTGTTATATGAGATTAGTAGATTCATGCCATGCCTTTTTTTGCCATGTTAAGTTCCTGTAATATGTTGTTTGATAGCTCTAAACATTGCAACCTGATGTTATTTCTGCTAAGCCTGAAACTGTTATTATTTGCAATCTTGCCATGTCCTTTTGAGCATGTTCCATTGTTTTCTGGAGATAGCTCAGTGTTCATCTTTTGTCATGCTTTACCTGTACTTCATGCCCATGCCTTTTGTTCTTATGTTGGGGTGCTGTAGCTTGTTGTTTTGATGCTTCCTAGATGCCTAGTTGCTGTTTTGGACAGCTTGTCCTTTAAACTTGTAGAGTGTATGTGTTGAATCGTTGCTCCGTTTTGAGTGTGCTCTATATGAAACTTGCTTGATTTTGCATGTAGTTTCATATTATCATGTTGCATCCTTGTTTTGAGGTGTTTGCTTGATGTTTGGATGCAATTTGCATCAGTGCCATGTTTAACTTGTTTTGCTTATATCTTCTAGGCCGTAGATCCGAATCTAATGAACTTTATATGTAACTTGACTAGAATTTTGTGTAGATCATCTTGGTGCATCTTAACGTGCTGTTTAACAACTTGAACATAAGGTTTATTCAGTTCTGGAACAATTCCTAAATTTGCATATGAGGACTTACCGGAATTATTATATGTTGTTTCCGGCCTCATTTAAACTTGCCTTGATGTGTTGCTCTTGTATGCATCATCTCTTGCCATGAGTAGCTCCATCTAGCTTTGTCATGCATCATGCTTGTTGTGCATCATGTCTTGTTTATGTGTGGTGTGTTTACTATGTTGTGTGCTCCTCGATAGTTCCCGTTTCGTTGCGATCGTGAGGATTCGTTCGTCTCTGCTTGGTTCGTCTTTGTGGCTTCATCTTCTTCATGGACTCGTTCTTCTTCCTTGCAGGATTTCAGGCAAGATGACCGCTACCCTGGATCTCACTACTATCATTGCTATGCTAGTTGCTTCGTTCTATCGCTATGCTGCGCTTCCTATCACTTGTTCTTCAAGCCTCCCCAAATTGCCATGAACCTCTAACCTTTGACACCCTTCCTAGCAAACCGTTGTTTGGCTATGTTACCGCTTTGCTCAGCCCCTCTTATAGCGTTGTTAGTTGCAGGTGAAGTTGAAGATTGCTCCATGGTGGACAGGGTTATGTTGGGATATCACAATACCTCTTATATTATTAATGCATCTATATATTTGGTAAAGGGTGGAAGGCTCGCCCTTATGCCTGGTGTTTTGTTCCACTCTTGCCGCCCTAGTTTCCGTCATACCGGTATTATGTTCCCGGATTTTGCGTTCCTTACGCGGTTGGGTGATTTATGGGACCCCCTTGACAGTTCGCTTTGAATAAAACTCCTCCAGCAAGGCCCAACCTTGGTTTTACCATTTGCCTCACCACCACCTACTTTTCCCTTGGGAGTCGCTCTCTCGAGGGTCATCTTTATTCAGCCCCCCCGGGCCAATGCTTGTCTAAGTGTTGGTCCGAACTAGAGCCACTTGCAGCGCCACCTCGGGGAAACTTGAGGTCTGGTTTTAGTTGTACGTAGTGTTCATCCGGTGTTGCCCTGAGAACGAGATATGTGCAGCTCCTATCGGGATTGTCGACGCATCGGGCGGTCTTGCTGGACTTGTTTTACCATTGTCGAAATGTCTTGTAGACTGGGATTCCGAGACTGATCGGGTCTTCCTGGGAGAAGGAATATCCTTCGTTGATCGCGAGAGCTTATCATGGGCTAAGTTGGGACATCCCTGCAGGGTATAAACTTTCGAGAGTCGTGCCCGCGGTTATGTGGCAGATGGGAATTTGTTAATGTCCGGTTGTAGATAACTTGATAACAGATCCGAATTAAAACGCATCAACCATGTGTGTAGCCGTGATGGTCTCTTTTCGGCGGAGTCCGAGAAGTGAACACGGTCTTTGGTTATGTTTGACGTAAGTAGGAGTTCAGGATCACCTCTTGATCATTGCTAGCTTCACGACCATTCCTTTGCTTCTCTTCTCGCTCTCATTTGCGTATGTTAGCCACCATATATGCTTAGTCATTGCTGCAACCTCACCACTTTACCCCTTCCTTACCCATTAAGCTTTGCTAGTGTTGATACCCATGGTTATGGGATTGCTAAGTCCTCGTGGCTCATAGATTACTACAACAACAGTTGCAGGTACAGGTTATACGATGATCTTGACACGAGAGCGATGTTTGCTTGTTTTGGAGTTCTTCTTCTGCTTCATCTTCGATCAGGGGATAGATTCCAGGTCGGCAGCCTGGGCTAGCAGGGTGGATGTCGTTTGAGTTTCTGTTTGTGTTTCATCCGTAGCCGGATGGTGCTCTTATGTAAGATGATGTTGTATTCGTGTGGCATTGTATGCCTTATGTATGTATCCCTTTCTATTATGTAATGTTGATGTAATGATATCCACCTTGCAAAAGCGTCTTCAAGATGCGCTTCTATCCTTGGTGGGACCTTCGAGTTCCTTTAGGATAGGGTCACATCTTGGGCGTGACAAGTTGGTATCAGAGCCTCGACCGACCCTAGGAGCCCCCTTGATTGATCATGTAGTTTGGCTTTTGTTGAGTCTAAAAGAAAACTATTTTCGGATCTAGTTAAATCGGAGAGTAGGAATTCTTTTTTCTCCTCAGCCTCTTCGTCGCTCTGGTAAGGAATCTTGACGTAGGTGTTTTGGACTACTTCTTTTCCCTTTCAAATTTTTCTTTTGGATCACGTGGTTAGTTTTTCGTTTGTTGGTTCTCAGCTCTTTTTATCCGGTGCATTTCTCGTCAAGTCGACTCAAACCTCTTTGTCTTTATCGAGATCAATCCTCAGTTCATCCTCTGACGTCGTTGTTTTTCCCTGGCTGAAGTTGTCTTTGTTTTTTCCACCCGCCCACCCCTTTTTCTTCTTGGAGCCGGAGCCTGTAATCGAGTATCCATCCTACTCGTGTGAAGTCTTTGCCTTCTTTCTTCAATGTTTCCAACCGGGGTTTTCTCTTCAAGATATTCGTCGGTTTCCCCTTCCAAGTTGCCTTTGTTTTCCCGCCCTCCCACCCTCTTCTTTCCGGAGTTTGAGTCTGTTTCGAGCATCAATTTCATTCATGTGGAGCCTCTTCAGTCTTTCGTCAATTATTTCAACCAGTGAATTCTCGTCTCGCTTGTCATTCTTCACCCCTTTGTTTTTCCGACGCACTCAATTCAAGTTTTTTCGTGTTGATCACATTCTTTTCCTTGGATCAAGTGTTCTCCCTGCTCGTTCGCCTCTCGCTATTCAATCATTCCAGAGTTCGGAAGACATCTCAGGAGATTTGTCTGTGTTCCAATTAATTCGAGGTTGTCACCTCATTGAAATATTTCAATTGTTCCGGTGCATCATCTATCTTTTCATCATCCCTTTCCAACGGTGTTTTTCTCTTCAGTGGGCCCTAACCCACAGGTCTTTTCCCGGGATCTTACCTGACTCTTCTAATTATTCCGGAGCCATTCCTAATTCTTTTCAAGTGTGACGTAAGAATGTATTTCATCAGTCAGATGCCATCTCCAAGATCGCTTTCAAATTCTTTTCATCTTTTGTTCAACCCTTCCTCTTTTTCATTCTCCCGGAGTATCTCAGTAATTTTCGTGGTGTTTTCCCATCGTCATTTGAAGACCGAAGAAGAGTTTTTCCTCTAAATCTTGCCCATTCTCCCGGAGATTCGTGGTGCTAGCTTCATGTTATCCTCCAAATTATTCCGTTTGTCAGAGATTTTTCTTAACCATCCGGAGTATTTCAGGAGTTGATTTCTGTTTCGCTTCACCGGAGACCATCATTCCAGAAGAATTCTTCATCCTCACATTCCAGCTATCGTTATCCAATTATCCCGGTGCTTCGTTCAAGTGTTCTTTAATCAGCTCATGATCTCTTCGTTCTTTTGCATCTAAATCCCCTCTAGCATATTTATTCTTCTAATTCTTCCCGTCGATTCATTCCTTTTCATCAGTCATTTTCGAATTCTTATGGTGGTCCGTTCAAGATTCTTTTTCCTTGATTATCATATTAATTCATTCGTTCTTTCCAATCCTACCGGTGGTTCATGAAGACCTTCTCAAGTTTGCGACATGTCACTTCTCAGTCCTTTTCAAGAAGAATAAGTAGTATGCAAAATCCATTGCTTGTCATCAATTTAATTTGATGAAGGATAAGCATACAATAAATCTTATTCTTATTTCCTCAAAGTGATTAATCCCTTCCTTCGGAGTTTGTTCTTGATGAATAAATTCTAGTTTCAAGTGTTTTCATCTTTTCTTTTCCGGAGTTCAAATTTCCTCGGCCATTTCGTCGGAACCTCCATCTAAATCATTGCAAGGCTTTAGTCTTATTCTTTTCATCCTTTAATTCTATCTCATCATCCTTTTTGTTATCAGAGTTCCTCACGATGGTTCTTCATGATTTAATTCTTTCCTCAAGTATTCATCAAGATTCTTGTTCAAGGAGTTCAAGTATCTTTTGTTCTCGCATCTCGAAGTGCAATTAATTCTTCGTATTATTTTGAAATGGAGTTTTGCATTTCTTCGTTCTTCTCAGCTATCCAATCATTTCCGTTTGTGGCCGGTTATCACCTTATGATCTTGAGATGTTACCTATAAGACCACAACAAGCTTATTCTTTTCGTTGTTGATTTACTCAACAACTCCGTTCAATCCTTTCTTCCAAGGTTGCTTTCTAGTTCATTCGTGGTAGAAGATGTCATCTTCTTCTCCGTTCCTTTCATTCAACTTTTTCAATTCTTCCGGAGGCATTGTGTTGTTCCTCTCGTCAACTATCATTCCATTTTGTCAATCTCAGTTCCAACTCTTTCCATGTTCAGCCGGAGTGCTGCCTAAATCCTTTCAGTCTTATTCGTTCCTTATCTCGTTCTAACCGGAGTGGTTTCATAGTCTATCTGATTCCGTGAGCTTTCGATTCTCGTCATTCTCGTCGTTCCTCTCTTCTTCTTGAGTGCTCTCGATTATTTGCTTCTTCTCTTGAGTTCTTGTTTCACCTCTCCTCTTTTCCTCCCCGTCTCGGTCCTAAGATCTCGGGACGAGATCTCTTGTTAGTGGAGGAGAGTTGTAACGCCCCGGATTCGATGCGCCAGGTGTCTGCCAGTTATTCGCCGTTGTTGCCATGTCATTTGCTTCTGTGTTGCATTTTTCCATGTCATCATGTGCATCTCATTTTGCATACATGTTCATCTCATGCATCCGAGCATTTTCCCCTTTGTCCATTTTGCAATCCGACACTCCTATGTCCTCCAGCGTTCCCCTTTTGTCTCCTGTTGTGAGCGGGTGTTAAACTTTCTCGGAATGGCCCGAGGTTTGCCAAGCAGCCTTGGTATAGCACCGGTAGACCTCCTGTCAAGTTTCGTGCCATTTGGAGGTCGTTTGATACTCCAACGGTTAACCGGGGTAACCGTAAAAGCCTCTTTTGTGTGCAGCCCAACATCCCTTCAAAGTGTCCCAAAACCCATCTAAGTCATCTCCATGCTCTCGGTCGTTCGATCACGATCGCGTGGCCGAAAACCGCACTCCATTTGGACACTCCTAGCTCCCTCTACCTATAAATAGGCCCCTTCCCCTCCATTTTCGCGGATGAAACCCTAGCTTCTCTCTCCTCCCGCCGACGGATACGTCCACCCGCCGCCCGGACATGTCCGCCCGTGCCCGCAGCCAATCGTGGCTTGCCACGTGTCCCCGCCGCCTCCTCCACTGCGCGCCGCCGCCCCGGGCCAGATCGAGCCCGCGTAAGCCGCCCGCAGGCACCCGCCTCACCGCCCCTCGCAGCTCCGGCCACCGGAGGCTCGTCGGAGCCCGCGCCCTCCGCCACTGTTCCTGTTCCGCCCCGCCGCCGGATCGCCTTCGCCGCCGGTCGCCCATCGCCGGGTCCCGTCCCCTCCACCGGCGTCCAGCCCCGTCGCCCGAGCGCCCTCCGACGCGCCGTCGTCGCCCCGGCTTTCCCCGCCGTCCGACCGCCGCCCGGGAAAGCTCGCCGCCGCCCGACCCTCTTCCTCGGCCCCGAGCGCCGCCGGCCACGGCACGCTGCCTCCGCCTCCTCGCCGCGCCCACCGCCCGGATCCGCCGGCCGGCCTCCTCGCCGGAGCACCTCCACCTGTTCCTTGCCGGAGATCGGCCGATCCAGCCTCACCGCGCCGCCGTTGACTTTTGCCCTCGAGGTGGTGAAATTCTGCTAAGTCCCGACGATATTTATGTTTTTATGCCCTGTTCATTGCATCATAACTCCATGCATACTGCTTCGTTTTGTGCGTGTAATATATCAAAATGTTCATTGAGAGATGCTCTACATTTCATTCCATTGCACCATGTTCATTTGAGCTCATCTTGATGCCTGAATCATCATTGAAAAAGTGCTATATGATGTTAATCTGCTGAAACTGTTATAACTTGATGAATTTGATGTGTGCATCCTATGAGCATGAGCTCTACATGTGTTTTGTGCTTCATCATGCCATCTTCACAGTGGTGCCATCCATGTATTTTTGTGATGCTTGTAATGAGTGCATCGAGCTCTTGAAGTAGGGTACTTGCTGTTGCTGTTTTGCTAGACTGTTTCTGCTATATCTTAATGCTATGTAAACCTGCTGCTACAAGTCATTCTATGCATAATCTGGAGATGTTCACTAAGGATGTTTTGTTACACGTATCATGCTCTATCCATTCATGCCCCTGGTTGCCTTTATAGCCTTCTGTAACATGTTGCTATCTTGCTCTCAAATTGCTAAATAATGTTGCTGTCAGCCTGTTAGCATTAAGTTCAGTTTTGCCATGAGCCTTGCTAGTGATCCATGCACCCTATGAACTTGCTCTTGCCATGCTTAGCTTCACAAACATGCCCTCTTACTGTTGGTCACCTTGCCATTCCATGTATTGCTCTGTGGTGAGTGGTACAAGCTCACCAACATGCCTACTTATTGTTGTTCCTGCCATGTCTGAATCTGTCATATCATTTGCCATATTTACATGGGTGCCATCATATTTTCTGTGCCCTTTTGGCTCATGGTCAGTAAGGGACTTTTGTTATATGAGATTGGTAGATTCATGCCATGCCTTTGTTTTCCATGTTAAGTTCTGGTAACATGTTGTTTGATAGCTCTAAACGTTGCAACCTGATGTTATTTCTGCTAAGCCTGAAACTGTTATTATTTGCAATCTTGCCATGTCCTTTTGAGCATGTTCTATTGTTTTCTGGAGATAGCTCAGTGTTCATCTTTTATCACGCTTTACCTGTACTTCATGCCCATGCCTTTTGTTCTTATGTTGGGGTGCTGTAGCTTGTTTTTTTGATGCTTCCTAGATGCCTAGTTGCTGTTTTGGACAGCTTGTCCTTTAAACTTGTAGAGTGTATGTGTTGAATCGTTGCTCCGTTTTGAGTGTGCTCTATATGAAACTTGCTTGATTTTGCATGTAGTTTCATATTATCATGTTGCATCCTTGTTTTGAGGTGTTTTCTTGATGTTTGGATGCAATTTGCATCAGTGCCATGTTTAACTTGTTTTGCTCATATCTTCTAGGCCGTAGATCCGAATCTAATGAACTTTATATGTAACTTGACTAGAATTTCGTGTAGATCATCTTGGTGCATCTTAACGTGCTGTTTAACAACTTGAACATAAGGTTTATTCAGTTCTGGAACAATTCCTAAATTTGCATATGAGGACTTACCGGAATTGTTATATGTTGTTTTCGGCCTCATTTAAACTTGCCTTGATGTGTTGCTCTTGTATGCATCATCTCTTGCCATGAGTAGCTCCATCTAGCTTTGTCGTGCATCATGCTTGTTGTGCATCATGTCTCGTTTACGTGTGGTCTGTTTACTATGTTGTGTGCTCCTCGATAGTTCCCGTTTCGTTGCGATCGTGAGGATTCGTTCGTCTCTGCTTGGTTCGTCTTTGTGGCTTCATCTTCTTCATGGAATCGTTCTTCTTCCTTGCGGGATTTCAGGCAAGATGACCGCTACCCTGGATCTCACTACTATCATTGCTATGCTAGTTGCTTCGTTCTATTGCTATGCTGCGCTTCCTATCACTTGTTCTTCAAGCCTCCCCAAATTGCCATGAACCTCTAACCTTTGACACCCTTCCTAGCAAACCGTTGTTTGGCTATGTTACCGCTTTGCTCAGCCCCTCTTATAGCGTTGTTAGTTGCAGGTGAAGTTGAAGATTGCTCCATGGTGGACAGGGTTATGTTGGGATATCACAGTATCTCTTATATTATTAATACATCTATATATTTGGTAAAGGGTGGAAGGCTCGGCCTTATGCCTGGTGTTTTGTTCCACTCTTGCCGCCCTAGTTTCCGTCATACCGGTATTATGTTCCCGGATTTTGCGTTCCTTACGCGGTTGGGTGATTTATGGGACCCCCTTGACAGTTCGCTTTGAATAAAACTCCTCCAGCAAGGCCCAACCTTGGTTTTACCATTTGCCTCACCACCACCTACTTTTCCCTTGGGAGTCGCTCTCTCGAGGGTCATCTTTATTCAGCCCCCCCGGGCCAATGCTTGTCTAAGTGTTGGTCCGAACTAGAGCCACTTGCAGCGCCACCTTGGGGAAACTTGAGGTCCGGTTTTAGTTGTACGTAGTATTCATCCAGTGTTGCCCTGAGAACGAGATATGTGCAGCTCCTATCGGGATTGTCGGCGCATCAGGTGGTCTTGCTGGACTTGTTTTACCATTGTCGAAATGTCTTGTAAACCGGGATTCCGAGACTGATCGGGTCTTCCTGGGAGAAGGAATATCCTTTGTTGATTGCAAGAGCTTATCATGGGCTAAGTTGGGACACCCCTGCAGGGTATAAACTTTCGAGAGCCGTGCCCGCGGTTATGTGGCAGATGGGAATTTGTTAATGTCCGGTTGTAGATAACTTGATAACAGATCCGAATTAAAACGCATCAACCATGTGTGTAGCCGTGATGGTCTCTTTACGGCGGAGTCCGGGAAGTGAACACGGTCTTTGGGTTATGTTTGACGTAAGTACTAGTTCAGGATCACCTCTTGATCATTGCTAGCTTCACGACCGTTCCTTTGCTTCTCTTCTCGCTCTCATTTGCGTATGTTAGCCACCATATATTCTTAGTCGTTGCTGCAACCTCACCACTTTACCCCTTCCTTACCCATTAAGCTTTGCTAGTCTTGATACCCATGGTAACGGGATTGCTGAGTCCTCGTGGCTCACAGATTACTACAACAACAGTTGCAGGTACAGGTTATACGATGAACTTGACGCGAGAGCGATGTTTGCTTGTTTTGGAGTTCTTCTTCTGCTTCATCTTCGATCAGCGGATAGGTTCCAGGTCGGCAGCCTGGGCTAGCAGGGTGGATGTCGTTTGAGTTTTTGTTTGTGTTTCATCCGTAGCCGGATGGTGCTCTTATGTAAGATGATGTTGTATTCGTGTGGCACTGTATGCCTTATGTATGTATCCCTTTCTATTATGTAATGTTGATGTAATGATATCCACCTTGCAAAAGCGTCTTCAAGATGCGCTTCTATCCTTGGTGGGACCTTCGAGTTCCTTTAGGATAGGGTCGCATCTTGGGCGTGACAGAACATCACTATGTTGATCATATCTACTATATGATTCACGCTCGACCTTTCGGTCTCAGTGTTCCAAGGCCATATCTGCATATGCTAGGCTCGTCAAGTTTAACCTGAGTATTCTGCGTGTGCAAAACTGGCTTGCACCCATTGTAGATGGACGTAGAGCTTATCAGACCCGATCATCACGTGGTGTCTGGGCACGACGAACTTTGGCAACGGTGCATACTCAGGGAGAACACTTTTATCTTGAAATTTAGTGAGAGATCATCTTATAATATCAATCAAAGCAAGATAAGATTCATAAAAGATAAACATCACATGCAATCAATATAAGTGATATGATATGGCCATCATCATCTTGTGCTTGTGATCTCCATCTCCGAAGCACCATCATGATCACCATCTTCACCGGTGCGACAACTTGATCTCCATCGTAGTATCATTGTCGTCTCGCCAACTATTGCTTCTACGACTATCGCTACCGCTTAGTGAAAAAGTAAAGCAATTACAGGGCGATTGCATTGCATACAATAAAGTAAACCATATGGCTCCTGCCAGTTGCCGATAACTCGGTTACAAAACATGATCATGATACGTATCCAACGTATCTATAATTTTTGATTGTTCCATGCTATTATATTACCTCTTTTGGATGTTTATGGGCTTTATTTTACACATTTATATCATTTTTGGGACTAACTTACTAACCGTAGGCCCAACCCATATTGCTGTTTTTTTGCCTATTTCAGTATTTCGAAGAAAAGGAATATGAAACGGAGTCCAAACGGAGTGAAACCTTCGAGAGCATGATTTTTGGAAAGAACGTGATCCAGAGAGCTTGGAGTGCAAGTCAAGAAGCTTCCGAGGGCCCCACAAGATAGGGGTCGCGCCCCCCTGTAGGGCGCGCCCCCTTGTCTCGTGGGCCCCTCGGGCGGCCACCGACATACTTCTTCCTCCTATATATACCTACGTACCCCGAAAACATCCAAGGAGCACCACAAAACACAATTTCCATCGTCGTAACCTTCTGTATCTGGGAGATCCCATCTTGGAGCCTTCGCCGGCACTCTACCGGAGGGGGAATCAACCACGGAGGGCCTCTACATCAACATTCTGCCCCTCCGATGAGTTGTGAGTAGTTTAGCACAGACCTACGGGTCCATAGTTATTAGCTAGATGGCTTCTTCTCTCTTTTTGGATCTCAATACAATGTTCTCCCCCTCTCTTGTGGAGATCTATTCGATGTAAACTCTTTTTGCGGTGTGTTTGTCGAGATCCGATGAATTGTGGGTTTATGATCAAGTTTATCTATGAATAAATATTTGAATCTTCTCTGAATTCTTTTATGTATGATTGAGTTATCTTTGCAACTCTCTTCGAATTATCAGTTTGGTTTTGCCTACTAGATTGGTCTTTCTTGCCATGGGAGAAGTGCTTAGCTTTGGGTTCAATCTTGCGGTGTCCTTACCCAGTGACAGATAGGGTTGCAAGGCACGTATTGTATTGTTGCCATCGAGGATAACAAGATGGGGTTTATATCATATTGCATGAGTTTATCCCTCTACATCATGTCATCTTGCTTAATGCGTTACTCTATTCTTATGAACTTAATACCCTAGATGCAGGCAGGAGTCGGTTGATGTGTAGAGTAATAGTAGTAGATGCAGGCAGGAGTCGGTCTACTTGTTATGGACGTGATGCCTATATACATGATCATGCCTAGATAATCTCATAACTATGCGCTTTTCTATCAATTGCTCGACAGTAATTTGTTCACCCACCGTAATACTTATGCTATCTTGAGAGAAGCCACTAGTGAAACCTATGGCCCCCGAGTCTATCTCTTATCATATTTGCTTTCAATCTACTTTTATTTGCATCTTTACTTTTTGCATCTATATTATAAAATACCAAAAATATATGTATCTTATCATACTATCTTTGTTAGATCTCACTTTCACAAGTGGCCGTGAAGGGATCGACAACCCCTTTATTGCGTTGGTTGCGAGTTCTCGGTTTGTTTGTGTAGGTGCATGGGACTTTTGAGGAGCCTCCTACTGGATTGATACCTTGGTTCTCAAAACTGAGGGAAATACTTACGCTACAATTTGCTGCATCGCCCTTTCCTCTTCGAGGAAAACCAACGCAAGATCAAGACGTAGCAAGAAGGATTTCTGGCGCCGTTGCCGGGGAGGTCTTCGCTCAAGTCAAGACATACCAAGTACCCATCACAAGCCCATCTCCCTCGCATTTACATTATTTGCCATTTGCCTCTCATTTTCCTCTCCCCCACTTCACCCTTGCCGTTTTATTCGCCCTCTCTTTCTCAATCTCCTCCTCTCTCTTCGCTTGCCTTCTTTTGTGTGCTTGTTTGCTTGTTTGACTTTATGGCCGCGCCTAAGGGCCCTGACCACCTTCTCAGAAGGATGGATGAGATTGAACCTAATATTAGAAGCTTTATGAATTTGCAATTTGAGCATAATAATTTCTTTAGAAAAGAGCTTAAGGAACAAAAAAGTTTTTTGGGGTTTATGAACAAAGAGCTTGATGATATGAATAAAGAATTGTATGGTGTTAACGCTCAAATTACCCGGCTTGAAAATGCTATAGCCAAAATTTCTGACAAGCAAGCCACCTTAGTCAATAAGATGGCCACTAAACCAGAAAAACTACATGAAAATAATGATGAGGATCTTAAAGTTATTGATGCGTCTCCGATTAGATCTATGTTTTGCAATATGAATTTTGATGATTATGGGAGTGATGATGAATCAACCTTGCCTAGAAGGCGTCCCAAGAATTCGAAGTCTTTAGATCTTAATGCTAAATTTGGTAAAAGTGAGATTGGAGAATCCTCTACTTCTAATAATATTGAACCTTCCATCTCGGATTTCAAGGAATTTGATTATGATAATTGTTCTTTAAAAGGGTGTATTTCCTTGTTGCAATCTGTTGTTAATTCTCCTCATGCTTATAGTCAAAACAAAGCTTTTACCAAACATATTGTTGATGCCTTGATGCAATCTTATGACGAAAAACTTAATTTGGAAGTTTCTATACCTAGAAAACTTAATGATGAGTGGGAACCTACTATAAAGATTAGAATTAAAGATTATGAGTGTTTTGCTTTATGTGATTTGGGTGCTAGTGTTTCCACGATTCCGAAAACTTTATGTGATATTCTAGGTTTCCATGATCTTGATGATTGCTCTTTAAATTTGCACCTTGCGGATTCCACCATTAAAAAGCCTATGGGAAGGATCAATGATGTTCTTATTGTTGCAAATAGAAAGTTGGTGCCCGTAGATTTTATCGTTCTTGATATAGATTGCAATCTTTCTTGCCCTATTATTCTTGGTAGACCTTTCCTTAGAACGATTGGTGCGATTATTGATATGAAGGAAGGGAACATTAGATTCCAATTTCCCATAAAGAAAGGCATGGAGCACTTTCCAAGAAAGAAAGTCAAATTACCTTATGAATCTATCATGCGTGATACTTACGAATTTAGTGCCAAAGATGGCACTCGTTAGATCTATCTTTGCTTTTCATGCCTAGCTAGGGGCGTTAAACGATAGCGCTAGTTGGGAGGCAACCCAATTTTCTTTATGTTTTTTTTGTTTTTGCTCCTATTTAGTAATAAACTTGCATCTACCTTCTGTTTATATGTGTTTTTATCTTTTAATTAGTGTTTGTGCCAAGTAGAACCTATAGGATAACATACGATGATAGTTGATTTGATTCTGCTCAAAAACAGAAACTTTACACGCACGAATATAATTTTTTTAAATCACACGAACGTGATTTTGCGTTGATTCTTTTTGATTCTGTTCAATAAACAAATTTTCCAGGACTTCCTATTTTGGTAGGATTTTTAGAGTTCCATAAGTTTGCGTTAGTTACAGATTTCTACAGACTGTTCTGTTTTTGACAGATTCTGTTTTTCGTGTGTTGTTTGCTTATTTCAATGCATCTATGGCTAGTAAATTAGTTTATAAACCATAAGGAAGTTGGAATACAGTAGGTTTAACACCAAAATAAATAAAGAATGAGTTCATTGCAGTACCTTATGTGGTGGTTTTGTTTTCTTTCACTAACGGAGCTTATAAGATTTCCTGTTGAGTTTTGTGTTGTGAAGTTTTCAAGTTTTGGGTAAAGCTTTTATGGACTATGGAATAAGGAGTGGCAAGAGCCTAAGCTTGGGGATGCCCATGGCACCCCAAGATATTCAAAAATAGCCAAAAGCCCAAGCTTGGGGATGCCCCGGGAAGGCTTCCCCTCTTTCGTCTTCGTTCATTGGTAACTTTACTTGGAGCTATATTTTTATTCGCCACATGATATGTGTTTTGCTTGGAGCGTCGTGTATTATATTAGTATTTGCTTTTTAGTTTACCACAATCATCCTTGCTGTACACACCTTTTGGGAGAAGCCTATTTGATTAGAATTTGCTAGAATACTCTATGTGCTTCACTTATATCTTTTGAGCTTGATAGTTTTTGTTCTAGTGCTTCACTTATATCTTTTAGAGCACGGTGGTGTCTTAATTTTGAAGAAATTGCTAGTCTCTCATGCTTCACTTATATTATTTTGAGAGTCTTTTAGAACAGCATGGTATTTGCTATGATTACAAAGTTGGTCCTAGAATGATGAGCATCCAAGTTGGGTATAATAAAAACTATCATAGAAAAGAATTGGATGCTATGATCAATATGATGCTTGATAATTGTTTTGAGATATGGAGGTAGTGATATTAGAGTCATGCTAGTTGAGGTGATTATGAAAAATACTTGTGTTAAGGGTTGTGATTCCCGTAGCATGCACGTATGGTGAACCGCTTTGTGATGAAGTTGGAGCACAACTTTATTTATTGAGTGTCTTCCTTATGAGTGGCGGTCGGGGACGAGCGATGGTCTTTTCCTACCAATCATCCCCCTAGGAGCATGCGCGTAGTGCTTTGGTTTTTGATGACTTCTAAATTTTTGCAACAAGTACATGAGTTCTTTTGATTAATGTTGAGTCCATGGATTATACGCACCCTTTCACCCTTCCATTATTGCTAGCCTCTCTTGTACCGTGCAACTTTCGCTGGTACCATACACCCACCATTTACCTTCCTCAAAACAGCCACCATACCTACCTATTATGTCATTTCCATAGCCATTCCGAGATATATTGCCATGCAAATTTCCACCGTTCCGTTCATATGACACACATTACTTTTGTCATATTGCTTTTTGCATGATCATGTAGTTGACATTGTATTTGTGGCAAGGCCACCTTCATAATTTTCATACATGTTGCTCTTGATTCATTGCATATCCCGGTACACCGCAGGAGGCATTCATATAGATTCATATCTTGTTCTAGATTTGAGTTGTAAATCCATAAAAGTGTGATGATCTTCATTATTAGAGCATTGTCCTAGTGAGGAAAGGATGATGAAGACTATGATTCCCCCACAAGTCGGGATGAGACTTCGGACTTTACAAAAAGAAAAAAAGAGAAAGGCCAAAAAGAAAAAAAGAGAAGGCCAAAGAAAAAAGAAGAAGAAGAAAATGAAAAAGAAAAAAAGAGAAAAAAATAATAAAATGAGAGAAAAAGAGAGAAGGGACAATGCTACTATCTCTTTTTCCACACTTGTGCTTCAAAATAGCACCATGATCTTCATGATAGAGAGTCTCATATGTTGTCACTTTCATATACTAGTGGGAATTTTTCATTATAGAACTTGGCTTGTATATTCCAATGATGGGCTTCCTCAAAAGTGCCCTAGGTCTTCGTGAGCAAGCAAGTTGGATGCACCCCACTTAGTTTCTTTTATTGAGCTTACATATATTTATAGCTCTAGTGCATCTGTTGCATGGCAATCCCTACTCACTCACATTGATATCTATTGATGGGCATCTCCATAGCCCGTTGATACGCCTAGTTGATGTGAGACTATCTTCTCCTTTTTTGTCTTCTCCACAACCACCATTCTATTCCACATATAGTGCTATGTCCATGGCTCACGCTCATGTATTGCGTGAAAGTTCAAAGAGTTTGAAATTATTAAAGTATGAAACAATTGCTTGGCTTGTCATCGGGGTTGTGCATGATTAAATACTTTGTGTGATGAAGATAGAGCAACAACCAGACTATATGATTTTGTAGGGATAACTTTCTTTAGCCATGTTATTTTGAGAAGACGTGATTACTTTGATTAGTATGCTTGAAGTATCACCATTTTCATGTTAATATAAACTTTTATTTTGTATCATTTGGATCTGAACATTCATGCCACAATAAAGAAAATTACATTAAGAATTATGCTAGGTAGCATTCCACATCAAAAATTCTCTTTTTATCATTTACCTACTCGAGGACGAGCAGGAATTAAGCTTGGTACGTCTCCAACGTATCTATAATTTTTGATTGTTCCATGCTATTATATTACCTCTTTTGGATGTTTATGGGCTTTATTTTACACATTTATATCATTTTTGGGACTAACCTACTAACCGGAGGCCCAGCCCATATTCCTGTTTTTTTTTTGCTTATTTCAGTATTTCGAAGAAAAGGAATATCAAACGGAGTCCAAATGGAATGAAACCTTCGGGAGCATGATTTTTTGAACGAACGTGATCCGGAGAGCTTGGAGTGCAAGTCAAGAAGCTTCCGAGGGTCCCACGAGATAGGGGGGCGCCCCCCCTGTAGGGCACGGCCCCCTGTCTCGTGGGCCCCTCAGGCGGCCACCGACGTACTTCTTCCTCCTATATATACCTACGTACCCCGAAAACATCCAAGGAGCACCACGAAACACAATTTCCACCGCCGTAACCTTCTGTATCCGCGAGATCCCATCTTGGAGCCTTCGCCGGCACTCTGCCGAAGGGGGAATCAACCATGGAGGGCCTCTACATCAACATCCTTGCCCCTCCGATGAGTTGTGAGTAGTTTACCACAGACCTACGGGTCCATAGTTATTAGCTAGATGGCTTCTTCTCTCTTTTTGGATCTCAATACAATGTTCTCCCCCTCTCTTGTGGAGATCTATTCGATGTAAACTCTTTTTGCGGTGTGTTTGTCGAGATCCGATGAATAGTGGGTTTATGATCAAGTTTATCTATGAATAAATATTTGAATCTTCTCTGAATTCTTTTATGTATGATTGAGTTATCTTTGCAAGTCTCTTCGAATTATCAGTTTGGTTTGGCCTACTAGATTGGTCTTTCTTGCCATGGGAGAAGTGCTTAGCTTTGGGTTCAATATTGCGGTGTCCTTACCCAGTGACAAAAAGGGTTGCAAGGCACGTATTGTATTGTTGCCATTGAGGATAACAAGATGGGGTTTATATCATATTGCATGAGTTTATCCCTCTACATCATGTCATCTTGCTTAATGCGTTACTCTGTTCTTATGAACTTAATACTCTAGATGCAGGCAGGAGTCAGTCGATGTGTGGAGTAATAGTAGTAGATGCAGGCAGGAGTCGGTCTACTTGTTATGGACGTGATGCCTATATACATGATCATGCCTAGATAATCTCATAACTATGCGCTTTTCTATCAATTCCTCGACAGTAATTTGTTCACCCACCGTAATACTTATGCTATCTTGAGAGAAGCCACTAGTGAAACCTATGGCCCTCGGGTCTATCTCTTATCATATTTGCTTTCAATCTACCTTTATTTGCATCTTTACTTTTTGCATCTATATTATAAAATACCAAAAATATATTTATCTTATCATACTATCTTTATTAGATCTCACTTTCGCAAGTGGCCGCGAAGGGATTGACAACCCCTTTATTGCGTTGGTTGCGAGTTCTCAGTTTGTTTGTGTAGGTGCGCGGGACTTTTGAGGAGCCTCCTACTGGATTGATACCTTGGTTCTCAAAACTGAGGGAAATACTTACGCTGCACTTTGCTGCATCACCCTCTCCTCTTCAAGGAAAACCAACGCAAGCTCAAGACGTAGCAGATCATCTCATACAATAAAATATAGCATCACGTCTTGACCATATCACATCACAACATGGCCTGCAAAAACAAGTTAGACGTCCTCTACTTTGTTGTTGCAAGTTTTACGTGGCTGCTACGGGCTGAGCAAGAACCGTTCTTACGTACGCATCAAAACCACAATGATAGTTCGTCAAGTTAGTGCTGTTTTAACCTTCTCAAGGACCGGGCGTAGCCACAGTCGGTTCAACTAAAGGTGGAGAAACTAACACCCGCCAGCCACCTGTGTGCAAAGCACATCGGTAGAACCAGTCTCGCGTAAGCGTACGCGTAATGTCGGTCCGGGCCGCTTCATCCAACAATACCGCCGAACCAAAATATGACATGCCGGTAAGCAGTATGACTTGTATCGCCCACAACTCACTTGTGTTCTACTCGTGCATATAACATCAACGCATAAAACCTAGGCTCGGATGCCACTGTTGAGGAACGTAGTAATTTCAAAAAAATTCTTACGCACACGCAAGATCATGGTGATGCATAGCAACGAGAGGGGAGAGTGTGTCCACGTACCCTTGTAGACCGAAAGCGGAAGCGTTAGCACAACGCGGTTGATGTAGTCATACGTCTTCACGGCCCGACCGATCAAGCACCAAAAGCACAACACCTCCGAGTTCTTGCACTCGTTCAGCTCGATGACATCCCTCGAACTCCGATCCATCCAAGTGTCGAGGGAGAGTTCCGTCAGCACGACGATGTGTTGACGATGATGATGTTCTACCGTCGCAGGGCTTCGCCTAAGAACCGCTACGATATTATCGAGGAGGACTTTGGTGGAGGGGCGCACCGCACATGGCTGAGATCAATGGTCAATTGTTGTGTCTATGGGGTGCCCCCCTCCCCCGTATATAAAGGAGTGGAGGAGGGGGCCAGCCAAGGGGAGAGGCGCGCCCTAGGGGGGGAATCCAACTCGCACCGAGAGTAGGATTCCCCCCTTTCCTATTTGGAGAGGGAGAGGGAAGGAAGAGGAAGGAGGGAGGAGGAAAGGGGGGGCGGCCCCCTCCCAATTTGGATTGGGCTTGGGGGGGCGCCCCCTCCATTGCTCCTTTCCCCTCCTTTCCACTAAGGCCCATTAAGGCCCATATACCTCCCGGGGGGTTCCGATAACCTCCCGAAGCTCCGGTATTGTCCCAATCTCACCCGGAACCTTTCCGGTGTCCAAATATAGTCGTCCAATATATCGATCTTCATGTCTCGACCATTTCGAGACTCCTCGTCATGTCCGTGATCACATCCGGGACTCTGAACAACCTTCGTTACATCAAAACACATAAACTCATAATATAACTGTCATCTTACTTTAAGCGTGCGGACCCTACGGGTTCGAGAACTATGTAGACATGACCGAGACACGTCTCCGGTCAATAACCAATAGCGGAACCTGGATGCTCATATTGGCTCCTACATATTCTACGAAGATCTTTATCGGTCAAACCGCATAACAACATACGTTGTTCCCTTTGTCTCGGTATGTTACTTGCCCGAGATTCGATCGTCGGTATCTCAATACCTAGTTCAATCTCATTACTGGCAAGTCTCTTTACTCGTGACGTAATGCATCTTCTCGTAACTAACTCATTAGCTATATTGCTTGGAAGGCTTATAGTGATGTGCATTACCGAGAGGGCCCAGAGATACCTCTCCGACAATCGAAGTGACAAATCCTAATCTCGAAATACGTCAACTCAACAAGTACCTTCGGAGACACCTGTAGAGCACCTTTATAATCACCCAGTTACGTTGTGACGTTTGGTAGCACACAAAGTGTTCCTCCGGTAAGCGGGAGTTACATAATCTCATAGTCATAGGAACATGTATAAGTCCTTAAGAAAGCAATAGCAACATACTAAACGATCAAGTGCTAAGCTAACGGAATGGGTCAAGTCAATCACATCATTCTCCTAATGATGTGATCCCGTTAATCAAATGACAACTCATGTCTATGGTTAGGAAACTTAACCATCTTTGATTTACGAGCTAGTCAAGTAGAGGCATACTAGTGACACTATGTTTGTCTGTGTATTCACACATGTATTATGTTTGCGGGTAATACAATTCTAGCATGAATAATAAACATTTATCATGATATAAGGAAATAAATAATAACTTTATTATTGCCTCTAGGGCATATTTCCTTCAGTGGGCCCACGGTGGCCCCCCTCCACTTATTCCTGCACCCACACACTCCATCTTCCTCCCAAAAAAATCCCCATCCAGCTCAAGCAAGAGTTCTAGCTCATTTTGCTGTGATTTTCGATCTCCTTGCTCAAAGCTCCATTCACAAAACTGCTTTGGGAGATTGTTGCTTGGTATGTGACTCCTCCAATGGTCCAATTAGTTTTTGTTCTAGTGCTTTATTCATTGCAAATTTTTGCTGCCTAGGTGACCCTGTTCTTGAGCTTGCATGTTAAATTTATGAGGTCCCGGGTAATTCTAATGCATGATATAGGCTCTAGGCACTTGTGGGAGTAGTTGCTATCAGTTTTATTGAGTTTGATTCACTTTTATTTTGAAGTTACTAAAGATTTCAGAAATTTTTCAGAGGAAGAAATATGTCTAGGAAAATGTACCAAGGTGGTTCTTCAACAAAGAGAGGACCCAGGCGTGCTATGCATGAGCAAGACGATGAACCACCAAGGGAAGCTGAGGTGTGGCCTTGTGAATGGCTGTCAGAAGAGTTTATGGTCAATGCAGGCATGAAGGATGAATTTGACGCATATGTGCGTAATGCTGATCTTGAGGACTTCATGCAAGATAAGTGTCCTTAGTACTACCAGTTAACTGATTCATTCGTGAGAAGATTTGAATTTACATCTTCGCATAATTCTCAGAATGTCCTGTTTGATATATATGATCAATCTTATACCATGGACCTAGAAGATTTCACAACTGCTTGCAAACTCCCACAGTGGATCAATGTTAATGAACCCCACAAATCTGAATATAAAGACTTTCTTGCTAGTATCACTGTGGGAGAATCTAGAGATATAGCACAAAAGCTACCGCAGGGAGCATTCATTTTTCTGTTATACATTATTTTGGTCTCTTCATTGGTAGATGCATTAACGGTAAAGATGAAGCATGTCACATGTGTGTCCCTGATCTTTGTGTCCTTAAGAGTGTTGTATTAGGTAATAAAGATTACAACTTGGGGGCGATTGTTGCACGTAGGTTGCATAATAATGGTTTAGTTGGAGATTTATTTGGAGGGATTTATGCGACTCGTGTTGCTAATTATCTTGGTATACCTCCACGTGAGGGTGATATGGAGTTGCCTTCCGCTTATTTAGATTATGACGCTATGGTCAGGCATTGTTTTCTTGTGAGGAATGAACAATTCCTCCAGTATCGACTAATCTTTGACAGACGTCGCGCTGTCCATGTTACTCTCCCTGCTCCTACCCTTTTTGATTACCAGGCAAAACAAAGATATGTTGTCACCAGGGAGGAGGCAACCAAACACGAGAGGAGAGCAGAGGCAGCTCGCCAACATGCCGCAGCTCAGGAGGCATTGGCTGCTGCATCTCAGTATGACCCCAGTTATAACGTCGGATATCAGCCAGGCTATCCTTGGCATTAGACCAACTCAGGCCAAAAGCCTAAGCTTGGGGAGTATGTATTTCTCACCGACATTACATTCATGTTCACACACTCATTCTAGTTGTTGGTGCTCATACTTTTTCATTGTACTATCCATGCTAGTTTATTTTCTTTTTCTAGTTTTCTTCTTGTGTGTTTGAATAACCTTAAGAAAAACCAAAAAAATAGTTAGTTTACTTTCCATGTCTGTAGTAGTAGTAATTAAAAGAAAACCCAAAAAGATTTCTCGTTCTTCTTTTGCTTGTTTGGAGCTTTCTCGTGTAAATAGTTTTATTTCTTTTCTTTCCTTTGGGGGTCGAGAGGAGAAGACCATAATGAAAATGCTTAGTGGCTCTTATATGCATGATTGTTGATTTAACCAAGAGCCCATATTACTTTGTCTTCTCCCTTGAATTGAATGCTTGCAGATTCCAGCTTAGTCCAATGCACGTGCACTATTATTATTATACACACCGTTCGGTCGTGCAAGTGAAAGGCAATAATGACGATATATGATGGACTGATTGAGATGAGAGAAGCTGGTATGAACTTGACCTCTCTTGTTTTTGTAAATATGAGATTCAGCCTATTATGAATAAGCATGTTTGCAATGACAATTAGAGATTATAGTTGCTCATGCCATGCTTAATTAGCTAGGAGCTTATAATGGTTTATCTTGCGTGCCAACATGCTATTAAAATGGTTGTAATGTGGTATGATAGGATGGTATCCTCCTTTGAATGATTCGAGTGACTTAACTTGGCACATGTTCACGCATGTAGTTGAAACAAATCAACATAGCCTTCACGATATTTATGTTCATGGTTATATCCTACTCATGCTTGCACTCGGTGTTGATTAATTTTAATGCATGTTCATGACTGTTGTCGCTCTCTCAGTTGGTCGCTTCCCAGTCTTTTGCTAGCCTTCACCTGTACTAAGCGGGAATACTGCTTGTGCATCCAAACTCCATAAACCCCAAAGTTCTTCCATATGAGTCCACCATACCTTCCTATATGCGGTATTTACCTGTCGTTCCAAGTAAATTTGTATGTGCCAAACTCCAAATCTTCAAATGAAATTCTGTTTTGTATGCTTGAGCAGCTCATGTTTCAACTAGGGTTGTCTGTATCTTCCATGCTAGGTGGGTTATTCTCAAGGGGAGTGGACTCCGCTCCTCATTCACGAGAAAATGGCTGGTAACCGGGATGCCCAGTCCCATGATCAAAAAGATCAAAGCAAATCAAAATAATTAAACAAAACTCCCCCAGGGCTGTTGCTAGTTGGAGGCACTCATTATTTCGAGCAAGCCATGGATTGATGCTTGTTGGTGGTGTGGGAGTATAAACTTTACCATTCTGTTTGGGAACCGCCTATAATGTATGTAGGATGGAAGATATCGAGATCTCATAGTTGTTGCGTTGACAGTGAAAGTATACCGCTCAAAATGTTATTCATCTCTATTTTAAAATCGAGCTCTGGCACCTCTACAAATCCCTGCTTCCCTCTGCGAAGGGCCTATCTATTTACTTTTATGTTGAGTCATCACCTTCTTATTAAAAAGCACCCGCTGGAGAGCACACTGTCATTTGCATGCATTACTATTAGTTTATATTGGGTATGACTTGACTGGATCTCTTTTACCATGAATTGCAATGTTTAGTCACTCCTTGATCTTTAAAGGTGCTCTGCATTTATGTTTTGCGGTCTCAAAAAGGGCTAACGAGATACCATCTTGTTATATCATATTATGATTGTTTTGAGAAAGTGTTGTCATCCGAGATTTATTATTATTGCTCGCTAGTTGATTATGCCATTGATATGAGTAAACATGAGATCTAAGTGTTATTGTTAATATGGTTAGTTCATAATCTTTGTTGAAAACTTGAATGTTAGCTTTACATATTTACAACAAGAAGAGCAAATAGAGTTTGTAAAAGTTTTTCTTTATCACTTTCAGCTTATCAACTGAATTGCTTGAGGACAAGCAAAGGTTTAAGCTTGGGGGAGTTGATACGTCTCCAACGTATCTACTTTTCCAAACACTTTTGCCCTTGTTTTGGACTCTAACTTGCATGATTTGAATGAAACTGTCAAACATGTGCCTGCCCTTCGTCTCTCGACTGAACACCGAAGTCACACTTCAACGGGTTCATCTTGAGTTGATGTTGTCGTAGCCGCTCAAAGACCACTCGAAGATCTTCTAGATGATGCTCGCGTTCTTTGGTCTTGACCACCATGTCGTCGACGTAGCACTCCACCGAATGGTGGATTAAATCACCAAGAATGCAGGTCATGGCACGCTGGTATGTTGCACCGATGTTCTTCAATCCGAACGGCATGATGATGTAGTAGAAGTTGCCCTTCGGGGTCCTGAAAGCGGTGTTGATGGCGTCATACGGATCCATCTTGATCTGGTTGTAGCCTGATGAACCGTCCATGAAGGATAGCGCGCCGTGTCCCGTGGTGGAGTTGACGACTATCTCCGGGATCGGCAAGGGAAAGTCATCTTTAGGGCAGGCTCGATTCAAGTCGCGGAAGTCCTGGCAGATTCGTATCTGCCCATTCTTCTTCTCCACCGAGACGATGTTGGCGAGCCACCATGTATACTTGACCTCTTTGATGAAACCTGCAGCAATTAGTTTGTCTACCTCAGCGATGACACCACCTTCGAGTTCTGGACGCAAGCATCGTGGTTGCTGCTTGACAGGACGGAATTGTGGGTCAATCACCAGCTTGTGGGTGGTGACACGAGGGTCCAACCCCGGCATCTCCTTGTAGTTCCAGGCGAAGCAATCTCGGTACTCCATCAAGAAGCTTAGGTACTCTTCTCGCTCCTCTTCCGTCAGCGTGGCGCTAACAAAAGTGGGGCGTGGATCGTCTTCAGTCCCGAGGTTAATCTGGACAAGCTCGTCGATGGTCGGCTGCCCCCCATCTTCGAGTTCTTGGGGTGCTGGTGTGGAGATGAACTCCTCATGATCACTTGGCTCGCCGTTGCCGGGGTTTTGTTGATGAGGAACGATGGGCGAAGTGTTGGAGTCGTCGCTCGATGAGACCGACGTGGCATGGCAGTTGACTCATGCTCCACTGTCGGGCTCCTCCCCTTCATCTACAGAGACATTAGGGGGTATCATTTCGTCGTAGGGCGGGTCAGATCGCCAAGGACACATGTCATGGCATGCTGGTATGTTGCACCAGCATTCTTCAACCCGAAAGGCATTCTGGTGTTGTAGAAGTCTTCTTCTAGCATTGATCGCCCTTCGTCTTCTGGTTCTCATGGCGTTGGCGTGGGGCCAAGCTTCCCTTCAACGCTAGGGGCGTCAAGATCGATGTAGCCGAGCCCAAACTTTGGTTGGGTCTTGCCTTTTTGCTTGACGAGGGCCTCCTCTTGTCTCCACCATTCCTCACATATAGCCGGTGGTGGAGGCATCCTGTTGTTTCGACGAAGAGTGATCCCGGCCTTCTCCAGCAAGCGAACCATCTTGGGCTCAGCCTTCATCGTGTGTAGGACCTCCTCTGGGTCACTGCAAGGTTTGGGAAACTCACATATAGAATCACATTGTTTTACCTGGGGAACCTTGTAGAAAATGGTATGGACTCCACATCTGACTAAGTTGGGAATCGCCCAAACCTCCAACGGAGAAGCCACTGAGATGTAGAGTGACGGGGGCTGCACGCCTTGAGCTCCCCTTGTGACCTCCTCCATCTCTTTCATTCTTGTTCTAACCACTCCTTGTGCAGGCGCGGGTTCCTCCTTTGGAGTCCTACGTGCCCGCAACATGATGGTTGGTGGCGCATCATTTCTGCCCATTAGCATCTTTCGACCCTCCTGGGCACCTGCAGAGCTTCCAAGTGTTAAACAGCTAGGGTCTCGGTGCGCCGAGGTCGATGAAGAAGGGGTAGCCTCCTGACAAGGCGTCGTTGCTGACCTTAGGGTGGCTGACGTTGATGTCGGAAATCTTGCCTTCAATAGTAATGGGGCTGTTGGAATAGGGTCAAAGGATCATGTCCCATGCGAGGTCGAAGTAGAGCTCCCGATCTCTGCAGGGGAAGAGCGATTGGAGTCATGGCGCCCTGTTGAGGATGATTGCCTACGTCCTTGGCTCCTGTGGCTTCGCGGAAGGAGTCCTTTGCCCTGGAAGGTGAGCACGGCATGAGGAGGCGCTTTATCTCGGCCGCCGGTGCCACACCTGGCTTGATCAAGACATCAGCCGAAGGTGCCGTCCGCCCTAACTGTTGGTTGCTTCCTTCTACAGGGAAGTAATACTTTGCATCTACATGGTGAGATTCCTGGACAGTGTAAGGAGAGATGTTGCCGATGATGCGCTGTTGCATGCCTTGGGTGTCGAGAAACTTCAGGCACTAGTGAAGAGTGGATGGCACAACCCGGTACTTGTGAATCCACGGCCTCCCCAGAAGGGCCGAGTAGGAGGTGTTCACTTCAATGACGAAGAACCGCGCCTTGAAGCTGAATGTAGACATCTGGATCTTTACCGTGATGGCGCCGAGCGTTGGCTTTCCCTAGTTGTCGAAGCCGCAGATCATTACATCCGTGGACTCCAAGTCATACACCATGAAACCAGCCCGCGTCAAGCTCCGAAGGGGCGGGATATTCACGGCGGACCCTAGGTCGATGAGGATCCCGCGAAGGTGTGCTGTGCCAATGTTACCTTCCACATAGAGTGGTCGGTTGTGGTCACTATCATCTATGAGCTTGTCTTCCTCGTCGAATGTTATTTCATTCACGAATAGGGGATTGGAGAAGAGGTGATGCTTCGCCATGGACACCTCATAGAGCTCCGGAGCTTGAAGCGCCTTGATAAGGGCTTCACGAAGGTCGGGCACCATCATGAGGGCGTCACGCACACTCAAAAGTGCGGGGATTCGCTTGAGGTGGGAAATTATGTTGTAGTCGACGTCATGCTGCCTCGTCTTCCATTGACCTTGTTCTTCACGCACTTCCTCCTGCAAGGGCACCTCTTTTGAGGCAGCCGGGTTGGGCACCCTTGTTGGCTTGATCTTTGGTGGCTCGGGCAGAACCTTGCCTCCGCGCAAGTTCATGTTCACCTCTTCTGCTTGCACGTCCTTCTTCGTGTCTTCAGTGTGGAACACTTCTTGCTCTTCGGGTGTGAACACATCTTCCAAATCAGAGCTTGGTGTGTCGCTATAGCTGAGGATGACGTTGCAGCTTTCGCTGTTTGATGATTGGGATGATCTAGCTCCTTCTTGGTCTTCTTCCCTCCCATTTGCCGGTACCTGCACTCGAGCGCGTGGCATGAACTGCTCCAAGGTGGGCAACACGCGCCCTAGCCGTGGGAAACGACTCGTTTCCCTCCGACATAGGGACGAATCTTGGAGGAGACGGCATGGCGGAACCGGAGCTCGCTGACGACGCAACCTGAGACTCGCCTTTCCCTTCATGGTGTACAGATTCTCGACAAAACCAGTGTCCGCAACGACGCGGCCCATGACCGGCCCTCTCCTTCATGAGGTGCACGTCCCCGACGGATAGGTCAATGGAGAACAAATTACAGGCGTATACATTTTGCACCATGTTTCTTGGAGGAGATGGTGAGGCGGAATCGGAGCCCATTGACTACACAGCCCGGGACTCGCTTCCCCCTTCATGGCGTACAGATCTTTGTCTGGACCAGAGTTTGCAGCGAGGCAGTACAAGACCGGTCCTTCCTTCGAGAGGTGCACCCACCGTGGTGAAGAGGTCCTTGGCGTACACGTCCACGGCGTCGCCGTTGTACAGGTCACCCTTTGGCGTAGCACCAGCCCAAGGCGACGTGAGCCCTACAACACCACCCTTCCATGGCCTCGTGAGGCGGCACTTGTTCGACGTGATTTTGTACTAAAGTAGAAAAGTCGAATACTTTTTGTAGTATAGGAAAAATCACCCCATGATTTGCTTTTCTCACTTCTGTGTGACTAACCCATGTGAGTGAATTATTATGGTAGAAGTTTTTGTAGTGCAGGGTAGGCACAGGGCAGAGTATATATCTACGCACGCAGACTAGTGCATGCATCATGCATGCACTGACCTAATCTCTTGATTATGTACGTGGTGCAAGGCAAAAATTGCCTAGGTACTACATGCATGCATCGAAGGCCTAACATTGCGACAACTTGAAAGTGTGGGAGCGCAATACATATACAGGAGTATAAGCGGCGGCCGCGACGGCCGGCACATACAAATACGTATCTCTATGATTGAGTACCCAAGTACCGGCCGGCAAGCGCGCGTACATACCCAAATACCTGTATAACTAGACAAAAAATAAGATAAAATGGATGCACGTCCGAGACGGCTACAAGTCTCTTGTTCGGCAAATGCATTGGCCCCGCTTGCAGTCCGTTGAAGCTAACTAGATACGTATAAGCTGTTTTCTTTTGCAGGAGTGCGCGTCAAGAAGATCAGCCGAAGGGATAAACACACGAAAAAGATCAATGCGTTGCCGTTCATATCGCTTCCAAGAAAATCGGGAGGTTTACACCCGACGCGCGGGCGCGGAGGGCTTCAGCTCGCACCTATAAATACCCACCCACGCACGTCCGGGGGGAGGAGACCGGAAGGCCGCCGCCATTCACCAACGCACCACATCCATCCATCCGTCACCGGAGCACACAACCACCCACGCCGCAAGGCGGCCGGCACACATCCATCCACCACGCAGCACCCCATTCATCCATTCATCACGCAAATCTCCAGAAGGACTCCCTCACGTACCGGCTCGCATCTGGCCAGCCGGAGGAAGGATGCAGGCACCCGAGCCGGCATACACAGAGAGGAGGCCGGCGTACAGGGAGCTCGGCGGCTGCGACATATGCGGCGCTCATGTTCTCGGACGGTGAGGCGGTCGTCTGATTTCTTTTTTTCTCCTCTCTCACCTTTGCATCATCATGTATCGAGCACCAAGTCATCGCCAACCAAGAAAGCCGTACCGACGCTGCCGAAGCTTTGCCTATGCAAGACTTTCATTTCAGGTATCATGTTCTTTGCCCGAGATGACTCGGGAGCAGGCAGAGCTCTCCAACGACGCAGCCCAAACGCTAGCCCCGGCGCTCTACCATTGCGGCCTTCATGGTGCTCGGCGAATAGCCCATGGTGTACACGTCGCGACGCACAGATTGCGATGAACGAGGCCACGGTGAACAGGTTCATGGAGAAGGATATACGGGCGTACAGGTGTCGCATCATGCTCTTGGAGGAGACGGCATGGCGGAACCGGAGCTCACTGACGACGCAGCCCGAGACTCGCCTTTCCCTTCATGGTGTACAGATTCTCGACAAAACCAGTGTCCGCAACGACGCGGCCCATGACCGGCCCCCTCCTTTATGAGGTGCACGTCCCCGACGGATAGGTCAATGGAGAACAAATTACAGGCGTATACGCTTTGCACCACGTTTCTTGGAGGAGATGGTGAGGCGGAATCGGAGCCCGTTGACTACACAGCCCGGGACTCGCTTCCCCCTTCATGGCGTACAGATCTTTGTCTGGACCAGAGTTTGCAGCGAGGCAGTACAAGACCGGTCCTTCCTTCAAGAGGTGCACCCACCGTGGCGAACAAGTCCTTGGCGTACAGGTCCACGATGTTATCGTCGTACAGGTCACCCTTTGGCGTAGCACCAACCGAAGGGGACGTGGGCCCTACAACACCACCCTTCCATGGCCTCGTGAGGCGGCCCCCTTTGTCTTGGAGGACCGCCAAATACTTGGCGTCTAGCCGAGACGAGGTGCCAACCACCCCGGCCACGCCAATGTGAGCGTGTGTCAGTTTATTTTACACTGACGCGGCCTCCCCAAACCGTTACTCCCGCAAGGCGTAGCACCTTGAACACCCCGATGAAGCAACATGTCATCAAGAAGTCTGAGCCGATCGCGACCCATGTTACTCCAACACCAACTAATCTAACGCCGCCAAGACCGACGAGGCACGACGGCGAGGGCGGGCGCGGCCACCGCTAAGGCCACGCTACATGCGGCGCATGTACCGACGAGGACACAGGCTCTGCCGCCGCCCACACACACATCATCATCATCATAAGCAAAGATGACAAAGACGACCATACGGCTTAATCGGAGGTATCCCGTGGAGTAACCCGCGGGAGTAATTAACCGGGAGCCTTCCGAGGTCCCGGGAACCAGGAGACCGCGATCTCTACAGTCAGGCGGGCCGTGCTAGTAGGCCACGGAGCGCATATGTAAAGGGATCTTGTAATTTTGTTTCTCCAATGAGAGATTAATAAAGTGCATGTATCCCTATGTTTATCTGTGTACTTAGTACACTAGCACGCCCGCAATTTTTTATTTCCCCTAGCGCGTAGAAAGATAGTAACACGATAACCATCGTTGTTTGTTATTATTTTTTGTGTCAAACAAAATGGCACGCCCGGTGGGACATGGTTCTCCTCCCATCTCTGCTTCGTTGTGGTTGTCTGAATCATCTTCGCCCGTCTCCCAATCCACACAGCATGCTGCATGACAAGGCATCGGCGAGAATTTCCGTTGATTGAGATCCCTTTTTTTGCAGGTGGACTCTCACACGGAAGCAACTCGGAGCCATCGGTGCTTCAGTTTGGATTGATGCCAGCAATGATCGTCATCGAGCTCGGTGACAAGGTCTACATGCACGAAGCTCAAGATCCTGCGTAGTTCCAAACTGTGCAGTCGAGGAAGGCGCAAAGGCAGGAGGCCGCCAAGGCGAAGAAGGAGCATCACGAGCTAATGCTCGAGGCACGTGCCCTGTTGAAGGAATCAACAAGGGCGGATATGATAGGAGACGTGGAGGCGGCTCAACGCCTTCGTGCCAAGGCCGCTAACAGGCAGGCAAGAGCGGCATCCCATCATGCCCCTACCCCATTTCCACATTTGAAGCCTTCACGACCAGCACCGCGACGCACCGAGGTTGAGCTGCTCGAAGGTTTGGAGGCCATCGCCCAGAGCTTGCGTAAACTCATGGCGAACGCACGCTTGTCGGAAAGCCCGCACCCTCTTCGGAACTATAGGAGGAAGTATCGCAAGCTACAACGACTCCACCAGCAGATTACCTCACGCCTTGCTCAGAGCACGGTACCGGAGGAGGATTGGTCCCTCGGAGCAAGGGACTTGGCAGACAAGGTGTTCACTTACCACAGCACCCAGGCCCTCTGTACGACTTGTTCCCTAACAACTGGGCGTACGAGCCAACCAAGATCAAGCAGCTGGTGAGGCGGGCCATTATGAAGGAGTTCTGGGAGTGGCGTTCATGCAAGGAGCCTGTTCTACCGGGCCCTACAGTCTCCATCAACCTTGAAGATACTCTACGGGGGGCATGGGCGCCATGCCTCCACACTTCAGCGGTCGACGGAGGATCTCTCACGAATGACAACAGGTTTTCTGTCCTTCGCCATGAAGCACCAGCGCCACGTGACGAAGACCTACGGTGAGAATTTCGCCAACTCCAAGAGCAGATGAACAACATCCAGAGGCGGCTACTTGATCTAGCGGCACCAGGTACATCATCAACACAAGATGCAGGAGGGACCGGGCGTCAAACCCCGAGTCATCGCCCTCAACATGAGCGCCACACGTTGGCACCTCGACGACCACCGTCACCAACCCGACACCTTCAACAACGGAGGCATTCCAACATGCCCCCACATTGGAACCGATGGTCAAGACACCAAGAGGAAGAAAGGAACACACGGCCCAGTCAGCAATGGCGCCCACGAGACCCTCCGCTACCAACGCTTCCACCACGGCCATCTTCCCCTCCCAGACGGGGAGATCATCCACAACTACAGGCAACAATGGACAGGACTTCCTCATCTGCGCGACGACCTGCACCACCACTTCACCCCACGCCGCCAGTGCCACTAAGAGTTGGCGCCGTTCCGATGGATAACCAACGCAAGCGCGAGAGACGTCGGAGAAACCGCCAAGTTCTATATAAAGAACTCAAGGACTTAGTCCTTCGACACACCCAGGTACGCCTACGACCAGATGGCGCGGTCATTCAAGAAAATGACAGAATCAGGTTCTGCATCTCCCCCGACTTAGAGCGGCATGAACGGTATAACTACCTGCTCAGTCGTTTGGCACCCAAACCGTGCAAGTCCTCCACAAGCAGTGCAGAGCAAAGGAGCAAGAAGATGTGTCGGTGCCAAAACCGGCGGATCTCGGGTAGGGGGTCCCGAACTGTGCGTCTAGGCGGATGGTAACAGGAGACAAGGGACACGATGTTTTTACCCAGGTTCGGGCCCTCTCGATGGAGGTAAAACCCTACTCCTGCTTGATTGATATTGATGATATGGGTAGTACAAGAGTAGATCTACCACGAGATCAAGGAGGCTAAACCATAGAAGCTAGCCTATGGTATGATTGTTATGTGTCCTACGGACTAAAACCCTCCGGTTTATATAGACACCGGAGAGGGCTAGGGTTACACAGAGTCGGTTACAATGGTAGGAGATCTACATATCCGTATCGCCAAGCTTGCCTTCCACGCCAAGGAAAGTCCCATCCAGACACGGGATGAAGTCTTCAATCTTGTATCTTCATAGTCTTGGAGTCCGGCCAATGATGATAGTTCGGCTATCCGGACACCCCCTAGTCCAGGACTCCCTCAGTAGCCCCCGAACCAGGCTTCAATGACGACGAGTCTGGCGCGTATATTGTCTTCGGCATTGCAAGGCGGGTTCTCCTCCAAATTCCATGTGCTTGCCGAATAGTGTCCGGCTTCCGTATAAATGTTGCGCTCCTTGGCTTCCACGTCCAATAATGGCCCTCTTCCACGTGTCGTATGAATGCGAAAAGCCAGGGTATTTTTACATTTTACCCCCTAGCCGCGCAAATAAGTTGCCTATAAGAGAGGCGAGGATCTAGATCCGAATCACACCATCCTCCTTCCGCAAGTACTCATCGAAGCGCCTCCGACAAAAATCCACTCCATCATGGACAGTCGATGCGGATCCTCCTCTCGCGCTCCCAGCCCTCAGCCAGGAGATTGGAGGAGATGTTCAGTCCCGCATAGCGAGCTAGTGACGCTCCAAGCAGAGGGATACCTTCCCCCAGCCTTCATGGTTCTGGTTCGAGCCGGACTGGCCACCTACAAGGGTGGAAAGCAGGTGGAGAGCGTCCCCAATCCCTCAAAAGGAGAGCGGGTATGCTTCGTCCCTTATCTAATAAGGGGACTCGGATTTCCCATACATCCATTTCTCTGGGGGCTCCTGGAGTTCTACGGGCTCCAGCTTCACCACCTTACACCTGCCTCCATCTTGCACATCGCGGGCTTTGTAGCCCTTTGCGAGCTGTTCTTGGGCATCGAGGCCCATTTTGCGCTGTGGAAGAGATTGTTTTGTCTCGTACCCCGTTCTCACGAGGGGTCGATATATCAAGTGGGCGGAGCCGAAATATGGCACATCGCCGGGACCGGATATCTATCCGGAACCCCGAAGAAGGCGTCCGAAGACTGGCCTTCGGAATGGTTTATAGGGAAGACGCCCCGCTGCCGGACCCAGTTCGGATCGGCCTCCCGGAGTTCAGCAACGCTCCTCTGAAGAAACGCCTTAGTTGGCGCCCGTGGAGCCTTCAACGGGAGAATGATAGGGACGTCCAATATCTGATGTGCCGGGTAAGGTTACTTGCTCATTCCGGATTGACCATGATTGGAGTCATGGCCACGTGCATCATGCGAGGGATGCAGCCGCTCCAATATAGGGGCCACCCCGTGTGGGATTTCAACGGGGAGGATGACGCCACCCGTCATGGCCGCAAGGGGCCGGGATCGGTTGCCGATCTGGTGAAGATCCTGTCCGGCTTGTACAAGGGGGAGAGGGAGGACCTCCTCCGCGCGAGTCCATTGAATGGATTCTCCATGAATAACCCTCGGAGCTGGGTAAGCGGACGTTTATCTATCTGATCCATATTCCCAAAGTTAAGTGTCTCACTTTGTGACTTCGACGCAGGAACTGCGCCGGGACGTAGAGGGCACACACAGCCTGACTCCACAGCCCGAGGATCCGGGACGATCCCTTGATCCGGCCTCCGAAGAGGATCCGGACATAAAGGTGGAGCTGATCGATGGGGTATTCCACCAACTTAGCATGGACAATGCTCTGGTCGCCATTACGGCCGACTACCCCGGTTTATCTCCGGCTTCCCAGGTAACTGTGACCCGAGTCCTGACATCATTACTCATCCATGCTTATTTCTGACCACCGTATACCAACGATGCTCCGCAGGAGGTGCCTTTAAGGCGGGAAGCCGAACCCGTGGCGGCTGACCAACAAGGATCAGTTCGGCCCAGCAGGCGAAAGAGGAGTGCGGCGCGAATTGAAACGTCGCCGCAACGGTATGATGCACCACCGTGTTTAAAGGAAATATTCCTGGGAGGTATATTAACGCTCATGATTTTTCCAGGAGAAAGAGCGCTCGCCGGACTGTGTCCGGAGAGATTGCCAATCAAGCCTCCGCCAGCCAGGCTCCAACGCCTGGTCCGGAGGGGGAGGCGAACACAAGGCATGAGCCGGATGCTCCTCCAACGGAGGATACCGACAGGTTGTCCGCCACCAGGTCTGAGGTGGAGAGCGCCATGAATCATAGGCGCCACCGGACAGTTCTTCGTGACGCGTGTTTCTCCCCGGAGGCGTTGAATGCCTTTAATGCGGGAGACGCGCACCTCCGTGCCATTCAAGATGGTCTAACCAGAGCCACGGAGCAGTATGTGAAATACATACGGGTGAGGAATTTTAATAGTTATATATGCCAGTGGCCCCCGAGACTTAAAATAGTTAGAATAACTGATTTAAGGATCATTTGTTATGCAGGATCTTACGAAGAAGAATACCCACCTGTCCCAGGAGCTTCAAGGGTGCAAGGCCCAACTTGAGGCCGCACTAGCCGCCGTAGGGGGAGCCACAGAGACCCCCTCTGGTAATACATACTTCGAAAAGATAAGTAGTTTATGAAGTGCGGCGTGTGTATAAGTCTGACAATAATATTGCAGATGGTGTCGGACTAGATCCGGACAAGCAACAGCTACTGCGCCAGCTGAAGGCCGGCGATAAGGTGCTTATGAGGGTGCAGCAGGAGAGGAACAAACTCCAAGATGCCAATACCCAGCTGGGCGAAGAACTAAAAGATGTTTGGGCCCAGCTGTCTGACTCCGTGAAGGAGAATCGGCGGCTTCGTCGCGGCATTTACAGTAAGTGCTTGAGCAAACTCTTTTGAAAAGAAGATTTCAGCGAGGAAGTCGATTGACAGAAATGTGTCTGTAGGTGTGCTCACAGGTCGTCCTGCGGAGGAAATGCCCGGTTCAACGGGTGACCTACTTCTCGAGCTGCTGCAACTGCACGAATGTGTTCGGTAGGCGATGAGCGGCGTCGCCCAGGCCTTATGGCCGTCCGTCTCCCTACCCGAGGGTCTTGGAGGGCTTGCGGAGAAGCTTCAGGGAGCACGGCAGCGCTTTCGTCTATGGAAGATATCGGCCTGCCGTCAAGGCGCCAGGGAGGCCTAGGCCATGGTGAAGACGCGGTACACGAAGGCTGATCCAAACCACATGGCCGAGGTCGTACCTGTGGGGCCCGATGGGAAGGAGATCCCTGTGAGCTTAATCTACGACCAAATAGAGTTGGCCGCTAAGTATTCCCAACGGGACTGTAAACTAGACAGCCTGTTGGATGGGATTGAAGAGGAGTACAACCAGTCAATTTGACGATGTAATTTAAAATGACATGTAAAATGCCTTCTAGCGGGATTGTAGATCGTTTGTCTTTGCGGACCTTTTCGCTTCAACCTCGGGACCCAAAAGTCCGGAGTGTGTCCGAATACCCTCACGGTTATGTAAAAACCGGGGCATGCATGGAGACCAGGTGTAGGGGTCATTAGTGCTTTATCAGACAAGTGCCCAACTAGTTATGTTATATTACATGGTTAGTAAGAAACATCTTCCAGGGAGAATAGTTCCGTTAGGGGTTCCTTTCCCTGGGAGGCATGCCCTAAAGTGCATGTCCGGACTGCGAAAAGAGCAGAAAAGCATCTGGGGCAGATAAATAAATAAGTAAGAAATCATCTTTCAAGTCACCGACCGAATATTCCCTTAAGAACGCTAGCTTTCGGCTTCACCCAGTCTGAGGTACACATCCGGCTGACCCGGCAGTAACAATCGCAGAGGTGCTCCCTTTACCTCCTAGCTGAACAATCGGGGACGTAGGGGTAAGCACAGGAGCCAGGCAACCCAGCTTGGCCAAAACTTAAGTCATATCGATGCATATAATGGTGAATAATAGGTACATGCGGAAGTGTGACACATGTGTTGGGCATGAAGCCCGTATAAATAAGCTTCTGTTAAAGAAGCCCCCAGGTATAATGAGTGCGAGAAGCACATCAAGTGTGTGCGAACAATGCGCAGATCAGCCCTCAAAGGCTTTACGAAAAAAGGAGGAAGAAAGAGAAAAACAAAAGACAGCTAAAATATAAAATGTGGACGGAGGAAGGAGACGAACTCTAAGTCCGGTGCTAGGCGTAGGATCTTCGGAGACGGGCTGCGTTCCATGGGTTTGGCTCGAGTCGGTTGTCTGATGCATTTCGCAGACGGTATGCTCCACCGGTCAGGACTTGGTCGATGATGAAGGGACCTTACCACTTGGGCTTGAGTTTGTCCTTTTTCTTGTCCGGCAGGCGTAGAACGAGTTCGCCAACATTGTAAGTTTTGGCCCGTACTTCTCTGCTTTGATATCTTTGAGCTTGCTGTTGATAGAATGCGGAACGAGCTTTTGCCACGTCACGCTCCTCCTCTAAGGCGTCCAAACTATCCTGCCGATCCAGCTCGGCTTCTCTTTCTTCGTACATGCGCACGCGAGGTGAGTCATGAATTATGTCGCAGGGCAAGACTGCCTCTGCGTCGTACACCATGAAAAATGGTGTGAATCCGGTAGTATGATTCGGCGTGGTCCGCAGCCCCCAGAGTACGGAGTCGAGCTCCTCTACCCAGTGCGTGTTAGATTCCTTGAGGGACCGCACTAGTCTGGGTTTAATGCCGCTCATTATTAGACCATTTGCTCGCTCGACTTGACCGTTAGTTTGAGGGTGATAGACTGAAGCGTAGTCGAGCTTAATGCCCATATTTTTGCACTAGAGTTTAACCTCATCGGCCGTGAAGTTTGTGCCGTTATCAGTGATGATGCTGTGGGGGATACCATAACGGTGTACTACCCCTGATATGAAGTCTATCACAGGTCCGGATTCGGCCATTTTAACTGGCTTGGCCTCTATCCATTTGGTGAATTTATCCACCATGACCAATAGGTATTTTTTGCTTGTGGGTTCCCCCTTTAAGGGGTCCAACCATGTCAAGCCCCCAGACCGCAAACGGCCAGGTGATGGGTATAGTTTTTAGGGCGGTGGATGGCATGTGGCTTTGGTTAGCAAAGAGCTGGCAACCGACGCATCGTTGGACTAAATCCCGAGCGTCTGTCCGGGCCGTTGGCCAATAAAATCCTGTATCGAAGGCCTTGCTTACGAGGGCCCGGGCTGCGGCGTGGTGTCCATCGAGTCCGCATGAATTTCAGCCAGAAGATTTCGCCCTTCCTCTTCGGAGATGCACCTTTGAAGGACTCCGGTCGTGCTTTTCTTATAGAGCTCTCCCTCATGGACCTTATAGGCTTTAGAGCGCCGTACTATGCAGCGGGCCTCATTTTGGTCCTCGGGAAGTTCCTGCTTAGTTAGGTAAGCTAGGGATGGTTCGGTCCACGGGGCAATGACTGCCATTATTTCGTGGGCTGAAGGTGTTGTTTCATTGGCAGAACCACCGATTGTGTCAGAGCGTGCGGTGTCGGGTAGTGCGGTTGGGTCCGGATTGTTATGTCCGGACTCCCCTTCCCATAGTACGGATGGCTTGAAAAGCCGTTCCAGGAAGATGTTGGGGGGACGACATCGCGTTTTGCGCCGATGCGTGCCAATACGTCCGCCGCTTGATTATTATCCCGGGCTATATGGTGAAATTCGAGCCCTTCAAACCGAGATGACATTTTCAAAACGGTGTTACGGTAAGCTGCCATTTTTGGATCCTTGGCGTCGAAGTCTCCATTTATTTGGGATATCGCGAGGTTCGAATCCCTTGCACCTCTAGGAGTTTAATGCCCATGGAGACCGCCATCCGGAGGCCATGTAGAAGGGCCTCGTATTCGGCTGTGTTGTTGGAGTCCGTGTACATTATCTGAAGTACGTATTGGACTGTGTCCCCGGTTGGGGACGTCAGGACGACGCCAGCCCCCAGGCCGGCCAACATTTTGGAGCCGTCGAAGTGCATGATCCAGTTAGAATATGCGCCGCACTCTTTAGGGAGTTCGGCTTCAGTCCATTCGGCGATGAAGTCAGCCAAAACTTGCAACTTGATGGCTCGCCGTGGTTTATAGGTTATGTCGAATGGTAGGAGCTCGATGGCCCATTTTGCAATCCTTCCGGTTGCGTCGCGGTTTTTTATAATGTCATCGAGAGGTACTTCGGAGGCTACTGTTATCGAACACTCTTGAAAGTAGTGTCGCAGCTTCCGGGATGCCATGAACATCGCGTACGCTATCTTTTGATAATGTGGATACCGGGACTTGCATGGAGTTAGGACCGTGGATACGTAGTACACTGGTTTTTGAAGAGGGAATTTGTGTCCTTCTGTTTCTCGTTCGACGACGAGCACCGCGCTTACAACTTGATGTGTTGCCGCGATGTATAATAACATTGGTTCGCCCAAGTTGGGCGCGGCCAGGACCGGATTTGTTGCCAATGTGGCCTTTATTTCTTCGAGTCCGGCCATGGTGGCATCCTTCCATTCGAAGTGTTCGGTGCGCCGGAGGAGGCGATAAAGGGGCAGTGCCTTTTCTCCTAAGCGGGAGATGAAGCGGCTTAGAGCCGCCATGCATCCAGTCAATTTTTGTATTTGTTTGACTTCTTTTGGGATATCCAACTGTGATAGAGCTTGGATCTTGGCTGGGTTTGCTTCAATTCCTCTACCGGATACAATGAAGCCCAAGAGCTTTCCGGCTGGTACGCCGAAAACGCATTTTTCTGGGTTGAGCTTAATGTCATATGCTCGGAGGTTGTCGAATGTGAGCCTCAAGTCGTCTACTAGAGTTTCGACGTGTTTGGTCTTGACGACCACATCGTCTACGTATGCCTCCACTGTTTTGCCGATCTGGGTTGCCAGACATGTCTGAATCATGCGCTGATATGTTGCGCTGTCGTTTTTTAGCCCGAAGGGCATTGTGTTGAAGCAGAATGGTCCGTATGGAGTAATGAATGCCGTTGCGGCTTGGTCTGTCTCCGCCATCTTGATTTGATGGTAGCCGGAGTATGCGTCGAGGAAGCACAATGAATCGTGCCCTGCGGTAGCATCGATGATTTGATTGATGCGGGGAAGGGGGAAAGGATCCTTTGGACAAGCCTTGTTAAGGTCCTTAAAATCGACACACAAGCGCCAGGATTTGTCCTTCTTTGGTACCATTACCAGGTTTGCTAGCCAGTCCGGATGTTTTATGTCTCTGATGAATCCGGCTTCTAATAGTTTGGCTAGCTCCTCTCCCGTTGCCTGTCTTTTGGGTTCGGAAAATCGCCGAAGAGCCTGTTTGACTGGCTTGAATCCTTTTAGGATATTTAGGTTGTGTTCTGCCAACCTGCGTGGGATTCCTGGCATGTCTGAAGGGTCCCAGGCAAAGATGTCCCAATTTTCCAGAAGGAATTCTCGTAGTGCGGCGTCTACATCAGGGTTTAATTGTGCCCCAATGGAGGCCGTCTTTGTGGGGTCCATTGGATGGACTTGGAATTTGACTATTTCATCCGCCGGCTTAAAAGAGGTGGACTTGGATCTCTTATCGAGTATCACATCGTCCCTGTTCACCGTGGAGCGCAGCGCAGTGAGTTCATCTGCCGCTAGGGCTTCGGATAGTGCCTCTAGGGCTAGTGCGGCTGTCTTATTTTCGGCGCGGAGTGCTATGTCCGGATCACTGACAAGAGTGATGATTCCATTGAGCCCGGGCATTTTAAGCTTCATGTACCCGTAATGGGGTATAGCTTGAAAAATTGTGAATGCCTCTCGCCCTAATAAAGCGTGATATCCGCTGCTGAACGGGGCTACTTCGAACGTGACCTCTTCGGACCTGTAATTGTCCGGCGAGCCGAACACCACATCCAGTGTAATTTTTCCTGTGCAGCGTGCTTCCCGACTAGGGATTATTCCTCTAAAGGTTGTGCTGCTTCGCTCAATGCGGCTCCAGTATATTTCCATTTTTCGAAGGGTTTCCTCGTAGATGAGGTTTAATCCGCTACCGCCATCCATGAGTACCTTAGTAAGGCAAAAGCCGTCCACTATTGGACTGAGGACCAATGCGGCTAGTGCTCGGGCTATTCGGAATTTAGGTTCGTCGATGGCGTTGAAGGTGATAGCCGTGTCGCTCCATGGATTTATTGTTGCTACTTGGTAGACTTTGGCGAGGCTGCGGAGTGTTCGTTTCCGCATATTATTTGATGCGTAAGTCTCGAAGACTGTTAATACCGTACTGGTACTGCTAGGCTGGTTTTCTGGGGCTAGAAACTCTTCGCCACTTTTGGCCACCTGCCATAGTATCCAACATGCTCGAAGGCTATATGTTGGAGTGGCGCCCTCTGTACTATGGATTTTACAGGGTCCGCTGAGCCATCCCTCCAGTACGGTTCCGTGCCCTTTAGGGGGTTTTGTCTTTTTGGTTTTTATCCCAGGTGCCTGAGCATGATGCACCCTTTTATTCGGACTAGGGTTGTGTTCAGAGCCAGATTGTCTCAAAACTTGGTTTTGGTTTTCCAGGCACTCTCCATCACACAGTACTTTTGTACTCTCCATCACACCGACGACTTATGGCGTTCATGATTCCCTTGTCCGTGCAATCGTTGCAGAAAATTGAGATTGCGCTTTCTTCACGGCAGTCCTTTATCCTGTTCATAACCAGGAGGAATCTGGCCCAGTAATGATGTACTGTTTCAGCGGGCTCTTGCCGGATTTGAGATAGGTCGCTTGTGTTTGGGTGGGCGGGTGGAATTAAATTCGGAACCCCGCCCAATCTGAGGCTCAAGGGCCGAAAAGTTTCCGAATTTGGAAGCTTGGATTGCTGGATGTTGTCCAACGAATCTGGTCCGCTGCCTGACTTTAGGTTCAGTGCTTGGTTGACATCCGTCTCTCCGCGGGAATCAGGCATGGAGGGATCAGGAATACGAACATAATTGGTCCTTAATATAGAAGAAGAGTCGCCGCACTGTTCCTCTACAACAGCAACGTGGTGGGTAGCCTGGGGAGAGTTGATCTCTCTCAGATCGGTTTTAAGCCCAATCTGATCGTAGTCTGTAGCGACTCCCAGGGCGGCGATGCGATCCAAGAGCTCGTCTACGGAGGAGAGCTCCATCGGATCTAGCTGCTCGGCGAATTCCGAGTTGACGTGAAGATCGCTTTTGATGACCCGAGAGGTCATTGTCGGCGCGACGGCCGAACAGGCGGTCATAAGAAAACCACCTAGCCGGATAGTTTGGCCGGTGGCCAAAGCTCCTTTGGCAACGGTACCGTCTTTAAAGACGGGAAGAGGCATCCTTCCTGATTGCGATGACACAGAGGAACTCTCAATGAAAGCACCAATGTCGGTGTCAAAACCGGCGGATCTCGGGTAGGGGGTCCCGAACTGTGCGTCTAGGCGGATGGTAACAGGAGACAAGGGACACGATGTTTTTACCCAGGTTCGGGCCCTCTCGATGGAGGTAAAACCCTACTCCTGCTTGATTGATATTGATGATATGGGCAGTACAAGAGTAGATCTACCAAGAGATCAAGGAGGCTAAACCATAGAAGCTAGCCTATGGTATGATTGTTATGTCTCCTACGGACTAAAACCCTCCGGTTTATATAGACACCGGAGAGGGCTAGGGTTACACAGAGTCGGTTACAATGGTAGGAGATCTACATATCCGTATCGCCAAGCTTGCCTTCCACGCCAAGGAAAGTCCCATCCGGACACGGGACGAAGTCTTCAATCTTGTATCTTCATAGTCTTGGAGTCCGGCCAATGATGATAGTTCGGCTATCCAGACACCCCCCAGTCCAGGACTCCCTCAAGATGCCTTCTTCATCCCTTCCCCCCAAAACATGGTGAACAGGTGAAGGCGGCCACGACACCACCCGCATTGGAGGACCGGAAGACACCACCCCCATCAGCCACGACAATGGACGACATTGAAGTAACCAAGCCAACGACCTCCACCAGCAACGAAGCGGCTCCTGAGGCTACATCCAAGGCCGCTCTCTAACCAGACACAACACTTTCCATGAATCCTTAAGTTGTTCCCTCTGATAAGTTGGACCAAGATGGGGAGGCTAATAAGCTTCAGCACGAGGCAGACAAAGCAAAGGAACCAATTGAGAAGAACCTTGCTTTATGTGGCACGCTAGGAGTGCAACCCAGTCAGGAGTCAAGTAATGGATGGCAACCTCCTCGCATCACCTAGGAGTTTGGCTATCCTTCAGATGAAGAGATCGTGCCAAACCCTAAGGCGGACTTTCGTAAGACTTTCTTACCACGCCTTGGCCATGTGTGTGCATGGTTTAAAGGAGCAGAGGGAGGCCCCAAGACAAGCTCTTCATCATCACAAGAAGGTGCAAGATCCAAGGTCCCATTTCTTCCCGTAACTGCAGGCAAAGGATCACTAGCGGATGGGAGTACTTCGCGACATCGAGATATATCGCCACGCCGCTACACCGACACCAAGGCTCGTCTTCCTGAAGACCCGAACGAACTTCACCTGGTTGCAAAACGGCCTGGAGCTAACACGCGACTGTGGTCCATCGCACGTCAGAGCGTAACAGATGGGCCCGTTGGAGATGGAGAGCACCAGGACGACCTCGGCGACGAAGAGAGCTTCTCCGACTCATCTTTTTCGCCTTCGTTGGAGATGCACCCGAACTCCCCTCCTTACCAAGACCTTTTTCCGTCTGACTTATCAGATTCTGAAGATGGTATTGGAGATCTCCACACTGCACCAGTTCGCATGGTGAACAGTGGCGGTACCCCCGAAGATCTCGGTGCCGTCGTCCAGGATCCAGGTGCCGCAAATGCAGTAGCGGCCCGTCAAGCTTCCTTAGAAGAACAGGTCAGGGACCAACGCCAGACAATCAACCAGTTGTCGTCAAAGCTTGACCAGTTCATCGAGCTCATGATGAACAACCAAAGCGCTCCATCACAAGGTGCGCCGCAACGGGTGGTGGATCCACAAGAAGAAGAGCTACTTGGTGACACTCATGTAGTGCCGCCACTTAATGATGTGCGTCAACACCAAGACCCCAGCACACATGTTCGGCCATTGGTTAGCCCCGTCGGTTCTGCCAACATGGCGCCAAATGCGAGCATGTTGAAGGACTACCACGACATCGTCGAAGATATGGTGGCCAAAAAGTTCAAGCAAATGACGATAGATCAAGCCCCTCGCACCTCAGAGAGTGAGCTGGAGAAGCCTTATGAGGCGTGGCATGACATGGTCGCATACCCCTCAGGGTGGCACCCACCAAAGTTCCGCCAATTCGATGGAACCGGTGATGCAAGGGAGCACTTGGCGTACTTTGAGGCGGCATGCGGCGACACGGCAAACAGCTCGTCACTGCTCCTGCGTCAATTCTCAGGGTCGTTAACAGGACCTACATTCCATTGGTATAGTCGTTTACCAGTTGGATCTATCGGAAGTTGGGCAGGCATGAAGGAAGCCTTCAAGAAGCACTTCGTCGCCATGAAGAAGGACTTCTCCATCATCGAGCTGGCGCAAGTTCGACAATGATGAGATGAGTCCATCGACGACTACATCATCAGATTCCGCAACAACTATGTGCGCCTCGCTAGAGATGCACCTTGAGGACGCCATTGAGATGTGCGTCCATGGGATGCAACAACATTGGTCACTTGAGGTCTCTCGGCGCGAGCCTAGAACCTTTAGTGCCCTAAGCACGGTGGTAGCAGCCACGAAGCTTGAGTTCGAGAAATCACCGCAGATAATGGATCTCTACAAGAATGCCAGCGCATTCGACCCTGCCAAGCGCTTCGCCGCGACATCCAAGCAAGCTAACAATGGGGGCAAGCTGAAGGCGCCGGCGGAAGCGAACACCACCAAGATCTTCTCATCCGCACCCCAAGGCCAGGTGCCCGTCTTGGGCGCAAGAGGCGAACAGGCAGCAGGAAGACAACGCTCGTCGATCCAGGAGCTCCTCAAGAGGCGGTACATCTTCCGTCGTGAACTTGTCAAGGACATGTTCAGTCAGCTAATGGAGCATCGAGCATTGAACCTTCCAGAACCTCGGAGGCCCGATCAGGTAAGGATGACTGATAATCCATTGTTTTGCCCATACCACAGGTATGTGGGTCACGTGATCGAGGATTGTGTCGCCTTCAAAGAATGGCTCCAAAGAGCTGTTAATGAGAAGAGGATCAACTTGGACCCAGAAGCCATCCCCTTCACCAGGTCAGGAGAAGCGAGGCACGCGTAGATGCTGCCGCCCTTCACATCCACGCACGTCCAGAGAGAAGACCTGCTAGCACCACATCCATCCATCACCGCCGCACTCGCCGGCAACCAAGCACCACATCCATCCGTTACCGGTGCACTCGCTGGCCACCAACGCACACATCCATCCATCAGGAGATCCATCCGTTCACAAGCGCACACATTCATCCATCACGTAGCATACATCCATCCACTCCATCTATATCAGCCACACAACGCAACAAAGTTACAGGAGCAACTGGAGTTGGACGCGATCGCATCTGGCCGAGGCGCTCGGTGGCTACACGCACCCGAAGCCAGGAGACGTGACACACGGCGGAGGTCGACCGACTGGACGGCCATGGAGGACAAGTTGATCTTCCCGGAAGGTAAAATTACCAACTAACTCTCTCTTATCCTCCATGCGTGCATGCAGAACACGGTCACGGTGGAGAAGTTGTCCATGCACACAAAGGAAGGGCCTCGCCGAGGGCACGGAGACGGCGCCAGCATGATGTACTTGTACCATGTCTCCTTCCACTCTTCACCGAGCCCATTATCCTCGCGTGCCACCTTCAACTTGGGAGCAGCTGGAGCTCGCCAATGACGTAGCCCAACTGCTAGCCCCGGTAATCTATCATGGACCCGGCGAATAGGTCATGGTTTCAGGTCGCGACGTATAGGTCTCCGACTCTCCGGTGCACATGTCCATGACGTCCCGGTCACGATGAACGGGCCTGCGTATTGCTTTCCGGAGAAGACGACGACGAAATCAGAGCTCGTGGCAGGCAGGTCCATGGCGAACCCAGGTCACCGGCGTACAGGTTTTGCATCACGCTCTTGGAGGAGACGGCGCGGTGGAACCGGAGCTCGCTAACGCCACAGCCTGAGACTCGCCTTTCCGTTCATGGTGTACAGATTCTCGATGGAACCAGCATCCGCAACGACGAGCCTCCACGACCGGCTCCTCCTTCACGAGGCACGTGTCCCTGATGAACAGGTCAATGGCGTACAGATCCTTCACCGAGCCGGAATTTGCAGCGACACAGTACAAGACCGGTCCCTCCTTCGAGAGGTGCACCTACCGCGGCATACAGGTCCACGGTGTCGTCGGCGTACAGGTCACCCTTTGGTGTAGCACCAGCCCAACGCGACGCGGCCTCTACAACGCTACCTTTCCACGGCCTCGTGAGGCGGCCCCCTTTGTCTTGGCGGACCATCGAATACTCGGCGTCTAGCCGAGACGAGGTGCCAACCACCCTGGCCACGCCCATGTGAGCGCGTGTTAGTTTTTTACTCTGACGCCGGTCTCCCCAAACCGTTACACCCACAAGGTGTAGCCCCTTGAACACCCTGATAAAGCAACATGTCGTCGAGAAGTCTAATCCGAGCGCGACCCATGTTACTCCAACACCAACTACTCCAACGCCGCCAAGACCAACGAGGCACGATGGCGAGGGCGGGCGCGGCCACCGCTAAGGCCATGCTACATGCGGCGTGTGTACCGACGAGGACACGGGCTCTGCCGCCACCCACACACACATCATCATCATCATGCATGGAGAACACGAAGCAAAGACGACAAAGACGACCGTACGGCTTAATCGGAGGTATCCCGTAACCCGCGGGAGTAATTAACCGGGAACCTTCCGAGGCCCCGGGAACTAGGAGACCGCAATCGCTACAGTCAGGCAGGCCGCGCTAATAGGCCACGGAGCACATATGTAAAGGGATATTGTAATTTCGTTTCTCCAATGAGAGATTAATAAAGTGCATGTTTCCCTATGTTTATTTGTGCACTTAGTACACTGGCACGCCCGCAATTTTTTTATTTCCCCTGGCGCGTAGAGAGATAGTAACACGATAACCATCGTTGTTTGTTATTATTTTTTGTGTCAAACAAAATGGTAATGGTTTGGGGAGACCGGCGTCAGCGTAAAATAAACTAACACACGCTCACATTGGCGTGGCCGGGGTGGTTGGCACCTCGTCTCGGCTAGACGCCAAGTATTTGGCGGTCCTCCAAGACAAAGGGGGCCGCCTCACGAGGCCATGGAAGGGTGGTGTTGCAGGGCCCACGTCGCCTTGGACAGGTGCTATGCTAAAGGGTTACCTGTACGATGGCGACGTCGTGGACCTGTACACCAAGGACCTGTTCGCCATGATGGCGCACCTCTCGAAGGAAGGACCGGTCTTGTACTGCCTCGCTACAAACTCCGGTCCAGACAAAGATTTGTACGCCATGAAGGGGCAAGCGAGTCCCGGGCTATGTAGTCAACGGGCTCTGATTCCGCCTCACCATCTCCTCCAAGAAACGTGGTGCAAAACGTATACGCCTGTAATTTGTTCTCCATTGACCTATCCGTCGGGGACGTGCACCTCATGAAGGAGGGGGCCTGTCATGGGCCGCGTCGTTGCGGACACTTGTTTTGTCGAGAATCTGTACACCATGAAGGGAAAGGTGAGTCTCGGGCTGCATCGTCAGCAAGCTCCGGTTCCGCCATGCCGTCTCCTCCAAGAGCGTGATGCGACACCTGTACGCCCGTATATCCTTCTCCATGAACCTGTTCACCGTGGCCCCGTTCATCGCAATCTGTGCGTCGCGATCTGTACACCATGGGCTATTCGCCGAGCACCATGAAGGCCGCCATGTAGAGCGCCGGGGCTAGCGTTTGGGCTGCGTCGTTGGAGAGCTCCGGCTGCTCCCGAGTCATCTCGGGCGAAGAACATGATACCTGAAATGAAAGTCTTGCGTAGGCAAAGTTTCGGCAGCGTCGATACGGCTTTCTTGGTTGGCGATGACTTGGTGCTCGATACATGCTGATGCAAAGGTGAGAGAGGAGAAAAAAAGAAATCAGACGACCGCCTCACCGTCCGAGAACATGAGCGCCGCCTCCATGTCGCAGCCGCCGAGCTCCCTGTACGCCGGCCTCCTCTCTGTGTACGCTGGCTCAGGTGCCTGCGTCCTTCCTCCGGCTGGCCAGATGCGAGCCGGTACGTGAGGGAGTCCTTCTGGAGATCTGCATGATGAATGGATGAATGCGGTGCTGCGTGGTGGATGGATGTGTGCCGGCCGCCTTGCGGCGTGACGGCGTGGGTGGTTGTGTGCTCCGGTGACGGATGGATGGATGTGGTGCGTTGGTGAATGGCGGCGGCGTTCCGGTCTCCTCCCCCCGGACGTGCGTGGGTGGGTATTTATAGGCGGGAGCTGAAGCCCTCCGCGCCCGCGCGTCGGGTGTAAACCTCCCGATTTTCTTGGAAGCGATATGAACAGCAACGCGTTGATCTTCTTCGTGTGTTTATCCCTTCGGCTGATCTTCTTGACGCTCACTCCTGCAAAAGAAAACAGCTTATACGTATCTAGTTAGCTTCAACTGACTGCAAGCGGGGCCAATGCATTTGCCGAACAAGAGACTTGTAGCCGTCTCGGACGTGCATCCATTTTATCTTATTTTTTGCCTAGTTATACAGGTATTTGGGTATGTACGCGTGCTTGCCGGCCGGTACTTGGGTACTCGATCGTAGAGATATGTATTTGTATGTGCCGGCCGTCGCGGCCGCCGCTTATACTCCTGTATATGTATTGCGCTCCCACACTTTCAAGTTGTCGCAATGTTAGGCCTTCGAAGCCTGCATGTAGTACCTAGGCAATTTTTGCCTTGCACCACGTACATAATCAAGAGATTAGGTCAGTGCACTAGTTTGCGTGCGTAGATATATACTCTGCCCTGTGCCTACCCTGCACTAAAAAAAACTTCTACCATAATAATTCACTCACATGGGTTAGTCACACAGAAGTGAGAAAAGGAAATCATGGGGTGATTTTTCCTATACTACAAAAAGTATTCAACTTTTCTACTTTAGTACAAAATCACGTCAAACAGAAACTAACCCAGACTGACGCTGTTTTCAGCAGAACTGCCATGACGTTATTTATTGTGCAGAAAACAAAAATTCTCGGGATGACCTGAAAATCCACGGAGATAACTTTTGGAAAATGTAAAAAATATTGGCGAAAGAATCAAGGCCAGGGGGCCCACACCCTGTCCACGAGGGTGGGGGTCGCGCCCCTCCCCCTGGGCGCGCGCCCCTGTCTCGTGGGCCCCTTGGTGCTCCACCGACCTCAACTTCAACTCTATATATTCCGTTTCACGGAGAAAAAGTTCAGAGAGAAAGTTTCATCGCGTTTTACGATACGGAGCCGCCGCCAAGCCCTAATCTCTCTCGGGAGGGCTGATCTGGAGTCCGTTCGGGGCTCCGGAGAGGGTGATTCGTCGCCGTCGTCATCATCAACCATCCTCCATCACCAATTTCATGATGCTCACCGCCGTGCGTGAGTAATTCCATCGTAGGCTTGCTGGACGGTGATGGGTTGGATGAGATTTATCATGTAATCGAGTTAGTTTTGTTAGGGTTCGATCCCTAGTATCCACTATGTTCTAAGATTGATGTTGCTATGACTTAGCTATGCTTAATGCTTGTCATTAGGGCCCGAGTGCCATGATTTCAGATATGAACCTATTATGTTTTCATGAATATATATGAGTTCTTGATCCTATATCTTGCAAGTCTATAGTCACCTATTATGTGTTATGATCCGACAACCCCGAAGTGACAATAATCGGGATAGTTCTCGGTGATGACCGTAGTTTGAGGAGTTCATGTATTCACTAAGTGCTAATGATTTGGTCCGGTTCTTTATTAAAAGGAGGCCTTAATATCCCTTAGTTTCCATTAGGACCCCGCTGCCACGGGAGGGTAGGACAAAAGATGTCATGTAAGTTCTTTTCCATAAGCACATATGACTATATTCGGAGTACATACCTACATTACATTGATGAATTGGAGCTAGTTCGGTGTCACCGTATGTTATAACTATTACATGAGGAATCGCATCTGACATAATTATCCATCACTGATCCAATGCCTACGAGCTTTTCACATATTGTGCTTTGCTTATTTACTTTACCATCCCTACTGTTACAATTACTACAAAACTGCTATCTTTACTTTTGCCACTATTACCATTACTATCATACTACTTTGCTACTAAATACTTTGCTGCAGATATTAAGTTATCCAGGTGTGGTTGAATTGACAACTCAACTGCTGATACTTGAGAATATTCTATGGCTCCCCTTGTGTCGAATCAATAAATTTGGGTTGAATACTCTACCCTCAAAAACTGCTGCGATCCCCTATACTTGTGGGTTATCAACGAGTCAGCCAAACTTTGGCAGAAATCGTACTTCTACGTCCGGAATCTTCGTCAAGTCGACTACATCAACCTGCCGGCCTTCGTGCCCGGGCCGCCTGCTGGGCCGCACGACAACTAGCAACAGCAGCCGCCCAAGCGCCTGCCGACCCATATCGTTAGCGTCCTCGCCCAGCTGGAAGAGATGACGAGCCGGGAAGGGCTCAAGCCGGTCGACCTGCTAGCCGGCTGATACGTCTCCAACGTATCTATAATTTTTTATTGTTCCATGCTATTATATTATCTGTTTTGGATGTTTAATGGGCTTTTTATGCTATTTTATATTATTTTTGGGACTAATCTATGAACCGAGGGCCCAGTGCTAGTTTCTGTTTTTTTGCCTATTTTAGAGTTTTGCAGAAAAGGAATACCAAACGGAGTCCAAACGGAATGAAACCTTCGCGATGATATTTCTTGGAGTGAAAGCAAACCAAAGACTTGGAGATATGTCGGAGACGCAATGAGGAAGCCACGAGGCAGGAGGGCACGCCCGGGGGTAGGGGGCGCCCCCACCCTCATGGGCCCCTCATGGCTTCCCTGACCTAGTTCCTTCGCCTATATATACTTTTTATACCTTGAAAACATCCAAGAGAGCCACGAAACCACTTTTCCACCGCCGCAACCTTATGTACCCGTGAGATCCCATCTAGGGGCCTTTTCTGGCATCCTGTCGGAGGGGGATTCGATCATGGAGGGCTTCCACATCAACACCATTACCTCTCCGATGAAGTGTGAGTAGTTTACCACAGACCTTCGGGTCCATAGTTAGTAGTTAGTTGGCTTCTTCTCTCTCTTTGATTCTCAATACCATGTTCTCCTCGATGTTCTTGGAGATCTACTCGATGTAATACTCTTTTGCGGTGTGTTTGCCGAGACCCAATGAATTGTGGATTTATGATCAAGATTATCTATGAATATTATTTGGCTCTTTGAATTCTTATATGCATGATTTGATATCTTTGCAAGTCTCTTCGAATTATCGGTTTAGCTTCGCCTACTAGATTGATCTTTCTTGCAATGGGAGAAGTGCTTAGCTTTGGGTTCAATCTTGCGGTGTCCTTTCCCAGTGACAGTAGGGGCAGCAAGGCACATATTGTATTGTTGCCATCGAGAATAAAAAGATGGGGTTTTCACCATATTTCTTGAGTTAATTCCTCTACATCATGTCATTTTGCTTAATGCGTTACTCCGTTCTTTATGGACTTAATACTCTAGATGCATGCTGGATAACGGTCGATGTGTGGAGTAATAGTAGTAGATGCAGGCAGAAGTCGGTCTACTTGACACGGACGTGATGCCTATGTTCATGATCATTGCCTTAGATGTCATCATAATTGTGCGCTCTTCTACCAATTTCTCGGCAGGAATTTGTTCACCCACCGTAAAATTTGCTATCTTGAGAGAAGCCACTAGTGAAATCTATGGCCCCCGGGTCTCTTTTCTATATTATATTGAATCTCGTTTACATCTTGCTAGTTTTCGATCTTACTATTTTGCAATCTTTACTTTCCAATCTATAAACCAAAAATACCAAAAATATTTACTTTACCGTTTATCTATCTCTATCAGATCTCACTTTTGCAAGTGACCGTGAAGGGATTGACAACCCCTTTATCGCGTTGGGTGCAAGTTGTTGATTGTTTGTGCAGGTATTCGGTGACTTGTGTGTTGTCTCCTACTGAATTGATACCTTGGTTCTCAAAACTGAGGGAAATACTTACACTACTTTGCTGCATCATCCTTTCCTATTCAAGGAAAAACCAACACAAGTTCAAGAGGTAGCAAGAAGGATTTCTAGCGCCGTTGCCGGGGAGATCTACGTCAAGTCAAGCCATACCAAGTACCCATCATAAACTCTTCTCCCTTGCATTACATTATTCGCCATTTGCCTCTCGTTTTCCTCTTCCCCACTTCTAAAACGATTTTCAAAAACCTTTGCCTTTTCTTCACCCCTATTTCGTTCGTCTCTTTTCGCTTGCTTCTTGTGTGCTTGTGTGTTGGATTGATTGCTTTGTCACGATGGCTCAGGATATACTAAATTGTCTGACTTTTCCAATACCAATAACAATGATTTTATTAGCACTCCGATTGCTTCTATTACTAATGTTGAATCTTGTGAAATTAATGCCGCTTTGTTGAATCTTGTTATGAAAGATCAATTTTCTGGCCTTCCTAGTGAAGATGCCGCATCCCATCTAAACAATTTCGTTGATTTGTGCGATATGCAAAAGAAGAAAGATGTGGATAATGATATTGTTAAATTGAAGCTATTTCCATTTTCGCTTAGAGATCGTGCTAAAACTTGGTTCTTATCTTTGCCTAAAAATAGTATTGATTCATGTAATAAGTGGAAAGATGCTTTTATCTCGAGCCTGGCTCGTTGGAAACTGCCAATTCGGGCGTTTCTAGCGGGGCCCGCTGAGGAGTGCTTTAAGGTTCGTGTGGGCCAAGATTCTGATGCGTGCTAGACAACCAAACAACCCGTCTTCTGGCTGGGTCTAATGCGAGCAAACCAAACATGCCCTTAGGCCATCTCCAACGGCAACCCACAAATCCCCCAACATTTGTCCGCCGGCACGATTGCAGAAGGACGCCATCCAACCGTAGCCGCATACATTTTCACAACAACGCGAACCAACCGAACGAAATCCATGCAAACACGGACGGATTTCATATAAACATGACGGATTTCATATAAACATGACGGATTTTCATATAAACATGATTGATTTCATTACATTTACATCAACTAAGTGGTGCTACTCCGGCTCTGGAGGTATAATAATACCTCATCTAAATGGCCTCCTTCAGATCCCTTTGTCTTCCTTATGTCCGGCAAACCGATCATCGAACTGCCGGGAGCCCCAGAGGTATATGCTTCAGCGCAAAGGACGACTCGCTTCCCCACCGCTCATCGGAGTGGAACCCCCAGCTGATGCTTCAGCGGGAGGGGAAGGCGGCGCCTCCGCTTTCCATGGAGCCCATGCGGGATCGACGAAAGTCCTCATAAGAGAAGAACCGGGTAAGACACCGTCTGTCTACACCGGCGTTGCCTTGGCGGCGACCTTCATGGGACCCAAGTGGGTGGCCTCCCGTGTTCTACTTCTCGATGATGGCGGTGGACACGGAGGCGCTGGCCACTGACTCCTCGCTCTCCATGTACCCGGGTTCCGTGTCTGCCTACATGGCGCGATCGTAGACACGGGAGACGCGGTACGACGCGACGTCGTCGACGGCAGCGACGACGCCCGTACCGCCGTGCTCCCCGCTGTGTCGGCGTGGAGCAACTCGCCACTCCTCATCGAGCTGGTCTAGAGCGGCGAGTTGCTGAACCACGCGCCGGCTTGGGGCGGCAACTGGCTCCGTCGGGCTAGGCGGTGGAGGTGGAGCAGCGAGCTACCTCGCTCGTATCTGGCGGTCTCAGCGGGCCACCCACCCGGCTTGTAAAGAACTGCTCTTCGGAAGCCATCGAAAGGGTGGTGAAAATGGTGAAGGAGGAGATGGGGGAGCGACGGAGGGGTGTGATTCTTGCCTGGCGTCTGACCTCGTTTAAATAGAGGGCGAACGGGAGGAGCTCGGCCGGCGTTGCATTTAATGTCGTCCCGCTCATGAACAGATGTGTGGCCGGAGTAGGTTTCTCAGCTTTCATGTGAGTTTAATGGAGGTGTATGAATGCAGCGAGGATGCGTATTCACCGGGGCGTGCAGCGCGACGTCCTCGGCCGGCGCGCCGTTTCCATGACGAAGGCAATAGGAGGTCAGGTCCGCCTTGAGCCGCCTTCAATGCGGAGCGTCGCGCTCTACAACGGCATGAATGCGGACAGCTGACGCAGGGCGAAAAGTGTGCGCTGGAGCGGGAGGACCTTTTTGGTGGGTCAGGGCGGTTAGAAGCGGGCTTGTGATCGGTCCGGACTCCCGCAAACTTCTCTCACTTTTGTCTCAGGTTTGGGGAAAAAAACGCGTTCGGACTGTCCCGCGAACCGATACAGGTCTATGTTGGATGGCTTTCATGATCCAGACGGCGCGGTCCGTACGGTTGCGGGAGGTTTGAAGGTTCGGGTTGGAGATGGCCTTAATATTTCGAGGCGGTTAGAGATGCCCTCAATATTTCGCTCATACGGATCGTACAGTATCTCAGCAATATTCGGAAGTCAGAAAAAAAGAACAAAAAGTGCGAATCTAGAGGTACCTGCGGGCACGAGATCGCCCATCCATCCGTGCGGCCGCCACCCACGGATGCCGTTAAACCCTAACTCCCATCTCCCCTATTTCTAGGGTTTTTCTCACTGCCAGCACGCCACTCCCCCTCCCCACCCCCCCTTCAGCAGCGCAACACACCAACGCCGCCGCCGCGCCGCCAGCCCACCGGGAGCACCGCCGGAGAAACCAGCCATGGATCGGTACCAGCGGGTCGAGAAGCCGCGGCCCGAGGCCGCCGCCATCAGCGAGAACGAGATCCGTATCACCACACAGGGCCTCATCCGCAACTACGTCACCTACGCCACCTCCCTCCTCCAGGTACCGCACCAGCCACCACCCCCGTAGCCACCGGATCGCGCCCCAAGGGGCCAGCCTTGAATAGGCGCCGTATCCTCGGTTAGATCTCGTGGCGGCACGTCTTAAAATGGCAAATTTGGGCGGAATATACTTCCTGACCCCATACAGCATCGAACGTGTCCGTTGATTATCGGCCTGCCACTGATATATACGGCAATGATATCTAGTTTTGCTTGCATTTTTTTCTGTGAGATTTCGTGCTGCAGAGTGATATTTTCCACGCGTCTTAAAAAGGAATGCCATCTGGTTAAGGATATCTGCAATATCTAAGTTAGCGAGTAATGGATTAACGGAATGAGGACATAGCATTATATTGTCCTACCGGGCTGAGTGATCAGGGAGGTAGTTTTTTTTTGCTTATCTTCGATGGCAGGTGGTAGTTTTGATGTGCTAATTGGACATGTCACATCAAAGCTCTAGTTAATCTGAAGATTAAGGGCCTTCCATTGGCTCTTTGATGTTATTACAGGCTGTACGATATACTCTTGTTATCTGAAATACAATAAATTCAGTGTCCGTTTATCGAGTGCAAATCGGCATTTGTCGTTGTTTACTCTGAATGCACTGAAATCTTGAGCTCACCTTTTAATGATCTTGAGCTTATCGAATTTAGTTGGTTGGTACATGAGTCATCAGTCTGGATATATAACAGATTCAATCATGTTGGCAAAGGCTTGTATTCTCTTGGTGTGAGCCCTTCATGGGGAGCCAATTGCCACTAAAAGGAAATGAGATGAAAGCCAGAATATGAATGATTTTCCTGCCCTGTCTATCGTTTGTTTTGTCAAACTAGTTTCCCTGCTGGTCCTCGCATGCACCTAGCTGATATTGCATTTTCATGGTTGCTACTTGCTATTAGTCATCGCCATTTCAGCAAGTTATAGCCCTCTTTTATTGTAGGTGTGATATCGCACCACTTCCTGGAGTCTGTTTATTTTGTAACAATTGTCTCAAAGTTGGGGGGTGCCACTCAGTCTAAAGTTCTCAATGTTGATCCATAAAAGGGCCACACATCCATGTAATCCTTCTTTTTATCAAGGAGTACGCATCATGTAACAATGTAGTAATTCCACCGTTCTTCTACAACCATGACCTGCTACGCCACTTCTGCTGGGGCTATAGTTTATTACTGTGTTATATGTGGTGCCATCTGTGCTAAACTAACTATTACACCTCACCCGCATCACATGTACTTGTATGCATATAATGAATCTTATAAGTTGTTCAAATCAGGAAAAACGGGTGAAAGAAATTGTGTTGAAGGCCATGGGACAAGCTATCAGCAAGACAGTGGCTATTACTGAGATCATAAAGGTTGGTCTGTTCTTAGCTCTCTTTTGATACCATCATTTGGACTCTTTAAAATTGACTAGCTCCATCTAATCGCAGAAAAGGATCCCTGGGTTGCATCAAGATACAACAATCAGTTCAGTCAGTATTACTGATGTATGGGAACCCATTGAGGAAGGCCTTGTACCGTTAAGTATTGCAAAACTATATTGCTTGCTGATTCCTTGGATCACTCTCTTTGTTAGTGTTTTTATATATGTCATCTTGTTGCAGATTGGAGATGACTCGTCATGTTTCAATGATCTCAATCTCCTTGTCACCAAAGGAGCTCGACACAAGTTCACCCGGGTATTATGTTTGACATGTTTTCCTTCCCATGATTTATTTTGAAGCATCTCGGATGCTCTACCTTGATTTCATGTGCTGTAATATGCACTTTTATGCGATCTTGTAGATATCAAGCTCCATTGCATGCAGAGCCACTTAAACCAAGGTACCAGCAAGTTCAGCGATTTCAACAACAGCACCAGCCAAGACAAAATCAAGGTCAAACAGGTGAACACACAATCACTAGATGTAGTTTGTCTATGTTACTGATCGCTAACTTGTTCCATATGCATTGAAGATTCATATGTACGTGGAAGAGGCAGAGGGAGAGGAAGGGGCTGGGGTGGTAGGGGAGGATATGGTGGAGGTTATGGTGGGTATGATAATAACCAAGGAGGTTATGGTGGATATAGCAACCAGGGAGGATATGGCCACAACCAAGGTGGGTATGGCAATCATGGAGGTTACGGCCACAACCAAGGTGGGTATGGCAACCAGGGAGGTTACGGCAACCAGGGAGGGTACGGCCAGAACCAAGGTGGATATGGAGGGGGTTATGGTTATGACCAAGGTGGATATGGGGGATATGGTAAGTTCTATCATAGCTTTGTTTTTGCTTACTGTTATTCAAGGTTGCCCATCAGCAAAGTATTTATGATAATCTAATCCTTACAGAAGTGGAGTTTAGTGTTGACTGCTTCAGTTGGTTTGTTTTTGGATGCCTTTTTGGGTCTTCCCTGAATATCGTATACATTATACATACACAACTATATGTTCTCACCATTTTATCTCGTCAGATAATGGTGGCTGGAATTACAACCAGAACAGAGGCCGTGGTGGCGGTGGGCGAGGAAGAGGCAACTGGGGATACAGTGGTATGTACAATCGCAGCAGCATACAGTCTATTTAGGCATGAATTGAACTTTCTGTTGGTACCCACCTATCTTTTGCATTTACTCCATCTCGTTACAAATTACTCCCTCCGCCCATAGTGTAAAAAATGATCTTATATTTTGGGACGGAGGGAGTAAGTAACAATAATTTCTGCTGCTGACTGATGCCTCCATTATGGCAGAACTTCAGTGAATAGTATTAGTGACGATAGAACAGGGTTTTAATCACCAATAATAAGATTTCAGTGCTAATCTGATTTTCCTTTTTCTTTTCTTGCTCAGTCACATGGGCATTGTGGGATAAACACATTCAGAAAATGAGTTTTACTTAGACCATGCACATGTGTACTGTAATCATTTCCAAGCCTGAACTTGTATTTGAAACAATGATTGAAATGGTAACTCTATGTGCTTTAGCGAAAGGATGCAAGTTTAAATGATCGCTATCCTGGGGATTAATTCAAAAGGTTTGGAGCTTGCTTGTAGATTTAATAAGTCTTTAAACAATACAGCACCATGTATCAGGTTCGGTTGTCTTGTTCTTGCATAACAAGTCTGTAAACAATCAATCGTGGAATCTGTCCATCACAGGTCCAGGATACGAGCGAGGTGGACGAGGTGCAGGCGGCCCAGGCGGCAGGGGCTACGTGCGGGGCCGTGGTCGGATGGGTCCTGGCCGTGGGCGGGGCAACCAGAACTATTAGGTCACATAGTGCTGTATTGTTGCAAAAAGAGAGAGAAAGGTACGCGTTCTGTGAATCGGAACCGAACCTTGGCGCTGTTTCATTGTGAACCATCGACTAGGCTTCCCAGTTTTTAGCTATAATCGCCAATGGTATCTGTACCATTGCTTCCATTCTGTGGGATTTTGACAAGCATGTTATGTTGTTCCTGGGACACCTTTACTGTATCTAAGAGTGCAGTTTTGAATAGTAGTTCATCTGTTTCCCAGCTTCCCCTTTCCTAGCTCCTTGCCATCTATCTATGCTGTAAAAATGATGTTTGGCCTGGGAAAGGATTTGTAGCTTACTGACCTGGGTGAAGAGAAACTGAAGCTTCTGTGCTGTGAAAAGTATAGACCCAATCCAGGTTGCTCAAATTAGCAAAATCAGCTTGAAATCTAGTTTGACGCTCTACGATAGACCCTGACCGCTTCCAAAGTCCACCGGGCATATTGATTCCTGAATCTAGCTTGTCGGGTCTGTTTGGATTGAAATTTGATGGTTTTTGTAGGATTTTAGTTCACAATAATTTTTCTATGTGAGCCCACCATTTTTGTAGGATAAATTTGTACACTTCAATTTTATATAAGACTATCAAAAAGACCCGTGTGTTGCAACGGGAGAAGGAAAAAAAACAACCCTCATATCTCTAGCAAAGCCCTAGATTGAAGCGGGAACAAGCAGTTTTTGTTAGGCAAACTCGCAAAGCTTTTATTCAACCGTCACACAGTTTACATGGATGAAGAAAAGGTCTGCCGGGTGACCCAAACATGGCGGCCGCTACCCAGTGATAATGTATGCTTTGCTACTTTGTGTGCCTTATATTCGAGGTTCTAAACTCATGTAAGAAATTACAAGAAATAAAAGCCCTAGATGATTTTTTTTTTGAGAACAGATGACTCTTTGATCTCCAGCACAATCGCTCTATAGGATGAAGAGGTTCCTTTTCTTACTGCTCCGACCGTTTTCTTACAATCCGATGCCACAGTGTAGGTAATGGGATCAAACACTTGAATCGGCAAAAAGTTAATAATTAGCCAGCTGTCCGGGCTTGGGCCATAGTGCGACATCAGGTGGGCTTCCTCAATTGGGCCAAAACGGGCTGCCGGATGACCTAACCAAACATGGCGGCCGCTCCCCAGTGATAATGTATGCTTTGCTAGTTTGTGTGCCTCGATATTCGAGGTTCTAAACTCATGTAAGAAATTACAAGAAATAAAAGCCCTAGATGACTCTTTGATCTCCAGCACAATCGCTCCATAGGATGGAGAGGTTCCTTTTCTTACTGCTCTAACCGTATTCTTACAATCCGATGCCACAGTGCAGGTAATAGGATCAATCCCTCGAATCGGCAAAAAATTTAATAATTAGCCAGCTGTCCGGACTTGGGCCACAGTGCGACGTTAGGTGGGCTTTCTCAGTTGGGCCAAAATGAGGGGCAAGTAACGACACCAAATAGCATACGATGAAATTAATTGAACCGAGACCAAACGAAGCAGGACGAAACCAAGAATATCACCTAGCTTTAATAATAGTCATATTATTATATTACATTATATTATATATTATAGGTATAAATATAAATATAGATTAGCAAGATGTGGAAATTTGCACTAGTGCTTTACATAAATTTTTCCACCGCAATAACTGGCAGCCTTTTCTCATGGAGGAGGCACTATTTCGGCCTTTTCTCAGGGAGGAGGCAATAACTGGGCCTAGTATAGTACTCCTCCCAGCCTGATCACTATTTTGCACAAAATTCCAACTTTTTGCCATCTTATAAAAATATCAGCTAAAATGAATTTTACTCTAGATAACTGCTATCCCCAAAAAACAAAATTTTACTCTAAAAAAAAGTTTTCAAAAAATTGCATGTGACATATTTGTTTACTTTTTTAATGAATTTTGTTCATGAGATGTTTCGTGCCATGTCACTGCAGAAAAATGCCATGTTTGCGAGAATATTTGTTCTTTGTTTTTGCCATGGACCAATAAAAATGCCATGTCACAGTAAAAAGAATCTAAAAGTTTGCCATGCTCTTAATAATACAAATATCATCAACTCATCATCTTAATAATAAAAATGGCATGCTATTAATAATTAAACTATCATGTACGAAAACAAACTTGACCTGTGAATATTAGAAAATTTGCCATGTGAGAAAGTTAAAAAATTATAAAAGCTGCCATGCATTTTCTTGTACCTGAGCAAAAAAACAAACAAACATATTTTGTCATCTACTAAAAAAAGGAGAACAACAAGGAGGGACCAGGATTCGAGCCCAGGTCTGATCATGACACTAGCCAATGCGGTGGGCGGTATTGTTTTGAATGGGATAATGTTCGCCGGGTTTTGTATCAGAGCGAATGAGTTTAAAATATGATGTGTCTCCTCTTTCACCAAGATTCGTGCAACGAAACTGATGGAGAGAGAGCCCCTCACGAATGATCGCCAGTTAACATTTCGGAAACCTTTTTAGCCATTTCCTAAAAAGAATCCTTATGTCTTGAAATTTCTGCAACTTGTACGTAGAGCACACGGTCAATTTTACAGATTCATATTTTGTTCTCTGTTAGAGTTCCATAAGTTAGGACATATTAGTTCTGCACTTTTTCTTAGTTTTGCATTTTTAGAATTGTTTCAACTATCTAACCATGATTGGGCCTAAATATGAAACAAATTCAAAGTATCACTAATCCTAAGGATTTCTCTGTAGAGCATATCATAATAAAAAAAATCTCCAGAAACCCCGATTACAACGTAGACGCACACATTGTCACCACCACACACATGCACTCACACAACGCCTACTGAAGACCGAATCAAAGTTGCAGAGCTTGAATATTGACGAAGTCACCACAAGTGTCTCGCTATCGAGAGAAGCGCTGCCTCCCACTGAGAGAATAACCCGCATTAATGAGACATCAAACCATCAAACCCGGGGTTTGATCTCTGGTGAATTGAGGGTACCAATGACCTCCTAACCACCCAATCATTGGTTGGTTCTTCATCATCAATTATTTAGACAATACTTAGGCCCTGTTCGGTATTCATCCACTCCTAGAATCTACGGAGCGGGCAAGCTGCAACTCTGCCAATTTGAACTGCAGCTTCGCCAACTCCCGGAGCGGAGCTGTGGAGCGGAGCATTACCGAACAGCCCCTTACCTGCAGGTTTTTTTGATCAAGTGCCCTCCATTATATTGTTTACTAGGCCCGCATGAGGTTGGCCAATGGAAGACCTGTTTTCCCGGCTCCATTGAGTTTGCCTCCAGGAAGGGGGAGGATTCTCCATGTCCTCGACACTGAAGAGGTCCATGCAATTCTTAATCACCCCCTATACCCTATACCCCTCTCAAGGGCCAAGTATACTTGAAATCATGGAGCTGTGGAGATCTCGGAGTGCCCACTAAAATCAAAATCTATGTATGGCAACTGATCTGAGGTAAGCTACCAACTGGCGACCGAGTCCAAAAGCGCCATGGCCTCAGGGAGAGACAGATTATGCGTCATTCCTAATCAACCTAGGATTAGTATTCCCTCAGTCCAGAAATACTTGTCATCAAATTGAATAAAAAAGGATGTATCTAGATGCATTTTAGTTCTAGATACATCCCTTTTTGTCTATTTTGATGACAAGTATTTTCGGACGGAGGGAGTATCACATTTTTTGCAGTTTTATATGGGATACACTTGCGTGCGGGTGAGCACCCTTGTCCTTCGCCAAAACTTCCATGCTCATTCAAGGTATTTTTGGGCAACAACAACCCCTCATTTGACTGGAGTTGGTCGTGATAATGTGGGCCCTCTGCAATATAAGGAACAAAGCTCTAACAGAGGGCATCTTTATTAGGCAACTGCTAATGTTTAAAAAAAAAAGTCATTGTCTATTTGCGACCGTTGAGCAGGAGGAAGGACATGGAATACTTGGACTGCCTCATTTACGGCATGGGAACAGAAGTGAAGGCGCTTTGAGCAGGAGCAACAGAGCAATCCTCCTACCCGTGGGACATTTTTGCAACCCCGTCCCATTCCCACAAATTGTATCATTCCTTTTATCTTTTTCTTTCATGATATGTTTGTCCTGTTGTAAGCCAACATCTCAGACTAATTTGTTACCTCTGGTTTGTTAAGCGCTTTGTTTATAAAGTCGGCTTATAAGCTTTCTTTCTCTAAAAAGTTTTATCGCTTATCAGCTTGTGTTAGTAGCAGTACAGCTTGCGTAATAGTACTATGTAGTACAATACTGTAGATGTATAGCACATGTGCCTCTACAATAGAAGCGATCCTCCTAATTATCATGCAAGAATGCATTTAAGGAGTTGACTTTTGATTAAATATAATCAGTCACCGAGGATAGTATAGCTCTCAATTTAGTACTAGTCTACTCTAGCGGCTTAGTGGTCGTTTATCATGATGTTCACAAATGTGTGGGTTGCAAGCATATAGACAAGGAGACGTCCTCATTCAATGCACCAAATTCATGAGACTTACCTTCCTTTCTTTCAACCTCTTCGCAAAATTATGTTTTTTTTTCTCGTATTGCAGTGCTCAAACTTAGTCGATTTTTCATCCTGGTGCGCCTGAAGAAGTGATATCTCTTCATCGTTGGCATCACCGCGTCCACAATAAAGTTTAAGCATCCCAAGTGTAACATCGCGTGGCACACTGCTAGCATACTGCCCCTTTTGTTCCATCATATAGTGCACCTATTTTTTTCATAAGTCAACTTCATATTTCTTTTTATCAATTTTATAAGAAAACACATCTTCATTTTTTTGTATTGCAGTTGTAGATTTAGAAACTGTTTAAATAAAGATAAAATGTGAGTCAAGCCGACAGTTTATAAAGAAAAAGTGAGCTTCCCTTACAAAGAAAAATATTGCTTGGCTGGTAATAACCATGAACTTGACACAATGAGGGTATATACAATAATGCTATTTTAAAAGTGTCACGTAAGCTAAATACAAAAGTCGAGGAGACAGAAACATGAAGAAAATGCTTGCCTTCTCTTAATTAAGAGATGATCTCTTAGCTGCAATATCCCTCACTACATATTTATGTGTATCTTGTTATTAAAGATAACAATGAAATACTCCCTCCGTCCGAAAATACTTGTCATTAAAATGAATAAAAAGAGATGTATCTAGAACTAATATACGTCTAGATACATCCCCTTTTATTCATTTTGATGACAAGTATTTCCGGACGGAGGGAGTATAACCTCTAACATATCATCTTTTATTGTCATCTCTAGATTACGTGACGGACTTAAGATAACATATCTATTTGTTCCCTGAAAGCTGTACCGCATCCTATCCATATTAATTACCGCTCAAAAAAAAATTTACCGCTCAAACGAATGTATCTAGCATTAAAATATGTCCAGATACATTCTTAAAAAACATTTAGATACATTTATTTCAGAAAAATATGACTTGAAGGGAGTAGTAGTTTTGACGTGCAGACGCGCCATCCATAACCCAACCTGGTGAGCGCCACGTGTGCCGTCACGCTAAGGAGAAGGGGGCCGATTTTGTCCATCACCAGGCGCCAGCTACTGGGCGCTGTCGGATGAACATGCCCGACTAAGCAGGCTCCATCCAACGAGTCCACTGAACCATTCACTAGCGAACCTGGATGGATCCCCGTCCAGGTGCGTCGTTCGGTCGGCCAGGTTCATCCGATCGGCCGTCTGGGCTATATATTACAGCGACAGCTCCCCCGCCAGCCTCGACACCGTGACTGACTCGGCCGTACGGTATCGATTCCCGCCGGAAAAGGAATCAGCGGCGAGCGCCATCGACGGAAGCAAATCATTAGGTATCTAGCCAGCTCCTTTAAGAGAGAGAAAAAAGGAGTTATCTTGCTAGCTACTTCCAGGCGGAGGTCGAGATGGTTCAGGCCGGATTGGCTCAGCCGGCGCCGAGCCCGGCGGCGGCCGGGGCGGTGCACGTCGCGCTCAAGATCCCCTCCGGCGGCGGGCCGTATGCACGGGCCAAGCACTACCAGGTAAACTCTAGCCCCGATCGAGTTGCTTCCTGCTGCTATGTAAAAGCATGTACAGTGCATTTTCTGGGCGATGGGAGATGTGCATGGTGGCCTGCGGACGTGAAGGGTCGAGTCTATCTCACCTGGAGAACACTTGATTAATTGGCTGTTACGGAATTGAAGTGCAAGTTAGTTAGATTTCATTCAATGTACCCCGTCTTAGTATACGCTGGTGGCCACACTGCTTCGTTTAGCGTAGTTCAGAATCGTCACGCAAGAAGGTTTCTGCACCCATCATTTCATACAGTAGATAATACTCAGAGTAGCTCTTCGAGCATAGGTGGAGTGGCAAAGCATTTCAAGTACAGTAGAACACCATAGTTTAATCCCCCGCAAAAAAAAAAAGAACTCCATAGTTTAATATCCCCTTTGTCTAAAAAGGAAATGAAAAAAAGAACATTTCTATCTTTTTTTTTCTTTTTTTATGAAAAGGCCAAAGGCCATATATCAAGTACAGTAGAATATACCCTTAAATGGCACCCTTACACAAATTTAAAAGATACTTTTTCATTGTGCATCCATCGTCGCGTAGCCGTGAGCAAAGCTCGTTATCGTCTCTGGGCATCCGTCTTAGTAGATCAAACTTGTTTAAACTCATGAGCTCGTAGAAGCAATGGCCTAGAAGTTGTTGATGTAGACCAAAAGATGCTAACGGCCACGATCTGCATAGCAAATTGCTGCACCGGAAAAGAAAACACCAGAGAGAGCCCGTAGAACACCACAGTTTCAGGTAGGCCATCGGGGACACAAATCTCACTCACTTCCCAACAAGGCCAAGATGGGCAACCTTCGTCGGTCGAAACTGGAGCTGGAGGATCAAGATGCACGACCATGTTGTCTGCTCCGTAGGGTAGTGCGACCGAGACAAAACCTGCAGGAGAAAAACCAGACTAGGAGAACTAGATCATGGGACACACCATTCTCCAGACGCCTATCAGTGATACATGGAAGTACCACTTGAAACGAGGGCGAGATGTTGAGACCTTATTCCTTGCCGATGACGATATATTGTCTCGCCACCCTATATCGGACCTAAAACTTAACTTTATTTCTAACCCTACCACCACCGGACCGAAGCCCTAGGGTCACTACCTCCTCTCATCACCGGAGTGACAGATGGAGGGAGAGGACACCGGAAGTGGGTAGATCATCCACCGCCCCTGGTGGCCTAGGCCACAGGAGTGGGAGGAGAAGAAAACGATGCATACATATAGAAGATGGTTCACACGTTGATTGTTACAAATAACATCATTTCTAAATGACCAAATAAACCAAACATAGATCAATGGACCGAATCACCCTCTTAAATATGTGTAAACCAGTAGCTTGTCCTTGTATATACGAGAAACACTGCACACTATGAGGCGGAGCAATGGATCCAACAAAAAGCAATGGCATGTATAAATACAACGATGTTATCTTAGAAGTGCCTCGTAAAATAAATATTGAGGTGGAGGCGAGAGAAACCATAAGAAAAGGCATACCTTCTCTTAATTAAGAGATGAGTAAAAACATGTTCACCACATATCGGGATATCTAGTTATCAGAGAAAAGACTATGAAATAACTCATTGAATAATAATTTATATCGCCTTCTTTAAACTATATGACGAGATTTAAGATAAGATACCCTTTGTCTCATCAACCCCTGCACATGGTTTTCATAGGAAACACGAAGTACGGCAACAAAGATGTTCTAGTACTCCCTCTGATACAAAATAAGTGTCGTAGTTCGGAGGAAGTAATATTTAACTTTTTTTGTGAAGAGTGGATTTTATTAACTCAAAATAAAGCATCAAGAGGATACAAACGGAATGAGCACACACTTGGCCTCTACATAGTTATGATGCACACAGCCAACAACAACACACACAAAACCGATAAATAGCAAAGTCATAAAAGACCAAAGCTATGTGTAGGCGTGGAAAAAAACTAGTGACCAGTATTCGTCACTCTTCAAGCATGCGACTCTTTCATCAGATTATAAACTAACTACAAGGTTTCATGTAACGGGAAATAATTCCCTTCGTTCGTTTTTTTTCCCGGAGCGGCTTCGTTCGGATTTAGAAGGCACAGTTTGTCTGTCTAAGTAAAAAAAGTTAAAAATCTATACTTATAACAAAATTCTGTGACTGCAGGGTGTAACATTTGTACATGAGCTGAAAATGATGTAGATTAGATACATTCATATTTAGATAAATCTAAGATAACTAGTAATTTGGAATGGAGGTAATATTTCTAATAAATTGGTTCATCAGCTTGTGGAGAAGGACTTGGACGTGTCGATCGCGTGGTTCTGGAAGGCGATCGAGACGGGGGACAAGGTGGACAGCGCGCTCAAGGACATGGCGGTGGTGATGAAGCAGCGCGGCTACCTGGACGACGCCGTGGACGCCATCCGGTCGCTGCGCCACCTCTGCCCGGGGAAGCAGTCGCAGGAGTCCCTGGACAACATCCTGCTCGACCTCTACAAGGCCAGCGGGCGCACCAAGGAGGAGATCGAGCTGCTCAAGCACAAGCTCCGCCGGATCTACCACGGCCAGGCCTTCCCCGCCGGCAAGGCCACCAAGCGCGCCCGCTCCCACGGCCGCAAGATCCACGTCTCCGTCCAGCAGGAGACGTCCCGGGTGCTGGGCAACCTCGCGTGGGCCTACATGCAGCAGCGCAACTTCATGGCGGCCGAGGCCGTGTACCGCAAGGCGCAGATGGTGGAGCCCGACGCCAACAAGGCGTGCAACCTCGCGCTGTGCCTCATGGAGCAGGGGCGGCTGGGGGACGCCGAGGGGGTGCTCGCCGACGTGGTCGCCGGCGCGTTCCGCGACGGGAGGGAGAGGGAGCACGGCGGCGGGAAGGTCGTGAGGAAGGCGGAGGAGCTGCTGGAGCGGATCAGGGCGGAGACGGGTGGCGGCGGCGAGAAGGAGGCCGGGGAGGAGGACGGCGCCGAGGCCGACGAGATGGCGGAGCTGCTGGACATGGTGGCCAGGCAGTGGGCCGCGCCGTACAGGAAGAGCCACCGGAGGCTGCCCGTGTTCGAGGAGATCACGCCCTTCGGCAGGGAGCAGATGGCTTGCTAGCTTAGAGACCCATGAGAACTCATAGAAGCTGTGAGTGTGCAGTAGCTTGATCAGAATAGTGTGAAACTCAATAGAAACTGTGTGTGTGTGTGCAGCAGTGCAGTAGCTTGATCTGAATAGTGTGAAGCGTACGTGTTCGTCAATGTGACATATGTTCTGTGTTGGTGCTCGTGTATGTATATGTGTTGCATGTGCAGTGTACAAGCTCTTTTTAGCAGTTTCATGTGTACAACAACTTTTGTGTGTATGTACTACAGTATAATAACTACACCCTCTGTTCCCTAATATAAGACCTTTCAGCTTTTTCTTGATTCGTATGCAAGTAGACACATTATGTATGTTCACTTTTTTTTTTGAGTTGATATGTTCACTCATTTTCGTATGTATGTATGTAGTCAATATTTTGAAATAGCTAAAAAGGTCTTATATTAGGGGAACACAAGGAGTAATATACTACCCCTTGTAAATGTAAGCATGGATATTTTATTTTGGCAAATGATTCTATTATCCCGACCGATCTGATTCCGTCACACGCGTATAGTGCCTCCCACAACTTCCTTCTCTTGTAACTCTCTCTGCATCACAATGTAAGACAATTTTGAAAGCTAACACAACATATTTTTTTCTTCTTTCCTGAACAACGTCTTCTTTCTCCAACCGTTCTCCTATGAGTTCCTCCTCACCATGGACGGTGCTAGGCAGTGGCGAAGCTTCAGAGGAAAACCTGGGCGGGCCAGCCCAAAGGAGAGAACTGCAGATGATGGGATGGCCGAGGCTCCAAAGCATGGGTAAAGGGAGAAGTGTAAAAAACCTAGGCGGGCCATGACCCAGTTCGGCCCCAACTAAGCTCCGCCCTAGTGCTAGGTGACTCTCCCTGGTCCTCTTTCCCGAATGTCTTCTTTATCCAACCCCTCTTCTATGAGGGGTGATGGGTACTGAGGTTGGACTCATCAGATCTAGTGGTGCTCTGGCAAGCCGGATTTGTCACCGTCTTGAGCTCATGGTGAGATAAGGGAACCAAATGTGGACAGTGCAAGGTTAGTGATTTGCAGTATTTATAAGATGCATATGTTATTTGGACAAGTTACAAGCTCATGTACATTTTGCTGCAAACAACATGTTGCGATGATTCTGAGACCTGCTACAAAGGTTTTGATCATGTCACAAACTATTGTCATGTGCTACAGTGGTGATTTACATGTTACATAGTTGTGAGTTCTTCTCAGGGATATTCCAACAACCAATGGAGATTTATCGCATACACATAAAATAGTGCTACTTGCGTGTGTTTCAAATGTTGTGACGCTTTCTTTACCTGATTTTGACATATTGCGAGTAAAATGTAGTGACAATGTTGCAAACATACAAAAAGATGACCATGGAGGTTCTATGCTGCAATGTTGGATGGCTCAAGATCATGATCTTAAGTCAGGTCAAACGACTTAGGAGGTGCATGACTTGGATTCCTTACCACCCAATCGACCCATATCATCGCCCATATTTTTTTGAACATACACCATATCGTGTACTATTCTGTAAAAAAAAGCACAAAAAAGACATATAGATTATATTAGCTCAGAAATGACAAAAGATTTTTTAATCAAAAATTATATCTTGGAGTTAAAAAAACTATTTTTTTACAAATACATATAGATGCCCCTTGGGCACCTGAAGATATCTATGAAGAAATTATTTTATGTGTAGGTTTCAAAAAAGAAGAAGAGACATATGGATCTAGAATGGAGATACTGTTTGCCACTCTGTATTATACAACCACCCTTTTTTAGCTCACAAACTGAAACATTTATTAAGGAATTTTATAAATATGTAGAGCCCATCTACATACAAATGTGGGTTAAATTTTCAAAAAAGATCTGAAACCTATAAATATGCCTTTTTAATTATTGTTGAAAATCCCAGACTCCATGGGCACTAGTGCAGAACCGGGCAATAGCACCGGTTTGTAAGGCCCTTTAGTGCCGGTTCCATAACCGGCACTAAAGTGTGGTCACTAAAGGCCCCCCCCCCCTTTAGTACCGGTTCAGCACGAACCGGTGCTAAAGGGCAACCACGTGGCACGAGCCAGCTCCGGGGGCCTGGAGCCCTTTAGTACCGGTTGGTAAGACCAACCGGTACTATAAGGTTTGGGGGGTTTTTAGTTTTATGATTTCTTTTTCATTTAATTTTGTGTTTCCATTTTAATTCTTTTTCGTTTGCTGGTATTTTACGATACTACACATTGTACACGTTATATATATATATATATATATATATATATATATATATATATATATAGGGAAAATGCATCCTACTACCGGGTGTAGCTACACCCATTTCTCATATACTATTATGTGGTAGTATATATACTACTTTATCATTTTTAGTATGTTCATATACTATATCTAAGATACTCTAAAGCGAGTTATGGGAAAAAATTGCATGTGAGCCCATGTTTTTATCATATTTATGAAAATACGTACATATTTATACGTAGAAAGAAGTATGCTAAAAATATACTACATACTACCTAAAAAATAGTATATATACTAGCTAAATGTTCTTACATACTACATACTACGCATACATACACTGCGGTATGGTAGATACTACCTAAAACGTACAAAATAAAAATGGGTGTAACTACACCTGGTAGTAGAAAAAATTTGTCATATATATATATATATATATATATATATATATATATATATATATATATATAGAATTTCTAGTAGAACCAATCATGCATATATATATATCATTAATGTCTCACAAACCACCATATTAATTAATTTACACTTACACACATGTATAGCTATATACAATTTCTCCTACATGTGCATGTTGCCTTTGGAGCCAGTGGCATTAGCCTAATTGGTGCCTTCGGAGCACGATGACAATTGGAAATGGTTTTCATGGGGGCGGTAGCGGATAATAGTATTCTCTCTTCGGATTTATGACCTGGTCGAGCAAAAATCCCGCTATTTCCTCTTGAAGTGCTTCTACGCGCTCCGTTTCTAGGAGCTTCTCCCGCACCTCTTTGAACTGTTAAGAAGGAGATCAATATGCATGTGTATTAGTTGTGTGACTAGATATCGATAATGGTGTAAAAATTGTGAATAGTGTTCTGACAAGCGTACCCATTCCTGTCTTTGAGATCTGCTCCTTTCGGACGCCATCATGCGAATGTTCTCGCAAACGCAGAATGCACACAGATCAGTCCCCTGCGCCTGCTTCAGGGCCTTTACGAGAATGGAATTTGATTAGATAATAATTAATCAAGTATGATAATTAAAGAGATGACAGCTAGCTAGCTAGCTAGTACTACTTAATTACTTACCTTGGGTCGAAACCATTTAAGCTTTTTTTTCCGTTCACCTTCCGTGACGCTGATGAACCTTGCCCAAGCCCTGGCCGCCGACAAAGAAAATGAATAAAGGGGTTATTAAATAGTTCATATCATGAAATGACGAACTAAATAGGCCGAGATATATAGTTAATAATGATTGAAATTACCTGTTGACTATCCCAAACAAGATGTTATAGTCAATTTTTTCTTTGAGTAGTGAGTCCAGTACTTCAACTGTTCCGGCGTCAACTTTAATGATACACAAGACCCAGTGAAATCTACATGCACACACCTTTGCATGTCTTAATTAAGCGGGCATATATAAGCAAAAACATGTAGCTAGCTAGTAGGCAAAAACAGAGAATTTATAGTACAAGACAGTGTGACTCACTGGAAGTTGTAAGGAAGTAGTATATCTTCATTGTATTTGAGGTGCTTCAAGAACTCTAGCATGTTGTCCTCTACGTTCTCAAGAACCCAATGCCAAAGCGTCCACCTTTTCTCATTTCATACATCTTCATCCTGCATAATACCACAGAAAAGAATATAGTGAGGATAATTACAGGTAATGATTGATCAAAAGGATCACTACAGCTAGCTTGAGACTTAAATTACAGAAATAAATCACTTACAGACAATAGCAACTGACGATAGATTTGTCGAGTGCGTCTTGATTGTATAACTGAAATAGTTCAGAATACTCAACGGACAGAGCTTTCTCATGGAAGTAATGCTCCTCCTTGACATTCACCATGAGGGACAATCGATCTGAAATCTTGGTAATGTTCATGTACCATTGATGCAATTCATACATTCTCGTTGGGAGGTTCTTGACCTTGTCTGGCTCGACCAAAGGTTGGCCCCGGACATATTTCCGTTTTATTTCATCCTCTCTAAGCAAAGGCATGGGCTCGATCTCGAGGAGTTGTCCAACGGTGATGTCGAGAACTTCAGCCTGCATTATATGCTCCTCCATTATTACCACATTGCCTACCTCGGGAACGTGCACTGTTTGCCCACAATAATATTGGGCGCGCGTACTGTCACGTGTTGTTGGCACAACAAGCGAGGGGATGGATTGCGCCGCCTGTTCTCCCAGCCGGGGAATGGTTTTCCCGCATTTTTTGACAGCTGCTTCTTGTTTGCTCGATCCCGAGCTCGCCTCCTTACGTAGACGTTCTCGATTTAACTTCCTGATGTGGTGCTCATAGTCTGTGTCAACAGGCTTGGGAGCTGGTGGTTGAGCCATACGAATGAAGTGGTCAATCGTTTCCTCAGGCACTTTCTCCCTTGGCGGCGGTGGCGGTTTCGGTGCAAAATGGGCTTCCACCTCGGCCTTCGATATGGCTGCGATTTCCTCCTCGGACCTGTCATAAGCCCTCTGCGGAAGAGGCATGAGGCTTGGACCATATTTATATCACTTGCCTCCGCCTGTACTTCTTGTACTACCTCGACTCGTAACGCTACGCACCATAGCTGCGGGGTGTCTCTTCTGCGATTGCTGAGGCGGCGGAGATGGCTAACGGGGCTGAGTTGGACGAGGAGGAGTGGCCTGAAGCTGTGCCGGACTTGGAGGAGGAGTGGCCTGAGGTTGTGCCAGACTTGGAGGAGGAGTGGACGTCTGACGCTGTGGCGGACTTGGAGGAGGAGGAGTGGCCTGACACTTTGCCGGACTTGGAGGAGGAGTGGCCTGACACTTTGCCGGACTTGGTGGACTTGCAGGAGCGGGAGTCTGCTGACTCGGTGGCGGACTTCAACAATGAGCCGGCTGACGCGGTGTCGGTGGCCTTCGAAAGATGATGCAATCCTTTTTCCATAGGATGATACGATGTTTGTCCTCTCCGAGAAAGCGCTCGCCGTCACCTCCAGGAATGTCAAGCTGTAGCTCCGAATATGGTGGGTCCACCACCTCATCAACCAAGGCACGAGCATAGCCCGCTAGAATCGGGTTGCAATGGAAGGTTGCCTCGGGGGGATTTGTAAAAGCAACGCCGTCCGCCACCTTCATGGATATGTTCTTCATTTTGACGTGTAGCTCGCAGTTAGTGTTCTCCGTGATGTCATCCACGGGGTATCTACCCAGCATTGCGTCGTCCGGGACGGAACCCACGCTGCTTCTCGGCATGGATGGGCCGGTGCTATCCAATGCTGGATCATCCGCTAGCTGCTGCAGCTGCTGAGACCCCCTTTGCTGGGTAAGTGAGTCGATCTGCTCCTGCTGCTGCTGGAATTTGACTGCCAATTCCGCTTGACTTGCTTCTAGGCCTTGAAGGCGTTCATAGTCCCGCTTCCTCTGCTCCTCCTCCATCTTCCTCTTCTTCTCCTCCGCAATCTTCTTTCTCGCACGGGTTTTGTAGTCGGTGTTCCATTCTGAAAACCCCTCATACCACGGAATAGCGCCCTTGCCTCGTGTTCTTCCCGGGTGTTCAGGATTTCCCAGGGCACGCGTAAGCTCGTCATTCTCTCTGTTGGGCTGGAACACCCCCGATCGTGCCTCTTCTATTGCAACAAGTATCGCATCGTCGGCTCCCTTCAGACTTTCCCTCGTCGAAACATTGCATGTCTCCGGGTCCAACTCCCCCCATGCGCATAGAACCAAGTCCTAACCCTGGGGGGCCAGCTCTTAGTAACCGGAGTGACACCTGCATCCTCCATCTCTTTCTCAGACTTATCCCACTTAGGCATTGCCACCGCATAGCCACCTGGCCCCAGCTTATGGAACTTATCCTTTTTTTCGGCATTCTTCTTGTTTATTCTCGACCGTTCCTTAGCTAATTCCGAATCCTTGAATTTCACGAAATCGTCCCAATGAGCACGTTGGTTCTCTAGTGTTCCCTCGAATACTGGAGTCTTCCTTCCTCCCTTGACGTACTTGTTCCATTCACGATTCTTGTGGTTCTTGAATGCAACCGCCATCTTTCTAAGAGCAGCGTCCTTGACTTTCTGCACATCTGCTTCTGTGAAATGATCTGGTAGGGTGAAATGTTCCATGAGAGTATCCCAAAGCAGATCTTTTTGATTCTTGTCGACAAAGGTAACATCTGGACGTGGCTTGGCTGGCTCTCTCCATTCTTGAAGTTTGATCGGGAGTTGGTCCTTCACAAGAACTCCGCACTGACGAACGAACTTGTCCGCAATCTTCTTAGGCGCTAATGGTTCGCCAGTAGGGCTACATGCCTCGATATTGTACTTTACGCCCTGCTTCAACTTTTTGTTCGGGCCTCGTTTCGTCCTTTTGCCTGAAGATTTGCTCGATCCGGATGGCTGAAAGAACAAAGATCGATTCATTAATATATCTTCAAGTCATTTAAAACATGTGATGATCACCAGATGCCTGCTTATATAAATATATATACCTCGCCGGTCTTTGTTGTTTCAGGATCAACATGTTCTTCGTCATCGTCATAATCGTAGTTCATGACTTCATCAATTCGGTCGTCGCGATCGAATATCATATCACCCTCTCCGGTGTTGTTTAGAAATTCGGAGCCGTCATAATCTTCTTCATTCTGATCATCATCTGGCCCGCGTATCATATCGAACATGGTCTGTTCTCCCTCTCTGTCGGTATTGTCTGCCATAGCTTTTATTTAATTAATCCAAAAGAAATATAAAACAATTTAGTATTCAAATTACATCGTCTCGAATAATAGATATAATCTTCAATACATCGTCTAGAATAATAGATATAATCTCGAATACATCGTCTCGAATAATATATAATATTGAATAGTACATCACTGGCTAGGTAGCTAATAAAGATCGAATACTACAGAAGAATCTAGGACACTCGCGGTTCCTGCGGCGCGGGCGGTGGACACCCAAAGAGAAGGAACCCTCACAGGATCATAGCTGAAGTGAGATCCCCGAAGAAACTGCCAGGTATTGGAGAACCTGCCGCCCTCTAACGCAACCATGTAGCGATGGAGGTGCTCGTCCTCCTCCCTGACACGGCGACGTACCACCTCCGGCGGGGCCGGGTCCCTCCGCACCGAAACTGGCCCACGCGAACGCCACCAAACGAGATCAGGGTCGACGATGGGACCCGGGGCCGGGTTCCTCATCAAGCGGCGCGCCCCTCCAGGCAGCACTTCCTAGTGCCAGCCCGGCGGAGCCCAGTCCCGGACATGGGTCGGCTGGACGCCGTCGCGGACGGGTCGACGGCGAGGATGCGGGCCGGGCGTCGTCGAGAACAAATACTAGCTATATGCCCGCAAAAAGTAACATTTTTTTAATGATTGAATTTTGATAATTAAAATTTCTAACATTTCTATATAACACCAATTATGCTATCATTGCATATGTCAAAAATCTATATACTATTTCATACTAATTAAGCATCTAACACTAAAAACAGAAAACACAACTTCTATACATCCATTAAAAAACTGAAAAACAACATTATATAAAAATTTTCCATACTAATTAAACACTAATTATATCCATCTAACATGCGTTCATACATATATAATAGTGAAAAAATAATAATCTAAATAATCTAAACTAATTAAACAAACAAAATACATATATACTAATATATACATGCATTAATTCATACATATGTACATGTGTGTGTGTGTGTTCATCATGCATGCTTGTGTGTGTGTATGGGCTCGGGGAGGGGCGGCGCCCATGGTGGCCGCCGGGGGCGAGGGAGAGGGGTTAGAGGGGGAGAGCTCACAGCGGGGTGACGGCAACGGCGAGGCGACGGCGAGGTGACGGCCGGGGGCGATGACGGGCCGGGGCGTGACGCGGGGGCGGCGACGCGGGGACGGCGCGACGGGGACCTGCATCCTGGCCCAACAAAAGGTTGTGTCGCTAGTCGTATGCAGGCCGCTTTGGCCCAGTAGGCGGGTTTTTTTTTTCTTAATTTTTTTCGCTTTATTTATTTTTGTTTTATTTATTTTTGAGTTGTTTTTTTGCTGTATTTAGAGTTTCTTTGTGAATATTTTTGCTTTAGGTACAAAAAATTACAAACTTTCTGTTAGTGCCGGTAGATTTCAAATTTGAATAGTTTAAATTTTGAATTATTTGAAATTTGTGTGAATCACTAGTTTGTGAATAACTTAACTTTGAAAAAAGATTTTTCAGTGATTCTTTTTTCTTATGTTTAATATTAGTGTGTTTTATCATTATATTCAATTTAGTAATGCTTAGGTTATTTAAAAAATGAAATGCTTTTGTAACAGTTCAGTTTTCGTCGGAAACCCTGATACTTCGAAAGAGATTGTCCATTTTGTACACGAAGTGCATCCGGTTTTTGCCGTAACCCTCTCGACTTTCTTGCACATGCTATTTGTATGAAATTATGATACCATGCCAACTTTCAACTTTTTCTGAGTTCATTTGAAATGCTTTTCAATTTCAGGGTCATTTAGCTGGAAAAAAATCAGTAAATGCATGAAAAGAATTTGTTTGCACATAAAATTTCTTCGCGTTTCAAATACCAAAACACATAACTACCCTAACTATTACAGACATTCCCTCCTGGGTGTGAAACACAGAAGAAAGTGATGATAGTGAAGCCGATCACATCCCAGGTCTTTGGGTGTGAAACTTTTTCTTCGCGTGTGTCCCTTTGCGCCGTAACCATGGAAAATCTTCATCATTTAACGGGATGCTCGGCTCAATATTCACTGTGAATGGAGCAATTTCATCAAACTTTTCATAATCTTCTGACTTGTCTGTCTTGTCATCCACTCCCACGATGTTTCTCTTCCCAGAAAGAACTATGTGCCGCTTTGGCTCATTGTACGATGCATTCGCTTCCTTATCTTTTCTTTTTCTTGGCTTGGTAGACATGTCCTTCACATAGAAAACCTGTGCCACATCATTGGCTAGGACGAATGGTTCGTCTGCATACGCAAGATTGTTGAGATCCACTGTTGTCATTCCATACTGCGGGTCTTCCGTTACCCCGCCTCGTGTCATATTGATCCATTTGCACCGAAACAAAGGGACCTTTAAACCACGTCGATAGTCAAGTTCGCATATGTCCTGTATATAACCATAATATGTTTCCTTTCCCGTCTTGGTTTCTACATCAAAGCGGACACCACTGTTTTGGTTGGTGCTCTTCTTATCTTGGGCGATCGTGTAAAATGTATTATCATTTATCTCGTACCCTTTGAAAGTCATTATATTCGAAGATGGTAACTAGGACAACAAGTACATGTCATCTTCAATAGAGGTGTCATGCATGGTACGTGTATGCAACCAGCTGGCGAAACTCCTGGTTTGTTCACGTGTAATCCAGTCATCAGACCGCTCCGGGTGTTTGGAACATAGCAAATTCTTGTGTTCATCCATATACGGAGCCACCAAGGTGGAATTCTGTAGAACTATGTAGTGTGCTTCAGTGAGAGAATGTCCATCCATACATATTATTTGTTCCCCTCCTAGCGTGCTTTTTCCATCCAGTCTGCCCTTATGCCGCGATTCAGGAACACCAATCGGCTTAAGGTCAGGAATAAAGTCAATACAAAACTCAATGACCTCCTCATTTTGATGGCCCTTGGAGATGATTCCTTCTGGCCTAGCACGGTTATGAACATATTTCTTTAAGACTCCCATGAACCTCTCAAAGGGGAACATATTGTGTAGAAATACATGACCCAAAATGTTAATCTCTTCGCATAGGTGAACTAGGACGTGCGCCATGATGTTGAAGAAGGATGGTGGGAACACCAACTCGAAACTGACAAGACATTGCACCAAATCATTCTGTAACCTTGGTATGATTTCTGGATCGATTACCTTCTGAGAGATTGCATTGAGAAATGCACATAGCTTCACAATGGCTAATCGAACGTTTTCCGGTAGAAGCCCCCTCAATGCAACCGGAAGCAGTTGCGTCATAATCACGAGGCAGTCATGAGATTTTAGGTTCTGAAACTTTTTCTCTGCCATGTTTATTATTCCCTTTATATTCGATGAGAAGCCAGAAGGTACCTTAATACTGAGCAGGCATTCAAAAAAGATTTCTTTCTCTTCTTTGGTAAGAGCGTAGCTTGCATGACCCTGATGTATGCCGTCTTCTCCGTGCATACGTTGCTGGTCCTCCCGTGCCTCAGGTGTATCTTTTGTCTTCCCATACACGCCCAAGAAGCCAAGCAGGGTCACGCAAAGATTCTTCGTCACGTGCATAACGTCGATTGCGGAGCGGACCTCTAGGTCTTTCCAATATGGCAGGTTCCAAAATATAGATTTCTTCTTCCACATGGGTGCGCGTCCGTCAGCGTCCTTCGGAACAGGTTGTCCACCAGGACCCTTTCCAAATATCACCTTCAAATCCTTGACCATATCATGTACATCAGCACCAGTACGGTGGCGAGGCTTCGTCCGGTGATCCGCCTCACCTTTGAAATGCTTGACTTTCTTTCTTACGGGATGCCTGCTCGGAAGAAATCGACGATGTCCCAGGTACACATTCTTCTTACAACTATTCAAATATATACTGTCGGTATCATCCAAACAGTGCGTGCATCCGCGGTATCCCTTGTTTGTCTGTCCTGAAAGGTTACTGAGAGCAGGCCAATCATTGATGGTCACGAACAGCAACGCCTTTAGGTCAAATTCTTCCCCCATGTGCTCATCCCACGCACGTACACATGTTCCATTCCACAATTGTAAGAGTTCTTCAACTAATGGCCTTAGGTACACATCAATGTCGTTGCCGGGTTGCTTAGGGCCTTGGATGAGCACTGGCATCATAATGAACTTCCGCTTCATGCACAACCAAGGAGGAAGGTTATACAAACATAGAGTCACATGCCAGGTGCTATGGTTGCTGCTCTGCTCCCCAAAAGGATTAATGCCATCTGCGCTTAGACCAAACCATACGCTCCTTGCGTCATCTGCAAACTCCTTCCCGTACTTTCTTTTGATTTTTCTCCACTGCGACCCGTCAGCGGGTACTCTCAACTTTCCGTCTTTCTTACGGTCTTCTCTGTGCCATCGCATCGCCTTGGCTTGCTCTTTGTTTTGGAACAAATGTTTCAACCGTGGTATTATAGGAGAATACCAAATCACCTTGGCAGGAATCTTCTTCCTGGGGCGCTCGCCCTCGACATCACCATGCTCATCGCGGCTGATCTTATAGCGCAATGCACCACATACCGGGCAAGCGTTCAAATCCTCGTACTCACCGCGGTAGAGGATGCAATCATTAGGGCATGCATGTATCTTCTGCACCTCTAACCCTAGAGGGTAGACAGGCTTCTTTGCTTCGTACGTACTCTCGGGCAATTCGTTGTCCTTTGGAAGCATATCCTTTATCATTACCAACAACTTTCCAAATCCCTTGTCAGATACACCATTCTCTGCCTTCCATTGCAGCAATTCCAGTGTGGTGCCCAGCTTTTTCTTGTCACCTACGCAATTCGGGTACAACAATTTTTTGTGATCCTCTAACATGCGCTGCAACTTCTTCTTCTCCAAATCACTTGCGCAGTTTCTTTTTGCATCGGCAATGGCCCGACCTAGATCATCAACGGGCTCATCTGATGCCTCTGCTTCAGCTTCTTCCCGCATTGCCAGCTCAGCTTCTTCCCGCATTACCGGCTCAGCTTCTTCCCCCATTGTTGTATCATCGTATTCAGCGAACCCATGGCCAGGATAGCTGTCGTCGTCCTCTTCTTCTTCATTGTATTCCATCATAACCCCTCTTTCTCCGTGCTTGGTCCAAACATTATAGTGGGGCATGAAACCGGACTCAAACAGGTGGACGTGAATGGTTCTTGACGTAGAGTAATTGCGACCATTCTTATAGCCAGCACATGGACAAGGCATAAAATCATCCGCCCGCTTGTTTGCCTCAGCCGCAAGCAGACAAGTATGCACGCCCTCAACGAACTGGGGAGAGCATCGGTCATCGTACATCCATTGCCGGCTCATCTTCATTACACAACACCGAATAGACCAAATTAATACAAGTTCATACATAAAGTTCATACAACACTTAAATACAACAAACAAATAACTCTCTAGCTAAATCATTTAAATGCAACAACAAATGCGATCAAGATCGCAACTAAGGTAACAATTGATCCAACAGCATAATGATACCAAGCCTCACTATCGATGGCATATTTTCTAATCTTTCTAATCTTCAAGCGCATTTTCTCCATCTTGATCTTGTGATCATCGACGACATCGGCAACATGCAACTCCAATTCCATCTTCTCCCCCTCAATTCTTTTCAATTTTTCTTTCAAGTACTCGTTTTCTCTTTCAACTAAATTTAACCTCTCGACAATAGGGTCGGTTGGAATTTCCGGTTCACATACCTCCTAGATAAAAATATCTATGTCAACTTGATGGGCATAATTTGTCATAAACACGAAATGCAACAAATAGTTTTAAAAGAGAATATACCACATCCGAATCATAACAAGGACGAGGGCCGACGGGGACGGATATCAAAACCATGGCACTATGTATAACAAACAACGTACGGGTAAGATAATTATTATACGAGTAACTATATATCCAAATCACACAAACATCAATTTTTTATATAAAATTTTATGAACAAGAGGCTCACCACAAGGTGGTGCCGGCGACGGGACGGTGCGGGCGATCGACGGTGGTTACGACGGAGATTTAGAAGGCACTAAGTAGACCACACCTACATATGTAAACTAAGTGTTATTTTTGACCTCGAATTGCATATAAATCAAATACTAGCACATATATATATTTCCTCCCAAATTACTAAACTCACAAATTAATAACTATATAAAGCATTGCAAGAGCTAATCTAGCAATGAGAGATGAAAGGACAAAGTTGCTAACCTTTGTGATCATTTGAATGGATGGGGGCTTCAAATCTTGACAAATTCCGGGGAAAATGTGTGATGAGCTCGAGAGAAAGAGGGGAAGAACAGAGAGGAGAGGGAAAAGGGGAAGAACAGAGCGAGCTCGGGTGGACGAAGGGTTTATGTAGGACGACCTTTAGTACCGGTTCGTGCCAAGAATCGGTACTAAAGGTGCTGGAGGGGGCCCAGACTGACAACATCCTGCCACCACTCTCATTAGTACCGGTTCGTGGCACGAACCGGTGCTAAAGGTTAGCCACGAACCGGTACTAATGAGAGCGGCCCGGCTAGCCGTTAGAACCGGCACTAATGTATACATTTGTGCCGGCTCTAATACAAACCGGCACTAATGTGCTTCACGTTTGACCCTTTTTCTACTAGTGGGGGCCACCGCACTCGAGCGACAGTACGCAGCCACCAAAGGTGGGGTCGACCTACGATTGCAAGGAATTGACAGTAATTTCACAAGGAGCAGTTCAGTTTATGTTGGACCGAGGAAATGTATGGACAAAGTTAAGATATTCTAAATTTCTAATACAGCCCCCTACAAAAAGGTAAGATGCTCTAAGCTACGAGTAGTGCAAGAGCCATGATGACAGAAGCATGTTCAGGAAGGATCAAACCTCTGTACGGAATTGTAGCAAAGGTACCTCATCTGAATTGCAACATTATACTAGTATTACAACAATGCAAAATAAATACTTGGGCATTGACTCTGTTATATATTGCGAGCCTTGGGACCTAGATACGTATATATATAACTAAATTAAAGAATGCGATCAGCGGAAACTATAATATCACTGACGGATTCTAGCACCACGACGCGGTTGATGGTGACGCACTCTCTATGTGGTTGTTTTCTCGGAAACAGCGCTCTCTACATATGTTGCAGCAGCATGCCCTTCAATTTCCCCCTTATTTCCTTTCCTGCGTTCTTCTCTTCGGCAATGCGACATCAAACTGAAGGCTATAGCAGTAGTTAAAACAGCGGGGTGAGGTGGGCGGTGCACTCTCCAGTCACATCACCAGCATTTGAAGTCGCGGCAAACTGTCAAGATGATGCAGAGGATCAGCAAGACAATGATGCCAAAAGCGATGAGCTTTATCTTCATGTTCTCCCACCACATCTTCTGCCGTATCTTTGTTCCTTGCTTCTTGAAATCTTGTGCCTGCAGGCAGGCAAATATGACCAGATATGTCATGCACCGAGGATGGTGACAGAGGAAAGAAAAGATCGAATCGAGCTGAGTGTGAGTATATGATACCTGTGAGCGGAGATCCTCGGTCTTATCGACAAGCAGTTCGATTTTCTCACCACGATCTAGTACCTGATGTACAGGTTGTAAGGAAAAAAGCAAACACGCCGAAGCTTCAGAAATGCCGCGATAGGGATCACTATCAGACTGAAAGTAGAATTGACATGCACCTTTTCGATGTTTTGCATCATCACTCCCTTCACCTCTGAAACCTGAGCCTTCACTTTTGCAAGCTTGTCAATTTCCTCAGGGTGCAGGTCACAGTACTTCATGTGTTCTTTAAGCTTAGGCCTGGAAAAAGACATCCACTGTAATAGTAACTCACACTGTTTATATTTATTTATTTATTTATTTCTGAACCATGTATTGCAATGATTCGTATTCACATTCCCCATTATATGATAAGATGAGACTAGCTGAAATTTCGAAATATGTGTGCACAGATATCACGGGAAGTACCCAAATTCTCGTTTGAGGCTATTGGGACCAGCAGTTTTGGCTTTTCCTCCGCTGTATTTCTTGGCGAAATCCTCCTTAACCCTCTCAATGAAGCCGATTGGAAGTTGCCGACCAGCAGATTCGGTAGCAACAACACAATATGCTGAAAATCAAATGCACAGTCACATAAAAAACTGACTGAATCTGCTTGACTCGTACATAAGTGTCCTACACTCACAATTTTATCTCTACTATTGAACAACAAAGCCGAAACAGAATGCAGTGAGTTATTAACAGAAAGATATACTTCTAAAGTATCAGAATACTTTATAGGGATACACGTCATTCTGAAAAACTGATGTATGAGAATTTGGTGAAATTTTAATTTCTTGTGTGCGATTCCAATATAAATGGCTTCAAAGGGAAACCCGTACATTATGTCAAGGAAAAAAAAGTGTCTAAACTTGTTAATGACACGGCACTAAAAAAAAATTAACGCATGGCAGTGACCATGTCCTCAACCAAAAACATGAAAACCACATTTATCAAATCAGGCAAAGCAAGGAAGTCAGGTATCGCATTTTCCATCATCATGCTATCCATAATTACGTAACAAGAATGAAAATCCATTCGGATCAAAGTACTCTCTCCGTCCCACAATGTAAGACTGTTTTGCAAAAATGGGACGGAGGGGGTACCAAACAAGAAAAGGTGGTCTCCGGCATTTATTGCTTTCCGCGAAAGAAATGCCTTGATGGTTCCAAATTATGTAGAAGCACACTTAGATTTGCCTAGATCTTGACAAAGCCAGTTCACCTAGTAAGCATCAAGCCAACAAAGTTGTATTGATTCTCCACCCCCAATTCACCATGTCCATGAGAAATGTGAACATTGCTGAAGACATGTAACCTATTAAACCGAGAAGGTCAGCAATCAAGCCAATGCCAGATGGCCGGAGCAACCAGCGACCGAGAACACGTGAACGCACGCACGAACCATACGACGGCGATCAACGCAGGCTACGCCTGGATGGGAAGACGACGGATCAGGTGGGTTGGGGTGGAGGGCATTACTGAATCCATCGTGGATGTGGTAGTTGAAGGTGTGGCCGTCGCAGTTGTAGCTGAGCCGGTTGTTGTTGGGCGGGAGCTTCTGGAGGCACTGCGCGGCGACGGAGGCGAAGTTGCCGGAGGCCTCGGCGTGGTCGGCCAGCACCGTGGTGCCGCGCCCCACGAAGCTGTAGACCAGCTTCTTCGGAGGAGGCCCCATCTCTCCGGCCGCCGGCGCCTGGACGGGAGAGGAGAGGGGCGGAGGAGGAGGATCGGGGTGGCGAGTGGTGGGAGAGCGCACGGAGACGGTGGGAGCGGGAGCGTTAGGAGATCGGAAGGGGTGGCGGGGAATTGTGGTCGTCCCGCTACAGAAGCTAAATTTAGCGCAAACTCCTTTTTACCGGAGTGGGGATGTACCGGAGCCGCATCCACCGTTGGCGTTGTTTGCGATTTGTGCGTAGTTGTGGCCCATCTTTTGTATACGACTATATTTCTATTACCCATCTCTATATATCACTGTAGTATGTCAGGAGGATGGCCCACTATTTGTACTAGTTTGTCAGCTTTGTCAGCCCAGCATGCATGCAACCTTTTCCTCTCTCCCCGCTCCCAAACAAATCCATCTTTTTATTTTTGCTTACAATTTTTGATGGTCATCATATTTCACATTAAAATTTCGTTATAGAATTTTTTTTATAGATTCAAATTCCTTGCAACATGATCTTCAGAACAAAATCAATCTTGAATATTTTAAAATTAGATTTCAAAATAACATGTTTCATAGTCTTCAAAAAATATCTAGTTTCATAGATTTCACTTAGTTCAAAAAATAAATTTCACTAAGTTCTAGATATAAATTATTTCAAAGAATTGAGACATATATTTTGTAACGAGTGAAATCACTTTTTACAAACAAGTGAAATATAGTATTTCAATTGAATGAGTGTAATATATTTTCTGAAACTACTGAAATGAGTGAAATCTATCTTTTTTAACAAGTGAAATCACTTTTTTGAAACAAGTGAAATATAGTATTTCAATTGAATGAGTGTAATATGTTTTCTGAAACTAGTGAAATCAGTGAAATCTATCTTTTGTAACGAGTGAAAGCACTTTCTTGAAAGAAGTGAAATTTAGTATTTCAATTGAATGAGTGTAATATGTTTTATGAAACTCGTGAAATCTTTTTTTTGTAACGAGTGAAATCACTTTTTTAGAACAAGTGAAATATAGTATTTGAATTGAATGAGTGTAATATGTTTTCTAAAGTAGTGAAATGAGTGAAATCTATCTTTTGTGACGAGTGAAATCACTTTTTTAAGACAAGTGAAATATAGTATTTCAATTGAATGAGTGTAATATAGTTTGAGATGAGTGAAATAATAGAAATACAATAATATTGAAATATGATACATAAAATTCAAACTAGTCAAAATGTATTCAAGATTGGTCTTGTTTGAAAGGTCTTATGGTCCTAGACTCGAATATATAAAAAGTTTCAAAAATGAATATTTGGTTCAAAACGTATCAAGTATTCAAAAATATGAGGATGAAAATTAATCCATGTGAGTGTACGGAAAGAGAGGCTGCATGCATGCGTCGTCCATCTCCACTCTAACTCTCTCTCCTATGTGAAAAGTCTGAAAAGACATGCAGTGTCAGCTTTGTCAGCCTGGATAGTTATATTACAATTGTATAAAGGTGCCGCTTCGTTCAGTAACTTATACGGACTCGGGTGCACAGATCTTGACGAAAGTGACCAACGGCGGATGCGGCTCCGGTACATCCCGCCTCCGGTAAAAAAACTTAGTCGCTAAATTTAGATCTTGTGGTGCTTTTGCAGGTTTTATTTATATTTTACAAAAACAAATATGCCGAGTTTCTTTAGACCATACACATCCGCAGCAAGCCTCCTTGTTGCAGATCATTTTCACTCTCTTAACTTTTTTACTTACTTTAGTACTTCGACTTGACCATGAAACTCACATTTTTCTGGATTCATTTCAGACCTTTCGGCGATGTACGTTCAGTGAAAGGAGACATTTTCGTCGACTACGAAGGTGTCTGTGGTGACTTCGTCAATCTCAAGATAATGTAACGGCTCAGCTCTCGGAGATACTCATAATGGTAGAATGTGCGTTACGAATGTTCATAGAGATGAGTGTATGTGTGTATGTATGAGCGTCTGCATTTGTATTGTGTTAAAAGAAAGCATGACTTTGAACCCGGCTTCCGTTGATATGAACAAGTTGGACGATTTTGTTCATATGGTCTTTATAGCTCTGGTTTCATGTGGCAATGGTTGTGGAACCCTCTCTCCTCCTTCAAAATCACTCATAGAGTGTCACGAATAATTTGTTATAGGTACTTAAAATTCACTTATAGAGTGTCGCAAATAATTTGTGGTAGCTACATTGATAATGGAGAGGAAATGTCGTGAAATCAGCAATGCTGTAGTTATAAAAGACAAGCTTAAAATCCAATTATATGTTGCCATAATGAAAAGCATGACACAAAAGACAAATGCTGGAGGGAGGAGATTAAGAGGAAATCTTTAGAGAATGTATGGCGTTAGGGTATATTTAAAGCGGAACCTCAAATTGCACACAACCGTCCAGACTGCACGGTCCGGATGTGTTTAGCCATTCAACACAGATTTGTATCAGTCACCGAGCAGTTCGGATGTATATTTTTCGACAAATCCGAGACAAAGTGTGTGTGTGTGTGTGGGGGGAGGGGGGGGGGGGGGTGTGGGAGTCCGGACAGCAGCCAAGTGGACTCTGACACCCCAAACCCCTCCCGGACCCCGCGCCTCCATTGTCCCATTTTCTTTCCTCCAGTTTTCCCCTCTTGCCTTTGCTGCCGCTCCACCATCCCAGCCGCCACGCCACACCCCTGTCGGAACTCGATGAGTCTGTCACCTCGAACGGTACACCCGGGCTCCACGCCGCTTCTCCTTCACCACCGTTTCACGCCTTTCCTCCGATCACTGCGCAGGTACCATCCGCTCTTACGATGCTCAACATGCCCGGCAACTGTTCGGTGAATTGCCCGAGCTAAATTTTCTTGTCACTTCTTCTTTAAAGCAATGGATTCGGATATATAGTACATATACGAGCATTGTGTTGAGCCATCTGACTCGTCCGACGAGGAGGACTACATGGATGAGACGATGATGATGCAGGCGGTGCTTGCAGACGCGGAGCGTGCAAAGGGGCAAGTTCTCAATTTCAAGAGATCGATCAAGGGTAATCGAGTGCTCAACCGCAACCGGGTGCAAGGCCATTTGACGCTGATGGACAACTACTTTTCCCTGGACGCCCTCTTCTTTGACAATTTTCACAAGCGCTGTCGGATGCGCAAAAATGTCTTCGATCATCTCTACCATGGCATCCGGTCAGGTTTGCAACTGTCATGGTCGAGGTGTTTGGCCCTTAGTACTTGAGAGAACCAACTGCGGCAGAGACCAATAGGATCTTGGCAATCTCGGAAGCAAGAGGGTGGTCAGGTTTGCTCGGATCTCTTGACTGCATGCATTGGAAATAGGAAAATTGCCCGAGAACTTTACAAGGGCAATATCAGGTCATGTTAAGAAGCCTACCATCATTCTTGAAGCAGTTGTTGGAAAACGTTGCATGGAAAACAAAAAAAATCTACGCACACGCAAGATCTATCCATGGAGATGCATAGCTACGAGAGGGGGAGAGCATCTTCATACCCTTGAAGATCGCTAAGTGGAAGCATTTATCAACGCGGTTGATGTAGTCGTACACCTTCACGATCCGTCCCGATCAAGTACCGAACGTACGACACCTCCGCGTTCAGCACACATTCAGCTCGATGACGTCCTTGCCTTCTTGATCCAGCAAGAGGGGCGAAGTAGTAGATGAGTTCCGGCAGCACGATGGAGTGGTGATGGTGGTGGTGAAGAACAATCTCCACAGGGCTTCGCCAAGCACAACGAAAACTAGACACGTGATAAACTAGAGGGGACGGGGTTGCCAACACACGGCTTGGTGATTCTTGATGTTCTCCGGGTGCTAGCCCTGCCCCTCTATTTATGTTGAGCCCTGGGGTCGTAACTTGGAGAAAGAGCCTGTAACACCCCCAGTGTCATGCTACAGTAACCCTATGTGATTAAGCTAATCATTTACCCAAACAGTGCTTAATCACCTTTGTCCAATATCCCATTTGAAATTTCAGTCAATTCAAATTCAAGTGAAGTTTGAAGTTGATCAAAAGTTGCCGGAAAAATGTTCATCATCTGTCAAAAATTCCATAACAATTATTTGTTAAGGAACACAACATCACTTTGGTGCAAAGATGAACATTAGCAATTATAACAACACCAATTCAGCATTTTTAAATGCTATCCTATTTTTAAAAAAAATACCAAATGAATTCTTCTGGTCTCCAAAATAATTGTGGTGCTGTCTATGATCACCAGGGATTCCAAATTTTTGCTAAGTGAAATAGTTGGCCAAATAATTCCCTTTCTCTCTGTGTAAATAGAAAAAAAAGGAAATAGAAAAGGGCCTAGCTACTACTGTGCACTTGTAGCCCATTGCTACAGTGCACAACCCAGCCCACTCCTCCCCGCAGTCGTCCCCTTCCCCTGTTCACCCGACCGAGGGGCACGCCCGCGCGGTCGCCGCCCGACCGCCTCGCCACCCCGCTGCTCGCGCCGAGGGGATAAGGCCGAGCCTCCTGGCCTCGTCAGCTCCCCACTCCCACTTGCGCCTCTCCTCCCCCAGATCCACCTTTCCCCTCTCCCTCACGTGCTCACTCCTCCCGAGCGCCACCGTCGCCGTGCGTCGGTTGATCCCGCGGCCACCGGCGGCCCCGCGCCCGCTGACCTTGACGGTGAGCTCCGCCGTCGTCCTCTCCATCGACCGGTGGCCTCAGCTGGAGTTGGGGAGCACCGAAGCGCCGGATCCCTTTCGTCCATGTCTCCGGTCGTCGCCGCCCTTCTTCATCTCTGGCGCCGTCTCTACTGCTCCTAGTCACCCAACGGGCTACCGTGTGCCCCCAAGGTGAGCTCCGGCCCCTTTTCCCTCTCCTCGCGCGTCTCCGCCTCCACCGTAGCTAGCTCGCCGCAAGCCGAGCTCCGCCGTTCGCCATTGCCGTCGTAGGGCTCGCCATCGAGCTCCTCCGCTCGAGCTAGTAGCTCCGACGAGCTCCTGGAGCGCCGTAGACCTCGCCCAGCTCCTTCGTTCGCCAAAACACGCACTGCAAAGCCGGTTCGGTCGCCGCCCGAACCTCGCCTCCGCCACCCCTTGTCGCCGGCGCCGTTTCCGGCCAAGTTCGGCCGTGCCTCTGCCACCGTTTGACGCGGCGTCGTTCGCCCGTTCGAACGCACCCTCGCGCGGGCAAAACGGCCCCCTCTAGATGAATCCCGACGAGGTCGAGTGCCTCCGCCGCGTTTTCGTGCTCGCCGGCGTTCAGCCGCCGGCCCGCTGAGCTGGCACACCTGGGGCCACCCCCTGGGTCACTGCCAGTGGGGCCCCTGGCCCCATGTTGACCGGTTGACCTGGTCAACTATGCTGACTGGGCAGGCCCCAGCCACTGACGTGCAGGCCCCACCGCCTAATCCTCTAATTAAACGTTTTTATAAACAAAACTAATTAGTTAACCTAACCAGTCACTGACATGTGGGGCCTAGTAGCTAAATAACCCCAAATTAGTTTGAAATAAACTCTGTTACATAAGAGGGACTGACTGGTGGGACCTATTGGTCAGTTTGACTAGTCAAATGGGTCAGCTGACTGCTGACGTCATGCTGATGCATTGCTGACGCATTAATAGGTTTTTGTTAATATAAATAAATCCAGAAATGGTTTAATCTTTGATTAATCATAAAAAATAAACCGTAACTCGGATGAAAATGTTTTCTACATGAAAGTTGCTCAGAAAAACGTGACGAATCCGGATACGCGGTCCATTCATCTGTCACATGCCCCTAGCATGCTGAACATGGAACTTTCCCCCTCCGGTCATCTGTCTGACACAGGTCCGGAACCGGGAAAACATTCCCGGTTGAATCCCTCCTTCGGCTGTATCGCGTAGCCATACGTTAGGTCACTCCCGGCACAGCTTATTGCCCTGTTATGCTTTGTGATGCTATGCCTGCTTTATATTTACTGTTTCTTCCCCCTCTTCTCTCCGGTAGACCCCGAGACCGATGCCGCCCCTGTGATCGACTACGTCGACGACGACCCCTTCTTGCCAGAGCAACCAGGCAAGTCGCCCTTTGATCATCCCGATATCTCCCATTCCATTCTCTCATGCTTGCATTAGATTTTGTTACTGTTATTGTTTGCTCCTATTCTGCTGCATAGCCTGTTTATTGTAACCTGCTATTGTTACCTACCTGCTTATCCTAAACTGCTTAGTATAGGTTGGTTAGTGATCCATCAGTGACCCCCACCTTGTCCTTGTTGCCCCTGCTTCATCATAGAAGACCCGATCAACAGGATCGAAGACCAGACCCCGGCACCGCACATCACTTTCCCCTTAGTTGCTCGACACTACTAGGTTACTATCGAGTGCCGAGGTGACACCTCTACAGCACTTCTGATGTTAACCCTGTAGTGTAGCTATTCGGTCGTGGTCATCGAGGGTGATTTCCTCTTTAACCACTTCCGATACGACTCTGTCGTGCAACCCCTCAAGTGTGAACCTCGGGGGTGATTCCTCTTACGTTCACCTTGATGATTACATCGAGTGGAATTCACCGGGGGTGATTCCTCGGGTTTTCCCCTTAATGTTTTGGACACACGGATACTTGGACTTTACAGCTGTTACTTGGAAAGGCTGGTCGACCCTGAGGGGTACCCGCGAGTGATGTGGAGTCAGGTTGACCTGGAAGGTGCCCGCGAGATAATTACGAGGCGTGGCCGGGCATTCCTAGCCCTTGCCGCAAGTCCTCGAGACGGGGCAACGGGGTCACATCTTTCGTGAGTCTCTGCTTGTTACCGCGTGCTCCTAATCCACGACGATTTGGATATTTGATCTGAGGGGCCTCTGGCCTGATAGCACTAACCATCACGTGGGCATAGTATGGGCGTTCTGCGTCGTATGCATCAGCCGAAGCTTATTAGACGTCAGCGACTGAGCGGCGCGCGCCGGGTTGGACTGCGCAAGCACCTGCCTTGTTGAAGGAGGTAGCTAGGTCTGCTCACCGGCCGCCCACGCAACATGCAGGAGTTCCTGGGGAGATGGCCCATGACCCCTGGGGGCATAGGTTTAGTCCGGCGTGCTGGCCTCTCTATTAAGCCTAGGTCGGGTTGCGGCGTATTGTTTGGCCGAGGCCGGGCATGACCCAGGAAAGTGTGTCCGGCCGGAGTTAATCGAGCGTGGTGGGTAAGTTGGTGCACCCCTGCAGGGAAGAACTAAACTATGCATAGCCTGTCCTACGGTAACGGACACTTGGAGTTGTATCCCGATCGATACAACTAGAACTGGATACTTGAGATGAGACTTGGATATGAGGTGATAACTGGATAGTATGGCTCTGGGATCGCTTTCTCACAGGGAGTCGAGAAAGGATCTCTGGCCGAGGTTGATAACACTACTACTACTTTACCTTATGCTACTCTACTCCCTCCTGTTTGCTGCAAGACGGTGGTTTCCAGAAGATGCTAGTCTTCAATAGGACTAGGCCTTCTCTCTATTCTGGCATTTCTGCAAGCCAGTCCACATATACAGCCTTCCTTTGATAATGTTGCATATGTAGTGTAGATCCTTGCTTGCGAGTACTTTGGATGAGTACTCACGGTTGCTTTGCTCCCCCTTTTCCCCCTTTCTTCTTCTTTTTGGTTGATGCAACCAGATGTTGGAGCCCAGGATCCAGACGCCACCTTTGACGACGACTGCTACTACCACGAGGGTGCCTACTACTACGTGAAGACCACCGACGACCAGGAGTAGTTAGGAGGCTCCCAGGCAGGAGGCCTTGCCTTTTCGATCGTAGATGCTTTTGTGCTAGCCTTCTTAAGGCAAACTTGTTTAACTCATGTCTGTACTCAGATGTTGTTGCTTCCGCTGACTCTTGTGTTTTTGAGCTTATGTATTCAAGCCCTCGAGGCCCCTGGCTTGTAATATAAAGCTTGTATTATTTTAATTTGTGTCTAGAGTTGTGTTGTGATATCTTCCCGTGAGTCCCTGATCTTGATCGTACACATTTGCATGCATGATTAGTGTATGATTGAATCGGGGGCGTCACAGAGCCTCCTCAAAGTCGGTTTAGCCCGCAAGGCAAGAGTCCTTCTCGGACTCCAGGACCAGACGCCAGGTGTTGGGGAACGTAGTAATTTCAAAAAAATTCCTACGCACACGCAAGATCATGGTGATGACATAGCAACGAGAGGGGAGAGTATTGTCCACGTACCCTCGTAGACCGTAAGCAGAAGCGTTATGACAACGCGGTTGATGTAGTCATACGTCTTCACGATCCGACCGATCCAAGCACCGAACGTACGACACCTCCGAGTTCAGCACACGTTCAGCTCGATGACGATCCCCGGGCTCCGATCCAGCAAAGCTTCGGGGATGAGTTCCATCAGCACGACGGCGTGGTGACGATGATGATGTTCTACCAGCGCAGGGCTTCGCCTAAACTCCACGACGATATGACCGAGGTGGAATATGGTGGAGGGGGGCACCGCACACGGCTAAGGAACGATCCGTAGACCAACTTGTGTGTTCTAGGGTGCCCCCCTGCCCTCGTAATTAAAGGAGCAAGGGAGGGGTTGGCCGGACTAGGAGGAGGCGCACCAAGGAGGAGTCCTACTCCCACCGGGAGTAGGATTCCCCCCTTTAGTAGGAGTAGGAGTCAAGGAAAGGAGGAAGAGAAGAGAAGGAAGGAGGGGGCGCAACCCCTCCCCCTAGTCCAATTCGGACTAGGCCTTGGGGGGGCGCCCAACCTCTCCTCTCTCTTTCCCCTAAAGCCCAATAAGGTCCATATACTCCCCGGCGAATTCCCGTAACTCTCCGGTACTCCGAAAAATACTCGAATCACTCGGAACCTTTCCAAACTCCGAATATAGTCGTCCAATATATCGATCTTTACGTCTCGACCATTTCGAGACTCCTCGTCATGTCCCCGGTCTCATCCGGGACTCCGAACTCCTTCGGTACATCAAAACTCATAAACTCATAATACAACTGTCATCGTAACGTTAAGCATGCGGACCCTACGAGTTCGAGAACTATGTATACATGACCTAGAACTATTCTCGGTCAATAACCAATAGCGGAACCTGGATGCCCATATTGGATCCTACATATTCTACGAAGATCTTTATCGGTCAAACCGCATAACAACATACGTTGTTCCCTTTGTCATCGGTATGTTACTTGCCCGAGATTCGATCGTCGGTATCCAATACCTAGTTCAATCTCGTTACCGGCAAGTCTCTTTACTCGTTACGTAATGCATCATTCCGTAACTAACTCATTAGCTACATTGCTTGCAAGGCTTATAGTGATGTGCATTACCGAGAGGGCCCAGAGATACCTCTCCGACAATCGGAGTGACAAAACCTAATCTCGAAATACGCCAACCCAACATGTACCTTTGGAGACACCTGTAGTGCTCCTTTATAATCACCCAGTTATGTTGTGACGTTTGGTAGCACCCAAAGTGTTCCTCCGGTAAATGGGAGTTGCATAATCTCATAGTTATACGAACATGTATAAGTCATGAAGAAAGGAATAGCAACATACTAAACGATCAAGTGCTAGGCTAACAGAATGGGTCAAGTCAATCACATCATTCTCCTAATGATGTGATCCCGTTAATCAAATGACAAATCTTTTGTCCATGGCTAGGAAACATAACCATCTTTGATAAACGAGCTAGTCAAGTAGAGGCATACTAGTGACACTATGTTTGTCTATGTATTCACACATGTATTATGTTTCCGGTTAATACAATTCTAGCATGAATAATAAACATTTATCATGATATAAGGAAATAAATAATAACTTTATTATTGCCTCTAGGGCATATTTCCTTCACTAGGGTCCCTGGCGTCTGGCCCCAGACGCCAGGGTCCATGGCGTCTGGCCCCCTGGCCTCCTCAAAACTTCCTTTTGCACATTCCAAAAGCCTCATGGGCTTTACCCCTTGGCCCAAATAAAGTGTTCTCGTATCCGAACATTTCGGGAAACATCCGAAACTCCTTTCGTTGAATTTTGGAACCCTTCCATAGACTAAACACTATTATCCCATATATCAATCTTTACCTCCGGAATATTCCGGAGTTCCTCCGTGATCTCACCCGGGACTTCGAACAACATTCGGTCACCAACATACATAACTCATACTCCCTCAGTCCGAAAATACTTGTCATCAAAATGAACAAAAAAGGATGTATCTAGAACTAAAATACATCTAGATACATCCCCTTTTATTCATTTTGATGACAAGTATTTCTGGACGGAGGGAGTATAATGCTATATCGTCAACAAACGTTAAGCGTGCAGACCCTACGAGTTTGAGAATGATGTAGACGTGACCGAGACGCTTCTCCGGTCAATAACCAATAGCGGGACCTGGATGCCCATATTGGTTCCTACATATTCCACGAAGATCTTTATCGATCGAACCTTTATGACAACATACGTAGTTCCCTTTGTCTGTCGGTATGTTACTTGCTTGAGATTTGATCGTCGGTATCTCCATACCTAGTTCAATCTTGTCACCGGCAAGTCTCTTTACTCGTTCCGTAATACATCATGTCGTAACTAACTCCTTAGTCGCTTTGCGTGCAAGCTTCTTGTGTTGTTGTATTACCGAGAGGGCCCAGAGATACCTATCCATCATACGGAGTGACAAAACCCAGTCTCGATCCATGCCAACTCAACAGACACCTTCGAAGATACCTGTAGAGCACCTGATCACCCAGTTACGTTGTGACGTTTGATGGCACACAAGGCATTCCCCCGGAGTCCGGGAGTTGCATGATCTCATGGTCGAAGAAACATGTATTTGACATTAAGAAAGCAGTAGCAATAAACTGAATGATCATATGCTATGCTAACAATTGGGTCTTGTCCATCACATCATTCTCCTAATGATGTGATCCTGTTATCAAGTGAAAACACATGTCTATGATTAGGAAATCTTAACCATCTTTTCATGAACGAGCTAGTCTAGTAGAGGCTGACTGCGGACACGGTGTTGTCGATGTATCCACACATGTATCTGAGTTTTCGATCAATATAATTCTAGCATGGATAATAGACGTTTATCATGAACAGGGAAATATGATAATAACCAATTTATTATTGCCTCCAGGGCATATTTCCAATAGTCTCCAACTTGCACTAGAGTCAATAATCTAGTTCACATCGCCATGTGATTAACACCAATAGTTCACATCGCCATGTGACTAACACCCTAAGAGTTTACTAGAGTCAATAATCTAGTTCACATCGCCATGTGATTAACACCCAAAGAGTTCTAAGGTGTGATCATGGTTTGCTTGTGAGAGAGGTTTTAGTCAACGGGTCTGCAACATTCAGATCCATCTGTATTTTGCAAATCCTTATGTAATACTGTTGATGCTGCTATCACACTTTACTTGGAGCTATTCCAAATGACTGCTCCATTATACGTATCCGGTTTGCTACTTAGAGTTATCCGGATTGGTGTCAAGGCTTGCATCGATGTAACCCTTTACAACAAACTCTTTATCACCTCCATAATCGAGAAACATTTCCTTAGTCCTCTAGTTGCTAGGGATAACTTTGACCGCTGTCCAGTGATCCACTCCTGGATCACTCTTGTACCCCCTTTTGCTAGACACGTGGCAAGGCACACATCAGGTGTGGTACACAACATGGCATATCGTATAGAACCTATGGCTGAGGCATAGGAAATGACTTGCATTCTCTCTATATATTCTGTCGTGGTCGGGCTTTGAGTCTTACTCAATTTCACACCTTGCAGGACAAGTAAGAACACCTTCTTGGACTGATCCATTTTGAACTTCTTCAAAATCTTATCAAGGTATGTGCTTTGTGAAAGTCCTATTAAGAGTCTTGATCTATCCCTATAGTTCTTGATGCACAATATGTAAGCAGCTTCGTCGAGGCCTTTTATTGATAAATTCTTATTCATGTATCCTTTTATGATATCCAGAAATACTATATCATTTCCAATCAGCAACATGTCATCCACATATAACCTTAGAAATGCTACAGAGCTCCCACTCACTTTCTTGTAAATAAAGGCTTCACCATAAGTCTGTATAAAACCAAATGCTTTGGTCACCCAACCAAAGCGTTTATTCCAACTCTAAGATGCTTGCACCAGTCCATAGATGGATCGCTAGAGCTTGCACACTTTGTTAGCACCTTTGGGATCGACAAAAACCTTCTAGTTGCATCATATACAACTCTTACTTAAGAAACCCGTTAAGGAATGCAGCTTTGACGTCCATTTGCCAGATTTCATAATCATAAAATGCGGTGTAAGTGCATCTAGTGCCCCTTAGTGATTTTGGTGTATTGAAGACTTATAGGTTAAGGGACTGATGCGTTTGTGAGTGTACACAGGTCTATAAGTCTATGAGGAGTTTGATATTTACAGAGAAAGTCGACCCCTAAAAATGAAGTTCTTCGACTGAAGACTTTGATATTCTGAAGACTTTCCGAAGACTTTGAAAGTGAAGACTTGGTATTCATTTGAGGAACATGAAGCGTGAAGACTTTTGTTTTCGTAGTTTCATTTTCTCTTTCTTGAGTCATAGGAAACACCGTACTGTTAAAGGGGGTCGAGGAAATACTAAGGAAAAATTTCCATGTGATGCTCAACTCAAAATCCTACATCTACCAATCCCTTCGAGTGAAGCCATTGGAAATCTCATACAGTTCAGTCAATTTCTTCAGTGATAGAGACGCAGTTCTTCTGGTCACTGATGACTTTGCTCTGACTGAGGAGTTAGGAATTCGCCAGTGCAAATTTCCTACAGAGTGAGGAACATGATAGCCCCGAGGAATTTGAGAGTCAAATTTCCGACCTTTGCTGTGCTGCGCGCCGGCTGTCCCAAAATATCTTATCCACCTAACGGTCATATCATTGAAGGGCATTTATGTCTTATCATGTCGGTCTGCTCCCTAGGCTATAAATAGCCGCCCCCTACAACCACTAGTCGGTTGGCTGCTCCGAGAGAACTTGACACTTGTCATCTGAGAGCAACCCATCCTCCGAGGACTTTGAGCGAAAATCATCAAGTGAGGAAAATCCAAAACCAAACCCCCACAAACCCAAAGTGATTGAGCATCACTGAAGAAATTGATCCCGCGTGGATCCGACGTTTGTTACCTTTGAAGACTGTGCTTCTTCCAGACAGTTAGGCGTCAAGGTCTAGAGCATCCAAGAGGAATTGTGGATCGCCGAGTGACCAAGTCTGTGAAGGTTTGGAAGTCACCTGAAGACTTACCACGAGTGATTGGACGAGACCTGCGTGGTCTTAGTTCAAGGAGAATACGGTGAGGACTGGGTGTCCTGAGTTGCGGCTCAAAGACTAGGTGTCCGGGACTGCGTGTCCTCGAGTTTAAATACTCAGCCGCTCCAACCAGACGTACAACTGAGACAGCAGTTGGAACTGGTTTACCAAATCATTGTCCTCACCAACTAACTGGTTCTATTTCCTCAACTCTTCCCTTTCCTCATTACTATGTTGAATGTTGTTCATATCTGTGCTTGAAGACTTTGACTGAAGACTTTCACAAATTCCTCAGTTCAAGTTCTTCAGTCTGTTTGTCTTCATCTTGTTATCCTGTGATTACGCTTTCTGTACTCTGTGCTTGTCTTCATTTCATCATGATGACCATGCTAGTATCCTGTTATGTTTACTTCTGAGTACTTATTCCGCTGCAAGTAGTTCTTCGCTAAGGAATTTCCTCACCAGCAAATTCCTCAGTGAAGAATTCATAAATATCGCCTATTCGCCCCCCCTCTAGTCGACATAACGCACTTTCAATTGGTATCAAAGCAAGGTACTCCCTTGTTCTGTGTGATTTTGGTTTAACCGCCTGGAGTTTTAGTTATGTCGACCGCAGGTATGATCAAGGTCTCGGCTGGGTGTCCTACCTTTGATGGGACGGACTACCCCTACTGGAAGAACAAGGTGGGAATGCATCTTGAGGCAATTGATAACGATCTCTGGTATGTTGTGGAAAATGGTGTTCCCTCTGTCACACCCTCACTGAACGCTACCGATGTGAAGAGATTCAAACAACTCGATTCTCAAGCGAAGAATATCATATGTGGCCATCTGAGCAAAGGACAGTATGGAAGAGTGAGTGCTTTGGAAACTGCTATGCTTATCTGGGATAGGCTGTCCAAAGTAAATGAAGGAGTTTCAACTCAGCGTGACTCTCGAGTCGATGTTCTTCGGAATCTCTTCAACCGCTTCAAAAGACTCGACAATGAGAATGTCCAACAAACCTTTGATCGCCTCACTGACATCTCAAATGAGCTTCAAGCCCTCGGTGCCACTGACATCACTGATCATGAAGTCGTGAAGAAACTGTTGAGATCGCTTGATTCCTCATTTGATACTCTGGGACTGATGATACAAGAACGTGCTGACTACAAGTCGCTTGATCCTGCTGATATCCTCGAAAGGCTAAACACTCACGAGTTCCAGCTTGCTGAAAAGAGAGATCTCTATGGTTCAAACTATGGCAAACCATGTGCCCTAAAGGCCAAGGCTGTGTCTGACTCTGAGTATGAGGATTCTGGTAGCAGCCTTGGTGATTCTGAAGAATTGAGCCAGGAGCTAGCATTGCTCGTGAAGAAATTCCAGAAGTTCTCACGACGTGGTCGCTTTGGAAAATCCTCAAGAAGCAGTTATTCCTCATCCAGTGACTATAAGAGAAGGTTGTGCCACAAATGCAAGAAACCTGGTCACTATATTCAAGATTGTCCTCAGTGGGAAAAGGAAATGAAGAAGAAGAAATCGTCAAAATCTTCGTCATCAAAATCCTCGAAGTCTTCATCTCACAAGAAGAGCAGCTCCAAAAAGGCTCGGGCATTCATTGGCAAGGAAATGGACTCTGAAGCTGAATCCGAGGAAAATGATGAAGAGGAGGCGTCTGAAGAATCTGAATCTGGTGTGGCGAGTCTGGCCGTCGCTACTGCTTTCGTCAGCAAGTCCATCTTCAACACTGAAGAAACTGACTCCACTGACAAACCTGATGAAGATAATGATGGCTACGCTCCCACCTATTGCTTCATGGCAAAAGGTGCAAAGGATGATCAACCCAAAACTACTGAATGGGTCCTCGATAGTGGATGTACAAATCACATGACTGGTGACAAGAATCTATTGATGGATGCTCCCTTATCACCATCACCTCTGAAGCATATCATCTTTGCTGATAAAGGCAAAAGTCAGGTATTGGGTCTTGGTAAGGTTGCGATCTCTAAGGATAAATACATGGACAAAGTCATGCTCGTTGAGTCCTTAGGATACAATCTCATGTCAGTCTCAATGCTTTGTGATCTTGATATGGTTGTTGTCTTTGGCAAGTATCGCTGTGTTGTGATTATGGAAGCTGACAATTCCAAAGTCTTCGAAGGCTTTAGGAGAGGAGATCTTTATATTGTTGATTTCTCTACAGGACCACAACCATCCGTGTGTCTACTTGCAAAAGCTTCAGAAGGCTGGCTATGGCATCGACGACTTGGTCACGCAGGCATGAGGAATTTGCCCACGCTTGCGAAGAAGAAGCATGTCATTGGCATTGAGAATGTCAAATTCCTCAAGGATCATTTATGCGGAGCCTGTGAAGCTGGAAAAATGACCAAGGCCAAGCATCCAGCGAAGACTATCATGACTACTACCCGTCCATTCGAATTGCTTCACATGGACCTCTTCGGACCTAATCATTATTCAGCAATCACTAATGATGCATCTCTATATGGTTTTGTCATTGTTGATGATTATTCTCGATATACATGGGTACACATTGTTACTTACAAACATGAAGTGCAGGAAGTCTTCAAACGATTTTCCTCGAGGGCTTCAACCAACTTTGGTGTGAAGATCAAGCATATCATAAGTGACAATGGAACTGAGTTCAAGAATTCTGGTCTTGATGCCTATCTTGATGAACTTGGTATTACTCATGAGTTATCTGCTCCCTATACTCCTCAGCAAAATGGCGTCGTGGAGCGCAAGAACAGAACTCTTGTTGAGATGGCTCGCACTATGCTTGATGAATACAAAACGCCTCAGTGTTTTTGGATAGATGCAATTGATACTACGTGCCACATCATCAACAGAGTATATCTTCACAAATTCTTCAAGAAGACTGCCTATGAACTCCTCACTGACAAGAAACCCAATGTGAGTTATTTCAAAGTCTTCGGTGCTAAATGTTGGATTAAAGATCCTCACCACAACTCTAAATTTGCACGGAAAGTACATGAAGGTTTTATGCTTGGTTACGGAAAAGACTCGCACACCTACAGAGTCTTCAACATTGTTCTTCACAAGATTGTTGACACTGTAGATGTGCGGTTCGATGAAACTAATGGCTCGCAAAGAGAGCACCTACCTTCTGTGTTAGATGAACCAGCACCTGAGGATGCTATCAAGCTCAAGGCAACTGAGGATGTCATTCCTACTGAAGAATCTGCTGAAGAATTCATTCCTGTTCATGAAGAACGTCGAGCTGATGCACCTGAAGAACATGATGAGGAAAATGGTGCTGAAGAAAATGCTGATCAAAATCTTCAGCAACAACCAGCTCATCCTCGCGTTGCAAAAGAAGTGCAAGTGGAGAAGATCATCGATGACATTAGCGCACTAGGTCCTCTCACACGCTCAAAAGCTTCACATTTATCTAACTTTTGTGGGCACTATGCTTTTGTCTCTATCACAGAGCCCACTATGGTAGATGAAGCATTTCTGGAGCCGGAGTGGATTCAGGCTATGCAAGAAGAATTGCATCAGTTCGAGCTTAACAATGTCTGGGAATTGGTCAATCACCCAGATCCTCGCAAGCATAATATCATTGGCACAAAGTGGATCTACCGCAACAAGCAAGATGAAAATGGCCTTGTGGTGAGGAATAAGGCACGACTAGTAGCTCAAGGCTACACATAGGTTGAAGGAATTGATTTCGATGAAACTTTTGCACCTGTTGCCAGACTTGAGGCTATTCGCATATTACTTGCTTACGCTAACCATCATGATATCATCTTATATCAAATGGATGTGAAAAGTGCATTCCTCAATGGTAAGCTTGAGGAAGAAGTATATGTTGCTGAACCCCCAGGTTTTGAAGATCCAAAGAATCCTGACAAAGTCTTCAAACTCAATAAGGCCCTCTATGGCCTCAAGCAAGCCCCTCGGGCGTGGTATGATACATTGAAGGAATTCTTCATGAAGAATGGCTTCACACCCGGTTCACTCGACCATACTCTCTTTACTAAATCTTATGATGGTGAACTATTTGTGTGCCAAATATATGTTGATGATATTATCTTTGGCTGTACTGACCAACGTTATAGTGATGAATTTGCCTATATGATGAGTGAAGAATATCAAATGTCTATGATGGGAGAGTTGAAATTCTTCTTAGGTCTTCAAATCCGTCAGCAGCGCAATGGCATATTCATATCTCAGGAGAAATACCTCAAAGATGTACTGAGGAAATTCGGCATTCAAGATTGCAAAGGCGTCAAAATTCCTATGCCCACAAATGGCCATCTATGCACTGATGAAAATGGTATTGACTTCGATCACAAGGTATACCGCTCCATGATTGGTTCTTTATTGTACTTATGTGCATCTAGGCCAGATATAATGCTTAGTGTTTGCATGTGTGCCCGATTTCAAGCTGCACCGAAGGAATCACACCATAAGGCTGTGAAGCATATTCTTCGATATCTAGCTCACACACCAACACTAGGATTATGGTACCCCAAGGGCTCTGCTTTTGATCTCATTGGATATTCTGACTCTGACTATGCTGGTGATCGTGTGGACTGCAAGTCAACATCTGGCACTTGTCATTTCCTCGGACGATCTTTGGTCTGTTGGTCCTCGAAGAAACAGAACTGCGTATCACTATCTACTGCTGAAGCTGAATACATTGCTGCTGGCTCATGCTGTGCTCAACTGCTTTGGATGAAGCAAACCCTCAAGGACTATGACGTCAACGTGAAGAATGTGCCTCTCCTCTGCAACAATGAGAGTGCCATCAAGATTGCTCACAACCCAGTTCAGCACTCCAAGACAAAGCACATCCAGATTCGTCATCATTTTCTTCGTGATCATGTGTTGAAGGGCGATATCTCCATCGAGCATGTGAAGACTGAAGAACAGCTAGCTGATATCTTCACCAAGCCCTTGGATGAGAAGAGATTTAGCAAGTTGCGGTGTGAGCTAAATATCTTAGAATCTTCGAATGTTCTTTGAAAAGGACACACATCCTAACACTTATGCAAAATTGATGACTTAGATGTGCAACACATGAAGAAACATTTTTCTTCAATCAATGAAGAATAACACTCTAAGTGTGAAGAAATTAATGAAGAATTTGATTCTTAGAACCCTACTACAATTGTACGCGGTGTCTGAAATCATCATTCTTATACGGTGGGCCACGCCACCACAAAAAGTTGAAAATCTTCTATTTGAGTTTTTTTTTTCATTTTTGAAATTCTTCAGTTTTTCAAATTCTTCAACTTTGCAAAATCTTCACTATTTCCGTCGTCTTTCTTCATTGGCTATATATATATATATATATATATATATATATATATATATATATATATATGAGTTTATGTCCTCTACAGCATTCACTTATGGCTATTTCTTCAAGTTGCTTTTTTTGCTAAATGAATGTGATCGGACCCTTCCCCCTCTATGCTAGACTCAACCCAATCTATTCACAAATTCTTCATGTGCGTTGTCGGGGGTTGGGTGCGACATATGCCAAAGGATGGCTTATCATGGTGGGGGCGAGTAGAACGTCGCCGGTGCCTGGAAACGGGATGAGGCGTAGACATGCACGCCGGCGAATCTTACCCAGCTTCGGGGCTCTCCGGGGAGATAACACCCCTACTGCTGCTCTGCGGGGTCTCCGCATGGTCACTATAGCAAGGTGGCTACAATGGTGCTCCTAGAGCTGTATCGGGAGGCAGGAGGGAGCAAGGCTAGTTCTCTCCTCCCTGGCCTATGTGTCTATCTTATCAAGGGCCGAACCGTTTGCATGGGTGCCCCGGGGGGTTTATATAGGCCTACCCCCCGGGGGTACAATGGTAATCCGACTGGGCGTGGGTCCCAACCGTCTGTCTCTCATGCCGCCGTCCTTCCCGCCAGCTTCTGGGGCCCGCCGACTGGTGGGTCCCGTGGACAGGCCGGACACTGTGCCGCGCTCCTGATGACGCAGGCTTGGTCATGGGGTCGTGGCAACAGTGCCGCCGTCTGTCAGGCGATCACTGTCGCCACTCCCCATCCAATCTGGTTTATGGCTTGTGGGGCCCTGGAGGGGAGACGGCCGACTCCGGGGAGGCCGACTCCCACAGGGCCGTCTTCGGGCACTCTGGCCGCCTTCGATTCTCCCACTGACAGGTGGCCCTACGGCCTTCGGGCCGTACAGGCCGGCGTCGTGGGCACAGTGCGTCACGCACTGTGGCTGAGGTCAGAGCAGGCATGGCAACAGGGCCGCGCCTCACCGGAGATCTCCCAGCGATACGGCTCACTGTAGCCATGCCAACCCTTCGTAGGCAGGGAGGGGCGGCCACGTCGTGGCCGTACCCCGCATCGGTCTTCGTGGAGTGTCATGGGCCGACTCCCATAGTCGGCACTCCTGGAGGTCGCAAGCTTGGAGTCGGCTTGCTTTGAAGTCGTCATCTGGGACTCGGCTCCTCCGGAGGTCGCCAGTTGAGACTCGGCTTCTTGGGAGATCGCCAGCTGGGACTCGGCCTCTCTGGAGGTCGCCAGCTGGGACTCGGCTGGAGGGGCGTAGCCTGCCCTGATGTCTTGAAAGATCCTGGGTCCCGGGTCAGCCTACCCGTGGCCCATTACTCCGACAGTAGTCCCCGAAGCTGGTGAAGCCCTGCGGAGCTGCCTCGTGGGGCTTCAACAGTTTCAACTTCCCAGCGCCGACTCTGAGACTCGGCTGTTGTCTTCTTGGGCCGACTCGCCGAAGTCGGTCTTCGTTCAGCGAGGGGCCACTGTTTGAGAGTCGCGGCGGGAAAACAGGCGGCATATCGGATACGCTTCCCTGCTGTCATCGAGGCGGTCCAATCGCGCGGCGCCACGTGGGGAAGAGAGTCTGCCCACCCACGCACGCGATGGGACGGGCCGCTAGGCGGGGCCCGCCACTACCGTGCCTCGGCTTCCGAGTGGATCCGCTGCGGTCGCGAACGGTTGGCTTCCCCATGTTGTTACTGCGCGCAGTAACTTCGTGGGGTAAATCATGGGCGGCGTGGGGCTTCGCGCGCAGTTAATCCCACGCCCGCCCCCTCGGCTCCTCAGCCCGTAGGGCTATAAATAGGCGAGGAGGAGCGGGCGGCACTGCACGCGCATCCTCTCCCCCGCTCTCCTGCCTTCTCTTCTTCCTCCACCGCGAGCGAAAGCACCTTCTCTCGTCGACGATGAGTTCTTCCTCCGCCACGCCCCCAACCTCACGCTCCGGCGTGTGGGACGGCTCGGACGTGGAGGCGGAGCATATTGAGTTCCTCCGCCGGACCCGCCGTCTTCCCAGCGCGGACCTCGTGCACGCCCGCCCCGCGCCGGCGGGAGAGATCCGGCCCGCGCCGGAGGAGGGCGAGCGGGTCGTCTTCCGCTCGCACCTCATGCGCGGGCTGGGGCTGCCGGCGAGCGGGTTCTTCCGCTCATTCCTGGAGTTCCACAATCTTCAGCCGCACCACCTCACTCCAAACGCGGTGGTGCTACTCTCTGCCTTCGCCACTCTGTGCGAAGGCTTCCTCGGTGTTCTCCCCACCCTCGAGTTGTGGGGGGAATTCTTCTCTTCAAAGCTCGGCACGCAGGCCGCCGGCACGCCAGCTCAGTGCGGCACCTGCATCGCGGTGCGGCGCTCGACGGCTGACAACCCTTTCCCTCTCATCTCGCTGGTGAAGTCGGTGAAGATGTGGCAGCGCTCCTACTTCTACGTGAAGAACCTCTCCACCGACAGCGACTGGGTCAATCTGCCGCCCTTCAACCCCGAGCCCCTGACTGGGAGGCTTCCCAGTTGGTCCCACCGGTCCAAGTCGCTGACTCCCTCCGGAGCCGCCGCCGTGGCGCGACTCCGAGTTCTGCTGCAGTCGGAGGGCCTCGTCGGATCCGACCTTCTGGCTGCCTTCGTGGCGCGTCGAGTCCTCCCACTCCAAGGCCGGCCTCACCTCATCTGTCAGATGAGCGGCCGCCACGACCCGAGCCAGCTGTGCACCAAGGAGATGCCCCGCAGGGAGGTGGCGAACTTGGTGAACCACATCGCCCACTACGAGTTCACGGAGGACTGGCAGTTCGGCAAGGAGCCGTACTCGCGCGACAACCCCCCTCTAGTGGTAAGTTGCATCTTTCTGTAGCTCGATCTTCTTTGCAGCCGACTCCGGCCTCTAATCATCATTGGTTCCTTCTGAGCAGAACCCCCTCATGGCGCCCGCAGCCGGCGCCATGAGAGAGCCCCGCGACTACGTCCCCGACCGCGAGGATAGCGACGTAGACGACCCCGACTTGGGGGCGGCGGCGTTGGAGGCCGACGCCGAAGGCGGCGATGAAGGGGCAGACGGCGGCCTCAGGACATCGGCCACTTTCGCCGACTGGCTCGATGACGACGCCGACGTGGAAGTCGTCCCACGCCCCCAGCCGAGGGCTGGCCCCTTCGGCCAAGGCGGCACGAAGAGGCGCCATGCCGGGCCGAGCGCGCCCCGTGGTAAGCAGAAGAAGTTCAAGGGGGTGGCCGCCGCGACCAAACGGGAGGAGGCGGCCGCGAAGGCCAACCACTTCCGGAGGGAAGTGAGAAGGCCGCCGCTAGTTTCCGCGTAAGTCTTTTTCACTCTTTTATTTTCTTTGTTGGATCTCATCCGAGTCTTCTTTGATTTTCCCTCCGCTCTTCTCCAGAGCCCCCCTCTCCCTTGAGAGAGCCGCCATCCCCTCTATCATGGGGTCGGTGGAGACGTCCGCCAACACCCGGCGGGTCGATCCCGCCGCCGACCTTCGGGACGCGACGGAATGAAACGCGTGGGAGAAGAGCGACGAGGAGGAGGCCGACCGCCTGGAGAAGGCGCAGGCCGAGAAGGCGGCCGCCAATGCCCAGAAGAAACTGGAGGAGGCCGAAAACGCCGCCGCGGCGAAACGGCGTGCTGAGGAGGTCGCGCGTCGCCGGTCGATGATGCTCGTCCCTCCGTTGTCGTCGGCGCCGCCGGCTCCGGAGTTCACGGGGCAGACCGGAGAGGTCGGCACCGAGAACCCCCTCGTGGAGGAGGGCGGCGAGGCTTCAGGCTTGGATACCCACGTGCCGCCTCCGTCGCCTCCGCCACCATCTGGGCGCCCGCACGGCAAACAGCCGGTGGGCCCATCGGGTCCGCCAATCACGGACGAGGCCGAGGCGCGGCTGCTTCTTCAAGTCGCCGCGCCGGCGTGCCACCGACTTGAGAGGACGAGCTCGGCGGCGCGAGCTCGGGGGATCGGCGCTGCCAGCTCGGCGAGTCTGGACGTCGAGGCCTCCAGTGCCGCGCCCACCGGGTGGTTGCGCGGAGGCGGCACCGGCCCGCTGAACCAGGCCCTCCTGGACGTCCAAGAAAACTGCGGGCGGAGAGCGACGCCCTCCAAGTCTGCACCAGAGCGCATCTGGCCGTGCGGACATCCGTCCGGGTATGCTTCCTTCTTTTTTGATTCCTATCCTTCTCTGTGGGAGCGCGCCAGCGCACCCACTAGGTGTAGTCCCCGAGTTTCGGGCCGGCTGCTGAGCAGGCGGTTCGGAACTCCCTCTGGCGAGCTCCGAATACTAACTTTTGCCCTGGTTGGCTTTTTGTAGGATTATCACAACCTCCGCGCCACTGTGTTCAACCGCAATGTCGAGGAGCTGAACAAGTGAGCCGCCGACTTGGTGGAAAGCCGGGGTGAGCTCTTTTCTTCCTTCTTCGCGAGGGCGCGCTGGCGCACCCGCGGGCTGTAGTCCCCGAGATTCGGGCCGACTGCTGAGTAGTCGGGCCGGATCTCCCCGGCGATCTTATTTCTTTCTTCTTCGCGGGGGCGCGCTAGCGCGCCCGCGGGCTATAGTCCCCGAGATTCGGGCCTACTGCTGAGCAGTCGGGCTGGATCTCCCCGGCGATCTTATTTCTTTCTTCTTCGCGGGGGCGCGCTGGCGCGCCCGCGGGCTGTAGTCCCCGAGATTCGGGCCGACTGCTGAGCAGTCGGGCCGGATCTCCCCGGTGATCTTATTTATGATGACTTTCTTGTCTCTTTCTTCGTTCTTCAGGCGCCAATACCGCCCTTCAGGAGCAGCTGGGCGAGGCCAACACTGCTCATCGTGCCAAGGAGGAGGAGTGCGGCCGGCTCGCCAAAGAGCGCGATCTGCTGGCGACGCAGCTGGCCGAGCAGAATGAGCTGCTCCAGAAGGCGCAGGACGAGGCCAAGACGCGAGAGGCCGCCCTCATGGCCGAGTTCGAGATCGAGTGCTCCGCCTGGACTGACAGGGAGGCGATGCTGACCTCCGGCTACCACGAACTCGAGGACATCGTCGATGGTAAGTCTCTTTCGCTTCTTTGGTCTTCCGACTTTGTGTCAGGCCGATTTCTGATTTTCCGACTATCTTCTTTTTTGTCTTGGCAGACTTCTTTCTTGGTCACTCACAGGCCGTCCCTCTAGCCATCGAGGCGGCTCGGGAGGCGCGAAGGGAGAAGGGTGAGGTGATCGCCGCCAATGCCCCCCGAACTATCGATGAGCAGCTCCTGAGCATCGGGGCACGTCTTCGTCCGGCTCACCGGCTGCTGCGCCATCTTCAGTGTGCCGGTGCCCAGGTGGTTGCCGCCCTATGGCCAGACGTGCCGGCTTTGCGCACCGCCAGTCGGACCGCCGACTGGCTGGAAGTCGCCGCCGGCCGTCTTGAGGCTTGGAAGGGTTCCTCGGCCCGGGCCGGAGCACGCCGGGCCTTGGAGTTCGTCAAGGCGTGGTATCCGGGGCTGGATCTGGACCGCCTGGCCGCATTCCGGTCAGAAGCCCAGGCCGAGCTGGAGGCCGTAGAAGGCGCCCTTGTCGAGCGCGCGGCGGCCATCGCCGAGTACACGGACACCAGCGTCTTCGTGCCCGAGCGGACTGAAGGCAGCGAGGAAGCACCGCCGGACTGGTTCGGGATGAACCCGGAGTACGAGGAAGACTCGGCGGAGGTGATCGACTCCAGCGCCGAGGAGGAGGACGAGTCGGAGGGTGGAGGCGAGGAGGAGGCGCCAGACGACGAAGCAGGCGGCCAGCCTCAGCCCGATCGCGCCTCCAGCAACGAGCCGCGTGGAGACAAGGCGACTGCCGCCGAAGGCGACCAGGCTGAGACCGCCCAGCCGACTGCCCTGACATCCGACGCTGCCGTCACCTCCGATCCTCCAGCCCCGGAGGCCGCCTCCTAGACTGCTTCTGTTTATCTGTCTTCAGTAATCTTTTTGAAAGACTTGTTAAGTTCGAACAATTCCACCCGCGGGGTGTATCCTGAATTTCTATTCGGAGATTTGGCCGAGGGCCTATGTAAATATTTATCTGATTTCTGCCTTTACTTGCTCATTGCTCCTTAGACTTTTTTACTTTGCCGCCTTCCTTTAGTTGCTGCCTTGCCGGCTGGGCAGCCGCTCTGCGGACTGTCGCCAGGTCAAGTGCTTGGCTACTTCAGGAAGGCAAGTACTTAGCCGTTTGGAGTTTTTTCTAGCAAGTCGGCCAGAAAGCGACAGGCCGACTATTCGAGAGTCGGCTGTCTTTGATAAAAACTAAGACGGAGAGCCGGCTCTGTGGGGGGAGGCTAGTAGCCGGCTTGAGCTATGCCTAAGCTTTTAGGTCCTTAGCCATTTTTTCATGCGTGCGCTCGTTCTAGCTTGTTCTCTGCCTACCGGCAGTCGCTCTGCGAGCTGCGGCTTTCGACAGGAGACGGCTTGAGCGCAACACATTACTTGTCCGACTGCAGGAAGCTTTCCATAGCGCAAGACGGCAAGTCCTCGGGTCGACTATTCGAACCCGGTGCCAGACGGTATGATAAAAAACAATAGCATGTTCGGAATCGTAATTCTTATCATACAGATAACAAAAAGGCAGTCCCCGAGCTCGTCCCGGGGGGCCTAAGGTCTTAGTACTTTAGTACAAAGGGGGTAGTGCGATACATACTGCGTCAACTGTAAAATCTTCGAAGGAGATTTGCGTTCCACGGGCGCTCTGTTTCTTTGCCGGAGTCGCCCCTCTTGCGCGCTCGAGGCTTCTGAGCGTCAATCAGATAGTAGGCGTCATTCCCTAGCACCTTGCTGATGATGAAGGGACCTTCCCAAGGTGCCGACAACTTGTGTTGGCCGGCTGTTCTCTGAATCAGCCGGAGCACAAGGTCACCCTCTTGGAACGATCTCGGCTTGACCTTGCGGTTGTAGTATCGGCGCAGACTCTGCTGGTAGATGCCGGACCGACTGAGTGCCAACAGTCGGCCCTCTTCCAGCAGGTCGACGCCGTCTTGGCGTGCTTCTTCAGCTTCCTCTTCGGTGTACATGGTGACTCGTGGAGAGTCGAACTCTATATCCGTCGGGATGACGGCTTCGGCACCGTAAACGAGGAAGAAAGGCGTGAAGCCGGTTGACTTGTTTGGAGTCATGCGCAGACTCCAGAGGACGGCTGGCAGCTCCTCGACCCAACAGCCGGCCGAACGCTCGAGTGGTTCGACCAGTCGAGGCTTGATGCCGGACAGGATGAGGCCATTGGTTCGTTCTACCTGGCCGTTTGACTGCGGATGGGCAACGGACGCTAAGTCCAGTCGGATGCCCTGCGTCGCGCAGAAATGAGCCAAGGCGCCCTTGGCAAAGTTTGTGCCATTGTCGGTGATGATGCTGTGTGGTATGCCGTACCGCACCGTGATGTCGGCGATGAAGGTTACTGCAGTCGGCCCATTCAACTTCTTGATGGGATTTTCTTCCACCCACTTGGTGAACTTGTCCACCGCGACAAGCAGATGAGTTAGGCCGCCTCGGGCCGTCTTGAATGGTCCTACCATGTCCAGGCCCCAAACTGCGAAGGGCCAGGCGATGGGGATTGTCTTCAGCGCGGAAGCCGGCTGAAGTGGCTTGGAGCAGAACATCTGGCACCCCTTGCATTTTTGGACTAACTCTTTAGCTTCTTCCAGGGCAGTCGGCCAAAAGAAACCGTGCCGAAAGGCTGTGGCCACGAGCGCCCTTGAAGCCGCATGGTGGCCGCACTCGCCCTGATGGATGTCTTTGAGGATCGCTTGGCCTTGTTCTGATTCTATGCAGCGCTGGTAGACACAAGTGACACTGCGCCTGACTAGGTCTCTGTTGACTATGGTGTATGATGCCGCTCGGCACTGCACTTGCCGAGCCAGGATCCTATTTGTTGGCAATTCTTTGTTCACTAGAAATTTGAGGATGGTCTGCGCCCATGAAGGTGTTGCTATCTCTTCAACTGCTACCACAGCGACTTGGACAAGGGTGGCTGGGCTGGCAGGCGGCAGGTTGGAGTCCGCGGCCGTTTGCTAGATTGACGGAGTCTCTGGGCCGACTGGCGCAACTCCTGGGTCGGGCTCCGAAGTCCCCTGGCCGACTGGAACAGTCCCCGGGCCGGGCTCTGAAGTCCCCGGGCCGGTTGGCGCAGTCCGCGGGCCGGGCTCTGAAGTCCCCGGGCTGGTTTCTGCTGTGATTTTCTTGAGGCTGCCTGCTGGGGCTTTGGAGTCGGATCCGACTACTTCTGGAGGAGCCGGCACGAAGATGGAGTCCGACTCTGGCGAAGGCTTGATAGACGGCTTGAGGAGGCGCTGAAGGGCGACGCCGGAAGGTATCGCTTGGCGAGTGGAGCCGACTCGCGCCAAGGCATCTGCTTGCTCATTGTCATTTCTTGGCACGTGAAGGAATTCGCACCCCTCGAAGTATCCGCTGAGTTGCTGCACCAGAAAGCAGTAGCTCGCCATGTTTGCGTCTTTGGCATCCCAGTCGCCGGATGACTGCTGAACCACCAAGTCGGAGTCGCCATAACACAGGATCCGGCGTATGCCGAGTTCTTTGGTAAGCCGGAGCCCATGAATGAGCGCCTCATATTCGGCGACGTTGTTGGAGGCGGCGAAGTGGATCTGCAGCACATACTTGAGCTTGTCGCCCTTAGGGGAGGTGTGGACGACGCCGGCTCCAAGGCCGGTGTGCATCTTGGAGCCGTCGAAATGCATCCGCCAATGAGTGGAGTCAGGCGCTGGCGGCAGGTACTGGGTCTCAGCCCAGTCGACGAGAAAGTCGGCCAGCGCCTGTGACTTGATGGCGGTGCGGGGCTGGTAGTAGATGGTGTAGGGGGCTAGATCTATAGCCCATTTGGCCACTCGGCCGGAGGCGTCTCGGCTTCTAATGATCTCGGCGAGTGGAGCGGTGCAAACCATAGTGATTGGATGCTCTTGGAAGTAGGGCTTCAGCTTCTTGGCGGCAAAATGCACGCCGTAGCACATCTTCTGGTAGTGAGGGTAGTTCTGCTTGGAGGTCGACAGTACCTCGCTCAGGTAATATACCGGTCTCTGGACAGGGAGCGCCTTGCCTTCCTCCTTGCGCTCGACTACAATGACTGTGCTGACTACTCGGCTGGTGGCGGCGATGTACAAGAGCATGGGCTCTTTGGGAGTCGGAGCCGCCAACACGGGGGGAGTAGTCAACATCTTCTTCAGCTGGATAAATGCTTCATCCACCTTGTGGTTCCACTCAAAAAATGTGCTCTTCTTCATCAATTGATACAAGGGCAGAGCTTTCTCGGCCAGCCGACTGATGAATCGGCTGATGGACGCCAGGCAGCCGGTGAACTTCTGCACATCCAACAGTCGGCTGGGTACCTCCATTCTCTCAATGGCCTTGATCTTCACAGGGTTGCACTCTATGCCGCGTTCGGAGACCAGGAAGCCAAGGAGCTGGCCGGCTGGTACTCCGAAAACGCACTTCTCGGGGTTGAGCTTGATCCGGAATCGGCGCAGATTTTCAAAGGTCTCCTTGAGGTCTTCCAGCAGCGTCCCATGCTTCTCCGTCTTCACCACCACGTCATCCACATAAACGTGGGCGTTCCTGCCGAGTTGCTTGAGGAGACACTTCTGCATGCAACGCTGAAAGGTGGCGCCGGCATTCCTTAGGCCGAACGTCATCGTCAGGTAGCAGAAGGCTCCAAATGGCGTGATGAATGCGGTCTTCAGTCTGTCCGCTGGATTCAGCTTGATCTGGTGGTATCCTGAATATGCGTCTAGGAAACTCAGCAGCTCGCATCCGGCTGTGGAGTCTATCACTTGATCAATCCTTGGCAGAGCAAATGGGTCCTTCGGGCAGGCTTTGTTGAGGCTTGTGTAGTCGATGCACATCCGCCACTGCTTGTTCTTCTTCAGCACCAAAACCGGGTTTGCCAGCCACTCTGGAAAAAATACTTCCATGATGAAACCGGCTGCCAAGAGCTGGGCTATCTCTTCTCCAACAACTCTTCTTTTCTCTTCTGACAGGCGGCGCAAGGGCTGCCTGACGGGCTTCATATCTGGCCTGACGTGTAGCTTGTGCTCGGCGAATTCCGTCGGTACACCCGGCATGTCCTTAGGGGACCATGCAAAGATGTCCCGATTCTCACGGAGGAAATTGACGAGCTCGCCTTCCTATTTGCTGTCAAGGCCTGTGCCCATGACAGCGTATCTCTCAGGGTGCTCCGGGTCCAAGGGTATTGTCGGTGTCAAAACCGGCGGATCTCGGGTAGGGGGTCCCGAACTGTGCGTCTAGGCGGATGGTAACAGGAGACGAGGGACACGATGTTTTTACCCAGGTTCGGGCCCTCTCGATGGAGGTAAAACCCTACATCCAGCTTTATTAATATTGATGATATGGGTAGTACAAGAGTAGATCTACCACGAGATCAAGGAGGCTAAACCCTAGAAGCTAGCCTATGGTATGATTGTATGTTGTGTATGTTGTCCTACGGACTAAGGCCCTCCGGTTTATATAGATATCGGAGAGGGCTAGGGTTACACAGAGTCGGTTACAATGGTAGGAGATCTACGTATCCGTATTGCTAAGCTTGCCTTCGACGCCAAGTAAAGTACCTTCCGGACACGAGCCGGAGTCTTCAATCTTGTATCTTCGTAGTCTTGGAGTCCGGCGGACATTGATAGTCCGGCTGTCCGGACACCCCCTAGTCCAGGACTCCCTCAGTAGCCCCTGAACCAGTCTTCAATGACGATAAGTCCGGCGTGCATAATGTTCGGCATTGCAAGGCGGGTTCCTCCCTTGAATAATCCAGAGAAGATCATGAACACCAGGATATTGTCCGGCTCTGCAAAATAAATTCCACATTCCACCGTAGAGAGAATAAAATGTACACTTAGTTCAATCTGCTGACGTATTATGCGGCGTGACATCACACCGCCACCTGGCCTTTATTTGAATTATTATACCACCTCAGCATGTTTAGCGAAGCGGTTTCCTCGGCACGTCTTGTCGAAGCAGAGATCGTGTTCCCCTTATTCCGGGATTCTCATCAATACGGGCGTGGGTAACCCAATCGCGCCATTGATGGTGGCGCTTGGGAGATAAGCGAGTTTTACCAGGCTGGTGGGGGACGCATAGTTTTGTCCGCCTATATATAAGGGATAAGGATTCACCTTCTCACCTACGCCTTCTTCCTCCTTTGCTTATCCATCCCCGCGAACTCAAGCTCCAACGCCCGAACTCGCGCATCTCTCCTCGACCTTCTCCGAATATGTCCGGAGCGGGAGGTAAATGGTTAGCCTCCACCGTCAAGGAGGAGGACATCACCAAGCTGCGCAGCGCTGGATACCTTTTCGGCGATATCGCGCATCGGCTGCCCGACGAGGGGCAGCTCATCCCTACCCCCAGGCCTCATGAGAGGGTCGTCTTTCTCCCCCACTTCCTCCGCGGACTAGGCTTTCCGCTCCATCCATTTGTCCGGGGGATCATGTTTTACTACGGCCTGGATTTCCACGATCTAGCGCCGAACTTTATCCTCAACATCTCGGCGTTTATCGTCGCGTGCGAGGCTTTCCTCTGCATCCGGCCCCACTTCGGCTTGTGGCTCAAGACCTTCAACGTCAAGCCGAAGGTTGTGAAGGGTACGCAAGCGGAATGCGGAGGCGCTATGTTGGGAAAATTGCCCAACGTCCCTTGGCTAGAAGGGACCTTCGTGGACTCCGTCAAGGGGTGGCAATCGGGGTGGTTCTACATCACTGAGCCGCGCAAATCCACATGGGCGGTGGCCCCCGAGTTTAGATCTGGCATCCCCACGCAGCTCACCTCCTGGAAACAGAAGGGCTTGTAGTGGGGGAATCCGGTGGAGGTGACGGGACTCCGAGCTTCTATCAAGAAGATGGTGAGCAATAGGCTCAGGCTCGTCGACGTGGTCCAAGTCATGCTCATCCGGCGGATCCTCCCATGCCAAGAACGGGCATTTAATTTGTGGGAGTTCAATCCGGAACAGCACCAGGCGCTAAACGGGCTCTTCGATACAACATACGAAGGCGCCTGGAGGGTGCTGTTCAAGGGCGCCGAAGCCCCCGCGTCCGCGACCGAAGACCGCGGATTCAGCTCGCAGCATCCAACTGACGAGGTAAGTGATTCAACCCCATTACGGGACACTTGTGATAATTAGATTGACTCTAATGAGGCTTCATTCTGCCTCTTCCTTTGACAGGAATGGATGGAGAAGGCCAAGCTGCTCATCAGCCCGGCTCCCATGCCAGAGGACCCAGCAAACGCCCGCTTAACAGGGCTGCTGGTTCCGGCACCGCACGTGGTGCCGGAGAAGAAGGCCAAGAAGGTGGCCGCGGGGACTCGAAAGAGTTCCCGCAATCAGGCGTCTGACGACGACGAGGACTCCTCTCCCGAAGACGAGGAGGAGGAGTACTCTCTCCCGGAGGAGGGAGAGAAGAAAAGGAAGGCTTCCCCCATCGGGGGGGCCGAAGGGTCCAAGAGGGGGAGAACTATCCCCCCGGACAGTTCCGCCAACATCAGCATTGGTGAGGATGAGCGGCCTCCAAGGGCCAGGCGTCCGGCAAGATTGTAAGTATCCGGATCCTTGATGTGTAATTTCTTTTATGTCGCGTAGTATCCTTCTAACGCCGCATTCTGCCCGTAGTCCGGCCAATGATGATCTCCCCGACTCATCGAGCGGGTCATTGGCCTCGTCGGATGTGAATTCCATCCCGACTGCCTCCACCCCACGCGCCAACGAGGACGTCGAGGTGGGATCCCAGAGAGGGACCCATCAGGAGGAGGCTCCGGGGGCGCCGTCAGGCAGCCCCCCGGACTTCGTGCCGGACTCTACATCGGAACCCGCAGTGGTTCCAGAGTCCGGCAAGCGGCCCCTTCGAAAGAAGGGCAGGACCGTGACACTGGCGGCCTCCGTCCAAACGGAGGCGCCGGATAACCTGCTGGAGGCGCTTAACGGCGCTTCCATCGAGGAAGAACACCGCACTATCATGAGTGCGGTGATTAAAAAAGTTCGGCTCGCTAAGAGCGGGCTGACCGAAGCCTGCAGCAGCCTTTTAACAGGCTTTGAGGTAAAAAGTTAAAATAATGTAATATAATACCGCATAGACAGTAGCCCCTGATGCTTAGTTCGGTGTTCGGAAAGAAAAGCCGGACTAAGGATCTATAACAAGATATACGCAGGGTTGCCTAAAATATGTCAATATGGGTTTGCAGGCTGTACTGCTGACCTCTGCCGCACTAACGGTGGAGGTTGATGTGCTAAAGAAGGAACTCGAGCGGTCCGAGCAAGAGCTCGGCCATGCAAAGAAGCAGCTCGAGGAAAAAGAAAGTGAGTAACACCTCTTTGAATAAGTACCTTACAGAAAAGGATTTTGGTTGCAAAATAAAATTAACAAGGATAATATGTGCATTGCAGGGGCCACTAATGAGGTGGCAGCCCTGAAGGATGCTGTGTCCGCGGCCGAGCGCAGTGCGGCCGCGGAACGGGCTGAGTGAGAAAAGCAAGAGGCACGTGTGGCGGAAGTTCGGCAAGAGCTCCAGGTTCTCATGGAAAAACATGAGAGTTTGGAGCGTGACTCCAAGACTCGAGAGTTCGAGCTTGCCTCGGCTCTCGAAAGTGCCAAGTCCGCCAAGGCCGAGGCCCATAAGGCCCTTCAGGAGGTTGAGGACATAAAGAAGATAGCGGCGGGTAAGGCGTTTTTCATGCAAAGCAGGCATGTTAATGTGAACTACCTGATACTTACCCGAATTCGGAGCTCTCCAGGGGCGTTTGCAGATCTGCCGCATAGTGCGTCTGATGCCGCCGCATTCTATCGTGACGAGGAGGGGAGCTCGACGGAGAAGGTCTTCTGGTCTCAGTATGCTGAGGCCGGCCATCCGGTGCCCCCAAGCGACCAGCTGAAGCAGCTGGTCGAACTCCACAAGGTAGCTGAGGTGGCCATGAAGGGCCTCATAGTCCGGCTGTGGCCTGGACAGGCCATGCCTGGTAGCTACTTTGGCCTCGTGCGGCGGCTGGTGGATGCATGCCCTAGACTGGATGTAGTCAAGCGCTCCGCTTGTATCGAAGGTGCTCGTCGGGCCCTTGCCCGCATAAAGGTGCAATGGGGCAAATTGGATGCGGAGAAGCTTCTCACGGACCCACCGCCACCGGGCAAGGAGTATCGCACGCCGGAGAAGTATTATAAAATTGTCCTGAAGGGAGCCTGCAATATTGCAGATGAGTGCTCCCGAAATGTAATCTTTGAGTGAACTCGTTGTTTATTTATCCTGTGCGCTGAAAACTTCGTTCATATGCGCCATGAGCAACGCTTGTTTAATTTAAAATATTACCTTCTGTGCGGCCGTTTATAAAATCTGAGAGATGGCAAGTCGTTAGCTTCAGCCCCCGAGCCACAAGTGCTGGGGTGTTCGGGATAAACTTGAGCACTCTTGTTCACATATTTGGGTCCATCTAGGGAGGCTCTCAACACGACGAACAAGGCACCAGACTTATAATGCTTGAACACTCTCACTTAGCCACAGAATTCTATAATTTTAAATTTCGGCGCAGCCCCTGGTATTCGGAAGACCGAATCCGGGGCGCTATCCACGCCTTCATCGGACATCATCCGGAACTTCGCTCGAAGCGGCGTGAGTCTTTAAGGACCCGAAAAAACCTCTCGAACAGCGACCAGTCTCTCGCCTTATCATGCCAGTCAGTTTTAGCTTTCTCCACTGAGGCGTTAACCCGGCTCAACCGGGGCGCAATCGCAGTGGTTCTCCCAGTGCCACCTTAACCGACAGAACGGAATGTAAGGCACCAAAACGTGGGAGCCGGGCAAACCCAACTATTGACCCAAGACATGATTCGGAGCTGATTCATATAATGCTATAAGTTCGGGGTGCCACACTTGTGAAAGTGTTTGGACTTTATCACACCATAGAGTGGGGAACATAAGCCCCTGGTGTATTATGCCGTACCAAAATATACGGGTGCCAGATGTCATATAATGAGCATATATATATAAAATGTAATGCAATTGCGATCATAAAGGCGCTGCATTATTAATGAAAGAAAAAGTCTGCTAAAAGAGCGGACTGATACAAACAGTGCGGTAAGCAAGGGATTTGGACTAAATAAACATGTCCCCCTCCAGGGATGAGCTGCGGATTTGGTGTATATAATTAAATTTAATGCTCGTAATTGAGACCACCTGAGTGTTCGACGCGGCCTTCTTTAGTCCCTGACTGTTGCATCATGAATTCAGCAGGTTCACCGCCGGACAGGGCTTCTGGTTAACAGAGTCCTGTGTACAAAAAAGAAGAAAAATAATAATAATAATTAAAAAAAAGAGGCACATCTGCGAGCCCCTGGTGTGGTCGAACCGCACTCTGGGTCCATTGTGATCGTGCCCCCTCCCCTGTGCCCATGGTATCTCCAGAGCGTAATGATGTACGCGGAGTGTTATTCTTGCGATCATACGCGGGCGAGGGTTGGGGCCGCATTGCTACGCGTGCTCTGATCGCGCCAGGTGGTCTTGGTTGATATTGCTCCGGGCGCGCTTTGCTGTATCCGTCCGTTTAACGGCCGGACTCGAGAATTGCCTTCGAAGGTTGCTCTGTACTTCTGCCGCGAGAGCCGCTGTATATTCCTCCGTTCGGAGGGAGCGTTCCGTATTCCCATTGACCGTGATGACTCCACGAGGGCCTGGCATCTTGAGCTTTAGGTATGCATAATGCGGCACCGCGTTGAATTTGGCAAACGCGGTTCGTCCGAGCAGAGCGTGATAGCCGCTGCGAAACGGGACTATGTCGAAGATTAACTCTTCGCTCCGGAAATTATCCGGGGATCCGAAGACCACTTCCAGTGTGACTGAGCCTGTGTAATTGGCTTCTACTCCTGGTATGACACCTTTAAAGGTTGTCTTTGTAGGTTTAATCCTTGATGGGTCTATGCCCATTTTGCGCACTGTATCCTAATAAAGCAGGTTCAGGCTACTGCCGCCGTCCATCAAGACTCTCGTGAGGTGAAACCCATCGATGATTGGGTCTAAGACCAATGCGGCGAATCCGCCATGGCGTATGCTGGTCGGATGGTCTCTTCGATCGAAAGTGATCGGACAAGAGGACCATGGGTTGAACTTTGGGGCGACTGGCTCCATCGCATAGACGTCCCTTAATGCGCGTTTCCTCTCCCTCTTGGGTATGTGGGTCGCGTATATCATATTCACCATCCGTACTTGTGGGGGAAAACCCTTCTGTCCTCTGTTGTTCGGCGGCCGGGTCTCTTCCTCGTCGTCGCTATTTAGCCCCTTGTCATTGTTTTCGGCAATTAACTTGTCGGCCTGCTTGAACACCCAGCAATCTCTATTGGTGTGGTTAGCTGGCTTTTCATGGGTGCCATGTATCTGGCATGAGCGGTCGAGTATTCGGTCCAGATTGGACGGACCCGGAGTGGTTCTTTTAAATGGCTTCTTCCATTGACCGGGTTTAGAGCCTCGGAATCCGGCATTGACCGCCGTATCCTCCTTATCATCGTCGTTAATTCGGTGCTTGTTTTTGTTTCGACGTGACCTGCCGTTGTTGTCCTTAGTATCCGGACTGCCAGAATTTTTACAGAGATTGTTGCTGCGGGCTATCCAGCTGTCCTCTCCCGCACAAAAGCGGGTCATTAACGATGTGAGGGCTGCCATGGATTTCGGCTTTTCCTGCCCCAGGTGCCGGGCTAGCCATTCGTCCCGGATGTTATGTTTGAAGGCTGCAAGGGCCTCTGCGTCCGGACAATCGACGATTTGATTTTTCTTTGTCAAGAACCATGTCCAGAATTGTCTGGCCGATTCGTCTGGCTGCTGAATGATGTGGCTTAGGTCATCGGCGTCTGGTGGTCGCACATATGTGCCTTGGAAGTTATCAAGGAATGCGGCCTCCAGGTCCTTCCAACACCCAATTGACTCTGCGGGCAAGCTGTTAAGCCAATGCCGAGCTGGTCCTCTAAGCTTGAGTGGGAGGTACTTTATGGCATGGAGATCATCACCGCGGGCCATATGAATGTGGAGAAGATAGTCTTCGATCCACACCGCGGGGTCTGTTGTGCCATCGTAAGATTCAATGTTTACGGGTTTAAACCCTTCGGGGATCTGATGATCCATTACTTCGTCAGTGAAGCATAACGGGTGTGCGGCGCCCCTGTACTGAGCAATATCGCGACGCAGCTCGAGAGAGCGCTGTCTGCTGTGTTCGGCCCGGCCGGGGTTATTGTATCCGGCACGACGGTATTCGTCGTGGGTCGTAGGGCGCCCACGTGATCCATAGATGGATCTGGATTGTCTTGCTTTGTCCTCCAATATGTCTCGCAAGTCCGGCGTGTTCCCTCTTGGCTTCGTACTTTTGAAGCGATGCCGGGGTATGGTCTTGGCTGGGGGCCTGGATGCCTCTCTGTCACGACCACGGGGTGGTCGGTCAGCCATATCGTGTGCTGGTAATGAAGGTACGTATGCTTCCTCCTCTAATCGGGGGAGCAGCTTGCGTTTTGGGTAACTTTTGGAGGGACGTTCGAGTTTATACTCTTCGGCCGCGAGGACTTCGGTCCATCGATCGGCCAGCAGGTCCTGATAAGCTTGAAGCTGCTGCTGCTTTTTCTTTAGGCTGTTTGCTGTGGCGATAAGCCTGCGCTTGAAGCGCTCTTGTTCGACGGGATCCTCGGGTACGATGAATTCGTCATCGTTGAGGCTTGCTTCGTCTTCGGAGGGAGGCATATAATTATGATCCTCAACCTCTTCGTCTGCCGCCCCCTCATGGGGGCTTGCTTCTGCATCCTCCTGCGCTTAGTCTTGCTGGAGGGGATTGTCTTCGGCACTCTCTGGAGTATTATTATCTCCTGTGCCGGAATCTCCGTTTTTGCTGTGGCGAGATTTAGAGCAGCGCCGCTGACGCCAGTGCTTGGGCTGTTTCTTTAAGGGATCTGCCTCCGTTGTTTCTTCGCCGTCCCCATCTTTTGGGGTATCCACCATGTATACGTCATATGACGAGGTGGCCTTCCAGTGCCCTGTGGGCGCTGGTTCCTGTTCGTCTCTGGCATCGTCGTCCATAGCGTCGATGTCGTCGGAGTCGTAGTCTAGCATGTCGGTTAGATCGTCGACAGTGGCTACAAAGTGGGTGGTGGGTGGGCGCTGAATTTCTTCGTCGTCCGCATCCCAACCATCCTGGACATAGTCCGGCCAGGGCTCTCCTGATAACGAGAGATGCTTTAGTGAATTCAAGATATCGCCGAAAGGCGAGCATTGGAAGATGTCCGCGGCGGTGAATTCCATAACCGGCGCCCAATCTGGATCGATTAGTAGGGGCGCGGGAGGTTCGGAGTCCGGCGAGGAGTCCGGCGCCTCGGAATCACGAGTTTCGCAGGGGACAAGGTTAGTGTTCGGCTCCATCGCCGTGGATGTTGAAGCCCCCAGGGCGGTGTCTATCCACCGACCCTCGATCTGGGCGATCGGCTCCGGGCTAATGGCCGAAGCGGATCCGTGTGCAGCCACCAAGGCACTGTTCGGCGGCAGAGCCAGATCATGCCCATCGTCACAGTGCGGCGCGCTTGGCTGTGGCTCGAGTCCGTCGAGGATCAAGTCTCCTCGGACATCGGCCGTGAAGTTTAAGCTTCCAAATCTGACCTGACCACCAGGGGCGTAGCTTCCGATCTGCTCCAGATGGCCAAGTGAATTGGCCCGCAGGGCGAAGCCGCCGAATACGAAGATCTGTCCGGGGAGAAAAGTCTCACCCTGGACAGCATTGCAGGTTGAAGATGCCATCAAGCCTATCGGTGACGACACAGAGAAACTCAATGAAAGCACCAATGTCGGTGTCAAAACCGGCGGATCTCGGGTAGGGGGTCCCGAACTGTGTGTCTAGGCGGATGGTAACAGGAGACGAGGGACACGATGTTTTTACCCAGGTTCGGGCCCTCTCGATGGAGGTAAAACCCTACGTCCTGCTTGATTAATATTGATGATATGGGTAGTACAAGAGTAGATCTACCACGAGATCAAGGAGGCTAAACCCTAGAAGCTAGCCTATGGTATGATTGTATGTTGTGTATGTTGTCCTACGGACTAAGGCCCTCCGGTTTATATAGATACCGGAGAGGGCTAGGGTTACACAGAGTCGGTTACAATGGTAGGAGATCTACGTATCCGTATTGCCAAGCTTGCCTTCCACGCCAAGTAAAGTACCTTCCGGACACGAGCCGAAGTCTTCAATCTTGTATCTTCGTAGTCTTGGAGTCCGGCGGACATTGATAGTCCGGCTGTCCGGACACCCCCTAGTCCAGGACTCCCTCAGGTATCTTCTTGGTCTCTTTGGCCGGCTTGAATGATCCTTCTACTTTCGACTCCTTGGGGTCGGGCGACATCTCTGGCTACTTTCCGGCCATCACCACGACTCGGTCAAGGAGCCGCTTCTCGGCCGCGATCACCAAGGACTCGGCCGGCCGACTGCTCTCGGCCGCGCAGGCGGACGACTTCTTGTAGTCGCCAGCTACGGTCAGAATCCCCTTAGAACTCGGCATCTTCATCTTGAGGTAGGCGTAGTGGGGAACCACCATGAACTTGGCCAAGGCAGGTCGGCCAAGCAGAGCATGGTACGGGCTCTCCAAATCCACCACCTCGAACCAGACCGGCTCTCGGCGGAAGTGATCTTTGTCTCCGAAGAGGACGTCTATCAGGATTTTGCCAATCGGTGAACAGGAGAGACCGGGTACAATTCCATGGAACACGGTGCGGCTGCTCTGCAGCTGTCTTCGCCTGATTCCTAGCTTCTCCATGGTGTCCTTGTACATGATGTTTATGCTGCTGCCTCCATCTATCAGGACTCGCGAAAAACGGGTGGCCCGCCTATCAGTGGCCAAGGTCGCACCTAGGACCAGGGCGTAAGAGCCCGGACTCGGCATCACCTCTGGGTGATCCGCCTGACTCCAGCTGATAGGCCTCTCGGACCAATGCATGAACTCCGGGGCATCTGCTGCTACTGCATTAACTTCTTGTTGCTGTTGGCACCTGCTGTGCTGGTCATCTGCCATACTGGTGAACACTACATAGGCTCCATGCTCTTCTGGGAACTCGTCTTGCACTACGCCGACTGGCCGAGCCGCCGGCTGCTGGGGCGGCGGCGGAGGCGGCGGCCCAGCAGGCGGCGGAGGAGTGAGGCCGTCTCCCTTGGCGATCCTGGTGAGCCAGTGACACTTTCTGGTGGTGTGATTCGACGGCTTCGCGCCGCTTGGAACTTGCATGGACCATCCAAAGTCTTCTCATAGGAGAAAGTTGGTAACCAATTGGACTTGCCGCCCTTCTGCCGCTTGGCCGGAGGCTGCCCCTCCGGCTGCTGATCTTCAACTGCCGCGACCTGCCGACTGTTGGAAGTCGGCGGTGGGGCCTTGTGTTTGTTGTTGTTCTGTTGCTGTCGCCGACTGGCGTCTCCAGCCGGAGTTCTGGGAGCTTGGGGAGTCACTTTGCCAGCCGCGTTGACTTGAATCTCCGTCTTCATAGAAGAGTCGGCCGTGGCGTACTTATCTGCTATGACTAGCAGTTCGTCGAGGGTTTCTGGCTCGTCGCAGAGGAGTTTGTGCTTGAGGAGGGTGCCCTCTCGGCACCCGGCAGTGAAGTACTCGATGGCCTGCACCTCGTGCACGCCCTCGCAGGAGTTTCGAAGCTCGCCCCAGCGCGTGAGGTAGTCGTGTGTTGATTCTTCGGGGCCTTGCACGCACAAGGAGAGCTGGCGCGGCTTGGCAGGTCTCTTGTACGTGCTTGTGAAGTTGCGGATGAAGGCTTCGGTGAAGTCGACCCAGCTATTGATGCTGCGGGGCTTCAGGCTGTTCAGCCATGTCCGGGCCGTGCCCTGGAGCATGAGAGGAACATACTTCACGGCAACTCGCTTGTTGCCGTTTGCTATGCTGACGGCGGTGGAGTAATCTATCAGCCAGTCTTCCGGCTTCACAGAGCCGGTGTACTTGGGTGTGTCTCGGGGGAGCGTGAACCCTTTGGGGAAGGGCTCGTCTCTGATGCGGGGCCCGAAGCAAGGCGGACCCAGCTCATCTTCCTCTTCCAGCGCCAAGGATCGGTGGAGTCGGTCGATCCGATGGCGGGCATCATTCTCTCTGACTCCCTCTCGGCGGCCAAGGCGACCTCCGAGAGTCGGATGCTCGACAGGCGGCAGGGAAACTCGCCGTTCTCGTCTGGGCGGGGGAGGCAGATAATCGTCCCGCCGCTCTACTGCTCTTGGGCGGCCGTCTTGGTCGCGCTCGATGGTAATATGAGTCCGACTGTGACTGGCAGCCGGCTCCTTCTCTTTCCTTCCGCGGGCTCCGCCAGTCGGCATCCGGGAGGTCGCGCCTTGATCTCGGCGGGGAGGCAAGTCATCGTTCGGCTGCTGCAGCGCATCTACGTGGCTGCCGGCTACGTTTTGCGCAACAACCGCATCAAGGAGCTGCTGGACTTGCTCTGTCATCACACGGCGCTCTTCGCCCTCGAAGTTCTTCAGCTCGTCAGTCGCCGCTTGGGCAGCGTGGATATTCTCCGCTGGGGTGGCGTACACAGGGCGTTTTGCCCCGAGCAAGTCGGCGATGGCTGCGCCGCGCTGCCGGACCGCACCTAGACGGCTCGGCCCAGTTGGAGCCGGCGAGCCGCCTACGGCGCGATCCATCTCGCGCTGGTATGCCTCTGACAAGCGTCTCATGCTTGCCAGCTTCTTGGCGCTCTCGATGATCTGAAGGCAGCGCGCCTCCAGCGTCTCGGCGTCTGCGTCCTCAGGAATGGGCGCGGTTAGGTCTTGCAGGGCCGCAGCTAGCGGGTCCTGGGCTTCTTCGCCGGAGTGCTCGCCGTGGCTGATGACGAGCACTTCCGTGAAGGCGCTTCCGTCGCTCTCCTCGTACGGAAGCGGCTCGTCGTAGACCACCATGTTGGTGGGGAAGATGTCAATCGACACAGCGTCGGAGTCGACCAGCATCGGGTCGGAGGAGCCTACGGACTCCAAGTCTACGGCGGGCTCCCCGGCGACGTGGAGTTGGTCGAGGAGGCCCGCGAGAAGATTCTCGGGACCACCCGTGCCTGCGTCGGGTGCAGGTTCGTCGGAGAGGCGCACCTCACCGATGAGTTCGGCAAGGCCGCTCGCGGCGCAGGCGGCTTCAGCACCGCGCAGCGTGTCGATGCAGACTCCATCTAGCGAGCCTGGCTGGCTGCGCTCGACAGGGAGGAAGAGGGTTCCCGTCCAGAACAGATCTCCGGACGACGGTGCACCTCGCCCCACGGTGGGCGCCAAATGTCGGGGGTTGGGTGCGACATATGCCAAAGGATGGCTTATCATGGTGGGGGCGAGTAGAACGTCGCCGGTGCCTGGAAACGGGATGAGGCGTAGACATGCACGCCGGTGAATCTTACCCAGCTTTGGGGCTCTCCGGGGAGATAACACCCCTACTGCTGCTCTGCGGGGTCTCCGCATGGTCACTATAGCAAGGTGGCTACAATGGTGCTCCTAGAGCTGTATCGGGAGGCAGGAGGGAGCAAGGCTAGTTCTCTCCTCCCTGGCCTGTGTGTCTATCTCTATCAAGGGCCGAACCGTTTGCATGGGTGCCCCGGGGGGTTTATATAGGCCTACCCCCTGGGGGTACAATGGTAATCCGACTGGGCGTGGGTCCCAGCCGTCTGTCTCTCATGCCGCCGTCCTTCCCGCCGGCTTCTGGGGCCCGCCGACTGGTGGGTCCCGCGGACAGGCCGGACACTGTGCGGCGCTCCTGATGACGGAGGCTTGGTCATGGGGTCGTGGCAACAGTGCCGCCGTCTGTCAGGCGATCACTGTCGCCACTCCCCATCCAATCTAGTTTATGGCTTGTGGGGCCCTGGAGGGGAGACGTCCGACTCCGGGGAGGCCGACTCCCACAGGGCCGTCTTCGGGCACTCTGGCCGCCTTCGATTCTCCCACTGACAGGTGGCCCTACGGCCTTCGGGCCGTACAGGCCGACGTCGTGGGCACAGTGCGTCACGCACTGTGGCTGAGGTCAGGGCAGGCATGGCAACAGGGCCGCGCCTCGCCGGAGATCTCCCAGCGATACGGCTCACTGTAGCCATGCCAACCCTTCGTAGGCAGGGAGGGACGGCCACGTCGTGGCCGTACCCCGCATCGGTCTTCGTGGAGTGTCATGGGCCGACTCCCATAGTCGGCACTCCTGGAGGTCGCAAGCTTGGAGTCGGCTTGCTTTGAAGTCGTCATCTGGGACTCGGCTCCTCCGGAGGTCGCCAGTTGAGACTCGGCTTCTTGGGAGATCGCCAGCTGGGACCCGGCCTCTCTGGAGGTCGCCAGCTGGGACTCGGCTGGAGGGGCGTAGCCTGCCCCGATGTCTTGAAAGATCCTGGGTCCCGGGTCAGCCTACCCGTGGCCCATTACTCCGACATGCGTTCTATTTGAAACCCGTTCAAAGTCTTCACTGTGTCCTTGTCAGCTGAAGAAATTGCGAACGAAACTTTAAAACAAATCTTATCCAGATTTTCGGTTTTACCGCTCAAACCGTTCCGCATCCCATGATGCATTATTATAATCACCCACGATCTTACACGATCTCATATGCACAGTACGTGGGTGACACATGTCGCGTGAAGGAGAAAGGGTAGGGGCATGTTCATCCCAAAATCTTCGGGCGAACAGCTTTTACCGTGGCTATAAATACCCCTCTCCCCTTCCTCACTTCATTTACTCCGCTCGGTCGCTGTCTCTCGCTCGAGCTCCTCAAACCCTAACGCCGCCGCTACTCCATCACCGCCGGTGAGGAAGATCTTCACTGCCTCGACCTCGTCGCCGTCGTACTCGCACCGGCTGCGGAAATCTTCACTCCGCCGCCGCTGTAGCTATCTCCCTCTGCCAAGTTAGGGCGTGGGAGATCGAACCGGACGAACTTCACATCTGTCATCTCAGTTCGTCGTGTTCTTCAGTTCGGGTAATTAAAAGTTACTTTTATTACTCACTTTGATTCTCAAGTTTTCTTGAAAATCTTCAAAGGTGTTTTATTCTTCAAATCTTCACACATATGAACACCTCACACACTGTATGCTCTTGATCAATCTGTCTAAGCACTCATTTTCTTCAAGATTCCTCAATTGTGCGGATTTTTGATCTGTACAACTCTGGAACCTAAGACAAGAACGCTTAGTGAAATTCCTCAAGGCTCAACTGGTCAAATTCCTCAAAACTTGTCTTTTCGAAAAATCTTCTGAGAACGCATATGACCTCTCCAAATTCCTCGCACCTACACTCTGTTCACAGGTACTCATGTCCGCTGCTGAATCACTAGGTTCTCATCAACTTAACTCATTTGCAGCGTTCCTCGAAGAAAAACGGCATACTTCTTCAGAGTGCTCAATTGTTCAAATTCCTCATCTGAAGAAAATGGCTGAAGGAAAGAGACCGCAGAAAGGAGGAAAGAAACCGGAGGTCATGACTGCTTTCGAAATCCCTGATGAAATATACAAGGATTATTGCACACCTGATGAAGCCAAGTTTGGCAAAGAAAACAAGAATTAGCGCAAGGTGCGTATTCAGAGGATTGAACGAAGATGGGCACGAGAATGGAGGGAATATCGATATGTTACTCCGAAGTACATGAAGAAATTTGCCTTAAATCCTCCATGCCCAAGAGCTCCATTGGCACCTGGCCAAGTAGCTGATCCCACCAGCATCAAGCGTGGTGAGGACTTTCCTGAAGAATGGGCTAGGCGTCAAGCAAAACTGGCAAGACAAGCCAAGGAGGCAGTGAGGAAATTCAATGAGGATTCTGCTGCTGCTGCTGCTGCTGAGACCTCGGTCAAGCCGAGGAAATCAATGCCGAAGAAGCCTGCTCGTAAGCCAAGTGCTTCACCTTCAGCGCCCTCACGGCCAAGTTCCTCAGCTGCGCCCTCACGGCAAATTCCTCAGACTGCTGCTGCTCCACCAAAGTCCTCAGCAGCTCCCTCAAAGTCCTCAACTCCTATGCATCTGGCTACATGCCAAAGGACTCAGGGTTTCTCAATTGCTTCTGGTGTCTCAGCAAGCTCCTCAGCTGCACCAATGTCCTCATCAGGCCCCTCACTGTTGAAGACAAAAGCAACAGCTTGACGCGGTCCTCGGCCAAGTCCAAGGAAGAAACAGGTTGCATTCCAAGTGCCCTCTGATGATGAGGCCTCTGATGAAGAACTTGCAGAAATCATCAGAGACAGACAAGAAAAGGCCTCTAGAGCCAAAGGCACATCTGTGCCACTGTTGTTGGATCCGAAGAAGATCCTTGACTACATTGACCTATGGCACAAGGATTCAAACACTCCAATGCCAGATCTGCCTCTAACTCCCGGTCAAAGTCACATGCTGACCCATTTCATCTCTCAAGAGAAATGGAAGTTTGAAAAGGCTCATGAGATAAAGAGAGCTCAAGCTAGAAAGGAGAAGCTTCTGAAGAAGAAAGTTGTCAAACTGACACCTGAAGAACTTCTCAAGGCTCAATCTGAAATCCAAGCCCTCAGCAAGGACTTCGATGCATACAATGCTGATTGGCAAGGAGCCAAAGTGCGATTCGTCAACCTGACGAAGAAAATGTCAACTGTTGCAGCCCCATCGCAACAAGAAAATCCTCAGGCTGCAGACTCTGCTCAGCCTGCTGAAGAACATGCCAGCACCACTGATGACTTTCAGCCTGCTGATGAAAACACAAGTTACAGGGCTGATGACTCCATTCCAGCCGCTGAAGAAATTGCCAGGGCATCCACTAGTGGTGCGCCTGAAGAAACTGAAGAGATCAGGGCAACTACATCAGTTGCGCCTGAAGAAAATCAACCACAGTCCTCAGCTCCTCCCGCGCCAACACCAACTCCAATTCTTCCTTCTGCCTATGAAGTGAAGAAGACCAAGGCTGCAGAGCAAGCTGTAGTGAAGAAAAGGAAGGCATCAGCTGCGTCAAATTCTTCAGCTGCGAAGAAAATGAAGCCAATGACCAGCTCTCTTGAAAATCCTATTGATGCCGTTCCGATTTCCTCCATGTCATCAAAGGAAATTGTTCCTTATGGAGAAGACTACAAGATCCCAAGCGGATCTGATGAAGAAAATCATTCTGCTGCTATGTCAGAGCAGTTTGATGAAGAAATTGAAGTGGAAACATTCCTTTCAACGCCAGTCGTTTCCTCACCTATGCCTCAGTTCACAGCTGAAGAGGCTGGTGTTGAGGAAATTGAAAAAGAAGATGAAGATGTGGGTATTGGATGCACTACACCAGTGATGAATGATGACTTTTGGGAAAGTCAGCATCCAAATACTCCTCTCTTCACTCCTATTCAACAGATTCCTCAGTCCCCGGCTACAACTGTTCAAATGGGCTCTGAAGAAACTCATCTCACTTCATCTGTTCATGAAGAAATTCCAGCCGCTAGTGCTGAAGAACCTGTTGTTGCTGATCCTCAAGTTGCACAAGAAGAGGAACCAGAAATTCCTCAGCCTGCAGTACCTGAGCTCGCGATTCCTGAGGTTGTGCTGCAAATCACTGACACTCCTCTGCCCAAACCGAAGAATCCGTTCTCAAGCAAGCAAAAATTCAAGGCTGAAGACTTCTTTTTTGAGCATGTGTTCTTCACTGATTATAATCCATATGACTCTGCTCGCATAAGGAAAAGGCGTTTCTGGACTGCTACTCAAGCTAACTTCTATTCCTCAGTGCTCTTTGACAAGGACAAAATCTTCGATCATGAACATATTCCTCATGTGGATATGGAATCTCTGCCGTGCTTCGAGCCAGTCCTCAGTGTTATTCACGATGCTGGACTACTGAACTTCTGCACTGATATCTGTGATTGGAATGAAGAACTCATTCTTCAGTTCTACGCCACACTGCATATCACCGGAGATGCTGAAGATGTCAATTCATGGGTACTAGATTGGATGACCGAAAACACTCACTACAAGGCACCAGCAACTGAATTGCTTCATGTCCTTCCTCTTGATCCTCCCCATGACAATGCACGTTGCATCTACAATGACCCTGAACTGACGAATCATTATATGCAAGTGCTCATGAAGCCTTTGAAGCCAGGGCAGGCCCCACGAACCAAATTTCTCGTCAAGGAATTGCTCTATGTGCCCCGGACTGTCTATCGAATCCTGACGAAGACAATGAGTCCTATCAAAGGCCACGACTCAAACGATGAAGATGTCGTTGGCATCATGAAGAACATGCTTTTCAACATCATTCATGGCGTTCCCGTCAACTTCCATGATTTCTTCATGAGGACTCTGGCTAATGTTGCTATGTCACCTTTTGAGCTGAAGCCCTATGCGCCTTGGATTATGAGATTCATTAGGGCAAGATCTTCACTGAATTACAAGGCTGACACTCTAAACCATGGTAGCTACTTGCCTCCCATTGATGTCCTCAAGCGACCAGTTTCATCATCTGATGACAAAGGCAAGGCAACTGCTGTGATCGATGAAGGCACTCGTCCATTGGATGGTCAATTTCGTCTGGCTACTTCTTACTCCACCAATGACGACTCTGCTACACATGACACTGCCGCAAATACCTCAGCTAAGCAAAAGCCTCAAGCCACAGCACCCAGGGTGATGACTGACCGTGAGTTACTCCTCAGTCTTGATCAGAAGGTTGATCGCAATCACAAATGGGTGAAGCGTCAGTTTGCTGCAATTCTTCACAACATGACCTTAACCCATAATGTTGTGAAGAAGAACCATTATCACCTTCATGAAACCCTCAACAGCACCTGGGTTGTTCTCACTTATGTATATACCGCGGAAGAACTGAAGACTATGGGTCTCTAGGAAGCATTTGACTGGTCTGCACCACCTCCGAAGAAATTCAAGAGAGTCAAAGTTCCTGATCTGGTGGCCAGCTCTTATTCTTCATCGCGTGAAACTGATGAACATGAAGATTTGGACAACACTGCGGTAGGACCTACTTCAACAAACAACCCCGACAACGCTGGCGCTCCTCCATCAACTTGAAATTCTTCAGGGGCGTTAGTCCTCAGATTCGATCCTTTTGGTCATTTGATGACAAAGGGGGAGAAATCTGAGTTAGTCTTCAAGCAGGTTTATATTATGGGTGTTTTGTTAAGTTACAACTCTCGTTCTTCCGAAACTTTTTACTGGATCGAGTTGTAATCTTAAATCCGATGGTGCCCTGATACTTTTGAACGGTGCATAGTGCTCTGATGATGCATTGTGCTCTGATACTTTTGATGTGTTATTCTGCATGCTTATTCCTCATTAATATTATTGCACGCATGCTGAATCTCATCAGGCACCATATTTCAGCATGCATTTCAAATTCTTCATATTATATATCAAATGCGTGTATGAATTACAAGATATAGGGGGAGATCTCCATGATTCAATTCTTCAAATGTGCATTGCTTCAAAAGCAAATTCCTCACTATGCACATATTCAGGGGGAGTTCTTCTATATCTTGCAATCAAATTCCTCAATATCAGTATTTACACTTCATATGTTTATCCCCGTTGAAAACTTAACCTATGTTGTCATCAATCACCAAAAAGGGGGAGATTGTAAGTGCATCTAGTGCCCCTTAGTGATTTTGGTGTATTGAAGACTTATAGGTTAAGGGACTGATGCGTTTGTGAGTGTACACAGGTCTATAAGTCTATGAGGAGTTTGATATTTACAGAGAAAGTCGACCCCTAAAAATGAAGTTCTTCGACTGAACACTTTGATATTCTGAAGACTTTCTGAAGACTTTGAAAGTGAAGACTTGGTATTCATTTGAGGAACATGAAGCATGAAGACTTTTGTTTTCGTAGTTTCATTTTCTCTTTCTTGAGTCATAGGAAACACCGTACTGTTAAAGGGGGTCGAGGAAATACTAAGGAAAATTTTCCATGTGATGCTCAACTCAAAATCCTACATCTACCAATCCCTTCGAGTGAAGCCATTGGAAATCTCATACAGTTCAGTCAATTTCTTCAGTGACAGAGACGCAGTTCTTCTGGTCACTGATGACTTTGCTCTGACTGAGGAGTTAGGAATTCGCCAGTGCGAATTGCCTACACAGTGAGGAACATGATAGCCCCGAGGAATTTGAGAGTCAAATTTCCGACCGTTGTTGTGCTGCGCGCCGGCTGTCCCAAAATATCTTATCCACCTAACGGTCATATCATTGAAGGGCATTTATGTCTTATCATGTCGGGCTGCTCCCTAGGCTATAAATAGCCGCCCCCTACAACCACTAGTCGGTTGGCTGCTCCGAGAGAACTTGACACTTGTCATCTGAGAGCAACCCATCCTCCGAGGACTTTGAGCGAAAATCATCAAGTGAGGAAAATCCAAAACCAAACCCCCACAAACCCAAAGTGATTGAGCATCACTGAAGAAATTGATCCCGCGTGGATCCGACGCTTGTTACCTTTGAAGACTGTGCTTCTTCCAGACGGTTAGGCGTCAAGGTCTAGAGCATCCAAGAGGAATTGTGGATCGCCGAGTGACCAAGTCTGTGAAGGTTTGGAAGTCACCTGAAGACTTACCACAAGTGATTGGACGAGACCTGCATGGTCTTAGTTCAAGGAGAATACGGTGAGGACTGGGTGTCCTGAGTTGCGGCTTAGAGATTGGGTGTCCGGGACTGCGTGTCCTCGAGTTTAAATACTCAGCCGCTCCAACCAGACGTACAACTGAGACAGCAGTTGGAACTGGTTTACCAAATCATTGTCCTCACCAACTAACTAGTTCTATTTCCTCAACTCTTCCCTTTCCTCATTATTGTGTTGAATGTTGTTCATATCTGTGCTTGAAGACTTTGACTGAAGACTTTCACAAATTCCTCAGTTCAAGTTCTTCAGTCTGTTTGTCTTCATCTTGTTATCTTGTGATTACTCTTTCTGTACTCTGTGCTTGTCTTCATTTCATCATGATGACCATGCTAGTATCCTGTTATGTTTACTTCTGAGTACTTATTCCGCTGCAAGTAGTTCTTCGCTAAGGAATTTCCTCAATGGCATGCCGATCATCGGGCAAATCCACCAAAGTCCACACTTTACTCTCATACATGGATCCTATCTCAGATTTCATGGCCTCAATCTATTTTTCAGAATCTGGGCTCATCATAGCTTCTTCATAGTTCGTAGGTTCTTGTCCAACAACATGACTTCCAGGACAGGATTACTGTACCACTCTGGTGCAGAGCGTGTTTTGGTCGACCTATGAGGTCCAGTAGTAACTTGATCTGAAGTTTTATGATCATCATCATTTGCTTCCTCTCTAGTTGGTGTAGGCATCACAAGGACGACTTTCTCTAATGTACTACTTTCCAATTCGAGAGAAGGTACAACTACCTCATCAAGTTCTACTTTCCTCCCACTCACTTTTTTTGAGAGAAACTCCTTCTCTAGGAAGGACCAATTCTTAGTAACAAAGATTTTGCCTTCGATCTGTGGTAGAAGGTAATACCCTAATAGTTTCTTTCGGGTATCCTGCTACCTCTTGAGCACTGTGTTGGATTTCCCCGAAGAGGAGAGGATGATGCAGCAAAGTAGCGTAAGTATTTCCCTCAATTTTTGAGAACCAAGGTATCAATCCAGTAGGAGAACACACACAAGTCCCTCGTACCTACACAAAACGATAGCAACTCGCAACCAACGCTTAGGGGTTGTCAATCCCTTCACGGTCACTTACGAGAGTGAGATCTGATAGAGATAATATTTTTGGTATTTTTGATAGATAGATGCAAAGTAAAAAGTAAAAGGCAAAGTAAAAACAAAGCAAATAAATAAAGTGATATAGATCGAAATGATGAGAATAGACCCGGGGGCCATAGGTTTCACTAGTGGCTTCTCTCAAGAGCATAAGTATTCTACAGTGGGTGAACAAATTACTGTTGAGCAATTGACAGAATTGAGCATAGTTATGAGTATATCTAGGCAATGATCATGTATATAGGCATCACATCCAAAACAAGTAGATCAAAATGATTCTGCATCTACTACTATTACTCCACTCATCGACCGCTATCCAGCATGCATCTAGAGTAGTAAGTAAAAATAGAGTAACGCCATAAGCAAGATGACATGATGTAGAGGGATATATTCATGCAATATGATAAAAACCCCATCTTGTTATCCTCGATGGAAATAATACAATACGTGCCTTGCAACCCTTTCTGTCACTGGGTAAGGACACCGCAAAATTGAACCCAAAGCTAAGCACTTCTCCCATTGCAAGAACTACCAATCTAGTTGTCCAAACCAAAAAGGATAATTCGAAGAGACTTGCAAAGATAACTCAATCATACATAAAAGAATTCAGAGAAGAATCAAATATTTTCCATAGATAATACTGGATCATAAACCCACAATTCATCGGTCTCAACAAACACACCACAAAAAGAAGATTACATCAAATAGATCTCCACAAGAGAGGGGGAGAACATTGTATTGAGATCCAAAAAGAGAGAAGAAGCCATCTAGCTACTAGCTATGGACCCGAAGGTCTGAAGTAAACTACTCACACTTCATCGGAGGGGCTATGGTGTTGATGTAGAAGCCCTCCGTGGTGGATGCCCCCTCCGGCGGAGCTCCGAAACAGGCCCCAAGATGGGATCTTGTGGATACAGAAGGTTGCGGCGGTGGAATTAGGTTTTTGGCTCCTGTTCTGATCGTTCGGGGATACGTAGGTATATATAGGAGGAAGGAGTACGTCGGTGGAGCTCCGAGGGGCCCACGAGGTAGGGGGGCGCCCTCCATCCTCGTGACCTCCTCGGGCACTGCTTGGAGTAGGGTCCAAGTCTCCTGGATCACGTTCGGTTGGAAAATCACGATCCCGAAGGTTTCATTCCGTTTGGACTCCGTTTGATATTCTGTTTCTTCGAAATACTGAAAAAGGCAAAAAACAACAATTCTGGGCTGAGCCTCCGGTTAATAGGTTAGTCCCAAAAATAATATAAAAGTGGAAAATAAAGCCCAATATAGTCCAAAACAGTAGATAAAGTAGCATGGAGCAATCAAAAATTATAGATACGTTGGAGACGTATCAGGCATCCCCAAGCTTAATTCCTGCTCGTCCTCGAGTAGGTAAATGATAAAAAAGAATTTTTGACGTGGAGTGATACTTTGGCATAATTTCAATGTAAATCTTTCTTAATTGTGATATGAATATTCAGATCCGAAAGATTCAAGACAAAAGTTCATATTGACACAAAAATAATAATACTTCAAGCATACTAATCAAAGCAATCATGTCTTCTCAAAATAACATGGCAAAAGAAAGTTCATCCCTACAAAATCATATAGTTAGGCTATGCTTCATTTTCGTCACACAAAGATGTTCCCAACTTCTATACCCCCGATGACAAGCCAAGCAATTGTTTCATACTTAAATAATCTCAAACTTTTTCAACCTTCACGCAATACATGAGCGTGAGCCATGGATATAGCACTATGGGTGGAATAGAATATGATGATGGGGATTGTGTGGAGAAGACAAAAAAGGAGAAAGTCTCACATTGACGAGGCTAATCAACGGGCTATGGAGATGCCCATCAATTGGTGTCAACATGAGGAGTAGGGATTGCCATGCAACAGATGCACTAGAGCTATGAATGCTCAACAAAGAAAACTAGTGGGTGTGCATCCAACTCGCTTGCTCACGAAGACCTAGGGCATTTGAGGAAGCCCATCGTAGGAATATACAAGCCAAGTTCTATAATGAAAAATTCCCACTAGTATAAAAAGACAGCTTATGAGACTCACTACATGAGGAACAAGGTGCTACTTTGAAGCACAATATATGAGACTCACTACATGAAGAATAAGGTGCTACTTTGAAGCACAAGTGTGGAAAAAGAGATAGTAGCATTGCCCTTTTTTTGGGCCTTTCTTTTTTTCTTATATTTTTGGCCTTTCTCTTTTTTTTGGGCAATGCTCTAATAATGATGATCATCACACTTCTATTGATTACAACATAAGGATTACAACTCGAAACTTAGAACAAGATATGACTCTATATGAATGCCTCCAGCGGTGTACCGGGATGGTGCAATGAATCAAGAGTGACATGTATGGAAAATAATGCATGGTGGCTTTGCCACAAATACGATGTCAACTACAAGATCATTTAATGGCAATATGACAAAAGTAATGTATGTCATGATGATGATGGTGGAAGTTGCATGTAAATATATCTCGGAATGGCTATGGAAATGCCATGATAGGTAGGTATGGTGGCTGTTTTGAGGAAGATATAAGGAGGTTTATGTGTGATAGAGTATATCGTATCACGGGGTTTGGATGCACCGGCGAAGTTTGCACCAACTCTCAAGGTGAGAAAGGGCAGTGCACGGTACCGAAGAGGCTAGCAAAGGTGGAAAGGTGAGAGTGCGTATAATCCATGGACTCAACATTAGTTAAAAGAACTCATATACTTATTGCAAAAATTTAGAAGTCATCAAAAATTCAAGTAATACGCGCATGCTCCTAGGGGGGTAGATTGGTAGGAAAAGACCATCGCTCGTCCCCGACCGCCACTCATAAGGATGCACAAGCCAGGTACACTTCATGTTTCAAATTTGTTACACAACTTTAACCATACGTGCATGCTACGGGACTTGCAAACTTCAACACAAGTATTTCTCAAATTCATAATCACCCAACTAGAACGACTTTGATATTATCACCTCCATATCTCAAAACAATTATCAAGCATCAAACTTATCTTAGTATTCAATTCACTCAAAAGAAAGTTTCACCTATCTTGAACACCAAGTATATTAACATTAAGCAAATTACCATGCTATTAAAGACTCTCAAAATAATCTAAGTGAAGCATGAGATATCAATAGTTTCTTTAAAACAAATACACCACCATGCTCTAAAAGATCTAAGTGAAGTACTAGAGCAAAAATTATCACGCTCAAAAGATATAAGTGAAGCACTATGAGCAAAACTATCAAGCTCAAAAGATATAAGTGAAAAACATAGAGTATTCTAACAAATTCCAATTCATGTATGGCTCTCTCAAAAGATGTGTACAGCAAGGATGATTGTGGTAGACTAACAAGCAAAAACACAAATAATACAAGACACTCCAAGCAAAACACATATCATGTTGGTGAATAAAAATATAGCTCCAAGTAAATTACCGATGGAAGTGGACGAAAGAGGGGATTCCTTCCGGGGCATCCCCAAGCTTTGACTTTTTGGTGTCCTTGGATTATATTGGGGGTGCCATGGGAATCCCCAAGATTAGGCTCTTGCCACTCCTTGTTCCATAATCGATCAAAAGAATTCACCAAAAACTTGAAAACTTCACAACACAAAACTCAACAGAAATCTCGTGAGCTTCGTTAGAGAAAGAAAACAAAAGACTACTTCAAGGTACTGTAATGAACTCATTTTTTATTTATATTGGTGTTAAACCTACTGTATTCCAACTTCTCTATGGTTTATAAACTAATTTACTAGCCATAGATTCATCAAAATAAGCAAACAACACACGAAAAACAGAATCTGTCAAAAACAGAACAGTCTGTAGAAATCTGTAACTAACGCAAACTTCTGGAACTCTAAAAATTCTACCAAAATAGGAAGTCCTGGAAAATTTGTTTATTGATCAGAAGCAAAACGAATCAACGCAAAATCACGTTCCTGTGATTTATCATAACTAAATTCATGCGTGCAAAGTTTCTGTTTTTCAGCAGAATCAAATCAACTATCATCATAGGTTATCCTATAGGTTCTACTTGGCACAAACACTAATTAAAACATAAAACCACATCCAAACAGAGGCTAGTTGGATTTTTTATTCCCAAACAGAAGCAAAAACAAAAAGCACAAAATAAAATTGGGTTGCCTCCCAACAAGTGCTATCGTTTAACGCCCCTAGCTAGGCATAAAAGCAAGGATAGATCTAGGTATTGCCATCGTTGGTAGGCAATATATAAGTGGCTCTCATGATAGATTCATATGGTAATTTTATTTTATTTCTAGGGAAGTGTTCCATACCCTTTGAGGGAGTCCTAGACTAGGGGGTGTCCGGACAGCCGGACTATCATCGTCCGCCGGACTCCAAGACTACGAAGATACAAGATTGAAGACTCCGTCCCGTGTCCGGATGGGACTTTCCTTGGCGTGGAAGGCAAGCTTGGCGATACGGATATGTAGATCTCCTACCATTGTAACCGACTCTGTGTAACCCTAGCCTCCTCCGGTGTCTATATAAACCGGAGGGCTTTAGTCCGTAGGTGACAACATACATTACAACAATCATACCATAGGCTAGATTTAGGGTTTAGCCTCCTTGATCTCGTGGTAGATCCACTCTTGTACTACCCATATCATCAATATTAATCAAGCAGGACATAGGGTTTTACCTCCATCGAGAGGGCCCGAACCTGGGTAAAACATCGTGTCCCTCGTCTCCTGTTACCATCCGCCTAGACGCACAGTTCGGGACCCCCTACCCGAGATCAGCCGGTTTTGACACCGACATTGGTGCTTTCATTGAGAGTTCCTCTGTGTCGTCGCAATCAGGAAGGATGCCTCTTCCAGTCTTTAAAGACGGTACCGTTACCAAAGGAGCTTTGGCCACCGGCCAAACTATCCAGCTAGGTGGTTTTCTTATGACCGCCTGTTCGGCCGTCGCGCCGACAATGACCTCTCAGGTCATCAAAAGCGATCTTCACGTCAACTCGGAATTCGCCGAGCAGCTAGATCCGATGGAGCTCTCCTCCGTAGACGAGCTCTTGGATCGCATCGCCGCCCTGGGAGTCGCTACAGACTACGATCAGATTGGGCTTAAAACCGATCTGAGAGAGATCAACTCTCCCTAGGCTACCCACCACATTGCTGTGGTAGAGGAACAGTGCGGCGACTCTTCTTCTATATTAAGGACCAATTATGTCCGGATTCCTGATCCCTCCATGCCTGATTCCCGCGGAGAGACGGATGTCAACCAAGCACTGAACCTAAAGTCAGGCAGCGGACCAGATTCGTTGGACAACATCCAGCAATCCAAGCTTCCAAATTCGGAACCCCCTACCCGAGATCCGCCGGTTTTGACACCGACATTGGTGCTTTCATTGAGAGTTCCTCTGTGTCGTCACCGATAGGAAGGATGCCTCCACCCGTCTTCAAAGACGGTATTTTCGCCGAAGGGGCCTTGGCCGTCGGCCAAACTATCCGGCTAGGTGGTTTTCTTATGACCGCCTGTCCGGCCACTGCTTCGACAATGACTTCTCAAGTCGTCAAAAGCAATTTTCGCGTCAGCTCGGAATCCGCCGAGCAGTTGGATCCAATAGAGCTCTCATCTGTTAACGAGCTCTTGGATCGCATCGCCGCCCTGGGAGTTGCCACAGTACGATCAGATTGGGCTTAAAACCGATCTAAGAGAGATTAACTCTCCCCAGGCCACCCACCACGTCGCAGTGGTAGAGGAGCAATGCGGCGACTCTTCGCCTATATTAAAAACTAGTCACGTCTGGATTCCCGAACCCTCCATGCCGGATTTCCGCGGAGGAACGGGCTTCGATCGAGCATTGAACTTAAAACCATGCATCGCTCTGGACTCACTGGATCGTGTCCAGCAACCTAAGCTTCCGAATTCGGAAACTCCTCGGCCTTTAAGCCCCAAGATGGGCAGGGATCCGGATTTTAGTCCACCCACCCGCCCAGACATATGCGATCTATCTCTAATACGGCAAGAGCCCGCTGAAACAGTACATCACTACTGGGCCAGATTCCTCCTGGTTATGGACAGGATAAAGGACTGCCGAGAGGAAAACGCAATCTCAATCTTCTGCAATAATTGCACGGACAAGGGAATACTAAACGCCATTGATCGTTGCAAAATTACGCGCTTCACCAATCTGGCGTCCATAGTACGAAAGTACTGTGTGATGGAGAGTTTCTAAAAAACCGAAAATCAGTTTTGGGATAATCCGGCCCCAAACCCAGTCCGCAGCAAAAGGGCGCCTTACACTCAGGCCCCAGATGCAAAAACGAAAAAACAAAAACCCAATAAGGGAAACGGAACCGTACTGGAGGGATGTCTCAATGGACCCTGTAAGCTTCATAGTACAGAGGGAGCCGTCCCAACACATAGCCTTCGAGCATGTTGGATATTACGGCAGGTGGCCAAAAGTGGCGAGGAGCTTCTAGCCCCGCAAAACCACTCCAACAATACCGGTACGGTATCAACAGTCTTCGAGACTTTCGCATCAAACAATATGCGAAAGCGAACAATCCGCGGACTCGCCGAAGTCTACCAAATAGCAACAGCAAATCCATGGAGCAACACAGCTATCACCTTCAACGCCAGCGACGAGCCTAAATTCCGAACAGCCAGAGCACCAGCCGCACTGGTGCTTAGTCCCATAGTGGACGGCTTTCGACTGACAAAAGTCCTCATGGATGGCGGCAGCGGATTAAACCTCATTTACGAGGAAACTCTGCGGAAAATGGAAATCGATTGGAGCCGTATTGAGCAAAGCAGCACAACCTTCAGAGGAATAATCCCTAGCCGGGAAGCACACTGCACCGGACAAATCACACTCGATGTGGTGTTCGGCTCGCCAGACAATTACAGATCCGAAGAAGTCACGTTCCAAGTGGCCCCGTTCAACAGCGGATATCACGCTATATTAGGACGAGAGGCATTCACAATTTTTCAAGCAATACCTCATTACGGGTTCATGAAGCTCAAAATGCCCGGGCCCGGCGGAATAATCACTCTAGCTAGTGATCCAGACATAGCACTCCGCGCCGAAAACAAGACAGCCGCACTAGCCCTGGAGGCACTATCCGAAGCCCTAGCGACAGAAGAACTCACCGCACTGCGCTCTACGGTGAACAGGGACGATGTGATACTCGATAAAAGATCCAAGTACACATCCTTCAAACCAGCAGATGAAATAACAAAATTCCTGGTCCATCCAACGGACCCAACAAAGACGGCCTCCATTGGGGCACAACTGAACCCCGAAGTAGACGCCGCACTGCGCGAATTTCTTCGAGAAAACTGGGACATTTTCGCCTGGCATCCTTCGGATATGCCCGGAATCCCACGCAGATTGGCAGAACACAGCCTAAACATCCTAAAAGGATTCAAGCCAGTCAAACAGGCTCTTCGACGATTTTCCGAACCCAAAAGACAGGCAATGGGAGAAGAGCTAGCCAAACTACTGGAAGCCGGATTCATTAGAGATATCAAAAATCCGGACTGGCTAGCAAATCTGGTAATGGTACCAAAGAAGGATAAATCCTGGCGCCTCTGTGTCGATTTTAAAGACCTCAATAAGGCTTGCCCAAAGGATCCCTTCCCTCTCCCCCGCATCGACCAAATTATTGATGCTACCGCAGGGCACGATTCGTTGTGCTTCCTTGACGCATACTCTGGCTATCATCAAATCAAGATGGCGGAAGCAGACCAAGCCGCAACGGCATTCATCACTCCATACGGACCATTCTGCTTCAACACGATGCCCTTCAGACACAAAAATGCCGGCGCAACATATCAGCGCATGATTCAAACATGTCTGGCCACCCAGATCGGCAAAACAGTCGAGGCATACATAGACGACGTAGTCGTCAAAACAAAACACGTCGAAACTCTAGTAGACGATTTGAGGCTCACATTCGACAACCTCAGAGCATATGACATCAAGCTGAATCCGGAAAAATGCGTTTTCGGCGTACCAGCCGGAAAGCTGCTGGGCTTCATTGTATCCGGTAGAGGAATTGAAGCAAACCCGGCTAAAATCCGAGCTCTGTCACAGTTGGATATTCCAAAAGACCTCAAACAAATACAAAAATTAACAGGATGCGTGGCAGCCTTAAGCCGCTTTATCTCCCGTCTAGGAGAAAAGGCGTTGCCCCTCTATCGCCTCCTCAGGCGCACCGAACACTTTGAGTGGACGGATGCTGCCACTGCCGGACTCGAAGAAATAAAGGCCATATTGGCAACAAATCCGGTCCTAGCTGCGCTCAATCTGGGCGAACCAATGTTGTTATACATCGCAGCAACGCATCAAGTTGTAAGCGCGGTCCTCGTTGTCGAACGCGCGACAGAAGGGCAGAAATTCCCTCTTCAAAAACCAGTGTATTATGTATCCACTGTGTTAACCCCCTGCAAGTCCCGTTACCCGCACTATCAGAAGATAGCATATGCGGTGTTCATGGCGTCCCGGAAGCTCCGACACTACTTTCAAGAGTGTTCGATAACAGTGGCCTCTGAAGTACCACTCAATGACATTATAAATAACCGCGACGCAACGGGCAGGATTGCAAAATGGGCCATTGAGCTCTTACCATTCGATATAACTTACAAACCTCGGCGAGCTATAAAGTCACAAGTTTTGGCTGACTTCGTCGCCGAATGGACCGAAACCGAACTCCCTAAAGAGTACGGCGCATACTCCAATTGGGTTATGCATTTCGACGGCTCTAAAATGTTGGCCGGACTGGGGGCTGGCGTCGTATTGACGTCCCCAACCAGGGACACAGTCCAGTACGTACTTCAAATAATGTACACGGACTCCAACAACGCAGCCGAATACGAGGCCCTATTACATGGTCTCCGGATGGCAGTCTCCATGGGTATTCAACGCCTAGAGGTGCGCGGGGATTCAAACCTTGCAATATCCCAAATAAATGGAGACTTTGACGCCAAGGATCCGAAAATGGCAGCATATCGCAACGCCGTCCTAAAAATGTCAGCTCGGTTTGAAGGACTCGAATTCCATCACATAGCCCGAGATAATAACCAAGCGGCCGACTTACTGGCATGCATCGGTGCGAAACGTGATGTTGTCCCTCCAAATATCTTCCTGGAACGGCTCTTCAAGCCATCCGTACTATGGGAAGAGGATCCCGGAAGCGAAAAACCGGAAAAAACCGAGCCAATCGGCGATTCAGCCGATGACATAACACCGTCAGCCCACGACATAATGGCAGTAATCGCCCCATGGACAGAACCATTCCTAGCCTACTTGCTCAGGCAGGAACTTCCCGAAGACCAAAACGAGGCCCGCTGCATAGTCCGGCGATCGAAAGCCTACAAGGTCCATGAGGGAGAACTTTATAAGAAAAGCACAACCGGAGTCCTTCAAAGGTGTATCTCCGAAGAGGAAGGGCGCAACCTCCTGGCTGGAATTCATGCCGGACTAGGCGGACACCACGCAGCAGCCCGGGCCCTTGTAGGAAAGGCATTCCGTACAGGATTTTATTGGTCGACGGCCCGGGCAGATGCCCAGGACTTAGTTCAGAGATGCGTTGGTTGTCAGCTCTTCGCTAATCAGAGCCATATGCCGCCTACCGCCCTCAAAACTATACCCATTACCTGGCCGTTCGCGGTCTGGGGGCTTGATATGGTTGGACCTCTTAAAGGGGGAACCCACAAGCAAAGGTACCTATTGGTCATGGTGGATAAATTCACCAAATGGATAGAGGCCAAGCCGGTCAAAACGGCAGAGTCCGGACCAGTGATAGACTTTATATCCGGGGTAGTACACCGTTACGTAGTCCCCCACAGCATCATCACTGACAACAGCACAAACTTCACAGCCGACGAGGTTAAGTCATGGTGCAAGAATATGGGCATCAAGCTCGACTACGCTTTAGTCTATCACCCTCAAACCAACGGTCAAGTGGAACGAGCAAATGGTCTAATAATGAGCGGCATTAAACCCAGACTAGTGCAGTCACTTACTAAATCTGACACGCACTGGGTCGAGGAGCTCGACTCCGTACTCTGGGGGCTGCGGACAACGCCTAACCGTACTACCGGATTCACACCATTTTTATGGTCTACAGTGCAGAGGCAGTTCTGCCCTGCGACATTATTCATGACTCACCTCGAGTGCGCATGTATGAAGAAAGAGAGGCCGAGTTGGATCGGCAGGACAGCTTGGACACATTGGAGGAAGAACGCGACGTCGCCAAGGCTCATTCCACATTCTATCAGCAGCAGGCTCAAAGATATCAAAGCAGAGAAGTACGAGCCAAGACTTATAACGTTGGTGAACTAGTTCTACGCCTGCCGGACAAGAAAAAGGACAAGCTTAAGCCCAAATGGGAGGGCCCTTTCATTATCGATCAAGTCCTGACCGGCGGAGCATACCGTCTATGAAATGCGTCGGATAACCGACTCGAGCCGAACCCATGGAACGCAGCCCGCCTCCGAAGATTCTATGCCTAGCGTCGGACTAAGGGTTCGTCCCCTCCCTCCGTCCAAATTCTTATACTTTGGCTGTCTTTTTGTTTCTCTTTTCATAACCTTTTTATTAAAAAGCCCCTAAGGGCTTACTTTTGCATTTTTCGCATACACTTGATGTGCCATCCGCACTCATTATTCCTGGGGGCTTCTTTTACAGAAGCTCAATTATAAGGGTTTCATGCCCAGCACATGTGTCAAGCTTCCACATGTACCTTTTACTCACCATTACATGCATCGATATGACTTAAGTTTTGGCCAAGCTGGGTTGCCTGGCTCCTGTGCTTACCCCTACGTCCCCGATTGTTCGGCTAGGAGGTAAAGGGAGCACCTCTGCGATTGCTACTGCCGGGTCAGCCGGATGTGTACCTCAGACTGGGTGAAGCCAAAAGCTAGCGTTCTTAAGGGAATATTCGGTCGGTGACTTAAAAGATGATTTTCTTTACCTACTCATTTATCTGCCCCCAGATGTTTTTCTGCTTTTTTCGCAGTCCGGACATGCACTTTAGGGCATGCCTCCCAGGGAAAGGAACCCTTAACGGAACTATTCTCCCTGGAAGATGTTTCTTACTAACGATGTAATATAACATAACTAGTTGGGCACTTGTCTGATAAAGCACTAATGACCCCTACGCCTGGTCTCCATGCATACCGCGGTTGTTTCTCATCCACAAAGGTATTCGGACACACTCTGGACTCTAGGGTCCCGAGGTCGAAGCGAAAAGGTCGGCAAAGACAAACGATCTACAATCCGGCTAGAAGGCATTTCACATGTCACTTCAAAGGAAAACATACATTGTCAAATTTATTGATTGTATTCCTCCTCAATCCCGTCTAACAGGTTGTCTAACTTACAGTCCCATTGAGAAAACTTAGCAGCCAACTCTACTTGGTTGTATACTAAACTCACAGGGATCTCCTTCCCATCGGGCCCCACCGGTCCAACTTCGGCCATATGGTTGGGATCCGCCTTCTTATAACGCGTCTTCACCATGGCCCAAGCCTCCATGGCACCTTGACGGCAAGCCGAAATCTTCCACAAACGGAAGCGCTGCCGCACTCCCTGAAGCTTCTCCGCAAGCTCCCCAAGGCCCTCGGGTAGGGAGAGGACTGGCCATAAAGCCTTGACGACGCCGCTCATTGCCTGCCGAACTCGTTCGAGCAGTTGCAACAGTTCGGGAAGTTGATCACCCGTTGATATGGGCATCTCCTCTGCAGGAGGACCTGTGAGTATACCTACAAGACATATCATGTCAATATACTTCCTCGCCGAACTCTTCTTTTTAAAGGAGTCCGCTCAAGCACTTACTATAAATGCCGCGACGAAGCCGCTCATTCTCCTTAACGGAGCCGGACAGCCCGGCGCGAGCGCCTTTCAGCTCTTCTCCGAGCTTGGCGTTGGCATCCTGGAGTTTATTCCTTTCTTGCTGCACCCTATTCAGCACACTCTCGCCGGCCTTCAGCTGGCGCAGTAATCCTTGCCTGTCCGGATCTTATCCGGCGGTACCTACACAGTCATTATTAGACTTGCGCGCACGCCGCACAGCGCCTATATTTATTAATACAAATGTGTTACCAGGAGGGGTCTTTGAGTCTCCTCCTGTGGCAGCAAGTGCGGCCTCAAGTTGGGCCTTGCATTCTTGCAGCTCCTGAGACAGCTGGGCATTCTTCTCGGTAAGAGCCTGCGTTTCACATCATCCTTAAATCAGTTAACATAACTACTTTAAGTCTCGGGGGCTACTGGTATATACAACCATTAAAATTCCCTTACCTGTATGTCTTTCACATACTGCTCCGTGGCTCTGGTAAAACCATCTTGAGCGGCACGGAGATGCGCGTCCCCTGTGTTAAAGGCGTCCAATGCCTCAAGGGAGAAGCACGCTTCACGAAATACTGTCCGGCGGCGCCTATGGTTCATGGCGCTCTCCACCTCAGATTTGGTGGCGGACAGTCTATCGGTGTCCTCCGTTGGAGAAGGATCCGGCCCGTGTCTTGCGCTTGCCTCCCCCTCCAGGCCGGGCGCTGGAGCCTGGCCGGTGTAGGTTGGATCAGCAACTTCTGTGCCCGCGGTCCGGCGAGCGCTTTTTCTCCTACAAAGATCATGAGCACTCAGACGCTTCCTAGGAACGTTGCTCTGAAAATTCAAATATGAGCTATACCTTTGCGGCGACGTTTCCGTCCGCACCGCGCTCCTTTTTCGCCAGCGGGTCCGGACTGACGTCTGTTGGTCAGCCGCTGCGGCCTCGGCTTCCTGCCGTAAAGGCGCTTCCTGTAACATACCATCGTTCACGAAGGTTAGAAATGGGAAAGGAAGAGATAATGGTGTTCGGACCTCGGTCACGGTCACCTGGGAAGCCGGATACAGTCCAGGGTAGTCCGCCGTAATGGCGACCAAAGCATTATCCATGCTGAGCTGGTGAAATACCCCGTCGATCAGCTCCACCTTGATGTCCGGGTCCTCTTCGGAGGCCGGATCCAAGGATCTTTCTGGATCCTCGGGTTGCGGAGCAGGACTTACCATGTCCTCCACAGTCCGGCGTAGACCCTGCGCCGAAGACATAATGTAAAGAAGCTTAAACTTTGAGAGCATGGGTTGAGCCTTTAAAGGTGTTCGCTTACCCATCCTCTAGGGTTGATCATGGAAAACCCATTCAAAGGGTTCGTTCGAAGGAAGTCCTCCTTTTCCCCCTTGTACAGGCTGGAAAGGATCTCTACCAGATCCTCGGTCGAATCCGGCCCTTTGTGGCCATGACGGGTGGCATCGTCCTCCCCGTTGAAATCCCACATGGGGTGGCCTCTGTATTGCAATGCCTGTACCCCCCGCATGATGCATGTCGTCATGACTCCAATCATGGTCAACCCGGAATGGGCCAGTAATCTTATTCGGCCCATCAAGTAATAGACGCTCTTGTCTTCCTCCAATCAGGGGCTCCGTGGGCGCCAGCTGAGGCGTTTCTTCAGGGGAGCAGCACTAAACTCCGGGAGGCCAATCCGGACTAGGTCCGGCAGCGGAGCATCTCCTATGTAAAACCACTCTGAGGGCCAGTCTTCGGACGCCTTCCTGGGAGTACCGGATGGGTATCCGGTCCTGGCGATGCGCCATATTTCGGCGCCGCCCACTTGATATATGGACCCCTCGTGAGAACGGGGTACGAGGCGGAACAGCCTCTTCCACAATGCAAAATGGGGCTCAATGCCCAGGAATAGCTCGCAAAGAGCTACGTAGCCCGCGATATGCAGGACAGAGGCGGGCGTGAGGTGGTGGAGCTGGAGTCCGTAGAACTCCAGGAGCCCGCAGAGGAACGGATGTATCGGGAATCCGAGTCCCCTTATCAAATAAGGGACGAAGCATGCTCGCTCCCCTTTATTGGGGCTTGGGGTAGCCTCCGCTTGCCTCCCACCTTGATAGGTGACCAGCCCGGCTCGAACCGGGACCATGAAGGCCGGAGGGAGATATCCCCCCGCTTGGAGCTTCACTAGCTCGTTGTGCAAAATAGAGCACCTCCTCCAATCCCCCGGCGGTGGGCTGGGAGTGCGTGAAGAAGAGCCGCGTCGATGGTCCATGATGGAATGGATTTTTAGGTCAAAGGCGCTCCGATGAAGTATTCGCGGGAGGAAGATGGTGTGGTTTGGATCTGGATTTTTGCCTCTTTTGTAGGCGGATGACTCGCACGACTGGGGGGTGAAACGTAAAACACGCCCTGGCTTTTCGCATTCGTGCGACGCGTGAAAAAATACCATTATTGGGCGTAGAAGCCGAGAAACACAGTATTTATGGTGAAGCCGGACACTGTTCGGCAGGTACATGGAACTTGAAGGGAGAACCCGCCTTGCAACGCCGAAGACTATATATGCGCTGGACTTATCGTCATTGAAGCCTGGTTCGGGGGCTACTGAGGGAGTCCTGGACTAGGGGGTGTCCGGACAGCCGGACTATCATCGTCCGCCGGACTCCAAGACTACGAAGATACAAGATTGAAGACTCCGTCCCGTGTCCTGATGGGACTTTCCTTGGCGTGGAAGGCAAGCTTGGCGATACGGATATGTAGATCTCCTACCATTGTAACCGACTCTGTGTAACCCTAGCCTCCTCCGGTGTCTATATAAACCGGAGGGCTTTAGTCCGTAGGGGACAACATACATTACAACAATCATACCATAGGCTAGCTTTAGGGTTTAGCCTCCTTGATCTCGTGGTAGATCCACTCTTGTACTACCCATATCATCAATATTAATCAAGCAGGACATAGGGTTTTACCTCCATCGAGAGGGCCCGAACCTGGGTAAAACATCGTGTCCCTCGTCTCCTGTTACCATCCTCCTAGACGCACAGTTCGGGACCCCCTACCCGAGATCCGCCGGTTTTGACACCGACACCCTTATTTAAGGGAAATTGGAATCTAATATTCCCTTCCTTCATATCAATAATTGCACCAATCGTTCTAAGGAAAGGTCTACCAAGAATAATAGGACATGAAGGATTGCAATCTATATCAAGAACGATAAAATCTACGGTCACATAATTCCTATTTGCAACAATAAGAACATCATTAATTCTTCCCATAGGTTTTCTAATAGTGGAATCCGCAAGATGCAAGTTTAGAGAGCAATCATCAAAATCACGAAAATCTAGCAAATCACATAAAGTTTTGGGAATAGTAGAGACACTAGCACCCAAATCACACTAAGCATGAAACTCAAAATTTTTAATTTTAATTTTAATAGTAGGTTCCCATTCATCATAGAGTTTTCTAGGATAGAAACTTTCAACTCAAGTTTTTCTTCATAAGATTGCATCAAGGCATCAACAATGTGTTCGGTAAAGGCTTTATTTTGACTATAAGCATGAGGAGAATCTAGCACGGATTGCAACAAGGAAATACAACCAATAAAAGTGCAATTTTCATAATTAAATTCCTTGAGATCCAAAATAGTGGGTTTAGCAACATCACGGTTTTTATTTATTCCAATCCCACTTTCATCAATTTCATCATCAAGATCTAGAAACTTCGAATTCTTAAAACGCCTTCTAGGTAAAGGAAGATCATATTCAGATTCATCAAGATTCATATTGCAAAATAAAGATTTAATGGGGGACACATCAATAACTTTTAGATCTTCATATTGATTTTCATAGGAATTCGGTTTAGCGGCCATCTTATTGACTAAGGTAGCTTGCATATCCGAAATTTCAGCGGTCATCTTTTCAAGACGAGCAATTTGGTCCCTTATACCATCAAATTCTTTAGACATATCATCGAGTTCTTTATTCATAAAGTTCATAAAACTTTTCTGTTCCTTAAGTTCATTTCTAAAGAAATTATTGTGCTCAAATTGCAAAACCATAAACTTTCTAACATTGCTTTCGATCTCCTCTAGCCTTTTAAGGTGAAGGTCACCAAATCTAGGTAGAGCCATCGCAACAAATAGGCAAACTAACACACGAGCAAGCAGAAAAGCAAAGGGAAAAAGGCAAACGGGAGGAGATTGGGAAAGAGAGGGCAAATAAAACGGCAAGGGTGAAGTGGGGGAGAGGAAAACGAGAGGCAAATGGCAAATAATGTAATGCGAGAGATAGGGATTGCGATGGGTACTTGGTATAGTTGACTTGCTTGCGTGAGCCTCCCCGGCAACGACGCCAGAAATTCTTCTTGCTACCTCTTGAGCACTGCGTTGGATTTCCCCAAAGAGGAGAGGATGATGCAGCAAAGTAGCGTAAGTATTTCCCTCAGTTTTTGAGAACCAAGGCATCAATCCAGTAGGAGACCACGCACAAGTCCCTCATCCTACACAAAACGATAGCAACTCGCAACGAACGCTTAGGGGTTGTCAATCCCTTCATGGTCACTTACGAGAGTGAGATCTGATAGAGATAATATTTTTGGTATTTTTGATAGATAGATGCAAAGTAAAAAATAAAAGGCAAAGTAAAAACAAAGCAAATAAACAAAGTGATATAGATCGATATGATGAGAATAGACCCAGGGGGCATAGGTTTCACTAGTGGCTTCTCTCAAGAGCATAAGTATTCTACGGTGGGTGAACAAATTACTGTTGAGCAATTGACAGAATTGAGCATAGTTATGAGTATATCTAGGCAATGATCATGTATATAGGCATCACGTCCAAAACAAGTAGATCGAAATGATTTTGCATCTACTACTATTACTACACTCATCGACCGCTATCCAGCATGCATCTAGAGTATTAAGTAAAAACAGAGTAACGCCGTAAGCAAGATGACATGATGTAGAGGGATAAATTCATGCAATATGATAAAAAAAACATCTTGTTATCCTCGATGGCAACAATACAATACGTGCCTTGCAACCTTTTCTGTCACTGGGTAAGGACACCGCAAGATTGAACCCAAAGCTAAGCACTTCTCCCATTGCAAGAACTACCAATCTAGTTGGCCAAACCAAAAAGGATAATTCGAAGAGACTTGCAAAGATAACTCAATCATACATAAAAGAATTCAGAGAAGAATAAAATATTTTCCATAGATAATACTGGCTCATAAACCCACAATTCATCGGTCTCAACAAACACACCTCAAAAAGAAGATTACATCGAATAGAACTCCACGAGAGAGGGGGAGAACATTGTATTGAGATCCAAAAAGAGAGAATAAGCCATCTAGATACTAGCTATGGACCCGAAGGTCTGAAGTAAACTACTCACACTTCATCGGAGGGGCTATGGTGTTGATGTAGAAGCCCTCCGTGGTGGATGCCCCTCCGGTGGAGCTCCGGAATAGGCCCCAAGATGGGATCTCATGGATACATAAGGTTGCGGTGGTGGAATTAGGTTTTTGGCTCCTGTTCTGGTCGTTCGGGGATACGTAGGTATATATAGGAGGAAGGAGTACGTCGGTGGAGCTCCGAGGGGCCCACGAGGTAGGGGGCGCGCCCAGGGGGGCGTGCCCTCCACCCTCGTGACCTCCTCGGGCACTGCTTGGAGTAGGGTCCAAGTCTCCTGGATCACGTTCGGTTGGAAAATCACGATCCCGAAGGTTTCATTCCGTTTGGACTCCGTTTGATATTCTGTTTCTTCGAAATACTGAAAAAGGCAAAAAATAGCAATTCTGGGTTGGGCCTCCGGTTAATAGGTTAGTCCCAAAAATAATATAAAAGTGGAAAATAAAGCCCAATATAGTCCAAAACAGTAGATAAAGTAGCATGGAGCAATCAAAAATTATAGATACGTTGGAGACGTATCATATCCTATGAAGACGCACTTTTCCGCTTTGGGTTCGAGCTTATCAGGCCGAAGCCTTTTGACATAAGCTTTGCATCCCCAAACTTTAAGAAATGACAGCTTAGGTTTCTTGCCAAACCATAGTTCATATGGTGTCATCTCAACGGATTTAGATGGTGCCCTATTTAACGTGAATGCATCTGTCTCTAATACATAACCCGAAAACGATATTGGCAAAACGGTAAGAGACATCATAGAATGCACCATATCTAATAAAGTATGGTTATGACGTTCGGACACACCATTACGCTTTGGTGTTCTAGGTGGCATGAGTTGTGAAACAATTTCACATTGTCTTAAATGAAGGCCAAACTCGTAACTCAAATATTTGCCCCCGTGATCAAATCGTATAGACTTTATTTTCTTGTTACTATGATTCTCCACTTCATTCTGAAATTCTTTGAACTTTTCAAATGTTTCACACTTGTGTTTCATCAAGTAGATATACCCATACCTACTCAAATCATCTATGAAGGTTAGGAAATAATGATACCTGCCGCAAGCTTGAACACTCATCGGACCACATACATTGGTATGTATTATTTCCAATGAGTCATTAGCTTGCTCTATTGTTCCGGAGAATGGAGTTTTTGTCATCTTACCCATGAGGCATGGTTCGCAAGTATTAAATGATTCATAATCAAGTGATTCCAAAAGTCCATCCGGATGGAGTTTCTTCATGCGCTTTACACCAATATGACCTAAACGACAGTGCTACAAGTATGTTGCACTATCATTATCAACTTTTCATCTTTTGGCATCAATATTATGAATATGTGTATCACTACGATCGAGATTCAATAAACCATTCACATTGAGTGTATGACCATAGAAGGTTTTATTCATGTAAGCAGAACAACAATTATTCTCTGACTTAAATGAATAACCGTATTGCAATAAACACGATCTAATCATGTTCATGCTCAACGCAAACACCAAATAACATTTATTTAGGCTCAACACTAATCCCGAAGGTAGAGGGAGTCTGCGATGGTGATCATAGCAATCTTGGAAGCACTTCCAACACACATCGTCACCTCACCCTTAACTAGTCTCCATTTATTCTGCAACTCTTGTTTCGAGTTACTAATCTTAGCAACCGAACCGGTATCAAATACCCAGGGCTACAATGAGCACCAGTAAGGTACACATCAATAACATGTATATCAAATATACCTTTGTTTACTTTGCCATCCTTCTTATCTGCCAAGTATTTGGGGCAGTTCCGCTTCTAGTGACCATTTCCTTTACTGTAGAAACACTCAGTTTCAGGATTGGGTCCAGCTTTGGGCTTCTTCACGTGAGCGGCAACTTGCTTGTTGTTCTTCTTGAAATTCCCTTTCTTTTCCTTGCCCTTTTTTAAAACTGGTGGTCTTGTTAACCATCAACACTTGATGCTCCTTTTTGATTTTTACCTTCGCTGATTTCAGCATGGCAAGAGCTTCAGAATCGTTTTCATCAGCCCTTGCATATTTATAGTTCATCACGAAGCTCTAGTAGCTTGGTGATAGTGACTGGAGAAATCTGTCAATCGTTATCTTATCTGGAAGATTAACTCACACTTGATTCAAGCGATTGTAGTACCCAGATATTTTGAGCACATGCTCATTGGCTGAGCTATTCTCTTCCATCTTATAGGCAAAGTACATGTTAGAGGTCTCATACCTCTCAAGACGGGCATGAGTCTGATATACCAATTTCAGCTCTTGGAACGTCTCATATGCTCCGTGGTGCTCAACGTCTTTTGGAGGCCCCGGTTCTAAGCCCTAAAGCATGGCGCCTAAACTATCAAGTAGTCATCAGATCGAGCTTGCCAAATGTTCATAACATCTGCAATAGCTCTTGCAGCTGGTCTATCACCTAGTGGTGCATCAAGGACATAATTCTTCTGTGCAGCAACAAAGATAATCCTCAGATCACGGACCCAGTCCGCATTATTGCTACCATCAACTCTCAACTTAGTTTTCTCTAGGAACGTATCAAAAACAGGTGAGCTACATCGTGAGCTATTGATCTACAGCATAATTTTAAAAGACTATCAGGACTAAGTTCATGATAAATTAAGTTCAATTAATCAAATTACTAATGAATCCCCACTTAAATTAACATCCCTCAAGTTATCTAAGTGAAACATGATCCAAATCAACTAACCCATGTCCGATCATCACGTGAGATGTGGTAGTCATCAATGGTGAACATTGATACGTCTCCAACGTATCTATAATTTTTGATTGTTCTATGCTATTATATTACCCGTTTTGGATGTTTATGGGCTTTACTTTACATTTTTATATCATTTTTGGGACTATCCTACTAACTGGAGGCCCAGCCCGAATTACTATTTTTTGCCTATTTCAGTGTTTCGAAGGAAAGGAATATCAAACGGAGTCCAAACGGGATGAAACCTTCGGGAGCGATCTTTTTGGAAAAAACGTGATCCAGGGGACTTGGAGTGGACGTCAAGAAACAGAGGAGGCAGCCACAAGGGTGCCCGGCGTGCCCCCTAGGCTGGGTGCGCCCCCACCCTCATGGGCCCCTCCAGCGTCCACCGACCTACTTCTACCTCCTATATATACCCATGTACCCCGAAAACATCCAAGAGCACCACGAAAAACTATTTCCACCACCGCAACCTTCTGTATCCGCGAGATCCCATCTTGGAGCCTTCGTCGGTGCTCCAAGGCCCTTTCGATGAGTTGTGAGTAGTTTGCCACACACTTCGTGTCCATAGTTATTAGCTAGATGGTTTCTTCTCTCTCTTTGAATCTCAATACAAAGTTCCCCTCGATTTTCTTGGAGATCTATTCGATGTAACTCTTTTTGCGGTGTGTTTGTCGAGATCCAATGAATTGTGGGTTTATGATCAAGTTTATCTATGAGAAATATTTGAATCTCCTCTGAATTCTTTTATGTGTGATTAAGTTATCTTTGCAAGTCCCTTCGAATTATCAGTTTGGTTTGGCCTACTAGATTGATCTTTCTTGCAATGGGAGAAGTGCTTAGCTTTGGGTTCAATCTTGCAATGGGAGAACTGACAGCTGGGGCAGAAAGGCATGTATTGTATTGTTGCCATCGAGGATAAAAAGATGGGGTTTATATCATATTGCTTGAGTTTATCCCTCTACATCATGTCATCTTTCTTAATGCGTTACTCTGTTCTTTATGAACTTAATACTCTAGATGCAGGCAGGAGTTGGTCGATGTGTGGAGTAATAGTAGTAGATGCAGGCAGGAGTCGATCTACTTGTCACGGACGTGATGCCTATATACATGATCATGCCTAGATAATCTCATAACTATGCGCTTTTCTATCAATTGCTCGACAGTAATTTGTACACCGACCATAATACTTATGCTATCTTGAGAGAAGCCACTAGTGAAACCTATGGCCCCCGGGTCTATCTTTTATCATATAAGTTTTCCATCTACTTTTATTTGCATCTTTACTTTTCCAATCTATATCATAAAAATACCAAAAATATTTATCTTATCATATTATCTCTATCAGATCTGACTTTCGCAAGTGGCCGAGAAGGGATTGACAACCCCTTTATTGCGTTGGTTGCGATGTTCTTGTTTGTTTGTGTAGGTGCATGGGACTTTTGAGGAGCCTCCTGCTGGATTGATACCTTGGTTCTCAAAAACTGAGGGAAATACTTACGCTACTTTGCTGCATCACCCTTTCCTCTTCAAGGAAAACCAACGCAAGCTCAAGACGTAGCAAGAAGGATTTCTGGCGCCCTTGCCGGGGAAGTCTTAGCTCAAGTTAAGACATACCAAGTACCCATCACAAATTCATCTCCCTCGCATTACATTATTTGCCATTTGCCTCTCGTTTTCCTCTCCCCCACTTCACCCTTGCCGTTTTATTCGCCCTCTCTTTCCCAATCTCCTCTCTTTTTCGCTTGTCTTTTGTTTGCTCATCATCATGGCTAGTCCTCCTATCCTCGTTATTACTCCCGAACATGAAATTCTTAATTTTAAGCAAAGGGAGGGAGAAAATCTAAAAGATACTTGGCATAGAATTTGCAATGCTCAAAATAGATCTACTAGAAAGCTTTCTACTTGCGTTCTTCTTCGCAATTTTTATGTAGGCATTACTCCGTGAAATAGATGCATTCTTGATACCATTACCGGAGGGAATTTTTTGGATAGCCATACCTTTGATGCTTATAATGCTATGTTAGATTTGTTTGGTCCTCCTCCTCTCTTGGTAAATGGGACTATTTTGACTCTAGAACATGTAATGCAAAGGCTTGAAATTATTGAAAATAAAGTTGCCATTGTTGAGTTAATTGAAAATCTAGATAAAAAGATTCATAACCAAATTACCCAATATGGATCTAGGGTTGGAGTTACTTTGAATTTTTTTAAAGAGAAAGAACCTATAGTTAATGAAAGAATAGATCTAGATTCTACGAGAATCGGTAAACTTGAGGATATTATTACCAACTTAGGGTCGGCCTTTTCATCCGTGAAAAACACTCCAAATCCTCCTACCAAAACTGCCAAATTTATTTATGTTCCTAAAAATAACGGTGAATCTTCTAATAAGGGAAATGCGGATCTCAAATCAATAAGTGTTCATCCCAATTGTCTCTCTATCATTAAGGAACCTTTTGCTACAAATGAATTTCTTTAATTCTTGCCTAGGGGCTTAATCATTGCTAAAAAGGGAGAAACCCTTAAAGATTATAAGTGCTCTATTGAGGAATTAGATGCCAAAGATGGCACTACTTAGATCTATCCTCGCTTTTATGCCTAGCTTGGGGTGTTAAACAATAGCGCTAGTTGGGAGGCAACCCAATTTTATTTTTATTTTGTTTTTGATTCTGTTTAGTAATAAATATTTCATCTAGCTTCTATTTAGATGTGTTTTCATGTTTTAATTAGAGTTTGGGCCAAGTAGAACCTATAGGATAACCTATGGTGATAGTTAATTTGATTCTGATGAAAAACAGAAACTTTGCACGCACGAATATAATTTTAGTAATTCACAGAAACGTGCTTTTGTGTTGATTCTTTTTGATGTGGATCAATAGAAAAATTTTCCAGGACTTCCTATTTTGGTATGATTTTTAGAGTTACAGAATTATTCTAGAGTTACAGATTGCTACAGACTGTTCTGTTTTTGACAGATTCTGTTTTTCATGTGTTGTTTGCTTATTTTGATGCATCTATGGCTAGTATCAGTGGGTATGAACCATAGAGAACTTGGAATACAGTAGATTTAACAATAATATAAATAAAGAATGAGTTCATTACAGTACCTTATGTGGTGGTTTTTCTTTCTTGCACTAACAGAGCTTATGAGATTTCCTGTTGAGTTTTGTGTTGTGAAGTTTTCAAGTTTTGGGTAAAGATTTGATGGACTATGGAATAAGGAGTGGCAAGAGCCTAAGCTTGTGGATGCCCATGGCACCCCAATATATTCAAGGATAACCAAAATCCTAAGCTTGGGGATGCCCCGGAAGGCATTGTTGGAAATATGCCCTAGAGGCAATAATAAATTAGTTATTATTATATTTCCTTGTTCATGATAATTGTCTTTTATTCATGCTATAACTGTATTATCCGGAAATCGTAATACACGTGTGAATACATAGACCACAATATGTCCCTAGTGAGCCTCTAGTTGACTAGCTCGTTGTGATCAACAGATAGTCATGGTTTCCTGGCTATGGACATTGGATGTCGTTGATAACGGGATCACATCATTAGGAGAATGATGTGATGGACAAGACCCAATCCTAAGCCTAGCACTAAGATCGTGTAGTTCGTTTGTTAGAGCTTTTCCAATGTCAAGTTTCTCTTCCTTAGACCATGAGATCGTGTAACTCCCGGATACCGTAGGAGTGCTTTGGGTGTATCAAACGTCACAACGTAACTGGGTGACTATAAAGGTGCACTACAGGTATCTCCGAAAGTGTCTGTTGGGTTGACACAGATCGAGACTGGGATTTGTCACTCCGTGTAAGCGGAGAGGTATCTCTGGGCCCACTCGGTAGGACATCATCATATGCGCAATGTGACCAAGGAGTTGATCACGGGATGATGTGTTACGGAACGAGTAAAGAGACTTGCCGGTAACGAGATTGAACAAGGTATAAGGATACCGACGATCGAATCTCGGGCAAGTACAATACCGCTAGACAAAGGGAATTGTATACGGGATTGATTAAGTCCTTGACATCGTGGTTCATCCGATGAGATCATCGTGGAACATGTGGGAGCCATCATGGGTATCCAGATCCCGCTGTTGGTTATTGACCGGAGAACGTCTCGGTCATGTCTACATGTCTCCCGAACCCGTAGGGTCTACACACTTAAGGTTCGATGACGCTAGGGTTATAAAGGAAGTTTGCATGTGGTTACCGAATGTTGTTCGGAGTCCCGGATGAGATCCCGGACGTCACGAGGAGTTCTGGAATGGTCCGGAGGTAAAGATTTATATATGGGAAGTCCTATTTTGGCCACCGGAAAATGTTCGGGATTTTTCGGTATTGTACCGGGAAGGTTCTAGAAGGTTCCGGAGTGGGGCCCACCTGCATGGGGGGACCCACATGAACGTGGGTAGTGGGGGGAAAGGCCCCACACCCCTGGTCAAGGCGCACCAAGGTCCCCCCTTAGAAGGAATAAGATCATATCCCAAAGGGATAAGATCAAGATCCCTAAAAAGGGGGGATAACAATCGGTGGGGAAGGAAATGATGTGATTTATTTCCTCCCACCTTAGCCAACGCCCCAATGGACTTGGAGGGCAAGAAACCAGCCCCCTCCACCCCTATATATAGTCGGGAGGCGCATGGGAGCTTCACCCTTGCCCCTGGCGCAGCCCTCCCCCTCTCCCAAGTCCTCCTCCTCTCCCGCGGTGCTTGGCGAAGCCCTGCAGGATTGCCACGCTCCTCCACCACCACCACGCCGTTGTGCTGCTGCTGGATGGAGTCTTCCTCAACCTCTCCCTCTCTCCTTGCTGGATCAAGGCATGGGAGACGTCGCCGGGCTGTACGCGTGTTGAACGCGAAGGTGTCGTCCGTTCGGCACTAGGATCTCCGGTGATTTGGATCACGACGAGTACGACTCCTTCAACCCCGTTCTCTTGAACGCTTCCGCTTAGAGATCTACAAGGGTATGTAGATGCACTCTCTTTCTACTCGTTGCTGGTCTCTCCATAGATAGATCTTGGTGATACGTAGGAAATTTTTTGAATTTCTGCTACGTTCCCCAACAGTGGCATCATGAGCTAGGTCTATTGCGTAGATTCTTTGCACGAGTAGAACACAAAGTAGTTGTGGGCGTTGATGTTGTTCAATATGCTTACCATTACTAGTCCAATCTTGTTTCGACGGTATTGTGGGATGAAGCGGCCCGGACCGACCTTACACGTACTCTTACGTGAGACAGGTTCCACCGATTGACATGCACTTGGTGCATAAGGTGGCTAGCGGGTGCCAGTCTCTCCCACTTTAGTCGGAACGGATTCGATGAAAAGGGTCCTTATGAAGGGTAAATAGCAATTGGCATATCACGTTGTGGTTTTGCGTAGGTAAGAAATGTTCTTGCTAGAAACCCATAGCAGCCACGTAAAACATGCAACAACAATTATAGGACGTCTAACTTGTTTTTGCAGGGTATGCTTTGTGATGTGATATGGCCAACAAGAATGTGATGAATGATATGTGTTGTATGAGGTTGATCATGTTCTTGTAATAGGATTCACGACTTGCATGTCGATGAGTATGACAACCGGCAGGAGCCATAGGAGTTGTCTTAATTTATTGTATGACCTGCGTGTCATTGAACAACGCCATGTAATTACTTTACATTATTGCTAACCGGTAGCCATAGTAGTAGAAGTAATAAGTTGGCGAGACGACTTCATGGAGACATGATGATGGAGATCATGATGATGGAGATCATGATGTCATGCCGGTGACGATGATGATCATGGAGCCCCGAAGATGGAGATCAAAAGGAGCAAAATGATATTGGCCATATCATGTCACTATTTGATTGCATGTGATGTTTATCATGTTTATGCATCTTGTTTACTTAGGACGACGGTAGTAAATAAGATGATCCCTTACAAAATTTCAAGAAGTGTTCTCCCCTAACTGTGCACCGTTGCTACAGTTCGTCGCTTCTAAGCACCACGTGATGATCGGGTGTGATGGATTCTTACGTTCACATACAACGGGTGTAAGACAGATTTACACACGCGAAAACACTTAGGGTTAACTTGACGAGCCTAGCATGTACAGACATGGCCTCGGAACACGGAGACCGAAAGGTCGAGCATGAGTCGTATAGTAGATACGATCAACATGAAAATGTTCACCGATGATGACTAGTCCGTCTCACGTGATGATCGGACACGGGCTAGTTTGACTCGGATCATGTGATCACTTAGATGACCAGAGGGATGTCTATCTGAGTGGGAGTTCATAAGATGAACTTAATTATCTTGAACATAGTCAAAAGACCTTTTGCAAATTATGTCGTAAGCTCGCGCTTTAGTTCTCCTGTTTAGTAATGTTCCTAGAGAAAATATAGTTGAAAGTTGACAGTAGCGATTATGCAATCAGTAGAAAGCTTATGTCCTTAATGCACCGCTCAGTGTGCCGAACCCCAAATGTCGTTTGTGGATGTTGTGAACATCAGACATACACGTTTTGATAACTACGTGATAGTTCAGTGAAACGGTTTAGAGTTGAGGCATCAAAGACGTTTTTCGAAATGTCGCGGAACATATGAGATGTTTTGAGGGCTGAAATTGGGATTTCAGGCTCGTGCCCACGTCAAGAGGTATAAGACCTCTGACGATTTTCTTAGCCTGCAAAATAACGGAGAAAAGCTCAATCGTTGAGCTTGTGCTCAGATTGTCTGAGTGCAACAATCACTTGAATCGAGTGGGAGTTGATCTTCCATATGAGATAGTGATGTTTCTCCAAAGTCATTGCCACCAAGCTGCTAGAGCTTTGTGATGAACTATAACATATCAGGGATAGATATGATGATCCTTGAGGTATTCACGATGTTTGACACCGCGAAAGTAGAAATCAAGAAGGAGCATCAATTGTTGATGGTTGGTGAAACCACTAGTTTCAAGAAGGGCAAGGGCTAGAAGGGATACTTCATGAAACGGCAAATCAGCTGCTGCTCTAGTGAAGAAACCCAAGGTTGAACCCAAACCCGAGACTAAGTGCTCCTGTAATAAAGGGAACAACCACTGGAGCAGAATTACCCTAGATACTTGGTAGATGAGAAGGCTGGCAAGGTCGATAGAAGTATATTGGATATACATTGTGTTGATGTGTACTTTACTAGTACTCCTAGTAGCACCAGGGTATTAGATACCGGTTCGGTTGCTAAGTGTTAGTAACTCGAAACAAAAAGCTACGGAATAAACGGAGACTAGCTAAAGGTGAGCTGACGATATGTGTTGGAAGTGTTTCCAATGTTGATATGATCAAATATCGTACGCTCCCTCTACCATCGAGATTGGTGTTTGCGTTGAGCATAGACATGATTGGATTATGTCTATCGCAATATGGTTATTCATTTAAGGAGAATAATGGTTACTCTGTTTAATTGAATAATACCTTCAATGGTCTTACACCTAAAATGAATGGTTTATTGAATCTCGATCGTAGTGATACACATGTTCATGCCAAAAGATAGTAACGATAGTACCACCTGATTGTGGCACTGCCACGTAAGTCATATCGGTATAAAACGCATGAAGAAGCTCCATGTTGATGGATCTTTGGGCTCACTCGTTTTTGAAAAGTTTGAGACATGCAAACCATGTCTATTGGTGTATATGCATGAAGAAACTCCATGCAAATGGACCGTTTGAACTCACTTGATCTTGAATCACTTGAGACAAGCAAATCATACCACATGGGCAAGATGACTGAAATCCTCGGTTTCAGTAAAATGGAACTAGAAAGCAACTTGTGGGAAGAAATACATTTTGATGTATGCAATACAATAAGTGCTGAGGCATGTAGTGGATATCGTTATGTTCTTACTTCACAGATGATTCGAGTAGATGTTGAGAATATTTACTTGATGAAACACAAGTCTGAATTATTGAATGGTTCACGTAATTTCAGAGTGAAGTAGAAGATCATTGTGACAAGAGGATAAAATGTCTATGATATGATCATAGAGATGAATATCTGAGTTACGAGTTTTGGCACGCAATTAAGACATTGTGGAAATTGTTTCACAATTAATACCGCCTGGAACACCATAGTTTGATGGTGTGTCCGAACATCATAACTGCACCCTATTGGATATGATGCATACCATGATGTCTCTTATCGAGTTACCACTATCGTTCATGGGTTAGGCATTAGAGACAACCACATTCACTTTAAATAGGGCACCACGTAATTCCGTTGAGATGACACCGTATGAACTATGGTTTAGAGAAACCTAAGTTGTCGTTTCTTAAAAGTTTGGGGCTGCGACGCTTATATGAAAAAGTTTCAGGTTGATAAGCTCGAACCCAAAGAGGATAAAATGCATCTTCGTAGGACACCCAAAACAGTTGGGTATACCTCCTAATTCAGATCCGAAAGCAATAAGGATTGTTTCTTGAATCGGGTCCTTTCTCGAGGAAAAGTTTGTCTCGAAAAGTTGAGTGGGAGGATGGTGGAGACTTGATATGGTTATTGAACCGTCACTTCAACTAGTGTGTAGTAGGGCACAGGAAGTTGTTCCTGTGGCACCTACACCAATTGAAGTAGAAGCTTATGATATTGATCATGAAACTTCGGATCAAGTCACTACCAAACCTCGTGGGATGACAAGTATGCGTACTACTTCAGAGTGGTACGTAATCCTGTCTTGGAAGTCATGTTGCTAGATAACAATGAACCTACAAGCTATGGAGAAGCGATGGTGGGCCCATATTCCGACAAATGGTTAGAAGCCATGAAATCCGAGATAGGATCCATGTATCATAACAAAGCATGGACTTTGGTGGACTTGCCCAATGATCGGCAAGCCATTGAGATAAATGGATCTTTAAGAAGAAGATGGACGTGGACGGTAATATCACCGTCTATGAAGCTCGACTTGTGGCGAAGAGTTTTTCACAAGTTCAAGGAGTTGACTACGATGAGATTTTCTCATCCGTAGCGATGCTTAAGTTCGTCGAAATCATGTTAGCATAAGCTGCATTTATGAAATCTGGCAGATGGATGTCAAAACAAGTTTCCTTACCAGTTATCATAAGGAAAGGTTGTATGTGATACAATCAGAAAAGTTTTGTCAATCCTAAGGATGCTAAAAGGTATGCTAGCTCCAGCGATCCTTCTAAGGACTAGAGTAAGCATCTCGGAGTTGGAATATGCACTTTGATAAGATGATCAAAGATTTTGGGTTTATACAAAGTTTATGAGAAACTTGTATTTCCAAAGAAGTGAGTGGGAGCACTATAGAATTTCTGATGAGTATATGTTGTTGACATGTTGTTGATCAGAAATGATGTAGAATTTCTAGAAAGCATATAGGGTTATTTGAAAACTGTTTTTCAATGGAAAACCTGGATTAGGCTACTTGAACAATAAGCATCAAGATCTATAAGATAGATCAAAATGCTTAATAGTACTTTTAAATGAGCACGTACCTTGACATAATCTTGAAGGTGTTCAAGATGGATCAGTCAAAGAAGGAGTTCTTGCCTGAGTTGTAAGGTATGAAGTTAAGACTTAAAGCTCGACCACGGCAGAAGAAAGAGGAAGGAAGAAGGTCATCCCCTATGCTTTTATCATAGGCTCTCTACAGTATGCTATGCTGTGTACCGCACCTGAAGTGTGCCTTGCCATGAGTCAGTCAAGGGGTACAAGAGTGATCCAAGAATGGATCACAGGACAGCGGTCAAAGTTATCCTTAGTAACTAGTGGACTAAGGAATTTTCTCGATTGTGGAGGTGATAGAGAGTTCGACGTAAAGAGTTACGTTGATGCAAGCTTAACACCTATCTGGATAGCTCTGAGTAGAGATACTGGATACGTATAATGGAGCAACTTTTAATATAGCTCCAAGTAGAACAGTTATTTGGAATAGCTCCAAATAGAGCATGGTAGCTACATCTAGGAGATGACATAGAGATTTGTAAAGCACACACGGATCTAAAAGGTTCAGACCCGTTGACTATAACCTCTCTCACAAGCATAACATGATCAAACCCAGAACTCATCGAGTGTTAATCACATGGTAAATGTGAACTAGATTATTGACTCTAGTAAACTCTTTGGGTGTTAGTCACATGGGGATGTGACCTTGAGTGTTAATCACATATCGATGTGAACTAGATTATTGACTCTAGTGCAAGTGGGAGACTGTTGGAAATATGCCCTAGAGGCAATAATAAATTAGTTATTATTATATTTCCTTGTTCATGATAATTGTCTTTTATTCATGCTATAACTGTATTATCCGGAAATCGTAATACACGTGTGAATACATAGACCACAATATGTCCCTAGTGAGCCTCTAGTTGACTAGCTCGTTGTGATCAACAGATAGTCATGGTTTCCTGGCTATGGACATTGGATGTCATTGATAACGGGATCACATCATTAGGAGAATGATGTGATGGACAAGACCCAATCCTAAGCCTAGCACTAAGATCGTGTAGTTCGTTTGTTAGAGCTTTTCCAATGTCAAGTATCTCTTCCTTAGACCATGAGATCGTGTAACTCCCGGATACCGTAGGAGTGCTTTGGGTGTATCAAACGTCACAACGTAACTGGGTGACTATAAAGGTGCACTACAGGTATCTCCGAAAGTGTCTGTTGGGTTGACACAGATCGAGACTGAGATTTGTCACTCCGTGTAAGCGGAGAGGTATCTCTGGGCCCACTCGGTAGGACATCATCATATGCGCAATGTGACCAAGGAGTTGATCACGGGATGATGTGTTACGGAACGAGTAAAGAGACTTGCCGGTAACGAGATTGAACAAGGTATAAGGATACCGACGATCGAATCTCGGGCAAGTACAATACCGCTAGACAAAGGGAATTGTATACGGGATTGATTAAGTCCTTGACATCGTGGTTCATCCGATGAGATCATCGTGGAACATGTGGGAGCCATCAAGGGTATCCAGATCCCGCTGTTGGTTATTGACCGGAGAACGTCTCGGTCATGTCTACATGTCTCCCGAACCCGTAGGGTCTACACACTTAAGGTTCGATGACGCTAGGGTTATAAAGGAAGTTTGCATGTGGTTACCGAATGTTGTTCGGAGTCCCGGATGAGATCCCGGATGTCACGAGGAGTTCTGGAATGGTCCGGAGGTAAAGATTTATATATGGGAAGTCCTATTTTGGCCACCGGAAAATGTTCGGGATTTTTCGGTATTGTACCGGGAAGGTTCTAGAAGGTTCCGGAGTGGGGCCCACCTGCATGGGGGGACCCACATGAACGTGGGTAGTGGGGGGAAAGGCCCCACACCCCTGGTCAAGGCGCACCAAGGTCCCCCCTTAGAAGGAATAAGATCATATCCCAAAGGGATAAGATCAAGATCCCTAAAAAGGGGGGATAACAATCGGTGGGGAAGGAAATGATGTGATTTATTTCCTCCCACCTTAGCCAACGCCCCAATGGACTTGGAGGGCAAGAAACCAGCCCCCTCCACCCCTATATATAGTCGGGAGGCGCATGGGAGCTTCACCCTTGCCCCTGGCGCAGCCCTCCCCCTCTCCCAAGTCCTCCTCCTCTCCCGCGGTGCTTGGCGAAGCCCTGCAGGATTGCCACGCTCCTCCACCACCACCACGCCGTTGTGCTGCTGCTGGATGGAGTCTTCCTCAACCTCTCCCTCTCTCCTTGCTGGATCAAGGCATGGGAGACGTCGCCGGGCTGTACGTGTGTTGAACGCGGAGGTGCCGTCCGTTCGGCACTAGGATCTCCGGTGATTTGGATCACGACGAGTACGACTCCTTCAACCCCGTTCTCTTGAACGCTTCCGCTTAGAGATCTACAAGGGTATGTAGATGCACTCTCTTTCTACTCGTTGCTGGTCTCTCCATAGATAGATCTTGGTGATACGTAGGAAATTTTTTGAATTTCTGCTACGTTCCCCAACAGGCATCCCCTCTTTCGTCTTCGACTATCGGTAACTTTACTTGGAGCTATATTTTTATTCGCCACATGATATGTGTTTTGCTTGGAGCGTCTTGTATGATATTAGTATTTGATTTTTAGTTTACCACAATCATCCTTGCTGTACACACCTTTTGGGAGAAACCCACTTGATTGGAATTTATTAGAATACTCTATGTGCTTCACTTATATCTTTTGAGCTAGATAGTTTTGCTCTAGTGCTTCACTTAAATCTTTTAGAGCACGGCGGTGGCTTGATTTTGTAGAAATTGTTAATATCTCATGCTTCACTTATATTATTTTGAGAGTCTCTTAGAAAAGCATGGTATTTGCTATGGTTATAAAATTGGTCCTAGAATGATGAGCATCCAAGTTGGGTATAATAAAAACTATCATAGGAAGTGAATTGGATGCTATGATCAATTTGATACTTGATAATTGCTTTGAGATATGGAGGTGGTGATATTATAGTCATGCTAGTTGGGTGATTATGAATTTAAAGAATACTTGTGTTGAAGTTAGCAAGTCCCGTAGGGTGCACGTATGGTAAAAGTTGTGTAACAAATTTATTGCATGGGGTGCTCTTTTGATTGCCTTCCCTTGAGTGGAGGTCGGGGGCGCGCGATGGTTAACTCCTACCAACCTCCCCCCTAGGAGCATGCGTAGTAGTACTTTGCTTCGAGGTCTAATAAAACTTTTGCAATACGTATATGAGTTCTTTATGACTAATGTGAGTCCATGGATTATACGCACTTTTACCTTTCCATCATTGCTAGCCTCTTCAGTACCGTGCATTGCCCTTTCTCACCTTGAGAGTTGGTGCAAACTTCGCCGGGGCATCCAAACCCCGTGATACGATATGCTCTATCACACATACACCTCCTTATATCTTCCTATAAACAGCCACCATACCTACCTATTATGGCATTTCCATAGCCATTTTGAGATATATTGCCATGCAACTTTCCACCATTCTGTTTATCATGACACGCATCATCATTGTCATATTGCCTTGCATGATCATGTAGTTGACATCGTATTTGTGGCAAAGCCACCATGCATAATTTTTCATACATGTCACTCTTGATTCATTGCCCATCCCGGTACACCGCCGGAGGCATTCATATAGAGTCATATCTTGTTCCACTTTTGAGTTGTAATTCATGAGTTGTAAATAAATAGAAGTGTGATGATCATCATTATTAGAGCATTGTCCCCAAATAAAAAAATAAAGGCCAAAAAGAAAAAAAAAGGGCCAAAGAAAAAAAAAGAAAAAGAAAAAAAGGCCAAAAGAAAAAAAGAAAGGCCCAAAAAGAAAAGAAAAAAAGAAGAAAAAGAAAATAAAAAAGGGGGCAATGTTACTATCCTTTTCCACACTTGTGCTTCAAAGTAGCACCATGTTCTTCATATAGAAAGTCTTTTATGTTGTCACTTTCATATACTAGTGGGAATTTTCATTATAGAACTTGGCTTGTATATTCCTGCGATGGGCTTCCTCAAAATGCCCTAGGTCTTCATGAGCAAGCAAGCTGGATGCACACCCACTTAGTTTCTTTTGTTGAGCTTTCATACATTTATAGCTCTAGTGCATCCGTTGCATGGCAATCCCTACTCCTCATGCTGACATCAATTGATGGGCATCTCCATAACCCGTTGATTAGCCTCGTCAATGTGAGACTTTCTCTCATTTTGTCTTCTCCACACAACCTCCATCATCATATTCTATTCCACCCATAGTGCTATATCCATGGCTCACGCTCATGTATTGCGTGAGAGTTGAAAAAGGCCGAAGCGCGTTAAAAAGTATGAACCAATTGCTTGGCTGAAATCGGGGTTGTTCTTGATGGGAGTATTTTGTGTGATGAAAATGAAACATATCCTAACTATATGATTTTGTAGGGATGAACCTTCTAATGTCATGTTATTTTGAGAAGACATGATTGCCTAGTTAGTATGCTTGAAGTATTACTATTTCTTATGTCAATATGAACTTTTATTTTGAATCATTTGGATCTGAACATTCATGCCACAATAAAGAAAATTACATTGAGAATTATGCTAGGTAGCATTCCACATGAAAAATTCTGTTTTTATCATTTACCTACTCGAGGACGAGCAGGAATTAAGCTTGGGGATGCTTGATACGTCTCCAACGTATCTATAATTTTTGATTGTTCCATGCTATTATATTACCCGTTTTGGATGTTTATGGGCTTTACTTTACACTTTTATATCATTTTTGGGACTAACCTACTAACCGGAGGCCCAGCCCGAATTACTGTTTTTTTTTGCCTATTTCAGTGTTTCGAAGGAAAGGAATATCAAACGGAGTCCAAACAGAATGAAACCTTCGGGAGCGATCTTTTTGGAACAAACGTGATCCAGGGGACTTGGAGTGGACGTCAAGCAACAGAGGAGGCGGCCACGAGGGTGCCCGGTGCGCGCCCTAGGGCTGGGCGTGCCCCCCACCGTCGTGGGCCCCTCTAGCGTCCACTGACCTACTTCTTCCTCCTATATATATACCCATGTACCCCGAAAACATCCAAGAGCACCACGAAAAACTATTTCCACCGCCGCAACCTTCTGTATCCGCGAGATCCTATCTTGGAGCCTTCACCGGCACTCCACCGGAGGGGAAATCGACCATGGAGGGCCTCTACATCATCTCCAAGGCCCTTCTGATGAGTTGTGAGTAGTTTACCATAGACCTTCGGGTCCATAGTTATTAGCTAGATGGCTTCTTCTCTCTCTTTGAATCTCAATACAAAGTTCTCCTCGATTTTCTTGGAGATCTATTCGATGTAACTCTTTTAGCGGTGTATTTGTCGAGATCCGATGAATTGTGGGTTTATGATCAAGTTTATCTATGAGAAATATTTGAATCTCCTCTGAATTCTTTTATGTGTGATTAAGTTATCTTTGCAAGTCTCTTCGGATTATCAGTTTGGTTTGGCCTACTAGATTGGTCTTTCTTGCAATGGGAGAAGTGCTTAGCTTTGGGTTCAATCTTGTGGTGTCCTTTCCCAGTGCCAGCTGGGGCAGCAAGGCACGTATTGTCTTGTTGCCATCGTGGATAAAAAGAAGGGGTGTATATCATATTGCTTGAGTTTATCCCTCTACATCATGTCATCTTTCTTAATGCATTACTCTGTTCTTTATGAACTTAATACTCTATATGCAGGCAGGAGTCGGTCGATGTGTGGAGTAATAGTAGTAGATGCAGGCAGGAGTCGATCTACTTGTCACGGACATGATGCCTATATACATGATCATGCCTAGATAATCTCATAACTATGCGCTTTTCTATCAATTGCTCGACAGTAATTTGTACACCCACCGTAATACTTATGCTATCTTGAGAGAAGCCACTAGTGAAACCTATGGCCCCCGGGTCTATCTTTTATCATATAAGTTTTCCATCTTCTTTTATTTGCATCTTTACTTTTCCAATCTCTATCATAAAAAACCAAAAATATTTATCTTATCTTATTATCTCTATCAGATCTCACTTTCGCAAGTGGCCGTGAAGGGATTGACAACCCCTTTATTGCATTGGTTGCGAGGTTCTTGTTTGTTTGTGTAGGTGCGTGGGACTTTTGAGGAGTCTCCTACTGGATTGATACCTTGGTTCTCAAAAACTGAGGGAAATACTTACGCTACTTTGCTGCATCACCCTTTCCTCTTCAAGGAAAACCAACACAAGCTCAAGACGTATCAAACATCTCCATGTTGATCATATTTACTATATGACTCATGTTCAACCTTTTGGTCTCCAGTGTTCCAAGACCATGTCTGTACATGTTAGGTTCATCAAGTTTATCCCAAGTATTCTACTTGTGCAAAAACTGGCTTACACCCGTTGTATGTGAACGTAGAGTCTATCACACCCAATCATCATGAGGTGCTTCGAAACGACAAACTTTAGCAACGGTGCATACTCGGGGAGAACACTTTTATCTTGAAATTAATTAAAGGGATCATCTTATAATGTTACCATCATTCTAAGCAAAATAAGATGCATAAAGTATAAACATCACATGGAATTAAAATATGTGACATGATATGTCCATCATCAACTTGTGCTTTTGATATCCATCTCCAAAGCATCGGCATGATCTCCATCGTCACCGGCTCGACACCTTGATCTCCATCGTAGCGTCGGGGTCGTCTCGCCAACTATTGCTTCTACTGAAGGAATATGCCCTAGAGGGCAATAATAAAGTTGTTATTTATATTTCCTTATATCATGATAAATGTTTATTATTCATGCTAGAATTGTATTAACCGGAAACTTAGTACATGTGTGAATACATAGACAAACATACTGTCCCTAGCATGCCTCTACTTGACTAGCTCATTAATCAAAGATGGTTATGTTTCCTAACCATAGACATGTGTTGTCATTTGATGAACTGGATCACATCATTGGGAGAATAATGTGATGGACAAGACCCATCCGTTAGCTTAGCATTATGATCGTTACAGTTTCATTGCTACTGCTTTCTTCATGACTTATACATGTTCCTTAGACTATGAGATTACGCAACTCCTGAATACCAGAGGAACACCTTGTGTGCTATCAAACATCACAATGTAACTGGGTGATTATAAAGATGCTCTATAGGTGTCTCCGAAGGTTTTTGTTGGGTTGGCATAGATCAAGATTAGGATTTTTCACTCCGTGTTTCGGAGAGGTATCTCTGGGCCCTCTCGGTAATGCTCATCACTATAAGCCTTGCAAGCAATGCGACTAATGAGTTAGTTGTGGAATGAAGTATTACAGAACGAGTAAAGAGACTTGCCGGTAATGAGATTGAACTAGGTATGATGATACCGACGATCAAATCTCGGGCAAGTAACATACCGATGACAAAGGGAACAACGTATGGTGTTATGCGGTTTGACCGATAAAGATCTTCGTAGAATATGTAGGAGCCAATATGAGCATCCAGGTTCTGCTATTGGTTATTGATCGAAGATGTGTCTCGATCATGTCTACATAGTTCTCAAACCCATAGGGTCAGCACGCTTAACGTTCGATGATGATTTGTATTATGAGTTATGTGTTTTTGATGACTAAAGTTTGTTCGGAGTCCCGGATGAGATCACGGACGTGACGAGGAGTCTCGAAATGACCGATACATAAAGATTGATATATTGGACCATGTTATTCGGACACCGGATAGGTTTCGAGTGGTTTCGGATAAAAACGGAGTGTGAGAGGGGTTACCGGAACCCCCCGGGGAAGCAATGGGCCAACATGGGGCATAGGGGAGAGAGAGGACAGCCCACATAGGGGAGGCGCCCCCCCCCCATGGGGAGTCCGAATAGGAGAAGGGAAGGGGCGCGGCCCCCCTTTCCCTCTCCCTCTCCCTTCCTTTCCCTCTTCCACCAGGTGGAATCCTACTAGGACTTGGAGTCCTAGTAGGACTCCCTTCTCCTAGCGCACCCTGCAAGGGCCGGCCGGCCTCCCCCTCTCCTCCTTTATATACGGGGGTGTCGGTGTCAAAACCGGCGGATCTCGGGTAGGGGGTCCCGAACTGTGCGTCTAGGCGGATGGTAACAGGGGACGAGGGACACGATGTTTTACCCAGGTTCGGGCCCTCTCGATGGAGGTAAAACCCTACGTCCTGCTTGATTAATATTGATGATATGGGTAGTACAAGAGTGGATCTACCACGAGATCAAGGAGGCTAAACCCTAAAGCTAGCCTATGGTATGATTGTTGTAATGTAGTTGTGTCCTACGGACTAAAGCCCTCCGGTTTATATAGACACCGGAGGAGGCTAGGGTTACATAGAGTCGGTTACAATGGTAGGAGATCTACATATCCGTATCGCCAAGCTTTCCTTCCACGCCAAGGAAAGTCCCATCCGAACACGGGACAGAGTCTTCAATCTTGTATCTTCGTAGTCTTGGAGTCCGGCGGACGATGATAGTCCGGCTGTCCGCACACCCCCTAGTCCAGGACTCCCTCAGTAGCCCCTGAACCAGGCTTCAATGACGATAAGTCCGGCGCGCATAATGTTCGGCATTGCAAGGCGGGTTCCTTCCTTGAATAATCCAGAGAAGATCATGAACACCAGAATAGTGTCCGGCTCTGCAAAATAAATTCCACATTCCACCGTAGAGAGAATAAAATGTACACCAGTCCAATCTGTTGACGTATTATGCGGCGTGACATCACACCGCTACCAAGCCTTTGTTTGAATCGTTTTTTACTATACCACCTCAGCACGTTTAGCGAAGCGGTTTCCTTGGCACGTCTTGTCGAAGCAGAGATCGTGTTCCCCTTATTCCGGGATTCCCATCAATACAGACGTGGGTAACCCAACCGCGCCATTGATGGTGGCGCTTGGGAGATAAGCGAGTTTTATCAGGCCAGTGGGGACGCATAGTTTTCGTCCGCCTATATATAAGGGATAAGGATTTACCTTCTCACCTACGCCTTCTTCCTCCTTTGCTTATCCATCTCCGCGTACTCAAGCTCCAACGCCCAAGCTCGCGCATCTCGCCCCAACCTTCCCCGAATATGTCCGGAGCAGGAGGCAAATGGTTGGCCTCTACCGTTAAGGAGGAGCACATCACCAAACTGCGCAGCGCCGGATACCTTTCCGGCGATATCGCGCATCGGCTGCCCGACGAGGGGCAGCTCATCCCTACCCCTGGGCCCCATGAGAGGGTCGTCTTCCTCCCCCACTTCCTCCGCGGACTGGGCTTTCCACTGCACCCATTTGTCCGGGGGATCATGTTTTACTACGGCCTGGATTTCCACGATCTGGCACCGAACTTCATCCTCAACATCTCGGCGTTTATCGTCGTGTGCGAGGCCTTCCTCTGCATTCGGCCCCACTTCGGCCTGTGGCTCAAGACCTTCAACGTCAAGCCGAAGGTTGTGAAGGGCACTCAAGCGGAATGCGGAGGCGCCATGTTGGGCAAGTTGCCTCCTTTGGCTCGAAGGGGCCTTCGTGGACTCCATCAAGGGGTGGCAATCGAGGTGGTTCTACATCACCGAGCCGCGCAAGCCCACATGGGCGGCGGCCCCCGAGTTTAGATCTAGCGTCCCCACGCAGCTCACCTCCTGGAAAGAGAAGGGCTTGTTGTGGGGCAATCCGAAGGAGCTGACAGGACTCCGAGCCTGCATCCAGAAGCTGGTGAGCGGTAAGCTCAGGCTCGTCAACGTGGTCCAAGTCATGCTCATCCGCCGGATCCTCCCATGCCAAGAACGGGCATTCAATCTGTGGGAGTTTAATCCGGAACAGCACCAGGCGCTAAGCGGGCTCTTCGATACGACATACAAAGGCGCCTGGAGGGTGCTGTTTAAGGGCACCGAAGCCCTCGCATCCGCGACAGAAGATCGTGGATTTCGCTCGCAGCATCCGGCTGACGAGGTAAGTGATTCAACCCCTTTACGGGACACTTGTGGTAATCAAATTGATTCTAGAGGGGTTACATTCTGTCTTTTCCTTTGACAGGAATGGATGGAGAAGGCCAAGTAGGTCATCAGCCCGGCTCCCATGCCAAAAGACCCAGAGAACGCCCGATTAGCAGGGCTGCTGGTTCCAGCACCGCACGTGGTGCCATAGAAGAAGGCCAAGAAGGTGGCTGCGGGGACTCGAAAGAGTTCCCGCAATCAGGCGTCTGACGACGAGGCGTACTCCTCCCCCGAAGACGAGGAGGAGGAGTACTCTCTCCCGGAGGAGGGAGAGAAGAAGAGGAAGGCTTCCCCAATAGGGGAGGCCGAAGGGTCCAAGAGGGGGAGGACTATCCCCCCGGACAGTTTCGCCAACACCACCGTTGGCGAGGATGAGTGGCCTCCAAGGGCCAGGCGTCCGGCAAGATCGTAAGTATCTGGATCCTTTATATGCAATTTCTTTCGTGTCGCGTAGTGTCCTTAATGCCGCATTCTGTCCGTAGTCCGGCCGATGACGATCTCCCCGACTCATCGAGTGGGTCGTTGGCCCCGTCGGATGTGGATTCACTTCCGACTGCCTCTACCCCACGCGCCGACGAGGACGCCGAGGTGGGATCCCAGAGAGGGACCCATCAGGAGGAGGCTCCGGAGGCGCCGTCAGGCAGCCTCCCGAACTTTGCGCCAGACTATACATCGGAACCTGTAGTGGTTCCAGAGTCCGGCAAGCGGCCCCTTCGAAAGAAGGGCAAGACCGTGACACTGGCGACCTCCGTCCAACCGGAGGCGCCGGATAACTTGCTGGAAGCGCTTAAAGGCGCTTCCATCGAGGAAGAACACCGTACTATCATGAGTGCGGTGATTCAAAAGGTTCAGCTTGCTAAAAGCAGGCTGACCGAAGCCTGCAGCAGCCTTCTAACAGGCTTTGAGGTAAGAAGTTAAAATTATGTAATGTAATACCGCATAGACAGTAGCCCCTGATGCTCAGTTCGGTGTTCGGAAAAGAAAAGCCGGACTGAGGATCTAACAAGATATGCGCAGGGTTGCTTAAAATATGTCAATATGGGTTTGCAGGCTGCGCTGCTGACCTCTGCCGCACTATCGGCGGAGGTCGATGTGTTGAAAAAGGATCTCGAGCGGTCCGAGCAAGAGCTCGGCCATGCCAAGAATCAGCTCGAGGACAAAGAAGGTGAGTCACACCTCTTTTAAATGGTTACCTTACAGAAAAGGATTTTGGTTGCAATAAAATTAACAAGGATAATGTGGGTATCGCAGGGGCCACGAACGAGGTGGCAGCCCTGAAGGAGGCTGTGTCTGCGGCCAAACGCCGTGCGGCCGCGGAGCGGGAAGAGCGAGAGAAGCAGGAGGCACGGGTGGCGGAAGTACGGCAAGAGCTCCAGGCTCTCATGGAGAAACATGAGAGTTTGGAGCGTGACTCCAAGACTCGAGAGTCCGAGCTTGCCTCGGCTCTCGAAAGTGCCAAATCCGCCAAGGCCGAGGCCCATAAGGCCCTTCAGGAGGTTGAAGATGTAAAGAAGATAGCGGCGGGTAAGGCATTTTTCATGCAAAGCAAGCATGTTAATGTAAAATACCTGACACTTACCCGCATTCGGAGCTCTCCAGGGGTGTTTGTAGATCTGCCGCGTAGTGTGTCCGATGCCGCCGCATTCTATCGTGGCGAGGAGGGGAGCTCAACGGAAAAAGTCTTCTGGTCTCAGTACGCTGAGGCCGGACACCCGGTGCCCCCAAGCGACCAGCTGAAGCAGTTGGTCGAACTCCACAATGTAGCTGAGGAGGCCATGAAGGGCCTTATAGTCCGACTGTGGCCTGGACAGGCCATGCCTGGGAGCTACTTTGGCCTCGTGCGGTGGCTGGTGGGTGCATGCCCCTGGGTGGAGGCCATCAAGCGCTCCGCCTGTATTGAAGGTGCTCGTCGGGCCCTTGCCCACACAAAGGTGCATTGGGGCAGGTTGGATGCGGAGAAGCTTCTAACGGACCCACCGCCACCGGGCAAGGAGTATCGTACGCCTGAAATGTATTATAAAACTGTCCTGAAGGGAGCCCGCGATATTGCGGATGAGTGCCCCAGAAATGTAATCTTTGAGTAGACTCGCTATGTATTATCCTTTGCGCTGAGACTTTGTTCATGTGCGCATTAAGCAACGCTTGTTTAATTTAAAATATTACCTTCTGTGCGGCCGTATATAAAATCTGAGAGATGGCAAGTCGTTGGCTTCAGCCCCCAAGCCACGAGTGCTGGGGTGTTCGGGATAACTTGAGCGCTCTTGTTCCCATTTTTGGGTCCATCTAGGGAGGCGCTCAACACAGCGAACAAGGCAACCGGACTTATAATGCTTGAACACTCTCACTTAGCCATAGAATTCTATAATTTTAAATTTCGGCGAACCCCTAGTATTCGGAAGGCCGAATCCGGGGCGCTATCCATGCCTTCGTCGGACATAGTCCGGAACTTCGCTCGAAGTGGCATGAGTCTTTAAGGACCCGAAAAAACCTCTCGAACAGCGACCAGTCTCTCGCCTTATCATGCCAGTCAGTTTTAGCTTTCTCCACTGAGGCGCTCGCCCGGCTCAACCGGGGCGCAATCACAGTGGTTCTCCCAGTGCCACCTTAGCCGACGGAACGGAACGTAAGGCACCAAAACGTGGGAGCCGGGCAAACCCAACTATTGACCCAAGACATGATTCGGAGCCGATTCATATAATGCTATAAGTTCGGGGTGCCGCACTTGTGAAAGTGTTCGGACTTATCACACCATACTGCGGGGAACACAAGCCCCTAGTGTATTCGGCCGTACCAAAATGTACGGGTGCAAGATGTCTTGTAATGAACCTATATATATAAAGGGTAACGTAATTGCAGTCGAAAAGTGTTGCATTATTTATTAAAGGAAGTCTGCTATAAGTGCGGACTGATACAAATAGTGCGGTAAGCAAGGGATGTGGACTAAGTAAACATGTCCCCCTCCAGGGGTGAGCCGCGGATTTGGTGTATATAATCGAATTTAATGCTCAAAATTGAGACCACCTGAGTGTTCGTCGCGGCCTTCTTTCGTCCCTGACTGTTGCATCACGAGTTCGGCAGGTTTGCCGCCGGACAGGGCCTCTGGTTACCGGAGTCCTGTGTACATAAAGAAGGAAAATAATAAATAAAAAAGGGGGCACACTTGCAAGCCCCTGGTGTGGTCAAACCGCACTCTGGGTCCATTGCGATCGTGCCCCTACCCCTGCGCCCATGGTATCTCCAAAGCGTAATGATGTACGCGGAGTGTTATTCTTGCGATCATGCATGGGCGGGGGTCGGGGCCGCATTGCTACGCGTGCTCTGATCACGCCAGGTGGTCTTGGTTGGTATTGCTTCGGGCGCGTTTTGCTGTATCCGGCCGTTTAATGGCCGGACTCGAGAATTGCCTTAAGAGGCTGCTCTGTACTTCTGCCGCGAGAGCCGCTGTATGTTCCTCCGTTCGGAGGGAGCATTCTGTATTCCCGTTGACCGTGATGACCCCGCGAGGACTTGGCATCTTGAGCTTGAGGTATGCATAATGCGGCACCGCGTTGAATTTAGCAAACGCGGTTCGTCCGAGCAGAGCGTGATAGCCGCTGCGAAACGGGACTATGTCGAAGATTAACTCCTTGCTCCGGAAATTGTCCGGGGATCCGAAGACCACTTCCAGTGTTACTGAGCCTGTACAGTTGGCTTCCACACCTGGTATGACACCTTTAAAGGTTGTCTTTGTAGGTTTAATCCTTGAGGGGTCTATGCCCATTTTGCGCACTGTATCCTGATAAAGCAGGTTCAGGCTGCTACCGCCGTCCATCAGGACTCTCGTGATGTGAAATCTATCGACGATTGGGTCTAAAACCAATGCGGCGAATCCGCCATGGCGTATGCTGGTCGGATGGTCTCTTCAATCGAAAGTGATCGGACAAGAGGACCATGGATTGAACTTCGGGGCGACTGGCTCCATCGCATAGACGTCCCTTAGTGCGCGCTTCCTCTCCCTCTTGGGTATATGGGTTGCGTAAATCATGTTCACCGTCTGCACTTGTGGGGGAAAACCCTTCTGTCCTCTACTGTTCGGCGGTCGGGTCTCCTCCTCGTCATCGCTGTTTAGCCCCTTGTCATTGTTTTCGGTGATGAACTTGCCTGCCTGTTTGAACACCCAGCAATCTCTATTAGTGTGATTGGCTGGTTTTTCAGGGGTGCCATGTATCTGGCATAAGCGGTCAAGTATTCGGTCCAAATTGGACGGACCCGGAGTGGTTCTTTTGAATGGCTTCTTCCGTTGACCGGGTTTAGAGCCTCGGAATCCGGCGTTGACTGCCGTATCCTCCTTGTCGTCGCCGTTAATGCGGCGTTTGTTTTTATTTTGACGTGACCTGCCGTTGTTGTCCTTAGTATCCGGACTGCCAGAATTTTTACGGAGGTTGTTGCTGCGAGCTAGCCAGCTATCCTCTCCCGCGCAGAAGCGGGTCATTAATGATGTGAGGGCTGCCATAGATTTCGGCTTTTCCTGTCCCAGGTGCCGGGCTAGCCATTCGTCGCGGATGTTATGCTTGAAGGCTGCAAGGGCCTCTGCATCCGGACAGTCGACGATTTGATTTTTCTTCGTCAAGAACCGTGTCCAGAATTGTCTGGCCGATTCGTCTGGCTGCTGAATGATGTGGCTTAGGTCATCGGCGTCTGGTGGTCGCACATAGGTGCCTTGGAAGTTATCAAGGAATGCGGCCTCCAGGTCTTCCCAACACCCAATTGACTCTGCAGGCAAGCTGTTAAGCCAATGCCGAGCTGGTCCTTTAAGCTTGAGTGGGAGATACTTGATGGCGTGGAGATCGTCGTCGCGGGCCATATGAATGTGGAGAAGATAATCCTCGATCCAAACCGCGGGGTCTGTTGTGCCATCGTAGGATTCAATGTTTACGGGTTTAAACCCTTCGGGGATTTGATGATCCATTACTTCGTCAGTGAAGCATAGTGGGTGTGCGGCGCCTCTGTATTGAGCAATATCACGACGCAGCTCGAGAGAGCGCTGTCTGCCGAATTCGGCCCGGCCGGGGTTATTATATCTGGTACGACGGTATTCGTCATGGGTCGTGGGGCGCCCACGTGATCCGTAGATGGATCTGGATTGCCTTGCTTTGTCCTCCAATATATCTCGCAAGTCCGGCGCGTTCCCTCTTGGCTTCGTACTTTTGGAGCGATGCCGGGGTACTATCTTGGCTGGGGGCCTGGATGCCTCTCTGTCACGACCGCGGGGTGGTCGGTCAGCCGTATCGTGCGCTGGTGATGGAGGTATATATGCTTCCTCCTCTAATCGGGGGAGCAGCTTGCGTCTTGGATAGCTTTTGGAGGGGCGTTCGAGTTTATACTCTTCGGCCGCGAGGACCTCGGTCCATCGATCGGCCAGCAGGTCCTGATCAGCTTGAAGCTGCTGCTGCTTTTTCTTTAGGCTGTTTACCGTGGCGATAAGCCTGCGTTTAAAACGCTCTTGTTCGACGGGATCCTCGGGCACGACGAATTCGTCATCGTTGAGGCTTGCCTCATCTTCGGAGGGAGGCATATAGTTGTAATACTCAACCTCTTCGTCCGCCGCCCTCTCCTGAGGGCTTGCTTCTGCATCCTCCTGCGCCGAGTCTTGCTGGAGGGGGTTGTCTTCGGCACTTTCTGGGGTATTATTATCTCCTGTGCCAGAATCTCCATTCTTGCTGTGGCAGGATTTAGAGCGGCGCCACTGATGCCGGCGCTTGGGCTATTTCTTTAAAGAATCTGCCTCCGCTGTTTCCTCATCGTCCCCATCTTTTGGGGTATCCACCATGTATATGTCATATGACGAGGTGGTCTTCCAGTGCCCTGTAGGCGCTGGTTCCTGTTCGTCTCCGGCATCGTCGTCCATAGCGTCGATGTCTTCGGAGTCGTAGTCCAGCATGTCGGTTAGATCGTCGACAGTGGCTACAAAGTGGGTGGTGGGTGGGCTCTGAATTTCTTTGTCGTCCGCATCCCAACCATCCTGGCCATAGTCCGGCCAGGGCTCTCCTGATAACGAGAGATGCTTTAGTGAATTCAGGATGTCGCCAAAAGGCGAGTATTGGAAGATGTCCGTGGCGGTGAATTCCATAACCGGCGCCCAATCCGGTTTGATTGGTAAGGGCGTGGGAGGTTCGGAGTCCGGCAAGGAGTCCGGCACCTCGGAATCACGAGTTTTGCGAGGGACAAAATTAGTGTTCGGTTCCATCGCCGTAGCAGTTGAAGCCCCCGAGGCGGCGTCCATCCACCGATCCTCTATCTGGGCAGTCTGCTCCGGACCAATGGCCGGAGCGGATTCGTGTGCGGCCACCAAGGCACTGTTGGGCGGCAGAGCTAGATCATGCCCATCGCAACAGTGCGGCGCGCTTGGATGTGGCTCGGGTCCATCGAAGATCAAGTCTCCGTGGACATCGGCCGTGAAGTTTAGGCTTCTGAATCTGACCTGACGGCCAGGGGAGTAGCTTTCGATCTGCTCCAGATGGCCAAACGAATTAGCCCGCAGTGCGAAGCCGCCGAATACGAAGATCTATCCGGGGAGAAAAGTCTCACCCTGGACAGCGTCGTTGGTTGAAGATGCCATCGGGCCTATTGGTGACGACACAGAGGAACTCTCAATGAAAGCACCAATGTCGGTGTCAAAACCGGCGGATCTCGGGTAGGGGGTCCCGAACTGTGCGTCTAGGCGGATGGTAACAGGGGACGAGGGACACGATGTTTTACCCAGGTTCGGGCCCTCTCGATGGAGGTAAAACTCTACGTCCTGCTTGATTAATATTGATGATATGGGTAGTACAAGAGTGGATCTACCACGAGATCAAGGAGGCTAAACCCTAAAGCTAGCCTATGGTATGATTGGTGTAATGTATGTTGTGTCCTACGGACTAAAGCCCTTCGGTTTATATAGACACCAGAGGAGGCTAGGGTTACACAGAGTCGGTTACAATGGTAGGAGATCTACATATCCGTATCGCCAAGCTTGCCTTCCACGCCAAGGAAAGTCCCATCCGGACACGGGACGGAGTCTTCAATCTTGTATCTTCGTAGTCTTGGAGTCCGGCGGACGATGATAGTCTGGCTGTCCGGACACCCCCTAGTCCAGGACTCCCTCAGGGGGCAAGGGGGCACCCCAAAGCACAACAGTTGTTCTCTTAGCCGTGTGCGGTGCCCCCCTCCACAGTTTAACACCTTGGTCATATCGTCGTAGTGCTTAGGCGAAGCCCTACGCTGGTAACATCATCAACACCGTCGCCACGCTGTCATGCTGACGGAACTCTCCCTCGCCCTCAACTGGATCAAGAGCTCGAGGGACGTCATCATGCTGAACATGTGCTGAACACGGAGGTGTCGTACGTTCGGTACTTGGATCGGTTGGATCGTGAAGACGTTCGACTACATCAACCGCATTACTAAACGCTTCCGCTTTCGGTCTACGAGGGTACGTGGACACACTCTCCCCTCTCGTTGCTATGCATCTCCTAGATAGATCTTGCATGATCGTAGGAATTTTTTTTGAATTACTATGTTCCCCAACATCTACATCTATTGCTAACGCATAGCGATAAAGTAAAGCAATTATATGGTGCTTGCATTTCATACAATAAATATTACACAACCCTAAGGCTCCTGACAGTTGTCGATATTAAAAAACATGATCATCTCATACAACAACGTATATCACATCACGTCTTGACCATATCACATCACAACATACCTTGCAAAAACAAGTTAGACATCCTCTACTTTGTTGTTGCAAGTTTTATGTGGCGGCTACGGGCAACTAGCAAGAACCATTCTTTCCTACGCAAAACCACAACGGTGATTTATAAAGTTTGTTGTTTTAACCTTCTTCAAGGACCAGCCATAGCCAAATTTGATTCAACTACAGTAGGAGAAACAGACACCCGCCAGCCACCTTTATGCAAAACAAGTTGCATGTCAATCGGTGGAACCGGTCTCATGTACGTGGACATGTAAGGCTGGTCCGGGCCGCTTCATCCCACTATGCCGCCGAATCAAAATAAGAAGTTGGTGGTAAGCAGTATGAACATCACCGCCCACAACTCTTTTGTGTTCTACTCGTGCATATCATCTACGCATAGACCTGTGATTCCACTCTTGGGGAACGTTGCATGGAAAAAAATTCTACGCACATGCAAGATCTATCCATGGAGATGCATAGCTACGGGAGGAGGAGAGCATCTTCATACCCTTGATGATCACTAAGAGGAAGCGTTTATCAACGCAGTTGATGTAGTCGTACACCTTCATGATTCGTCCCGATCAAGTACCGAAAGTATGGCACCTCTGCATTCAGCACACGTTCAACTCGATGACATCCTCGCCTTCTTGATCCAGCAAGAGGGGCGAAGTAGTAGATGAGTTCTGGCAGCACGATGGTGTGGTGACGGTGGTGGTGAAGAACAATCTCCGCAGGGCTTTGCCAAGCACACAATGGAAACTAGACGGAGGATAAACTAGATGGGACGGGGTTGCCAGCACATGGCTTGGTGATTCTTGACGTGTTCCGGGTGCTAGCCCTGCCCCTCTATTTATATGTTGAGCCCTGGGGTCGTAACTTGGAGAAAGAGCCTCCCCAAAGTCAGTTTAGCCTGCAAGGCAAGAGTCCTTCTCGGACTCCAGGACCATATGCCAGGGTCCCTGGCATCTGGCCCCCGGCCTCCGCAAAACTTCCTTTTGCACATTCCAAAAGCCTCGCGGGCTTTACCCCTTGGCCCAAATAAAGTGTTCTCGTACCCGAACATTTCGAGAAACATCTGAAACTCCTTTCGGTGAATTCCAAAACCCTTTCGGAGACTAAACACTATTATCCCATATATCAATCTTTACCTCCAGACTATTCCGGAGTTCCTCGTCATGTCCGTGATCTCATCCAGGACTTCGAACAACATTTAGTCACCAACATACATAACTCATATAATATTATATCGTCAACTAACATTAAGCGTGCGGACCCTATGGGTTCGAAAATGATGTAGACATGACCGATACGCTTCTCCAGTCAATAACCAATAGCGGGACCTGGATGCCCATATTGGTTCCTACATATTCCACGAAAATCTTTACCAGTCGAACCTTTATGACATCATACGTAGTTCTCTTTGTCTGTCGGTATGTTACTTGCCCGAGATTCGATTGTCGGTATCTCCATACCTAGTTTAATCTTGCCATCGACAAGTCTCTTTACTCGTTCCGTAATACATCATCATGTAACTAACTCCTTAGTCACTTTGCTTGCGAGCTTCTTGTGATGTTGTATTACCGAGAGGGCCTAGAGACACCTCTCCGTCATACGGACTGACAAATCCCAATCTCAATCGATGCCAACTCAACAGACACCTTCGGAGATACCTGTAGAGCACCTTTATGATCACCCAGTTACATTGTGACGTTTGATGGCACATAAGGCATTCCTCCGGAGTCCGGGAGTTGCACGATCTCATGGTTGAAGAAACATGTATTTGACATTGAGAAAGGAGTAGCAATAAACTGAACTATCATATGCTATGCTAACGGCTAGGTCTTGTCCATCACATCATTCTCCTAATGACGTGATCCCGTTATCAAGTTACAACACATGTCAATGGTTAGGAAACCTTAACCATCTTTTGATCAATGAGCTAGTCTAGTAGAGGATCACTAGGGACACGGTGTTGTCTATGTATCCACACATGTAGCTGAGTTTCCGATCAATGAAATTCTAGCATAGATAATAGAAGTTCGGAAATGTTAACGCCCACACGTATGGGCGTTGACCATCTTGACCACACGCATCCATCACCGTCCAGTACTATATGCATGAATCTTGGCACAATCTGGCCGGTTTTCTGTACCACGTAGGACAAGGCACGTGTGTGTTGTGTGACATAGTTCGCCCGCACGTTGGTTGCCCCCCCCCCCCCCCCCCGCGCGCGGTCAGCGGTTGATGCTACGTCTTGAGCTTGCTTTGGTTTTCCTCGAAGAGGAGAGGGTGATGCAGCAATAGTAGTGTAAGTATTTCCCTCAGTTTTTGACAACCAAGGTATCAATCCAGTAGGAGGCTCCCCAAAAGTCCCACGCACCTACACAAACAAACCGAGAACTCGCAACCAACGTGATAAAGGGGTTGTCAATCCCTTCACGGCCACTTGCGAAAGTGAAATCTAATAAAGATAGTATGATAAGATAAATATATTTTTGGTATTTTATAATATAGATGCAAAAAGTAAAGATGCAAATAAAGGTAGATTGAAAGCAAATATGATAAGAGATAGACCCGGGGGCCATAGGTTTCACTAGAGGCTTCTCTCAAGATAGCATAAGTATTAAGGTGGGTGAACAAATTACTGTCGAGCAATTGATAGAAAAGCGCATAGTTATGAGATTATCTAGGCATGATCATGTATATAGGCATCACATCCATAACAAGTAGACCGACTCCTGCCTGCATCTACTACTATTACTCCACACATCGACCGACTCCTGCCTGCATCTAGAGTATTAAGTTCATAAGAACAGAGTAACGCATTAAGCAAGATGACATGATGTAGAGGGATAAACTCCAGCAATATGATATAAACCCCATCTTGTTATCCTTGATGGCAACAATACAATACGTGCCTTGCAACCCTTTCTGTCACTGGGTAAGGACACCGCAAGATTGAACCCAAAGCTAAGCACTTCTCCCATGGCAAGGAAGACCAATCTAGTAGGCCAAACCAAACTGATAATTCGAAGAGACTTGCAAAATAACTCAATCATACATAAAAAATTCAGAGAAGATTCAAATATTGTTGGAGTTGTGTCAAATATAGTGTACGAGGTAGGTTACAGTTGGACTTGTAGTTGTATTGTGTTTAGATAGGATATGGACTCGTGTCCTAGTAGGACACTTATATCCTAGGCCTCTCTTATATAGCGGGGGTAGACACACGATGTAACCTATGCCAACATAATAGCACCGGAACGCAGGGGAAGCCGGCGGCATGTGCCGGTGTCCAGGGCGACCGGGTGCGGTATTGTGACGGTGTCACGGGGAGGAGCGCCCGTAGTCAGGCCCCGGGGATGTAGCCATATCGGTGAACCTTGTTAACAAATCTCGGTGTCGTGCTCGTGTGATTGCTTGGTCCTCGGATGATCGACGGAGTGCCTCGGATTTATTCTAAAAAGTGGTATCATGAGCAAGGTTACGAGGAGGTCATGGTTGTGTTTGATCTAGAGGAGGAAGATTCGATATCATGATCATCGTCAGCGTGTCGCAGCGGACGGAATTGATCTGCAGACGTCGTGTGATCGAAAAAAAAAGCGAGGGACACGTAAATCAGACTGGAGCCCAGTGGTCTGATAGAAACGTGAAACTCGTCATCGGTCGGTGATGCTCGGTGGTACTCTACAGTGGGGGTTGAGTGGTGTGGGTTCGCGACCCTTGAGACTCGACTGGGACAGCGGAGGCTCGACGCAGTAACAGCGGCGAGGCGTGCGGTATGCATGGGGCATGGAGATGAGCCAGGGCTCTAGCGGTCATACATGTGGTGAGACAACTGCGAATTTGACTCGGGTGACTACAAGCAATGGTGAAATTCTTTCAGGTTTCAGACAGGCAGTCAAGAAAGGAGCGGTGATGTTGAGTTCAGCTAACTCTTATGTGTGACACCCATATGTGAGTTGTTCACTTTCACGCAGGTCAGTGATCGGTGTGTGACGGTGTTGGACCGATACTCTGGAAGTTGGGAGCGCAAAGTAGAGTAATGTGGAACTTAATTTTGCTCAAGTGTTGACCGTGGTCAAGAAAAGAAGGGACTACAAGTTGCAGGTGGAGTCGCATGGAGTCTTTGGAGTAGCAGCGGTACTCATGGGATAAGCTCAAGTCCAATGTACATGGAAGTTTGACGCATGGACAAATCCAGGATGGTGGAGTATATTCGCCAAGGTGGAGTTTGTTGGAGTTGTGTCGAATATAGTGTACGAGGTAGGTTACAGTTGGACTTGTAGTTGTATTGTGTTTAGATAGGATATGGACTCGTGTCCTAGTAGGACACTTATATCCTAGGCCTCTCTTATATAGAGGGGGTAGACACACGATGTAACCTATGCCAACATAATAGCACCGGAACGCAGGGGAAGCCGGCGGCATGTGCCGGTGTCCAGGGCGACCGGGTGCGGTATTGTGACGGTGTCACGGGGAGGAGCGCCCGTAGTCAGGCCCCGGGGATGTAGCCATATCGGTGAACCTCGTTAACAAATCTCGGTGTCGTGCTCGTGTAATTTCTTGGTCCTCGGATGATCGACGGAGTGCCTCGGATTTATTCTAACAAATATTTCTCATAGATAAACTTGATCATAAACCCACAATTCATCGGATCTCGATAAACACACCGCAAAAAGAGTTTACATCGAATAGATCTCCACAAGAGAGGGGGAGAACATTGTATTGAGATCCAAAAAGAGAGAAGAAGCCATCTAGCTAATAACTATGGACACGTAGGTCTGTGGTAAACTACTCACAACACATCGGAGGGGCAAGGATGTTGATGTAGAAGCCCTCCATGGTCGATTCCCCCCTCCGGCAGAGTGCCGGTGAAGGCTCCAAGATGAGATCTCGCGAATACAGAAGGTTACGATGGTGGAAATTGTGTTTCGTGGTGCTCATGGATGTTTTCGGGGTACGTAGGTATATATAGGAGGAAGAAGTACGTCGGTGGCTTCCCGAGGGGCCCACGAGATAGGGGGCGCGCCCTACAGGGGGGGCGGCCTCCTATCTCGTGGGAGCCTCGGCTGCTTCTTGACTTGCACTCCAAGTCCTCTGGATCACGTTCGTTCCAAAAATCACGCTCCCGAAGGTTTCATTCCGTTTGGACTCCGTTTGATATTCCTTTTCTTCGAAATACTGAAATAGGCAAAAAAACAGCAATATGGGCTGGGCCGCCGGTTAGTAGGTTAGTCCCAAAAATGATATAAATGTGTAAAATAAAGCCCATAAAAATCCAAAAGGGGTAATATAATAGCATGGAACAATCAAAAATTATAGATACGTTGGAGACGTATCAAGCATCCCCAAGCTTAATTCCTGCTCATCCTCGAGTAGGTAAGTGATAAAAAGAAATTTTGGATGTGGAATGCTACCTAGCATAATTCTCAATGTAATTTTCCTTATTGTGGCATGAATGTTCAGATCCAAATGAATACAAAATAAAAGTTCATATTGACATAAGAAATAGTAATACTTCAAGCATACTAATCAAAGTAATCATGTCTTATCAAAATAACATGGCCAAAGAAAGTTATCCCTACAAAATCATATAGTCTGGCTGTTGCTCTATCTTCATCACACAAAGTATTTAATCATGCACAACCCCGATGACAAGCCAAGCAATTGTTTCATACTTCAATAATCTCAAACTCTTTCAACTTTCACGCAATACATGAGCGTGAGCCATGGACATAGCACTATATGTGGAATAGAATGGTGGTTGTGGAGAAGACAAAAAGGAGAAGATAGTCTCACATCAACTAGGCATATCAACGGGCTATGGAGATGCCCATTAATAGATATCAATGTGATTGAGTAGGGATTGCCATGCAACAGATGCACTAGAGCTATAAATATATGAAAGCTCAACAAAAGAAACTAAGTGGGTGTGCATCCAACTCGCTTGCTCACGAAGACCTAGGGCATTTTTGAGGAAGCCCATCATTGGAATATACAAGCCAGGTTCTATAATGAAAAATTCCCACTAGTATATGAAAGTGACAACATATGAGACTCTCTATCATGAAAATCATGGTGCTATTTTGAAGCACAAGTGTGGAAGAAGAGATAGTAGCATTGTCCCTTCTCTCTTTTTCTCTCATTTTATTATTTTTTCTTTTTTCTTTTTCTCTTTTTTTTCTCTTTTTTTCTGGCCTTCTTTTTTTTTCTTTTTTGGCCTTTCTCTCTTTTTTTTCTTTTTCTCCCCCTTTTTTTCTTTTTGTAAAGTCCGAAGTCTCATCCCGACTTGTGGGTGAATCATAGTCTTCATCATCCTTTCCTCACTAGGACAATGCTCTAATAATGAAGATCATCACACTTTTATGGATTTACAACTCAAGAATTACAACTCAAAGCTAGAACAAGATATGACTCTATATGAATGCCTCCGGTGGTGTACCGGGATATGCAATGAATCAAGAGTGACGTGTATGAAAATTATGAAGGTGGCCTTGCCACAAATACAATGTCAACTACATGATCATGCAAAGAGCAATGTGACAAAAGTAATGCATGTCATATGAACGGAACAGTGGAAAGTTGCATGGCAATATATCTCGGAATGGCTATGGAAATGCCATAATAGGTAGGTATGGTGGCTGTTTTGAGGAAGGAGTATGGTGGGTGTATGGTACCGGCGAAAGTTGCACGGTACAAGAGAGGCTAGCAATGATGGAAGGGTGAAAGGGTGCGTATAATCCGTGGACTCAACATTAATCAAAAGAACTCATATACTTGTTGCAAAAATTTAGAAGTCATCAAAAAGCAAAGAACTACGCGCATGCTCCTAGGGGGATAGATTGGTAGGAAAAGACCATCGCTCGTCCCCGACCGCCACTCATAAGGAAGACAATCAATAAATAAAATTGTGCTCCAACTTCATCACAAAGCGGTTCACCATACGTGCATGCTACGGGAATCACAAACTTCAACACAAGCATTCTTTAAATTCATAATCACCCAACTAGCATGACTTTAATATCACTACCTCCATATCTCAAAACAATTATCAAGCATCAAATTGATCATAGCATCCAATTCACTTTCTATGATAGTTTTTATTATACCCAACCTGGATGCTCATCATTCTAGGACCAACTTTATGACCATAGCAAATACCATGATGTTCTAAAAGACTCTCAAAATAATATAAGTGAAGCATGAGAGACTAGTAATTTCTTCAAAATTAAGACACCACCGTGCTCTAAAAGATATAAGTGAAGCACTAGAGCAAAAACTATCAAGCTCAAAAGATATATGTGAAGCACATAGAGTATTCTAGCAAATTCTAATCAAATAGGCTTCTTCAAAAAGGTGTGTACATCAAGGATGATTGTGGTAAACTAAAAATAAAAGACTAATATAATACACGACGCTCCAAGCAAAACACATATCATGTGGCGAATAAAAATATAGCTCCAAGTAAAGTTACCAATGAACGAAGACGAAAGAGGGGATGCCTTCCCGGGGCATACCCAAGCTTAGGCTTTTGGCTATTCTTGAATATCTTGGGGTGCCATAAGCATCCCCAAGCTTAGGCTCTTGCCACCCTCTATTCCATAGTCCATAAAGGCTTTACCCAAAACTTGAAAACTTCACAACACAAAACTCAACAGGAAATCTTATAAGCTCCGTTAGTGAAAGAAAACAAAACCACCACATAAGGTAATGTAATGAACTCATTATTTATTTATTTTGGTGTTAAACCTACTGTATTCCAACTTCTTTATGGTTTATAAACTAATTTACTAGCCATAGATGCATTGAAATAAGTAAACAACACACGAAAAACAGAATCTGTCAAAAACAGAACAGTCTGTAGCAATCTGTAACTAACGCAAACTTATGGAACTCTAAAACTCCTACCAAAATAGGAAGTCCTGGAAATTTTGTTTATTGAACAGCAGCAAAAAGAATAAATGCAAAAGCACGTTCCTGTGATTTAACAAAATTATATTCGTGTGCACAAAGTTTCTGTTTTTCAGCAGAATCAAATCAACTATCATCGTAGGTTGTCCTATAGGTTCTACTTGGCACAAACACTAATTAAAAGATAAAAAAACATCTAAACAGAAGGTAGATGCAAGATTTATTACTAAACAGGAGCAAAAACAAAAAAAACATAAAGAAAATTGGGTTGCCTCCCAACTAGCGCTATCGTTTAACGCCCCTAGCTAGGCATAAAAGTGAAGATAGATCTAACGAGTGTCATCTTTGGCACTAAATTCATAAGTAGCACGCATGATAGATTCATAAGGTAATTTGATTTTCTTTCTTGGAAAATGCTCCATGCCTTTCTTTAATAGAAATTGGAATCTAATATTCCCTTCCTTCATATCAATAATCGCGCCAATCGTTCTAAGGAAAGGTCTACCAAGAATAATAGGGCAAGAAAGATTGCAATCTACATCAAGAACGATAAAATCCATGGGCACCAAATTTCTATTTGCAACAATGAGAACATCATTGATCCTTCCCATTGGCTTTTTAATGGTGGAATCCGCAAGGTGCAAATTTAAAGAGCAATCATCAAGATCATGGAAACCTAGAATATCACATAAAGTTTCGGAATCGTGGAAACACTAGCACCCAAATCACACAAAGCAAAACACTCATGATCTTTAATTCTAATCTTTATAGTAGGTTCCCACTCAACATTAAGTTTTCTAGGTATAGAAACTTCCAAATTAAGTTTTTCATCATAAGATTGCATAAAGGCATCAACGATATGTTTGGTAAAAGCTTTATTTTGACTATAAGCATGAGGAGAATTAACAACGGATTGCAACAAGGAAATACAACCTTTTAATGAGCAATTATCATAATCAAATTCCTTGAAATCCGAGATAGTAGGTTCAATGTTATTAGAAGTTGAGGACTCTCCAATCTCACTATTACCAAATTTAGCATCAAGATCTAAAGATTCTGAATTCTTGGGACGCCTTCTAGGCAAAGTTGATTCATCATCAGTCCCATAATCATCAAAATTCATATTGCAAAACATAGATCTAATAGGAGACGCATCAACAACTTTAAGATCCTCATCATTATTTTCATGGAAACTAGAAGAACACGCTTTTATAAAGCTATCTTTCTTAGCACGCAATCTAGCGGTTCTTTCCTTACACTCATCAATGGAAGTTCTCATTACTTTGAGAGACTCATTGATATCATGCTTGGGAGAAGAAGATCTAAGTTTAAGAGAATCAACATCAAGCGAAAGTCTATCAACGTTCCTAGCCAAATCATCAACTTTGAGCAATTTTTCTTCAAGCAAAGCATTAAAATTCTTTTGAGAAATCATAAATTCTTTCACACTATTCTCAAAATCAGAGGGCATCTTATTAAAATTACCATAAGAATTATTGTTGGAATTTCCATAATTATTAGAGGAATTACTAGGGAACGGTCTAGCATTAAAGTTTCCTCTATAAGCATTGTTTCCAAAACTATTCCTACCAACAAAATTCACATCCATAGATTCATTATTATTCTCAATCAAAGAAGACAAAGGCATATCATTGGGATCAAGAGGAGTATTTTTAGTATCAAATAATTTCATAAGTTCATCCATCTTTCCACTCAGAACATTGATTTCTTCTATAGCATGCACTTTTTTACTAGAAGATCTTTCGGCGTGCCATTGAGAATAATTAGCCATCATATTATCAAGAAGTTTTGTAGAATCTCCTAACGTGATTTCCATAAACGTGCCTCCCGCGGCCGAATCTAAAAGATTTCTAGAAGAAAAGTTCAAACCGGCATAAAAATTTTGTATGATCATCCATAAATTCAAACCATGAGTAGGGCAATTGCGAAGCATCAATTTCATTCTTTCCCAAGATTGGGAAACATGCTCATGATCAAGTTGTTTAAAATTCATAATATCGTTTCTAAGAGTGATAATCTTAGCGGAGGAAAATACTTAGACATAAAAGCATCTTTGCACTTGTTCCAAGAATCAATACTATTTTTAGGCAAAGACTAAAACCAAACTTTAGCACGATCTCTAAGTGAAAACAGAAATAACTTCAATTTAACAATATTGTTATCCATATCTTTCTTCTTTTGCATATCACACAAATCAACAAAGTTGTTTAGATGAGTAGCGGCATCTTCACTAGGAAGGCCGGCGAATTGATCTTTCATAACAAGATTCAACAAAGCAGTATTGATTTCACAAGACTCAACATCATTAAGAGGAGCAATCGGAGTACTAAGGAAATCACTATTATTGGTATTCGAGAAATCACACAATTTGGTATTATCTTGTGCCATGGCAACAAGTAATCCAACACACAAGCAAACAGAAAAAGGAAAGCAAAAAGAGAGGAGGAGATTGGGAAAGAGAAGGCGAATAAAACGGCAAGGGTGAAGTGGGGGAGAGGAAAACGAGAGGCAAATGGCAAATAATGTAAATGTAAGGGAGATAGGTTTGTGATGGGTACTTGGTATGTCTTGACTTGAGCGAAGACCTCCCCGGCAACGGCGCCAGAAATCCTTCTTGCTATGTCTTGAGCTTGTGTTGGTTTTCCTCGAAGAGGAGAGGGTGATGCAGCAATAGTAGCGTAAGTATTTCCCTCAGTTTTTGAGAACCAAGGTATCAATCCAGTAGGAGGCTCCTCAAAAGTACCACACACCTACACAAACAAACTGAGAACTCGCAACCAACACGATAAAGGGGTTGTCAATCCCTTCACGGCCACTTGCGAAAGTGAGATCTAATAAAGATAGTATGATAAGATAAATATATTTTTGGTATTTTATAATATAGATGCAAAAAGTAAAGATGCAAATAAAGGTAGATTGAAAGCAAATATGAGATAGACCCGGGGGCCATAGGTTTCACTAGAGGCTTCTCTCAAGATAGCATAAGTATTAAGGTGGGTGAACAAATTACTGTCGAGCAATTGATAGAAAAGCGCATAGTTATGAGATTATCTAGGCATGATCATGTATATAGGCATCACGTCCATAACAAGTAGACCGACTCCTGCCTGCATCTACTACTATTACTCCACACATCGACTGACTCATGCCTGCATCTAGAGTATTAAGTTCATAAGAACAGAGTAACGCATTAAGCAAGATGACATGATGTAGAGGGATAAACTCAAGCAATATGATATAAACCCCATCTTGTTATCCTCGATGGCAACAATACAATACGTGCCTTGCAACCCTTTCTGTCACTGGGTAAGGACACCGCAAGATTGAACCCAAAGCTAAGCACTTCTCCCATGGCAAGAAAGACCAATCTAGTAGGCCAAACCAAACTGATAATTCGAAGAGACTTGCAAAGATAACTCAATCATAAATAAAAGAATTCAGAGAAGATTCAAATATTATTCATAGATAAACTTGATCATAAACGTACAATTCATCGGATCTCGACAAATACACCGCAAAAAGAGTTTACATCGAATAGATCTCCACAAGAGAGGGGGAGAACATTGTTTTGAGATCCAAAAAGAGAGAACAAGCCATCTAGCTAATAACTATGGACCCGTAGGTCTGTGGTAAACTACTCACAACTCATCGGAGGGGCAAGAATGTTGATGTAGAAGTCCTCCATGGTCGATTCCCCTCCTGTAGAGTGTCGGCGAAGGCTCCAAGATGAGATCTCGCGAATACAGAAGGTTACGATGGTGGAAATTGTGTTTCGTGGTGCTCCTAGATGTTTTCGGGGTACATAGGTATGTATAGGAGGAAGAAGTACGTCGGTGGCCGCCCGAGGGTCCCACGAGACAGGGGGCACCCTACAGGGGGGGGCGCGGCCTCCTATCTCGTGGGAGCCTCGGCTGCTTCTTGACTTGCACTCCAAGTCCTCTGGATCACGTTCATTCCAAAAATCACGCTCCCAAAGGTTTCATTCTATTTGGACTCCGTTTGGTATTCCTTTTCTTTGAAATACTGAAATAGGCAAAAAAACAGCAATATGGGCTGGGCCTCTGGTTAGTAGGTTAGTCCCAAAAATGATATAAATGTGTAAAATAAAGCCCATAAACATCCAAAAGGGGTAATATAATAGCATGGAACAATAAAAAATTATAGATACGTTGGAGACGTATCAGTTGCCACTCGGGGGCGTGCGGTGGAACTGCTATGCACCCGCACGCCACGCACCAACCGTGGTTGACGTCAAACACATCACGCACTTCGCCCCCCTCCCCCTCACGGTTCCATTTCCTCATCCCCGCAGTTACTCGCACAAGCCACTTCGCATTTCAGACGATTGGAGGAGAAGGCGAGGGGAGAAGGCGATGGCGGAGGCGGAAGAGTGGACGGTGTTCACGGCCGTCGGTGGTGCTCGCCGGACCGGAGCGGCTTCGCCGGAGCGCCTACAGATTGAAGGTAATGCTCGCTCCCACTCTCACAATCCTTGCCTGCATTTTGTCCCCTTCCCTCCGTGTTCGATGCTTCGCTCGAGATTCGTAGAGATTCAGGCGATTTGGTGATGCGCCGGCGTTCCCGCCGGCGGCGGAGTCCTGTGCTTGCCGTTTTCGGTGGCACTGGGCAGTTTCGTTGCCGCTGCGATGGCGGTCTCGCCGGTGTGGTTCTGCCTGTCCGGAGACACACACTGGTTGCGCCTTGGGATTGGGCCGTTGTTTTCCGGTTTGATAGTTGTGCATTGCTTCGAATTGGTATTTGTGATCAGTTCGGGGAGAATTTTGGGGATGAATTTCAAGTCATTATAGTCGCCGTTGAACCCTAGATCTAGTTAGTTGTTTTTCAAACTGCAGTATGAAGGCAAACGTGGTAGTTTGAGTAACTATCATGACTGTATGGCAACTAATTTCCTGAATGACTGTGATAGTTGCCACAAACATGCTTTTTCATGTGGCAACTAATTTCTTGAATGACTGTGATAGTTGCCACAAACATGCTTTTCCATGTGGCAACTAATTTCCTGAATGACTGTGATAGTTGCCACAAACATGCTTTTCCATGTGGCAACTAATTTTCCTGAATGATTGTGATAGTTGCCACATTGTAGGAATGGTAAAGTGTAGTAAATCGGTAGTCACTGCAGTTTCAGCAACCAATTGCACTCGATGGCAAGTAATCTGCTGTGACGCCCCCGATTCAATCGTACACTAATCATACACGCAAATGTGTACGATCAAGATCAGGGACTCACGGGAAGATATCACAACACAACTCTAGACACAAATCAAAATAATACAAGCTTTATATTACAAGCCAGGGGCCTCGAGGGGTCGAATACATAGCTCGATACACAAGAGTCAGCGGAAGCAACAATATCTGAGTACAGACATAAGTTAAACAAGGATGCCTTAAGAAGGCTAGCACAAAAGCAACAACGATCAAAGAGGCAAGGCCTCCTGCCTGGGACCTCCTAACTACTCCTGGTCTTCGGCGGTCTTCACGTAGCAGTATCCATCGGCGGTGGCATCTGGCTCCAGGGATCCACCATCTGGTTGCATCAACCGGAAAGAAGAAGGAAGGGGAAAAGGGGTAGCAAAGCAACCGTGAGTACTCATCCAAAGTACTCGCAAGCATCAGATCTATACTAAGTATGCAATGGTATCAAATGAAAGGTTTGTATCTGTGGACTGAACTGCAGTATGCCAGAATAGAGGGGGAAAGCCTAGCCTATCGAAGACTAGCATCTTCACGCAGCTCCGAGCATCTTGCAGCATGTAGAAGAGTAAAGAATAGCAGTTTATATATAACAAGCATGTTGTAACATTAATGCCCAGAGATCCTTCCTCGACTCCCTGCGAGAAAGCAATCCCGGAGCCACATATCTCAAGTATCCATTTGTAGTTGTATAAGATCAGGATATAAGTCTAAACGTCCATTACCGTGGACAGTATTCGAATATATAACTTCCCTGCAGGGGTGCACCACGTTACCCAACACGCTCGATCACTCTGGCCGGACACACCTTTCTGGGGTCAATGCCCGCCCTCGGAAGATCAACACGTCGCAGCCCGACCTAGGCTCAGCAGAGAGGTCCCCGCCGGTCTACATCCTAAGCACTCCGGGGTTTGGGCCCATCGCCCGTTGCACTCCGGATCATTGTGTGCAGGGTGGATACCAGCACCACCCGTGTAGTGGATGGCACGATCCGACCGTGCCACAATGCTGAACTGGACGTCTGACAAAGCTTCGGCTGATACTGCGACGTCGAGGCCCATATCTATTCTCGCGTGGTGGTTAGTGCGTAAAGGCCAGAGGCCAACTCAGAACAAATACCCAAACCATAGTGTATTATTAGCTTGCGGAAACAAGCAGAGACTCACGATCGAAAGTGACCCCGTCGCCCCGTCTCGTGGACTTACGACAAGGGCCTAGAATGCCCGGCCGTGCCACGTAACCATCTTGCGGGTGCTCTCCGGGCCCGCTCGACTTTCACCAAGGTCTCAAGTAAAGTCATGGTAACCGTGTGTCCAAACATCAAGGGGAAAACCCGAGGAATCGCCCCCGGAGGATTCCACTCGATGTAATCATCAAGGTGAACGTAAGAGGGACCACCCTCGAGGTCCACACTTGAGGTGTTGAACGACAGAGCCGTATCGGGAATGGTGAAAGAGGAAATCACACTCGATGACCACGACCGAATAGCTACACTACAGAATTATCATCAGGAGTGCGTTATGAGGGATCACCCTCGGCAATCGATAGTAGCTCTGCAGAGTCGAGCAACTAAAGGGGCATGATGTGATGTGAGGTGTCGGGCTCTGGTCATCGATCACGTCGATCGAGGCATCGATGATGAAGCAGGGGCAACAAGGACAAGGTGGGGGTCACTGATGGATCACTAACCAACCTATACTAAGCAGTTTAGGATAAGCAGGTAGGTAACAATAGCAGGTACAAAAGCAGGCTATGCATCAGAATAGGAGCAAACAATAACAGTAGCAAAATCTAATGCAAGCATGAGAGTATAGAATGGGCGATATCGGGATGATCAAAGGGGGGGGCTTGCCTGGTTTCTCAGACAAGGAGGGTCGTCGTCGACGTAGTTGACCACAGGGGCATCAGCAGCGGTCTCGGGGTCTACCGGAGAGAAGAGGGGGAAGAAACAGTAAGTACACGCAAACATACGCATAACAAGACAATAAGCGGGGCTAGAGGTGATCTAACGTAGCGCTAGGCGATACTGGCGAAGAGGGAAAACATCCGGGAAAGTTTTCCCGGTTCCGGACGTCTGTCAGACAAATGAACCGAAGGGGAAAGGTTGCATGTTCTCTATGCTAGGGATGTGTGGCAGACGAATGGAGGGCGTATTTGGATTCGTCTCGTCGTTCTGAGCAACTTTCATGTAGAAAACGTTTTCATCCGAGTTACAGTTTATTTTCTATCAATTTTCAAAGTTTTAACAATATTCTGAAATTATTTTAATTCAAAAATAAAAGCTAAAATGCTAGGCGCAACCAGCACAGTGTACACAAAAGTGTACCCAGTGGCTGACAGGTGGACCAAGGGGGACCCAGTTGACCAGTCAACGTTTGACTGGTCAACAGGGGTGGGACCCCCCTGTCATTGACTCACCTAACTAATTACTTGATTAATTAGGCTAACTAATTAGTTAGTTTAACTAAACCATTTTAATTAAGTTACTTAACTAATTAATTAGTTTATTATTAATATATATTTTTTCTTTTTTAAAAAAGAAAAGGGGGGCGGTGGGGCCCTGCTGGCAGTGACCCATCTGGCCACTGGAGAAGGCGATTAACGGAGCAGGCGCGGGCGCTGGGGCGCCAGCCCACTTGGGCACGCGCCCAGGGGAGAGCGCCGGGATGCGGGGCGCCGGCAGAAGCAGGGCAGCGGCGCCGGACGGGCGCAAGCTGGGGAAGGCAGCACGGGGAGGTGACGGCGAGCGCGGGCCAGCGCTTGGGGGCGGCGCAGCCAGGCGGGGAACGGCGCGGGAGAAGTGACGCCGGGCCGCGGTCGTGCTGTAGTGGGGACGACGGTGGTGGCGAGCGGGGACGGACCCCGGGCGCGGCGCCGGCGCGGGCGAGGCAGGGGGTGAGGCCAGGGCGGCTCTAGCCACGGCGGTGACGGAGCAGAACGACCACAAGCTCCGGCGACAATGGCGGGGACGGAAACAACAACTACGGCGGCAAATCAAGAACGGGGCGAGGGGGAAGCGGAGAAGAAGCTCACGGGGGCCTATAGTCGTGCAAAAGCGAGCTCGGGGATGCCGGAGAGGCTCGGGGTGGAGCGGATCGAAGACGACCCGAGACAAAGACAATGTGGGTGACGGAGATGGGGACTCCCGGCTCCAATCAGGTGGCGCAAAGGGGTGAGGTAGACGACGGCGGTCCTCCAGGGCTCGTCGGCGTGGCGGGGGAGGGTCGGTGGCCATGGCAATGGCGCTGACGGTGCTCCGGCAGAGAGAACCGAGAGGAAGAGAGTCGAGCGAGGGGGGAAATATCTGGGGCTGACGAGGACGAGGCCGAGGGGGAGACTTATCCCCTCGGCAGCGTGGGTGGTTCGAGTGGGCCGGCCTGGCCGACCAGCTGGATGGCCAGCTGGGCCACGAGGCCCACTAGAAGGGGTGGCTTTTCTTTTCTTTTATTTTTTTGATCTGCCTCCGTTTCCTATTTAAAAGAGCTACTGAATTATTTCTGTTATATGTGGCACTTTGCACAAAAATAGATAGGAACAAAGTGAAGTTGCATAAAAAGGTTTGGGGTCAGAAGGAGTTGGCTAACCATTTTTAGAAATTGGAAAGGCCAATTTAATTATTGTTGGACCACAAGATAAAATCCTAGGGGCATTTCGGGAACTCAAATGAGGTTGGTTCCAACATGACAAATATCCAGGGATTATTTGCCACACTTTGAACATTTTAGTTTTCATGTTTGGCAATTTGAATTTTGGACTTTGATTTGAATTGAATTTGAATTGTGCTTCGGATCAAATGAGGATTAGTAACAGCAAGAATGATGACCTGTCATCATTAGTAGGAGATTACTGTAGCTTAATTATCCGGGCGTCACATCTGCACATCAACTGTGTCTGTTGCCACATGGATAGTATATTCTTGTGGCAAATAGACTGTGAACACACTGTGGCTGTTGCCATGTTGTAGACAGGATAATGTGGCAAATTGGCTGCATAACATGGCAACTAATTTGCACATCAATTGTGTCAGATGCCATATATATGCTTTCCACGTGGCAAGTATTTGTCTGAACACAGCATGTCTGTTGCCATGTTACAGTCAGTATAATGTGGCAAATTCATTGTACGGCAGACGCAATTTTCGTGTTTTGCCATGATGACTTGTGATATCTGAACACACTGTGGCAATTTCAGGTTGTTCATTAGATGTTTTTGAAGGAAATATGCCCTAGAGGCAATAATAAAGTTATTATTTATTTCCTCATATCATGATAAATGTTTATTATTCATGCTAGAATTGTATTAACCGGAAACATGATACATGTGTGAATACATAGACAAACATATAGTCACTAGTATGCCTCTACTTGACTAGCTCATTGATCAAAGATGGTTATGTTTCCTAACCATAGACATGTGTTGTCATTTGATTAGTGGGATCACATCATTAGAAGAATGATGTGATTGACATGACCCATTCCGTTAGCCTAGCACTTGATCATTTAGTATACTGCTATTGCTTTCTTCATGACTTATACATGTTCCTGTAACTATGAGAATTATGCAACTCCCATTTACCGGAGGAACACTTTGGGTACTACCAAACGTCACAACGTAACTGGGTGATTATAAAGGAGTACTACAGGTGTCTCCGAAGGTACATGTTGAGTTGGCGTATTTTGAGATTAGGTTTTGTCACTCCGATCGTCGGAGAGGTATCTCTGGGCCCTCTCGGTAATGCACATCATTATAAGCCTTGCAAGCAATGTGACCAATGAGTTGGTTACAGGATGATGCATTACAGAACGAGTAAATAGACTTGTCGGTAACGAGATTGAACTAGGTATTGGATACCGACGATCAAATCTCGGGCAAGTAACATACCGATGACAAAGGGAACAACATATGTTGTTATGCGGTTTGACCGATAAAGATCTTCGTAGAATATGTAGGAACCAATATGGGCATCCAGGTTCCGCTATTGGTTATTGACCGAGAATAGTTCTAGGTCATGTCTACATAGTTCTCGAACCCGTAGGGTCCGCACGCTTAACGTTACGATCACAGTTTTATTATGAGTTTATAAGTTTTGATGTACCGAAGTTTGTTCGGAGTCCCGGATGTGATCACGGACATGACGAGGAGTCTCAAAATGGTCGAGACATAAAGATCAATATATTGGAAACCTATATTTGGACATCGGAATCGTTCCGGGTGAAATCGGCATTTTACCGGAGTACCGGGAGGTTACCGGAACCCCCCGGGGGGTTATTGGGTCTACATGGGCCTCGAGGGAGAAGAGGGAAGGAGGCAGGAGGGGGCCGCGCGCCCCTCCCCTTCCTAGTCCGAATAGGACAAGGGAAGGGGGGCGGCGCCCCCCCCCCCCCTTTCCTTCCCCTCTTCCTCCTCTTTCCCCCCTTCTCCTATTCCAACTAGGAAAGAAGGGAGTCCTACTCCCGGTGGGAGTAGGACTCCCCCCTTGGCGCGCCCTCCTTGGCCGGCCGCCTCCTCCCCCCTGGCTCCTTTATATACGGGGGCGGGGGGGGCACCCCATAGACACACAAGTTGATCTACGGATCATTCCTTAGCCGTGTGCGGTGCCCCCCTCCACCATATTCCACCTCGGTCATATCATCGCGGAGTTTAGGCGAAGCCCTGCGCCGGTAGAACATCATCATCGTCACCACGCCGTCGTGCTGACGAAACTCATCCCCTAAGCTTTGCTAGATCGGAGCCCGGGGATCGTCATCGAGCTGAACGTGTGCTGAACTCGGAGGTGCCGTACGTTCGGTGCTTGGATCGGTCGGATCGTGAAGACGTACGACTACATCAACCGCGTTGTCATAACGCTTCCGCTTACGGTCTACGAGGGTACGTGGACGAACACTCTCCCCTCTCGTTGCTATGCCATCACCATGATCTTGCGTGTGCGTAGGAAATTTTTTGAAATTACTACGTTCCCCAACAGTGGCATCTGAGCCTAGGTTTTATGCGTTGATGTTATATGCACGAGTAGAACACAAGTGAGTTGTGGGCGATACAAGTCATACTGCTTACCAGCATGTCATACTTTGGTTCGGCGTTATTGTGAGATGAAGCGGCCCGGACCGACATTACGCGTACGCTTACGCGAGACTGGTTTCACCATTACGAGCACTCGTGCTTAAAGGTGGCTGGCGGGTGTCTGTCTCTCTCACTTTAGCTGAATCGAGTGTGGCTACGCCCGGTCCTTGTGAAGGTTAAAACAGCACCAACTTGACGAACTATCGTTGTGGTTTTGATGCGTAGGTAAGAACGGTTCTTGCTAAGCCCGTAGTAGCCACGTAAAATTTGCAACAACAAAGTAGAGGACGTCTAACTTGTTTTTGCAGGGCATGTTGTGATGTGATATGGTCAAGACGTGATGCTATATTTTATTGTATGAGATGATCAGTTTTGTAACCAAAGTTATCGGCAACTGGCAGGAGCCATATGGTTGTTGCTTTATTGTATGAAATGTAAACGCCCTGTAATTGCTTTACTTTATCACTAAGCGGTAGCGATAGTCATAGAAGCAATAGATGGCGTAATGACAATGATGCTACGATGGAGATCAAGGTGTCGCGCCGGTGACGATGGTGATCATGACGGTGCTTCGAAGATGGAGATCACAAGCACAAGATGATGATGGCCATATCATATCACTTATATTGATTGCATGTGATATTTATCCTTTATGCATCTTATCTTGCTTTGCTTGACGGTAGCATTTTCAGATGATCTCTCACTAAATAATCAAGAAGTGTTCTCCCTGAGTATGCACCGTTGCGAAAGTTCTTCGTGCTGAGACACCACGTGATGATCGGGTGTGATAGGCTCTGCGTTCAAATACAATGGGTGCAAAATAGTTGCACACGCGGAATACTCAGGTCATACTTGACGAGCCTAGCATATACAGATATGGCCTCGGAACACGGAGACCGAAAGGTCGAACGTGAATCATATAGTAGATATGATTAACATAGTGATGTTCACCATTGAAACTACTCCATCTCACGTGATGATCGGACATGGTTTAGTTGATTTGGATCACGTGATCACTTAGATGACTAGAGAGATGTCTGTCTAAGTGGGAGTTCTTAAGTAATATGATTAATTGAACTTAAATTTATCATGAACTTAGTACCTGATAGTATTTTGCTTGTCTATGTTTGTTTGTAGATAGATGGCTCGTGCTGTTGTTCCGTTGAATTTTAATGCGTTCCTTGAGAAAGCAAAGTTGAAAGATGATGGTAGCAATTACACGGACTGGGTCCGTAACCTGAGGATTATCCTCATTGTTGCACAGAAAAGTTACGTCCTGGAAGCACCGCTAGGTGCCAGGCCTGCTGCTGATGCAACTAACGTCATTAAGAACGTCTGGCAGAGCAAAGCTGATGACTACTCGATAGTTCAGTGTGCCATGCTTTACGGCTTAGAACCGGGTCTTCAATGACGTTTTGAACGTCATGGAGCATATGAGATGTTCCAGGAGTTGAAGTTAATATTTCAAGCAAATGCCCGAATTGAGAGATATGAAGTCTCCAATAAGTTCTACAGCTGCAAGATGGAGGAGAATAGTTCTGTCAGTGAACACATACTCAAAATGTTTGGGTATAATAATGACTTGATTCAACTGGGAGTTAATCTTCCTGATGATAGTGTCATTGACAGAATTCTCCAATCACTGCCACCAAGCTACAAGAGCTTCGTGATGAACTATAACATGCAAGGGATGAACAAGACTATTCCCGAGCTCTTCGCAATGCTAAAAGCTGCGGAGGTAGAAATCAAGAAGGAGCATCAAGTGTTGATGGTTAACAAGACCACCAGTTTCAAGAAAAAGGGCAAAGGGAAGAAGAAGGGGAACTTCAAAAAGAACAGCAAGCAAGTTGTTGCTCAAGAGAAGAAACCCAAGTCTGGACCTAAGCCTGAAACTGAGTGCTTCTACTGCAAGCAGACTGGACACTGGAAGCGGAACTGCCCCAAGTATTTGGCGGATAAGAAGGATGGCAAAGTGAACAAAGGTATATGTGATATACATGTTATTGATGTGTACCTTACTAATGCTCGCAGTAGCACCTGGGTATTTGATACTGGTTCTGTTGCTAATATTTGCAACTCGAAACAGGGACTACGGATTAAGCGAAGATTGGCTAAGGACGAGGTGACGATGCGCGTGGGCAATGGTTCCAAAGTCGATGTGATCGCGGTCGGCACGCTACCTCTACATCTACCATCGGGATTAGTTTTAGACCTAAATAATTATTATTTGGTTCCAGCGTTGAGCATGAACATTATATCTGGATCATGTTTGATGCGAGACGGTTATTCATTTAAATCAGAGAATAATGGTTGTTCTATTTATATGAGTAATATCTTTTATGGTCATGCACCTTTGAAGAATGGTCTATTTTTATTGAATCTCGATAGTAGTGATACACATATTCATAGTGTTGAAACCAAAAGATGCAGAGTTGATAACGATAGTGCAACTTATTTGTGGCACTGCTGTTTGGGTCATATCGGTGTAAAGCGCATGAAGAAACTCCATACTGACAGGCTTTTGGAATCACTTGATTATGAATCACTTGGTACTTGCGAACCGTGCCTTATGGGCAAGATGACTAAAACGCCGTTCTCCGGAACTATGGAGCGGGCAACTGATTTGTTGGAAATCATACATACTGATGTTTGTGGTCCAATGAATGTTGAGGCTCGCGGCGTGTATCGTTATTTTCTTACCTTCACAGATGATTTGAGCAGATGTGGGTATATCTACTTAATGAAACACAAGTCTGAAACATTTGAAAAGTTCAAAGAATTTCAGAGTGAAGTGGAAAATCATCGTAACAAGAAAATAAAGTTTCTACGATCTGATCGTGGAGGACAATATTTGAGTTACGAGTTTGGCCTACACTTGAAACAATGCGGAATAGTTTCGCAACTCACGCCACCCGGAACACCACAACGAAATGGTGTGTCCGAACGTCGTAATCGTACTTTACTAGATATGGTGCGATCTATGATGTCTCTTACTGATTTACCGCTATCGTTTTGGGGTTATGCTTTAGAGACGGCCGCATTCACGTTAAATAGGGCACCATCAAAATCCGTTGAGACGACGCCTTATGAACTGTGGTTTGGCAAGAAACCAAAGTTGTCGTTTCTTAAAGTTTGGGGTTGTGATGCTTATGTGAAGAAACTTCAGCCAGATAAGCTCGAACCCAAATCGGAGAAATGTGTCTTCATAGGATACCCAAAAGAGACTATTGGGTACACCTTCTATCACAGATCTGAGGGCAAGATTTTCGTTGCTAAAATCGGATCCTTTCTAGAGAAGGAGTTTCTCTCGAAAGAAGTGAGTGGGAGGAAAGTAGAACTTGATGAGATAACTGTATCTACTCCCTTATTGGAAAGTAATTCATCACAAGAACCGGTTCTTGTGACAACTACACCAATTAGTGAGGAAGCTAATGATATTGATCATGAAACTTCAGATCAAGTTTCTACTGAACCTCGTAGGTCTACTAGAGTAAGATCCGCACCAGAGTGGTACGGTAATCCAGTTCTCGAAGTCATGTTACTTGACCATGATGAACCTACGAACTATGAGGAAGCGATGATGAGCCCAGATTCCGCAAAATGGCTAGAGGCCATGAAATCTGAGATGGGATCCATGTATGAAAACAAAGTATGGACTTTGGTTGAATTTAAGAAGAAGACTGACGCTGATGGTAATGTAACTGTCTATAAAGCTCGACTTGTTGCAAAAGGTTTTCGACAAGTTCAAGGAGTTGACTACGATGAGACTTTCTCACCCGTAGCGATGCTTAAGTCTGTCCAAATCATGTTAGCTATTGCTGCATTTCATGATTATGAAATTTGGCAAATGGATGTCAAAACTGCATTCTTGAATGGATTTCTGGAAGAAGAGTTGTATATGATGCAGCCAGAAGGTTTTGTTGATCCAAAAGGTGCTAACAAAGTGTGCAAGCTCCAGCGTTCCATTTATGGACTGGTGCAAGCATCTCGGAGTTGGAATAAACGCTTTGGTAGTGTGATCAAAGCATATGGTTTTATACAGACTTTTGGAGAAGCCTGTATTTACAAGAAAGTGAGTGGGAGCTTTGTAGCATTTCTGATATTATATGTAGATGACATATTATTAATTGGAAATGATATAGAATTTCTGGATAGCATAAAGGGATACTTGAATAAAAGTTTTTCAATGAAAGACCTCGGTGAAGCTGCTTACATATTGGGCATCAAGATCTATAGAGATAGATCAAGACGCTTAATAGGACTTTCACAAAGCACATACCTTGACAAAATTTTGAAAAAGTTCAAAATGGATCAAGCAAAGAAAGGATTCTTGCCTGTGCTACAAGGTGTGAAGTTGAGTCAAACTCAATGCCCGACCACAACAGAAGATAGAGAGAAAATGAAAGATGTTCCCTATGCTTCAGCCATAGGCTCTATCATGTATGCAATGTTGTGTACCAGACCTGACGTATGCTTAGCAATAAGCTTGGCAGGAAGGTACCAAAGTAATCCAGGAGTGGATCACTGGACAGTGGTCAAGAACATCCTGAAATACCTGAAAAGGACTAAGGATATGTTTCTCGTATATGGAGGTGACAAAGAGCTAGTCGTAAATGGTTACGTCGATGCAAGCTTTGACACTGATCCGGACGATTCTAAATCGCAAACCGGATACGTGTTTTTATTAAACGGTGGAGCTGTAAGTTGGTGCAGTTCTAAACAAAGCGTCGTGGCGGGATCTACATGTGAAGTGGAGTACATAGCTGCTTCTGAAGCAGCAAATGAAGGAGTCTAGATGAAGGAGTTCATTTCTGATCTAGGTGTCATACCTAGTGCATCGGGACCAATGAAGATCTTCTGTGACAATACTGGTGCAATTGCCTTGGCAAAGGAATCCAGATTTCACAAGAGGACCAAGCACATCAAGAGACGCTTCAATTCCATTCGGGACCAAGTCCAAGTGGGAGACATAGAGATTTGCAAGATACATACGGATCTAAATGTTGCAGACCCATTGACTAAGCCTCTCTCACGAGCAAAACATGATCAGCACCAAGACTCCATGGGTGTTAGAATCATTACTATGTAATCTAGATTATTGACTCTAGTGCAAGTGGGACACTGAAGGAAATATGCCCTAGAGGCAATAATAAAGTTATTATTTATTTCCTCATATCATGATAAATGTTTATTCTTCATGCTAGAATTGTATTAACCGGAAACATGATACATGTGTGAATACATAGACAAACATATAGTCACTAGTATGCCTCTACTTGACTAGCTCATTGATCAAAGATGGTTATGTTTCCTAACCATAGACATGTGTTGTCATTTGATTAGTGGGATCACATCATTAGAAGAATGATGTGATTGACATGACCCATTCCGTTAGCCTAGCACTTGATCGTTTAGTATACTGCTATTGCTTTCTTCATGACTTATACATGTTCCTGTAACTATGAGAATTATGCAACTCCCGTTTACCGGAGGAACACTTTGGGTACTACCAAACGTCACAACGTAACTGGGTGATTATAAAGGAGTACTACAGGTGTCTCCGAAGGTACATGTTGAGTTGGCATATTTTGAGATTAGGTTTTGTCACTCCGATCGTCAGAGAGGTATCTCTGGGCCCTCTCGGTAATGCACATCATTATAAGCCTTGCAAGCAATGTGACCAATGAGTTGGTTAGATGATGCATTACAGAACGAGTAAAGAGACTTGTCGGTAATGAGATTGAACTAGGTATTGGATACCGACGATCAAATCTCGGGCAAGTAACATACCGATGACAAAGGGAACAACGTATGTTGTTATGCGGTTTGACCGATAAAGATCTTCGTAGAATATGTAGGAACCAATATGGGCATCCAGGTTCCGCTATTGGTTATTGACCGAGAATAGTTCTAGGTCATGTCTACATAGTTCTCGAACCCGTAGGGTCCGCACGCTTAACGTTACGATCACAGTTTTATTATGAGTTTATAAGTTTTGATGTACCGAAGTTTGTTCGGAGTCCCGGATGTGATCACGGACATGACGAGGAGTCTCAAAATGGTCGATACATAAAGATCGATATATTGGAAGCCTTTATTTGGACATCGGAATCATTCTGGGTGAAATCGGCATTTTACCGGAGTACCGGGAGGTTACCGGAACCCCCCGGGGGGTTATTGGGTCTACATGGGCCTCGAGGGAGAAGAGGGAAGGAGGCAGGAGGGGGCCGCGCGCCCCTCCCCTTCCTAGTCCGAATAGGACAAGGGAAGGCCCCCCCCCTTTCCTTCCCCTCTTCCTCCTCTTTCCCCCCTTCTCCTATTCCAACTAGGAAAGAAGGGAGTCCTACTCCCGGTGGGAGTAGGACTCCCCCCTTGGCGCGCCCTCCTTGGCCGGCCGCCTCCTCCCCCCTGGCTCCTTTATATACGGGGGTGGGGGGGCACCCCATAGACACACAAGTTGATCTACGGATCGTTCCTTAGCCGTGTGCGGTGCCCCCCCTCCACCATATTCCACCTCGGTCGTATCGTCGTGGAGTTTAGGCGAAGCCCTGCGCCGGTAGAACATCATCACCGTCACCACGCCGTCGTGCTGATGGAACTCATCTCCGGAGCTTTGCTGGATCAGAGCCCGGAGATCGTCATCGAGCTGAACGTGTGCTGAACTCGGAGGTGCCGTACGTTCGGTGCTTGGATCGGTCGGATCGTGAAGACGTACGACTACATCAACCGCGTTGTCATAACGCTTCCGCTTATGGTCTACGAGGGTATGTGGACGAACACTCTCCCCTCTCGTTGCTATGCCATCACCATGATCTTGCGTGTGCGTAGGATTTTTTTTTGAAATTACTACGTTCCCCAACAGTTTTTCATCATTTTTTTTTGAATTATGTGTTGCATTTTAACATGGCAATTTCAACCTAGCACATTTTGCCATTGAACACATGGCAAGTCATTGTTGTATAAGGACAGGGTGTGAGCTGCCACATCTTAGGTTTGTGCAGTGGAGGATTTTGTGACTTTCTTTCATACTATCTTGTGCTAACATGGCAACTTCAACATTTTGTTTTTAAGTGCATTTACAATTTGTACATTTTTTTTCAAATGTAACCAATGTGCTTAATTGCCACATTTATGTTTTTGACAATCATAGGGGGGTGCGTGCGTGTTCATGTGATATTTTGCATTCACTAGTTGACATTTTCACTCAAGCCCATGCGACAAGGACATTCTATTAGGTGGCAACTGCTTACTTCCTGCATTTTCATTTCCACCGTGACAATTTGGCCTGTTCTTACCTCAGCAGAATGGCTCGCGGCGATCATCAAAACGATGATGATGATTTCATGGATCCACCACAGTAGAATCGGGCAACTGGACGGAGAAAAGAGGGCGACGAGGTAACTATCCACACACCCTCCTCCTCCTGCATTTGTTATTGGTTGCCACCTCGAGCTTGCAGTCGTCTGTCATGAACTAAAATTTCATGACAGTGAAAACATGGCAACAACTGATCATTTGTCTATTTTTTGCAGAAGAAGAAATGTACTCGCAATAGGGCCTCCCAGGAACGACTGACTTCATTGACTGACAGATTTACGATGATCAGAAGGGAGCTACTGCTGAGATGGGTATGCAGGCTCTGATGAATGTCCGGTGCACGAATCTAGTCAACCCTGTATGCGACTGGCTTGGTGAGAGTTACGACCCCGCCTCCAGGGAATTTGTGATTCCGGGACGTGGAAGACTGCCGTTGAACGAGGAATCCGTGTTCTGCACTTTGGGTGTGCCCCGTGGACAAATCAAAGTCCTGTATGAGGTCAATAACAAGATCGAGGAAGCATTGTTCCCCCGTTTGTTTCCTGGGTTGGAATCCATGGCGAACACGTCTGTACTAGCAGATTCGCTGCAGGCCATGACAACCCATGGTGAGGTTTTTAAGATGAAACTACTCACGTACCTCATCTCAGCTGTTTTCGCGTCGACCACTCCTCTTTGCCCAAGCAACAAATGCTTCCCCATCCTGGTGAATGATCTATCTTTACTACATTATTTTCCTTCAATCTTTTGGCTCCGATGTCATGTGCAAGCTAGTCACTGCCAGTGTTTTTTGATGTTTTTTCCATTTGATTTCTGATGCGGCAACTCGTTGTCCTAAAAATTGTGCGGTGCAGGCGAAACTGAAAGATGTGAAGAACATAAATTGGTGTAAGTTCATTGCCGACTTCCTGCATGATGCATTCTCAAGCACGATGTACCAGAAGGGTTGTCGACTGCATTTAATGCTATTTTTTTACCAGTCCTTTCTGTGAACACTCTTTTTAACACCTTTTATTCGAAGAAAATATATGACTCATTGCACACAACCACTTGTTAGCATTTTATGCTTGATTTTTTCCACCATCACTGCTACAAATCTTCTTTTTCGTCACACGCTATTGCCACAAAAACAAACGCAGTGCTTTTTCGTGGTTCAATTTTTCCTTACCTTGTTGTGCTGCATGTGCCCATCTTGTGTGGTCTGTCACACCAAATTGACGCACTCTATCTGCAATCTGTGAAGCTTGCCACGAGACGTTTGCCGGGGTACTACCACCGTAATAACCTGTAAGCATGATAGTAGTTGGTCAATACATGGAAACTGCAGTTTGTCCTGGCATGGCAACTGCAGTTTGTCCTGGCATGGCAACTGCAGTTGTCCAGACATGGCAATTGCAGTTGTCCTGGAATGGCAACTGCAGTGTTCAATCGTGGCAACTGCAGTTGTTCCTTCATGGCAACTGCAGTTGTCCAGGGAGGGCAATGATATGTCTCCGTCGTATCTATAATTTTTTATTGTTCCATGCCAATATTATTCAACTCTTATATACTTTTGGCAACTTTCTATACTATTTTTTGGGACTAACATATTGATCCAGTGCCCAGTGCTAGTTCCTATCTGTTGCATGTTTTTTGTTTCACAAAAACCCAATATCAAACGGAGTCCAAACGGATAAAAACGGACGGAGAATTTTTTTGGAATATTTATGATTTTTGGGAAGTAAAATCAACGCAAAACGGTGTCTAGGGTGGCCATGAGACAGGGGGGCACGCCCTCCCCCTGGGCGCGGCCTAGGCTCTCGTAGGCCACCCGTAAGGCGGTTGACGCTTTTCTTTTGGCGCAAGAAAGCTAATTTTATGAGAAAGATCTCGGCGAAAGATTCATCCCAATCAGAGTTACGGATCTTCGGATATTTAAGAAACGGTGAAGGGGTAGAATCTGAGAACGCAGAAACAGAGAGATAGATCCAATCTCGGAGGGGATCTCGCCCCTCCCAAGCCATGGGAGCCAAGGACCAGAGGGGAAACCCTTCTCCCATCTAGGGAGGAGGTCAAGGAAGAAGAAGAAGAAGGGGGGCCCTCTCCCCTTACTTCCGGTGACGCCGGAACGCCGCCGGGGGCCATCATCATCACCGCGATCTTCACCTACACCTCCGCCATCTTCACCAACATCTCCATCACCTTCACCCTTCTATATTCAGCGGTCCACTCTCCCGCAACCCGTTGTACTCTCTACTTGAACATGGTGCCTTATGCTTCATATTATTATCCAATGATGTGTTGCCATCCTATGATGTCTGAGTAGATTTCTATTGTCCTATCGGTGATTGATGAATTGCTATGATTGGTTTGAGTTGCATGTTTTATTATTGGTGTTGTCCTATGGTGCCCTCCGTGTCGCGCAAGCGTGAGGGATTCCCGCTGTAGGGTTTGCAATATGTTTATGATTTGCTTATGGTGGGTTGCATGAGTGAGTGAAACACAAACCCGAGTAAGTAGGTTGTTTGCGTATGGGATAAAAGGGGACTTGATGCTTTAATTCTATGGTTGGGTTTTACCTTAATGAATCTTTAGTAGTTGTGGATGCTTGATAGAGTTCCAATCATAAGTGCATAGAATTCCAAGTAAGGGATGATATGTTAGCTTATGCCTCTCCCTCAAATAGAATTGCAATAGTGATTATCGGTCTAGTAACATAGTCAATTGCTTAGGGGCAATTCCACAACTCCTACCACCACTTTTCCACACTCGCTATATTTAATTTATTGCATCTTTATCTAAACAGCCCCTAGTTTATATTTACTTGTTCTTTATTATCTTGCAAACCTATCCTATCACACCTACAAAGTACTTCTAGTTTCATACTTGTTCTAGGTAAAGCGAACGTCAAGCGTGCGTAAAGTCGTATCAGTGGCCGATAAGACTTGAGAGAGTATTTGTTCTACCTTTAGCTCCTCGTTGGGTTCGACACTCTTACTTATCGAAAGAGGCTACAACTATCTCGTATACTTGCGGGTCATCAAGTCCATTTTCTGGCGCCGTTGCCGGGGAGTCATAGCGTGGGGTGAATATTCTCGTGTGTGCTTGTTTGCTTTATCACTAAGTAATTTTTATTTGCTGTTCTTAGTTGTTCTCTATCTTTAGTTATGGATATGGAACACAAAATACCAAAAAAAATAGCTGTACTTGCTACTCATGAGGATGGGGTAACTCCTAAAACCCTCGATTCTCATTATGCGAGAGATATTATATAGTACTTTGATAATCCTGAGAAAACCCCATTCAACTTTATAATGGGAGACACGTTGGATCAACGTGAATACTTTAGGGATTATCGCTCGACACAAAAAGGGAAACTATTATGGGATCAATTTATTATGTTGCGTTGGTATGCCTGGGCTCTATTCTTGAGATATGATATTACTTGTTGCTCTAGGATGGAGGCTCCACACCTTCCCTTTTCATGCAAATTTAATGATAATGAAACCTTAGCTTCTTATGCTAATGGAAACCTTAGCTTCTTATGCTAATGGTATATATGATTACTATGATGTGGAACAAATAGAAGAATTTGTTGCTTTTAAGGCTGCTTATGAAATTGAATCTTTGTTTGAAAAGTATGAAGCTTTAGATGATGATGTTTATAGGCCTAAAAATCTTGCTATACTTAGATATTGCTATGCAAATTATGAATACAATTACTATATTAATGCATTTATGAAGAAATTCTCCGTTGTCCAAGAAGAGACTAGTATTTTGCAGGAAGCTATGGAAGAAGAAATTGATGAAACTGTGAGCTCATTGGATGAAAAAGATGATGAGGAGAGCGAAGAACAAAAGGAGGAAGAGCGGATTAGCTACCCGTGCCCACCTTCTAATGAGAGTAACCCTCCAACTCATACATTGTTTATTTCCCCTTCGTGCTTACCAAAGGATGATTGCTATGATCCCTTGAATTTGTCTGAAATATCCCTTTTCGATGATGCTTGCTATGCTTGTGGACAAAATGCCAATATGAATTATGCTTATGGAGATGAACTTGCTATAGTTCCTTATGTTAAACATGAAATTGTTGCTATTGCACCCACGCATGATAGTCCTATTATATTTTTGAATTCTCCAAACTACACTATATCGGAGAAGTTTGCGCTTAGTAAGGATTATATTGATGGGTTGCCTTTTACCATTGCACATGATGATTTTGATGAATGTAATATGCATGTGCTTGCTGCTCCTACTTGCAATTATTATGAGAGAGGAACTATTTCTCCACCTCTCTATGTTTCCCATACTATGAAATTGCAAGAAACTGCTTATACTATGCATTGGCCTTTACTATGTGTGCATGAATTGTTCTCTTATGACATGCCGATGCATAGGAAGAGAGTTAGACTTTGTTGTTACTTGATATATGTTACTTTGTGCTCACTACTAAATTACAAATCATTGTTAATTTAAATTGGCTTTGATATACCTTGGGATCCGGGTGGATTCATTACTTGAGCACTATATGCCTAGCTTAATGGCTTTAAAGAAAGCGCTGCCAGGGAGACAATTCGGAAGTTTTAGAGAGTCATTTATTTCTGTTGAGTGCTTTCATATAGTTTAAAAACAAAAAATAAAGAGGGGAACCTAAAAACTTTTCAAAAAGGAAAGTGAAAGTGAGAAAGACGAGCATTGTTGAAGTGGGAGCTAGCCTTGAACTTTGTTCATGCTCACGGAAACTTTGTGAATCTTGATTACAGAAAATTTTCATCAAAAATAATTATCCCCTTGTATAATTCCATAGTATTATAAAACTAATGTGCTAAGGTTTGCCTTTAGGATGTTTACAATGCTTGTTGGTTTGTACGGTGTAGGACAGAAACTTTGGCTGTAGTGCACGATTTTACATTTTTAACTGGAACGTCAATTGGTTCTGATTCCTTTTGCACTGTATTGCTATACAACTTGTTTATTTTTACTAATTTTGGTAGAATTTTTGGGGTACCAGAAGTATGGTGGATGTTCAGATTGCTACAGACTGTTCTGTTTTTGACAGATTCTGTTTTTGATGCATAGTTTGCTTGTTTTGATGAATCTATCAATTTATATTAGTGGATTAAGCCATGAAAAAGCTATATTACAGTAGACACAATGCAAAAAAATATATGAATTGGTTTGCTACAGTACTTAGAGTGGTGATTTGCTTTATTATACTAACGGATCTTACCGAGTTTTCTGTTGAAGTTTTGTGTGGATGTAGTGTCTAATCGAGGATGTCTCGATATGAGGAAAAGGAAGAGAGGCAAGAGCTCAAACTTGGGGATGCCCGAGGCGCCCAAAGTAAATATTCAAGGAGACTTCTAAGCTTGGGGATGCCCCGGAAGGCATCCCCTCTTTCTTCAACAAGTATCGGTATGTTTTCGAATTCGTTTCGTTCATGCATTATGTGCAAGTCTTGGAGCGTCTTTTGCATTTAGTTTTCATTTTTCTTTTATGCACCATGATGGTATGAGATAGTCCTTGGTTGATTTATAGAATGCTCATTGCACTTCACTTAAATCTTTTGAGTATGGCTTTATAGAATGCTTCATGTGCTTCACTTATATCATTTGAAGTTTGGATTGCCTGTTTCTCTTTACATAGAAAACCGCCATTTGTAGAATGCTCTTTTGCTTCACTTATAATTGTTAGAGCGTGGGCATATCTTTTGTAGAAAGAACTAAACTCTCTTGCTTCACTTATATCTATTTAGAGAGATGACAGGAATTGGTCATTCACATGGTTAGTCATAAAATCCTACATAACCTTGTAGATCGCTGAATATGATATGTTTGATTCCTTGCAATAGTTTTGCGATATAAAGGCAGTGATATTAGAGTCATGCTACTGGGTGGTTGTGCATTGTAGAGACACTTGTGTTGAGGTTTGTGATTCCCGTAGCATGCATGTATGGTGAACCGCTTTGTGATGAAGTTGGAGCACAATTTTATTTATTGATTGTCTTCCTTATGAGTGGCGGTCGGGGACGAGCGATGGTCTTTTCCTACCAATCTATTCCCCTAGGAGCATGCGCGTAGTACTTTGTTTTCAATGGCTTGTAGATTTCTGCAATAAGTATGTGAGTTCTTTATGACTAATGTTGAGTCCATGGATTATACGCACTCTCACCCTTCCATCATTGCTAGCCTCTTCGGTACCGTGCATTGCCCTTTCTCACCTCGAGAGTTGGTGCAAACTTCGTTGGTTCATCCAAACCCCGTGATACGATACGCTCTATCACACATAAGCCTCATTATATCTTCCTCAAAACAGCCACCATACCTACCTATCATGGCATTTCCATAGCCATTCTGAGATATATTGCCATGCAACTTCCATCATCATCATATACATGATTTGAGCATTCATTGCCATATTGCTTTGCATGATCGTAAGATAGCTAGCATGATGTTTTCATGGCTTGTCCGTTTTTTGATGTCATTGCTATGCTAGATCAGTGCACATCCCGGTACACCGCCGGAAGCACTCATATAGAGTCATATCGTTGTTTTAGATATTGAGTTGTAAGTAAATAAAAGTGTGATGATCATCATTATTAGAGCATTACCCCAGTGAGAAAAGGATGATGGAGACTATGATTCTCCCACAAGTCGGATGAGACTCCGGACTTTATGAAAAATAAAAGAGGCCAAAGAAGCTCAAATAAAAAAAAGAGGCCAAAGAAGCCCACCAAAAAGAAAGAAAAAAAGAAAAAAAGGAAAAAAATGAAAATGAGAGAAAAAGAGAGAAGGGGCAATGTTACTATCCTTCTACCACACTTGTGCTTCAGAGTAGCACCATGTTCTTCATAGAGAGAGCCTCCTATGCTTTCACTTTCATACACTAGTGGGAATTTTCATTATAGAACTTGGCTTGTATATTCCGATGATGGGCTTCCTCAAATGCCCGAGGTCTTCATGAGCAAGCAAGTTGGATGCACACCCACTTAGTTTCAGTTTGAGCTTTCATACACTTATAGCTCTAGTGCATCCGTTGCATGGCAATCCCTACTCACTCACATTGATATCTATTGATGGGCATCTCCATAGTCCGTTGATACGCCTAGTTGATGTGAGACTTTCTCCCTTTTTGTCTTCTCCACATAACCTCCACCATCATATTCTATTCCACCTATAGTGCTATGTCCATGGCTCACGCTCATGTATTGCGTGAAAGTTGAAAAAAGTTTGAGATTATTAAAGTATGAAACAATTGCTTGGCTTGTCATCGGGGTTGTGCATGATTAAATACTTTGTGTGATGAAGATAGAGCAATAGCCAGACTATATGATTTTGTAGGGATAACTTTCTTTGGCCATGTTGTTTTGAAAAGACATGATTGCTTTATTGGTACGCTCGAAGTATTATTGTTTTTATGTCAAATGATAGAGTATTGCTTTGAATCACTCGTGTCTTAATATTCATGCCATGATTAGACATATGATCAAGATTATGCTAGGTCGCATTCCACGTCAAAAATTATCTTTTTTATCATTTACCTACTCGAGGAGGAGCAGGAATTAAGATTGGGGATGTTGATACATCTCCGTCGTATCTATAATTTTTTATTGTTCCATGCCAATATTATTCAACTCTTATATACTTTTGGCAACTTTCTATACTATTTTTTGGGACTAACATATTGATCCAGTGCCCAGTGCTAGTTCCTGTCTGTTGCATGTTTTTTGTTTCGCAGAAACCCAATATCAAATGGAGTCCAAACGGGATAAAAACGGACGGAGATTTTTTGGAATATTTATGATTTTTGGGAAGTAAAATCAACGCGAAACGGTGTCCAGGGTGGCCACAAGACAGGGGGCGCGCCCTCCCCCCTGGGCGCGGCCTGGGCTCTCGTGGGCCACCCGTAAGGGGGTTGACGCTCTTATTTTGTCACAAGAAAGCTAATTTTATGAGAAAGATCTGAGCGAAAGATTCATCCCAATCGGAGTTACGGATCTCTGGATATTTAAGAAATGGTGAAGGGGTAGAATCTGAGAACGCAGAAACAGATAGATAGATCCAATCTCGGAGGGGCTCTCACCCGTCCGAAGCCATGGGAGCCAAGGAACAGAGGGGAAACCCTTCTCCCATCTAGGGAGGAGGTCAAGGAAGAAGAAGAAGGGGGGCCCTCTCCCCCTTGCTTCTGGTGGCGCCGGAACACCGCCGGGGGCCATTATCATTACCGCGGTCTTCACCAACACCTCCGCCATCTTCACCAACATCTCCATCACCTTCCCCCTTCTATATTCAGCGGTCCACTCTCCCGCAACCCGCTGTACCCTCTACTTGAACATGGTACTTTATGCTTCATATTATTATCCAATGATGTGTTGCCATCCTATGATGTCTGAGTAGATTTCTATTGTCCTATCGGTGATTGATGAATTGCTATGATTGGTTTGAGTTGCATGTTTTATTATTGGTGTTGTCCTATGGTGCCCTCCGTGTCGCGCAAGCGTGAGGGATTTCCGCTATAGGGTTTGCAATATGTTTATGATTTGCTTATGGTGGGTTGCGTGAGTGACTGAAACACAAACCCGAGTAAGTAGGTTGTTTGCGTATGGGATAAAAGGGGACTTGATGCTTTAAGCTATGGTTGGGTTTTACCTTAATGAATCTTTAGTAGTTGAGGATGCTTGCTAGAGTTCCAATCATAAGTGCATAGAACTCCAAGTAAGGGATGATATGTTAGCTTATGCCTCTCCCTCAAATAGAATTGCAATAGTGATTATCGGTCTAGTAACATAGTCAATTGCTTAGGGGCAATTCGACTACTCCTACCACCACTTTTCCACACTCGCTATATTTACTTTATTGCATCTTTATCTAAACAGCCCCTAGTTTATATTTACTTGTTCTTTATTATCTTGCAAACCTATCCTATCACACCTATAAAGTACTTCTAGTTTCATATTTGTTCTAGGTAAAGCGAACGTCAAGCGTGCGTAAAGTCGTATCAGTGGCCGATAGGACTTGAGAGAGTATTCGTTCTACCTTTAGCTCCTCATTGGGTTCGACACTCTTACTTATCGAAAGAGGCTACAACTATCCCGTATACTTGCGGGTCATCAGGCAACTACAGTTGTTTCTTCATGGCAAATACAGTTGTCCAGGGAGGGCAACTACAGTTGTCCAGGGATGGCAACTGTAGTTACTTATTCATGGCAATTGTAGTTGTCCAGTCATGGCAACTACAGTTGTCAACTATGCTCGTTCTGCTAATTCACCGTCCGCAACTTCACTTTTTGTGGACTCGCCTGTGTATGACGTCGATGGCAGGTACATGGGTGCTGCCTGATGCCACGTGCTGCATGAAGGCTCTGCATTTTTCCCCGACATAACTCGTGAGTCTTTTTCCAACCTTTGCAAATTTATTTTTCATGTCCAGACCAGTATGTGTTCTTCTTCGTATGCGTTACCTTGATTTGCCGCATTAGCTAGTTGAAGTTGGCTGCCCGTACATTTGTCAGTGTTAGAGCCCTGTGACTGAACTTGCCACGGAGCCCCTTGAGTGTGTTTTGGTCATAAGAACCTGCGAAAAAATGACAGTGTAGGACATAAGTAGAATGTCATCATCATATAGTTGCGAACACGGCAAATGTTCTTTTTCTTTTTGTTATCTTGCATCATACCAATGCATGCGTACTGTTCTAGTAGTGGCAGCAATGGCCCTGCAGAAATGAGTTGACTGTATTCTGCTGCATCCCAAGGGGGCGTTTCTGGCCTTTGAGAACCCAAAAGATCAGCGCCATCTCCGTGACTCATTCTTTTCCGCGTCTCGTTTCTTCCAATGTGCTCTCAATCACTGCATGAACAAGAATGCATCAACAATCCACAAAAAATGTATCCTTGTGCTGCTTGCATGTAGAAGTTAACACGTCAGTGTTATCACATTTTCATGCGTAGGCAACCAACATATCATGGCTAGTAGGACATGCACATCCACTATCTTTTCTAAAATCTGGGTGCTAGCTATCCGTTCGATTCGATGGCATCAGCCACTACAATAGGATGGCAAGCAATAAGTTGACATGGTGGCAGTTGACGACAATGATAGGTGGCAACTGACGTTAGACACCAGTGGTAATTAATTTTCACACCCCCCATTATTCCAAATTTCTCAATTTTCTCTCCCTTTTTATGGATTCCTACACATCCATTCATTTACCAACTACTTGCATCAATCTACTGAGAACTTACGGTTATCTCTAGCGTAGTACATGGCAGATCTAGTGTATTCTGCTTGGCAACTGCGAAGACACACAACCCATGTAGTGTTTTACCCCTGTAGGATGGATCTAGTTGCCAACTTCGTCGGTAATTTTGCAATTTTCTGCCCAGAAGAAGGATGAGAAGCAGTAGGGAGATCGGGAGATTCACCTTCTTTTAGCTGGTCGTCTTTGGAGGGCGTTGTTGGAGTGAGGGTAGGGGGAGGGGGTGGGGTGGGGGAGGGTGGGGGTGTGGTTTGCGGTGGGAAGGCCCTACGAATCTGCTCTGGTTGCCATGGCAACCAGAGAAGGCCGGCGATGGAGGTAGGGGTTCGGGAGGTGGGAGAAGATGGCGGCAGTCGGGATTCGGGATCGATCGGAGGCCGGGACGGCTGGATCGTGCGGGCTGCTGGGTCCTCTGGCCCGGACGTGCGGGCGGGGTTGCCACACACCGGATGTGCGGGCTGTGCCTTTGCGTGCCCGGACGCGGTCGTGCGGGCTGGTTTCTGTCCATGCCACACGAGGCGTGTGACACAACTACCCGATACACCACACGTGTGGTAGTTATCGGGACCCTAGAAGTTTATCATGAACAGGGAAATATGATAATAACCAGTTTATTATTGCCTGTAGGGCATATTTCCAACAGCAGTTGCATCACATGATCTTAGGAGCAACTCACGAGCAACTGAAGGAAGATATGGTTGAGCATCTGTGCGCGGTTAAGGGGGACAACAATGTTGGAGTGTAATATTTAAACTTTTTAAATTAGAACTACTGTTGCATTCGAACATTTGATTATTTTAGACTATGTATGTGGCTATTTGAACGTGCAGAATTAAAAAAAATTGGGGTTTGATGTATGCATGTAGCGTTGGATGGCCGGTTCCCGCATCCGTGTCCATGGGACTGACCACTCCCTGTCCGCTGACGGATGTCGGAGCAAATTTGCGGGTCAGCGCTGGAGATGCCCTTACATGACGATAACCCACTATGTATTGACATGTATTACCCCGTCTCAAATTACTTGTGTTATATTAGATACAGATGTATCTAACACTAAATCTGTCTAGATAGACAAATCAAAGACAAGTAATTTGGGACGGATGGAGTAGAAAGTATCATTACCCACAAGCAAAGCACATGGCTAAGGTTAAGATGACGACTTATTTATCGCCATCCTATATATCTAAATAGTTCATCCCCACTATTTCTATTATGTGGAAGGTGATGTGTTCGTATATCTGATTCTTTGGGGTTGAATTTTTTTTTCCAGCAGGTTTGTCTCGGTCGCGCTGTCTTATGAAGCAAAGAACATGGTTCTGTGTCTTAATTCTCCGACTCCAGTTCTTACCAACCAAGGTCGGCCAACCTCGACCTCGTCGAAGAGCGTGGTAGATTTGTGTTCCCACAACTCCGTCTATCCGGAACTGGGGTTTTCTAAAGGCTTTCTTCGACGTTTTCTTTTTCAGGACAACAATTTATTACGCAGACTACTACCATTAGCGTCTTCTGCTCTATATCGACAACTTGATAGCTGCTGCTTCTACAAGTTACTGAGTTTAAACAAGTTACTCCACTGAGACGGCGACCTAGAGACGGTAACGAGATTTCCTCACCATATGTCGTTGGTGGATGTTGGAGAAAGAAGACCCTGTACCCCCATTTTTTAATGTATTTTAAAACTTGTTAAGGATGTCTTTTAAGAGTATGTGCTACTTAAATACTATGTCTATATCAAAATATAGGACTTTTTCTTGACAATGTGATAGAGTGTCAAAAAATGTCTTATACTTCTTCGACACGACGGGAGTATATACCACTGAACTTATCTCTACCTAATACTGTATTAAAAGAAGGATTGTTTCTCCACTTTTTTCATCAAAAAAACGCTTCGTACGTTTTTCCTTTTTTATGTGGGGGAAAAAAGCTTCATACGTAGTCTGCTCCCCTCGGTTCGTCCGTCGTTCGTCCGTAGTCAGCAAAAAAACCTTATGGCCCGCCAAAAGCTAGAGTGCAGGGCGCGATCTTAAAGGGCCGTCCCATTCATTGGCACCATGCGGGCCGAAAATCGCTCAAAAAATTTGCTATCAATAGATTCGAACTCACAATCCCTCGAAGAAGATACAATGTCTCTTACCACTTCAGCCGCTACCTGCGAGCGATTAATATGCAGCGCGAACATTTATGAACCATATGCATCAACAGATTTTAAAAGATCGAAAAAATCAACCATTTGTTGTAAAAATGTAAACATTTTTTCTTAAAATACTCGAATAGTGTTTGCAATAGCGAACAACTTTTAAATTCAGAAAATAGCTAAAAACGAGAACTGTTTTTTTAAGTGATCAAAATTGGAAAACAAGATTTTTAAAAAATATGAACCATTTTGGAAAAATTTAATACAATTGTAAAAATGAAAAAAAATTCTGAAACGTGAATTGTTTTTGGAAAAGTAAACAAAATTTTGAAAACATGAACAAAAAATTGTGATCAAATTTTGATTCCTGAACAGTTTTATTCAACTATGATTTTTAAAAAAAAAATTGAATTTATTGTATGGTGAACAAACTTTCTGAGAATTTGTGAACAATTTGATTCCCGAACAATTTTTTCTAACTATAATATCTTTTTAGAAAAAGTATTTATTTATGGTGAACAGGTTTTTTGAACGATGAATATTTGCTTACACATCAAACAATTTTCAATTTATGACCAACATTTTTATGCGCAATGAACATTCTTTTAATGTACACTGAACATTTCCTGAACATTGTTGAAACGTGGTTCTTTTAAAAACGTGAATAAGTTTTTTTAATGATTTTTTTGGAATTTCAGACAATTTTTTCTAATGTTTAACAAATTATGAAAAATGTGAACAATTTTTGAAAATTTTGGATTTATGAGAAAGTAAAAAGAAATAGGGAAAAAGAAAATAAAGGGAAGAAATAAGAAAAAAACATGAAAAGGAAAAAGAAATTGAAAAACATAAAGAAAACCAGAAAAAACGAGTAATGAAAAAAAACTAGAGAAAACCGGTACAAGGAACCTTCTAGAAGGTTGCAAAACCGGTTGCTCCTTGAAATGTGTTCCCCCCGACTCGCCCAGTTTGTTTAACGAGTCTAACGGAGGGATCGATCTGTTGCTAGCTGCGTACCTATTTCTTCTTAGCCCTAAAAAAACCTAATTCTTCTGGCTCACCCGGTTGGTCATCAGGTCCTTTATCATACGACAAAGTTGACCATATATAAATGTTACTTTCTCATTGACACACCGAGGTAGGCCGTTGCATGCATGTTAATAATTCATTATGATTGTCAATATTTTTATTGATCCAAACTTTGGGGCAATAGTGACGAATTACGGGATGTGAAGGAACCGAAGGACCAAGGGGTTTTGGGTGGCAGGGATGTTGGCCCAGCTATTGTAGATCGAAGAGGATCCGAAGCAACAAGTAGATGTGGAGATGGAGGCTCGTGAGCAGGATCAGATGCGGAGGAGATGCAAGTGGTGGAGGTGGAGGCGAAGGTGGGAGGGTCTGGGACCTTTGGATGGCCCAAGAGGAAGATGAGGAAGAAAGGCTGCGGGAGGAAGAATAATGGGAGAGAGGGAGCAAGGTGACTAGGATGTTGTACCCCATTATTCTAACACACATCGTTCGATCTTACCACCATCACTGCCTCCTCCTATCTGTCCACAAGTCTACTCTTTTTTATGACCACATCACCGAATAATCTGTCCTACCAATTTCATGTTCGGAGACAAATGGGCATGCAAGGATTTGTTTCTCCCATTGCAACGCACGGGCATTTTTGCTAGTTCAAAAAAAGAAAAGGAAAAAAGAAAAAAGAAATAAAAAGAAAAAGAAAGAAACCGAAAGGTTGGAGCAGCGAGGGGAAACCGGGGAAGGCCGTGCCGCCACCACCCGTGACTACCCCCGTCCCCTGCCTCTGCAGCCTCCACCCGCACCACTGCTCCGCCCAAATCCCACTCCTCCGATGGGCCGAAAGAACCGCAACTCCGCACCAAACCCTACCCCTCCTCCCCCGGCCGCCGGCGCCGGCGCCGGCGGCATTGCCGCCGTGCGCGCCGACTGCGACAAGGCCCTCGCGTACCTCCAGCGCGGAAACCCGTCCAAGGCGCTGCGGCTGCTGAGGGACGCCGTCGCGCGCCACGGCGAGGGGTCGCCGCTCCTCCTCCGCGCGCAGGGCACCGTGCACTCCCGCGCTGCCGCCCCCCTCAACGACCCCGCCGCCCGCGCGCGCCACCACCGGGCCGCGCTCCAGGCCGCCCGCCGCGCCGTCGAGCTCGCGCCGGACTCCCTCGAGCTCGCCCACTTCCACGCCCTGCTCCTCTACGAGGCCGCCTCCGGTAACCGCGACTACGAGGACGTCATCGCCGAGTGCGAGCGCGGTCTCAGCATCGAGGTGCCCTCCGACCCGGCACCCCACTGCCTCAGGCTGCCCGCCCCTGAACCTGACCAGCTCCGAGACGACCTCCGCAACCTCATCCAGAAGGCCAATCTCGCCTCCATATCCACCTGGGTCAAGACCCTCGGCGGCACTGATGACAAGCTTGGGTTTTTCCGCCTGGCTGATGAACCCTTGGAGCTCCAGCCCCTACCTGCAGCGCACCGCCCCATGGGGATCAAGAAGGCCACCAAGACCCCTGAGGAGCGCCGAAAGGAGATCGAGGTGCAGGTCGCTGCGATGAGGCTGGTGGAGCAGCACCAGCTGCCGCACAATCCTGCTGTCGCTGCCTCCTCACCACCGCTCTCAGAGGAAGATGAGGCCCCCTGCTCATCATGTCAGTCTGGTGTGAAACTGCGCCGCTCTTGATTCTTCATTCGGTTCGTTTCATGTGAACCTGAGGTTGCTTAGGGACTAGCCAAAATGGCACCCCTTACCTTCGCTAATCGTTTGTGCAACTTCTAGTTGGTAACTAGCTGTCAAGTTCTTACTGCTTCCAGCACGTAGTTAACTGAGTTTGTGAACAATGCACTGAGAAATTCAAGTAACTGGAGTCTACTTTATCTGCATGTGTGTCCGATTACTCGTTTACAATTTAATGTTGCTTTCATATCAATATAATGTGCTATCTAGGTGGGACATTCTCTATGTGGTCGTTCATGTTTATTGTGTAGGCCTTCTGAATAACATCCATGCCAATCATGACTATCAGAATACAATTAACCAGGAGCAGCTTTTCTAAAGAGTCAATGATGTGTCACTGCATACTATATGGATATCGGGGATTGTGTATTGACCCCAACAATGACAATTAGATTCGTTTTGTTGTGTTCATTCGATTGTTTCTCTTTTGCCTGAAAATGGACTTTGAAGGGATTGTAAGAGGCGACACTGGGTTTTGTGCATGAGTTGTGCGTCAGAGACCACAACATCGATGATGTTCTGGGATGGTGACGTCCACACCAAAGCTGATGGCTACTGTACCACCATTCTGAGTCCACTTTGTGAGTTGCTTTTATTCAAGTGATGTAGCCATAGTTGACTAGCATCTGTAAAATTGCCCGACAACACAGCCATATGAATTTTTCTGTTCAATACTTGTGCATTTCTTGTCATGTGTTTCTAGAAGACATTTTGGGATGAAGGTTACAGCTTCTTGCTCTTGGGAGGGTATTTTGTTATCTATGGATTTTGCCTAAGTTGGCTAACATTAGGTTTGTGTATCATTCTTTGCTATCAGATAAAAAGGGCAACCTGGTGCATGTAGCTCCCGCTTGCGCAGGGTCCAGGGAAGGGTCCGACCACTTTGGGTCTATAGTACGCAGCCTTTCCCTACATTTCTGTAAGAGGCTGTTTCCAGGACTTGAACCCATGACCTCATGGTCACAAGGCAGCAGCTTTACCACTGCGCCAAGGCTCCCCTTCATCATTCTTTGCTATCAGATGTGTTACATTTTTCTTGCTATCTGAATTCGTCTAAAATATTGATCTGTCAGGTTTGATATGGTCGTTTCTTTGCGAATGCAGAGTGTTGGAACTGTCAATTAGCAAGTTTGTGTGCCATTGCTTGCTATCAGATGTGCTGCATTTTTCTTGCTATATAAAGTCATCTAAAATATTGATCTGTCGGGTTCGATATGGTTGTTTCTCTGCGAATGTAAGAGTGTTGATGGATCTACAAGCCTAAATGCTGCTAAGTTGCCAATTACTGCTACTGAATTGCCTAAAGTTATAGTTTCTAGTTGCTTGTTAACTTTCATATGGTTGTTTATGTGTGGAAGTATGTGTATTAGGACCGTGAACTTGCTTATTCAGTATTGCTAGCTAGGTTGCTTTTATAGTTTCCAATTGCCTCTCAGGTTTCGTTGTTTTTTTTCTTCCATGTGAAAGTAAGTTTGCTCGAAAGGTGAATTTGTGTATTCTATTTCATATGTTGCTACTAACATGCCTGAGAAAGTATTTGGTGCACCGGGACCTGCAGTGCACCCGATGTACCCAACCTCAGTATGAACTACAGAAAATTCTGAAGAAATAGAGTAAACAGAAACATATATGCAACATTCCTCAAAATATCAAACAGTAAAACAATACTCGAGAAACAGAAACAACAAATTCAGTGTTAACAGTGCTAATGGGGCCGAGGTCATGGCCCAATTTAGATTAGCTATTATTCGAAGATATATTTGTCCTTCTGTTTCTCAGGTTGAGTTTTGAATTTCGACTTCGGTAGATATATGATGTGTATGTGTCTTGTGCTAATTTATTTTCAGAAATTTTGACAACTTCCGGATGAGAGTACTGAAATTGGGTGCACCACAAGCTCCGTGCACCAAATATGTTCTCCAAGTTGCCTAATGTTAAGCTTCTACTTGCCTGTTGGGTATCGTGAGGTTGTTTCTGTCTGGAAGTATAAGTGTGATGGAACAATTAATTTCTTGGTCCACAATTGGATGTTCCAAAAAAATAGAGGATGAGTAGTAAAGAGAGTTTTGAACATGTGCGGTTGTCTCAACAATATTCGTTCTGGGAAACAGTACTTCTAGATTTGCTTACTTTAGTGCCAAGTTGCTTATTGTTTACCAGTTGTACCATTCCTTGTTACTAGCTGCGTTGTACTGTTTTCCTATCACATTTTCCACCAAAATATTGAGTTTTCAAGTTGCAGATGTGTTTCTTTTGTAAAAGCTAAGTATATCTGAATATTGAATTGCCTCGGCCAAAGTTCTTCCTCTATTACAATGCTAAGCTGGTCTTGCTATATATGAGGAGCGCTGCTTGTTACAGGTGCTCATAACATGTGGAATTGGCTATAAAATTACAGTTTATGTTTTTGTTCTTTTATATTGAGAAGATTTGCAAGTGTTATGATTTTGTATTCGACTATGTGGACCATCCTTGAATTATACACTAGAGGTGCCCCAACTTGTCCTGCATGGTCAGTTTAGTGCCTAAAGTTTCAAAATACACGAAACTGGTGCTCGAACTTGTCTGGTTGTGCAAATACGGTGCCTCCGTCCGTATGCAGACGTTTATTTTGCAGAAACCTCCTCATATTTTACATAATTGTGTAAAAAAGACCTCAAATACAACGTATGGTAGCGAGAACTAACATGAAAAAATATCAATGGGAAGGGGTTTTGAACCTAGCTCCTTCGGGATAACTAGCGCATGATCTGGTCAACTGGCTGAAATATGCCATGCGTAAAACACTTAGCTAGAAAGCTATACAGACACTTTTCACATATCGCTCTGCAATTTTCCTAATGCATTATCTATCAGTTTTATTTTTATTTTTCCCAAGTTCTTGTTTTGTTTCATGACACATAATTTTTCACATACAAAAAATACAATATGCAATTATTCTGTATTTTAAATCTTTTTTTGTTTTCATTATTGTGTACTTTGAAGAGGTAGGCATGAACTTTTTCACAATTTATCGGGCTTTAAATAGTTGAACCTATATTAGAAATTGTTTTATAAATTTATGTATGTTCATTCTGGACAACAAGCACACACAATCATTGTTTATCTTCATTCTATTTCTAAAATAACCAATTATTAACAAATTGACAACATAGTATTTGTAAACTATTCAACATGTATTAAAAAGTATTGTGTTGAACTTTTAATACAATTATTTAACATGTTACAGAATAATTTTTAATACACATTGTGAAATTTTTAATGCAACACGGACATTTTTAAAACACACGTTACAATTTTTTGATACAAATGAAACATTTTTCCAAAAACGTGATGAACTTTTTTCAAATGCACTAAAACTTTCTTTAAGTTTATGACAGTTTTAATTTATTATTACTCCATCGGATCCGTATTGATTGATGCTAGTTTAGTACAGAGTTAGTTCGACCTCGTTAATTTTAGATGGGTAGAGTATGTCCTCATAGACAATCTGGGAGTGCACTACAATCTGCTATCGCGAGGTCTCACGATCAATCCTGCCTCACGCAATGTTTTCTCTAATTTTTCATGTTTACATACATGATTAAATAATACATGAGGGGGTTTTCTAAAAAAAAAATCTCATGCGCCGGCCACCTAGCGCATTCCCCGCTCTCAGCCACTTACAAGTGGGCCACTGCCGCATTGGCATGCCACATGGGCTGGACGTATGTCTAGATACGGATGGAGGCACCGTATTTACACAACCAAACAAGTTCGAGCACCAATTTCATGTATTTTGCAACTTTAGGCACTAAACTGACCGTGCATGACAAGTTGAAGCACCTCCAGTGTATTTAACTCTTACCTATATTGCTAGTAACTCCTAAGTGTATGTGTATTAGGATATGCGTATTTGCAGGTATTATCTTTACATGAGATTCAAGAGATGAAACGCCACAATTTTAATTTTGCTAGATGAGCTGGAGTAGCAACATCCCATTTCCTCTTGAAAAGTATATCTGCAACATTATTAACAGTTATCGATCCATTTGGATTCCCACCAACCCATCAAAAAACCATGGTAACAAAGTGACTGCCAAGTATGGGTATCACAACCAAACCTGACATGCACTTCAATTTCATAAATGTTGTTCGGTCCGCAAAAATCTTCATTCTTCCCAATAATTCAAAACAGCGTCGGACTCATCTACACCCGATGAACAGTGAATTCAAAAAATAGTAAAAAAATAATATAAAAAACTATTTTTTAGGTATCCAAGATTCTCATGCGCGCAAGGTGCGTGCAGATTTTCGTGCTGCTTAAACATTTGAGGAGCTTGCACCCAAAATATCGGCTATGAATAGTGGTCTTTTCAAAGTTTGCCACACACCCAAAAATTGTTTTTTTGGCACGAGCACATCAGATGTCCAAACCACCACGAGATCTTGCAGGAACCTTAGTGCGCATGAGCATCTTTGATGCCTAAAAAATTTAGATTTTTTTTGAATTTTTAACAATTTTTTTCAATTTATTGTTCACACATGGGAGTAGATGAGCCCGGGTGCAGAATAGTTGTGTCCTATTCTTCCCCTTTTTACTAGTGTCAACTTGTTTGAACATACCTACTCATCCCGCCTCTTTCTAAGAATATATTGAAATGTTTTTGTAAAAAATGATTTCCACATGCTTCACCATGAACTTTACAACGGAGATGTCAATCTGCGGAACATTAGTAACTCCTTGATCAACCCCATTCCAAGAATCAGTAGGAAATTTTGGGTGATTATCACCTAATTTTTCTACTCGACTCATATCTCAAACTTACCATAACCAGATGGTAGCATGCAAAGAGTTACCATCCAGATCATTCACAACAATCAATATGGCTGCACCAAATGATGCTCCGTCTATGATTGCCTAGGTGGTGCATTGACGTCTTCCATGCCACTGTAGATATATCCTACCGAAAAATCCCTCCCCCATGATTGATTTAGACTTTCCCTCCCGCGCAATAATCACACTAATAAAGTGGTATGTATAGGGGTCACAATCGCCACTAGCATGCACTTCAACTTGTGGAAACGTTGTTCAACTAGTGAAAGGAATGCCCCTCCTTTACCAGTGTAACAGTTGGCAAGGTTGTTTTGAACATGCCTACGAATTGGACCTTTGAACTAGATGATTCAACTGCCTCTTTCTGAAAAAAGTATTGAAATGTTTGTACCAAATGTTTTTCACAAGCTTCACTGTGACCTTTAGAGTGGATATGTCAATGTACAAGACATCCATGTCTCCATGATCAACCTTATTCAAAAAGTTAGTACGGAAACTTAATGATTATCACCTAATTTATCTACTCAACTCATATTTCAAACTTCTTACTATGATTATGGCTAGTCACATGCAAATAGTTATCATCCAAATCATTCATCACGATCAATATGGCCACACCAGAAGATGCACCATCTATGATTTCTTAGCTTGGTGCTTCTAATTTCTTCATCAATGCCACCAATTTAAATGAGAAATCCTTGGCTTACAACTTGATTTTGAAAAATCTCCTCCCACAACTGAGCATAGGATCATCCTTGACATGCCAATAATGACTTGTGTAGTTATTGGATCAGATCAACTCTAGGATTATGTACCTCTTCAACCCTCCTAAATGGAGTCTCCGGCAGAATGTTTCATTTTTTAACCTGGCTTCATGTAGGACGATCACTCATCTTTATTTCTTATTTTTCATTTTACTTGTATTCTTCTATACAGTGTCTACATGGCTTGCCAAAAACAACAACAACAACAACAACAACAACAACAACAACAACAAGTCGCCTTGTTTGGTGGGGGTGGCGAGGTTTCGTCTGGTGAACAAATGAAAACGAAACGATGTATGTACTCTCATTTAATAATAAAGATGTCTAGGTCTTCACTACATTTTGAGAATTCTTTTTAGCCTGTGAATTGAACAGATGGGGTCGACGTAAAGTTTGGCATAAAGGATCAACACATGCTTGGGATGGTTGGAGAGTGCTCATGGGAGTTTAGAGGAACACATAACAAGATGCTTTTTTAGGGAAAGTGTTGCCCTTTATTGCTTACGTCGACAAAATCTGTTGCGACGATGTCAAGCATACAGTCCGCAGAAACATGAAACCAAGTCTTGCAAAGTTTATTAAGCAACCTTCCCTAACTAGGGTGTGAGCTGCCTGATTGACAGGTCACATAGCCAACTGACCTAGTGCTCATTCATCATAGCAGTAAGCTCTTTGCTCTCCTCGGCAAGCGAACCAAATCTGGACCTGTCTAGCTCCTTCAACTCTAGAATATGCACCACGCCTTGGTTGTCAGTTTCAAGGACGATCTTCTGAGCACCGACTTTGATTGGGAGTTGGACTCCTCTTCTACGCCGGATCAACGACAACCAGATCGGCATGTTCCTCCCACAAACACTCCATGATGGTTGTAGATAACCGCCTTGCCATTGCCCGAACCATCCAACTTTACTGTAGCGCAATCCAGGTTCACCTTGAGCCAGCCTTCCTACAGAGGAGGGATGGCTTGACGCCTAATGCTAATGCTATACAGAAGGCAACATTCATCGACCCACCAAATTATGAATGTCATGCATGCATTTTAGTTAGTTACGTGTCTTTCTGCAGGAAATTAGTTATGATAGGTTTTTTCATCTTTTAATCCATCCACAATATGTCAATTGATTGACAACCATGATGTTTTGGTGTGTGGCTACAATAAATTTGCATTGATTTACGACTCAAGATCACCCAAACCATGAAAAGGTCAGAAATTTTGAGATTTGTGTTGGTGGATGGAATCTTTGGGTTTCACATAAATTTTCTTTCTCCAGCGATTACACACGGGTAAAGTAAAGTTCGCGCCAACACGACCAAGTGTGTCTGGTCACTAGTGGATGATGAATTGGTAGAACACATGATTGCGTGTAGACATGATGATGTCGTTAATCAAGCTTCATGATTCAATGGATAGCATGAGTTTTGTCAAGATGCTTGTGACCTTAGGGTCTGGGTGCGGAGAAAGGCTATACACGAGGGCATGTTTCAGTCTCCACCGACGGCCTTTTCTTTCATCACAATTTACTTATCTGATCTGGCTGAAGCATCAAGAAAACTACATGGGATAGTGCAAGGCCCGAAAGTTGAAACCGAGTGGAAGGCGCCACTTTCATGAGCTGTAAAAAATTATGTACATGCAGCCGTCGGGGTTCATGACGATTGCGGTGCTCTGGTTGCCATATGCCGAAATGAAGCAACGAACTATCTGGGTGCATCTGTAGTCTCGGTCCCTGACGTGATTGATCCAAAAGTACTTGAGGTAATGGTTAGAGATGAAGGCTTATCGCTAGCTAGTGATCTTGCATGCAGTACTGCTATCATAGCCACTGCTTGCTTTGCCACGCTTAGGGATATGAAGGAGGGATACTCGGGAAACTTAGCTGCTATCATCCATGAGATTAAGAGACACATGCAATTGTTTGCATCGGTGGAGGTTTTCCACGAGAACAAAAATATGAATGTAGAAGCTCATGTACTGGCAAGGGCGACGACAACTTTACCTCGTGATCGACATGTCTGGTTAGCTAATAGAACAGACGCCACTAAAAAAAGGATGATAGACCAGAAATTGTTTGTATTCCTGAAAACATCTTAAGTTAATGAAGTGTTTTCAGTGCTCAAGAAAAAAAAACCCAACACATTGTGGTGCAGTCAATGGCTCTGTGTAACAATCATTCACCCGTGTTCATGACAAAAAGATAGATAGATCATACGTGGTGTCAAATTATCACATTGGACATTAACACCAACAATAATTTTCAACAACAGCAAATGGTGCGGCAAGCGTGATAAACTATTCCAAACCAATCAGCAAAACAAATGCACGCGTCTGGAAAGAAATCTCATGCACATCCGTGGGGAGATTGGCATCACATTTCATCAATCAAAGAAAAAGATAGAAATCACAGCAAACCTTATCCTCCAAGGACCTGCCGGAGATGGAAAACCCATCTAAACTTGGCATGAAAATTTGGGAGGATTCGCCATGCCCGCAACCGTCTCGTCGGTGACGACGGTGGCAGACGGAGACGGGGACAAGCAAGCGAGGCCGAGAGGAGAAAGGCGCGTGACGCTGACACGAGCGCACGCAGCGTCGCGTACGACTCCCTCCCCCGTCCCATCCCATCCGCTCCCGTCCATCTACCCCGTTGCCCCGCCCGTCTCCCCGATCCGCAGCGCGTTGGGTGGTGGAGGCCCACAGAGACATAGAGAGAGAGAGAGAGAGAGAGAGAGAGAGCGCTACGGCGTCCATCATTTTCTTTTCATTTCCTTGGGGTAGGCATATATTGCCCCGCACACCCGCACAACGCTTCGCCCAAATCTCATTCCCCCCGATGGGCCGAAAGAAGCGCAGCCCCCCACCAAACCCTACTCCGCCCCCGCATCCGCCCGCCGGCGCCCTCCTCCGCCTCGCCGATGCGCCGGCGGCGGCGGGGCCCGACCCGGCCGCCGTGCGGGCCGAGTGCGACAAGGCCCTCGCCTGCCTCCAGCGGGGCAACCAGCCCAAGGCGCTGCGCCTCATGAAGGAGGCCCTCGCCCGCCACGGCGAGGGGTCGCCGCTCCTCCTCCGCGCCCACGGCACCGTCCACTCCCGCGCCGCCGCCGTCCTCACCGACCCCGCCGCCCGCGCGCGCCACCACCAGGCCGCCCTCCTCGCCGCGCGCCGCGCCGTCGACCTCGCGCCCGACTCCCTCGAGCTCGCCCACTTCCGCGCCCTCCTCCTCTACGAGGCCGCCACCGACAACCGCGCCTACGAGGAGGTCATCGCCGAGTGCGAGCGCGGGCTCAGGATCGACGAACCCTCCGACCCGGAGCCACACTCGCTCAGGCTGCCCGCCCCCGACCCCGACCAGCTCCGGGCCGAGCTCCGCAACCTCGTCCAGAAGGCCAATCTCGCCTCCATATCAACCTGGGTCAAGAACCTCGGCGGCTCCGATGACAAGCTCGGCTTCTTCCGCCTGGCAGATGACCCCTTGGAGCTCCAGCTCCTCCCCGCGGCCCCAGCCCCGCGCCGCCCCAACGAGATCAAGAAGGCTACCAAGACCGTCGAGGAGCGCCGCAAGGAGATCGAGGTGCAGGTCGCTGCTCTCAGGCTGCTGGAGCAGCAGCAGCAGCAGCACAATGCCGCCGCCGCTCTCTCCTCCTCACCACCACAGTCACAGCAGGGAGATGAGCCCCCCTCCTCATCATCTCAGTCCACCGCGGCTGGCCATCGTGCTGATCGGAGAAAGGGAGGGTCCAAAAAGGCAGCAGCCTCATCAGCATCCGACCAAAGGAATCAGGTGCGTGCGTTCTGGGCCGCTCTGCCTGTCGATCGGAGGCTGGCCTTACTGAAAACTAGCATTTCTGAGCTCAAGGAGTACTACAAAACTCATAAGGACAAAGTTGTTGCCGAGGCGGCACCTGCGGTGCTTGATGAGGTGGTAGAGTTTGCCACTTCACACGGGTGTTGGGAGTTCTGGTTATGTGGCATCTGTGAGGAGCGCTACCCAGACGTGGCACATTCATTGCGGGAGCATGTGAGTGCACTACCGCGTCAAGTGCAGGCTATGTTGCCACAGGAGATTGATGCTGACTGGGCAGCAATGCTCATTGGTTCGAGCTGGAGGCCGGTGGATGTTGCTGCGGCACTCAAAGCGCTTGAGGATGAGCAAGTGGACAACATCGGCCAAGACAGGGACAAAGATTCAATGTCGTCCGATAATTGGAGTATCAAGGACAAGTCGGACACGTCAGAATCCTCAGCCTCGCCACACAATGAGGAGTGTGATGGTTTTGGAGTGGTAATGAGGGAAGGTGCCAGGAAGTGGCCGCTGTCTGATGATGATGAAAGAGCGAAGATTCTGGAGAGGATCCACTCGTTGTTCCAAATCCTTGTGAAGCACAAAAACATTTCAATGAACCATCTGAGCAGGGTGATCCATTTTGCCATGGACGAACTTAGAGGGATACCTTCTGGGTCATTGTTGCTTAACCACTCGATTGACGAATCGCCGCTCTGCATTTGCTTCTTGGATGCCTCATCACTGAAGAAGGTTCTCAAGTTCTTGCAGGACCTAATGCAGTCCTGTGGACTTAGTAGGTCCTCAGAGAAGGATGGCGAACTAGGTGATGGAGATTGTTTCCCCAAAAATAACACTATCCTAGAGGGTGTTACGCTGGATTCTGTTTCATCATCACTAATCCTTGATGGCAGGGTATTTGGTGGGAAGTCAAAGTCTGGTCCTGAGAATGTTGATACTGATGAATTTCTTTCGTGGTTGTATGCTGGTTCTCCTCCAATAGGAGAGCAGCTATCAGAGTGGAACTGTATGCTTGTTGATAGGACAAGTCAGGGGATGCAGATTCTTGATATGATCGACAAGGAGGCATCTTCCTTGAAAAACTTTTGTGAAATGAAGCATGAACAATTGAACATTGAGGAGGGTGTGCTTGCTGTGAATAATATTATACAAGAGGAGCAACGGTTAAGGGACCGTGGGGGCCGGTATTCATATCAAGGATACGAGGAGCTCTTGAGGAACCGTCAGGAGGAGTTGTTGGAGACCAGATTTCGCAGTTCTGAGTACGATGCAATCTCAAACGTCTTGAAGGAAGTTCGCACCTCACACTTTGGTTATGATGAAGGTTTTTCTGGGATGACCTCGCGCCAGTGTGACTTTGATGGGTCAGCAATAGATGATTGGAGGTTGCATGACTTTATGCACCCAAGTGATTCAGTAGTGCCGACGATTGTTTTGAGGATGAAGGAACACGTAACTACAGAGGTTAGTTTTCTGGCACTGCATTTATCGGCCGAAATTATATAATCTTCAATATGCAATAATGGTCTGTTCTCCTAACTGTTCCACTTGCAGCTTGGCAAGATAGACGCTAGGATTATGCGAAGTGTAGCTCTGATGCAGCAACTGGATCTCAAGCTTGAACCTGCTGCTTTCGTTGATTATCGATCAATTCTTCTCCCCCTCCTGAAATCCTTCTTGCGAGTTTGTATACTGCATCCCTGTACACCTGATTGTTTTATTGCTTTGTGGTCCTGTTCATTTCTTAACTATGGTTATTGTGTGGTGGTCTAGAACCATTTGGAAGAGCTTGCGGACAAGGATGCTAGAGAGAGATCTGATGCAGCAAGAGACGCCTTTCTGGCTGAACTTGCTTTAGACGCTGAGAAGAATGCAAGCAAAGGGGGTGATAAAAAACCATCCCATGAGAAATCAAAGGACAAGAAGAGAATGAAGGATTCCCGGAGATCTAAGGATCTCAAGGTAGTTATGAGTATGATCATATTGTATGCTCTGCTTTTGTACAGAACTGAATTTTGTTTCCCGCTTTACTACTTTCTAGGATTTGAGCTGGAGTGATCAATACATTGTTCGCCAGGACAGTGCAGATGAGGAAACATCAGAGCAAGCGTAAGTAATGCTTGTACCCTCCATGTTCTGATATGTGTAGCATCCTTCACTTGCCAGAGGACTTGTCCAGTGAAATGCTTGCAGTGCTTTTTTTTTTGTCCTGTGCATATTTGTAGTTACTCAGCACTACTAGTTTAAATCCATGTCAGTTGATTATATAACAGGTTTTCTGCATTATTTACTCAAGAAAAGGTATCTGCATAATGAATTACCAAGATCTACTGATCTCGTAAACTTCCTTTTTGTAGAGCTGCTGAATCATGTAAACCTCACCCGACGTTGTGCATTGTTTTCCATATTTTTTTGTAGTTAGCAGTAGCACACTCCTTTCATCATTAGAGCTCTTTAGGGTAGATAGTGGTCAAACAAATTGTGAGGATTGAATAGTTCTCTTCGCTTTTTAGCATGATCAGTCTGAAAAAAATTAGTTAGGAATTGAATCATGGTTTTCAACATCATCATGTTTCTTTTGGCTTAGGACATTCATGTGTGTATGTCTTTAATTTATCTGATCATGTTAAATGTGCAGTCAGACTCTTGTTGATTGTGATGACTTCGATGGCAAACTTTCACTAAGTGATGACTACTCAAATGAACAAGAGGAAGAGCATAGGCATAGAGTACAACTTGAAGCAGAGGAAAGAAAACTGGAGGAAACTTTGGAGTACCAAAGGCGGATAGAGGAGGAGGCAAAGCAGAAGCATCTTACCGAACAGTCCAGAAGTACTTCGTCAGCTACTGATATTGGGGCAAATGGTTATTCAACTGATGTAAATTCAAGCGTGCATCAGGATAACCATCAAAGTGCACCCAATAATTTCTCACCTGCTTATCTAGAAGGGATAAAGTTTGGTGATTTTCGCTTTCCTAAAGTTCCTTCGCGGGAAAAGAATTCTAGTTCTGATTTTTGTGGTGTGGACCTGCCACAAAAGACTGAGAACAATCGCAGGGAGAAACCGAATGGACTGCGCTCTCCGGGAGCATATGCATTAACCAGCAGCAATATGGACTTCACTAAGCCAGCATTGAAAATGAACGGAGTTGGGAAATATGCTCAGAATACAAAACTTTCAACTAATCCTCTTATCCAAAGGTCTAAGAGCAGTACTAGCCAACCACATAAGAAATACATCCAAGGTTGGTGGCAATGTCTTGTCCAAATTTCTCCTTCTGTTTAGTTTCCCTTTGTAACTGTGGTCCAACTATTTTATGTTTGTTGTTGCATATATGCCAGGTGCTGTTCATAATGGTGATGATAGTGCATCTAGTCGACAAAATGGTACAACAGCTCCAAGATGGAGCAGTTCTGGCAAAGTAGCTGACTTTTCTAGTAACAGTTATCAGGATGGAAAACAAAATGAGTTGCCACCTGTGCTTTCTTCGGATGGTCCATGGAATGCCAACAAAGCTGAGGAAGGTATATGTCATTCAACTTTCAAGCAGTGCTGGAGTATTTATCATTTAAACTCAAAACTAATTCGTGGAATGTTTTCTTGCTCTACCATGAGAAATTCGTTCCTGAGTACACCTAAAAGTTTGTGAAGTCTTTAAACAGATTGAAGCACCATGTTCTCGTGTTACTTAATCATTAGAGGATGGTCATGCATGGCTTGCTTCCGCTTATCATCTCTACCCCCAGTTCATAAAAACATGCCATTTTTGTACGCCATCAGTGTTCAACTGCAATTTTTCTTGTTGTATCTGTTGGAACGCATTTATGAAACCTACTAGAATTGTAAGTTCGGTACATTTTTTGGAGACAAATTGACACATCATTTTCATGCGTCTGATCTTAATATCCAAAATGGTACTGACAGGAGAAGTTTGGCAGAGGTTAGAATGAACCCATGATATTAATTTAGGCACCTACAGTGTTTTTGATAAAAAACATGATCATATGTGTTCTGTACAAAAGCAAAAAGATATGGACATCTCTTTGTTATATAACTTGATATCTCTTGACTTCTTGGCACAGTACTCGTATGATTATGTTTTTTCATGAAATTTTGTATATGTGTCTACATTAATACTTTGTAGTACTATGGACTTCTGAAAATGTCTTTATATGATGCACCTATCTTCACAAAGTCTTCTTTAAGCAATGTTCAAGTGCACATAATCCAAACCGGCATACAACTGATTAACATTTTGGTAGTGCTATGGATTAACTTTGTATTTGTGTCTACATTAATACTTTGTAGTACTATGGACTTCCGAAAATGTCTTTATATGCACCTATCTTCACAAAGTCATCTTTAAGCAATGTTTGAGTGCACATAATCCAAACCGGCAAACTTCTGTTAAACCGATTAACATTTTGGTATCGCTATGAATTTTTTGATCTGTTTAAATATAGAGAAGGGGTGCATATGGAGTTATGGACCTATCTTCACAAAGTCTTCTTTAAGCAATGTTTGAGCGCACATAATCCAAACCAGCATTTGTTAACATGATGGAATATTAGTTATTGATGTACGTGTCTTGACCAAGCCACCGCCCACCTGTATCTTTTCCTTGTTCACTAAAGCCACGTCCTGCTTCTGCATATTACTTTTCAATTTTGTGCTCTGTCCTTGCATATATCTTGTATTTTTTCTAAAATGCAAACTTGGTATATATGCATTGTATGTCAGAAATTTCCTCATTGGTCTTTCCTTTCATGTCCAGCTGACAAGGGGGCAAGCTCACCTGCAATTGTATGTATCGAGGATGATTCTGACAAAAGATTTGAAGAAGACCTCAGAAAAGCAGTGCACCAAAGCCTTGGTACATCAATGCTGTTCTTCAACTGCTGTTTTCTTTCTCTCTTCACAATCTCTTGTCTTGGGCCTTGAAAGCCCATGGATATATCTCTTCCACAACTAGTTAGCATCACTAATAAGCTCTTATATTGTTTTAAGGTGTTCTTTAATTGCTGCAGATGCGTAGTTGTGATTTAGATTACATGGAACATTCTTTCCTTGTATCAACTGTTTGATTTGAATTGGAGCATTTGTATGGCGACATCTAGTTTGACTTTAGCACTGAAGCAACTTAGATGGTTTGTGAGATGCAGAATTGTAGGATTCAAATGCAAAGCTGATAAGATCTGTAATTTTGCAAGGCTATGTATTAAATATTACCTATAAAAGCTGCAATTTTGAAGGATCTATGCTTGGTTAGGACTTAGAGTGTACCTTTTGTCATTTTCCTGTGGCTTCATTATCATTTTAGATTTCTAGATTGTATGCTGGTGCTACTACATGATGATTTACATGATTAGTTTCATCCTATAAACACGACACTCCGATATTAATTCTCTTTAGTCCCTGCACCCTGCTAATATGATCATTTATGTCTGTTATGTTGGTCGTTTGTAATTTGGAATTCTACTTTAAACTTATTCTTCCACTAATGATGATGCAGCAGGTGCTTCAAATGGGAAAGAAGTGTATGGGGCTGGCCTTAAAAATGCTGCTGGAGAATACAATTGTTTCCTGAATGTGATTATCCAGGTAAATGTCAAGACTTGTGAAGCTTATGCACATGTGCTTTGTTTTTTCACATAATGTTTCTCCATATGCAGTCATTATGGCATTTGAAGCGGTTTCGGCACGAGTTCCTTAAAACATCATCACTGCATAAGCATATTGAGGATCCTTGTGCTGTCTGTGCATTATATAATATATTCGTTGACTTGAGCAAAGCATCTGAGGGGCAAGGAGAAGCCGTTGCGCCTACTTCTTTGAGGATAGCTTTGAGCAAATCCTATCCTAACAACAGGTTCTTTCAGGAGGTATATTTCTGTCTGTTATCCCATGGCTAGGTGTGCTGGGCACATTTTTCTATATAATTTTGTTATCCAAATGCCCACCTGATATATTAAATGGCTCTTTTGTTAATCTGAAATTATCACTATTGTCTGACCATTGTATAATATATTTTTATTGCAGGGGCAAATGAATGATGCATCTGAGGTATTGGGTGTCATCTTTGAGTGCTTGCATAAGTCGTACACTTCTCGGGCTGACTGCCATGCTAAATCTCATGAGAGCAATTCTATCGGCTCATGGGACTGTGCAAGCGATTTTTGCATTGCACATTGCCTTTTTGGAATGGATGTCTATGAGCGGATGAACTGCCACAGTTGCGGATTAGAGTCTAGACGACTTAAGTATACCTCATTCTTCCACAATATCAATGCGAGTTCACTTCGAACTGCAAAGGTTAGTTGTTTTCCTTATGTTGAATCTCATGCTTATTATTCTCGTATCCCCTTGTTTTCTGGCTGAACGGGTCCAGTTTATGCCCTCAACTCTTTCTCAAGTTTAATGGTGAAGAACTTCAAGTTGCGTACTTTAGGTCTTCCATGTGTCATAACCCTTCAGAATGTCCTGGTGCAAAACAATCCATACTTTTGTCCCACGTGGCATTGACTGGATCCTTGCTGGCATTGGGTCCCATGGTCAAGAAATTAGAGTATAACCTCTGTATAAAAAATCTGGACTGAGGTGAGAATTCGTGCCACCCGCGGGTAGCATAGTGGCCGCTCTTTGAATCAAGTAGGAGAGTTGGGCAATATCGAGCTCCCATAAAACATTGGCAATTGGTGGCCATGTTAAGCAGCAAAGCTGCGGTGATGTTATGCAGAATCAAAACTAGGATTTGCTTGAGAGAAGCGACTCAAGATTTTGATACATTGAAGCCTTAAGCAAAATGGTTGTGGTGTTTTAGGGCAGCAAATTGAGCTTGGGAAAGAGACGAGGGGGCTATATTAGGTCTGCTCTGTATTCTGTGTTTTTTCATGTGCTTTGATTGAAATTGTTATTTTCTTCCATGCTACAGATGATGTGTCCAGATCCATTTGATGATCTTTTGAAGACTGTGATAATGAATGATCAGCTAGCTTGTGATCCTGATGTTGGCGGTTGCGGAAAACCAAATCATATACACCACATTCTTTCTAGTTCCCCTCATGTTTTTACAGTTGGTAATCTTCTTTCTCTTTTTGCATGTAAACATACATTTACATGCAATTATTCATTTTTAGCCCAGTCTTTCTAAAAGATGATCGTGTAATACTCTCTTAAAATGCATTTTAGCAGTGTAGGATTGCCTGCTTCACTATTTAGTTTACAATCTCGATAAAGGAACCTCTACTAAATCCTTTTTTCGCATATCCTCTACATTTGCTATTCACTTATGTGTGAGTGTGCATGTGCGTAAGTTCTTGCATGTCATGTGTTCGATGAAATCGTTTATTGACTCGGATCTCTTACCCATCAATTTTTCCTTTTTTAGTTTTGGGATGGCAGAACAGCAAAGAAAGTGTTGGTGACATAGCTGCAACCTTGGCTGGCATTTCGACTGAGATAGACATCAGTGTTTTCTACCGTGGTCTAGATCAAGGAAGCAAGCATTTTCTGGTGTCAGTGGTATGGCTACGAATACCTGTTATGTTCTTTCCCATTTTAAATGGACATCTGATGGTACTGTTAATTGCTGCTTCCTTAAACCCGCAGTAAATGTGTTCTGCTTATGGTGCAAGTCAGACACGCAACTCTAAAAGATCTCTAGTGTTCCTGTTGTACTTTGCACTATGCACTACAGGATGGACTTAAGTTACAAAAATCGTAAATATGTTTGGGCTAGCTAATATTTTATCCTCAGAGCTTGCTGTATCATATGCGGATGTGCTATTGCGTATTGCTGAGTTGCGCTCAAACAATCCCGATGATATGACTGTAGCGGTATTGGTTAGGCTAAGTTATACCTCATTACAAAGAGCAAGCAGTGAGCATATTCTGCTGGGATTCCTTTGTATTGCAGTAGAGTCAGTATACTTAGTACGTACCACTTAAGTAGCTATAATATGCTGCCGCTAGTGCTAAAAAACTAACATTTTACAAATCAGTTCCTGTGAATCACAGGAGGTAGTGCAATGTTATGTGTTGGTGTGCTACGTTACCTGCAGTAGCCAAATGCTACATGTATCATATGCTGACATGCTTGTCTAGACTTATTATTCTGCATTTTGTGGTATGACATAGCGTCTTTTCAAGTTGGATTTTGAATAGAAACTTGTATTTGCTTGGTCATCTCTAAATCATTGTATCGGGGCACATAATTATAGCAGCTTGAACTATCGCTGTATTTCTGCAAGTTATACTAAAATCCAGTAATTCAAGAGTATTGAAACGTATCAGTTAAAGCATCTAACGCGAGTTGTATTTTGATATTTATTACGCATGCAGGTTTGTTACTACGGGCAGCATTATCATTGCTTTGCTTTCGAGGATGAGCACTGGGTCATGTATGATGACCAGACTGTTAAGGTAACAAGATATATAAACCTATCCACTCAAGCAAACCCCCCTTCCTGTTTCTTGTACCCTACCTACTAAATTAAAATCAACTTATGTTTGTTCCTTGTTTGTGTAGGTTATTGGTAGCTGGGCTGATGTGGTCATTATGTGTGAGAAAGGTCATTTACAACCTCAAGTGCTCTTCTTTGAAGCTGCAAATTAATTTTCTTCAAAGTTCAAGGGTGCTGTGCTGTGCCGTGGCATGGTTAACGTGGTCTTCTGAGATATAGGTTTTTCCTGGTGACTGAAGGTTAGCGATAGAATACAAAATTCGTTTTGAGCTTATGGGGGATAATGGTGGTAATTCAGCAGTTGCACTGGCCTGTCGGTTTTGTGGAGCCCTGCCTTAAATAAATGGTCATCCGAGCGTTTGCTAAAAGGAGAGAAGTGGTGATATATATTTTCGTTTTGAACTTTGGATATATAGCCTGACCCCATATCCTGTCTAATGCGATTTTGCCGTGGAGGACTGTAAGCGGGGATAACTCTAGTAGATCATGTGCCGCCCCAGAGAAATTACTCGCGAGTGCTGCTGAATATGCTGGGAGCCTATCAATATATACGGTTTTTCTGTGCTTATGATGTGGAGGAATGTTGTATTTTTGTTTCAAATTCTTGGGATGGGGTTTCTTATCATTCCGATTGTCAAGATGTATTATCTCCGAATGTTGTGAAGTCCCTTTGCGCTGGCCATGACGAACACATAAAATTACTGCTCCTGGACCTCCTGTCGCTCTTATTTTGCTGTTTAGTACTCCCTCCGTAAACTATATAAGAGCGTTTAGATCACTACTTTAATATCTTATATTAGTTTACAGAGTGTAGTGTATTTTTTGGGCAAAGTAGCAGCAATTAGTATTAGATTTGCCACATGGCCAGTAATTATCACGACACCCAAGGCACAAATATGAGAGAAGCAACTCTACCAGCATAAAACGTAACCCATTTGGGGCTAGTAACCTTTACCATTCACTGCAAAGAAAATGGCTAGAAACTGTTTTTCTCCTTTACACCGTCAGAGTTCATTCTCCATTTCAGTTTCACTTCCCCAATTCCCTACCCAGGTATTTTTCGTTCATCTTTCACATCACAAGCCGGTGAAGACTTATTACAAGCAGAGCTAGGGCAGATACGAGCGAGGGGGAGGTTGGCAAAGGGCAGGGTGGTGGAGTTGGCCCGGGTTGGGTGGGAACTGCCATTGCACTAGGGAAAGGGAAATCGAGGGAAAGGGAAAGGGAAATCGAGGGTGGCGGCGCCGACCCCAGCGGCAGAGCGACCCACCATAGTCGGCCGCAGGCATCAGTGTACAATCCCGGGTAGCATGTCGACTGGGCGTTCACCGGATAGGCGCACCCTGCAAGCAAGTGAAACCATTAGTAAGAGTTACAGTACAAGACAAGCTTTTGAAACCAACACTTGAGAAATCTTTTTGGTTTAACTCGTTGAGTAATGCTTAGGGTAAAAGAAGACAACAGAAGCTTCGCCAATGCTATTTACCTGGCCCGTACGAGGCAAAACCGGGATGCAGAGGTTGTGGTACGTTAGCCGAGCACGCAGATGGATGCCGGTAGTTGACGTAGTAGCTGTTGCTTGGCTGTGCGCCATAACCATATCCATAGAAACACCCGTTGTAGTAGTAACCATCGTTGTTCCACATGTTCTGCTGCGGTGGCTGTAAATGTACAGTTATGAAATTTCTGCATGTAGATAGGCAAATGGACGCAATCAAAAATTGAGATGATCATAGCATACCACATTGTCTGATGAAAGATGATAATCCTGAGCCCGATTTGGTGCGCTGGCAATTTCATCGGCGCATCTGCTGAAGCAAATAACAAGAACAAGATGTGAGATGTCATCGGGTAGAATAACCAGTGGTGAACTCAGAAATTACACAACTATTTTAGCAGAAAATGTTCATGCTGTTCAGAGGCTCACCGAACAGCTCCAGGCAAAGATGATCAAAGAAAATAAATTTACCTTGGAGTCGCATTCAGATATTCGGAGAATCCACAAGCGAGGAAGTCCGGTTCGTAATAACCGACTCTCTCGGAAGAAACTGGCAGAGCCACATCCAGTGTCTTCTTTCCAAGATTAACACCGACCATCCACGCGTTCTTGTCATCATATGTCACCTTAGACATCAGGTAAACAGCGTCGTCGTCGCCGCCAATGCCGAGGGTAGGGAAAGCGGAAAGCAAGTTCCTCAGTGTCGGTCTCCCAGCAGCTTCAGCGTCCCACAGCTGTGGGAGCAACGTAAAGTGACCAGGGTTGTCGACCGAGATTTCATCGATGTCGACGGCGTGCCCCTTGCGCCAGTAGTCCCAGGAAGCATGCCTGTAGCACGTCCGGATCTTCCAGCCATCATTCACAAAAGTGTGTTCGGCGCATGCATCGTCGTCGTAGAGGAGCAGGTCTGAATCGTAGATGATGTCTACGCTGTCGAGATCCTGGGTCACCTTGCGAGTCTTGTGGTTATGGTCAGCGACGATCTTTTTGAAACGGAGGTCCAGGTCGATAAGCTTGATGAAACCATTGTTGCAGCAGGTGATGTCCCGGGCCAGCCGCCGCAGCTTACCGTCCCATGTGGGTATGGGGATGAGAGTCAGAACGGGGTTGTCGTCGAGCACGTTGCAGGTGACGATGCCGCGCCAGAGGTCCACCCAGCCCACGGCGCCTCCCCCGAGCGCGATCGCCTTGTCCATGTGAGGGCCGGGCAGGTCCTCGTTCCTGACCCCGGGAGGTGTCTGCAGCCGCAACTGCCTGATGGTCCACTCGCCGGTCTTGGAGGAGAAGATGTAGAGCTCGTAGTCGGAGTTGGACCTGGTCATGCCGAGCTCGGCGAGTAGGAACTCCCCGGCGTCGTCGTCGTCGTCGTCAAGCGGCAGGACGCAGATGTAGGACGAGTTTACGGTGCCCGGAGGAGTGCGCGGGATCGGCGTGAGCGACGGCGGCTTGCGGCGGCCGGCCTTGTAGACGTAGTACTCGGCGAGGCGGTTGTGCCGGTGGGTGGCCCGGGGGCCGATGGTGAAGGCGAATCGGAGGAGGACGAGACCCTTGGCCGAGGAGTGGACCTGGGGCTCCATCGTGAAGTCCTCGCGGCCGAGCCCGGGCCCCGGGGCCGTGGACGCAGAAGTGGGAGATGGCCGGCGGGTCTGCCAGGCAGAAGGTGACCCTGACGGCGTGGCCGGTGCTGGTGGTGGCCTCGGCGGTGGTGTCGTTCTCGAGGGCCGCGAAGTAGGCCTTGCTGTCGAGGAGGGCCCAGGGGGCGTAGCGGGCGCTGGCGCGGGCGATGGCGGGGGCCTGGAAGGAGGAGGCGGGGAAGGAGGACCCCTCCATCTCCATCGTTGCTACTAGTCGGAGGAGCGGCAGCGCTCGTCGGAAGATAGGGGATGATTTTATGATGGCGTGCCTGCGAGGTGAGCGGCAGGCCTATCTCTCGCCCGTACTGATTCCTAATTGGAATCGTGTACGGGCGGACTACTACGGGCGGGCCCATTGGTTGTTTCATTGGATGCCTTCGCTCGTTCGCGTCGGGTCGCTGCGTTTGATCGGTTCAGTCCGTTTTTTTTTCGTTTTCTGTTTTTTTCCGCTCTTTTTTTGGTTTTTCCATTTCATCCTTATGCCTTCGATATTTTTTCGTTTTGACGGTTTTCTTAGGTTTCTCTTCTTTATACTTTGGTTTTCTTGGTTTCGTTTTCCCATTGTTTTGGTATATTCTCTTTTTTTTCTTTCTTGTTTTTTTTTCAACACACATTTACTTTTTTTCATAAATATTGTATATTTTTGATATACATATATTTTTTATACATGTTTAAATTTTTTAAATACATGTTTTTGTATACAAACATGTTTTAAATATATGTTTCAAATACGTGTTAAGTTTGTAAGTACATGTTGAAACAAGTTTTTGATGATAAAAATCATTATTTTTTTACCTATGCGAACATTTTTTTTTAGAATTGCACAACCATTTTTTTGAAAAAGTCATGAACTTTTGGAACTTGCGATGTAACGTATTTTTTCGAAACGGTTTATTGAATTATACGGACATTTTTTCATGTACATTTCTTTTGAAATGCGTGACATTTTATAATTGTCACAAACATTTTTCCTACAGATGATTAACATTTTTATTATATATGAATAACATTTTCTACTTTTTACATTCACATTATACATTTTTTGTATACAACATAAGCATATATCGGTTGTGTGGGATTTGCATTGCTTCCTTGTCTGCGGTTTCAACTAGTCTGGGTCTCGATTGTTAAGTTAAGTTGTTAGAGCAAATTCTAGTAGAGTCCACATATACTGGCAACAATTCCCTCTCAGTAGGGTTTTAGCCTTTTAAGTTTCTCTCACCGACTTAGGCGGTGTTAAATTTTCTGTCCTTGTCGCCATCGAATTCCCTCGCCGGTTCTATTCGGGCCGATCAAGGGACATGCTAGACCCCTGTCCTTGCAATTCCTCGTGAGGTGTTCTACAATTGTGTTCGTTGGATCCAATCCACAATTTTGTCCATGGTGGTGGCAGCTACTTCAGTGTCTGGTTGGGTAGATCCGAGAGATTTGGAGAATATGATGCAGCGGCTAGGACTAAAAGAAGATGATCTAGATAATGTTGTGTTCGAGGAGGCAGTTGAGGACGTTGTAGAGGCGGACCACTGGATGGCAGTGGCGAGGGTTTGCATTGATAAGAATACAATCTTACTGGTTTCTTGAGTAAATAGTATAAAACTAGCACTTTATAGATAAAGGTGCCTTAAAACTATCACTTTTTAAAACGCGACTAATACCTACCACAAAAGTGGTTTTTCATCTCAGAAAACCCAAATTGATGTGTGCTTAAGAATTGAACTGTTTCCTAACATAACTGGCCACATGCGCATAGGGAGAGACGACACATTCGTTAATGACTGTTACAGTGAGATCAGACTGTAGTCAAAACCAGAGCAAGCTATCCGTCTCTCTTCCTAATTCTCTTGTCTCTCACTCACTCTCTTTATTTCCACTGAGCTCGCTGCTGTCACCGGATCCAATGCTTGCCCCCGCTACGCGATGCCATCGTGGAAGGACGGGGAGGAGAGCATAAACGTTGATCTTGACATCACCAACATGGATTCATAGCATTTCATAAGATTTTTGCGCCCTAGGGTTAGGGTTCTTCTGATTTGGGTATCTGGCCGATTTGACCTTGTATCAAGTCGCAATCAATTGATTTTTGGTGTAATGTGCCTGCAGGAGTCCCCGAACATTGTAGATCCCTCTTTCTGTGACCAAGTGCTAGATTCAGATCCTATGTGCATGCTGCACTTCTTGAATCCAAACAAGTGTGTGGCTTTTGAAGGAATCAACATGGGGAGGAGGTCTTATTGTTGGGGAACGTAGCATGTAATTTCAAAAAATTCCCTATGCTCACACAAGATTTATCTAGGAGATGCATAGCAACGAGAGGGGGAGAGTGTGTCCACGTACCCTCGTAGACCAAAAGCGGAAGCATTTGTTAACGCGGTTGATGTAGTCGAACTTCTTCTAGTTCCAACCGATCAAGCACCGAACGTATGTCACCTCCGAGTTCTACACACGTTCAGCTCGATGACGTTCCTCGAACTCTTGATCTAGCAAAGTGTCGAGGGAGAGTTGTGTCAGCACGACGACGTGATGACGGTGATGGTGAAGTGATCCACGCAGGGCTTCGCCTAAGCACTACGTGAATATGATCGGAGGCGTAAGCAGTGGAGGGGGGACGCCACACACGGCTAGGAATCAATATTGTGTGTTCTAGGCACCTCCACCTTCATATATATAGGTGGGAGGGAGAGGGGGCAGCCAAGGGGGATCCCAAGTAGGAGGAATCCTACTTGGGGCCCTAATCCTATTCGCCCCCCTTACCATAATTCCCGAAGGGGGAAGGAAGGAGGAGGGGGGAGAGAAGGAAGGGGGAGGCCTAATCCCTCCCCTTCCTTTCTCTCTTCTCCTCTTTCCTCCCCCCTCTATTTCGGCCTACATGGGGCGCACCAGCCCCTTAGGGGCTGGTCTGTCCCACTCTTGGCCCATTAGGACCATGTAGTTGCTGGGGGGATGCCCGGAACCCCTTCCGGTGACCCGATACGTACCTGGTACCCCCGGAACACTTCTGGTGTCCGAATACTATCGTCCTATATATCAATCTTTACCTCTCGACCATTTCGAGACTCCTCGTCATGTCAGTGATCTCATCTGGGATTCTGAACAACATTCGGTCACCAAATCACATAACTCATATAATATAAATCGTCATCGAACGTTAAGCGTGCGGACCCTACGGGTTCGAGAACTATGTAGACATGACCGATACACCTCTCTGGTCAATAACCAATAGCGGAACCTGGATGCTCATATTGGCTCCCACATATTCTACAAAGATCTTTATTGGTCGAACCGTTATGTCAACATACATTATTCCCTTTGTCATCGGTATGTTACTTGCCCGATATTCGATCGTCGGTATCTTCATACGTAGTTCAATCTCGTTACCGGAAAGTCTCTTTACTATTATGTAATGCATCATCCCACAACTAACTCATTAGTCACATTGCTTGCAAGGCTTCTTATGATGTGCATTACCGAGAGGGCCTAGAGATACCTCTCCGGTACTCGGAGTGACAAATCCTTATCTCGACCTATGCCAACCCAACAAAACACCTTTGGAGATACCTGTAGAGCATATTTATAATCACCCAGTTATGTTGTGATGTTTGATAGCACACAAGACATTCCTCCGGTATCCGAGAGTTGCATAGTCTCATTGTCGAAGGAATATGTATTTGACATGAAGAAAGCAGTAGCAATAAAACTGAACGATCATTATGCTAAGCTAACGGATGGGTCTTGTCCATCACATCATTCTCCTAATGATATGATCCCGTTCACCAAATGACAACACATGTCCATGTCTAGGAAACTTAACCATCTTTGATTAACAGGCTAGTGAAGTAGAGGCATACTAGGGACACAGTGTTTTGTCTATGTATCCACACATGTATCAAGCTTCCGATTAATACAATTCTAGCATGAATAATAAACATTTATCATGAAATAATGAAATATAAAACAACAATTTTATTATTGCCTCTAGGGCATATTTCCTGCAGTCTCCCACGTGCACTAGAGTCAATAATCTAGTTCACATCGCCATGTGATTTAACACCAATAGTTCACATCTTTATGTGATTAATACCCATAGTTCACATCGCCATGTGATCAACACTCAAAGGGTTTACTAGAGTCAATAATCTAGTTCACATCGCCATGTGATTAATACCCAAAAGAGTACTAAGGTGTGATCATGTTTTTCTTGTGAGAGAGGTTTAGTCAACGGGCCTGTCACATTCAAATCCATATGTATTTTGCAAATTTCTATGTCTACAATGCTCTGCATGGTGCTACTCTAGCTAATTGCTCCCACTTTCAATATGTATCCAGACTGAGACTCAGAGTCATCTAGATTAGTGTTAAAGCTTGCATCGTGTTAACCCTTTACGACGAACCCTTTATCACCTCCATAACCGAGGAACATTTCCTTAGTCCTCTAAGAATAATTTTGACCGCTATCTAGTGATCTACTCCTGGATCACTGTTGTACCCCCTTGCCAAACTCATTGGCAAGGCACACAACAGGTCTGGTACACAACATGGCATACTTTATAGAACCTATTATTGAGGCATAGGAATGACTTCCATTCTCTCTCTATCTTCTGCCGTGGTCGGGCTTTGGGTCTTACTCAACTTCACACCTTGCAATACAGACAATAACCCTTTCTTTGACTGATTCATTTTTGAACATCTTCAAAACTTTGCCAAGGTATGTGCTTTGTGAAAGTCCTATTAAGCGTCTCGATCTATCACTATAGATCTTGATGCCCAATATGTACGTAGCTTTATCGAGGTTTTTCATTGAAAAATTTCTTATTCAAGTATCCTTTTATGCTATCCAGGAATTCTATATCATTTCCAATCATCAATATGTCATCCACATATAATAATAGAAATGCTACAGAGCTCCCACTCACTTTCTTGTAAATACAGGCTTCACTGTAAGTATGTATAAAACCATATGCTTTGATCACTTTTCATCAAAGTGTATATTCCAACTCCGAGATGCTTGCACCAGTCCATAGATGGATCGCTGGAGCTTGCACACTTTGTTAGCACCTTTAGGATCGACAAAACTCTTTGGTTGCATCATATACAACTCTTCTTAGAGATATCCATTTAAGGAATGCAGTTTTGACATCCGTTTGCCAGATTTCATAAAATGTGGCAATTGTTAACATGATTCAGACAGACTTAAGCATCACTATGGCTGAGAAAATCTCATCGTAGTCAACCCCTTGAACTTGTTGAAAACCTTTTTGCGACAAGTCGAGCTTTTCTTGAAGATCCATTTATTCTCTATGGATTGCTGATCATCGGGCAAATCCACCAAAGTCCACACGTTGTTCTAGATCCTATCTCAGATTTCATGGCCTCAAGCCATTTATCGGAATCTTTGCTCATCATAGCTTCTTCATAGTTCGTAGGTTCGTCATGGTCAAGTCCAAAACAGGATTACGATACCACTCTAGTGTTCATCGTGTTCTGGTTGACCTATGAGGTTCGATAGTAACTTGATCTGAAGTTTCATGATCTTCATCATTAGTTTCCTCTCTAGTTGGTCTAGGCATCACGGGAACGGATTTCTCTTATGACTTACTTTCCAAATTGAGAGAAGGTATAATTACCTCATCAAGTTCTACTTTCCTCCCACACACTTCTTTCGAGAGAAACTCCTTCTCTAGAAAGGTTCCATTCTTGGCAATAAAGATCTTGCCTTCGGATTTGTGGTAGAAGGTGTACCCAGTAGTTTCCTTAGGGTATCCGTCCCTAGCATAGCGAACATGCAACCGCCCCCCTCTGATTCGACTGTCCGAAAACATCAAACACCAGGAATACTTTCCCGGATGTTTTCCCCCTTCGCCAGTATCACGTAGTACCGCGTTAGATCACACCAAGCATAGTTAGTTGCCGTGCCATGCCTCATCATGCATCTGTTTGCATTGTATTTATTGTTTCTTCCCCCTCTTCTCTCGTTAGACTTCGAGCTGACGCCACTGCTGCTGCCCCGATCGACTACGGTGTTGATGACCCGTCCTTCTCTACCGAGCTACCAGGCAAGCAAACCCCCCTTGATCAACCAGATATCGCCTACTCTCTTCTCTCTTGTTCTTGCATTAGGTTTGCTACTATTGTTGATTCGTAGCTCCTTTTCAGCTGCATAGCCTGTCATTGTTGCTACATTGTTGATACCTTTACCTGCTATCCTAAATGCTTAGTATAGGATGCTAGGATTCCATTCCATCAGTGGCCCTACATTCTTGTCCGTTTGCTATGCTATATTATCAGGCCATGGTCACTTTGGGAGGTGATCACGGGTATATACATACATACATACATACATACTATATAGGTTACATGATGTGACTAAAGTTGCGTTGGCACGTAGAGTACCCGCAAGTGATTCCGATGAGGGGCTGAAAGGACAGGTGGTTCCATCCAGGTAGTGGTGGACCTGGGCTCCCGACGGCCCCCGAGTGTTACTTTGAGGCGGAGCTGTAACACCCGGATAGTTATGCTACAGTAAACCTGTGCTAATGATGCCATGTCACCCCTGGTTACTATTGCTAATCTCGCGTTAGTTCAAATGATTCAGATTCAAATCTTAATTATTGGCAAACATCAACAATTTTCAAACTTTTAAAATAAAATGTTCGGTTTGTGCCAAAAATCGCATAGGTAATTATAGTGAAGAAAACACATGTTTAGAAAATGCTAAAATGCTCTAAAATAAATAAAACAGAAAAAGGGAAAATAAATGAAAGAAAAATAAAATGTAAAACAAAAAACAAAAAAATAAAAAGAGAAAAGGCCCCCTGGCCAACTAGGCCAGACGACCCACTCGGCCCAGCCGGCCGGCCACCCCCCACTCCCCGTAACCCCTGGGCGACCATAACCCTAACCCACCGACACCCCAGTTCCCCCTACTCACTCCCAAGTTTCCCCTCCCCCGATCTAGATCTGGATCGGGGACGAAACCCCCTCAACACCGTCCCCATCATCTCTTCTCCATGCGCCGCACCACCGCCGCCCGGAGCGCCTCCGCCTCGGCCACCTCACCGGACTGCCTCCCCTACATCGCCGTCGTCCCCGACCTCCTCCCCGTGCCCCACTGCCCATTCCCTATGCCCCAAGTGAGCCCCGCCTCTCTTCCTCTCTACTCCTCGCGCCGCCCCGTAGTCGTGCATGCGCGCACCAGCCATGGGCTGCGACCCCACGTCGCTGTGGCCTTGTTGCGGCGCTCCTGCTCGTCATGACCACATCGGCCATGCGCTGCACCGCGCGCCCGCGCATGCCGTCGCCTCGCAGCCACGCCCGCTGATGCTCCTGTGCGCCACCGAGCGCATCGCCGCTCCCGGCCGGAGCTTCTCCGCCTCCCCCCGTCGTCCACCATGGATGCAAGCACGACCCACGGCCGTGTCGACCTATTCTGCCTCCCTGACCTTTGCCCCGCGGTCGCCCGTGCCTGCCCGCGCCCCACGGCACTCCGCTCCTCCTCGCCGCGCTCCGCCCCTAGCCTCCTCCTCCTGCTGCTGTTGCGCGGCTACTGCTGCTGCCTCGCGCTGCCACCATTCGCCACCGCATGCTCGCCCACTGCTGCTGCCCCTGTCTGCCTCACCCTGCTCGCCGCTGCTGCCTGCTGCGGGCTCTGCCACCACTGCCTGCGGCCGACCGCATCCGCCTTCATCTGCCGCGGCCGCAGCCACTCATCGTGTGCGCCCAGCTGCGCCGTCCCCTCTAGCTTGCCGCACGGGGTTGCGTCTATCTCCGCCGGCGGCCGCGCCGCTGGCTGCGCCCGAGGCCAGCGTCCGGGCTCACCCGGCGGGCGCTCGTGGCCACGCCCGCATGCCCACACGCCCGTTAGCCCCGCTGGGCCTATGACGAGGGGGCCCTACCCCCTGAACGTTTTTTAAAAAGAATTAAAAAAATAAAAAATATTAATTAATTAATTAATTAATTTAATTAACTTAGTTAACTCTAATTAATTAACCTAATCACTTATTTAAATTAACTAATCCTGTTTAGTTAGCCTTAGTCTATGACAGGTGGGTCCCATTGGACCCACATGCCAGGTTTGACTCTGGTCAGCTAGGTTTGACCTGCTGACATCATGGTGATGTCATGCTAACATCACCTTTCACTATTCTAGATAATGTTCGATTTAAATAATTAAATAAATTTCAAAAATGCCTAAAACTATAAATCATAGAAAATAATCCGTAGCTCAGATGAAAATACTTTGTACATGAAAGTTGCTCAGAACGACGTGATGAATCCGGATCCGCCACACATCCCTAGCATCGCGAACACGCAACTTTCCCCCTCCGGTTCATCTGTCCGAAAACGCGAAACACTGGGGATACTTTCCCGGATGTTTTCTCCCTTCGCCGGCATCACCTACTACCGCGTTAGGGCACACCTAGCACCGCTCATTATCATGTCATGCATCATCATGCTTATGTTTGCATTATATTTATTGTTTCTTCCCCTTCTTCTCTCCGGTAGACTACGAGACCGATGTTGCTGCTGCCCCGGTCGACTATGGAGTTGGTGACCCGTCCTTCTTGCCAGAGCAACCAGGCAAGCCCTCCCTTGATCACCAGATATCGCCTATTCTTCCCTCTACTGCTTGCATTAGAGTAGTATAGCCTGTTACTATTTTTGATCAATCCTATTCTGTTGCACAGCCTGTCATTGTTACTGTAGTTGTTTATACCTTACCTCCAATCCTAAATGCTTAGTATAGGATGCTAGTTTATCATCTGTGGCCCTACATTCTTATTCATCTGCCATGCTATACTATTGGGCCGTGATCACTCGGAAGGTGATCACGGGTATATATTATACATACTTACATACTATACAGATGGTGACTAAGGTCGGGTCGGCTCGTATAGTACCAACAAGTGATTCGGATATGGGGGCTGAAAGGACAGGTGGTTCCATCCAGGTAGTGGTGGACCCGGGTTCCTGACGGCTCCCAAGTGTTACTTTGTGGTGGAGCGACAGGGCAGGTGGTGACCACCTAGGAGACAGGTGGGCCTGGCCCTAGTCGGCGTCCACGGTTACATCGGTTAACACGCTTAACGAGATCTTGGTATTTGATCTGAGTTGGGTCGTTGACCTTATACGCACTAACCGCCACGTGGGACATGATATGGGCAACCGGTGTCGTGGTATCAACCGAAGCCTCGTAGACGTCAGCGACTGAGCGGCGCACGCCGGGTTGGACCGCGTAACACAACTTCCTTTGTAATAGAGGTTGCTAGGTCTACCCACCGGCCGTGTACGCAACGTGCAGGTGTGCAATGGGCGATGGGCCCAGACCCCCGCACGCATAGGATCTACACCGGCGTGCTGACCTCTCTGTTAGGTCTAGGTAGGGCCGCGACGTGTTGATCTCCCGAGGCCGGACATGCACTACAAAAAAAAGACACATCCGTGACATTTTGGGGACGAATTTTTTTCTGTCATACTTATGACACTTCTATGAGGATAATTGTGACAAAACCCGGTATCATCATAGATTTGGTGGGCTCCTACTTCTATGGCAAAAAATCATGACAGAAAATGGGCTTTTCATCCTGGGAGGGCCGGAGACGCAGCTGCATGACATTCTTTGGGCCGTCCATGACGGGAAAAATAGTGGTAGAAGCGAGAGCGAGGAAAATTTTGGGGAGTTCCTGGTTACGGTGGGTGGTCGGGGGCCGAGCGATGCACGTTTCTCTCGTACACGTACGCGCGTGTGTGCGAGGCGTTGGCTCTAACTGAACCCGAGCGAGGCGTTGGGCTCTAACTAAACCCAAGCGATTGTACTGCAGGCTATGCGTTACTGAACCCGAGCGATCGATCGATGGCTGTTAACTGAACCCGATCGAGCGATTCCTTTGCTACTGCTGCTAACTGAAGCCGATCGATGCTGCCTCTGGATGAACAATGAGCATTGCAGGGGGGGTTGGATGGACAGTGAGCGGTGGGGGTGGATGAACAGGACCCCGTGGTGTTGCCTCTGGATGAACAGGACCCAGATCGATCGAGCCGGTTGGGGCTAGATGAACAGGACCCCGTGGGGGCTGGATGAACAGGATGACCCCATGGAGGGCTGGATGAACAATAGAGGGTGGAGGGGTGGATGAACAGTAGCCTGTGGAGGGGTGGTTGAACAGGAGCCTGTGGAGAGGGGTGGTTGAACAGTAGCCGGTGGAGTAGCGCGCGGTAGAGGCTGGATGAACAGGAGCCTGTGGATGAACAGTGCAGGTGAAGGCTGGAGGAGGTCGACGGTGGATGAACAGTAGCCCGTGGAGGCTGGAGGAGGTCGACGGTGGAGATGAACAGTATCCCGTGGACTCCCGTTCTGCGGTACGCCACACCCCTCCCGATGAACATGACCCCCTTTTCGACCATTGCGCTCCAACACAAGTCCGTTTCCTCCGTTTTCGACCGTAGGAGGTCCAACACAAGTCCGTTTCCTCCGTTTTGCGGTACGCCAGACCCCTCCTGATGATCAGGATCCCGTTTTGAACGTGGCCAGTCGAACGCAAGGCCGTTTCCTCCATTCTGCGGCATGCCAGGCCTCGTTTCCATTGCCTGTTCCGTCCAAGCCCTCCCGATGAACACGACAACGCATTCTGTTCCGACCCAGCCGGTTGGCTCCCCATGAACACGATGACGATGCTGTTTCTCCATTCCGACCCAGCCATGTACATGAGCCCTGGCCGTACGTATGCGCGAGTAGGCATTCGAGACCCCGCCCGTATGTACGTACGTGGCCGTATATACTTTCTTGCACCATGGCCGATGTATGTACGTGTACATGCTATGTGCGCGCCTCTACTACGACACGTGCGCGCCTCTACTACGACACGTGCGCGCCTCTACTACGACATGTGCGCGCCTCTACATCGACCAGTATGCACGTACACGTTCGCGACCAGAATGACAACGCTACGTACACTTCGACCAGGTGGGACCCGACTGTCAGGCACTTCCTTGTGTGCGAAGATGTAGCTGGTGGGTCCCAGTAGTCAAGGGGGCGAATCGTTTTTTTTGCCCGGACGCAGTTCCTTGCGTGCGAAGATGTAGCTGGTGGGTCCCAGCAGTCAGGGGGGTGAATCATTGTTTTTGCCCAGACACACTTCCTGGCGTGCGAAGATGTAGCTGGTGGGTCCCAGCAGTTAGGGGGCGAATCATTTTTTTTTGCCCGTAATATGGACACACTTCCTTGCGTGCAAAGATGTAGCTGGTGGGTCCTAGCAGTCAGGGGGAAATGTTTTTCTCGTGAAATAAGGTGGCCCGTCTGGTGGGTCCCTGCTGTCAGGTGGAGGAATACTTATTTTGTGTGTAATAAGGAGGCACTTCCTTGCGGCCGCCATGGACCCAGCTGTCAGCCTCTCCACGTACAGTACTCTTCCGATGGAAGTTGGTCGTTGACCATGTTGACCATGCCGCGCCGAGAGCACCAGGGCGGTGGACGACAGCGAGGCCTAGGAAGGGGACGATGCGGAGCCGGGGAAGACGCGACAGTGGAAGCCCGCGTGGTGAGGAGTATGAGGGTTCACTGGTTCGGCTGCGGTGTGAGGCTGCCGTCGCCGCAGAATAACAGGGGGTGTGGGTGAGTAGAGGGATGGCCTGGCCAGCGGTGGGAGTAGTACAGGGTGGTGAGGCCTCCGCGGCATCACAGTCGGCCACGGGAGGCAGGAGCACGCGACACGACCGGCGCTGCTTTGGGCGGCTGGAGCAAGAAGACCAGAGGTTGAAGAAGCACTACGGCCATTGGATGGACATCATACGACCACTGCAGATAGAATCGTATTAACTAAGTTGACAAAACCCTTGGTACGCGTCAACTTAGTTGGCCCACAGGTCAGCCTTCGAAACGGTGCACCCGAGATGTCAGGGGGAGGAATCATTTTTTGGGCGGCTGAAGCAAGAATATCCGAGATTGAAGAAGAAGCACGACATCCCTTGGATGGACATCCAACGACCACAGCTGCTAGAACCGTGTGTTGTTGACAAAGCCTTGCATACGCGTCAACTTAGTTTTTTAGGGGACGCGTCAACTTAGAAGGCCCACAAGTGTGTGGCAGAGAACATATAGCCCATTTGTGATTTGTAAGAATGTACAACCCATTTTTCAATTCGAATGGAATTTACTACAACCCATTTACAGTTTGTTAAAAGTACAGCCCAACTTCTAACTAGGACAACGATTAATAATTTCAACCAACCGCTCAAAACATAATTCAAATTTTTTTCCCACATTTTGATGGGATCCGAAATATTTTTATCCGAAATTTCTAGTCATATTAAATATAATTTCAAAATAGAGTTGTATTACGTTAAAATCCAACGAAATATTGCGCGCGCAACAAGTAATGAAATTAAAATTTTCAAATTCCAAAAATAATATATTTTTTGAACTAATTACGCGGTTGGTGCATTTTTTATAGTTACTGCCCAGTTATTATAATTACATCCCATTTATTATTTCTTAAAGTCTGTTTTCTTGTTAAGCCTAATGCATACCTCCTAGGAAAGTTTGCAGCCCAGCGGGGCGGAGAATAACAAGTTGACCTGGATATTGTGTACAACTGTCGGCCTAGTTGCATTGCTGATGTTGAAAAAAAAGGCCTATGTAGTATAGTACAACCTAACATGGCTACTCAGCCCACATTCAGCGATGTCGGAAAGGCCCAAACAAGGCTTCTGTAAAACTTTTTGAAGTCGCTGAGCTCAATTAATAACTTAATAAAAAAGTTAGATTACAGTGGAACCTAATTAAAAGCTGTCACGAGCAAATAAATAATTCAATGAGTCCCACTTGTGCGTGCGTGCGCGCGCGCGCGCGTGTGTGTGTGTGTGAGAGAGAGAGAGACCCATCGGTCGATGCTCATAAATACATCTTTCAACCATATGCATTGCTGATGCTCAGTAAAAACTTATATAGTTGACACCATCATATAGAACATCATAGCACACTGAACTTCCATACAAAAATTTCACGCAGGCGGCACAATCAGGATGGAAGCGGTGGATCGCTACGGGTAGGGCTATGTTGAAACCAACGAACTCGTACATAACGGTTCATCGTATTTATCAATGACGGGGAAATATCTTGAATGTTGTGCAAAGAAAACAGACAGACAACACAATAAGTTCTACTAGCACATTAAGTTGATATACAACCCTTTCTAAAAAAAGTTCAGGTACAAAATTAGAACAGGTCACAATGAAATGTACTGACATATCAGTGCTTCACACCCATAGCTCGGATTTAACTACTATTTGACAAGATTCAGTTGTTACCTCAAATTAGAGCACATCCAGGCAGCCAGCCCTGCCTCTTCTCCCAAAGAAGCAGTGGCCTCTGACACGTCTCCAACGTATATATAATTTTTGATTATTCCATGCTATTATATTACCCCTTTTGGATGTTTATGGGCTTTATTTTACACATTTATATCATTTTTGGGACTAACCTATTAACCGGAGGCCCAACCCATATTGCTGTTTTATTGCCTGTTTCAGTATTTTGAAGAAAAGGAATATCAAATGGAGTCTAAACGGAAAGAAATCTTCTGCAGCGTGATTTTTTGGAAGAATATGATCCTGGAGACTTGGAGTTCACGTCAGAAGATCCTCGAGGAGACCAGGAGATAGGAGGGCGCCCCCCCTACTAGGCGAGCCCCCCTGTCTCGTGGGCCCCTCGAGCACCCCCCGACCGACTTCTTTCGCCTATATAGTCCCACGTACCCTAAAAACATCGAGAATGAAGATAGATCGGGAGTTCCGCCGCCGCAAGCCTCTGTAGCCACCAAAAACCTCTCGGGAGCCCATTCCGGCACCCTGCTGGAGGGGGAATCCATCACCGGTGGCCATCTTCATCATCCCGTCGCTATCCATGACGAGGAGGGAGTAGTTCACCCTCGGGGCTGAGGGTATGTACCGGTAGCTATGTGTTTGATCTCTCTGTGTTCTCTCTATGGCATGATCTTGATGTATCGCGAGCTTTGCTATTGTAGTTGGATCTTATGATGTTTCTCCCCCTCTACTCTTGTGATGAATTGAGTTTCCCTCTTGAAGTTATCTTATCAGATTGAGTCTTTATTTGAGAACACTTGATGTATGTCTTGCCGTGTTTATCTGTGGTGACAATGGGATATCACGTGCCACTTGATGTATGTTTTGGTGACCAACTTGCGGGTTCCGCCCATGAACCTATGCATAGGGGTTGGCACACGTTTTCTTGACTCTCCGATAGAAACTTTGGGGCACTCTTTGAAGTACTTTTGTGTTGGTTGGATGAATCTGAGATTGTGTGATGCATATCGTATAATCATGCCCACGGATACTTGAGGTGACAATGGAGTATCTAGGTGACATTAGGGTTTTGGTTGATTTGTGTCTTAATGTGTTATTCTAGTATGAACTCTTGAATAGATCGATCCGAAAGAATAACTTTGAGGTGGTTTCGTACCCTAGCATAATCTCTTTGTTTGTTCTCCGCTATTAGTGGCTTTGGAGTGACTCTTTGTTGCATGTTGAGGGATTGTTATATGATCTATCTATGTTATTATTGTTGAGATAACTTGCACTAGTGAAAGTATGAACCCTATGCCTTGTTTTCTACCATTGCAATACCGTTTACGCTCACTTTTATCATCAGTTACCTTGCTGTTTTTATATTTTCAGATTACAAAAACCTATATCTACTATCCATATTGCACTTGTATCACCATCTCTTCGCCGAACTAGTGCACCTATACAATTTACCATTGTATTGGGTGTGTTGGGGACACAAGAGACTCTTTGTTATTTGGTTGCAGGGTTGCTTGAGAGAGACCATCTTCATCCTACGCCTCCCACGGATTGATAAACCTTAGGTCATCCACTTGAGGGAAATTTGCTACTGTCCTACAAACCTGTGCACTTGCAGGCCCAACAACGTCTACAAGAAGAAGGTTGTGTAGTAGACATTAGCCTCCGCCGCGCGATGGAGTAGGCCCTGTGCCATCCATCGTTCCGAGCAACACGGGGAAAGTCTGACGTTGACTCCTGTAATGGACGTCGTTGACGGACCCTGGCACCAGCGGCGGCGGCAGGACTTCGATTGATGGATTGACCACTTCTTTGACATGCACGGACACTCGATACAGGTACATCCCTAACGTGGTCCACGGCGGCCTTGGTGGCGATGAATAGTACAACCCCGGTTCCTGCACCGGTATCTCAACACCAATCACCTTCGGTATGGTGGACGACTTCTTCATCCATGCCATAACCGTCAGAGCCCAGCTGTCTGGAGGAACAAACATACTTACGAGCTCACCTCCAAGGTCATTGATAAGCTCATTCATGGACTCGCTGTTCCAAGCACGTCGAGGCATGCCGTGGAAGGTAAGCTTTGTTAAAAACTCAAGCTCAGAGGGCACCGAGTCCCATCCTGGGTGCCACCGATCAAAGCTCACCAGCGCGCCATCGCAGAACAAACGCCGGGAAGATTCAAACACACGACTGCAGTCGAAAGTTGTCAAGAACCTAACGAAGAAATCAGCCGATGGCGGACAGGCTTCGACGAGCAAGTCACTTATTTGGATGCCGTGCGCAATGCCAAGAGCTTTGACAAGGTCGTCCGGCGAGACGGCCGGTCGCTGTTGATGGTTACCATCAGCACTTTGGCGACAAACTTGCCGTCAAGCGCTGCCATGCCACTGTTGAGTGACAGCATGCAGCGACCGAAGCCAGGACAGACCTCAGGATCTCTGGCTCGGAGATCCGCATTGACCGGTGACATGATAGTGCGCTTGAGTATAGGGAGTATAGGAGGGAGATTTGGGTGAACCGGAGTAGGAATCAAGATTCCAGAGGTGGGGGTGGGGCGGGAGATTGGGAATGAAAGGGTAGCATTAATTTCAAACATGCGCCAATATGCTCTCGGCGCGCAAGCGCACGAAAACACCGGTGGCACCCACATGTCAGCCTAAGAGTCCTTATTCTTTTTTTTGGAGAGCCCGACCTTTTTTTAGGATCTTTTGAGAGCCCGGCCCGAGAGTCATAATTGACCTATTTGGCATTGCGTTACTACTCGGCCCATATTCAACGACACCTCACTGGCCCAAACAAGTGTACATCATCGAAAAGACACTGAGCTCAAATCATATAACTTGAAAAAAGGATATATACTCTGAACACTGGAGAATGGTGATGCCCTCATTTAGCACACCAGTAGTTCGAGACAATAAACAGTTCGAAAGAACGATATATACAACATCAAACACTGACTAGTGACTACTACTGACATAAACAACAAGACATGATAGTTCATAAGAAGTCTTGCTACACCACCAAAACGCACCCATCTGTAGCGCTCATACTCTCGTGATCCAGACGAGAATGACATTCTAAATAGAGGCAACTATTACATAGTAAGAGTGACATAGAGGAGGATGATCCAAATGACAAGGAATATGCATAACAAAAGAAAGAACTACCCATCCAGAACCAACAGCAAAGACAACAAAGTCATTCAAAGAGATGATCCAACACCATCATAATTTGCAGCCCCGCTTCAGCGACCAGTGATCCGGAGACACCAGTACTCCACCCTTTCGATGCAACAACCCAATTACCTATCAACCTGAAGGCTTGAACCACATCACTGCCTGTCGTAATTGAGACATCCAAGGATCAAAGTTAATCCGGATGCCTTTGTCATTCTCACCTTCTTTTGGCTGCAGGCTGCATCGTTGACAATCAGGGGAGTTTGCTCCCGAACTCCTAGGGCTCGCCATGTAGACACAGTTTTCCATAGCAAACAGAGCCTCTCTGCCATCAAGGTCCTTGCCAACGGTGATCTCCTGGTTAATCGGATAATTGAGTTTGAGAAACAGGGAGTGTGAACCAAGGCTGTTTACCCGCCTCCAGCTAAAAAATCCTGAAGACCCCAACAAGCTGGTATCCTGCTCATAGACGTAACAACCACTTTCCGGATACTCACGTATTTCACGGTGCTTGTATATAGTGGGGTTTTTGCAATATAACTTTTCCGGCTCATGTGTCCGAATGATCATCAGTCTTTTGCCGTCGTCTGATCGAGTGAGGAACCAGTTGTGCTTCCCTGTTTTTGGCAAAGGTGGTGTGATTACAAAGGGCAGTAACTGTAGGGACACTACATCATATCAAAAAGGACATGCATTGTTAATGTAAGATCATCATTGTTCAGAGTATGAGTAGGATAATGCAAGAAACAGCATTGATATGTCCCTGTTGGAACTGGGAGGAAAATACAGGGAAATGTATACTGGGTTCGAAAATATAGAAGTGCCATGCATGGTTATACTCATGTTATCTCGCAATCGATTCTTCACAGGAAACTACCATGCCATGCATGTTATGTAATCATGTTTTGTCCTCACAAACAAATTCTTCAAGGTAACTAACGGACCATGCATTGTTATATACTCGTGTTCTATGGGCAAATTTTTTATGAGGATATTATTCTAGCCATTGATTGCTGAAGGGCGAATATAGGTATGTACACATGGTAAGTGTCGTGGAATTGTCACGACAGATGTCCTAGCGAAAGGACTTAGTCGTGGAGCCATGTCACATCCCTAGTTCTGGTATGCACTGAGCTAGCTAGTCATGTGTTGCATCATGTTTAAATTCTTTTGAAACTTGAAATGGGGATTGCCTAAACCCTAGCATCAAAGGAATTCACTAGGTTCAACTAAAATAATTTCAGTGAATCCAAATGGCTTTCAAAAATGTTCATCATTTCTGGAAAATGCTAGAACCATAACCAGAGGTGTTGCACATTTTTCCATGTCATATTTGGGTTCTGAATTAAATCATATGGTATTTTCATTTGGGCATTTAAATACTATAAAATATTTTAAAAGCTCAAATAATCATAAACTAAAATGTTTACTGTTGGATATATTCTAAATAGTAGCCATGATTAGTTTCATGATTTTTGGATCGGTTTAGGTATTTTAAATAAAGCCCTAAAGACTATAGAATAATAGAAAAGTAGAAACAGAATTAGCAGAGAGAGAGAGAGAACAGCACCTGGGCCTCTTACCTGGCACCCACCAAAGCCCACCTGGCTGGCCCAGCTGGCCAGCCCAGCCCAGTAGCCTCCCCCCTGTCGTCTTCCTCGCGACAGAAGGATGCCGGGCGTGTGCCCCGTGCGCGCGGCCACGCGCCCCGGCCACCTCCTGCTTGCCGCCCCCCCGACGCCCTGGCCGTCCCTGGTGACGCCACGCATCACCCTGGCCCCCTCTCACTCTCTCCCGTGCCTCTTCCCTCCTCTGCTTTCTCTCCCTCTCGCGCCCGAGCGCAATCGCCGACGCCGCTCGCCACCACCGCAGCCACGGCCTCCCCCTCGCTTTCCTGACCAGCTCAAGAGCTCCGTCTCGTCGCCCTAGACCTTCTGCACCGATCCAAGTGACGCCAGAAGCCCCAAATCGCCGCCCCTGCCGTTTTCTTCAACCTCGGTCCGCCGAGATCGCCGTCGCCGCCCCGCTTGCTCCGGCCCCTCCCCGAGCTCGCCGTCTGCTTCAACCGACTCCCCGTGAGCTCCTCTTCCTCCTCCCCCTTCCCGTTCTCGCTCTCGAGCACCACAGCAACAGCACCGAGCTCAGCCGCACCCGCCGCCGCCACCGCACGTCGCCGTCGTGGCCACAACCACGTTGGATCGATTCTGAGCACGTCATCGTCTCTGCCGCACTCGCACGAGCCCGTAGCACTCCTCACGCGCCTCGCCGTGCCCCCTAGCATCGGAGCCGACCTCGTCCGAACTCCGGCGACCGCCAAGGTCATCACCGGCGACAACTGTGGCCACCCCGAGCCCAAACACCACCACCACTCGACGCGGCAGCCCCCCCAGCTTGACGTAGATGCTCCTCGCGTGCCAAATAGGGCCCTGCAGCGAAATCCCGACTCCCTCCGCCGCGGATTTGGTCGCCGGCGGCTAAACGCCGGTAGCTGACGTGGCCGTCATTAGCGGTTAAACATCCCACTAACCAACCCACCTAGCTCACTGACACCTGGGCCCCACGCCCTAAATAATCTATGTTTGATTTCTATTTAGATTAGTTAATAAACACACGGGACCCACCAGTCAGAGTTGACTGTGCTGACGTGGCCGTTGACTAGGCCCCACCTGTCATTGACACTGAACAGCACTGTGTCGCTGACCAGTGGACCCCACTGGTCAGGTTGACCTGGTCGACGCCTTTGACCTGATGACGTCACCCCGACATCATGCTGACGCAGATAATCTTTTCTGGATTTATTTTAATTCATAAATTCCAGAAAATAGTGCTAACTTATAAAATTCATAGTAATTCAACCGTAACTCCAAATTAAATAATTTATATATGAAAAATGATCAGAAAAATCCAATCTATCCATCTGCACCAGTTTTATGCATGTTTAAACAAGTTAACTTGCTGTTTAGTGCAAAACATGATAAAGCACTATTTAAGATCACAAATGTGTTTGAACTTTGAATCTTTGGTTCAAAATAGCTCAAACCCATCTGGTTGTAGTTGCATTAGCCCAGCACACTCATTTTACCATGTCATGATCATGCATCATATTGTGCATTGCATTGATTGTGTTTCTTCTCTGTTGCCGGTGTTTGTCCCCTCTCGATAGACGTGGTTCCGACGACGAGTTCGATGACACCGATGAAGAACTATATTATCTTCTGAAGTTCCAGACAAGCAAAACCCCCTTGTTCATTCCGATACAATCCCACTCTCTCGCTCCTGCTCTCTTTTACTGCATTAGGACAACAACGATTCATCTGTTACTTGCTGCGGTAGCTGAACCCCTTTATCCTTTGCATGACCTGTCATTCCACAGTAAATAGATGAAACCCACTAGCATGAGTAGGAGTTGTTTGAGCCCTGTTGTGCCTACTCATTCATGCTTGTTTGTCATGCCTGCTACTGCTTAGAGTTGAGTCAGGTCTAATTCATCGGGGGTGAATCAGAGGTGTGTGAACATGTCCTACTGTGCGTGAGCTAAGTGTGTGAACACGATTTGGTAAAGGTATCGGTGAGAGGCCATGTAGGAGTACATGGTGGGTTGTCTCATTGAAGCCGTCCTCAGGAACTGAGTTCTATATTTGTGATCCATGATTCATCTACTACCATGCATTGGGCCCTGAAATATGACCCCGCTCGACTTCTTAATCACCCTTGTCCTCTGTCCAGGAGTTGCAAGTAGTTTCTGGTGTTTGTAGTATGCTGGAGGCCGTGTGCATCGCTGACCGGAGGGGTGGGCTGTGATGCGGTAGGCACGTGGCACGATGTACCGGGCGCCCGTTTGGTGTCTCGGGAACCCTGTACACATCGTTTGGGGCTGTGAGCGAAACTCCGGCCGGATCTCCTCATGGATGGAACCCGAATAGGCGATAAACCTGGACTAGGGACTTGAGTGTTTAGGTAGGTCGTGGTCTACACCCACGTCGGCTTTCACTTGAAGTCTGCCGAGCACATGTCGTGTGCAGACGCTAAGTGGTGGAAACATGTATGAAGAAGTACACCCCTGCAGGGTTAACATCATCTATTCGAATAGCCGTGTCCGCGCTAAAGGACTTCTGGGTTGCCTATAACAGTTCATAGACAAGTGAAAGTGGATACTCTAAAATACGCAAGATAAGCGTGAGTGCTATGGATGGCGTTCTCGTAGGGAGACGGGAGCGGATCCATAGTGGTGTATTGATATGGTGAATATGTGGACTCGTGTGCGCCACCTCAAAGAGTTACTTGCAGTCGTAGTTCAGGTTAGCCACCGAGTCAAAGCTGGCTTGCTGCAGTTAAACTCCACCACCCCCCTTTATTGATAATGATGCATATGTAGCTAGATCTGATGTAAGTCTTGCTGGGTACATTTGTACTCACGTTTGCCTATTTTATGTTTTTGCAGAGAGACTTCTGTCTCACTAGTAGTTCTGCGTGGACTTCGACGTTTAGCTTGTTACCTCAGCTACGATCTTGTGCCCTTGGCAGGATCTGGTAGTTAGTCGGGCTTCTCAGCCTTTTTCATTTGTAGTTGTCTGTACTCAGACATGTTTGAGCTTCCGCTTGTGCTTGACTTGTATGCTCTGAATGTTGGGTCGTGAGACCCATGTTTGTAATATCTCGCTCCTCGGAGCCTATTGAATAAAATACTTGAGTCGTAGAGTCATGTTGTGATGCCATGTTGTATTTGCACATATCGAGCATATTGTGTGTATGTTATTGAAATGCTTGGTATGTGTGGGATCTGACTATCTAGTTGTTTATCCTTAGTAGCATCTCTTACCGGGAAATGTCTCCTAGTGCTTCCACTGAGCCATGGTAGCTTGCTACTACTCCGGAACACTTAGGCTGGCCGGCATGTGTCCTTCTTCGTTCCTGTGTCTGTCCCTTCGGGGAAATGTCACGCGATGAATACCGGAGTCCTGTTAGCCCGCTACAGCCCGGTTCACCGGAGTCCTGCTAGCCCAGTGCTACAGCCTGGATTCACTCGCTGATGACCGACACGTTCGATGCTGGGTCATGGATGCCTGTCCCTGTAAGTTTGTGCCACTTTGGGTTTACGATTAGCCATGTCAGCCCGGGCTCCTTATCATATGGATGCTAGCGACACTATCATATACGTGTGCCAAAAGGCGCAAACGGTCCCGGGCAAAGGTAAGGCGACACCCGTGGGAATACCGTGCGTGAGGCCGCAAAGTGATATGAGGTGTTACATGCTAGATCGATGTGGCATTGAGTCGGGGTCCTGACAAGCCATCACAACTAGGAAGCTTAAAGGGGTTAATCGGGACAAAGGACATGAGGTTTATACTGGTTCGGCCCCTTACGGTGAAGGTAAAAGCCTACGATCCAGTTTTGAGTGGGATTGCTTATGTCTCGATAACCATGGAGCGAATCGCTTGACCTAGCTCTCGAGTTGATGTTACCTGTCCTGAACCACCGTCGGGTCGTCCTTTTATATACAGAGGTCGACGCCCTGCGGCTCACAGAGTCCCGGCCGGCTCATAAACAGTGTCTGGCTCGGTCTCTTAACTATTCTTGCCTTACAATACAAGTCATGCATACATGTCGGTTTATCACTACGGGCCTTAAGTCGCCTCTGGGCCTTGGGCCCTTAACTAAACCGCCATCTATATCCTGGGTCTTGGGCTTCAAAAATATTTGCAAGTATAACCCGGCCCCGCATGGGCGGGTCATACCAATAGTTATATCCCCAACATTAGGCCCCAGATTGATTTGAACTGGTTCATGTCAATCTTCGACACTTAGAAAAAATCTTCTACCCTTATGAAATTTTTGTAACCCGTCGTGACATCATCATCTGGATTTGCGGTGACCCGCCATGACATCACCTGCCATAAAAGCACATTTCCTTCAATGTATCCCAACAGATCTCTGTCTTGATGACCATCCCGAAAATTGAGGCACCCCCGTAGTTGGATAACATATATTTTTGGCCTCCTCGTTTTTCGCACTCTTTCAGTGGCCCTTCCTTATAAATAGACCCGACTAGGTTTTCCTCATTCTTACCATTCCGCATCTTCTTCCTCTCGCCCCCGTCTGTTACTGGAGCTCTGCCGCCACTGCCACAGAGCATCTCGTCTCCGTCGAGCTTGGCTGCTGGATCAACCTGATCTTGACCAGAAAATAGTGGCGCCCTTCCGCATCGAATCTCTTGCTATAAGTTTTCCCCTTCCCGCGCCATAGATCCATGCTAGGGCTAGCGTGTTCTTCTGTACTGTACGAAGTTCATCTTAGTTCTTGTGTTCCTTCTGTTATGGCTTCTTTTGATCCAAAAATACCATAGATCTCATGCGGTACGTGTTCCGCATCCATTTTGGGTACCAGTAGATCTCCTGTTCGTGTAAGAAAATCCCCATTATAGCACATAAACTCCTCTGCGCCCTGTTTTAGGTCTAAAAATTTTTCTTTTCTAAACATCTGTTTTATCCAAAATAACAGCTGCAAATTGTGAAACCTGTTTGTACAACACTTAGGCAAAAATCTGCACTTGTTAGATTTATCTAGCCATGGCGACTCTGATCACCGGCTTTAAGGAGGCAATGCTTAATTAATAAATTGAACCACCCTTGGCGGTTTAAATAGTCTTGACGGCTTATAGAGCCTATGGCAGCTTAAACAACCATGACATAATTATCCTTATACCATTAGGCCCCTTCGTAAGCCGCCATCTTGAATATGCACAGTAATATTTTTTCCTGCCCGGCTTAAATTTGAACCGGCACTTTTACTTTGTCTTAGGCTTTCAATCAGAATGGCACCAAAGGCACCTACTTCTTGCAACTGGGTTAAATCCATTGTCACTGACAGCACCTTGGATGACTTTGTGAAGACCGGCTATCTGCCGAAAAAAGAAGTCATGCCTTATCGTGCTCCTGACCTGGAGGAGGAATTTCCTCAACCCAAAGATGGAGAGGTTGTTGTTTTCACATATCATATGAACCGGGGTTTCACTCCTCCTCGTTCAAAATTCTTCAGAGACGTGCTGAATTTCTTCAACCTTCACCCACAAGATATTGGACCCAATTCCGTGTCTAATATCTGCAACTTCCAAGTATTCAGTGAAGTATACCTTGGAGAAGAACCCAATCTGCTGCTTTTCAGAGAACTGTTTTATTTGAACCGCCAGAATGAATGTGCTAGCGGCAAGAGCTTAGAGCTTGGCGGTGTCTCAAACCAGCGCCGTAGGGATGTGATCTTTCATTACGCCAACCTGCCGAGCCACCCCAAAGATTGGAATATGACGTGGTTTTACTGCAAAGACACCTATCCGGCTGGTGAAAACCCTCTGCCCGGCTTTCGTGCTCTTCGTCTTGGGCCCAACCATCATCTGCCTGACAAGATGACAGCCGCCGAACGTAAATCACTTGCCCCCACCTTGGCCAAGATCAAGGCTCTTCTGGGGAACGGGTTGAAAGGCGTCGACCTGGTCTGGGTTTGGCTCGCCTGGCGGGTTATTCCGTTGAGCCGCCACCCCGGCTTGATGTGCGATTACACTGGCGCAAAGAATGATCCTTTGCGTCACAGCCCTGATGACTTGCCTGAAGATGGCATTGACGATATGACCAAGTCTCTTCTGCACGAAAGCCTGGCGGACTATGGTAAGGTGGGCTTAGCCCCCTTCTGCAAAGCTAACCCGACCCCAAAGGTAAACCACCCATGCGAAATAACTACTTTAATTATTCAATGTTTCGCCCATACTCATGCATATGCTAATCTTTGTAGGCGGGCGATAAATTCTGGAAGGTCAAATATGACCATGAAGCTGCCAATAAAGCTAGGAAAGAGAAGAAAGCCGCCAGGAAAGAAGCTGCCAAAAAGAAGGGCAAGGAAGCGACCGCCTCTGACCTACTTCGGCTAGCAGACTCTTCTGAGTCGGAGGTAGACCTTGACTCCCTTGGCTTATTTTTTAACCATCTTATTGACACTGATTATCAGCAGGAGGACACCGGAGCAAGCCGTAACAAGGCTGATGAGGTAACTATCCTTTCCTCCGACTCCGAGCCTTTGCCAAGACGGAATATCCGCAGAGTGACCCGGAAAGTAAGGTTTTCTCATCCTTTAGCTCATCACGATCCTCAATTTCTTTTGAAGCGGCAAATTCACGAGAGCCGAAGGCAGACCCGGACCAGCAAGGATGCGGAGCTCTCCTTCGGCTTACCAAACACCCCAAGGAAACTCTGGAATGAGGTCACTTATGTTTTAAACATCTTTTATCCCTTGGCGGGTCTCTTTCGTCAACCACTCAATTCTTCTGACTTGGATTACCAGGACACTTCCCCTTCCTCTGGCGACTCACTGCAGTCCAACCTGTCGGCTTTCAAGACTGCACCAGGGTATGATAATCTGCTTATCTTGTATTTACTTTAATCCCTTGCATTTGTACTAACCTTTATTTTGACGCAGTGGACAAGCCAAGCCTAGCAAACGGGTTAGGAAAAGCAAACCAGCTGTAGACACCGTCGTGACTAAGCCGGTTCTTGAAACAGCTGTGCCGGACTCGATCACTCATGAGCCGCCATCCGAGCCAGCTCAAGACTTACCAACTCCCGCTACTGACCTGCCTACTGAACGAGGCGCTGATGAATCAGAAAATCCAGAAGCCCCTAGCCCGGTGAGGGCTGATGACCCTCAAAATGCTGATGTTGAGATCACGAAAACCGGCTTTGTTAAGCCGGGAAGACCGACTGTACTGGCCAAGTGCCCCGCGAAGGAAGAACTTATGGACCACCGTCGGGTCAAGTTGGATGTTGCAAACTATGCTCATATGAGTATTGGAGACATCTTTTCTGGCTACATGAGACAAGTGCACGGCAGCCGGAACCTCGAGATTGATATGGTGAAGTAGATGCACCAAAATTTGAGGTACAACCCGTTCTCTCTTATTCATTAATCTTTACTATGCTAGGCCCCAAGTCTACTGCTTATGATGTTTATGCTGTAGACTTAGAAACAAACTTAATGATATTAGTAACATAGATGAATAAAACATATAAGAAGTTTGGCTTACTCTGTAGTCCCCAAGGGGCGGCTTAACCAACATGGTTGAGCCGGTCCTTAATATATAAAAAATACTTACAGATCTTTGAACATCAATATGCATTAGTCCCCAAGTGCCAAGTATTATTGCTTGCAAAATGCTTGGGACTTACTCTTATGAATCGCCGTCTTATGAACCGCCACTGAAAATAGAATTCTTCGGTAACATTAGCCCCCAAGTGCCAAGTGTTGTTGCTGGAAAAAGACTTGGGACTTTAATATTACACAAAAATTGGCTTGATTTTGACTCTGTATTTGTATAGACCACCACGAGCCAACTCGAATCCGAGGTGACTGATCTGAAGAGCCGCCTTGAAGCCCAAGAGACAAAAATCCAAAAAGCCGACACCAAGTTCAAATTCAGTGTTTCCGAACAAGAAAAACTGAAGAAAGAATTTGAAGCTGAAAAGAAAGCCTGGGCTGATGAAAAGGCTGCATTGATTAACCGAGTTGAAAAGGCAGAGGCGGCTCTAGAAGAAGCCACCGGTGAATTAACCGGTTTAAAGCGCCATGTTTCTCAGATGGTCTCAACGATCTTTGGTAAGTCGCCCTGCAAGTGTTTAAATTTTTTAAGCCTTTCAGTTGATCATAAAATTGGAATTAACTCACCTGATCACATTTATGCAGGCCCCAGAAGCTCAAATTTGAACCAAGACATGCTGATCAAACTGAAGGCAGTGTACACTTTGGTGGAGCAATTGTACACTGGGTCTCAACGTGCATTGGCCATGGTGGCTCTGTCGAATGAAGTGCTAACCCTCCTGGTAGAGGTCTTGAAGAAGCTTTCCGTGCTCCCTCAATGGTTCAATGAACTGAGGCGGGCAGCTGCAAGAGCCGGAACGGTAAATGCTTTAAGCCAGGCCAAGGCTTGGTTACCAGAATTAGACCCGGCCGACATTGCCACTGGCTATCCAAGCCTGAAGGAAGATGACACTCCTTTTGAAGAGGCAGACTTTACCGCTTGCGTAAAGGAGATACGCCCCGTGGCTACTCTGATAGCAAATGAAGTGGATCTTACCAAGTACCAGGAGGGTTATGATGAAGAGAACTGGAGAATTCAAACGCCTCACTATGAAGTGACCAGTCTGATTCCCCCACTCCGTAAGCACACCTTCGCCCCTGAAGTTGACCCGGCCGGCCTAGTTGATGCTGAAGCTGAATTTGAAGCTTTGAACAACATTGACTGGTCTTCGTCAACCTTCCAGGAAAGGGAGCAGGGCGAAGGCACGGAGAGGGCTAACCCGGATGCTTCAGGCCAATCATGAAGGCTAACCTGCCGTGGCGGCTCATACCTGGGATGTACTGAAAAAAACAATGTGAATCACTTGGACTCAAGGAGTCCTGTAATAGAACAGAAATAACTTTATTTTGGCCGTGCCATCGTGCACATTTTAATGCTTAACGTCATTAAGCTGCCGTGTTATATCCACCCATGTTACTTTTCATCTGCTTACCGTGTGCTTGATCAGACCTTTTTAACTGTCCTGCATATGAAAACAGACTACAAGATCCCTTGGCGGCTTACCGCCAGGTGGGTAAAAAGAACTTAAAAAGAGTCATAGATTAACTTGTTATAAAAAACACAACTATGATCTTACACCTATGACTTCTTAAATTTGCAGCGCCGGCTCACATGACCCAGTCGGTAAGGGTGATAACCCAGTCTTCGGACACCCAAAATTTCAAAGGTATAATGATGCTCATATATTGGCGACTCATCAGTCAATATTAAGCCGGGTTAAAAATAACCATACTTATACTTGTAAACCTCAGAAAAGTCTCAAGTCAAATAAAGGGTGCTTCCAAAGAAAACTTAAACCAAAATATAATATAAAAAACTTCAAGGCTGCTGATTCGAATACGATCAGTAAACCATTCCAAAGGGGTTAAGCTAGGATTCGAATACTATCATGTAGCCCCCAGTGGCTTTGGCGTTGCGCCGATCAAGAGGGTACCAACAACTGTGTTCTTTTTCATTCGAATATGACCTATGTTTGAACAGGAAGCTCCCTAATGACCTTGAGAGTTTTTTAACAACTCTGATTCGAATATGATCAAAGTCGGTTCCCAAAAGGGGTTAAGCTATGATTCGAATACGATCAAGAAGCCCCCTACTGAGCTCGGCAGTGTGCCAATCAAAATGGTACCGACAACTATGTTCTCTTTGGTTCGAATACGACCTATGTTTGAATAGTAAGCCCCCTAGTGATCATAATTTTTAACGGCTAGATTCGAATACGATCGTAAGCCGGATAAAATGGTTTAAGCCAGATGAAATGTGATCAGCCCCCAAGTGATCATGTGAGATGATAATAACAATGACAAATTTACCTTTGAGGAAGGAAAAAGGACAAAGGTCCTGCTCTATTATTTATCATAATATATACATTGTCAAAATATGTACATCAGGAGAGCCTATGGCTCAAGTGTAGTAAGGCCGAAGATGAGCGATATTCCACGGCCGACGGGTCTCCTCCTCCGATTTACATGAGTCTTTGCGCTCTCGAACATCGATAAGGTGGTATGACCCATTGTTCAAGTTCTTGCTGACCACAAAGGGCCCTTCCCAAGGTGGGGATAGTTTGTGCGCATCAGTTTGATCCTGGATGAGCCGGAGCACCAAATCACCTTCCTGAAAGGCTCTAGACTTAACCCGGCGGCTGTGATATCGGCGCAAGTGCTGTTGGTAAATCGCCGAATGAGCTGCTGCCAAGTCCCGCTGTTCATCTAACAGGTCAAGAGCATCCTGACGCGCCTGTTCATTGTCTGCTTCAACATAAGCCGCCACGCGAGGTGAGTCATGACGGATGTTGCTAGGGAGAACTGCCTCAGCTCCGTAGACCATGAAGAAAGGCGTATAACCCGTAGATCTGTTGGGAGTAGTGTTGATGCTCCATAACATAGAGGGTAACTCCTCAACCCTGCAACCAGGCGTCCGGCGCAAGGGGACCAAAATCCGGGGCTTGATGCCTTTCAAGATCTCCTGATTGGCTCTCTCGGCTTGACCGTTGGATTGGGGGTGAGCCACTGATGAAACATCAAGCCGAATATGCTCACGTTGACAAAATTCTTCCATGGCGCCTTTAGACATATTAGTGCCATTGTTAGTTATAATGCTGTGTGGAAAGCCGAAGCGAAATATCACCTTCTTCATGAACTGAACCGCCATAGCTGCATCACACTTACTGATTGGCTCTGCCTCAACCTACTTTGTAAATTTATCAACCGCCACCAAGAGGTGGGTCTTTTTATCTTTGGACCTTTTAAAAGGCCCAACCATGTCAAGCCCCCAGACTACAAATGGCCATGTAATTGGAATCATCCTCAATTCTTGAGCCGGCACATGAGCCCATCTTGAGAACTTCTGACAACCATCACATTTACTGACCAAGTCCTCTGCATCAGCATGAGCCGTCAGCCAATAGAATCCATGATGGAAAGCCTTAGCCACAAGGGATTTTGACCCAGCGTGACGACCACAATCCCCTTCATGAATCTCACGAAGAATTTCTTGGCCTTCTTTAGGAGAGACGCAACGCTGGAACGCCCCTGTAACACTGCGATGATGCAACTCGCCACTGACAATCGTCATAGACTTAGACCATCGGGTTATCTGCCTGGCCAAGGTTTCATCTTCAAGCAACTCGCCCCGGGTCATGTAAGCCAGATATGGCACCATCCAATCTGGAATGACATGAAGAGCCGCCACCAATTGTGCTTCCGGGTCAGGAACAACCAAGTCCTCCTCTGTGGGTAACCAGACAGAAGGGTTATGCAGAATATCCAAGAAAGTATTAGGCGGCACCGGCTTACGCTGAGATCCCAGCCGGCTTAAAGCATCAACCGCCTCGTTCTTTCTGCGGTAAATGTGCTCCACTTGATAACCCTTGAAGTGTCCAGCAATTGCATCGACTTCACGGCGATAAGCTGCCATGAGAGGATCCTTAGAATCCCACTTGCCTGATACCTGTTGAGCCACCAGATCTGAGTCGCCGAAACACCTTACCCGGCTTAAGCTCATGTCCTTAGCCATCCGGAGACCATGGAGTAAGGCTTCGTACTCAGCTGCATTGTTAGTACATGGAAACATCAACCATAGCACATAGCAAAATTTGTCACCTCGAGGGGAAGCCAAAACAACTCCAGCCCTCGAGCCCTCCAATTTCCTGGACCCGTCAAAATGAATTGTCCAATATGTGTTGTCCGACTTTTCTTCAGGCATCTGCAGCTCTGTCCAATCGTTGATGAAATCCACTAGTGCTTGAGATTTAATAGCCGTGCATGGCACATACTTTAAGCCATGAGGCCCAAGCTCAATGGCCCACTTGGCGACTCGTCCTATGGCCTCTCTGTTTTGAATGATATCCCCCAAAGGAGCAGAGCTAACCACAATGATGGGGTGGCCTAGGAAGTATTGCTTAAGCTTCCGGCTTGCCATGAACACCCCATAAACGAGCTTCTGCCAATGTGGATACCGTTGCTTGGATTCAATAAGGACCTCGCTGATGTAGTAAACCAGCCGTTGAACCAGGTGTTCCTTGCCAGCCTCCTTGCGCTCCACCAAGATGACCACGCTGACGGCACACGTGTTAGCAGCCACATATAATAACAAGGGCTCCTTATCAATGGGAGCAGCAAGAACCGGCGGCTCAGCCAGCTGTTTCTTCAGATCTTCAAAAGTAGCATTGGCAGCGTCACTCCAGACGAAGTTATCTGTCTTCTTCATCATTTGATACAGTGGTATGGCCTTATCACCTAACCGGCTTATGAACTGGCTTAAAGCAGCGATACGACCCGCCAAACGCTGAACATCATTGATACATGCTGGTTTAGCCAGAGAGGTGATGGCCTTGATCTTCTCCGAGTTAGCCTCGATGCCCCTGTTAGAAACCAGAAAACCCAAAAGCTTTCCTACAGGCACACCAAAAACACACTTGGCTGGGTTAAGCATCATCTTGTAAACCCGAAGATTGTCAAAGGTTTCCTTGAGATCATCAATCAAGGTCTCCTTCTCTCTGGATTTCACCACTATGTCATCCACATAAGCATGAACATTGCGCCCAATTTGATTATGAAGACAATTCTGTACACATCGTTGATAAGTCGCCTGGGCACTCTTGAGCCCAAAAGGCATTGATACATAGCAAAAGGCTCCAAACGGAGTAATGAACGCCGTCTTCTCCTGGTCCTTAACTGCCATCTTGATCTGATGATAACCAGAGTAAGCATCCAAAAAACTCAAACGCCCACAACCCTCCGTAGCATCAATGATTTGATCAATATGAGGGATAGCAATAGGATCAGTTGGACAAGCCTTGTTTAAATCCGTGTAATCCACACACATATGCCAAGTGCCGTTTTTCTTAAGCACAAGCACCGGGTTAGCCAACCACTCTGGATGAAAAACTTCAATGATAAACCCAGCTGCTAAGAGCCGGGCTACCTCCTCACCAATGGCCTTCCGCCTCTCCTCATTGAACCGCCGAAGAAACTGCTTGACCGGCTTAAACTTTGGATCAATATTAAGAGTGTGCTCGGCGAGTTCTCTCGGTACACCTGACATGTCAGAAGATTTCCATGCGAAGATGTCCTGGTTCTCATGGATGAACTCAATGAGCGCGCTTTCCTATTTAGGATCCAAATTAGCACTGATACTAACTACTTGGATGAGTCGCCTGGAACAAAATCAACGAGTTTAGTATCATCGGCTGACTTAAACTTCATGACCGGCTCATGCTCTATGGTTGGCTTTCTCAAAGATGTCATGTCCGCCAGATCAACATTGTCCTTGTAGAATTTTAACTCTTCTGTTGCACCGACCGACTCAGCATAAGCCGTGCCGCCTTCTTCACATTCCAAGGCCACCTTCCGGCTTCCGTGCATCATGATGGTTCCCTTATGACCCGGCATTTTGAGTTGTAGATACACATAACACGGCCATGCCATGAATTTGGCATAAGCCGGCCGCCCAAACAGAGCATGATATGGGCTCTTGATCTTGACTACTTCAAACATCAATTTCTCGGCCCTGGAGTCATATTCATCCCCAAAGACTACCTCCAATTCGATCTTACCAACTGGATAAGCCGATTTACCGGGAACGACGCCCTGGAAGAGATTGTTGGACCACTTAAGGCTTTTATCAGTTAACCCCATGCAACGAAAGGTCTCATAATAGAGGATGTTGATGCTGCTGCCTCCATCCATGAGTACCTTGGTGAATTTATATCCACCCACCTGAGGGGCCACCACTAAGGCTAAGTGACTCGGATTATCAACTCAGGGAGGGTGATCTATCCTAGTCCATAGAATAGGCTGCTCAGACCATCTCAAATAACGAGGAACTACCGGCTCAACATCATTCACAGCCCTCTTATGAAGCTTCTGGTCTCATTTGCATAAACTGGTGGTAAACACGTGATATTGCCCACTATTTAGCTGCTTTGGATTGCTCTGGTATCCGCCTTGCTGCTGTTGCTGACCACTCTGGCCAGATTGTTGGTTATATCCACCTTCACTACCTTGAGAATTTTGAAATTTGGGGTTTGAACCGCCGCCCGGGCCATGAAAACCGCCGCCGCCTGAGCCGCCGCCCTGCCCATTGTTACCATCGAACATGTTGGAATTCTTGAAGGCCTTCATGATCGTACAGTCCTTCCATAGATGGGTAGCCAGCTTCTGCCGTGTGCCGTGCCTTGGACAGGGCTCGTTTAATAACTGCTCAATGTGGGGTCGGATCCGCCAGACCAGGGAGGTGGTCTCCCCTTACGCCGTTGGTTGTTACCCTGCGCACTAGTGTTAGCCACAAAATCCAAACTACCGTCAGCCTTATGTTTATTACCTCCTTGATTTGCCGGGTTGTGCCGAGGGCCCTTGCCGTTGCCGTTCTTCTTCCCCTTACCTGTCTTGTCATCGTCAGACTCAGGATCCTTGGTACTATCAGAGTTGCCGTACTTGACCAGAGCCGCCATCAGCGTGCCCATATCATTACAATCGCGCTTGAGCCGCCCCAGCTTTTGTTTCAGAGGCAAAAAAGACAATTTTTCTCCAACATTAAGACTTCAGAGCCGGCACCCATCTTATCAGACGAATGTATTATGGCTTTAACCCGGCGCACCCAATGGGTTGTAGACTCGCCCTCCTCTTGCTTGCAATTCGTCAAATCCACAATTGACATGGGCTGCTTGCATGTATCCTTGAAATTCTGGATGAACCGGGCTTTTAGCTCTGCCCATGAACTGATTGAATTAGGTGGCAGGCCTTTCAACCAAGTGTGGGCGGTCCCATCCAACATCATATAAAGTACTTGGCCATCGCGGCATCACTGACCTCCAGTAACTCCATAGCCATCTCATAACTTTCAATCCATGCCCCGGGCTGTAAGTCGGCCGTGTAGTTCGGCACCTTCCTAGGTCCCTTAAAATCCTTGGGCAAGCGCTCATTGCGTAGAGTCGACACTAGACAGGGGACACCTCCGGTCCTGGTGGCCACATCTGCCTCGATAGAGGTCGTTGGATAAACCGGATACGGTTGGTAAGCCATCAGCTGAGCCACCTGCTCAGCCGCCTGCTGAGCTGCTGCCCGCTTAGCCTCTTGACGTATTCTGTCTTGATCTACCAAGTTAAATGACCCATGGTGTGCCGGGTCGTGCCCACCTGGCTGGTTACGGTGCCGGACGTTGCTTGAAACGGCTGCTGAATCCATGTGCCAGCTATAACTCGGGCTTCGACTTGGACGAGGGGTCGAATGGATCCTATCACGGCTGTATGAGTACGCCTCCTGTTGTGCTAAGGCCGTCTAAAGATGTTCACTGACCCGGCGGGTTTCAACCGCCGCCGGAGAGTCGCCGTCAATTGGGAGAGCCGCCAGCCGTGCCGCCGCCGCTATCAAGTTCTCCAACGGGTTAGAATAGTGACCCGGAGGTGTTGGTACATACTGAGGTGGAGCCATGCTCACGCGGGGAGGCCCCATCACCTGCTGAACCGGCACCCCGACCCTAGGTGTTGCAACCTAGTCTGCCTCAGTACACGGGGAGAGCCACGACGGGTTACTGGGCCCTGCACCAGGTGTGAGAAAGAGGTTTTGAGGATCATAAACCATAGGGAGTCGAGACTGAGTCTTCTGATGTCTTCTCCTCATGACCTCATTAGATGCGTTCTGATCTTGCGTGAGCCAGAAAGTCTGTGCCTGAATCCGCTGAACCTGAACATCCAGAGCCGCCCGCTCTGCGGTTGTCCTAACATCTTCCGCTGCTAGGTCTTCCTTAGCCTGCACCATATTCAATTTTAACTGTGCCACTTCTGCATCATGTCGAGCTTGATCCGCCGGGTTGACCACGGCGGTTAATAGAGTGGTCAGCTTATCTGTGAGATCCATCAACACCTGAGCCGGTGAGCGCACAGGGCCTCCTGCCCCGGCTACTCCTGATCCAGAGGTCATGGCAGCTGCAGTTGTGGAGTGTTGGATAGGTTGTGTGCCGGCCATGAAGATCCCAACCCTGCTCGGTGGCTCGAAGCAATCCAGAATACTGCTGCCATCGGAACAGCCCCCAAGCCCGCCATCTTGCAGTTGATACAACGAATCTGTCTCACCTGTGGATGACCCGCCATCATAGTAGATGGCCGTCTCACCGCCAGATGCTGATCCTTAAGAGAGCCCTTCATGGATGCATCCCACGAGAGCACGCTTCACAGCAGGCGGAGCCCGGGCGGGTCTCGCATGCTGAGCCGTCTCAACGAGGTCGGTGCAGATGTCCGGCTCAGGGCCCGGCTCGCCGATCTTGCCGATGAAGACGTGAATTCCGCCGAAGGGGACCCGGTACCCGTACTCAATTGAGCCGGCGTCGGGGCCCCAGTCTGCGTCGTCGATGTAGAGCTTGCCACGACGACTCTTGGTCATCCGGCCCACAGCGTATCCCTTGAGCCCTTCAAAGCTGCCCTTCAAGAACTCAAATCCATCGTGCGCTGGCCCCATGGTGGGCGCCAACTATCGTGGAATTGTCATGGCAGATGTCGTAGCGAAAGGACTTAGTCGTGGAGCCATCGCAACTAGGAAGCTTAAAGGGGTTAATCGGGACAAAGGACACAAGGTTTATACTCGTTCGGCCCCTTACGGTGAAGGTAAAAGCCTATGATCCAGTTTTGAGTGGGATTGCTTATGTATCGATAACCGGGGAGCGAATCTCTAGACCTAGCTCTCAAGTTGATGTTACCTGTCCTGAACCGCTGCCGGGTCATCCTTTTATATACAGAGGTCGACGCCCTGCGGCTCGCAGAGTCCCGGCCGGTTCATAAACAATGTCCGGATCGGTCTCTTAACTATTCTTGCGTTACAATACAAGTTACGCATACATGGCGGTTTATCACTACGGGCCTTAAGTCGCCTCTGGGCCTTGGGCCCTTTGTCGGTGTCAAAACCGGCGGATCTCGGGTAGGGGGTCCCGATCTGTGCGTCTTAGGCTGATGGTAACAGAAAGCAAGGGACACAATGTTTACCCAGGTTCGGTCCCTCTCGATGGAGGTAAAACCCTTCTTCCTGCTTGATTAATATTGACGATATGAGTAGTACAAGAGTAGATCTACCACGAGATCATAGAGGCTAAACCCTAGAAGCTAGCCTATGATGATTATGATTGTGATCGTGATCGGCCTTCTAAGGACCAACCTCTCCGGTTTATATAGACACCGGAGAGGGCTACACGGAGTCAGTTACAAGGAAGGAAATATATTATCCGGATCGCCAAGCTTGTCTTCCATGCAAAGGAGAGTCCCATCCGGACACGGGACGGAGTCTTGAGTCTTGTATCTTCATGCTCCAATAGTACGAACAAAGTATAGAGTCCGGCTGTCCGGATACCCCCCTAATCCAGGACTCCCTCAGTAGCCCCTGAACCAGGCTTCACTGACGATGAGTCCGACGCGCAGTCTTGTCTTCGACATTGCAAGGCGGGTTCCATCTCCGAGTACTTCAAAGTAATTATCGAACACTTAGACCGTGTCCGGATCTGCAAGATGATCTTCGCATACCACCGTAGAGAGAGGTATTTTACAAACGTAATCTGCTGACAGCCTTTTTTAGACAGCAAGACATGTCATTATTCAAACCGTTTTCCCACAACCAGCCATAGCGCATATTGCGAGGCGGTTTCCTTGACACGTCTTGTCAAAGCAGAGATCGTGTCCCCTTATCACAGGATTCTCATCAATGCGGGTATGGGTAACCCAACTGCGCCATCAATCGTGGCGCTTGAGAAGTAAGCGATTCTCAACGGGCAAGTGGGGAGGCGCACCGCTTTCGTCGCCTCTATAAAGGGATAAGGGTTCCCCAGTTTTACCCACGCCTTCTTCCTCCTTTGCTCACCCTTGCCTCCTCGAGCTCCAGCGCCCTAGCCCAAGTCTTCTCCACATAGATAAACATGTCCAGAGTAGGAGGCAAGTGGGTGTCCTCCACCGTGAAGGAGAAGCATATCACGAAGCTTCGGGCGGCCGATACTTGGCCGCAGACATCGCGCACCAGCTACCGGACGCCAGGCAGATCATTCCAACTCCAGAACCTCACGAGAGGGTCGTGTTTGTCGCCCACTTCGTCCGTGGACTGGGATTTCCACTTCATCCCTTCGTCCGCGGGCTCATGTTCTACCATGGGCTAGATTTCCATGATCTAGCCCCAAATTTCGTCCTCAACATCTCGGCGTTTATCGTCGTGTGCGAGGCCTTCCTCCGCATCAAGCCTCACTTTGGCTTGTGGCTACAAATCTTCTGCGTGAAGCCGAAGATCGTGAGCGGCCAGCAAGCGGAGTGCGGAGGGGCCATGGTGGGCAAGATGCCTAAAGTCACCTGGCTTAGCGGCTCCTTCGCGGAGATCGTGAAAGGGTGGCAATCGGGGTGGTTCTACATCACCAAGATGCACGACACCAACTGGGCGGTGGCCCCCGAATTCCGATCCAGAACCCCAACGCGGCTTACCTCCTGGGAAAGGAAGGGCCTGGCCTGGGGCGATCCTGCTGAGCTGACCAAACTCCAGAACTGCATCAAAAACATGAAGGAAAAGAACATCAAGCTTGTCAATGTGGTCCAGGTCATGCTTGTCCGCCGGATCCTTCCGTGCCAAAGACGGGCATTCAATCTGTGGGAGTTTGTCCCGGCCGAACACCAGACGCTTCGAAAGCTCTACGACATGACGCTCAAAGACGCATGGAAGGCACTGTTCAAGGCCTCTGAAATACCTCCTCCCACATCCGAGGACCACGGACTTCATGCCGCGCGGCCCCCCCGTCCGCTGAGTTTTTTGACTACCACCGGTTTTAGTTCTTCCCAGTATATTCATGGGGGAGTGTTAAGTCATTGTGTGTATTTGATCAGGATTATGTGGAGACAGCGGAACGGATTGACTGTCCGGCTCCGCTGCCGGAGGGTCCAGCCGATGCTCTCCTGACGGAGATGCTAGTCCCGGCACCCTACAAGGCACCGGAAAAGAAGGCCCCGGGGGCCAGAAAGGGCCTCCGGCGTAAGGTCATACCGGATGCCTCGTCCAAGGATGACGAGGCACACTCCTCCCCTGAAGGGGAGGAAGAAGAGGAAGAGGCCACCCCATCCGGAGAGGATGGGGACCTAGGAAGGCGGACCAGGGGGCCGGGAAAGGCCCCCGGCGCAAGGCCGTCATACCCACGTCGTCCGAAGACGACGAGGCAGATTCCTCCCGCGGAGGCGGGGGGAAACAAGAAGAAACTCTGCCTCCCCGCACTGGGGAGGAGAAAAAGAGGAAAGCCGCCCCGGAGGGGGAGGCTGGGTCGTCCAAGAAGGGAAAGACGTCCCTTCCGGACTACTCCACCATGGCCGCTCATAGCGAGGAAGGGTGGCTGCCCAGGGGGAAGCTCCTGGCGAGATCGTAAGTCTCCGCACTCTATTGTACTTTAGTGCGACTTTGCTTCATAGTCTTGTTATAACACCGAACATGTATGCAGTCCGGCCAGGGTCCATCCCGAGGTATCGTCTTCGGATGGATCCTTGAGTGATTCGGCGATGAACTCGCTCCCGACGGCCACTACTCCTCAGCCCACGGATGACACGGAGGTGTTGTCCCAAAGGCTCCCAGAGCAGGGGGAGGTGACTCTGGAGAAGCCCCAAGGCAGAATTCCATATGTCGGACACGCGGGGTTCAAGATCCCCGCGGATCGTGCCGATAAGAGCCACAGCAAGCTGGACTCTCATCCGGATACTGTGCCGGATCCTTCGATGGTTCTGGATGCGGGCAGGCGGCCCCTCGCTAAGGAGGGCGAGCCGTCCGTGCCGATGACTTCCGTTACGCCAGAGGCGTCGGATAGTCTGCTGGAAGCGCTTCGTGGCGCTTCCATGGATGAAGAGCACCATACTCTTATGAGTGCGGTGATTCAGAAGATTCTGTCTGCCAAGAGCGGACTAACCGAAGCATGCACCAGCCTCCTAACAGGCTTTGAGGTAAGTAATAAAGATGTGTGAAATTACCACCCGATAGGTAGTAGCCCCTGATACTCTGTTCAGTGTTAGGAAAGAAAAGCCAAACAGAGGGTCAATGATAATCCACAGGAGCCTAATAGTAAGTGTGTATGTCAATAAGCAGGCTGTGCTGCTTGCCGCTGCTGTCCGCACAGCCGAGGTCGCCGGACTAAAGCGGGACCTGGAGCAGGCGCAGGGAGAGATCGAGCTCACGAAGAGGCAGCTTGAAGAGAACAAAGGTGAGTGATGCCCCGTTCTCATATGATGAAGGATAGACAAAGTTGGTTATTCTAACGACAAAGCGTCGCGACTTTGTAATAGGGGCCACCATCGAAGTGGCATCTTTGAAGAAAGCGCTGTACGAGGCCGAAGACAAGGCGGCCTTGGAGCGCAAGGAGCGCGAGAAGCAAGATGCTAGAGTGGGTGAGGTACAGCAGGAGCTCTAGGAACTCGGCCAAAAGTTTGAGTCCTTGGAGCATGATCTTAAGATGAAGGAGACTGAGCTTGCGAAGGCCCTTGTCAGTGTGAAAGACACCAAGGCCAAAGCCAAAAAGGCATAGAAGGAAATCCAGGCACCCACAAAGATAGCGGCGGGTAAGACATTCTTTATGCAAAGCAAACATGTGGAGGAGGCATTTCTTTTACTTACCCGAATTCGGAGCTCTCCAGGGGCATTCGCAGATCTGCCACGCAGCATATCAGATGCTGCGGAGTTCTACCATGCCAAGAGGGGAGCTCCACGAAGAAGCTGTTCTGGTCCTAGTATGCTGGGGCTGAACACGCAATGCCTCTGAGTGACCAACTGAAGCAGTTGGTTGAACTCCACAGGGTGGCCGAATTGGCTATGAAATATTTCATAGTCCAGATGTGGCCTGGTGAGCCCTTGCCCACTAGCTACTTCGACTTGATCAAGCGGATGGTGGATGCCTATCCGCGGCTTTAAGTTATCAAGCGATCCGTTTGCATTGAGGGTGCCCGACGGGCCTTTGCCCGCGCGAAGGTGCATTGGGGCAAGCTGGATGCGGAGAAGCTGGTGAAGGACGGGCCGCCGGAGGGCAAGGCGCATCGCTATCCCGAGAAATATTACGATGGCGTTATGAAGGGCGCTCGTCTCGTGGCCGATGAATGTACCAAGGACACAATCCTTGAGTAAATGTACCTTTGTCGTTGTTATAATGTAAAGACGAAGTTACTTGCGCTATGTAGCATTGTTTGATTTAAAATATTACCTTCTGTGTAGCTGTTTATAGAATTCTGAAAGTAGGCCAGTCGCCGGCTTCCGCCCCCGCGTAACTAGTACTGGGGTGTTCCTGGAAAAGCCCGGATACTCTTTATACAAATTTTTGATCCCTTAAGGAGGTATCCAGCGCAGCGAACAAGGCAATCGGACTATGTGGCTTTATAACTTTCACTTAGCCATTGAAGTCTACAATTTTAAATTTCGGCGAAGCCCCTAGAATTCGGAGGGCCGAATTGGGGCGCTATATACGCCTAAATCAGACGAGGCCGATTCCTTGCCTAAAGCGGAAAAAATCTTTAAGGATTTTAAGACCTCTCGAACAGCGACCAGCTCTCGCCGCATCATGCCAGTCAGTTTTCGGCTTTCTCTACTGAGGTGCTCGTCTGGAAGAACCGAGACACAATCGCAGTTGTTCTCCCTGCGCTACCTTAGCCGATATAACGGAACGTAAGGTACCAAAACAAGGGAGCCGGGCAAACCCAACTATTGACCCAAGACGTGATTCAGAGCTGATGCATATAGTGCTATAAGTTCGGGGTGCCGCACTGTTGAAAGTGTGCAGACTTGTTTTGCCAGATTATGAGGTGCCATAAAAAGCCCCTGGCCAACTGATCGTACCAAGGTGTACGGATGCAATGTTAAATAAACATTGGCAAGAAAAATGCGCAAATAGGAATAATAAGCTGACGCTATATATTATCTCCCATTGATGAATAATACGTTTAAGTGTATGTTTACAATGGGTGTGTTTAAGCAGAAGTAAATAGGACTATTTAACGTGTCCTATCCAAGGGCAGGCTGCATGTAGGTATATAAAACAGGTATAACGATCGTGAACAGATTCCACCTGGGTATTTCCTTTTGTGCACGAAGCCTGTTGCCTTCTTGGTTTTCTCTCCTGTGTAAGTCCGACCATCCGGCTCTTCTGAAAAGTCTGCCCGAAAGCAGTGTCCTGAAAGATACAAAGGGAGGGTTATGAAGGTATGTTGCGGTTATACCGCACTGTTGACTGAGTCACTGCTGCGCCTCCGCCTATGCCCATGGTATTTTGAGTGCGTAATTGTGTACGCATAGCACGAATGCTTCTTTGATGGGGCTTGAGCGGAGGCCCGACTGCTAGTCGCGGTCTTGGTGTGCCTGATGATCCTGTTGCGGGGCGCTCCGGACTCGCTTGATGGTGCTCGAGGTTGTTGTCACCGGATTGGTGGTTTGTCGGAGGAGGCCGCATTGTACTTCCGCCGCGAGGGCCACAATATGCTCTTCTGTCCGGAGAGAGCGGTCCATGTTTCCATTAACTGTTATGACCCCGCGCGGTCCTGGCATCTTGAGCTTGAGGTATGCATAGTGTGGTACCGCATGAATCTGGCGAATGCGGTTCGTCCCAGCAGTGCGTGGTAACCACTGCGGAAGGGGACGATATCGAAGATTAACTCTTTGATTTGGAAGTTATCCGGAGATCCGAAGACCACTTCCAATGATATAGAGCCCGTGCAACGGGCCTGTACTCCAAGAATTACACCTTTAAAGGTGGTTTTGTTGGGCTTGATCCTTGAAGGGTCAATGCCCATTTTGCGCACTTTGTCCCGATAAAGTAGGTTCAGGCTGCTGCCGCCATCCATGAGGACTCGTGTGAGGTGGAATCCGTCGATTATTGGGTCTAGGACCAATGCGGCTGAGCCACCGTGACAGATGCTGGTGGGGTGATCCCTACGGTCGAAGGTGATAGGACAAGCTGACCATGGGTTGAATTTGGGGGCGACTGGCTCCATCGCATAGACGTCTCATAGTGCCCGCTTCCGTTCCCGCTTGGAATGTGGGTGGCGTAAATCATGGTGACCGTTTTCACCTGGGGAGGAAATTTCTTCTGTCCCCCCGTGTTCGGACGTCGGGGCTCTTCGTCGTCGCTGTGCAGCCCCTTGTCCTTGTTTTCGGCGTTTATTTTACCGGCCTATTTGAACACCCAGCAGTCTCTATTAGTGTGGTTGGCTGGCTTGTCCGGGGTGCCATGAATTTGGCACGAGCGTTCTAGTATGCGGTCCAGACTGACGGTCTCTGATTGTTTCTTTTGAACGGCTTCTTCCGCTGACCGGACTTGGATCCGCTGAATCCAGTGTTGACTGCAGTGTCTTCAGTGTTGTTGCCATTGTTCTGTCTCTTATGTCTGTTGCGCCATGGCTTGCCGTTATTGTCACGGACGTCCGAAGTGCTAGAATGTGGCGTAGTGCTGCTGCGAGCCAACCAGCTGTCCTCGCCCGCGCAAAAGCGGGTCATTAGTGTCGTGAGAGCTGCCATGGACTTGGGTTTTTCCTGGCCGAGGTGTCGGGCGAGCCACTCGTCACGGATATTATGCTTAAAGGCCGCCTGGGCTTCGGCGTCCGGACAATCTACTATTTGGTTCTTTTTAGTTAGGAACCAAGTCCAGAATTTCCTGGCTGATTCTCCGGGCTGTTGAGTAATGTGGCTCAAGTCATCGGCGTTCGGTGGTCGCACATATGTTCCCTAGAAGTTGTCGAGGAACGCGTCTTCCAGGTTTTCCCAACTGCCAATGGAATTTGCGGGCAGGCTGTTTAGCCAGTGCTAGGCGGGTCCTTTGAGCTTTAGGGGGAGATACTTGATGGCGTGTAGATCGTCTCCGCGGGCCATGTGAATGTGGAGAAGGAAATCTTCGATCCATACTGTGGGGTCTGTTGTGCCATCGTATGATTCGATGTTTACAGGTTTGAACCCTTCTAGGAATTCATGATCCATCACTTCGTCAGTGAAGCAGAGGGGTGTGCGGCGCCTCTGTGCCGGGCTATGTGGCTACGCAGTTCGAATTGCTCTGGGTGGCTGTGTTTGGCCCGGTCGGACTTGTTGATAGTGTATCCGGCGTGACAGTTGTTGTCGCGCTGTCGCGGCGGGCGCACGGTCTACTTCCGTGACCGCCGGGCACCTATGGGGCACGGGGGGCCCCTTTTCTGGTTCGGAGAGGGGGGCGGAGGCCGCACGCAGAGCGGATCGAGGTCCCGGGCGCGCAGTGGGTGAGAGAGACGGCGGGCGATCTTTTTACCCAGCTTCGGAGCTCTCCGGAGAGATAAAACTCCTACTGCTGCTTTGTGTTGTTATTTGATCTTGCTCGAATACGAGCGCACGGTAGTGTGATGTGTATGTGTTCGACCGGACCCTGATCCTGTGTCCTCAGATGAACACTAAAACCTACCGAGCCGAACACAACCCCGCCGAACCGAACCCCTTCTACAAGCACATGGGCCTCCCTTTTATAGTCTAAAGGGGGCACCAACAGGTGGCAGCGTAAGAAGAGGGGGTAGAAAGGTAAAAACGCAGGTTGGTGTAACAGTGACCAACAGTGCCCCCTACCTAACTGACGGCAGGGGACAAGGGCATTTAATGCCCGTCCAGTCGCCCCAACAGTGCAAGGAGGCGATCGTCAAGTGAGCCATCGGTTGCCACGATGGCGTTTCTGTCAGCTCCGCTTGCCACCTTGCTCCGCATGGCTGTGTAGTGCCTCGCCACGTGCCTTTGGGACGGCCTTGTGATGACACGTCGCCGGATGTGCTGGAGTTTGGTTGGCAATCTTGCCGCGGCAAGTGCCTTGCCGTGGTCCTCCTCTTGTCGGGCCGGCAAGCTTGCTGGCCCTCGGGCCTTGCCGGGGCGCGCGGGGCGCCGCGGCAAGTCCCCTGGAGGTGCCTCGATCGGCCTTCCCGGCAAGCTCCTCTTGCCGGGGACTTTGCTTTCTTCCCGGCGAGCTCTTCTTGCCGGGGCTTTGGTTGGCCTTCCCGGCAAGCTCCTCTTGCCGGGGGCTTTAGCTTGAGTACTCCGTTCTTGAACGGCATCAATGTAGCCGCGGAGGATCTTGGCGGACGCCCGGCAAGCCCTGCCGCGGGTTGCCGCGACTGCCCGTGCACAAGTTCGGGGTACTAAGGTACCCCCCTACTTTAGTACACCGACAGTAGCCCCCGGGCCTGGGCCATACACGGTGCCGAGCATTGTTGGGCCAGGCCCAAAACAGTGCACGGGCACGCGTGGCCTGGGTCCGCACAAAATCGGACTCCGCTTCCACCGCGCACGCTCGGAGTGGCACGCGTCACACGCGGCATCGTGGGCGACGTGGGCGATGCGTGCGGGGCTGAGTCCTCGCGAGCATGCATCAAGCCATGACGGAGGGGACGGCCCACGCCCTCCTTCCTAAACGGAGGTAGGTGTGGGGGCGCGGTGCATTTACTGGACGGGGCCAGCGCGCGGCTTTTGAGGTGTCCGCTCCCATGCTCACGGGGTGGGGCGAGACTGCCTCACCCGTCCACTCGGCGCTGCATCCCTGCCACGCGGCTCCCATGCGCTTGGGGTCACGGACGGTGGGATTGGGGAATCTGGGCTGGCGTGAGCAGAGGCAGCGGGTCGGCCCCGATTCCCTGCTCTCCCGTGCCTTGATTCGCCGAGCGGGGCGGCCGGGCTCCCACCCTGCTCCTTTATAAGGGGCAGGAGGGAGGGCACAGAAGCCCACACTCCTTCATCTCCTTCTTTCCTTTTTAACTTCTGCTCCCCTTCCTCCCATTCGCCATGGAGAAAGGGAATCCTGGCCCCTCGTCGGTGGCGGCGAGGGTTGCCGCCAGACAGCGCATCCCTCCCTCTGTCGCTCCTGCAGCGGTGGAGTCGGTCGAGAGGGGAAGAGGGAGGGGGCGAGGCCGAGGGCGAGGTCGAGGGCGTGGCCGAGGCGCTCGGGGAAGAGGCGGCCGGGGTGGTGCGCCACCCTCGTCTCCGCCGACGGCTCCTCTCCTCGAGGCGATTCATATTGGGGACGACCCCTGGGAGTTCTTCGTCAAGCTGCGCCGGGCACCTCGTCGACGCCTCCGTCTTCCGGCTCCATTTGCGAGCGCGATGGAGCCGGACCCGCCCGAGATGCTGGAGTTGCGCATGAGGGGCTGCGGGATCAGCGGCACTCGAGTTAGTGTCGTATCCCCAGCCCCCGGCGTGATGTACTTCGACCGAGGGTGGAAGACGTTCGCCCGCATCCATAGCTTGACGGCGGGGTTTACCCTCCATTTTAAGTTAATGGAGGGCAACCTTCTCGCCGTCAAGGTCTTCGGGGACTCCGGCACCCGGGCGAGATGCTGCGTGGACAGCTCCTCCGATAGCGAAGGTCCCTCCTCGAGCGAGAGTGACGAGGAGGGGAGCGACAGCGACGACGAGGACGGCGGGTCCGACTAGGCGTCGGACGCTGCCTCGCGCGCGCCACCGGCGACCCCATCATCCGGGTCGCTGGCCTTCTGAACTCGGGGCCGTCTCCTTGGGCGGCTGGCGTAGGGAGGCGGCGGAAGAGGAAGAGGGGTGGCGGCAAGGCCGTCAAGTCGGAGTACGAGGGCGAGGTGCCCTCGACAGCGTGCTGACGTCCTGCCACCCCGTCTTCGAGCTCTGCCTCCGGCGCCTCCGTCTCCGCCAGGTTCCTGGCCGGGCCCCGGGAAGTTCTCTTGGTGTCTTCTGGCACCCGTAGCTCGCCTAGGCGTTTCTTTTGCCCTCCCCGGCAAGCTTCTCTTGCCAGGGCCTCCTTGACCTACCTCCTGAAGAGAAAACAGGAGAGGGATTACGGGCACCTTATCTTTTAATTTGTAAGCCTTCGGGCCTTAGCTGTATTTAAAGCTTGTAATCCTCTCTATCATGTTTTTCATCCTCCATGGAATCACACTAAATTGGGATGTTTTTTAATGAAAAGAAGGGAAAGCTTGCCGGATTAAGTCTTTTACTTGATTGCGTGCCTTGTACGTTTTCACCCTACGCTTTTAGGGAACTTGTCGGCGCGGGCACCTTGCCGTGAGCGCCGAGTGCGGAACGTCGGCAACGGAACTGCAACCGACAGGAAACCTTGTCGCGGAGCTAGTCGCGGCTTACTTAAGTCGTTGAGCGGACTCGAAACGACAGTAAGGCAACTAGCTACGAGTTGGTTCCCTGCCGGCGGTGCTGCGGCCGACAAGAAACCTTGTCGTTGGGCTAGCCGCAGTTCACCTAAATTGTCGAGCGGACTCGAAACAACAGTCGGTGCGTGACTAGCTACGAGTCGGTTCCTCCGTGCACAGGTTCTTTTCGTACAAGGCACGATCGTTCAGAGACGCGGCCTCGCTTTCCCCAGCCCACAAGAGGATGCATGACAAGGGATGGAAAACTTATCTGGTATTACAGCCCCCGGCGACTCTGGCTTGCCGGGGGTGAATCTTGATATTTGCAGCCCCCGGCAACTTTGGCTCCGCCGGGACCTAGGCGCTGGTGCGCCTTGCTCTGTCCTTGCCGCCAGCGTTGTAGCCCCCGGGGACCCTGACTTGCCGTGAGGGATCTTGGCGGCCGCAGCCCCCAGTGAAATCGGCCTGCCGGGGCCTCTTCGCCAGTGCGCCCTTCTGGTTTCTCCTTGTCGCTATTATTACAGTCACAAAAATAACTAAGATAGCGCTGAAATAAGTTATTCTTTGCAACGTAATCTCAAGTTGGGCAATGCGATGCCATGTTTCACCCTTTGCATGTTTACACTCTACGCTTCTAGGGAACTTGCCGGTGCTAACACACTTGCTGAGTGCGGAACGTCAGCAGCCTGCTGGCGGTGTTGTACCCGGCAAGAAACCTCCTCGGGCCAGTTGCAGCGCACTTGCATTGTTGAGCGGACTCGAAAACAAAGCAAGGGCGCAACTTAACCATGAGTTAGCTCCTCTGCGCCCAAGTTTCTCATACAAAGGACGTCCCATGGCAAGGCTTGCTACGTTACATCCTCGATTTCATTATACCCCTTGTACGTTTTTTCCCTACGCTTCTAGGGAACTTGCCGGTGCTAACACACTTGCTGAGTGCGGAACGTCAGCAGCCTGCTGGCGGTGTTGTACCCGGCAAGAAACCTTCTTGGGCCAGTTGCAGCGCGCTTGCATTGTTGAGCGGACTTGGAAACAAAGCAAGGGCGCAACTTAACCATGAGTTGGCTCCTCAGCGCACGGGTTTTACGTACAAGGGACGAACGTACGAGGAACATAACATAAGCGATCAAAACTAAAGAAAAGAGCTATGCGCTCGAGCTCGGGTGACTTAGCTTTTCTGTCTTTCGTGGTCCGGCGAAGCCGCGCTCCTCCCTTGACTCCCTCCCTTGTACGTTTTCACCCCCCCCCCCCGCGCTTTCAGGGAACCTGCCGGTGTAAACACACTTGCTGAGTGCGGGACATCAGCAGCCCGTTGGCGGTGTTGCTTCTGGCAAGAAGAACTCGTCGGGCTAGTTGCGGCGCGCTTTCGTCGTTGAGCGGACTCAAAACGGATCAAGGGCGCAACTTAGCCACGATTCGACCCTTCTGCGCGCAGGTTCTTCGTACAAGGTACGGATTCTCAGGGAGTACAATCCAAAAGCTTAAAGCCGGACGCTTTCTTTGCCCTACTGGCTAGCGGAGCTCGATGGCGCATCCTCGACGGCAGCGCGGCACTCTGGGGAGGCGTGCTTGCCGGAGCAGATACCAGAGCTGTTCTTGCCGGGCTTGATCTTTGGCGGATTTGCCTTTGCTTTCTTGCACTTGCCGGTGGAGCTCGATGGTGCGCTCTCGACGGCAGCGCAGCACTCCGAGGAGGCGCGCTTGCCGGAGTGGGCATCAGGGCTGCACTTGCCGGATTTGAGCTTCTCCTTCCCCCGGGGAGCTTCAGCGGCAAGAGGCTCGCGCTCTGCTGCGGCTGCTGCTTCCCGGTAAATCTTGTCGGCGCAGATGAGTGCATCCCTCTTGTCACCTTGGACAGAAATGACACTCATCGGGCCAGGCATCTTGAGCACGTTGTATGCGTAGTGAGAGGCTGCCATGAACTTGGCAAGCGCTGGTCGGCCGAGTATCCCATTGTAGGGTAATGGGATATCAGCAACATCGAAGGTGACCCTCTCTGTCCTGAAATTCAGCTCACTGCCAAATGTCACTGGCAATGTGATCTTCCCCTTGGGCTTGCTCCTTCCCGGATTTATCCCTTGAAAGGTACCAGTCTCTTCGAGCTCACTGTCGGGGATCTGGAGCTTCTTGAGCACTGTGGAGGAAATCAGGTTCAGGCCGGCCCCGCCGTCAACCAACATCTTCGTGACCTTGAGGTTGCGGATTGTTGGCGAGACCAACATCGGCAATCACCCGACCGCAGTGATGCGATTAGGGTGGTCTTCTACATCGAAAAAGATGGGCATGCCGGACCATTTCAGAGGCCTGCGCGCCTCGACGGATGGCTCCGTTGCGTTCACCTCTCGCACCCACTGCTTGAGTTGGCGGTGCGAGGCGTGCAGAGAGGCGCCGCCGTCGATGCACAGCACCTCTGTCGCCTTCTGAAACTCTTGGTCATCGGTCTCATCTTCCTCCATCTCATCTTCATCTTCGTCCTTGTCGCGGCCGCGGGGAGGCCTATCTCCTTGCCGCGGCTTGGGCTTGCCGCGGTGTCCTCCCCGGGCGGGAAGTTTCTTGCCGGATCCTCCGCCACCTCCCTGGGCTCTCTCCTTATCGTGGCGCTCGTACTCTGCTTTCTGCAGCTCCGCCATCTCTTCGACTTTTTTGCAGGTTTGGAGATCGTGGCCTTTGGTGCGGTGGATCTTGCAATACCGCTTGCCGGAGCCATCCTACTTGTCGGCGGCTACCACAGGCTCGCCAGAGTCATCGGCCTTGGCCTTGTCGGAGCCGCCTCCGTTGCCGGAGTGCTCAACAGCTAGCACATCCTTAATCTTTCTCTTCCTGTTGCTCCGTCTCCGGTTCTTCCTTGCCGGGGCGGTATCCTCACTGTCAGATCCTTCTGCTCCCGCAACCTCTCCGGGGATTTTCCTCCCCTCCTCAGCCCGTGCACACTTGTCGGCCAGAGCATAGAGCTCGCTGACGTCTCTGATCTTGCACATCGCCATCTCCTCCCTCATCCTGCGGTTACGCACGTTCTGATGAAAGGCGCTGATAACCGCGGCAGGGTGGACGTCTGGGATGTTGCGTTGCACCTGGCTGAATCTCTGTATGTACTTGCGCAGGGGCTCCCCCTCCTTCTGGACGAGCAAGTGGAGGTCACTCTCCTGGCCATGAGGCTTGTGGCCGCCTGTGAAGGCGCCGACAAACTGATGACACAGGTCAGCCCATGAAGAGATGGAACCGTCCGGCAAGTGCATGAGCCAAGATCTGACATTGGGCTTGAGTACCAGTGGGAAGTAGTTGGCGAGGGTCTTCTCATCGCGCCCTCCGGCAGCCTGCACTGCGATGGTGTAGATGCTGAGGAACTCTGATGGATGTATCCTGCCATCGTACTTCTCGGGCACGTCTGGCTTGAAGTTCTTGGTTTTGGGCCACTAGACTTGCCGCAGCTCGCGGGTGAACACAGGGCAACCTGCCGCGTACGGCAAGTCGCCTGGCTCCCCTAGTGCATGCATGTCGACAGTGGGCCCAGCACGCTAGTCAAATTGACGTCGCGTTTCCCTTCTGCGCTCGATGCGAGTGCGAGCGTCTTCGTGCCGCCGTTCTTGGAGAACGTGGCACTAGTCGCGTCGAGTCCGCGGGTCCGACGACGCGGTGGAGTCGCCGTCGGGGTTGGTCCGACGAGCCGACGATCTTGGCCTTCGGGGCTGGGAGTGCACGGAGGTGGCTCCCCCAGCGGTCTTGTCGGCGTCGGCTTGCGCTTGGACGCCTTGCCGGGGCCTCGATGCACTCGGTTGCCGGGGCTTGTCGCTGTTGGCGAAGGCGATGAGGCTGTATATGGTCATCCTCCAGTCGTCGATCTTGTGCGGTGCCGGGGGGTAGTCTAGGAGCAGCTGGGCTCGGGCCAGCGCTTCCTCTGTTGTCTTGGGTGGTGGCGGCGACGAGCGGCGCGAGGAGCGGGATGTGCTCGGACTCCCAACTGGATTGGGAGGTGCATCACCCCGCCCTGGCGACCGTACCTCGCTCGCGCCAGCATGCGGGCGTGCATGCTAACCTCGAGCGTCTCGCGACCCGCCAGCTTGGCCTTGCTCCAACGCGAGCATGGTGCTAGGAGCACCGGGGCGTTGTCGACCTTGCACCTCCTGGGAAGGGTGCGGTGTATGCATGGTCGCCGACACTTGCGAGGCCTTGTTTTTGGATCTGGTGACGACGTGAGTCCCACCGTCGGCGCCCGCTACTCCGCCGGCGCCCACTCCACCGCCCGTTTGCTCCGGCGGTGGTGGCGGAATTGATGCAGACGGAGCGGCTACCTCCGAAGGCTTCTTCTTCGGTGGCATGTCGATGAAGGCGTTGATGCAGCGCGCGCGGAGACCGGATCGGATGCTCACGACCTCGACGCGCCCCCTACCTGGCGCGCCAAAGATGTCGCGGCGGGCGCACGGTCTACTTCCGTGACCGCCGGGCACCTATGGGGCACGGGGGGCCCCTTTTCTGGTTCGGAGAGGGGGGCGGAGGCCGCGCGCAGAGCGGATCGAGGTCCCGGGCGCGCGGTGGGTGAGAGAGACGGCGGGCGATCTTTTTACCCAGCTTCGGAGCTCTCCGGAGAGATAAAACTCCTACTGCTGCTTTGTGTTGTTATTTGATCTTGCTTGAATACGAGCGCACGGTGGTGTGATGTGTATGTGTTCGACCGGACCCTGATCCTGTGTCCTCAGATGAACCCTAAAACCTACCGAGCCGAACACAACCCCGCCAAACCGAACCCCTTCTACGTGCGCATGGGCCTCCCTTTTATAGTCTAAAGGGGGCACCAACAGGTGGCAGCGTAAGAAGAGGGGGTAGAAAGGTAAAAACGCAGGTTGGTGTAAGAGTGACCAACAGTGCCCCTACCTAACTGACGGCAGGGGACAAGGGCATTTAATGCCCATCCGGTCGCCCCAACAGTGCAAGGAGGCGATCGTCAAGTGAGCACTCGGTTGCCACGATGGCGTTTCTGTCAGCTCCGCTTGCCACCTTGCTCCGCATGGCTGTGTAGTGCCTCACCACGTGCCTTTGGGACGGCCTTGTGATGACACGTCGCCGGATGTGCTGGAGTTTGGTTGGCAATCTTGCCGCGGCAAGTGCCTTGCCGTGGTCCTCCTCTTGTCGGGCCGGCAAGCTTGCTGGCCCTCGGGCCTTGCCGGGGCGCGCGGGGCGCCGCGGCAAGTCCCCTGGAGGTGCCTCGGTCGGCCTTCCCGGCAAGCTCCTCTTGCCGGGGACTTTGTTTTCTTCCCGGCGAGCTCTTCTTGCCGGGGCTTTGGTTGGCCTTCCCGGCAAGCTCCTCTTGCCGGGGGCTTTAGCTTGAGTACTCCGTTCTTGAATGGCATCAACGTAGCCGCGAAGGATCTTGGCGGACGCCCGGCAAGCCCTGCCGCGGGTTGCCGCGACTGCCCGTGCACAAGTTCGGGGTACTAAGGTACCCCCCTACTTTAGTACACCGACACGCGCGTTTGGGCGCGCCCCCGCAATCCGTAGATTGATCTTACCTGTCCCGCTTTGTCTTGCAGATCTTGCCTATTGCCCCGGGCCGTAGTGTATTGGCGTGGGGGTGCGGGCTGGTATTCGGGATGATACGCCTTTTTATCCCGGCCACGAGGTGGCCGGTCAGCCGTGTGGCGCTCGAGTCCATATTCCTCGGCTTCCAAGACTTTAGTCCATCTATTTGTGAGCAGGTCCTGATCAGCTTGAAGTTGCTGCTGCTTCTTTTTCAGGCTACTCGCAGTGGCCATAAGCCGACGCTTAAAGCGCTCCTACTCGACGGGGTCCTCAGGCACGCCGAACTCGTCGTCTCCGAGGCTAGTCTCATATTCGGAGGGGGCATGTAGTTGTCCTCCTCCGGATATCCGTCCGTCGCCTGTTCGTCTGGGCTGACTAGCTCGTCTTCCTGCTCGGCCTGTTCGAAGGCAGGCTGATCAGGGTTGTATTCCTCTTCGGCACCATCCGGATTGTTTTCGTCTCCTGGGCCGGTATTGCTGTGGCGGGGCTTGGAGTGGCGCCGATGACGCCCATGCTTTGCTTTTCTCCCTGAGGGGTTATCCTCCGTTGCCTCATCGCCATCGGTTTCCTTCGGAGTGTCCACCATATATATATCGTATGAGGAGGTCGCTGTCCACCGCCCCGTGAGCGGTGGTTCCTGTTCTTCTCCTGCATCGTCGTCCATATCGTCGATGTCTTCAGAGTCAAAGTCAAGCACGTCGGTTAGATCATCGACCGTGGCAATGAAGTGGGTGGTGGGTGGGCAACGAATTCCTTCATCGCCTGCTTCCCACTCGAGCCGAACATAGTTCGGCCACGAGCCTCCTGACAAAGAGAGAGACTTTAACGAGTTCAGCACATCGCCAAAGGGCGAGTGTTGGAAGATATCCGCTGCGGTGAACTCCACTACAGGAGCCCAACCAGATTCAGCGGGCTTAGGAGAGTGCGGACTGGAACCTATAGCCGGATACGAGTCCGGGGGTCTGGTATCATAGGCTTCTTTAGGCGAGGCCTGTGTTCGGCTCTACCGCCGATGAGTGTGCGGTGTAAGTGCATCTAGTGCCCCTTAGTGATTTTGGTGTATTGAAGACTTATAGGTTAAGGGACTGATGCGTTTGTGAGTGTACACAGGTCTATAAGTCTATGAGGAGTTTGATATTTACATAGAAAGTCGACCCCTAAAAATGAAGTTCTTCGACTGAAGACTTTGATATTCTGAAGACTTTCTGAATACTTTGAAAGTGAAGAAATTGGTGTGACCTTGAAGACTTGATATTCATTCGAGGAACATGGAGCGTGAAGACTTTTTTTTTCGTAGTTTCATTTTCTCTTTCTTGAGTCATAGGAAACACCGTACTGTTAAAGGGGGTCGAGGAAATACTAAGGAAAAATTTCCATGTGATGCTCAACTCAAAATCCTACACCTACCAATCCCTTCGAGTGAAGCCATTGGAAATCTCATACAGTTCAGTCAAGTTCTTGAGTGACAGAGACGCAGTTCTTCTGGCCACTGAGGACTTTGCTCTGACTAAGGAGTTAGGAATTCGCCAGTGCGAATTGCCTACACAGTGAGGAACATGATAGCCCTGAGGAATTTGAGAGTCAAATTTCCGACCGTTGCTGTGCTGCGCGCCAGCTGTCCCAAAATATCTTATCCACCTAACGGTCATATCATTGAAGGGCATTTATGTCTTATCATGTCGGGCTGCTCCCTAGGCTATAAATAACCGCCCCCTACAACCACTAGCTAGTTGGCTGCTCCGAGAGAACTTGACACTTGTCATTTGAGAGCAACCCATCCTCCGAGGACTTTGAGCGAAAATCATCAAGTGAGGAAAATCCCAAAACCAAACCCCCACAAACCCAAAGTGATTGAGCATCACTGAAGAAATTGATCCCGCGTGGATCCGACACTTGTTACCTTTGAAGACTGTGCTTCTTCCAGACGGTTAGGCGTCAAGGTCTAGAGCATCCAAGAGGAATTGTGGATTGCCGAGTGACCAAGTCTGTGAAGGTTTGGAAGTCACCTGAAGACTTACCACGAGTGATTGGACGAGGCCTGCGTGGTCTTAGTTCAAGGAGAATACGGTGAGGACTGGGTGTCCTGAGTTGCGGCTCAGAGACTGGGTGTCTGGGACTGCGTGTCCTCGAGTTTAAATACTCAGCCGCTCCAACCAGACGTACAACTGAGACATCAGTTGGAACTGGTTTACCAAATCATTGTCTTCACCAACTAACTGGTTCTATTCCCTCAACCCTTTCATTTCCTCATTACTGTGTTGAATGTTTGTTCATATCTGTGCTTGAAGACTTTGACTGAAGACTTTCTCAAATTCCTCAGTTCAATTTCTTCAGTCTGTTAGTCTTCATCTTGTTATCATGTGTTTACGCTTTCTGTACTCTGTGCTAGTCTTCATTTCATCATGATGACCATGCTTGTATCCTGTTATGTTTACTTCTGAGTACTTATTCTGCTGCAAGTAGTTCTTCGCTAAGGAATTTCCTCACCAGCAAATTCCTCAGTGAAGAATTCATAAAAATCGCCTATTCACCCCCCCTCTAGTCGATATAACGCACTTTCAATTGGTATCAGAGCAAGGTACTCCCTTGTTCTGTGTGATTTTGGTTTAACCGCCTGGAGTTTTAGTTATGTCAACCGCAGGTATGATCAAGGTCTCGGCTGGGTGTCCTACCTTTGGTGGGACGGACTACCCCTACTGGAAGAACAAGATGCGAATGCATCTTGAGGCAATTGATAACGATCTCTGGTATGTTGTGGAAAATGGTGTTCCCTCTGTCTCACCCTCACTGAACGCTACCAATGTGAAGAGATTCAAGCAACTCGACTCTCAAGGGAAGAATATCATATGTGGCCATCTGAGTAAAGGACAGTATGGAAGAGTGAGTGCTTTGGAAACTGCTAAGCTTATCTGGGATAGGCTGTCCAAAGTAAATGAAGGAGTCTCAACTCAGCGAGACTCTCGAGTTGATGTTCTTCGGAATCTCTTCAACCGCTTCAAAAGACTCGACAATGAAAATGTCCAACAAACCTTTGATCGCCTCACTGGCATTTCAAATGAGCTTCAAGCCCTCGGTGCCACTGACATCACTGATCATGAAGTGGTGAAGAAACTATTGAGATCACTTGATTCCTCGTTTGACACTCTGGGACTGATGATACAAGAACATGCTGACTACAAGTCTCTTGATCCTGCTGATATCCTCGAAAGGCTAAACACTCACGAGTTCCAGCTTGCTGAAAAGAGAGATCTCTATGGTTCAAACTATGGCAAACCACGTGCCCTGAAGGCCAAGGCTGTGTCTGACTCTGAATATGAGGATTCTGGTAGTAGCCTTTGTGATCATGAAAAATTGAGCCAGGAGCTAGCACTGCTCGTGAAGAAATTCCAGAAGTTCTCAAGACGTGGTCGCTTTGGAAAATCCTCAAGAAGCAGTGATTCCTCATCCAGTGACTATAAGAGAAGGTTGTGCCACAAATGCAAGAAACCTGATCACTATATCCAAGATTGTCCTCAGTGGGAAAAGGAAATGAAGAAGAAGAAATACAAGGATTACAGTTCTGATGATGCAAAGAAGAAGAATAAATCGTCAAAATCTTCGTCATCAAAATCCTCGAAGTCTTCATCTCACAAAAAGAGCAGCTCCAAGAAGGCTCGGGCATTCATTGGCAAGGAAATGGACTCTGAAGCTGAATCTGAGGAAAATGATGAAAAGGAGGCGTTTGAAGAATTTGAGTCTGGTGTGGCGAGTCTGGCCGTCGCTACTGCTTTCGTCAGCAAGTCCATCTTCAACACTGAAGAAACTGACTCCACCGACAAGCCTGATGAAGATAATGATGGCTACGCTCCCACCTATTGCTTCATGGCAAAAGGTGCTAAGGTACTCAAATACAACTCCTCTGAATCTAGTGAAAATGAATCTGATGAGGATCTCAAGCCCAGCTACTCTAAACTTGCTAAGATTGCTGTGAAACAACAAAGGGCTTTTGAGAAGGTTCAAAACATGCTAGACAAAAGTGATGATATGTTGGGTGAAGAAATGGATCACACTAAAGCCCTGACTGAAAATCTTCAGAGACTTCAGTCTAGGTTTGATAACCTTCAAAGTCATCATAACACTCTCTTATCTGATCATGAGAAACTTTCTTATGAATTTCTTCAAGAAAAGCAAGATCACGAGAAGCTTTCTCTTGAATCTCTTCAAAGAAAGGAAGATCTTGAAAAGCTAAGAGTGTGTTATGAAGATCTTCAGAAGGAGCGCGATTCATTACTAGCTCAACAAATCAGCGCTTCTCAGGAAGAATTTGTTCCTCCTTGCTTAAAGTGCATTGAACGTGAATCTGCTAATTCTTCACCTGAATGTTCAAATGCTTCAACTGTTACAAATTCTTCATCTGCCTCTGCTATCACTAATTCCTCATCTAAGGACATTGCTAGTATCACTGACAATGCAGGGCTGAAGGAATTGTACATGACAGGCATGTACAAAAGCCTCAAAGGGCATCAGACACTTTGTGATGTGCTTAAAAAGCAGATCCTCAACAGAAACCCTAGGAAAGAGGGTATTGCCTTTGAGAGGAAACTCAATGCTGATGGAACATATTGGAAGCCTGAGCAGTACCCCAAAACCTCATGGGTTGCTGCAAAGGGACCTCCAGTTGATCGATCTAACTTATCTGGCTTTACATGTGAATCTCCTCATTCTTCTGATGAGTCATTTGACTCCAATTATAAACTGTTCAAAAATCAGAATGGTGAAGTATTTGCTAGATATGTTGGCACTAACTGCAGGAACGGTTTCCCTATGAAGAAAATCTGGGTTCCCAAAAGTTATGTTGAAAGTCTTCAGGTGAATGTCCTCATGACACCACCTGTGAAGAACAGGAACCCCAGATCAAATTCTTCATATGGACCAAACTCTTCATATGGATCCAAGTCCTCATACGGACCAAATTCCTCACATGGATCAAATTCCTTAAAAGGATCAAAGTCCTCATATGATTATCATCGTGCTAACAACTCTGTCTCGCAGGGTAGAGCTAAGGGCTATGAATATGTGCATTATTCTTCAAACCATTATGTTCATAATTCCTCGAAGAATTACTCTGCTTATTCATATGCTTACCCTAACCCCTCTTATGTGAAACGAAACGGTTTGGCATCTTTGCCACCTTTCTCATATGGTGCTCGCAGAGTGATGAATTCTTTGCCACCCCTTCAGATGTGGGTGGTGAAGAAAAAGAACTAATCTCTTCTGCAGGGTCAGGTCTCCAGATGTGCTTTAATGTCTGAAGAATTTGCTGGGGACCTGACAAATTGCCTGAAAGGACGCAGGCGAATCATGATGAAATGAACTTTCATTTCACACGTCCTCATACTGCTATATCTGTTTACTGCTTGATGAAATTCATCTGATGAACTTGATATCATATTCTTCACTGATGAAGCATATGAGATTGTAAGCTACACTAATTCATCTGCAGGATGATCAACCCAAAACTACTGAATGGGTCCTCGATAGTGGATGTACGAATCACATGACTGGTGACAAGAATCTATTGATGGATGCTCCTTTATCACCATCACCTCTGAAGCATATCATCTTTGCTGACAAAGGCAAAAGTCAGGTATTGGGTCTTGGTAAGGTTGCGATCTCTAAGGATAAACACATGGACAAAGTCATGCTTGTTGAGTCCTTAGGATACAATCTCATGTCAGTCTCAATGCTTTGTGATCTTGATATGGTTGTTGTCTTTGGCAAGTATCGCTGTGTTGTGATTATGGAAGCTGACAATTCCAAAGTCTTCGAAGGCTTTAGGAGAGGAGAGCTGTATATTGTTGATTTCTCTACAGGACCACAACCAGCCGTGTGTTTACTTGCAAAAGCTTCAGAAGGCTGGCTATGACATCGATGACTTGGTCACGCAGGCATGAGGAATTTGCACACGCTTGCGTAGAAGAAGCATGTCATTGGCATTGAGAATGTCAAATTCCTCAAATATCACTTATGCGGAGCCTGTGAAGCTGGAAAAATGACCAAGGCCAAGCATCCAACGAAGACTATCATGACCACTACCCGTCCATTCGAATTGCTTCACATGGACCTCTTTGGACCTAATCATTACTCAGCAGTCACTAATGATGCATCTCTATATGGTTTTGTCATTGTTGATGATTATTCTCGATATACATGGGTACACATTGTTACTTACAAACATGAAGTGCAGGAAGTCTTCAAACGATTTTCCTTGAGGGCTTCAACCAACTTTGGTGTGAAGATCAAGCACAACAGAAGTGACAATGGAACTGAGTTCAAGAACTCCGGTCTTGATGCCTATCTTGATGAACTTGGTATTACTCATGAGTTATCTGCTCCTTATACTCCTCAGCAAAATGGCATCGTGGAGCGCAAAAACAGAACTCTTGTTGAGATGGCTCGCACTATGCTTGATGAATACAAAACGCCTCAGCGTTTTTGGATTGATGCAATTGATACTGCGTGCCACATCATCAACGGAGTATATCTTCACAAATTCTTCAAGAAGACGACCTATGAACTCCTCACTGACAAGAAACCCAATGTGAGTTATTTCAAAGTCTTCGGTGCTAAATGTTGGATTAGAGATCCTCACCACAACTCTAAATTTGCACCAAAAGCACATGAAGGTTTTATGCTTGGTTACGGAAAGGACTCGCACACCTACAGAGTCTTCAACATTGTTCTTCACAAGATTGTTGACACTATAGATGTGCGGTTCGATGAAACTAATGGCTCGCAAAGAGAGCACCTACCTTCTGTGTTAGATGAACCAGCACCTGAGGATGCTATCAAGCTCAAGGCAACTGAGGATGTCATTCCTACTGAAGAATCTGCTGAAGAATTCATTCCTGTTCATGAAGAACGTCGAGCTGATGCACCTGAAGAACATTATGAGGAAAATGGTGCTGAAGAAAATGCTGATCAAATTCCTCAGTGACAACCAGCTCATCCTCGCGTTGCAAAAGAAGTGCAAGTGGAGAAGATCATCAATGACATTAGCGCACCAGGTCCTCTCACACTCTCAAAAGCTTCACATTTATCTAACTTTTGTGGGCACTATGCTTTTGTCTCTATCACAGAGCCCACTAAGGTAGATGAAGCATTTCTGGAGCCGGAGTGGATTCAGGCTATGCAAGAAGAATTACATCAGTTCGAGCTTAACAATGTCTGGGAATTGGTCAATCGCCCAGATCCTCGGAAGCATAATATCATTGGCACAAAGTGGATCTACCGCAACAAGCAAGATGAAAATGGCCTTGTGGTGAGGAATAAGGCACGACTAGTAGCTCAAGGCTACACACAGGTTGAAGGAATTGATTTCGATGAAACTTTTGCACCTGTTGCTAGACTTGAGGCTATTCGCATATTACTCGCTTACGCTAACCATCATGATATCATCTTATATCAAATGGATGTGAAAAGTGCATTCCTCAATGGTAAGCTTGAGGAAGAAGTATTTGTTGCTCAACCCCCAGGTTTTGAAGATCCAAAGAATCCTGACAAAGTCTTCAGACTCAATAAGGCTCTCTATGGCCTCAAGCAAGCCCCTCGGGCATGGTATGATACATTGAAGGAATTCTTCGTGAAGAATGGCTTCACACCCGGTTCACTCGACCCTACTGTCTTTACTAAATCTTATGATGGTGAACTGTTTGTGTGCCAAATATATGTTGATGATATTATCTTTGGCTGTACTGACCAACGTTATAGTGATGAATTTGCCTATATGATGAGTGAAGAATATCAAATGTCTATGATGGGAGAGTTGAAATTCTTCTTAGGTCTTCAAATCCGTCAGCAGCGCAATGGCATATTCATATCTCAGGAGAAATACCTCAAAGATGTACTGAGGAAATTCGGCATGCAAGATTGCAAAGGCGTCAAAATTCCTATGCCCACAAATGGCCATCTATGCAATGATGAAAATGGTATTGATTTCGATCACAAGGTATACCGCTCCATGATTGGCTATTTATTGTACTTATGTGCATCTAGGCCAGATATAATGCTTAGTATTTGCATGTGTGCCCGATTTCAAGCTGCACCGAAGGAGTCACACCATAAGGCTGTGAAGCATATTCTTCGATATCTAGCTCACACACCAACACTAGGATTATGGTACCCCAAGGGCTCTGCTTTTGATCTCATTGGATATTCTGACTCTGACTATGCTGGTGAACGTGTGGACCGCAAGTCAACATCTGACACTTGTCATTTCCTCGGACGATCTTTGGTCTGTTGGTCCTCGAAGAAACAGAACTGCATATCGCTGTCTACTGCTGAAGCTGAATACATTGCTGCTGGCTCTTGCTGTGCTCAACTGCTTTGGATGAAGCAAACCCTCAAGGACTATGGCGTCAACATGAAGAATGTGCCTCTCCTCTGCGACAATGAGAGTGCCATCAAGATTGCTCACAACCCAGTTCAGCATTCGAAGACAAAGCACATTCAGATTCGTCATCATTTTCTTCGTGATCATGTGTTGAAGGGTGACATCTCCATCGAGCATGTGAAGACTGAAGAACAGCTAGCTGATATCTTCACTAAGCCCTTGGATGAGAAGAGATTTAGCAAGTTGCGGTGTGAGCTAAATATCTTAGAGTCTTCGAATGTTCCTTGAAAAGGACACACATCCTAACACTTATGCAAAATTGATGACTTAGATGTGCAACACATGAAGAAACGTTTTTCTTCAATCAATGAAGAAAACACTCTAAGTGTGAAGAAATTAATGAAGAATTTGATTCTCAGAACCCTACGACAATTGTACGCGGTGTCTGAAATCATCATTCTTATACGGTGGGCCACGCCACCACAAAAAGTTGAAAATCTTCAATTTGAGTTTTTCCTCATTTTTGAAATTCTTCAGTTTTTCAAATTCTTCAACTTTGCAAAATCTTCACTGTTTCCGTCGTTTTTCTTCATTGGCTATATATATATATATATATATATATATATGAGTTTATGTCCTCTACAGCATTCACTTATGGCTATTTCTTCGAGTTGTTTTTTCTGCTAAGTGAATGTGATCGGACCCTTCCCCCTCTATGCTATACTCAACCCAATCTATTCACAAATTCTTCATGTGCGTTCTACTTGAAACTCGTTCAAAGTCTTCACTGTGTCCTTGTCAGCTGAAGAAATTGCGAACGAAACTTTAAAACAAATCTTATCCAGATTTTTCGGTTTTACCGCTCAAATCGTTCCGCATCCCACGATGCATTATTATAATCACCCACGATCTTACACGATCTCATCTGCACAGTACGTGGGTGACACATGTCGCGTGAAGGAGAAAGGGCAGGGGCATGTTCGTCCCAAAATCTTCGGGCGAACAGTTTTTCACCGTGGCTATAAATACCCCTCTCCCCTTCCTCACTTCATTTACTCCGCTCGGTCGCTCTCTCTCGCTCAAGCTCCTCAAACCCTAGCGCCGCCGCTACTCCATCGTCGCCGGTTAGGAAGAGCTTCGCTGCCTCGACCTCGTCGCCGTTGTACTCGCGCCGGCTGCGGAAATCTTCACTCCGCCGCCGCCGTAGCTGTCTCCCTCTGCCAAGTTAGGGCGTGGGAGATCTAACTTGACAAACTTCATCTGTTCATATCAGTTCATCGTGTTCTTCAGTTTGGGTAATTAAAAGTTACTTTTATTTACTCACTTTGATTCTCAAGCTTTCCTGAAAATCTTCAAAGGTGTTTTATTCCTCAAATCTTCACACATATAAACACCTCACACACTGTATGCTCTTGATCCATCTCTCTAAGCACTCATTTCTTCAAGATTCCTCAATTGTGTGGATTTTCGATCTGTACAACTCTGGAACCTAAGACAAGAATGCTTAGTGAAATTCCTCAAGATTCAACTGGTCAAATTCCTCAAAACTTGTCTTTTCGAAAAACCTTCTGAGAACGCATATGACCTCTCCAAATTCCTCGCACCTACACTCTGTTCACAGGTACTCATGTCCGCTGCTGAATCACTAGGTTCTCATCAACTTAACTCATTTGCAGCGTTCCTCGAAGAAAAACTGCATACTTCTTCAGAGTGTTCAATTGTTCAAATTCCTCATCTGAAGAATATGTCTGAAGGAAAGAGACCGCAGAAAGGAGGAAAGAAACCTGAGGTCATGACTGCTTTCGAGATCCCTGATGAAATATACAAGGATTATTGCACACCTGATGAAGCCAAGTTTGGCAAAGAGAACAAAAATCAGCGCAAAGTGCGCATTCAGAGGATTGAACGAAGATGGGCACGAGAATGGAGGGAATATCGATATGTTACTCCAAAGTACATGAAGAAATTCGCCTTAAATCCTCCATGCCCAAGAGCTCCATTGGCACCTGGCCAAGTAGCTGATCCCACCAGCATCAAGCGTGATGAGGACTTTCCTGAAGAATGGGCTAGGCGCCAAGCAAAATTGGCAAGACAAGCCAAGGAGGCAGTGATGAAATTCAATGAGGATTCTGCTGCTGCTGCTGCTGCTGCTGAGACCTCGGACAAGCCTAGGAAATCAATGCCGAAGAAGCCTGCTCGTAAGCCAAGTGCTTCACCAACAGCGCCGTCACGGCCAAGTTCCTCAGCTGCGCCCTCACGGCAAATTCCTCAGACTGCTACTGCTCCACCAAAGTCCTCAGCAGCTCCCTCAAAGTCCTCAACTCCTGTGCATCTGGCTACATGTCAAAGGACTTAGGGTTTCTCAATTGCTTCTAGTGTCTCAGCGAGTTCCTCAGCTGCACCAATGTCCTCATCAGGCCCCACTCTGTTGAAGACTAAAACAACAGCTGGACGCGGTCCTCGGCCAAGTCCAAGGAAGAAACAGGTTGCATTCCAAGTGCCCTCTGATGATGAAGCTTCTGATGAAGAACTTGCAGAAATCATCAGAGACAGACAAGCAAAGGCCGCTAGAGCCAAAGGCACATCGGTGCCACTGCTTTTGGATCCGAGGAAAATCCTCGATTACATTGACCTCTGGCACAAGGATCCAAACACTCCAATGCCTGATCTGCCTCTGACTCCCGGTCAAAGTCACATGATGACCCATTTCATCACTCAAGAGAAATGAAAATATGAGAAGGCAAGAGAGATAAAGAGAGCTCAATCTAGAAAGGAGAAGCTTCTGAAGAAGAATGTTGTCAGACTGACACCTGAAGAACTTCTCCAGGCTCAATCTGAAATCCAAGCCCTCAGCAAAGACTTCGAAGCATACAATGCCGATTGGCAAGGAGCCAAAGTGAGATTTGTCAACCTGATGAAGAAAATGTCAACTGTTGCAGCCCCATCGCAACAAGAAAATCCTTAGGCTGCAGACTCTGCTCAGCCTGCTGAAGAACATGCCAGCACCGCTGATGACTTTCAGCCAGCTGATGAAAATGTAGGTTCCAGGGCTGATGACTCCATTCCAGCCGCTGAAGAAATTGCCAGGGCATCCACTAGTGGTGCGCCTGAAGAAACTGAAGAGATCAGGGCAACTGCATCAGTTGCGCCTGAAGAAAATCAACCACAGTCCTCAGCTCCTCCCGCGCCTACACCAACTCCTATTCTTCCTTCTGCCTATGAAGTGAAGAAGACCAAGGCTGCAGAGCGAGCTGCAGTGAAGAAAAGGAAGGCATCAGCTGCGTCAAATTCTTCGGCTGCGAAGAAAATGAAGCCAATGACCAGCTCTCTTGAAAATCCTATTGATGTCGTTCTGATTTCCTCCATGTCATCAAAGGAAATTTTTCCTCATGGATAAGACTACAAGATCCCAAGCGGATCTGATGAAGAAAATCATTCTGCTGCTACGTCAGAGCAGCTTGATGAAGAAATTGAAGTGGATACAATCCCTTCAGCGACAGTCACTTCCTCACCTATGCCTCAGTTCACAGCTGAAAGAGGCTGGTGTTGAAGAAAATGAAGATGAAGATGTGGATATTGGATGCACTACACCAGTGTTGAATGATGACTTTTGCGAAAGTCAGCATCCCAATACTCCTCCATTCACACCGATCCAACAGATTCCTCAATCCCCGACAACCACAGTTCAGATGGGCTCTGAAGAAACTCATCCCACTCCTTCTGTTCATGAAGAAATTCCAGCCGCTAGTGCTGAAGAACCTGCTGTTGCTGATCCTCAAGTTGCACAAGAAGAGGAATCAGAAATTCCTCAGCCTGAAGTACCCGAGCTCGCGATTCCTGAGGTTGTGCTGCAAATCACTGACACTCCTCTGCTCAAGCCAAGAATCCGTTCTCAAGCAAGCAAAAATTCAAGGCTGAAGACTTCTTTTCTGAGCATGTGTTCTTCACTGATTATAATCCATATGACTCTGCTCGCATAAGGAAGAGGCGTTTCTGGACTGCTAGTCAAGCCAACTTCTATTCCTCAGTGCTGTTTGACAAGGACAAAATCTTCGATCATGAACATATTCCTCATGTGGATATGGAATCTCTGCCATGCTTCGAGCCAGTCCTCAGTGTTCTTCACGATGCAGGATTGCTCAATTTTTGCAATGACATATGTGATTGGAATGAAGAACTCATTCTTCAGTTCTATGCCACTCTGCATATCACTGGAGACGCTGAAGATGTCAATTCATGGGTGTTGGATTGGATGACCGAAAACACTCACTACAAGGCACCGGCAACTGAATTGCTTCGTGTCCTTCCTCTCGATCCTCCCCATGACAGTTCACGTTGCATCTACAATGACCCTGAATTGTCAAATCATTATATGCAAGTGCTCATGAAGCCTTTGAAGCCTGGGCAAGCCCCACAAACCAAATTCCTCGTCAAGGAATTGCTATATGTGCCTCGGACTGTCTATCGAATCCTGACGAAGACAATGAGTCCTATCAAAGGCCACGACTCAAACAATGAAGATGTCGTTGGCATCATGAAGAACATGCTTTTCAACATAATTCATGGCGTACCCGTCAACTTCCATGATTTCTTCATGAGGACTTTGGCTAATGTTGCTATGTCACCTTTTGAGATGAAGCCCTATGCACCTTGGATTATGAGATTCATAAGGGCAAGATCTTCACTGAATTACAAAGCTAACACTCTGAACCATGGTAGCTACTTGCCTCCCATTGAAGTCCTCAAGAGGCCAGTTTCATCATCTGATGATAAAGGCAAGGCAGCTGCTGTGATCGATGAAGGCATTCGTCCATTGGATGGTCAATTTCGTCTGGTTACATCTTACTCCTCCAATGACGACTCTGCTACACATGACACTGCCGCAAATACCTCAGCTAAGCAAAATCCTCAAGCCACAGCACCCAGGGTAATGACTGATCATGAGCTACTCCTCAGTCTTCATCAGAAGGTTGATCGCAATCACAAATGGGTGAAGCGTCAGTTTGCTGCAATTCTTCACAACATGACCTCAACACATAATGCAGTGAAGAAAAATCATTATCACCTTCATGAAACCCTCAACCGCACCTGGGCTGTTCTCACTCATGTGTATAGCGCAGAAGAACTGAAGACTATGGGTCTCCAGGAAGCATTTGACTGGTCTGCACCACCTCCGAAGAAATTCAAGAGGGTCAAAGTTCCTGATCTGGTGGCCAGCTCTTATTCTTCATCGCGTGAAACTGATGAGCTTGAAGATTTGGACGACACTGCGGCAGGCCCTACTTCAACAAACAACCCCGACAACGCTGGCGCTCCTCCATCAACTTGAAATTCTTCAGGGGCGTTAGTCCTCAGTTTCGATCCTTTTGGTCATTTGATGACAAAGGGGGAGAAATCTGAGTTAGTCTTCAAGCGGGTTTATATTATGGGCGTTTTTGTTAAGTTACAACTCTCGTTCTTCCGAAACTTTTTACTGGATCAAGTTGTAATCTTACATCCGATGGTGCCCTGATACTTTTGGATGGTGCATGGTGCTCTGATACTTTTGATGCACTGTGCTCTGATACTTTTGATGTGTTATTCTGCATGCTTATTCCTCGTTAATATTATTGCACGCATGCTGAATTTCATCAGGCACCATATTTCATCATGCATTTCAAATTCTTCATATCATATATCAAATGCGTGTATGAATTACAAGATATAGGGGGAGATCTCCATGATTCAATTCTTCAAATGTGCATTGCCTCAAAAGCAAATTCCTCACTATGCACATATTCAGGGGGAGTTCTTCTATATCTTGCAATCAAATTCCTCAATATCAGTATTTACATTTCATATGTTTATCCCCGTTGAAAACTTAACCTATGTTGTCATCAATCACCAAAAAGGGGGAGATTGTAAGTGCATCTAGTGCCCCTTAGTGATTTTGGTGTATTGAAGACTTATAGGTTAAGGGACTGATGCGTTTGTGAGTGTACACAGGTCTATAAGTCTATGAGGAGTTTGATATTTACAGAGAAAGTCGACCCCTAAAAATGAAGTTCTTCGACTGAAGACTTTGATATTCTGAAGACTTTCTGAAGACTTTGAAAGTGAAGAAATTGGTGTGACCTTGAAGACTTGATATTCATTCGAGGAACATGGAGCGTGAAGACTTTTGTTTTCATAGTTTCATTTTCTCTTTCTTGAGTCATAGGAAACACCATACTGTTAAAGGGGGTCGAGGAAATACTAAGGAAAAATTTCCATGTGATGCTCAACTCAAAATCCTACACCTACCAATCCCTTCGAGTGAAGCCATTGGAAATCTCATACAGTTCAGTCAAGTTCTTCAGTGACAGAGACGCAGTTCTTCCGGTCACTGAGGACTTTGCTCTGACTGAGGAGTTAGGAATTCGCCAGTGCGAATTGCCTACACAGTGAGGAACATGATAGCCCTGAGGAATTTGAGAGTCAAATTTCCGACTGTTGCTGTACTGCGCGCCAGCTGTCCCAAAATATCTTATCCACCTAACGGTCATATCATTGAAGGGCATTTATGTCTTATCATGTCGGGCTACTCCCTAGGCTATAAATAGCCGCCCCCTACAACCACTAGCTGGTTGGCTGCTCCGAGAGAACTTGACACTTGTCATTTGAGAGCAACCCATCCTCCGAGGACATTGAGCGAAAATCATCAAGTGAGGAAAATCCCAAAACCAAACCCCCACAAACCCAAAGTGATTGAGCATCACTGAAGAAATTGATCCCGCGTGGATCCGACGCTTGTTAACTTTGAAGACTGTGCTTCTTCCAGATGGTTAGGCGTCAAGGTCTAGAGCATCCAAGAGGAATTGTGGATTGCCGAGTGACCAAGTCTGTGAAGGTTTGGAAGTCACCTGAAGACTTACCACGAGTGATTGGACGAGGCCTACGTGGTCTTAGTTCAAGGAGAATACGGTGAGGACTGGGTGTCCTGAGTTGTGGCTCAGAGACTGGGTGTCCGAGACTGCGTGGCCTCGAGTTTAAATACTCAGCCGCTCCAACCAGACGTACAACTGAGACAGCAGTTGGAACTGGTTTACCAAATCATTGTCTTCACCAACTAACTGGTTCTATTCCCTCAACCCTTTCATTTCCTCATTACTGTGTTGAATGTTTGTTCATATATGTGCTTGAAGACTTTGACTGAAGACTTTCTCAAATTCCTCAGTTCAATTTCTTCAGTCTGTTAGTCTTCATCTTGTTATCCTGTGTTTACGCTTTCTGTACTCTGTGCTAGTCTTCATTTCATCATGATGACCATGCTTGTATCCTGTTATGTTTACTTCTGAGTACTTATTCCGCTGCATGTAGTTCTTCGCTAAGGAATTTCCTCACCAGCAAATTCCTCAGTGAAGAATTCATAAAAATCGCCTATTCACCCCCCTCTAGTTGATATAACGCACTTTCATGTGGCCTGCGAGGCGGGGTCCATCCCTCCATCCTTAGGCAACACGGTCTGCTCCGGGTTTAGGTCTGGATCTGCCGCAGGGATGACACCCCGAGCATTGTCCGACAACAGGTCTAAGCCGTGCTCATCGTGACCGTCCGGCGCTCCTGGTACAGGCCCGAATCCGTTGAAGATCAAGTCTCCGTGGATATCAGCCATGTAGTTCAGGTTTCCGAACCTGATCTGGTGGCCAGGGGCGTAGCTGTCGATCTGCTCCAGATGGCCAAGCGAACTGGTCCGCAGTGCGAAGCCGCCGAATACGAAGATCTTTCCTGGGAGAAAAGTCTCACCCTAGACCGTGTTGTTGACGATGATTGAAGGAGCCATCGAGCCTTGTAGCGATGACAAAGAGGAACTCTCAATGAAAGCACCAATGTCGGTGTCAAAACCAGTGGCTCTCGGGTAGGGGGTCCCGATCTATGCGTGTCAGGCTGATGGTAACAGAAAGCAAGGGACACAATGTTTACCCAGGTTCGGGCCCTCTCGATGGAGGTAAAACCCTACTTCCTGCTTGATTAATATTGACGATATGAATAGTACAAGAGTAGATCTACCACGAGATCGTAGAGGCTAAACCCTAGAAGCTAGCCTATGATGATTATGATTGTGATCGTGATCGGCCTTCTAAGGACCAACCTCTCCGGTTTATATAGACACTGGAGAGGGCTAGGGTTTACACGGAGTCGGTTACAAGGAAGGAAATATATTATCCGGATCGCCAAGCTTGTCTTCCATGCAAAGGAGAGTCCCATCCGGACACGGGACGGAGTCTTGAGTCTTGTATCTTCACGCTCCAATAGTCCGGACAAAGTATAGAGTCCGGCTGTCTGGATACCCCCCCTAATCCAGGACTCCCTCACCCTTAACTAAACCGCCATCTATATCCTGGGTCTTGGGCTTCAAGAATATTTGCAAGTATAACCCGACCCCTCCTGGGCGGGTCATACCAATAGTTATATCCCCAACAATAAGCATTACAGGATTTCACTACTTCCAAATATAGAGTTCTCCATATGCACATTTACTTCCCTAATGTATGGTTAGATGAAACCAACAATATGGCATCATCATTAACATGAGACGGAAACAACTTAAACGCACCGTCCCAGCAATATGTGGTGCCATCTGTTTTGTCAATCGCGTAGATGATGCCATTGTGTTTAATAGCATCACAAAAGTGTGTATCAGCTTTGACGATGATCCACTGTGAGCTGAGTTGTCTCCAGCTAAAGAAGGCACCAACGTAAAGATAGGCAAGTCCGCGGCCGAACAAGGCAATTAGCTTGAAGTCTGCGTAATTCGCATGTCGTCTGGGCACTTGGCAGATTACAATCTTCTGCAAAACAAGGTCCGTCCAACTGACGTGGTAATCTAGATGACTTGGACCGCGATGGTAAAACTCTATAATCCAATGGAGGAAGGATAATCTCATGGGAGGTCTAGAAGTTCACAAGCACCAACTTTTTACCGTCTTCTCTGAAGGCAGCCATCCAGTGGGAGTTCATGCCGACCCAGTACATACATGCCAAGAAGTTTCGAGCGATGGTGATCGGATCGAAGTTGAGGGAAATGATGTACGGCGACCCACTACATACCTGCAAAGAAGTTTCGGCTAATGGAGATCGGATTGAAGTCGAGGGGCATCATGTACGCCTCCGTATCATGGTGAGTCAATCTTGCAAGACCAGATAGCAGCAAGCAGGGTGTCTTGAAAAGCTTAGGCCTCGCTCCGACGATGGCCGTGTGCATGTCCCTCGAGCATGCAGCCAGCCGTAGGGCGCTCAACATATCCATACACGAACAATAGAGGTCGAGGATGTCACTGGGGAGATTGCTCCAATCACAGCTCATATGGATGCTGCGCGGTTTGCGTTCGGCCATGGTGGAGTTTGGAAGGTGGGGTTTTTTGGGGGCTTGATTTATAGGGGAGAAGGCTGTCGGTGCTGGAGCGGCTAGCGAGGGAATAGTGGTACTGGGGGAGGCGAGCGAGACGACGGTACACGGGGGCACAGTGAGATGGAGACGGAGACAGAGATGGAGATGGAGATGGAGATGGAGTGGTGCTATGGGAGGGGAGAGGGAGACGAGGCGAGGCATGCTAATGTGCTGTAGAGCGGCGGTGACAGACTGCACAGTGCACAGGGTGAGGCTGACTTTGGTAACCCGAACACGCCGCCTGGACTAGTGTCAGGCGCATGGTGTTGTCACTTCACTGTGAGGACCAGAGGAATAGTATTTTGACCATCAAGTGTACCACAGTTGTACTACTACTACTACTACTACTACTACTACTACTACTACTACTACTACTACTACTACTACTACTACTAGTAGTAGTAGTAGTAGTAGTAGTAGTAGTAGGAACACGAGTACTCCAGTATTGTATAGTGGAAATAGGTCTCCCGTGCTAGCATGCCTGTTCACTTCATCCTCCAGGTATCATCCATATTGCGAGCAGAACCAAATTCTCGTGCATGCGGAAGCGTGAAGACGGGCCTTTGATGAGGATAATCGTGTACTCCCTCTGTCTAGGTGAGAGCAACCTAGGTGGCTGTAGATTGGACGAGAAAGAGGACCGGGATGAGCAAAACTTCCAACCACAACACTGTTACAAATGGAAGCAAATTCAGCAATTAATACATAGTTATAAGGATGCCTTTTCAGCTCTCCAAGCAGGCCCAATCAACGCCCTGCCACGATGCATGCAGTGATCGTTTTGGTGCATCAAGGATGCCATGCAGATCATTCCCCAATTGAGAAGAGGAAAAATGGAAAAGTAGAACACGGCAACAGAGGAAGAGAACGCTGGCTAACGAGGCTGGGAGGGGATCGAGCAGGAAGTTAATGTTCCACGCCTAAAGGTTTTGAGAAAACCTGATTTTCATAAGGTGACTTTACTCACCTAGACGGAGGGAGTATTCCTTAACCAGAGAATGTTGTGTCTCCCACGCATGCGCCAATATCCATCTGAACCAGCTACGACACATTTTTTTATCTGTTTGCATAGGTCCCACCCATCAGGAAGGATGGGCACATACACAAACATGTACGCCTCCTCAGTCTACCCGCATAGCCTTTTCGTTTAGTCTACCTAGCCGTCTAATCAACTGCCTGCACGCCACTTCTCCCATTTACTTCTCCATCGGGAACCAATTTTCCTCGGCTTCTTCACCTCCACTTCGTCTTCATTTGCATCCAAACCCCACTATGTTCACATTGTTTTAACCTCTTTAAATAATCATCTACTACTTCAGTTAGACTAGCCATCTAATCCTAATTCTCCAAACCATAGCCCTCCGTTCCTGTGGTTCCAAATGGTGAAAGAGATCGAGATGCAGGTTTTTAGCATCCAACGTGTCCTCATCGAAGGCTCGTTGAGCATAGTTGCCACCGTCACCATCCACCCAAGGGTTGTTCGGCAGTGGATCAACAATGTATCCAATTCCCTCGAAAAGGTAGAGACGAGGGTCATCGGTCTCAACGCAGAGTACACGGAGCGTGCCACTGGGAAGCACCGCCGTCCTTCAGCTGTGCCTCGAAGATGATGTTTTGGTGTACCACATCATACAACTGCCCTCCATACCAGGTGAGCTTCATGATTTCTGACATATACTTCTGGGGGGCAGCCATCAAAGGGGACAAACAGAAGCTGGAGCCATACAACCTTGATTTGAAAAGCATCGCTGACCTATAAACCAGAATCAAAATTCCTGTAGAAGATTGTGATAAACAGACACCATCCCTATTCGACATAGCAAATTTTGTGCTCGGTACAAATCTTCAGAAGGGTGATGAGATGGTGGCATTAAGGTTGTCTGGATGGGAGAATTATCCTTTGACGTACGAGCGGATAAAATATGCTGCCCTCGACGCCCGTGTGAGTTTCGAGATAGCTGCAAGGTCCAAAGAGCTTGTTGCGAAGCCGTCTCCCACAGAAAAAGAGAACAAGAAGAAGAAGAAGAAGAAGAATAATAAGAAGAAGAAGAATAAGAAGAAGAAGAAGAAAAGGCTGCACCAGCAGGAGGGCATTATGAATGGATGAACTATTTCCTCTCTTGTAAAAAAAATTATTCCCTCTCGGTGTATATTGATATAGATGGAATATTTCGATGGTGTGCATGTCTTTGGAACAAAGTAGTAGCATGGGTCCGCTTGACTATAAGGAACTATTTATCCGCATAGCTTTCTCTACTACTCCTTCCAGTGATCGGTATGCAATGCATGTGTCCGTAGACATGACAGCTTGTCCATGGAAGTTCAACTACGGCGACCATCACGTTTGATCCACTGACACTCGTGATTCCCACGACACCGCTCCAACCCACAACACCATGTCCCCTAACGTGCGCCTCACCGCTCTCGGCCGCATTGCCCCTCTGCCTTTGTGTGCATGACATGTGGGCCACCTAAAATGCGGCGAGCATCAAGTTTCTACCACAGCCACATGCGATTTCCACGACGCCGCTCGAACCCAAGACACCACACGTCCCTCGACCTGCGGCTCACCCCTCTCGGCCCCATTGCCCCTATGCTTTGGGGAGCATTACATGTGGATCAGTAACCTATCGGGTCCACATGTTATTGACTCAAAGGCAGGTGTAGTAAGGCGCTGAAGCTCAGTCCCGAGGGCCCTGAGAGAGAAATGTAAATCCTGCGCCAGGCCTTGTGCTGCTACCTCTGCACGAACTCGTGCCAAACTCGAGATTTGTTTCTTTACTATACATGCACGCAACGATTTAATGGACATTGTGATCTCATATTGTGATTGGGAGCTCTAAATTTCAATTTGAAACTTATAAAATGAAAAGATTCAACACAAATAAACTGGGAGAGAGGGGTATATCGTAGGATGTGTCCCATACGAAATAAGTCCCCTAGTTTGTCACCGCGAAGATGTGGTTAGAAAGGATCACAGCGTCTTCGTACTTGTACGACAACAAATCGACCGCAGACAGCATGGTCCGCCTTTGTAGGATCGAAAGTATGTCTAGAGGGGGGGGGGGGGGGGTGATTAGACTACTTGACCAAATAAAAACTTATCCTTTTCCCAATTTTAGTCTTTGGCAGATTTTAGCTAACTTAGCACAAGTCAAGTAACCTTGACACAAATCAAGCAAGCATGCAAAGAGTATATGAGTAGCAGAAAGTAAAGCATGCAACTTGCAAGAATGTAAAGGGAAGGGTTTGGAGAATTCAAACGCAATTGGAGACACGGATGTTTTTGTCGTGGTTCCGATAGGTGGTGCTATCGTACATCCACGTTGATGGAGACTTCAACCCACGAAGGGTAACAGTTGCGCGAGTCCACGGAGGGCTCCACCCACGAAGGGTCCACAAAGAAGCAACCTTGTCTATCCCACCATGGCCGTCGCCCACGAAGGACTTGCCTCACTAGCGGTAGATCTTCATGAAGTAGACAATCTCCTTGCCCTTACAAACTCCTTGGTTCAACTCCACAATCTTGTCGGAGGCTCCCAAGTGACACCTAGCCAATCTAGGAGACACCACTCTCCAAGAAGTAACAAATGGTGTTTTGATGATGAACTCCTTGCTCTTGTGCTTCAAATGATAGTCTCCCCAACACTCAAGTCTCTCTCACAGGATTTGGATTTGGTGGAAAGAAGATTTGAGTGGAAAGCAAATTGGGGAAGGCTAGAGATCAAGATTCATATGGTAGGAATGGAATATCTTGGCCTCAACACAAGTGTAGGTGGTTCTCTCAGAAAATGCAAGTTGGAAGTGTAGGTTCGTTCTGATGGCTCTCTACATGAATGAAGAGGAGGTGGAGGGGTATATATAGCCTCCACACAAAATCTAACTGTTACACACAACTTGCCAAACTCGGTGGGACCGAATTGAGAAACTCGGTCAGACCGATTCAGCAAATCTAGTGACCGTTAGGATTTTCGATGGGACCAACATGCAACTTGGTGGGACCGATATGGTTAGGGTTAGGGCATAACGTAATCTCGGTGAGACCGATTACACAAACTCGGTAGGACCAATTTTGGTAATAAGCTAACCAGAGAGTTGGTCAGGTAAACTTGGTGGGACCGGTTCGCTCATTTCGGCGAGACCGAAATGTTACAAAAAGGAAACAAAGAGTTTACATTGCAATCTCGGTGGGACCAATCACTCATCTCGGTGGTACCAAAACGTTATGAAGGGAAACAGAGAGATTACAATCCCATCTCAGTGAGACCGAGATCCCTATCGGTGAGACCGATTTGCCTAGGGTTTGTGGCAGTGGCTATGACATCTGAACTCGGTGGCGTCGGATAGAAAGAATCGGTGGGGCCGAGTTTGACTTTTTATTTAGGTCATATGTGGATGTGGGAAAGTAGTTGAGGGCTTTGGAGCATATCACTAAGCACTTTGAGCAAGTAAGCCATTAAGCAACACCTCATCCCTCCTTGATAGTATTGGCGTTTCCTATAGACTCAATGTGATCTTGGATCACTAAAATATAAAATGTAGTGTCTTGAGCTTTGAGCTTGAGCCAATCCTTTTGTTCTTAGCATTTTGAGGGGTCCACTTTTCTCATCCATGCCATGCCAATCATTTAGCTTTCCTGAAATATTCATCTTGAAATGGCATTAGCTCAATGAGCTATATGTTGTTAGGAATTACCAAAACCACCTAGGGATAGTTGCACTTTCAATCTCCCCCTTTTTGGTAATTGATGACAACATATAGATCAAAGCTTCGACAAATGATAATAAGATTGAGAAACATTGTCGCTTTGAGAAGTATGTGAAATGTAGGAGCTCCCCCTAAATGTGTGCATAGATCAGGATTTGCTTTGGATTGCAAATGCTCAATGAATTGGGATCATGAGTTACTCTTCCATGTCACATACATCTTGGTGGAGCACTCAAAATGATAATAACTAAATACATGCACTCATCACCAAGCAAAGTGAATGATCATATACAGATAAAAGGATAATGTCATCCAACAAGCATTAAGGTAGCATATGATCAAATGCATGATCATCCAAGCATCTCACAAAAGCATAAAGTATCTCAAACAAGCAAATAAAGTTCAACCACCAAAACAAGAGAGAACAAAATCAACACTCTCTCTCGAAGCCTATGATCTATACATTTTTCTCCCCCTTTGGCAACAAGTTACCAAAAAGTTCATAGAAATGCATAGCACTAAATCGACTCTCAGGCTTGGTCTTCAGGTGGTGGTGTAGAGATGGCTCCTTGGACGAAGACTTCAGTTGATGTGGATGGTGCTGGAGCTGGTTGCACAGAAGCTGTAGCTGGTGCAGATGAAGTGGCTCTGGTGTCTGGAATAGGCACTGTAGCTGATCTCTGGCTCCTGGGCACTCTGGCAAAAGCATTAGTAGTAGTCTTGCCCTTCCTCTCCTGCATGTCATCCTGAAGTTGCTCAACAACTGACTGTATCTCAGTGACCTTCACATCCAAGTCATAGAACTTCTGCTCCATGATCCTCTCCAGGCTCTCCTGGTTTTGAGTCAGGGTGGCCAATCCCTTCTCAATCCTTAGAGTGGAGGCAATCAAGTAGCCAAGCTGATCCTGCTTGCTCTTCAAGAAGTACTGAGATGCCTCATCAATGGTTGGCATCTTTGTAGCCTTTTCAGTCCTTGCCTTCTCCTTCTTTGCTTGTGCTTGCACAGAAGATGGTTCATCTTCATCCATTACCACTGTGTTGTCCTCAAAATCTGGATAGATAGGCATGTGTTCCTTGTCCAAGAGGTATATGCCAGTGCCCATCTTGGAGTTGATTAGCTCTTGGATCTATGGGGCATACCCACAACTTCTCTTCTGATCTGCAGCTGTCCTCTTGATAGTTTCCACTATGAGGCTCATGACCTTGAACTTTTGGGGCACATCAAATATGTGAAGTAGGTTGATAGCATGGCCTCTGATCATCTTGTGATCTCCAGACTTAGGCAAAAGAGTATGCCTGAGGATCCAGTTGATTGTTGGCAATCCTGACAGAAGATAATGTACTGATCCAAACTTGTGTGTCTCAACAGTAGCATCTGGGATCTCTCTGTACATGTGTGCCATGGAGTTGTGATCCTTCTTCTTCTTGGCATAGACATCCAAGTCATCCTCATTTTCCTTAGGGTGCATTGATCAACTTGCCTATTCTTCAACTGATGATTGGTACCTAGTACCTTCAGACATCCAGACAATCCTTCCATCTGGGTAGAAGTGAGCTGTGGAGTAGAACTGCATAATAAGCTCATCATTCCACTTTGTGAGCTTCTGCCCGACAAAGTCATCCACTCCACAAGCATTGAAACTGTCATACACCCCTGGATAATTCTCTTCATTCTTCCTGATGTACTCCCAGTCTACCCATCTCATATCACAGACAATTGGCTTCTTATCAAGCAGCACTGTCTCATAGAAGTCCTGCTGTTCCTTTGTATGGAACTTGTAGTCCACAAAAGTTCTCCTCCTGACTGCATAGGGATCAGTCAATCTCCACTGCCTAAGTCTTGCATCCTTCCTCAGCTTCATATCCTCAGCTACAGGACGAACATCATTGTGATCTAGAATTTTGGGCTTCAACTTTCTCAAGAAATGTTCCTCATCATCTTCTTCTTCAACAGCAGCTTCAGGCACTAGGGCCTTGTTCTTCTCTCCACCAGGAATGTTCCTTGTATTCCTCTCGGGTGCAGATTTGGGCTTTGGAGCAGCTGCCTTAGGAGCTTCTTTGGGCTTTGATGAAGCAGCCCCTGACCTGATGGCATCACCCATAAGATTTTGAGCTTTGGGTGCTAGTGCAACAACCTCTTCCTCTTCTTCCTCAGAGTCTCTCCTCATAGAGGGATTGCCAAGTACTTTAGCAGTAGTGGTCCTGACTCTCTTCTTCTTCTTGTCCTGGCCAACAGCTTCGTCTTCTGACTCAAGGGTGAATTTCATGGTTTCTCCAGTGGCAACCTTCCTAGGTTTTGAAGTTGGAATCCTTCTTGCAGGTGCCTTGGTATTCATACTAGGCTTACTGGCAGAAGCTGTGCCATACTCCTTCTTGAGCACCTTCTTCTTGGAAGTGGCCTCATCCTCAACAGCCACATAGTCTTCATCCTAAAAATCTGAGGTTCTGTTCTTTCTAGCCCTAGTGGCTGCCTTGGGAAAGTTGCTGGGTGTGCTCCTGCTACCCTCATCATAGCTGCTAGAGGGACTAGTGCCCTCACTCATCTGAACCTGCTCCTCAAACTTGTTCTGATTGTCACTTTGATCAGACATATTGCAAACACTGGCAGCAGACCCTGTGAATAGATATAGACGAGGTAGAATAGATGAGCATCACAAAATACAGAGGTTTTTGCAAAAGAATGAGTCAAAAACTTAGTTTTAGTTTTCCATAGAAAGCATTTCGGATCTACCAATTTGTAAACTCTGTGATACCGAAGCAGCTTTTGGAACCTAAACTAGTGAACTCGGTCAGACCGAGTCACAGTTCGGTGGCACCGAGACTGCTAGGGTTTCACAAAGTCCTGAACTTGGTCACACCGATTTGCAATTCTCGGTCAGAACGAGAATCACATGTGCAATGGCCTTAGCCGAATCGGTGGAAGCGAGTTCTACAACTCGGTTGGTCCGAGATGGTTTCGGCGGAAACCTAACCCTGAATTTTCAATTCACATCTAATCTACGGAGTGTTTTCAGTGAATGAGATGATCTCAATCGTGGTAAGATTAATGGCAAAACAATGTGCTAGAGATTCGGGGTTAGGAAGAATAGCACAAAGAACAAGTCCATACCCTAGTTCGGCGATGGACTTGCTACGGCGGCAACGGTGGAGACGATTCCCGTTGACGGCGGCGAAGACCAGCGGCAGGAGGCAGCTGGCAACGGGGAGGACGATCCGGAGACCCAGGGAGGCAGAGCAGGAAAAGCGCGGGTGAAAGAGTTCGGAGAAATTTCCAAAATTTTGACCCGTGGATATATATAACCTGACCCTATTGGCGTGACCGAGTGGAACAACTCGGTGGCACCGAGATGCATAACTGCAAGCAGTTACAGCAACTCGGTGTGACCAAAAATTTCAAATCGGTTGCACCGAGATTGAAAACCTAGATCGACTTAGTGATCTCGGTATGACCGAAATGGAAGAATCGGTCAGACCGAGAAGCACAAAGAAGTTTTGGAGGTTTAAGTCTATGACGAATCAGGGACTCCGAGTACTCTTCACATAGAGTGGTTCGAATCTGATGTAACACCCGAAAAATTTAACCATGATTTATTAATTAAAATTTTGCCTTGGTAAATTAAATTTTTATTGTCTGGATTTTTGTTTGATTTCAGAACCTCTCTTTTCTTTGATATTGTGGAGTTTTCACACCAAGTAAAAACTTCTCAAATGATGTTGGACTTGTATACTCTCTCAATAAAACAATTCTTTTATCAGTGGATTTATTTGCATAATTATTTTTCCCTGAGCTTTATTTCTCTAAAATGATTTTTCATGAGTTTTAGGGCCCCATTTGCACTGCAACCGTTTGATAAATTTATTTAAAAATCCCACCAAAATTTGGGGATGACATATGATGTCCCTAAATCACTTTTATGCAAAAATATCTTTTAGCATTTGGAGATTTTGAGCTCTACACCAAGTCTTCAAATCTGGTCCAGATTGCACTTTTGCACTACAACCTATTTAAATATTTCTTTAAAACTTCCACCAAAATTGGGGGATGTTAGTAGGAGTATATTATTCATCTTTGTGCAAAAACCCACTAATGTTTTTGAAAAATTTGAGCAAACCATCCTCTTTTGCTCTCTGGTCCAGTTTGGCATTTTCTACTGCAACTCTATTTTGTTTTGCTCTAGTGCCCATGATTTTTCTCCTGCTTATTAACCACCCTGCAAAACCCTTAAGTCCAGGAGAGTGGACCCATTGGAGTATATTTGGTGCATGCAATGATAGCCTTTACTTTCTGTCCAGAAATGGTTTTCTCAAAAACTTCCACTAACAAGTTTCTGTTTTTGCCAAACTAACCTTGCCACCCTCTTTTTCATCTAAAGAGACACTGGTCTGGAGTTTTTGGCCATCCCAAGATATGCCTAGATGCACTTGGCATTTCATCGCACAGGTTAGGAGCATGGCCAGTTTTTACATGCTTATGGACTTGCATTATGAAGTTGCCCTAATGGCCTAACCAGCATGTCCACTTAGCTCCTAGATGACTCTAACCTAGACCTGTTAATCCCCAGACCCACCCAAGTCTCCTGTCAAGCATTGGCATTTTGCCGAACACCTCGCGTGCATGCTCTGGGCGCGCCCAGAGCGCACGTTTTGCACGCGCACGCACCGAGCCGCCGCGTCTCACTGCCGCCTCCCCGCGCTTGTTCTGGCCCTTCCCCACTCACAGCCAGCACGCCCGCCCCCTCCCTCGCCGCAGGGCCGTCCCTGGAACCCCACAACACCGCTGTCAGGTCGGCCGTGTCAACTAGCGGCTGGCCACAGCAGGCCCCTGCCCTAGACGGCGCCGCCCGAGCCACAGCCGCGTGCCAGCTCACCCTGAACAGCTCGAGCTAATCCCCTGGCCCTACCAGACCCCGCCAGCCATCGCCACATCGCCCTGCTGCAACAGAACGGAGGTTCGCCGTCAAGCTTATCCACAGCCGTCGCGGAACCGAGCTAGTCGTGCTATAAAAGAAGCTCCGAGCCTCTCCAAACCCTCAGGCGACCTCGTGCCATCCCCCTAGTGCACCCCACGGCCAGCAAGCGATGACGGGAAGCCTTCTTCCCCGTCTCCGGCCAGTTCGGCCACCGCTGCCCTCCGGTCCATTCCGTCGCAGGCAAGGCCTCCCCAGCCCATCCAGAGCCACCGTCCCCTTCCCCTCAATCTTGCGGAGCCGCCCAAACCCTCAACTTCAACGGGGAGCCACCATAGCATGAAGCCCCAATTCTCCCGAAGCCGCCGTCCGCCGTGAAGCTCGCCGCCGGCGACTCCCTCCGTCCCCGCCACCCTCTCGACCATCGGGAGGACCGCCCTGGACCCGTGGATCCGTACCTGCACTTCGTAGCCCGCGAGGAGCCGCCAATCGCCAGCGTCGATCGCCGGAGCCCCGCCTCTATCCGGCTAGAGGAGGAAGGAGGCGGGGGCGACTGGTCAAACCTGACCAGTGGGCCCCATGGACCCACTGTCAGTGACCCAGCGCCGGTCCACGCTGGTGTAAGTGGAGGCGTAATCTCAAAGTACGTCTCCTACGTGTATCTATTCGAAACGTTTTTTTTCTTTTTCTATTTTATTTTAAAAAAACAGAAATTTGACTAAACTTTGACTGGCTATAACTTTTTAAATATAACTCCAAATGAGTTGATTCTTTTTCCTACCTTTCTCAAATTTTGTTTAGTTTATTTTCATATTTATTTGAAAAATTTTCAAACAACTTTTTTGCACTGTTTTGAATCTATGTGTTAATTTGAATATTTTCAAAAATAGGATTTGTTGGAGAGAGAAGAAAACTTTCAAAAGTTTTGGAATGCACCCTGCCTCTCCACAACTTGAAGGCAAGCATTCTGAACCCTGGCATAATATTTGTGTTGTTGATACGGTTACAACACTCCTTGTCTCGGAGTTTTTGTTATTTTACGTGATGATATGAACATACTCATAAGTGCATATTGATGGTTCCGTGCTACTGAAATTTGATACGACGTGATAGTAATCACCCTCGTATGCCTTTCATGTATACCGGAAGGAAGCCGGGAAAGTCGCTGTCTTGGGTAGAGGTAGACACGAGCTTGTCCCTAGTTCCTCGTCGAGACGATTGTGTCCGGTATGGCATGACAGGGTATGATGAGTGGTGATTCTGTCTGTTGGATGAAACATATTTGTTCTGCTAATCATGCAGGGAATACTTAAACCTCCTGAGTCGACCATAGATCGAGTCTTGTTCCAGTAACCCCCATACTTGTTTCGTACTACCACTTGTCCCTGCCGCAGGTAGGGTAGAGTTCAGTAAATTGTCAACCTATTTCTTGGCACACACCATACAGAGAGGCCATGGTGGAAGATACCGGCTGCATCCGGTAGGCAGGCCACCTGGTCCGGGGGCATGGGTGTTTCCGGCTGGGACCGAGAGGGGGGCACCCCTTAATAGCGCGTGGTATAAATTTGATCCCATGCTAATAGAGGTTGTAGCCTTCCCACTTAGAGTTTTGCTTGACAGGTGTCGCGGGTGATTCCAGACACCGGTAAGTTAAGCTGGTGTGTGAGAGTCAGGTGTGTTTTCAATTAAAAGACCGTAGACGGAACTAGTCCCGATCGACTAACGGAAATCCGTTACTTGTGGGTAAAGAGTACACCCTCTACAGAGGTTAAATCTATTCGAGTAGCCGTGTCCATGGTTAAGGACTACAGTCTGGGATGGGTCAAGTGTCGGTCTTAGTGTCGGTCTTCGGAGGAGAAACTGCTAAACCAGAACATGGATCATGACTTGTGACTTGTGATGATTATGATTATTATTTTTATGGACTAACCCATTATATTATTTGAATTATTGAGTATCCCTGGGACGATTCTACCTCCTGGATATTCACTGTGATTATTTTCTTATAAGCCCTTTATGTGGTGTCTCTCAGACGCCCGACTGTGGCATGCTCGCTATTTAAACTACCTAAAAGCCCTTTATGTGGTGTCGCTGAGACGCCCGACTGTGGCATACTTGTTATTTTACTTTATAAGCCCTTTATGTGGTGTCGCTCAGACGCCCGACTGAGGCATGCTTTAAATTATTATCCTGTCGAGGCGTCGCTTCAAACACCCGATCGGTGCATTTTATTTCTACTCTGTTATTGCATATTCATGTTGTATATAAATAACCTGCTTGCATGCATCAGGGATTTTATTTTATGACCGATGTTGTGATCATAGAGTATTTCAGAGCATGATTATATTTTGTTATATTATACCCGTGTTCATAATGTTTGCGAGTACATTCAAAGTACTCACTAGCTTGTCCCTGGCAATTGTCTTGGCCAGATTCTTGCATGGAGAGGAGCATTGCGATGACAACCCCGGAACCTACGCAATGATGATAGCAGCCTCGCGAAGATAGGAGTTATCCAGGTCAGCTGTTCCTGTGGGAAATGGAGTCCCATAGACGCTGAAAGACCACACACCGCTTTCGCCATCAGCCACTAAAAATCATTTGTTGTACTCATAGGCCAGAATGGTCTTGTACTACATATTTTGTAATTGCTTGGAATGTCTGTATCAAGTTGGTGCCTCATCAGTTAACAATAATCCTGGGGCTAATGAGCACAAGGACCATGTTCTGGGTAATTAATATCCCGAAAATCCGGTCCTGACAAACTTGGTATCAGAGCCAGGCTGACCATTGGCTAATCCTATCTTAGCCAGGTCGGTAAACCTAGGTTAACCAACCCACCAGACCTTAACCTAACCCCGGCCAAGCTTCTCGTGCAAGATAGACACACAGTGACCCCGACACATTTGGCAGTCGGTGCCCAACCTATCAGCCTAGCCTGTCGATCATACGCCAGTAACCGACACCTAAATTGTCTCATTTGCAAGCGTGCGAGGGAAGACTTCGTCCCCTTTTTCTATAAAAAGGGCACGCTAGCCTCAACACAGCACATCACAGCCTCTTCCCCAAACCCGAGCTATAATGCCTGGCCCTATTGTGCACAATGAGACCACAGCAACCAACCTGGGAGGTTTTGTGACCGTGCTAGCGAACCTCACCCACCGTGCCTTTGCATTAGAAGAGCCCCCGGAGTATGTTGTGTATCAAGTGCCCATGAGTGGTGAGAGCCGTCAATTCTGGGCCACAGTACACGTCTACGGTAGGGGTCTATCGCCAGAACGCCCCTACAGGTTCACCGGAAGGACAACTTCCATTGAGCCACAAGCTACCCAACTAGCTGCCCGAGTGGCTGTAGTTCAACTCCGGCACTTGTCGCCCAGATTTATCTATCGCTCGTTCTACTACTACCCCAGCCGTGACGGGTAGGGTAGGCCACCCCAGGTTGCCAACGGAGATCACGAGACAGATCCGGCATTGTTGCATCTGGTGCGCTATGTAAGTGCACTAGAGGAACTGTTCGATCAAATCATCCTTGATGTGATCGCAGCTCGTGGAGAACTGATTCGCCGAGCCCCGGGAGAAGAGAAGATGAGCCCGACACCGACAACCCAGTCGTGCTGTTCGGACAACCGATCGAGTCTTTGAGGTCTGCCCCGGCCATCGACCAAAATACTTTGATGTCCCGAGAAGTGCTTCGTCACCTTTTGGGAACACGCTCCAACGGGATTGTGGCCAACAATCCCCGGGATGGTCATCATCACTACCCCAACCCTGCAGCCCATCAACCCCCTCCAGCTAACCCCGACGGTGAAACCCGTGGAGAAGCCTCGACGTCCACAAGGCACGCCCGCTTAGATATTAACGAAGTAGACTAAAGTCACTCAAGTAGTACCGAGTCTTAGTATGTCCATGCCCTGTGATTGTGTGATCCTGTATCGCCATAATTAAATGCTATTTGCTTGTGCGCCCCTATTTTATATAGTAGCCATACATAAGTATGTTGGTGTATGATTGCATTTTTAATTCCGGGGTACCTGCCAAAAACCAACCCTGACGACACAAAATTTGTGCTATGAGTAAACTGTTTCGTTCCAGCTAATAGGAGTAATATTTTCAAAACAACCCTTAGCAAATCTCGAGGATGAGATTTTTCTTAAGGGGGGTAGTGTTGTAACATCCCAAAAATTTAACCATGATTTATTAATTAAAATTTTGCCTTGGTAAATTAAAATTTTATTGTTTGGATTTTTGTTTGATTTCAGAACCTCTCTTTTCTTTGATATTGTGGAGTTTTCACCCCAAGTAAAAACTTTCCAAATGATGTTGGACTTGTATACTCTCTCAATAAAACAATTCTTTTATCAGTGGATTTATTTGCATAATTATTTTTCCCTGAGCTTTATTTCTCTAAAATGATTTTTCATGAGTTTTAGGGCCCCATTTGCACTGCAACCCTTTGATAAATTTATTTAAAAATCCCACCAAAATTTGGGGATGACATATGATGTCCCTAAATCACTTTTATGCAAAAAGATCTTTTAACATTTGGAGATTTTGAGCTCTACACCAAGTTTTCAAATCTGGTCCAGATTGCACTTTTGCACTACAACCTATTTAAATATTTCTTTAAAACTTCCACCAAAATTGGGGGATGTTAGTAGGAGTATATTATTCATCTTTGTGCAAAAACCCACTAATGTTCTTTGAAAAATTTGAGCAAACCATCCTCTTTTGCTCTCTGGTCCAGTTTGGCATTTTCTACTGCAACTCTATTTTGTTTTGCTCTAGTGACCATGATCTTTCTCCTGCTTATTATCCACACTACAAAACCCTTAATTCCAGGAGAGTGGACCCATTGGAGTATATTTAGTGCATGCAATGATAGCCTTTACTTTCTGTCTAGAAATGGTTTTCTCAAAAACTTCCACTAACGAGTTTTTGTTTTTGCCAAACTAACCTTGCCACCCTCTTCTTCATCTAAAGAGACACTGGTCTAGAGTTTTTGGCCATCCCAAGAGATGGCTAGATGCACTTGGCATTTCATCGCACAGGTTAGGAGCATGGCCAGTTTTGGCATGCTTATGGACTTGCATTATGAAGTTGCCCTAATGGCCTAACCAGCATGTCCACTTAGCTCCTAGATGACTCTAACCTAGACCTGTTAATCCCCAGACCCACCCAAGCCTCCTGGCAAGCATTGGCATTTTGCCGAACACCTCGCGTGTGTGCTCTGGGCGCGCCCAGAGCGCACGTTTTGCACGCGCACGCACCGGGCCGCCGCGTCTCACTGCCGCCTCCCCGCGCTCGTTCTGGCCCTTCCCCACTCACAGCCAGCACGCCCGCCCCCTCCCTCGCCGCAGAGCCATCCCTGGAGCCCCACAGCGCCGCCGTCAGGTCGGCTGTGGCAACTAGCGGCTGGCCAGAGCAGGCCCCTGCCCTAGACGGCGCCGCCCGAGCCACAGCCACACGCCAGCTCACCCTGAACAGCTCGAGCTCATCCCCTCGCCCTGCCAGACCTCGCCAGCCATCGCCACGTCGCCCTTCTGCAACAGAACGGCGGTTCGCCATTGAGCTTATCCATGGCCGCCGCGTTACCGACCTAGTCGCGCTATAAAAGGAGCCCCGAGCCTCTCCAAACCCTCAGGCGACCTCGTGCCATCCCCCTAGTGCACCCCACGGCCAGCAAGCGACGGCGGGAAGCTTTCTTCCCCGTCTCCAGCCAGTTCGGCCGCCGCCGCCCTCCGGTCCATTTCGTCGCAAGCAAGGCCTCCCCAGCCCATCCAGAGCCACCGTCCTTCCCCTCGATCTCGCGGAGCCGCCCAAACCCTCAGCTTCGACGGGGAGCCACCATAGCATGAAGCCCCAATTCTCCCGAAGCCGCCGTCCGCCGCGAAGCTCGCCGCCGGTGACTCCCTCCGTCCCCGCCACCCTCTCGACCACCGGGAGGACCGCCCTAGACCCGCAGATCCGTCCCTGCCCTCCGTAGCCCGTGAGGAGCCGCCAATCATCGGCGTCAATCGCCGGAGCCACGCCTGTGTCCGGCCAGAGGAGGAAGGAGGCGGGGGCGACTGGTCAAACCTGACCAGTGGGCCCCATGGACCCACTGTCAGTGACCCAGCGCCGGTCCAAGCTCGCGTAAGTGGAGGCACAATCTCAAAGTACGTCTCCTACGTGTATCTATTCGAAACGTTTTTTTTCTTTTTCTATTTTATTAAAAAAACAGAAATTTGACTAAACTTTGACTGACTATAACTTTTTAAATATAACTCCAAATGAGTTGATTCTTTTTCCTACCTTTCTCAAATTTTGTCTAGTTTATTTTCATACTTATTTGAAAAATTTTCAAACAACTTATTTGCACTGTTTTGAATCTATGTGTTAATTTGAATATTTTCAAAAATAGGATTTGTTGGAGAGAGAAGAAAACTTTCAAAAGTTTTGGAATGTACCCTGCCTTTCCACAACTTGAAGGCAAGCATTCTGAACCCTGGCATAATATTTTCGTGTGTTGTTTGATACGGTTACAACACTCCTTGGTTTGGAGTTTTCGTTATTTTATGTGATGATATGAACATACTCATAAGCGCATATTGATGGTTCCGTGCTACTGAAATTTGATACGTTGTGATAGTAATCACCCTCGTATGCCTTTCATGTATACCGGAAGGAAGCCGGGAAAGTCGCTGTCTTGGGTAGACACGAGCTTGTCCCTAGTTCCTCGTCGAGACGATCGTGTCCGGTATGGCATGACGGGGTATGATGAGTGGTGATTCTGTCTGTTGGATGAAACACATTTGTTATGCTAATCATGCAGGGAATACTTAAACCTCCTAAGTCGACCATAGATTGAGTCTTGTTCTAGTAACCCCCATACTTGTTTCGTACTACCACTTGTCCCTGCCGCAGGTAGGGTACAGTTTAGTAAATTGTCAACCCCTTTCTTGGCACACACCGTACAGAGAGGCCATGGTGGAAGATACCGACTGCATCCGGTAGGCAGGCCACCTGGTCCGGGGGCATGGTGTTCCCGGTTGGGACCGAGAGGGGGCACCCCTTAGTAGCGCGCGGTATAAATTTGATCCCATGCTAATCGAGGTTGTAGCCTCCCCACTTAGAGTTTTGCTTGACAGGTGTCGTGGGTGATTCCAGACACCGGTAAGTTAAGCTGGTGTGTGAGAGTCAGGTGTGTTTTCAATTAAAAGACCATAGACGGAATTAGTCCCGATGGACTAACGGAAATCTGTTACTTGTCGGTAAAGAGTACACCCTCTGCAGAGGTTAAATCTATTCGAATAGCCGTGTCCATGCTTAAGGACTACAGTCTGGGATGGGTCAAGTGTCGGTCTTCGGAGGAGAAACTGCTAAACCAGAACATGGATCATGACTTGTTACTTGTGATGATTATTAATATTTATTATTATTGACTAACCCATTATATTATTTGAATTATTGAGTATCCCTGGGACGGTTCTACCTCCTGGATATTCACTGTGATTATTTTCTTATAAGCCCTTTATGTGGTGTCACTCAGGCGCCCGACCGTGGCATGCTCGCTATTTAAACTACTTACATGCCCTTTATGTGGTGTCGATGAGACGCCCGACTGTGGCATACTTGTTATTTTACTTTATAAGCCCTTTATGTGGTGTCGCTCAGACGCCCGACTGAGGAATGCTTTAAATTATTATCCTTTCGAGGCATCACTTCAGACACCCGATCGGTGCATTTTATTTCTACTCTGTTATTGCATATTCATGTTGTATATAAATAACCTGCTTGCATGCATCAGGGATTTTATTTTATGACTGATGTTGTGATCATAGAATATTTTAGAGCATGATTATCTTTTGTTATATTATACCCGTGTTCACAATGTTTGCGAGTACATTCAAAGTACTCACTGGCTTGTCCCTGGCTATTGTCTTGGCCAGATTCTTGCATGGAGAGGAGCGTTGCGATGACAACCCCGGAACCTAGGCAATGATGATAGCAGCCTCGTGAAGATAGGAGTTATCCAGGTCAGCTGTTCCTGTGGGAAATGGAGTCCCATAGACGCCGAAAGACCACACACCGCTTCCGCCATCATCCACTAAAAACCATTTGTTGTACTCATAGGCCAGAATGGTCTTTTACTACATATTTTGTAATTGCTTGGAATGTCTGTATCAAGTTGGTGCCTCATCAGCTAACAGTAATCCTGGGGCTGGTGAGCACCAGGACCATTTTTTGGGAAATTAATATCCCGAAAATCCGGTCCTGACATCTGACTTGATCAAATTTTGTGATGTAGCATGAATAGAGTTTGAGACAAGAAAAGCATAGATAGCTAGAGAAGGTTCTTACGCATTCTTGTCCATCCACTTGGCAAAAGAAAAAGAACCAAACAATCAAAACAACAAGTGGATGTCGTTGAATGAGTAAAATATGCAACCAACATGCTCACACAATAATATGGCAAATGAAATATGTGGAAAAGCATGCACAACCAATTCTAGCATCTATCAAGCAATTGGCGATGACTAGGTCATCTATATATGAGTATATTGACTTAGGAGTCAAATGAGAACATTTGATCATAGGTCATACTCATCGTTTAAGCACAAGTGGGGTTACCACCTTTACATAAAGCATTGTTGTGTTCACACCATTAGAGTTGCTTTGACTCAATTCTTAGAGTAAAGCTCCCCCTAGATGTGAGATCCCTGCTTAAGAGGGATGAACTAACCTTGGGTTTTGTCGATGATGACTTCATGTAGGTGTTGAAGATGTGGATGCTCAATGTTGATGTTGATCATTTGGAGCAATCCTTTGGAGTGAGTTGCACTTTCAATACCTACACGGGTTAGTCCCACAAGGAACAAACAAGGATATCCATAGACATAGAGTGATGCACACACAAGATGATGTCTATGAAACCATTAGGTTACCTTGTCCCTTGTCTTATCAACAAGAGGGTTTGTGACTCCTTGAACTAGTGAAAGATGTGGAAGTTGATTGCACTTGTTCTTGCCAAAATGATATGAGTGAAATGTGTTGGCGGAGTCACCCTCATGAACTCTCTAGTTCTTCTTCTTCGGGATCCACATCATCTTGATGGGAATCCTTGGAGTTGTAGTCGTACTTGATGACGTAGAACTTGATGTAGTCCTGGGAACCCACTTGACCAAGGCCTTAGGAGCTTCTTCAAATGCATCAATCTCCTCTTGAAGCTTATCCTTGCCTTTTTGCTTGTGGTCTTGTGGTGGAAGATCATCTTGAGCTTGTGTCCCTTTGAAGGAAGTAGGATCATACTTCTCTTGTTGAGGAACAAACTTCGTCTTGGGGTATTGATCTTCTTCCCACTCAACTCCATTGGCATTGAACTTTCGTTCAAAACCAACACCTTGATTCTTCTGGTGCCTTCCTTGCTTGCGTACAATTTCCTCGAATTGCTTACTCCCGGCAAGGCTCTTGTAAACACCTTTCTCTATAATTCCCTTCAATAAGCTATTTTCTTGCTCAAGTGTAACTTGGCTAAGAGAATCATTAGTGGAATCAAGAGAACTACTAGAAGCAAAAACATTGGATTTAGCATGATTATTGTTACTACTAGAGGAAGAGTCCTTCTTGTTCTTGTTACTAGACTTGACTTGAGGCATGTAAGTAGATAAGAGTAAACGCTTGGCAATGTAAGAAGAACTTCTCTTGCAAAGATCATCATTGATTGCTTTTAAGAACTCATGCTCTTGCTCTAGGTTGAGCTTTTCAAAGCGTAACTTCTCATGAGTCCTTAAAAGTTCTTGATGATCTTCTAAGATAGTTTCATGAGCTAAATTAAGAGTGTTTAGTTCTTTAGTTAGAAGCTCAATCTTCTCCTTATCATTGTCATTCGTTTTATCTTGATTAGCATGATTAATTGACGTTTCATCATAGTATTCATCACTAGAGTTGTCAACAAGTAAATCATCATCACCTAACAAGTCATCTTTCATCACTATTGAAATCAACATACTCGGGGTGTGATACCTTTGGGCCTTTACCCATGAAGCATCTTCCAAGTCCTTCATTTGGTGAATCAAATATGTCGTAGGAGTTGGTTGACACAAGTGCTAGACCGACAACACCTTCATCTTGAGTATATTGAGAGTCGGAGTGATAGCTTCTCTCGGAGTGATTGTCGGAGTCGGAGCCGGATACCCATTCACCAACATGAGCTTGATGTCTTCGTTTTGTGTAGCCCCTTGATGACTTGTCCTTCCTTTCCAATCCTTACTTCTCTGGGATGTTCTTCATTCATAATGATCATCTCTACTCCTTCTCTCCCTTGGTGGAGATTCTTCTCTTCTACTTCTCCTCTTAGGTGATTCTTCTCTTCTTTTGTAGGGAGCCGTACACTCATTGGAATAATGTCCGGTTCTTCCACAATTGTAGCAATTACGCTCTCGACTAGAAGATGTTTTGTCATTGTAGGACCTTGACTTGGAGTTTCTCTCTTTGCTTCTACTCTTGTAAAACTTGTTGAAGTTCTTCACCATTAGGCTTGATTCTTCATTGAAAGTTTGTTTCTCACTTGATGATGTGGGAGCTTCACATGAGGCTTTGTAAGCACCACTTGACTTGTTGTGAAGTTCCTCCTTATCCTTGAGTGACATCTCATGAGCAACAATTCTTCCAATGACTTCTGTTAGCTTGAGATCTTTGTAATTTGGCATCATTTGGATCAGTGTGCACACAGTATCATATTTTCCATCCAAAGCTATTAGGATCTTCTTGATGATGAATTTGTCGGTCATCTCTTCACTTCCTAAGTCGGCAATCTCATTTGTGATAAGAGGAAGCCTAGAGTACATTTCAACAACACCTTAACCATCCTTCATTTTGAACTTGTCAAGCTGACTTTGAAGCACATCCAACATGGATTCCTTGACGGAGTCGGTACCTTCGTGCATATCAATCAAAGTATCCTAAATTTCCTTTGCATTCTCAAGATGGCTAATTTTGTTGAATTCTTCGGGGCACAAGCCGTTGAAAAGGATATCAGAAGCTTGAGCGTTGTATTGCAGCATCTTCAACTCTTCCGCGCTAGCTTCACAATTCGGTTCTCTCCCATCAAATAATTCACCTTGCAAGCCAATACACACAATAGCCCAAACGGTGGGGTTATGTCCAAGAATATGCATTTTCATCTTATGCTTCCAACTAGCAAAATTAGTACCATCAAAGTAAGGACCTCTACGGTGATAGTTTCTGTCGCTAGACGCCATACTCTCCTAGGTTGTGAAACCAAGGCCATGACTACCAAAAGCTATGGAAATCAAAGCAAATGGAGACCAAAGCTCTGATACCACTTGTAGGATCGAAAGTATGTCTAGGGGGGGGGGGGGGGGGGTGATTAGACTACTTGACCAAATAAAAACTTATCCTTTTCCCAATTTTAGTCTTTGGCAGATTTTAGCTAACTTAGCACAAGTCAAGTAACCTTAACACAATTCAAGCAAGCATGCAAAGAGTATATGAGCAGCGGAAAGTAAAGCATGCAACTTGCAAGAATGTAAAGGGAAGGGTTTGGAGAATTCAAACGCAATTGGAGACACAGATGTTTTTGTCGTGGTTCTGATAGGTGGTGCTATCGTACATCCACGTTGATGGAGACTTCAACCCACGAAGGTTAACAGTTGCGCGAGTCCACGGAGGGCTCCACCCATGAAGGTTCCATGAAGAAGCAACCTTGTCTATCCCACCATGGCCGTCGCCCACGAAGGACTTGCCTCACTAGCGGTAGATCTTCACGAAGTAGGCGATGTCCTTGCCCTTACAAACTTCTTGGTTCAACTCCACAATCTTGTCGGAGGCTCCCAAGTGACACCTAGCCAATCTAGGAGACACCACTCTCTAAGAAGTAACAAATGGTGTGTTGATGATGAACTCCTTGCTCTTGTGCTTCAAATGATAGTCTCCCCAACACTCAACTCTCTCTCACAGGATTTTGATTTGGTGGAAAGAAGATTTGAGTGGAAAGCAACTTGGGGAAGGCTAGAGATCAAGATTCATATGGTAGGAATGGAATATCTTGGCCTCAACACAAGTGTAGGTGGTTCTCTCTCTGAAAATGCAAGTTAGAAGTGTAGGTTCGTTCTGATGGCTCTCTCCACGAATGAAGAGGAGGTGGAGGGGTATATATAGCCTCCACACAAAATCTAATCATTACACACAACTTGCCAAACTCAGTGGGACCGAATTGAGAAACTCGGTCAGACCGATTCAGCAAATATAGTGACTGTTAAGATTTTTGGTGGGACCGACATGCAACTCGGTAGGACCGATATGGTTAGGGTTAGGGCATAACGTAATCTCGGTGAGACCGATTACACAAACTTGGTAGGACCAATTTTGGTAATAAGCTAACCAGAGAGTTGGTCAGGTAAACTCGGTGGGACTGGTTCGCTCATTTCGGTGAGACCGAAATGTTACAAAAAGGAAACAGAGAGTTTACATTGCAATCTCTGTGGTACCGAAATGTTACGAAGGAAAACCAAGAGATTACAATCCCATCTCGGTGAGACCGAGATCCCTATCGGTGAGACTGATTTGCCTAGGGTTTGTGGCAGTGGCTATGACATCTGAACTCGGTGGCGCCGAATAGAAAGAATCGGTGGGGCCGAGTTTGACTTTTGCTTTAGGTCATATGTGGATGTGGGAAAGTAGTTGAGGGCTTTGGAGCATATCACTAAGCACTTTGAGCAAGTAAGCCATTAAGCAACACCTCATCCCTCCTTGATAGTATTGGCTTTTCCTATAGACTCAATGTGATCTTGGATCACTAAAATATAAAATGTAGAGTCTTGAGCTTTGAGCTTGAGCCAATCCTTTTGTTCAGCATTTTGAGGGGTCCACTTTTCTCATCCATGCCATGCCAATCATTGAGCTTTCCTGAAATATTCATCTTGAAATGGCATTAGCTCAATGAGCTATATGTTGTTAGGAATTACCAAAACCACCTAGGGATAGTTGCACTTTTGACCGCCATGTGCAAGGTTCGTGCTATTTATTCAATCTCACCGTGGTTCCATCATACCAATTCATGCGGTGGCCCGTTGCATGGCTGATCCCAATGTTGGACAAAGGTTCTACGGGAACGGTGTCACCGTTGTAAATGTTGTGCAAATTGATGTTGGTACCCTCCCATACATATGCAAGCCAATCTCCACTCGCACCGAGCCTAACCTGTGAAACAGTGGGCAGGGGGGAATTAGGAAATGGACATAGAAGTAGTCTTTAGAATGCATTTACTACGTGATCAAACTCATCTTACCTGCTCCTCGGAGGAAATCCGAGTGCCCCTCAACGTCGGCATCTCAAGGGGCGTCAACTTGCAACTACGACCACTCCGCGCTGGAGAGACCCCCAAGGAAACATCCTCGTGCGTTCCACGGAACATCAAGATGCATTTGTATGAGTAGTTTATCTTGTGAGAGAAAAGGATGAATGAGGGAAGGCCTCTAGAGATAGAGATAGACACTACTACTACCAATGTGCTGGCCCCGTGCGTTGCAATGGATCCAAAGTAGTACTAGAATAATATTTGTTCACATGCTTGAAATATAAACACTCTAGTTTTGATATACATGTGTCAGCAGACATGAAAACTTGTCCATGGAAGTTGAACCACGGCGACCATCACGTTTCTTGTTTCTACCACTGCCACACCCACACGCGATTCCCACGAGACCGCTCCAACCCACGGAACGACGTCCCCCGATGTGGACATGGATCCTCTGACGTGGCTATCACTGCCTTGCCCTACCTTTCCTTCGCTGACAGGTGGGACCCACGCTTGGGGGTCCCACATGTCAGTGACAGAATGGTAGGATTGTTCGCGTCAGGGGATCCTCATCCCCCTGACGTGCTCCTCATCCCTCTCGGCCCCACCGCTCCTCTGCCTTTGTGTGCATGACATATGGGCCAGCTGAACTGCGGCGACCATCAACATTCTACCATAGCCAGACTCGATTGGACACGGTTTGCCTGCTCCGCTGCTGTGCTCCGATCCATACTCCCGCACCATCGAATTTTCATCCAGCGGCTGTGACACATTTCGTCCCGGGCATCAATCCTCAGGTGGAGTACTTTTGTACTACAGGTAGTACCCGCCGGTGTGGCCATCTACGCCTCGTAACGCCCAGCTGTGGCACCCTCGCCATGGCCACGCCACCACCGGCCGGTTCATCTCGAACGAGTGAGTCGCGAACCACACCACCACCACGAGAATGACATGTGGGTCAGCTGCATTTAAGGTCTGCATGTCATTGACTCATAGGCCGGGCACTAAGCCACTGAAGTTCAGTCCTATGGGCCATGAGAGGGAAATGTAACTCCTACGGCAGGCCTTGTGGTGCTCCCGCAGTAAAAGCTCGTGCCAAAACCGGAATTTGTTTCTTACTACTGCCAACTACTAGTAAGGTACACGTGCATTGCACGCATGAGATTCTGGTGGTTTGTGCATTATGCTTCTACATGTGGAGTTTTCTAGATTCGACATGTGGAAAAATCTGGTGGAATGTAGATCATATCCAACAGCCAGTAGTGCTCGGATTTGCCATCTTTGTACCATCGGATTGGCTTCATCCAACGACCAACTTTCAAAGTTATTCACACACTATATAGGGGTATAGATATAGATGTTTGGTTTGCAGCCTAAGGTTGCCACGCCTAAGCTTAGGCGTGCCAGAATATCTTAGGCATGTGTTTGGTTCATTGCTACACTTGTGGCTTGCCACACTTTTCTAGCTACATGGTCCACATGTCATAGACTCAACTTCTTGCCAAATCTTGCCACACTTGTGGTGCCAATTTTGTTAGCCACATTTTTTATGGTAGACACAGGGGTTGTTTGGTTTTAGGCCTAGCAATGCCACACTTTATCATACAATGTTGCCAAACTCGCCTAAGGTTAGGGGCTGTTTGGTTAGTAGGGCTGTTTTAATTGTGACTATCTTTGCCATATATTCCCACATGATTTTTGCCACACTTGCCTTAGTTGAGTTTCTCAAATTGTTAGCCACACTTTGGCTTGCCTAAGGGAATCTTGCCACACTTTTTGTGTCTATGACATGTGGGGCTCACTGCTCATAAAAAAAATCTTTGCCTTAGGTGTGGCTAGAACCAAACACCTACCTAACTTGGTCAAACTTTCGTAAGGTTAGGTGTGGCAAAGTGTGGCAAGGTGTGGCTAGGAACCAAATAGCCACTAAGATTGCCAAAGATTGCCACACGTAAGGTTAGGCAAGTTTGACTAACTTAGGTGAGTGTTTGGTTCAAGCCACACCTTAGGCAAGCCACACTAAGGCCCCACATGACATACACACAAAAAATGTGGCAAGATTCCCTTAGGCTTGCCAACTTGTGGCTCTCATTTTGAAGAACTAATAACTTTGCCTAAGCTTAGTTGTGGCAAAGTTAGTCATGAATTAAGTTCAACCATGGAGTCTTCTAGATTATACATGTGGCAGAATCTGGTGGATGATATCCAACGGCCAGTAGTGCTCGGATTTGCCATCTTTGTACCGTCGGATTGGCTTCATCCAACGACCAACTTTCAAAGTTATTCACACACTATATAGGGGTATAGATATAGATGTTTGGTTTGCAGCCTAAGGTTGCCACGCCTAAGCTTAGGCGTGCTAGAATATCTTAGGCATGTGTTTGGTTCATTGCTACACTTGTGGCTTGCCACACTTTTTTAGCTACATGGTCCACATGTGCCGGTCCGTTGCAATGGATCCAAAGTATATCTATTTAGTGGAGTGCACTCTAAACACATTATCTGTTTATTTTTCTTTAACCTTTCGTAGCCATGCAACCAAGCCACATAAGCTTCATGGGTGCCCTCCACATCATATTATTCATACTGCGTTGACTGAAAAAAAGATAAATCACCCAAAACAAGATCTTCCCGTTTTTTGTTCCTACGATGTTGTGTCGTGCATGTACCTAGTACTTCGTAGTTGTATAGTGGTAGTACTAGTTGTATAGTACAAACTTGGTACTAGTAGGAGTAGTACTAGTACGGAATGCTCCTACTCTCTCAACGAGCCCCATCTGACACCAAATTTCTTAGCTTCTGTGCTACAGCTGGATCTCCCCCTCGTTTCTATTTTCCAACCCGACGGCGGGCGGGGTGCAGTTTGCCAATAGTCGGTTTGCTCAATGGCGGTCCCACATGAAAGTGAAAATGCTAGGCAACACGCCTTCCCTAAGCTATGTGTCATGCCGGACGGACCGTGGAGTACTCCCGATTCCCGGGCGTGTGGGGGTGCGACGCGAACACTGCATGCCTTTTCCTTTTACTAGCAATGTGCCCGTGCGTTGCGACAGATCCAAAGTAGTAGAATAGTAGTACTTGTTCACAAACTTGAAAGAAATCACTCTTGTCTTGATATACTCCTAATATATTACTCCCTCCATTCCTAAATATTTATCTTTTTAGAGATTTCAAATGGACTATCACATACGGATTATATAGACATATTTTGAAGTGTAGATTCACTCATTTTGCTCCGTATGTAGTCACTTATTGAAATCTCTAGAAAGACAAATATTTAGGAACGGAGGGAGTACTTTTCACTCAAAATATATTTCTCAGGCTGTTTTGATGAGGTGAGGGAGGGTTGTGGTTGCTTTCAAGATAATAAGGGATTAATTGGAGCAGAGAAGTGGGCTATTGTTGCAAAAATGCCACAACCTACCTCACGGCTGTTAGATGCAGATCTAATGGTCAGAAACGACGGATGGCAGACACACCACCATCACCAACTGAGTCTTTTATAGGAGTAGGAGTAGAGAAACTTGGATAAATTGTAACATTTGGTTCCGCTCCTTGGCACAATCGACAGATAGAAATAACGATTGGAAACACTAGGGAGGGGCTATTTCCGCCAGATAAGCAGGGTACGTAGTAGCTAGGTTGGCGCATCGTCAGTTTGGTCACACGCGGTCCGACATGTTCTAGTGTTTCTAGCAAGATGCCCTCGCGTTGCACGAAGTTGATGGAGAAGGTAAGAACAACTAATAAATTGACGGATGGAGTACTAGTTATAGTGATGCATATAATTAAGCAAAGGGATCGCACATGTTGGTATTGACTGGAACGAGAATGCAACAGCACAATAAGAATTAAGGCCACGATGATGCGATCGTAGTGGTGGTTACAGAAGGCAAGAAGAAAGATGCATCCATCAACGTATGACCTCCTCCTCCTCCTCAACTTAGTGCGTCGGGCCACCAACCGGTGGCTAAGGAGTGGCGACTTTTGTGGCGAGGTCGAGGTGCTTCTCAGCAAAGGCATCCAAGGCTTCCAGCCGGTTGAGGAAGGCCAACATCGTAGCATCCTCACTGGCCTTGTAGATACCTATGTACACGATTTTCTCGTACACGTGGATGTGTAGGTCGATGAATTCTTGCAGGGTGAGGCGCCTCGCGGTGAGCGCGACCTCTAGGTGCACATTCTTTGTGGCGTCAGCGGGCAGTCGCAGGGCCACCAGTGCTTGAAAGAGCTTCTGGCCATGGAGGACGATTAGGGTGGCAGGCAATGAGGAGCCCGGGCGCACGGCCTGGAGGAGTACGGCAATGTCGTCCGCGAGCTTCTTGAGGACGGTAAACTTGTTGCTGGTGGCAACGATCATCTGGTCCAATTGAGAGTTGTAGTTGGCATCGACGGTGGCCATCCACCAGCCGGTCTCCAACACCGACTGGAGACGATCCTCGGTGCCATGCTGCAGGCCGGCATCGTGGACCATCTGGCACAGCCACTGGCCGCTTGCACGCATTGCCGCCATGGGTCTAGAGTAAGCTCTTTTGCGCTTAGTGTAGGTGCTTAGGAAAATGCTTAGGTGCGTATGATGTGGTAGATGCATTGGAATGGAGGGTCGCCTTTATATGAGGGCAAACTGCGTTGCATTCACATTGTGCAGCCTCTTTTCCCTGTCCTCCTCCCATTACTTCCCTCATGCATTAATTGAAGGAGGATGCATTGGCCGTTCAACATTTCGGGAACCGCTACTCCCTCCCTCGTCTGCATTAAAGCCGTATCAAGAATTGCGCCGCCCACTGTCAAATCGAATACTCCATCCGTCTAGGTGAGTAAGTTATCTTACGAAAACAAAATAGTAGTCCCAAAACACATAGGCGCGGTGCATTAACTCTCACATTGTTTCTTATTTTTTGACATAAATAGAGGAATCAACCAATAAGAAATGTGGGGCTTGTATGCTTTTAATGACTTGAGACTATCAAACATGACATGCAGTGGTCAGTTTGTTGCACGCAATGATATTAATAATGCTTAGTAGTATCATATATTAGTATCATGTAGTACTTTATTTATTGCCATGCATGACACATAGTAGCATAGCATTTATTATGATATGGTATCATGATATGATACTCAACTCTCTCTTTCTTCATTTAATTCTATGACACCTCATCAAAATTGCCTAGTTGGCATGCATGATACTCCCTCCGTTCCTAAATATAAGTCTTTTTAGACATTTCAAATGGACTACAACATACAGATGTATATAGACATAATTTAGAATGTAGATTCATTCATCTTGCTCCATATGTAGTCATTGTTGAAATCTCTAGAAAGACTTATATTTAGGAACGGAGGAAGTGCTAGCTATGATACTACCATTACAACTAGCCTTAGCAAATAAACATTAAGTTCTCTAGTTTTCCTCTCCACCTTGGTCATGGTGCACAATCTAACATGACTTATTCACCTAGATGGAGGGAGTATACTATACTATATAAAAGTTGAGGGCGGGGCTTTTCCTGCGCGGTAGTCGGGGCAGTTCCGCCTAGTTTGTTCGATAGAGACGCGTGAAGATGAGGGAGTAGGCTGCTGCAAACATAGGGCTGCGTGATTTGACAACGAGTTACTGCTGGACAGGTGGGGCCCCGTGATTTGACTTGCCATTATCATTTTAACTGCGGCGCTACGACCGGCGTGAGTCTCCCGATTCTTGACCACCTCCATACAGGTGCCTCTCCCCATGCTCCACCATGTAGAGGCTGGCTCTTGCATGAGAGCCCACTTCTCCACTCTTTCCTTGCTTCTTTCCTCCACATATGCAAAAATGCCATGTAAAGCGGGCTTATAGCCCACTATTGTAGTACTTAGTTGCTCCTACAGGTGCTAAGCTTGCCACATAGGCATAAAGTCTGATGTGGCAAGTTAATTAAGAAGAGAGAGACTAGTTTGGTGACCCAAGGAAGAAACGGTGCCAAGCGCGTGTACCTAGGTGAAAAGAGAATTTTGAGTCTATAGCTAACTAAATGAAGAAAACTCAGCAACAAAAAACTAATAAGCACCTATGCATTGGGGACTTGATTGCTAAGCCATTTAATGCCCTTAGCACCTCATCTCAGCACCATTTCATTGGAAGAGGTCACTCCTTGGCAAATGCAATAAATACTACTATGAAGAATAAGATAGAGAGAAGTAAAAAAATTAAATACACTTATAGCCAACCTTATAGCTATCCTTGATGTAGTATGAGTGACTAAGTGATGACTATGTATGACATGCCAACATCAGATAGCCTAACACACCGTGTTAAATCTCCAAGGGCGCGACTGCGCGAGCGACGCGACGGTCGTGGTAGGCGCGACCATGATATGGGCTGCTGGCAGCCCTTGGATCTGAGATCGAACGATCGCATGATAAGTTGATGAAAATTTATAGAATAACCCTCCAGAATATGATATTCACCCATAGGTCTAGAATCACGCCATGCAACCGTTCGATCTCAGATCCAAGGGCTCTCGGAATCCCGTACCATGGGAGAATGGAAAGCCACTACCCTGCCGTTCGCACGCTGGCAGTTCGCTCCTACTCTTCCCTGCACGTTCTTTAATATTACGGCGGTTCGCTCCTAGTCGTCCTGTCCTTTCACATTACGGCAGTTCCACTAATCGTAACCCTCCTCCCAAATCCATGGCGTCCCAAATCTCCATGATCAGCGGTGAGTACAAGGTTAAAACCATCACCGGAGATGAGTTTGACGTCATCTACACCCGTTCTTCTACGACGGTGAAAGGATGCCTTGCTCGCTTCAGAGGCATGCTCGAAAACTCAGATCATGAGTGGGTCGCTGGGCTAGATTATGAGTACACCACAGTCCTCGGATGAGAGAAGGATCTAAAGGAGGAAGAGAGGAAGAAGCCTGCCGTGATCCAGGTTTGCGTGCATGACTTATGCTTTGTCTACCACTTATGCCATGCCGACGTTGAATGCCAGGATTTTAAGAACTTCCTCAAGAGTGACCTAGTCAAATTTGTTATTGTAGACTTTACGAACGACAAAAAAGTCCTGGGTTAGATAGGCCTCGTTGTAGGCAACCCTTCGACCTCCAGAAGAATCGGCTGCTGCCCTCCGGTGGTCAGCCTTCAATGCTGACCCTGGCAGGAGCCATGGTTCATCCTTCGTATGGTAAACTAGAGAAACCTCATTACACGTTTCATCGTCATGCATGGCAGCAGAATGTACTAGATATAGACCACATCCACTACACTGTAATGGATGGCTACCGTTGTTTCAATATCTACAAGGGTTGGATGAAGAGCAAGAGCCAAGTGTGCGGTTCAAGCAAAGAAGTATCGACCAAGAGGAAGAGGGACAAGGACGAGGACTCCGAGTAAAGTGGCAGTGTCGTTGCTCATGGTGGTTCTAAAGCAGTGTCTACCGGATTAGTTGCATAGTTTAATTTCAGGTGTGCTTAGTTTAAGTTGAGGGGTGTGTTGTGCTGAGCCCCCAGCAGAACTATGTTATGCTTCTTCTGGTTACTTTAACTCTTCAGTATGTACATACTAGTATTTCTTTAATAGAATTTAGAACCCCATTTAAGCACGTACTAGCTTTTTTAATAGTACTATATGCATAATTTGGCGACGAGCGCTCTCTATATGTACCACCTTTTTTTTAATTTCAGGTTTTGCTCCATGGCGCAATCCATCGAAACTACTACTGTACAAAAGTGGAGTATACATTTTTTAAAAGGCTAGAGGGCGGGGCAGTCTAGCTTGGTCGGTTTCACGAGAGGCGAGGACCTTTGTGATTTGACGGCTCATTACTGTTGTCAAATCGAATAGTACTGCACCGCCCGCTGCACGCCCGACTGAACACGCCTCCTCGCCTCCATCAAACCCCTTCGTTAAACCCACATGCTAACTGAGAGTCCTACTCCGGCCACACATCCATTCATGAGCGGGCCGGAATTAAACGCAACACCGGCTAAGCTCCTCCCGTCCGCCCTCAATTTAAACGAGGCTAGACGCCGGCCAAGCTCCTACCATCCGCCCTCTATTTACACAAGGCCAGACAGATAGCAGGCAAGAATCGCACCCCTCCGCCGCTCCCCCATCTCCTTCTTCACCATTTTCTCCACTCTTCCGATGGCTTTCGAGGAGCCCTTCTCCGGCATATTACCCAGCTGGGTGGCCCGTCGAGCCCTCCGGATACGGGCGAGGCCGCTCGGTGCTTCACCAACCTCGCTTGGCCCAACGGAGCTAGTTGCCGCCCCAAGCAGGCGCGTGGTTCCGCAAGTCGCCGCTCCAGTTCAGCTCGATGCGGAGTGGCGATTTGCTCCATGCTGGCACAACGGCGAGCACGCCGGTACGGGCATCGTCGCTGCCGCGTCGTACCGCGCCATGAGTTTTTGCAGTGGCCGCGCCTCCCATGCCTGCGGCAGCGCCATGCAGGCAGAGACAGAAGCTGAGTGCGTGGAGAGCGACGAATCGGTGGCCAGCTTCTCCGTGTCCTCCGCCATCATCGAGGAGAAATAGAACATGGGAGGCCGCCGCCACTTGGGACCCATGAAGGCAATAGCCGAGGTGACGACTGCACATTCAGGTGGTTTCTTTGCTACTTGGTCTCTTCCGGGGACCTTCATCGACCCCGCAAGTGTCTGACGGACACGAGGAAGACAAAGGGATCCGCGGGCGGCCATTTAGATTATGTACTCCCTCTCCAGCTGGCGGGAAATATTTGTTCTTAGAATGGATAAATTGTATGTATGTAGAACTAAAATATGTCTAGATACATCCATTTCTAGGACAAGTATTTCTGGATGGAGGGAGTATTAATTATACCAAGAGAGCCGGATTGGCACCACTTAGTTCATGTAAATGTAATGAAATCCATCATGTTTATATGAAGATCCGGCTTTTTATACAAAATCCTTCATGCTTATATGAAATCAGTCTGTGTTTGCACGAATTTCATCTAGTTGGTTAGAGTTGTGAAAATGTATGCCCCTGGCGTTTGATGTCGTCCTCCGCGGAAGGAAGCGGGATGTGTAGGATAATGGGTTTCGGCAAAACCCTTAAGGTTCGAACTCTGGGGTGCGCGCGAAGATCTTCCCCCTACCGATCCACGTCCCAATGCCTCGCCGTGAATCTAAGCTACACGATGAACACAAGGGACACAAGGTTAATACTAGTTCGGGCCACCGTTGTGGTCTAATACCCTACTCTAGTTGTGGTGTGGTGGCTTGCCTCAGGGGCTGATGATGAATAGTACAAAGGAAGAACAACCTCGCCAGGGGTGTTCTTGGGCTGTGTCGTGGGGGAGCTTGGAGGCCACGAGCACCTATGGGGCAGGAGGGCCCCTTTGTTTGTCCGGCAAGGGAGCAGAGGGCGCACGCAGAGCGGATCGAGGCGAGGGAGCGCACGGGGGATTTTTACCCAGCTTCGGAGCTCTCCGGAGAGATAAAACTCCTACTGCTGCTTTGTGTGTTGTATTTGTTCTTGCTCGAGAGAGCGGGCGTGGCGTCGAATCAGCCGAACCCCAAGCTGTGGAACCGAAATTCCGAACTGCCGAACCCCTTCTACGTGCGCATGGGCCTCCTTTTTATAGGCTAAAGGGGTCACCGATAGATGGCAGCGTAGAAAGAACGGTATAAAGGTAAAAATGCGGGTTGGTACAACTACTACCAACAGTGTCCCCTACCTAACTCTGACAGCAGGGGACAAGGGCATTTAATGCCCGTCCGGTCGCCCCAACAGTACAAGGAAACAACCGCTAGAGGCGCCACCGATCGCCACGATGGCCTCCTTGTCAGCTCCTTTTGCCACCTCGCACCGTATGGCCGCACAGCGCCTTGCCACGTGCTCTTGGGATAGTCCTGGGGTGACACGTCGTTGGATGCGCTGGAGCTCGGGTGCAGAGTGGCAGCCTTGCCGCGGCAAGCGCCTTGCCGCGGCCCTTGTCTTGTCGCATCAGCAAGCTTGCCGCTCGCCGGGCCTTGCCGGGACGCGCAGGGCGTCGCGGCAAGTTTACTTGGAATGCCTTGAGTGGCCTTCCCGGCAAGATCCTCTTGTCGGTGTCTCTTCTTCTTCCCGGCAAGCTCCTCTTGCCGGGGCCTTGGTTGGCCTTCCCGGCAAGCTCCTCTTGTCGGGGCCTTGGTTGGCCTTCCCGGCAAGCCCCTCTTGCCGGGGCCTTTGTCCTTCCCGGCAAGCTCCTCTTGCCGGGGCCTTGTATTCTTCCCGGCCAGCTTCTCTTGACGGGGCTTTTAGCTTTAGTTCTCTATTCTTGAATGGCATCTAAGCATCCGTCGAGGATTTTGGCGGATGCCCGGCAAGCCCTGCCGCGGGTCGCTGCGACTGCCCGTGCACAAGTTCGGGGTACTAAGGTACCCCCTACTTTAGTACACCGACAGGAGCCCCCGGGCCTGGGCCATACACGGTGCCGAGCGCTGTTGGGCCAGGCCCAAAACAGTGCACGGGCACGCTCGGCCTGGGTCCACACTAAATCTGACTCTGCGCCCATTACGCACTCCCCCCGCAACGGCACGCATCAAACGCGGCGTCGTGGGAGAGATCGTGGGCAATTTTTTAACCCAGGGAACGTGTAACATCCGCATCCCCTGTTTATAAGCAGAGGAAACAGGGCCATTCCCCCACTTCCGCCACTTGCAGTTCCTTCCTCCGAAAGCTCCGCCGCTCCCCTCCGCTTCCCAAGCCGAAAGAGAGCAGCGCTCCGCCGCCCATCGCCGCCGTCGCCGTCCTCGCCTTCCCCCACCGCTTCCGCCATGGATCCGAAGACCGGGAAGGCTGCGAAGGCTGCGAAGGCTGCGAAGTCGGCCGAGGCGCTGGAGCTTGAGGCGCTCCGCAAGAAGCGAGTGCTTTTCAACCCTGAGCTCACCCGGCAGGCGCTGCGGGAGGAGTTCTACCTTTTCTGGTCGACGGAGACGCGGGCGCATCCGCGCACGCAGGTGCTTTCCGCTGAGGCTTCCAAATCGAAAAAGTGCCCCAGAGGTTACTACTTCTTTCCTGTGTTCTTCTATTGCGGGCTCTGCCTGCCTTTTTCCGATTTTTTCTGCGACATCATGAACACCTATGGGTTTCATCTTCTTGATTTCACCCCCAACGCCGTTCTGACAATGGCGGTTTTCGCACACCTCTGCGAGAACTTCGTTGGCATCCTCCCCAATGTCGCTCTTTTTCGCCATTATTTCTCCCCTTGTGCCGAGAAAGGGGAGCCACTGGCTGGCGGAATCGCCTGGACCTCCCGGAGTGGCATGAAGGAGGTGTACTTGGCGGGCGAGCTCCGTAGCAAGTGGGACGAGTGGAGGGCGGAGTGGTGCTGGATCTGTGATGCCGATCCGCAGCCGTTCACCAAGCTGCGCCAGACCCGGGTGGTGCGTGGCGGCGATTGGAGCACTCTGTCGCCGGACGACGCCAAGCTGAAGATTGCCACCACCCGAATCCTCCGGCTCAGGCATGCCGGGTTTACAGCGGGGGCGGTTGGCGCGGATTTCCTTCGCCGTCGCATCGCCCCCCTGCAAAAGAGGGGGAGGCCCGCCTGGTTGTTTGGCGGCCCGGCGGACTTCATGAGGCTGCACCCAGGCCTCAACTTCAACTTCACCGTCCTGGAGCTTCACGCGATGCTGAGAGAGCTGTTCAAGCATGACGCCAATCATCCAGAATGGTTCAGGTTGCCACAGGGCGTCGTCGCCTTGTGCAACAACTCCCGACGCAATCGCATCTGCGCAATGATGCCAGAGTGCGACTCGCACGGGATAAGTGCAACTTGGATAGAGCCCGCCGCCGAGGACGTGCAGCGATTCTTTGATAATTTGACGGAGGCAGCGGTCAACCCCGACGAGCAGAAGCTTCTCACCCGCGCCACCACCGCCGATGAGATGGTGTACATTGCCACTAGGGCCGAAGAGGCGGCAGCAGCTGCTGCCGCGGGCGAGTTCGGCTTCACGTTGGCGGAGGCGGAGGCGGCCGAGGCGGCAAGTCTCGTCGATCGGGAAGAGTTTGTCGAAGAGGCCACTGGTGAGGAGGAGCCCGAGGCCGAAACGAGCGAGCCTGCCGGGGGTGCGAGCGGCCAGCCGTCTTCGAGCAGCTTGCCGCAGGCGAAGCCCCCAGCGTGGCCCCAATTCCAGCCGAGAAGACGCCTCCGTCGAGTTGGAGATGCGGCAGAGGAGCAGGCCGGCCAGCAACCGCGGCGCCGTGGGACACGCTCCACCGCGGCAAGCACCGCTGCCGCGGGAGGGTCCCAGGCCGTGCCGGCAACCGAGGCGGGGTCTTCCCGGGCCGCCACGCCTGATCCCACCGCAGCCCCCGACAAACGCCGAAGGGAGCCTACTCCTCCGTCACACCGGGCAGAGAGGGTACCGGACTTTGACCTCTCCGCGCTGAGCTCCGATGATGATGAAGAGGAGGATGAGGAGGAGTGAGGCTTTCTTCTCACTGTTCTTGATCTTTGTTATTGCTTGTCTGGTATCTAATCTGCTTCCCTCTTAATTCCTGCTCCATTTCAGGACTCTGGCCGAGAGGGTGGCAAAAAGGGCCAGGATTCCTGTGGTTGTCATCGAGGACGATCCTGCTGTGACTGCAGAAGACACGTCCGAGACCACCTTGACGGACCCAATTCCTTCTCCTCGCGGCAGCCCCCAGCACAGCCCCCAGCGTAAGTGTTTGATTTACTTCTGATTGTGGGGCGCGCATGGGTGCTTCTTCTTTTGCTGGCATCTTGATTGTTGTTTTGCTCATGTAGGAGCAGAGCAAGCCCATCAGGAGGAACCAGAAGCCGCTCCGGAGGTGCAGTCTACTTCAACTACGCCGCCAAGGGGCGACTCTCCGACAAGGGAGCGCTCTCCGGCAAGGGAGCAGTCCCCGGCAAGGGACGGTTCCCCGGCGAGGGGTGGGACCGGTGAACCCTTAGTGGTGGAGCCCACGGTCACAGAGCCCAGCACAGGTAACCTTCCTTGTCGGAAATCTTCCCTTGGGTCCTTCTTCTGATCTTCTTTTTTGGATATTCGCTTGACTCTTCCTTCCCCTTCCTATCCTCAGATCCCCCTCTCGTAGACCCAATGGAGACCGAGGCCGCCGGCGAGGAAGGCGCACGCGGCAACACCGAAGATGCCGCCGCTGGCGAGGAAGAGGCCGGTACTGATGATCCCGCCGACGAGGAGGCCGCCAAGGCTGCTGGCGCAGGAGCCGGCGAGGGATCCGGTGATCAAACTGACGACCCGAAGGACGCAGGAGCGCAAGGCGCTACACCGTCCGCCGACCCCTCTGCCGCTGATGCAGCGCTGGGCCCCGAGGAGCCCCAGCCAGGCGCTTAATTGAAGGCCGGCGAGGGCGTGTACATCAAGCTTCCATGGGCGTCGAGCTCCAGGGCACCGGTGGAGGGAGAGGAGTTTTACGGAGAAGTACTCGCCTCCGCTGGGCCGGTAGTGGTTGACGAGCCAAGCAGCGGCGGCGGCGAGTCCGAAGAGGAGCAGCTGCTCCAAAAGCTGGTGTCACTCTATCGCGCCCGGCAAGCAAAGCTCGAGTCCCGGGAAGCGCTTGTCGCATGGGCGGGAGTTGACATAGAAAAGCACACGGAGGAGCTCAAGAGCCGCAACCAGGAGGCCCTCCGGTCCATTGCCAAGGAGAGGGCGCAGCTCCAGGAGGCGAAGAAGGCGTTCCTCCTGGAGAAGGCTGAAGCCGAAGAGCAGCAGAGGCTCACCGCCGAGGAGCTGTCCAAGCGGGATGGTGATCTGATACAGAAGAAGGTGAACTTGGACAGCCACGAAGAGGAGCTCGCCGCCCGAGAGCAATCGCTTGGTGGGGCACTCAAGGAGGCAAAGGATGCCGCCGCGGCTGCTGAAGCCGCCAAGAAGGAGTTGGAAGTGAAGGCGACGCAACTGGAGGCGGTCGTGAAAAGGAAGGACGAAGAGCTTGCCGCACTCCAGCGCGAACGCGAGAAGGATGCGCGCGCCCATGGCGATCTGCAAGTTCAGCTTGCCAAGAAGATCAAGGAGCTGAACACCACCAAGGACTCGAGCGCCGGCCTTGAGCTGAAACTGGCCACCTTGACGGAGACGCTGGACGCCGCTAAGAAGCGAGAAGATGTCTTGAGGAAAGATCTCAAGGGCAACGAAGAGCTGCTGACGAGGGCCGCCGAGGCTCAAAACGCCTTCAAGGTCACGGTGGAGCTCTGGACGGAGGGCCTCGTCAACATCGCTGCTTCCATCGACGAGGAGCTGGCGGAATTGGACTTGGCAGGCTTCGGGTACTCCACCGACGAAAATCTCCCGCCCAGCGCCAGGCTCACTCTTTTCTTCAAGGGCGTGGCGACGGCCCTCCGGCAACTCTGGGAAAGGATCCCGAAGAAGTTGGCGGACGAGTCGCGCGCGATCCACGCCAAGGTCTTGGAGAAGGTGTTGGTGAAGATACTCTTCTGCAACCCGAGCCTCGACCTCACCCGTGTCCTCAAGAGGCTGCCGGCGGGCGCCGATCTTGAAGAACTCAAAGCCATCGTCGCACCCATCGTGGACAAGGTGAATGAGGTCAAGAGGGTTGACGGCGAGCGTGTGGATTAGACCATCTTTCTCCACCTTTCCTTGTCGCCGTTTATCTAAGTCATGGGACAATTTAGTCAGTGCCACAACAAGTTACTTTTGTAATATAACTTTACTCTGGGCAATGCTTGCTATGCTATCTCCTTTACTTGGTCCTTTCTTTGTATGTTCTTACCCTACGCTTTTAGGGAACTTGCCGGCACGGGCACGCTTGCCGCAAGTGCTGAGTGCGGAACATCAGCGGCTTGCTGGCGGTGCCGGAGCACGCTTGCCGTGGGCGCTGAGTGCGGGACATCAGCAGCCTGCTGGCGGTGCCGGTTCCGGCAAGAAACCTTGCCGCAACTAGTTGCAGCGCACTCAAGTTGTTGAGCGGGCTCGAAAACAATGTAAGGGCGCTTAGGGGCTCACTTAAGTTGCTGAGCGTACTCGAAGGAAAGTAAGGGCGCTTAGCAGCTCACTTAAGTTGTTGAGCCGACTCGAAACGAAGTAAGGGCGCAACCAGCTACGATGAGGTTCCTCCGCGCACAGGTTTTCCATACGAAGCAGAATCGTTCAAGGAGGATAGCTTAAAATTTAAAAAATGATCGTGCTCAAACTTTGGCAACTTAGCTTTTTCTGTCGTCTGTGTCCCGGCAAGGTTGCACTTCTTTGAACGACGCTCGTCCACACCTTCATCCTCTCCTCCCCCCACGTGAACTTGTGGGCGAAGGGACCTCCTCTTTGAGAAAAAGAAAGGAGAGAAAATAATGGTATGGGGCCTTAATGCTCGCTATTTCTTACCAGGGATAAGTGCTGCACAAAGTGTCAGGTAAAGCATGCAAGAAAGAAAGAATGCATGAAATTTGACAAGATGTGCGGAGCACATGAACTTTATTTATGCACGGGATCTCCGCCCGGCTTTGTACGAAGGGTTACATGCAACAGAGGCAAGGCTTGTACAAAAGTTGGTTGCCGGAATGGATTCCGGCAACCGCGCCTTATGGGTAAAACTTGAGAAGATGCTCTATGTTCCAGGAATTGCTCACCGGAAAGCCGTCTTCGGTCTCAAGGCGGACAGCGCCGGGCCTAGTGACTCGTTTCATCCAATAAGGGCCTTCCCACTTTGGCGTCAACTTGTTGGAATTCTTGGCGGATTGAACATGCCGAAGAACAAGGTCGCCTTCCTCGAAGCTTCTGGCATTAACTTTGCGGCTATGATAGCGGCGCAAAGCTTGCTAGTAGCGAGCAGCTCGCGCAGCAGCCTGAAGACGATCTTCCTCGAGGAGCAGCGCGTCATCTTGCCGCAGCTGCTCTTGCTCAAGCTCATCATAAGCGAGCACTCGAGGTGACCCATATACGAGTTCCGTGGGGAGAACTGATTCTGCTCCATAGACAAGAGCAAAAGGTGTCTGGCCAGTGGCTCGATTTGGCGTCGTCCTGATCGACCAAAGAACCACTGGCAGCTCCTCGATCCAATTTTTTCCGCACTTGTGCAGCCTGTCGAAAGTTCTGGTCTTGAGCCCGCGCAGCACTTCAGCGTTTGCCCTCTCCGCTTGACCGTTGCTTCTTGGATGAGCAACAGAAGCGGAGCAGATCTTGGTGCCAAGATCTTGGACGTACTGTGTGAAGGTGCGGCTCGTGAACTGTGTGCCATTGTCGGTCATGATCCTGTTAGGGATTCCGAAACGGCAAACAATCGACTTGAAGAACTTGACTGCTGACTGTGCTGTCACCTTCCTCACTTCCTCCACTTCCGGCCACTTTGTGAACTTGTCGATTTAAACGTACAAGTACTCAAAGCCCCCGAAAGCTCGGGGGAAGGGGCCGAGTATATCGAGCCTCCAGACCGAAAATGGCCAGGATAAAGGGATTGTTTGGAGAGCTTGAGCTGGCTGATGAATCTGCTTGGAGTGGAACTGGCACGCTTCACACTTGGTTACTTGTGCAGTTGCATCCTGGAGGGCTGAAGGCCAGAAGAAACCTTGCCGGAAGGCTTTGCCGGCAAGGGCTCTTGCGCCAATGTGGTGACCACATATGCCTCCATGTATCTCCGCCAACAGCTCCTGTCCATCTTCCCGGGAAATGCACTTCAATTTCACTCCGTTGAATCTTTTTCTGTACAGTATGTCATCGACAAACTGGTACATACTTGATTGCCGGGCTACTTTTTCCGCTTCTTCCTGTTCCTCGGGAAGTTCTCCTGTCTGAAGGAAATGGACGATCTGCTGTGCCCATGCCGGAGCTTGTGGCTCGACGACAAGGACTAAAGGCACGAATGCTGCTGCGGGAACATCCGCTTCTACGGCAAGAATCTGGTATCTTGCCGGAGCGTGATGTTCCCCGACAAGCTCGCTGGAGCAAAACTTGTCGGGATCCTCTGCTCGAACGGAACAAGGCCTGGGGCTTGCCGGAGCAGGACGTTCCCCGGCAAGCGTGTCGGGACACAGCTTGTCGGGAGCCTCTGCTCGAACGGAACAAGCTCCAGGGCTTGCCGGAGCAGACCACTCCTCAGCGCTCTAGGTTTTGATCTTGGGGACCTTCTTGACGGCAGCTTCAGGGAGCTCTGCCGTAAGGTAATCGTCAGTAATCAACTTCTTCTTCTTGCTCTGTCCAGTTGATGGTGTCACAGATGGCTGAGTCAGCTTGAGCACAAAAATCCCTGGTTCCACAGGCAACTTGAGTGCGGCACACTTTGACAGACCATCCGCAATGTCATTCTGAGCTCTTGGAACATGTTCCATTTGCAGGCCGTCAAAATGCTCCTCTAGCTTCCTCACTTCATCGATGTATGCTTCCATCAACGGACTCTGATAATCTTTGTTAACTTGGCGGACGACAAGCTGTGAATCACCCCTGACAATAAGCTTCTTGATCCCAAGTTCTGCCGCGATCCTGAGTCCGGCAAGCAAGCCTTCATACTCTGCAGTATTATTTGTTGCTTGCTCCTTGGGAAAGTGCATTTGGACCACGTACTTGAGGTGCTCTCCGGTGGGTGCGGCAAGTAGTACGCCCGCACCGGCGCCTTGCAGCGAGAAGGCACCATCGAAGTACATGATCCATTCCTTGCTAGCTTCCTTGACGGGGATGCTCCTCTCCGGAATTTCTTCATCAGGCGTTGGCGTCCATTCTGCTATGAATTCTGCCAAGGCTCGGCTCTGGATAGTTGAGGTACTCTCGAACTTGAGGCCGAAGCTTGACAATTCCAGTGCCTACTCGATAATCCTACCGTTGCCTCTGGATTCTGCAATATCCTCTTCAACGGAAAGCGAGTGACCACTGTGATCTCATGTGCTTGGAAGTAATGGCGCAGCTTCCTCGAGGCCATTAGGAGGCCGAAGAGCAATTTCTGCACGCCAGAGTACCTTGATCTAGCCCCCTGCAGAAGGGAGCTGACGAAGTAAACTAGGCGCTACACCATCTTTTTCTGTTTCTCTTCTCGTGGCTGCGCGGATCCGTTCTTGCCGGAACCAGAACTTGCCGCATCGGGGCTTGTCGGGCCAGAGCTTGTCGGGGAAGCCCCCTGTTTGCCGCTGGATTCGCTTGCTGTGGTCGCTGGCTCACCTTCTGCCTCCCTCTCCGCTACTAACGCAGCACTAACCACTTGATTGGTTGCCGCCAGATATAGCAGCAACTTCTCTTGTGGCTTAGGTGCGACAAGTGTTGGAGTAGAGGATAGGTATCTCTTCAGGTCCTGCAGCGCAGCCTCCGCTTCCGGAGTCCATTTCATTGGACCTGCCTTTTTCAAAATCTTGAAAAATGGTAGGGCGCGCTCAGCAGACTTAGAGATGAACCTACTCAGAGAAGCAACACAGCCGGCAAGCCTTCGCACATCCTTGACGCGCTTCGGTGCTTCGATTTGCTCAATGGCCTTGATCTTGTCGGGATTAGCTTCAATCCCCCTCTGGGACGCAAAGAACCCGAGAAGCTTGCCGGAGGGAACTCCAAATACGCACTTCTCGGGATTCAACTTGAGGTTGACCCTGCGCAGATTTGCAAAAGTCTTGTCCAAATCATGGATCAAAGTTTCTTTGTCCTTGCTCTTGACCACTATGTCATCCATGTAAGCTTCTACATTTCTGTGCAGCTGTGGCTCAAAAGCATGACTGACTACTCTTGCAAATGTTGAACCAGCATTCTTTAACCCGAAGGGCATTCGTACAAAGCAGTACGTGCCACATGGAGTAATGAACGCTGTTTTCTCTTCATCCTCTTCTGCCATGAAGATCTGATGATATCCTGAATATGCATCAAGAAATGAAAGCAGATCACATCCTGCCGTGGAGTCGACAATCTGGTCAATGCGCGGCAAGGGAAATGGATCCTTGGGACAAGCTTTATTATCATCAGTGAAGTCAATACAAAGCCTCCACTTCCCGTTTGCTTTGCGCACGACTACTGGATTGGCTAACCACGTCGGATGGAGTACTCCTCGGACCAGGCCCGCTGCTTCCAACTTCCTGATCTCTTCTGCAATGAATTCTTGATGCTCTACTGCTTGCTTTCTAACTCTCTGCTTGACGGGCCGCGCGTGAGGACAGACGGCAAGGTGGTGCTCAATTGCTTTCCTGGGAACAACGGGGATGTCAGATGGTTGCCATGCAAACACATCGACATTCGCCCGCATGAAAGCAATGAGTGCGCTTTCCTATTTAGGATCAAGCGTGGCACTGATGGTGAAGGTGCCACCAGCGCCGTCCTCCTTGGCGGCCACTTTCTTGGTCTCTGGTGAAGCTATCTTTGCCTTCTTGCACTTGCCGGTGGAGCTCGATGGTGCGTCCTCGACGGTAGCGCAGCACTCCGAAGAGGTGCACTTGCCGGAGTAGGCATCAGAGCTACTCTTGCTGGACTTGTTCTTCTGGGGATGTCAGATGGTTGCCATGCAAACACATCGACATTCGCTCGCAGGAAAGCAATGAGCGCGCTTTCCTATTTAGGATCAAGCGTGGCACTGATGGTGAAGGTGCCACCAGCGCCGTCCTCCTTGGCGGCCACTTCCTTGGTCTCTGGTGAAGCTATCTTTGCCTTCTTGCACTTGCCAGTGGAGCTTGATGGTGCGTCCTCGACGGTAGCGCAGCACTCCGAAGAGGTGCACTTGCCGGAGTAGGCATCAGAGCTACTCTTGCCGGACTTGTTCTTCTTCTTCCCCCGGGAGCTTCAGCGGCAAGTGGTTTGCGTTCTGCTGCGGCTGCTGCTTCCCGGTAGATCTTGTCGGTGCAGATGAGTGCATCCTTCTTGTCGCCTTGGACAGAAATGACACTTATCGGACCAGGCATCTTGAGCACATTATAGGCATAGTGAGAGGCCGCCATGAACTTGGCGAGCGTTGGACGGCCGAGTATCCCATTGTAGGGCAATGGGAAATCAGCAACGTCAAACGTGACTCTCTCTGTCCTGAAATTCAGCTCGCTGCCAAATGTCACTGGCAGTGTGATCTTCCCCTTCGGCTTGCTCCTTCCCGGGTTTATTCCTTGAAAGGTACCAGTCTCTTCGAGCTCGCTATCGAGGATCTGGAGCTTCTTGAGTACTGCGGATGAGATCAGATTCAGGCCGGCCCCGCCGTCAACCAGCATCTTCGTGACCCTGAGGTTGCGGATTGTTGGTGAAACCAACATCGGCAAGCACCCGACCACAGTGGTGCGATCAGGGTGATCTTCAATGTCGAAGATGATGGGCGTGCTGGACCACTTCAGGGGTTTGCGCGACTCAACGGACGGTTCTGCTGCGTTCACCTCCCGCACCCACTGTTTGAGTTGGCGGTGCGAGGTGTGCAGAGAAGCACCGCCATCGACGCACAACACCTCTGTCGCCTTCTGGAACTCCTGCTCATCAGTCTCATCTTCCTCCATCTCATCATCCTCGTCTTCGTCTTCATCTTTGTCGCGGCCACGGGGAGGCCAGTCTCCTTGCCGTGGCTTGGCTTTGTCGCGGTGCCCTCCCCGGGCGGGATACTTCTTGCCGGATCCTCTGCCACCTTGCCGGGCCTTCTCCTTGTCGCGGCGCTCGTATTCAGCTTTCTGTAGCTCCGCCATCTGCTCAACTTTCTTGCAGGCTTGGAGATCGTGGCCCTTGGTGCGGTGGATCTTGCAATACTGCTTGCCGGAGCCATCCTGCTTGTCGGCGGCCACCACAGCCTCGCCGGTGCTACCAGCTCTGGCCTTCTCGGAACCGCCTCCGCTGCCGGATTGCTCAACAACTAGCACATTCTTAGCCTTTCTCTTTCTGTTGTTCCGCCTCCGGTTCCTCTTTGCCGGAGGGGCGTCCTCACTGTCAGATCCTTCTGCTCCTGCATTCTCTTCGGGGAGTCTCCTCCCCTCTTCAGCCCGTGCACACTTGTCGGCCAGGGCATATAGCTCGCTGACATCCCTGATTTTGCACATCGCCATCTCCTCCCTCATCCTGCGGTTACGCACGTTCTGATGAAACGCGCTAATAACCGCGGCAGGGTGGACGTCTGGGATGTTGCGCTGCACCTGACTGAATATTTGTATATACTTGCGCAGGGGTTCTCCCTCCTTCTGGGCGAGCAGGTGAAGATCACTCTCCTGGCCATGGGGTTTGTGGCCGCCTGTGAAAGCGCCAACAAACTGATGGCACAGGTCCGCCCACGAAGAGATGGAGTTGTCCGGCAAGTGCATGAGCCAAGATCTGACGTTGGGCTTGAGTACCAGCGGGAAGTAGTTGGCGAGGATCTTCTCGTCGCGTCCTCCGGCAGCCTGCACCGTGATGGTGTAGACGCTGAGGAACTCTGACGGATGTATCCTGCCATCGTACTTCTCGGGCACGTCTGGCTTGAAGTTCTTGGTACTGGGCCACTGGACTTGCCGCAGCTCACGGGTGAACGCAGGGCAACCTGCCGTGTACGGCAAGTCGCCTGATTCCCCTGGCGCATGCATGTCGACAGTGGGCCCAGCGCGCCGGTCAGATTGACGTCGCGCTTCTCTTCGACGCTCGATGCGAGTGCGAGCGTCCTCATGTCGTCGTTCTTGAAGAACTTGGCGTTGATCGCGGCGAGCTCGCGGGTCTGACGACGCGGTGGAGTCGGTGTCGAGATTGGCCCGGCGAGTCGGCGATCTTGGCCTTCGGGGCGGGGAGCGCGCAGTGGTGGCACCCCCAGCGCTCTTGTCGGCATCGGCTTGCGCCTGGGCGTCTTGCCGGGGCCTCGATGTGCTCGGTGGCCGGGGCTTGTCGCCGTTGGCGAAGCCAATGAGGCTATAGATGGCAGCCCTCCAGTCGTCGATCTTGTCCGGCGCTGGAGGGTAATCTAGAAGCAGCTGGGCTCGGGCCAGCGCTTCCTCTGGAGTATTGGGCGGCGGTGGCGAGCGACGCAAGGCGCGAGACATGCTCAAACTTCTAACAGTGTTAGAAGGAGCATCATCTCGCACATGCGACCGCACCACGCTCGTGCCAGCGTGTTGGCGCGCATGCTGGCCTTGAGCGTCCCGCGACCCACCAGCTTGGCCTTGTTCCAACGCAAGCACGGTGCTAGGAGCACCGTGGCGTTGCTGATCCTGCACCTCCTGGGAGGGGCGCGGTGGATATGTAGAAGCTGAACCTTGCGGGGCCTTGTCCTTGGACCGGGTGACGACGCGCGTCCCCCCGCCGGCGCCCGCTCCTCCGCCGGCGTCTGCCCCACCGCCCGTTTGCTCCGGTGGCGGTAGGGAAGTCGCAGACGGAGCGGCCACTTCCGAAGTCTTCTTCTTTGGTGGCATGTCGACGAAGATGTTGATGTAGCGCGCGCAGACGCCGGATCAGATACGCACGACCTCGACGCCCCCCTACCTGGCGCGCCAGAGATGTCGTGGGGGAGCTTGGAGGCCACGAGCACCTATGGGGCAGGAGGGCCCCTTTGTTTGTCCGGCAAGGGAGCAGAGGGCGCACGCAGAGCGGATCGAGGCGAGGGAGCGCGCGGGGGATTTTTACCCAGCTTCGGAGCTCTCCGGAGAGATAAAACTCCTACTGCTGCTTTGTGTGTTGTATTTGTTCTTGCTCGAGAGAGCGTGCGTGGCATCGAATCAGCCGAACCCCAAGCTGTGGAACCGAAATTCCGAACCGCCGAACCCCTTCTACGTGCGCATGGGCCTCCTTTTAATAGGCTAAAGGGGTCAACGACAGATGGCAGCATAGAAAGAAGGGTAGAAAGGTAAAAATGCGGGTTGGTACAACTACTACCAACAGTGTCCCCTACCTAACTCTGACAGCAGGGGACAAGGGCATTTAATGCCCGTCCGGTCGCCCCAACAGTGCAAGGAAACGACCGCTAAGGCGCCACCGATCTCCACGATGGCCTCCTTGTCAGCTCCTTTTGCCACCTCGCACCGTATGGCTGCACAGCGCCTTGCCACGTGCTCCTAGGATAGTCCTAGGGTGACACGTCGTTGGATGCGCTGGAGCTCGGGTGCAGAGTGGCAGCCTTGCCGCGGCAAGCGCCTTGCCGCGGCCCTTGTCTTGTCGCATCAGCAAGCTTGCTGCTCGCCGGGCCTTGCCGGGACGCGCAGGGCGTCGCGGCAAGTTTACTTGGAATGCCTTGAGTGGCCTTCCCGGCAGGATCCTCTTGCCGGGTCTCTTCTTCTTCCCGGCAAGCTCCTCTTGCCGGGGCCTTGGTTGGCCTTCCCGGCAAGCTCCTCTTGTCAGGGCCTTGGTTGGCCTTCCCGGCAAGCCCCTCTTGCCGGGGCCTTTGTCCTTCCCAGCAAGCTCCTCTTGCCGGGGCCTTGTATTCTTCCCGGCCAGCTTCTCTTGCCGGGGCTTTTAGCTTTAGTTCTCTGTTCTTGAATGGCATCTAAGCATTCGTCGAGGATTTTGGCGGATGCCCGGCAAGCCCTGCCGCGGGTCGCTGCGACTGCCCGTGCACAAGTTCGGGGTACTAAGGTACCCCCCTACTTTAGTACACCGACAGGCTGGTACGGTGTTCTGCTTGGGAAGGATTTGATCGTCTCTGGATGAGATGAGACCCCCATCTACTGTGGTGACTTGCCCTATATATAGAGGTCCTGGTCCTCTTTCGGAATATTGAGCGGGAAGGGAGCCAACAACAGCCATTTTGAAGGGGAACAACTAGTACAAGTTATCCTGACTAAAGTTGGTCTTTGACTGCCAAAGGCACTGGCAATGACGCCGTCTTGGGATCCAAGGTGACCTTCGTCCTGCCGCTCTGCTGGTCCTGGTCTCATTGCACCGAAATGGTAATATTTGCTTGAAGCCTCGGTACTTCGCGCCCGCGCTTGCCCCATTTGCACCAAAGAGGAAATGAGGACACTACGCAGGCTGGTGCCCACCTGGCGCCTGCCTGGCCTTGATCGTGATGGCTTGCGTCATGAGCACCTTGCGAGGCACCCCTTCCTTGATCTCTCTGCCTCGTCGCGAGCCTGCCTGGTGAGGCTGTCCCTGAGGAAGCCTTGCATCGTCCGCCCCGCTAGGCTTGGCCCCTCGCGAGGGTCTTGAGCTTGGGTAGATGTAGACGGGCCATAGTGGGCCTTTACTTGAGCCACGCCGCAGGCCACAGGTAGGCAAGTCTGGGGACCCCCGTTCTCAGAACACCGACAGTAGCCCCCGGGCCCAAGGCGCGCTCGGACTTGGCTTAGCAGCGAAGCGAAAGGGCAAGTGCGGAGAGCCGCGGGCCCCAACAGCCTGCGGCCGCCGCGTGGCGGTTGATTGGACATGGGCGTCTCCGCTTCCCCATGCTGCCTCGGCAACTGCCCGATTTGATGAGTCCCTACTGCATGCAAAAAGGGTCATGATTACTTGCGATCGTGGAGGCCGATGGTTGGCCTCCCTTGGGTTATAAATGTGTGTGTGGGCGGGGGGGGGGGGGGGGGCGTAGGCCCCCACTACACATCTCCCTTCCCCTGCCTGCTCCTTCTTCTTCCTTGCTCCAGTCGCCTGCCGTGTCCCATGGCACCGATGAAGAGGTTCTCGGCCGTGGAGAAGGGGAAAGCTCACTAGGAAGGGCCTGGCTTCCCGCGCCTGCACTTCAAGTTTGACGGCGACGCGACCCTCTACATGAGGGTGTTCGGAGAAGACGGCTGCCGTGTCAGGTGTTGCCCTGAAGAGGATGACGGCGACCAGGTGCTGGGACTTGGCGACGGCCGCGACGAGGACGAAGGCGAGCCCGCTGCTGGTGGCGCCCGCAGCTTGCCAAGATTCAGCGGCTCCCCCTCTAGTGACAGCTCCTCGAGCGGTGGCCGCGATCAACAACCACGCCGCCGCGCTCGCTTCGAGGGTGGTAGTGGGTCGTCCTGCCGTCGTGCCTCGGTGAAGCGCGAGGAGGAGTCTGACTGAGCTCGGGAGGGCGGTGTGAATCCCCCCTCGCGAGCCGTCGCCGGGCCCGCCGCGTTTATTTTGTTTACCTTTTTCCTACATTGAGAGAGAGAGGGAGATGTATGGAGCCCCGTGGGGGTGCGCCGGACTATTGCCCTTAATTATCATGCTATTTCTATTATTCCCATGCTGTGTTGTGGTGTTGCGGCTATGTAGTTGCGCGTAGGAACAACTTAGCTTAGGGGGTTTGCTGCAATTTCCGCCTTGTGAGGTACTTGCCTGAGGCCTCATCGGGCGTCTTAAGGTCTGCAAAATCAGTCGGGAGAATAGCTTTCGAACCTTTGCCGTGTGGTTGACCAGCCTAGGTTCGGAGTTTCGCGTCGCAATGCCCGTGGGGCATGGACTGGGAGGGTTGCTCCCGCTGCAAACTCGAGTGAGGGAGGCTCACGAAATCAGGAGAAAAAAGGCTCACGAGGGCGCCCGTGTAGCCCCCCTCGTGAAGCTAGCGAGAAGGAGAATGGGCCGAGTGAAAGCCAAAGACAGAGAACATGGGCAGGGGATGACAATCAACACTAGAAGCAACTCCAATAAAAGTTCAAATGAGGGAGAACAAGCCAACTGCGGAAAGCAAATGAAAAGCCACGTCCGGCACCTAGTCTAGTCTTTGACATCTTCTCACCAGCGCGGAGCTATGTGCTGCCATTGGGCGTGGGCGGGAGCCCCCAAGGCCCAAGGGTGGCACTCCGGAGACTCCGGGGCATGCACAGCCCCAACTCATTATTACGCGAGAGTGTCACGGGCGGCGAGCTTCACAGGCGCTGAGCCTTCTTCATAGGCACCGGGCCTTTCTTGGCGCGGCGAGCTTCACAGGCACCGAGCCTTCTTTACAGGCACCGGGCCTTACTTCACAGGCACCGGGCCTTCTTTACAGGCACTGGGCCTTAATTCAAGGGTAGAACCTCCGGAGGTGCTGAATGTTCCACGCGTTCGGGATGGGCACCCCTTCCTTGGTCTCCAAGCGCGCGGCGCCAGGTCTGGAAACATGAACAACATTGAACGGGCCCTCCCACACGGGCGAGAGCTTGTGCAGCCCTTCCCTAGAGAGCACCCACTTGAGCACGAGGTCACCTACCTCGAGAGTCCTGGGGCAGATGTTGTGGCAGTGGTACCGCCGCAGCGCCTGCTGGTACCTCGCTGCTTGTAGCGCAGCCTCCTGACGGTGTTCCATCCCCCAGCACGAGGTCCATCCCCCACATGGCGTCCTGCTGCGCTCCATCAAACACCAGGACCCGCGCGGAGTGACGCCTGATCTTGTGAGGAAGGACCGCCTCTACTCCGTAGACGAGGAAGAACGGGGTCTCGCGGGTCGACTTGGTGGCGGTAGTGCGGATGGACCATAGTACGGACTGGAGATCGTCGTATCAGCCCCTGCCGTAGGCCTCCAGCTTCTTCTTGAAGGTCCTGGTCTTGAGGCCCTTCAGGACCTCTGCGTTGGCGCGTTCACCCTAGCCGTTGCTCCGAGGGTGTGCCACCTAAGCGTAGCATATCTGCGTTGCTATCATGAAAACGCCAGCAGTGACCATAGTAGCTCTTTCTTAATCCTATTTGGATTTATATTATATCGTGCTAATCCAACATAAGCCCCTATTTTATTTACTTTTTCTATCTAATTTGTTTTCTTACCATTGTATTTCCATTGACAAAGGTCTATTGAACAAATAGAATTTGTAGATAGATGGGTCTCTTTATCCTCACTCCATATTCCATTTTTCTCCCTACACTTCGCTCAAATGATAAGGGTGTTCCTCTTGCATGTATTCTCATACAATATAATATATATATTTTTTAATAAAAATCACTAAAAATAAGGAGAATTTGGCCATCGTGATTAGGGTTGCTCATTTTTTAACTTTACTTCAGTGGAATTTAACCGGACCTGTTCGTTTTGGCATTTGATTTCGAGGTTAGCACAATATGTTTTGAAGAGATTGCTGGTGAACTACGAACCGTTGTCGGCGATGATGTGATTAGGCACTCCGAATCGGCTTACAAGGCCCTTGATGAAATTGACTGTAGAGCCAGCCGGGATGGTGCGGATAGCTTCCACCTCCGCCCACTTGGTGAACTTGTCAATGGCGACGTAGAGGTAGCGATAGCCCCCTGGCGCCCGAGGAAACGGGCCCAAGATATCCAGCCCCCAGACCACGAGCAGCCACGAGAGTGGGATGGTTTGCAGGCCCTGAGCTAGCTGATGGATCTGCTTGGCATGGCATTGACAGGCTTCACAGGCCTTCACCAGCTTGATCGCGTCGTTGAGTGCTTAGTCCAATAAAACCCGCTGCAGAACACCTTGCCGACGAGGGTCCGTGATGACGAGTGGTGTCCACATTCTCCGCCGTGAATGTCTGCCAACAACTCCTTCCTCTGTTCCCTAGAGATGCAACGTAGGGAAACACCGTTTGGCCGCTTCCGATAAAGCTCTCCATCCTGGATGCAGTAAGCCGTGGCCTGCCGGGCCACGCGTTCCGTGTCCTCTTCTTTCTCTGGCAGAGTCCCTTGCATCAGGTAATACTTGAGCTCCACCATCCAACATCCCTCCCGCGACTCCAGCGCTAGGAGCAAGCGTGCTCCTGAGGTCGGGCCACAGGCCGAAGCTCCTGAGGCAGGCGGTTGAGGGAGTTCCTCTCGAGGTTGCGCCGTGTTTGATAGGGACGGTGCTGCTGAGGGCTTGAAGAGCCGTTCCTCGAAAAGGCCAGGCTCCTGAGGTAGCCGCCTTGATGCCCTCTTGGCGATGTCATTAGCCTCCTGGTTGGTACCGCGGGGCACATGCTGCAGCTCCAGCCCCAAAAACTGCTTTTCCATCTTGCGCACCTCTGCAAGATATGCCTCCATGTGCTCGTCCTTGGGCTCATACACTTTGTTGGAGAAGTTGACGAGGAGCTGTGAGTCACCCTTGATGACGAGGCGCTTCACCCCCAGTGCGGCCGCAGCCTTTAAGCCTGCTATGAGGCCTTCGTATTCTGCTATATTGTTGGAAACCTTCTCGCCCTACTGGAAACAGAGCTGCACGATGTAAAAGAGCTTGTCCTGAGTGGGGGATATAAGCACTGTGCCAGCCCCCGCGCCATGCCGCTAGAATGCTCCATCGAAGTGCATAACCCAGCCGTCTAGTGCCTCGCTTCCTGGGGAAAGCGACCGATCTTCGCCTGCCTCGAGCCTTGGCGCCTCTGTCCACTCTGCCACAAAATCTGCAAGCGCAGCTCCTTTGACGACTCTGGTCGTGCTGAATTCCAACTGAAACGCTTGCAGCTCGATGTTCCATTCAGCAACCCTTCCAGTGGAGTTGGGACTCTTGAGCACCCTCTCCAATGGGTAGGCTGAGACGACCTTGATGGGGTGACCTTAAAAGTAGTGCCACAGCTTCCGCTAGGCCAACAATAGCGCGAGCAAGAGCTTCTAGGGCATGGGGTACCGTGCCCTTGCATCTTGTAGCACCGTGCTGACGAAATACACAGGATGCTCGACGAGGGTGGGCGCGCCGACGGAGCCCGCACCCTCCGGAGAGTTGAGCGCCTCCTGAGACGTTGGAGCCCCCGGCTCCTGACTGCTTGGTGGGGTCCCCCAGCCCTGGGGGCGTCTTCCTGCCGAGGCTGGTCCTCATCTATTGAGGCCGTGGCCCTCGCGACACATTCCTGACTTTGAGCTGCCGCGGTCGGGGTTGCGGCCGACCCGGCCTTGACCTGGCGCTCCTCTCGAACCGCCACCAGAGCTGCGCTGGCGGAGTAGGGTGTGGCGGTGAGGTAGAGCACCAGGGGCTCCTGAGGGCATGGAGCCACCATCACCAGAGGGCTGGTCAGGTACTTCTTGAGATCTTGGAATACTGCGTCAGCCTCTTGTGTCCATTCGAACGGGCCCTTCTTCTTGATCAGCTTGAAGAAGGGTAGGGCACGTTCCCCCAGCTTGGAGATGAAGCGCCCTAACGTAGTTACGCGTCCGGCGAGCTTCTGCATTTCCCTGAAGGTTTGCGGCGGACTCATGTCATCAATTGCCTTGACCTTCTGTGGGTTGGCCTCGATCCCTCTGTGGGACACGAGGAAGCCCAGAAGCTTGTCAGAGGGAACACCAAACACACACTTCTCCGGGTTGAGCTGCAGGTCCACTTCACGAAGGCTCGTGAAGGTTTCTTCCAGGTCCTATATCAGGGTCTTTGCCTCCCGAGACTTCACCACAATGTCGTGGACGTAAGCCTCAGTGTTTCTCCCGAGCTGCCGGCCCAAGGCGATATGCATCAGTCGCTGAAAGGTTGCGCCCGTGTTGCGCAACCCGAACGGCATGCAGGTGTAGTAGTACACCCCGCACAGGGTCAGGAAGGCCATCTTCTCCACGTCTTCTATCGCCATCTTGATTTGGTGATAGCCTGAGAAGGCGTCCAGGAAGCACAACAGATCGCACTCAGCGGTTGAGTTGATGATTTGGTCGATGCGGGGGAGCAAGAACGGATCTTGAGGGCAGTCCTTGTTGAGGTTAGTGAAGTCGACGCACATGCACTCCTTTCCTCCCTTCTTGGGCACAACAACAGGGTTTGCTAGCCATTCAGGGTAGCGAACCTCGCGAATGACACCTGCAGCCTCCAGCTTGCGAGTTTCTCGGACGGTGAAGGCCTGCTTCTCGGTGGACTGCCGCCTTGCTTTCTGCTTCATGGGGCGCACATTGGGGCACACATTCAGGTGATGCTCGATCACCTGCCTTGGGACCCCTGGTAGCGGCTTGGGTTCCCACGCGAACACCTCCTTGTTCGCGCGTAAGAATTTCACCATAGCCTCCTCTTGGCCGGGGTCGAGATTGGCGCCTATGGTGAAGGTGGCGCTGGAGGATCCGTCCTCATCAACTGGTACCTTCTTAGTCGCCGCCTTGTCTTGGGTGAACAACTGCTTCTTCTTGGTTGGCATAGCCCCCTTGGCCTTGGGGGTGTCGGCGCTAGTGGGCTGCGCCACTACGGCTGTCTTGAAGGCGAGCTTGAGCACCTGCAGAGCATCTTTCCTATCTCCAGCTATGGTGAGGACGCCACTGCTCCCGGGCATCTTCATGAGGTTGTAGGCCGGGTGAGTCGCCGCCATGAACTGGGCCAAGGCAGGGTAGCCGAGGATGGCATTGTACGGGAGGCCGATGTGGGCGATGTTGAACTCGACCAGCTCCGTGCGGAAGTTGTCGTGGGTGCCAAAGGTCACTGGAAGGCGGATCTGCCCCAGGGAGCCGGTGGGACTGCCTCCGATGCCCGAGAAGGGATTGCTGGGTCGGAGTCGTTCCAGCGACACATGGAGGAGGCTGAAGGCCTCCACCGAGAGCACGTTGAGGCCAGCACCACCGTCGATGAGGGTCCTGGTGACGGCCACCTGGCAGATGGTGGGCGTGCATAGCATCGGGAGCGCACCCGAGCAGGCGGTGTTGGCGGGGTGATTGTCCAAGCTGAAGGTCAAGTCGGCCTTGGGTGCCACCCAACCCGGAGGAGCTCTGTGGCGTGTGAGGGCGGCGCCGATCTGGCGGATGAGTGGCTTGACGTGGCGGCTTGAGGGTGGCGCCTGTGAGCCACCCAGGAGGGCTGCGATGACCGGGTGCGTTGGTGCAGCGTAATGGGCGAGGAAGAGGTCACGCAGCTCCTCCCAGGAGGCCACAGAAGCCGTTGGCAGGTGGAGCAGCCACATGTGCGGAACGCCGGTGAGGGCCATGGGAAACTAGTTAGCCATGACCCTGTCGTCGGCCCCGGCCTTGTGGATGGCCTCCTCATATGCCAGCAGGAAAGCTAGCGGATTCGCCGCACCGTCGTAGCACGGCGGCATCTCCGGTTTGAACTTGTTCGGCCACTGCACCCGTCGCAAGGCGGGGGCCAAGGCTTGAAGCCCCCTGGCCCCAGTGTCGGCATCGGCAACCGGAGCGGGCGGCACGTTGTCCACCATGAGAGTGAAGCGCGGTGTTGATGGAGAGCGGGTCGACGAAAGGGAGAGCTCCGGTGCACCCCTACCTGGCGCGCCAAATGTCAGATATCGGGTTCCGGCAAAACCCTTAAGGTTTGAACTATGGGGTGCGTGCGAAGATCGTCCCCCTACCGACCCACGTCCCAATGCCTCACCGTGAATCTAAGCTACACGATGAACACAAGGAACACAAGGTTTATACTAGTTCGGGCCACCGTTGTGGTGTAATACCCTACTCTAGTTTGTGGTGTGGTGGATTGCCTGAGGGGCTGGTGATGAACAATACAGCGGAAGAACATCCTCGCGAGGGGTGTTCTTGGGCTGACCCCCATCTACTGTGGTGACTAGCCCTATATATAGAGGCCCTGTTCCTCTTCCCAAATATTGAGCGGGAAGGGAGCCAAAAACGGCCATTTTGAAGGGGAACAGCTAGTACAAGTTATCCTGACTAAAGTTAGTCTTCGACTGCCAAAGGCACTGGCGATGACGCCGTCTTGGGCTCCACGGTGACCTCCGTCCTGCCGCTCTGCTGGTCCTGGTCTCATTGCACCGAAATGGTAATCTTTGCTTGATGCCTCGGTACTCCATGCCTGCGCTTGCCCCCTTTGCACCAAAGAGGAAATGAGGACTCTGCGCAGGCTGGCGCCCGCCTGGCCTTGATCGTCATGGCTTGCGTCATGAGCACCTCGCGAGGCACCCCTGCCTTGATCTCTCCGCCTCCTCGCGAGCCTGCCTTTTGAGGCCGTCCCTGAGGAAGCCTTGCATCGTCCGCCCCGCGAGGCTTGGCCCCTCGCGAGGGTCTTGAGCTTGGGTAGATGTAGACAGGCCATACTGGGCCTCTGCTTGAGTGACACCGCAGCCCGCAGGCAGGCAAGTCTGGGGACCCCCGCTCCTGGAACGCCGACATGAGGAAATTTCCGGCTGCCATTGGAGATGCTCTTATGCAGGAAATAATAGAGTGACATCCAATCCATTTGAGTTAATTGCCTATCTGATTGTCCCTCTATAAAAAGTTAATTGCATGTACAGTGTACACGTGACTTGCAGGGTGGCTACAGCTTCGTACAGAAAGTTAAAAGGAAACAAGTCCAACCTTAATATTGTATTCTAAGTACTCTATGGGTTCCACTGTCAGTACAGTAGAGAAAGAAGTATATATTAAATAAGTAATATATAATATAAATATCTAAAGTTAAAAGACAGAATTCGAACTCATGTTATCGCGTTGCAAGCATCCGACGCTAACTAGTCCAGCACATTTTTGTTGTAGACCATGTTGAAGATATATCTCCATGTCTACTCTTATACTCCATGCGTTCCTAAATATTTGTCTTTATCAGATTTCAATGGACTACCACATACGGATGTGTATGTAGACATATTTTAGAGTGTAGATTCACTCATTTTGCTCCAGATGTCTTTTTAGGAAGGGGACTGATTTCTCCTTGATTTATTTATGAGGTATCTAGATGGCACTGCACCACCAAGAAAAGAGCATCGCATCAAAATTATGGACTACTTTTTTGAGTATGCTGGTAAGGTCCGGTCATAGTCACTTGTTGAAATCTCTAAAAAGACAAATACTCCCTCCGTCCAGAAATACTTGTCATCAAAATGGATAAAAGGAAATGTATCTAGACATATTTTAGTTTTAGATACATCTCTTTTTATCCATTTTGATGACAAGTATTTTCGGACAGAGGGAGTATTTAGGTACGGAGGGAGTAGAAAACAGAGTTGGTGATGATAGTGTGCGTGCCATCCTACAATATAGACTGTCGGATTTATATCTAACAGATAGGAAAGAAACTATGTCAATTTTGCAAAAATATACCCACACCCCTCTCCACGTTCCCAAATAAGGCCTGCCCTCGTTCATTCTTTTCTCTCACAAGATAAACTACTCATACAAATGCATCTTGATGTTCCGTGCAACGCACGGGCATCTAGCTAGTTTCTTTTAAAATAGTTGCTGCGATAATTGGGTTGAAGTGATATGTTTTACGTCTGCCCCAAATGATTTTAGATTCACTAGTAGTAACAAAGAAAAGGTTGCCTTGTTAATTAACAGAAAATAGGGTGAAAACTATCACATGAGGCCGGTAAAAACAAGGCACACTCGGTTCCGCGTCATCGTCACTGCAGGTGTGCGCGCGCGAGAAGTCTACATATCGAGGGGGCTACTGAGCGAGGCACCGAGACGCAATGTTTGAGAGAGAAACCATTTGACAGGTTACGATCAGATCGAGTTGTCACCCTTCAGCTGTCATTGTTGGGGTGGGGGGGGGGGGGGAAGGCAGAGAAAGACGTATCGAGAGTGTGCGTGGTAGGCACAGAGGCACGACTAGCAAGTGTGTGTGTATGTGTGTGTGTGCACTACAAAAAAAAGACACATCCGTGACATTTTGGGCCAAACGATTTTTTTTCTGTCATACATATGACACTTCTATGACGATAATTGTGACAAAACCAGGTATCATCATAGATGTGGTGGGCTCCTACTTCTATGACAAAAAATCATGACAGAAAATGGGCTTTTCTTCCTGGGCGGGCCGGAGACGCAGCTGCATGACATTCTTTGGGCCGTCCATGACGGAAAAAACCGTGGTAGAAGCGAGGGGGAGGAAAATTTCGGGGAGTTGCTGGTTACGGTGGGCAGAGCGATGCGCGTTTCTCTCGTATGTACGCGCGTGTGTGCGAGGCATTGGCTCTAACTGAAGCCGAGCGAGGCGTTGGGCTCAAACTGAACCCGAGCGATTGCATTGCAGGCTACGCGTTACTGAACCCGAGCGATCGATCGATGGCTGTTAACTGAACCCGATGGAGCGATTCCTTCGCTACTGCTGCTAACTGAAGCCGATCGATGCTGCCTCTGGGATGAACAGTGAGCGGTGGCGTTGCCTCTGGATGAACAGGAACCCGTGGTGTGGAGGGCTGGATGAACAGTAGACGGTGGAGGGGTGGCCGTGGAGGGGTGGTTGAACAGGACCCCGTGGAGTGGAGGGCTGGATGAACAGTAGTCGGTGGAGGGCTGCCCGTGGAGGGGTGGTTGAAGAGTAGCCGGTGGAGTAGCGCGCGGTGGAGGCTGGATGAACATGAGCCTGTGGAGGCTGGAGGAGGTCGACAGTAGCCCGTGGAGGCTAGATGAACATGAGCCTGTGGAGGCTGGAGGAGGTCGACAGTAGCCCGTGGAGGCTGAGGAGGTTGACAGTGGACATGAACAGTATCCCGTGGAGTCCCGTTTTGCGGTACGCCACACCCCCCTCCCGTTTCAACCGTAGCACTCCAACACAAGTCCGTTTCGTCCGTTTTGCGATACGCCACACCCCTCCCGATGAACATGTCACGCCCAATATGCGACCCTATCCAAAAGGAACTCGAAGGTCCCACCAAGGATAGACCCGCATATTGGAACGCTTTTGCAAGGTGGATATCATTACATCAACATTACATAATAGATAGGGATACATATAAGAGGCATACAATGCCACACGAATACAACATCACCATATACAAGATCAACATCCGACTACGGATGAAACATAAACAGAAACTCAAACAATATCCACCCTGCTAGCCCAGGCTGCCGACCTGGAACCTATCCCCTGAGCGAAGAAGAAGCAGAAGAAGAACTCCAAAACAAGCAAACATCACTCTCGCGTCATGATCATCGTGTAACCTGTACCTACAACTATTGTTGTAGTAATCTGTGAGCCACGAGGACTCAGCAATCCCATTACCATGGGTATCAAGACTAGCAAAACTTAATGGGAAAGGAAGGGGTAAAGTGGTGAGGTTGCAGCAGCGACTAAGCATGATATGGTGGCTAACATACGCAAATAAGAGCGAGAAGAGAAGTAAAGGAACGGTCGTCAACTAGTAATGATCAAGAGGTGATCCTGAACACCTACTTACGTCAATCATAACACAGAAACCGTGTTCACTTCCCGGACTCCGCCGAGAAGAGACCATCACGGCTACACACGCGGTTGATGCGTTTTAATTCGGATCTGGTGTCAAGTTATCTACAACCGGACATTAACAAATTCCCATCTGCCACATAATCGCGGGCACGGCTCTCGAAAGTTTATACCCTACAGGGGTGTCCCAACTTAGCCCATGACAAGCTCTCGCGATCAACGAAGGAATAGACCTTCTCCCAGGAAGACCCGATCAGTCTCGGAATCCTGGTTTACAAGACATTTCGACAATGGTAAAACAAGACCAGCAAAGCCTCCCGCTGTGCCGACAAATCCTGATAGGAGCTGCACATATCTCGTTCTCAGGGCACACCGGATGAGCCAGACGTCGGGTTGGCATAGACCCTGGTTGCCCAGGGGGCGCCGGACATCGCTCGGTTTGGACCAGCACTTAGAGAAGCACTGGCCCGGGGGGGGGGGGGGGGGCTAAAAATAAAGATGACCCTCGGGTTGGCCGACCCAAGGGAAAGGTATAGGTGGTGGTGAGGCAAATGGTAAAACCAAGGTTGGGCCTTGCTGGACAAGTTTTATTCAAAGCGAACTGTCAGGGGGGTCCCATAAATCACCCGACCTCGTAAGGAACGCAAAATCCGGGAACATAACACTGGTATGACGGAAACTAGGGCGGCAAGAGTGGAACAAAACACTAGGCATAAGGCCGAGCCTTCCACCCTTTACCAAATATATACATGCATTAATAATATAAGAGATATTGTGATATCCCAACATAACCCTGTCCACCATGGAGCAATCTTCAACTTCACCTGCAGCTAGCAACGCTATAAGAGGGGCTGAGCAAAGCGGTAACATAGCCAAGCAACGGTTTGCTAGGAATGGTGTCAAAGGTTAGAGGTTCATGGCAATTTGGGAGGCTTGAAGAGCAAATGATAGGCAATGCAACATAGCGATAGAATGAAGCAACTAGCATAGCAATGATAGTAGTGAGATCCAGGGTAGCGGTCATCTTGCCTGAAATCCCGCGAGGAAGAAGAACGAGTCCATGAAGAAGATGAAGCCACGAAGACGAACCACACGTAGACGAACGCATCCTCACGATCGCAACGAAACGGGAACTATTGAGAAGAAGCACACAACATAGTAAACACACCACACATAGGCAAGACATGATGCACAACAAGCATGATGCATGACAAAACTAGATGAGGCTACTCATGGCAAGAGATGATGCAAACAAGAACAACACATCAAAGCAAGTTTAAATGAGGCCGGAAACAACATATAACAATTCCGGTAAGTCCTCATATGCATATTTCGAAATTGGTCCAGAACTGAATAAACCTTATGTTCAAGTTGTTAAACAGCAAGTTAAGATGCACCAAGATGATCTACACGAAATTCTAGTGAAGTTACATATAAAGTACATTAGATTCGGAGCTACGGCCTAGAAGATATGAGCAAAACAAGTTAAACATGGCATTGATGCAAAATGCATACAAACATCAAGAAAACACCTCAAAGCAAGGATGCAACATGATAATATGAAACTACATGCAAAATCAAGCAAGTTTCATATAGAGCACACTCAAAACGGAGCAACGGTTCAACACATACACTCTATACAAGTCATAACAACAATCTATCCATAACAGCAACTAGGCATCTTACAAGCATCAAAACAACATGCTACAGCACCCCAACATAAGAACAAAAGGCATGAGCATGATGTACAGGTAAAGGACAACAAAACATGAACACTGAGATATCTCCAGAAACTACTAGAACATGCTCAAAAGGACATGGAAAGATTGCAAATAATAATAGTTTCAGGCTTGGCAGAAATAACATCAGGTTGCAATGTTTAGAGCTATCAAACGACATGTTACAGGAACTTGACATGGCAAACAAAGGCATGGCATGAATCTACTAATTTCATAGATCAAAAGTCCCTTACTGACCATGAGCCAAAAAGGCACAGAAAATATGATGGCACCCATGTAAACATGGAAAGTTATATTACAGATTCATACATGGCAGGAACAACAATAAGTAGGCATGTTGGTGAGCTTGAACCACTCACCACAGAGCAATACATGGCATGGCAAGGCAACCAACAGTAATAAGGCATGTTTATGAAGCTAAACATGGCAAGATCAAGTTCATAGGGTGCATGGATCACTAGCAAACAATCATGGAAACATTGAACTTAATGTTAACAGGCTGATAGCAACATTATCAAGCAACTTTGGAGCAAGATTACAATATGCTACAGCAAGCTATAATTTCAACCAAGGGCATGAATGGATAGGGCATAACTTGTAGATTAAAACATGTTTATCGAACATCTCCAGATTATGCATAGAATGATTAGTAGAAGCATGTTAACATGGCAACAAAATATAACAGAATCTGCCTAGCAAAACAGCAACAGCAAGTACCCTACTTAACAAGCTTGATGCACTTAGCACACAACTCACAAAAATACATGGATGGCACCCCTGGAAAGATGACATATCATAGATCAAAACACATGTAGACATCAACCTCATAGGATGCACACATCAATCATGGCAAAAATGACAAATGAGCAAGTTATAACAGTTTCAGCAGATTAACATCGACATGCACTTTTCCAACAGCATTTCGGGCATCAAGATGAGCTCAAATTAAAATGATGCAATGGAATGAAATTAAGTACTCTTCGAGACGAACAATTTGACATATTACACGCACGAAACGGAGCTACAGATGCAGAGATACGGCATGATGAACATGGCATGATTTTGTTGAAAACACTCGGGACTTGGTGGATTTTCGGAGGGGGGAAAGTCAACCTCGATTTGGATCTGGATCGGGCCGTCGGGCTCGTCGGAGAGAGGCTGCCGGAGTTCTCGCCGGAGAGCGGCCGGGGAAGGTCGGAGGAGGCGGCCCCGGCCCGGATCTCGCGGGATCCGGCCGGTGGCGAGCAGCAGAAGCGGCGGGCGACGAGGCGAAGTCGGGCGGCCGGCGAGGAGGCGCTCCGGCACGGCGGAGGGAGCGCGCCGGCGGGGATGGGTCGCCGGAGGGCGGCGGGCGCGGTCGGCGCGTGCGGGACGACGACGCTGGTGCGGATCCGAGGGGGACCGCACCGGAGCTCGCCGGCTCGAGGCACGGGAGGCGCCGGATGGCGGCGGCCGGGGATGGCCGGGGCGGCGGCGCGGCTCGGGGCGACGCCGGCGGGCGAGGGCGGCGGAGGGTGCGGAGGGGAAAATGATCTAGGGTTAGACCGGGATTTTTGGAGGGGGAGGTGTTTATATAGGTAGAGGGAGCTAGGAGAGTCCAAATGAGGAGCGGTTTTCGGCCACGCGATCGTGATCGAACGACCGAGAGCATGGAGGGGAGTTGGGTGGGTTTTTGGCCACTTTGGTGGGGTGTTGGGCTGCATACAAAAGAGGCCTTTACGGTTACCCGGTTAACCGTTGCAGTATCAAACGACCTCCAAATGGCACGAAACTTGACAGGCGGTCTACCGATGCTATACCAAGGCCGCTTGGCAAGACTCGGTCCATTCCGAGAAAGTTTAATACCCACTCACAACAGGAGACAAAAGGGGGACACCGGAGGGCATAGGAGTGCCGGATTGCAAAACGGACAACGGGGAAAAGGCTCGGATGCATGAGACGAACACGTATGCGATGCAATGCAATGCACATGATGACACAATGCGAATGATGACATGATAAAATGCAACACGCAAGAAGATGACATGGCAACAACGGCGAACAACTGGCAGACACCTGGTGCAACGAATCCGGGGCGTTACAGAACAGGACCCCCGTTTTGACCATAGGAGGTCCGTTTCCTCCGTTTTGCGGTACGCCAGGCCCCTCCCGATCAACAGGACCCCGTTTCGACCGTAGGAGGTCCATTTCCTCTGTTTTGCGGTACGCCAGACCCCTCCCGATGAACAGGATCCCTTTCCGAATGTGGCCGGTCGAACACAAGGCCGTTTCCTCCGTTGTGCGGTACGCCAGGCCTCGTTTCCATCGCCTGTTCCATCCAAGCCCTCCCGATGAACATGACCATGCATTTCGTTCTGACCCAGCCGGTTGGCTCCCCATGAACACGAAGACGACGCTGTTTCTCCGTTCCGGCCCAGCCATGTAGGTATGCGCGATAGGTGTTAGAGACCCTGCCCGTATGTACATATGTGGTCGTATTTTCTTTCTTGCACCCTCGCCGCAGTACGTACGTGTACATGCTACGTGCGCGCCTCTACTACGACACGTGAGCACCTCTACATCCACCAGTATATATGTACGTACACGTTCGCGACCAGAATGACAACGCTACATACGCTTCGACCAGGTGGGTCCCAACTGTCAGGCACTTCCTTGCGTGCGATGATGTAGTTGGTGGGTCCCAGCAGTAAGGGGGGCGAATCGTTTTTTTCGGACGCACTTCCTTGCGTGCGAAGATGTAGTTGGCGGGTCCCAACAGACAGGGGGAAACGTTTTTTCGCTAAATACGGTGGCCCGTCCGATGGGTCCCCGCTGTCAGGTGGAGAAATAATTATTTTTCGCGTAATAAGGAGGCACTTCCTTGCTGCGGTCGTGGACCCAGCTGTCAGCCTCTCCACGTAGTCCGATGGAAGCCATTCCTTGACCATGTTGACCACGCCGCGCCGAGAGCACCAGGGCGGTGGCCGACGGTGAGGCCTAGGAAGGGGACGACGCGGAGCCAGGGAAGACGCGACAGTGGATGCCCATGCGTAGAGGAGTATGAGGGTTCACTCGTTCGGCTGCGGTATGAGCCTGCCGTCGCCGCAGAGTAATAGGGGGTGTGGGTGCATAGAGGGATGGCCTGGCCAGTGCTGGGAGTAGTAGGGGGCGGTGAGGCCTCTACGGCATCATAGCCGGCCACGGGTGGCAGGAGCAGGCGGCACGACCGACGCTGCTTTGGGCGGCTGGACCAAGAAGACCAGAGGTTGAAGAAGCACTACGGCCGTTGGATGGACATTGTACAGTCACTGGAGCTAGAATCGTTCATATATTGACTAAAGTTGACGAAGGCCTCTGTCCCAATCAACTTAGTAGGCCCACAAGTCAGCCTCCCACCAAGGTTGGTCCTAGCTAGCAGGGGGTATTCATTTTTTTGTGCATAATAAGGAGGCACTTCCGGTGGGTCCGAGCTGACAGCGGGGGGGGGGGGGGAGGGTGGAAAGTTTTTTCACGAAATACGGTGGCCCGTCCTGTGGGTCCCAGCAGTCAGGGGGAAATGTTTTTTTCGTGAAATACTGGTGACCCGTCCGGTGGGTCCCTGCTGTCAGGTGGAGGAATAATTATTTTCCGCGTAATAAGGAGGCACTTCCTTGCGGCTGCCGTGGACCCAGCTGTTAGCCTCTCCAGGTACAGTACTCTTCCGATGGAAGTCAGTCGTTGACCACATTGACCACGCCGCGCCGAGAGCACCACGGCGGTGGACGACGGCGAGGCCTAGGAAGGGGACGCCGGGGAGCCGGGGAAGGCGCGGCAGTGGAAGCCCGCACGGAGAGGAGTACGAGGGTTCACTGGTTTGACTGCGGTGTGAGGCTACCGTCGCCGCAGGGCCTGGCCAGTGGTGGGAATAGTAGGGGGCGGTGAGGCCTCCGCGGCAGCACAACCGGCCACGGGAGGCAGGAGCATGCAGAACGACCGGCGCTGCTTTGGGCGGCTGGAGCAAGAAGACTAGAGGTTGAAGAAGCACTACGGCCGTTGGATGGACATTGTACAGTCACTGGAGCTAGAATCGTTCATATTGACTAAAGTTGACAAAGGCCCCCATCCCAGTCAACTTAGTAGGCCCACAAGTCAGCCTCCCACCATGGTGGGTCCCAGCTAGCAAGGGGAGTATTCATTTTTTGTGCCTAATAAGGAGGCACTTCCGGTGGGTCCGAGCTGACAGCGCGGGGAACATTTTTCCGCGAAATACGCTGGCCTGTCCGGTGGGTCCCAGTAGTCAGGGGGGAAACATTTTTTTCGCGAAATAAGGTGGCCCGTCCGGTGGGTCCCTGCTGTCAGGTGGAGGAATAATTATTTTGCGCGTAATAAGGAGGCACTTCCTTGCGGCCGCCTGGACCCAGCTGTCAGCCTCTCCACGTACAGTACTCTTCCGATGGAATTCGGTCGTTGACCATGTTGACCACGCCGCGCCGAGAGCACCAGGGCGGTGGTCTGGACGACGGTGATGCCTAGGAAGGGGACGACGCGGAGCCAGGGAAGACGCAACAGTGGTAGCCCGCGCAGAGAGGAGTACGAGGGTTCACTGGTTCGGCTGCGGCGTGAGGCTGCCATTGCCGCAGAATAACAGGGGGTGTGGGCGAGTAGAGGGATACCCTGGGCCAGCGGTGGGAGTAGTAGGGGGCAGTGAGGCCTCCACGGCATCACAGCCGGCCACGAGAGGCAGGAGCACGTGGCACGACCGACGCTGCTTTGGGCGGCTCGAGCAAGAAGACCAGAGGTTGAAGAAGCACTATGGCCGTTGGATGGACATCGTACGGTCACTGGAGCTAGAATCGTTCATATTGACTAAGTTGACAAAGCCCTCCGTCCCCGTCAACTTAGTTGGCCCACAAGTCATCCTCCCACTATGGTGGGTCCCATCTAGCAGGGTGGGTATTCATTTTTTTGTGTGTAATAAGGAGGCACTTCCTTGCGTGCGAAGATATAGATGGTGGGTCCGACATGTCAGCGGGGGGAACATTTTTTTCGTGAAATACAGAGGCCCTTCCGGTGGGTCCCAGTTGTCAAGTGGAGGAATCATTATTTTGCGTGTACAGTCCATGGCCGATGGATGTCGTTCGTTGACCATGTTGACAAGGCCGCGCCGAGAGCACAATGGCGGTGGATGACGGCGAGGCCTAGGAAGGGAACGACATAGAGCCGGGGAAGACTCGGCAATGGTTGCCCACGTGGTGGGGAGTACGAGGGTTTACTGGTCCGGCTGCCGTCGCCGGAAAATAACAGGAGGTGTGGGTGAGTACAGGAATGGCCTGGCCAGCAATGAAGTAGGGTGGGGCGGTGCGGCCTGTGCGGCAGCACAGCCGACCACGGGAGACGGGAGCAGGCAGTCCCACCGGAGCTGGTTTGGGCGGCTGGAGCAAGAAGATCAGATATTGAAGAAGCAGCACGGCCGTTGGATTAACATCCAACGGTCACTGCTGCTAGAATCATTTGTGGGCTAAGTTGACAAAGCCAAAGTACACGTCAACCTAGTAGACCCACAAGTCAGCCTCCAAATCTGTCCCAAATAGCATACAACCCGAAATTTCTAGCCGAATTCAAATTAATTTTAAATCTAAATATACCTTAATTTAAATTCAATGAAATTTTACCCACACAAAAACAATGAAATTTAAAATATCAAAATCCGAAAGAAAACAATATTTGGGAACTAATTGCCTGTTTGCTGTATTTTTTCATTTTACAACCCATTTATTATTACTTATAGCCCATTTATTATTACTTATAGCCCATTTCTTATTACTTATAGCCCATTTTCTGGGCAAAATGCATCCCTCCTCGTCTTGAAAGATTTCCGGCCCAGCAGGGTGTAGAAAAGCAAGTAGGCCTATGTTGGTTATTCTGCAAAAAACAAAATAGCTGGCTAGCCATTTTTCAGAAAGGAAAAAAATAAACTGGGCTGGTCATGTGCTAAACATATGAAATAAAATCCTGGGCTAGACGGGCCACGGGTCCCGCACAACCCAGTTGATACCCTTCTCCGTCCCGAAAAAACAAAATTACTGCGTGCGCTGCTGGGTCCCTACTGTCATCCTCACCATGTACAGTCATCTCCTTATTCCTCTCGGTTGTTGACCATGTTGACAACACCGGAGGGCGGCGCCGCGGCGAGCGCGGAGGACGATGGTGAGGCCTCGGACGGGAACGAACATGAGCCGGGGAAGATCACAACCATCCGTGGGAGGCGGGAGTAGGCGGTCCCGCCGGCGCTGGTTTGGCTTTGGCGGCTCGAGGAAGAAGAGACTGAAGAAACGCGACAGACGTTGAATGTCAATCGAACGGTCAAGGTTGGCACAATCGTTTTTTGACTAAGCTGATACCAAGTAGCATACTTTTTTATATATAGGAAGAAAACTGCGAGGGAAATGCGTTCGTCTTCCGTCCTCCTCAAAGGGAACGTTCCCCACATAAGTGACTAGCACCCTTGGTTTTCAACCGAGAGGTCTTGGGTTCGAGTCTGAGGAACTCTCAATTTTGTCCTCCTTCCTCGCAAAAAAAGGGAAAGAAAATCAAAGACTTGGGAAGGCGTACAGAACAAGCTAGTGTACCAGTAAAGAGACGTTGCTGAGTTTTAGAAAAAAGAAAGACGTGCTCCTGTAGCTGGTTCGAATCCAAACCTAGACTATGACTATATATGGTGCTATGCTACTCTGCAAGTAATGAAACTAACATATCCAACGTTCGCTTCTCCTCTTCTCTACTTACTCTGCCTAGCATCAGAAGCTCTGGCCGCAACAACCATGTCCGCTGGCTGCTCGTCCACCTGCTCTTCAGCAGGCAACAACCAGATATGCGCCAAGTCGCCACCCGTACCATCACCTGTGGGTCTCATCAAACCCCCGCCGGCATGCGCACCGCAGTCGATTGCTCATCGCAACCCACTGCCATTGGTGTGGTGCCACTGCTCCAAATCACGCAGAGTCATCCGTCGCGTCTCAACCACAATCTACAACCCTGGCCGAGTCTTCTTCAAATGCCCGAATCATGGGGTAATAATATGTTTAAGTGTTGTTCTGCTGCTTTCAGTTGCTGATTTTTTTTAATAATTTGGTTGATAATCTTCCAATTTGATTCGTGCAGAAAAGGGAAGATTCGTGTGATTTGTATTTCTGGGAAGTTGCTGATGTGGGGGAATGCAACTACGCTGATTATTTGGTTAGCCGAGGAATCCCAATACCAGCAGGTTGGGGTGTTGGACAAGTAACTGAAGGAACGATAGAAGAGGAAGATGCAGAGTAGAAGGTTAAAGATGCAGTTCCTCTGATCATGGCCAAGCAACAGCTGCTGAACAGCCTTGACAACAATGAGGAGATGAAAGAGCTTGTGAAGATAATGGGCAAAATCGATGTGCTCTGTAGGATGATTGTCTCTTTATTTGCAGTGTATGTAGCACTCGTGATGTATCCAGTGGCTACGACATGAGCACTTTGCTGAAACTAGTAATGAATGAAACCTGTGTAGCAGGTTGGGCGTAGTGTTGTGAACATCTAATGATTTCTATTAACGGAAATCAGGGGGTATCCCCTTTTGCTCATATAAATAAATAGATAGCAGAGGCCCTGTCGGGTCAGCTTTATTCTCATTCAAAGACGTCGAGCAAATTGTAGTCCAACAGCAAACTATGTCATCAAATTCAAGTTTCACAGCCAAATATGAGTACAACTAAACAACAATGTCATCATGTTTTAGTTGTCATACAATCACCAAACACAAATCAGCATACATAACAAGTGATGTTCTCACAGCAAAATACTAAACAACATGTTCATGAGGTTTCAGTTGTCATAGCAAACACAATTTCACATAGTAGATAAAAAAACGTCTTCTGACAGGCAAATACGACAAAAGCAATGTAATCATCATCCGCAGCAGTAGCGTCAACATCTTCGCCATGTGTATCAGTCTGAATCGTAATTCCCCACGGTGTCATCTTCTTCTTCGTCCTCAACGTCCTCTAACGTTGGCTTCTTCTTGATCAACTCTTGTATGTCCACAGCACGACAGGCAATCTTTTCGCCGGCGTCGTTGACGTGATGGTTCTCAAAGATATTAGGAACATCTGTGTTATCTTGTACATCAGGAGCAGTGTAAGCATCATCTTTTTGTGCAACTTCATTAAACGAATTCCTCTGCTCAAACCTTTGCAATACTCTCCAGTCATCGCTACGTGCAAATGTGTCTTCCAAGAAAAACATCTGTGTTGCTTGATTTGCCAAAATAAAAGGCTCGTTGGTCTGGTATGCCGCCTTGACATTGATCGATTTGAAATAATCATCAGCTCTGGGTTTTGCGATCCTGGAAAATAGGTTATACCAACGACAGCACAACAGAACCACACACCGATGATCCTCAAAACTGGAGATATACTACAACTGAACAATGCCTGTTATGTTAGCATACATTTCAGTTGTCTCTTTGTCATACGTATCCGTGCTCATGATGGCACTGTTTTGTGTCTTCCTGCCTTCGTCTCGTGCAAGGGTGTTGTAGCGCACATCTCCAACAACGCAAGATTCATAATGTCTTACCCGAGTATCAGGACCCATTGCTAGTGAGTAAAGGGCATCATCAACTGCCTGCCCATCCTCCCGCATCTTCTTAACCTATGGTTAGAAAATAGACAAGCTGATCATCTTATGTACTCAATATATTAAAAAAAACTGACAGTGCACTTCAAAAGCTTACATGGTTCTTGAACCATTTCGCAAATCCTGCCATAACCAGTTTGTCAATGTTTCTTGGATTTTGCGGTAATAACTCCTCTTTGTACATGTTGCACAACATAGTGATCGCGTCAAACATCTAAATATATAATAATGTGCTGCAAGTTTAGTAGATTACGATGTATAAGCTGCAGTACTGCACTTACTTGATATAAGGTAGTATCTCAGGACAGTTATTCAACACATACCAAACCATTTTCTCCAAATATTTAGGTTTGTCCTCTTGTCGACTCTTCCCTGTAACTCGAACATAATAATCAAAAACATTGAGCCCGAGATTGTCTTCACCCACCTCTTTGCTAAGCTGATCAGCTGTTTCAATGTAGTTTGAGCAGAATGTCAACGCTTCTGTAGCAATGTAGGCCTCTGCAATGGAACCCTCGGGTCTAGCTCTGTTCCTAACATAGCCCTTGAAAGTGCCTAGCCGCCTTTCAATAGGGTACATCCAGCCATACTGTACTAGACCTCTAAGTAGTGCCTCATCAGGTAGATGAACAGCCAAATGCACCATCACATAAAAGAAGGCTGGAGGATATATCTTCTCAAGGTCGCATAGGATAGTTGGTATCTTGTCTCGAAGACGCTCCAAAGCATCTATCCTGATATTTCTATTGCATAGAGTTCCCTGAAGAATTGTCCCAACTCTGCAACTGCTCTGTATAAGTCAGGGCGGCCCAATCCTCTAAGGGTAACAGGTAAAACCCTTTGAAGTAGGACGTGGCAGTCATGAGTTTTCAACCCTTGTACCTTGTTTCCATCTGCACTAACTCTCCTTTCAGGGTTGGAAGCAAATCCATGTGGGAATCTCACACGTGACAGGATCTCGCATAATTCTTTTCTTTTTACCTTGTCCAAGACGTACACAGCTGGTGCCATATCCCGTGGTTTACCTTCATCTTGCACCTGCAAATCCTTTCTGATACCTAGGTGTGTCAAATCAATCCTAGATTTTAAGGTATCTTTCATCTTGCCTTCAATGATAAGAAGTGTGCCGATAATGCTGTTACATATATTTTTCTCGATGTGCATCACATCAAGATTATGCCGCAGATCCAAATCTTTCCAATACTCCAAGTCCCACAAAGTGGACCTGCGAGTAAACAATAATCTCTCTTCTACTGTGCCATGATTCCTTTTCCTACTACCATTACCAGGATGGTTTCCTGGTGTAATATGCCTGACCTTCTCTAATTCCACTTGCAACTCATCGGCGGTGAGCCTCTTTGGCGCATCACGGTTTTCATGCTTTGCATTGAACACATGTCTTCGGTATTTTCTAGGATGCGGCTTGTCCTTGGCAAGGAAATGGCGGTGTCCAATGTAACAGATCTTGCAAAGTATTGCGTATGACAGCGGATTCCTGTCACAGCAAACACATGCATTGTAACCATGTGTCGTTCGCCCTGACATAGTGCCCAAAGCCGGATAATCATGGATGCACCAAATTACAACAGAACGCAGAAAGAAATCAGCTGGTGGGCTGCTATATAGGTCTCGAGTGAGAACACCCTTCCATAGCTGTTGAAGTTCCTCCACAGGAGGCTCCATGAACAAATCAAAATCCTTTCCAGGACTTTTTGGACCTGGGATGAGCAAGGCCATCATGTAGTTTGATTCTTTGGTGCAGACATTTAGAGGCATGTTGTAAGGGATAACAAGCACTGGCCACATGCTATATGTGGCGCTTTGGTGGCCAAATGGGTTAAATCCATCTGAAGCTAAGCCAAGTCTAATGTTTCTCGGGTCAGCAGCAAACTCTTTGTGTTGATCATTGAAGCTTTTCCACTCACTACCATGAGATGGATGGCTCATTACATTCTGACCTTTGTACTCCTGGCTCCTAGAATGCCACAGTACATCCTCTCTTGTTTCAGCATCATGAAACAACCTCTGCAATCTTGGTGTAATTGGAACATGTCTCAGAACATTATGAGGAACCCTCTTCACATCATCGCCATCTTTCCATCTTGATGATTTGCATTTCGGGCATTCACTTAAGTTGGCATAATCCTTCCGGAACAGAACACAATTATTCTTACAAACATGGATCATATCATATCCAATTCCAACTGCATGAAGGAAATTCTTCATTTTACGGTAGGTGTGTGGCAGCTCAGACGGATCTGGGAAAGATTTGCGGAAAGCAGCCAACATCGCATTGAATGATTTGTTGGTCATCCGCTCAGATGTCTTCACCTGAAGAAAGGTGACCATAGCTGAGAATACTGGCAGCTTATTTCCTGGGGTGACAACAACGTTGCATTGTTCCAACATGCGGGCCCACCGTTTTTCTTCTGTAGGTGAAAGTTCACGAAATGCACGAGCATTTCGTAGCATTGTTTCAATGTTGGTCAAACTCACTGGCTCCGCCACCACCACCTCCTCCTCTTCTTCCACCTGAGCATCAGGCAGATCAAGATGGTGATCTGTTGCTTCCACGTAGTCAATAACATTGACGTTCACAGCTTCACCATGATGAACCCACCTAGTATATGTGACCGACATCCCATACAAGTGTAGATGATTTTGCACAGTTGACTGGGTCTTGTAACTGAATTCATACAACTGCTACACGGGCAGAGCACATCTGATTTCGGACCACCGTACTCAGCTCTGATAAAGTTCATGAAGTTTTCAAACCCCCTCGACATATGCAGCGGAGAATCTTCGAGAAGAATTTATCCAGGTCATGTCCATCTGTTAGACATACAAATTAGTTCTTCTACTAGATATTACAGGAAAAACATATATGCTTTTTTATGAAGTCCAGAAAAAAAATACCTAGGTTGATGTCTAAAGCTATGGCAAGATATTTGGACGAGCAGATCTAAGTAACAAAATATATGTAAAGCTAATTCAGCAAACAGATTTGAGTGCTAAATTATGGCAGGCTGTTTCAGCAGTCAATGAGCCCGAGCACACAACCATCGAACTATCGAAGGCCATCGCAACAACAAAGATCGAGTATAAAACGGTGTAGAGCTATTTCACCTAACAGATTGACTACTAGACCATGGCAATCTACGTCACAATAAATATATGGCAGGATATTTTAGCAACTAATCGGCCTTGGCATGCCATCTCAGCTAAGCAGATTGAGTGTAGAACAGGGCAAGGAAGCTTCTTAAGAAGAGCATATTGACAGTAAACTACTTCGGCAAACAGTGAGATTAACAGCGTCTATCAGCTAACATTCAGCGCTACACCGACATGAATGGGGCCTCAGTCTAGAATGCGCGTACCGTGGGAGAAGCTGACCGCCTTGCGTCTCCACACGAACGTCGCCAGCGGTGGCGGCGCTGACCGCCGTGCGCCTCCACAAGAACGTAGTCAGAGGTGGCGGCGCGGCTATAGGACGGCAGTCTATGAGAGCATACTGTGGGAGTGAGAGGATCGCCGTGCGTCCCCTTGACGAACCGCGGCGCCGACGTATCGGCGCGGCGGGGAGGGTGGCTTTGGCGGAGCGAATGGAGTGGAGGAGGGACGGGGGGGAGGGGGGTTTGGGGAATATTTGGCCGAAGGGTGGTTGAATCGAATTTGGGGGGAATTTTTGTGTGTGTGTGTGGGGGGGGGGGGGGGGAGGATTTTCGCACGGTGGGCGGGGGGAGTTTGGCGCATGGTCGGTTTCTCCAAGTGCAGTCCCACGTGTCAGTGAAGAGGCAAGCCGAAGCGCGTTTCGTTTGTGTGAGCCGTGTGCAGGACCGAACGTGTGTGGGGTGCAATGTGACCGCGACAGGGGTGCTGTGAGTGTACCGCCTTTGTTCCTTTTAAACTAGGAGCTTCGCCCCCTCAAAAAAAATGTTGCTTCGTGCGAGCCATCGATACTACTACTAGTAATCTGGTAATCCCGACTAAAATGGTGCGGCCGGGTGTTTTCCCGCGCGATATGCTAGGAGGTTGGCTTAGTTGGGTTTTTTTAGATTTTTCTCGGTTCAATAAAAAGCAGAGTTGGTGATGATGGTGTGCCTGTCATCCTGCAATATAGGTCGTTCGATCTATATCTAACGGATAGGAAGGAAACTATGACAATTTACCCGCACTCCTCTCCACATTTGCAAATAAGGCTTTCCCTCGTTCATCCTTTTCTCCTGCAAGATCTTGATCTTCCGTGCACTAGTACTCCTACAATATGTATATTATTGTGAAAGTTCATATACACCGGCCGAGATTAATGCAAACACAACAGATTTTCATTACATTTCGAACTTTTATAAGACAGAAAAATAAAAGAAACCCGACCCTATTCTACGGCGGCGACCGACATCCTCCATCTGCGATCTCTATGTACGGGGGCGGGGTTCAAGACCCGTGAAGTGAAGGTGCGGTCTCCGGCGAGGAAGAGTAGAACACGGGATACAGACCGGCCAATTGGCACACCATGCCCTGCCGCCTCCCATGCCCTACTCATCCTCGGAGGATTCCCCGACCTCGGTGGTGCCGGACGTTGGACGGCGGCAAGTAGGACGCGGGGCTGACGGTGCTCCCGTTGTCGGCCGCCAGCGTGGCCACCGCTTGTGCGGTCGCGTCCGTGTCCGGCTACGCCGCTATTGCGTCGCGAGTGGCGACTTGAGCGAGTGCGGCGACCTCAAGCTTCATCCCCGAAGACAAGCTATCCTGCAGAGCGTTCGCACTTGCGGTCATGGCGGATGTGGTGTCAGGTAGGAGGACGATGCGCTATGGTGTGGAGGTTAGCTGGGCGTTGCCACTTTATGTAGCGCATTTCGGTGAGGCCAAGCATCCGGGTGCGTCATTAAGTCACCGGAGTTGGTTCCTCGGGCACCGAGCCTCTTAACGACGACATACGTATGGACGGCATGAATGCGCGTAGCTGGCGCCGGCTGGGAACGCACCGCGCGACGGCGCGAGGGACGAGGGTTTTGGTGTGCCAGGGTAGTAGCTGTGGTTGTGGCAACGTTGGAGATGCCCTTTGCTCAAATGTGATCCCCGCATGTCATTGAAAAAGCAAGACGACCCGGCATGGTCTCAGATCTAGAGGATGCTGTTGGCCGCGCTACACCACTCCGCGGACGCATCACGGCGCCCCGTGCATCCTCGACGAGCCGGGTGTTGGGGTGTGTTTGGATTGTGGCCAAAGTGCACCTTACCAAAATTTTGGTCATGACCCCAAGATTTGTCTTTGTTTGGATGGTTGCCATTTCTTTGGCATGCCAATGAACTCTAGGCAACTCTAGTTCATTTTTCTTGCCAATGTCGGCCAAATCATGGGCAACCAATACCTCAACCAAAATTTTGGCTACCCAATGCTTTGATGGGGCAACCTTGGCACAAACCAAACATACCGTTGGTCGTGCCACAGCACAAACGCCACCCTCGGCACACTGAAACCGACTGTGTCTATCGACGATATGAGCGTGTCGCTCACCGCGGTCACCGTGTCCAGAGGCGGTGCTGGAGCTGCGCCCCATTGTTGGCCCCAAAGACCCACATGAACGGTTTTCGGTGGCGAGAGGTCGTGGGCCAGCTCCTCCATTGGACTAGTCCGCGCTACATCGTCCCGACGGGTGTGCCCCACATGTCGGTTTCCTTGTTTTCCCGGCCATATTCGAGCGTTAGTGCTCCACGTTGCGCATTAGGCCTTTCAGTATGTAGGCCAAGCGAGACAACTTATTGTTTATTTGAGCCGTTCAAGTGTAATCATGTGGCATTTGCTTATTTCTCATTCCTCTCCAACCCTCTTCTCCATTGATCATGTCTCCCTCCAGTCGAGTCCATCCTCCCGCATGCCTCATTTGAACATTCCGCTGAGTATCATTCACATGTACCCACCCTAGTCTTCTTTCAATAGATCTCCGGACCCCAAGATGAAATCGAGAGGGAACGAGTGGGGGCACGTGATACCTAAGGCGGATTCAAAATTTTGAACCGGTGATCATAGCATCCGCAAATCATATATAAAGGGTATTCAATGTTCGTTTCATTTTTGAACGTACAATATACTCCCTCCTATCCTTTCTATCTTACATATAAGTTTTATGTGTAGTCAAAGTATCTCTACTATGATAAAAAAGGTATCAACATTCAACAACGCTCAATCAATATTGTTAGATTCGTACGTACTCCTAGATTTGTACTCGAGATGGTTTCCAATTTGACTATTGACAAGATTAATAGTACTCCTTTCACATAGGTGAGTAAGTCATCTTAGGCTGTGCACCGTGACCAAGGAGGAGGGGAAAATGAGAGACATTAATATTTATTTGCTAATTAATAGTATTGCATGCAATGAACTAACCACTACATGTCATGTTTGATAGTCTTAGGTCATTAAAAGCATGCACACCCTCATCTCTTATTGGTTCATATGTCAAGAAACAAGAAACGAGGTAGAAGTTAATGCACCGCGCCTACATGTTTTGGGATTATTTGGTTTTCATAAGATGACTTACACACCTAGACGGAGGGAGTACATGAGATGTATAATGTGAAAATTATATCATTGGAAACTCCTTTCACATACGAAATTGACCATATGCTTTGTGTAAGTTGCATGTCATATATTATTACTCTAACATTTGGTCAAAGTTAGCCTCGAAAAATGCATTAGACCCTGTATGGTTTGTGTAAGTTGCATGTCATATATTATTACTCTAACATTTGTGTAAGTTGCATGTCATATATTATTACACTAACATTTGGTCAAAGTAGTATAATGGAAGTGGATCCTCTGACGTAGGTATCCCTGCCTTACCCTCCCTTTCGATCACTTACTGGCCGACCCCATGCTTGCTAGGCCTCGCATGTCAGTTACTCAATGGGTTCGGCCACGTCAGGGGATCCTCATCCGTAGTATACTCCCTCTGTTTTTATTTACTCCGCATAAAACGGAGGGAGTAGTGGTATAATAAATGACGCGGGCGGGGGAGGGGGAGGGACGTCGGTTTGCTCTCAACTGCTGTCCCACAAGCGAGCGAAAATGCAAGACGAAGCGCGTTCCATTCGGTGAGCAACATGGAGGGTCCAGCGTGCCGGGCTGCAACATGAACGCGACAAGAGCGATGTACAGTCAAAACCGATTGATCGGTCGTCACCGGAATCACTATTCACACCAGAACCTTCGCTGCTCGGCCTACGCCAGCCACTGCCCTAAAACCACACCAAATCTCCAGCCCATTCCCCCACCTTTCGATCCCCTAGCCCGCATCAAGCGTCCCCTAGTTCGCCGGAAAGACATGGTGCGCCGCAAGATCACTTACTACAAGATGCTGACGCTGGAGCGCCGTGCAAAAATCGTGGCGGCGGTCGGCGCCACAGACCTCCGTTCCCAAGCTCACTTTGCGGCGCGCCAATCCCCGAGTTCTCTGGAGCCAGGATACGAGGAGGAGGAAGCCGATCCAATGTTCACTGTGGATGTCGCGGTGCAGAAGGCCCCTGATGGGTATGAGACGATGGACGTCGACTTCGTGCCGGCGTCCGAGTCCCCCATGGTGCAGGCGGACCAGCGGTTCAACATGGCGATACTAAAGGAGGACCGGGAGGCAGAGGCTCAACTCGACGCAGAGCGCGTGCATGCCATTGCCAGTGAGGCTCTCCTGCAGGCGGAACCGGATGTCGTGGACGTGAACCGGGCGGCGGAGGCTCAACCTGAGGCGGAGTGCGCGGATGCCGCTGCCATCGAGGCCCTCATGCAGGCGGAACCAGACGTCCTGGACATGAACCGGGCGACAGAGGCTCGACTCGACACAGAGGGCGCGGATGCCGCTCTCATCGACGCCCTCCTGTGGGCGGAACCGGAAGTCCTGGACTTGAACCGGGCGGCAGAGGCTCGACTCGATGCGGAGGGCGCGGATGCCGCTCTCATCGACGCCCTCCTGCAGGCGGAACCGGAAGTCCTGGACTTGAACCGGGCGGCGGAGGCTCGACTCGACGTAGAGCACGCGGATGCTGCTACCATCGAGGCCCTCCTGCAGGCGGAACTGGACGTCCTCGACTTGAACCAGGCTGTGCTCTCGTCCATGCAGAGCGCTCGCACGCTCCGCTTGAACGAGTAGCTGGAGCCGAGGACAACCACGGTGCAGAGACACACGTCGGCAGCGACGGCTGGTTCGCACCGGCAGCCAAAGACGACGAGGCCGTCTCTTTCCGCGAGCAGTGATAGTTTTTCTTTATGTTGTTGTTTTTGTTATTATGGATCTTTTGCTGTGTAAAAACATACTATTTGTTATGCAAGTCGCGTGAGTCTACCATTTCAGGCGGTTGGATGAATATCCTACGTCTCCTAACCCTTCTTTCCTTCTTCCTCACCTCTTCTTCTTCCCCAACAGACCACCGCACGGGCCGTACGGATACTCCGGTTGGATAAACATACTCTATGAATGAAAATTATGTGTCAGCGATAGGATGACTGAGTTTGGTTTGTTCACATGCGACAACACGTGTCAGTGAGGGTGCATTCCCTTGGTTGGGTTTGCGGCGTGCAGGAGCGAAGTGTGAGGGTGCGGTGCGACCGCGGCGTGCAGGAGCAACCGTGTGAGGGTGCGGTGCGACCGCGACAGCCGTGCGCAAGTGTACCTCCTTCTCATTTTGAAAACTTTAGGCAAGCTTGGCAAAAATGTGTGGCGAAGTTTGGCAATGCAAGGCCTAGACCCAAACAGGATAAGTACGTACTACCTCTGTCCGGGTTTATTGGTCCCCATTGTATTTCGTGCCAAATTTTGACCATAGATTAAACTAAGAAAATGATCACACATGTCACCAAGCATTATATTTTTCAAAACTATGTTCAAATATGAATCCAATGAGATAATTTTTCTTGACATGCATTAACATTTTGTTTGTTAAATCTTTAGTCAAAATTTGGCACAAACTATAAAAGGGACCTATAAACCAGGATGGAGGTAGTACATACTAGGAGTACTAGTGTTAAAAAAGAAAGGCGGGGTTTTCCTTCGATACAAATCCTTGTTTCACGTGTCAATTAATGCGTAATTTTTTCTCGAAAGACCAAAGAGCTAACCATCTCACTCTTCACCACTTGATTAATGCAGCGCCATGCAAACGAACCTTCTCACTTCCGCATGCATGCAGGGGATATTAATGTCCTTGGTTGATAACCTCATAATTTTGCCTCGATTAGTGTTAGTGGCCCTTTGCAAATTGTAATTTTGATATACTGGCCTTGTGTACAAATAAATGGAGGTAGTAACTATATTTGAATTCCTTGCCCATTGCAGTGACGTCGACGACTTTCTTTTTTTGTGGTTTGGCGAAGTGCGTTCGACGGAGAACACCATTGAGGGAGACCACGGTAAGTCGTTCGCAAGTGCCGCCTGAAAGCCGAGACAACCGCCTTAACTAGTACTACTACTAGGAGTACTAGTGCGGTGAGATGGTTTCTCGAAGAAGACGATGGAGAAGCGGAGTCAGCAAAGAGTGAAATGATAGTTGCTTCGTCCGTGCTTTGTGATTTGATGCCTCACTGCTTTGTGATTTGTGATAGAAGGTACAGGGGAGTAGACTCTGTTCTCTATACTGTACTACTCCTACATGCGTCCAAGCATGGGAGAAAGAGGAGAGACGTTGCATTTTTCTATCCCTTCAATCAATCAATCAGGGAGCTTCGGTTCCATCTTTTTGGCTTTGGCAACGCCGTCCACAATGGTTCCCACGATGCCAAAAGCTATTTTCACATTTGGCTACACATTGTGGATTCCCTTAACCGTACCACTTGGTTTTGCTCCCGTGTGCTATCTATACAAATCTCAATTATATTGATCTAAAAAATTATAGAATCAAAGATTAGTAAAAAGGAGGTGATTTTGCCGCGCGGATGGCGGGGGAGGTTTCTTATTTTCGGAGGACGTTGTCCTGGCAGTTTGCTAACATGCAGTCCCACATGTCAGTGCTTTACCAAGTTGATCCGCGTCCCACATGAGGCAGAACAACAACAAAAGCAACACATGGTTAAGTTGAAGAAGATGAGGGAGAAGCGACCAAGCTGATCCACGTCCCACATGAGGCAGAACAACAGCAGAAGCAACATGTGGTTAAGTTGAAGAAGATGAGGGAGAAGCGGATTCAGCAACGAGTGAAATGATGGCTGCTTCCTCCAACTTCTTTTTTAGCATTATTACTTCGTCCCTCCAACTTAACTGCGGGAAAGGTGCAGCTTTGTGATTTGACGCCTCATTGCTCATTACTACGCCGGCGCCATGACTGGGGTGCTTCACCCCGGCTGCTCTGCACTGTATTCCGGTATGGCACGTGGACCCGGTAGCTTGATGTCCCACATGTCAGCGAAAGGGACTAGAAGATTTATGAAAGCAAGCGCTCCACTCTTATGACGGAGGAGTAGATGACACGACGGCCCAGTGAACTGTCACTTGTACTGTATAGTACTATAGTTTTGCTATTTCGCACGATCCATCGATACAAACCCGATTTAACAGGAAAGGGCGGGATTTTTCCTGCGCGGTAGATGATACTGGCCATACATTTCAAAGGCAATTTTAATGTATGCAAACTGAATAATTATAAGTAACAATATGATATCTAGTAAAACTAAAAATACATACGATTTATTGTGTTAGAGTGTAGTAGTAGTGTTGTATTGCATAGTTGTTAGATGTAACATGCGAGAACATGTAGAGACGTAGTTTTGGAGGGCCTACAGAGAGAAAAGCGTAGTACGGTCACCGAACTTCAGAATAAGCTGATTACGGTCACTATATACGTTTTGCGGTGATTATCCGGTCACTTGCTCACAGTTCAGCATCGGATTGCACTCTGTTGACCGGCCAAATAGTCTGCATGGCGCCATGTTGACTAGCTAAATTGACCATGTTCCTTGTGGGTCCCACTGTGAGTTCGCATAGGGAAAAGGTCAGATAAACACAAATTTACGCAGGCGCGACAAGGCTCCAACCCGTGCACGAGAATCACCTGGTTGTGTATGTGTCTGTCAGGGCCTGATGTGTGCGCATGCACGTGTAGGTTGAGCACTTGAGCGTGAGAGTGTGTGTTGGTCGTGTGGTGTACTGGTGTGTGCATGCATGCATGCGTGCATGCGTGTGAGTGTTGCGTGCGTGCGTGGCTGCGTGTGTACGTGTGAGTGTTGCGTGCGTGCGTGGGTGCATGTGTTTGTGTGAGTGTTCCGTGGATGGAGTTCGTGTGCATGCGTGCATGTGTGTATAATCACCACACCAGCTCATGTGTGTTAAAACAGACAGCTCAGCATACCAATACAAGACCACCTTGTCCGCTGTGCCCGCGGTCATGACTTCGCACTACCGTAAAAATATTTTTTTGTCATTTGTTTTCATTCTTACTAGCAAGATGTCCGTGCATTGCACGTAACATCAAGATGCATTTGTATGACTTGTTTATCTTGTGAGAAAAGGATGAACGAGGAAAGGCCTTATTTGCAAATGTGGAGAGGTGTGTGGGTACCTTTTTGCAAAACTGCCATAGTTTCTTTCCTATCCGTCAGATATAAATCGGACGGCCTACATTGCAGGATGGCAGGCACACCATCATCACCAACTCTGTTTTTTATAAGAGTGTATTTTATGTATTTTATAATAGTGTAGATGTAGAGTAGATACAAGTCGACAGGTGGGCACGATGTTAGTGAGATAATGTGATGCAACACTAGATCAGGTGCCACGTGGAGCGTTCAACTGGTCAACTAGTCATGTCACGAGCAAATACAAAGTTGTACGGTGAGCCCGTGACTGTATAATAACCACTAAACGTAAACGGTGATCGTAATGAGTGGATTATGAAGTCCAATGTATGTATCGTGCTTTCACTTCAAATACAATGATCGTCATTGCATATATCGCAAGAGAAAGATGAAACACGCGTGAATTTTCCCGGGGCTTACTTTTAGAGGACATGGAGATAGTTTTGTGTGCATACGTGAAAGGGGCGCACGGGGGGGGGGGGGGTATGCGATGGAGAGAGAGGTGCTCTTTGTTTCTCTTTATTATGACTAACTTTGTATATAGTATAAAAATATACAAATTCACAGTGCGGAATATCATTGTGGGCACAATGCAATGCAAATTAGCGTTTGTACTCCTCCATATAACTTTGTAATGTTGTATATATGTAGAGACTCTAAAATAATTTTTTGGCCACACTTTATTCAAAAGGAATGTTGTATGCGAAATAAACGTGAAGAGAGGGCTTTTTAGATCAATGGGGTACGTGATGTAACATGTGTGAATGTGTAGTTGATGCATTTGGCGGGGCCTAGAGAGGTATGTGTGTGTATTACGTATTCGAGAGAGGCATGGATAGAGGGGCCGACGCGGGGGGGGGGGGGAGAGATAGCACGAGAAATGAGGGTGGTCTAGAGAGAGATGAATATGACGTCACGACAAGAGATTCCATTCCCTTGAGTGTGTATATGCAAGGGGGGAAGGAATAGAGGCACCAGGAGAATTTTTCTGTGTGTGTGGTGTTTGTGCTAGTATGTGTGGGTGTGAGAAGATAATGAGACGTGGGGGCAGAGGGTGTGTCACTGCGTGAGGTCCGGTGGGTCGAGGTGAGGCTATTTGTTCGGTTCCGTCCTGCGCCACATTGGTCGGCCCATGACACATTTAGGAAGACCCATGGATGACTAGTCGTACAAGACAAAGATAGCAGAATTGTGAAGGAGTCTGTGTCCACTGACAAAGCCGGCTAGGATTTGTAACCTTAGGTTCTGGACTAAGGTAACCCCTTTATCTCTGATATTACTATTCATCCAACCTAACTTTAAGGGGCATCCTACAGAATGCTCTGCTAGAATCATACTCCTCGATGAGGAAGAGAGGTGTGAGATAATGCGTGAGAGACAGGCGTAAAGATAATGTGCGTACATGAGACACGTAGGCAGGTCCATGTATATAGAAAGGGTCGATGAGGATTGTGCTGTGTATGTTTGCGAGAGGAATAGTGCTTGTGATAAAGGTTAGGGAAAACGGTTGTAAATGGTTACGAGAGGGAGGGAGGGTTATATCTAGAGAATGTGTGCAAGAAAGACACCTCGGGAGAGAGTGTGTGAGCATATGTGAGAGACCACCGATGGAGAGTGAAACTACACATAAAAGACTGCTCTACACATTGATTAAAGATATAAATTGTATCCAAATATTAGGATGGGATCATGATATTTGCAATTCGCGTAAGGAGCGGTCATTGATCCATCAGACATCTAGATTCTATCGAATTTGAGCATGTCTATGTTATTATTCGACACAATTGATCCACATAGTTAGTATTTTGAACTCCAGACAATGCATCGCTTTAGCAATCGAATATAAACGTGAGTATAGTTCATGTTGTGTGTGTAAAGCACATTATACGTACGAAAGTTACACAATGGACATTTAAAAATAGCTACCTATGAACTAGTATACATTTGAATTCAACCTAAGGTGGTCTAAAAAATCGAATTCAACATGAAGTCCATTCAATTATTTGAATTTGATATCATGGCATTTCTAAACCATACCTAAACTATGGGGGTACCAATCTTTGCTCTTATTTTGTACATAATAGCTTATGTAGTCGTCTACAAAATAGATTCAAATTTAGCTCCTCCATTCCAAAATAATCGTAGTTATAGGATTTTCAAGTGTCAAAATTCAAAAGGAAGCGGATAATTTAATGAGGTTTTCAAACATACAAGGTCAAATATAATGTTGTCTATTTAGGTCAATCCTCATAGTTCAAGAGTACTCTAAACGTGAATGCTTGTGTTTCAAAATTTCGAACGAAGCGCCAAAAGAGCCTCTACTCGCCCGAAACCGCGTGAGACCAATGTTTGGTAGTACAAGGAAATTACTTTTCTAATAACTCCGACCTTCAAAACCTACTGGCCCGACGTCCAAAGGTCTAAACCGGGGTAGGTTTGTAGCTTCATCTAGACACCACGCAACCGCCTCCGAAAAACATTCATACACAATGGCCGCCTAAGCACACATGCGCGCGACCGAAATCGCTCCCGCCCACTATTTGGGACACCTGGGATTACCATCCTACCCCCGACCCGCAGTAGGTCCAAAATTTAAGAGGGGGCCAAAGTTTGTACTTTCCCCAAATTTCAAACAAGCGCGTCCCATCTTCTGTTCAAAAAAGCCAAAAACAAGCGCGTCCCAGACTAAAACATGGTTCCCCCCACCCGTCCGATTCCCCATTCGTACTCCGTGGGCGCCAAAACTACCTCTCCACCAGCCGCGAAACCCAGGCGTCCTCCGTCCGCCACCCCATCCCACCCATCAACCGCCGCCCTCCTCCATCACGCCGGAGCCGATACCACGACGTCGTCGTCCATCGCAACCTCAACCGCAACACCCTCCATAGCTAGTAGTTGAAGCCGAGGCCGAGTGTAAGTGCATCTAGTGCCCCTTAGTGATTTTGGTGTATTCAAGACTTATAGGTTAAGGGACTAATGTGTTTATGAGTGTACAGAGGTCTATAAGTCTATGAGGAGTTTGATATTTACAGAGAAAGTCGACCCCTTAAAATGAATATCTTCGACTAAAGATTTTGGTATTCCTGAAGACTTTAATGAAGACTTTGAAAGTGAAGAAATTGGTGTGTCCGTGAAGACTTGATAATCATGCGAGGAATATGAAGCTTGAAGACTTTTGTTTTCATAGTTTTGTTTTTCTCTTTCTTGATTCATAGGAAATAGCGTACTGTTAAAGGGGGTCGAGGAAATACTAAGGAAAAATTTCCATGTGATGCTCAACTCAAAATCCTACACCTACCAATCCCTTCAAGTGAAGCCATTGGAAATCTCATATAGTTCAGTCAATTTCTTCAGTGGCAGAGACGAAGTTCTTCTGGTCGCTGAGGAATTTGTTCTGACTGAGGACTTAGGAATTCGCCAGTGCTATGCTACGCGCCAGCTGTCCCAAAATATCTTATCCACATAACGGTCATATCATTGAAGGGCATTTATGTCTTATCATGTCGGGCTGATCCCTAGGCTATAAATAGCCGCCCCCTACAACCACTAGCTGGTTGGCCGCTCCGAGAGAAACTGACACTTGTCATTTGAGAGCAACCCATCCTCCGAGGACTTTGAGTGAAAATCATCGAGTGAGGAAAATCCAAACCCAAACACCCACAAACCCAAAGTGATTGAGCATCACTGAAGAGATTGATCCTGCGTGGATCCGATGCTTGTTACCTTTGAAGACTGTGCTTCTTCCAGATGGTTAGGCGTCATGGTCTAGAGCATCCAAGAGGAATTGTGGATCGCCGAGTGACCAAAGTCTGTGAAGGTTTGGAAGTCGCCTGAAGACTTACCACGAGTGATTGGACGAGGTCTGTGTGACCTTAGTTCAAGGAGAATACGGTGAGGACTTGGTGTCCTAAGCTGCGTGCTCAGTGACTGGGTGTCTGTGACTGTGTGTCTTCACCAACCTTACTGGTTCTATTTCCTCAACTCTTTCATTTCCTCATTACTGTGTTGAGTGATTGTTCATATCTGTGTTTGAAGACTTTGACTGAAGACTTTCTCAATTTCCTCAAATCAATTTCTTCAGTCTGTTTGTCTTCATCTTGTGTTATCCTGTGTTAACGCTTTCTGTACTCCGTGTTTGTCTTTATTTCATCATGATGACTATGTATGTCTTCTGTCATGCTTACTTCTGAGTACTTATTCCGCTGCAAGTAGTTCTTCACTAAGGAATTTCCTCACCAGCAAATTCCTCAGTGAAGAATTCATAAAAATCGCCTATTCACCCCCCCTCTAGTCGATATAACGCACTTTCAATTGGTATCAGAGCAAGGTACTCCCTTGTTCTGTGTGATTTTGGTTTAACCGCCTGGAGTTTTAGTTATGTCGACCGCAGGTATGATCAAGGTCTCTGCTGGGTGTCCTACCTTCGATGGCACGTACTACCCCTACTGGAAGAATAAGATGCGAATGCATCTTGAAGCAATTGACAACGATCTCTGGTACGTTGTGGAAAATGGTGTTCCCTTAGTCACACCTTCCCTGAATGCTGCTGATGTGAAGAGATTCAAGCAACTCGATTCTCAAGCGAAGAATATCATATGTGGTCATCTGAGTAAAGGGCAGTATGGTAGAGTAAGTGCTTTGGAAACTGCTAAGCTTATCTGGGATAGGCTCTCCAAAGTAAACGAAGGAGTCTCAACTCAACGTGACTCTCGTGTTGACGTTCTTCGCAATCTCTTCAACCGCTTCAAAAGACTCGACAATGAAAATGTTCAGCAAACCTTCGATCGGCTCACTGATATCTCAAATGAGCTTCAAGCGCTCGGTGCCACTGACATCACCGATCATGAGGTGGTGAAGAAATTGCTGAGATCACTCGATTCGTCATTTGACACTCTGGCATTGATGATTCAAGAGTGTGCTGATTACAAGTCACTAGATCCCGCTGATATCCTTGAGAGGCTAAATACTCATGAGTTCCAGCTTGCTAAAAAGAGAGATCTCTATGGTTCAAGCTATGGCAAACCACGTGCCCTGAAGGCCAAGGCAGTGTCTGAATCTGAGTGTGAAGATTCTGGTAGTAGCCTTGGTGACCCTGGAGAATTGAGCCAGGAGCTAGCACTGCTCGTGAAGAAGTTCCAGAAATTCTCAAGACGTGGTCGCTTTGGTAAATCTTCAAGGAGCAGTGATTCCTCATCAAGTGACTATAAGAGAAGGCTATGCCACAAATGCAAGAAGCCTAGTCACTACATTCAAGACTGTCCTCAGTGGGACAAGGAACTAAAGAAGAAGAAATACAAGGATTAAAGTTCTGATGATGCCAAGAAGAAGAAGAAATCTTCAAAGTCCTCGTCATCAAAATCCTCGAAGTCTTCATCCCACAAGAAGAGCAGTTCCAAGAAGGCTCGGTCATTCATTGGCAAGGAAATGGATTCTGAGGCTGAATCTGAGGATAATGAGGAAGAAGAGGAATCCGAGGAGTCTGGGTCAGGTGTGGCGAGTCTAGCTCTTGCTACTGCATTTGTCAGCATGTCTATCTTCAACTCTGAAGAAAATGGCAACACCAACAACGCTGATGAAGGCAATGATGATATGCCCCCACCTACTGCTTCATGGCAAAGGCTGCTAAGGTAACTAAATACCCCTCCTCTGAATCAAGTGAGGATGAATCTGATGAAAATCTTAAGCCTAGCTACTCTAAACTTGCTAAGATTGCTGCAAAACAACAAAAGGCTATTGAAAAACTTCAAAACATGCTAGACAAAAGTGATGATATGTTGGGTGAAGAAATGGACCGCACTAAAGACTTAACTGCAAATCTTCAGAGACTTCAGTCTAAGTTTGACAACCTTCAGAGTCATCATAAAACACTCTTAACTAATCATGAGAAGCTTTCTTATGAATTTCTTCAAAGAAAGCAAGATCTTGAGAAGCTAAGAGTGAGTTATGAAGATCTTCAGAAGGAGCGCGATTCATTACTTGCTCAACAAATCAGCTCCACTCAGGAAGAATTTGATCCTCCATGTTTAAAGTGCATTGAACGTGAATCTGCTAATTCTTCACCTGAATGTTCAAATGTTACAAATTCTTCACCTGTCTCTGCTATCACTAATTCCTCATTTGAGGACATTGCTAGTATCACTGACAATGCAGGGCTGAAGGAATTGTACATGACAGGCATGTACAAAAGCCTCAAAGGGCATCAGACTCTTTGTGATGTGCTTAAAAAGCAGATCCTCAACAGAAACACTAGGGAAGAGGGTATTGCCTTTGAGAGGAAACTCAATGCTGATGGAACATTTTGGAAGCCTGAGCAGTACCCCAAAACCTCATGGGTTGCTGCAAAAGGACCTCCAGTTGATCCATCTAACTTATCTGGCTTTACATGTGAATCTCCTCATTCTTCTGATGAGTCATTTGACTCCAACTATAAACTGTTCAAAAATTAGAATGGTGAAGTATTTGCTAGATATGTTGGCACTAACCGCAGGAACGGTTCCCCTATGAAGAAAATCTGGGTTCCCAAAAGTTATGTTGAAAGTCTTCAGGGGAATGTCCTCATGAGACCACCTGTGAAGAACAGGAACCCCATATCAAACTCTTCATACGGACCAAATTCCTCACATGGATCAAATTCCTCAAAAGGATCAAACTCCTCATATGAACATCATCGTGCTAACAACTCTGTTTCGCAGGGTAGAGCTAAGTGCTATGAATATGAGCATTATTCTTCAAATCATTATGTTCATAAGTCCTCAAAGAATTTCTCTGCTTATTCATATGCTTACCCTAACCCCTCTTATGTGAAACGAAATGGTTTGGCATCTTTGCCACCTTTCTCATATGGTGCTCGCCGAGTGATGAACTCTTTGCCACCCCTCCAGATGTGGGTGGTGAAGAAGAAGAACTAATCTCTTATGCAGGGTTAGGTCTCCAGACGCACTTTAACGTCTGAAGAATTTGCTGGGGGCCTGACAAAATGCCTGAAAGGGCGTAGGCTAATCATGATGAAATGAACCTTCATTTCACACGTCCTCAATACTGCTTATCTATGCTATTGCTTGATGAAATTGAACTGGTGATACTGATGTCATATGCTTCACTAATGAAGTATATGAGTTTGTAAGCTGCACTAGTTCATTTGCAGGATGATCAACCCAAAGCAAACGAGTGGGTCCTTGACAGTGGTTGTACAAATCATATGAATGGTGACAAGAATCTATTTATGGATTCTCCATTAACACCGTCACATCTGAAGCATATCATCTTTGCTAACAAAGGCAAAAGTCAGGTATTGGGTCTAGGTAAGGTTGCGATCTCTAAGGATCGACACATGGACAAAGTCATGCTTGTCGAGTCCTTAGGATACAACCTCATGTCTGTCTCAATGCTTTGTGATCTTGATATGGTTGTTGTCTTTGGCAAGTATCGTTGTGTTGTGATTATGGAAGCTGACAATTCCAAAGTCTTCGAAGGCTTTAGGAGAGGAGACTTGTACATTGTTGATTTCTCTACAGGACCACAACCTGCCGTGTGCTTACTTGCAAAAGCTTCAGAAGGCTGGCTATGGCATCGACGACTTGGTCATGCTGGCATGAGGAATTTACACACTCTTGCAAAGAAGAAGCATGTCATTGGCATTGAGAACGTCAAATTCCTCAAGGATCATCTGTGTGGTGTCTATGAAGCTGAAAAAATGACCAAGGCCAAGCATCCAGCGAAGACTATCATGACCACCAGTCGACCATTTGAATTGCTTCACATGGATCTCTTCGGTCCTAATCATTATTCTGCTGTGACTAATGATGCATCTCTATATGGCTTTGTTATTGTTGATGATTACTCTCGTTACACATGGGTACACGTTGTTACTTACAAGCATGAAGTGCAGGAAGTCTTCAAACAATTTTCCTCGAGGGCTTCAACCAACTTTGGTGTGAAGATCAAGCACATCAGGAGTGACAATAGAACTGAGTTCAAGAATTCCGGTCTTGATGGCTATCTTGATGAACTTGGTATTACTCATGAATTATCTGCTCCTTATACTCCTCAGCAAAATGGCGTCGTGGAGCGCAAGAACAGAACTCTTGTTGATATGGCTCGCACTATGCTTGATGAATACAAAACACCTCATCGGTTTTGGATTGATGCAATTGATACCGCGTGCCACATCATCAATAGAGTATATCTTCACAAATTCTTCAAGAAGATTGCCTATGAACTCCTCACTGACAAGAAACCAAATGTGAGTTATTTCAAAGTCTTCGGTGCTAAATGTTGGATTAGAGATCCTCATCACAATGCTAAATTTGCACCGAAAGCACATGAAGGTTTTATGCTTGGTTACGGAAAGGACTCGCACACCTACAGAGTCTTCAACATCGCTCTTCACAAGATTGTTGAAACAGTAGATGTGCGGTTCGATGAAACTAATGGCTCACAAAGAGAGCACCTACCTTCTGTGATAGATGAACCAGCACCTGAAGATTCTGTCAAGTTCAAGGCTACTGAGGATGTTATTCCTACCGAAGAATCTACTGAAGAATTCATTCCCGAGCGCGAAGACCGTCCAGCTGATGTACCTGAGGAAAATGCTGAAGAAAATGGTGCTGAAGAAAATGCTGATCAAATTCCTCGACGTCAACCAGCTCATCCTCGCATTGCAAAAGAAGTGCAAGTTGAAAAGATCATCGATGACATTGAATCACCAGGTCCTCTCAAACGCTCAAAAGCTTCACATTTATCTAACTTTTGTGGGCACTATGCTTTTGTCTCTATCACAGAGCCCACTAAGGTAGATGAAGCATTTCTGGAGCCTGAGTGGATTCAGGCTATGCAAGAAGAATTACATCAGTTCGAGCTCAATAATGTCTGGGAACTGGTCAAACGTCCAGATCCTCGCAAGCATAATATCATCGGCACAAAGTGGATCTACCGCAGCAAGCAAGATGAAAATGGCTTTGTGGTGAGGAATAAGGCATGACTTGTAGCTCAAGGCTACACACAGGTTGAAGGAATTGATTTCGATGAAACTTTTGCACTTGTTGCTATACTTGAGGCTATTCGCATATTACTTGCTTATGCTAATCATCATAATATCACTTTATATCAAATGGATGTGAAAAGTGCATTCCTCCATGGTCAGCTTGAGGAAGAAGTATATGTTGCTCAACCCCCAGGTTTTGAAAATCCTAAGAATCCTGACAAAGTCTTAAGACTCAACAAGGCCCTCTATGGCCTCAAGAAGGCCCCTCGGGCGTGGTATGATACTTTTAAGGAATTCTTCATGAAGAATGGCTTCACACCCGGTTCACTCGACCCTACTCTCTTTACTAAATCTTATGATGGTGAACTGTTTGTGTGCCAAATATATGTTGATGATATTATCTTTGGCTGTACTGACCAACGTTATAGTGATGAATTTGCTTATATGATGAGTGAAGAATATCAAATGTCTATGATGGGAGAGTTGAAATTCTTCTTAGGTCTTCAAATTCGTCAACAACACAATGGCATATTCATATCTTAGGAGAAATACCTCAAGGATGTTCTGAGGCAATTCGGCATGCAAGATTGCAAAGGAGTCAAAATTCCTATGCCCACAAATGGCCATCTATGCACTGATGAAAATGGCATTGACTTCGATCACAAGGTATACCGCTCCATGATTGGTTCTTTATTGTACTTATGTGCATCTAGGCTAGATATAATGCTTAGTGTTTGCATGTGTGCCCGATTTCAAGCAACACCGAAGGAATCACACCATAAGGCTGTGAAGCATATTCTTCGATATCTAGCTCACACACCAACACTAGGACTATGGTACCCCAAGGGCTCTAACTTTGATCTCATCGGATATTCTGACTCTGACTATGCTGGTGATCGTGTGGACCGCAAGTCAACATCTGGTACTTGTCATTTCCTCGGACGATCTCTAGTCCGTTGGTCCTCGAAGAAACAGAACTGCGTATCACTGTCTACTGCTGAAGCTGAGTATATTGCTGCTGGTTCTTGCTGTGCTCAATTGCTGTGGATGAAGCAAACTCTCAAGGACTACGGCATCAACATGAAGAACGTGCCTCTCTATTGTGACAATGAGAGTGCCATCAAGATTGCTCATAACCCAGTTCAGCACTCGAAGACAAAGCACATTCACATCCGTCATCATTTTCTTCATGATCATGTGTTGAAGGGTGACATTGCTATTGAACATGTGAAGACTGAAGAACAGCTAGCCGATATCTTCACAAAGCCCTTGGATGAGAAGAGATTTAGCAAGTTGCGGTGTGAGATGAATATCTTAGAATCTTCGAATGTTCTTTGAAAAGGACACACATCCTAACACTTATGCAAAATTGTTGACTTAGATGTGCAACACACGAAGAAACATTTTTCTTCAATCAATGAAGAATAACACTCTAAGTGTGAAGAAATTAATGAAGAATTTGATTCTCAGAACCCTACGACAATTGTACGCAGTGTCTGAAATCATCATTCTTATACGGTGGGTCACACCACCACCAAAGTTGAAAATCTTCAATTTGAGTTATTCCTCAGTTTTGAAATTCTTCAGTTTTTCAAATTCTTCAAATTTGCAAAATCTTCACTGTTTCCGTCGTCTTTCTTCATTGGCTATATACATATATATGGGTTTATGTCCTCTACAGCATTGACTTATGGCTATTTCTTCAAGTTGCATTTTCTGCTAAGTGAATGTGATCGGACCCTTCCCCCTCTATGCTATACTCAACCCAATCTATTCACAAATTCTTCATGTGCGTTCTATTTGAAACCCGTTCAAAATCTTCACTATGTCCTTGTCAGCTGAAGAAATTGCGAACGAAACTTTAAAACCTATCTTATCCAATTTTTCAGTTTTGCCGCTCAAATCGTCCCGTTTCCCACGATAGACTTATCTATTCACCCACGATCTAACACGATCTCCACTATTCAGTACGTGGGTGACACATGTCAAGCGAATGAGAAGGGCCAGGGGCACGTTCGTCCTAAATCTTCGGGCGAACAGTTTTTCACTGCGACTATAAATACCCCCTCACCCTTCATCACTTCCTTTACTCCGCTCGACCGCTCTCTCTCTCGCTCGAGCTTCTCAAACCCTAGCGCCGCCGCTACTCCATCGTCGCCGGTGAGGAAGATCTTCACTGCCTCGACCTCATCGCCGTCGTACTCGCGCCGACCGCGGAAATCTTCACTCCGCCGCCGCCGTAGCTGTCTTCCTCCGCCAAGTTAGGGCGTGGAAGATCTGAACTGACGAGCTTCAAGTCTACTCCTTTCAGTTCGTCGTGTTCTTCAATCAGGGTAATTAAAAGTTACTTTTACTGCCCTCTTTGATTCAAATTTTTCTCCACAAAATCTTCAAAGGTGTTTTTATTCTTTAAATCCTCACACACAAAGCACCTCACTAGTCATCTGTTCTTGATTCATTTCCCTAAGCATCGTCTTCTTCAAGATTCCTCAATTGTGTGGATCGTCGATCTATACAACTCTGGAACATAAGACAAAGTATGCTTAGTGAAATTCTTCGAGACTCATCTGGTCAAATTCCTCAAACTTGTTCATTTTGAAAACCTTCTGAGAACGCATATGACCTCTTCAAATTCCTCGCAACTATACTCTGTTCACAGGTACTCATGTCCGCTGCTGAATCACTAGGTTCTCATCAACTTAACTCATTTGCAGTGTTCCTTGAAGAAAACTTGCATACTTCTTTAGAGTGTTCAATTGTTCAAATTCCTCATCTGAAGAATATGGCTGAAGGTAAGAAACCACAGAAAGGAGGAAACAAGCCTGAGGTCATGACTGCTTTTGAGATCCCTGATGACATTTATAAGGACTATTGCACACCTGATGAGGCCAAGTTTGGCAAAGAAAACAAAAATAAGCGCAAGGTGCGCATACAGAGGATTGAAAGGAGATGGGCAAGAGAATGGGGGAGTACAGATATGTTACTCCAAAGTATATGAAGAAATTCGCTCTAAATCCTCCATGCCCAAGAGCTCCATTGGCACCTGGTCAAGAAGCTGACCCCACCAGCCTCAAGGGCGGTGAGGATTTTCCTGAAGAATGGGCCAAGCGCCAAGACAAGTTGTATAGACAAGCCAAACAAGCAGTGAGGAAATTTAATGAAGACTCTGCTGCTGCTGCTGCTGCCACAAAGGCCTCTGACAAGCCTAGGAAATCAATGGCAAAGAAGCCCGCTCACAAGCCAAGTGCTTCAACAACAGTGCCCTCACGGCCAAGTTCCTCAGCAATGCCCTCATGGCCAATTCCTCACACTGCTCCAGCTCCTCCAAAGTCCTCAGTTGCTCCGGCAAAGTCCTCAACACCTGTTCACCTGGCCACATGCCAAAGGACTACATGCATCTCCATTGCCTCTGGTGTTTCAGCAAGTTCCTCAGCCGCACCAAATTCTTCATCAGGCCCCACTCTGCTGAAAACAAAGGCCACTGCTGGACGAGGTCCTCGGCCTAGTCCGAAGAAGAAACAAGTTGCCTTCCATGTGCCATCTGACGATGAAGCTGATGATGAAGAACTTGCAGATATCATCAGAGACAGGCGGGAAAGGGCCGCTAGAGCCAAAGGCACAAATGTGCCACTGCTTTTCGATCCTAAAGTGATCCTTGACTACAATGATCTCTGGCGCACAAGGACCCAAACACTCCTATGCCTGATTTTCATCTGACACCTGTCCAAAGTCACGTGCTGACCCATTTCATCAATGAAGAAAAATGGAAATTTGAGAAGGCCAGGCAGATCAAGAAGGCTCAGTTCAGGAAAGAGAAGTTCCTGAAGAACAATGTTGTCAAAATGACACCTGATGAACTCCTCAAGATCCAGTCTGAGATCAAAACCCTCAGCGATAACTTCAATTCTTATTATGCTGATTGGCAAGGAGCCAAAGTCAGGTTTGTTAAACTGACTGAGAAGTTCACCAATATTGCAGCTCCATCGCAACAAGAAAGTCCTCATGCTGAAGCCTCTGCTCGGCAAACTGAAGAACATGCCAGCACCGCTGATGATTTTCAGCCTGCTGAAGAAAATGCTAGTTCCAGAGCTGAGGACTCCATTCCAGCTGCTGAAGAAACTGCCAGGGCATCCACTAGTGGTGCGCCTGAAGAAACTGAAGAAGTCAGGGCAACTGCATCAGTGGCGCCTGAGGAAATTCAACCAGATTCCTCAGCTCCTCCTGCGCCTACACCAACTCCTAGCCTTCCATCTGCATCAGATGTGAGGAAGACCAAGGCTGCAGAGAAAGCTGCAGTGAGGAAAAGGAAAGCATCATCTGCTTCAGATTCTTCAGTTCCGAAGAAAATGAAGACTATGACTAGCTCGTTTGAAAACCCTATTGATGTTGTTCCGATTTCCACCATGTCATCAAAGGAGCTTGTTCCTTATGGTGAAAAATATGTGATCCCTAGTGGATCTGATGAAGAACATCATTCTGCTGCTTCATCAGAGCAGATTGATGAAGGAATTGAAGTGGATGCGATCCCTTCAACTCCTGCTGCTTCCTCGCCCATGCCTCAGTTCACAGCTGAAGAGGCTGGCGTTGAAGAACTTGAAGATGAAGACGTGGACATTGGATGCACCACGCTTGTGATGAATGATGACTTTTGGGAAAGTCAGCATCCCAATTCCCCACATTTCACCCCACTACAGCAAATACCTCAGTCCCCTGCACCAACTGTTCAAATGGGCTCTTAAGAAACTCATCCTACCTCATCTGTGCATGAAGAAATTCCAGCCACTAGTGCTGAAGAAACTGCTGCTGCTGATACTTTGAACATGCAGCCTACCACTGAAGAGGCACCAGAAATTCCTCAGCCTGAAGAACCTAAGATTGTGATTCCTGAGGTTGTGATGCAACTCACTGACACTCCTATGCCCAAGCCAAAGGATCCATTCTCAAAGAAGCAAAAGTTCAAGGCTGCTGATTTCTTCAACGAGCAAGTGTTCTTCACTGACTATAATCCATATGATTCTGCTCACATAAGGAAGAGGCATTTCTGGACTGCTAGTCAAGCAAATTTCTATTCCTCTGTGCTATTCGACAAAGACAAAGTCTTCGAGCATGCACACATTCCTCTCGTGGACATGGAATCTCTGTCGTGCTTTGAGCCAGTCCTCAGTGTTCTTCACGATGCTGGATTACTGAATTTCAACACTGACATATGTGATTGGAATGAAGAACTCATTCTTCAATTCTATGCGACGCTGCACATCACAGGAAATTCTGAAGATGTGAACACTTGGGTGCTGGACTGGATGTCTGAAAATACTCACTACAAGGCACCAGCAACTGAATTGCTTCGTGTCCTCCCACTCAGTCCTCCCCTTGATGGTGCTCATTGCATCTACAATGAACCTGAGCTTACAAATCATTACATGCAAGTGCTGATGAAGCCTTTGAAGCCAGGGCAGGCCCCACAAACCAAATTCCTCGTCAAGGAATTACTGTATGTGCCACGGACTGTCTATCGCATTCTGACGAAGACAATGAGTCCTATCAAAGGCCACGACTCAAATGATGAAGAAGTCGTTGGCATCATGAAGAATATGCTTTTCAATATCATTCATGGCGTTCCCATTAACTTCCATGATTTCTTCATGAGGACGCTGGCCAATATTGCTATGTCACCGTTTGAGCTGAAGCCTTATGCACCATGGATTATGAAATTCATCAGGACAAGGTCTTCACTCAACTATAAGGCTGATACTCTGAACCATGGCAGTTACTTGCCTCCAATTGAAGTCCTCAAACGGTCATATTCCTCAGCTGATGACAAAGGCAAGGCAACTGATGTGATAGATGAAGGCATTCGTCCATTGGATGGTCAATTTCGCAACGCTGCATGTTACTCCACCAATGATGACTCTGCCACACATGATTCTGCCGCCAACACCTCTGCCAAGCAAATTCCTCAAGCCACAGCTCCCAGGGTGATGACTGATCGTGAGTTACTCCTCAGTCTTCATCAAAAGGTTGATCGCAATCATAAATGGGTCAAGCGTCAGTTTGGTTCAATTCTTCACAACATGACCTCAACCCACAATGCAGTGAAGAAAAACCAATACTACCTCCATGAAACCTTCAACCGTACCTGGGCTGTTCTATCTCATATCTACATCGCTGATGATCTGAAGAGCATGGGTCTCAAGAAAGAATTTGACTAGTCTGCACTTCCACCGAAGAAATTCAAGAAGGTCAAGGTTCCTTCCTTGGAAGCCAGCTCCTATTCTTCATCGCGCGCTACTGATGAAAATGAAGACTTGGACGACACTGTGGCAGGCCCTACTACGACAACCAACCCCGACAACGCTGGCGCTCCTCCATCAACTTGATATTCTTCAGGGGCGTTAGTCCTCAGTTTTGATCCTTTTGGTCATTCGATGACAAAGGGGGAGAAATCTGAGTTAGTCTTCAAGCGGGTCTATTATATGGGCGTTTTTTTTAAGTTACAACTCTCGCTCTTTTGAAACTTTTATGGGATCGAGTTGTAATCTTAAACCCGATGGTGCTCTGATACTTTTGATGCACTGTGCTCTGATTTTGCATGCTTATTCCTCGTTAATATTATTGCTTGCATGCTGAATCTCTTCAGACACCATATTTCATCATGCATTTCAAATTCTTCATATTATATGTCAACTGCATGTCTGAATTACAAGATATAGGGGGAGATCTCCATGATTCAACTCTTCAAGTGTGCATTGCTTCAAAAGCAAATTCCTCACCATGCACATCTTCAGGGGGAGTTCTTCTATATCTTGCAATCAAATTCCTTAATTTCAATACTTTCACTTCATATGTTTATCCCCATTTAAAACTTAATCTATATTGTCATCAATCACCAAAAAGGGGGATATTGTAAGTGCATCTAGTGCCCCTTAGTGATTTTGGTGTATTGAAGACTTATAGGTTAAGAGACTAATGTGTTTATGAGTGTACACAGGTCTATAAGTCTATGAGGAGTTTGATATTTACAGAGAAAGTTGACCCCTAAAAATGAATATCTTCGACTGAAGATTTTGGTATTTTTGAAGACTTTCATGAAGACTTTGAAAGTGAAGAAATTGGTGTGTCCGTGAAGACTTGATAATCATGCGAGGAATATGAAGCTTGAAGACATTCGTTTTCATAGTTTTGGTTTTCTCTTTCTTGAGTCATAGGAAACACCGTACTGTTAAAGGGGGTCGAGGAAATACTAAGGAAAAATTTCCATGTGATGCTCAACTCAAAATCCTACACCTACCAATCCCTTCGAGTGAAGCCATTGGAAATCTCATACAGTCCAGTCAATTTCTTCAGTGACAGAGACGAAGTTCTTCTGGTCGCTGAGGAATTTGTTCTGACTGAGGAGTTAGGAATTCGCCAGTGCGGATTGCCTACACAGTGAGGAACATGATAGCCCTGAGGAATTTGAGAGTCAAATTTCCGACCGTTGCCGTGCTACGCACCAGCTGTCCCAAAATATCTTATCCACATAACGGTCATATCATTGAAGGGCATTTATGTCTTATCATGTCGGGCTGCTCCCTAGGCTATAAATAGCCGCCCCCTACAACCACTAGAAGGTTGGCTGCTCCGAGAGAAACTGACACTTGTCATTTGAGAGCAACCCATCCTCCGAGGACTTTGAGTGAAAATCATTGAGTGAGGAAAATCCAAACCCAAACACCCACAAACCCAAAGTGATTGGGCATCACCGAAGAGATTGATCCTTCGTGGATCCGACGCTTGTTACCTTTGAAGATTGTGCTTCTTCCAGACGGTTAGGCGTCATGGTCTAGAGCATCCAAGAGGAATTGTGGATCGCCGAGTGACCAAAGTCTGTGAAGGTTTGGAAGTCGCCTGAAGACTTACCACGAGTGATTGGACGAGGTCTGTGTGATCTTAGTTCAAGGAGGATACGGTGAGGACTTGGTGTCCTAAGCTACGTGCTCAGTGACTGGGTGTCCGGGACTGTGTGTCCTCGAGTTTAAATACTCAGCCGCTCCAACCAGACGTACAACTGAGACAGCAGTTGGAACTGGTCTACCAAATCATTGTCTTCACCAACCTTACTGGTTCTATTTCCTCAACTCTTTCATTTCCTCATTACTGTGTTGAGTGATTGTTCATATCTGCGTTTGAAGACTTTGACTGAAGACTTTCTCAATTTCCTCAGTTCAATTTCTTCAGTCTGTTTGTCTTCATCTTGTGATATCCTGTGTTTACGCTTTCTGTACTCCGTGTTTGTCTTCGTTTCATCATGATGACTATGTATGTCTTCTGTCATGCTAACTTCTGAGTACTTATTCCGCTGCAAGTAGTTCTTCGCTAAGGAATTTCCTAACCAGCAAATTCCTCAGTGAAGAATTCATAAAAATCACCTATTCACCCCCCTCTAGTCGATATAACGCACTTTCACCGAGCCGTCCGTACCTGAGCCAGTTCAACCACGCCGTCCTGCGCCTCACCGCTGCTGCTCCAACTTCGCCACCCTCCACCGCACCGGAGCTGTTCCTGCTACGCCGTCCTTCGCCGCCTCGGATCTGCTTCCCCTCCACCGAGATACAGCCACGGCAACACAGTCAACAATTGGCCATGGGTTCGTCCAAGCCTGCACCCTCCAGAACATCGGTTTCCCCGGTAAAAACAAGAAGATCAGCGCGACATGTGGAGGTGACCACACCGGCAACCGAAGAAGGTACTCCTCTTCCCTTATTCGTGCAAATTTTACGTCTCTGCTTGCACGGTATTCATCCCACAGAAGACACTAGTTGACCGCTTCTTCTTGATACTAGATGTTCCTAGTAACTCGTGGTGCACAAGGTTTCTCCTCATATACTATTTCACCTTAGCTAGATGTCCATCGCCCCCCTGAATTTCAATTTCTGGCCAGTTGATTCCCAACTAACGGAAGCATACCCCGGCGTAACAGGCGCTAGTACGACTATTACGCCCGGGAAGCAGCGCCTTGGTGTTTATCTTAGGGGCGTGTGCGGCCTAGAGCTACTGGCGCATGATCTGGAGGTCGGCTGGGATTAAAGGGATGGCTTGGGGGCACTGCCAAGCACGGCGGTGGTGTGAGGTCGATGGGAGGGCAGGGTGGCGGAGGCACGGGTCTGGGCCGGTGGTTGCCGACGGTTCGTGAAAGATCGTCAACAGTGACTGGCAGGAGGTAGACGAAGGCCATCTGGCCGTTCCTTATAGATCGGACGGTTCATTAAAAAAATTGACTGACCTATTTATTTTCAGTCGACTATAATCTTAGATATGACCACATGTGGTGGTGTGCTGGAGGAGTACCTGCATTTCCTGTGCTCATATATTACAAAATCATACGGAGTAGAATCTAATTTTGTTTGCCATGCAATGTTGTAGAGCTATCATATGTCTCCTGTCATTTAATTTTAAGCCACCTGCTATCTGCTACTTTTACAGTGCACTAGTTCTGCACACACTTCACCCATACTCACACTATTGTGTTTTTATGCAAGGGTATTTCAGACTCTCCTGCCGAAAGAGAAGCAGCAAAGAAAAGAGAGAAGTCGCTCCAGCTTGGTATACGGGTAGGCAAGACACGTTACAATGCTATAAAGGGTGCAATGTCAGCAGATGGAGACGGTAAACGTAGCTCTGTAGTTGATGAACTCGCTCGCAATGAACCACCATCCTAGGTGCTTCCTTTAACTTCGCGGTGTCATATGTGGTTGCATGTTGGTGTCTAGCTTGTATCCGAAAGGCTGAAGTCGGTCTTTATTAAGATAAGGAAAGATATTTTTTACATGAACCACCATCCCGTGAGCACCAGAAGACAAATAGCTAGGGCACTGGCCGAGCCAGTGACAAGCCCAGCAAATACATGCATCACCTGGAAGCCAACTAAAAAGCCGCGATTGTGGTGAAGCAGCCCGCCTCCCACCAGGCTCTCAGGTCCTAGATGATCATGTTCACCACTCCAGCCGGATGTCTAGCTTGTATTGCTTCCAATTTGGTTAAATTGCATCTGCTTAGCTTACACATTATACCTTCGAATATGACATGCCTTTCTGTTTTTGGTACATACTAGTACATCTATGTATTAACCTTGTTCTTACATCAGACTAATGTTCTTGTGTATCCATCATCAATCACTTATGACGAGGCAGGCAGGAAAGGGGACTACTCCTCATTTAAAGAATGCAGCGTCAGCCTCCCGACATGATTCTGAAGAAACAGAAATGCTAGATGAAGATAGTGAACGTAGCTTTGTATTTGATTATAGCATTTCCCCTACACTAGCATTGCAGGTGCTTGCTCTAACTTGGCAGCATGATATGTGGTTGCATGTTGCATATGGTGTCTAGATTGTAATCCTTCCAATCTGGTTAAACTGCATGTGCTAGTCTGCTTAGCTTATACTCCTGTAAATGTGACATTATACCTGTTAATGTGAGATGCCTTCCTATATTTAGTACATAGTACATCTGTCTATTAAGCATGTCCTTACATAAAACTATTGTTTTTTTGTATCCCGCATCAATCAATATGACGAGACACCTTTAGTATATGCAGTGCGATATTAGTTGCATCTTTCATATGATTTATAGCATGCGCTGCTTCTAATTTGTTGAAATTCCATTTATGATGGGACGCTTTTAACTTGGCAGTCATATTGGTTGCATCTTTCATGTGGTGTCTAGCTTGCATTGCTTCTTATTTGCTGGAATGGTTTCTGCTTAGTTTACACAAATAGTTGTGAACATGCCATGTCGTCTTGTTTTTCATACATATTCTATCCTGATATCATGTGTTTGCCTTACATCAAAGTAGTGATTGTCAGTATCATGTATGAATGAGTTCTGAAGAGAGAATTTTATTGCTTTTTCTTGTCGGTTTTACTTGACAATTCAAAATCAATAAAGCAGAAGGAAGTTAGCAAGGCAGCGGATAAAGGTGCTCCTTCCAAACGGAGGGCCTCTACAGTTTCTACTCCTCCACACCCCCAAGATGATTTCCAAGACAACACATGCATAGACACTCAACAAAGCCGTGTTTATGATGAGCACGTCTCCCCTAGTGCAGCAGCACTGGTGCTCCCTCTAACTTGGCACTATTATATGTGGTTGCATGTTATGTGTAATGTCTAGCTTGTATTGCTTCTAATTTTGTTGAATTCCATCTACTTACTTTACACATTATACTTGAATAAGACATGCGTTCCTATTTCTAGAACATACAATATCTGTCTATCACACCATGTTCTTACATCAAATTACTACTGTTGTGTAACCTGCAACAATCACTTATCATAAGACACGTTTGACTTCGGAGTGTGATATAGGTTACATCTCACATTCTTTTGTAGCTTCTACTACTAATTTGTTGAAATGGCACTTATGACGAGACAGTTTTAACTTGGTAGAGTGATATTATTTGCATCTTTCATATGGTGTCTAGCTTTCATTGCTTCTAATTTGTTTAAATGCCTTCTCCTTAGTTTACACATCATAAGCTGTGAATATGCAATGGCACTAATGACGAGAGACCTCTAACATGGTAGTGTGATGTTGTTTGCATCTTGCATATGATTTATTTCTCGTACTGCTTCACATTTGTTTAAACGCCATTTATGCCGAGACACTATTAACTTGGGAGAGCGACATTTGTAGCATCTTTCATATGGTGTCTACCTTCCATTGCATTGCTTCTAATTTGGTGAAATGTCTTCTTCTTAGTTTACACATCATAGTTCTGGTTATCTCTTCCGTCCTGTTTTTCATACATATTACATCCTCCTATCATGTGGTTGTCTAACATCAAAGTTTTATTCGTCTGCATCACGCATCAATTTGTCCTGAAGAACTAAATTTTATTCGTTTTTCTTATCGGCTTGACTTAACATGACACAGAGAAAGAGGAAGAAACAGAGAATGGCAGGGAATGAGAAGCGGATGAATCCTGCAGATTCTGCTGGTACTGATGGTGCAATAGAAGGTGAAAGTCCAGCGGAAAATTCTACAAACACTGCATCCCATGCTACACGAACTGCAAAAAAAGCCAAATAGAAACAAATAGCTGCCACCAAACAAGCAGAGACAGCCCTAGTTCTTGCAACACCTACCACAGTACTACCAGCTGCACGACATACTCATGCGTCAACTGAGCTAGCAGCACGTTCCCAAGCTCCCTTGCCACCTGACACTACTTCCCAAGCACTCTTGACACAAGACGAGTTGGCAATATCAGATGAACCTTGTGAGCTTCAACATCAAGAAGGTATTTGCTGGAGTCAAGTTACAGTTGCATGCTTCTTTATATGTAGTCTCACAGTTTGATGTACACTAACACTTCCTATGTTTGTTGTTGGACTAGCACCTAGGCGCAAGAGGAAACAAACATCAGGGATAATGCTCGATAGGTTAACTAAATCTAGAGGAGGAAGAATGGAGATCCGTTTTGAGGGAGGTTTAAAAAGGCCACGTGATGCTACAGAGTCAGCCAAGTTAGTATCAGAGGCAGCGGTTGCCGTTAGGTGTCATGTACGTATTCTCCCAACATGGATTCAGTACAGGAATGACAAAGACGAAACCCAGCTCAACACCTTCCTCGACCATTTATCTGTAAGTATAGTTATGCATGGAAACTAGTAATGTCGTCTTGCTCTGTCCCATACTTTCTAGGTTGCTGATAATGAGACTCCCATAATTTTCAACAGATGAGGTTCAAGTTGGATAGCCAAGATGATGCAACCAGACAAGCTTGCACCCATGTTTTCAAGTCTGCCAGTATTGGTATAACTTGAGGAAAACTCACTTTGAAGGCAAGGCTAACAGTGAACTTTTCCAAACATCTCCAGTGGAAAATATATCGGATGAAGACTGGAGGGGCCTTGTCAAACACTTGTCTGATCCGAAGTATCAGGTACATTATATATATGTGATCAGATCACATGTTGAAGTCCTATTTACGCATGTGCCACACAAATCTATCTTCTTGTAGGTGAACTGTTCAAAGAACAAGGCCAACCGTACGAAAGTGAAATTCCAACAGACGACAGGATCTCGTAGCTATATTGCACACTGTGAGGCTCTTGTAATTAGCTGCTGTTTCACTCTTTTCGCTGTACCATATTATTAGATCTATATTGACTTGTTCAAAATGCAGAGGAAAGCACGCAAGGACCAAAAAGTACCTGAACGAAATGCTGTGGAAATCTTCAAGGACTGTCACACCAGCAAGAAGAAGGGCATGACTACACCAGTCAAAGCCGCTGTTGTAAGTCCTTAATCCTCATGCCTTTTAACTACTACTTACTCTGACTTGTTCCTTGAACTGCATGGTTTGCAGCCAATGTCTATTACTCTTTTCAATTTTATACACAATTGTCTTAGTGTATCATTGCACCTTACAAGGTTTAAAAGGGAGGAGTGATGTTCCTTTGATCTTGACCCGTAATCTAGTTTCGTGTTGGACTTGCCGAGACAACGTTACAATTGCCTGTTTGTCTGTTCTCGGTTGTTTTGTGGTATGAATGATGTCATACTATGCTTACCGTATTATAAACTTCGTCTCTTTATCCTTAGCCCTCAATACAATGTGAAGAAATAGACAATACATTAGCGATGGTACATGGTCATATGTTTGGAACCTGGTTTTATTATGTACTTTGCAATAAAATACAACTAATATTTTACATGGGTTCACCAGAATAAGTTCTGTATATAGACCAAAGCTATTTTGTTTGGTTTTGCTGCCTCCTTAATATCTTCTGTTCTGGTACTACTAATGTAAAACCTCAACTTCTCAGCGAGCTATGGAAAAAATGGTGGAACCGCCACCTTCTGAAGGTGGCGAGGCAACTATAACCGCAATGTCAGCTCTTGCTGCAGTGGGTCAGTACCTGTCCACTAACAGTGCCAAAAGCACGTTCTTGCGTAATACTGGGTTGGTTGTTAAGGCAATATCGTCCAAACTGCCTCATGATCAAGATATGCAAGCTCAAAGCAATGTTGTATCTGCGCTCCAGACACAAGTCCATTCCCTAACCGAGGCCCTTTGTGAAACAAGGAGAAACATTGCTCAATGTCGTCAAGATATGCATGGTTTTGAAACCAGACTATCAGACATTTGCTATGTTGTTCAGCAGCCTAGGGGAAATGAAGGCGAGGGTTATGGTGTTCCATCGGACAATACAGCATGAAAACGTAATAGTCAGGTCAAATGAACCGAGCTTCTGAACATCTGGTGGTGCATTTATCTGCTAGACTGTTAAGTTTTATGCCAACCTTCCTTTTGTTACATAGTTGTAATTTGTTTTGGTGCGATACAAAATTTATTCTTAACGTGCAGCCACCAGCTGAAGAAAACAGCAAGCCATTTTTGTATAGTGTCGGGTGTTCCCTATATTTGCACTGGTGGCGATCTTTGATGCCGAGTGGATGTAATCTGTGCAACCGCCTTAATAGCCTAGCGTTATTTTGGGCCTTATTTATTTCCTAGTCTTCTTTTTCCCTAGTTTGCTAGTGGCCGCAACTACCCATGGGCCATATACGGGCCGTAGGATCCATGGGTCTCCTATGGGCCGTCGATAAATGGGCCTGTAATCGGTGGGCCTCGGGCCATCGATAAATGGGCCTAGGGCCGTTGGATAAATGGGTCTACATGGGCCGTAACCGGGCGTAATTGGTATCGGCCCAGCACGGTAACGGGCCGTTAACAGGCCATAGGACTGCAAAAGCTTAATTCTTTCACAGGCATAACGGGTCGTTAATGGGCCAGCATATAGGACGGGCTGGCCAGAAATGGGCCGACTCTTGCCATGGGCCGAATTTGGCCCATTAGGGTAACATGCCAGTAACGGGCCAACTCTTGCCATGGGCTGAATTTGGCCCATTTGGGGAACATGCCAGTAATGGGCCGACTCTTGCCATGGGCCGAATTTGGCCCATTAGAGGAACAGGCCAGTAACAGGCCGGAAGTAATCGAGGGCCAAAAAGGAGCCCAAGAACGTATGGGTCGTCAATAGGCCGAAAGCTAACATGGGCTGGAAACGGCCCATGTTAATCACGGGCCGTTAACGGGTACAAAGAGAATTACTGTTCATTATGGGCTAGAGTCACCGTGGGCCTGTAAAGGGCCAAAAGATACAAAGGCCTCATATGGGCCGAAAGACGTCGTGGGCCATACATGGGCCGAAAGTGAAATGGGCTGGTGTTATATTCGACGGGCCACATGACGTTGTTGGGCCGATTTCCTTTAGTGCCTAATGGGCCATAAAATGGGCTGTTTGCGAAGAGACCGTTAACAGGCTTTTCATGGGCCAGCCCGTTAACTTTTGACCAAGTCAAATGGGTCGGCTTTGTAAGCTAAATGGGCCAGTGGTGGGCCGTGACACGTGTCGACATATCATAGGCGCCTATCTGACCCACTGACGTGCTGACACGTGTTTCATCCGGCCAATAAGAATTTTACACGTGGAAATTTCCCATTGGTCGGGGCTGTTAACGGGTTATCGGATCCAAAACCTGACCCGATAGCTTAACGGCGTTCCTTACGGTGGATGCCACGTGTCGGTCACCCTTGACGAAAGCACTTCTGTGATGCGCGATTTATCGTCATGGAAGTGGACACTTCCGTGATGATAATTTTGGTAATGTCATGGAACACTTCTACGACAGCACAGGTATGACTATCTTGATTCTGTCATAAATTTGTCATGGATGTACATGCATGACAAAAAACGCAACCTACTGTGACAAACACGTATCATCACGGAAGTGTATTTTTTTGTAGTGGTGTGTGTGTGTGTGTGTGTGTGTGTGTTTGAAAGAGGAGTAGATAGATTACTATCAAGATCGAGGTGCCAGCCTAGTCCTTTGGTGTCGGGTAGTATGTGTGTGTGTGTATGTGTGTGTGTGTATGTGTGTGTGTGTGTATGTGTGTGTGTGTGTGTTTGAGAGAGAAGCCAGTCGATAGATTAGTATCAAGATCGAGGTGTCACCCTACTCCTTCGGTGTTGGGAAGTGTGGGTGTGTGGGTGTGTGTGTGGGGGGGGGGGCAGTGACACTCACATATCTCTACTCTTATAAAAATAGATTTAGTGATGATGGTGTTCCTGCCATCCCGCAATATAGGCCATCCGATTTATATCCGACGGATAGGAAGGAAATTATGGCAATTTTGCAAAAGGATACCCACACCCCTCTCCGCATTTGCAAATAAGGCATTCCCTCGTTCATCCTTTTCCCCCACAAGATAAACTAATCATACAAATGCATCTTGATGTTCCGTGCAACGCATCGATATCTTGCTAGTAGGGAGATGGAGTTTGTGTGACACATATCTAGCTATATTAAGGGACAGGTAGATAGCATTTGTGCGAGGCATACTTAAAGCATCACAAAGATAAAACAAATGGTGTGCATGCAAGTGCTGGAAAAAATGAAGCGAGAAACAATGTGGGCGCGCGCGCGCGTGTGTGTGTGTGTGTGTGTGTGAGAGAGAGAGAGAGAGAGAGAGAAATCTCAAAACAAAAGGTGCTCTGTTGGAATCCCATTATATGTATTCATATGGTTCCGGAACTCGAGTTAACCTTAGGCATATGTGTGAGAGACATTATTATACTTTGAGACATTAGTGGCTGTGGGTGGGCGGAATTAAAGGGATGGCCGTGTTAGACAGAGAGAGCGTGTGTGTTTCTTTGTGAGAGACTTGTAGGACGGGGTAGAGACGAATTTAACCTTGATGGAGGGAGAGAAATACACGAAGTGCACGTGTGTGATTCTGATGCCCACAGGGAAATGAGATATGTATGTGTGTGAGAGAGATTGCACAATTCATTCACGTATCACTATCTAGCGATCATGGACGTGCATCACTTGAACATAAATCAATATCTACTTCATATCGTGGCCAAAGGTACAATATCGATTCAACGCTACAAGGATTGGACACTCACATATCACATTTTTTCTATTTAAATAAACCTTTTCAGTTGTGCATGCCAAAGTTACAGTGATGTTTCTTCAAACAACCAATGTAGCTATCATTTACATGCACCATTATTACTCTTGCATTCAAATTCATTAGTCCTGGATGATTTAAGTTTCTATTTTGAAGTATATGCAATATTCATATATGAATTAAATGGGTACGCAATTTACGAAATGGAGGCTATGTAATCATATGAGGTAACACTTTTAAGTAGCGGACTACAATATCCATTTCTTTTTGTGCGCCTCTACACTAACACGTCAATGCATTATGTTTAAAGTAAATAACCAATGGCACGAAATTATCTATTTACACAAGAAATACATAGGCTGAGCGTTTGATCCTTTTTTTGTGAACGCGCCACTACACCCGTACGATTTGCCGCGCCCGAGTGAACGTCCAAGTTATCAGCGCATCATCCCGAGTTATTGTCTTTTTTTCTAGGGTGGACTTCACACCAGTTATTAACTGATGACGTGTGCCCCGTGTACACAGTCTAGCACGACCTTCCCGCTAGCACGGTCCAAAATTAATTGAAACTGGATACGAACGATCCCGCGGGCGGCAAAATCTCCCGCCTCCTTCTAAAATTTCTTCCACCTTAGTCTTTAGCATGCGAAATTCCCCTTTTGTCCTTGGTGCACGGAGACCAACAGTTACAATACAACCCTCATCTACATAATAGCTTAGGCCTGCTTTGGTAACTTCCGATTCCCCCCACTACATGCCACCCCCATTTCCCCTCCCCTCCCGCAAAAACGACTAACTCCACAGCACCAGAGCATCTTATATCACGCCGTCCGTACTTCATCAGTCTTTCTCCCCTCCCCTCTTGAAACCCTAGACTGCTCATCCACCAGCGTACCATAGCCCATTCACTACCAGCGACGTCCACCTCGCCGGACCTGCTTCTGTGGCCACATCTACCCCTCCCACCTCCCCTAGAAACAAGTAGACTGCTCATCCACCACTGTACCACAGCCCATTCAGTGCCGACCTTGTCCACGGTGCCGGATCTGCTTCGTCGGTACTCTTGTCAACCGCCACGCATTTGCAGCGGCTCATTCGTACTCCCCACCGGAGACGCTTCGTCCACACCCCCCGGAGCCGCCCCACCGATGCCCCCGTCGACGGCCTCCGATCCTCTTCGCCGACACCTTCCTCAACCCTACCGGAGCCGCTTCGCCGACACCATCGTCAACCCTACCGAAGTAGCTTCGCCTATACCATTCTCAACCCTACCGGGGCCGATTTGCCAACTCACAAGTCCACGGCCTCAGGTCCGCTTCCTCGCACCCTCATCCAACCTACCGGAGCAGCTTCTGACGCCCCGTCCACGGCCGCAAATCCGCATCATCGACACCATCCTTAACCCAACCACCGGAGCGGCTTCTGACGCCCCGTACACGGCCGCAGATCCGCATCGTCGACACCATCCTTAACCCAACCACCAGAGCAGCTTCTGATGCCCCGTCCACGGCGACAGGTCCGATCGTTGACACCATCCTTAACCCAACCACCGGAGCAGCTTCACCTATGCCCTCATCCACGGCCACACATCCGCTTCGCCCACACCGTAGTCCACCCTACCGGAGCCGCTCCACAAACACCCTACTCGACGGTTCTAGATCTCCTTACCAGACCCCGACAGCCAGCGCAGTGTCATCACCCTTGACATTTCTAACCAGATTCCCACCGTCTAGCAAGATGCCAAGCACCCGCCACGGCCTAGGTACTTGTCACCTTTAAACCCGTCCAATATCACCTGCCCGATGTACTTCAAATATACTAACAGGTTGTTGTTACCAGCTGTTATGTAGATGGCAAAAACTACAAGGACGATGTTTCTTCTGGATCTAACAGCTTGGCCAACCAAGATCCTGGACTGAGGCATTGCTATGATCTTGTAAGTGCGTCTCTCTCTCTTGTATTGTTCTGTGCCTGCCAGCATGCTTTGCTAGGATTTTCGACCAGTAATCCCTTTGTGCAGACAATGATTTCTACTACTGGCTGCTAAATTAGATATGTAGATGTCATACATGATACTACCTCGTACCTCCATTCCTAAATATAATTCTTTCTAGAGATTCAACTATAGGCTACATATGGAGCAAAATGAGTGAATCTACACTCGAAAATACATCTATATACATCTATATGTGGTCCATACTGGAATCTCTACAAAGACATATATTTAGGAACAGAGGCAGTACATTACACAAAATCGTAGGCGGCATGTAGGAATTCCAGTGCACTACATTAGGCTCCCTTAGAGTGCATGCTAGTCCAGCACACAGAGTCATGGCTAGTTTATGCTACGAACACAATCGTTAATTGGTGGTTTAAATATGCGCAAGGGATATGTAATGTAGTATCATGTAGAGATGTCTGAAATTAGCCGTGTCAACTTGCAGATAGGGTTACACAATGAAAAAGTACAAGATGTATGTGGCAATTTCATGGAACATCGCAAAAAAAGGAGAGGCAGCGGTGAGCCTATACAGTGTGATATGGTACGTCACTCCTCCATTGCAATCATCGTGACATGTTATTTGTATGTCAGTTCTATTGGCCAAGTTTCTTAGGGACAGTTATTACGAGTTATCCTAAGAAAATAAGCACCTATGAATATAAGCTCCATGTAATAAGCCAACCAGCTCTTTTCATTGCGTTTTCAGCTTATCTTTCGTATGATCAGTGAAAAGTCTAGATTGCATTATATTTTTTCATTTTGCTGCCCATATGAAAATTAATTTGACTTGCAAACATCACAAATTTAACCTAGTGCAGTAATTAATATATAGGAAAACAGACCATCACTATTTGCTCAAAATGCAAATACAAAGATACCATCTACTTGGCACAATATACTTTGGTAAATGTTTTCCATAGAGATCCCATTGCCTAATTTAAATGAAGAACGCATGACCCACATTTAAATGAAGAATAATTATTTATTGAAATTCGATGGTCCAAGTGGTTGGTTATTATCATATAGTAGCACCACCTGTAAGCATCATATAGCAGCAGCAGCAGCTCATAGCAACTCATCATACAGCAGCAACAGTGTGCAATTCATCATATACCAGCAGCAACTCATGGCAATTCATCATATAGCAGCAGCAGGAGCAACTCATAACAATTCATCATATAGCAGCAGCATGAGCAGCTCATAGCAATTCATAATATAGCAGCAGCAGGAGCAGCTCATAGCAATTCATCATATAGCATCAATAGGAGCAGCTTATAGCAACTCATCATATAGCAGCAGCAGCAGCTCATAGCAATTCATCATATAGCAGTAGCAACTCATAGCAATTCAGCATATAACAGAAGTAGCTCATAGAAATTCATCATATAGCAGCAGCAGTAGCAGCTCATAGCAATGCATCATATAGCAGCAACAGAAGCAACTCATAGCAATTCATCGTATAGTGGATCAGAATGAAAATTTGGCAAAAATTCAGTGGAGATTCTCACCTTGTTGGATGAGCTCATCCTTCAACAGCACCTCAAGGCCACGGCCTGAGAGGAGGGGAGGGGGAATAAGGTGCCTTCTGCCGTAGTGTGGCATCAGCCATAGTTGTGCAGCGCCCGCCGGAGTAGTGCGTTGGACGAACCACAATGGAGCAGCTGCTGGAGACCATGAGAATGAGGGGCAGCGCCAGAGGGAGGAGCAGCCAGGGAGATTTGCCCCTACCCACCGGCCATGTAGCCTAGCTGGATGGAGCATCGTCGAGGACCAGGCCATATGGGACCAGTGGCGACGGCTCGCTGGAGGAACCCTAGTGCTGCAGGCAGGGGATCGAGGTAGAGGGAAACAGGAGAGGAGATGCAAGCGAACAGGGCAATGAGCGCTTGCATGTTTGTTTTTACTTGAGGGTCAGGTGTGACACGGGCGTCAACAGTTGCATTTTGAGTGTAATATAGGCAGACAACAGAGTAATTTCACTATTCCCCTTCCCTTCAATTTTTAATGAGGTTCTGCCCGAAACACCCCCTCCAAAGCAAAATTAGTTAAGCCGAAGCCCATAACTCAAAAATGACTTCTTTACATCTTTTATGGCTTATTTTGATAATAAGCCCTGAAAAGGCGGAATCGAACTGGACCTTAACTTGCAATTCAATTGTGCGTGCCATGATGAATCACTCCTGCCTGCTATAGTGCACATTTAGGCATCACCATACATGGCATAACCTAATACATGTGCATTCCATTGTAAAATCTGGAATATACAATGTTTATGTTAGTTCATACGTTGCACATGATGTTTAAATGCCCCTTAAATCAGGTCAGTCAAGTGATGGTCTTTAAGCCTCCTTCTTTGCTTGTTTTCTTGATATGTAAGATTTGCTCACACATCTGTTCATTTGCTTGTTTGCATCAGCCATCCATACTAGGACTGTTTGGTTTGATTACTTGTTGTTCTTGACCTAACACTCTAACAAGGCTTGTCAATGATTTAAACACTAAGGGTTGCTATAGTGGGGCCTTGTCTAACTCATAGGTGACATAAAGGTTTGGCTGTACACTAAAGTAGGATCTCCAAGAGTACCTGGAGATCCAGTTCAAAGATATGCCTAGTTTTTACATAGTGCATACATAGTAAATGCTCATTTCATTGTGTGCAAGTGCAAGAGATGCGGCATGTTTCCTTATGTGGTGTTGTTTTGTTATAACCTCATCCTTTTGTGTTCACAGACTGGAAAGTATGCATATTTATCTTCCAAGGAGACGAGTAACTAGTTTGTGTCACCTTGTAGAGGGGGTGCAATGAAGATAAGATTGAGGATTTCCAAGTACAAGATGTTAGGAAGGAGCCTTGCAAGAGAAGTAGGAGCTGCGCTGAGCCTCTTCAACCTGTTAAGGTAAGTCACTGTATCCAACTCAACAGTTCAATTCCTTGTTTGTTTCAGGCATAGTTAATTTGCTCTTTTCAATTGCTTTATTTGTCCTCAGTTAATGAGATGCCCAAATAATGATGCCTGATGTTGGGTACTTGTATAAATATTAGTTGACATAATTAAAGGCCTTACCATTTAGTTACTTTGCCGAAGTGTGCCCGAAGCTTTGAAGTCTATTAACCAATTATTATTGGATGAGGCTCACAATCTAGTTTATACTAGGCTAATGATTGCTTAGTTTTGCTTGCTGTAGTATGTTTGTATGAAACCCTCTGCTGTTCATTATGCTCCCTAAGACATTAATTGAGCTACAGAACGACCAACTGCTTGCTTACTTATACGCAACGTGCTGTCTAAAATTGTAACTTGTCTGTGTTTAGGATTGGGCCCCAACATCATGCTCCTCTAGTGAGCTAAGAGAGATTCCTGTATGCAGGCTGCATAGACTACCTTTTTTATAATTTTTAAAATATCACCTGCTTATGCTTCATGAAGTGTAACATTATTGTTAGTCCTGTTTTGCCATGTATTCCCTCCGTCCCAAAATAAATGTCTTAACTTTGTACTAGATCTAGTACAAAGTTGTACTAACCTTGAGACACTTATTTTGGGACAAAGGGAGTACAAAATAGTGTCTTGCTCGCTTCACTATTGTAACTATATTTTTGCCCTAGTCATGTGTACTTACAGAAACATTTCAGGATGAAGTGACATCAACGCAAAGATCTGTGAGCATTGCGGCATGGCTGTTACCGAATGATTATGGATTGGAATTGGAATGTGCTGATGTTCTCGAGCATCAACTAGAGGTGGCAAGACAACATGTACATGATTCTCAATGTACAATTAACAAGTTGTGACTGGACATGCAGGTATTAGATGTAGGAGTCAAAAAAATGAAACAAGACACTGAGGTAACCACGAAGGAATTGGAGATTTTGTAGAATGAAATTTGTGCTATCTGAATCTGGCCAATCCTATTTTTTGAAGAAATTATAGTTCAAATAGAGTTAAGTTGATGCGCGTCCATGGTGTTTGAGCTGTATCTGCCTAGTGTATGTAATTTGCTGTTTGTGTATGCTTTATTATCACCAATGCCGAACCATAATGCCAGTGGTAGAATCGGCTGTAATTTCTTTATTGTATAGTGTAGGATTATTCTACGTTTCTATGCCTTGGTCTCTTTTTTGTATCGTGTATGTTTTTAGAGGTGATAGTATAGGGTAGGATAATTCTTTGAATATGTTATATCGTTCAAGCAGGGGCCAACTCGCCCAAACGTTGTAGTGACCATGGACTTCCACGGGCCATATGATCCATGGGCCTTCTATAGGCCGTCGGATCCATGGGCCTTCTGTGGGCCGTCGGATCCATGGGCCTTCAATGGGCCATCGGATCCATGGGTCTTCTACATCCCGTAGGATCCATGGGCCTTGTACGGTGTCGGGGGTTGGGTGCGACATATGCCAAAGGATGGCTTATCATGGTGGGGGCGAGTAGAACGTCGCCGGTGCCTGGAAACGGGATGAGGCGAAGACATGTGCACGCTGGTGAATCTTACCCAGCTTCAGGGCTCTCCGAGGAGATAATACCCCTGCTGCTGCTCTGCGGGGTCTCCGCATGATCACTAAGGCAAAGTGAGTACAAGCTTGCTCCTAGAGCTGTTTCGGGAGGTAGGAGAGGGCACGGCTAGCTCTCTCCCTTCTATGTGGTCTGTCTAATGTCTATGGATGCGAACCCTTTGCATGGGTGCCCTGGGGGGTTTATATAGGCCTACCCCCCAGGGTTACAATGGTGAAACCGGCTGGGTGCGGGTCCCAGCCGTCTGTCTCTCAGGTGCCGTCTTCTCCGTCGACTCCTGGGACCCGCCGACTGGCATGGTACGAGGGCGTCAGCCCGTGTCCGCCGCGGGCGGGTCCTGCCGGCTGCAGATTACTGTAGCCGTGCTTCTAATGACGCGGGCTTGGTCAGTGGGTCATGGCAACAGTGCCGCCGGCGGCGGGCGATCATTGTGGCCATTCCCCGGTCACATCTGGTTAATGGCGTGTGGGGCCCGTGGGAGGGGCCGGCCGACTCCAGGGGGCCAACTCCCAACCGGTCCGACTCTCGGCGCTTCCCACCGTCTTCAATACTCTCGCTGACTGGTACACTACAGGAATCCAGTACTTTGCCATTTGCCATGGCAGACGGCAAAGGCAGGGACGGCTGATGGCAAAGCACTTTGCCGTCCACCGCGGACGGCAAACACAGACGGCAAAGGTAGGGTCGGCAAACAGGTCCTTTGCCATTTGCTTTCCATGGTGGACGGCCAAGAGCCCTTTGCCTACAGCAGCGGACGGCAAAGAGGGGGGACGGCAAAATGTGGCACGTCCGCCATTGTCACTCCGTTAGGCAGCTAACGGCGGCCTTTGCCGTCTACCAGTGGATGGCAAATTAGTGCGCCCCTTTGCCGTCCGCCAGGTGACATCAGCAATACCTCAGCGCCCGTTTTTTTTTGCCGTCAGCCCAGCGGACGGAAAAGGCGAAGTCTTTGCCGTCAGTGAGGCTTTGCTGTCCACCACTGTCGGCAAATTGGCCAAATGGTCCACCCCAGGAAGCACAGGTGGGCGCCACGTGCCCCCTTTGCCGTCTGCCACCGACGGCAAAGGTGTCTTTGCCGTCTGCCGCGGACGGCAAAGAGCCTGCACTGCCTCTTTTTTTTTTCTGTTTTTCTTATATCCAACAATTATCACAACAAAAATTTCACAGCACATATATATCCATCACATAAATATCCATCACATAGTTCCATCACATCACATATATATCCATCACATATATATCCATCAAAAATTTCACATCACATATATATCCGTCACATAGTTCCATCGATCCATACATATTACAATATGCAAAGTTTCTTCATAGCAAGCCAGCAGAATACAAGTGCATCAAAGGAAAAAACAGGAAAAAGCAAGCAATCCATCATAGGAAGCTGGCTTCCGTGAAGTGAATGAAACCTACAAAATGACAAATAAGAAAGTTAGAAAAAGAAGACTAGAAGAAGAATTAGACTAGAAGAAAAAGAATAGAAGAAGAAGACTAGAAGAAGAAGTATATGCCATATAATAGCTAACTTAGGTGAAATGTATCGTATATGAGCTAACCTAGGTGAAATGGGTAGTTTATGAGCTATCCTAGGTGAAATGGATCATTTTGGAGCTAAGTTAGGTGAAATGGGTCGTTTATGAGCAAACCTAGGTGAAATGGGTCGTTTATGAGCAAACCTAGGTGAAATGGGTCGCTTATGAGCAAACCTAGGTGAAATGAGTCGTTTATGAGCAAACCTAGGTGAAATGGATTGTTTATGAGCTAAGTTAGGTGAAATGAGTCGTTTATGAGCAAACCTAGGTGAAATGGGTTGTTTATGAGCTAACCTAGGTGAAATAGGTTGTTTATGAGCTAACCTAGGTGAAATGGGTCATTTATGAGCTAACCTAGGTCAAATGGGTCGTTTATGAGCTAACCTAGGTGAAATGCCATGTTTTTGAGCTAACTAAGGTAAAATGGATCGTTTTTTAGCTAACTTAGGTGAAATGGGTCATTTTGGAGCTAACCTAGGTGAAATGGGTCATTTTGGAGCTAACCTAGGTGGAATGGGTCATTTTAAAGCTAATGTAGGTAAAATGGATCATTTAGGAGCTAATCAACGTAAAATGGGTCATTTTAGAGCTAACTTGGATAAATTGGATCACTTGTAAGCTAACTAAGGTAAAATGAGTCATTTTAGAGCTAACTTAGGTAGAATGGATGGTTTATGAGGTCAGTAAGCTTATTAAGTCAGTTTGGAGGAAAAGAAGCTAACTCTAGGTCATTATGGTAAGCATATTGGAGGAAATAAAGCTAAGTCTAGGTCTTTATGCATTTGTTAAGCAAAACACTAGAGAAACTTACCGTGATCACGGAGGTGTAGGAGCGGGCTGGCTCGCGCCGGTAGCTGGAGAAGGAGCGGGCTGGCTCACGCCGGTAGCTGGAGAAGGATCGTGCGATGCATTTCAGGAGTTAAGCTGCACCAAAGATCATTTCCAATGTCTCGTTAGCATTATGACACTCAAATGTTAAGACAAGAAAGTAATGTCCATTCAAATTAAACTCACCGTGCTCCCAGGAGCAATCACTGGCATCGGCGGAGCGGTCTGACCGGACTTCTTGCACACAGACTGCACATTTGGTTTTCACAACAGAGTCATACTAGTTAGTAATGAGACTCAAATGTTAAGACTAGCAAGTAATTTGCAGAAGAAACTTACCACAAGGAGCTCGTACATGGCCCTTGCCTGCATGTCATTCCGTGCCCTCTCCTCCTCCAACATCTTTGTCGTCTTCTTCTCCAACTCCCGCTGCCTCTCCGCCGCCTTCGCCAAAAGTTTCTCCGTTCTATCTCTCTCACTCTGTATAGCAGCCTGCAACACCACTCACATGACCATTCGTAATCATTGATGGAAGCACACACAATGTAATGGAGAAAGATAGCTGAGTACGTATAACTAACCTTGATGGCGAGTTGGACTGGCCGTTCACGAGGCCTTATCTCAGGAGCGGAGCTCGACTGGCGCGCCTTGATCTCCGGGAGAGTGCAAGGACAACGGATAAGTCCATCTCCCATGGCTATGGAGCCATGGGACCTCCCGCCACTAGATATCATCAGCAGCTCTGTATTAATGGGACCCTGGCTCGGGTTAAAGTCCTCCCCTTTCCTCGCCTTCCCCTGATCTCTATATTGCACGAGCTTCTCGTGGGCGGAGATGTTGGTGAAGTTCTTTGGATCATCGAGGTCAGAGGCAGAGAATGCCTTGACTTTCTTGTAAGGGCCAGTGTGGGCCATGGCATACAGGTCGTACACCTCTTGCCGCACCGGAAACAGGGGCACCAGGTTTTCTTTTGGCCATTTGCAAATGCGGCTTGCACAAACCCCTTGGTTTTTGTGAACCATTCAGCGCTCCATTTGTTCTGACCAGTGTGACTGGTATACATCCATGCACGGTCACTCATCTTGACTTTCAGAGCTACTTGACACACAACAATTATATATGTAATTCACCATGTATATATTCATCAGTTTATCTATTTTGTCAATTTTATTACGTCCATGCAACCTACACTCTAATAGGTAATGATAGGTCCTAATCCCACTCGTGTATGTGTAGATTGGGTTCATTTTCCCAAGCTATGCTCCGGATCTGGCGCAAAATTTTGGCAGCACCTCCCCGCTATTCTCCTGATACACGTCTCTGCAATAAACAGAGAGGATGTGTACCCGGAGAACAACAGGGGAGGCACTGACGAAATTTATGCGTCGGATCCGGAGCAAAGCATATGGGAAAACGAACCCAATCTACACATACTCGGGCTGTCCATGGATAGCGTTGGACAATTCGAAAGAATCAAGGTTATAAATATGCAAATGCATGCATATTTATAACTATGACGCTTTCGAACGGGAGACGCGTCGGGGTCTTCTTCTTCTTCTTATTCTTTCTTCTTTCTTTCTTCTTCTTCTTTTCTTTCTGCTTCTCCCTCGTCCTCTTCCTCCTCCTCCTCCTCCTCTTCTTTCTTCTTCTTCTTCTTCTTCTTCTTCTTTCTTCTTCTCCTTTTTCCTCTTCTATATTTTTATATTTTTCAACTTTCTTCTTATTCTTCTTCCTTTTTTTCCTTTTTCCTCTTCTTCTACTTCTTCTTTTTTTTCAACTTTCTTCTTCTTCTAATAATCTAAACCTATATCTAGCACTAACCTAAACCAACCACTAACCTAAACCTATCAATAACCTAATTAAACCTAAACAGCAAAGAAAAACAGTAGAAAAAATGCTCACCTTGGCTCCTGTCGATGGAGGATGGAGGGGGCGGCGCGGGCACAGGGGCGGCGGCGAGCCTGGCTCCGGGGCGGGGGGCGCGAGGCGGACGCACTGGCGGGGGGGGGGGGGGGGGGGAGGCAGACGCAGGCCTAGGGGCGAGCCTGCCTCCGGGGGCGGCGCGGGTGCAGGGGCGGCGGCGATCCTAGCTCCGGGACGGGAGAGCGAGGCGGACGCAGGGGGCCCGCGGCGAACCTGGCGCCGGCGCGGGCGACGGGACGCCGGGGCGGTGGCGGTTGGAGGGGGCGATGGGGCGAGGGGCGGTAGGGCCAAGGGGCGGTGGCGAGTGGCGGAGGCGGCGGAGAGTGCTTGGGACGGTGGGGCGACGGGGCGAAGGGAGGTGGGGCAAGGGGCGGCGGTGGGTGGCGGGGGCGGCAGCGGGTGGCGGTGGTCGTCGGGGAGGAGAGGGGGACAGATCGAACAGAGAGAGATGGGCGGGGTGGGGCGCCGTTAGTAACCTAAACGTTTGCCGTCCGCCCCACTTTGCCGTCCGCCCCACTTGCTCTTTGCTGTCTGCTAGCGGACGGCAAATAGGGGGGCCGTTAAGTTTTTTTAAACCAGCTCGTCAGTGGGGCTCCCTCCCTCTTTGCCGTCCGCTAGCCGACGGCAAAGCTTCTTTGCCGTCCGCTAGCGGACGGCAAAGAACTGGCTGATGGCAAAGAAGTACTTTGCCATCAGCCAGTTCTTTGCCGTCCGCTTTTGGGTAGCTAATGGCAAAGAGTTTCTTTGCCGTCCGCTAGCGGACGACAAAGAGCTAGCAGATGGCAAAGTTGCTGTTTCCAGTTGTGTTAGGTCCCACCGTCTCTGGGTCATACAGACAAGGCGTCGTGGGCACAGGGCACCGCCCCAAGGGCTGATGTCAGGGCTGGCATGGCAATAGTGCCGCGCCGGGCGGAGATCTCCGCAGGTACGGTGCACTGTGGCCATACTCGCCTTTAATTATCGGGATGGTTGGAAGTCGTGGACCGACTTCCCACAGTCGCCTTCATCGGAGTTGCTTCTGGGACTCGGCCTGGATGGGAGTCACCTCTGGGACTCGGCCATCTTGGAGTCACCTCCTGGACTCGGCTTGAAGGGGAGTCGCCTCTGGGACTCGGCCATCTTGGAGTCGTCGTAGATACTTGAGGGGCGCAGTCTGCCCCTATGTCTTGAAAGGTTCTGGGACTCGGGTTAGCCTACCCGTGGCCCATTACTCCGACAGTAGTCCCCGAAGCTGGTGAGGCTCCGAGGGCGGTACGTCGTGCACCTCAGCAGTTTCATTCTTCAGATGGGGGAAAACAAGCTCTGGTGGCCGCCTTCCTCCAGGCCGATTGGCTGGAGTCAGATTCTCTGTGGGCCGTCATGCTCAAGCCGACTGGCTGGAGTCGGATTCGCCGAGGGCCATCTTGCCCCTTGAGGTGTTTCGAACGTCGTGGCGGGAACCAGGCGGCGTGCCTGATACGCTTCCCGCGGTCGCCCGCCGTGGCCTTGTCGCGCGGCGCCACGTGGCAGGGGCAGTCTGCCTGCCCACACGCGCGACGGGACAGGCCGTCAGGCGGGGCCCGCCAATATCGCGCCTCGGCACGTGAACGGATCCGCTGCGGCCGGGCGGGCGGTTGGGCTCCCCACGTTGTTACTGCGCGCAGTAACTTCGTGGGTTTAATCGTGGGGGGCGTGGGGGCTCGCGTGCAGTTAATCCCCACGCCGTCCCATCGGCTTCTCAGCCTTTGAGACTATAAATAGGCGGGGGAAGCGGGACGGCGAAGCGCGCGCTCGTTCTTCCCTGCTTCCCCCGCTTCCTCCTTCCTCTCCTTCTTCTTGCCTTCGCCGCACCACGCTGCACCGCTCTGCAGCGATGAGCTCTTCCTCCGCCGCGGCTTCTACCGTCCGCTCCGGCGCGTGGGATGGTTCTCGGGTGGATGACGACGCCATCGAGCACCTCCGCAGGATGCGCCGGCTCCCTGGCACGCACCTGGTGCGAGCCCGTGCCGCACCGGAGGGGGAGATAACACCGGCGCCGGAGGAGGGCGAGCGGGTCATATTCCGCTCGCACCTCATGCGCGGCATGGGCCTGCCGGCGAGCGGCTTCCTCCGCTCGTTCTTGGAGTTCAACGGACTCCAGCCGCACCACCTCACCCCGAACATGGTGGTGCTGCTGGACGCCTTCGCCACCCTGTGCGAGGGTTTTCTCGGTGTTCTCCCCACCCTCGAGATGTGGGGAGAGTTCTTCCAATCGAAGCTCGGCACGCACTCCGCCGGCATACCGGCCCAGTGTGGCGCCTTCATTGCCATGCGCAGGTCGACCGCCGACAACACCTTCCCCTCCATCGCACTGATTAAGTCGGTGAAGATGTGGCAACGTTCGTACTTCTACATGAAGAATGTCGCCACGGAAGGTGACTGGGTCAACCTGCCGCACTATGAAGCCGGCGCACCGGCTGGGAGGCTTCCCAGCTAGTCCAATCGGGCCAAGACACTGTCTCCTACCGGCACCACCATCGTCGCCCAACTCCGAGTGCTGACGCAGTCGGAAGGCCTGGTCGGGGCTGACTTGCTGGCCGCCTTCGTGGCGCGCCGAGTCCTCCCACTCCAAGGCCGACCTCATCTGATCTGTCAGTTGAGCGACCGCCGAGACCCGAGCCGGATGAGCACATGGGAGATGCCCCACGCGGAGTTGGCGAACATGGTGAACCACATCACGAACTGCAAGCTCGCGGAAGACTGGCAGTTCGGCAAGGAGCCATACTCGCGTGCCAACCCTCCTCCGGTGGTAAGTCGAATCTTTTGTTTTCTATTTTTTTTATAGCCGAATCCGACTTCTGATCTTCTTGGTTCTCTGAGTCGGAACCCCCTCACCTAGCCTGCAGCCGGCGCCACCGGGCCGCCCCGCGAGTTTGCTCCAGACCGTGCAGAGAGTGACATCGACGAGCCCGACTTGGGGGCGGCGGCGATGGAGGCCGACGCCGAAGGCGGGGGAGGAGGAGCGGAAGGCGGCCTCCGGCCCTCGGCGACCTTCGCCGACAGGCTAGAGGACGAGGTCGACCGCGAGGTCGTCTCGCGCCGCCAACCGAAAGTCGGCCATCCAGGCGCGAGTTCCTCCGCTGGTATGGCCGGTCAAGTCAGCGCAAAGAAGCGCCGGGCCGCGCCGAGTTTGCTTGGCGGTCGGCCGAAAAAGTTCAAGGGGGCGGCCGCCGCGACCAAGCGAGAGGAGGCGATCGCGAAGGCCAACCGCTTCCGCAAGGAGGTGAAGAAGCCGCCGCTGGTCTCTGCGTAAGTGCTGACTGTCGTTTGTTCTTGTTTCCTTGGACGGATCTTTTCCGAGTCTTTTTCATTCTGTTTTCTGCTTCAGGGCCCCTCTTTCTCTTGAGAGGGTCGCCGTCCCCTCTGTTATGGGGTCGGCTGAGATGTCTGCCAACACTCGGCGGATTGACCCCGCCACCGACCTCCGGGAGGCGACGGAGCGCAACGCGTGAGAGAAGCGCGACGAGGAAGAGGCCGACCGTCTGGAGAAGGCGGAGGCCAAGAAAGCGGCGGCCTCCGCCCAGAAGAAGCTGGAGGAGGCCGAAGCAGCCGCCGCAGCAAAACGGCCGGTGGAAGAGGCTGCGCGCCGTGAGTCGGCGCTGCTTGTCATCCCGCTGAACTCCGCACCGCCGCCCCCGGAGTTCACGGGGCAGACTGGAGAAGTCGGCGGGGATCACCCCATCATGGAGAAGGACGGTGGCGAGGCCTCCGCATCGGGCACGGCCTCGCCGCCACCGCAACCTCCACCGCATGGCAAGCAGCCGGCGGGCCCTCCAGTGCCGTCGGCTAAGGACGAGGCGGTGGCGAGGCTGCTTCTTCAAGTCGCCTCACCAGCGCGCCGCCGCCTTGCGAAGGCGGTCTCGGCGCCACACCCCTTGGAAGCCGGCGCCGCCAGCTCGGCCATTCCAGACGCCGAGGCGTCAAGTGCTGCGCCTACTGGATGGGTGCGACGAGGCGGCGACGGTCCACTGAACCAGGCGCTCCTGGACGTGCAGGCGAAGCTGCGAGCTGAGGGCGAAGCCATCCAAGGCTGCACCAGGGCGCATATGGCGTCGCGAGCATCTATCCGGGTACGTTTTTCTTTTTTGACCTTGTCTCTTCTTGCTAAAGTGGCTTGGAGCGGAACTTCTGGCACCCCTTGCATTTTTGGACTAACTCTTTAGCCTCTTCTAGGGCAGTCGGCCAGAAGAAACCGTGCCAAAAGGCTTTGGCGACGAGTGCTCTTGAGGCTGCATGGTGGCCGCACTCGCCCTGATGAATGTCTCTGAGAATTGCTTGGCCTTGTTCTGGCTCTACAAAGCGCTGGTAGACACCAGTGCCACTGCGCCTGACCAGCTCTCTGTTGACTATCGTGTATGCTGCCGCTCGGTGTTGCACTTGCCGAGCCAAGATCTCATCAATTGGCAGCTCTCTGTTCACTAGAAACTTGAGGATGGGCTACGCCCATGAGGGTGCTGCCATTTCTTCAACCGCCACCACAGGGACTTGGACAGGGGCGGCTGGGCTGGGAGGCGGAGGGCTGGAGTCTGCGGCCGCTTGCTGGATTGACGAAGTCCCCGGGCCGACTGGCGCAGTCCCCGGGCCGGGTTCTGAAGTCCCCGGGCTGGCTTCAACTGTGATTTTCTTGGGGCCATCTGCTGGGGCTCTTGAGTCGGATCCAACTTCTTCGGGAGGAGCCAGCACAAAGATGGAGTCTGATTCTGGTGAAGGCTTGATAGACAGCTTAAGGAGGCGCTTAAGAGCGACGCTGGACGGTATTGCTTGGCGGGTGGAGCAGATTCGTGCCAAGGCGTCTGCTTGATCGTTGTCGTTTCTTGGCACGTGAAGGAACTCGCACCCCTCGAAGTATCCGCTAAGTTGCTGTACATGGAAGCGGTAGCTCGCCATGTTTGCATATTTGGTATCCCAGTCGCCAGATGACTGCTGGACCACCAAATTGGAGTCGCCATAGCACAGGATCCGGCGAATGCCGAGTTATTTGGCAAGCCGGAGTCCGTGAATGAGCGCCTCGTATTCGGCGACGTTGTTGGAGGCGGCGAAGTGGATCTGCAGCACATACTTGAGCTTGTCGCCTTTGGGGGAGGTAAGGACGATGCCGGCTCCCAGGCCGGTGCGCATCTTGGAGCCGTCGAAATGCATCTGCCAATGGGTGGAGTCGGGCGCCAGGTACTGGGTCTCAGCCCAGTCGACGAGGAAGTCATCCAGTGCTTGCGACTTGATGGCGGTGCGGGGCTGGTAGTAGATGGTGTAGGGGGCCAAATCAATGGCCCATTTTGCTACTCGGCCAGAAGCGTCACGGCTCCCGATGATCTCGGCCAGCGGGGCTGTGCAAACCACAGTGATTGGATGCTCTTGAAAGTAAGGCTTCAACTTCTTGGCGGCAAAATGCACACCGTAGCACATCTTCTGGTAGTGGGGGTAGTTCTGCTTGGGGGTCGACAGTACCTCGCTCAGGTAATACACCGGTCTCTGGACAGGGAGCGCCTTGCCTTCCTCCTTGCGTTCGACTACAATGATTGTGCTGACTACTCGGCTGGTGGCGGCGATATATAGGAGCATGGGCTCTTTGGGAGTCGGAGCCGCAAACACAGGGTGAGTAGTCAACATCTTTTTTAGCTGGAGAAATGCCTCGTCCGCCTTGTGGTTCCACTCGAAAAAGGTGGTCTTCTTCATTAATTGATACAAAGGGAGAGCTTTCTCGCCCAGCCGACTGATGAATCGGCTGATGGACGCCAAGCAGCCGGTGAACTTCTGCACATCCAATAGTCGGCTGGGTACCTCCATCCTCTCGATGGCCTTGATTTTCACGGGGTTGCACTCTATGCCGCGTTTGGAGACCAGGAAGCCAAGGAGTTGGCCGGCTGGTACTCCGAAAAGGCACTTCTCAGGGTTGAGCTTGATCTGGAATCGGTGCAGGTTCTCAAAGGTCTCCTTGAGGTCCTCTAGCAGCGTCCCGCACTTCTCCGTCTTCGCCACCACATCATCCACATAGACGTGGGCATTTCTGCCGAGCTGCTTGAGGAGGCACTTCTGCATGCAACGCTGAAAGGTGGCACCGGCATTCCTCAAGCCGAACGTCATGGTCAGGTAACAGAAGGCTCCGAATGGCGTGATGAAGGCGGTCTTCGGTCTATCTGCCGGGTTCAGCTTGATCTGGTGATATCCTGAATATGCATCTAAGAAACTCAACAGCTCGCATCCGGCTGTGGAGTCTATCACCTGATCGATTCTTGGCAGGGCAAATGTTTCCTTTGGGCAGGCTTTGTTGAGGCTTGTGTAATCAATGCGCATCCACCACTGCTTGTTTTTCTTCAACACCAAGACTGGGTTTGCCAACCACTCTGGGAAAAACACTTCCATAATGAAGCTGGCGGCTAGGAGCCGGGCTATCTCTTCTCCCACGACTCTTCTCTTCTCTTCTGATAGTCGGCCCAAGGGCTGCCCGACGGGCTTCACATCAGGTCGGACATGTAACTTGTGCTCGGCGAATTCCGTCGGTACACCCGGCATGTCTTTAGGGGACCATGCAAAGATGTCTCGATTCTCATGGAGGAAATCGATGAGCTCACCTTCCTATTTGCTGTCAAGGTTTGTACCCACGACAGCGTACCTCTCGGGGTGCTCCGGGTCCAAGGGTATCTTCTTGGTCTCATTGGCCGGCTTGAACGAACCCTCAGCTTCCGACTCCTTGGGGTCAGGCGACATCTCTGGCTGCTTTCCGGCCATCGCCACGACCCGATCAAGGAGCCGCTTCTCAGCTACGATCACCAAGGACTCGGCCAGCCAGCTGCTCTCGGCCGTGCAGGTAGACGACTTCCTGTAGTCGCCGGCTACGGTCAGAATTCCCTTGGAACTCGACATCTTCATCTTGAGGTAGGCGTAGTGAGGAACCGCCATGAACTTGGCCAGTGCAGGTCGGCCGAGCAGTGCGTGGTACGGGCTTTCAAGGTCCACTACTTCAAACCAGACTGGCTCTCGGCGGAAATGATCTTTGTCTCCGAAGAGGACGTCTATCAGGATCTTGCCGATTGGTGAGCAGGAAAGGCCGGGTACAATACCATGGAACACAGTCCGGGTGCTCTGCAGCTGTCTTTGCTTGATTCCTAGCTTCTCCATAGTATCTTTGTATAGGATGTTGATGCTACTGCCTCCGTCCATCAGTACTCTCGAGAAGCGGGCTGCCCGCCTATCAGTGGCCAAGGTAGCGCCTAGGACCAGGGCGTAGGAGCCCGGATTCGGCATCACCTCTGGGTGATCCGCTCTGCTCCAACTGATTGTTCAACAATGTCCGGGCCGTGCCCTGGAGCATGAGTGGAACGTACTTCACGGCGACTCGCTTGTTGCCGTTCGCTATGCTGACAGCCATGGAGTAATCAATTAGCCAGTCTTCTGGCTTCACGGAGCCGGTGTACTTGGGTGTGTCTCGGGGGAGCGTGAACCCTTTGGGGAAGGGATCGTCTCGGATGCGGGGTACAAAGCAAGGCGGACCCAGCTCATCTTCTTCTTCCAGCGCCAGGGATCGGTGGAGTCGGTCGATCCGATGGCGGGCGTCATTCTCTCCGACTCCCTCTCGGCAGCCAAGGCGGCCACCGAGAGTCGGATGCTCAACAGGCGGCGGGGAAACTCGCCGTTCTCTTCTGGGTGGGGGAGGCAGCTAGTCGTCCTGCCGCTCCACCGCTCTCGGACGGCCGTCTTGGTCACGCTCGATGGTGATGCGAGTCCGACTGCGACTGACAGCCGGCTCTTTGTCTTTTCTTCCGCGGACTCCACCAGTCGGCGTTCGAGACGTCGCGCCCTGATCTCGGCGGGGAGGCAAGTCGTCGTTTAGCTGCCGTGGCGCCTCAGTGCGGCCGCCGGCCGCGTTCTGCGCAGCAACCGCGTCGAGGAGCTGCTGAACTCGCTCCGTCATCATGCGGCGCTCTTCGTCTTCGAAGTTCTTCAGCTCGTCAGTCGCCGCTTGGCCGGCGCGGATGTTCTTCGCAGGGGTGGCGTATACGGGGCGATTGGCCCCAAACAAGTCGGCGATGGTCGCGCCGCGCTGTCGGACCGCACCTAGGCGGCTAGGCCTAGTTGGAGCCGGCGAGCCACCCATGGCGCAATCCATTTCGCGCTAGTAGGCTTCTGACAAGCGCCTCATGCTTGCCAGCTTCTTGGCGCCTTTGATGATCTGAAGGCGGCGTATCTTTAGCGTCTCGGCGTCTGCGTCCTCTGGAATAGGTGCAGTCAGACCTTGCAGAGCCGCGTCGAGCGGGTCCAGAGCTCCCTCACCGGAGCGCTCATCTTGACTGATGACGAGCACCTCCGTGAGGGCGCTTCTGCCGCTCTCCTCGTGAGGAAGCGGCTCGTCGTAGACCACTACGTTGGTGGGGAAAGTGTCGAGCGACATAGCGTCGGAGTCGACCAACATCGGGTCGGTGGAGCCTACAGACTCCAAGTCCACGGCGGGCTCGCCGACGACGTGGAGTTGATCGAGGAGGCCCGCGAGGAGACTCTCGGGGCCACCCGTGCCTGCGTCGGATGCAGGCTCGTCGGAGAGGCGAACCTTGCCGACAAGTTCGGTGAGGCTGCTCGCCGCACAGGCGGCCTCAGCGCCACACAGCGCGTCGATGCAGACTCCGTCTGGCGAGCCTGGCTGGCTGCGCTCGCCAGGGAGGAAGAGGGTTCCCATCCAGAACAGATCTCCGGACGACGGTGCACCAGGCCCCACGGTGGGCGCCAAATGTCAGGGGTTGGGTGCGACATATGCCAAAGGATGGCTTATCATGGTGGGGGCGAGTAGAACATCGCCGGTGCCTGGAAACGGGATGAGGCGCAGACATGTGCACGCTGGCGAATCTTACCCAGCTTCAGGGCTCTCCGAGGAGATAATACCCCTACTGCTGCTCTGCGGGGTCTCCGCATGATCACTAAGGCAAAGTGAGTACAAGCTTGCTACTAGAGCTGTTTCGGGAGGTAGGAGAGGGCACAGCTAGCTCTCTCCCTTCTATGTGGTCTGTCTAATGTCTATGGATGCGAACCCTTTGCATGGGTTCCCTGGGGGGGTTTATATAGGCTTACCCCCCAGGGTTACAATGGTAAAACCGGCTGGGCGCGGGTCCCAGCCGTCTGTCTCTCAGGTGCCGTCTTCTCCGCCGACTCCTGGGACCCGCTGACTGGTGGGTCCCGCCGACTGGCATGGTACGTGGGCGTCAGCCCGTGTCCGCCGCGGGCGGGTCCTGTCGGCTGCAGATTACTATAGCCGTGCTTCTAATGACGCGGACTTGGTCAGTGGGTCATGGCAACAGTTCCGCCGCCGGTGGGTGATCACTGTGGCCATTCCCCGGTCACATTTGGTTAATGGCGTGTGGGGCCCGTGGGAGGGGCCGGCCGACTCCAGGGGGCCGACTCCCAACCGGTCGGACTCTCGGCGCTTCCCGCCGTCTTCAATACTCTCGCTGACTGGTAGGTCCCGCCGTCTCCGGGTTGTACAGACAAGGCGTTGTGGGCACAGGGCCCCGCCCCAAGGGCTGATGTCAGGGCTGGCATGGCAACAGTGCCGCGCCGGGCGGAGATCTCCACAGGTACGGTGCACTGTGGCCATACCCGCCTCTAATTATCGGGATGGTTGGAAGTCGTGGGCCGACTTCCCACAGTCGGCTTCATTGGAGTTGCTTCTGGGACTCGGCCTGGATGGGAGTCGCCTCAGGGACTCGGCCATCTTGGAGTCGCCTCCTAGACTCGGCTTGAAGGGGAGTCGCCTCTAGGACTCGGCCATCTTGGAGTCGCCATAGATACTTGAGGGGCGCAGTCTGCCCCGATGTCTTGAAAGGTTCTGGGACTCGGGTTAGCCTACCCGTGGCCCATTACTCCGACACCGGCTGAGGACGAGGCGGTGGCGAGGCTGCTTCTTCAAGTCGCCTCACCAGCGCACCGCCGCCTTGCGAAGGCGGTCTCGGCGCCACGCCCCTTGGAAGCTGGCGCTGCCAGCTCGGCCATTCCAGACGCCAAGGCATCAAGTGCTATGCCTACTGGATGGGTGCGAGGAGGCAGCGACGGTCCGCTGAACCAGGCGCTCCTGGACGTGCTGGCGAAGCTGCGAGCTGAGGGCGAAGCCATCCAGGGCTGCACCAGGGCGCATCTGGCGTCGCGAGCGTCTATCCGAGTACGTTTTTCTTTTTTGACTTTGTCTCTTCTTGCTCTTCTCTGTGGGGGCGCGCCAGCGCACCCACTGGGTGTAGTCCCCGAGTTTCGCCTTGCTATGTAAATATCTATCTGCCTTCTATCTTTCCTTGCTTATTGCTCTTTTTGGCTTTTTCCTTTGCCGCCTTTCCATAGTCGCTGCTTTTGCCAGATGGATAGCCGCTCCACGGAGTGCCGCAAGTCAAATGCTTGGCTACTTTAGGGAAGGCAAGTACTTGGCCTTTTTAGAGTTTTTTAACAAGTGGGAAAGAAGGCAGCGAGCCGACTATTCGAGAGTCGGCTCTGTAGAGAAAGGTTGGGAGCCGGCTTGGGCTATGCGTATGCTTTGAGTCCTTAGCCATTTTTTCATGTGTGCGCTCGTTCTTGCTTACTCTCTGCCTACCAACAGTCACTCTGCGAGCTTCGGCTTTGATAGGAGACGGCTTAAGCGCAACACACTACTTGTCTGACTGCAGGAAGCATTTCATAGCACAAGACGGCGAGTGCCCGGGCCGACTAGTCGAACCCGGTGCCAAGCGGCATAACAAAGAGTAGCATACTCGGGGGCATAATTCTTATCATACAGATAAAAAAAGGGCAGTCCCCGAGCTCGTCTCGGGGGCCGAAACTCTCGGTACTTTAATACAAAGGATAGCGTGGTACATACTGCATTAACTGTAAAATCTTGGGAGAAGATTTGCGTTCCATGGCCGTTCTGACTCCCTGCCGGAGTCGTCCCTCTTGTGCGCTCGAGGCTTTTGAGCGTCGATTAGGTAGTAGGAGTCGTTGCCCAGCACTTTGCTGATGATGAAGGGGCCTTCCCAAGGCGCCAACTTCTTGTGCTGGCCGGCTGTTCGCTGAATCAACCGGAGCACAAGGTCGCCCTCTTGAAACGATCTCGGCCTGACCTTTCGGTTGTAGTATCGGCGCAGACTCTGCTCGTAGATGCCAGACCGGCTGAGTGCCAACAGCCGGCCCTCTTCCAGCAGGTCGACGCCGTCTTGACGTGCTTCTTCAGCTTCCTCTTTGGTGTACATGGTGACTCGTGGAGAGTCGAACTCTATGTCCGTCGGGATGACAGCTTTGGCACCGTAGATGAGGAAGAAAGGCGTGAAGCCGGTTGACTTGTTTGGAGTCGTGCGCAGACTCCAGAGGACGGCCGGCAGCTCCTCAAGCTAACAGCCGGCCGAACGCTCGAGTGGTTCGACCAGTCGAGGCTTGATGCCGGAGAGGATGAGGCCGTTTGCTTGCTCCACCTGGCCGTTTGACTGCGGATGGGCAACGGACGCTAAGTCCAGTCGGATGCCCTGCGTCGCTCAGAAACAGGCCAAGGCGCCTTTGGCGAAATTTGTGCCATTGTCGGTAATGATGCTGTGCGGTATGCCATACCGCACCTTGATTTCGGCGATGAAAGTTACTGCAGTCGGACCATTCAACTTCTTGATGGTCTTTGCTTCTATCCACTTGGTGAACTTGTCCACCGGGACAAGCAGATGAGTTAGGCCGCCTCAGGCCGTCTTGAATGGTCCCTGTCGGTGTCAAAACCGGCGGATCTCGGGTAGGGGGTCCCGAACTGTGCGTCTAGGTGGATGGTAACAGGAGACGAGGGACACGATGTTTTTACCCAGGTTCGGGCCCTCTCGATGGAGGTAAAACCCTACGTCCTGCTTGATTAATATTGATGATACGGGTAGTACAAGAGTGGATCTACCACGAGATCAAGGAGGCTAAACCCTAGAAGCTAGCCTATGGTATGATTGTTGTAATGTATGTTGTGTCCTACGGACTAAAGCCCTCCAGTTTATATAGACACCGGAGGAGGCTAGGGTTACACAGAGTCGGTTACAATGGTAGGAGATCTACATATCCATATCACCAAGCTTGCCTTCCACGCCAAGGAAAGTCCCATCCGGACATGGGACGGAGTCTTCAATCTTGTATCTTCGTAGTCTTGGAGTCTGGCGGACGATGATAGTCCGGCTGTCCGGACACCCCCTAGGCCAGGACTCCCTCAGTAGCCCCTGAACCAGGCTTCAATGACGATAAGTCCGGCGCGCATAATGTTCGGCATTGCAAGGCGGGTTCCTCCCTTGAATAATCCAGAGAAGATCGTGAACACCAGGATAGTGTCCGGCTCTGCAAAATAAATTCCACATTCCACCGTAGAGAGAATAAAATGTACACTTAGTTCAATCTGCTGACATATTATGCGGCGTGACATCACACCGCTACCAAGCCACTGCTTGAATCATGTTTTACTATACTGCCTCAGCACGTTTAGCGAAGCGGTTTCCTTGGCACATCTTGTCGAAGCAGAGATCGTGTTCCCCTTATTCCGGGATTCTCATCAATACGGACGTGGGTAACCCAACCGCGCCATTGATGGTGGCGCTTAGGAGATAAGCGAGTTTTACCAGGCCGGTGGGGGACGCATAGTTTCGTCCGCCTATATATAAGCGATAAGGATTTACCTTCTCACCTACGCGTTCATCCTCCTTTGCTTATACATCTCTGCGCACTCAAGCTCCAACGCCCAAGCTCGCGCATCTCGCCTCGACCTTCTCCGAATATATCCGGAGGGGGAGGCAAGTGGTTGGCCTCCATCGTTAAGGAGGATCACATCACCAAGCTGCGCAACGCCGGATACCTCTCCGGTGATATCGCGCATCGGCTGCCCGATGAGGGGCAGCTCGTCCCTACCCCTGGGCCTCACGAGAGGGTCGTCTTCCTTCCCCACTTCCTCTGCGGACTGGGCTTTCCGCTCCATCCATTCGTCCGGGGGCTCATGTTCTATTACGACCTGGATTTCCACGATCTGGCACCGAACTTCATCCTCAACATCTCGGCGTTCATCGTCGTGTGTGAGGCCTTCCTCTGCATCCGGCCCCACTTCGGCCTGTGGCTCAAGACCTTCAACGTCAAGCCGAAGGTTGTGAAGGGCACGCAAGCGGAATGCGGAGGCGCCATGTTGGGTAAATTACCCAACATCCTTTGGCTCGAAGGGGCCTTTGTGGACTCCGTCAAGGGGTGGCAATCGGGGTGGTTCTACATCACCGAGCCGCGCAAGCCCACATGGCCGGCGGCCCCCGAGTTTAGATCTGGCATCCCCACGCAGCTCACCTCCTGGAAAGAGAAGGGCTTGCTGTGGGGCGATCCGAAGGAGGTGACTGGACTCCGAACCTGCATCCAGAAGCTGGTGAGCAATAAGCTCAGGCTCGTCGACGTGGTCCAAGTCATGCTCATCTGCCGGATTCTCCCATGCCAAGAACGGGCATTCAATCTGTGGGAGTTCAATCCGGAACAGCACCAGGCACTGAGCGGGCTCTTCGATACGACATACGAAGGCGCCTGGAGGGTGCTGTTTAAGGGCGCCGAAGCCCCTGCATCCACGACGGAAGATCGCGGATTCAGCTCGCAGTATCCAACTGACGAGGTAAGTGATTCAACCCCATGATGGGACACTTTGTAGTAATCGAATTGATTATAAGAGGGTTTCATCCCTTCCTTTCCTTTGACAGGAATGGATGGAGAAGGCCAGGCAGCTTATCAGCCCGGCTCCCATGCCAGAAGATCTAGTGGATGCCCGCTTAGCAGGGCTGCTGGTTCCGGCACCGCACGTGGTGCCAGAGAAGAAGGCCAAGAAGGTGGCCGCGGGGACTCGAAAGAGCTCCCGCAATCAGGCGTCTGACGACGACGCGGACTCCTCCCCCGAAGACGAGGAGGAGGAGGAGTACTCTCTCCCGGAGGGGGGAGAGAAGAAGAGGAAGGCTTCCCCAATAGGGGAGGCCGAAGGGTCCAACAGGGGGAGAACTATCCCCCCGGACAGTTTCGCCAACACCAGCGTTGGCGAGGAGGAGTGGCCTCCAAGGGCCAGGCGTCCGGCAAGATCGTAAGTATCCGGATCCTTTATACGCAATATCTTTTATGTCACGTAGTGTCCTTCTAACGCCGCATTCTGTCCGTAGTCCGGCTGATGATGATCTCCCCGCTTCATCAAGCGGGTCCTTGGCCTCGTCGGATGTGAATTCACTTCCGACTGCCTCTACCCCACGCGCCGACAAGGACGCCGAGGTGGGATCCCAGAGAGGGACCCATCAGGAGGAGGCTCAGGAGGCGGCGTCAGGCAGCCTCCCGAATTTTGCGCCGGACTCTACATCAGAACCCGCAGTGGTTCCAGAGTCCGGCAAGCGGTCCCTTCGAAAGAAGGGCAAGACCGTGACACCGGCAGCCTCCGTCCAACCGGAGGCGCCGGATAACTTGTTGGAGGCGCTTAAAGGCGCTTCCATCGAGGAAGAACACCGCACTATCATGAGTGCGGTGATTCAAAAGGTTCAGCTCGCCAAAAGCGGGCTGACCGAAGCCTGCGGTAGCCTTTTAATAGGCTTTGAGGTAAGAAGTTAAAATTATGTAATGTAATACCGCATAGACAGTAGCCCCTGATGCTCAATTCGGTGGAAAGAAAAGCCGGACTGAGGATCTAACAAGATATGCGCAGGGTTGCTAAAAATATGTCAATACGGGTTTGCAGGCTGCGCTGCTGGCCTTTGCCGCATTAACGGCGGAGGTTGATGTGCTAAAGCAGGATCTCGAGCGGTCCGAGCGAGAGCTCGGCCATGCGAAGAAGCAGCTCGAGGACAAAGAAGGTGAGTAACACCACTTTGAATAGTTACCTTACAGAAAAGGATTTTGGTTGCAATAAAATTAACAAGGATAATATGTGTATTGCAGGGGCCACTAACGAGGTGGCAGCCCTGAAGTATGCTGTGTCCGCGATCGAACACAGTGCGGCCGCGGAACGGGCAGAGCGAGAAAAGCAGGAGGCACGGGTGGCGGAAGTTCGGCAAGAGCTCCAGGCTCTCATGGAAAAGCATGAGAGTTTGGAGCGTGACTCCAAGACTCGAGAGTCCGAGCTTGCCTTGGCTCTCGAAAGTGCCAAGTCCGCCAAGGCCGAGGCCCATAAGGCCCTTCAGGAGGTTGAAGATATAAAGAAAATAGCGGCGGGTAAGGCATTTTTCATGCAAAGGAAGTATGTTAATGTAAAATACCTGACACTTACCCGCATTCGGAGCACTCCAGGGGCGTTTGCAGATCTGCCGCGTAGTGCGTCCGATGCCGCCGCATTCTATCGTGGCGAGGAGGGGAGCTCGACAGAAAAAGTCTTCTAGTCTCAGTATGCTGAGGCCGGACACCCGGTGCCCCCAAGCAACCAGCTGAAGCAGCTGGTCGAACTCCACAAGGTAGCTGAAGAGGCCATGAAGGGCCTTATAGTCCGGCTGTGGCCTGGACAGGCCATGCCTGGGAGCTACTTTGGCCTCGTGCGGCGGCTGGTGGATGCATGCCCCTGGGTGGATGTCATCAAGCGCTCCGCCTGTATTGAAGGCGCTCGCCGGGCCCTCGCCCGCACAAAGGTGCAATGGGGCAGGTTGGATGCAGAGAAGCTTCTAACAGACCCACCGCCGCCGGGCAAGGAGTATCGCGCGCCCGAAATGTATTATAAATCTGTCCTGAAGGGAGCCTGCGATATTGCCGATGAGTGCCCAGAGATGTAATCTTTGAGTGAATTTGCTATGTATTATCCTGCGCGCTGAAACTTTGTTCATGTGCGCGTTAAGCAACGCTTGTTTAATTTAAAATATTACCTTCTGTGCGGCCGTTTATAAAATCTGAGAGATGGCAAGTCGTTGGCTTCAGCCCCCAAGCCACGAGTGCTGGTGTGTTCGGGATAAACTTGAGCACTCTTGTTCCCATTATTGGGTCCGTCGAGGGAGGCGCTCAACACAACGAACAAGGCAACCGGACTTATAATGCTTGAACACTCTCACTTAACCATAGAATTCTATAATTTTAAATTTCGGCGAAGCCCCTGGTATTCGGAAGACCGAATCCGGGGCGCTATCCACGCCTTCGTCGGACATTGTCCGGAACTTCGCTCGAAGCGGCATGAGTCTTTAAGGACCCGAAAAAACCTCTCGAACAGCGACCAGTCTCTCACCTTATCATGCCAGTCAGTTTTAGCTTTCTCCACTGAGGCGCTCGCCCGGCTCAACCGGGGCGCAATCGCAGTGGTTCTCTCAGTGCCACCTTAGCCGTCAGAACGGAACGTAAGGCACCAAAACGTGGGAGCCGGGCAAACCCAACTATTGACCCAAGACATGATTCGGAGCCGATTCATATAATGCTATAAGTTCGGGGGGCCGCACTTATGAAAGTGTTCGGACTTATCACACCATAGAGTGGGGAACACAAGCCCCTGGCGTATTAGGCCGTACCAAAATATACGGGCGCAAAATGTCATATAATGAGCATATATATAAAAGGTAATGCAATTGCAATCAAAAAGGTGCTGCATTATTAATGAAAGAAAGTCTGCTAGTAGAGAGGACTGATACAAATAGTGCGGTAAGCAAGGGATTTGGACTAAGTAAACATGTCCCCCTCCAGGGGTGAGCTGCAGACTTGGTGTATATAATCGAATTTAATGCTCGTAATTGAGACCACCTGAGTGTTCGTCGCAGCCTTCTTTAGTCCCTGACTGTTGCATCATGAGTTCGGCAGGTTCATCGCCGGACAGGGTCTCTGGTTAACGGAGTCTTGTGTACACAAAAGAAGGAAAAATAAAAAATAAAAAAAGGGGGCACACTTGCGAGCCCCCGGTGTGGTCGAACCGCACTCTGGGTCCGTTGCGATCGTGCCCCCTCCCCTGTGCCCATGGTATCTCCAAAGCATAATGATGTACGCGGAGTGTTATTCTTGCGATCATGCGTGGGCGAGGGTTGGGGCCGCATTGCTACGCGTGCTCTGATCGTGCTAGGTGGTCTTGGTTGGCATTGCTCCGGGCGCGTTTTGCTGTATCCGGCCTTTTAACGGCCGGTCTCGAAAATTGCCTTAAAAGGCTACTCTGTACTTCTGCCGTGAGAGCCGCTGTATGTTCCTCCGTGCGGAGGGAGCATTCCGTATTCCCATTGACCGTGATAACTCCGCGAGGGCCTGGCATCTTGAGCTTTAGGTATGCATAATGCGGCACCGCGTTGAATTTTGCAAACGTGGTTCGTCCGAGCAGAGCGTGATAGCCGCTGCGAAACGGGACTATGTCGAAGATTAACTCTTCGCTCCGGAAATTATCAGGGGATCCGAAGACCACTTCCAGTGTGACGGAGCCTGTACAGTTGGCTTCCACTCCTGGTATGACACCTTTAAAGGTTGTCTTTGTAGGTTTAATCCTTGAGGGGTCTATGCCCATTTTGCGCACTGTATCCTGATAAAGCAAGTTCAGGCTACTGCCGCCGTCCATCAGGACTCTCGTGAGGTGAAATCCGTCGACAATTGGGTCTAAAACCAATGCGGCGAATCCGCCATGGCGTATGCTGGTCGGATGGTCTCTTCGATCGAAAGTGATCGGACAAGAGGACCATGGATTTAACTTCGGGGCGACTGGCTCCATCGCATAGACGTCCCTTAGTGCGCGTTTCCTCTCCCTCTTGGGTATATCGGTCGCGTATATCATATTCACCGTCCGCACTTGTGGGGGAAAACCCTTCTGTCCTCTATTGTTCGGCGGTCGGGTCTCTTCCTCGTCGTCGCTGTTTAGCCCCTTGTCATTGTTTTCGGCAATTAACTTGTCGGCCTGCTTGAACACCCAACAATCTCTATTAGTGTGGTTAGCTGGCTTTTCAGAGGTGCCATGTATCTGGCATAAGCGGTCGAGTATTCAGTCCAGATTGGACGGACCCGGAGTGGTTCTTTTGAATGGCTTCTTCCGCTGACCGGGTTTAGAGCCTCGGAATCCGGCGTTAACTGCCGTATCCTCCTTATCGTCGCCATTAATGCGGCGTTTGTTTTTGTTTCGATGTGACCTGCCGTTGTTGTCCTTAGTATCCGGACTGCCAGAATTTTTACGGAGATTGTTGCTGCGAGCTAGCCAGCTGTCCTCTCCCGTGCAAAAGCGGGTCATTAACGATGTGAGGCCTGCCATGGATTTCAGCTTTTCCTGCCCCAGGTGCCGGGCTAGCCATTCGTCCTGGATGTTATGTTTGAAGGCTGCAAGGGCCTCTGCATCCGGACAATCAACGATTTGATTTTTCTTCGTCAAGAACCGCGTCCAGAATTGTCTGGCTGATTCGTCTGGGTGCAGAATGATGTGGCTTAGGTCATCGGCGTCTAGTGGTCGCACATACGTGCCTTGGAAGTTATCAAGGAATGCGGCCTCCAGGTCTTCCCAACACCCAATTGACTCTGCGGGCAGGCTGTTAAGCCAATGCCGAGCTGGTCCTTTGATCTTGAGTGGGAGGTACTTGATGGCGTGGAGATCGTCGCTGCGGGCCATGTGGATGTGGAGAAGATAATCTTCTATCCAAACCGCGGGGTCTGTTGTGCCATCGTAGGATTCAATGTTTACAGGTTTAAACCCTTTAGGGATTTGATGATCCATTACTTCGTCAGTGAAGCATAGTGGGTGTGCGGCGCCTCTGTATTGAGAAATATCGCGACGCAGCTCGATAGAGCGCTGCCTGCTGTGTTCGGCCCGGCCGGGGTTATTGTATCCGGCGCGATGGTATTCGTCGTGGGTCGTGGGGCGCCCACGTGATCCGTAGATGGATCTGAATTGTCTTGCTTTGTCCTCCAATATGTCTCGCAAGTCCGGCGCGTTCCCTCTTGGCTTCGTACTTTTGGAGCGATGCCGGGGTACGGTCTTGGCTGGGGGCCTGGATGCCTCTCTGTCACGACCACGGGGTGGTCGGTCAGCCATATCATGCGCTGGTGATGGAGGTATGTATGCTTCCTCCTCTAAGCGGGGGAGCAGCTTGCGTCTTGGGTAGCTTTTGGAGGGGCGTTCGAGTTTATACTCTTCGGCCGCGAGGACCTCGGTCCATCGATCAGCCAGCAGGTCCTGATCAGCTTGAAGCTGTTGCTGCTTTTTCTTTAGGCTGTTTGCTGTGGCGATAAGCCTGCGCTTGAAACGCTCTTGTTCGACGGGATCCTCAGGTACGACGAATTTGTCATCGTTGAGGCTTGCTTCGTCTTCGGAGGGAGGCATATAGTTATGATCCTCAACCTCTTCGTCTGCCGCCCTCTCGTGAGGGCTTGCTTCTGCATCCTCCTGCGCTGAGTCTTGCTGGAGGGGATTGTCTTCGGCACTCTCTGGGGTATTATTATCTCCTGTGCCGGAATCTCCATTCTTGCTGTGGCGGGATTTAGAGCGGCGCCGCTGACGCTGGCGTTTGGGCTGCTTCTTTAAAGAGTCTGCCTCTGCTGTTTCTTCGCTGTCCCCATCTTTTGGGGTATCCACCATGTATATGTCATATGACGAGGTGGTTTTCCAGTGCCCTGTGGGCGCTGGTTCCTGTTCGTCTCCGGCATCATCGTCCATAGCGTCGATGTCTTCGGAGTCGTAGTCTAGCATGTTGGTTAGATCATCGACAGTGGCTACCAAGTGGGCGGTGGGTGGGCTCTGAATTTCTTCATCGTCCGTACCCCAACCATCCTGGCCATAGTCCGGCCAGGGCTCTCCCAATAACGAGAGATGCTTTATTGAATTCAGGATATCGCCAAAAGGCGAGTATTGCAAGATGTCCGCGGCGGTGAATTCCATAACCGGCTCCCAATCCGATTTGATTGGTAGGGGCGCGGGAGGTTCAGAGTCCGGCAAGGAGTCCGGCACCTCGGAATCACAAACTTCACGGGGGACAAGATTATTGTTCGGCTCCATCACCGTGGAAGTTGAAGCCCCCGAGGCGGTGTCTATCCACCGATCCTCTATCCGGGCGATCAGCTCCGGACTAATGGCCGGAGCGGATTCGTGTGCGGCCACCAAGGCACTGTTCGGCGGCAGATCTAGATCATGCCCATCGCAACAGTGCGGCGCGCTTGGCTGTGGCTCGGGTCCGTCGAAGATCAAGTCTCCATGGACATCGGCCGTGAAGTTTAGGCTTCCAAATCTGACCTGATGGCCAGGGGCGTAGCTTTCGATCTGCTCCAGATGGCCAAGCGAATTAGCCCGTAGTGCGAAGCCGCCGAATACGAAGATCTGTCCGGGGAGAAAAGTCTCACCCTGGACAGTGTTGTTGGTTGAAGACGCCATCGAGCCTATCGGTGACGACACAGAGGAACTCTCAATGAAAGCACCAATGTCGGTGTCAAAACCGGCGGATCTCGGGTAGGGGGTCCCGAACTGTGCGTCTAGGCGGATGGTAACAGGAGACGAGGGACACGATGTTTTTACCCAGGTTCGGGCCCTCTCGATGGAGGTAAAACCCTACGTCCTACTTGATTAATATTGATGATATGGGTAGTACAAGAGTGGATCTACCACGAGATCAAGGAGGCTAAACCCTAGAAGCTAGCCTATGGTATGATTGTTGTAATGTATGTTGTGTCCTACGGACTAAAGCCCTCCGGTTTATATAGACACCAGAGGAGGCTAGGGTTACACAGAGTCGGTTACAATGGTAGGAGATCTAGAAATCCATATCGCCAAGCTTGCCTTCCACGCCAAGGAAAGTCCCATCCGGACACGGGACGGAGTCTTCAATCTTGTATCTTCGTAGTCTTGGAGTCCGGCGGACGATGATAGTCCGGCTGTCCGGACACCCCCTAGTCCAGGACTCCCTCAGTCCCACCATGTCCAGGCCCCAAATTGCAAAGGGCCAGGCGATGGGGATTGTCTTCAGCGCAGAAGCTGGATGAAGTGGCTTGGAGCGTAACTTCTGGCACCCCTTGCATTTTTGGACTAACTCTTTAGCCTCTTCTAGGGCAGTCGACCAGAAGAAACCGTGCCGAAAGGCTTTGGCGATGAGTGCTCTTGAAGCTGCATGGTGGCCGCACTCGCCTTGATGAATGTCTTTGAGAATTGCTTGGCCTTGTTCTGGCTCTACGCAGCACTGGTAGACACCAGTGACACTGCGCCTGACCAGCTCTCTGTCGACTATGGTGTATGCTGCCGCTCGGCGTTGCACTTGCCGAGCCAAGATCTCATTAGTTGGCAGCTCTCTGTTCACTAGAAACTTGAGGATGGGCTGCGCCCATGAGGGTGCTTCTATTTCTTCAACCGCCACCACAGCAACTTGGACAAGGGCGGCTGGGCTGGGAGGCGGCGGGCTGGAGTCTGCGGCCGCTTGCTGGATTGACGAAGTCCCCGGGCCGATTGGTGTAGTCCCCGGGCCGACTGGCGCAGTCCCTGGGCCGGGTTCTGAAGTCCCCGGGCTGGCTTCGACTGTAATTTTCTTGGGTCCATCTGCTGGGGCTCTTGAGTTGGATCCGACTTCTTCGGGGGGAGCCGGCACAATGATGGAATCTAATTCTGGTGAAGGCTTGATAGACGGCTTAAGGAGGCGCTGAAGAGCGACGCCGGACGGTATTGCTTGGCGGGTGGAGCCGATTCGTGCCAAGGCGTCTGCTTGATCATTGTCGTTTCTTGGCACGTGAAGGAACTCGCACCCCTCGAAGTATCTGCTGAGTTGCTGCACCAGGAAGCGGTAGCTCGCCATGTTTGCATCTTTGGCGTCCCAGTCGCCAGATGACTGCTGGACCACCAAATCGGAGTCGCCATAGCATAGGATCCGGCGAATGCCGAGTTCTTTGGCAAGCCGGAGTCCGTGAATGAGCGCCTCGTATTCGGCGACGTTGTTGGAGGCGGCGAAGTGGATCTGCAGCACATACTTGAGCTTGTCGCCGTTGGGGGAGGTAAGGACGATGCCGGCTCCCAGGCCTGTGCGCATCTTGGAGCCGTCGAAATGCATCCGCCAATGGGTGGAGTCGGGCGCTGGGGGCAGGTACTGGGTCTTAGCCCAATCGACGAGGAAATCGACCAGTGCTTGCGACTTGACGGCGGTGCGGGGCTGGTAGTAGATGGTGTAGGGAGCCAAATCTATGGCCCATTTTGCTACTCGGCCAGAAGCGTCTCGGCTCCCGATGATCTCGGCCAGCGGGGCTGTGCAAACCACAGTGATTGGATGCTCTTGAAAGTAAGGCTTCAACTTCTTGGCGGCAAAATGCACACCGTAGCACATCTTCTGGTAGTGGGGGTAGTTCTGCTTGGGGGTCGACAGTACCTCGCTCAGGTAATACACCGGTCTCTGGACAGGGAGCGCCTTGCCTTCCTCTTTGTGTTCGACTACAATGACTGTGCTGACTACTCGGCTGGTGGCGGCGATATACAGGAGCATGGGCTCTTTGGGAGTCGGAGCCTCCAACACAGGGGGAGTAGTCAACATCTTTTTCAGCTGGAGAAATGCCTCGTCCGCCTTGTGGTTCCACTCGAAAAAGGTGGTCTTCTTCATTAATTGATACAAAGGGAGAGCTTTCTCGCCCAGCCGACTAATGAATCGGCTGATGGACGCCAAGCAGCCGGTGAACTTTTGCACATCCAACAGTCGGCTGGGTACCTCCATCCTCTCGATGGCCTTGATCTTCACGGGGTTGCACTCCATGCCGCGTTCGGAGACTAGGAAGCCAAGGAGTTGGCCGGCTGGTACTCCAAAAATGCACTTCTCAGGGTTGAGCTTGATCTGGAATCAGCGCAGGTTCTCAAAGGTCTCCTTGAGGTCCTCTAGCAGCGTCCCGTGCTTCTCCATCTTCAGCACCACATCATCCACGTAGACGTGGGCATTCCTGCCGAGATGCTTGAGGAGGCACTTCTGCATGCAACGCTGAAAGGTAGCGCCGGCATTCCTCAAGCCGAACGTCATGGTCAGGTAACAGAAGGCTCCGAATGGCGTGATGAAGACAGTCTTCAGTCTATCTGACGGGTTCAGCTTGATCTGGTGATATCCTGAATATGCATCTAAGAAACTCAACAGCTCGCATCCGGCTGTGGAGTCTATCACCTGATCGATTCTTGGCAGGGCAAATGGATCCTTTGGGCAGGCTTTGTTGAGGCTTGTGTAATCAATGCACATCCGCCACTGCTTGTTTTTCTTCAACACCAAGACCGGGTTTGCCAACCACTCTGGGAAAAACACTTCCATAATGAAGCCGATGGCTAGGAGCCGGGCTATCTCTTCCCCCACGACTCTTCTCTTCTCTTCTGACAGTCGGCGCAAAGGCTGTCTGACGGGCTTCACATCAGGTCGGACATGTAACTTGTGCTCGGCGAATTCTGTCAGTACACCCGGCATGTCTTTAGGGGACCATGCAAAGATGTCTCGATTCTCATGGAGGAAATCGACGAGCTCGCCTTCCTATTTGCTGTCAAGGTTTGTACCCATGACAGCGTACCTCTCGGGGTGCTCCGGGTCCAAGGGTATCTTCTTGGTCTCTTTGGCCGGCTTGAACGAACCCTCAGCTTCCGACTCCTTGGGGTCAGGCGACATCTCTGGCTGCTTTCCGGCCATCGCCACGACTCGATCAAGGAGCCGCTTCTCAGCTGCGATCACCAGGGACTCGGCCAGCCGGCTGCTCTCGGCCGCGTAGGATGACGACTTCCTTTAGTCGCCAGCTACGGTCAGAATTCCCTTGGAACTCGGCATCTTCATCTTGAGGTAGGCGTAGTGAGGAACCGCCATGAACTTGTCCAGTGCAGGTCGGTCGAGCAGTGCGTGGTACGGGCTTTCAAGGTCCACTACTTCAAACCAGACTGGCTCTCGGCGGAAATGATCTTTGTCTCCGAAGAGGACGTCTATCAGGATCTTGCCAATTGGTGAGCAGGAAAGGCCGGGTACAATACCATCGAACACAGTCCGGCTGCTCTACAGCTGTCTTTGCTTAATTCCTAGCTTCTCCATAGTATCTTTGTACAGGATGTTGATGCTACTGTCTCCGTCTATCAGCACCCTCGAGAAGCGGGATGCCCGCCTATCAGTGGCCAAGGTAGCACCTAGGACCAGGGCATAGGAGCCCGGATTCGGCATCACCTCTGGGTGATCCGCTCTGCTCCAACTGATAGGCTTCTCGGACCAGTGCATAAACTCTGGAGTATCTGTTGCCACTGCATTCACTTCTTGCTTCTGCAGCCGTCTGCTGCGTCGATCATTAGCCACACTGGTGAACACCACATGGGCTCCATGCTCTTCTGGGTACTCGTCTTGTACTGCGCCGACTGGCCGAACGGCCGGCTGCTGGGGCGGCGGTGGAGGCGGCGGCCCAGCAGGCGGCGGAGGAAGGAGGCTATCTCCCTTGGCGATTCGGGTGAGCCAGTGGCACTTTCGGGTGGTGTGGTTTGACGGCTTCGCGCCACTGTGGAACTTGCAGGGACCATCCAGGGTCTGCTCATAAGAGAAGGCCGACAACCAATTGGACTTGCCGCCTTTCTGTCGCTTGGCCGGAGGCTGCCCCTCCGGCTGTTGATCTTCGACTGTCGCAACCTGCCGACTGTTGGAAGTCGGCTGTTGGGCCTTGCGTTTGTTGTCGTTCTGTTGCCGTCGACTGCTGTCTCCAGCTGGAGTTCTGGGAGCCTGAGGGGCCACTTTGCCAGCCGCATTGACTAGAATCTCTGTCTTCATGGAGGAGACGGCCGTGGCGTACTTGTCTGCTATAACCAGCAGTTCGTCGAGGGTTTCTGGCTCGTCGCAGAGGAGCTTGTGCTTGAGGAGGGTGCCTTCTCGGCACCCGGCGGTGAAGTACTCAATAGCCTACACCTCGTGCATGCCCTCGCAGGAGTTCCGAAGCTCGCCCCAGCGCGTGAGGTAGTCGCGTGTTGACTCGTCAGGGCCTTGCACGCACAGGGAAAGCTGGCGCGGCTTGGGAGGTCGCTTGTACGTTCTTGTGAAGTTGCGGATGAAGGCTTCGGTGAAGTCGACCCAGCTGTTGATGCTGCGGGGCTTCAGACTGTTCAACCATGTCCGGGCCGTGCCCTGGAGCATGAGTGGAACGTACTTCACGGCGACTCGCTTGTTGCCGTTCGCTATGCTGACAGCCGTGGAGTAATCGATTAGCCAGTCTTCTGGCTTCACGGAGCCGGTGTACTTTGGTGTGTCTCAGGGAAGCGTGAACCCTTTGGGGAAGGGCTCGTCTCGGATGCGGGGCCCAAAGCAAGGCGGACCCAGCTCATCTTCTTCTTCCAGCGCCAGGGATCGGTGGAGTCGGTCGATCCAATGGCGGGCGTCATTCTCTCCGACTCCCTCTCGGCGGCCAAGGCGGGCACCGAGAGTCGGATGCTCAACAGGCGGCGGGGAAACTCGCCGTTCTCTTCTGGGTGGGGAGGCAGGTAGTCGTCCTGCCGCTCCACCGCTCTCGGACGGCCGTCTTGGTCACGCTCGATGGTGATGCGAGTCCGACTGCGACTGACATGTCGTTTAGCTGCCGTGGAGGCAAGTCGTCGTTTAGCTGCCGTGGCGCCTCAGTGCGGCCGCCGGCCGCATTCTGCGCAGCAACCGCGTCGAGGAGCTACTGAACTCGCTCCGTCATCATGCGGCGCTCTTTGCCTTCGAAGTTCTTCAGCTCGTCAGTCGCCTCTTGGGCGGCGCGGATGTTCTCTGCTGGGGTGGCATATATGGGGCGATTGGCCCCAAACAAGTCGGCGATGGTCGCGCCGCGCTGTCGGACCGCACCTAGGCGGCTAGGCCCAGTCGGAGCCGGCGAGCCGCCCACGGCGCGATCCATTTCGCGCTGGTAGGCTTCTGACAAGCGCCTCATGCTTGCCAGCTTCTTGGCGCCTTCGATGATCTGAAGGCAGCATGTCTCTAGCGTCTCAGCGTCTGCCTCCTCTGGAATACGCGCAGTCAGACCTTGCAGAGCCGCGTCGAGCGGGTCCTGAGCTCCCTCACCGGAGCGCTCATCGTGACTGATGACGAGCACCTCCGTGACGGCGCTTCTGCCGCTGTCCTCGTGAGGAAGCGGCTCGTCGTAGACCACTACGTTGGTGGGGAAAGTGTCGAGCAACAAAGCGTCGAAGTCAACCAGCATCAGGTCAGTGGAGCCTACGGACTCCAAGTCCACAGCGGGCTCGCCGACAACGTGGAGTTGATCGAGGAGGCCCGCGAGGAGACTCTCGGGGCCACCCGTGCCTGCGTCGGATGCAGGCTCGTCGGAGAGGCGAACCTCGCCGACAAGTTCGGCGAGGCTGCTCGCCGCACAGGCAGCCTCAGCGCCACGCAGCGCGTCGATGCATACTCCGTCTGGCGAGCCTGGCTGGCTGCGCTCGCCAGGGAGGAAGAGGGTTCCCGTCCAGAACAGATCTCTGGACGACGGTGCACCAGGCCCCACGGTGGGCGCCAAATGTCGGGGGTTGGGTGCGACATATGCCAAAGGATGGCTTATCATGGTGGGGGCGAGTAGAACGTTGCCAGTGCCTGGAAACGGGATGAGGCGAAGACATGTGCATGCTGGCGAATCTTACCCAGCTTTAGGGCTCTCCGAGGAGATAATACCCCTACTACTGCTCTACGGGGTCTCCGCATGATCACTAAGGCAAAGTGAGTACAAGCTTGCTCCTAGAGCTGTTTCGGGAGGTAGGAGAGGGCACGGCAAGCTCTCTCCCTTCTATGTGGTCTGTCTAATGTCTATGGATGCGAACCCTTTGCATGGGTGCCCTGGGGGGTTTATATAGGCCTACCCCCAGGGTTACAATGGTAAAACCGGCTGGGTGCGGGTCCCAGCCGTCTGTCTCTCAGGTGCCGTCTTCTCCGCCGACTCCTCGGACCCGCCGACTGGTGGGTCTTGCCGACTGGCATGGTACAAGGGCGTCAGCCCGTGTCCGCCGTGGGCGGGTCCTGCCGTCTGCAAATTACTGTAGCCGTGCTTCTAATGACGCGGGCTTGGTCAGTGGGTCATGGCAACAGTGCTGCCGCCGGCGGGCAATCACTGTGGCCATTCCCCGGTCACATCTGGTTAATGGCGTGTGGGGCCCGTGGGAGGGACCGGCCGACTCCAGGGGGCCGACTCCCAACGGGTCCGACTCTCGGCGCTTCCCGCCGTCTTCAATACTCTCGCTGACTGGTAGGTCCCGCCGTCTCCGGGTCGTACAGACAAGGCGTCGTGGGCACAGGGCCCCGCCCCAAGGGCTGATGTCAGGGCTGGCATGGCAATAGTGCCGCGCCGGGCGGAGATCTCCGCAGGTACAATGCACTGTGGCCATGCCCACCTTTAATTATCGGGGTGGTTGGAAGTCGTGGGCCGACTTCCCACAGTCGGCTTCATCGGAGTCGCTTCTGGGACTCGGCTTGGATGGGAGTCGCCTTTGGGACTCGGCCATCTTGGAGTCGCCTCCTGGACTCGGCTTGAATGGGAGTCACCTCTGGGACTCGGCCATCTTGGAGTCACCGTAGATACTTGAGGGCACAGTCTGCCCCGATGTCTTGAAAGGTTCTGGGACTCGGGTTAGCCTACTCGTGGCCCATTACTCCAACATACGGGCCGTCTTATCTATGGGACTTGTACGGGCCGTTTAATGGGTCATAAACGGGCTAAAGTGGAAATTGTACATTTTATGGGCTGACCATAACGGGCCGTTAATAGCCTATTTGATGATGCGATGAAAATGGCCCAACAGATTAACGGGCCACAAATGGGCTGACTGTATCCATGGGCTTAATTTGGCCCACAAGCAGAAAAGGCCAGTAACAGGCTGTAAGTAACCGAATTTTGGAAATGAGCCCAAGAATAATTGGGCCCTGAGAAGGCCGAAAGGTAACACGGGCTAGAACTGACCCAATGGAATAATGGGCCGCTAATGGGTATAAAGCGATACATTGTTCATTATGGGCCGGTTTCACCAGGGGCCGTTAATGGGCCAAGAGTTACAAAGGGACTCGTATGGGCCGAAAGACGTCATGGGCCATACATGGGCCGGAAGTTACAACGGGCTGGAATCATATTGGACGGCCCAGATGACGCTACTGGGCCTAATACTGTTAGGCCGTAACGGCCCGTGAGTTAGCGGGCTGTAAATGGGCTATATGCGAACATGCCGTTAACAGACTTTCCGTGGGCTGGTTCGCCACCTTTTGACCAAGTCAAACGGGCCGGCCTTTTCACAGGAATGGGCCTCTGTTGGGCCGTGCCACCTGTCGATGTACAATAGGCGCCTTGTGTCCAATGAGTTGATGACATCTGTCCCAACGTTGAGCCGACACGTGTTTCCTCCGGCCAATGTTGATTTTACACGTGGAAAATCCCCATTGGTTGGGGCTGTTAACGGGTTATCGGATCCAAAACCGGACCCGGTAGCTTAACGACGTTCCATTACGGTGGATGCCACGTGTAGGTCACCCTTGACGAAAGCACTTCTGTGACGCGTGATTTATCGTCATGGAAGTGGACACTTCCGTGATGATAATTTTGGTAATGTCATGGAACACTTCTACGACAGCACAGGTATGACTATCTTGATTCTATCATAAAATCGTCATGGATGTACATGCATGTCAGAAAACGCGACCTACTGTGACAAACACGTATCATCACGGAAGTGTATTTTTCTGTAGTCATGACCCATGAAAGTGTGCCCGGCCAGAGGGATCGAGCGTGTCGGGTAATGTGGTGCACCCCTGCAGGGAAGTTGATCTATTCGAATAGCCGTGTCCATGGTAACAGGACAACCCAGAGTTGTACCTTGACCTTATGACAACTAGAACCGGATACTTAATAAAACACACACAGACAAGTTCCAGAGACAACCCGGTGATCACTTTCCCACAGGGCGACGAGGGGAGGATCGCCGGGTAGGATTATGCTATGCGATGATACTTGGGGAACTTACCATCTTCTCTCTTCGACAGGACTAGCTATCCCCCTCTTATGCTGGCATTCTACAACTTAGTCCATCGATATTGCCCCCTTACACATATACCCATGCATATGTAGTGTAGCTCCTGGCTTGCGAGTACTTTGGATGAGTACTCACGGTTTATTTGCTCCCTCTTTTCCCCCTTTTTTCCTCTTCTTCTCGGACGGCGCAACCAGATGTTGGAGCCCAGGAGCCAGACGTCACCGTCGACGACGACCCCTACTACCCCGAGGGTGCCTACTATTATGTTTAGGACGCCGACGACCAGGAGTAGTTTATGAGGATCCTAGGCAGGAGGCCCACGTCTCTTTCGATCTGTATCCCAGTTTGTGCTAGCCATCTTATGGCAACTTGTTTAACTTATGTCTATACTCAGACATTGTTGCTTCCGCTGAATCGTTTATGTTTAGCACTTATATTCGAGCCCTCGAGGACCCTGGCTTGTAATATGATGCTTCTATGACTTATTTTGCTTTCAGAGTTGTGTTGTGATATCTTCCCGTGAGTCCCTCATCTTGATCGTACACATTTGCATGCATGATTAGTGTACGATTGAATCGGGGGCGTCACAAGTTGGTATCAGAGTCACCTGCCTATCGTAATTCCCCTTCCACACTCCTTGGCCAAAGTCGAGTCTAGTAACTACAAAACTTTTACTAGCATGGTTGTGAGTCTTACAGGCCCACGTCGCCATTTGGGTGGTATTAGGATCTTTTACTCCTCAACCTTTACTCTAGGGCTCTGAACTCTCTTCTCCTCGGGCTAAACGAATTTACAAACTCTAACACTAGGATCCCGTGACCATGTTCACCCCAAAGTTGGATAAGCCATAGTTATTCCTTAGAATAGTATTTTGAACAATACCCACATTGTCATTTGACTCCATTGAAACATCTTTGTTTTCAGATGGAAACCACGAGGCAGGTCATGTGCCACATGACGGCCATTGTGCCTCAAGATCACCTGCTGTGCTAGTTGAGATGATGGCCTATCTGGGTTATCGCTGGCACCCTGAGTACACCGTGTACGAGCATTTCCAGGACTTTAACCAGGAGCAGTACCGTGCCATCGTCCACCTCTACTCGCGGGAGTATGACTCCACTACTGTGTTGTATGCCGCTCATGGTGTTGGAGTGACCGTCGATATGGCAGTCCATGATGCTGCTTATGCTGCTCTGACATGTCTTTGTGGAGAGTATCGGGAGTTGGACACTTCCCCCTTTTAGGCACATTGCTATCGCATTCGACGTTGGTGCGGAGGGTTACCACACTGCTGCCTACTCCACCATCACCCGAGACCCCTTCCACCATCAAAACCTGGTTCTGCATGCTGATGGGCTGCACCGAGCTAACCGAGCTCTTCGCCACAAGTTCTACACCACATGTACGCACATTTATAGTGCTCTGACGCTGTTGCACCCCTTGGTCTGATCTGGACAGCTGTCGCGTTCTGCGATCTACCCAGGCAGGACCGTGATTCCCCACGGTGCTGGCTGGCCAGATGTGGGAGGCTACGCTCCCGCACTTGGTCCTCTTCTGCCACTTGAGCGTCGGGTTCTACACTAGAGTATCTGCGGCCCCCAGGCTGCTGACGTGGAGGACTATCCGTCGCGTCACTACCAGCTGTCAGGCTACGACTTCCTCCACAGTTCCTCCTGGGACTGATGTAGTCTTGCTTATTAGTATTAGATGCATTCGCCGCGAGCCTACATGCCGCCTATGAAGACTTAGTCTATGTACTGCACTCCGTGTACTGAACTCTATGTCCGACCCCTTTTGTAAGTTATGCCGACTACTATGTAGTATCTATCGTGCTCCTTTCATTATGCATGTTTCATCATGAATGATTCTTGTCTATGCAAATTTCTCAATGCTGAACTACTCCTGTTAGATATTAGCAGGATGGGTCCCACCACGGCCTGCGTACATGGCTGGTATGATCCAACGGTTCAAGCTGAACCGCCAGTTCATGGAGAATATGCTGGATTAGTTTCCTCGCCCCAATGTGAACCAGCAGCCAACCCCAGTAACTCTGCAGGATTTCATGCGCCTCAACCCAACTATCTACCACAACTCAACTCAGCCCCTGCCAGCTATGTCACCTTTGCTTCCTTCTTCCTGAAGGGACCTGCTGCTCAATGATGGGACAGCCACTGGCGTACTCTGCCACCTGGAACAATCATCACCTGGCCAAAATTTCAAGCTTCTTACTATGCCCGCTTCATTCCTCAGGGAGTCATGGACCGGAAGAAGCGTGAGTTCCACAATCTCACCCAGGGCAACAAAACTGTGGAAGCTTATCAGCAGGAATTTCTGGACTTATCCCGCTATGCTGAAGAGGACATTGCATTTGATGCTCGTAGACAGCAGACGTTCCGTGATGGACTACAAGCTGACATCAAGCTTGCACTGCTAGTGCATGACTTTGCGATTTGCCACCTTGGTGAACAAGGCCATCAATGTAGAAACTGGTCTGCAGGAACACCTGAGCTCTCACAGGCGCAACGGTGACACGGTCTCATCTTCGGGCCCTACCTCGCAGAAGCGTAGGATCTGGATTCCCAACAACATGTACCATCCGACTGCACCTGCTCCAAGGCAGTCCAATATCGCACCTTGTCTGCCGTCTCCACCATCTAGGAAGCCAAAGCTTCCAGCTCCACCACGCCGAGCTCCTGTTCCCACTCCCAATAATGGTCTGTGCTACAAGTGTGGTCAACCAGGTCACCTTGCCAGGAACTTCTATCAGAACCAAAATCAACTGGCCCTTCTAGCAGCTGGCCGTGGAAGCAATCAGCCTCGCAACAACAATGCCAAGCCTTATGGTCGTGTTCATGCCAACCACGTTGATCTGAGTGAAGCTCGGGACCAACCTGCTACTGTGATGGGTACACTCCACTACAAAAAAACACACTTCCGTGATGATACGTGTTTGTCACAGTAGGTCGCGTTTTTTGTCATGCATGTACATCCATGACAAATTTATGACAGAATCAAGATAGTCATACCTGTGCTGTCATAGAAGTGTTCCATGACATTACCAAAATTAACATCACGGAAGTGTCCACTTCCATGACGATAAATCGTGCATCATAGAACTGCTTTTGTCAAGGGTGACCGACACGTGGCATCCACCGTAACAGAACGCCGTTAAGCTATCGGGTTGGGTTTTGGATCCGATAACCCGTTAACAGCCCCGACCAATGGGGATTTTCCACGTGTAAAATCATCATTGGCTGGAGGAAACACGTGTCGGCTCACCGTTGGGACAGATGTCATCCACTCATTGGACCGAAGGCGCCTATGATACCGCGACACGTGGCACGGCCCAACAAAGGCCCATTCCTGTAAAAAGGCCGGCCCGTTTGACTTGGTCAAAAGGTGGCGGGCCGGCCCACAGAAAGCCTGTTAACGGCCTGTTCGCATATAGCCCATTTACAGCCCGCTAACCCAGGGCCCGTTACGCCCTATCCGAATTAGGCCCAGTACCGTCATCTGGGCCGTCCAATATGATTCAGCCTGTTTTAACTTCCGGCCCGTATGTGGCCCATGACTTCTCTCGGCCCATATGAGGACCTTTGTAACTCTTGGCCCATTAACGGCCCGTGGTGAAACTGGCCCGTAATGAACAGTGTATCACTTTATACCCATTAATGGCCCATTATTCCATTGGGCCGTTTCCAGCCCAAGTTATCTTTTGGCCTTCTCAGGGCCCATTGATTCTTGGGCTCATTTGAAGCATTCGGATACATACGGCCCGTTACTGTCATTTTCTGCTTGTGGGCCAAATTCAGCCCGTCGTTACAGTCGGCCCGTTTGCGAACTGTTAATACGTTGGGCCGTTTTCATGTCAAAAAAACCCGTTGGGCTGTTTTCATAGAGTTATCAAATACGTCCTATTAACGGCCCGTTATGGTCCACGAATAGTACGGCCCATGATTGGCAAAATGATGATACGCCCCGTAGAAGGCCCATGGATCCTACGACCCGTATGAGGCCCATGGATAGTACGACCCGTAGAAGGCCCATGGACCCTACGGCCCGTAGAAGGCCCATTGATCCCTAAGGCCCGTATAGAAGGCCGATGGATCCTACGGTCCATATAGAAGGCCAATGCTCCTACGGCCGAACGAAGGCCCATGGAGCATACGGCCTGCAGGAGGCCCATGGTTACAATAGTCCGTGTGTTGCCATGATTATTTTGGCCTAGTTACCAATAATAGGCTATTGTGGCCACTAGAAAAACACAGAAAAAGAACTGTAGTGACTACAATCAAACAACTAAACAAGACAATAAGGAAATAAATAAGCAAGCAATTAAGGCTAGCCTATTACCGCTATTACACATATTACATCCACTGGGCATCAAAGTTTGCCACCAGTGCAAATATAGGGAACAAAGCAGCATATTACATACACTTGGCCGTCAAAATTGGCCACCAGTGCAAATAAACGCGGCAGCAAAACAAGAGCATAACTGAAACAACTTCAGAAGAGCTCAAGAAACGTTATCCTGGGTATCCACCATGCTGGCAATAAGCTTAGGAAGCTGATTAGCTTTGTCCCATTTGGCGCTAAAATCCTCCAACGCTTGCTGTTGCACCAGAAAGTATGCATCTGAATGCTCCAGGGACTTCCGCAGTCCTTCTGCTTCTTGTCGCAGCACAACTCATCGATGTCTTTCAGCTTGTAGTTGAGACTCAAGAAACCGAACTGATTCAGACAGTGAGTTTGAATTGCTTGTGCAAGCGGTAGTGGCCAGTAACTCGAACACTAAACCAAGACATGACTTTGGGGTTGTCTCGCTGTCTTCAAGATAGTCTTCCTTAGCTGTTTTATCAGCTTTGTTGGAGACCAACAAGGATGTGTCACTATCCTGAACCTTATCTGCATTACTTCCTTTACCATTGCTTAATAAGGCACTCTTCCCCAATATTCTGTCAGCATTCTAAAAGAAGAAACAAGCAGACACATAACAAGTTTAGCATGTACTAGTATATGACACTCATTTCGGTGAACCAGTTCATTAGTAAGGTGGGCAGGATTAAACTACCAAGTCTTCTATTGCCAAGTACTAGTCTATAATAAAAGCATCAAACAAACATATATCTATGTCCTATGGTCACTGCATTGTCTTGCCAAATCAAAATAGAGACACGGTTCAAATCATATCAGTTGAAGACAAAGCAGCAGTGAAAGAATACAAAGCGTGGGAAACTACACGGCATAACAAGATTTCAGATGGGTACCACGGGTCTACATGTACAACAACACTATTGGCTCTATTGTGATGCTAGTAATGTGCATGATATGAAAGTCAACTGTATACACAATTGAAATTGAAATCAAAAGAGCTATTGATAAGAGCAAACCTGTTAAAGAAACATGCGTGAACATACCTGATGTGCCTTTGGAGTTTCAATTGGATCCTTCAATTTAAAAATAAGTTTGTATGAGTAAATACAATGATACAAGAGCAAAGCAATCATAGTTAAAAAAGGCGCGCCTAAGCAAGCGCTTAAGCACGCCTAGGCTCTAGGCGTTGGCAAAACGCATTGCGCATAACTACGCTTAATCTGTGCATAACTGCGCATAAGCATGCACTTTGGTCAGTAAAGTGCAAGGCGGTCGCAAAACGCATAATTAACGCCTAGCGCTTTTTTGAACTATGATAGCAATGGAATCTTAAATTAGAACAGTTGTTCTTCAGGTTTAGGCACTTGTTCTACATGAATAGAGTACAGTAAGACGCAAGAATATAATACTCAAAAATAGAAAATGAGCCCATAGACCTTACCACATTCTTGGTTTGGGACCAGTACAGAACAAGGTGTTCCCAGTCATCGTCCAGTAAATGTGTCTCAGGAGAACGTAAGGGAATTTGATGAGTTTCTTTGCCGGTGAAGTACATTTTCTTCAGGTAATTCCGATACTGACACCAAGCATTCTTGAAGATAGCAGAGGTATTAGCACAGGTTACCTCATCATGAGTTTCCAAATCGGTCCTTCTCTATAGAGAAAAATGGGAAAATTTGCTGTATTATAACCATCATGGAGGTAGGATGTATGGGACAAAGCAAAGTAATTGCCATGAATAACATTACTTACTCATAACTCCTGGACAAACACCTACAACTGGCATTTTCCTTCATCTTCAGTATAATATTTACAAGATGGGAAGATACGCACATACGATTTAACAACATCAAATGCGATAGATGCTAAACTACGACTGGCTGGTTGTGCTTCCTCCACGGGAATAGGCGTACTAACTGGTGGAGCTGGGGTTCACCGTGATAGTACTGGCCCTTTGGGCACTGGAGCTGCCTTACTAACTGCTCTTGTTTGGGAGCTCTGTGGTGGAGATGGTGTTGTGTCAACAGGAACTGGGTTACTATCGGTTGGGGTTGGGGTTAGATTGGGTGAAGCTGGTTCTCTATCCATCGCAGTAGGGGTACAATCTGCGAGAGTTTGGGTTATGTGTGGTAGGGCTGGTTCTTGTGCATGTACAACCGGGGTGCTATCTCCACCAATAGGTAGCACTATTTTATTTGAAGACCGTGATTTTATTCTGCTAGATACTGGCATCACCCGCTCCAATTCAAATGGCTGATAAACAGGAAACATAGTTGAATGTACAGACATTGTATGAGAGATAGATGCAATAGATAGTGTGGAAAAAAGAGGGCTTGAAATAGTTGACATGTATATTGTTTAACTAAAACGGATAGCATGACATAATTTCACATATATGATGTCTATCTAAACTGGATAGCATAGCATAACATAATTCAAAGATATGATGAATAACAAAACAGGATTGCATGACATAATTCACCTACATGTTATCTAAGTAATCAGGATAGCATCGTTTAATTCACATATGTGCTTTATATGCTAAACAGACGGCATTCGATGTGATGTCTGAACTAAGAACATGGTGTTGAATATTGTGTATATGATGTCTAAACTATGCAATGCAAGACACCGTATGCATGATATGAGCAGTATAACCGTGCCAAGTTAGAGCATACACCTCAGTAGGGGAATAGGACTGGTCATCTGTCTCTGAATCCATCTCTGAGGAGCCATCGGGACCCAACAAGAGATCTGCTTTGACAGGTAGCACTGTCTGCTCTGAAGGCCTTGTTTTCACTCCAGATTTTTCCATCTCCCACCCAAATGGCTGATTCACAGGAAGAGTAGTTTAATGTACAAACATTGTCGACAAATGGAAATGTAATGAAGAAAAGGATGGACAAGATATCATTCAAATATATGATGCCTGGTTAAACAGGATGGCATTGAACATTTCACATATATTATGGCTGGCTAAAAGACATGAGACTGCATAATTCCCATATATGATATAGAAACTAAACAGGTGGCATTACAGAACATGTCTAAACTAAGCAGATGACATATATGATGTCAAAAGTAGGCACTGCAAGGCAACATATGCATGATATGACTAACATCATCATGCCAAGGTAGAGCAAACACCTTGGGGGTAAAGAGGAGTGGTCAGTGGCGTCTAAATCCGCCTCAGAACAGATATCTTCCTCTATATTACAATTTGGAGAGGGGTGGGGAGGGTTTGCCATTGAACCCACCATGGAGTGATGTCTGCATGACATTGTATTGCCACGCAAAACTCTTCTCTTTTTCTCTACATGTTCAGCATGGCTGTGTACAATATCTGACATGCATACGAAAAAATATGGTGAGATTATGTAAGGAGAGCATGCAGAAATTTAGAGTGATGGTAACAACCAGTGGATGGATCCAAAAATAATGATAGCAGGCTGATGATTGCTTTAAATTAATAAAAAGACAGATGATGATTGCTTTACTATTTGTTTCCCACCCAAGATGAACAACACAGACATACCCTAGGTGAACCAGATATTAGACAGACATACTATTCATTGCTGCCTCGATATGTGCCCCACAACTAATTTAGAACGCAAGTTTGAACATGAATTTGGACCTGAGTTGGGAGTCCAAGAGCTGAACAGGACGATAAAGTAGCAGGTAAATTTAAGCAATGCATAACATAAGCAGAAACAAAAGAGTGCGACCTCTCTTGTGGACCTGTGTACTCCTCAGGTTCATCTACTGAGTCGATGATGGCGATGCCATTGGGGTGCGTGCTGGCGGCAGGGAAGGAGATCTGAGGCGGCGAAAGACGATCAGGAGTCGTGATGTCTGGTTTGGTGGATGCTTCTGTCGATGGCGCAGCTCAGGTGAGGTGGGCGACGTCGCGGCAGGAGCAGGACAAACCACACAAAGTTCCTTTCGACACGTACCTGTAACTAAAGTAATTCTGTAAGGGCTCATTTGTCTTGCATGATTCTTGAAACGCAGGGATAGGAAAAACACCGGAATAGGATAGGAAAATGCACACGGTAAACAGAGCATTTGTAAACACAGGATTTCTATCAACTTGTGTGTTTGGTTTACAGGAATTGGAAGAGCAGAGGAATGCAAAGAAACATGGCCAAAATAAAGAGAAACCATATGAAAGCGTGTACAGTTAGAATGTTATTCTGGCACTAATGCACTTGGCCTTGTTTTCATGCATAGGATTTTGAAAAGTAGGTCCAGGTGGATGTTCTGCTTCATTCCTTTCAACAAAATGCACGAATAATTGAATAGTAGAGTGCCATTGGAAAATTCCCTATTGCTATGTTTTTTCGTTGAACCAAAATAGCCCTAATGGATCGACATGAATGTATAGTAATAAGTGACGCAACAAGTGTACAACCTCTTTGCCGTAGCCGTGTCGACCTCAACATCATTGGGTTGGTCGCTGAAGCAGTTGAGGCAGAGGTGGCTGTCGGAGGTGTGGAGGAAGATCTGAGGAATCTGTAGACGGCGTCCAGGGCACTGCTCTGTTGTGATGGATCGTTCTGTCGTTGGAGCAGCTTCGGTGAGCCGTAAGACATCAAGGCTGAAGCAGCACAAGACAGACATCGTCAATCTCAAGTGGGATTCTAATAGCATCTCCAATAGATGACGAAAAATGGATGTAAAATTAACATCACCAAAAACCACCTGACTACAACAGATGAGGTAAAAACTGTTGACTCTGAACTTAACTGTCGAAACTGAAATTAACTGTGGAATCTGAATGCTACTGTCGAAACTGAACGCAATGGTAGCAGAGAGACACTTGACATGTAGTTTAGGGAGGGCCTGCAGTTCATCTTCAACCTGCACACCCCTGAGCCGCCTGCCACCACCGGCCGAACCGCCGCCTCGCCGCCCCGAAACAACTCACCACCGCCGCCCCGGCCAGCCCTCTAGGCCCCCTGCCCCCCGCCCCCACCCTGAACCCTAAGATAGATAGTGGGGTACCTCTCCGGCGAGCCCCTGTCCCTGCTGCGGATGGTTCTTCCTTAACTCCGGCGAGCCCCCCAACCCCTGAAAATCGACTGACCCAAAAGTCGATTCAGTCGACTAAAGTGTGGCTTAATCGGAGCAGAGTAGCAGCACGAGCGAGGGGGAGAGCAGCAGCAGCAGCTGGGCGAGCGAGCGATCGAGCGAGAGCCGGAGCAGCAACAGCAGCGCGAGCGAGCGAGCGAGAGCCAGAGCAGCAGCAGCAGCGCGAGCGAGGGAGCGGGAGCCGGAGCAGTAGCAGCAGCACGAGCGAGCGAGCGAGACCCGGAGCAGCAGCAGCAGATCCGGCTGGTATGGACGCCGCTGCCGAAGGGGCCTCGCACTAGGGAGAGCTGCCATGCAGATGTCGCCTGCGGCGCCGACTTCAAGGTAGCCGCTCCATGGGGGTGCGGGATGGAGCACCGTCGGCGCCGGGAGGTCGAGTTAAGGAGAAGGTGCGATGCGATGAGTGTACAACCTCTTTGGTGGCGCCGAGTAGGCCTCGGCTTCATCCGCGGAGTCGGTGAGGATGCTGCAGTTTCGGTGGAGCAGGTTAAGGCGGCGCTGTGGGGATGGAGCAGCCGCAATAGACGAGGCGATCATCGGAGCAGCTCCTTGGAGGTGGAGGACGGGGCGGCTGAACCGGCGGGACGGCGAGATGGACGACGGATCCTCATCCGGGGAGGTGGATGAGGGACGTCGAGCTGTTGCGGTGGACGACATCATCGGGGAAGAGGCTCCGGCTAGGCAGCGGTGACATGGCGGACGGAGGAGGGTGGGGTTTCGCAGCTGGAGCGAAGAGGTTATGGCGGCCTGGGATTTCGAATGGCGAAAAGGGGGCGATGGGAGGGGGTGAAGCATGACTTACGGATGCGCTTGTCCAAAATGTAGGTTGTGTTACAAAATTACCCCCCACCAATTTGAACTAGCGGCCCTTTCGGCTCAGGGTTAGAAGGGGGACTTTGCGTGTCGGGATTTGGCAGATGGAGGGAGTTTTCGCACGCGTTGTAATTTCGGGATAGCAAGGCGCGGGTTGTGAAGGCGCCAGTTTTTGAAGCACGATATCTGAATTTTTGGGATATAACAAGACGCGGGTTGAATTTTAGGGACAAGCCTAACGTGTAGTAATATTGTACTTGTACGTACCAAATCAATTCGCACTTCCCTCAACCAAAAAGAAAACAAAAAAATAAAACTATTCACACCACACAAAGAGAGAGTCTTGCCCCGTTTTACTATAGAAATGCTATTCAAAGCTACTCCCTCCTTCCATCTATATATGGCCTAATGCGTTTTTCGATGCTAACTTTGACCAAATATTAGAGCAATGATATATGACATGCAACTTACACAAAGCACACCGTTAACTTCGTCTGTGAAAGGTTCTTTCAATGATATAATTTTCACATTGTGCATGTCATGTACTATTAATCTTGTCAATGGTCAAAGGCGGTCTTAAAAATCTCATTACGCCCTATGTAGATGGAAGGAGGGAGTATGAATCCATGTTATGTCCGATTAATTTTTTTCGCTTTGTTGTATAATGCATGTAACCTACTCATGCCAACATTTTAGTGCATTCCAAATGTCTATACTACCGCTGCAATTCGAACTAAATTTGAATTCGTTTCTCTATTTCAATAAGAATCTACAATCATGATTGTTGCCAACTTCAACCATCATTCGTGTATTACCTTAATAACACACCACATGATTACTATAGAGATAGATATGAACTATGTGTACTACATGAACTCGAATTCTATTTTTTGAATACACTTGATGTTGATTCCAAATAATAGTACATTTGATGTACTAACTATATATTCATAATCTAAACCATGTTCCATACATACACCGTGTTTATCACACAAAGTATAGTGCCCCGCCCCCTACATTATGACAAGTATTTAGACCTGAGTTGCAAAAGCCACACATTACCCAAATTATAATCAATGTTGTACATTATGATATCTTCTTCAAGTATCCGTATCCACCTTTTTATAATGAATTATGATCTTTGTTCGTCTTTTACACCTTCACGATCCTCTTCTATTTGTAGCTAGCTAGCGTTAACTTTCTATCGTGCATGCACACGCCCGCCCCCCTCACACACCCTTAGCGTCCCCTCGATCGCGCACGTTCATTATTTCTCTTTTGGTCATCCACCAGTGGTGTGTGTAGGCCCCCGGCTCCTTCTTTCTAGCACACACTAGTCGATATAGCTCTCTAGCCAAGTGTGCGTACGACAAACACATATATACTTCCCCTCTTCTCTTCTCACCATCCATGCCCCCATATGTCCAATACGATTCCACGCAGGTGCACACTCCCGCCCCTCTTTTCATTAGTCACATGCTCCCACGCTCCTCCCCCCCCTCGACATGGTAGGCCTCTCGCACCACCTCCTAGCCACACTCTCTCCCCCTATCTGCCTCTCCGGACCTTATTTGCTTCTAACACATGCAGGCGTGTATATGAACTGATCTCCCTACATATAGCCAGGTCGACTATAATTCGTTTTCACCAAGCACCAATACACTTACCTCGCTAGTTATGTCTCTCCTTTTCTCAGACACACGATGGTTGATCTTCCTATGTAGTTACGCATGCTTACCACAACCATATCTTCTCCGCTCATCATCCTTGAATACCTCCCGACACGTCTCTCACACGCACGTGCATAGACAGACAGACATCCCTCGCCCTCTCTTATTGATACTGCACTCATACCCTCCGTTTGTCTAGCAGGCCTCTCCCACCATTTGTGAGATGCCACTCCACCACCAACCCTCCTACGCTCTACCTTTGTCTTTTTCCCAACCTTATTCCTCTGCTACACATATCCATGGATGTCGATCGATCTCCCTCAATACATAGCTAGGTCTCTCTCCTTCCCCAGACATATACTAGTCAATCGGTCTCTACCCCCCCACACACACACCGATAGTCGAACGTTGTAGGTAGGTATCCATGCCACGGAGAAGAACTGCACCTCTGCCCTCTCAAATTCCAGTAGGCCAGCCACCCTGTATCTTTGACATGGGCAAACACAAATTCGATGGCACTCTTTATCGATCCCACAGCCACACACTTCATCCCTGTTTTCACTTCTATCGATATCTCACGTCCATGACTCCGTTTCAGACACATTGCATATGTTACGTTTTTTTGATTGAGATATCATCAACACATTGCCTTTGTTTCACACAAACCATCTCTCTCACACCCACGTACATATCTGCACCTAAAGAAGAAGTGCACGCAGGACGCACGTACTCACATCTCGTTCCCGGCCACACCCGCGCGGGTACACGGTGGAGTTCGTTTCTATACGAAAAGGCAGCCCATGTGATAATTTGACGCATGTAGCGGTTGTTTACTCGAAGGAGGGTCGGGTACCACGCCTAGAATATTAAATGATTGCAATGGGGAAAATGGAAAAATGGGTTTGTCTCTCGTGAGTCTCGTCTCACAATCTCACACAAGGCCGCCGTGGCCTCTCTCTCTCAGCGTTGGTCAGTGATCCAGCCGCATCCCGTCCGCCGGTGGAAAGGGAGGATGTGCATCGTCTCTCCGTTAGATGGCGTTGAGGCAGCTCGTCCCGATCTGCAGTACCCTTTGTTCTCTCTGACCAAGCTCCGGCGCGGTAGGGCCTTCGCCACTTGCTCGCTACCGCAGTATGGGCAGATCCCGACCGCCGGCACCCTCCTAGTAACATCCCGACGACCCTCAGGTACAGCTACCTCCGGCCCTGCTCCACTGCCCATCTTCCCATGTTGCTGCATGTGGATCTTCTTTAGTTGTTTGCTTAAATCGTATCTCGGCCGACGTACTTTCCATCTTGCAATCTCGTCCTCAAACCATTTTTGATAAACCACCATGTGCTATCTTTCCCTTTTTACATGGAACATGCTTCTTTTTTGTCGGCGTATGTGTCTTCAACTCGTGTTATTGGGCAGTAATTGTTTCCTTTCGACCTCCTTTTGCAAACAGGTCTATCCATTTTCACCTCGTTGCTATTGCGACCTTTTAGTGAACTGCACAAATCACTTTTCTGAAGAGTGTTTTGTGAAGTTCTGCCAAAATGTCACACGGGCAACGTTTTTACATTTCCGTGGGACTGCGGAAAGGGAGATTGGTTTTGCTATCCTCCTCATCCAACTCCGTGCCTAATCTTCTCTGACAAGAAGTTAGTCCTAAAGAGAGATCGTAGAGGTGATCGGCTTCTATTTATGTGTGTTATGTTTCATCATCTAGTTCCACTATTATTGTAATCACACTGATTGGATATCTTTGCAAACAGGGATGGTCCGCTCGATTTTAGTGGAGCTGCAAAAAATGATCGGATTGTGGTGTCCTTCATACACCTCTTTTTTGGCTACAGAGCTGGGTGAAACTAGCTGCCAAGCAATGAACACTGTGCCAAGGAAATGGAGCCATGCCTACGAACAACGTCGATCAATTATATTTTTTTCTTTATTTGTACACCTTCTCACAACTTTGTCTTCAGTTGTGATGTGAATATTGGCGCTGATCTGCGAACCATTGAGATGCATTAGCATGGTAGTTTCATTTGTATTTGATGGAATGTTGTAACGAGATAATCTCGAGGCAAGACACATGAATCCTAAGTTGAAACCTTTTTTTTCCTGCGGGAACCAGAGTTGAAACCTTCATAGCATCACAGTACAATTTCATCAAAATTGTGCGTACATATAAACAAATCCTGAAGGATTGATAGCAATGCCAGAAACAATTCAACTTCGTTTCGCCGACATGTTGGACATCCTTCATCCGGCTCCACCTGCCATGCAGCAATATTGAGTGCACAACACAACTTCAGGGAAAGATTCACCCCGGTCATTGCGCCATAGTAGTAATGACTAGTGAGCAGTCAAATCACAGAGCCCCACCTTCGCCACAGTAAGTTGCTCGGACGAAGCAACCATCATTTCTCTGTTCCTTGAATCCGCTGGTACTCCCATATTCCCACAGTAATGTTGCTCGGGCGAATCAACCATCACTATATCCTCTCACGTGTGATGACCACAGGAGCTATCCATTCAGATTGCATGTTAAAAAAAATAAAGGTCGATAACTAATGCGGCAAACTTTCAAAAAAAAAACTAATGCGGCACTTCGGGCCAACGCGGCCAGATCGCATTTTGCACGAGAAATTACACACCATGTTTCGTTGACATGTGGTCCCGTTCCAACATATTAGTAAGACAACGGCGAGTAGTAGGAGTATTTCCGAACCGACGTGTAGGCCGGGGCGCCCCTTCGTGAACCGTGGCAAACTGGCAACTGTCCACCGATGCTTCGCCTTTCCCTCTCGATTTGGAACTGCTGTCGCATGCTCTTCCTATCCCTCCTCCATTTTCCTTCAGCCCTTCACGCTTTCTTCTTCCATTGTTCGATCGTCTTCTCCATGGAGGGAACAGGACGGAAATGACCCCGTTATTCTTTCCCCGATCTGAAAGATGACGTGGTGGAGGAACTCATTGATTGGTACGACGTCATCACCTCGGCTAGCATGGCAGGTTCGTTCAAGCCCATTCTTGACTCAACTAATAACATCATTAAAAGGAACCCAAGAGTCAAGGAACGATTTGATCTCCCCTATCTTCTTCTCCGTGACCCTGATGACCGGTGCCGTCACGACGGAGGCCTCGCCCTGTGCAAGTTGATGCCGCTTGATAATGATACGTATGATGTTAAGATGCCATCGCTTGAGGGCAAGGCCTGGGAAGGCGCAAATGGAGATTGGGTTGTTTACATTGGGTCCAACTGCGAGTGGGAACTTGTGAATGTGTACACTCATGACCGGGTTCCACTTCCAAAAATCTCAGCAGACTCCCCAGAGGTTGAGCACACCGATATTGTACGCACGTTCAAATACAATCATGGTGACTGTCTTCTACGGAAGATAGCAATTTCTTGAGTCCCCAGCCGCTCTTGGAATTACAACAACTATGAAGTCGTTGCTATCTTTCACAAGATTGTTGCTGTCGTTGCTGGTTTGACTCGACAGACATTGCTCAAAAATCAGTTTCAATACACGGATGAGTACTGTGATGCAATTGAATACGAGGGCCTTGTGTTTGCTGCCACCACTCGTGGCACTGTTTTTGCATGGAATCGTTATGTTTTCGGTACGTTTGTCTTCCACCGTAATTATAATTGTTTCATCCACATGCATGCGGGTTAGCAAGTTTCCCTTTACTAATTAACCTTCTTCTTGTGTTTCCAAGGTCCTGTGAAAATTCCACCACCTATACTTGAAAAATTTTGTAACCAAGGGGGAGATGACGATGGTGATGATCACGAGCATGAGGACGAGCAGCGCCCATATACTCGTTGGCGCCTGGCAACTAATTCCGATGGATCACCTCTTCTCGTGTGTATACAGCCCACTGATGATGTTACTGCTAAGGAAGCAGGTGTATTCTCCCATGGTTGCACTCTCCGGACCTGTTCCAACACACGTTGCATGGTATTCGGGATGGATACTAGTGTGCTAGCACCAACACCTTCTCCCTGGTACAGAATTGATAGTCTTGGACAAAACTCGCTCTTCCTTGGACAAAACTATCCGATGATGGTGAAAGGCGATCCAACTGCTGTTGACACAACATTACTAGCACCATTTATGAGAAGCAACTGTCTCTATACCTCGGACATTAGCGTGGTTCCCCACCCTGGTACTGATATAGTAGGACGCTTCAGCCTGGATGATCAGTCCTGCGTTGGTCTCGAGATCGACAATAGATGCCCCGTCCCAGAGAATCACTTGTGGTTCAAAGCAAGCGTTTACAACGCCGAGGAATGGTTGAGTTGAAGTTCATTTCATTGCTTGTTATTTGTTGTGTGGTGAAAACTTTAGTATTTATAATGTATCCTCGTTGTCGATGTGGGTTGATGACCTGTTGTATGTAATAAAATGATATGCCTATGATAAACTTACTAAATTTATGAATGGCTTTCGAGTTGCTTCTGTGAGTGAGTGGTGCGACAAGGCAAAAAATATATTTCCCGAATACATAATTGTACGTGCATTGCAACAGGTTATCGGATGAGGCCAATCATCAACAATAGTAGTACACTATTTGTACTAGCTTCACATGCTTCGCACGTCGTGCGGGTGTTTTTACTGTAGCCATATTGTACTACGTAACCAGCACCTCGAATCCTCGATACTAGTAGTACTATATAGTAAGTAGTAGGAGTAGTAGGGTGGCATGGGCCAGAACAAGCATTCACGTCCAGGAGTACGGCACATGCCACCAGCACGACTTCCATCTGACACCAAATTTCTTGGAGTCCATGCTAGAGCAATCTCTTCAACCTCATCGTTTCTCTAACTCAGCCATCGCGCGGCAGGCGAGGTGGGGGTTTGCCGATAGTCGGTTTCCTCAACTGCGGTCCCACTTGTAAGGCCAACTCCAACGCTCCATCGATATATGGATGTACTCTTCTTCCCAATACAAAAACTTGCATCCATTCTAATCCCTCCGTTCTACTACCTCCGTCCTGGTTTATAGGTCCCCTTTGTAGTTTGTGTCAAATTTTGACTAAAGATTTAACTAACAAAATGTTAATGCATGTCAAGAAAAATTATCTCATTGGATTCATATTTGAACATAGTTTTCAAAATTATAATGTTTTGGGACATGCGTAAACATTTTGTTAGTTTAATCTATGGTCAAAATTTGGCACGAAATATAATGGGGACCAATAAACCCGGACGGAGGTAGTATTTGTCAAAATATATATGTATCTAGACATGTTTAGGCACATCCATTTTTGGACAAATGGAAGTCAAGTATTTTGGAACGGAGGGGGTACACAATAAATTTTTTAAGTTAGCACAACTAGTCTAATCCGAGAGCATAACCGAAGATTTGGTTGGGTTCTTCCTCCTTTTGCCGACATGTGGGACATCCAGCATCCAGGTCGTGTCATGAAAGAAAATAGAGTGGTAGTTGATGAGTTGAAGCCACGAGATGTGCATCTTGGGTTAAACTGTAAATAGAATCTTACTACTCTTGAGTAACTCCAAAAGCGGCCACCGTAGATCTTTCTTGGATTTGTTTTTCATCACCAGCATGTCGAGGTGAAAGATGTGCAGGTTCAGTGGGTCCTCTTGCATTTTCACTGACATGTGGGGCCGCATGTGAGCAAACAGACAATGGGCTCCGCGCGTCCGCTGGCTGGCTGAGAAGAGAGATAGAGGAGTGCTGAGCACGAACTGCAGGAAATTTGTTCGACGTAACCAGCACCTTGATATTCGCGTGTGGTTGCTTCTAGAATAAAAAAGGAGGTACCTCTACTTATGTTACTCCCACTACGCCTAGCCTAAGGTTAGTAGGTGACCTTGCGCTTGGCTCTTCGCCTCTTCCGAAAGTCGATGGTTCTACAGTAGTGCTTCTGGCAATCTGACACCAAATGAACTGATGCACGTCCACCGCTTGTAAGCAAAAGTTTCTCCTCGTGCTGCGAGCCACCACGCACGCGTTGGCGATGGAGAAGGCGTAATCAAGCTTCTCGTCGTTCTGCGAGTTGACGGGACACATCAAAGTTATTTACTAGTAGTATGTACTCACTCCAAAAAAGAGCTGACCATGTCATTGCTACCATCCCGTGCTCCGTCATTGAGTACATGCACTATTCACGTGGCATTCACGTGCCATCGAGGAGAAAAAAATATTGCGTAGGTGCCATCGAACTGCACGACTCACTTACGGAAAAGGGTTTCCCCCTGCTTCCCCCCCCCCCCCCCCCCGCATGACTCACTTACGCATTGCTTATCTGATTATCTCCATTTTCTTGCATGACACGTGCACCTTGATGCTTGATGTCTCGCGTGTTGGGAAAAGGATGAACAAAGCTCACGTAAAAGAAAAGAGTTGAAGAGCATAGATTATCGACGACCGAGGAGGAGCAAGGAACCTCGCGGTGGAGCGTCTGCAAGGAACCTTGTGCGTTTTCCCCTGTTTTTTGCCGCCTGCCCACCTATAAACAACTAAAAGAACATGAACTTTTCGCTAGCCACTAGAAACGGTACATCAGGATGCTAAGTTGAAGATGTTTTATACTCCCTCCGTTCCCAAATATAAGTCTTTTTAGATATTTCAATAAGGGACTACATATGAAACAAAATGAGTGAATCTACACTCTAAAATATGTACACAAGCGAACGCACTTACTCCATCCGATCCAACTCATGCACATACGCGCACAGCATGGAGCACACAATGCACGTACACAAGACGTGCATGCACACACGCTCAGCCGCAGAATGCACGTGAATAACACATGCATGCGCACACACTCGGCTGCATGGAGGCGTGCGCCATCTGCGGCGACGTCCGGTTCGTCGTGCTACAGCGAAGCTCGCACGCAATAGCGCATACGCATCTCTTGCAGCACCTCTTTGCCGTCGTTGCTCAACTACTAGTGGGAGACAAAGACGACCGCTGCCTCGGCCTTAGAGCTAGCACCAATGGAAAAACACGCACTCTGCACGCACACGAGCACATACGAAGTGCCCACAACGTGGTGGTGGTGCGCCCCAGTCGCCTCTACTCCTTCTGCGCATGTTGTCTATCAAGGCGGCTGCATGCTAATGATGATGTGGGTGAGATCTTCTAGGACTCAGATGATGACGAGGAAAATTATGAGACACAAGGTGACGTACACCATCAAGGTCCACGGTCAAGGGGGTGCTAGCAAGTGCTTAGATGTGCTTAGAGCAAGTATAATAGAGATGAGTCAGCGGGCTATAAGGAATAAACAGTAGTATATTTCTGCTTAGTTGGAGGAAAGAGAAGAGGAGAGAGAAGGTAAGCGGGCTCTTCATGAAGAGCCAGCTCTAGCACGTGCTCCTAGGCACTTTGTAGTACATGTTGACTATAAGATGGGCTGTAGGCTTATAGCCAGCAGCTGGCTATACTATTAATGCTCTTTAGATGAGGTGCTAAGTGCATTAAATGGCTTAGTAACTCAAGTTTTCAATGCATAGGTGCTTAGTTTATTGGTGCCACATCATATTTTATGCCTACGTGGCAGGCTTAGCAGCTATACATGGTGGAGCACTGGGAGAGGCCAAGGCTGGTGATAGTGGGGAGTAACTTGTACTGTAACATATTACTATGTTACTCTAAACATCTCTATAAACCGGAAAGGAGGGAGTAGTAACATACACTAGTGTCATATGCAGATTATGGGAGCACATGATATTTCCCCGTCCGGACTGATCCCAAGTTGGCTTCTCACCTTCTTGGCCCAACAAAAACCCCTCCCCCTCCCGCGCGCGCTTCCCGCCCGGCGCCAGCTGAGCCCGCCGCTCCACATTGATGGCAAGTCAGTGCAATGCGACCTCTCACTACTTCCGCCGTTGAAGCGGCACGCCGACCGAGGGCACCGCCCGCTGCACGCCCGGCATTTCAGACTACACAGTGGATAGTAACTTTTACAGCAAGTACTACTATAATTAGATGACATAAGGAGGCTATAAGGATTTAAATATAGTATTTGTGCTTAGTTGAAGGAGAGAGAAGAGGAGAGAGAAGAGAAGCGGATTGTAAACGTGTAGCCAGTTGTACTCCAACATACTCTACTTTGTGAGACAAAAGGTGGGGCCATTATTAATGATATTGTAATTATACTCAAGGGACTAACGGACGCCTTAATTACTCCGTTTTTTTGAGACAAACCTTGGTGGGGCTATTATTGACTTTTTTTGAGCTATTATTGACTTGGACGTGGGGTTTGGGGGCCAAAGGCCTACTATTATACTCCGACCTGACATGCTCTACCCTAGCCGCTGCTGTATCATATGGTTTCGCATTGTTCCAGATCTTAGCGCCGCCACGCAATTCTTCTCCAGCCCTCCTTCCGGCGTGCACCACGAGAAGGGACATCAGTCCTCCGAACCCCGCGTTTCGTGATCCTGTACGGGAGAGGGGCGATCAGGTTTTTGGGGAGCAGACTCCTGTGGCTGCTGCCAGTGACGACTTCCTCAATGACAGCCTTGTTCCCCGACCTCGGTAACCTCTTCATCAACGACATGAGTGACAACATCAACCACATCGGTTCTGCTCCCGCTGTATAGTATGTGATTCTGTCCTCCTGGTTTAGTCCGCATCATTACTTTGATGTTTGCAATTGTCGTCATGATCTATTTACTGCTAATTCGGATTAAATCTCATACTAAATTGCTCATATATTCAACAATCCAATCCAAAAACCTAATCACAGGCAATTTACTCCAAGTTGTTTTGCTGCACTTTTGAAGCCACCTACTTTTAAGGGGGTGCAATATAAAAGGTGGCGCACAAGAGCAGTATATTGGTTTCAGATCATGTGCTGCTATGACGCCACTAAGGGTAAGCCTGAGGGCGATCTTAATCCTACACAGCAGGAAGCTTTTCAGAACATGGATACCCTCTTCAAAGCCGCCCTGCTGAGTGTTCTTGACGATTCTATTGTGGATTCGTATATGTTGTTTGACAGCGGCAAAGACATGTGGGCTATGCTCGAGGCCACGTTTGGGCCCTCGGGCGCTGGCAACAAATTGTATGTCATGGAGCAATTCTGTGACTACAAGATGACTGATGAGCGCTCTGTTGTTCAGTAGACTCATGAGATACAGTCACTCTCTAAGGAACTTGAGTACTTTAAGTGTGTGTTGCCGGACAAATTTGTTACTGGGACCATCATTACCAAGCTTCCTCCTTCGTGGAACGCTTTTGCTACTTCTCTGAAAAACAAGAGACATGAGTTTTCTTTTTTTGGATCTCATTAGCACTCTTGATTTTGAGGAGAAGGCGAGAGCAAAAGACACACGTGCTCGGGTCGCCGAGGGAGCTTCTAGTGCCCACATGGTACACGAGAAGAACTTCCAGCCCAACCAGCCCCAAAACAACAAGAACAAATCTCAGGGGAAAGGCAAGTTTGATGCAAAGAACAAGCCATCACATTCTACCAACTTCAAGAAGAATTCTCATAACGGGAAGGGATACAAACCTCAATTTTGGTAGCACCGCACAAAATTTATATGGCTGCATCTACCTGCTGTTAGCTAACCTCATGGTGCTCCAGGTATTCCTACATTCGTAACTAGGTACAATGACCACCGCAAGATGAAATTAGCTTATTCGTACGTTGACTTGTTAAATGCAGTGCGGAAAGATCATGTCATGTCTGGAGGAGCAAACAAGTAGTGCAGCCAAAGGTGGAAATCAACCAAGGACTTATGAAATTATATGTAATCTTCCTCAGGCAGGTCAGTATCCCCTTCGTCCAGATGATCATGTTTTGTCATGCCAAGCTATTGATATGTGCTACTGTTTTGCAACACCGTTTAAGTATAGCTACTGATTTCCTATCTTTTCAGATTCAGGACAATGAATAGGATATCAAGGGAACTGCACAATATGGACCCATGTTGAGTCATCTCTATTGCCTCTTGTGTTTGCTGCAAATGTGTCAGCATCAATTGCAAGATGAGGCAGCTAGATAGCTGTGGAGTTGCCAACATGCTCAAAGTGCTCGCAACATTGAGAAGAAACAAGCATGCCCAGGAAATTAATGCATGCGCAGGGAGGCCCTTTGCTCAGAGAAGCATCGACCGATTTTTTTTATTTCCACACCTTCTCACAGTTTTGTATATGGGTTATAGAATGGTGAATCATTGAGATGCATAGACATGCTGAACTTTTGTTCTTCTGAATGTTAGTTTAATGTGAGTGTCTGCATCCAGTAACGCATCCTCTAATTTGGTGGATGCACACAGAGAAAATAAATCTCCTTAATTTACTCCATAACCACCCTATTAAATAGGCCTAGTAACAAACCAGGCGCATGGAGTGGCCGGCGGGCACATGCATCCTGCATGCATGGCCAGTCATGCAGCAACGCAAAAGAAGAGAGTGGTTCTTGGGAAAAAGTGAGTAGTTAGTGCAGCGTAACTTATAAACACGAACACTCGCTCTCCCGCTTCCGTCTCCCCACCCAATTCCCCCCGCTCCCCAATCTTCCTCATTCGTCCAGAAAACCCCACTCACCTTCTTCCTCACTCATACAGAAAACGCCTGCTCCTCTTCTTCCACTCCTACAGAAATCCCCAGCCCTCCTTCTTCCCCACTCTCACTGCCACTAGGCTTGTCTCTGGCTACTCTGCTCAAACCCGTGAGCTCGGCGCGACGCCCACAAGGAAAATGGAGTCGGCTGGCCCCAGCGCCAAGAAGATGAGGCTCCCGCCATCGGCGACGCCGGTTGTAGATCCCGCACCCGGTAGCGCGGGGAGAAGCGGCGAGCCCCCCCCCCCCCACCCGGATCTGAGGAACAGGTAGAATCTCCGGTGGACCGCATCAGCAATCTTCCGGACGTCATCCTTGAGGAGATCATCTCGCTTCTCCCCACCAAGGATTGCTGCCGCACACAAGTCCTCTCAACTCGGTGGCGCCCTCTATGGTGCACCGCGCCCCTCAATCTCGACTGTCGTCAGATATTTGTCCTTCCTGAATTTGATCTCATCAGAGCCATCGTCTCTTCTCACCAGCAGGGCCCCGTTCAATGCCTCTGCATCCTGACAAGCTACCTGCTGTCCATACCCGGCAAGCTGGATGCTTGGCTGACATCCCCTGAATTCAGAAAACTCCAGCAGTTTGAGTTCTACCATTACCACGAAAGTTTCATACCATGAACATACCAAGAATTCGTGCCCACACCACCGTTGTCCATCTCGCGGTTTTCCTCCTCTCTCCACACCACCACCTTCGCCCGGTGCCATCTACCAGACGATCTGGTACAAATGCTTCAACTCCCACTGCTAAAAAAACTTTCGCTTGTGGTGGTGTCGGAGGCCTCACTGCACAACATCATCCACTCCAGTTGCCCTGCCCTGGAGCGCTTGCTGATTGTTTTGGGAATAGAAATCTGTATCAGTTGTCTCCAAATAAAGTCACCTCACCTTAAAAGCATTGGAATTTGTTTTAAAGGACAGCAGCTCATCATCGAAGATGCCCCTTCACTTGAAAGGTTGCTCCTTCATAGTTGTTATACACCTTCAGAAATAAATGTCGTCTCTGCGCCCACACCGGAGACCTTGGGTGTAATTCGTGACCCGTTTAATAAGCACAAGGAGTTGGTGTTTGGCTCCTCACTTTTTCAGGTACCGTGTATTTTCATCTACACATTTGTCATCATATGCTGCATTTTTCATCTGTGTGCATAAGTTTTATATCATCTTGGAGTACACTTTGGGTACTAATATTATGTTATATGCTCAATGAAGAGTTTGTCCATTGATAGCCTGTCAATGCTGCTGGATTCTGTAAAGATCATATATATCAGAATGTATAGTTTTGATTTGGACATAATTATTGGCTTGCTGCGATGCTTTCGATCTCTGGAGAATTTATAAATAGAGGTGATGCTTTCATGCACATTGAAAGCCCGTATATATTGTACTAGAATTAACTGTTCTTTCGACATACTCTTTTTTCAGACCTTAACTGTTTTCAATCTTCATGTCTACTTAGGGAGAACCACATGGAGAAAAACATATAACCAATCGTTGGCGTAATAAGAACAAGGATTTTCTCAATTCTCATGACATTCGTTTGAGGAGAATAACGATGGGACGATATGCATCCAACCAGGCAAACAGAAGCTTTGTCATATTCTTCCTGTTGAAAGCGAGGTTACAATTGTCCATGAGGCTTAATTTTTACAGCAAGAGATTTCTCACGGACGAACATGTTGAATAGCAAAAAAAGAAGTTTCAGGTGGACAAATGGGCTTCAAAACGTGCTTGGATTATATTTATAATAAGTTGTAGACATCCTGAAATAAATTTTTTTGCATAGGATGTTGATTTTATGGATCAGACCGATCCATTTGTTTGTGACTGCAAAAAAGAGTGGTTGGGTTAGATGTTACTGTCATGTTCAATCTGGGTTTTGTCTAAAAATTTGATGAACAATTTATCCTTGGGCTTTTTGTACCATTTGTATGCTTGACTTGCATGTTGTTGCCCTCGTACTCCGCTCGACCTGCCACTACACTGCCGCATCTTTCATGGCTGCTGTTCATTCCCGTCTGAGGCCTTGCCGTTGTTCTCCGCCTTGGTTAGCTCGCTGTGCTCGCTGCCGTCTGGTGTTGTCAACATGGTCAAAAACCAAGAAGAATCAGGAGATGACTGTTCGTGGAGAGGCTGATAGTAGGGACCCACCAGGGTCATTGCATTTCGCAAGCAGGTGCCTCGTTATTACAAGCCAAAACAATATTTCCTCCTAATTGTTTGACAACTAGGTTCCACGCCATTGTCAATGTAGTCAATAAACGAGAAAATTACACAACGAGCGGATAACACCAGGGACCCAGCAGCTCGCCCAGTTCTTTTTCAGTTTCAGAGACGGAGCTCAACTGCGCGCTGTGCGGGGGCTGTGGCCCGTCTAGCCCACGCTTACGCTTTTATTAAGCACATGACGAGCCCAGTTGATATTTCTTTTCTTTCTGAAATTGGCTAGCCCAGTTCTTTTTTTTGGAGAATACCAAAACCGAGGCCTACTTGCTTTTCTCAGCCCTACTGGGCTGTAAATCTTTCAAGATGAGGAGGGATAAGAAATGGGCTTCCCCAGAAAACGGGCTATAAGTTGTAAGAAATAGGCTGTAAATTTTTAAACCAAAGCCAACCGGCAATTGCATTAAAATATCAATTTTTTCAGGATTTCTCTACTCTCTACTCTTATAAAAACCAAAGCCAACTGGCAATTACATTAAAATATCATCTTTTCACCCACAAGATAAAGTACTCATACAAATTTATCTTCATGTTCCGTGCAACGAACGGGCATCTTGGTAGTTAAGATTCTAAATTTCATTCATTTTTTTGCGGAGAATTTTTTTTGAATTTTATTTTGATATAATTTTTGAAAACTATTTTTAACGTGACTCGAAATTTCGTGATTAAAAGAGTTCGGACCCCACCGAAATATGCAAAATTTCGTTGAATTTTTTAGCAGTGCCGAGAATATATGGTCTGTAATGCTAATAAAAAGAATACGAGCTTCAAATATCCTTAAGAATTAGGAAATGGGCTGTAAATTATTGAAAATAATGCCTAATGGGCTATATGCTGTTTTCCATAGATTTGGAGGCTGACTTCTGGGCCTACTAGGTTGACGATGACGCTGTCCTAATTTTTTTTTGATGCGTACGCAAGGCTTTGTCAACTTAGTCAACACACATCAGTGACTGTTGGATGTCCATCCAATGGCCGCCGTGCTTCTTCAATCTCTGATTTTCCTGCTCCAGCCACCCAAACCAGCGCCGGTGGGACTGCCTGCTCCCTCCTCCCGTGGCTGGCTGTGCTGCCGCCAGGCCATCCCTCTAACCACCCACACATCCTGTTATTTTCCGGCGACGTCAGCCTCACCCCGCAGCCGACCAATCAACGCTCGTTCTCCCCTCAGCGTGGGCGTCCGCTGCGGTGGCTTCGCCGGCTCCGGGTGGTTCTCTTCCTGGGCCCCACCCTCGTCCACCGCGTTTGTGCTCTCGACGCGGCGAGCTCAACATGGTCAACAAACAACAACCATCGGAAGAGGCTGGCAATAGGGGCCCACACAGGAAAATGCCTCCTTATTATGCGCAAAATAATGATTCCTCCACTTGATAGCTGGGACACACCGGAAGGTTCTCTGTATTTCACGAAAAAACGTTCCCCCCGCTGTCAGCTCGGACCCACCGGAAATGCCTCCTTATTACACACAAAAAAATGAATACTCCCCCTGCAAGCTGGGACTCACCTTGGTGGGAGGCTGACTTGTGGGCCTACTAAGTTTACGGGGATGGAGGGCTTTGTCAACTTAGTCAATATGAACGACTCTAGCTCCAGTGACCATACGATGTCCATCCAACGGCCGTAGTGCTTCTTGAACCTTTGGTCTTCGTGCTCCAGCCGCCCAAAGAAGCGCCGGTCATGCCGCGTCCTCCTCCCTCCCGTGGCCGGCTGTGATGCCACGGAGGCCTCACCGCCCCCTACTACTCCCACCACTGGCCAGGCCATCCCTCTACTCACCCACACCCCCTGTTATTCTGCGGCGACGACAGCCTCACCCTCGTACTCCTCTTCGCGTGGGCATCCACTGCTGCGTCTTCCCCGGCTCCGCGTTGTCCCCCTTCCTAGGCCTCGCCGTCGTCCACCGCCGTGGTGCTCTCGGCGCGGCGTGGTCAATGTGGTCAACGACCGAATTCCATCGGAAGAGTACTGTGCTATCACGCCCAATATGCGACCCTATCCAAAAGGAACTCGAAGGTCCCACCAAGGATAGACCCGCATATTGGAACGCTTTTGCAAGGTGGATATCATTACATCAACATTACATAATAGATGGGGATACATACATAAGGCAAACAATGCCACACGAATACAATATCATCATACAAAAGATCAACATCCGACTACGGATGATACATAAACAGAAACTCAAACAATATCCACCCTACTAGCCCAGGCTGCCGACCTGGAACCTATCCCCTGATCGAAGAAGAAGCAGAAGAAGAACTCAACGCAAGCAAACATCGCTCTCGCGTCATGATCATCGCATAACCTGTACCTGCAACTGTTGTTGTAGTAATATGTGAGCCACGAGGACTCAACAATCCCATTACCATGGGTATCAAGACTAACAAAGCTTAATGGGAAAGGAAGGGGTAAAGTGGTGAGGTTGCAGCAGCGACTAAGCATAATATGGTGGCTAACATACGCAAATGAGAGCGAGAAGAGAAACAAAGGAATGGCCGTCAACTAGCAATGATCAAAAGGTGATCCTGAACTCCTACTTACGTCAATCATAACCCAAAAACCGTGTTCACTTCCCGGACTCCGCCGAGAAGAGACCATCACGGCTACACATGCGGTTGATGCGTTTTAATTCGAATCAGGTGCCAAGTTATCTACAACCGGACATTAACAAATTCCCATCTGCCACATAACCGCGGGCACGGCTCTCGAAAGTTTATACCCTGCAGGGGTGTCCCAACTTAGCCCATGACAAGCTCTCGCGATCAACGAAGGAATAGACCTTCTCCCAGGAAGACCCGATCAGACTCGGAATCCCAGTTTACAAGACATTTCGACAATGGTAAAACAAGACCAGCAAAGCCGCCCGATGCGCCGACAATCCCGATAGGAGCTGCACATATCTCGTTCTCAGGGCAACACCGGATAAGTCAAGCTACGAGTAAAACCAGACTTCGAGTTTCCCCGAGGTGGCCCCGCAGGTTGCTCGGTTCGGAGCAACACTTAGACAAGCACTTTCCTGGGGGGGGGGGGGCTAAAATAAAGATGACCCTTGGGTTGGCCGACCCAAGGGAAGGGTATAGGTGGTGGTGAGGCAAATGGTAAAACCAAGGTTGGGCCTTGCTGGACAAGTTTTATTCAAAGCGAACTGTCAGGGGGGTCCCATAAATCACCCGACCGCGTTAGGAACGCAAAATCCGGGAACATAACACCGGTATGACGGAAACTAGGGCGGCAAGAGTGGAACAAAACACCAGGCATAAGGCCGAGCCTTCCACCCTTTACCAAATATATAGATGCATTAATAATATAAGAGATATTGTGATATCCCAACAAAACCCTGTCCACCATGGAGCAATCTTCAACTTCACCTGCAACTAGCAACGCTATAAGAGGGGCTGAGCAAAGCGGTAACATAGCCAAACAACGGTTTGCTAGGAATGGTGTCAAAGGTTAGAGGTTGACATGGCAATTTGGGAAGCTTGATAGAACAAAATGATAGGTAGCGCAACATAGCGATAGAACGAAGCAACTAGCATAGCAATGATAATGGTGAGACCCAGGGTAGCGGTCATCTTGCCTGAAATCCCGCAAGGAAGAAGAACGAGTCCATGGAGAAGATGAAGCCACGTAGATGAACGAATCCTCACGATCGCAACGAAACGGGAACTATCGAAAAGAAGCACACAACATGGTAAACACACCACACATGAACAAGACATGATGCACAACAAGCATGATGCATGACAATTCTAGATGAGGCTACTCATGGCAAGAGATGATGCAAACAAGAACAACACATCAAAGCAAGTTTAAATGAGGCCGGAAACAACATATAACAATTCCGATAAGTCCTCATATGCAAATTTCGAAATTGGTCCAGATCTGAATAAACCTTATGTTCAAGTTGTTAAACAGCAAGTTAAGATGCACCAAGATGATCAACACGAGATTCTAGTCAAGTTACATATAATGTTCATTAGATTCGGAGCTACGGCCTAGAAGATATGAGCAAAACAAGTTAAACAAGTCATTGATGCAAAATGCACCCAAACATCAAGCAAACACCTCAAAACAAGGATGCAACATGATAATATGAAGCTACATGCAAAATCAAGCAAGTTTCATATAGAGCACACTCAAAACGGAGCAACGGTTCAACACATACACTCTATACAAGTCATAACAACAATCTGTCCAAAACAGCAACTAGGCATATTGCAAGCATCAAAACAATATGCTACAACACCCCAACATAATAACAAAATGCATGGGCATGAAGTACAGGTAAAGCATAACAAAACATGAACACTGAGCTATCTCCAGAAATCACTAGAACATGCTCCAAAACACATGGTAAGATTGCAAATAATAACAGTTACAGACTTTGCCGAAATAACATCAGGTTGCAATATTTAGAGCAAGAAAACAACATGTTGCAGGAACTTATCATGGCAAACAAAGGCTTGGCATGACCTTACTAATAGCATAGATCAAAAGTCCCTTACTGACCATGAGCCAAAAAGGCACAGAAAATATGATGGCACCCATGTAAACATGGCAAGTTATATGACAGATTCATACATGGCAGGAACAACAATAAGTAGGCATGTTCGTGAGCTTGAACCACTCACTACAGAGCAATACATGGAATGGCAAGGCAACCAACAGTAAGAAGGCATGTTTATGAAGCTAAGCATGGCAAGTGCAAGGTCATAGGGTGCATGGAACACTAGCAAAACACATGGGAACAAGTGAACTTGATGTTAACAGGCTGATAGCAACATTATCAAGCAACTTTGGAGCAAGATATGAACAATCTACAGCAAGCTATAAATGCTACCAGGGGCATGGATGGATAGAGCATGACATGTAGATCAAAACATGTTTATAGAACATCTCCAGATTATGCATAGAATGATTAGTAGCAACATGTTAACATAGCAACAAAATATAACAGAATCTGTCAGGAAAACAGCAACAGCAACTACCCTCCTTAACAAGCTCGATTCACTCATCACAAGTCATTGCATGACAAGATAAGCATAGCATCATCAAGAAGACATGTTTGTGAAACAAACCAAGTCAAGAACAAGTCCATAGCATGCAAGGATAAAATATAGCAACCTTGGCCAAATTGAATAACAAGTAAACATTCTGCCAGGAAACATTTTGAAGCAAAAGTAGAACACCAAAATGACATGCTAGACTACTCCATAATTGCAAACAAGGGCATGAATGGATATACAATAACCATATGTTCAAAACACCCTTACTGAAGTATCTCAAAATATGCATGGATCTCTCTGTAGCATCAAGTTTACATGGCATCAAAATAACAGCAGAACAGGGACTAAAATCAGCAATATCACGAAGCCTAGTTTGCATGCTTGTGCTAGTCACCACATTGATCACAAAAATACATGGCATACACCCCTGGAAATATGGCATGGCATAGATCAAAACACATGAAGACATCAACCTCATAGGATGCACACATCAATCATGGCAAAAATGATAAATGAGCAAGTTATAACAGTTTCAGCAGATTAACATCAACATGCACTCTTCCAACAGCATTTCGGGCACCAAGATGAGCTCAAATGAAAATGATGCAATGGAATGAAATGAAGTACTTGTCGAGACGAACAATTTGACATATTACACGCACGAAATGGAGCTACGGATGCAGAGATACAATGCGATGAACATGGCATGTTTTTGCAAAATTATCAGGGACTTGGAGAAATTTACCTCCCGAAAACGGATCTAGGGTTTCAGGGCATGCAGATCGAGGTTCGCCGGCAACTACGCCGGAGTTGGCCGGAGATGAGGACAGTGGCCGGAAAGGAGCTCAGGGGAGGTCACCGGGGTCGGGGCCGGCCAGATCCGGGCCGTGGGGACGCCGGAGGGGCGCGGCGCGGGACGGGCGGCGCGGAGGCGCAGAGGCACGCCGGGGCAGCGGCCGGCGGCGCCGGGCGGCCGCCGGGCACGGGAGGGCGACGCCGGCGGCCACGGGGCGCGGGAGGGCGGCGCGCGCAGGGCGCGAGGCCGCGGCCGGCGGCGGCGGAAGCCGGGCGGCTGGGGCCGGGGCGCTGGGAGGCGACGGGGCGGCGCCGGAGGCGGAGGCTGGCGGCGGCGGGCGGATCCCGGCGGCGGGGCGAGGCGGCGGCGGCCAGGCGGTGGCGCGCGGGCCAGGCGGCGTAGATCTGGGCCTGCGCGGGCCTGCTGCGGGCTGCGGGCGGGCCGGCGGCGCGGGGAGCCAGCGGCGCCCACGTGGCGTGCTCCCGTTGGCCACGGGAGGCGGCGGCGCTGAGGTGGCGAGCCGCGATTGGCCGGGGCGACGTGGCTGCGGGGCGGTGGACGTGTCCGGCCGCCGGGCGGACATGTCCGGCGGCGCGCAGGGGAAGAGGCTAGGGTTCATCTGCGCGAAAAATCCGGGAGGGACACATATTTATAGGTAGAGGGAGCTAGGAGAGTCCAAATGAGGTGCGGTTTTCGCCCACACGATCGTGATCGAACGACCGAGAGCATGGAGGGGGTTTGGATGGGTTTTGGGCCACTTTGGAAGGGGTGTTGGGCTGCAACTCAAAGAGGGCTTTACGGTTACCCGGTTAACCATTGGAGTATCAAACGACCTCCAAATGGCACGAAACTTGACAGGCGGTCTACCGATGCTATACCAAGACCGCTTGGCAAACCTCGGGCCATTCCGAGAAAGTTTAACACCCGCTCACAACGAAAGACAAAAAGGGGACGCCGGAGGACATAGGAGTGCCGGATTGCAAAACGGACAACGGGGAAAATGCTCGGATGCATGAGACGAACACGTATGCGAAATGAAATGCACATGACGACATGATATGAAATGCATATGATGACATGGCAAACTGCAACACGCAAGCAAATGACATGGCAACAACGACGATTAACTGGCGGACACCTGGCGCATCGGATCCGGGGCGTTACAATACTCCTCCACTAACAAGAGATCTCGTCCCGAGATCTTAGGACCGAGACGGAAGGGAAAAAGGATGAGGTGAAACAAGAACTCAAGAGAAGAAGCAAAGAATTGATAGCACTCGAGAAGAAGAGAGGAACGCGAGAATGACGAGAATGAAAGCTCACGGAATCAGATAGACTAAGAAACCACTCGTTCTAACCGAAGTGGTTAGAACGAGAAAAGAAACGGTTAAGACTGAAAGGATTTAGGCAGCACTGCGGCTGAACATGGAAAGAATAGAACATGAGCTAGAGAGGATGGAATGATACTTGATGAACTCTTGAAGAACGAATTAAATCATAAAGAACCACCGTGAAGAACTCCGGTAACTAAAAGATGATGAGATAGAATAATGGATGAAAGAATAAGATGAGCCTTGCGATGATTTATTCCTTAAGAACAAACTCTGAAGGAAGGGATTACTCGCTTGGATTAAATAAGAATAAGATTTATTGTATGCTTATCCTTCATCAAATTAAATTGATGACAAGCAATGGATTTTGCATACTACTTATTCTTCTTGCAAAGGATTGAGAAGTGACATATCGCAAACTTGAGAAGGTCTTCATGAACCACCGGTAGTATTGAAAGAAGGAATGGATTGATACGATATCAAAGGAAAAAGAATATTAAAGAACCACCGTTAGAATTCGGAAAAGACTGGTGAAAGAGAATGAATCACCGTGTCGGTGTACTAAAGTAGGGGGTACCTTAGTACCCCGAACTTCTGCACGGGCAGTCGCAGCGACCCGCGGCAGGGCTTGCCGGGCATCCGCCAAGATCCTCGACGGCCGCTTAGATGCCATTCAAGAATAGAGTACTAAAGCTGAAAGCCCCGGCAAGAGGAGCTTGCCGGGAAAGCCAACCAAGGCCCCGGCAAGAGGAGCTTGCCGGGAAGGCCAACCAAGGCCCCGGCAAGAGAAGCTGACCGGGAAGAATACAAGGCCCCGGCAAGAGGAGCTTGCCGGGAAGGACAAAGGCCCTGGCAAGAGGAGCTTGCCGGGAAGGCCAGCCAAGGCACTTCAAGAAACTTGCCGCGACGCCCCGCGCGTCCCGGCAAGGCCCGGCGAGCGGCAAGCTTGCTGGTGCGACAAGACAAGGGCTGCGGCAAGGCGCTTGCCGCGGCAAGGCTGCCACCCTGCACCCGCGCTCCAGCGCACCCGACGACGTGTCGCCACAAGATCGCTCCTGGTAGACGTGGCGGGTAGCTGTGCAGCATGGCGGTGCGAGGTGGCAAGCGAAGCTAACAAGGAGGCCATCGTGGCGATCCTTGGTGCCTCTAACGGTCGTTTCCTTGCACTGTTGGGGCGACCGGACGGGCATTAAATGCCCTTGTCCCCTGCTGTCAGAGTTAGGTAGGGGACACTATTGGTAGTAGTTGTACCAACCCGCATTTTTACCTTTCTACCCCTCTTTCTACGCTGCCACCTGTCGGTGACCCCTTTAGCCTATAAAAAGGAGGCCCATGCGCACGTAGAGGGGGTTCGGAATTTTGGTTCCACAGCTTGGGGTTCGGCGGATTCGACGCCACGCCCGCTCTCTCGAGCAAGAACAAATACAACACACAAAGCAGCAGTAGGAGTTCTATCTCTCCGGACAGCTCCGAAGCTGGGTAAAAATCCCCTCCCCCCCCCCCCCCGCGCGCCCTCTCGCCTCGATCCGCTCTGCGTGCGCCCTCCGCTCCCTTGCCGGACAAACAAAGGGGCCCTCCTGCCCCATAGGTGCTCGTGGCCCTCAGTTCCCCACGACATCTCTGGCGCGCCAGGTAGGGGGGCGTCGAGGTCGTGCGTATCTGATCCGGCGTCTGCGCGCGCTACATCAACATCTTCGTCGACATGCCACCAAAGAAGAAGACTTCGGAAGTGGCCGCTCCGTCTGCGACTTCCCTACCGCCACCGGAGCAAACGGGCGGTGGGGCAGACGCCGGCAGAGGAGCGGGCGCCGGCGGGGGGACGCGCGTCGTCACGCAGTCCAAGGACAAGGCCCCGCAAGGTTCAGCTTCTGCATATCCACCGCACCCCTCCCAGGAGGTGCAGGATCAACAGCGCCACGGTGCTCCTAGCACCGTGCTCGCGTTGGAACAAGGCCAAGCTGGTGGGTTGCGGGACGCTCAAGGCCAACATGCACGCCAACACGCTGGCACGAGCGCAGTACGGTTGCCTGTGCGAGATTTTGCTCCTTCTAACACTGTTAGAAGTTTGAGCATGTCTCACACCTCGCGCCGCTCGCCACCGCCACCCAAGACTCCAGAGGAAGTGCTGGCCCGAGCCCAGCGGCTTCTAGACTACCCTCCAGCGCCGGACAAGATCGACGACTGGAGGGCCGCCATTTATAGCCTCATTGGCTTCGCCAACGGCGACAAGCCCCGGCAACCGAGCACATCGAAGCCCCGGCAAGACGCCCAGGCGCAAGCCGATGCCGACAAGACCGCTGGGGGTGCCACCACTGCGCACTCCCCGCCCCGAAGGCCAAGATCGCCGACTCGCCGGGCCAACCTCGACACCGACTCCACCGCGTCGTCAGACCCGCGAGCTCGCCGCGATCAACGCCAAGTTCTCCAAGAACAACGACACGAAGACGCTCGCACTCGCATCGAGCGTCGAAGAGAAGCGCGACGTCAATCTGACCGACGCGCTGGGCCCACTGTCGACATGCATGCGCCAGGGGAACCAGGCAACTTGCCGTACGCGGCAGGTTGCCCTGCGTTCACCCGTGAGCTGCGGCAAGTCCAGTGGCCCAGTACCAAGAACTTCAAGCCAGACGTGCCCGAGAAGTACGATGGCAAGATACATCCGTCAGAGTTCCTCAGCGTCTACACCATCGCGGTGCAGGCTGCTGGAGGGCGCGACGAGAAGATCCTCGCCAACTACTTCCCGCTGGTACTCAAGCCCAACGTCAGATCTTGGCTCATGCACTTGCCGGACAACTCCATCTCTTCTTGGGCGGACCTGTGCCATCAGTTTGTTGGCGCTTTCACAGGCGGCCACAAACCCCATGGCCAGGAGAGTGATCTTCACCTGCTCGCCCAGAAGGAAGGAGAACCCCTGCGCAAATACATACAGAGATTCAGTCAGGTGCAGCGCAACATCCCAGACGTCCACCCTGCCGCGGTTATCAGCGCGTTCCATCAGAACGTGCATAACCGCAGGATGAGGGAGGAGATGGCGATGTGCAAAATCAGGGATGTCAGCGAGCTATATGCCCTGGCCGACAAGTGTGCACGGGCTGAAGAGGGGAGGAGGCTCCCCGGAGAGAATGCAGGAGCAGAGGGATCTGACAGCGAGGACGCCCCTCCGGCAAAGAGGAACCGGAGGCGGAATAACAGAAAGAGAAAGGCTAAGGATGTGCTAGTTGCTGAGCAATCCAGCAAGGCTGTGGTGGCCGCCGACAAGCAGGATGGCTCCGGCAAGCAGTATTGCAAGAAAGTTGAGTAGATGGCGGAGCTACAGAAAGCTGAATACGAGCGCCGCGACAAGGAGAAGGCCCGGCAAGGTGGCGGGGGATCCGGCAAGAAGTATCCCGCCCGGGGAGGGCGCCGCGACAAGGCCAAGCCGCGGCAAGGAGACAGGCCTCCCCGCGGCCGCGACAAAGACGAAGACGAAGATGAGGATGATGAGATGGAGGAAGATGAGACTGACGAGCAGGAGTTCCAGAAGGCAACAGAGGTGTTGTGCATCGACGGCGGTGCTTCTCTGCACACCTCGCACCGACAACTCAAACAGTGGGTCCGGGAAGTGAACGCAGCAGAACCGTCCGTTGAGTCACGCAAGCCCCTGAAGTGGTCCAGCACGCCCATCATCTTCGACATTGAAGATCACCCTGATCGCATCACTGCGGTCGGGTGCTTGCCGATGTTGGTTTCACCAACAATCCGCAAACTCAGGGTCACGAAGATGCTGGTTGACGGCGGGGCCGGCCTGAATCTGATCTCATCCGCAGTGCTCAAGAAGCTCCAGATCCCCGACAGCAAGCTCGAAGAGACTGGTACCTTTCAGGGAATAAACCCGGGAAGGAGCAAGCCGAAGGGGAAGATCACACTGCCAGTGACATTTGGCAGCGAGCTGAATTTCAGGACAGAGAGAGTCACATTTGACGTTGCTGATTTCCCATTGCCCTACAATGGGATACTTGGCCGTCCAGCGCTCGCCAAGTTCATGGCAGCCTCTCACTATGCCTACAATGTGCTCAAGATGCCTGGTCTGATAAGTGTCATTTCTGTCCAAGGTGACAAGAAGGATGAACTCATCTGTACCGACAAGATCTACCGGGAAGCAGCAGCCGCAGCAGAACGCAAACCACTTGCCGCTGAAGCTCCCGGGGGGAAGAAGAAGGCCAAGTCCGGCAAGAGTAGCTCTGATGCCTACTCCGGCAAGCTCACCTCTTCGGAGTGCTGCGCTACCGTCGAGGACGCACCATCGAGCTCCACCGGCAAGTGCAAGAAGGCAAAGATAGCTTCACCAGAGACCAAGAAAGTGGCCGCCAAGGAGGACGGCACTGGTGGCACCTTCACCATCAGTGCCACGCTTGATCCTAAATAGGAAAGCGCGCTCATTGCTTTCCTGCGGGCGAATGTCGATGTGTTTGCATGGCAACCATCTGACATCCCCGGGGTTCCCAGGAAAGTAATTGAGCAGCACCTTGCCGTTTGTCCTCACGCGCGGCCCGTCAAGCAGAGAGTTAGGAAGCAAGCAGTAGAGCGTCAAGAATTCATTGCAGAAGAGATCAGGAAGTTGGAAGCAGCAGGCCTGGTCCGAGGAGTACTCCATCCGACGTGGTTAGCCAATCCAGTAGTCGTGCGCAAAGCAAACGGGAAGTGGAGGCTTTGTATTGACTTCACTGATGTTAATAAAGCTTGCACCAAGGATCCATTTCCCTTGCCGCGCACTGACCAGATTGTCGATTCCACGACAGGATGTGATCTGCTTTCATTCCTTGATGCATATTCAGGATATCATCAGATCTTCATGGCAGAAGAGGATGAAGAGAAAACAGCTTTCATTACTCCATGTGGCACGTACTGCTTTGTACGAATGCCCTTCGGGTTAAAGAATGCTGGTTCAACATTTGCAAGAGTAGTCAGTCATGCTTTTGAGCCACAGCTGCACAGAAATGTAGAAGCTTACATGGATGACATAGTGGTCAAGAGCAAGGACAAAGAGACTTTGATCCAAGATTTGGACGAGACTTTTGCAAATCTGCGCAGGGTCAACCTCAAGTTGAATCCCGAGAAGTGTGTGTTTGGAGTTCCCTCCGGCAAGCTTCTCGGATTCTTTGTGTCCCAGAGGGGGATTGAAGCTAATCCTGACAAGATCAAGGCCATTGAGCAAATCGAAGCACCGAATCGCGTCAAGGATGTGCGAAGGCTTGCCGGCTGTGTTGCTGCTCTGAGTAGGTTCATCTCTAAGTCTGCTGAGCGCGCCCTGCCATTTTTCAAAATTTTGAAAAAGGCAGGTCCGGTGAAATGGACTCCGGAAGCAGAAGTTGCGCTGCAGGACCTGAAGAGATACCTATCCTCTACTCCAACACTTGTCGCACCTAAACCACAAGAGAAGTTGCTGCTATATCTGGCGGCAACCAATCAAGTGGTTAGTGCTGCGTTAGTAGCGGAGAGGGAGGCAGATGGTGAGCCAGCGTCCGCGGCAAGCAAACCCAGCGACAAGCAGGGGGCTTCCCCGACAAGCTCTGACCCGACAAAACCCAATCTGGCAAGTTCTGGTTCCGGCAAGAATGGATCCGCGCAGCCACAAGAAGAGAAACAGAAAAAGATGGTGCAGCGCCCAGTTCACTTCGTCAGCTCCCTTTTGCAGGGGGCTAGCTCAAGGTACTCTGGTGTGCAGAAGTTGCTCTTCGGCCTCCTAATGGCCTCGAGGAAGCTGCGCCATTACTTCCAAGCACATGAGATCACGGTGGTCACTCGCTTCCCGTTGAAGAGGATATTGCAGAATCCGGAAGCAACAGGCAGGATTGTCGAGTGGGCACTGGAATTGTCAAGCTTTGGCCTCAAGTTCGAGAGTACTTCAACTATCCAGAGACGAGCCTTGGTAGAATTCATAGCAGAATGGACGCCAACACCTGATGAAGAAATTCCGGAGAGGAGCATCCCCGTCAAGGAAGCTAGCAAGGAATGGATCATGTACTTCGATGGTGCCTTCTCGCTGCAAGGCGCCGGTGCGGGCGTACTACTTGTCGCACCCACCGGAGAGCACCTCAAGTACGTGGTCCAAATGCACTTTCCCAAGGAGCAAGCAACAAATAATACTGCAGAGTATGAAGGCTTGCTTGCCGGACTCAGGACCATGGCAGAACTTGGGATCAAGAAGCTTATTGTCAGGGGTGATTCACAGCTCGTCGTCCGCCAAGTTAACAAAGATTATCAGAGTCCGTTGATGGAAGCATACATCGATGAAGTGAGGAGGCTAGAGGAGCATTTTGACGGCCTGCAAATACAACATGTTCCAAGAGCTCAGAATGACATTGCAGATGGTCTGTCAAAGTGCGCCGCACTCAAGTTGCCTGTGGAACCAGGGATTTTCGTGCTCAAGCTGACTCAGCCATCTGTGACACCATCAACTGGACAGAACAAGAAGAGAAAGTTGGTTGCCGGCGACTACTTTCCGGCAGAGCTCCCCGGAGCCGCCGCCAAGAAGGTCCCCGGGATCAACACAGAGAGTGCTGAGGAGCAGACTGCTCCGACAAGCCCCAGGGCTTGTTTCGTTGAAGCAGACGGTCCCGACAAGCTGTGTCCCGACACGCTTGCCGAGGAGCATCACGCTCCGGCAGGACCCCAGATTCTTGCCGTAGAAGCGGATGTTCCCGCAGCAGCATTCGCACCTTTAGTCCTTGTCGTCGAGCCACAAGCTCCGGCATGGGCACAGCAGATCGTCCATTTCCTTCAGACAGGAGAACTTCCCGAGGAACAAGAAGAAACGGAAAAAGTAGCCCGGGAGTCAAGTATGTACCAGTTTGTCGATGACATACTGTACAGAAAAAGATTCAATGGAGTGAAATTGAAGTGCATTTCCCGGGAAGATGGACAGGAGCTGTTGGCGGAGATGCACGGAGGCATATGTGGTCACCATATTGGCGCAAGAGCCCTTGCCGGCAAAGCCTTCCGGCAAGGTTTCTTCTGGCCTTCAGCCCTCCAGGATGCAACTGCACAAGTAACCAAGTGTGAAGCATGCCAGTTCCACTCCAAACAGATTCATCAGCCGGCTCAAGCTTTCCGGACAATCCCTTTACCCTGGCCATTTTCGGACTGGGGGCTCGACATTCTCGACCCCTTTCCCCTCGTCTATGGATCGCCTCGCGTGCTCCCTTACGGTGAGCTAGAGCGAGAGCAGCTGCGGAAAAGATGACGCGCTGCTCCTCGAGGAAGATCGTCTTCAGGCTGCGGTACGAGCTGCTCGCTACCAGCAAGCTTTGCGCCGCTACCATAGCCGCGAAGCTAACGCCAGAAGTTTCGAGGAGGAGAGGATAGAGGTGTGGGTCGGGTGTCGTTCAAAGGAGCACGGCCTCGCCGGACCACAGACTACAAAAAACAGATAAGTTGCCAAAGTTTGAGCATGATCAAGTTTTAAATTTTTAAGTTATATTCCTTGAATGTCCGTGCCTTGTATGGAAAACCTGTGTGCGGAGGAATCGACTCGTGGCTAAGTTGCGCCCTTGATTTGTTTCGAGTCCGCTCAACAATACAAGCGAGCAGCAACTAGCCCCGACAAGGTTTCTTGCCGGATGCAACACCGCCAGCGGGCTGCTGATGTTCCGCACTCAGCAAGTGTGCTTGCGCCGGCAAGTTTCCCTCGAAGCGTAGGGTGAAAACATACAAGGGATGTAACAGAGTAAAGGATATAACATAGCGAGCGTCGCCCAGGGCCAGGTTATATTCCTTGAACGACCGCGCCTTGTGTGTAAAACCTGTGCGCGGAGGAACCGGCTCGTGGCTAAGTTGCGCCCTTGATTTGTTTCGAGCCCGCTCAACAATACAAGCGAGCTGCAACTAGCCCCGACAATGTTTCTTGCCGGACGCAGCACCGCCAGCAGGCTGCTGATGTCCCGCACTCAGCAAGTGTGCTTGCGTTGGCAAGTTTCCCTCAAAGCGTAGGGTGAAAACACACAAGGAATGGGATCAAGTAAAGGAAGTAACATAGCAAGCATTGCCCAGAATAGAGTTATATTGCAAAAGTAACTTGTCGCGACGCTGGCTAAGACGTTCTCGTAACTGAAATAACAGCGACCAGGAAGAAGAAGAAGGGCGCGCCGGCACCTAGACCCCGGCAAGCCAGTGTTGCCGGGGGCCGCGAATATCAAGTTTCATCTGCGGCAAGCCAAGGTTGCCGGAGGCTACGATACCAGATAAGTTTTTTGTCCCTCGTCATGCATCCTCTTATGGACTGGGAAACGTGAAGCCGCGTCCTTGAACGTTCATGCCTTGTATAAAAAAAACCTGTGCACGGAGGAACCTCCTCGTAGCTAGTTGCGCCCTTACTTCGTTTCGAGTCGGCTCAACAACCTAAGTGAGCTGCTAAGCGCCCTTACTTTGCTTCGAGTCCGCTCAGCAACTTAAGTGAGCCGCTAAGCGCCCTTACGTTGTTTTCGAGCCCGCTCAACAACTTAAGTGCGCTGCAACTAGTTGCGGCAAGGTTTCTTGCCGGAACCGGCACCGCCAGCAGGCTGCTGATGTCCCGCACTCAGCGCCCGCGGCAAGCATGCTCCGGCACCGCCAGCAAGCTGCTGACGTTCCGCACTCAGCACTCGCGGCAAGCGTGCCCGTGCCGGCAAGTTCCCTCAAAGCGTAGGGTAAAAACATACGAGGCATAGAATCAAGTAAAGGATGTGACATAGCAAGTTTCCCCTTTTCATTAAAAAAAACATCCCATTCGGGTACAGTCCATAGAGGATGAAAAACATGAAAGAGAGGATTACAAGTTTTAAATGCAGCTAAGGCCCGAAGGCTTACAAATTAAAAAGATAAGATGCCCGTAATCCTTTTTCTGTCCCTCAATTCAGGAGGTAGGTCAAGGAGGCGAGAAGGGCAAAAGGGGCGCCTAGGTGAACTACGGGTGCCAAAAGACACCAAGAGAACATCCCCGGGGCCGTCCGAAGGCTGGATGGTGATGGCGGCGCCGGAAGCAGGGCTCAAAGACGGGGCGGCAGGACGTCAGCATGCTGTCGAGGGCACCATGCCCTCGTACTCCGGCTTGACGGCCTTGCCGCCAGCCCTCTTCCTCTTTCGTAGCCTCCCTACGCCAGCCACCCAAGGAGACGACCCCGGGGAGTTCAAGGTGCCGGCGACGCGGATGATGGGGTCGCCGGTGACGCGCGGAGTGGCGCCCGACACCTAGTCGGACCCGCCGCTCCGCCGCCCGTTACCCTCGTCGTCGCTGTCGCTCTCCTCCTCGTCACTCTCGCTTGAGGGGGAGTCTTCGCTATCAGAGGAGCTGTCCACGCAGCACCTCGCCTGGATGCCGGAGTCCACGAAGACCTTGACGGAGAGGAGGTCGCCCTCCATTAACTTAAAATGGAGGGTAAACACCGCCGTCAAGCTGTGGATGCGGGCGAACGTCTTCCATCCACGATCAAGATACATCACGCTAGGGTGCCGCTGATCCCACAGCCCCTCATGCGCAATCTCAGCATCTCGGGCGGTTCCGGCTCCATCGCGCTCACAAACGGAGCGGGAAGCCGGAGGCGACGACGAGGCGGCCGGCGCAGCCTGACGAAGAACTCGCAAGGGTCGTCCCCCGTATGTACCGCCGCGTGGAGAGGAGCCGCCGGCGGAGGCGGAGATTCTGCACCACCCTGACCGCCTCTTCCCCGAGCGCCTTGGCCTCGTCCTCGACCTCGATCGCGACCTCGCCCCCTCCCTCTTCCCCTTGTGGCTGGCTCTGCCACCACGGGCGTGGAATAGGGATGGATGCGCTGCCTGGCGGCGACCCTCGCCGCCACCGATAAAGGACCAGGGTTCCCTTCCTCCATAGCGAATGGGAGAAAGGGAAACAGAAGATTGGAGAAAGGAGAATACGAGGGAGTGCGGGTCTCGGCGCCCCCCCTCCCGCTCTTCTTAAAGGAGCGAGGTGGGGGCTCGACCGCCCCGCTCAGCGAATCAGGGCACGGGAGGAGCGGGGAATCTGGGCCGACCCGCTGCCTCCGCCCGTGACGGCTCGGTTTCCCGCCTCCACCGTCCACGACCCCGAGTGCATGGGAGCCGCGTGGCGGGGATGCAGAGCCGAGGTGACAGATGAGGTGACCTCGCCCCTCCCCGTGGTCACAGGTGGGGGTGGGCGCCTCAAAAATCGCGCACACCACCCACGTCTCCCACGACGCCGCGATTGACGCGTGCTGTTGCGGGGGGAGGGCGTGGTGGGCGCAGAGTCAGATTTAGTGTGGATCTAGGCCGCGCGTGCCCGTGCACTGTTTTGGGCCTGGCCCAACAGCGCTCGGCACCATGTATGGCCCAGGCCCGGGGGCTCCTGTTGGTGTACTAAAGTAGGGGGTACCTTAGTACCCCGAACTTGTGCACAGGCAGTCGCAGTGACCCGCGGCAGGGCTTGCCGGGCATCCGCCAAGATCCTCGATGGCCGCTTAGATGCCATTCAAGAACAGAGTACTAAAGCTGAAAGCCCCGGCAAGAGGAGCTTGCCGGGAAAGCCAACCAAGGCCCCGGCAAGAGGAGCTTGCCGGGAAGGCCAACCAAGGCCCCGGCAAGAGAAGCTGGCCGGGAAGAATACAAGGCCCCGGCAAGAGGAGCTTGCCGGGAAGGACAAAGGCCCCGGCAAGAGGAGCTTGCCGGGAAGGCCAGCCAAGGCACTTCAAGAAACTTGCCGCGACGCCCCGCGCGTCCCGGCAAGGCCCGGCGAGCGGCAAGCTTGCTGGTGCGACAAGACAAGGGCTACGGCAAGGCGCTTTTCGCGGCAAGGCTGCCACCCTGCACCTGCGCTCCAGCGCACCCGATGACGTGTCGCCACAAGATCGCTCCTGGTACACGTGGCGGGTAGCTGTGCAGCATGGCGGTGCGAGGTGGCAAGCGAAGCTGACAAGGAGGCCATCGTGGCGATCGGTGGCGCCTCTAACAGTCGTTTCCTTGCACTGTTGGGGCGACCGGACGGGCATTAAATGCCCTTGTCCCCTGCTGTCAGAGTTAGGTAGGGGACACTGTTGGTAGTAGTTGTACCAACCCGCATTTTTACCTTTCTACCCCTCTTTCTACGCTGCCACCTGTCGGTGACCCCTTTAGCCTATAAAAAGGAGGCCCATGCGCACGTAGAGGGGGTTCAGAATTTTGGTTCCACAGCTTGGGGTTCGGCGGATTCGACGCCACGCCCGCTCTCTCGAGCAAGAACAAATACAACACACAAAGCAGCAGTAGGAGTTTTATCTCTCCGGAGAGCTCCGAAGCTGGGTAAAAATCCCCCCCCCCCGCGCGCACTCTCGCCTCGATCCGCTCTGCGTGCGCCCTCCGCTCCCTTGCCAGACAAACAGAGGGGCCCTCCTGCCCCATAGGTGCTCGTGGCCCTCAGTTCCCCACGACACACCGGGAAGAATTAGAAATGCAAAAGGATATTTGAGGGAAATTAGAGACAAGAGAACGAAGAGATCGTGAACTGATAGAAGAATACTTGAACGAAGCACCGGGATAAACAGAGAACGATAACTGGAATGATGGCCTCCGGATTATCGATAGAGAAAGCAACTCCTGAAATGCTCCGGATGGATGAAAAAAGAATATCTGACAAACCGAATAATTTGAGAGGATAACATGAAGCTACAACCGCGAATCTCCGGGGAACGGACAAGATTTAAGAGAAACTCTTCTTCGATCTTCAGATGTTGAGAATGGCGATGAGACACCATCAAAATTGTTGAGGTACTCCGGGAGAAAGGAAAGTGAAAAGGTTGAGCCAACAATGAAAAGAATTTGAAAGCGATCTTGGACAAGGCATATGACTGATGAAATTCATTCTTACGTCACACTTGAAAAGAATTGAGAATAACTCCGGGGGAATTAGAAGAGTCAGGTAAGATCCTGGGAAAAGACCTGTGGGTTAGGGCCCACTGAGAAAGATAACACCGTTGGGAAGGATTGCTGAAGAGAAAGATGATGCACCGGAACAATTGAAATATTTGAATGAGGTGACAACCTCGAATTAATTGGAACACGGACGAATCTCCTGAGATGTCTTGAACACTCCGGAAGGATAAACTGGCGAGAGGCGAACGAGCAAGGAGAACACTTGAGCTGAGGAAAAGAATATGATCAGCACCGAAAACTTGAATTGAGTCCACCTTAAAAGAAAAGAGATGAAGAATGACGAACGAGACGAGAATTCACCGGTTGAAATAATTGACGAAAGACTAAAGATGCTCCACACGAATGAAATTGATGGTCGAAAGAGACACAAACTCCGGGAGGAAGAGGGTGGGAGGACGGGAAAAACAAAGGCAACTGGAAGGGGAAACTGACGAATATCTTGAAGAGAAAACACCGGTTGAAAACAATGAAGATAGAAAGCAAATACTTCGCACGAGTAGGAAGGATACTCGATAACGAACTCCGGTTCCGAGGAGAAAAAGGGTGGGAGGGTGGGAAAAACAAGGACAACTTCGGACAGGAAAACAACATCGATCGAAAAGAGCTGAGGATTGAACTTGGCAAAAATGAAGAGGCTCGAGTCAACTTGACGAGAAATGCACCGGATAAAAAGAGCTGAGGAACAACTACCGGAAAACCAACTGCGTGAACCTAAAGAAAAATTTGAATGGGAAGAGGAGTAATTCAAAATACCTACATCAAGATTCCTCACCAGAGCGACGAAGTGGCTGAGGAGTAAAAAGAGTTCCTACTCTCCGATATAACTAGACTCAAAAAACAGTTTCTTCTAGACTCGACAACGGCCAAACTACACGATCAATCAAGGGGGCTCCTAAGGTCGGTCGAGGCTCTGATACCAACTTATCACGCCCAATATGCGACCCTATCCAAAAGGAACTCGAAGGTCCCAGCAAGGATAGACCCGCATATTGGAACACTTTTGCAAGGTGGATATCATTACATCAACATTACATAATAGACGGGGATACATACATAAGGCAAACAATGCCACACGAATACAATATCATCATACAAAAGATCAACATCCGACTACGGATGATTCATAAACAAAAACTCAAACAATATCCACCCTGCTAGCCCAGGCTGCCGACCTGGAACCTATCCCCTGATCAAAGAAGAAGCAGAAGAAGAACTCAAGGCAAGCAAACATCGCTCTCGCATCATGATCATCGCACAACCTGTACCTGCAACTGTTGTTGTAGTAATTTGTGAGCCACGAGGACTCAGCAATCCCATTACCATGGGTATCAAGACTAGCAAAGCTTAATGGGAAAGGAAGGGGTAAAGTGGTGAGGTTGCAGCAGCGACTAAGCATAATATGGTGGCTAACATACGCAAATGAGAGCGAGAAGAGAAACAAAGGAATGGCCGTCAACTAGCAATGATCAAGAGGTGATCCTGAACTCCTACTTACGTCAATCATAACCCAAAAACCGTGTTCACTTCCCGGACTCCACCGAGAAGAGACCATCACGGCTACACATGCGGTTGATGCATTTTAATTCGGATCAGGTGTCAAGTTATCTACAACCGGGCATTAACAAATTCCCATCTTCCACATAACCGCGGGCACGGCTCTCGAAAGTTTATACCATGCAGGGGTGTCCCAACTTAGCCCATGACAAGCTCTCGCGATCAACGAAGGAATAGACCTTCTCCCCGGAAGACCCGATCAGACTCGGAATCCCGGTTTACAAGACATTTCGACAATGGTAAAACAAGACCAGCAAAGCCGCCCGATGCACCGACAATCCCGATAGGAGCTGCACATATCTCGTTCTCAGGGCAACACCGGATAAGTCAAGCTACGAGTAAAACCAGACTTCGAGTTTCCCCGAGGTGGCCCCGCAGGTTGCTCGGTTCGGACCAACACTTAGACAAGCACTGGCCTGGGGGGGGGGCTAAAATAAAGATGACCCTTGGGTTGGCCGACCCAAGGGAAGGGTATAGGTGGTGGTGAGGCAAATGGTAAAACTAAGGTTGGGCCTTGCTGGACAAGTTTTATTCAAAGCGAACTGTCAGGGGGGTCCCATAAATACCTCGACCGCGTTAGGAACGCAAAATCCGGGAACATAACACCGGTATGATGGAAACTAGGGCGGCAAGAGTGGAATAAAACACCAGGCATAAGGCCGAGCCTTCCACCCTTTACCAAATATATAGATGCATTAATAATATAAGAGATATTGTGATATCCCAACAAAACCCTGTCCACCATGGAGCAATCTTCAACTTCACCTGCAACTAGCAACGCTATAAGAGGGGCTGAGCAAAGCGGTAACATAGCCAAACAACGGTTTGCTAGGAATGGTGTCAAAGGTTAGAGGTTGACATGGCAATTTGGGAAGCTTGATAGAACAAAATGATAGGCAGCGCAGCATAGCGATAGAACGAAGCAACTAGCATATCAATGATAGTAGTGAGATCCAGGGTAGTGGTCATCTTACCTGAAATCCCGCAAGGAAGAAGAACGAGTCCATGAAGAAGATGAAGCCACGTAGACGAACCACACGTAGATGAACGAATCCTCACGATCGTAACGAAACGGGAACTATCGAAAAGAAGCACACAACATGGTAAACACACCACACATGAACAAGACATGATGCACAACAAGCATGATGCATGACAATTCTAGATGAGGCTACTCATGGCAAGAGATGATGCAAACAAGAACAACACATCAAAGCAAGTTTAAATGAGGTCGGAAACAACATATAACAATTCCGATAAGTCCTCATATGCAAATTTCGAAATTGGTCCAGATCTGAATAAACCTTATGTTCAAGTTGTTAAACAGAAAGTTAAGATGCACCAAGATGATCTACACGAGATTCTAGTCAAGTTACATATAACGTTCATTAGATTCGGAGCTACGGCCTAGAAGATATGAGCAAAACAAGTTAAACATGGCATTGATGCAAAATGCACCCCAAACATCAAGCAAACACCTCAAAACAAGGATGCAACATGATAATATGAAGCTATATGCAAAATCAAGCAAGTTTCATATAGAGCACACTCAAAACAGAGCAACGGTTCAACACATACACTCTATACAAGTCGTAACAACAATCTGTCCAAAACAGCAACTAGGCATATTGCAAGCATCAAAACAATATGCTACAGCACCCCAACATAATAACAAAAGGCATGGGCATGAAGTACAGGTAAAGCATAACAAAACATGAACACTGAGCTATCTCCAGAAATCACTAGAACATGCTCCAAAACACATGGTAAGATTGCAAATAATAACAGTTACAGACTTTGCAGAAATAACATCAGGTTGCAATGTTTAGAGCAAGCAAACAACATGTTGCAGGAAATTATCATGGCAAACAAAGGCATGGCATGAACCTACTAATATCATAGATCAAAAGTCCCTTACTGACCATGAGCCAAAAAGGCACAAAAAATATGATGGCACCCATGTAAACATGGCAAGTTATATGACAGATTCATACATGGCAGGAACAACAATAAGTAGGCATGTTCGTGAGCTTGAACCACTCACTACAGAGCAATACATGGCATGGCAAGGCAACCAACAGTAAGAAGGCATGTTTATGAAGCTAAGCATGGCAAGTGCAAGGTCATAGGGTGCATGGAACACTAGCAAAACACATGGGAACAAGTGAACTTAATGTTAACAGGCTGATAGCAACATTATCAAGCAACTTTGGAGCAAGATATGAACAATCTACAGCAAGCTATAAATGCTACCAGGGGCATGGATGGATAGAGCATGACATGTAGATCAAAACATGTTTATATAACATCTCCATATTATGCATAGAATGATTAGTAGCAACATGTTAACATAGCAACAAAATATAACAGAATCTATCAGGAAAACAACAACAACAACTACCCTCCTTAACAAGCTCGATTCACTTATCACAAGTCATTGCATGACAAGATAAGCATAGCATCATCAAGAAGACATGTTTGTGAAACAAACCAAGTCAAGAACAAGTCCATAGCATGCAAGGATCAAATATAGCAACCTTGGCCAAATTGAATAACAAGTAAACAATCTGCCAGGAAACATTTTGAAGCAAAAGTTGAGCACCAAAATGACATGCTAGACTACTCCATAATTGCAAACAAGGGCATGAATGGATATACAATAACCATATGTTCAAAACACCTTGCTGAAGTATCTCAAAATATGCATGGATCTCTCTGTAGCATCAAGTTTACATGGCATCAAAATAACAGTAGAACAGGGACTAAAATCAGCAATATCCCGAAGCCTAGTTTGCATGCTTGTGCTAGTCACCACATTGATCACAAAAATACATGGCATACACCCCTGGAAAGATGGCATGGCATAGATCAAAACACTTGAAGACATCAACCTCATAGGATGCACACATCAATCATGGCAAAAATGATAAATGAGCAAGTTATAACAGTTTCAGCAGATTAACATCAATATGCACTCTTCCAACAGCATTTCGGGCATCAAGATGAGCTCAAATGAAAATGATGCAATGGAATGAAATGAAGTACTCGTCGAGACGAACAATTTGACTTATTACAAGCACGAAACGGAGCTACGGATGCAGAGACACAATGCGATGAACATGGCATGTTTTTGCAAAATTATCAGGGACTTAGAGAAATTAACCTCCCGAAAACGGATCTAGGGTTTCGGGGCACGCGGATCGAGGTTCGCCGGCAACTATGCCGGAGTTGGCCGGAGATGAGGACGGTGGCCGGAGAGGAGCTCGGGGGAGGTCACCGGGGTCGGGGTCGGCCAGATCTGGGCCGTGGCGGCGCCGGAGGCACAGAGGCGCGCCGGGGCAGCGGCCGGCGGCGCCGGGCGGCCGCAGGGCGCGGGAGGGCGACGCCAGCGGCCACGGGGCGCGGGAGGGCGGCGCGTGCAGGGTGCGAGGCCGCGGCCGGCGGCGGCGGAAGCCGGGCGGCGGGGGCCGGGGAGCCGGGAGGCGACGGGGCGGTGCCGGAGGCGGAGGCCGGCGGCGGCGGGCGGATCCCGGCGGCAGGGCGAGGCGGCGGCGGCCAGGCGGCGGCGCGCGTGCCAGGCGGCGCAGATCTGGGCCCGCGCGGGCCTGCTGCGGGCTGCGGGCGGGCCGGCGGCGCGGGGAGCCGGCGGCGCCCAGGTGGCGTGCTCCCGTTGGCCACGGGAGGCGGCGGCGCTGAGGTGGCGAGCTGCGATTGGCCGGGGCGACGTGGCTGCGGGGCGGTGGACGTGTCCGGCCACCGGGCGGACATGTCCGGCGGCGCGCAGGGGAAGAGGCTAGGGTTCATCTGCGCGAAAAATCCGGGAGGGACACATATTTATAGGTAGAGGGAGCTAGGAGAGTCCAAATGAGGTGCGGTTTTTGCCCACACGATCGTGATCGAACGACCGAGAGCATGGAGGGGGTTTGGATGGGTTTTGGGCCACTTTGGAAGGGGTGTTGGGCTGCAACTCAAAGAGGGCTTTGCGGTTACCCGGTTAACCGTTGGAGTATCAAACGACCTCCAAATGGCACGAAACATGATAGGCGGTCTACCGGTGCTATACCAAGGCCACTTGGCAAACCTCGGGCCATTCCGAGAAAGTTTAACACCCGCTCACAACGAAAGACAAAAAGGGGACGCCGGAGGACATAGGAGTGCCGGATTGCAAAACGGACAACGGGGAAAATGCTCGGATGCATGAGACGAACACGTATGCGAAATGAAATGCACATGACGAGATGATATGAAATGCATATGATGACATGGAAAACTGCAACACGCATGCAAATGACATGGCAACAACGACGAATAACTGGCGGACACCTGGGGCATCGGATCCGGGGCGTTACATGTGCGTGGAGAGGCTGACAGCTGGGTCCACGGCGGCCGCAAGGAAGTGCCACCTTATTACGCGCAAAATAATTATTCCTCCACCTGACAGCGGGGACCCACCGGACGGGCCACCGCATTTCGCGACAAAAACATTTCCCCCTGACTGCTGGGACCCACCAGCTATATCTTCGCACACAAGGAAGTGCGTACGGGAAAAAAAAACGATTTGCCCCCCTGACTGCTGGGACCCACCAGCTACATCTTCGCACGCAAGGAAGTGCATCCGGGCAAAAAACGATTTGCCCCTGATTGCTGGGACCCACTAGCTACATCTTCGCAGGCAAGGAAGTGCCCGACAGTCGGGACCCACCTGGTCAAAGCATACGTAGCGTTGTCATTCTGGTCGCGAACGTGTACGTACATACTGGTCGTAGTAGAGGCGCGCAGGTACACATACGTACATCGGCGATGGTGCAAGAAAGAAAATACGACCACGTACATACATACGGGCAGGGTTTCGAACGCCTACTCGCGCATACGTACATGGCTGGGTCGGAACGGAGAAACAACGTCGTCGTCGTGTTCATGGGGAGCCAACCGGCTGGGTCGGAACGGAATGCGTGGTCATGTTCATCGGGAGGGCTTGGACGGAACAAGCGATGGAAACGAGTCCTGGCATACCGCACAACGGAGGAAATGGCCTTGTGTTCGACCGGCCACATTCGAAACGGGGTCCTGTTGATCGGGAGGGGCCTGGCGTACGCAAAATGGAGGAAACGGACCTCCTACGGTCGAAACAGGGTCCTGTTGATCAGGAGGGGCCTGGCGTACCGCAAAACGGAGGAAACGGACCTCCTACGGTCGAAACGGGGGTCTTGTTGATCGGGAGGGGTGTGGCGTACCGCAAAACGGATGAAACAGACCTCCTACGGTCGAAATGGGGGTCCTGTTGATCGGGAGGGGTGTGGCGTACTGCAAAACAGACGAAACGGACTTGTGTTGGAGCGCTACGGTCGAAACGGGGGTCCTGTTCATCGGGAGGGGTGTGGCGTACCGCAAAACGGATGAAATGGACTTGTGTTGGAGCGCTACAGTCGAAATGGGGGGGGAGGGGGAGGGGTGTGGCGTACCGCAAAACGGGACTCCACGGGATACTGTTCATCTCCACCATCGACCTCCTCCAGCCTCCACGGGCTACCGTCGACCTCCTCCAGCCTCCACGGGCTCCTGTTCATCCAGCCTCCACCGCGCGCTACTCCAGCGGCTACTGTTCAACCACCCCTCTACGGGCACCCCTCCACCATCTACTATTCATCCAGCCCTCCACACCACGGGGTCTTGTTCAACCACCCCTCCACGTCCACCACTCCACCGTCTACTGTTCATCCAGCCCTCCACACCACGGGTTCCTGTTCATCCAGAAGCAATGCCACCGCTCACTGTTCATCCAACCCCCCCCCCCCCCCCCGCAACGCTCACTGTTCATCCCTTAGGCAGCATCGATCGGCTTCAGTTAGTAGCAGTAGCGAAGGAATCGCTCCATCGGGTTCAGTTAACAGCCATCGATCAATCGCTCGGGTTCAGTAACGCGTAGCCTGCAGTGCAATCGCTTGGGTTCAGTTAGAGCCCAACGCCTCGCTCGGGTTCAGTTAGAGCCAACGCCTCGCACACAGGCGCGTACATACGAGAGAAACACACATCGCTCCGCCCCCGACCTCCCACCGTAACCATTAACTCCCCGAAATTTTCCTCCCCCTCGCTTCCACCACGGTTTTTTCCGTTATGGACGGCCCAAAGAATGTCATGCAGCTGCCTCTCCGGCCCGCCCAGGACGAAAAGCCCATTTTCTGTCATGATTTTTTGTCATAGAAGTAGGAGCCCACCACATCTATGATGATACCGGGTTTTGTCACAATTATCGTCATAGAAGTGTCATATGTATGACAGAAAAAAATTCGTTCGGCCCAAAATGTCATGGATGTATCTTTTTTTTGTAGTGCTCCTCGTAAATTTAGTACCAGCATCCGTTTTATTTGATACTGGTGCATCGCATTCATTCATGTCAGAAGATTTTGCATGCTTGCACGACATTAAATGTGAGGACATGAACGCTTTGCTATTAGTACACGCCCTTGCGGGCCAATGTCGAACCTCCATGACTTGCATTGACGTCCCCGTTGAAATTGAGGGACTGGAATTCCTTGTCTCTCCCATCGTACTGAAGTCCTGTAGCATTGATCTCATTCTGGGGATGAATTGGTTGAAAGCGCATACTTCTTCTATAGTTTGCGCCACTAAGACCGTCCATCTGCTACACCCTTCCAATGAAATTATAAACTACAATGCTCGTCTGGTTCAGAATGTCGACGCAAGGCCTTATGCGTTGAATGCATTGAATGCTACACCACTCGAGGGCATTGGAAACATTCTCGTCGTGTGTGAATTCCTCGACGTCTTTCCTGAAGAGCTTCCAGGGATCCCCCTTGCTAGAGCTCTCAAATTCATCATCGACTTGAAACCAGCCACCACTCCTATAGCCAAACAGCCCTACAAGATGCCGCTGCATTAACCCATGGAGCTTAAGGATGAAATTGACAAATCTCTACGAAGTGGTTTCATTCACCCAAGTTGCTCTCCTTGGGGAGCACCTTCTCTCTTTGTAAAGAAGAAGGATGGGACAAACTGATTGGTCCAAGACTATCGTCCTATTAACCAAGCTACCATTCATAACAAATATCCTCTTCCTCGGATCAATGATCTGTATGATCAACTGGCTGGTTTGTCAGTGTTCTCTAAACTCGACTTGAGGTTGGGTTACCACCAGATCCGTGTTCACGAAGAGGATATCCCAAAGACCGCATTTGTGACTTGCTATGGTTCATACGAGTACACCGTCATGTCTTTTGGCTTAACCAATGCTCCGGCCACCTTTTGTCGTCTGATGAACTATATCTTCATGGAATACCACGACAAGTTTGTTGTGGTTTATCTGGATGATATCCTTGTATATTCCAAGAATGAAGAAGAACATGTTGAACATCTTTCTCTTGTTCTGAAAAAGCTTAGAGAGCATCAACTCTATGCCAAGTTCTCCAAGTGTGAATTCTGGCTTCCTGAAGTAACCTATCTTGGGCATGTCATCTCCAAGGATGGTATTGCTGTCAACCCCAAGCGAGTTCAGGCTATTCTCGATTGGACTCCTCCGAAGAATGTCAAGCAAGCCAGAAGTTTTCTTGGACTCGCCAGCTATTTCCGTCAATTCATCGAGAACTTCTCCAAGATTGCTAGACCTCTGACTAACCTGTTGCATAAGGGCGTCAAGTTCCAGCGGACAGAAAAGTGTCAGGAAAGTTTCCAGGCGCTCAAAGACAAGCTGACCTCTGCCTTAGTGCTTGCTCCTCCACATACGAAGAAGGACTTCGTCATTTATTGTGATGCTTCACGTCAAGCCTTAGGCGCTGTCCTAATGCACGAGCGCAAAGTGATTGCTTATGCCTCTCGTCAATTGCGCCCTCATGAAGAGAACTATCCAGTTCACGACCTCGATCTTACTGCTGTTATACACGCACTGAAACAGTGGTGGCATTACCTTCTCTGTAATCATTGCGAGATCTTCACTGACCACCAAAGTATGAAATATCTATTTACTCAGCCAGACATGAACCTCCGTCAACAGAGATGGATGGAGACTGTTGCATATTTTAACTTGGGTATTTCATATACCCTAGGCAAGGCTAATGTAATGGCAGATGCCTTGAGCCGCAAGTCATATTGCAACCACCTCCGGGTTCACAAAGTTCAGCCCTCACTTGTTGAAGAATTTAGAAAGCTGAACCTCCATATTGTTCCTCCTGGTGCACTCGCTCCCCCTCCTCAAGAGTGCCGCAAAATGAACCTCCATGTTGTTTCCGAGGGTTCTCTCAATACCCTGGTTGCTAGACCCGATCTTGTGGACACCATCAAATGGATACAGAAATGTGACGATGAAGTCGAGAAGATTAAACGCTATCTCGCAGAAGGAAAGCCCTCATTCTTCACTATTGCCGATGATGGGGCCTTGTACTTCAAAGGCCGCCTAGTGGTTCCGAGTAAGATGGAAAACCTGAATCTGACTCCAATGGTTATGAAAGAAGCTCATGATACACCTCTGTCTATTCATCCCGGTAGCACCAAGATGTACCAAGACATTCGTCAGAAATTTTGGTAGTCTACTATGAAGCAAGACATTGCTCGTTATGTTGCTGAGTGTGACGTTTGCCATTGTATCAAAGTAGAACATCAAAGGCCTGCTGGAACTCTGCAACCAATCTCTATTCCTGAATGGAAATGGGACCATGTTGAAATGGACTTCATCACTGGATTTCCCAAATTGCAGAAAGGTAATGATGCTATTCTTGTCGTCATTGACCGGCTTTCTAAAGTTGCACATTTTCTGGTTGTCAAAGAAATGATCACTGCTAGTCAGCTGGCAACCCTCTACATGTCCAGAATTGTTTCACTTCACGGTATTCCACTGGTAATCAATTTAGACTGTGGCAGTTTATTCACTTCAAAATTCTGGGCAAGTTTCCAAGAAGCTATAGGGATTCATCTATCTTTCAGCACTGCTTTTCATCACTAGTCGCAAGGGCAAGTTGAACGCGTCAACCAAGTTCTCGAAGATATGCTTCGGGCTTGTGTTATTTCCTTCGGCAAGAAATAGGAGGAATCTCTCCAGTATGCTGAGTTCTCTTATAATATTAGCTATCAAGCTAGTCTGAAGATGGCCCCCTTACAAGTGTTATATGGACGAAAGTGCCAAACCCCTCTGAACTGGTCAGAAACTAGGGAACGTCCACTCTTCGGTCAAGATATTATCCAACATGCCGAAGAACAAGTCTGCATTATTTGCGAGAATCTCAAGACTGCTCAGTCACGTTAGAAGAGTCAGTATGACCGTCATCATAAGGACATGGTCTATCAACCTGGCGAAAAGGCTTATCTTCGAGTCACACCAATGAAGGGTGCTCACCGCTTCGGGATCAAGGGCAAGCTAGCTCCTCGCTATATTGGTCCTTTCACTATTCTGGAAAGGCGTGAAAAAGTGGCATACCAACTGGAAATTATGCCGAACCTTTCTCAGGTTCACGATGTGTTCCACATGTCACAACTCCGCCGCTGCTTCAAGGACCCAATCCGAGCAGTGGATCATGAAGTGCTCGAGTTGTAACAGGACCTCTCCTATAAAGAGCATCCGGTCTGCATTCTCGACCAAGCTGAACGCCGCACACGTTAGAAGGCAATCAAGTTCCTCAAAGTCCAGTGGTCGCACCATTCTGAAGATGAAGCCACTTAGGAACGAGAGGATCGTCTGCATGAAGAATACCCTGTACTGCTTCCATCTACCTCCTAAATCTCGGGACGAGATTTCTTGTAGTGGAGGAGATTTGTAACACCCGGATAGTTATGCTACATTAAACATGTGCTAATGATGCCACGTCACCGATGGTTACTGTTGCTAACACTACAAAAAAAAGACACATCCGTGACATTTTGGGCCTAACAAAACATTTTTTTGTCATACTTACGACACTTCTATGATGATAATTGTGACAAAACCCGGTATCATCATAGATGTGGTGGGATCCTACTTCTATGACAAAAAATCATGACAGAAAATGGGCTTTTCGTCCTGGGCGGGCCGGAGACGCAGCTTCATGACATTCTTTGGGCCGCCCATGACGGAAACAACCGTGGTAGAAGCGAGGGCGAGGAAAATCTCGGCGAGTTCCCAGTTACGGTGGGAGGTCCGGGGCCGAGCGATGCGCGTTTCTCTCGTACACGTATGCGCGTGTGTGCGAGGCGTTGGCTCTAACTGAACCCGAGCAAGGCATTGGGCTCTAACTTAACCCAAGCGATTGCACTGCAGGCTACGGGTTACTAAACCTGAGCGATCGATCGATGGCTGTTAACTGAACCCGATCGAGCGATTCCTTCGCTACTGCTGCTAACTGAAGCCGATCGATGCTGCCTCTCTGGATGAACAGTGAGCGTTGTGGGGGGGGGGGGGGGTGTTGGGTGAACAGTGAGCGGTGGGGGTGGATGAAGAGGACCCTGTGGCGTTGCCTCTGGATGAGCAGGACCCCGATCGATTGAGCCGGTTGGGGCTGGATGAACAGGACACCGTGGAGGGCTGGATGAACAGAACGACCCCGTGGAGGGCTGGATGAACAGTAGACGGTGGAGGGGTGCCCGTGGAGGTGTGGTTGAACAGTAGCTAGTGGAGTAGCGCGCGATGAACGCTGGATGAACAGGAGCCCGTGGAGGCTGGAGGAGGTCGATGGTAGCCCATGGAGGCTGGAGGAGGTCGACGGTAGCCCGTGGAGGCTGGAGGAGGTCGACGGTGGAGATGAACAGTATCCCGTGGAGTCCCGTTTTGCGGTACGCCACACCCCTCCCGATGAACATGACCCCCGTTTTGACCGTAGCGCTGCAACACAAGTTCGTTTCTTCCGTTTTGCAGTACGCCACACCCCTCCCGATCAACAGGACCCTCGTTTCGACCGTAGGAGGTCCGTTTTGCGGTACGCCAGACCCCTCCCGATGAACATGATCCCATTTCGAACATGGCCGGTCGAACACAAGGACGTTTCCTTCGTTCTGCGGTACGCCAGGCCTCGTTTCCATCGCCTGTTCCATCCAAGCCGGTTGGCTCCCACGCGTTCCGTTGCCTCCCGATGAACACGACGCATTTCGTTGCCTCCCCATGAACACGACACATTCCGTTGCCTCCCCATGAACACAACGATGATGCGGTTTCTCCGTTCCCACCCAGCCATGTACACGAGCCCTCGCCGTACGTATGCGCGAGTAGGCGTTTGAGACCCCGCCCGTATGTAAGTATGTGGCCGTATTTTCTTTGTTGCACCCTTGCTGTTGTACATACATGTCCATGCTAAGTGTGCGCCTCTACTATGACACGTACGCGCCTCTACTATGACACATGTGCGCCTCTACATCCACCAGTATGTACGTACACGTTCGCGACCAGAATGACAACGCTACGTACGCTTCGACCAGGTGGGTCCCGTCTGTCAGGCCATTCCTTGCGTGCGAAGATTTAGCTAGTGGGTCCCAGCAGTCAGGGGGCGAATCGGTTTTTTTGCCCGGACGCATTTTGTTGTGTGCGAAGATGTAGCTGGTGGGTCCCAACAGTCGGGGGGCGAATCATTTTTTTTGCCCGTAATATGGACGCACTTCCTTGCGTGCGAAGATGTAGTTGGTAGGTCCCAACAGTCATGGGGGAAACTTTTTTTCACGAAATACGGTGGCCCGTCCGGTGGGTACCCACTGTCAGGTGGAGGAATATTTTGCGTGTAATAAGGAGGCACTTCCTTGCGGCTGCCGTGGACCCAGCTGTCAGCCTCTCCACTACTACTAGGGAAAAGCCTATACACAGAATCTTACCAGCAGCGCTCCTCAAAATACCACGCTACTGCTATTTAGCAGCAGCGCGTGGTATCAAAACGCGCTGCTGAAAGGAAAATAGTAGTAGTGCGTCCACCACAAATTGCGCTACTGCTATAATTGCCATGACCTCGCCCCCCGCTAGTTATAGCAGTAGCGCACTATACAGACCAACGCTACTGCTATAGAAGTTAGCAGCAGCGCTCTTCGAGGAAAACCGCTACTGCTAAGATCAGCCCACAAGTTTAGTCCCACCTCGCTCCATGAACAGGGTGTTTACCACCTTAAATATGTTATTTCTGAAACTACCACAACCAGTTGGTCTTCACTGAACTCTATGTGTAAAATTTGTGGCTGCAATATCAGTCCTCTCCGGTTCCTACCAGAGAGGACTCATATTGACAATTCAGATTGTACACAAAAAGATCATTGATGGCCAATGTATTTTTGCATTGATGTATTTTTTGTATAGTTACACTTAGCAGTAGCGGTTTATATGCAAAGCGCTACTGCTATTCAGATTAGCTATAGCGCGTTTTGGCAAATGCGCTACAACTATTCCTACCTTATCCCCACGCGCACGACCGGCCCTCACTCACACTCTCACTCTCACCTGCGTGCCGATAACCGTCGTCGTGCATCGCCGCCGCCGCCGCCTTTGTCCGTCCGCCGAGGTACTCCCCTCCTTCCGTCCCTCCTTCCTCCTCCTCGCACATCCTCCCTCCGCCCGCGGCCGCCCCTCCATCCTCCGCCGCCGCCCTCCTCCCTCCGCCTGCGGCTGCCCCTCCTCCCTCCTCCGCCGGCAGCCCTCCTCCCACCGCCCTCGACCTCGCCGCCCCTAGCTACCTCTCCGTCGCCCCCCACCCTGCCACTAGTTAGTACTAGATTTAGTAGTAGTAGATGTTAATTTAGTGTTCATAGCTAGTACTAGATGTTGCTTAGTTAGTACTAGATTTTTAGTAGTAGTAGTAGATTTTTAGTAGTACTAGATGTTGAACTACTTTAGTTGTAGTTGAACTAGTTTAGTAAGTAAATTAATAAACTAGTTGAACTAGTTGAATTAATAGAACTAATGTATTTTTAGTAAGATAATTAATATAACTAGTTGAACTACTTTACTTTTAGAAAGAACTAGTTTTTTTTCTATTTATAGTAAGTCTATATTTAGTAAGAACTAGTTGAATTAATAAAACTAGTTGAACATGTCATATTTGTTGTTATTTTTTAGTTTAAGCAATTATTCGAGATGTATTAGTGATAACTTATACGGTTTCAGGTGACCACCGTCGTCCCCGTCACCGACCCCCTCCGACATCCCTGCCGTCGTCCCAGTCACCGACCCCCTCTGACATCGAGGTGAGACCAGCCAAATATCATTGTATATCTTGTGTTGTTGCTCAAATAGGATATGTGGTTGCCCAAGTGGCCGTTCATGTTCAGTTTACATCTCCGAGTGGCCTATGTTTTGCCGGAGTGTTGATTAATTTCCGTTCCGGCAAATTTCAGGCGCTCGATACATCCTTTTTTTAGCAAAGGTCATGCCGGATTTTTTCGTGAATTCTGGCATGACTTGTGCTAGAATATGTACAAGTTTAATCTTTGAATTATGAACGTAGGAAATGTCGTACTCGGACGACTACAGTCTCCCGGGGGAGTGTAGCTGGTGCCACGATGATCGAGGTATGTGCGACAGGTTCGTTGAGCTGGACGAAGATCGGCACTTCAGCATTAAGCTCGAGGAGACCTTTGATTGTGAAACGGTACGCAACAGCGACAAGTGTTTTTTTCGTAATTAAGCATGACTTCAACTATTTCAACGTCTAATTTTCATATTTTACAATTCAACTAGCTTATCCCATGCCATGCAAGATGCTATGTCTTGGAGAGGATGGGTTTTGAAGACCATGAAAATTTCGAAACAAAGAAAATACACCTAAGGACCCATCATGACATGGATTTTGAAGTAAATCTGTGCAGTGCTCAGAGTGTAACCCATTTTGGTTGCCAAAATTGGGAAGCACTTTGCAAAATTTATGGTTTTATGAGGGTATGATTATCACCATGGATCTTGGTGATCCTGACATCGAGCAAGACAATATGGACATTTGGGTTCTTGTTGATAAGCTTCCGATTGTACCGCTATGTGAGTTTCTCAAACATAGTTATTAACTAATTTATATTGTTTATTTCAAAATAGTTGATAGCTTATTTCCATTGACAGCTTATTTTGATTCTTCAAAGACTGTGCGGAAGATGGTAGATAAAACCCACTACACCGATGGCATCGAATTAACGTATAAGGAGAAAAATCATCTGATCGCATTTTGTACTCTTCTTGAGAATTACAATAACTATTATCAAACTCCTCCAAATTATGGTGAATACGTGCCACTAGCGCATGTGTTGAACCACGGTAACTTCTCTGGAGATACCCTAGTAAGATTTTTTACTATTACGACATCCGTGCATCTTTTGCATACTTCTAAAACTAGTACATCATTGCTAACTATGAAGTTATTATGTTTTTCAACAGAAACTCCCGATGGATTGTGTGCCTCATCTGATGTCTCTGCATGGTCGCCTCTCAGTTCTGAACATACTGCCAGGTAAATCTAGGGTGCTCACTTGTGCATATCGGATTTCTAAAACCCGTGAACACATGTTCATCAAAGAATGAAAGAAATGTATGGACATTCGCAGGGAGGTTCTTGGAAGTAACATTCAACGAAAGGCAAGAATTGGAGACATGCTAATCTCCATTCTCCATAATGGAGAGTCAGGGGCTATCTTGTTTTTTGCTATTTTACCTTAGAAAATGTAGTAGGCCTTAATCGAATGTAGTAGGTCCTACGAGGTACAATATGTTTATTATGTGGTAATGTGTTAGAGTTGATAATGAGGAGTACTTGTGAGTACGACTAGTGATCAATTTGCTATGTGATGTCATTGATGAAAACGATGATCTTGAGGAGGTGTTATATGACAATGATGTATTATGATGACAAGTTGTTAATGATATGATGATGATGATGATATTATTATATCATTGGGTGAAAGAACCGCGGATTAGTTTCAAGTGGATGGACATCCACTTGAAACTAGTCCACGGTTCTTTCACCCCGTGATGTAATAACTCATTATGATGTAAAAACAATCTCTAAATTACTGTTGTATGAAAACTTGTGTAAAGGTGTATGAATACAACATGAAATAAAAAGAAATAAAATACTAAATAATAGTAGTAGCATGGGAAAGGAGAAGCGCTACTACTAATTACCAGTAGCACTGTTCTGAAGAAGCGCTACTACTAAGCCAATTTAGCAGTAGCGTGGATCTAGGCACGCTATTGCTAAGCATTAGCTGTAGCGCCTTATCAGTAGCACTCCTTCCCGCGCTACTGATAGGCCTAAAACCCGCACTGCTGCTAGGCTTTTCCCTAGCAGTGCACGTACAGTACTCTTCTGATGGAAGTCAGTCATTGACCATGTTGACCACGCCGCGCCGAGAGCACTACGGCGGTGGACGACGGTGAGGCATAGGAAGGGGACGACGCAGAGCCGGGGAAGAGGCGGCAGTGGATGCCCACGCGGAGAGGAGTACGAGGGTCCACTGGTTCGGCTACGGCGTGAGGCTGCCGTCGCCGCAGAATAATAGGGGGTGTGGGTGAGTAGAGGTATGGCCTGGCCAGCGGTGGGAGTAGTAGGAGGCGGCGAGGCCTCCGAGGCATCACAGCCGGCCATGGGATGCAGGAGCATGCGGCACGACCGGCGCTGCTTTGGGCGGCTGTAGCAAGAAGACCAGAGGTTAAAGAAGAACTACGGCCGTTGGATGGACATCGTACGGTCACTGGAGGTAGAATCGTTCATATTGACTAAGTTGACAAAGCCCTCCGTCCCCGTCAACTTAGTAGGCCCACAAGTCAGCCTCCCGCTAAGGTGGGTCCCAGCTAGCAGGGGGAGTATTCATTTTTTTTGTGCGTAATAAGGAGGCACTTCCAGTGGGTCCGAGCTGACAGCGGGGGGAACGTTTTTTCGTGAAATACGGTGGCCCGTCCGGTGGGTCCCAGCAGTCAGGGGGGAAACGTTTTTTCGCGAAATAAGGTGGCCCGTTTGGTGGGTCCCTGCTGTCAGGTGGAGGAATAATTATTTTGCGCGTAATAAGAAGGCACTTCCTTGCAGCCGCCTGGACCCAGCTGTCAGCCTCTCCACATATAGTACTCTTTCGATGGAAGTTGGTCGTTTACCACGCCGTGCCGAGAGCACCAGGGCGGTGGACGACGGCGAGGCCTAGGAAGGGGACGACGCGGAGCCGGGGAAGAGGCAGCGGTGGAGGCCCGTGTGGAGAGGAGTACGAGGGTTCACTGGTTCGGTTGCGGTGTGAGGCTGCCGTCGCCGCAGAATAACAGGGGGTGTGGGTGAGTAGAGGGATGGCCTGGCCAGCGGTGGGAGTATTACGGGGCGGTGAGGCCTCTGTGGCATCACAGCCGGCCACGGGAGGCAGGAGCACGCGGCACGACCGGCGCTGCTTTGGGCGGCCGGAGCAAGAAGACCAGAGGTTGAAGAAGCACTAGGGCCGTTGGATGGACATCATACGATCATTGCAGCTAGAATTGTTTATATTGACTAAATTGACAAAGCCCTTGGTACGCGTCAACTTAGTAGGCCCACAGCTCGGATTTGGCAGATAACATATAGCCCATTTGTGATTTGTAAGAATGTACATCCCATTTTTAATTCTAATGGAATTTACTACAGCCCATTTACAGTTTATTAAAAGTACAACCCAACTTCTAGCTAGGACAACGATTAATAATTTCAAACAACCGCTCAAAACAGAATTTAAAAAAATTCCCACATTCTAATGGGATCCGAAATATTTTTATCCGAAATTTCTAGTCAGGTTAAATATAATTTCAAAATAAAGTTGTATTACGTTAAAATCCAACGAAATATTGCACGCACAACAAGTAATGAAATTAAAATTTTCAAATTCCAAAATAATATATTTTTAAAAATAATTACACGTTTGGTGCATAGTTACTGCCCAGTTATTATAATTACATCCCATTTATTATTTCTTAAAGTCTAATTTCTTGTTAAGCCTAATGCATACCTCCTAGGAAAGTTTGCAGCCCAGCGGGGCGGAGAATAAAAAGTTGACCCGGATATTGTGTACAACTGTCAGCCCAGTTGCATTGCTGATGTTGAAAAAAAAGGCATGTGTAGTACAGTACAACCTAACATGGCTACTCAGCCCACATTCAGCGACGCCAGAAAGGACCAAACAAGGCTTTTGTACAACTTTTTTTTCAACTTAAGAAAAATGTTAGATTACAGTGGAACCTAATTAAAAGCTGTCATGAGCAAATAAATAATTCAACGGGTCCCACTTGTGCGCGCGTGTGTGTGTGTGTGCGTGTGTGTGTGTGTGTGTGTGAGAGAGAGAGAGATAGAGAGAGAGAGAGACCCATTGGTCGATGCTCGTAAATACATCTTTCAGCCATATGCATTGCTGATGCTCAGTAAAAACTTATATAGTTGACACAATCATATAGAACATCATAGCACAATGAACTTGCATACAAAAATTTCACGCAGGCGGCACAATCAGGATGGAAGCAATGGATCGCTACGGGTACGGCTATGTTGAAACCAACAAAGTCGTACATAACGGTTCATCGTCTTTATCAATGACGGGGAAATATCTTGAATGTTGTCCAAAGAAAATAGACAGACAACACAATAAGTTCTGCTAGCATATTAAGTTGACGGACAACCCTTTCTAACAAAAGTTCAGGTACAAAATTAGAACAGGTCACAATCAAATGTACTGGCATATCGGTGCTTCACACCCATCGCTCGGATTTAACTAGTATCTCACAAGATTAAGTTGTCACCTCAAATTATAGCACATCCAGGCAGCCAGCCCTGCCTCTTCTCCCAAAGAAGAAGTGGCCTCCGCCACGCGATGGAGTAGGCCCTGTGCCATCCATCATTTCGATCAACACGGGGAAAGTCTGACATTGACTCCTGTAATGGACATCGCCGACGGACCCTGGCACCAGCGCCGGCAGGACTTCGATTGATGGATTGACCACTTCTTCGACATGCATGAACACTCGATACAGGTACATCCCTAACGTGGTCCGCGGCGGCCTTGGTGGCGATGAATAGTACAACCCCGGTTCCTGCACCGGTATCTCAACACCAATCACATTCGGTATGGTGGACGGCTTCTTCATCCATGCCATAACCGTCAGAGCCCAGCTGTCTGGAGGAACAAACATACTTACCAGCTCACCTCCAAGGTCGTTGATAAGCTCGTTCATGGACTCGCTGTTCCAAGCACGTCGAGGCATGCCGTGGAAGGTAAGCTTTGTTAAAAACTCAAGCTTAGAGGGCACCGAGCCTCATCCTGGGTGCCACCGATCAAAGCTCACCAGCGCGCCATCGCAGAACAAACGCAGGGAAGATTCGAACACACGACTGTAGTCGAAAGTTGTCTGAAACCTGACAAAGAAATCAGCCGGTGGCGGACAGACTTCGACGAGCAAGTCACTTATTTGGATGTCGTGCGCAATGCCAAGAGCTCTGACAAGGTCGTCTGGTGAGACGGTAGGCCGGTCGCCATTGATGGTTACCATCAGCACTTTGCCGGCAAACTGGTCATCAAGTGCCGCCATGCCACTATTGAGCGACAGCACGTAGCGACCAAAGGCAGGACGGATCTCAGGATCTCCGATTCGGAGATCTGTGTTGACCGGCGACATAATAGTGAGCTTCAGTATAGGGAGTACAGGGGGGGGGATTTGGGGGAACTGGAGTAGGAATCAAGATTCCAGAGGTGGGGGAGGGGCGGGAGACTGGGGATGAAATGGTAGCATGAATTTCGAGCACGCGCCAATATGCTCTCGGCGCGCAAGCACACGAAAACACTGGTGGCGCCCACATGTCGGCCAAAGAGTCCTTGTTCTTTCTTTTTGGAGAGCCCGACCTTTTTTTCAAGATCTTTTGAGAGCCCGGCCTGAGAGTTATAATTGACATGTTTGGCATTGCGTTACTACTCGGCCCATATTCAACGACACCTCACTGGCCCAAACAAGTGTACATCATCGAAAAGACACTGAGCTCAAATTATATAACATGAAAAAAGGAGATATACTTAGAACACTAGAGAATGGTGATGCCCTCATTTAGCTCGCTAGTAGTTCGAGACAATAAATAGTTCGAAACAACAATATATACAACATTCAAACACTGACTAGTCACTACTACTGACATAAAACAGCAAGACATGATAGCTCATAAGAAGTCTTGCTACACCACCAAAATGCACCCATCTGCAGCGCTCAGACTGTCATGATCCAGACGAGAATGACATTCTAAATAGAAGCAACTATTACATAGAAGAGTGACATAGACAAGGATGACCAAAGAAAGAACTACCCATCCAGAACCAGCAGCAAAGACAACAAAGTCATTCAAAGAGATGATCCAACACCACCATAATTTGTAGCCCTGCTTCAGCGACCAGTGATCCGGAGACACCAGTACTCCACCCTTTCGATGCAACAACCCAATTACCTATCAACCTGAAGGCTTGAACCACATCACTGCATATCGTAATTGACACATCCAAGGATCAAAGTTAATTTGGATGCCTTTGTCATTCTCACCTTCTTTTGGCTGCAGGCTGTATCGTTGGAAATTAGGGGAGTGTGCTCCCGAACTCCTAGGGCTCGCCGTGTAGACACAGTTTTCCATAGCAAACAGAGCCTCTCTGCCATCAAGGTCCTTGCCAATGGTGATCTCCTGGTTAATCGGATAATTGAGTCCGAGAAACAGAGAGTGTGAACCAAGGTTGTTTACCCGCCTCCAACTAAAAAATCCTAAAGGCCCCAACAAGCTGGTATCCTGCTCATAGACGTAACAGCCACTGTCCGGATACTCACGTATTACACGGTGCTTGTATACAGTGGGGTTTTTGCAATATAAATTTTCCGGCTCATGTGTCCGAATGATCATCAGTCTTTTGTCGTCGTCTGATCGAGCGAGGAACCAGTTGTGCTTCCCTGTTTTTGGCAAAGGTGGTGTGATTACAAAGGGCAGTAACTGTAGGGACACTGCATCATATCAAAAAGGACAGGCATTGTTAATGTAAGATCAACATTGTTCAGAGTATGAGTAGGATAATGCAAGAAACAACATTGATATGTCCCTATTGGAACTGGGAGGAAAATATAGGGAAATGTATACTGGGTTCGAAAATATAGAAGTGCCATGCATGGTTATACTCATGTTATCTCGTAATCGATTCTTCACAGGAAACTACCATGTCATGCATGTTATGTAATCATGTTCTGTCCTCACAAACAAATTCTTCAAGGTAACTAACAGACCATGCATTGTTATATACTGGTGTTCTGTGGGCAAATTTTTTGTGAGGATATTATTCTAGCCATTGATTGCTGAAGGGAGAATATAGGTATGTACACATGGTAAGCATTGCAGGATTTCACTACTTCCAAATATAGAGTTCTCCATATGCACATTTACTTCCCTAATGTATGGTTAGATGAAACCAACAATGTGGTGCATGTTTCTACATCATGAAAATGAGGAAACTAACATGGCCATTGATAGACACTCATATTTAGTAGTAGTATATAGATTACTGTAAAATAAGGATAATATCCATATATTCCTAACCGTTTGATTATTCAGGGTACAAATTGGCTGTAATGACATGGTCACAATCGCATGAATTAACAAATTCCAAATATAGCTGATTTACAGTGTCTCTAATACATTGCCATAGTTCTACTCAAACTCTGCTCAAAGAGGGATATGCCAATCATCACAAAAAGTTCAAACAGTGTCATGGCGTCATCATTAACATGAGACGGAAACAACTTACACGCGCCGTCCCAGCAATACGTGGTGCCATCTGCTTTGTCAATCGCGTAGATGATGCCATTGTGTTCAATAGCATCACAGAAGTTTGTATCAGCTTTGATGATGATCCATTGTGAGCTGAGTTGTCTCCAGCTAAAGAAGGCACCGGCGTAAAGATAGGCGAGTCCGCGGTCGAACAAGGCAATTAGCTTGAAGTCTGCGTAATTTTCATGTCATGTGGGCACTTGGAAGACTACAATCTTCTGCAAAACAAGGTCCGTCCAACTTACGTGGTAATCTAGATAACTTGGACTACGATGGTAATACTCTATATAACCCAACGGAGGAAGGATAATCTCATGGGAGGTATGGAAGTTCACGAGCACCAACTTTTTACCGTCTTCTCTGAAGGTAGCCATCCAGTGGGAGTTCATGTCGACCCAGTACATACCTGCCAAGAAGTTTCGGGCGATGGTGATCGGATCGAAGTCGAGGGAAATGATGTACGATGACCCACTACATACCTGCAAAGAAGTTTCGGCTAATGGAGATCGGACTGAAGTCGAGGGGCATCATTTACGCCTCCGTACCATGGTGAGCCATTCTCGCAAGACTAGATAGCAGCAAGCAGGGTGTCTTGAAAAGCTTAGGCCTCGCTTCGACGATGGTCGTGTGCATGTCCCTCGAGCATGCAGCCAGCCGCAGGGCGCTCAACATATCCATACACGAACAATAGAGGTCGAGGATGTCACTGGGGAGATTTCTCCAATCACAGCTCATACGGATGCTGCGCCGTTCGCGTTCGGCCATGGTGGAGTTTGGAAGGTGGGGGTTTTGGGGGGCTTGATTTACGGGGGAGAAGGCTGTTTGTGCTGGAGCGGCTAGCGAGGGAATAGTGGTAATGGGGGAGGTGAGTGAGGCGACGGTACACGGGGGCACTGTGAGATGGAGACAGAGACGGAGAAGGAGATGGAGATGGAGTGGTGCTATGGGAGGGGAGAGGGAGACGAGGCGAGGCGCCAATGTGTTGTACAGCAGCGGTGATAGACTGCACAGTGCACAAGGTCGAGGATGTCATTGGGGAGATTTCTCCAATCGCAGCTCATACGGATGCTGCGCGGTTCACGTTCGGCCATGGTGGAGTTTGGAAGGTGGGGGTTTTGGGGGGCTTGATTTACGGGGGAGAAGGCTGTTGGTGCTAGAGCGGCTAGCGAGGGAATAGTGGTACTGGGGGAGGCGAGTGAGGCGACGGTACACGGGGGCACTGTGAGATGGAGACGGAGACGAAGAAGGAGATGGAGATGAGTGGTGCTATGGGAGGGGAGAGGGACACGAGGCGAGGCGCCAATGTGTTGTACAGCGGCGGTGACAGACTGCACAGTGCACATGGTGAGGCTAACTTTGGTAACCCGAACACGCCGCCTGGACTAGTGTTAGGCGCAGGGTGTTGTCACTTCACTGTGAGGACCGGATGAATAGTATTTTGACCATCAAGTGTACCACGGTTGTACTACTACTACTACTACTACTACTACTACTAGGAACATGAGTACTCCAGTACTGTGTAGCGGAAATAGGTCTCCCATGCATGCATGCCTGTTCACTTCATCGTTCAGGTATCATCCATATTGCGAGCAGAACCAAATTCTCGTGCATGCCCAATCAACACCCTGCCGTGATGCATGCAGTGGTCATTCTGGTGCATCAAGGACGGCATGCAGATCGTTCCACACTTGAGAAGAGGAAAAATGGAAAAGTAGAACGCGGCAGTAGAGAAAGAGAACGCTGGCTAACGAGGCTGGGAGGGGATCAAGCAGGAAGTTAACGCTCCACGCCTAAAGGTTTTGGGAAAACCTGATTTTCATAAGGTGACTTACTCACCTGAACGGAGGGAGTATTCCTTATCCAGAGAATGTTGTGTCTCCCACTCATGCGCCAATATCCATCTGAACCAGCTACGGCACATTTTTTATCTGTTTGCATAGGTCCTACCTATCAAGAAGGATGGGCACGTACACGAACAGGTATGACTCATCAGTCTACCCGCATAGCCTTTTCATTTAGTCTACCTAGTCGTATAATCAACTGCCTGCACGCCACTTCTCCCATTTACTTCTCCATCGGGAACCGATTTTCCTCGGCTTCTTCACCTCCCCTTCGTCTTCATTTGCATCCAAACCCCACTGCGTTCACATTGTTTTAACCCCTTTAAATAATCATCTACTACTTCAGTTAGACTAGCCATCTAATCCTAATTCTCCAAACCATAACGCTCCGTTCCAGCGGTTCCAAATGGCGAAAGAGATCGAGATGCAGGTTTTTAGCATCCAACATGTCCTCGTCGAAGGCTCGATGAGCATATTTGCCACCGTCATCGTCCACCCAAGGGTTGTTCGGCAGTGGATCAACAATGTATCCAACTTCCTCGACAAGGTAGAGACGAGGGTCATCGGTCTCAACGCAGAGTACACAGAGCGTGCCCTTGGGAAGATCCAATGTGCCGCCGTCCTTCAGCTGTGCCTCGAAGATGATGTCTTGGTGTACCACATCATACACTCGCCCTCCATACCAGGTGAACTTCATGATTTCTTGTCTCGGGAGGTCGTATACTTCTGTGGGGCAGCCATCGAAGGGGACAAACAGAAGCTGGAGCCGTACAACCTTGATTTGAAAAGCATCGCTGACCTACAAACCAGAATCAAAATTCCTGTAGAAGATTGTGATAAACATACACCATCCCTATTCAACGTAGCAAATTTTGTGCTCGGTACAAATCTTCAGGAGGGTGACGAGACGGTGGCATTAAGGTCGTCTGGATGGGAGAATTATCCCTTGACGTATGAGCAGATAAAATATGCTGCCCTCGATGCCCGTGTGAGTTTTGAGATAGCTGCAAGGTCCAAAGAGCTTGTTGCAAAGCCGTCTCCCACAGAAAATGAGAAGAAGAAGAAGAAGAAGAAGAAGAAGAAGAAGAAGAAGCAGAAGAAGAAGCAGAAGAAGAAAAGGCTGCACCAGCAGGAGGGCATTATGGATGGATGAACTATTTCCTCTCTTGTAAAAAAAATTATTCCCTTGGTGTATATTGATATAGATGGACTATTTCGATGGTGTGCATGTCTTTGGAACAGAGTAGTAGCATGGGTCCGCTTGACTATAAGGAACTATTTATCCGCATATATAGCTTTCTCCGCTACTCCTTCCAGTGATCGGTATGCAGTGCATGTGTCCGTAGACATGACAGCTTGTCCATAGAAGTTCAACTACGGCGACCATCACGTTTCATCTCGCGATTCCCACGACGCCTCTCCAACCTACGGCACCACGTCTCCTGATGTGCGCCTCACCCCTCTCGGCCGCATTGCCCCTCTGCCTTTGTGTGCATGACATGTGGGCCACCTAAAATGTGGCGAGCATCTTGTTTCTACCATATCCACACACGATTCCCACGACGCCGCTCGAACCCATGACACCACACGTCCCCCGACCTGCGGCTCACCCATCTTGGCCCCACTGCCTTCGGGAGCATTACATGTGGACCAGTCACCTATCGGGTCCACATGTTATTGACACAAAGGTAGGTGTAGTAAGGCACTGAAGCTCAGTCCCGACGGCCCTGAGAGGGAAATGCAACTCCCGCGCCAGGGCTTGTGGTGCTACCGCTGCACGAACTCGTGCCAAACTCGAGATTTGTTTCTTTACTATACATGCACGCAACGATTTAATGGACATTGTAATCTCAACATGTGATGGGGAGCTCTAAATTTGAATTCGAAACTTATAAAATGAAAAGATTCAAAACAAATAAACTGAGAGAGAGGGAGTATATTGTAGGATGTGTCCCATACAAAATAAGTCCCCTGGTTTGTCACCGTGAAGATGCGGTTAGAAAGGAGCACAGCGTCTTCGTACTCGTACGGCAACAAATCGGCCGCAGACAGCATGGTCCGCCATGTGCAAGGTTCGTGCTATCTTATTCAATCTCACTATGGTTCCATCGTGCCAATTCATGTGGTGGCCCGTTGCATGGCTGATCCCAATGTTGGACAAAGGTTCTACAGGAACGGTGTCACCATTGTAAATGTTGTGCAAATTGATGTTGGTACCCTCCCGTACATATGCCAGCCAATCTCCACTCGCACCGAGCCTAACCTGTGAAACAGTGGGCCGGGGGAGAATTAGGAAATGGACACGGAAGTAGTCTTTAGAATGCATTTACTACATGATCAAACTCATCTTACCTGCTCATCGGAGGAAATCCGAGTGCCCCTCAACGTCGGCATCTCAAGGGGCATCAACTTGCAACTACGGCCATGCCACGCTGGAGAGACCCCCAAGGAAACATCCTCGTGCGTTCCACAGAACATCAAGATGCATTTGTATGAGTAGCTTATATTGTGAGAGAAAAGGATGAACGAGGGAAGGCCTCTAGAGATAGAGATAGACACTACTACTACCAATGTGCTGGCCCGTGCATTGTAATGGATCCAAAGTAGTAACATAATACTTGTTCACGTGCTTGAAATATAAACACTCTAGTTTTGATATACATGTGTCAGCAGACATGACAGCTTGTCCATGGAAGTTGAACCACGCAACCATCACGTTTCTTGTTTCTACCACTTCCACACCCACACGCGATTCCCACGATGCCGCTCCAACCCACGGCACGACGTCCCCCGACGTGGACATGGATCCTCTAACATGGCTATCACTGCCTTGCCCTGCCTTTCCTTCGCTGACAGGTGGGACCCACGCTTGTGGGTCCCACATGTCAGTGACAGAATGGTAGGATTGTTCACGTCAGGGGATCCTCATCCCCCCGACGTGCCCCTCATCCCTCTCGGCCCCAACGCTGCTCTGCCTTTGTGTGCATGACATGCGAGCCAGCTGAACTGCGGCGACCATCAACTTTCTACCACAGACACACCCGATTAGACGCGGTTTGCCTGCTCCGCTGCTGTGCTCCGATCCGTACTCCCGCACCATCAAATTTTCATCCAGCGGCTGTGACACATTTCGTCCCGGGTATCAATCCTCAAATGGAGTACTTCTGCACTACAGGTAGTACCCGCCGGTGTGGCCATCTATGCCTCATAACGCCCCGACGCCCAGCTGTGGCACCCTCGCCACAGCCACGCCACCACCGGTCGGTTCATCTCGAACGAGTGAGTCGCGAACCATGCCACCACCATGAGAATGACATGTGGGCCAGCCTCATTTAAGGTCCACATGTCATTGACTCATAGGCCGGGCACTAAGCCATTGAAGTTCGGTCCCGTGAGCCCTGAGAGGGAAATGTAACTCCTGCGGCAGGCCTTGTGGTGCTACCGCAGTACGAGCTCGTGCCAAAACTGGAATTTCTTTCTTACTACTACCAACTAGTACTAGTAAGGTACACGTGCATTGCACACATGAGATTCTGGTGGTTTGTGCATTTTGCTTCTACATGTGGAGTTTTGTAGATTCTACATGTGGCAAAATCTGGTGGAGTGTAGATCATATCCAACAGCAAATAGTGCTCGGATTTGCCATCTTTGTACCATCGTATTGGCTTCATCCAACGACCAACTTTGAAAGTTATTCACACACTATATAGGGGTATAGATATAGATGTTTGGTTTGCAGCCTAAGGTTGCCACGCCTAAGCTTAGGCGAGACACAATATCTTAGGCATGTGTTTGGTTCATTTCTACACTTGTGGCTTGCCACACTTTTCTAGCCACATGGTCCACATGTCATAGACTCAACTTCTTGCCAAATCTTGCCACACTTGTGGTGCCCATTTTGTTAGCCACATTTTTTGTGGCAGACACAGGGGTTGTTTGGTTTTAGGCCTAGCAATGCCACACTTTATCATACAATGTTGCCAAACTTGCCTAAGGTTAGGGGTTGTTTGGTTAGTAGGGCTGTTTGAATGGTGATTATCTTTGCCATATATTGCCACATGATTTTTGCCACAATTGCCACACTTGCCTTAGTTGAGTTGCTTTGGGCCTGTTTGGTTTGCAGCCTAAGGTTGCCAGGCCTAAGCTTAGGCGTGCCACAATATCTTAGGCATGTGTTTTGTTCATTGTCACACTTGTGGCCTGCCATAGTTTTCTAGTTACATGGTCCACATGTCATATGTTTGGTTTGTGACTAACTTTGCCAAAGATTGCCACACCTAAGGTTAGGCAAGTTTGACCAACTTAGGCAAGTGTTTGGTTCTAGCCACACCTTTGGCAAACCACACTTGGGTCCCACATGGCATACACCCAAAAAGTGTGGCAAGATTGCCTTAGGCTTGCCAACTTGTGGCTTTCATTTTGATGAACTAACCTTAGGCAAGCTTGGCAAAAATGTGTGGCAAAGTGTGGCAATGCTAGGCCTAGGACCAAACAGCCCTATAGACTCAACTTCTTGCCAAATCTTGCCACACTTGTGGTGGCAATTTTGTTAGCCACACTTTTTGTGGCAGCCACACTTTGCCTAAGCTTAGTTGTGGCAAAGTTAGTCATGAACCAAACAGACGCTTTGTTAGCCACACTTTGGCTTGCCTAAGGGAATCTATGACATGTGGGGCTCACTGCTCATAAAAAAAATCTTTGCCTTAGGTGTGGCTAGAACCAAACACCTACCTAACTTGGTCAAACTTGCCTAAGGTTAGTTGTGGCAAAGTGTGGCAAGGTGTGGCTTGGAACCAAACAGCCACTAAGATTGCCAAAGATTGCCACACATAAGGTTAGGCAAGTTTGATTAACTTAGGTGAGTGTTTGGTACAAGCCACACCTTAGGCAAGCCACACTAAGGCCCCACATGACATACACACAAAAAATGTGGCAAGATTCCCTTAGGCTTGCCAACTTGTGGCTCTCATTTTGAAGAACTAATAACTTTGCCTAAGCTTAGTTGTGGCAAAGTTAGTCATGAATTAAGTTCAACAATGGAGTCTTCTAGATTATACATGTGGAAGAATCTGGTGGATGATATCCAACCGCTGGTAGTGCTCGGATTTGCCATCTTTGTACCTTCGGATTGGCTTCATCCAACGACCAACTTTCAAAGTTTTTCACACACTATATAGGGGGTATAGATATAGATGTGCCGGTCCGTTGCAATGGATCCAAAGTATATCTATTTAGTGGAGTGCACTCTAAACACATTATCTATTTATTTTTCTCTAACCTTTCGTAGCCATGCAACCAAGCCACATAAGCTTCATGGGTGCCCCCCACATCATATTATTCATACTACGTTGATTGAAAAAAAGATAAATCACCCAAAACAAGATCTTCCCGTTTTTTGTTCCTACGATGTTGTGCCGTGCACGTACCTACTATTTGTATAGTGGTAGTACTAGTAATATAGTATTAGGAGTACAAACTTGGTACTAGTAGGAGTAGTACTAGTACGGAATGTTCCTACTCTATCAACGAGCCCCATCTGACACCAAATTTCTTGGCTTCCGTGCTACAACTAGATCTTCCACTCGTTTCTGTTTTCCAACCCGGCGGCGGGCGACATGCGGTTTGCCAATAGTCGGTTTGCTCAACGGCGTTCCCACATGAAAGTGAAAATGCTAGGCAACACGCCTTCCCTAAGCTATGTGTCGTGCCGGACGGGCCGTGGAGTACTCCCGATTCCCCGGCGTGTGGGGGTGCGACGCAAACACGACAGGCCTTTTCCTTTTACTAGCAATGTGTCTGTGCGTTGCGACGGATCCACAGTAGTAGAATAGTAGTATCTATTCACAAACATGAAAGAAATCACTCTTGTTTTGATATACTCCTAATATATTACTCCCTCTATACCTAAATATTTGTCTTTTTATAGATTTCAAATGGACTATCACATACAAATTATATAGACATATACTAGTGTTTCTAGCAAGATGCCCGCGCGTTGCACGAAGTTGATGGAAAAGGTAAGCGCAACTTATAAATTAACGGATGGAGTACTAGTTACAGTGATGCATATAATTAAGCAAAGGGATCGCACACGTTGGTATTGACTGGAACGAGAATGCAACAGCACAATAAGAATTAAGGACACGATGATGCGATCGCAGTGGTGGTTACAGAAGGCAAGAAGAAATATGGATCCATGAACGTACGACCTCCTCCTCCTCAACTTAGTGCGTCGGGCCACCGACCGGCAGCTGAGGAGCGGCAGCTTTTGTGGCGAGGTTGAGGTGCTTCTCAGCAAAGGCATCCAAGGCTTCCAGCCGGTTGAGGAAGGCCAACATCGTAGCGTCCTCATTGGCCTTGTAGATACATATGTACACGATTTGCTCGTACACGTGGATGTGTAGGTCGACGAATTCTTGCAGAGCGAAGCGCCTCACGGCGAGCGGGACCTCTAGGTGGACGTTCTTCGTGGCGTCGGCGGGCAGTCGCAGGGCCACCAGTGCTTGAAAGAGGTTCTGGCCATGGAGGCTGATTAGGGTGGCAGGCAATGAGGAGCCCGGGCGCGCGGGCCGGAGGAGTACGGCGATGTCGTCCGCGAGCTTCTTGAGGACGGTGAACTTGTTGCTGGTGGCAACGATCATCTGGTCCAACTGAGAGTCATAGTTGGCGTCGACGGCGACCATCCACCAGCTGGTCTCCAACACCGCCTGGAGACGATCCTCGGCGCCATGCCGCAGGCCGGCGTCATGGACCATCTGGCACAGCCGCTGGCCGCTCAAGCGCATTGCCGCCATGGGTCTGGAGTGAGCTCTTTTGCACTTAGTGTAGGTGCTTAGGCAAATGCTTAGGTGCGTATGATGTGGTAGATGCATTGGAATGGAGGGGCGCCTTTATATGAGGGCAATGAGGGCAAACTGCGTTGCATTCACATCGTGCAGCCTCTTTTCCCGGACCTCCTCCCATTACTTCCCTCATGCATTAATTGAAGGAGGATGCATTGGCCGTTCAACATTTCGGGAACCGCTACTCACTCCCTCGTCTGCATTAAAGCTGTATCGGGAACTACACCACCCGCTGTCAAATCGAATACTCCCTCCGTCTAGGTGAGTATTAAGTCATCTTAAGAAAACCAAATAGTAAACACATAGGCGTGGTGCATTAACTCTCACGTTGTTTCTTATTTTTTGACATAAATAGAGGAATCAACCAATAAGAGATGTGGGTCTTGTATGCTTTTAATGACTTGAGACTATCAAACATGACATGCAGTGGTCAGTTCATTGCATGCAATGATATTAATAATGGAGTACCTAGAACTCATCTATATGAGATATATTTGGTCTCATTCACTTTGAAAAAAGAACAATACAACCCACATCAGCACACACGCATCTTATAGCATCACATCCAATGGCTATAAAAGATGAATGAGACCAAATTATATCTCATCTAGATGAGTTCTAGCAAAACTGTCTTAATAATACTTAGTATCATATATTATAGTATCATGTAGTACTTTATTTATTTCCATGTATAACACATAGTGCTCAACTCTCTCTCTTTCTTCATTTAATTCTATGACACCTCATCAAAATTGCCTAGTTGGCATGCATGATATAGCTATGATACTACCATTACAACCAGCCTTAGCAAATAAACATTAAGTTCTCTCGTTTTCCTCTCCACCTTGGTCACCTGGACAGAGGGAGTATACTGCGGGCTTTTACTACGCGGTAGGCGGGGCAGTTCCGCCTAGTCGGTTCGACAGAGACGCGAGAAGATGAGGGAGTAGGCTGCTGCAAATGTAGGGCTGTGTTATTTGACAGCGAGTTATTGCTGGACAGGTGGGGCCCCGTGATTTGACTTGCCATTATCATATTAACTACAGTGCTACGACCGGCGTGTCTCCCGATTCCTGACCACCTCCATACAGGTGCCTCTCCCAATGCTCCACCATGTAGTAGAGGCTAGCTCTTGCATGAGAGCCCACTTCTCCACTTTTTCCTTGCCTCTCTTTCCTCCACCATGTAAAGCGCACTATTGTACTTACTTGCTCCTACAGGTGCTAAGCTTGCCACATAGGCATAAAGTCTGATGTGGCAAGTTAATTAAGAAGAGAGAGACTAGTTTGGTGACCCAAGGAAGAAACAGTGCTAAGCGCGTGTACCTAGGTGAAAAGACAATTTTGAGTCTATAGCTAATTAAATGAAGCAAACTTAGCAACAAAAAACTAATAAGCACACCATTTCATTGGAAGAGGTCACTCCTTGGCAAATGCAATAAATACTAGTACTCACTGTGTCCCATAATATAAGAATGTTTTTGGCACTACACTAGTGTCAAAAATGTTATTATATTATGGGACGGAGGGAGTACGAAGAAAGAGATAGAGAGAAGTAAAAAAATGCACTTATAGCCAACCTTATAGCTAACCTGTTGTAGTATGAGTGAGTAAGTGATGACTATGTATGGCATGCCAACATCAGATAGCCTAACGCACCGTGTTAAATCTCCAAGGGCGCGACCGCGCGAGCGACGCGATGGTTGTGGTAGGCGAGACCATGATACGGGCTGCTGGCAGCCCTTGGATCTGAGAACAGACAGGCGCATGCTAAGTTACTGAAAATTTGCAGAATAACCCTCCAGGATAGGATATTCACCCATAGGTCTAGAATCACGCCATGCAACCATTCGATCTCAGATCGAAGGGCTCTCAGAAGCCCGTAGCATGGGAGAATGGAAATCCACTACCCTGCCGTTCGCATGCTGGCAGTTCGCTCCTACTCGTCCTCGCACGCCCTTCAATACTACGGCTATTCGCTCCTAGTCGTCCCGTCCTTTCACATTACGGCAGTTCCACTAATCCTAACCCTCCTCCCAAATCCATGGCGTCCCAAATCTCCATGATTGGCGGTGAGTACAAGGTTAGAACCATCACCGGCGATGAGTTCAACATCATATACACCCGTTCTACCACGACGGTGAAAGGATGCCTTTCTCGCTTCAGACGCATGTTCGAAAACTCAGATGATGAGTGGGTCGCTGGGCTAGATGTTGAGTACACCACAGTCCTGGGATGAGAGAAGGATCTAAAGGACAAAGAAAGGAAGAAGCCCACCGTGATCTAGGTTTGCGTGCATGACTTATGCTTGGTCTACCACATATGACATGCCGACGTTGAATGCCTAGATTTTAAGGACTTCCTCGAGAGCAACCTAGTCAAATCCGTTACTGTAGACTTTACGAACGACAAAGAAGTCCTGGGTCGGATAGGCCTCGTTTTAGGCAACCCCTTCGACCTCCAGAGTAATGGGCTGGTGTCCTCTCGCCAGCCTTCAATGCTGACCCTGGCAGGGGCCATGGTTCATCCTTCATACCGTAAACTGGAGAAACCTCCATACATGTTTCATCATTATGCATGGCAGCAGAATGTACTAGGTATAGACCACATCCACTATGCTGCAATGGATGGCTACCTTTGTGTCAATATCTACAATGGTTGGATGAAGAGCAAGAGCCAAGTGTGCAGTTCAAGCAAAGAAGTATCGGCCAAGAGGAAGAGGGACAAGGACGAAGTCGAGGACGTGTACGAGGACTCCGAGTGAGTAAGATGTCAATATTGTTCTCATGGTGGTTCTAATGCAGTGTCTACCGGATTAGTTGCATAGTTTAATTTCAAGTGTGCTTAGTTTAATTTGAGGGGTGTGTTGTGCTGAGCCCCTAGCAGAACTATGTTATGTTTCTTCTCGTTACTTTAACTCTTCAGTATGTACATAGTGCACTTCTGCTGGACACCATTATTGTGATTAGCCTTTTAAATAGTACTATATGCATAATTTGGCGACGAGCACTCTCTATATGTACCACCTTTTTTTTAGTTTCAAGTTTTGCTCCATGGCGCAATCCATCGATACTACTACTGTACAAAAGTGGAGTATATACATTTTTTAAAAGGCTAGAGGGCGGGGTAGTCTTGCTCGGTCGGTTTCATGAGAGGCGAGGGCCTTTGTGATTTAACGGCTCATTATTGTTGTCAAATCAAATAGTACTGCACCGCGCGCTGCACGCCCTGCGCCTCCATTAAACCCCTCCATTAAACCCGCATGCAAACCGAGAATCCTACTCCGGCCACATGTCTGTTCATGAGCGGGCCGGATTTAAACGCAACACCGGCCGAGCTCCTCCCGTCCGCCCTCAGTTTAAACGAGGCCAGACGCCGGCCAAGCTCCTACCGTCCACCCTTTATTTACACGAGGCCAGAAAGACAGCGGGCAAGAATCGCACCCCTCCACCGCTCCCCCATCTCCCCCTTCACCATTTTCTCCACTCTTTCGATGGCTTCCGAGGAGCCGTTCTCTGGCATATTACCCGGCTGGGTGGCCTGCTGAGCCCTCCGGATATGGGTGAGGCCGCTCGGTGCTTCACCAACCTCGCTTGGCCCGACGGAGCCAGTTGCCGCCCCAAGCAGGTGTGTGGTTAAGCAACTCGCCGCTCTAGTTCAGCTCGATGAGGAGTGGCGAGTTGCTCCATGCCAGCACGGCGGCGAGCACGCCAATACGGGCGTCGTCACTGCCGCGTCATACTGCACCACCAGTGTTTGCGGTGGCCACGCCTCCCATGTCTGTGGGCGCGCCTCCTGTGCCTGCGGCAGCGCCATGCAGGCAGAGACAGAAGCCAGGTGCATGGAGAGCGACGAGTCGGTGGCCAGCTTCTCGGTGTTCGCCGCCATCATCGAGGAGAAGTAGAACACGGGAGGCCACCGCCACTTGGGACCCATGAAGGCCACCGCCGAGGCAGCGACTGCGCATTCAGGTTGTTCCTTTGCTGCTTTGTCTCTTCCGAGGACCTTCGTCGACCCCGCAAGTCTCTGACAGACATGAGGAAGACAAAGGGACCCGCGAGCGGCCATTTAGATTATGTACTCCCTCTGCAGCTGGCGGGAAATATTTGTTCTAAGAATGGATAAATTGTATGTATCTATAACTAAAATAAGTCAAGATACATCCATTTCTAGGACAAGTATTTCCTTTTTTTTGCGGGTTAGGACAAGTATTTCCGGACGAAGGGAGTATTAATTATACCAAGAGAGCCTGATTGGCACCGCTTAGTTCATGTAAATGTAATGAAATCCATCATGTTTATATGAAGATCCGTTTTTTAGACGAAATCCTTCATGCTTATATGAAATCAGTCCGTGTTTGCACGAATTTCATCTGGTTGGTCAGAGTTGTAAAAATGTATGCCGCTGGCGTTTGATGTCGTCCTCCGCTGAAGGAAGCGGGAGGAAATTTGCCGGCTGCCGTTGGAGATGCTCTTATGCTGGAAATAATAGGGTGACATGCAATCCATTTGAGTTAATTGCCTGTATGATTGTCCCTCTATAAAAAGTTAATTTCATGTACAATGTACACGTGACTTGCAGGGTGGCTACAGCTTCGTACAGAAAGTTAAAAAGAAACAAGTCCATCCTTAATCTTGAATTCTAAGTACTCTGTGGGTTCCACTATCAGTATAGTAGCGAAAGAAGTATATATTAAATAAGTAATATATAATATAAAAAGCTAAAGTTAAAAGACAGAATTCGAACTCATGTCATCGCGTTGCGAGCATCCGACGCTAACCAGCCCAACACATTTTTGTTGTAGACCATGCTGGAGATATATCTCCATGTCTACTCTTATACTCCATTCGTTCCTAAATATTTCTCTTTTTCAGATTTCAAATGGACAACCACATATGGATGTGTATGTAGACATATTTTAGAGTGTAGATTCACTCATTTTGCTCTGTATGTCTTTTCAGGAAGGGTTCAGATTTGTCCTTGATTTATTTATGAGGTATCTAAATGGCACAGCACCGCCAAGAAAAGAGGGTAACATCAAAATTATGGACTACTTTTTTGAGTATGTTGGTAAGGCCCGATCATAGTCACTTGTTGAAATCTCTAAAAAGGCAAATACTCCCTCCGTCCAGAAATACTTGTCATCAAAATGGATAAAAGGAAATGTATCTAGACATATTTTAGTTTCAGATACATCTCTTTTTATCCATTTTGATGACAAGTATTTTTGGACGGAGGGAGTATTTAGGAACGAATGGAGTAGAAAACAGAGTTGGTGATGATGGTGTGCGTGCCATCCTGCAATATAGGACGTCGGATTTATATCTAACGGATAGGAAAGAAACTATGACTATTTTGCAAAAATATACCCACACGCCTCTCCACGTTCGCAAATAAGGACTTCCCTCGTTCAGCCTTTTTTCTCACAAGATAAACTACTCATACAAATGCATCTTGATGTTCCGTGCAACACACGGGCAGCTAGCTAGTTTCTTTTAAAATAGTTGTTGCGATAATTGGGTTGAAGTGATATATTTTATGTCTACCCCGAATGATTTCAGATTCACTAGTAGTAACAAAGAAAAGGTTGCCTTGTTAATTAACAGAAAACAAGTTGAAAACTATCACATGAGGCCGGTAAAAACAAGGCACACTGGGTTCAGTGTCATCGTCACTACAGCTGTGCACGCGCGAGAAGTCTACATATCGAGGGGGCAACCGAGCGAGGCACCGAGACACAATGTTAGAGAGAGAAACCAATTGACAGATTATGATCAGATCAAGTTGTCACCCTTCTGCTGTCATTGTTGGGGGCGGGGGAGGGAGAGAAAGACATATCGAGAGTGTGCGCGGTAGGCACAGAGGCACAACCAGCGAGTGTGTGTGTGTGTGTTTGAAAGAGGAGTACATAGATTATTATTAAGATCAATGTGCCACCCTACTCCTTCGGTGCTGGGTAGTGTGTTTGTGTGTATGTTTGAGAGAGAAGCCAGTCGATAGATTAGTATCAAGATCGAGGTGTCACCCTACTCCTTCGGCATTGGGAAGTGTGGGTGTGTGGGTGTGTGTGTGTGGGGGGGGGGGCAGTGACACTCACATATCTCTACTCTTATAAAAAACAGAGTTGGTGATGATGGTGTTCCTGCCATCCTGCAATATAGGCCATCCAATTTATATCCGATGGATAGGAAGGAAACTATGGCAATTTTGCAAAAAGATACCCACACTCATCTCCGCATTTGCAAATAAGGCATTCCCTCGTTTATCCTTTTCTCCCACAAGATAAACTTCTCATACAAATGCATCTTGATGTTCCGTGCAACGCATGGGCATCTTGCTAGTAGGGAGAAGGAGTTTGTGTGACACATATCTAGCTATATTAATGGATAGGTAGATAGCATTTGTGCGAGGCATACTTAAAGCCTCATGAAGATAAACAAACGGTGTGTCTGCATGCAAGTGCCGGAAAAAATGAAGCGAGAAACAATGTGTGTGCACACGCGTGTGTGTGCGTGTGTGTGTGTGTGTGTGAGAGAGAGAGAGAGAGAGAGGGAGAAATCTCAAAACAAAAGGTGCTCTGTTGGAATCCCATTGTATGTATTCATATGGTTCCGGAACTCGAGTTAACCTTAGGCATATGTATGAGAGACATTATTATACTTTGAGACATTACTGGCTGTGGGCGGAAGGAATTAAATGGGTGGGCGTGTTAGACAGAGAGAGCATGTGTGTTTCTGTGTGAGAGACTTGTAGGACGGGGTAGAAAGATGAATTTAACCTTGACGGAGGGAGAGAAATACACGAAGTGCGCGTGTGTGATTCCGATGCCCACAAGGAAATGAGATATGTATGCGTGTGAGAGAGATTGCACAATTCATTCACGTATCACTATCTAGCGATCGTGGGCATGCATTGCTTGAACATAAGTCAATATCTACTTCGTATCGTGGCAAAAGGTACAATATCAATTCAACGCTATAAAGATGTGACACTCACATATCACATTTTTTTCTATTTAAATAAACCTTTTCAATTGTGCATGCCAAAGTGACAGTGATGTTTCTTCAAACAACCAATGTAGCTATCATGTACATGCACCATTGTTACTCTTGCATTAAAATTCATTAGCCTTGGATGATTTAAGTTTCTATTTTGAAGTAATATATGTAATATTCATATATGAATTCAACGGGTACACAATTTATGAAATGGAGGCTATGTAATCATATGAGGTAGCACTTTTAGGTAGCTAACTACAGTATCCATTTGTTGGTGTACTAAAGTAGGGGTACCTTAGTATCCCGAACTTGTGCACGGGCAGTCGCAGCGTCCCGCGGCAAGGCTTGCCGGGCGTCCGCCCAGATCCTTCGCTATTCCTATTACTGCCATTCAAGAACAAAGTGTTTAACTGAGAAGACAGAACCCCGGCAAGAGGAGCTTGCCGGGAAGGACAAGACCCCGGCAAGAGGAGCTTGCCGGGAAGGCCAACCAAGACATTTCAAGAGACTTGCCGCGACGCACCGCGCGTCCCGGCAAGACCCGGCGAGCGGCAAGCTTACGGGTGCGACAAGACAGCAACCGCGGCAAGGCACTTGCCGCGGCGAAGCCACCACTCTGCGCCCACGCTCCAGCGTGCCCGACGACGTGTCGCCACAGGATCGTTCCTGGTGCACGTGGCGAGTAGCTGTGCAGCCAAGCAGTGCGAGGTGGCAAGAGGAGATGACGAGAAGGCCATCGTGGCGATTGGTGATGCCCCTAACGGTCGTTTCTTGCACTGTTCGGGCGACCGGACGGGCATTAAATGCCCTTGTCCCCTGCCGTCAGAGTTAGGTAGGGGGGACTGTAGGTAGCAGTTGTACTAACCCCTCTTTTTACCTTTTTACCCCTCTCTCTACGTTGCCACCTGTCGGTGTCCCCTTTAGCCTATAAAAAGGAGGCCCATGTGCACGTAGAAGGGGTTTCACTCATTCGAAACTACAACACACCCATGCTCTCGAGCAAGAACAGAATATAAACACAAAGCAGCAGTAGGAGTTTTATCTCTCCGGAGAGCTCCGAAGCTGGGTAAAATCCCTCGCGTACTTTGCCTCGATCTGCTCTTCGTGCGCTCTCCGCTCCCTTGCCGGACCGAAAGGGGCCCTGCCCCATAGGTGTTCGTTTCCCACGGCATCTTTGGCGCGCCAGGTAGGGGGGCGTCGAGGTTGTGCGAACCTGATCCGGCGTTCGTGCGCACTACATCAACATCTTCATCGACATGCCACCGAAGAAGAAGACTTCGGAGGTGGCCGCTCCGTCCACGTCGATCCTACCATCACCGGAGCAAACGGGCGGTGGGATGGACGCCGGCGGAGGAGCGGGCACCGACGGGGGGACCCACATCATCACCAGGTCCAAGGACAAGGCCCCGCAAGCGTCGGCGTCTGTACATACACCGCACCCCTCCCAGGAGGTGCAGGATCGACAATGCCCTGGTGCTCCTAGCACCGTACTCGCATTGTAGCAAGGCCGAGTTGGTGGATCGCGGGACGCTCAAGGCCAACATACGCGTCAACACGTTGGCGCGAGCGCGGGACGGTCGCCTGGACGAGATGTTGCTCCTTCTAACACTGTTAGAAGTCTGAGCATATCTCGCTCCTCGCGTCGTTCGCCGCCACTGCCCAAGACTCCACAGGAAACACTGGCCCGAGCCCAGCTGCTTCTAGACTACCCTCCAGCGCCAGACAAGATCGATGACTGGAGAGCCACCATTCAGAGCCTCATCGGCTTCGCCAATGGCGACAAGCCCCGGCAACCGAGCACATCGAAGCCCAGGCAAGACGCCCAGGCGCAAGCCGACGCCGACAAGACCGCTGGGGGTGCCACCACCGTGCACTCCCCTCCCCGAAGGCCAAGATCGCCAACTCGCCGGGCTAACCTCGACACCGACTCCACCGCGTCGTCGGACCCGCGAGCTCGTCGCGATCAGCGCCAAGTTCTCCAAGAACGACGACAAGAAAACACTCGTACTCTCATTGAGCGTCGAAGAGAAGCGCGGCGTCAGTCAGACCAGTGCGCTGGGCCCACTGTTGATATGCATGCACTAGGGGAACCAGGCGACTTGCCGTACGCGGTAAGTTGCCCCGCGTTCACCTGTGAGCTGCGGCAGGTCTGGTGGCCCAGTACCAAGAACTTCAAGCCAGATGTACCCGAGAAGTACGATGGCAGGATACATCCATTGGAGTTCCTCAGCGTCTATACCATCGCGGTGCAGGCTGCCGGGGGGCGCGACGAGAAGATCCTCGCCAACTACTTCCTGCTGGTGCTCAAGCCCAACGTCAGATCTTGGCTCATGCACTTGCCGGACAACTCCATCTCTTAGTGGGCGGACCTGTGTCATCAGTTTGTTGGCGCCTTCACAGGCGGACACAAACCCCATGGCCAGGAGAGCGATCTTCATCTGCTCGCCCAGAAGGAAGGAGAACCCCTGCGCAAGTACATACAAAGATTCAGCCAAGTGCAGCGCAACATCCCAGACGTCCACCCTGCCGCGGTTATCAGCACGTTCCACCAGAACGTGCATAACCGCAGGATGAGGGAGGAGATGGCGATGTGCAAAATCAGAGATGTCAGTGAGCTGTATGCTCTGGCCGACAAATGTGCACGTGCTGAGGAGGGGAGGAAACTCCCCGGAGAGAACGCAGGAGCAGAAGGATCTGACAGTGAGGATGCAGCTTCCGGCAAAGAAGAACCGGCGGCGGAATAACAGAAAGAGGAAAGCCAAGGATGTGCTAGTTGTCGAGCAGCCCGGCAACGGAGGTGGCGCCGAGAAGGCCAAAGCTGGTGACTCCGGCAAGGCTGTGGTGGCCGCCGACAAACAGGACGACTCCGGCAAGCAGTACTGCAAGATCCACCGCACCAAGGGCCATGACCTCCAGGCCTGCAAGAAGGTTGAGAAGCTCGTAGAACTGCAAAAAGCCGAATACGAGCGCCGCGACAAGGAGAAGGCCCAGGAAGGTGGCGGAGGATCCGGCAAGAAGCGTCCCGGCCGGGGAGGACGCCGCGGCAAGGCCAAGCAGCGGCAAGGAGACAGGCCTCCCCGCGGCCGCGACAAGGATGAAGACGAAGATGAAGATGAAGAGATGGATGAGGATGAGGCCGACGAGCAGGAGTTTCAGAAGGCGACGGAGGTTTTGTGCGTCGACGGTGGTGCTTCTCTGCATACCTCGCACCGCCAACTCAAACAGTGGGTGCGGGAAGTAAATGCAGCAGAACTGTCCGTTGAATCACGCAAGCCCCTGAAGTGGTCCAGCACGCCCATCATCTTTGATGTTGAGGATCACCCTGATCGCATAACTGCGGTCGGGTGTTTGCCGATGTTGGTTTCACCAACTATCCGCAACCTCAATGTAACGAAGATGCTGGTTGACGGTGGGGCCGGCCTGAATCTGATCTCCTCAGCGGTACTCAAGAAGCTCCAGATCCCCGACAGCGAGCTCGAAGAGACCGGCACTTTTCAAGGAATCAACCCAGGAAGGAGCAAGCCGAAGGGGAAGATCACACTGCCAGTAACGTTTGGCAGCGAGCTGAACTTCAGGACAGAGAGAGTCACATTTGACGTTGCTGATTTCCCATTGCCCTACAATGGGATACTTGGCCGTCCAGCGCTTGCCAAGTTCATGGCAGCCTCTCATTACGCTTACAACGTGCTCAAAGATGCCCGGTCCGATAAGTGTCATTTCTGTCCACGGCGACAAGAAAGATGCACTTATCTGTACCGACAAGATCTACCGGGAAGCAGCAGCCGCAGCAGAATGCAAACCACTTGCCGCTGAAGCTCCCGGGGGGAAGAAGAAGACCAAGTCCGGCAAGAGTAGCTCTGATGCCCACTCCGGCAAGCGCACCTCTTCGGAGTGCTGCGCTACCGTCAACGACGCACCATCGAGCTCCACCGGCAAGTGCAAGAAGGCAAAGACAGCTTCACCAGAGACCAAGAAAGTGGCCGCCAAGGAGGACGGCACTGGTGGTACCTTCACCATCAGTGCCACGCTTGACCCTAAATAGGAAAGCGCGCTCGTTGCTTTCCTGCGGGCGAATGTCAATGTGTTTGCATGGCAACCATCTGACATCCCCGATGTTCCCAGGAAAGTAATTGAGCACCACCTTGCCATCTGCCCTCACGCGCGGCCCGTTAAGCAGAGAGTTAGGAAGCAAGCAGTGGAGCGACAAGAATTCATTGCTGAAGAGATCAAGAAATTGGAAGCAGCAGGCCTGGTCCGAGGAGTACTCCATCCAACGTGGTAAGCCAATCCAGTAGTCATGCGCAAAGCGAACGGGAAGTGGAGGCTTTGTATTGACTTCACTGATGTTAATAAAGCTTGTCCCAAGGATCCATTTCCCTTGCCGCGCATTGACCAGATTGTCGACTCCACGGCAGGATGTGATTTGCTTTCATTTCTTGATGCATACTCAGGATATCATCAGATCTTCATGGCAGAAGAGGATGAAGAGAAAACCGCATTCATTACTCCATGTGACACGTACTGCTTTGTACGGATGCCTTTCGGACTAAAGAATGCTGGTTCAACATTTGCAAGAGTAGTCAGTCATGCTTTTGAGCCATAGCTGCACAGAAATGTAGAAGCTTACATGGATGATATAGTGGTCAAGAGCAAGGACAAAGAAACTCTGATCCAAGATTTGGACGAGACTTTTTGAAATCTGCGTAAGATCAATCTTAGGTTGAACCCCGAGAAGTGCGTGTTTGGAGTTCCTTCCGGCAAGCTTCTCGGGTTCTTTGTGTCCCAGAGGGGGATTGAAGCCAATCCCGACAAGATTGAGGCCATTGAGCAGATCGAAGCACCGAAGCGCGTCAAGGATGTGCGAAGGCTTGCCGGCTGTGTTGCTGCTCTCAGTAGGTTCATCTCTAAGTCTGCTGAGCGCGCCCTGCCATTTTTCAAAATTTTGAAAAAGGCAGGTCCAATGAAATGGACTCCGGAAGCGGAGGCTCACTACTAGGGAAAAGCCTATACACAGAATCTTAGCAGCAGCGCGGTTCAAAATAGAGCGCTGCTGCTAAGTAGTTGTAGCGCGGGTTACGTAAACTCGCTGCTGATAAATATTTAGCAGTAGCACGCTCGACCAGAAACGCGCTGCTACAAATATCGACCGGCGGTGTTCCCCCAACTCTAAGTAGCAGTAGCGCGGTTGCAATAACAGCGCTACTGCTAAGTACGTAGTAGTAGCGCGGTTTCCTCGAGATCGCTGCTGGTAAGTTTCAAATTGCCACAATTTTTTGTCCCGGTTAGCAGTAGCAGCTTACCGCAAAGTGCGCTGCTGCTAAGAACTTAGCAGCAGCGATTTTTCTCTCCCGCGCTACTGCTAACCCCACCAACCCCCAACCCGTCCCTCCCCTCCCCCTTCCTTTTTCCCTTCCCCCTACCTCCCCCTCTCCTCTCTTCCCTCCACCACATGCTCCTACTCTCACTCTTCTTCTTCTCAATACTTCTCCCCCATTACTCCCTCTCTTCTCTATCCACCTTCTCTCTCTTCATTACTCCTACATAACTACACCACCTCCATTAATGCATCTCCTTTCTCTTTTTCCTTCCCCCTCCACTAGTTGAAGTTGTCTCCTTCCAAATTAGGTAGCTAGGTAGATGTAGGATTTAGTTAAGTGACCTATTTGCCCCCTAACTAGATCTATCTTTGTCAAGAAGAGCTTTGTGCACTTTTGATCTCCCTACAACATCATCTCCGGCCATCGAGATAGAGGTGATGAAAATTTCATGCTTTTGCAAAATGGAAATGTGTTTATGTGTGTGTGATATGTTTGTGGAAATTGTGTGTGTGGCATGAGTTGACGCCGCCAAATTGTGCTTTTGAGTTGCCTATGTTTTGCCGAAATGTCGATTTATTCCCGTTTCAGCGAATTCCGGGCAAACTCTAGATCCATATATGTCCTATTTTTAGGGAAGGTCATGCCAAATTTTTTTATGACTTTGATGCATGCATGCATTTTTACAATCAATTTTTTTATTATTACCGTGCAGAGTTGACGATGGTCAGTGGAACGATGGTGGACAGGTGGTTGCGGTCGGCAGTGCAAGACATGAAAGAAAATAACCGGATAGAGGTTTTATGTCCGTGTCGAAAATGCAAAGGAATAGTTTGGTTCGACCCCCATGACGATGGTCGTGTCGAAGCGCACCTGCTCATGACTGGTTTCATGGATGGCTATACTTGGTGGATAATTGAAGATGAGGATGACGATGTTGAGGATGCTGACGGGGCAGGCAATGATGACACGGGGCAAGACGAAGAGATGATCGATAATGGCGGCGGGGAAGAGGCCGGACATGGCGGCGGAGAAGGGGCCGGACATGGCGGAGGAGAAGGGGCCGGACATGGCGGCGGGGAGAACGACATGGACTCCACGCAGCAGAGTTCGTCGGTACTAAGTTCAATTGTGCGGGACCCTCATGTTCAAGCATTGCTTCGCAAGGAGACGAGTACTGAGAGAGCTGCTTCTAGAGAGGAGGCTAAGCTGGAGCAACTGGTGGTAGACTCGAACACTCCATTGTATGATGGTTGCAATCCTGAGGTGACCCGGTTGAGTTTCACGCTCCAACTCCTGAAGACGAAGGCTAAAAACAAATGGACCGACACTAGCCTCGATGAGCATCTCAAGTACCTAAAGGATGTTCTTCCCGCGGGTAATCTATGTCCTACTAGTGTTGATGAGGCCAAGAAGATCGTGTGCCCTCTTGATCTGCCACACGTTAGATACCATGCATGCATCAACGATTGCATAATTTGTCGGAAGGAGCACGTGGAAAAAACAAGCTGTCCGGTGTGCAATGCTTCTCGATACAAGAAGGCCTGGAAGAAATGTCCCCAGAAAGTTGTATGGTACTTACCGATCACTCCCCGTCTCCAGAGGTATTTTGTAGATCCCAAGGAAGCAAAGCTAATGCGCTGGCACGCGGAGAGGAAGAAGCCCGACGATGGAGATGATCTGAAGCTGAGACACGTGAAGGATGGAAGCCAGTGGAGAGCGTTGAACAGCTTCTATCGGTAATTTGAATGTGATGCAAGGAACATCGTGCTCGGCGCGTGTATCGATGGCATGAATCCGTTTGGCAACCAGAACACCAACCGTAGTACATGGCCCGTGTTTGTATGGATGTACAACCTCCCCCCTGGTTGTGCATGAAATCGAAGTACATTCACATGAGCATGCTTATTCAAGGGCCGAAACAACCAGGAAATAATATTAATTTGTATCTGGGGCTACTTCAAGAGGAGTTAGACATGTTATGGAAAACACCGGCCAAGACATGGGACGCCAGCAAAGGTGAGTATTTCAACATGAGAGCCGCGCTGATCACGACAGTGCAGGACTATCTCGGCTACGGATATGGGGCAGGCCAGGTGTGCCATGGATATTGCGGATGCACGCGGTGCATGGATGATACAACGTCTCAGCAGCTAACGTCAAGGAAAGATGGCGGGTCTGGGAAAATCGTGTACATGGGGCATGGGTCCAATGATGTGTAATATATATGTTCCTATTTTGCATACATATTTAACCGTCAAATGATGCAATATATATCGCCCTCCCTTCGTTCACTGCCCTCGGGAAATAAAAGTGGGATAAAATAAAGGAAAAGAAAAAGGAAAACTGGCAGTAGCGACGGCAGTAGCAGCGCGTTTCCACAAAACCGCTGCTGCTAGATCTTAGTAGTAGCGTGTTTCTCATAAACCGCTGCCGCTACGCACCATAGTAGTAGCGAGTTTCTCATAAAGCGCTGCAGCTAGAGATCATAGTAGTAGCGCGTTCCTCTGAAACCGCTGCAGCTACAGAATGTAGTTGCAGCGCATTTTTACATAACGCACTACTGCTACGTCCACTTAACCCAAAATTCGCACTCGCCCAGCTTCATCCCGCCATTTGCCCCCAAATCCCCACTCTCTCTCCGGCCCCCGTCGCTCCGCCGCGCCCGACCCGGCCCCGGCGCTCGCCCCCGACTCCGCGGGCGCCGGCGCTAGCCCCGGCGCTCGCCCCCGTCCCGGCCCTCGACCCCGACTCCGGCGCGCTCGCCCCCGACCACGCCGCTCGCCCCCGACTCCGGCGCCGGCGCTCGCCCCCGACCCCGGCGCGCTCGCCCCCGACCCGTCGGCCCTCGCCTCCCTCCTCTCCCCTGCCGGCCGTCGTCGGGCCTGCGTCCTCACCCCTGCACTCTCTGTAACCCCCCCCCCTCTCTGCTAGGGTTCTTCCTGTTAATTAATTAGGTTATCTATTTAGTTATGAATTTAGCTAGGTTTCAAAATTAGCTGAATTTATATGGAAATTTGAACTGGACATGTGATATGTGCATATGTCATGTTTTGGACGTGTCATGTTTGGAAAATGATCCGAGTGGCCTATGTTACGCCGGAATGTTGATTCATTTCCATTTCAGTGAATTTCAGGCGCTCGATATGTCCATTTTTTAGCAAAGGTCATGCCGAAATTTCCCGTGAATAAAGGCATGATTTGTGCTAAATAGTTGGCATATCGAGTGCTGGCACATAGATTTCTTTTTATGTCATTTCTCATTTATTCATACTTTTAGAAATAAATGAGGCCACTTAATCATAGGAAACATGTCGAACAACGAAGAAACTGGGCCTTCTGACCAAGATGCAGACGAGATGGATTATGAGGGTCAACAAGAGTACCTCGACTATTTGACTGCTAAGCAAGGTTTGCAGGTCGGCCTCGATGATGGTACTGACGCCGACATCGACACCGACGGCGCCGGCACCGATGGCGGCGCCGAGACCGGTGGGGAAGGTACTGGCGGGGAAGGTACCGGCGGGGAAGGTACCGGCCCCGATGCCGATACCGAAAAGAGGAAGCATAAGAAGCAGAGGATACGAAAACCTAACAAAGTAGGGATTGGACGACTTGTGATCACAAAGATGGCACCTGGCAAGTTTGAGCCGTTAGAGCCGGAAGAACCTCGCAAGTGCTATGGGAACCAAGTAGGATGCATCCTACGGGAATGCGCGAGCATCAACGACGATGACTTAAGGAGTAAAGAACATTTGACGCAGTTGCTCCTAACGAAGTTGCACAAGAGATTCAAGTTCCCCGACCGGGATGATAACATAGAACAACCGTGGGATGATCCGAAGATGAAAAAGATTAACAATCACGCCATGGGCATGTTCAGCAATGATTTGGCCTCCTGGAAAGGGAGGGTGAAACGAGCTATTGAGGCTGATGAACCCCTGTCCAAGATTCTGGAGGAAAATCCGACACTTACGGAAGAGGAGTTCGAAAAGTTCAAGGACACTTGCGCTACCGAGGCAGCCAAGGCTAAGGCTGCAAAATTCAAAAGCCTTCAGCAAAGGAACACGGGGAAGCATCGCCTCGGAAGCCGTGGCTACCTCGGTAAAAGGCCCATATGGGATAAGGAGGACGCGGAACGTGAAGCCGCGGGTCTCCCAGACCCCTTCGCGAAGTTCACCAACCCCTTGGAGCATGACTTCATCAGGGCCCGCTACAAGTGGGACAAGGAGAAAAAGGTTTTTTACACGAACAAGATCACGAGGAAATTGATTAGACTACTGGAGAAGCAACACCGTCTTGCAGCCGAAAGCCCTACTTCTCCGATGAGGCCCAAGTGGGACACCCCTCTCAACCGGGCCTTGAACGAACTTAAGGGACTCCCGTTGGACCAGCGGCCGCAATATGGTCGTGTGCACGGCGCTGGAGACGGCGCCACGTGGAAGGTGTTTTACAACGACGGCCCGGAGGCCAAGAAGCAGAAAAGGAAGTTTAGTCAGGCGGACATCGACGCAAAGGTGAAGCTTGCGGTCGAGAAAAAAGCAGCTGAGGACGCGAAAAAAGCAGCCGAGGACAAATATGAGTTGCTACAGCAGGCAGTCAATGCAGCTGTAACTGCCTGCAGAAATGATTTTGCTACTAACTTGGTTCCAGTTATCATCAACTGGGCGAAGGAAAATCCAGACAAGACGGTACATGATTTCCCGATGCCCAGTTTCGTCGCGAGCAACTCCATGAACAACAACACCATCGCACCATCACTTGCTCAAGCAACCAGGCCTCCTCTCGCAGCCGCTCCCGCTCATAGCAGCCCGTCCTCAGTCTCAGGCGCGCTAGGTGGGCCTTCGTCTTTGGCTGAGCTCGACGCCGTCACGGTAATTACATGTCGCACCAACATATATATATATATAGATAATATTCCATTTTTATTGCCTTTCGGTTGTTTTACACCACAGACATATGTGTTTGCAGGCGAAAGAAACCCCATGCACCATACTCTACTTGATCAAAGGCCAGAAGGTGGACGTGGGAAAGGGGATGATAATGGACCCCTCGCAACGCACATTCCACAACCAGCCGATCCCCGTTGGGCACTTCAGGGTTAGCTTGACCAGTGTGAAATCGGGGCACGAGGATTTGCCTCCTCCAGTACAGCATGTGGGAGCGGACGACGAGACCCCGCCGCGGATTGGACGCTGCAAGGGTTGGGTGCTGCTATGGCCGAAGAATCTTATTCGTCTGGAGCCGGCCGAGAGCACAGCAATAACTACCACACATCAACAAGCATGTGCGGAGACCACCACCCCACCTACGCAATTACCAGCTCCTGTAGTAGTGCCGGGTGAGAGCGGCGGATGACATGATGAAGGGGGTGCAATAGTACTGGCTGATGTAATTTCTCCTGTAGAACAGAGAATGGATGATGAGACGGAGGTCGACCCTATGGATTACCTCAATACAAACGCGTATGACTGTGACATAGATATGATGAGTCAACCATATGACGAATCGGGCTATCAGCTTGCTAATGAGGATATGGATGATATGCCCGGGCAGGGCCGTACCATGGAATGCAAAAAGTCTCTCTTCATGAAATCCTCACAGGACACGCCTGAAGATGCCGCCTCAACACAGGCTCAACTAGCCGGGCGCGAGGGTCGTACAGTACTTATCCTGGGAACACTTGGGCAGGGGTTAAGGAAGGGTCTGGAAGGTGTGCCCAAGAAAAAGGAGAGGAAGAGATTGGGGAAGGTAACTGCCTCCAAACAAGCCGGAGCACACAGCAGCCAGACGATGCATTCTGAAGAGCGTGTACCCGTGAAAGGTGCGGTCATGTTCCATCTCACGGGCGAGCCGATGCTACCGCCGAAACCACTGGAGGCACTATCAGGGGATCTCAGGAGACTGCACGACCATGTGCTGTCGACTGAGAAAAGCCTACTAGCCTCAAAGGATCCAGGATATCCGACATACGCGGCTCGTGTGCCTGAGGGGAAGTGCTACGTCGACACACGGCCCGCGGAGGTGTTCTTCCTGCGGTTTGACCATATCTTTGAGATGTTTCTAACAAGGCGGCTTGATTTTACTATCGTCCGCCCTTTTGCGCTACATATGAGCTCCGTCGTGAAGAGTGAAGAAGTCTCGCAAATCTGTGTGGCGGATCCGTACTACATGCACGAGTCTTTCTTGAGTCTCGGCGACTTTGAGCGTGAAACTGCTAGGGAGTACCTCCAAAACTTCATGGTACAGAATAAGGACCGGGAAATTTTCCTCGTGCCTTATCATCCAAAGTAAGTCAGTTCCGGACAACCCTTTCGTACATTTCAATCATTCCTTCTCTCTCATATGGGGAATAATTTGAGGTGTCTTTTCCCCGCAGCAACGGGCGCGCCGTCCTTATCGTTCTTTACCCGCAAGTCTCCCATGCTGTGTATTTTGACCCTTCGAGAGACTACGAGAAAAAGGACTACACCCACATAATGAATATTCTAGATGATGCTCTCCAAGGCTTCAGCTTTAGAGGTGGCCACGTGCATATCAGGAAACAAAGGAACAAGAAGATGGGTTTCGCGCATAAAACTAACTTCTCCTGCATCCATGTCCCAAAACCAAGCAAGAAGGATGGATTCTACATCGTCCATCTCATGATTCAGTTCAACACGGATCACCAAAAGCTTCGCATTAACAGCAGAAATGATGATCATATCCACAAGTGGCTAGAATCTCATGGAGAAGCGAATTATAAACTTAGAGATGACTTCTTTCGCATCCAAAGCGACATTGCGATGATCATCATGAAAGAAGTCGTCGATGAGAAGGGGATGTTCCCCCACGGCCCTATATCGCGAGCTGACGTCCGAACTCGCATAGGCATGCAACGTCTAGACCTCACGCCGTTCAAGCAGCTAGGGTTCGTCCTCGATGATATGGAAGGATGGAACTTCTAGTGATTTATGATGCCGATGATGATGATATGTGTCGGTTGAACTTGTATACTTTTTGTAGCGATGAAACTTTGTGATGTCCACGGTCCCTGCCGAACTTGCGTAACGCTACTTTGTTAGTTTGCGTACGATGACCTGCGTACCTCTAGTTAATTAATTTGTGTACTGTATATGTTGCATCTAGTTGCTAACCTTTCTTTTTTGGTGTTGCTCTAGTATATTTTGTTGCATATATATGATTGTACATCCTCTTCATGAACATGCATCTCTAACAGGTACCTAGTTTCTTGATGGCGAGATGGAAATGCTATGTCGTGTACAAAGGGAAGGTTTCGGGGGTGTACAACGAGTGGCATGAGTGTCAGGCGCAAGTGAATGGGTTCATGGGCGCCAGCCATAAAGGCTTCAAAAGCAGACAAGAAGGAGAAGCTAGTTACTTGAGGTTCACGCTAGCGCGAGAGAGGACTCGTAACCGCCACCTCATGTACTGCATGGTTCCGCTCTCACTCATAGTGATAGAACTTCTTGCGTATACCTTTGTTTAGATGGATGACGTTGTTGTAGTTGCAAGTATTCGAGACTTGCATGTATTGCTATTTTCAAGATGATAACAAGATATCACTTTGTGTTGGATGATGATTATGAAGAGACTATTTGTATGTACATGCTATGATTACATTTGTGGTCTCGCAGGCATTTGTATGTGTATCATGATGACATTTCTATGTGCTAAAGATTCTTCTACAAAGCCGGTTCAAATACAAAACAAATATGCCAAAAAAAACTACTTAAATTAGCAGTAGCGAGTGTACAAAAGTTAGCAGCAGCACCTCAATAGCAGTAGCGCGTCCTACCAAAGAGCGCTAGCGCTACTAGCGGTAGCGAGCTTCCCATAACAGCGCTGCTGCTACACTTGTGTAGTAGTAGCGCGGGTGGGCACGCGCTACTGCTATGAGTTAGCTGTAGCGCCGTATTAGTAGCGCGGGTACCCGCGCTACTGATACATCTAAAACCCACGCTGCTGCCAGCCTTTTCCCTAGTAGTGGCTGCGCTGCAGGACTTGAAGAGATACCTGTCCTCCACTCCAATACTTGTCGCACCTAGGCCACAAGAAAAGTTGCTGCTGTATCTGGCGCAACCAATCAAGTGGTTAGTGCTATGTTAGTAGCGGAGAGGGAGACGGATGATGAGCCAGAGGCCGCGGCAAGCGAATCCAGCGACAAGCAGGGGGCTTCTCCGGCAAGCTCTGGTCCCGACAAGGACGAATCTGTGCAGCCGCGGGAAGAAAAACAAAAGAAGATGGTGCAGCGCCCAGTGTATTTTGTCAGTTCCCTTCTGCAAGGGGCTAGATCAAGGTACTCTGGAGTGCAGAAGTTGCTTTTCGGCCTTCTCATGGCCTCGAGGAAGCTGCGCCATTACTTTCAAGCACATGAGATCACAGTTGTCACTCGCTTTCCGTTGAAGAGGATACTGCAAAATCCGGAAGCAACAGGCAGGATTGTCGAGTGGGCATTGGAATTGTCAAGCTTTGGCCTCAAGTTTGAGAGTACCTCAACTATCCAGAGCCGAGCATTGGCAGAATTCATAGCAGAATGGACGCCAACACCTGATGAAGAAACTCCGGAGACGAGCATCCCCGTCAAGGAAGCAAGCAAAGAATGGATCATGTACTTTGATGGTGCCTTCTCGCTGCAAGGCGCCGGTGCGGGCGTACTACTTGTCGCACCCACCGGAGAGCACCTCAAGTACGTGATCCAGATGCACTTTCCCAAGGAGCAAGCAACGAACAATACTGCAGAGTATGAAGGCTTGCTTGCCGGACTCAGAATCGCCGCGGACCTTGGGATCAAGAAGCTTATTGTCAGGGGTGACTCGCAGCTTGTCGTCCGTCAAGTAAGAAAAGATTATCAGAGTCCGTTGATGGAAGCCTACATTGATGAAGTGAGGAAGTTAGAAGAGCATTTTGATGGCCTGCAGATGGAACACATTCCAAGAGCTCAGAACGACATTGCAGACGGCCTGTCAAAGTGCGCCGCACTCAAGTTACCCGTGGAACCTGGAATTTTTGTGCTCAAGCTGACTCAACCATCTGTAACACCATCAACTGGACAGAGCAAGAAGAGGAAGTTGGTTACTGGCGACTACTTTCTGGCAGAGCTCCCCGAAGCCGCCGCCAAGAAGGTCCCCAAGATCAACACAAAGAGTGCTGAGGGTCAGTCTGCTCTGACAAGCCCCAGGGTTTGTTTCATTGAAGCAGACGCTCCCGACAAGCTGTGTCCCGACACGCTTGTCGGGGAGCATCACGCTCCGGCTGAATCATATATTCTTGCCGTGGAAGCAGGTGTTCCCACAGCAGCATTTGCGCCATTAGTCCTTGTCGTTGAGCCACAAGCTCCGGCATGGGCACAACAGATCGTCCATTTCCTTCAAACAGGAGAACTTCCCGAAGAGCAAGCAGAAGCAGAAAGAGTAGCCCGGCAATCAAGTATGTACCAGTTTGTCGATGACATACTGTACAGAAGAAGATTCAACGGAGTGAAATTGAAGTGCATTTCCCGGGAAGATGGACAGGAGCTGTTGGCGGAGATACATGGAGGCACATGTGGTCACCACATTGGCGCAAGAGCACTTGCCGGCAAAGCCTTCCGGCAAGGTTTCTTCTAGCCGACAGCCCTCCAGGATGCAACTGCACAAGTAACCAAGTGTGAAGCGTGCCAGTTCCACTCCAAGCAGATACATCAACCAGCTCAAGCTCTCCAAACAATCCCTTTATCCTGGCCATTTTCGGTCTGGGGGCTTGACATCCTCGGCCCCTTTCCCCGAGCTGTCAGGGGCTTTGAGTACTTGTACGTTGCAATCGACAAGTTCACAAAGTGGCCTGAAGTGGAAGCAGTGAGGAAGGTGACAGCACAGTCAGCAGTCAAGTTCTTCAGGTCAATTGTTTGCCGTTTCGGAATCCCTAACAGGATCATCACCGACAATGGCACACAATTCACGAGCCGCACCTTCATGCAGTACGTCCAAGATCTTGGCGCCAAGATCTGCTTCGCTTCTGTTGCTCACCCGAGAAGCAACGGTCAAGCGGAGAGGGCAAACGCTGAAGTGCTGCGCGGGCTCAAGACCAGAACTTTCGACAGGCTGCGCAAGTGCAGAAGAAATTGGATCAAGGAGCTGCCGGTGGTTCTTTGGTCGATCAGGACGACGCCAAATCGAGCCACTGGCCAGACACCTTTTGCTCTAGTCTATGGAGCAGAAGCAGTTCTCCCCAAGGAACTCGTATACGGATCGCCTCGAGTGTTCGCTTATGATGAGCTTGAGCAAGAGCAGCTGCGGCAAGATGACGCGCTTCTCCTCGAGGAAGATCGTCTTCAGGCTGCTATATGAGCTGCTCGCTACCAGCAAGCTTTGCGTCGCTACCATAGCCGCAAAATTAATGCCAGAAGCTTCGAGGAAGGCGACCTTGTTCTTCGGCGCGTTCAATCCGCCAGGAATTCCAACAAGTTGACGCCAAAGTGGGAAGGCCCTTATCGGGTGAAACGAGTCACTAGGCCTGGCGCTGTCCGCCTTGAGACCGAAGATGGCTTTCCGGTGAGCAACTCCTGGAACATAGAGCATCTTCGTAAGTTTTACCCATAAGGCGAGGTTGCCGGAACCTGTTCCGGCAACCACATTTTCTACAAGCTTTGCCGATGTTGCATGTAACCCTTTGTACAAAGCCGGGCGCTGATCCCGTGCATAAATAAAGTTTATGTGCTCCGCACATCTTGTCAAATTTCATGCATTCTTTCTTTTTTGCATATCTAACACTTTGTGCAGCACTTTCCCCCGGTAAGCAATAACAAGCCTTAAGGCCCCATATCATTATTTTCTCTTCTTTCTTTTCTCTCAAAAGGAAGGTTCCTTCGCCCACAAGTTCACGGGGGGGGGGGGGGGAGGAGAGGATAAAGGTATGGACCGGGCGTCGTTCAAAGAAGTATAGCCTTGCCGGGACACAGACGACAGAAAAGCTAAGTTGCCAAAGTTTGAGCATGATCAGTTTTAAAAAATTTAAGTTATCTTCCTTGAACGACCGTGTTTTGTATGGAAAACCTGTGCGCGGAGGAACCTCCTCGTAGCTAGTTGCGCCCTCACTTTGTTTCGAGTCCGCTCAACAACTTAAGTGTGCTGCAACTAGTTGCGGCGCGGTTTCTTGCCGGAGCCGGCACCACCAGCAGGCTGCTAATGTTCCACACTCAGCACTTGCGGCAAGCGTGCCCACGCCGGCAAGTTCCCTAAAATCGTAGGGTGGAAACATACAAGGAAAGGAATCAAGTAAAGGAGATAGCATAACAAGCATTGCCCAGAATAAAGTTATATTACAAAAGTAACTTGTTGCAGCACTGACTAAATTGTTCTCATAACTTAAATAACAGCAACCAGGAAGGGAGAAGAAGGGTGGTCTAGTCCACGCGCTCGCCGTCAATCCTCCTGACTTCATTCACCTTGTCCACAATGGGTGTGACAATGGCTTTGAGCTCTTCGAGATCAGCGCCCGCCGGCAGCTTCTTGAGGACGCGGGTGAGGTCAAGGCCTGGATTGCCGAAGAGTATCTTCACCAACACCTTCTCCAAGACCTTGGCGCAGATTGCGCGCGACTCATCCGCCAGCTTCTTTGGGATCCTTTCCCGGAGTTGCTGGAGGGCCGTCACCACGCCCTTGAAGAAAAGAGTAAGCTTGGCGTTGGGCTGGAGGTTCTCGTCGGAGGAGTATCCGAAGCCCGCCAAGTCCAGTTCCGCCAGCTCTTCATCGATGGCTGCAGCGATGTTGATGAGGCCCTCCGTCCAAAGATCCACCGTAGCCTTGAATGTGTTTTGGGTCTCGGCGGCCCTCGTCAACAGCTCCTCGTTGCCCTTGATCTCTATCTTCAAGTCATCCTCTCGCCTCTTCGCGCCGTTCAGTGTCTCCGTCAGTGTGGCCAGCTTCAGCTCCAGATCAGCGCTTGAGTCCTTGGCGGCGTTCAGTTCCTTGACCTTGTCGGCAAGTTGAACTTGCAGATCGCCATGGGCAAGGGCATCCTTCTCACGTTCGCGCTGGAGTGCGGCAAGCTCCTCATTCTTCCCTTTCATATCAGCCTCCAGCTGCGTCACCTTTGCTTCCAACTCCCTCTTAGCGGCCTCGGCAGCTGCGGCAGCATCCTTCGCTTCCTCGAGCGCCCCGCCAATTGATTGTTCCCAGGCAGCGAGATCCTCCTCGTGGATGTCCAAGTTAACCTTTTTCCGCGTCAGCTCACCTTCCCGCCTGGACAGCTCCTCGGCAGCGAGCCTCTGCTGCTCTTCGGCTTCATCCTTTTCAAGGATGAACGCCTTCTTCGCCTCGACAAGCTGCGCCCTCTCCTCAGCAATGGACCGGAGGGCCTCTTGGTTGCGGCTCTGGAGCTCCTCTGCATGCTTCTCTATATCAACTCCTGCCCGCGCGACAAGCGCTTCCCGGGACTCCAACTTCGCTTGTCGGGCGCGGTAAAGTGACACCAGCTTCCGGAGCAGTTGCTCCTCCTCGAACTCGCCGCTGCTGCTGCTTCGTCAACCACTGACAGCCCGGCGGAGGCGAGCACCTCTCCGTCAAAAGACTCTCCCTCGATCGGCGCCCTGGAGCTCGACGCCCAGGGAAGATGGATGAAAACACCCTCGCCGACCTTCAAGTAGGCGCCGGGCTGGGGCTCCTCGGAGCTCGGTGCTGCATCAGCGGCGGAGGGGTCGGCGGTCGGTGTAGTGCCTTGCGCTCCTGCGCCCTCCGGGTCGCCAGTACGATCGCCGGGCCCCTCGCCAGCTCCAGCACCAGCAGCCTTGGCGGCCTCTTCGCTGGCGGGGTCGTCAACACCGGCCTCGTCCTCGTCAGCGGCGGCGTCTTTAGTGTTGCTGCGTGCGTCTTCCTCGCCGGTGGCCTCAGTCTCCATCGGGTCGGTGAGAGGGGGATCTGAGGACAGGAAGAGGAAGGAAAAAGTCAAGCAAAAGATCCAAAAAGAAGATCAGAAGAAGAACCCAAGGGAAGATTTCTGACAAGAAGGGTTACCTGTGCTGGGCTCTGTGACCATGGGCTCCTCCACCGAAGGCTCACTAGTTCCGTCCTTTGCCGGGGACCTCTCCCTTGCCGGGGAGCGCTCCTTTGTCGGGGAATCGCCCCTTGGTGGCGTAGTCGAAGTAGACAGCACCTCCGGGGCGGCTTCTCCTTGCTCCTGATGGGCCTGTTCTGCTCCTACACAAATAAATCAACAATCAAGATGTCAGCAAAAGAAAAAGCGCCCATGCGTGCCCCACAACAGGAAGTGAACCAAACACTGACGCTGGGGGCTGTGCTGGGGGCTGCTTCGAGGAGATGGTATCGGGTCCGTCAAGGTAGTCTCGGACGTGTCCTCTGCCATCACAGCAGGATCGTCCTCGATGACAACCACGGGGACCTTAGCCCTCTTCGCCGCTCTCTCGGCCAGTGTCCTGAAATGGAACGAGGTTCAGAGGGAAGCGGATCAGATGCAAGATAAGAAACAATGAAGATCGAAGAAATACAAGTACAACAAGAAGAAAGTATTACTCCTCCTCTCCTTCTTCCTCCTCATCGGAGCTCAGCGAGGAGAGGTCGAAATCCGGCACCCTCTCAGCGTGACGAGGCGGAGGAGTAGGCTCCCTTGGACACTTGGCGGGAGCTGCGGCAGGATCAGGAGTAGCGGCCCGTGAAGATCCCGCTCCGGTTGCCGACGCAGCATAAGGCGCTCCCGCGGCGACGGTGCTTGTCGCGGAAGAGCGCGTCCCGCGGCGCTGCGGCTGTTGGCCTGCCCGCCGCCCTGCTGCGTCTCCAGTCTTACGGAGGCACCTTCTTGGTTGAGCTGGGGGCTGCGCCGAGGGCTCCGTCTGCAGCAAGCTGCTTGAAGACGGTTGGCCGCTTGCGCCCCCGGCAGGCTCGCTTGCCTCGGCTTCGGGCTCCTCCTCGCCAGCGACCTCCCCGCCAAGGTCCTCTCGGTCGGCAAGGCTTGCTGCCTCGGCCGCCTCTGCCTCCTCCAACGTGAACCCAAACTCGCCCGCGGCGGCGGCTGCCGCCGCCTCCTCGGCCCTGGTGGCGATGTACAGCATTTCATCGTCGGTGGTGTCGCGGGTGAGGAGCCTCTGCTCGTCGGCATGGACTGCCACCTCCGCCAAGCTGTCGAAGAATTGCTGTACGACATCGTCGGTGGGCTCCATCCAAGTTGGGACAATCCCGTGCGACTCGCACTCTGGCATCATTGCACGGATGCGATCACGCTGGGAATTGTTGCACAGTGGAATGACGCCCTGCGGCAGCCTGAACCACTCCGGATGGTTGGCGTCATGCTTGAATAGCTCCTTGAGCATCCCGTCAAGCTCGAGAACTGTGAAGTTGAAGTTGAGGCCTGGACGCAGCCTCATGATATCCGCCGGGCCGCCAAACAGCCAGGCGGGCCTCCTCCTCTCCTGTAGAGGGGCGATGCGACGGCGAAGGAAATCCGTGCCAACGGCCCCTACTGTGAGCCCGGCAAGCCTGAGCCGTAGGATTCGGGTGGTGGCGATCTTCAGCTTGGCATCGTCCGGCGACAGAGCGCTCCAGTCGCCGCCGCGCACTACTCGAGTCTGGCGCAAACTGGTGAAGGGCTACAGATCTGCGTCAACGATCCAACACCATTCAGCCCTCCACTCGTTCCATTTGCAGCGGAGCTCCCCCTGCAGATACACCTCCTTCTTGCCGAGCCTTGAGGTCCAGGAGACCCCGCCAGACAAGGGTTCTCCTTTCTCGACCCGGGGAGTGAAATAATGGCGGAAGAGAGCAACGTTGGGATGAATTCCGACGAAATTCTCACAAAGATGCGCGAAAACCGCCATTGTCAGAATGGCGTTGGGGGTGAAGTCAAGGAGATGGAGCCCGTATGTGTTTATGATATCGTAGAAGAAATTGGAAAAGGGCGGGCAGAGCCCGCAATAGAAGAACAGAGGGAAGAAATAGTATCCTCTGGGACACTTTTTCGAAGTAGAAGCTTCGGCGGAGAGTACCTGCGTGCGCGAATGCGCCCGCGTCTTCGTCGACCAGAAGAGGTAGAACTCCTCCCGCAGTGCCTTCGGGGTGAGCTCGGGGGGAAAAGCGCTCGCTCCTTGCGCAGTGCCTCCAGCCGCAGCGCCTCGGCCAACTTCGTGCTCTTCCCGGTCTTCGGAGCCATGGCGTAAGCGGTGGAGAAGGTTGGCGGCGACGGCGGCGACGGCGGCGACGGGCGGCGGAGCGCTGCTCTTTTTCGGCTTGGGAAGCGGAGGGGAGCAGCAGGAGCTTTCTGAGGAAGAAACCGCAAGTGGCGAAGGTGGGGGAACGGCCCCTGTTTCCTCTGCTTATAAAGGGGAGAGGCGAACGTTACGCCTTTCCTGATTAAAGAATTGCCCACGATCTCTCCCACGACGCCGCGTTTGACGCGTGCCGTCACGGGAGAGCGCGGTGGATACGGAGTCATATTTGGTATGGACCCAGGCCGCGTGTGCCCATGCCCTATTTTGGGCCTGGCCCAACAGCGCTCGGCACCATGTATGGCTCAGGCCCGGGGGCTCCTGTCGGTGTACTAAAGTAGGGGTACCTTAGTATCCCGAACTTGTGCACGGGCAGTCGCAGCGTCCCGCGGCAAGGCTTGCCGGGCGTCCGCCCAGATCCTTCGCTATTCCTATTACTGCCATTCAAGAACAAAGTGTTTAACTAAGAAGACAGAACCCTGGCAAGAGGAGCTTGCCGGGAAGGACAAGACCCTGGCAAGAGGAGCTTGCCTGGAAGGCCAACCAAGACATTTCAAGAGACTTGCCGCGACGCACCGCCCTTCCCGGCAAGACCCGGCGAGCGGCAAGCTTGCGGGTGCGACAAGACAACGACCGCGGCAAGGCGCTTGCCGCGGCGAAGCCACCACTCTGCAGCCACGCTCTAGCCTGTCCGACGACGTGTCGCCACAGGATTGTTCCTAGTGCACGTGGCGAGCAGCTGTGCAGCCAAGCAGTGCGAGGTGGCAAGAGGAGATGACGAGAAGGCCATCGTGGCGATCGGTGACGCCCCTAACGGTCGTTTCTTGCACTGTTTGGGCGACCGGACGGGCATTAAATGCCCTTGTCCCCTGCCGTCAGAGTTAGGTAGGGGGGACTGTAGGTAGCAGTTGTACCAACCCCTCTTTTTACTTTTTTACCCCTCTCTCTGTGTTGCCACCTGTCGGTGTCCCCTTTAGCCTATAAAAAGGAGGCCCATGCGCACGTAGAAGGGGTTCGACTCATTCGAAACTACAACACACCCACGCTCTCAAGCAAGAACAGAATATAAACACAAAGCAGCAGTAGGAGTTTTATCTCTCCGGAGAGCTCCGAAGCTGGGTAAAATCCCTCGCGTACTTCGCCTCGATCTGCTCTTCGTGCGCTCTCCGCTTCCTTGCCGGACCGAAAGGGGCCCTGCCCCATAGGTGTTCGTTTCCCACGACACCATTTCTTTTTGTGCGCCTCTACACTGACACGTCAATGCATTATGTTTAAAGTAAATAACCAATGGCACTAAATTATCTATTTACACGAGAAATACATAGGCTGAGCATTTGATCCCTTTTTTTGTGAACGCACCACCACACCCGTACGATTGGCCGCGCCCGTGTGAACGTCCACGTTATTGGCGCATCATCCCGAGTTATTGTCTTTTTTTCTGGGGTGGACTTCACACCAGTTATTAACTGCTGACACGTGCCATGTGTACACAGTCTAGCATGACCTTCCCGCAAGAACGGTCCAAAATTAGTTGAAACTGGATACGAATGATCCCGCGGGCGGCAAAATCTCCCGCCTCCTTCTAAAATTTCCGCCACCTTAGTCTTTTGCATGCGAAATTCCCCTGTTGTCCTTGGTGCACAGAGACCAACAGTTACAATACTGCCCACATCTACATGATAGGTCGGGGCTGCTTTGGTAACTTCCAGTTCCTCCCACTACACGGCACCCCCATTTCCTCTCCCCCTCCCGCAAAAACGACTAACTCCACAGCACCAGAGCATCTTACATCACGCCGTCCGTACTTCATCGCCCTTTCTCCCCTCCCCTCTCGAAACCCTAGAATGCTCATCCACCGGCGTACCATAGCTCATTCACTGCCAGCAGCGTCCACCTCACCGGATCTGCTTCTGCGGCCGCATCTACCCCTCCCACCTCCCCTAGAAACAAGTAGACTACTCATCCACCACTGTACCACAACCCATTCAGTGTCGGCCTTGTCCACGGCGCCGGATTTGCTTCGCCGGTACTCTCATCAACCGCCGCACATCTGCAGCGGCTCATTCATACTCCCCACCGGAGACACTTCATCCACACCCCCCGGAGCCGCCCCACCGACGCCCCTGTTGACGGCCTCTGATCCTCTTCGCCGACACCTTCCTCAACCCTACTAGAGCCGCTTCGCCGACACCTTCGTCAACCGTACCGGAGCCGCTTTGCCGACACCATCGTCAACCCTACCGGAGTAGCTTCACCTATACCATTCGCAACCCTACCGGGGCCGCTTTGCCAACTCACAAGTCCACGGCCTCAGATCCGCTTCCTCGCACCCTCATCCAACCTACCGGAGAAGCTTCTGATGCCCAGTCCACGGCCGCAGATCCGCATGGTTGACACCATCCTTAACCCAACCACCGGAGCAGCTTCTGACGCCCCGTCCGTCCACGGCCGCAGATCTGCATCGTCGACACCATCCTTAACCCAACCACCGGAGCAGCTTCTGACGCCCCGTCCACGTCCGCAGATCCGCGTCGTCGACACCATCCTTAACCCAACCACCGGAGCAGCTTGACCTACGCCCTCGTCCACGGCCGCAGATCCGCTTTGCCCACACTGTAGTCCACCCTACCGGAGCCGCTCCACAAACACCCTACTCGACGGTTCTAGATCTCCTTACCGGAGCCTGACAGCCAGCGCAGCATCTTCACCCTTGACGTTTTTAACCTGATTCCCACCGTTTGGAGAGATGCCAAGCACCCGCCACGGCCTAGGTACTTGGTACCTTTAAACCCGTCCAGCATCACCTGCTCAATGTACTTCAAATATACTAACCGGTCGCTGTTACCTGTTATGCAGCTGGCAAAAACTAGGATGACTATGTTTCTTCTGGATCTAACAGCTTGGCCAACCAAGATCCTGGACTGAGGCATTGCTATGATCTTGTAAGTGCGTCTCTCTCTCTTGTATTGTTCTGTGCCTGCCAGCGTGGTTTGCTAGGATTTTCGGCTAGTAATCCCTTTGGCAGACAATGATTTCTACTACTGGCCGCTAAATTAGATATGTAGATGTCATACATGATACTACCTCGTACCTCCGTTCCTAAGTATAATTCTTTCTAGAGATTCCACTATAGGCTACATACGGAGCAAAATGAGTGAATCTACACTCGAAAATGCATCTATATACATCTGTATGTGGTCCATACTGGAATCTCTACAAAGACATATATTTAGGAACAGAGGCAGTATATTACACAAAATCGTAGGTGGCATGTAGGAATTGCAGTGCACTACATTAGGCTCCCTTAGAGTGCCTTCTAGTCCAGCATATAGAGTCATGGCTAGTTTATGGTACGCACACAATCGTTAATTGGTGGTTTAAATATGCGCAAGGGATATGCATTGTAGTATCATGTAGAGATGTCTGAAATTAGCCGTGTCAACTTGCAGATAGGGTTACACAATGAAAAAGTACAAGATGTATGTGGCAATTTCATGGAACATCGCAAAAAAAGGAGAGGCAGCGGTGAGCCTATACAGTGTGCTATGGTACGTCACTCCTCCATTGCAATCATTGTGACATGTTATTTGTATGTCAGTTCTATTAGCCAAGTTTCTTAGGGACAGTTTACAAGTTATCCTAAGAAAATAAGCACCTATGAATATAAGCTCCATGTAATAAGCCAACCAGTTCTTTTCATTGCGTTTTCAGCTTATCTTTGGTATAATCAGTGGAAAGTCTAGATTGCATTATATTTTTTTCATTTTGCTGCCCATATGAAAATTAATTTGACTTACAAACATCACAAATTGAACCCAGTGCAGTAATTAATATGATAGGAAAACAGACCATCACTATTTGCTCAAAATGCAAATACAAAGATACCATCTATTTGGCACAATCTACTTTGGTCAATGTTTTCCATAGAGATCCCATTGTCTAATTTAAACAAAGAACGCATGGCCCACATTTAAATGAAGAATAATTATTTATTGAAATTTGATGGTCCAAGTGGCTGGTTATTATCATATAGCAGCACCACCTGAAAGCATCATATAGCAGCAGCAGCTCATAGCAACTCATCATACAGCAGCAGCAGTCTGCAATTCATCATATACCAGTAGCAACTCATAGCAATTCATCATATAGCAGCAGCAGGAGCAGCTCATAGCAATTCATCATATAGCAGCAGCAGGAGCAGCTCATAGCAATTCATCATATAGCAGCAGCAGGAGTAGCTCATAGCAATGCATCATATAGCAGCAGCAGGATCAAAATGAAAATTTGGCAAAAAATCAGAGGAGATCCTCACCTTGTTGGATGAGCTCCAGCACCTCAAGGCCATGGCCTGGGAGGAGGGGAGGGGGAATAAGGTGCCTTCTACCGCAGCGCCTGCCAGAGTAGTGCATTGGATGAACCATAGTGGAGCAGCAGCTGGAGACCATGAGAATGAGGGGCGGCGCCAGAGGGAGGAGCAGCCAGGGAGATTTTCCCCTATGCGCCGGCCATGTAGCCTAGCTGGACCTAGCATCGTCGAGGACTAGGCCAGATGGGACTAGTGGTGAAGTCTCGCTAGAGGAACCCTAGTGTTGCAGGCAAGGGATCGAGGAAGAGGGAAAGGTGAGAGGAGAGGCAAGCGGGCAGGGCAATGAATGCTTGTGTCTTTGGTTTTACTTGAGGGTCAGGTGTGACACAGGCGTCAGCAGTTGCATTTTGAGTGTAATATAGGCAGACAACAGAGTCATTTCACTATTCCCCTTCCCTTCAATTTTTAGTGAGGTTCTACCCGAAACACCCCCCTCCAAAGCGAAATTAGTTAAACCCAAGCCAATAACTCAAAAATGACTTCTTTACATCTTTTATGGCTTATTTTGATAATAAGCCCTGAAAAGGCGGAATCAAACTGGCCCTTAACCTGCAATTCAATTGTGCATGCAATGATGAATCACTCCTGCCTGCTATAGTGTACATTTAGGCATCATCATACATGGCAGAACCTAACACATGTGAATTCCAATGTAGAATCTAGAATATTCAATGTTTATGTTAGTTCATACGTTGCACATGATGTTTAAATGCCCCTTAAATCTGGTCAGTCAAGTGATGGTCTTTAATCCTCCTTCTTTGCTTCTTTTCTTGATATGTAAGATTTGCTCACACATTTGTTCAATTGCTGGTTTGCATCAGCCAGCCATACTAGGACTGTTTGCTTTGGTTACTTGCTGTTCTTGACCTAACACTCTAACAGCGCTTGTCAATGATTTAAACACTAAGGGCTACTGTAGTGGGGCCTTGTCTAACTCATAGGTGACATAATGGTTTGGCTGTACACTAAAGTAGGCTCTCCAAGAGTACTTGGAGATCCAGTTCGAAGGTATGCCTAGTTTTTACATAGTGCAGACATAGTAAATGGTCATTTCATTGTGTGCAAGTGCAAGAGATGCGACATGTTTCATTATGTGGTGTTGTTTTGTTATAATCTCATCCTTTTGTGTTCACAGACTTGAAAGTATGCATATTTATCTTCCAAGGAGAAGAGTAACTAGTTTGTGTCACCTTGCAGAGGGGGTGCAGTGAAGATTAGATTGAGGATTTCCAAGTACAAGATGTTAGGAAGGAGCCTTGCAAGAGAAGTAGGAGCTGTGCTGAGCCTCTTCAACCTGTTAAGGTAAGTCACCGTATGTAAGTCAATAGTTCAATTCCTAGTTTGTTTCAGGCATAGTTAATTTGCTCTTTTCAATTGCTTTATTTGTCCTCAGTTAATGAAATGCCCAAAGAATCATGCCTGATGTTGGGTACTTGTATATCTATTAGTTGACATAATTAAAGGACTTACCATTTAATTACTCTGCAGAAGTGTGCCTGAAGCTTTGAAGTCTATTAACCATCTATTATTGCATGAGGCTCACAATCTAGTTTATACTAGGCTAATGATTGCATAGTTTTGCCTGGTGTAGTATGTTTGTATGAAACCCTCTGCTGTTCATTATGCTCCCTAAGGCTTTAATTGAGCTACAGAATGGCCAACTGCTTGCTTACTTATACGCAACATGCTGTCTAAATTTGTAACTTGTCTATGTTTTCGATTGGGCCCCAACATCATGCTCCTCTGGTGAGCTAAGAGGGATTTCTGTATGCAGGCTGCACAGACTATCTTTTTTATAATTTTTAAAATATCACCTGCTTATGCTTCATGACGTGTAACATTATTGTTAGTCCTATTTTGCCATGTAGTACAAAATAGTGTCTTGCTCACTTCACTGTTGTAACTATATTTTTGCCCTAGTCATGTGTACTTATAGAAACATTTCAGGATGAAGTGACATCAACACAAAGATCCGCGAGTAGTGCAGCATGGCCGTCACCGAATGATTATGGATTGAAATTGGAATGTGCTGATGTTCTCAAGCATCAACTAGAGGTGGTAAGACAACGTGTACATGATTGTCAACGTATAATCAATAAGTTGAGACTGGACATGCAGGTATTAGATGCAGGAGTCAAAAAAAGAAACAAGACACTGAGGTAACCACGAAGGAATTGGAGATTTTGCAGACTGAAATTTGTGCTATCTGAATCCGGCCAATCCTATTTTCTGAAGAGATTATAGTTCAAATGGAATTAAGTTGATGCGGGTCCATGATGTATGAGCTGCATTTGCCCAGTGTACGTAATTTGCTGTTTGTGTATGCTTTATTATCACCTGTGCCGAACCATAATGCCAAGTGGGTATAATCGGCTGTAATTTCTTTATTATATAGTGTAGGATTATTCTACGTTTCTATGCCTTGGTCTCTTTGTTGTATAGTGTATGTTTTTAGAGGTGATAGTATTGAGTAGAATAATTCTTTGAATATGCTATATCGTTCAAACGGGGGCCAACTCGCCCAACCATGGCCCTCCACGGGCAGTACGATTCATGGGCCATGTACGGGCCGTCGGATCCATGGCCTTCAATGGGCCGTCGGATCCATGGGCCTTCAATGGGACGTAGGATCCATGGGCCTTCTACGTCTCGTAGGATCCATGGGCCTTCTATGTCTCATAGGATCCATGAGCCTTCTACGTCTCATAGGATCCATGGGCCTTCTACGTCTCGTAGTATCCATGGGCCTTGTAAGGGCCGACTCATTTATGGGTCTTGTACGGGCCTTTAATGGGACGTAGACGGGTCTTTAATGGAAATCATACGTTTTATGGGCTGACCATAACGGGCCGTTAATAGGCCGTATTTGGTGAAGCTATGAAAATGGCCCAACAGATTAACGGTCCACAAACGGGCCGACTGTAACAACGGGCTAAATTTGGCCCACTAGCAGAAAATGACAGTAACGGGCCGTAAGTAACCGAATGCTGCAAATGAGCCCAAGAATAAATGGGCCCTCAGAAGGCCGAAAGATAACTTGGGCTGGAAGGGGCCCAATGGAATAACGGGCCGTTAATGGGTATAAAGTGATACATTGTTCATTATGGGCCAGTTTCACCACAGGCCGTTAATGGGTGTAAAGTGATACACTATTCATTACGGGCCAGTTTCACCACGGGCCATTAATGGGCCAAGAGTTACAAAGGGCCTCATATGGGCCGAAAGACGTCATGGGCCATACATGGGCCAGAAGTGAAAATGGGCTGGAATCATATTAGATGGCCCAGATGACGCTACTGGGCCTAATTCGGATAGAGCGTAACGAGCCTTGGGTTAGCGACCTGTAAATGGGCTATATGCGAACAGGTCGTTAACAGGCTTTCCATGGGCCGGCCCGCCACCTTTTGACCAGTCAAACGGGCCGGCCTTTTCACAGGAATGGACCTCTGTTTGGCCGTGCCACGTGTCGACGTATCATAGGCGCATTCTGTCCAATGAGTAGATGACATCTGTCCCAACGATGAGCCGACACGTGTTTCCTCCAGCCAATGATGATTTTACATGTGGAAAATCCCCATTGGTCGGGGCTGTTAATGGGTTATCGGATCCAAAACCCGACCCGATAGCTTAACGGCGTTCTGTTACGGTGGATGCCACGTGTCGGTCACCCTTGATGAAAGTACTTCTGTGACGCGCGATTTATCGTCATGGAAGTGGACACTTCCGTGATGATAATTTCGGTAATGTCATGGAACACTTCTACGACAGCACAGGTATGACTATCTTGATTCTGTCATAAAATTGTCATGGATGTACATGCATGACAAAAAATGTGACCTACTGTGACAAACATGTATCATCGCGGAAGTGTATTTTTTTTAGTGTAATCCCGTGTTAGTTCAAACGATTCAGATTCAAATCTTAATTATTGGCAAACATCAACAATTTTCAAACATTAAAAATAATATGTTCAGTTTGTGCCAAAAATCGCATAGGTAATTATAGTGAAGAAAACACATGTTTAGAAAATGCTAAAATGCTCTAAAATAAATAAAACAGAAAAAGGGAAAATGAATGAAAGAAAAAGAAAATACAAAATAGAAAATAAAAAAAATAAAAAGAGAAAAGGCCCCCTGGCCAACTGGGCCAGACGACACACCTGGCCCAGCCGGCCGGCCACCTCCACTACCCATAACCCCTGGGCGACCGTAACCCTAACTCACCGACAGCCCACTCCCCCTACTCGCTCCCACGTTTCCCCTCCCCCGATCCAGATATGGATCGGGGACAAAACCCCCTCAACGCCGTCCCCATCGTCTCGTCGCCGTGCGTCACACCACCGCCGCCCAGAGCGCCTCCTTCTCGGCCACCTCGCTGGACTGCCTCGCCTATGTCGCCGTCGTCCCCGACCTCCTCCCCGCGCCCCACTGCACATTCCCTACGCCCCCAGTGAGCCCCGCTTCTCTTCCTTTCTACTCCTCGCGCTACCCCGCAGTCGTGCACACGCGCACCCGCCGTGGGTTGCGACCCCACATCGTCGTGGCCTTGCTGTGGCACCCCCGCTCGTCACGAGCACATCGGTCACGCGCTGCACCGCGCGCTCGGGCATGCCATCGCCTCGCAGCCACGCCCGCTGATGCTCCTGTGCGCCAGCGCGCACATCATCACTCCTGGCCAGAGCTTCTCCGCCTCCCCCCGCCGTCCACCATGGACGCAAGCTCGACCCGCGGCCGCGTCGACCTCCTCCACCTCCCTGACCTTCGCCCCGCGCACACCCCCCGGTCGCCCATGCCTGCCCACGCCCCGCGGCACTCCGCTTCTCCTCGTCGCGCTCCGTCCCTGGCCTCCTCCTCCTGCTGCTGCTGCGCGGCTGCTGCTGCTGCCTCGCACCGCTGTCGTTCGCCACCGCGTGTGCGCCCACTACCGCTGCCCCTGCCCGCCTCACCCCGCTCGCCACTGCTGCCCGCTGCGGGCTCTACCGCCACCGCATGCGGCCCGCCTCTGTGCGGCCGCGTCTGCCCTCATCTGTCGCGGCCGCAGCCCCCTTGCGCGCCCCCAGCTTTTCCGTCCCCTCCAGCTGGCCGTGTTGGGCTGTGTCCATCTCCGCCGGCAGCCGCGTCACTGGCCGTGCCCGAGGCCAGCGCCCGGGCTCGCCCCGGCAGGCGCTTGTGGCCGCGCCCGCGTGCCCGCACGCCCGTTAACCCCGCTGGGCCGATGACGAGGGGGCCCTACCCCCTGAACATTTTTTTAAAAAGAATTAAAAAATAAAAATAATTAATTAATTAGTTTAATGAACTTAATTAACTCTAATTAACTAACCTAATCACTTATTTAAATTAACTAATCATGTTTAGCTAGCCTTAGTCTATGATAGGTGGGTCCCGTTGGACCCACATGCTAGGTTTGACTCTGGTCAGCTGGGATTGACCTGCTGACATCATGGTGATGTCATGCTGACATCACCTTTCACTATTCTGGATAATGTTCGATGTAAATAATTAAATAAATTTCAAAAATGCCTAAAACTTTGATAAATCATAGAAAATAATCTGTAGCTCGGATGAAAATACTTTGTACATGAAAGTTGCTCAGAACGACGTGACGAATCCAAATACATAGCCCGTTTGTCTGCCACACATCCCTAGCATCGCGAACACGCAACTTTCCCCCTCCAGTTCATTTGTCTGAAAATGAGAAACACCGGGGATACTTTCCCGGATGTTTTCCCCCTTCGCAGGTATCACCTACTGCCGCATTAGGGCAATCCTAGCACCGCTCATTATCATGTAATGGATCGTCATGCTTATGTTTGCATTATATTTATTGTTTCTTACCCCTCTTCTCTCCAGTAGACTACGAGACCGACGCTGCTGCTGCCCCGGTTGACTATGGAGTTGGCGACCCATCCTTCTTGCCAGAGCAACCAGGCAAGCCCCCCCTTGATCACCAGATATCGCCTATTCCTCCCTCTACTGCTTGCATTAGAGTAGTATATCTTGTTACTGTTTTCGATCAGTCCTATTCTGTTGCATAGCCTGTCATTGTTACTAGAGTTGTTGATACCTTACCTGCAATCCTAAATGCTTAGTATAGGATGCTAGTTTATCATCTAGGGCCCTACATTCTTGTCTGTTTGCCATGCCATACTATCGGGCCGTGATCGCTCGGAAGGTGATCACGGGTATATATTATACATACTTACATACTATATAGATGGTGACTAAAGTCGGGACGGCTCGTAGAGTACACGCAAGTGATTCGGATATGGGGGCTGAAAGGACAGGTGGTTCCATCTAGGTAGTGGTGAACCTGGGTTCCTGACGGCTCCCGAGTGTTACTTTGTGGCGGAGCGACAGGGCAAGTTGTGACCACCTAGGAGATAGGTGGGCCTGGCCCTGGTCGGCGTCTGCAGTTACATCAATTAACACTGAAAGTGCGTTACGTCGACTAGAGGGGGGTGAATAGGCGATTTTTATGAATTCTTCATTGAGGATTTTCAGGGTGAGGAAATTCCTAAGCGAAGAACTACTTGCAGCGGAATAAGTACTCAGGTATACGGATAATAGAGCAACATCATAGTCATCATGATGAAATGAAAGACAAACACAGAGTACAAAAAGCGTAAACACAAGATAAGCAGGATGAAGAAAAGTTAACTGAAGAAATAGGACTGAGGAAATAGAGAAAGTCTTCAGTCAAAGTCTTCAAACAGTAATGATCAGGTTCATCAACACATAAATGAGGAAATGAAAGGGTTGAGGAAATAGAACCAGTAGGCTTGGTGATGATAATGATTTGGTAGACCAGTTCCAACTGTTGTGACAGTTGTACGTATGGTTGGAGCGGCTGAGTATTTAAACTCGAGGACACACAGTACTTAACACACAGTCCTCACTGTATTCTCCTTGAGCTAAGATCACACAGACCTCGCCCAACAGTAGTGGTAAGTCTTCATAGGTGACTTCCAAACCTTCACAGACTTGGTCACTCGGCAATCCACAATTCCTATTGGATGCTCAGACCATGACGCCTAACCGTCTGGAGGATACACAGTCCTCAAAGGTAACAAGCATCGATTCCACACAGGAACAATCTCTTCAGCGATGCTCAATCACTTTGAGGTTTGTAGGTTTGGGTTTGGGATTTTGGTTTTCCTCACTTGATGATTTTCGCTCAAAGTCCTCGGAGGATGGGATGCTCTCGAATGACAAGTGTCAGTTTCTCTCAGAGCATCCAACCAGCTAGTGGTTGTAGGGGGCGGCTATTTATGGCCTAGGGAGCAGCCTGACATGATAAGACATAAATGTCCTTCAATGATATGACCGTTAGGTGGTAGGATATTTTGGACAGCTGGCGCTGGGCATAGAAATAGTTGGATTTGAGGTTCAAATTCCTCAGGGCTATCATGTTCCTCACTGTGTAGGCAATTCGCGCTGGAGAATTCCTAACTCCCCAGTCAGAACAAATTCCTTAGAGACCAGAAGATCTTCGTCTCTGTCACTGAAAAAATTGACTGAACTGATATGAGATTTCCAATGGCTTCACTCGAAAGATTGGGTAGGTGTAGGATTTTGAGATGAGCATCACCTGGAAATCAGTTTCCTTAGAATTACCTCGACCCCCTTCAACAGTACGGTGTTTCCTATGACTCAAGAAGGAGAAAATGAAACTACAAAAACAAAAGTCTTCACGCTTCAGATTCCTCGCATGAATATCCAAGTCTTCAAGGTCACACCAATTTCTTCACTTTCAAAGTCTTCAACAGAACCAAAGTCTTCAGTCGAAGACATTCATTTTTAGGGGTCGACTTTCACTGTAAATATCAAACTCATCATTGACTTATAGAGCTTGTGTACACTCACAAACAGATTAGTCCCTTAACCTATAAGTCTTCAATACACCAAAATCACTAAGGGGCACTAGATGCACTTACAAACACGCTTAACGAGATCTTGGTATTTGATCTAAGTTGGCTCGTTGACCTTATATGCACTACCCGCCATGTGGGACAAGATATGGGCAACCGGCGTCGTGGTATCAGCCAAAGCCTCCTAGACGTCAGCGACTGAGCGGTGCGTGCTAGGTTGGGCCGCGTAACGCAACTTGCAGGTGCGCAATGGGCGATGGGCCCAGACCCCTGCGCGCATATGATTTAGACCGGCGTGCTGATCTCTCTGTTAGGCCTAGGTAGGGCTGCGACATGTTGATCTCCCGAATCCGGACATGACCCAGGAAAGTGTGCCCAGCCAGAGGGATCGAGCATGTCTGGTAATGTGGTGCACCCCTGCAGGGAAGATTGATCTATTCAAATAGCCGTGTCCACGGTAATAGGATGACCCAGAGTTGTTCTTCAACCTTATGACAACTAGAACCAGATACTTAATAAAACACACCCTTTCAAGTGCCAGATACAACCCAGTGATCGCTCTCTCACAGGGCGACATGGAGAGGATCGCCGGGTTGGATTATACTACGCAACTTTATTCTTGTATACACGTGTTGGGCCTCCAAGCACAGAGTTTTGTAAGACAGTAGCAATTTTCCCTCAAGTGGATGACCTAAGGTTTACCAATCCGTGGGAAGCGTAGGATGAAGATAGTCTCTCTCAAGCAACCCTGCAATCAAATACAAGAAATCTTTTGTGTCCCCAACACACCGAATACAATGGCAAATTGTATAGGTGCACTAGTTCGGTGAAGAGATGGTGATAAAAGTGTAATATGGATGATAGAAATATATTTTATAATCTGAATAAATAAAAACATCAAGGTACTCCCTCTGTCCCAAAATATAAGAACGTTTTTAACACTACACTAGTTTCAAAAACGTTCTTATATTATGGGACGGAGGGAGTAGCAAATAGTAAATAGGCACAAAAACGGTATTGCAATGCTTGAAAATGAGGCCTAGGGTCCGTACTTTCGCTAGTGCAATCTCTCAACAATGCTAACATAGTTGTATCATATAACCATCCCTCAAATTGCGTTGAAGAAGTTCCCATCTAGCGTAGAACATAAGACGGAATTGTTTGTAGGGTACGAAACCACCTCGAAACCATTCTTTCCGTTCAATCTATTCAAGAGTTCGTACAAAAATAACATAAAGCTATTCTTTCCGTTCAATCTATCATCGAGTTTGTACTAAAATAACACCAAAGAAAATTCAGATTTATAAGATTCAACCCAATATGAAGAACTTCAAAGAGTGCCCCAAGATTTCTACTGGAGAAACAAAGACAAGAACGTGCATCAATCCCTACGCATAGATTACCCCAATGTCACCTCGAGAATCCGCGAGTTGAGTGCCAAAACATATACCAAGTGAATCAATATTATACCCCATTGTCACCACGAGTATTCAACTGCAAGACATATATCAAGTGTTCTCAAATCCATAAAAGTATTCAATCCAATAAGAATGAAATCTCAAAGGGAAAAACTCAATTCATCACAACAAGATAGAGAGGGGAAAACACCATATGATCCGACTATATTAACAAAGCTCGCGATACATCATGATCGTGACATCTCAAGAACACGAGAGAGAGAGAGAGAGATTAAACACATAGCTACTGGTACAAAGCCTCAGCCCCGAGGGAGGACTACTCCCTCCTCATCATGGTGGCCGTCAGGATGATGAAGATGGCCACCGGTGATGATTCCCCCCTCCGGCAGGATACCAGAACAGAGTCTAGATTGGATCTCATGGATACAGAGGCCTTGCGGTGGCGGAACTTATGATCTACGGCTGCCCCGAAGGGTTTTGGAATATTTGGGAATTTATAGGGCAAAGAGGCGGTCCAGCGGGCACCCGAGGTGGGCAGCACCCACCAGGGCGCGCCCTGGTGGGTGCTGCTCCCCTTCAGGCACAAAAAAAAATCTCTAGGATTTTTGTTGCGTTCGGATCCGTTTGATATTGATTTCCTGCGATTTAAGAAACAAGCAAAAAACGGAAACTGGCACTGGGCACTGGGTCAACAGGTTAGTCCCAAAAAATGATATAAAGTTTCTATAAAATGATTGTAAAACATCCAAGAATGATAATATAATGGCATGAATACTTCATAAATTATAGATATGTTGGAGACATATCAGCATCCCCAAGCTTAGTTCCTACTCATCCTCGAGTAGGTAAATGATAAAAGAAATAATTTATGAAGTGTGAATGCTAGCAAAGTGCATAAGTTTGATCAATGATAATTTCAATCACTTTCCCTAGTGATACGTCTTCAACGTATCTACTTTTCCAAACACTTTTGCCCTTATTTTCGACTCTAACTTGCATGATTTGAATGAAACTAACCCGGACTGACGCTGTTTTCAGGAGAACTACCATGGTGTTGTTTATTGTGTAGAAAACAAAAGTTCTCGGAATGACCTAAAAATCCACGGAGATAACTTTTGGAAAATATAAAAAATACTAGCGAAAGAATCAAGGCCAGGTGGCCCACAACCTGTCCACGAGGGTGGGGGCCGCGCCCCCTCCCCCTGGGCGGGCCCCCTGTCTCGTGGGCCCCTGATGCTCCACCGACCTCAACTCCAACTCTATATATTCTGTTTCGCGGAGAAAAAATCAGAGAGAAAGTTTCATCGCATTTTACAATACGGAGCCGCCGCCAAGCCCTAATCTCTTTCGGGAGGGCTGATCTGGAGTCCATTCGGGGCTCCAGAGAGGGGGATTCATCGTCGTCGTCATCATCAACCATCCTCCATCACCAATTTCATGATGCTCACCGCCGTGCGTGAGTAATTCCATCGTAGGCTTGCTGGACGGTGATGGGTTGGATGAGATTTACCCTGTAATCAAGTTAGTTTCGTTAGGGTTTGATCCCTAGTATCCACTATGCTCTGAGATTGATGTTGCTATGACTTGGCTATGCTTAATGCTTGTCACTAGGGCCTGAGTGCCATGATTTCAGATCTGAACCTATTATGTTTTCATGAATATATGCGAGTTCTTGATCCTATCTTGCAACTCTATAGTCACCTATTAACCTATTATGTGTTATGATCCGACAACCCCGAAGTGACAATAATCGGGATACTTCTCGGTGATGACCGTAGTTTGAGGAGTTCATGTATTCACTATGTGTTAATGCTTTGGTCCAGTCCTCTATTAAAAGGAGGCCTTAATATCCCTTAGTTTCCACTAGGACCCCGCTGCCACGGGAGGGTAGGACAAAAGATGTCATGGAAGTTTGTTTCCGTAAGCACGTATGACTATATTCAGAATACATGCCTACATTACATTGATGAACTGGAGCTAGTTCTGTGTCACTCTATGTTATAGCTATTACATGAGGAATCACATCCGACATAATTATCCATCACTGATCCAATGCCTACGAGCTTTTCACATATTGTGCTTCGTTTATTTACTTTTCCGTTGCTACTGTTACAACTACTACAAAACTGCTATCGTTACTTTTGCCACTGTTACCATTACTATCATACTACTTTGCTACTAAATACTTTGCTGCGGATACTAAGTTATCCAAGTGTGGTTGAATTGAAAACTCAACTGCTAATACTTGAGAATATTCTTTGGCTCCCCTTGTGTCGAATCGATAAATTTGGGTTGAATACTCTACCCTCAAAAACTGTTGCGATCCCCTATACTTGTGGGTTATCAAGACTATTTTCTGGCACCGTTGCCGGGGAGCATAGCTCTATTCTTTGAGTCACTTGGGATTTATATCTGCTGATCACTATGAAGAAATTGAAAGACGCAAGAACTAAGATTTTTTCCCTCAACTACGAGGGGAGTTAAGGAACTGCCATCTAGCTCTGCACTAGATTCGCCTTCTGTTATGAGTAAGCTTGCGACACCTAAACCTGCTACTGCTATGAATTCTGATATGTCGCATGTTATTGATGATGCCACTTCTACTATGCATGATACTTATGATGAAACTACTTCTGTGCTTGATACTACTATGCCATTAGGTGAATATCTTGATGAACAACTTGCTAGGGTTAGAGAGAATGAAATTATTGAAGATGAAATCATTGATGATAGTGATGATGAAGGTTCTCCCCCTAAGTATGAATTGCCTGTTGTTCCTGAGGGTTATTGTCACGACCGGTTTTTCCGGGTATCAATTTCCAGAAAAAGACAGTCGTGCTCATCAGCCCAAGGATTACTGTTAGCTAATGAGGTATCAACTTGATACAAAAAATCCAAGCAAGATACAAAATATGAAGTACAAGACCGTTCTGGCCTGTGAGTACAACAAATGGTTTCTAGTGGTTGAGGGCGGAAGCGGTTTGTGGATCATCAGTGTCTATGGGACTCCATTTCCCATCAGGAACAGCTGACCAGGTTAACTCCTATCTTCACGAGGCTGCTAACATCGTTTCTTAGGTTCCGGGGCCGTCATCGCGTCGCTCCTCTCCGTGCAAGAAATCTGTCCAAGACAATAGCCAGGGACAAGCCAGTGAGTACTTTGAATGTACTCGCAAACATTATGAACACGGGTATAATATAATTGATAATCATGAGCTGAAATATTCTATGATCACATCGTCAGTCATAAATAAAATCTTTTGTTCATGCAAGCAGGTTATTTATATGCAACATGAATAAGCAATAAGGGAATGGAAAATAAAATGCCGTAGTCGGGCGTCTGTGCGACGCCACATAAAGGGCTTGTAAGGTAAATAAATAACAAGCAATGCCACAGTCGGGCGTCTCAGCGACACCACATAAAGGGCTTATAAAGTAAATAAATAACAAGCATGCCACAGTCGGACATCTGTGCGACGTCACATAAAGGGCTTATAAAGTAAATAATAACAAGCAATGCCACAGTCGGGCGTCTGTGCGACGCCACATAAAGGGCTTATAGAGTAAATAATAACAAGCAATGCCGCAGTCGGGCGTCTCAGCGACACCACATAAAGGGCTTATAATGTAAATAATAACAAGCAATGCCACAGTCGGGCGTCTCAGCGACACCGCATAAAGGGCTTATATAGTAAATAATAACAAGCAATGCCACAGTCGGGCGTCTCAACGACACCGCATAAAGGGCTTATAAAGTAAATAATAACAAGCAATGCCACAGTCGGGCGTCTCAGCGACACCACATAAAGGGCTTATAAAGTAAATAATAACAAGCAATGCCATAGTCGGGCGTCTCAGCGACACCACATAAAGGGCTTATAAAGTCAATAATCACAATGAATATCCAGGCGGTGGAACCATCCCAGGGATACTCAATGATATAATGGGTTAGTCCATAATAATAATAATCATAATCATCACAAGTCACAAGTCACAATCCAAGTTCTGGTTTAACAATTTCTCCTCCGAAGACCGACACTAAGACCGGCACTTGACCCATCCCAGACTGTAGTCCTTAACCATGGACACGGCTATTCGAATAGATTTAATCTCTGCAGAGGGTGTACTCCTTACCCACGAGCAACGGATTCCATTAGTCCATCGGGACTAATTCCCTCTATGGCCTTTCAGTTGAAAACACACCTAACTTGCACACACCAGCTTAACTCACCGGTGTCTGGAATCACCCACGACACCTGTCAAGCAAAACTCTAAGTGGGGAGGCTACAACCTCGCGTAGCATGGGATCAAATTTATATCGCGCGCTCTAAGGGGTGGCCTCCCCTCTCGGTCCCAACCGGAAACACCCATGCCCCCGGACCAGGTGGCCTGCCTACCGGCTACAACCGATATCTTCCACCATGGCCTCTCTGTACGGCGTGTGCTAGAAAGGGTTGACGACTTACTGAAACGTACCCTATCTACGGTAGGGACAAGTGGTAGTACGAGACAAGTATGGGGGTTACTGGAACAGGACTCGATCTATGGTCGACTCAGGAGGTTTACTGAATTTCCTGCATGACATGTATAACAAATATATTGCAACCAATAGAATCACCGCTCATTATACCTTACTATGTCATACCGGACATAACCGTCCCGACAGAGACCGGCGGCAAGCTCATGCCTACCCAAGGCAGAGGCTTTCCCGGATTCCTTTACAGCATGCATGCAAGGCACATGAGGATGATTACCATCACAAGGATATTCATTTCCAACAGCAAGGAGATCACCAATATGCATCCATGCAAATGATCGTATCACATGAAATAACAATTTCTCCGAGTAAGGTGGTGTTATAAACATGTCAACTAACACACAAAAAATATTATGTCGGGGTTCAGAATGCCTGCCTTCAAGTTGTGCAGTGGTGAGGTGCATCCTAAAACTTTTGAAAGTCTTTCTCCTCTCTCCAAAATCCTATTTAAAAATATTTTTGAATCAATATATAGTTTCAAGAAAAGTACCAAAAAGTTGTCTGAAATTTTTTGTAATAAATCTTAAAATAAACTAGACAAAATTTTAAAGAGGACAGACAAAGAATCAATCAAAAATACTTCTCTGTTTAAAAGTTATAAGGGTTTTAATCCAGGGACCTTTCTGTAATGAAACAGAAAACTCTCAGGGGGCAGAACAGAAAAGTGCAGAAAACGATTCAGATTAGAAAGCGCATTTGCCAGAATACGCTTTTAGAAAACGGTTCCAAAAAAAGAACAGAGAGGTTGACGGGCGGGTCCCACCCGTCAGGTTTGAATATTCAAAAGAGGCGGCAGAGCTCGTCGACGCCCGAGAGCTGCGGAGGTCGCCGGCGGCGATCCACGGCGAGGCAGGGGGATCGGGGAGTACCTCCGTGTTTAGTGCATCCTTCCGCATCGGTGGGTGGTGGTAGTGGTCGCCGGCGAGCACCACGTCGATGGCGGCCCTTGCTCCGGCGGACGGTGGTTCGGGTAGTCGTGGGCCTTGTCGAAGAGAGCTGCTGGGGTCAAATTGGAGTGGGGGTTAGTCTTCTAGAGACGCCATGAAGCTACGGGCAAGCCTAGGGCGGTGGAGGAGCTCTCACCAACGAGAACGCTGTCGTAGCCCGAGGCGGACATAGGTAGCCGGATGAGGGAGTCCTGGACTAGGGGGTGTCCGGACAGTCGGACTATCATCGTCAGCCGGACTCCAAGACTATGAAGATACAAGATTGAAGACTTCGTCCCGTGTCCGGATGGGACTTTCCTTGGCGTGGAAGGCAAGCTTGGCGATACGGATATGTAGATCTCCTACCATTGTAACCGACTCTATGTAACCCTAGCCCTCTTCGGTGTCTATATAAACCGGAGGGTTTTAGTCCGTAGGACAAGACAACCATTACAACAATCATATCATAGGATAGCTTCTAGGGTTTAGCCTCCTTGATCTCATGGTAGATCCACTCTTGTACTACCCATATCATCAATATCAATCAAGCAGGAGTAGGGTTTTACCTCCATTGAGAGGGCCCGAACCTAGGTAAAAACATCGTGTCCCTTGTCTCCTGTTACCATCCGCCTAGACGCACAGTTCGGGACCCCCTACCCGAGATCCGCCGGTTTTGACACCGACATTGGTGCTTTCATTGAGAGTTCCACTGTGTCATCACCGATAGGAAGGATGCCTCTTCCCGTCTTTAAAGACGGTATCTTCGCCGAAGGAGCCTTGGCCGCTGGCCAAACTATCCGGTTGAGTGGTTTTCTCATGACCCCCTGTTCGGCCACCGCTTCGACGACGACCTCCTAGGTCGTCAAAAGCTATCTTCGCGTCAACTCGGAATTCGCCGAGCAGTTGGATCCGATAGAGCTCTCGTCCGTAAACGAGCTCTTGGATCGCATCGCTGCCCTGGGAGTCGCTACAAACTACAATCAGATTGGGCTTAAAACCGATCTAAGAGAGATTAACTCTCCCCAGGTTACCCACCATGTTGCGGTGGTAGAGGAACAACGCGGCGACTCTTCTCCTAGATTGAAAACTAGTCGTGTCCCGGCTTCCGAATCCTCCATGCCGGATTCCCGCGGGGGGACGGACTTCGATCAAACACTGAACCTAAAGTCAGGCGTCAGACCGGACTCGTTGGACAACGTCCAACGATCCAAGCTTCCAAATTCGGAGACTTCTCGGCCCTTGAGCCTCGAGATGGGTAGGATTCCGGACTTAATTCCACCCACCCACCCAGACATATGCGATCTATCTCAAATCCGGCAAGAGCCCGCTAAAACAGTACATCATTACTGGGCCAGATTCCTCCTGGTTAAGGACAGGATAAAGGACTGCCGAGAGGAAAACGCAATTTCAATTTTTTGCAATAATTGCACGGACGAGGGAATCTTGAATGTCGTCAGTCACCATGAAATTACACGCTTCTCCGACCTGGCGTCCATAGTACGAAAGTACTGTGCGATGGAGAGTTTCCGGAAAACCAAAACTAAGTTTTGGGACAATCCGGCCCCGAATACAACCCTAGTCCGAAACAAAAGGGTGCAACACACTCAGGCACCAGGTACAAAAACAAAAAGGCAAAAACCCCATAAAGGGCAAGGAACCGTACTGGAGGGATGGCTCAGCGGACCCTATAAAAATTCACAGTACAGAAGGCGCCACCCCAACACATAGCCTTCGAGCATGTTGGATATTGCGGCAGGTGGCCAAAAGTGGCGAGGAGCTTCTAGCCCCGGAAAACAACTCCAACAGTACCAGTACGGTGTCAACAGTCTTCGAGACTTTCGCATCAAATAATATGCGAAAATGAACAATCCGCAGCCTCGCCGAAGTCTACCAAATAGCAACGACAAATCCATGGAGCGACACGGCCATCACCTTCAACGCCAGCGACGAACCTAAATTCCGAACAGCCTGAGCACCAGCCGCATTGGTCCTCAGTCCAATAGTGGACGGCTTTCGTTCACCAAGGTACTCATGGATGGCGGCAGCGGACTAAACCTCATCTACGAGGAAACCCTTCAAACAATGGAAATAGACCGGAGCCGCATTGAGCGAAGCAGCACAACCTTTAGAGGAATAATCCCTAGCCGGGAAGCACGCTGCACAGGAATAATCACACTTGATGTGGTGTTCGGCTCGCCGGACAACTATAGGTCCGAAGAGGTCACGTTCCAAGTGGCCCCGTTCAGCAGTGGATATCACGCTATATTAGGACGGGAGGCATTCACAATTTTTCAAGCCATACCCCATTACGGGTATATGAAGCTTAAGATGCCTGGGCCCGGCGGAACAATCACTCTCGCTAGTGATACGGACATAGCACTCCGCGCCGAAAACAAGACAGCCGCATTAGCCCTGGAGGCACTATCCGAAGCCCTAGCGGCAGAAGAACTTACTGCGCTGCGCTCTACGGTGAACAGGGACGATGTGATACTCGATAAGAGATCCAAGTCCACCTCTTTCAAACCAGCGGACGAAATAGTCAAATTCCAGGTCCACCCAACGGACCCAACAAAGACGGCCACCATCGGGGCACAGTTAAGCCCTGACGTAGATGCGGCACTGCGAGAATTCCTTCGGGAAAATTGGGACATCTTCGCCTGGCACCCCTCAAATATGCCAAGAATCCCACGCAGATTGGCAGAACACAGCCTAAACATCCTAAAGGAATTCAAGCCAGTCAAACAGGCTCTTTGGCGATTCTCCGAACCCAAAAGACAGGCAATGGGAGAAGAGCTAGCCAAACTACTGGAAGCCGGATTCATCATAGACATCAAACATCTGGACTGGCTAGCAAACCTGGTAATGGTACCAAAGAAGGACAAATCCTGGCGCCTATGTGTCGATTTTAAAGACCTCAACAAGGCCTGCCCAAAGGATCCCTTCCCCCTACCCCGCATCGACCAAATAATCGATGCTACTACAGGGCACGATTCATTGTGCTTCCTCGATGCATATTCCGGCTACCATCAAATCAAGATGGCGGAAGCGGACCAAGCCGCAACGGCGTTCATTACTCCATATGGACCATTCTGATTCAACACGATGCCCTTCGGGCTCAAAAACGCCGGCGCAACATATCATCGCATGATTCAGACATGTCTGGCTACCCAGATCGGCAAAACAGTAGAAGCATACATAGACGACGTAGTCGTCAAAACCAAACACGTTGAAACTCTAGTAGACGATTTGAGGCTCACATTCGACAACCTCCGAGCATATGACATCAAGCTGAACCCGGAAAAATGTGTTTTCGGCGTACCAGCCGGAAAGCTCCTGGGCTTCATTGTATCCGGTAGAGGAATTGAAGCAAACCCAGCCAAGATCCAAGCTCTGTCACAGCTAGATATTCCAAAAGACCTCAAACAAATACAAAAACTAACCGGATGCGTGGCGGCCCTAAGCCGCTTTATCTCCCGCTTGGGAGAAAAGGCATTGCCCCTCTATCGCCTCCTCAGGCACACCGAACACTTCGAGTGGACGGATGTTGCCACTGCCGGACTCGAAGAAATCAAAACCATATTGGCAACAAATCCGGTACTGGCTGCGCCTAACCTGGGCGAACCAATGTTGTTATACATCGCGGCAACACATCAAGTTGTAAGCGCGGTACTCGTCGTCGAACGAGAAACAGAAGGGCACAAATTCCCTCTTCAAAAACCAGTGTACTACGTATCCACTGTCTTAACTCCCTGCAAGTCCCGGTACCCGCACTATCAAAAGATAGCATATTCGGTGTTCATGGCATCCCGGAAGCTACGACACTACTTTCAAGAGTGTTTGATAACAGTGGCCTCCGAAGTGCCCCTCAATGACATTATAAACAACCGCGAGGCGACGGGCAGGATTGCAAAATGGGCCATTGAGCTCTTACCATTCGATATAACGTACAAACCTCGGCGAGCTATAAAGTCGCAAGTCTTGGCTGACTTTGTCGCCGAATGGACTGAAGCCGAACTCCCTAAAGAGTACGGCGCATACTCAAATTGGATTATGCACTTCGACGGCTCCAAAATGTTGGCCGGCTTGGGGGCTGGCGTCGTACTGACGTCCCCAACCGGGGACACAGTCCAATACGTACTTCAGATAATGTACACGGACTCCAATAATGCAGCCGAATATGAGGCCCTCCTACATGGCCTCCGGATGGCAATCTCCATGGGCATTCAACGCCTAGAGGTGCGCGGGGATTCAAACCTCGCAATATCCCAAGTAAATGGGGACTTTGACGCCAAGGATCCAAAAATGGCAACCTATCGTAACGCTGTCCTAAAAATGTCAGCTCGGTTCGAAGGACTCGAATTCCACCACGTAGCCTGAGATAATAACCAAGCAGCCGACATATTGGCACGCATCAGCGCGAAACGCGACGCTGTCCCTCCAAACATCTTCCTGGAACGGCTCTTTAAGCCATCCGTACTATGGGAAGAAGAGTCCGGAAATAACAACCCGGAGGCAGCCGCACCACCCAATACAGAACAATCTGACATAATCGGCGACTCAGCCGACGAAATAACACCTTCAGCCCACGAAATAATGGCAGTAATCGCCCCGTGGAAAGAGCCATTCCTAGCCCACTTACTCAGGCGGGAGCTTCCCGAAGACCAAAATGAGGCCCGCTGCATAGTCCGGCAATCTAAAGCCTACAAGGTCCACGAGGGAGAGCTCTATAAGAAAAGCACAACCGGAGTCCTTCAACGGTGTATCTCCGAAGAGGAAGGGCGAAACCTTCTGGCTAAAATTCATGCCGGACTAGGCGGACACCACGCCGCAGCCCGGGCCCTGGTAGGCAAGGCATTCCGTACAGGATTCTATTGGCCGACGGCCCGAGCAGATGCGCAGGACTTAGTCCAAAGATGCGTTGGTTGTCAGCTCTTTGCTAATCAGAGCCATATGCCACCCACCGCCTTCAAAACTATACCCATTACCTGGCCGTTCGCGGTCTGGGGGCTTGATATGGTTGGACCTCTTAAAGGGGGAACCCACAAGCAAAGGTACCTATTGGTCATGGTGGACAAATTCACCAAATCGATAGAGGCCAAGCCAGTTAAAACGGCAGAGTCCGGACCAGTGATAGACTTCATATCCGGGGTAGTACACTGTTACGGTGTCCCCCATAGCATCATCACCGATAACGGCATGAACTTCACGGCCGACGAGGTTAAATTATGGTGCAAAAATATGGGCATTAAGCTCAATTACGCTTCAGTCTATCATCCTCAAACCAACGGTCAAGTGGAACAAGCAAACGGTCTAATAATGAGCGGCATCAAGCCCAGACTAGTGCGGTCCCTTACGAAATCTGACACGCACTAGGTAGAGGAGCTCGACTCCGTACTCTGGGGGCTGCGGGCAACGCCCAACCGAACTACCGGATTCACACCATTTTTTATGGTATACGGCGCAGAAGCAATTTTGCCCTGCGACATCATTCATGACTCACCTCGAGTGCGCATGTACGAAGAAAGAGAAGCCGAGCTGGATCGGCAGGACGGCTTGGACGCATTGGAGGAAGAATGCGACGTCGCCAAGGCTCGTTCCGCATTCTATCAGCAGCAGGCTCGAAGATATCAAAGCAGAGAAGTATGGGCCAAGACTTACAACGTTGGCGAACTAGTTCTACGCCTGCCGGACAAGAAAAAGGACAAGCTCAAGCCCAAATTGGAAGGCCCCTTCATTATAGATCAAGTCTTGACCGGCGGAGCGTACCGTCTGCAAAATGCGTCGGACAACCGACTCGAGCTGAACCCATGGAACACAGCCCGCCTCTGAAGATTCTACGCCTAGCACCGGACTAAGAGTTCGTCTCCTTCCCCCGTCCAAATTTTTACACTTCAGCTGTCTTCCGTTTCCCTTTTTTTCTCTCACCCCTTTTTCGTAAAAGCCGTTAAAGGCCTACTTGCGCATTGTTCGCACACACTTGATGTGCTATCCGCACTCATTATACCTGGGGGCTTCTTTACCAGAAGCTTACTTATAAGGGCTTCATGCCCAGCACATGTGTCAAACTTCCACATGTACCTTTTATTCACCATTATATGCATCGATATGACTTAAGTTTTGGCCAAGCTGGGTTGCCTGGCTCCTGTGCTTACCCCTACGTTCCCGATTGTTCGGCTAGGAGGTAAAGGGAGCACCTCTGCAATTGTTACTGTCGGGTCAGCCGGATGTGTACCTCAGACTGGGTGAAGCCGAAAGCTAGCGTTCTTAAGGGAATATTCGGTCGGTGACTTGAAAGATGATTTTTTACCTATTTATTCATCTGCCCCCAGATGTTTTCCTACTCTTTCCGTAGTTCGGACATGCACTTTAGGGCATGCCTCCCAGGGAAAGGAACCCTTAACGGAACTATTCTCCCTGGAAGATGTTTCTTACTAACCATGTAATATAACATAACTAGTTAGGCACTTGTCTGATAAAGCACTAATGACCCCTACGCCTGGTCTCCATGCATGCCCCGGTTTTTTCTTAACCGAGAAGGTATTCGGACACACTCCGGACTCTAGGGTCCCGAAGTTGAAGCGAAAAGGTCGGCAAAGACAAACGATCTACAATCCGGCTAGAAGGCATTTCACATGTCATTTTCAAATACATTGTCAAATCTATTGACTGTATTCCTCCTCAATCCCGTCTAACAGACTGTCTAATTTACAGTCCCGTTGGGAATATTTAGCGGCCAACTCTACTTGGTCGTACACTAAACTCACAGGGATCTCCTTCCCATCGGGCCCCACAGGTCCGATCTCGGCCATGTGGTTGGGATCCGCCTTCTTGTACCGTGTCTTCACCATGGCCCAGGCCTCCCTGGCACCTTGGCGGCAGGCCGAAATCTTCCATAAATGGAAGCGCTGCCGCGCTCCCTGAAGCTTCTCCGCAAGCTCTCCAAGGCCCTCGGGTAGGGAGAGGGACGACCATAAGGCCTGGATGACGCCGCTCATTGCCTGCCGCACTCGTTCGAGCAGTTGCACCAGCTCGGGAAGTTGATCACCCGTTGATACGGGCATCTCCTCCGCAGGGCGACCTGTGAGCACACCTACAGACATATTTTTGTCAATTGACTTCCTCGCCGAACTCTTCTTTTCAAAGGAGTTCGCTCAAGCACTTGCTATAGATGCCGCGATGAAGCCGCTGATTCTCCTTCACGGAGCCATACAGCTCGGCCCGAACACCTTTAAGCTCTTCTCCAAGCTGGGCATGGGCATCCTGGAGCTTGTTCCTTTCCTGCTGCACCCTCGTCAGCACCCTCTCGCCGGACTTCAGTTGGCGCAGTAGTTCTTGCCTGTCCGGATCCTGTCCGGCAAGACCTGCGAAGTCATTGTCAGACTTACACGCACGCCGCACACCGATTATCTTTTTGAAATAATGTGTTACCAGGAGGGGTCTCTGTGTTTCCCCCTACAGCAGCTAGTGCGGCCTCAAGTTGGGCCTTGCACTCTTGTAGCTCTGTCGGAGTAATGGGCCATGGGTAGGCTAACCCGGGTCCCAGGATCTTTCAAGACATCGGGGCAGGCCGCGCCCCTCAAGCCGAGTCCCAGACGGCGACTCCAAGACAAGCCGAGTCCCACACGGCGACTCCAAGACAAGCCGAGTCCCAGACGGCGACTCCAAGACAAGCCGACTCCAAGGAGGCGACCTCCAGAGAGGCCGACTATGGGAGTCGGCCCACGACACTTCCCGAAGCCCGATGCGGGGTACGGTCATGACGTGGCCGTTCCTCCCTGCCTACGAAGGATGGGCATGGCTAAAGTGAGCCATATCGCCGGAAGATCTCCGGTGAGGCGCGGCACTGTTGCCATGCCTGCCCCGACCTCAGCCACAGTGCGCGACGCACTGTACCCACGACGTCGGCCTGTACGGCCCGAAGACCGCGGGACCGCCTGTCAGTGGGTGGACCGAAGGCAGCTTGAGCGCCCCGAAGACGGCCCTGTGGGAGTCGGCCTCCCAGGAGTCGGCCGTCTCCCCTCCAGGGCCCCACGAGCCATTAATCAGATAGGATGGGGAATGGTGACAGTGATTGCCCGATAGACGGCGCCACTGTTGCCACGACCCAATGACCAAGCCTGCGTCATCAGGAGCACCGCACAGTGTCAGGCCTGTCCGCGGGACCCACCAGTTGGCGGGGCCCAGAGGCCGGCGGGAAGGACGGCGGCGTGAGAGACAGACGGCTGGGACCCGCGCCCAGCCGGTTTACCATTGTACCCCCGGGGGGTAGGCCTATATAAACCCCCCGGGGCACCAATGCAAAGGGTTCGGACCTTGATAGAGATAGACCAGATAGCACAGGGAGGAGAGAACTAGCCTTGCTCTCTCCTGCCTCCCGATACAACTCCAGGAGCACCATTGTAGTCATCTTGCTTTAGTGATCATGCGGAGACCCCGCAGAGCAGCAGTAGGGGTGTTATCTCCCCGGAGAGCCCCGAAGCTGGGTAAGATTCGCCTGCGTGCATGCCTATGCCTTATCCCGTTTCCAGGCACCGGCGACATTCTACTCGCCCCCACCATGATAATCCATCCTTTGGCATATGTCACACCCAACCCCCGACATTTGGCGTCCACCGTGGGGCGAGGTGCACCGTCGTCCGGAGATCTGTTCTGGACGGGAACCCTCTTCCTCCCTGGCGAGTGCAGCCAGCCAGGCTCGCCAGATGGAGTCTGCATCGACATGCTGCGCGGCGTTGAGGCCGCCTGCGCTGCGAGTAGCCTCGCCAAACATGTCGGCGAGGTGCGCCTCTCCGACGAACCTGCATTCCGATGCAGGCACGGGTGGCCCCGAGAGCCTTCTCGCAGGCCTCCTTGACCAACTCCACGTTGCCGGCGAGCCTGCCGTGGACTTGGAGTCCGTAGGCTCCACCGACCCGATGCTGGTCGACTCCGACGCCGTGTCGCTTGACATCTTCCCCGCCAACATGGTGGTCTACGACGAGCCGCTTCCGTACGAGGAGAGCGGCGGAAGCGCCGTCACAGAGGTTCTCGTCATCAGCCACGGCGAGCGCTCCGGTGAAGAAGCCCAGGACCCGTTTGCTGCGGCCCTGCAAGACCTTACCGCGCCCATTCCAGAGGACGCAGACACCGAGACGCTGGAGACATGCCGCCTTCAGATCATCGAAGGCGCCCAGAAGCTGGCAAGCATGAGGCGCTTGTCAGAGGCATACCAGCGCGAGATGTATCGCGCCATAGGCGGCTCGCCGGCTCTGACTGGGCCGAGTCGCCTAGGCGCGGTCCGGCAGCACGGCGTGGCCATCGCCGACTTGTTCGGGGCAAAACGCCCCATATACGCCACCCCAGCGGAGAACATCCGCGCCACCCAAGTGGTGACTGACGAGCTGAAGAACTTCGAGGGCGAAGAGCGCCGTTTGATGACGGAGCGAGTCCAGCAACTCCTCGACACGGTTGCTGTGCAGAACGCGGCCGGCGGCCGCGCAGACGCGCTGTAGCAGCCGAACGACGACTTGCCTCCCCGCCGAGATCAAGGCGCGACCTCTCGGACGCCGACTAGCGGAGTCCGCGGAAGAAAAGAAAAGGAGCCGGCTGTCAGTCACAGTCGGACCCACATCACCATCGAGCGCGACCAAGACGGCCGCCCAAGAGCAGTAGACCGACGGGACGACTACATACCTCCCCCACCCAGAAGAGAACGGCGAGTTTCCCTGCTGCCTGTTGAGCATCCGACTCTCGGAGGTCGCCTTGGCCGCCGAGAGGGAGTCGGAGAGAATGACGCCCGCCATCGGATCGACCGACTCCACCGATCCCTGGCACTGGAAGAAGAAGACGAGCTGGGTCCGCCTTGCTTTGGGCCCCGTATCCGAGACGAGCCCTTCCCCAAAGGGTTCACGCTCCCCCGAGACACACCCAAGTACACCGGCTCCGTGAAGCCGGAGGACTGGCTGATAGACTACTCCACAACCGTCAACATAGCGAACGGCAACAAGCGAGTTGCCGTGAAGTACGTTCCCCTCATGCTCCAGGGCACGGCCCAGACATGGCTGAACAGCCTGAAGCCCTGCAGCATCAACAGCTGGGTCGACTTCACTGAAGCCTTCATCCGCAACTTCACAAGCATGTACAAGCGACCTCCCAAGCCGCGTCAGCTTTCCTTGTGCGTTCAAGGCCCTGATGAGTCAACACGCGACTACCTCACGCGCTGGGGCAAGCTTCGGAACTCCTGTGAGGGCATGCACGATGTGCAGGCTATCGAGTACTTCACCGCCGGGTGCCGAGAGGGCACCCTCCTCAAGCACAGGCTCCTCTGCGACGAGCCAGAAACCCTCGACGAACTGCTAGTCATAGTAGACAAGTACGCCACGGCCGACTCTTCCATGAAGACAGAGATCCAAGTCAGCGCTGCTGGCAAGGTGACCCCTCCGACTCCCAAAAACCCGGCTGGAGACACCAGTCGGCGCCAACAACAGAACGATAACAAGCGCAAGGCCCAACAGCCGACTTCCAATAGTCGGCAAGTGGCGGCAGTTGAAGATCAACAGCCGGAGGGGCAGCCTCCGGCCAAGCGGTAGAAAGGCGGCAAGTCCAATTGGTTGCCAGCCTTCTCCTATGAGCAGACTTTGGATAGTCCCTGCAAGTTTCACAGCGGCGCGAAGCCGTCAAATCATACCACCCGAAAGTGCCACTGGCTCACAAGAATCGCCAAGGGAGACGGCCTCACTCTGCCACCGCCCGCTGGACCGCTGCCTCCACCACCGCCTCAGCAGCCGGCGGCTCGGCCAGTCGGCGCAGTGCAAGACGAGTTCCCAGATGAGCATGGAGCCTACATGGTGTTCACCAGTGTGGCGGATGACCGGCGCAGCCGGCGCCAACAGCAGCAAGAAGTAAACGCAGTAGCAGCGGATGCCCTAGAGTTCATGCATTAGTCCGAGAGGCCTATCAGTTGGAGTAGAGCGGATCACCCAGTGGTGATGCCGAGTCCGGGCTCTTATGCCCTGGTCCTAAGTGCCACCTTGGCCACTGATAGGCGGGCCACCCGCTTTTCAAGAGTACTGATAGATGGAGGCAGCAGCATCAACATCCTGTACAAAGACACCATGGAGAAGCTAGGAATCAAGTGAAGATAGCTGCAGAGCAGCCGGACTGTGTTCCATGGAATCGTACCCGGCCTTTCCTGCTCACCAATCGGCAAGATCCTGATAGACGTCCTCTTCGGAGACAAAGATCATTTCCGCCGAGAGCCGGTCTAGTTTGAAGTAGTGGACCTGGAAAGCCCGTACCACGCACTGCTTGGCCGACCTGCCTTGGCCAAGTTCATGGCGGTTCCTCACTACGCCTACCTCAAGATGAAGATGCCAAGTTCCAAGGGGATTCTGACCGTAGCCGGCGACTACCGGAAGTCGTCCTCCTGCGCGGCCGAGAGCAGTCGGCTGGCCGAGTCCCTGTTGATCGCGGCAGAGAAGCAGCTCCTTGACCGGGTCGTGGCGATGGCCGGAAAGCAGCCAGAGATGTCGCCCGACCCCAAGGAGTCGGAAGCAGAAGGATCATTCAAGCCGGCCAAAGAGACCAAGAAGATACCCTTGGACCCGGAGCACCCAGAGAGATACACTGTCATGGGCACGGGCCTTGACAGCAAATAGGAAGGCGAGCTTGTCGATTTCCTCCGTGAGAATCGGGACATCTTCGCGTGGTCCCCCAAGGACATGCCAGGTGTACCGACGGAATTCGCCGAGCACAAGCTACACGTCAGGCCAGATGTGAAACCTGTCAGGCAGCCCTTGCGCCGCCTGTTTGAAGAGAAGAGAAGAGTTGTTGGAGAGGAGATAGCCCGGCTTCTTGCAGCCGGCTTCATCATGGAAGTGTTTTTTCCAGAGTGGCTGGCGAACCCGGTTTTGGTGCTAAAGAAGAACAAGCAATGGCGGATGTGTATCGACTACACAAGCCTCAACAAAGCCTGCCCAAAGGACCCGTTTGCCCTGCCAAGAATTGATCAGATGATAGACTCCACAGCCGGATGCGAGCTGCTGAGTTTCCTAGACGCATATTCAGGATATCACCAGATCAAGCTGAACCCGGCGGACAGACTGAAGACTGCCTTCATCACACCATTCGGAGCCTTCTGCTACCTGACAATGACATTTGGCTTAAGGAACGCCGGCGCCACCTTTCAGCGTTGCATGCAGAAGTGCCTCCTCAAGCAACTCGGCAGGAATGCCCATGTCTATGTGGATGACGTGGTGGTGAAGACGGAGAAGTGTGGAACGCTGCTGGAAGACCTCAAGGAGACCTTTGAGAATCTACGCCAATTCCAGATCAAGCTCAACCCTGAGAAGTGCGTTTTCGGAGTACCAGCCGGTCAGCTCCTTGGCTTCTTGGTCTCCGAACGCGGCATAGAGTGCAACCCCGTGAAGATCAAGGCCATCGAGGGGATGGAGGTACCCAGCCGACTGTTAGATGTGCAGAAGTTCACCGGCTGTTTGGCATCCATCAGCCGATTCATTAGTCGGCTGGGCGAGAAAGCTCTGCCCTTCTTTCAATTGATGAAGAAGACCACCTTTTTTGAGTGGAACCACAAGGCGAATGAGGCATTTATCAAACTGAAGAAGATGTTGACTACTCCCCCTATATTGGCGGCTCCGACTCCCAAAGATCCCATGCTCTTGTACATCGCCGCCACCAGCCGAGTAGTCAGCACAGTCATCGTAGTTGAGTGCAAGGAGGAAGGCAAGGTGCTCCCTGTCCAGAGGCCAGTATATTACCTGAGCGAGGTACTGTCGACCTCCAAGCAAAACTACCCTCACTACTAGAAGATGTGCTACGGCGTGCATTTTTCCGCCAAGAAGCTGAAGCCTTACTTTCAAGAACACCCAATCACTGTGGTTTGCACGGCTCCGCTGGCCGAGATCATTGGAAGCCGAGATGCCTCCGGCCGAGTAGCCAAATGGGCTATAGATCTGGCTCCTTACACCATCCACTACCAGCCCCGCACCGCCATCAAATCGCAGGCGATGGCCGACTTCCTCGTCGACTGGGCCGAGACCCAGTACCTGCCGCCAGCGCCTGACTCCACCCATTGGCGGATGCATTTCGACGGCTCCAAAATGCGCACCGGCCTGGGAGCGTTGTCCTCACCTCCCCTAAAGGCGACAAGCTCAAGTATGTGCTGCAGATCCACTTCGCCGCCTCCAACAACGTTGCCAAATACGAGGCGCTCATTCATGGGCTCCGGCTTGCCAAAGAACTCGGCATTCACCGGATCCTGTGCTATGGAGACTCCGACTTGGTTGTTCAGCAATCATCCGGCGACTGGGACGCCAAAGACGCAAACATGGCGAGCTACCGCTTCCTGGTGCAGCAACTCAGCGGATACTCCTTGAGCTGATCTTTGGTGGGGTGGCCTCTCATTGCATCTGGGGGCTGCCTGAATTTTGGTAGAATTTTTGGAGAAGGGGAAATATGAATTTCACCAAATTTGACCAATCTGGTCCAAACATGCAGAGGCTGAAACTTGAAAATTTTGAAAAGAGGAAGAGTGGATCTTGATGGTTCTAGGTTGTGGGTGCTAAGGACTATCCAGAGGAGTTGATTTGAGATCAAAACTCAAAGGAAATTAGGTACTTCCTTTGTAAATCACCAAGGCCTAAAATAATTGACAGAAATGTTTTGGGAAATAAAATAAATGGAATAAAATCCAAAAATGATTCGGACTTGTTGGAACAGAATGTTAGGATTGCCCCAAGTGGAAGGGAGTGGTCTTGGAAGGATTTACCACATGAGGCATGGTAAAACCATGGGTGGTTTCAATATAAGATAAGTCCCAAAACTCCTAGGGTTTTCTCTTAAGAAAATAATCCAAAAAAAATAAATTTGAGAAGGGGACAAACAGAAGAAAGGTTTTTAGTAACAAAACACCAGTGTTGATGAAGATACCAAAATAAAATCCTTGCCAAGGGGGAAAAGTTTTGAGAGGGAAGAGAGTCCAATAAATTTGGGAAGTATTTCACTTGAGGTAAAAACTCCATGATAATAAGGAAGGAAATGTTTCAAAAATCAAAAGTGAGCCCGGAAAATAAAAGTTTTAGTTTCCTGGCAAAGTTTTTATTAACAAAACAAGGCTAAAATTTTGGGGTGTCACAGTTATGTTATGGATGAAGAAACTGCTAGAGATATTTTCATGTTGATGCTCAACCTAGCAATAATAATGATGTAGAGATTGAACCTGCTGTTGATCTTGATAACCCATAGTCAAAGAATCAATGTTATGATAAGAGAGATTTTGTTGCTTGGAAGCACGGTAAAGAAAGAGAACCATGGGTTCAGAAACCCATGCCTTTTCCCCCTAAACCATCCAAGACAAAGGATGATGAGGATTTTGAGCGCTTTGCTGAAATGATTAGACCTATCTTCTTATGTATGCGCTTAACTGATATGCTTAAAGTAAATCCTTATGCTAAATATATGAAGGATATCATTTCAAATAAAAGAAAGATACCGGAAGCTGAAATTTCCACCATGCTTGCTAATTATACTTTTAAAGGTGCAATACCAAAGAAATTTGGAGATCCAGGAGTACCAACTATACCATGCTCCATTAAAAGAAATTATGTTAAAACCGCTTTATGTGATCTTGGATCCGGTGTTAGTGTTATGCCTCTCTATTTATATCGTAGACTTGAATTGAATAAGTTGACACCTACTGAAATATCTTTGCAAATGGCTAATAAATCAACTCTTGTACCTGTCGGTATTTGTGAGGATGTGCCTGTTGTGGTTGCAAATGTCACTATCTTAACGGACTTTGTTACTCTTGATATTCCCGAGGACAATTGTATGTCGAGTATCCTTGGTAGACCCTTTTTGGATACTGCAGGGGCTGTTATTGATTGCAACAAAGGCAATGTCACTTTTCATGTTAATGGTAATGAGCATACAGTACACTTTCTGAGGAAACAACTTCAAGTTCATAGCATCAATTCAATTGGAAATATTCCAACTATCATTATTGGAGGTTTTGAACTTCCTCTTCCTACTGTCAAGAAAAAGTATGATATTCTTATTGTTGGGGATGTTCATATCCCCATTGAGGTAACCTAGTGTTATTCGAAATTTCTCCGGTTCCATGTTATTCGGAATGAGTTTGTTAACAAGACTTGGTCAACCTTGTTAGTGGATTCCTTTTGATGATCATGAGATGGATGAAACTAGAAGGCAGAACCTTCTATACCATCTTTTTACTTTCTGTTATTTAGAATAAATAAAGCAAAAATAGTATTATCCATCTGTTTTCTGAATTATCCGTGTAATAAAAAATATCCCGAAAATAAAAGTGCTCCAAATGCCCTGCAAATTTAGTATGATTTTTTATGAAATATTTGAGGATTTTAGGCACTGGGAACACAGCAGGGGGGCAAGCACCTGGCCATGAGGGTGGAGGGCGCGCCCACACCCCCTGGGCTCGCCCCCTGTCTCGTGGGCCCACGATGGCCCCCCTCCACTTATTCCTGCACCCACACACTCCATCTTCCTCCCAAAAAAATCCCCATCCAGCTCAAGCACGAGTTCTAGCTCATTTTGCTGCTATTTTCGATCTCCTTGCTCAAAGTTCCATTCACAAAACTGCTTTCGGAGATTGTTGCTTGGTATGTGACTCCTCCATTGCTCCAATTAGTTTTTGTTCTAGTGCTTTATTCATTGCAAATTTTTGCTGCCTAGGTGACCCTGTTCTTGAGCTTGCATGTAAAATTTATGAGGTCCCAAGTAATTCTAATGCATGATATAGGCTCTAGGCACTTGTGGGAGTAGTTTCTATCAATCTTGTTTAGTTTGATTCACTTTTATTTTTGAAGTTACTAAAAATTTCAGAAATTTTTCAGAGGAAGAAATATGTCCAGGAAAATGTACCAAGGTGGTTCCTCAACAAAGAGAGGACCTAGGCGTGCTATGCGTGAGCAAGACGATGAACCACCAAGGGAAGCTGAGGTGCGGTCTTGTGAGTGGCCGTCAGAAGAGTTTATGGTCAATGCAGGCATCAAGGGTGAATTTGACGCATATGTGTGTAATGCCGATCTTGAGGACTTCATACAAGATAAGTGTCCTCAGTACTACCAATTGACTGATTCATTCATGAGAAGATTTAAATATACATCTTCGCGTAATTCTCAGAATGTCCTGTTTGATATTTATGATCAATCTTATACCATGGACCTAGAAGATTTTACTACTGCTTGCAAACTCCCACAGTGGGGTAATGTTAATGAACCTCACAAATCTGAATATAACACTACAAAAAAATACACTTCCATGATGATACATGTTTGTCATAGTAGGTCGCGTTTTTTGTCATGCATGTACATCCATGACGATTTTATGACTGAATCAAGATAGTCATACCTGTGCTATTGTAGAAGTGTTCCATGACATTACCAAAATTATCATCATGAAAGTGTCCACTTCCATGACGATAAATCACGTGTCATAGAAGTGCTTTCGTCAAGGGTGACCGACACGTGGCATCCACCGTAATGGAACGATGTTAAGCTATCGGGTCTGGTTTTGGATCCAATAACCCGTTAACAGCCCCGACCAATGGGGATTTTCCACGTGTAAAATCATCATTGGCTGGAGCAAACATGTGTCGGCTCACCGTTGGGACAGATGTCATCCACTCATTGGACCGAAGTCGCCTATGATACGGCGACACGTGGCACAACCCAACAGAGGCCCATTCCTGTGAAAAGGCCGGCCCATTTGACTTGGTCAAAAGGTGGCGGGCCGGCCCACGGAAAGCTTGTTAACGGCCTGTTCACATATAGCCCATTTACATCCAGCTAACCCAGGGCCCGTTAGGACCTCTCCGAATTAGGCCCAGTAGCGTCATCTGGGCCGTCCAATATGATTCTAGTCCGTTTTAACTTCCGGCCCTTGTGTGGCCCATGACTTCTTTCGGCCCATATGAGGCCCTTTGTAACTCTTGGCCCATTAACGGTCCGTGGTGAAACTGGCCCGTAATGAATAGTGTATCACTTTATACCCATTAACGACCCATTATTCCATTGGGCCATTTCCAGCCCAAGTTATCTTTCGGCCTTCTCAGTGCCCATTGATGCTTGGGCTCATTTGCGGCATTCTGTTACATACGGCCTGTTATTGTCATTTTCTGCTTGTCGGTCAAATTCAGCCCATCGTTACAGTCGGCCCGTTTGCGGATTGTTAATATGTTGGGTCGTTTTCATGTCAAAAAAACCCGTTGGGCTGTTTTCATAGAGTTATCAAATACGGCCTATTAACGGCCTGTTATGGTCCATGAATAGTACGCCCCATGATTGGCGAAATGACGATACGCCCCGTAGAAGGCCCATGGATCCTACGGCCCGTATGAGGCCCATGGATAGTATGGCCCGTAGAAGTCCCATGGACCCTACGGCCCGTAGAAGGCCCATGAATCCTAAGGCCCGTATAGAAGGCCAATGGATCCTACGGCCCGTATAGAAGGCCAATGGATACTACGGCCCGTATAGAAGGCCACTGGATCCTACGGCCGCAAGAAGGCCCATGGATCATACGGCCTGCAGGAGGCCCATGGTTACAACAGTCTGTGTGTTGCTATGATTATTTTGGCCTAGTTGCCAAAAATAGGCTATTGTGGCCACTAGAAAAACACAGAAAAAGAACTGCAGTGACTACAAGCAAACAACTAAACAACACAATAAGGAAATAAATAAGCAAGCAATTAACGCTAGCCTATTATGCTATTACACATATTACATCCACTGGGCATCAAAGTATGCTACCAGTGCAAATATAGGGATCAAAGTAGCATATTACATACACTGGCCGTCAAAAGTGGCCACCAGTGCAAATAAACGCGGCAGCACACTACAAAAAAAGACACATCCGTGACATTTTGAACCAAACGAATTTTTTTTCTGTCATACATATGACACTTCTATGATGATAATTGTGACAAAACCTAGTATCATCATAGATGTGGTGGGCTCCTACTTCTATGACAAAAAATCATGACAGAAAATGGGCTTTTCATCCTGGGCGGGCCGGAGATGCAACTGCATGACATTCTTTGGGCCGTCCATGACGGAAAAACCGTGGTAGAAGCGAGGGCGAGGAAAATTTTGGGGAGTTGCCGGTTACGGTGGGAGGTCGGGGGCCGAGCGATGCGGGTTTCTCTCATACACGTGCGAGGCGTTGGCTCTAACTGTACCCGAGCGAGGCGTTGGGCTCTAACTGAACCCGAGTGATTGCACTGCAGGCTACGCGTTACTGAACCCGAGCGATCGATCGATGGCTATTAAATGAACCTGATCGAGCGATTCCTTCACTACTGCTGCTAACTGAAGCCGATCGATTGGATGAACAGTGAGCGTTGCAGGGGGGGTTTGGATGAACAGTGAGAGGTGGCGTTGCCTCTGGAGGAACAGGACCCCGTGGTGTGGAGGGCTGGATGAACAGTAGACGGTGGAGGGGTGGCTGTGGAGGGGTGGTTGAACAGGACCCCGTGGTGTGGAGGGCTGGATGAACAGTAGACGGTGGAGGGGTGCCCGTGGAGGGGTGGTTGAATAGTAGCCGGTGGAGTAGCGCACGATGGAGGCTGGATGAACAGGAGCCCGTGAGGGCTGGAGGAGGTCAACGGTAGCCCGTGGAGGCTGGAGGAGGTCGACGGTGGAGATGAACAGTATCCCATGGAGTCCCGTTTTGCGGTACGCCACACCCCTCCCGATGAACAGGACCCCCGTTTCGACCGTATCGCTCCAACACAAGTCCGTTTCGTCCGTTTTGCGGTACACCACACCCCTCCCGATCAATAGGACCCCTGTTTCGACTGTAGGAGGTCCGTTTCGTCCGTTTTGCGGTACACCACACCCCTCCCGATCAACAGGACCCCCATTTCGATCGTAGGAGGTCTGTTTGCTCCGTTTTGTGGTACGCCACACCCCTCCCGATCAACAGGACCCCGTTCCGAACGTAGGAGGTCCGTTTCCTCCGTTGTGCGGTATGCCAGGCCTCGTTTCCATTGCCTATTCCGTCCAAGCCCTCCCGATGAACACGACCACGCATTCCGTTCCAACCCAGCCGGTTGGCTCCCACGCGTTCTGTTGCCTCCCGATGAACACTACGCATTCCGTTGCCTCCCGATGAACACGACTCATTCCGTTGCCTCCCCATGAACACGACGACGACGCTATTTCTCCGTTCTGACCCAGCCATGTACGCGAGCCCTGGCCGTACGTATGCACGAGTAGGCGTTCAAGACCCCGCTCGTATGTACACATACGTGGCCGTATTTTCTTTCTTGCACCCTGGCCGCTGTACGTACGTGTACATGTTACATCGACCAGTATGTATGTACACGTTCGCAACTAGGATGACAACGCTACGTACGCTTCGACCAGGTGGGTCCCGACTGTCAGGCACTTCCTTGCCTACGAAGATGTAGCTGGTGGGTCCCAGCAGTTAGGGGAAACGTTTTCTCTATGAAATACGTTGGCCCGTCTGGTGGGTCCCAGCTGTCAGGTGGAGGAATCATTATTTTCCGCATAATAAGGAGGCACTTCCTTGCTGCGGCCGTGGACCGAGCTGTCAGCCTCTCCACGTACAGTCCACATCCGATGGAAGTCGTTCCTTGACCATGTTGACCAGGCCGCGCCGAGAGCACCACGGCGGTGGACGACGACGAGGCCTAGGAAGGGGACGATGCGGAGCCAGGAAAGACGCGGTAGTGGAAGCCTGCGCGGAGAGGAGTACGAGGGTTCACTGGTTCGGCTGCGGTGTGAGGCTGCCGTCGCCGCAGGGCCTGGCCAGCGGTGGGAATCGTAGGGGCGGTGAGGCCTCCGCGGCAGCACAGCCGACCACGAGAGGCAGGAGCATGCGGCACGACTAGCGCTGCTTTGGGCGGCAGGAGCAAGAAGACCAGAGGTTGAAGAAGCACTACGGCTGTTGGATGGACATCGTATGGTCACTGGAGCTAGAATCGTTCATATTGACTAAGTTGACAAAGCCCTCCGTCCCCGTCAACTTAGTTGGCCCACAAGTCATCCTCCCACTATGGTGGGTCCCAGCTAGAAGGGGGTATTCATTTTTTTGTGCGTAATAAGGAGGCACTTCCTTGAGTGCGAAGATATAGCTGGTGGGTCCGACATGTCAGCGGGGGGAACGTTTTTTTCACGAGATACAGAGGCCCTTCCGGTGGGTCCCAGCTGTCAGGTGGAGGAATCATTATTTTGCGCATACAGTCCACGACCGATGGATGTCGTTCGTTGACCATGTTGACTAGGCCGCGCTGAGAGCACCATGGCGGTGGACGACGGCGAGGCCTAGGAAGGGAACGACACGGAGCCGGGGAAGTCTCGACAATGGTTGCCCACGCGGTGGGGAGTACGAGGGTTTACTGGTCCGGCTGCCGTCGCCGAAAAATAACAGGAGGTGTGGGTGAGTAGAGGAATGGCCTGGCCAGCAATGAAGTAGGGTGGGGCGGTGCGGCCTGTGCGGCAGCACAGCCGGCCACAGGAGGCGGGAGCAGGCAGTCCCACCGGAGCTGGTTTCGGCGGCTGGAGCAAGAAGATCAGATATTGAAGAAGCAGCACGGCCGTTGGATTAACATCCAACGGTCACTGCTGCTAGAATCATTTGTGGACTAAGTTGACAAAGCCAAAGTACACGTCGACCTAGTAGACCCACAAGTCAGCCTCCAAATCTGTCCCAAACAGCATACAACCCGAAATTTCTAGCCAGATTCAAATTAATTTTAAATCCAAATATACCTTAATTTAAATTCAATGAAATTTTACCCGCACAAAAACAATGAAATTTAAAATATCAAAATCCAAAAGAAAACAGTATTTTGGAACTAATTGCCTGTTTGTTGTATTTATTTCATTTTACAGCCCATTTATTATTACTTATAGCCCATTTCTTATTACTTATAGCCCATTTCTTATTACATATAGCCCATTTTCTGGGCAAAATGCATCACTCCTCGTCTTGAAAGATTTCCGGCCCAGCAGGGCATAGAAGAGCAAGTAGGCCTATGTTGGTTATTCTGCAAAAAACAAAATAGCCGGCTAGCCATTTTTCATAAAGGAAAAAAACAAATTGGGCTAGTCATGTGCTAAACATATGAAATAAAAGCCTGGGCTAGACGGGCCACGGGTCCTGCACAACCCAGTTAATACCCTTCTCCGTCCCGAAAAAACAAAATTACTGCGCGTGCTGCTCGGTCCCTATTGTCATCCTCACCATGTACAATCATCTCCTTATTCCTCTCGGTTGTTGACCATGTTGACAACACTGGAAGGCGGTGCCGCAGCGAGCGAACCAAGGAGGAGGACGATGGTGAGGCCTCGGACGGGAATGAACAGGAGCCGGGGAAGATCACAGCCAGCCGTGGGAGGCGGGAGCAGGCGGTCGCGCCGGCGCTGGTTTGCCTTTGGCGGCTTGAGGAAGAAGAGACCAAAGAAACGCGACAGACGTTGAATGTCAATCCAACGGTCAAGGTTGGCACAATCATTTTTTGACTAAGTGGACACCAAGTAGCATACTTTTTTATATATAGGAAGAAAACTGCGAGGAAAATGCGTTCGTCCGCCATCCTCCTCACAGGGAACGTTCACCACATAAGTGACTAGCACCCTTGGTTTTCAACCGAGAGGTCTTGGGTTCGAGTCCGAGGAACTCTCAGTTTTGTCCTCCTTCCTTCCTTGCAAAAAAAAGGAAAAGAAAATCAAAGACTTCGAAAGGCGTATAGAACAAGCTAGTGTACCAGTAAAGAGATGTTGCCGAGTTTTAGAAAAAAGAAAGACATGCTCCTGTAGCTGGTTCGAATCCAAACCTAGACTATGACTATATATGGTGCTATGCTACTCTACAAGTAATGAAACTAACATATACAACGTTCACTTCTCCTCTTCTCTACTTAGTTTGCCTAGCATCAGAAGCTCTGGCCGCAGAAACCATGTCCGCTGGCTGCTTGTCCACCTGCTCTTCAGCAGGCGACAACCAGATATGCGCCAAGTCGCCACCCATACCATCGCCTGTGGGTCTCATCAAACCCCCGCCGGCACGCGCACCGTAGCCGATTGCTCATCGCAACCCGCTGCCGTTGGTGTGGTGCCACTGCTGCAAATCACGCAGAGTCATCTGTCGAGTCTCAACCACAATCCGCAACCCTGGCCGAGTCTTCTACAAATGCCCGAATCATGGGGTAATAATATGTTTAAGTGTTGTTCTGCTGCTTTCAGTTGCTGATTTTTTTAATAGTTTGGTTGATGATCTACCAATTTGATTCGTGCAGAAAAGGGAAGATTCATGTGATTTGTATTTCTGGGAAGTTGCTGATGTTGGGGAATGCAACTACGCTGATTATTTGGTTATCCGAGGAATCCCAATACCAGCAGGTTGGGGTGTTGGACAAGTAACTGAAGGAACATCAGAAGAGGAAGATGCAGAGCAGAAGGTTAAAGATGCAGTTCCTCTGATCATGGCGAAGCAACAACTGCTAAACGGCCTTGACAGAAATGAGGAGATGAAAGAGCTTGTGAAGATAAAGGGCAAAATCGATGTGCTCTGTAGGATGATTGTCTCTTTATTTGTAGTGTATGTAGCACTTGTGATGTATTCAGTGGCTACAACATGAGCACTTTGCTGAAACTAGTAATGAATGAAACCTGTGTAGCAGGCTGGGCATAGTGTTGTGAACATCTAATGATTTCTATTAACGGAAATCAGGGGGTATCCCCTTTTGCTCATATAAATAAATAAATAGCAGAGGCCCTGTCGGGTCAGCTTTGTTCTCATTCGAAGACGTCGAGCAAATTGCAGTCCAACAGCAAACTATGTCATCAAATTCAAGTTTCACAACCAAATATGAGTAAAACTAAACAACAATGTCATCATGTCTTAGTTGTCATACAATCACCAAACACAAATCAGCATACATAACAAGTGATGTTCTCACAGCAAAATACAAAACAACATGTTCATCAGGTTTCAGTTGTCATAGCAAACACAATTTCACATAGTAGATAAAAAACGTCTTTTGACAGGCAAATACGACAAAAGCAATGTAATCATCATCCGCAGGAGTAGCGTCAATATCTTTGCCATGTGTATCAGTCTGAATCGTAATTCCCCACGGTGTCATCTTCTTCTTCGTCCTCAACGTCCTCGAACGTTGGCTTCTTCTTGATCAACTCTTGTATGTCCACAACACGACAGGCAATCTTTTCGCCGGCGTCATTGACGTGATGGTTCTCAAAGATATTAGGAACATCAGTGTTATCTTGTACATCAGGAGCAGTGTAAGCATCATCTTGTTGTGCAACTTCATTAAACAAATTCCTCTGCTCAAACCTTTGCAATACTCTCCAGTCATCGCTACGTGCAAATGTGTCTTCCAAGAAAAATATCTGTGTTGCTTGATTTGCCAAAATAAAAGGCTCGTTGGTCTGGTACGCTGCCTAGACGTTGATGGATTTGAAATAATCATCAGCTCTGGGTTTTCCGATCCTGGAAAACTGGTTATACCAACGACAGCACAACAGAACCACATACCGGTGATCCTCAAAACTGGAGATATACTGCAACTGAACAATGTCTGTTATGTTAGCATACATTTCAGTTGTCTCTTTGTCATACGTATCTGTGCTCATGATGGCACTGTTTTGTGTCTTCCTGCCTTCGTCTTGTGCAAGGGTGTTGTAGCGCACATCTCCAACAACGCAAGATTCATAATGTCTTACCCGAGTATCAGGACCCATTGCTAGTGAGTAAAGGGCATCATCAACTGCCTTCCCATCCTCCCGCATCTTCTTAACCTATGGTTAGAAAATAGACAAGCTGATCATCTTATGTACTCAATATATTAAAAAAAACTGACAGTGCACTTCAAAAGCTTACATGGTTCTTGAACAATTTCGCGAATCCTGCCATAACCAGTTTGTCAATGTTTCTTGGATTTTGCGGCAGTAACTCCTCTTTGTAGATGCTGCACAACATAGTGATCGCGTCAAACATCTAAATATATAAGAATGTGCTGCAAGTTTAGTAGATTACGATGTATAAGTTGCAGTACTGCACTTACTTGATATAAGGTAGTATCTCAGGACAGTTATTCAACATATACCAAACCATTTTGTCCAAATCTTTAGGTTTGTCCTCTTGTCGACTCTTCCCTGTAACTCGAACAGAATAATCCAAAACATTGAGCCCGGGATTGTCTTCACACACCTCTTTGCTAAGCTGATCAGCTGTTTCAATGTATTTTGAGCAGAATGTCAACACTTCTGTAGCAATGTAGGCCTCTGCAATGGAACTCTCGGGTCTAGCTCTATTCCTAACATAGCCCTTGAAAGTGCCTAGCCGCTTTTCAATAGGGTACATCCAGCCATACTGTACTGGACCTCTAAGTAGTGCCTCATCAGGTAGATGAACAGCCAAATGCACCATCACATCAAAGAAGGCTGGAGGATACATCTTCTCAAGGTCGCATAGGATAGTTGGTATCTTGTCTCTAAGATGCTCCAAAGCATCTATCCTGATATTTCTACTGCGGAGTTCCCTAAAGAATTCTCCCAACTTTGCAACTGCTCTGTATAAGTCAGGGAGGCCCAATCCTCTAAGGATAACAGGTAAAACCCTTTAAAGTACGACGTGGCAGTCATGAGTTTTCAACCCTTGTACCTTGTTTCCATCTGCACTGACTCTCCTTTCAGGGTTGGAAGCAAATCCATGTGGGAATCTCACACGTGACAGGACCTCGCAGAATTCTTTTCTTTTTACCTTGTCCAAGACATACACAGCTGGTGTCGTATCCCGTGGTTTACCTACATCTTGCACCTGCAAATCCTTTCTGATACCCAGGTGTGTCAAATCAATCCTAGATTTTAAGGTATTTTTCGTCTTGCCTTCAATGTTAAGAAGTGTGCCGATAATGTTGTCACATATATTTTTCTCGATGTGCATCACATCAAGATTATGCCGCCGATCCAAATCTTTCCAATACTCCAAGTCCCACAAAGTGGACCTGCGGGTAAACAATAATCTCTCTTCTACCGTGCCACGCTTCCTTTTCCCGCTACCATTACCAGGATGGTTTCCTGGTGTAATATGCCTGACCTTCTCTAATTCCACCTGCAACTCATCGGCGGTGAGCCTCTTTGGCGCATCACTGTTTTCATGCTTTGCATTGAACACATGTCTTCGGTATTTTATAGGATGCGTCTTGTCCTTGGCAACGAAACGGCGGTGTCCAATGTAACAGATCTTGCTAAGTATTGCGTATGACAGCGGATTCCTGTCATAGCGAACACATGCGTTGTAACCATGTGTCATTCGCCCTAACATAGTGCCCAAAGCCGGATAATCATGGATGCACCAAATTACAACAGCACACAAAAAGAAATCATCTGGTGGGCTGCTATATAGGTCTTGAGTGAGAACACCCTTCCATAGCTGTTGAAGTTCCTCCACAAGAGGCTCCATGAACAAATCAAAATCCTTTCCAGGACTTTTTGGACCTGGGATGAGCAAGGACATCATGTAGTTTGATTCTTTGGTGCAGACATTTGGAGGCATGTTGTAAGGGATAACAAGCACTGGCCACATGCTGTGGCGCTCTGGTGGCCAAATGGGTTAAATCCATCTGAAGCTAAGCCAAGTCTAATGTTTCTCGGGTCAGCAGCAAACTCTTTGTGTTTATCATTGAAGCTTTTCCGCTCACTACCATGAGATGGATGGTTCATTACATTCTAATCTCTGTACTCCTGGTTCCTAGAATGCCACAGTACATCCTCTCTTGTTTCAGCATCATGAAACAATCTCTCCAATCTTGGTGTAATTGGAAAAAGTCTCAGAACATTACGAGGAATCCTCTTCACAGCATCACCATCTTTCCATCTTGATGATTTGCATTTCGGACATTCACTTAAGTTGGCATAATCCTTCCGGAACAGAACACAATTATTCTTACAAACATGGATCATATCATATCCAATTCCAACTGCACGAAGGAAATTCTTCATTTTACTGTAGGTGTGTGGCAGCTCAGACGCATCTGGGAAAGATTTGCGGAAAGCAACCAACATCACGTCGAATGATTTGTTGGTCATCCGCTTAGATGACTTCACCTGAAGAAAGGTGACCATAGCTGAGAATACTGATAGCTTATTTCCTGGGGTGACAGCAACATTGCATTGTTCCAACATGCGGGACCACCGTTTTTCTTCTACAGGTGAAAGTTCACAGAATGCATGAGCATTTCGTAGCATTGTTTCAATGTTGGTCAAACTCACTGGCTCCGCCACCACCACCTCCTCCTCCTCTTCACCTGAGCATCAGGCAGATCAAGATGGTGATCTGCTGCTTCCACGTAGTCAATAACATTGACGTTCACAGCTTCACCATGATGAACCCACCTAGTATATGTGACCGACATCCCATACAAGTGTAGATGATTTTGCACAGTTGACTGGGGTCTTGTAACTGAATTCATACAACTACTACATGGGCAGAGCTCATCTGATTTCGGACCACCGTACTCAGCTCTGATAAAGTTCATGAAGTTTTCAACCCCCTCGACATATGCAGCGGAGAATCTTCGAGCAGAAGTTATCCAAGTCCTGTCCATCTGTTAGACATACAAATTAGTTCTTCTACTAGCTTTTACAGGAAAAACATATATGCTTTTTTATGAAGTCCAGAAAAAAAATACCTAGGTCGATGTCTAAAGCTATGGCAAGATATTTGGACGACCAGATCTAAGTAATGAAATATATGGAAAGCTAATTCAGCAAACAGATTTGAGTGCTAAATTATGGCAGGCTATTTCAGCAATCAATGAGGCCGAGCACACAGCCATCGAACTATCGAAGGCCATCGCAGCAACAAAGATCGAGTATAAAACGGTGTAGAGCTATTTCACCTAACAGATTGGCTACTAGACCATGGCAATCTACGTCACAATAAATATATGGAAGGATATTTTAGCAACTAATCGGCCTTGGCATGCCATCTCAGCTAAGCAGATTGAGTGCAGAATAGGGCAAGGAAGCTTCTTAAGAAGAGCATATTGACAATAAACTACTTCGACAAACAGTGAGATTAACAGCGTCTATCAACACCGACATGAACGGGGCCTCAGTCTAGAATGCGCGTACCGTGGGAAAAGCTGACCGTCGTGCATCTCCACACGAACGTCTCCAGCGGTGGCGGCGCTGACCGCCGTGTGCCTCCACAAGAACATAGCCAGAGGTGGCGGCGTGGCTAGAGGACGACAGTCTATGAGAGCGTACTGTGGGAGCCAGAGGATCGCTGTGCGTCCCCTCGACGAACTGCGGCGCTGGCGTATCGGCGCGGCGGGGAGGGCGGCTTTGGCAGAGCGAATGGAGTGGAGGGGGGACGAGGGGGAGGGGGGTTTGGGGAATATTTTGCCGAAGGGCAGTTTAATCGGATTTGGGGGGAATGTTTGTGTGGGGGGAGGATTTTCGCGTGGTGGGTGGGGGGGGGGTTGGCGCATGGTCGGTTTCTCCAAGTGCAGTCCCACATGTCGGTAAAGAGGCAAGCCGAAGCGCGTTTCGTTTGCATGAGCCGTGTGCAGGACCGAACGTGTGTGGGGTGCAATGCGACCGTGACAGGAGTGCTGTGAGTGTACCGCCTTTTTTCCTTTTAAACTAGGTGCTTCGCCCCCTAAAAAAAATTGTTGCTTCGCGCGATCCGTCGATACTACTACTAGTAATCCGGTAATCCCGACTAAAACGGCACGGCTGGGTCTTTTCCCGCGCGATATGCTTGGAGGTTGGCTTAGTTGGGTTTTTTAGATTTGTCTTGGTTCAATAAAAAGCAGAGTTGGTGATGATGGTGTGCCTATCATCCAGTGTAGATGATTTTGCATAGTTGACTGGGGTCTTGTAACTGAATTCATACAACTACTACACGGGCAGAGCACATCTGATTTTGGACCATCGTACTCAGCTCTGATAAAGTTCATGAAGTTTTCAACCCCCTCGACATATGCAGCGGAGAATCTTCGAGCAGAAGTTATCCAAGTCCTGTCCATCTGTTAGACATACAAATTAGTTCTTCTACTAGCTTTTACAGGAAAAACATATATGCTTTTTTATGAAGTACAGAAAAAAAATACCTAGGTCGATGTCTAAAGCTATGGCAAGATATTTGGACGAGCAGATCTAAGTAATGAAATATATGTAAAGCTAATTCAGCAAACAGATTTGAGTGCTAAATTATGGCAGGCTATTTCAGCAGTCAATGAGGCCGAGCACACAGCCATCGAACTATCGAAGGCCATCGCAGCAACAAAGATCGAGTATAAAATGGTGTAGAGCTATTTCACCTAACAGATTGGCTACTAGAAGATGGCAATCTACGTCACAATAAATATATGGCAGGATATTTTAGCAACTAATCGGCCTTGGCATGCCATCTCAGCTTAGCAGATTGAGTGCAGAACAGGGCAAGGAAGCTTCTTAAGAAGAGCATATTGACAGTAAACTACTTCGGCAAACAGTGAGATTAACAGCGTCTATCAACACCGACATGAACGGGGCCTCAGTCTAGAATGCGCGTACCGTGGGAAAAGCTGACCGTCGTGCATCTCCACAAGAACGTCTCCAGCGGTGGTGGCGCTGACCGCCGTGCGCCTCCACAAGAACGTAGCCAGAGGTGGTGGCGTGGCTAGAGGACGGCAGTCTATGAATGCGTACTGTGGGAGCGAGAGGATCGCCGTGCGTCCCCTCGACGAACTGTGGCGCCGACGTATCGGCGCAGCGGGGAGGACGGCTTTGGCAGAGCGAATGGAGTGGAGGGGGGACGAGGGGGAGGGGGGTTTGGGGAATATTTTGCCGAAGGGCAGTTAAATCAGATTTGGGTGGAATTTTTGTGTGGGGGGGGGGAGGATTTTCGCGTGGTGTGTGGGGGGGGTTGGCGCATGGTTGGTTTCTCCAAGTGCAGTCCCACATGTCGGTAAAGAGGCAAGCCGAAGCGCGTTCCGTTTGCATGAGCCGTGTGCAGGACCGAACGTGTGTGGGGTGCAATGCGACCGTGACAGGAGTGCTGTGAGTGTACCACCTTCTTTCCTTTTAAACTAGGTGCTTCGCCCCCTAAAAAAATTTGTTGCTTCGCGTGATCCATCGATACTACTACTAGTAATCCGGTAATCCCGACTAAAACGGCGCGGCTGGGTCTTTTCCCGCGCGATATGCTTGGAGGTTTGCTTAGTTGGGTTTTTTAGATTTGTCTCGGTTCAATAAAAAGCAGAGTTGGTGATGATGGTGTGCCTGTCATCCAGTGTAGATGATTTTGCACAGTTGACTGGGGTCTTGTCACTGAATTCATACAACTACTACACGGGCAGAGCACATCTGATTTCGGACCACCATACTCAGCTCTGATAAAGTTCATGAAGTTTTCAACCCCCTCAACATATGCAGCGGAGAATCTTCGAGCAGAAGTTATCCAAGTCATGTCCATCTGTTAGACATACAAATTAGTTCTTCTACTAGCTTTTACAGGAAAAACATATATGCTTTTTTATGAAGTCCAGAAAAAAAATACCTAGGTCGATGTCTAAAGCTATGGCAAGATATTTGGACGAGCAGATCTAAGTAATGAAATATATGTAAAGCTAATTCAGCAAACAGATTTGAGTGCTAATTTATGGCAGGCTATTTCAGCAGTCAATGAGGCCGAGCACACAGCCATCAAACTATCGAAGGCCATCACAGCAACAAAGATCGAGTATAAAACGGTGTAGAGCTATTTCACCTAACAGATTGGCTACTAGACCATGGCAATCTACGTCACAATAAATATATGGCAGGATATTTTAGCAACTAATCAGCCTTGGCATGCCATCTCAGCTAAGCAGATTGAGTGCAGAACAGGGCAAGAAAGCTTCTTAAGAAGAGCATATTGACAGTAAACTACTTCGGCAAGCAGTGAGATTAACAGCGTCTATCAACACCGACATGAACAGGGCCTCAGTCTAGAATGCGCGTATCGTGGGAAAAGCTGACCGTCGTGCATCTCCACACGAACGTCTCCAGCGGTGGCGGCGCTGACCACCGTGCGCCTCCACAAGAACGTAGCCAGAGGTGGCGGCATGGCTAGAGGACGGCAGTCTATGAGAGCGTACTGTGGGAGCGAGAGGATCGCCGTGCGTCCCCTCGACGAACCGCGGCACCGACGTATCGGCGCGGCGGGGAGGGCGGCTTTGGTAGAGCGAATGGAGTGGAGGGGGGACGAGGGGGAGGGGGGTTTGGGGAATATTTTGCCGAAGGGCAGTTAAATCAGAATTGGGGGGAATATTTGTGTGGGGGGGAGGATTTTCGCGTGGTGGGTGGGGGGGGGGGGTTGGCGCATGGTCGGTTTCTCCAAGTGACGTCCCACATGTCGGTAAAGAGGCAAGCCGAAGCGCGTTCCGTTTGCATGAGCCGTGTGCAGGACCAAACGTGTGTGGGGTGCAATGCGACCGTGACAGGAGTGCTGTGAGTGTACTTCCTTTTTTCCTTTTAAACTAGGTGCTTCACCCCCTAAAAAAAATTTGTTGCTTCGCGCGATCCATCGATACTACTACAAGTAATCCGGTAATCCCGACTAAAACAGCGCGGATGGGTCTTTTCCCGGGCGATATGCTTGGAGGTTGGCTTAGTTGGGTTTTTTAGATTTGTCTCGGTTCAATAAAAAGCAGAATTGGTGATGATGGTGTGCCTGTCATCCTGCAATATAGGCCGTCCGATCTATATCTAACGGATAGGAAGGAAACTATGACAATTTATCCGCACTCCTCTGCACATTTGCAGATAAGGCTTTCCCTCGTTCATCCTTTTCTTCCACAAGATCTTGATCTTCCGTGCAATGCACAGGCATCTTGCTAGTACTCCTACAATATGTATATTATTGTGAAAGTTCATATACACCGGCCGAGATTAATGCAAACACGGCAGATTTTCATTACATTTCAAACTTTTATAGGACAGAAAAATAAAAGAAACCCGACCCTACCTATTCTATGGCGTCGACCGATGTCCTCCATCTGCGATCTCTATGTACGGGGGCGGGGTTCAAGACCCGTGAAGTGAAGGTGCAGTCTCCGCGAGGAAGAGTAGAACACGGGATACGGACCGGCCAGTTGGCACACCATGCCCTGCCGCCTCCCATGCCCTACTCATCCTCGAAGGAGTCCCCGACCTCGGCGGTGCCGGATGTTGGACGGCGGCAAGTAGGACGCATGGCTGACGGTGCTCCCGTCGTCGGCCGCCAGCGTGGCCACCGCTTGTGCAGTTGTGCCCGCGTCCGGCTACGCCGCTATTGCGTCGCGAGAGGTGACTTGAGCGAGGGCGGTGACCTCGAGCTTCATTCCCTAAGACAAGCTCTCCCGCAGAGCGTTCGCACTTGCGGTCGTGGAGGATGTGTTGCCAGGTAGGAGGAGGATGCGCTATGGTGTGGAGGTTAGCTGGGCCTTGCCGCTTTAACTAGCGCATTCCGGTGAGGCCAAGCGTCCGGGTGCATCATTAAGTCACCGGAGTTGGTTCCTCGGGCACCGAGCCTCTTAACGACGACATACGAATGGACAGCATGAATGCGGGCAGCTGGCGCCGGCTGGGAACGCACCGCGCGACGGTGTGAGGTACAAGGGCTTTGGTGTGCCAGGGTAGTCAGCTGCGGTCGTGGCAACGTTGGAGATGCCCTTTGCTCAAATGCGATCCACGCATGTCATTGAAAAAGCAAGACGACCCGGCATGGTCTCAGGTCCAGAGGATGCAGTTGGCCGCGCTACACCACTCCACGAATGCGTCACGACGCCCCGTGCATCCTCGACGAGCCGGGTGTCAGGGTGTGTTTGGATTGTGGCCAAAGTGCACCTTACCAAAATTTTGGTCATGACCAAAAGATTGGTCTTTGTTTGGATGGTTGCCATTTTTTTGGCATGCCAATGAACTCTAGCCAACTCTAGTTCATTTTTCTTGCCAATGTCGGCCAAATCATGGGCAACCAATACCTCAACCAAAATTTTGGTCATGACCCAAAGATTGGTCTTTGTTTGGATGGTTGCCATTTCTTTGGAATGCCAATGTACTCTAGCCAACTCTAGTTCATTTTTCTTGCCAATGTCGGCCAAATCATGGGCAACCAATACCTCAACCAAAATTTTGGCTACCCAATGCTTTGATGGGGCAACCTTGGGCACAAACCAAACATACCATTGGTCATGCCACAGCACTAACGCCACCCTCGGCACACTGAAACCGACCGTGTCTAGCGACGATATGAGAGTGTAGCTCACCGCGGTCACCATGTGCAGAGGTGGTGCTGGAGCTGCGCCCCGTTGTTGGCCCCAACGAGCCACATGAACGGTTGTCGGTGGCCAGGAGGTCGTGGGCCAGCTCCTCCATTGGACTAGTCTGCGCTACCTCGTCCCGACGGGTGTGCCCCACATGTCGGTTTCCCTGTTTTCCCGGCCATATTCGAGCGTCAGTGCTCTGCGTTGCGCATTAGGCCTTTCACTATGTAGGCCAAGCGAGACAACTTATTGTTTATTTGAGCTGTTCAAGTGTAATCATGTGGCGTTTGCTTATTTCTCATTCCTCTCCAACCCTCTTCTCCATTGATCATGTCGCCCTCTAGTCGAGTCCATCCTCCCGCATGCCTCATTTGTACATTCCGCCGAGTATCATTCGCATGTACCCACCCTAGTCCTCTTTCAATAGATCTCCGGACCCCGAGATGAAATCGAGAGGGAACGAGTGGGGGCACGTGATACCTAAGGCGGATTCAAAATTTTGAACCGGTGATCATAGCATCCGCAAATCATATATGAAGGGTATTCAATGTTCATTTCGTTTTTGAACGTACAATATACTCCCTCCTATCCTTTCTAGTTTACATATAAGTTTTATGTGTAGTCAAAGTATCTCTACTATGATCAAAAAGGTATCGACATTCAACAACGCCCAATCAATATTGTTAGATTCATACGTACTCCTAGATTTGTACTTGAGATGGTTTCCAATTTGACTATTGACAAGATTAATAGTACATGAGATGTATAATGTGAAAATTATATCATTGGAAACTCCTTTCACATACGAAATTGACCGTATGCTTTGTGTAAGTTGCATGTCATATATTATTACTCTAACATTTGGTCAAAGTTAGCCTCGAAAAATGCATTAGACCCTGTATGCTTTGTGTAAGTTGCATGTCATATATTATTACTCTAACATTTGTGTAAGTTGCATGTCATATGTTATTACTCTAACATTTGGTCAAAGTAGTATAGTGAAAGTGGATCCTCTGACGTAGGTATCCCTGCCTTACCCTCCCTTTCGGTCACTTACTAGCGGACCCCATGCTTGCTAGGCCCCGCATGTCAGTTACTCAATGGGTTCGGCCACGTCAGGGGATCCTCATTCATAGTATACTCCCTCTATTTTTATTTACTCCCCATAAAACGGAGGGAGTGGTGGTATAATAAATGACACGGCCGGGGGAGGGGGAGGGACGTCGGTTTGCTCTCAACTGCGGTCCCACAAGCGAGCGAAAACGCAAGACGAAGCGCGTTCCATTCGGTGAGCGACATGGAGGGTCCAGCGTGCCGGGCTACAACGCGAACGCGACAAGAGCGATGTACACTCAAAACCGATTGACCGGTCATCACCGGAACCACTATTCACACCAGAACCTTCGCTGCTCGGCCTACGCTAGCCACTGCCCTAAAACCACACCAAATCTCCAGCCCATTCCCCCACCTTTTGATCCCCCTAGCCCGCATCAAGCATACCCTAGTTCGTCAGAAAGCCATGGTGCGCCGCAAGATCACTTACTACAAGATGCTGACGCCGGAGCGCCGCGCAGAAATCGCGGCGGCGGTCGGCGCCACAGACCTCCGTTCCGAAGCTCGCTTTGTGGCGGGCCAATCCCCGAGTTCTCTGGAGCCAAGCTACAAGGAGGAGGAAGCCGATCCAATGTTCACAGCGGGTCGCGGCGCAGAAGGCCCCCGATGGGTATGAGACGATGGACGTCGACTTCGTGCCGGCGTCCGAGTCCCCCATGGTGCAGGCGGATCAGCGGTTCAACATGGCGATACTAAAGGAGGACCGGGAGGCAGAGGCTCAACTCAACGCGAAGCGCGTGCATGCCGCTGCCATCGAGGCTCTCCTGCAGGCGGAACTAGATGTCGTGGATGTAAACCGGGCGGAGGAGGCTCAACTTGAGGCGGAGCGCGCGGATGCCGCTGCCATCGAGGCCCTCCTGCAGGCGAAACCAGACGTCCTGGACATGAACCGGGCGACAGAGGCTCGACTCAACGCAGAGCGCGCGGATGCCGCTCTAATCGACGCCCTCCTCCAGGCGGAACCGGATGTCCTAGACTTGAACCGGGCGGCGGAGGCTCGACTCGACGCGGAGCGCGCGGATGACGCTGCCATCGAGGCCCTCCTGCAGGCGGAACCGGACGTCCTCGACTTGAACCAGGTTGTGCTCTCGTCCATGCAGAGCGCCCGCACGCTCCGCTTGAACGAGTAGCTGGAGGCCAAGGACAACCACGGTGCGGAGACACACGTCGGCAGCGACGGCTGGTTTGCGCCGGCAGCCAAAGACGACGAGGCCGTCTCTTCCCGTGAGCAGTGATAGTTTTTCTTTATGTTGTTGTTTTTATGGATCTTTTGCTGTGTAAAAACATACTATATTTGTTATGCAAGTCGCCTGACTTGGGTCAGTCTACCATTTCATGCGGTTGGATGAATATCCTATGTCTTCTAACCCTTCTTTCCTTCTTCCTCACCTCTTCTTCTTCCCCAACAGACCACCGCACGGGCCCTACGGATACTCCCCAACATGCGGTTGGATAAACATACTCTATGAAAAAAATTATGTGTCAGCGATAGGATGGCTGAGTTTGGTTTGTTCACATGCGACAACACGTGTCAGTGAGGGTGCATTCCCTTGGTTGGGTTTGCGGCGTGCAGGAGCGACTGTGTGAGGGTGCGGTGCAACCGCTGCGTGCAGGAGCGACCGTGTGAGGGTCCGGTGCGACCGCGACAGCCGTGCGCAAGTGTACCTCCTTCTCATTTTGAAAAATTTAGGCAAGCTTGGCAAAAATGTGTGGCGAAGTTTGGCAATGCAAGGTATAGATCCAAACAGGATAAGTACGTACGTACTAGGAGTACTAGTGTTAGAAAAGAAAGGTGGGGTTTTCCTTCGCGGGATTTAATCAATAGAAATCCTCGTTTCACGTGTCAATTAATGCGTATTTTTTTCTCGAAAGACCAAATAGCTAACCATCTCACTCCTCATCGCTTGATTAATGCAGCGCCTTGCAAACCAACCTTCTCACTTCCGCATGCACGCAGGGGATATTAATGTCCTTGGTTGCTAACCCCATCAATTTTGCCTCGATTAGTGTTAGTGGCCCTTTGCAAATTGTAATTTTGATATGCTGGCCTTGTGTACAAAAAAATGGAGGAAGTAACTATATTTGAATTCCTTCCCCATTGTGGTGACGTCGACGATATTTTTTTTGTGGTTTGGCGAAGTGCGTTCGACGGAGAACACCATTGAGGGAGACCACGGTAAGTCGTTCGCTAGTGCCGCCTGCAAGCCGAGACAACCGCCTTATTTGCATCCAGGAAGTCCTTTACTAGTACTACTACTAGGAGTACTAGTGCGGTGAGATGGTTTCTCGAAGAAGACAATGGAGAAGCGGAGTCAGCGAAGAGTGAAATGATGGTTGCTTCGTCCGTGCTTTGTGATTTGACGCCTCACTGCTTTGTGATTTGTGGTAGAAGGGACAGGGGATAGACTCTGTGCTCTATACTGTACTACATGCGTCCAAGCATGGGAGAAAGAGGAGAGACGTTGCATTTTTCTATTCCTTCAATCAATCAATCAGGGAGCTTCGGTTCCATCTTTTTGGCTTTGGCAACACCATCCACAATGGTTCCCACGATGCCAAAAGCTATTTTCACATTTGGCTACACATTGTGGATGCCCTTAACCGTACCACTTGGTTTTGCTCCTGTGTGCTATCTATACAAATCTCAATTATATTGATCTAAAAAATAGAATCAAGATTAGTAAAAAGGAGGTGATTTTGCCGCACGGATGGCGGGGGAGGTTTCTTATTTTTGGAGGACGTTGTCCTGGCAGTTTGCTAACATGCGGTCCCACGTGTCAGTGCTTTACCAAGCCGATCCGCCTCCCACATGAGGCAGAACAACGGTAGAAGCAACACATGGTTAAGTTGAAGAAGATGAGGGAGAAGCGGATTCAGCAACGAGTGAAATGATGGTTGCTTTGTCCCTCCAACTTCTTTTTTTAGCATTATTACTTCGTCCCTCCAACTTAACTGCGGGAAAGGTGCAGCTTTGTGATTCGACGCCTCATTGCTCATTACTACGCCAGCGCCATGACTGGTGTGCTTCACCCCGGCTGCTCTGCACTGTATTCCGGTATGGCACATGGACCTGGTAGCTTGATGTCCCACGTGTCGGTGAAAGGGACTAGAAGATTTATGAAAGCGAGCGCTCCACTCTTATGACAGAGGAGTAGATGACACAACGGCCCAGTGAACTGTCACTTGTACTGTATAGTACTATAGTTTTGCTGTTTCGCACGATCCATCGATACAAACCCGATTAAACAGGAAAGGGCGGGATTTTTCCCGCGCGGTAGTTGATACTGGCCATACATTTCAAAGGCAATTTAATGTATGCAAACTGAATAATTATAAGTAACAATATGATATCTAGTAAAACTAAAAACACATATGATTTATTGTGTTAGAGTGTAGTTGTAGTGATGTATTGTATAGTTGTTAGATGTAACATGCGAGAACGTGTAGAGATGTAGTTTTGGAGGGCCTACAGAGAGAAAAGAGTAATACGGTCACCGAACATCAGAATAAGCTGATTACGGTCACTATATATGTTTTGCGGTGATTATCCGGTCACTTGCTCACAGTTAGCGCCCACCGTGGGGCCTGCGCACGGTGGTGTTGAGTTCTTGGAGGGATCTCTCACATGGATCAAGAAGTTCATAATTTTTCAATGAAGAGGAGCTGATTTTGAAGGATCTGCATCAACTTCAAATTCATTGGTTTAGATTTGTAATCTTTGAGATTTGAGTCCAAGAGAAATTAGGGTTACGCATGGATGAACGTGACCCGACGATCCCTCGAATCTGGAGGCAATTATTCAAGCTACCACTAAGCGACTCGCCGACCCCTCTTCTATTGCGCCACGAGCCGCCGCCTGGTCAAGGGAGAATTAGGTTTGCATCGGGTGTGCCGCCTCTGTTGCAAGTCGAAAACGTGTCTGAGATCGATCAGCGCAAGGATCAAATTACCAAGACCGACAAAAGTACGAGAGGAATTTTTTGGAGCGTACTGTGTGCCTGGCAAGTGGTAAAATTGCAAGTCGCCACCAGCTACCACGTCCTCACGTGAAGATCTAAATTGCTTGTAAAATCAAAGTACTAATACAACTAGTGCTTCTCATGTGCTGGACGGAGACCAAGATGAAGACAAGTCATCACACGGAATCAACAAGGCACTCAAGTCCATCAGGGGAAAAATACCATAAAAAAGGAGATGCCCACGACCCAGAAACGAAGCCAGCTGTGATTCGGATTTACCTCGTTCCACCTCGCGGCTCCACTTCCTCAGGCTGGTTGTAATGGGAGTATCATAGGTAGTATCATGCATGCCAACTAGGCAACTTTGATGAGGTGGCATAGAATTAAATGAAGTAAGAGAGGATTGAGTATCATATCATGATACCGTATCATAATAAATGATACACTAGTATGTGTCATGCATGGCAATATATAAAGTCATCTATGATACTAATATATTATACTATGCATTAGGGAGGTAGTATCATATACTAGTATCATATGCATGATACTAACTTATGATACTACCCATTACAACCAGCCTCAGCACGCCGAATTTCGCCGGCGTCGCTCCCGCAGCTGCGTCCCGACCCGCCTTGAACCATCACGCCACTGCGGCCTTGACCCGCCGCCGTGCCTGTGAGCCACTGCCCGGACCCCGCCTCAAACGCCATCTCTGCTTCCGCCGTTCGACGCCACAACGTTCGCCTCGCCCTCGCCGGAGAGTCACCCAGCATCGTGAGCCGCCGGGTCGTCGCGTGTTATGCCTCGCTGGAGTCATCTAAACCGCCTGCGCTCCTGACCAGTCCTTGCTGGTGCGGCCTCGTTGTCACGGACTCGTCTACTTCGCCGCCAGGCTATCCTTGTTCTGTTCTCAAACCACTTTCGCTTCGGGCCTCAACTCTGAGTCATCGTTGCGATTTCGTGCCGGTTCCGAGTCACCTCGAGTCACCCCTGCCTCCAAACCGCCGTGCTGACCCGTTTCAGTCCCAGATGGCCGGTGCAGCTCCGAGCTATTGCGGCTGGTGTCAATGGCACGTCTCTGCCTTAGATCACCGCACCGAGTCACCTTCCGCCCCGAGCTGGGTCCGTGCGTCAAGCCGGCCTGGCTTCTGCCGCGAATCGCCGTGCCTCGTCGTGCGGCCCTCCAGCTCTGTCAGGCTGTGTTGGTTTCGTCTGGGCCGCCTCTGCCGCCGTGGCTTCAACGCCCCATGCGCCGGCTCTCCTCCGCCTTGGACTCGCTAAACCGCGTGCACTCCGCTTTCTACTGCGGTCTCCTCCGGCTCATGCGTGCCTCGGCCACCCGCCAGTTCTGTCGTGGCTGAGCCGCCGTTGCGGTATCTGCCGTGAATTGCCACGCCTCGTCCTGTAGCCCCGTCCTCGCCTCCTACTGAAACCGCTGCTGCCTTCAGTCACCGCTGCTGCGGTCACGACTACGCCATAAGCCGCCTCGGCTGCCTTGCCTCGGGGCCGGTCTGCTCCTCTGTCGAGTAACCCGCCCCGCTGTCGGGCCTCGCCTCGTTCCACGTCGGACCTCACCTCCCACCTCAAGCCGCCACCGCAGCCTTGAAATCGCTGCCTCCCCGAGTCGCTGGAGCGGCCCGTCCACCTCACTTTATCGGCGTTTGCCTCCATGGTGTTCGATGCTGGTCGTACGCTTCTCAGGTTGCTTCCACTGCGGTCGAAGACCTATCTCTGCCTCTACCGCATCCCTGGCCACACTTCCGCTCTCCTGCTACAGTCGGCCGCCGCAGGTCGCCACGCGCCAAGTCGTTGCTGTGACCCGACCCAGAACCGGATTTGGAACACGCACTCGGTTTCTGCTACCGAGCTGCCCTCACCTCTGCCTCATGGACAGATGGCCTCAAGTCGCCGAGCTGCAACAGGTTTGCCCATGACTCATCGCCATGACCCATTTCTGAAGCCGCCTCGCCTTTCTGTCGTTGCAGCCACAAGCCGGCGTCCCCCGCCATGGATCTTCGCTGCCGCCAGGGCTCCCTGCATCGCCCGAACTCCGCGCGACCGGCTCTCCCAGTCTCCAGCTCGGCCTCGCTCTGCCTGTGAGCCGCCACGATTCAACGCGCCTCCGCCTCTGCCGTGTCTCCGGCTGCGCTGCGGATCACGTCCATCAAATATGCCGAGTCGCCGCCGGGTTAAGCCCCTGCTTCCTCGCTGGGTTGTAGCCCTCCTTGGCTTAGGCCATCTCCACCGCGCGACCCCAAAACGTCCGGGTCTGTCCATTTGGGTCTAAACGGACAAATGAAGCGGCCCAATGCGTAACCCCATCCGTAAAAAGACGTCTGCTTCGGGTCCGCTTTGCCCCATCCCGAGCCCAAATTTGATCTGCCTTTGCGGTTGAGCGGACATCGAGCGGACGCTTCTCGTCCGCCCCGTCCGCGCCTGGACCCACTGGTCAACCACACAGGCCTCCCACCGGTCTCTCTCTTCCTTTTTCTCTCCTCTCTCCTCATCACACCAGCTGCAGCAGAGGCGGCTCCTCGGCAAAACGCGGCAGGGCCGGCGCTGCTGGGGGCGCGGCGGCGCGGCACGGGCGCGCTGGCGGGTGTGGCCCCGACGAGAAACCGAGGCGAGGCGAGACGCGGCTTGGGCAAGTCGCGGCTGGTGGCGCGGGGTGCCGGCTCCGCCGCGGCCTGGGCGGGGCGGGGCGCGGCCGCGCGCGCGCCGAGGCCGGGGCGGGGCGCACGGGGGCGCGGCCAGGGCCGGGCGGGGCGCGCGCGGGATGGCCGGGTGTACCGAGGCCTGGGCTGGGGTGGGGCGGAGCGCGCGCGGGCGCGGCCGGTGCGGCTGGGATGGGGCGGCCAGGGCGCGGGCGAAGGGCCGGCACTGCTGCCGGCGCGGCCGTGGGAGGCGACATGAGGCATCGCCGTGCTCGCCGCGCTAGCCGTGCCACGCCGTGCTCGCCCTGCTGCTTCTCACCGGCGTGGAGTTCGAGCTCGACCGCCGGTCTCGTCTCGCGCCTGTGCCCGCATCCGGCCGGTGCTCCCGCAGACGTCAGCCTCGCCTCTCCGCGCTAGGGCTGCAAACGAGTCGAGTTCGAGCGAGTTCGTGTTTGCTCAGCTCAACTCATATTAAAATTCGAGCGAGCACAGACTGAGTGAAGCTCATGATCGAGCCGTAGAACATGAGTCATGCTCAGCTTGTAACGATCTCGAGTCGATCTCGAGCTAGCTTCGAGCTAAATGACACGGTGAAAATTATAAGTTTATGACTATCTCGTCATTCTCGGGAGGGCTCATCTTGGTATACTGGGCCAACTAGCAATAAGTGGTGGTCTTCATGGACGAAAAACAAGAAAATGAAGATGCATATGCTGGGAACTTTTGCCAAAAACAACGGGATATTTAACACATAGTCGATCACGTATCATAATTAGGCCTAAATCTCAGCTACACTTAAATAAGCTTCCATGTTTGCTAGTAAATAAAATGAAGAAAATTCATGAATATCATATATGGTAACAAATTATCTTATTTCCATTTAACATGTGGCATTATCATTTAACATAATAATATCATGTCGAGTTATCGAGCTAAAATCGAGCGAGCTAATATTAGCTCAAGATCGGCTCGTTTCTCGGTCGAGCTACATAAAGCGTTCAAACTCAGCTCGTTTCTTTTCGAGTCGATCTCGAATCGAGCCAAAAATCGAGTCGATCTCGAGCGGCTCACGAGTCTCGAGCTTTTCTTGCAGCCCTACTCCGCGCCCAGCCGCTGCGAGCTTGCCTGCCTCCTACGTGTTTGACAAAATGCCAGGCGGATATGTCACCCCGGACATAATATGGGGTGCGCTCGCGCGTTGGGCGCACTGACACGGCGACGACCCCAAACGGACATGGGCAACCCCATTGCCTCCCCAAACGTACGAAAACAGGACAAAACGGACGTCCGGATGGGGTCTTGCGGTGGAGTTGGCCTTATCTCTGCGCTTGCGTGCCTGTCGCCCGAGCAGCCGCGCAAGGCCGCCTGTGCGGATTACGGCGCCATGCCTGCACCCGTTGTTGTTTCCGCTTTGAGCTGCATGGATTGTCCCCTTCACGATGCTTCCGGCTCATTGGCTCCGCTTCTGCTGGCTATCAAGTTGCCCATTACCGTTTACCCGCTGGGCTCCCGCGCGACCCGCCACCACAGGCAGAGCGGCCCATCGACCGCCTCTTCTGCTGCGCCATGAGCGGCTGCCTGTCTTCCTTTCCACTGCGCCATGAGTCACTGCATGTCGAGCTGTCTTTGCCTCTGAACCATAGGGCCAACTCGCCGCTGCATTCAAAATCACTGTACCAACCTATCGGCTGCCCGTGTGAGTCGCCACATTCCCGCTGTCATGGCCTCACGCAGTGTCCAAGCCGGACATCAGTGGTATTTCTAGCACGACTGTTAAAGGAAGAAGGATACAAGCTGCTCACATGCAGGACACATTGTGAGTAATAATGGAAGTCTCAGCGCGTGTGTTTGTCCGCATGGCCTATTATTGAAAGTGAACAGTGTGACAGGATTATAACAAAGTAAAAAAGAAAAGGAGATCAAGTCCCAGGGTACTGCATGCCTTGTACGGTTCAATCCGTGACTCCATAAGATGACAAGATTGCATGAAGATCAAAGCAGAGTGCTAGTATACAAAAATGCCAGCAATTCGGTGTGGTCCGTATGAAACTTCAACAAAACATCTGTCTGCATCATGCCAGACTGCGGATACACGGACCACGTTCCAGCAGTTGCAGATAATAGACAAAAACAACGCTGCTCAACAAATCTGGTCAAATACTATGAGGCGTCGGGTCTGCATATGGAGCTGTCGCCTAAATAAATCAGGTGTTATCCTTTCTATATATTTTGTCAGTATATATTTTAATTCCTATGAGCGCCTTTACACTGCCCTATGGTGTTTTATATGCAGGTAAATTATTCATTGCGAAAGTGTTGTTATACCACCGATATGGAGCATGCGCCAGCGTCATTTTTATTGGCATTCTTCTGTGTCGTGCAACTTCATTGACACGCATATAAGCCGCCGCCCCCGCGGTCCAGTCTACATCAACGCGCCAGCCAACTTTCCCATCTGCACTGCCTTACAGCGCCACGGACGACTTGCCCATCCACCCTCGCCGGCTCACACATCTGCGCCGGCTTACAGTGTGACGGACAACTTACCTGTCTGCCCCAGCGGCCGACTCTCCCGTCCACACGGCTTATCGCGCCTGCGATTGACTCGTCCGTCCGCGCGGCTTACAACGCCGTGGCTGGCTCATCTGTCTGCTCCCGCGACCGACTCGGCCGTGATTGATTTCAGCTTCACCGTGGTGATCATCAACTCCGTGGTGGATAATTTCTGGCTCAACATATCAGGTGAAATCCATCTAGCATATTTTTATATTACATATTGCTTTCTTTAAAAAAAGCAATTACTTTGGCTTGCAAGTTCTCCAATGCAGGACTCAAACCGGTTTATATCACGGTTAATTATGGAGAATCTCAAGCCAACTCCTCAAGTCGCCTTGAGACTCGGGGGCTATGATGACATGACTCAGTAAATGATTACCAGTTTAAAGCAGATTCAAGAACTCCAGGTCTTGGAGGAAAAATAACCCGGCCCCAGAGGCTACTGCCTTATTGGCGAATATTTAAAGGCCGTCAGGAAATTTCCGGCTTAAAAAGAAGGATTCTGGCTCAAGATCCGGTTCAAGGTAAACCTGTCTCCCATAAAGCTTTGAAGCTCTCAAATCCGGTTTAAAGTCCCGGTTCAAAAAATTAATCTCTTGCAAGTTCGAGTTCTCAAACAAATTAAGGGTTGCCAAAAGAGAACTTGCTGCTAGGATGCGCGGTTCAAACATGGGTATCCTGCCTTACAGCTTATCTTATTATGGTCACTTGGGGCTTCCTGCTGATCGAGCATAGCTGTCGGTACCCTCTTGATCGGCGTAATGCCAAATTTATGGTCACTTGGGGGCTTCCTGTTCAAACACAGGTCGTATTCGAACCAAAGAGAACATAGCTGTCGGTACCCTTTTGATTGGCACACTGCCAAACTCACTAGGGGGCTTCTTGATCGCATTCGAATCATAGCTCAACCCCTTTTGGGTCTGACGTGGATCGTATTCGAATCAGCGTCGTTAAACAACTCTCAAGGTCATTTGGGGGCTTCCTGTTCAAACATATGTCGTATTCGAGCCATAGAGAACATAGCTGTCGGTACCCTCTTGATCGGCAACGCCAAAGCCACTGGGGGCTACATGATCGTATTCAAATCCTAGCTTAACCCCTTTGGAACAGTTTACTGATCATATTTGAATCAGAAGCCTTGATTTTCTTTTTGTCTGGATTAAGTTTTTTTTGAACACAATCTTTTGGGTTTTGAGACTTTTTGCTCATATCTGAAGCATATATGTGGTTTCGATTAACCTGGCTTGACTTTGGACGAGACAATCATAAACATTTGGAAGTTCTGTACGATTCAATATCACTGGAACCGTTTTTTCAAACCGGGTTATATTATTCAAATCTTTAATAGCCAACATGGCTGGATTTTTATTATGGTTATCAATAACCAATATTATGATTGAGGTTTTCAATGTCGGTTCAGCGCAATGGATATTATTTTATCAATGGATATAATTTATTCTATAATGGAAGGAATAGTCCCGAGTCGCTGCAGGCTTACGACCCAGCACTTGGGGGCTACATTATTCAAGTTGAGATTACATCAAATGTGCAAGTCTCATGTCGCTGCAAGCATGCACGATGACACTTGGGGGCTAATGCAAAGTCATTTTTACTGGCCTTACTGAAGACCCGACTCATCATATCATAATGAGCCGGCCCTTGGGGGCTACATGTTGCTGTTCAAAGTCTACATGATCATATCTACAAAGTCCCTACTTATTATTGCATAATGACACGACCCTTGTGGGCTACACTGGTTGAAGTTTTATGAGCACAAAGCAATTTCAAGTCCCCGGTTACTGCAAGCATGACAACCTGGCACTTGGGGGCTACATATGTGGAATACTCAGTTTTGACTAGTGATTGAGATGAACAACATGGATTTCTTCAAAGTGGTAATATTTATATTGAAGCAAGTCTTGAGTCATCACTTTGCTCTGCTCACGACTTGGGGGCTACAGATAATATGGATATGAGGGAGAGAAATCTTCAAACTTCTCAGTTTTGACCCAGCGTCGGCAACAATTATGACTCGGCATCATCTACTTATAACCCGGCAAGTTTTTTCATCTTTAAGCCGGTTGAAGGTCACATGAGTATTTCAAGACCAATATTTTTAAGCATTGGGAGCCGAGTCAAATGAATTATTCTTCAGTCTTCCTCTCTAAGAAACCAACGTCAGCAAATTGATTATGAAGTTGGCTTATTGACCCGGTTTAGCGAAGGAGGAAATAATAAGGAGTTAAGGATGATCAGGTGCCGGCTTACAAGAATATTTAACCCGAAGCATAACCTGTTAAAATTGTTCTTGTGTTTTGTTTACAGAATCAGTTTAACATGGATGAATCCAAATTAAACTGGGGGCTAATGTCGGGGATATACCCCGCGGTATGACCCGGCTGGAGATATGACCCGGCTAGGACTTGATGTTTCATTGGTGACCCGACAGACTATAAGCCGGCGGGAACAATTAAGCATTGTAAGCCGGAGAGACACAGTCATATAACCCGGCAGACATAGTCACGTAACCCAGCAGACACAGTCATATAACCCGGCAGACATAGTCATGTAACCCGGCGGACACAATCATATAACCCGACAGACATGGTCATTTAAGCCGGACATACACAGTCATATAAGTCGGACAGTTAAGCCGGCAGATGTTAAGCCAGACGGTAAGCCAGAAGGTAAGTCAGACCGTAAGCCAGACCGTAAGCCAGATGATAAGTTAGATTGTAAGAAGCCCAAGACGTTAAGAAGCCCATGATAAGACGTCAAAATAAGGTTAATTCTTAAGTCCGAGTTGGACTCTACGTGTAACCCGCCCCTTCAGCTTATATAAGGAGGGGCGGGGCACCCCAAGAGGGACAAGCAAGAAACAATCTCTAGGGCTAGAGACAACTAGAGGAGAGCCGGATTTACGGCGTCTCCCTCATGAGCATAATGAGACCTAGCCACAAACAGCATGTAGGGTTGTTACCGGATGATGTTTCCCGGGGCCCGAAGCTGTCTAAACCCTTGTCTTGTGTTCCGTCTCTCGATTCCGCTCAACCCCTCTCAAGCTACCACATAGATGCGTTGGCCTCACGACTAAGTCCTCATGCTAGGACATCTGCCGTGACAATTCCACGACACATATGATTTATTTGGTTAGAGTGTAGTAGTGTTGTATTGCATAATTGTTAGATGTAACATGCGAGAACGTGTAGAGATGTAGTTTTGGAGGGCCTACAGAGAGAAAAGCGTAATACGATCGCCGAACTTCAGAATAAGCTGATTACGGTCACTATATACGTTTTGCGGTGATTATCCGGTCACTTGCTCACACTTCAGCATCGGATTGCACTCTGTTGACCAGCTAAATAGTCTGCATGGCGCCATGTTGACTAGTTAAATTGACCATGTTCCTTGTGGGTCCCACCTGTCAGTTCGCATAGGGTAAAGGTCAGATAAACAAAAATTTACGCAGGCACGACAAGGCTCCAACTCGTGCGCGGGAATCACCTGGTTGTGTATGTGTCTGTCAGGGCCTGATGTGTGCGCATGCACGTGTAGGTTGAGCACTTGAGCGTGAGAGTGTGTGTTGGTCGTGTGGTGTACTGGTGTGTGCATGCATGCGTGCGTGTGTGCGTGTGAGTGTTGCATGCGTGCGTGGCTGCGTGTGTACGTGTGAGTGTTGCGTGCATGCGTGGGTGCATGTGTTTGTGTGAGTGTTGCGTGGATGCAGTTCGTGTGCATGCGTGCGTGTGTGTATAATCACCACACCAGCTCCTATGTGTTAAAACAGACGGCTCAGCATACCAATACAAGGCCACTGATGAAGCTATGCACCTAGGGTAGGGTCATGGACCTGACCAAGATACCCTCCCCAAGGACATCTCTAGAAGAAACCACCTTTCAATCGACTCAGAAGTATTCCACTCGACGGACACTAAGTCACTCAACCATGAAGCCAACCACTCGACTGCCAGGAGATCTAAAGTCACTCTACACTCAAACGGTCGGTCATTAAGTAGCTTTTATGGCCATCATAGCACTTTATTTGTGGCGCAGTAACGCCTGATCTTAATGTACCTTAAACCCTACATAACTGAGGGCCGGAGGGGTCTGGCAAACTCTATATAAGCCACCCCCTCCTCAGTGTAAAGGGTTCGCACCCCTGTAACTCATATACACATAATCCAGTCGACCGCCTTCGGGCTCCGAGACGTAGGGCTGTTACTTCCTCCGAGAAGGGCCTGAACTTGTAAACCTCTTGTGTATACAACTACTCCATAGCTAGGATCTAGCCTCTCCATTCCTAGCCCCCTATTCTACTGTCAGACTTAGAACCACGACAGTTGGCGCCCACCATGGGGCAGGTGTCTTAGCGACTTATTGGAGAAGTTGCAATTTTTCCAATCTCCTTCATCATGGTTTCGCGTGGAGTTTTGGCTGAGGGCCGCGAGATCCGTCTCGGCGCGCTCACGTTCGTCGCCGACGACTCCGCTTGGCTTCAGGAGGCTCCGCTGGACATCAACGCGCTCCCTGTCCGCGAGGCGACGCACTTTCGCGCGTGCGTCCGCGGCGTCCTCCTGCGGCAACCGTCGACCCAGTACCGCCGGAACATGGATGCGCTACACACTCCTATCGTTGGAGAAACCCCCGAGGCTCGTGCCTTATAGGACGCGCGCTTGGCCAACTTGGCTGAGCGCACTCGACTGGAGAACCTCCAGCGAGCACTCGACGAGCGTGCGCGACAATGGGTTCCAGAATCCAGTCGACGTCAACTCTTTCCACCACCGACTCAGGTATATCGAACCCCGGTTTAGAATCTGGCAGCTGCAGCCCGTATAGTAGAGTCGATTCAGCCTTCCCAGTCAGAGGCTGGCAGAGGCTTGTTACAGATCAGAGCATTACTCCGGGTGGCAAGAGATCAAAATTCAGCCGTATCACAGTCACGGAATAGGATCCATAGCAGATCCGTCGCTGCAAATACAGTCCAGTCGGCCCATAGCCCAAGATCGCCCCTGAGGTGTGAGGAACGTGGAGACCGGCGTGATTAGTACAAGAACCGTGAGCAGTATGATCACCGACTCGATCGTGATGATCGACGTCGAGTGCCCACCCCTTCCCCAAGGGGTGGATCGTACGCGCCTCGACAGTAGGATGATAGACGCCATCACAGTGTTGGGCGAAGGATTCCAGTCGACCCCAGGGAACCAAGCTTTGATGCAAGATCCATTATTGTTCAAGGTTTGGTCGACAAGAACAGAGCTCATCGAGAAGGTCATGACAGGGATATAACCACCAGCAGTAGAGTACACGTCTTAGGACCAGAGTGTTTCAGCAGAGCCATCAGGGCCGCGGTGATTCCTCCCAACTTCAGGTTGGCGACTGGAGTCAGTAAGTTCACTGGTGAGTCCAAGCCTGATACTTGGCTTGAAGAGTACCGAGTGGCTGTTCAGATTGGCGGCAGCAACGATGAGGTGGCCATGAAACACCTGCCTCTTATGTTGGAGGGCTCGGCTAGAGCATGGTCGAATCAGTTAGCACCCAGCAGCATTTACACTTGGGAAGATCTTGCCCGAGTGTTTGTCAGAACATTTGAAGGAACTTGCAAGCGACCGGCAGGGTTGACAGAGTTGCAATCTTGTGTGCAAAAGTTGAATGAAACTCTGAGGGATTACATCCAGAGATGGATCACATTGCATCACACGGTAGAGAATGTATCTGATGACCAGGCAGTCTGTGCCTTCAAGGAAGGTGTTAAGTACAGAGAGCTAAACCTAAAATTCGGTCGAACCGGAGACATGTCTCTGAGTCGAATGATGGAGATTGCCACCAAGTATGCCAATGGTGAAGAAGAGGATCGGCTCCGGAGTGGCAAGCACAAGTCAGTCGCCCACGAAACAGGGGGAGGGAACTCCAGTCGGAAGCAGAAGCGGAAAGCCGAGCCAGCTGCTCCTGGAGAAGCCTTGGCTGTGACTCAAGGAAAGTTTAAAGGGAAGCCCAAAGGGTCTTGGAACCCTAAGAAGGTGAAGGACAAGGAATGGAATGACGTGATGGATTTGCCGTGCCACATCCACACAAAGAAAGATGAGGAGGGTAAATTCATTTACCCGAAACATACCACTCGACAGCGTCGGCTCTTGATCCAGCAATTCCAGGGGAAACAGCCCAAAGATAAGGAAAAGGAGTCGGACAAAGTTGAAGACAAAGAAGATAGTGATGATGGATATCCCCAGGTCAATTCCACCCTGATGATTTTTGCTGATGTTGAAAGCAAAAGTCGATTGAAATTTATCAACCGAGAGGTGAATATGGTTGCTCCGGCGACACCCAGTTATCTGAAATGGTCTCAGACTGCCATCACATTCGACCAGTCTGATCATCCGACACAGATAGCCACCCCTGGGAGGCAAGCTTTGGTGGTCGACCCAGTCGTCGAAGGCACTCGACTGACTAAAGTATTGATGGATGGTGGCAGTGGCCTAAATATACTATATGCAGAGACGTTGAAAGGGATGGGCATTCCGATGTACAGACTCAGTACCAGCAACATGAGTTTCCATGGAGTCATTCCTGGAAAGAAGGCCGAGTCACTCAGCCAAATTGTTCTTGATGTGGTTTTCGGTGATTCCAAGAATTACCGCAAAGAAAAGTTGACGTTTGAAGTTGTGGATTTCCAGAGTGCTTATCACGCTATTTTGGGCAGGCCAGCTTATGCACATTTCATGGCTCGACCATGTTATGTTTACCTCAAATTGAAGATGCCTGGTCCCAAATGTGTGATCACTATAACTGGCAATCGGAAGAAGGCGGAAGAGTGCTTTCAGAAAGGCTCAAAGACCGCCGATGCTCAGATGGCAGTGGTAGAGCTGCAGGAATACCATAAAACTGCACACCCGAGTGATTTGTTGCGAGCCAAGAAGCCCGCTACAGAATCAACGTTTCAGTCGTCCGGTGAGACAAAACCAATTCACATTCACCCGACCGATCCTAGTGCTGCTCCAACTCATATCTCTACAACACTCGACTCCAAATAGGAAGAAGCGCTCATCCAGTTCCTCCGTGAGAACTGGGACATCTTCGCATGGAAGCCTTCTGACATGCCGGGTGTTCCTAGGGGGCTGGCTGAGCAACGTCTACGAGTCGACTCAAAAGTGAAACCTGTCAAGCAACATCTTCAACGGTCCGCCGTCCAGAAGAGAAAGGCCATTAGCAAGGAGGTGGCTCGGCTCTTAGCAGCGGAGTTTATCAGAGAGATTTACCACTCTGAGTGGCTCGCCAATGTTGTCATGGTCCCCAAGAAGGACAAGTCACTTCGCATGTGCATTGACTTCAAACATATCAATCGGGCCTACCCGAAAGATCATTTTCCTCTCCCCCGCATCGACCAAATAGTCGACTCAACTGCGGGATGTGAGCGCCTGTCTTTTTTAGACGCCTATTCCGATTACCATCAGATCCATCTGTATGGACCCGACGAGATCAAAACAGCTTTCATCACTCCATTCGGGTGCTTCTGTTATGTCACCATGCCATTCGGCCTCAAGAATGCCGGAGCCACGTTCATGAGGATGATTCAGAAGTGTTTGCTCACTCAAATCAGTCGGAATGTGGAAGCATACATGGATGACATTGTAGTCAATTCACGGAAAGGTTCCGACTTGCTGACTGACCTTGCTGAGACATTTGCCAACCTCAGGAGATATGATATCAAGCTTAATCCATCAAAGTGCACATTCGGAGTTCCTGGCGGAAAGTTACTCGGTTTTCTCGTTTTCGAACGAGGAATCGACGCCAATCCCGAAAAGGTTGGTACTATACTCCGAATGAAACGTCTTGTTCGTGTGCACGATGTCCAGAAGCTTACTGGTTGCTTGGCCGCTTTAAGTCGATTCATCTCTCGTCTCGGTGAAAAGGCATTGCCTCTTTACTGACTGATGAAGAAGTCAGGCAAGTTCGAGTGGACTCCTGAAGCTGATGCAGCGTTTGCAGAGCTAAAAGCCCTGCTCTCCACCCAGCCGGTGCTTGCTGCCCCGATCAGCAAAGAGCCTTTGCTGCTGTACATTGCAGCCACGGGACAAGTCATCAGTACAGTACTTACAGTCGAGCGGGAAGAAGAAGGAAAAGCCTTTAAAGTTCAGCGCCCAGTATATTATGTTTCTGAAGTTTTGACCCCATCAAAGCAAAGATACCCTCATTATCAGAAGCTTGTATATGGGATTTATATGACCACGAAGAAGGTTGCTCATTACTTCTCTGACCATTACATTACAGTCGTCAGCCATGCCCCTTTGTCAGAGATTCTGCACAACAGAGATGCAACTGGTCGAGTGGCAAAATGGGCGATTGAACTCCTTCCCCTAGATATCAAGTTTGAGGCAAAGAAAGCCATCAAGTCCCAAGCAATAGCAGATTTCATCGCCGAGTGGATTGAACAGCAACTGCCGACTCAAGTTCACTCGGAGCACTGGACCATGTTCTTTGATGGATCTAAGATGTTGAATGGTTCCGGTGTTGGGGTAGTGTTGGTTTCCCCCCGAGGAGATAAGCTCAGATATGTGCTCCAAATCCACTTTGATTCCTCCAATAATGAAGCAGAATACGAAGCACTTTTGTATGGGTTGCGTATGGCCATTTCACTCGGCGTCCGTCGCCTCATGGTCTACGGTGACTCAGATTTGGTGGTTAATCAAGTGATGAAGGAGTGGGACGTCAGAAGTCCAGCCATGACTGGTTACTTCAATGCAGTGAGAAAGCTAGAGAAGAAATTTGAGGGGTTAGAGCTTCATCATATACCCCGACTGAAAAATCAAGCGGCTGATGATTTAGCAAAAATAGGTTTCAAGAGAGAAGCCATTCCCAGTAATGTGTTTTTGGAGCACATCCACACACCATCAGTTCAAGACGATCCTTTCATCGAAGAAGCCCCGCAGCCAAAAAGTGTCACGGACCCGACTGAAGTTGAGGTCCCAGCTATGGTGGACCTGATCATGGAAGTTTTGGTCATCACTCCCGACTGGACAATGCCGTACATCGCGTGTATCCTAAGGAAAGAGCTCCCGGAGAACGAAGAAGAGGCTCGGCAGATCGTCCGTCCATCCAAGGCCTTTACTGTGATAAAGGGACAGTTGTACGGGGAAAGCGTGACTGGAGTCAGCCAGAAATGTATAACACCAGAAGAAGGTCAGATAATTCTTGACGATATCCACTCGGGGACCTGTGGTCATCATGCGTCCTCTCGGACCGTAGTGGCTAAAGCATATCGAGCGGGATTTTACTGGCCAAGATCAAATGAAATGGCGAAGGAGATAGTCGACAAGTGTGAAGGATGTCAGTTCTATTCCAATATGTCACACAAACCCGCCTCAGCCTTGAAGACCATTCCACTCGTCTGGCCCTTCGCTGTTTGGGGATTGGATATGGTTGGACCACTGAGAACTGGCAGGAGTGGCTCCACCCATGTATTGGTGGTAGTCGACAAGTTCACTAAGTGGATAGAAGCTAAGCCTATCAAGAATCTTGATGCCTGCACTGCTATCAGCTTCATCAGAGAGTTGATATTTAGGTATGGGCTTCCGCACAGCATCATCACTGATAATTGGTTAAACTTGGATTCCAATGAATCGCTTTTTTGCGCTTCTCAAGGCACGCGAGTCGACTACGCTTCCGTCGCTCACCCCCAGTCGAATGGACAAGCAGAAAGAGCAAACGGCCTAATTCTCAAAGGACTGAAACCCCGGTTGATGCGTGATCCCAAGCATGCAGCAGGCGCATGGGTCGACGAACTTCCATCAGTTCTTTGGGGATTGAGGACCACTCCTAATCGGTCGACTGGGCGAACTCCATTCTTTCTGGTCTATGGAGCTGAAGCAGTTCTGTCGAGTGACCTGCTTCACAATGCACCCCGAGTCGACCTTTACTCTGAAGATGAAGCAGAACAAGCCCGGCAGGACGCAGTCGACCTTCTAGAAGAAGAAAGAGAGATGGCCATGATCCGATCGACTATCTATCAGCGGCACTTGCGTCGATTCCATGCCAGAAACGTGAAGAGTCGAGCCTTCCAAGAAGGGGACTTGGTCCTCCGAGTGGATCAACAGAAGCCACACAAGCTCACTCCTACTTGGGAAGGCCCCTTCATCGTCACCAAAGTTCTCCACAATGGAGCGTACCATCTCTACAATGTCGATCGCCAGATTGATGAGCCGCGAGTTTGGAATGCGGAACTGCTCCACCCCTTTTATACTTAAGTACTCACTCGGATGAGATGTAACAAAAAGTACCTCTGTAGTTTGTTTATCAAAGACAAGAGTGTTACAATTTTCCCAGTGATTGTTGTTGCTTGTGTTTGCGTGAGAAATCCCCCAGTGGGTGGCTTAGCTGCGAATCCGTTTCGCCTAAGTTTGTAAAAGAAATACTGCCGAGTGACAAGCAAGCCTCTCACTCAGGGGCTTAGCTGCGAATCCGTTTCGCCTAAGTATTCGAAAATCCTACCGAGTGGAGAGCAAACCTCCCACTCGGGGGCTTAGTAGCAGTCCAATACTCGCCTAAGTATTTGAAAATCCTACCGAGTGGAGAGCAAACCTCCCACTCAGGGGCTTAGCTGCAGTCCAGTACTCCCCTAAGTATTTGAAAATCCTGTCGAGTGACGAGCAAGCCTCTCACTCGGTGGCTTAGCAGCAGTCCAGTACTCGCCTAAGTATTTGAAAATCCTACCGAGTGGAGAGCAAACCTCCCAACCGAGTGGAGAGCAAACCTCCCACTCGGGGGCTTAGCTGCAGTCCAGTACTCGCCAAAGTATTTGAAAACCCTACCGAGTGGAGAGCAAACCTCCCACTCGTGGGCTTAGCTGCAGTCCAGTACTCGCCTAAGTATTCGAAATCCTACCGAGTGGAGAGCAAACCTCCCACTCGGGGGCTTAGCTGCAGTCCAGTACTCGCCTAAGTATTTAAAAATCCTACCGAGTGGAGAGCAATCATCCCACTCGGAGGCTTAGCTGCAGTCCAATACTCGCCTAAGTACTTAATCCATTCTGATCTGCAAGGACGACGAGGTGCAGGTCGACTGCTACATTATCCTTCGGAGCTACGCCACAAATACAACATGCGCTCTGCAAAGGATAATGAGGTGCAGGTCGACTGCTACCTTCTCCTTCGGAGCTATGCCACAAATACAACATGCGCTCTCCAAGGACGACGAGGTGTAGGTCGACTGCTGCCTTCTCCTTCGGAGCTACGCCACAAATACAACATGCGCTCCATCCTGATCCACAAGGACGCAAGTCGACTGCAATCTGTGCTCCATCCCTACCTGCAAGAGCGATGAAGTGTAGGTCGACTGGACTTTCCACCTGAGAGCTGCGTCTCAAGCACTAAAGTATATTCCGAGTGAAGAACAAAGTTCGTTCGAAGGCAAATGCAAGCATATTCAACGATAAGCCAAGTTCAGATAACATCCTACGGGTTCAGAAGTGCTCAGGCGTCAAGCCTGTAAAAGTTTATCGGTTACAAAACCACTCGGCATTCCAAGGAAAATTTAAGGCGAAGCATAGAAGTTTTTCTTACTCCTCAGGTGGAGGACTGGAGGGCGCGACAAACTAGTCCAAGTCAATTCCGTCAGCAATCCGAGTGGCAGCAGCAATGAAGGTCTCCATGAAAGATTGGAAGTCGTGCTTCTTGGTATTGGCCACTTTGATGGACGCTAGCTTGTCCTCTTGCGCATCCTTGCAGTGAACACGGACCAGGGACAGAGCAACGTCAGCACTGCACCTGGCAGAAGACTTCTTCCATTCTTGCACTCGACCTGGAACTTCATTCAGTCGTGTCATTAGAGACTCGAGGTCATTTTGAAGCGTTGCTCCTGGCCAGAGTGTCGTCTCGATTCGCGATGCCGCAACCTTCAGTCGAGCAAGGTAGGTAGCCACACCAGCAACACGAGACTCCAGTCGGAGCACATTCATAGCGGCTTCATCCTTCACAGGAGAGTTAATGGGGTCCAAGCTTGTCTCCACTCGACTGGTCTCCTCCTCGAAGTTTTGACAGAATTCTGTAAAGACAATTCGAAGATAAACCAACAGTTCTACGATGAGTCGATGATAACAAGTCAGTAGGATAGAAGAGATTACCCTCAAGCATGATGAATAACTTCTCGGCGAGCCCTCCCAAATAAGCCTCCAGATCGTTCTTCTTCCCCGCCAGTTCACTAGCCTTGTCACTCAAGGCTATCTTATCATTCTTCAGACGGCTAACCTCCTTGTTGGCCGCGTCGAGAGCAGCTTTCAGATTAGCGTTCTTCTCTTCAAGTTTACCAACTGAAGCCTATTTTTCTTCCGCAAGCTTCATTTTGTCCAAAGCCGCCTTCTGCGCCTCGGCGAGGTCATGGTCCTTCTTCTTCAGAGCCTCCTTCATTTTATCTACAAAATGACAATGAGATCAGAATTAGGGATGGGCAGAAAGATAAAGACAGTCGTCAAGTTCTCACCAGCCATACCTTTTGCTTCATCTTTCGCCTTCTGAAAGTTCTCCTGAACAAGCTTCAAGTCAAGGTCGAGATGGATCTGTTTGTTTTCCAATTCAGTATAGCGAGCCACAAGCTCACAAGATTTCTGCGAAGGGTCAGTCGACAGACATCAAAGATAGGTTGCTTCCGAGTGACTAAGAGAAAAATCGTAACGTTTCTAAGAATACAGCCGAATCAAAATATTCAGCAGTAGTCTCAGGGACTACACCTACTGGGTGCACTCAGCGTACCCCCACTGGTTTTACCGACTCGGTCCGATCAGTCGACCGAAAAGGACAAAGAGGTTATGATCCTAAACCATAGCTAACTGCCAGCAGTCAGCCACGGTCTCATCATGCTCTACCAAAAAAACACGTTCTTCAGACCGTAGTCGACTGCCAGCAGTCGACCATGGTCTTGGGGACCACACCCAGTGGGTGCACTCAGCGTGCCCCCACTGGTTCCAAGATTCCATTCGACATGGTCCGACCAGACCAAGTGAAGAAGTTAGAGTGAAGAAACTCAAAGTACAAAAGACTACATTCGACTGCCAGCAGCCACCATAGTCTCGGGGACTACACCCAGTGGGTGCACTCAGCATGCCCCCACCAATCCAAAAGTTCAATCGACACACCCAGTGGGTGTACAAATACAAAGATCTTCGGAAAGAGAATCTTCAGATAGCATATCCTAACAGAACAAGCGGTGACCAACTAACCTGGACGTTGCTCTGAAGAGCTGAGCTGGCATCATAGGACGCTTGGCTGGCGTCCCGGACCGCCTTCACCTGCTCCATCATGATCCCCGCCTGGCATATAGCTTCCTTAGCAGCACCCACTTGGTCCTCTGGGACGTGGTGTGTGGCGAAAAGGGAGGGCGGGTCAACAGTCGACGATGAAGGCCGAACACTCATCAGCGGCACAGCAAAGGACACGGAGGTCCGAGTGATGTTGCCACCCTCTTGAACCAGTGTCTCAGGCACTGATGCAACCTGAGCAGTCTTGCCAGCCGGCGCCTTTCTATTCCTCCTCGGCCTCAGTGGCGCCTCGTCATCATCATCAGGGAGATGAATGACGTGAGGAGGAGCTACAGGAAAAATCCAAAGTTAAAATCGAGAATCCAATCGACCAAAAGTGAAATTACAGAGACCGTACCAAGGTTGGAGGTGGCAGCATCTTCCATTTCCTGGTCTTCGTTCTTGGCGGAGGTCTCGGAGGTAGCAGCACTGCGGATTTCAGAAACCAGTCGGTTAATCAATGAGTCGACCAAGAGTCTTTCCATGCAAAACAAGAAAACACAAGTTCTGCTGTTACCCGGAAATGGTGGGAATGGTCATTCTCATCTTGGGCAGGCCTTTCGGCGGCTTTGATGACGTCACTCGTGGATGCTTCGGCGCTTTGTCGGTCGGCACCGGAGAAGCCATCCGAGGGCGTTTTGACGACTGGCCAACAGGCGCAGTCGCTTTGCCACGCTCGCTTGCGGGATCGTGGGTGAGCTTGGATCGCCTCCTCCTCTTCACTGGAGCCGTCGTCATCCTCTTCCCCCTCACCATCAGATTGCCACTCCTCCTCACTTTCACCTCCACTCGCCTCTTCCTCCTCGGCCTGTTCTTGCGCCCCGTTGGGCATTGAGTACATCTCAGTAGTGGCCTAGAAGGCAACAAACAACACGAAAGTCAGTTACTGATTTTAAACAAACTAAATGAAGGAAACAAGGTCACAGTCAGAGATACAGAATTGGACCTGGTCTACTTCGTATGATTGGTCGAGTGGAGGAATCCTCCTGGCTCCTCGGGGGTTGTCTTTGTTCCCTGTGATACTCGACAACCACCCCTCCACCGTAGCATCTTCGACCTCCTCCGGGTGAATCCGAGTGGTGTCATCGAGACCCGAATACATCCACATCGGATGGTCACGAGCTTGCAGCGGTTGGATACGTCTCCTGAGGAAGACCTCTAACAAGTCCATACCAGTCACCCCGTCGCGGACAAGCTGAACCACTCAACCAACCAACACTTTGACTTGTGCCTTCTCTTCTGGTGTCACTTTCAGAGAAGAAGGTTTTTCTGCTCGGTTCAGGGAGAAAGGGGAAAGACCCGTCGCCTGTCCTAGAGTCGGCTGGTCTTGGCAGTAGAACTAGGTCGACTGCAACCCGCAGACTGAATCAGGAAGAACCATGGCTGGAAAACAACTTTTGCTTCTCATATGGATCCCAAGACCCCCGCACATCTGAATCACTTGCGTCTTATCGTCACTCAACTTGGCTTTCTTAACCGACTGAGAACGACAAGTGAAAATGTGCTTGAAGAGGCCCCAATGAGGACGGCAACCCAAGAAATTCTCGCACAAAGACACGAAGGCAGCAAGGTACACGATGGAATTCGGAGTAAGTGGTGGAGTTGCGCTCCGAAAAAGTTCAAGAAACTCCTAAAAAGTTCAAGAAACTCCGAAAAAAAGGATGAGGGGGCAGGGAGAATCCGCGGTCGACGTGAGTGGCGACAAGGACACACTCACCATCGAGAGGCTGCGGCTCGATCTCGTTCCCCGGGAGGCGCGCAAATTCGTGAGGAATGAATCCCCCCTCGGCTAGGTCATCAAGGTCCTCCTGACGAATCGCCAAGGGCATACAGTCGCCCTGGATCCAGCCCTGCGGCAATGCAGACCTCAAGGAAGATCCGCCCCGACCGGACTTCTTCACTTTCGCCTGCGCCATCGCCTTCTTCGCGCGCTCTAGGGCCGCCATCTTCTCCTTCACCATCGCCGCAGACAAAGCTCGAACAGACCGACGGCACCGGGACGAGAGCATAGGTGGTGGAGGAATTCAAGAAGAAAGGAGGAAAATGAAGGCGCACTGTTCAAAAACCCCCGTCCGGCGCCTTATATGAGGTTACTTCTGAGGGACTGACTTGTAGGCCTGGGCGATCCTGTCAAATCCCGCAACAGTCGCGCGCGTGATACGTGGCGAAAAAGGTGGCTCGGAGATCGAGGCATCCCTGCCTTATCCCATCCAATCACTGCGGCCTCCTCCGCCCCGCGCTCTTCCCGAAATTTGAATCCCGCTAAATCCGCGAGCTGCAGAACAACTCATCAGAAAGAAGATTTCCTCCGCTCTGTCGTTCGGAGTTCTCCAAGTAAATAAATTCACTCGGCGGATACAAAGAATGGATGAAGGCGACTGGAAAAGAAGTTGGTGCCGCCACCTAAGTTCATCGATCTAGAACAAGACATACTCATAGCACGAAAATGGGTCGGAAGTGTGTTCAACTCCTTCCCCACTCAAACCTCGATCCATTCGGGGGCTAATGATGAAGCTATGCACCTAGGGTAGGGTCATGGACCTGACCAAGATACCCTCCCCAAGGACATCTCTAGAAGAAACCACCTTTCAATCGACTCAGAAGTATTCCACCCGACGGACACTAAGTCACTCGACCATGAAGCCAACCACTCGACTGCCAGGAGATCTAAAGTCACTCTGCACTCAAACGGTCGGTCATTAAGTAGCTTTTATGGTCATCATAGCACTTTATTTGTGGCGTTATCAGTAACGCTTGATCTTAATGTACCTTAAACCCTACATAACTGAGGGCCGGAGGGGTCTGGCGAACTCTATATAATCCACCCCCTCCTTAGTGTAAAGGGTCTGCACCCCTGTAACTCATATACACATAATCCAGTCGACCGCCTCCGGGCTCCGAGACGTAGGGCTGTTACTTCCTCCAAGAAGGGCCTGAACTCGTAAACATCTTGCGTATACAACTACTCCATAGCTAGGATCTAGCCTCTCCATTCCTACCCCCTACTCTACTGTCAGACTTAGAACCACGACAGCCACCTTGCCCGCTGTGCCCGCGGTCATGACTTCGAACCACCGTCAAAATATTTTTTTGTCGTTTGTTTTCATTCTTACTAGCAAGATGCTTGTGCGTTGCACGTAACATCAGGATGCATTTGTATGACGTGTTTATCTTGTGAGAGAAAAGGATGAACGAGGGAAGGCCTTATTTGCAAATGTGGAGAGGTGTGTGGGTACCTTTTTGCAAAATTGCCATAGTTTCTTTCCTATCCATCAGATATAAATCGGACGACCTATATTGCAGGATGGCAGGCACACCATCATCACCAACGCTGTTTTTTATAAGAGTGTATTTTATGTATATTATAAGAGTGTAGATGTAGAGTAGATACAAGTCGACAGTGTTGGAAATATGCCCTAGAGGCAATAATAAAAGTATTATTATATTTCTTTGTTCATGATAATTGTCTTTTATTCATGCTATAACTGTATTATCCGTAAATCATAATAAACGTGTGAATACATAGACATCAATATGTCCCTAGTGAGCCTCTAGTTGACTAGCTCGTTGTGATCAACAGATAGTCATGGTTTCCTGGCTATGGACATTGGATGTCGTTGATAACGGGATCACATCATTAGGAGAATGATGTGATGGACAAGACCCAATCCTAAGCATAGCACAAAGGTCGTTTAGTTCGTTTGCTAGAGCTTTGCCAATGTCAAGTATCTCTTCCTTAGACCATGAGATCGTGTAACTCCCGGATACCGTAGGAGTGCCTTGGGTGTATCAAACGTCACAACGTAACTGGGTGACTATAAAGGTGCATTACATGTATCTCCGAAAGTATCTGTTGGGTTGACACGGATCGAGACTGGGATTTGTCACTCCGTATGACGGAGAGGTATCTCTGGGCCCACTCGGTAATGCATCATCATAATGAGCTCAAGGTGACCAAGGTGTTGGACACGGGATCATGCATTACGGTACGAGTAAAGTGACTTGCCAGTAATGAGACTGAACAAGGTATTGGGATACCGACGATCGAGTCTCGGGCAAGTAACGTACCGATTGACAAAGGGAATTGTATACAGGGTTTGATCGAATCCTCGACATCGTGGTTCATCTGATGACAACATCGAGGAGCATGTGGGAGCCAACATGGTTATCCAGATCCCGCTGTTGGTTATTGACCTGAGAGTGTCTCAGTCATGTCTGCATGTCTCCCGAACCCGTAGGGTCTACACACTTAAGGTTCGGTGACGCTAGGGTTATTAGGAAGACTTGTATGTGACTACCGAATGTTGTTTGGAGTCCTGGATGAGATCCCGGATGTCACGAGGAGTTCCGGAAGGGTCCGGAGGTAAAGATTTATATATGGGAAGTTGTCAAATGGACACCGGTAAGTTTCGGGGTCATACCGGGGCCACCGGAAGGGTTCCGGAGGTCCACCGGGTGGGGCCACCCCTCCCGGGGGACCACATGGGCTGCGTGGGGCAGGGAGCCAGCCCCTGGTGGGCTGGGCGTGCCTCCCCACCTAGGCCCATGCGGCTAGGGCAAGGGGAGGGGAAACACTAAAGGGGGCGCCCCCCTGGCTTGGGGGGCAAGCCAACCCCTTCCCCTCTCCCTTTGGCCGCCCCCCCCCCCTAGGGTTTTCCCTAGAGGGCCGGCCCCCCTTGCCCCCTTCCCCTATATATAGAGGGGTGAGGGGAGGGCTGCAAGACACAAGCCAAGGCGCAGCCCCTCCCCTCCCCAACACCTCTCCTCCTCCATACGTGCTTGGCGAAGCTCTGTCGGAGTACTGCTGCACCAACTACACCACGCCGTCGTGCTGCCGTTGGAGCGATCTTCCTCAACCTCTCCTCCCCCCTTGCTGGATCAAGAAGGAGGAGACGTCTCCCATCCCGTACGTGTGTTGAACGCGGAGGTGCTGTCCGTTCAGTACTTGGTCATTGGTGATCCGAATCACGTCGAGTACGACTCCATCATCACCATCCCCTTGCAAGCTTCCGCACGCGATCTACAAGTGGTATGTAGATGCAAACTCACTCCCTTGACTCATTGCTTAGATGAACTCATAGATGGATCTTGGTGAAACCGTAGGAAAAATTTTAATTTTCTGCAACGTTCCCCAACAGACAGGTGGGCATGATGGTAGTGAGATAATGTGATGCGACACTAGAGGTGCCACATGGACCATTTAACTGGTCAACTAGTCATGTCATGAGAAAATAAAGAGTTGTACGGTGAGCTTGTGACTGTATAATAACCACTAAACATAAACAGTGATCGTAATGAGTGGATTATTAAGTCCAATGTATGTATCGTGCTTTCGCTTCAAATACAATGATCGTCATTGCATATATCGCGAGAGAAAGATGAAACACGTGTGAATTTTCTGGGGGCTTACTTTTAGAGGACCTGGAGATAGTTTTGTGTGCATACGTGAAAGGGGCGTACATGGGGGTATGTGATGGAGAGAGAGATGATCTTTGTTTCTCTTTATTATAACTAACTTTATATATAGTATAAAAATATACAAATTCACAGTGCGGAATAAATATCATTGTGGGAACCATGCAATGCAAATTAGTGTTCGTACTCCTCCATGTAACTTTGTAATGTTGTATATATGTAGAAACTCTAAAATAATTTTTTGGCCACACTTTATTCAAAAGGAATGTTGTATGCGAAATAAACGTGAAGAGAGGGCTTTTTAGATCAATGGGGTACGTGATGTAACATGTGTGAGTGTGTAGTTGATGCATTTGGCGGGGCCTAGAGAGGTATGTGTGTGTATTACGTATTCGAGAGAGGCATGGATAGAGGGGCCGACGGGGGGGGGGGGGAGATAACACGAGAAATGAGAGTGGTCTAGAGAGAGAGAGAGACGAATATGACATCACGACAAGAGATTCCATTCCCTTGAGTGTGTATATGCAAGGGGGGAGGGAATAGAGGCACCAGGAGAAATTTTCTCTGTGTGTGGTATTTGTGTTGGTATGTGTGGGTGTGAGAAGATATGAGACGTGGGGGCAGAGGGTGTGTCACCACGTGAGGTCCAGTGGGTCGAGGTGAGGCCCTTCGTTCGGTTCCGTCCTGTGCCACATTGGTCCGCCCATGACACATTTAGGAAGACCCATGGATGACTATTCGTACAAGAAAAAGATAGCAGAAATGTGAAGGGCTCTGTGTCCACTGACAAAGCCGGCTAGGATTTGTAACCGTAGGTTCTCGAACTAAGGTAACCCCTTTATCTCTGATATTACTATTCATCCAACCTAACTTTAAGGGGCATCCTACAGAATGCTCTTCTAGAATCATACTCGTCGATTAGGAAGAGAGGTGTGAGACAATGCATGAGAGACAGGCGTAAAGATAATATGCATACATGAGACACGTAGGCAGGTCCATGTATATAGAAAGGGTCGATGAGGATTGTGCGTGTGTATGTTTGCGAGAGGAAGAGTGCTTGTGATAAAGGTTAGTGAAAACAGTTGTAAATGGTTACGAGAGGGAGGGAGGTTATATCTAGAGCATGTGTGCGAGAAAGACACCTCGGGAGAGAGTGTGTGAGCATGTGTGAGAGACCACCGATGGAGAGTGAAACTACACGTAAAAGACTGCTCTACACATTGATTAAAGATATAAATTGTATCCAAATATTAGGATGGGATCATGATATTTGCAATTCGCGTAAGGAGCGGTCATTGATCCATTAGACATCTAGTTCTATCGAATTTGAGCATGTCTATGTTATTATTCGACACAATTGATCCACATAGTTAGTATTTTGAACTCCAGACAATGCATCGCTTTAGCAATCGAATATAAACATGAGTATAGTTCATGATGTGTGTGTAAAGCACATTATACATACGAAAGTTACACAATGGACATTATAAATAGCTACCTACGAACTAGCATACATTTGAATTCAACTTAAGGTGATTTAAAAAAATCGAATTCAACATGAAGTCCATTCAATTATTTGAATTTGATATCATGGCATTTGTAAACCATACCTAAATTATGGGGGCACCAATCTTTGCTCTGATTTTGTACATAATAGCATATGTAGTCGTGTACAAAATAGATTCAAATTTAGCTCCTCCATTCCAAAATAATCATAGTTATAGGATTTTCAAGTGTCAAAATTTCAAAAAGAAGCGGATAATTTAATGAGGTTTTCAAACATACAAGGTCAAATATAACGTTGTCTATTTAGTTCAATCCTCATAGTTCAAGAGTGCTCTAAACGTGAATGCTTGTGTTTCAAAATTTCGAACGAAGCGCCAAAAGAGCCTCTACACGCCCGAAACCGCGTGAGACCAATGTTTGGTAGTACAAGGAAATTTCTCCCTCCGTCTCGTAATGTAAGACGTTTGTTAACACTAGTGTAGTGTTAAAAAAACGTCTTACATTATGGGATGGAGGGATTACTTTTCTAATAACTTCGACCCGTGAAACCTACCGGCCCGACGTCCAAAGATCTAAACCGGGGTAGGTTTGTAGCTTCATCTAGACGCCACGCAACCGCCTCCAAAAACATTCATACACAATGCCCGCCTAAGCACACATGCGCGCGGCTGAAATCGCTCCAGCCTACTATTTGGGACACCTGGGATTACCATCCTACCCCCGACCCGTAGTAGGTCCGAAATTTAAGAGGGGGGCAAAGTTTGTACTTTCCCCAGATTTCAAACAAGCGCGTCCCATCTTCTGTTCAAAAAAGCCAAAAACAAGCGTGTCCCAGACCGAAACATGGTTCCCCCCCACCCGTCGGATTCCCCATTCATACTCCGTGGGCGCCAAAACTACCTCTCCACCAGCCGCGAAACCCCGGCGTCCTTCGTCCGCCAGCCCATCCCACCCATCAACCGCCGCCCTCCTCCATCACGCCGGAGCCGATACCCCGACGTCGTCGTCCACCGCAACCTCAACCGTAACGCCCTCCACGGCTAGTAGTTGAAGCCGAGGCCGAGCCGTCCGTACCCGAGCCAGTTCAACCACGTTGTGCTGCGCCTCGTTGCTGCTGCTCCAACTTCGCCACCCTCCACCGCACCGGAGCTGTTCCTGCGACGCCGTCCTTCGTCACCTCAGATCTGCTTCCCCTCCGCCGACATACGGCCACGACAACATAGTCAACAATTTGGCCATGGGTTCGTCCAAGCCTGCGCCCTCCAGAGCATCGGTTTCCCCGGTAAAAAGAAGAAGATCAGCGCGACATGTGAAGGTGACCACACCGACAATCGAAGAAGGTACTCCTCTTCCCTTATTATTGTAAATCTTATGTCTCTTCTTGCACGGTATTCATCCCACAGAGGACACTAATTGACCGCTTCTTCTTGATACTAGATGTTCCTAGTAACTCGCGATGCACAAGGTTTCTCCTCATATACTATTTCACCTTAGCTAGAGGTCCGTCACCCCCCTAAATTTCAATTTCTGGCCAGTTGATTCCCAACTAACGGAAGCATTCCCCGGCATAACAGACGCTAGTACGACTATTACGTCGGGTAAGCAGCGCCTTGGTGTTTATCTTAGGGGCGTGTGTGGCCTAGAGCTACTGGCGCCCGATCTGGAGGTCGGCCGGGATTAAAGGGATGGCCTGGGGGCGCTGCCAAGCACGGCGGTGGTGTGAGGTCGATGGGAGGGCGGGGCGACGGAGGTAGGGGTCTGGGCCGGTGGTCGCTGGCGGTTCGAGAAAGATCATCAGCAGTGACTGGCGGGAGGTAAACGAAGGCCATCTACCCGTTCCTTATAGATCGGACGGTTCATTAAAAAAATCAACTGACCTATTTATTTTCAGTCAACTGTTATCTTAGATATGACCACATGTGGTGGTATGCTGGAGGAGTACATGCATTTCCTGTGCTCATATATTAAAAAATCGTACGGAGTAGAGTCTAATTTTGTTTGCCATGCAATGTTGTAGAGCTATCATATGTCTCCTATCATTTATTTTTCAGCCACCTGCTATCTGCTACTTTTACAGTCCACTAGTTCTGCACACACTTCACCCATACTCTCACTATTGTGTTTTTATGCAAGGGTATTTCAGAGTCTGCCTCGAGAGAAGCAAAAAAGAAAAGAGATAAGTTATGCCAGCTTTCTATGTGGCTAGGCACGACATGTTACAGCGCTATAAAGGGTGCATTGTTAGCAGATGGAGACGGTAAACATAGCTCTGGAGTTGATGACCTCGCTCGCAATGAACCACCATCCCAGGTGCTTGCTTTAACTTCACGGTGTCATATGTGGTTGCATGTTCCATATGGTGTCTAGCTTGTATTCGAAAGGCCGAAGTCGGTCTTTATTAAGATAAGGAAAGATATTTTTTACATGAACCACCATCCCGTGAGCACCAGAAGACAAATAGCTAGTCAGGGCACTGGCCGAGCCAGTGACAAGCCCAGCAAAGACAGGCATCACCAGGAAGCCAACTAAAAAGCCGCGATGGTGACGAAGTAGCCCGCCTCCCACCAGGCTCTCAGGTCCTAGATGTTCATGTTCACCACTCCAGCCGGATGTCTAGCTTGTATTGCTTCCAATTTGGTTAAATTGCATCTGCTTAGCTTACACATTATACCTTTGAATATGGCATGCCTTTCTGTTTTTTGTACATACTAGTACATCTGTGTATTAACCATGTTCTTACATCAAACTACTGTTCTTGTGTATCTCTCATCAATCACTTATGATGAGGCAGGCAGGCAAGGGGACTACTCCTCATTTAAAGAATGCAGCGTCAGCCTCCCGACATGATTCTCCAGAAACAGTTATGCTAGATGAAGATAGTGAACGTAGCTCTGTAGTTGATTACAGCATTTCCCCTACACTAGCATCGCAAGTGCTTGCTCTAACTTGGCAGCGTGATATGTGGTTGCATGTTGCACATGGTGTCTAGATTGTAATTCTTCCAATCTGGTTAAACCGCATGTGCTAGTCTGCTTAGCTTATACTCCCTCCGTCCCATAATGTAAGACGTTTTTTGGAACTAATTTAGTACATAGTGGGACGGAGGGAGTACATTATACCTGTTAATGTGACATGCCTTCCTGTATTTAGTACATAGTACATCTGTCTATTAAGCATGTCCTTACATAAAACTATTGTTTTTTTGTATCCCGCATCAATCAATATGACAAGACACCTTTAGTATATGCAGTGCGATATTAGTTGCATCTTCCATATGATTTATAGCATGCGCTGCTTCTAATTTGTTGAAATTCCATTTATGATGGGATGCTTTTAACTTGGCAGAGTCATATTGGTTGCATCTTTCATGTGGTGTCTAGCTTGCATTGCTTCTTATTTGCTGGAATGGTTTCTACTTAGTTTACACAAACGGTTGTGAACATGCCATGTCATCCTGTTTTTCGTACATATTCCATCCTGGTATCATGTGTTTGCCTTACATCAAAGTAGTGATTGTCAGTATCATGCATGAATGAGTTCTAAAGATAGAACTTTATTGCTTTTTCTTGTCGGTTTTACTTGATAATTCAAAATCAATAAAGCGGAAGGAAGTTAGCAAGGCAGCGGATAAAGGTGCTCCTTCCGAACGGAGGGCCTCTACAGTTTCTACTCCTCCACACCCCCAAGATGATTTCCAAGACAACACATGCATAGACACTCAACAAAGTTGTGTTTATGATGAGCACGTCTCCCCCAGTGCAGCATCACCGGTGCTCCCTCTAACTTGGCACTGTTATATGTGGTTGCATGTTATGTGTGATGTTTAGCTTGTATTGCTTCTAATTTTGTTGAATTCCATCTGCTTACTTTACACATTATACTTGAATAAGACACGTGTTCCTGTTTCTAGAACATACAATATCTGTCTATCACACCATGTTCTTACATCAAATTACTATTGTTGTGTAACCTGAAACAATCACTTATCATAAAACACGTTTGACTTTGGAGTGTGATATAGGTTACATCTCACATTCTTTTCTAGCTTGTACTACTAATTTGTTGAAATGGCACTTATGACGAGACAGTTTTAACTTGGTAGAGTGATATTCGTTGCATCTTTCATATGGTGTCTAGCTTTCATTGATTCTAATTTGTTGAAATGCCTTTTCCTTAGTTTACACATCATAAGCTGTGAATATGCAATGTTGTGAATATGCAATTGCACTAATAACGAGAGACCTCTAACATGGTAGTGTGATGTTGTTTGCATCTTGCATATGATTTATTTCTTGTACTGCTTCACATTTGTTTAAACGCCATTTATGATGAGACACTGTTAACTTGGCAGAACGATATTTGTAGCATCTTTCATATGGTGTCTACCTTCCATTGCATTGCTTCTAATTTGGTGAAATGCCTTCTTCTTAGTTTACACATCATAGTTTTGGTTATCTCTTCCGTCCTGTTTTTCATACATATTACATCCTCCTATCATGTGGTTGTCTAACATCAAAGTTCAGTTCGTCTGCATCACGCATCAATTTGTTCTGAAGAACGAAATTGTTATTCGTTTTTCATGTCGGCTTGACTTAACATGGCACAGAGAAAGAGGAAGAAACACAGAATGACAGGGAATGAGAAGCGGATGAATCTTGCAGATTCTGCTGGTACTGATGGTGCAATAGAAGGTCAAAGTCCAGCAGAAAATTCTACAAACACGGCATCCCATGCTACACAAGGTGCAAAAAAAGCCAAACAGAAACAAATAGCTGCCACCAAACAAGCAGAGACAGCACTAGTTCTTGCAACACCTACCACAGTACTACCAACTGCATGACTTACTCGTGCGTCAACTGATCTAGCAGCATGTTCCCAAGCTCCCTTGCCATCTGACACTACTTCCCAAGCACTCTTGATAAAAGACGAGTTGGCAATATCAGATGAACCTTGTGAGCTTCAACAGCAAGAAGGTAGTGGCTGGAGTCAAGTTACAGTTGCATGCTTCTTTATATGTAGTCTCATAGTTTGATGTACACTAACACTTCCTATGTTCGTTGTTGGACTAGCACCTAGGTGCAAGAGGAAACAAACATCAGGGATAATGCTCGAGAGGTTACCTAAATCTAGAGGAGGAAGAATGGTGATTCGTTTTGAGCAGGTTTAAAAAGGCCACGTGATGCTACAGAGTCAGCCAAGTTAGTATCAGAGGCAGCGGTTGTCGTTATGTGTCATGTACATATCCTCCCAACATGGATTCAGTATAGGAATGACAAAGACGAAACCCAGTTCAACACCTTCCTCGACCATTTATCTGTAAGTATGGTTATCTATGGAAACTAGTAATATCGTCTTGCTCTGTCCCATACTTTCTAGGTTGCTGATAATGAGACTCCCATAATTTTCAACAGATGAGGTTCAAGTTGGAAAGCCAAGATGATGCAACCAGACAAGCTTGCACCCATGTTTTCAAGTCTGCTCTACGACAATATCGGTATAACATGAGGAAAACTCACTTTGAAGGCAAGGCTAACAGTGAACTTTCCCAAACATCTCTAGTGGAAAATATATTGGATGAAGACTGGAGGGGCCTTGTTAAACACTGGTCTGATCCAAAGTATCAGGTACATTATATATATGTGATCAGATCACATGTTGAAGTCCTATTTACGCATGTGCCACACAAATCTATCTTCTTGTAGGTGAACTGTACAAAGAACAAGGCCAACCGTACGAAAGTGAAATTCCAATAGACGACAGGATCTCGTAGCTATATTGCACACTGCGAGGCTCTTGTAATTAGCTGTTGTTTCACTCTTTTTGCTGTACCATATTATCAGATCTATATTGACTTGTTCGAAATGCAGAGGAAATCCCACAAGGACCAAAAAGTACCTGAACCAAATGCTATGGAAATCTTCAAGGACTGTCACACCAGCAAGAAGAAGGGCATGACTACACCAGTCAAAGCCGCTGTTGTAAGTCCTTAATCCTCATGCCTTTTAACTACTACTTACTCTAACTTGTGCCTTGAACTGCATGGTTTGCAGCCAATGTCTATTACTCTTTTCAATTTTATAAACAATTGTCTTAGCATATCATTGCACCTTACAAGGTTTAAAAGAGAGGAGTGATGTTCCTTTGATCTTGACCCGTAATCTAGTTCCGTGCTGGACTTGCCCACACAACGTTACAATTGCCTGTTTGTCTGTTCTTAGATGTTTTGTGATATGAATGATGTCATACTATGCTTACCGTATTATAAACTTCGTCTCTTTATCCTTGGCCCTCAATACAATGTGAAGAAATAGACAATACATTAGGGATGGTACATGGTCATCTGTTTGGAACCTGGTTTTATTATGTACTTTGCAATAAAATACAACTAATATTTTACATGGGTTCACGAGAATAAGTTCTGTATATAGACCAAAGCTATTTTGTTTGGTTTTGCTACCTCCTTAATATCTTCTGTTATGGTACTAATAATGTAAAACACAACTTTTTAGCGAGCTATGGAAAAAATGGTGGAACCGGCACCTTTTGAAGGTGGCAAGGCAACTATAACCGCAATGTCAGCTCTTGCTGCAGTGGGTCAGTACCTGTCAACTAACAGTGCCAAAAGCACGTTCCTTCGTAATACTGGGTTGGTTGTTAAGGCAATATCGTCCAAACTGCCTCATGATCAAGATATGCAAGCTCAAAGCAATGTTGTATCTGCGCTCCAGACACAAGTCCATTCCCTGACAGAGGTCCTTTGTGAAACAAGGAGAAACATTGCTGAATGTCGTCAAGATATGCATGGTTTTGAAACCAGACTATTAGACATTTGGTATGTTGTTCAGGAGCCTAGGGGAAATGAAGGCGAGGGTTATGGTGCTCCATCAGACAATACAGCATGAAAACATAACAGTCAGGTCAAATGAACTGAGCTTCTGAACTTCTGGTGGTGCATTTATCTACTAGATTGTTAAGTTTTATGCCAACCTTCCTTTTGTTATATAGTTGTAATTTGCTTTGGTGCGATACAAAATTTATTCTTAACGTGCAGCCACCGGCTGAAGAAAATAGCAAGCCATTTTTGTATAGTGTAGGGTGTTCCCTATATTTGCACTGGTGGCGATCTTTGATGCCGAGTGGATGTAATCTGTGCAATCGCCTTAATAGCCTAGCATTAGTTTCGGCCTTATTTATTTCCTAGTCTTCTTTTTCCCTGGTTTGCTAGTGGCCGCAACTACCATGGGCCATACACGGGCCGTAGGATCCATGGGTCTCCTGCAGGCCGTCGATAAATGGGCCTATAATCGGTGGGCCTCAGGCCGTCGATAAATGGGCCTGTAATCGGTGGGCCTTGGGTCGTCGGATAAATAGGTCTACATGGGCCGTAATCGGGCGTAATTGGTATCGGCCCAGCATGGTAACGGGTCGTTAATAGGCCGTAGGACTGCAAAGGCTTAATTCTGTCACAGGCATAACGGGTCGTTAATGGGCCAGAATATAGGACGGGTTGGAAACGGCGCAACAGGTTAACAGGCCAGAAATGGGCCGACTCTTGCCATGGGCCGAATTTGGCCCATTAGGGTAAAAGGCCAGTAACGGGACGACTCTTGCCATGGGCCGAATTTGTCCCATTAGGGGAACAGGCCAGTAACGGGCTGGAAGTAATCGAGGGCCGAAAAGGAGACCAAGAACGTATGGGTCGTCAATAGGCCGAAAGCTAACACGGGCTGGAAACGGCCCACATAAATCACGGGCCGTTAACGGATACAAAGAAAATTACTGTTCATTATGGGCTAGAGTCTCCATGGGCCTGTAAAGGGCCGAAAGATATGAAGGCCTCATATGGGCCGAAAGACGTCGTGGGCCATACCTGGGCCGAAAGTGAAATGGGCTGGTTTTATATTCGACGGCCCACATGACATTGTTGGGCCGATTTCCTTTAGGGCCTAACGGGCCATGAGTTAACGGGCCATAAAATGGGCTATTTGCAAAGAGACCGTTAACAGGCTTTTCATGGGCCAGCCCGTTAACTTTTGACCAAGTCAAACGGGCTGGCTTTGTAAGCCAAATGGGCCAGTGGTGGGCCGTGGCACGTGTCGACATATCATAGGCGGCTATCTGACCCACTGACGAGCTGACACATGTTTCGTCCGGCCAATAAGAATTTTACACGTGGAAATTTCCCATTGGTCAGGGCTGTTAACGGGTTATCGGATCCAAAACCTGACCCGATAGCTTAACAGCGTTCCATTACGGTGGATGCCACGTGTCGGTCACCCTTGACGAAAGCACTTCTGTGACGCGCGATTTAACGTCATGGAAGTGGACACTTCCGTGATGATAATTTTGGTAATGTCATGGAACACTTCTACGACAGCACAGATATGACTATCTTGATTCTGTCATAAGATCGTCATGGATGTACATGCATGACAAAAAACGCGACCTACCGTGACAAACACGTATCATCACGGAAGTGTATTTTTTTGTAGTGGCAAAACAAGAGCATAACTGAAACAACTTCAGAAGAGCTCAAGAAACGTTATCCTGGGTATCCACCATGCTGGCAATAAGCTTAGCAAGCTTATTAGCTTTGTCCTGTTTGGTGCTAAAATCCTCCAACGCTTGCTGTTGCACCAGAAAGTATGCATCTGAATGCTCCAGGGACTTCCGCAGTCCTTCTGCTTCTTGTCGCAGCACAGCTGGTCAATGTCTTTCAGCTTGTAGTTCAGACTCAAGAAACCGAACTGATTCAGACAGTGAGTTTGAATAGCTTGTGCAAGCGGTAGTGGCCAGTAACTCAAACACTAAACCAAGACAGGACTTTGGGGTTGTCTCGCTGTCTTCAAGATAGTCTTCCTTAGCTGTTTTATCAGCTTTGTTGGAGACCAAGAAGGATGTGTCACTATCCTGAACCTTATCTGCATTACTTCCTTTACCATTGCTTAGCAAGGCACTCTTCCCCAATATTCTGTCGGCATTCTACAAGAAGAAACAAGCAGACACATAACAAGTTTAGCATGTACTAGTATATGAAACTCATTTCGGTGAACCAGTTCATTAGTAAGGTGGACAGGATTAAACTACCAAGTCTTCTATTGCCAAGTACTAGCACATAATAAAAGCATCAAACAAACATATATCTATGTCCTATGGTCACTGCATTGTCTTGCCAAATCAAAATAGAGACACGGTTCAAATCATATCAGTTCAAGACAAAGCAGCAGTGAAAGAATACAAAGCGTGGGAAACTACATGGCACAACAAGATTTCAGATGGGTACCACGGGTCTACATGTACAACAACACTATTGGCTCTGTTGTGATGCTAGTAATGTGCATGATATGAAAGTCAACTGTATACACAATTGAAATTGAAATCAACAGAGCTATTGATAAGAGAAAACCTGTTAAAGAAACATGCGTGAACATACCTGCTGTGCCATTGGAGTTTCGATTGGATCCTTCAATTTAAAAATAAGTTTGTATGAGTAAATACAGTGATACAATAGCAAAGCAATCATAGTTAAAAAAGGCGCGCCTAGGCTCTAGGCGTTGGCAAAACGCATTGCGCATAACTACGCTTAATCTGTGCATAACTGCGCATAAGCATGCGCTTTGGTCAATAAAGTGCAAGGCGGTGGCAAAACACACAATTAAGGCCTAGCGCTTTTTTGAACTATGATAGCAATGGAATCTTAGATTAGAACAGTTGTTCTTCAGGTTTAGGCACTTGTTCTACATGAACAGAGTACAGTAAGACGCAAGAATATAATACTTAAAAATAGAAAATGAGCTCATAGACCTTACCACATTCTTGGTTCGGGACCAGTATAGAACAAGGCGTTCCCAGTCATCGTCCAGTAAATGTGTCTCAGGAGAATGTAAGGGAATTTGATGAGTTTCTTTGCCGGTGAAGTACGTTTTCTTCAGGTAATTCCGATACTGCCACCAAGCATTCTTGAAGATAGCAGAGGTATTAGCACAGGTTACCTCATCCTGAGTTTCCAAATCGGTCCTTCTCTATAGAGAAAAATGGGAAAATTTGCTGTATTATAACCATCATGGAGGTAGGATGTATGGGACAAAGCAAAGTAATTGCCATGAATAACATTACTTACACATAACTCCTGGACAAACACCTGCAACTGGCATTTTCCTTCATCTTCAGTATAATATTTCCAAGATGGGAAGATACGCACATATGATTTAACAACATCAAATGCGATAGCTGCTAAACTACGACTAGCTGATTGTGCTTCCTCCACACGAATAGGCGTACTAACTGGTGGAGTTGGGGTTCGCCGTGGTAGTACTAGCCCTTTGGGCACTGGAGCTTCCTTACTAACTACTCTTGTTTGGGAGCTCTGTGGTGGAGATGGTGCTGTGTCAACAGGAACTGGGTTACTATCTGCTGGGGTTGGGGTTAGATTGGGTGAAGCTGGTTCTCTGTCCATCGCAGTAGGGGTACAATCTATGAGAGTTTGGGTTATGTGTGGTAGGGCTGGTTCTTGTGCATGTACAACCGGGGTGCTATCTCCACCAAGAGGTAGCACTGTTTTATTTGAAGACCGTGTTTTTAGTCTGCTTGATACTGGCATCACCCGCTCCAATTCAAATGGCTGATAACAGGAAACATAGTTGAGTGTACAGACATTGTATGAGAGACAGATGCAATAGATAGTGTGAAAAAAGGCATGAAATAGTTGACATGTATATTGTTTAATTAAAACGGATAGCATGACATAATTTCACATATATGATGTCTATCTAAACTGGATAGCATAGCATAACATAAGTCAAATATATGATGAATAACTAAACATGATCACATGACATAATTCACCTACATGGTATCTAAGTAATCAGGATCGCATCATTTAATTCACATATGTGATTTATATGCTAAACAGAGGGCATTCGATATGATGTCTGAACAAAGAACATGGTGTTCAATATTGTGTATATGATGTCTAAACTATGCAATGCAAGACACCATATGCATGATATGAGCAGTATAACCGTGTCAAGTTTGAGCATACACCTCAGTGGGGGAATAGGACTGCTCATCTGTCTCTGAATCCATCTCTGAGGAGCTATCGGGGCCCAACAAGAGATCTGCGTCGACAGGTAGCACTGTCTGCTCTGAAGGCCTTGTTTTCACTCTAGATTTTTTTCATCTCCCACCCAAATGGCTGATTCACAGGAAGAGTAGTTTAATGTACAAACATTGTCGACAAATGGAAATGTAATGAAGAAAAGGATGGGCAAGGTATCATTCAAATATATGATGCCTGGTTAAACAGGATGGCATTGCACATTTCATATATATTATGGCTGGCTAAAAGACATGAGACTGCATAATTCCCATATATGATATAGAAACTAAACAGGTGGCATTACAGAACATGTCTAAACTAAGCAGATGACATATATGATGTCAAAAGTAGGCACTTCAAGGCAACATATGCATGATATGACTAACATCATCATGCCAAGGTAGAGCAAACACCTTGGAGGGTAACTAGGAGTGGTCAGCAGCGTCTGAATCCGCCTCAAAACAGATATCTTCCTCTGGATTACAATCTGGATAGGGGTGGGGAGGGTTTGCCATTGAACCCACCATGGAGCGATGTCTGCATGACATTGTATTGCCGTGCAAAACTCTTCTCTTTTTCTCTACATGTTCAGCATGACTGTGTACAATATCTGACATGCATACGAAAAAAATATGGTGAGATTATGTAAGGAGAGCATGCAGAAATTTAGAGTGATGGTAACAACGAGTGGATGGATCAAAAAATAATGATAGCAGGCTGATGATTGCTTTAAATTAATAAAAAGGCAGATGATGATTGCTTTACTATTTGTTTCCCACCCAAGATGAACAACATAGGCATACCCTAGGTGAACCAGATATTAGACAGACATACTATTCACTGCTGCCTTGATATGTGCCCCACAACTAATTTAGAACTCAGGTTTGAACATTAATTTGGACCTGACTTGGGAGTCCAAGAGTTGAACAGGACGATAAATTAGCAGGTAAGTTTAAGCAATGCATAACATAAGCAGAAACAAAAGAGTGCGAACTCTCTTGTGGACCCGTGTACTCCTCAGGTTCATCTGCTGAGTCGATGATGGTGATGCCGTTGCAGTGGGTGCCGGCGGCAGGGAAGGAGATCTGAGGTGGCGAAAGACGGTCAGGACTCGTGATGTCTGGTTTGGTGGATGCTTCTGTCGATGGAGCAACTCAGGTGAGGTGGACGACATCGCGGCAGGAGCAGGACAAACCATACAAAGTTTCCTTCGACACGTACCTGTAACTGAAGTAATTCTGTAAGGGCTCATTTGGCTTGCATGATTCTTAAAACGCAGGGATAGGAAAAACACCGGAATAGGATAGGAAAATGCACATGGTAAACAGAGCATTTGTAAACACGGGATTTCTGTCAACTTGGGTGTTTGGTTTACAGGAATTGGAAGAGCAAAGGAATGCAAAGAAACATGGCCAAAATAAAGTGAAGCCATATGAAAGCGTGTACAGTTAGTATGTTATTCTGGCACTAATGCACTTGGTCTTTTTTTCATGCATACGATTTTGAAAAGTACGTCCAGGTGGATGTTTTGCTTCATTCCTTTCAACAAAATGCATGAATAATTGGGTTGGTCGCTGAAGCAGTTGAGGCAGAGGTGGCTGTCGGAGGTGTGGAGGAAGATCTGAGGAATCTGTAGACGGCGTCCAGGGCACTGCTCTATTGTGATGGATCGTTCTATCATTGGAGCAACTCCGGTGAGCCGTAAGACGTCAAGGCTGAAGCAGCACAAGACAAACATCGTCAATCTCAAGTGGGATTCTAATAGCATCTCCAACAGATGATGTAAAATAGATGTAAAATTTACATCACCAAAACCACCTGACTACAACAGATGAGGTAAAAAATGTTGACTCTGAACTTCACTATCGAAATTGAAATTTAGTGTGGAATCCGAATACTACTGTCAAAACTGAACGCAATGGTAGCAGAGAGGCACTTAACACGTAGTTTAGGGAGGGCCTACAGTTCATCTTCAACCTGCACCCCCCTGATCCGCCAGCCACCACCGGCCGAACCGCCGGCCCCAGCGCCACCTCGCTGCCCCGAAACAACTCCCCACCGCCGCCCCAGCCAGCCCTCTAGGCCCCCCACCCTGAACCCTAAGATAGATAGTGGGGTACCTCTTCGGTGAGCCCCCATCCCCGCTGCGGGTGGTTCTTCCTCAACTCCGGCGAGCCCCCCAACCCCTGAAAATCGACTGACCCAAAAAGTTGATTCAGTCGACTGAAGTGTGGCTTAATCAGAGCAGAGCAGTAGCACAAGCGAGGGGGAGAGCAGCAGCAGCAGCTGGGTGAGCGAGCGATCGAGCGACAGCCGGAGCAGCAGCAGCAGCAGCGCGAGCGAGCGACCGAGAGCCGGAGCAGCAGCAGCAGATCCGGCTGGTATGGACGCCGCCGCTGAAGGGGCCTCGCACTGGGGGAGAGCCGCCGTGGAGATGTCGTCCGCGGCGCCGGCTTCAAGGTAGCCGCTCCATGGCGGTGCGGGATGGAGCACCGTCGGTGCCGGGAGGTCGAGTTAAGGAGAAGGTGCGATGCGATGAGTGTACAACCTCTTTGGTGGCGCCGAGTAGGCCTCGGCTTCATCCGAGGAGTCGGTGAGGATGCTACGGTTTCGATGGAGCAGGTTAAGGGGGCGCTGTGGGGATGGAGTAGCCGCAATAGACGAGGCGATCGTCGGAGCTGCTCCTTGGAGGTGGAGGACGGGGCGGATGAACCGGCGGGACGGCGAGATGGACGTCGGATCCTCATCCGGGGAGGTGGACGAGGTACGTCAAGCTGTTGTAGTGGACGACGTCGTCGGGGAAGAGGCTCCGGCTGGGCAGCGGTCACGTGGCGGACGGAGAAGGGTGGGGTTTCGCGGCTGGAGCGGAGAGGTTATGGCGGCCCGGGATTACAAATGGCGAAAAGGGGGCGATGGGAGGGGGTGAAGCATGACTAGGGACGCGCTTGTCCAAAATGTAGGGTGTGTTACAAAAGTACCCCCCACCGTTTTGAACTAGCGGCCCTTTCGGCTCAGGGTTAGAAGGGGGATTTCGCGTGTCGGGATTTGGCAGCTGGAGGGAGTTTTCGCGCGCGTTGTAATTTCAGGATAGTAAGGCGCGGGTTGTGAAGGCGCCAATTTTGGGAGCACGATATCTGAATTTTCGGGATATAACAAGACGCATGTTGAATTTTAGGGACAAGCCTAACGTGTAGTAATATTGTACTTGTACGTACCAAATCAATTCGCACTTCCCTCAACCGAAAATAAAACGAAAAAAATAAAACTATTCACACCACAAAAAGAGAGAGTATTGCCCCGTTTTACTATACAAATGCTATTCAAAGCTACTCCCTCCTTCCATCTATATAAGGCCTAATGCATTTTTTGATGCTAACTTTGACCAAATATTAGAGCAATAATATATGACATGCAACTTACACAAAGCACACCGTTATATTCGTCTGTGAAAGGTTCTTTCAATGATACAATTTTCACATTGTGCATTTCATGTACTATTAATCTTGTCAATAGTCAAAGGCGGTCTTAAAAATCTCATTACGCCCTATATAGATGGAAGGAGGGAGTATGAATCCATGTTATGTCCGATTAAATTTTTTCGCTTGATGTATAATGCATGTAACCTACTCATACCAACATTTTAGTGCATTGCAAATGTCTATACTACCGCTGCAATTCGAACTAAATTTGAATTCGTTTCTCTATTTCAATAAGAATCTACAATCATGATTGTTGCCAACTTCAACCATCATAGTTTCCTTGCTATCCAGCAGATATAAATCGGACGGCCTATATTGCAGGATGGCAGGCACACCATCATCAACAACTCCATTTTTTATAAGAGTAGAGATAAAATATATTATCTGTAGTATAACATGTTCATAACCACACCATGTGTATCACCGTTATATATATTCACACATGCGTCGGTTTAAAACACTATGATAAATTCTTCAAATATCCGAATTTACTTTTTATAATGAAATATATATGATCTCTATTCGTCTTTTACACCCACACAACCCTCTTATCTTTGTAGCTAGCGCTAACTTTCTCTCGTGCATGCACACGCCCGCATCCCTCTCACCCTCCCTCAACATTCTCTAGCTCCATCGCGCAAATTCGTCTTTTCACTTTAGGTCGTTCACCCATGGTGTGTGTAGGCCCCCCAGCTCCTTCTTTACCGCACACATCGATCGATATGCCTCTCTAGCCAGGTGTGCCTAGCACAAACACAAGCTTCCCCTCTTCTCTTGTCACCGTCCATGCCTCACTCCCACCACTCTTTTCATCGATCTCATACTCGCACACTCCTTCCCCCTCGATATAGAATGCCTCTCGTACCACCTCCTAAATGCATCCCTCTCTCTATATCCTTCTCCTCATGCCTCATTTGCTTATAACACACACATGCATGTATACCGATCGATCTCCCAACATATACCTAGATCGACTTTAACTATCCCCCCCATCGATCAACGTACCTCACAAGTTATGTCTCTCCTTTCTCTAACAAAGGGAGATTGATCTTCCTATGTAGTTATGTCTGCTTACCACAACCATATCATCCCCCCTCATCATTTGTGCATGCCTCCTGACCCGTCTCTCACACACACGTGCACAGACAACAAGCAGCCATCTCCTCTCTTATTGATATTGCGGGCGTACCCTCCATTTGTCTAGCAAGCCTATCCCACCATTTGTTAGAAGCAACTCCACTACCACCCCCTCCAACACTCTAGCTCTCTCCCAACCTTATTCCTCTCCTGCACATATGCATGGATGCCGATCGATCTCCCTTAATACATGAGGCAGATCGATCTCCTTAATACATGAGGTAGGCCTCTCTCCTCCTCCACACATATACCAGCCATTGTACCTCTATAGTTAATTGGGCCTCCCTCTTCCCCCACCACACACCGATAGTCGAGCGCTGCATGTAGGTATCCATGCGACAGAGACAAACTTCACATGTCCCCTCTCACGTTCCAGTAGGCCAGCCACTCTATATCTTTGACGTGGGCACACACAAATTCGATGGCACTCTTTATCGATTGCGCGCCCACACACACACACACATCATCCCTCTCTTCGATTCTATGGACACCTCAAGCTGATGATACCTCCACTCTCTTCTCGTTGATCGCCCCTCTCTATATATGTTATATCCAGGACTCTATTTCACACACATTGCATATGATACATTTTTTGATAGACCCCCCCCCCCCAAAAAAACTCTCAAGAACCCACACACTATATCTCTGTAGGTTTGTATCTCTCTCACACAACCCCACGTAGGTGGTGTACGTATACAAGAAGAGAATAGGTGCACCGTGCACGTACTCACGCTTCGTGCCCAGCCACACCCGCGCGGTTACACGATGGAGCTCATTTATTTACGAAATGGCAGCCCACGTGCTAATTTGAACGCTTGTAGCGGTTGTTTACCTAGGGAGGTCGTGTACCACGCGTGCACGAAACAAAGTTCGACTTGACGCGTTGCCGCGTTATTTTTAAATAAAGTTATAGCGCTCAATGGCACATAAATAGAATATAAAACGATTTTTATGGAGAAAAAGGTAGTCCGCTCAATTATATACAATGGAGCATGCCTGCCAGGTTTGTCGCTCTTTAGAGTATCTCACACAAGGTTGCGGTGGCCTCTCTCTCCCACCATTGGTCACTGATCTGGCTACATCCCGTCCGCCGGGGGAAAGGGAGTGTGGTGGCCTCTCTATCTGACCGTTGGTCACTGATTCGGCCGCATCCCGTCCGCCGGGGGAAAGGGAGGAAGTGCATCGTTTCTCCATTCGGCGGTGCCAAGGCAGCATGTTGCGGTACACGCCGTTCTCTCTGACCAAGCTCCAGCGCGGTAGGGCCTACGCCACCTGCTTGCAGATTCCGCCCGCCGCCGCTCACCTTGTTACATCCCGATGACCTCCTGGTATCCCCTCCGGCCTTGCTCCACTGCCCGTCTTCCCACGTCGCTGCATGTGGATCTTCCATAGTTCTTTGCCCAAAACGTAGCTCGTCCGGCGTACTTTCCATATTGCAATCTCGTCCTCACACCGTTTTAGACAAACACAATCGTGTTGTTATCTTCCCTTAGGACAAGGAATATGCTTCTTTTTTGTCGTCACATGTGTCATCAACTGTTATTGGCTAGTAATTGTTTCCTTTCTACCTCTTTTTTGCAAACAGGGCTATCCATTTCACCTCGTTGCTATTGCGACCTTTCGGTGAACTGCACAAATCACTTTTTTCTTAAGAGTGTTTTGTGTAGTTGTACTAAAATGTCACACGGGCAACATCTCTACATTTCAGTGCGACTGCACAAAGGGAGATTGGTTTTGCTCTATCCTCCCCATCCAACTCCGAGCCTACTCTTCTCCAACTAGTTAGTCTTAAGAGAGATTGCAAAGGTGACCGGCTTCTATTTGTGTGTTTATTGTTTCATCAGTAGTCCTCTATTATCGTAATCACACTTAATATCTTTGGAACAGGGACGCTCAGCTCTATTTTTGTGGAACTGCACAAAATGATCGGAATGGTGCATGCTCCAGACAGCTAGTTTTTTCCCAACATGCCTTGTTGATTTAGACAGAGCTGGGGGGGACGTTGCTGCCAATGAAAGCATGGATCAATTTTAATTTAACACCTTCTCACGACTCTGTCTTCAGTTGTGATGTAATTATTAGCTCTGTTCTGCTAATAATTGACATGCATTAGCAAGGAAGTTAGTTTTTTATTGTTTCCGAAAGAGCATCGATGGCAAGACACACGAAACAAAAGCTGAAAGCTCACACCATTGTACAATTTCATGTCGCTGGAAAATTATTTGTATAGTATGTCCATTATGTAAACAAATGATGGAAGCTTGATAGCATGGCCAAAAGCCTCTTCATCATCCGGGTCCATGTGCCATGCACAAAATTATAATCCTTCGTTCCTAAATATTTGTCTTTTTACAAATTTTAAATGGGCATATTTTAGAGTGTGGATTCACTCATTTTGCTTCGTATGTGTACTCCCTCCGTTCCTAAATAATCTATTCGTCTTTCTAGAGATTTCAACAAGTGACTACATACGGAGCAAAATGGGTGAATCTACACTCTAAAATATGTCTATATACATCCGTATGTAGTAGTCCATTTGAATCTCTAAAAAGACAAATATTTGAGTAGTCACTCGTTGAAATCTCTAGAAAGACAAATACTCCGGAGTATATTTAAGAACCAAGGGGGTAGTGCACAACCGCATGGGGGACTAAGCCCGTTCGTTGCACCGCATTAATAGTGAGTAATGAGCAGTCAAATCATAAGCCCCACCTTTCCCACTGTAAGTTGCTCGGAAGAAGCAACCATCAATATGCTCTTCTTTGAATCCGCTCATACTACTCCATCCGTCACTATTTATAGAGCGCGCTTCCAAAAAAAGAAAAAAAATCTGTGGGACCAAGGCGACTAGCGATCGGCCTAAAAAATAGCACTGGTAGTTATAGCACGGCGTCTATTACTAGAGGGAATACTGCGTACACACATGCATGCAGTGCTTCTACCCCGGGTATACACATGCATGCACTTACTCCACTCCGTAGTAGTACTTCCTCCTTTCTGGTTTATAGTGCTCAATTCAAAAATCTCACCAATTAAGGTAAATGGCGAGTGGTGGAATACTTTTTGTATTTTGCAAAAGCACCTAATTAATGCTCTTGTTATCCTCAAAAAATTATGTTTATCAATGCATTAATTGCAATGCATGCACGCATAAAGTACATGCATTGGTCAACTTTCTCTTAATACTTGCATGCAATGATTTAATGCAGCTTGGAATCTGAACATGTGATTGAAAACAACCACATTGAGCCTTATAAAATGGAAAAACTAAAATTTTGAGATAAGCCCTATAAACCAGAAAGGGGGGAGTACATGGAGAGAAAATTGTGGACTTGATTGCGGTTACCACGCCCTAATTAATTGAGCATTAAACCAAACGCGTCTAAAGTCTCTCTAGTGGTGGCAATGCATTGAGAGAAATGCATCATAATGAAGCGCGCCCTGTAAACTATGACAGAGGGAGGAGTAGTATGAAGGTGCAAAACCAAGTACGCGTATGGCCAATCGGTCAACACACCTCCTATTGGCATATCACTGACATGTGGGACAGGAGTGTGAGCAAACCGATCTCAATTGACGGCAAAGAGCCAACCCGCCGTTCCTTGAGAGAGACAAGTAGCGAGAACACACAGACGGGCTTGCACGGAGGCCAAGATATATTCGAGCATGGTTGGTTGATCGATATCATTCATTACATGTTGGGCTGTCATTTTCCGCCCTTCTCCGGAATAAATGTGTACTTTATCAGAGATAAAAAAATAAGAGTAAAGACGCTCCACCATGCGGTTCTAGTAGTAGTACTACTCGTACTACTGCGCTTGGCTCTTCACCTCTTCGTGAAGTCGAACAATGATGGTACTCCGCATGTTGGGTACTACAGTGTATGCCTCTGACAATCTGACACCGGATGGACTCATGCATGTCCACCGAGGGTAGGTTGCATTAGTCAAAAGGCGTATGCGAGCTTCACCTTGTCCTGCAAGCTTCTCCTCGTTCTGCGAGTTGACAGGACACACCAAAAAGTAGTGCTAGTCCATACTCCCTCCTTTCCGGTTAATATATATGGCTTAATCCTTTTTTGTGGGTAAATGAGAGAGCTTTATTCATATATAAGCATTCTTAGGACGATCAGCCAAGACACTGGTCACTAGGAAGCAAGGTACCCCGCAAAAAAAGAAGTAGGAAGTGAGGTGTTTCATCAAGCCAGCTCTCGACCACATTCAAAGTGCAGCAAGCACGGTTCGCACGAAGATGCGCCGCAAGGTTTGCTGACCTGTTTACATGCTGAATAACAAAAAAGAGGAAATATTACCGTGCGCTCCTATTTGTAACAGGATGTCAGCCAGAATTAAGCAAGAATTGTGGCGAGTGTTCCATGCAATCAACTTCCATTATCACATGCGAGAACCCTCGAAGAGAACCAAATGTGTCGAAGATTGCTTTATCACATTTTAAAATCATAATAAGAGTGTAGATGCTCCTCCATCCGGTTCCTAGTACTAGTATAATACATACCTCTATAGACTATAGTAGTAGTACTAGTACTACTAGTAAACTTTGCGCTTGGCTGTTCGCCTATTCGGGAAGTTGAACAATAATTGCACTAGTAGTATAGTGTATGCTTCTAGCAATCTGACACCGAATTAACTGTTGCACATCCACCACCTGAGCTAGGGAGAGCTTGCATTAGTCAAAAGTTTCTCCTTGTCCTGTGAGATACCGCGCGCAAGCTTCTCCCGTCTTGCAACCTTCTCCTTGTTCGGCAAGTTGACGGGACACAACAAAGTAATGCTAGTCCATACTGCCTCCTCTCTGGTTAATATGGCTTCATTTCAAACGAGATAAATACACTCTCTGTCATTGTATATTTGTAAAAATACGGTCAGTGGACTTCATAATATGCTCATTGCGCTCAATATATATATTTTCCGATGTTTATACGGTCACTAGCTCACCCTGACTGAGTATGTGTGTGCATGCATGTGTAGGATGAGCACTTGAGCGTGACCGTGTGTGTTCCTTCGTGTGCTCGGACATGCATGCATTAGGGCGTCATGCGCGTTTTTGCATCCATGTGTACGTGTGACTGTTGCATACACGTAGGGGGAGTACGTGTAGGGGCCACTAAGGAGCTGTCAAATCACACAGTAAGTTAGTCGGAAGAAGCAACCATCATTTCACTCTTCAATGACACGTACGCGATATAAAATGGTTGATATGGAGAGAAAAATAAAACCACTATATATACACTAGCAGGAGCCTAAGCTACAAGCCTTCTTGCTTAGGTTGCTCTCTTCACAAGCATAGAACGACGAGCCTGATCCCGCAGCTTGGGGAAGGGCATAATGTTCTGTGTAGACACGGTCAACATCGGCGAGGGAGAAAACCCACAGTCGGTGCGTCCCAATACAGGGTCATCGTGGTATGGGCTGATGTCGCGTCCCAACCGCCCTTCTAGCTACAGCCCGACGTCCTAGGTATTCCATCTTCCTTTTGGAGCCGGCTTGCTCCACTGCCGTAGCTCCATCTCCATGTCGATCTTTCTCTACTTCTACCGGCTTCTACTTTTGATGAGTTTATGTCTCATGAACTAGTGTCAGTACTATTATTCTAATCACACTTCTTCAATATCTTTGCCATCAGGGATGCTCAGGTCAATTTTAGTGGAACTGCACAAAAGCATCGTATGATCCGAGGGTGCCAGCCGTCTTTCCTTCGACGGGTTCTACCTGGCCAGGAAATTAAATCATGTTTAGGGTTTAGGGTTTAATTCGTAGTGACCCCATCAGTAGTTTTTCTTTCGTACACGCTCTCACAACTTTTTTATTTAGTTGTGAAGTAAATATTGACTATGATTTGTGAATCATTGAGATGCATCGGCATGCGTGTTAGTTTTCCTTTGTATTTGATGGAATGTTGTAACGGGGCAACCTTGGAATAGGCATGAAAATGGAGTGGAAAGTTTCCGTTTTTCTGGAGAAAAAATGGAAATGGAGAGAAACCAACGTTTCGTTTCGTTGGATCGCGCCATCGAGCAAAACCAACGTTTAAATCACGGCTCGACCCCACACGATTGCTCGGCATGCCACTCACCGCAAATAACTTTACCGCCTACTTGTCGATGGATCGCGCCATGGAGTACTAGCACTACTGGAAGAGATTGACGAGTTGGGGGAATACAGCTAGCTGTAGCACGGACTCCCAAGAACTTTTTACATGCATGTTGTAGCCGGCTATTGTGACCTTTAAACGCGGAGCATCCGCGTGCACCCGGAAGCGGCGCAGGCGACGCTTTCTCGGCCGGCACGCCGCTTCAATGCCAGCGCCAGTGAGAGGTCGCGTCCGCTCTGGCCGGGCATGAATGCGGCACTGACCGTTTCGGGCGGGAAGCACGCGCGGGTGATGAAGAGGGTTCGGGTTGGTCAGGACCGGCCGTGGCAGCGGTCCGGACGTCCGCAAACAAGAGATGTTGTACGTTAATATTGCTGCATATATAATTAACAACGTAAATAATGTGCCAGTTGGACAAATATGATTGGAGATGGATATGGAAATGGAATTTTACGTAAACACGGATATGCATGTCTATGTCTATGTGTGTGCACGCAACGACTCTCGCGACCTGGAAGTGGGGGCGTGTTTTTGATCGAGTTTTCTTTCTTGGTACGTTAAAAAATCAGTTTGTCTAATTCACATCTAGATGTTTTTTAAGGATATGACATCTAAGCTCCCACAAGTATATAGTGTAGCAAAAAGAAACAAAAAAAACTAGGACAAAAAAAATAGACCACAAAGAGAGTGGACATCAACTTAGATGTGACATAACTATGTCACATCTAGATGTGTCCTAGACAGACCCTTAAAAAATTATCCGCAAGTTTTCATTTCTTTTTTATGGGAACGCGCGTATTCTATTTAAAACCACTACTATGGAGAGATTTTTTTACTCCAGTATAGCCTCTTGTTTGATAGAGTTTCTCGCGTCTCGCTCTCTCACCCTCTCCATATCAAAACAAGATGACAGTGTCCACTCTATCTCTCTCCTCACCGGTGGTCACAGATCCGGCCGAATCCCGTCCGCTGTGGGAGCTGAGGAGGTGCAGCGTTGACGTTGTCGCCGTCCGTGACGGAGCAAGCCGATGCGCACCATCCTCTCAGAGCCGGTGCTGGCATGGACAAAAATCCTTCACGCCCTTGTTCACTGCCGTCGTGTGGGCAGATCCCGCCCACCCGCCTAAACGACATCTCGCCCACCTGAGGTATAACTTCTTGTACTAGTCCAATTGCTGCGTGCGGGTTTTCTTCTATCCGACTAGTCCCCATCTCCCCATGTATAGTAGCTAGGGTTCATCAGCTGGTCCAACATCACCTACTAGTACTATTATAGAGGAAATTCCACTCGAAAACTTGTCCTGATTTATGCCTCGATGGAGGTATACATGTTGTTTCAACAAAAAGTACATGGTAGTTGTGCGGTCATTGTCCATATGGTGGTAGTACTATCACTGGTTAAATGAAGAAATGGTTTTTTTCTCGGGTATCCTGGTTTAGTTCCCATCAAGATAATTATGATGCTTCTGTTTGTTGGTGTACTTTTCATTAATTCTTATTGACAATTGAGATGTTGTTGCTAATATTGTAAAACAAAGCAACAACACTATATCCCTTTTTTATATTTTTGGAAACAGCGATGCGTATCTCCATACCCGGGCATGTCTTCTCAATTTTAGTGGAACTGCACAAAATTGGATGGCCATTGTTGTTCCCCCTCACTGTCCTCTGCCACGTGGTTCTTCCTTCCTCGAGCTTGATTACTGAGAAGAAATAGACCACAGTGAGGATTTGTCAAACTTCATAGGTGCCTCACCCAAACTTGATGCCAAATTGATGATGCATCACCACGATGACCTATCGATGCTCATGGTTGTGCCTCATGGTTGCGTCGGTTGGTGAAGCTGATCGATTTTCAATGAGAAACAGGTTGTCTTCCATCAGTGCTCTTTGCTTGTTATGCACAAAGATGACATCCTTTGTTAGTTCACCTTGGTTGCATTGGAGACGCAGTCGTCTTTCACGTTGGTGCAATTTTATCACACAATTGGCTATGAACCAAATGTTTCCTCGAAGAAGGATCGACATTGGTACTAAGAGCATAAGTTTTGTATTGATTTCTAAGCCTTCTCACAACTTTGTCTCTAGCTCCCCTGTAATTTTATTTGTCCAGCTATTAACTTTGATTTAAAAAATGGTGTGGACTAAAAACCCAGATGGACGTAGTAGCCCTCCATTTTTATTTACTCCACATATTAGATTTGACTGAAGTCTAACTTTGTAATACTCTCAAACATTTCTGATAATTGAAATTAAAATTCTTTATTTGTACACACTCTCACACGTTTCCGATAATTTGGCGCATGTGTGGTTGTTCACTTAAGGGAGGGTAGTGTGGGCGTGGATTGTTAGTTCATCGGAAGTAGTACTCCCTCCCTCTAGGTGTGTAGTAAGTCATCTTACGAAAACCAAACAATTCCAAAACACTTAGGCATGGTGCATTAACTTCTACCTCATTTTTTGTTTCTTGACATTTCAACCAATAAGAGATAAAGGATGTGCATGCTTTTAATGACTTGAGACTATCAAACACGACATGCAGTGGTTAGTTCATTGCATGCAATACTATCAATTAGCAAATAAACATTAACATTTCTCGTTTTCCCCTCCTCCTTGGTCACGGTGCACAGCCTAAGATGATTAGGCTGGTCATAGTGGGAGTAACATAGGTAGTAACATAGATGCCACATAAACAAAAATGTTGATGTGGCAAGTAGTTAATGAGGAGAGAGGCACATAGAGTAACCTAATATGTTACCATGACATAGCGCTTTCCAATGCAAAATGAGTCTACAAGACAATAAATGAACATGTGTATGTTACTACACATATGACACTTCCCACTATAAGGGTAGTAATATAGAGTAGTAGCGTATGCATGTTACTACTCTAAGTTACTCCCCACTATGACCAGCCTTACTCACCTAAATGGAGGGAGTAGTAGTTTTCTTCAGTATATGTTAAATAAAGAGTTTCGTTTCGTACTTACACAATTTAAAATGATTGTTATGGAGAGAATAAGAAAACCACTCCACTATATATTAGTCGTATACATGAGAGTACTATATGGACGCAGCTTCATTGACTTAGTGCACCTGCCTTTGGGTTTATGGCAGGTGGGCCCAAAATGTGGCTGGCTCACCTGTCATACAGCGAAAAGCAGGTGCAGTGAAGGCACCAGAGCTCAGTCCGTACTACAGTAGTATATATATAAGCTAGAGCCTCAGCGCTTGTTCGCTAGGGTTTGCACTCTCCACACTCTCGCCACACTACATATATGTATACACGCTGGAGGCTCAGCGTTCATTTGCTAGGTTTTGCTATATTCACAGTCTCTCACCCTCTCTTCACCAGATCTAAACAAGACTGCGTTGGCCTCTTGTCTCTCTCTCTCCCCCCTCACAGCTGGTGAAGGAGGCGTCTGTATCCCGTCGCACCGGGAAGGGGAGGAGGTGCAGCGTTCACTCTATCACCTTCGGCGAGGGAGGCAATCCACTGCCCGCTGCGTTGTTCCCTTTCACCCAGCGCTTGTGCGGGAGGGCCACTGACCCCTTCTTCCTCGATATCGTACGTAGTGTGGGAAGATCCGGCCTCCCGCCGCACACCTTGCCACATCCAGACAACCCTAAGGTATTAGTTTCTTTGAAACCGTCGTTGCTCTAGCTGCATGTGGATCTTTTTCGATCTGTAGTTGAATCTAGGTCTTGGTTCAAAGAGGAAAGAAGGGTGCGGTGGGCTGGAGCAAGAATCTAGGACGTGGTTCAATGAGGAAAGGAGGGACGGAAAGTAGTATAGACTGACTATCTAGCCGCTTTGTTGGTCGAAAAGGGAAAAGGGGGGTAACCTAGTACACACATCTGTAAGGAACCGATCTATTTGTTGAAAAGGGAAAGAAACTGGGGGTCGGGTAGTTTGTGCAAGACTATATTTGCTGCCCTCACAGAGGAAAAAGGTTCAAAGGGAACAAATGTGGGACCAGCGCATATATGTTGCTTGTCTACATACTCTGCATCACCATTTATACGTGTGGACGCACATGGTGCTGGCATGTCCCATACAGCTATTTTGCTGTTGTTAATCTAAGAATGCCGCCGGAAAATTGAAGCAATGCCACTATTAAAAGTAAATTACATTTTTTAACGAATGTTGTTTCAAGAGAATGTCTCTATTAATATGAATCAATGCAACCGTTTTAGAAATGCTGCTATCCTACTTTGTTTTCCATCCAAGATAATTCAGATGCTTCTTTCTATCACCGTTTGTTTCATCCTCCTTTATCGGCAAGTAATTGTTTCCTTTTTGCCTCTGTTAAAACAGGGGTATCGATTCAACTTGTTGCTATTGCGACATTTTGCTTCGCTACTCGAAACACTTATGTTTTAAGAGTGTTTTGTGCAGTTCAACTTGAATGTCACACTGGTGACTTTGCTTAATTTTGGTGGAACTGCACAAAAGGAGATTGATATTTGTTTCCAGTCTTCGTGGCGAGTTGTTTCAAATCTTGGTCTCATCCACATGATGTGCAGTGTGCTTTGAGATGTTGTGCTACTTGTTTTGGTATTGTTTTAAATAAATGTTGAATTGAAGCTATTGTATTGCTGTCTTTTCCCATTAAGTAGTGAACAAAAATGGGACCAACCCAGACATGATGCTTGTTTCTTTGTTACAACAAATTCAGCATCACCCCCTTTATAAGCCAGTAATTGATGCCACTCTCTATTGAATCTTATTTCAAAACTGCAACACTTGTTAGGGATTGGCGGGATTACCATTTTTGTGGCCGCATGTTTCATCCTCCTTTATTAGCCAGTAATTGATTCCTTTTTTGCCTCTGTTTAAACAGGCATATCTATTCAGCTTGTTGCTATTACGACATTTTTCTTCGCTACGCGAAACACTTTGCTTGATTTCAGTGCAATTGCCCAATACGAGATTGGATTTCCTATTCGTGTTGGCAGATTCGTATTTTATCCTGGTCTTCTCATGAAAGGTCAGTACAGGCCTTCATCCACATGATTGTGCAATGTGCTTTGAGATGTTGTGCTACTTGTATTGGTACTATTTTAAATAAATGTTGAATTGAAGCTATTGTATTGCTGTCTTTTCCCATTAAGTACTGAACAAAAATGGGACCAACCCAGACATGATGCTTGTTGCTTTGCTACAACAAACTCTGCATCACCCCCTTTATAAGTAGATGGAAGCACATATTGTTGTTGTTCCCACTCTCCCCTGGAACTGTTTATGCTTTTCGTTAATCTAATGCCGCTGGTAAAATTAAGCAATGCCACTCTTAGAATTAATTAACTACTGAATCTTAGTTCAAAACTGCAACACTTGTTAGGAATGGTACTACCCTGCTTTGTAGTTCTTTCTACATGTTTAACCAAGGTATTGTTAAGATAATGTCTCTGTTAAAATGAATCAGTTGCATTGTTTTAGGAATGGTACTTTTCTGCTTTGTCGTTCTTTATACATGTTGAAACAAGGCATTGTTAAGATAATGTCTCAGTCAATATGAATGAATCACACTGATGGAGAATTGCTACTCTCCTGCTTTGTTTCCCATTAAGATAAAGTAGATCAGTAGATGCTTTTCTTCTGGGAGTACAAGTCATCAGCCGTTATTTCTCAGTAGTTGTTTCCCATATACCTATTTTTGCTTACAGGGATATCAAAATTAAAGCTCGGTTTTATTCTGACTTTGATTTTAGTTGAACTCCACAAAAGGAGCCAATGTGTCCAAGGCAAACTGCTGCATTACTGGGTCCAGTTGGTCGTTCCACTTTGCAAAAAGAAGCAGTAACTGTTTGCACTACATTACAGAAGGAATGACCGAGAAGCTTTACAGAGTATTATTAGACGCTGGTGACATGACTAGTCTGCAGAGAGCATTGGCAATTTAACAACACGTGGAGTGCACTGGGAAAATAGTGCCCAAACAAGTACAAGAAGCTACGACAGGACTCCACGATCATAGGCATTACATATTTTGAATGGGAAAAGCTTGTCAAAGTTTAATCATTGATGTTAGAAAGAAGACGTTAGTTTAATATATTGGAATTGGAAAACCTTGTCAAAATTTGCTCATTGATGTTACCCAGAAGACATGCATTTGATATTTTTGAATGGGACGCCCTTGCTATGAGCAGCGTTGATTGTTTTTTACTATTCCTGTGTTCAGTTTAGAAGTAAATACTTACTCTGCTGAGATATTCCTGTGTTAAGAGTTTGTTCTGAATATTGTCTACATAATGCCAGGCCTTGTGTTTGATTGCAAAGTTGAGCTTGGAATGTTGTGGCATGCGGCATCACGAGCTGTTCACTGTGCCTCCTGAGAATAATGCTTCGTATTGTTTTGCATGTCGATCTAAAGCCAGTGATTTGCTTGTTAAGAAGATCATCCTCTTCTGTTGTTTCCGTGCTTAAGAAGTTCATCGTCTTATGTTTCATTCATAGACTGTACGACAAGTCGGGTAGGTTAGACGTGAAACCATATGATCTTCCGACCAACTCAAGATATTAGGCCGTGATTGGATCGTCGTTTTCCAACCAAAACCGCTTGTAAAACTGACGCTTGTAAATAAAAGCAGATGATCTCGGGCAAAGCGCTTGGTTGGTCGATTTCGACTAGTAAAATATCGGAAGTACTTCACACATGATAAAAACGCTGGACGACACTCGGACGATTGCTAATCAAGCCGTTAGCGGCTGTTTCAGCCTTGCCCATGGATGGCATGATACACACGTCGTGCATGTATCGTCTTGTAATGTCGTCCATATAGCAGTGCTTGTAAAATATACACTGGTCTCTCAAATTACACGCGTAACCCGCCGGTTTTACATACAAAACTTGGGCCCTCGGTTTCATAACGCCTGTATTTTACGAGTTGTTTCCGATGATGAGTAAATTACACTTGTATGTTAATACAGGTTTGAAATAAACCAGAGCTCCCAAGCGCGGCCTTACTATTTCATGACGTCTCAGTTTCTCGAAGGTGCTCATAGGTGTCCGATGATCCTGGCTTCGATAATGAGCAGTGGGTGCTGTATCAGACCATCCGTAGGGCCCGCGAGACCCTCTCCGTTGTCCTTTGAGTTGTTGCGCTTGCCGTGGCACCGAGCATTGTTAACATCGTCAACGAAAATGAGGATTCAGGAGATGACTTTATTTTGACTAGATGACACTAGGGACCCACTAGGGCCATAGCCGTACGTACGCAAGTGCCTCCTTATTATGTACAACTATATTTTTTTGCTTCCTCCTGGTTTCCTGACATCACGGTCCCACACCATTGTCAACCTATGTAGTCAATATAAACGAGAGAATTGCACAAGGTGCGGCCGACAACTGGGACCAAGTAGCTCGAGCAGTATTTGTGTTTTTGAGGCGTCAGCACTTTAGTGTTTTTCTTGGCGATGATTTCGTTGTTGTTCAGAGGAGAGCAAGGTATTAACTGGGTGGGCTGTGGCCCGTCTAGCCCAGGCTAGATATCCAGCCCTGATACTAATTTTTTTCTAGATGAAAATGGCTAGCCCAGCTATACGTATTTTGAGGAATACCTAGGCAAGGTCAACTTGTTATTCTCCGCCCTGTTGGGCTGCAAATCTTTCCTAGGAGGGATGCATTAGGCTTAACAGGAAAATGGGCTTTAAAAATAATAAATGGGATGTAATTATAAAAACTGGGCAGTAACTATAAAAAATGCACCAAACACGAAATTAGTTTATAAAATATTATATTGGATTTTGAAAATCTTAAATTTTCATTCTTGCGCGTGCAATGTTTCGTTGGATTTTTATGTAATACAAATTTATATTTAATCTAACTAGAAATTTTGGGATAAAAATATTTCGGATCCCATCAAAATGTGGGAATTTTATTGAATTCTGTCTTCAACGGTTGGTTGAAATTATTAATTGTTGTCCTAGCTAGAAAATGGTTTGTACTTTTAACAAACTGTAAATGGGCTGTAGTAAATTCCATTAGAATTCAAAAATGGGTTTTACATTCTTACAAATCGCAAATGGGCTATAAGTTCTCTGCCACACACTTGTGGGCCTACTAAGTTGACGCGTCCCCTAAAAAAATAAGTTGACGTGTATGTAAGGCTTTGTCAACTTATTATAGTCAACACACGGTTCTAGCAGCAGTGGCCGTTGGATGTCTATCCAACGGATGTCGTGCTTCTTCTTCAATCTCGGATATTCTTAGCTTCGGATGGCCAAAAAATGATTCCTCCCCCTGACATCTAGGGCGTACCGTTTCGGAGGCTAGCCTATGGGCCTACTAAGTTGGAGCATACCAAGGGCTTTGTGAACTTAGTCAATATAAACGATTCTAGCTTCAGTGACCGTACGATGTCCATCCAAGGGCCGTAGTGCTTCTTCAACCTCTGGTCTTCTTGCTCCAGCTGCCCAAAGCAGCGCCGGTCGTGCCGCCTGCTCCTGCCTCCCGTGGCCGGCTGTGCTGCCGCGGAGGTCTCAGCGCCCCCATACTACTCCCACCGCTGGCCAGGCCATCACTCTACTCACCCACACCCCCTGTAATTCTGCGGCGACGGCAGCCTCACACCGTAGCCGAACCAGTGAACCCTCGTACTCCTCTCCGCGCGGGCTTCCATTGCTACGTCTTCCCCGGTTTCGCGTCGTCCCCTTCCTAGGCCTCGCTGTCGTCCATCGCCCTGGTGCTCTCGGCGCGGTGTGGTCAACATGGTCAACGACCGACTTCCATTGGAAGAGTACTGTACGTGGAGAGGCTGATAACTAGGTCCATGGCGGCCGCAAGGAAGTGCCTCCTTATTACGCGCAAACTAATTATTCCTCCACCTGACAGCAGGGACCCACCAGACGGGCCACCTTATTTCACGAAAAAAATGTTTCCCCCCTGACTGCTGGGACCCACCGAACGGGCCATCGTATTTTGCAAAAAAAACGTTCCCCCCGCTGTCAGCTCGGACCCACCGGAAGTGCCTCCTTATTACGCACAAAAAAATGAATACTCCCCCTGCTAGTTGGGACCCACCTTGGTGGGTGGCTGACTTGTGGGCCTACTAAGTTGACGGGGACGGAGGGCTTTGTCAACTTAGTCAATATGAACGATTCTAGCTCCAGTGACCATACGATGTCCATCCAACGGCCGTAGTGCTTCTTCAACCTCTGATCTTCTTGCTCCACCCGCCCAAAGCAGCGCCGGTCATGCTGCCTACTCCTGCCTCCCGTGGCCGGCTGTGCTGCCGTGGAGGCCTCACCACCCCTACTATTCCCACCGCTGGCTAGGCTCTGCGGCGACGGCAGCCTCACACCGCAGCCGAACGAGTGAATCCTCATACTCCTCTCCGTGTGGGCATCCACTGCCGCGTCTTCGCCGGCTCTGCGTCGACCCCTTCCTAGGCCTCGCCCTCGTCCACCGCCTTGGTGCTCTCGGTGCGGCATGGTCAACGTGGTCAAGGAACAACTTCCATCGGACGTGGACTGTACGTGGAGAGGCTGACAGCTGGGTCCACGGCCGCAGCAAGGAAGTGCCTCCTTATTACGCGGAAAATAATGATACCTCCACCTGACAGTAAGGACCCACCGGATTTCACGAAAAAAACGTTCCTCCCTGACTGCTGGGACCCACCAGCTACATCTTCGCACGCAAGGAAGTGCGTCCGAAAAAACGATTCGCCCCCCTGACTACTGGGACCCACCAACTACATCTTCACATGCAAGGAAGTGCCTGACAGTCGGGACCTATCTGGTCGAAGCGTACGTAGCGTTGTCATTCTGGTCGCGAACGTGTACGTACATATATACTGGTCGATGTAGAGGCGTGCACGTGTCGTAGTAGAGGCGCGCACGTAGCATGTGTTGGGGAACGTAGTAATTTCAAAAAAAATTCCTACGCACACACAAGATCATGGTGATACATAGCAACGAGAGGGGAGAGTGTCGTCCACGTACCCTCGTAGACCGAAAGCAGAAGCGTTAGAACAACGCGGTTGATGTAGTCGTACGTCTTCATGGCCTGACCGATCAAGCACCGAAAGCACGGCACCTCCGAGTTCTAGCACACGTTCAGCTCGATGACGTCCCTCGAACTCTGATCCAGCCGAGTGTCGAGGGAGAGTTCCGTCAGCATGATGGCGTGGTGACGATGATGATGTTCTACCGTCGCAGGGCTTTTCCTAAGCACCGCTACAATATTATCGAGGATGACAATGGTGGAGGGGGGCACCGCACACGGCTAAGAGATCAATGATCTGTTGTTGTGTCTAGAGGTGCCCCCCTGCCCCCGTATATAGAGGAGCAAGGGGGGAGGGGGCGTCCAGCTAGGATGGAGGCGCGCCAGGGGGAGTCCTACTCCCACCGGGGTAGGACTCCCTCCCTTCCTTGTTGGATTAGGAGAAGGGGGGAAAGAAGAGGGAGAGAGAGGAAGGAAAGGGGGGGCGCCGCCCCCCACTCCGTGTCCTATTTGGACTAGGGGGAGGGGCGCGCAGCCCTGGCCTCCTCTACTCTTCTCCACTAAGGCCCACTATGACCCATTAAGCCCCCGGGGGGTTCCGGTAACCCCTCGGTACTCCGGTAAAATCCCGATTTCACCCGGAACACTTCCGACATCCAAATATAGGCTTCCAATATATCAATCTTCATGTCTCGACCATTTTGAGACTCCTCGTCATGTCCGTGATCACATCCAGGACTCCGAACAACCTTCGGTACATCAAAACTCATAAACTCATAATATATTCGTCATTGAAACTTTAAACGTGCGGACCCTACGGGTTCGAGAACTATGTAGACATGACCGAGACACGTCTCCGCTCAATAACCAATAGCGAAACCTGGATGCTCATATTGGCTCCTACATATTCTACGAAGATCTTTATCAGTCACACCGCATAACAACATACGTTGTTCCCTTTGTCATCGGTATGTTACTTGCTCGAGATTCGATCGTCGGTATCTCAATACCTAGTTCAATCTCGTTGCCGGCAAGTCTCTTTACTCGTTATGTAATGCATCATTCCGTAACTAACTCATTAGCTACATTGCTTGCAAGGCTTATAGTGATGTGCCTCACTGAGAGGGCCCAGAGATACCTCTCCGACAATCGGAGTGACAAAACCTAATCTCAAAATACGCCAACTCAACATGTACCTTTGGAGACACCTGTAGAGCTCCTTTATAATCACCTAGTTACGTTGTGACGTTTGGTAGCACACAAAGTGTTCCTCCGGTAAACGTGAGTTGCAAAATCTCATAGTTGTAGGAACACGTATAAGTCATGAAGAAAGTAATAGCAACATACTAAACAATCAAGTGCTAAGCTAACGGAATGGGTCAACTCAATCACATCATTCTCCTAATGATGTGATCCCGTTAATCAAATGACAACTCATGTCTATGGTAAGGAAACATAACCATCTTTGATTAATGAGCTAGTCAAGTAGAGGCATACTAGTGACATTATGTTTGTCTATGTACTCACACATGTATCATGTTTCCGGTTAATACAATTCTAGCATGAATAATAACATTTATCATGATATAAGGAAATAAATAATAACTTTATTATTGCCCTTAGGGCATATTTCCTTCAGTCTCCCACTTGCACTAGAGTCAATAATCTAGATTACACAGTAATGATTCTAACACCCATGGAGCCTTGGCGTTGATCATGTTTTGCTCGTGGAAGAGGCTTAGTCAACGGGTATGCAACATTCAGATCCGTATGTATCTTGCAAATCTCTATGTCTTCCACCTGGACTTTGTTTCGGATGGAATTGAAGCGTCCCTTGATGTGCTTGGTCCTCTTGTGAAATCTGGATTCCTTTGCCAAGGCAATTGCACCAGTATTGTCACAGAAGATCTTCATTGGTCCCGATGCACTAGGTATGACACCTAGATCAGATATGAACTCCTTCATCCAAACTCCTTCATATGCTGCTTCCGAAGCAGCTATGTACTCCGCTTCACCTGTAGATCCCGCCACGACGCTTTGTTTAGAACTACACCAACTGACAGCTCCACCGTTCAATATAAACACGTATCCAGTTTGCAATTTAGAATCGTCCGGATCAGTGTCAAAGCTTGCATCGACGTAACCATTTACGACTAGCTCTTTGTCACCTCCATAAACGAGAAACATATCCTTAGTCTTTCAGGTATTTCAGGATATTCTTGACCGTTGTCCAGTGATCCACTCCTGGATTACTTTGGTACCTCCCTGCTAAACTTGTTGCTAAGCATACATCAGGTCTGGTACACAGCATTGCATACATGATAGAGCCTATGGCTGAAGCATAGGGAACATCTTTCATTTTCTCTCTATCTTCTGCTGTGGTCGGGCATTGAGCCTGACTGAACTACACACCTTGTAATACAGGCAAGAACCCTTTCTTTGCTTGATCCATTTTGAACTTTTTCAAAACTTTATCAAGGTATGTGCTTTGTGAAAGTCCAATTAAGCGTCTTGATCTATCTCTATAGATCTTGATGCCCAATATGTAAGCAGCTTCACCGAGGTCTTTTATCGAAAAACTTTTATTGAACTATCCTTTTATGCTATCCAGAAATTCAATATCATTTCAAATTAAGAATATGTCGTCTACATATAATATTAGAAATGCTACAGAGCTCCCACTCACTTTCTTGTAAATACAGGATTCTCCAAAAGTCTGTATAAAACCATATGCTTTGATCACACTATCAAAGCGTTTATTCCAACTCCGAGAGGCTTGCACCAGTCCATAAATGGATCGCTGGAGCTTGCACACTTTGTTAGCACCTTTTGGATCGAAAAACCTTCTGGTTGCATCATATACAACTCTTCTTCCAGAAATCCATTCAGGAATGCGGTTTTCACATCCATTTGCCATATTTCATAATCATAAAATGTGGCAATTGCTAACATGATTCGGACAGACTTAAGCATCGCTACGGGTGAGAAAGTCTCATCGTAGTCAACTCCTTGAACTTGTCAAAAACCTTTCACAACAAGTCGAGCTTTGTAGACAGTTACATTACCATCAGCGTCAGTCTTCTTCTTGAAAATCCATTTATTCTCGATGGCTTGCCGATCATCGGGCAAGTCACCCAAAGTCCATACTTTGTTCTCATACATGGATCCCATCTCAGATTTCATGGCATCGAGCCATTTTGCGGAATCTGGACTCATCATCGCTTCCTCATAGTTCGTAGGTTCGCCATGGTCAAGTAACATGACTTACAGAATAGGATTACCGTACCACTCTAGAGCGGATCTTACTCTGGTTGACCTACGAGGTTCTGTAGTAACTTGATCTGAAGTTTCATGATCAATATCATTAGCTTCCTCACTGATTGGTGTAGTCATCACAGGAACCGGTTTCTGTGATGAACTATTTTCCAATAAGGGAGCAGGTACAGTTACCTCATTAAGTTCTACTTTCCTCCCACTCACTTCTTTCAAGATAAACTCCTTCTCTAGAAAGGATCCGAATTTAGCAAAAAAGTCTTGCCTTCAGATCTGTGATAGAAGGTGTACCCAATAGTCTCTTTTCGGTATCCTATGAAGACACATTTCTCTGATTTGGGTTCAAGCTTATCTGGTTGAAGTTTCTTCACTTAAGCATCGCAGCCCCAAACTTTAAGAAACGACAACTTTGGTTTCTTGCCAAACCACATTTCATAAGGCGTCGTCTCAATGGATTTTGATGGTGCCCTATTTAACGTGAATGCGGCCGTATCTAAAGCATAACCCCAAAACGATGGCGGTAAATCAGTAAGAGACATCATAGATCGCACCATATCTAGTAAAGTACAATTACAACGTTCGGACACACCATTACATTTGTGTTCCGGGTGGCGTGAGTTGCGAAACTATTCCGCATTGCTTCAAATGTAAACCAAACTCGTAATTCAAATATTCTCCTCCACGATCAGATTGTAGAAACTTTATTTTCTTGTTACGATGATTTTCCACTTCACTCTGAAATTCTTTGAACTTTTCAAATGTTTCATACTTGTGTTTCATTAAGTACATATACCCATATCTGCTTAAATCATCTGTGAAGGTGAGAAAATAACGATATTCGCCGTGAGCCTCAACATTCATTGGACCACATACATCAGTATGTATGATTTCCAACAAGTCTGTTGCTCGCTCCATAGTTCCAAAGAACGGCATTTTAGTCATCTTGCCCATGAGGCACGGTTCGCAAGTACCAAGTGATTCATAATCAAGTGATTCCATAAGTCCATCATTATGGAGTTTCTTCAGGCACTTTACACCAATATGACCCAAACGGCAGTGCCACAAATAAGTTGCACTATCATTATCAACTCTGCATCTTTTGGCTTCAACATTATGAATATGTGTATCACTACTATCGAGATTTAATAAAAATAGACCACTCTTCAAGGGTGCATGACTGAGGGAGTCCTCAATTAGGGGGTATCCGGACAGCCGGAATATATACTTCGGCCGGACTATTGGACCATGAAGATACAAGACTCAAGACTTCGTCTCGTGTCCGGATGGGACTCTCCTTTGCGTGGAAGACAATCTTGGCGATCCGGATAATAGATTTCCTTCTTTGTAACCAACTCTGTGTAAACCCCAGCCCCCTCCGGTGTCTTTATAAACCGGAGGGTTTAGACCTTAGAGACACAATCATAATCATCATAGGCTAGCTTCTAGGGTTTAGCCTCTATGATCTCGTGGTAGATCAACTCTTGTAATACTCATATCATCAAGATCAATCAAGAAGGAAGTAGGGTTTTACCTCCATCGAGAGGGCCCGAACCTGCGTAAAACATCGTGTCCCTTGCCTCCTGTTACCATTAGCCTTAGACGCACAGATCGGGACCCCCTACCCGAGATCCGCTGGTTTTGACACCGACATTGGTGCTTTCATTGAGAGTTCCACTGTGCCGTCACTGCAAGGCTCGATGGCCCATCTCATTGTCAAGGACAACATCACCTCTGGGGGAGCACTGGCGGTAGGCCAAACTCTCCGACTAGGCGGCTTCGTCATGGCCGCCAGATCGGCTTCAGCACCAACGATGACCTCTCGGGTCATCAAAAACAACCTCCACGTCAACTCGGAACTCGCCGAACAGATGGATCCAAAGGAGCTCTCCTCCCTTAATGAGCTCTTGGATCGCATCGCCGCTTTGGTGTCGCTACAGACTATGATCGGATTGGGCTTAAACCCGACCAAAGGGATATTACATCACTGCCGATCACCCACGAGATAGCGGTAGTGGAGGAGCCACACATGGATTATCCCTCTATTTTGAGGACGAACTATGTTCGGATTACCGAGCTCTCTGAGCCGGATACCCGTTCGTGGGAGGACATGACCCAGGCCCCGAACTTAGAATCGGGCAATGGGCCGGAAAAATCGGACAGCACCCCGGAGCCCGAGCTGCCAAGCCCGGAAGCTCCTCCGCCCCTGGGCGTTAGCTCGGGTCAAAATCTAGATTCAACTACGCCCACCCACCCAGACTTAATCCGACCAAGCTGCAACGTCCTTCATAACGCCATATGGTCCTTTTTGCTTCAACACTATGCCTTTCGGGCTTAAAAATGCTGGCGCAACCTATCAACGCATGATTCAAACATGCCTGGAGAAGCAAATCGGCAAAACAGTGGAGGCATATGTGGACGACGTGGTCATAAAAACAAGACACGTCGAAACACTAATAGATGACTTAAGGCTTACGTTCGATAACCTCCAAACATACGACATCAAGCTAAACCCGAAAAAATGTGCTTTCAGCGTACCCTCCGGGAAGTTGCTCGACTTCATTGTTTCCAATAGAGGAATTGAAGCAAATCCGGCAAAAATCCGAGCTCTGTCGCAGTTGGCTATCCCAACAGACCTCAAGCATATCCAGAAACTAGCTGGATGCATGGCTGCCTTAAGCCGCTTTATCTCCCGATTAGGAGAAAAGGCACTACCTCTTTACCGCCTTCATCGATGCACCGAACACTTCGTGTGGACGGATGCAACCGCAGCCGGACTTGATGAAATAAAGACCTTATTGGCCAGTAATCCAGTCCTGACAACGCCAAATATTGGCGAACCTATGCTATTGTACATAGCTGCAACACATCAAGTTGTAAGCGCAGTGCTCGTCGTCGAACGAGAAGCAGACGGATAGAAATTCCCGCTCCAAAAGCCGGTATATTACGTGTCCACGGTCCTCACCCCATGCAAATCCCGATACCCACACTATCAAAAGATAGCATACGCGGTCTTCATGGCATCCTAGAAGCTACGATACTACTTCCAAGAGTGTTCAATTACGGTGGCCTCCGAAGTACCACTCAACGACATAATAGACAACCGCGACGCTACAGAACGGATTGCTAAATGGGCCATCGAGCTCCTTCCGTTCGACATAACATACAAACCATGGCGGGCCACTAAGTCGCAAGTATTAGCTGACTTCGTCGCCGAATGGACAGAAGCCAAACTCCCTAAAGAGTACGACGCGTACTCTAATTGGATCATGCAGTTCGATGGCTCTAAAATGCTGGCTGGATTGCGGCAGGTGTAGTCCTGACTTCCCCCACCGGAGACATGGTCCAATACGTACTCCAAATATTATACACAGACTCCAACAACGTAGCCGAATACGAGGCTCTGTTGCATGGTCTTCGGATGGCAGTCTCTATGGGCATTCAACGCCTGGAAGTGCGCGGGGATTCAAACCTCGCAATATCACAAATAAACGGAGACTTTGATGCCAAGGATCCGAAAATGGTGGCCTACTGTAATGTCATCCTCAAAATGTCAGCTCGGTTCGAGGGGTTCGAATTCCACCATGTGGCTCGAGAAAACAATCAAGAGGCGGATATCCTCACCCGCATCGGCGCTAAGCGCGACCCTGTCCCACCTAACATATTCCTGGAAAGGCTGTTCAAGCCATCCGTGGTATGGGAAGGGGAGTCCGGCAAAACTAGCCCGGATCCGAACACAACCCCAGATTCGGAACCGTCTGATGTAATCGGAGGCTCCACCACCAAAATAACACCTTTGGCCCATGAAATCATGGTTGTAATCGCCTCGTGGACCGAGCCTTTCTTGGCCTACCTAAATAGGTAGGAGCTCCCCGAGGACCAAAATGAAGCACATTGTATTGTGTGGCGTTCCAAGGCCTACAAAGTCCATGAGGGAGAACTCTATAATAAAAGTGCGACTGGAGTGCTCCAAAGGTGCATCTCCGAAGAGGAAGGGCGGCAGCTCTTGGCTGAAATCCATGCCGGACTCGGCAAGCACCACGCTACGGCTCAGGCACTTGTCAGCAAGGCCTTCCGTACAGGCTTCTATTGGCCGACAGCCCGAGCAGACGCACAGGACCTTGTCCAACACTGTGCCAGTTGCCAGCTCTTTGCCAATCAGAGTCATATGCCCCCTACCGCTCTCCAAACAATCCCCATTATGTGGACCTTCGCGGTCTGGGGGCTAGATATGGTCGGACCTCTTAAAGGGGAAGCCATAAGAAAAAATAGTTATTGGTCATGGTGGACAAGTTCACCAAATGGATAGAAGCCAAACCAGCTAAAACGGCCGAATTCGGACCAGTGATAGACTTCATATCAGGGGTTGTACACCATTGCGGCATCCCCCATAGCATCATGACTGACAATGGGTCAAACTTCACAGCCGATGAAGTGAAAACTTGGTGCGGCAACTTGGGCATTAAGCTCGGTTACGCCTCCGTCTACCATCCCCAAATATGCAAACGATCTCATCTTGAGCGGCATCAAACCCAGACTAGTGCGGTCCTTGACGGAATCAGACACGCACTGGGTCGAGGAGCTTGATTCCGTACTCTGGGGGCTGCGGACCACGCCGAATCGCACCACCGGATACACACCATTTTTTATGGTGTATGGCATAGAAGCAGTACTACCCTGCGACATAATCCACGACTCACCTCGCGTACGCATGTACGAAGAGAAGGAAGCCAAGTTAGATCAGCACGACAACTTAGGTGCCCTGGAGGAGGAGCGCAATGTTGCAAAATCCCGTTCCACATTCTATCAGCAGCAGGCTCGATGGTATCAAAGCAGAAAAGTGCGGGCCAAAACTTATAATATTGGCGAACTTGTTCTATGCCTACCAGAGAAGAAGAAGGACAAGCTCAAAGCTAAGTGGGAGGGTCCCTTCATTATTGATAAAGTTCTCACTGGAGGAGCGTACCGCCTGCGTAATGCATCCGATAACAAACTCGAGCCAAACCCATGGAACGCGGCCAGACTCCGGAGATTCTACGCCTAGTGCCGAACTTAGTGTTCATATCCTTACCCCCGTCCCTTTTAATTATGTTCCTCCCCTTTTCTCCTTTCTCGCCATTTTTCCTTCTTCACACAAAGTATTCAATACAGTGCGGATGCTCGGATCACTCCGGCCACACCACATGTGTAAACCATACCTGGGGGCTTCCTATACGGAAGCTAAATATAATTACTTTCATGGCGTCTTGCCTATCACATATGCGTTCTTTTTCCATATGTGCCTTTTCTTCACCATTATATGCATCGATATGACTTAAGATGTGGCCATGCTGGGTTGCCTGGCTCTTGTGTTTATGCCCTACGTTCCCGTTAATTCGGCTAGGGCATAAGGGGAGCACCTCTGCGATTGTTACTGCCGGTTCAGCCGGATGTGTACCTTAGACTGGGTGAAGCCAAAAGCTAGCGTTCTTAAGGGAATATTCGGTCGGTGAACAAAAGATGTTTCTTTCGTTTATTACAACGTGAATCCCCAGAAGTTTTGTATCCTGCATTTCTGTTTGTAGTCTAGACATGTACATCGATGCATGCGTACCCATGGAAAGGAACCCCTAACGGAACTATTCTCCCTGGAAGATGTTTCTTACTACCCATGTAATATAACATAACTAGTTGGGTGCTTGTCTGTTCAAGCACTTATGACCCCTATGCCTGGTTTCCACGCATACCCTGGTTCTGCATAACTGAGCGGGTATTCGGATACACCCCGGACTGTTGGATCCGGGGGCTGAAGCAAAAAGGTCCGCCATGACAAATGATTTTTAATCCGGCTAGGGACTACATATGTCCATTGAATTACATAGTCACTTGGAATGACTATATTCTTCCTCTATACCATCCAACAGGCTATCTAGCTTACAATCCTGTTGGGAATACTTTGCGGCTAACGCTACCTGGTCATACACCAGACTCACGGGAATTTCTTGCCCATCTGGCCCCGCCGGTCCGACTTCGGCCATATGGTTCGTGTCAAGCTTGGTGTAGCGCGTCTTCACCATGGCCCAGGCATCCCTTGCACCTTGTCGGCAGGCTGGCATTTTCCACAACCGGAAGCGCCGCCGTGCTCCTTGGAGCATATCCACAAGCTCCCCCATGCCTCTTGGCAGGTAAGTGGATGGCCACAAAGCCTGGGCAATACCTTGCATCACCTGACGAACTCGTTCGTGCAGTTGTAAGAGGTCTTGCAGTACATCGCCTGCGGATCCGGGCATCTCCTCTTCAGGACAGCCCGTCAACATACCTACAGATATAAACTCTATTAATATGCTTCCTCGCTGAACTATACTGCAGTTCGTTTAGGCACTTACCATAAATGTCGCGACGAAGCCTTCTGTTCTCCTTTACGGAGTCCACCAGCTAAGCTCGAACATCTGATAATTCGACGCCCAGCCAGACATTGGCATCTTGGAGATTGTTTTTCTCCCGCCTAACCTGCGTCAGCACACGCTCGCCAGCCCTTACCTGTCTTTGGAGATGCGACTCTCTATCTTTTACGATCTCCGGACTCGTCCCAGGATTGTCTGCAGAATTTTCTGTTAAACTTATGAAGCAAGCCAATTGCTAACTGGTACATTCCTCTAAAATTTCTCTATTGAGACAAATGTTACTAGATGAGGCCTTCTGGGATTCCTCTAGTTTGGCAACCACGGCCCTCAGCTGGGTCTTGCACTCCTCCAGCTCTCAAGACAATTGGGTATTCTTATCTATAAGAAACTATGTATAAAATGATCCTTAAATCAGTTGTCCCAACTGTTTCAAGTCTCAGGGGCTACTGCTACACATGCTTATCAAATTTCCTTACCTGTATATCTTTTGCATATTGGTCCGTTGCTCGGGCGAGCCCGCCTTGCGCAGCTCGGATGTATGCGTCCCCTGAATTGAAAGCATTAAATGCCTCTTCAGAAAAGATGCTATTGAAAAGTACGGCCCGTCGGCGCCGGTGAATCATGGCACTCTCTACTTCGGAATTCGTGGCGGAGAGCATATCCGCATCCTCTGTCGGAGTACAATTCGGCATCGGCCCCGCAGTGGCCTCCTCTCTCGAAGCCGGTTCTGGAATCCGGGCTAGTGGAAGCGTGATCGGCAGGATCTCCGGATATAGTCCGGCGACTCCTCTTTCTGCCAGAACACGAAGGATGCTGTTATGTTTCAAACACAATAATCACAGAGCAGGTTTTTACCATACCTCTGTAAGGGCGTTTCCGCCCTAACCGCCTTCCTCTTAAGCCTGCCCGATCTGAACGCCCTTTGCCGACGAGCCCCCAGGGGCTCGGTGCCACGTTCCGATGGTCGTCTCTACAAAAATACGATATTTTATGCATAAGGCATGGTATCAGAAAGGAGTCCTCTTCAGAGGATTAGGTTTCGGCTTTGCTTACACGCGATGCAGGTAGCAGTCCGGGATAGTCGGCGACAATAGCCACCGAGGCGCCATCACAGCTGGCCTGATAAAACGTCCCGTTGACAAGCTCCATAGATCTATTCGGATCTTCTTCAAGTCCTGGATCGAAGGCCCTTCCGGGGTCCTCTAGCTGCGGGGAGGGGCTATTGAATCCTTCCACGGCCCTCCTCAGTTCCTGCTCATAAATATCAAGGTAAATAATCATGATGAAGGACGCCAGAATGAATGGAGCAGGGGAAAGAGTGATGACTTACCCAGCTTGGGGGGTTGTACATGGAAAATCCATCCCGCAGTTTAATATGAAGGAATTCTTCTTCCTCTCCTTTATACAAATCGGACAATATCCTCACCAGGGCAGTGGCGGACTCCAGACCTTTACGACCACAGCGGGTGGCATCATCTTCCCTGTTGTAGTGCCACATGGGCTTCCCCCGATATTGAAGCGGTTGCACCCCCCGCATTATGCATATTGCTATAACCTCGACTATTGTCAGCCCTGATTTGGCTAGTATCTTTATCCTGCTCATCAGGAAGTGTACTTCTCTGGTATCCTCCTCTTGGGGGCCCTGAGGGCGCCAACTTTGGTGTGCCTTTGGCGGAGCGTTATTGAACTCGGGGAGGCCCGTCCGGACTGGATCTGGAAGGGGAACGTCATCAACATAAAACCACTCCGACGACCAGTTTTTAGGTGCCTTCTTGGGAGTATCGGATAGGTATCCGGTCTCGGCGACGCGCCATATTTCGGCTCCACCCGCTTGACATATGGATTCCCCCTGGTTGCGAGGGACGAGACAGAACAACTTCTTCCATAACCCTAAGTGAGCCTCACAGCCCAGGAATAATTCACAAGGGCGACGTATCCTGCGATATGCAGCACGGAGGCAGGGGTGAGGTTGTGCAACTGGAGGCCGTAGAACTCCAGAAGCCCGCGAAAGAATGGGTGGATTGGAAACCCGACGCCTCTTAGCAGATGCGGGATGAGGCATATTCTCTCCCCCAAGGATGGATTAGGAGATCTCTCTGCTTGCTCCCCGCCATTATAGGTGGCTAGTCCGGCTCGGACGGGGACCATGAACGCCTGTGGAAGAAACCCTTGGGTCTGCAACTCTATTAAACGGCTTTGAGGAACAGAACATTCTTCCCAGTCACCTGGCTTAGAGCTAAGGGAGCGAGAGGAGGAGCTGCGGCGACCGGCCATGCTGGAATGGTTTTTTCTGGGCGCGCTCTATTGGATGCTCGCTCAAGGGAGGAAGGTGAGGCTTGGATCTGAGAATCCCCGTCCCTTCAAATAGACGGTTTGCCTGCAGGGCCAGGGTGGCAAATGCAAAAATTCCCCGGCTCCTCGTATTTGCTCAACACGTGGAGATGGCCATTATTGAAGCACAGAAGCCGAGGAGTACAACATTGATGAGAAGCCGGACACTGTTCATTACAACGGATACTTTGGAGTATTCGGAAATGGAACCCGCCTTGCAATGCCGAAGACAAACTGCCTGTCAGACTAATCGTCATTGAAGCTTGGTTCAGGAGCTAATGAGGGAGTCCTGGATTAGGGGGTATCCGGACAGCCGGACTATTGGACCATGAAGATACAAGACTCAAGACTTCGTCCCGTGTCCGGATGGGACTCTCCTTTGCATGGAAGACAAGCTTGGCGATCCGGATAATAGACTTCCTTCTTTGTAACTGACTCTATGTAAACCCTAGCCCCTTCCCGTGTCTATATAAACTGGAGGGTTTGACCTTAGAGACACAATCATAATCATCATAGGCTAGCTTCTAGGGTTTAGCCTCTACGATCTCGTCGTAGATCAACTCTTGTAATACTCATATCATCAAGATCAATCAAGCAGGAAGTAGGGTTTTACCTCCATCGATAGGGCCCGAACCTGGGTAAAACATCGTGTCCCTTGCCTCCTATTACCATTAGCCTTAGACGCATAGATCGGGACCCCCTACCCGAGATCCGCCGGTTTTGACACCGACAATGACCATAAAAGATATTACTCATATAAATAGAACAACCATTATTCTCCGATTTAAATGAATAACCGTCTCGCATCAAACAAGATCCAGATATAATGTTCATGCTCAACACTGGCACCAAATAACAATTATTTAGGTCTAAAAATAATCCCGAAGGTAGATGTAGAGGTAGCGTGCTGACCGCGATCACATCGACTTTGGAACCATTTCCCACGCGCATCGTCACCTTGTCCTTAGCCAATCTTTGCTTAATCCGCAGTCCCTGTTTCGAGTTGCAAATATTAGCAACAGAACCAGTATCAAATACCCAGGTGCTACTGCGAGTATTAGTAAGGTACACATCAATAACATGTATATCACATATACCTTTGTTCACCTTGCCATCCTTCTTATCCGCCAAATACTTGGGGCAGTTCCGCTTCCAGTGACCAGTCTGCTTGCAGTAGAAGCACTCAGTCTCAGTCTTAGGTCCAGATTTGGGTTTCTTCTCTTGAGCAGCAACTTGTTTGTCGTTCTTCTTGAAGTTCCCCTTCTTCTTCCCTTTACCCTTTTTCTTGAAACTGGTGGTCTTATTGACCATCAATACTTGATGCTCCTTCTTGATTTCTACCTCCACAGCTTTTAGCATTGCGAATAGCTCGAGAATAGTCTTGTCCATCCCTTGCATATTATAGTGCATCACAAAGCTCTTGTAGCTTGGTGGCAGTGATTGAAGAATTCTGTCAATGATACTATCATCAGGAAGATTAACTCCCAGTTGAATCAAGTGATTATTATACCCAGAAATTTTGAGTATATGTTCACTAACAGAACTATTCTCTTCCATCTTGCAGCTATAGAACTTATTGGAGAATTCATATCTATCAATCCGGGCATTTGCTTGAAATATTAACTTCAACTCCTGGAACATCTCATATGCTCCATGACGTTCAAAACGTCGTTGAAGTCCCGGTTCTAAGACGTAAAGCATGGCACACTGAACTATCGAGTAGTCATTAGCTTTGGTCTGCCAGACGTTCTTAACATTGTTAGTTGCATCTACGGCAGGCCTGGCACCCAGCGGTGCTTCCAGGACATAATTCTTCTGTGCAGCAATGAGGATAATCCTCAGGTTATGGACCCAGTCTGTGTAATTGCTACCATCATATTTCAACTTAGCTTTCTTAAGGAACGCATTAAAATTCAACGGAACAATAGCACGAGCCATCTATCTACAACAAACATAGACAAGCAAAATACTATGAGGTATTAAGTTCATGGTAAATTTAAGTTCAATTAATCATATTACTAAAGAACTCCCACTTAGATAGACATCCCTCTAGTCATCTAAGTGATCACGTGATCCAAATCAACTAAACCATGTCCGATCATCACGTGAGATGGAGTAGTTTTCAATGGTGAACATCACTATGTTGATCATATCTACTATATGATTCACGTTCGACCTTTCAGTCTTAGTGTTCCAAGGCCATATATGTATATGCTAGGCTCGTCAAGTTTAACCTGAGTATTCCGCGTGTGTAACTGTTTTGCACCTGTTGTATTTGAACGTAGAGCCTATCACACCCGATCATCACGTGGTGTCTCAGCACGAAGAACTTTCACAATGGTGCATACTCAGGGAGAACACTTATGCCTTGAAATTTAGTGAGAGATCATCTTATAATGCTACCGTCAATCAAAGCAAGATAAGATGCATAAAGGATAAACATCACATGCAATCAATATAAATGATATGATATGGCCATCATCATCTTGTGCTTGTGATCTCCATCTACGAAGCACCATCGTGATCACCATCGTCACCAGCACGACACCTTGATCTCCATCGTAGCATCATTGTCGTTTCTCCACCTATTGCTTCTACGACTATCGCTACCGCTTAGTGTTAAAGTAAAGCAATTACAGGGCGTTTGCATTGCATACAATAAAGCGACAACCATATGGCTCCTGCCAGTTGCCGATAACTCGGTTACAAAACATGATCATCTCATACAATAAAATATAGCATCACGTCTTGACCATATCACATCACAACATGCCCTGCAAAAACAAGTTAGACGTCCTCTACTTTGTTGTTGCAAGTTTTACGTGGCTGCTACGGGCTGAGCAAGAACCTTCTTACCTACGGATCAAAACCACAATGATATTTCGTCAAGTTAGTGCTGTTTTAACCTTCTCAAGGACCGGGCATAGCCACACTCGGCTCAACTAAAGTTGGAGAAACTGACACCTGCCAGCCACCTATGTGCAAAGCACGTCGATAGAACCAATCTCACGTAAGCGTACGTGTAATGTCGGTCCGGGCCGCTTCATCCAACAATACCGCTGAACCAAAGTATGACATGCTGGTAAGCAGTATGACTTGTATCACCCACAACTCACTTGTGTTCTACTCGTGCATATAACATCTACGCATAAAACCAGGCTCTGATACCACTGTTGGGGAACATAGTAATTTCAAGAAAAATCCTACGCACATGCAAGATCATGGTGATACATAGCAACGAGAGGGGAGTGTGTCGTCCACGTACCCTCGTAGACCGAAAGCGGAAGCATTAGAACAACACGGTTGATGTAGTCGTACGTCTTCACGGCCCGACCGGTCAAGCACCGAAAGCACGACACCTACGAGTTCTAGCACATGTTCATCTCGATGACATCCCTCGAACTCGGATCCAGCCGAGTGTCGAGGGAGAGTTCCGTCAGCATGATGACGTTGTGACGATGATGATGTTCTACCGTCGCAGGGCTTCGCCTAAGCACCACTACAATATTATCAAGGAGTACTATTGAGGGAGTCCTGGACTAGGGGGTGTCCGGATAGCCGAACTATCATCATCGGCCGGACTCCAAGACTATGAAGATACAAGATTGAAGACTTCGTCCCGTGTCCGGATGGGACTTTCCTTGGCGTGGAGGGCAAGCTTGGCGATACGGATATGTGGATCTCCTACCATTGTAACCAACTCTGTGTAACCCTAGCCCTCTCTGGTGTCTATATAAACCGGAGGGTTTTAGTCCATAGGACAAAACAACAACAATCATACCATAGGCTAGCTTCTATGGTTTAGCCTCCTTGATCTCGTGGTAGATCCTCTCTTGTACTACCCATATCATCAATATCAATCAAGCAGGAGTAGGGTTTTACCTCCATCGAGAGGGCCCGAACCTGGGTAAAAACATCATGTCCCTTGTCTCCTGTTACCATCCACCTAGACGCACAGTTCGGGACCCCCTACCCGAGATCCGCTGGTTTTGACACCGACATTGGTGCTTTCATTGAGAGTTCCTCTGTGTCATCACCGATAGGCTTGATGGCTCCTTCAATCATCAACAACGACGCGGTCCAGGATGAGACTTTTCTCCCCGGACAGATCTTCGTATTCGGCGGCTTTGTGCTACGGGCCAATTCCCTTGGCCATCTGGAGCAGATTGAAAGCTACGCCCTTGGCCATCAGGTCAGATTTGGAAGTCTGAACTTCACGGCTGACATCCGCGGAGACTTGATCTTCGATGGATTCGAGCCACAGCCGAGCGTGCCGCACTGTCACGATGGGCATGACTTAGCTCTGCTGCCTTACAGTGCCCTGGAGGCCGCACACGAGTCCGCTCCAGTCCTCAATTTGGAGTCGGCTGCGCAGATCGAGGACGGGTGGCTAGACACCGCCTCGGGGGCTGCTACCTCTACGGTGATGGAGCCAAATACCGACCTTGTCCCTTGTGAGGCTCGTGACTCCGAGGTGCCGGACTCCTCGCCGGACTTCGAACCTCCCGCGCCCCCTCCAATAGAATTCGCTAAAGTATCTCTCGTTATCAGGAGAGCCCTGGCCGAACTGCGGTCAGGACGGTTGGGATGCGGACGACAAAGAAATTCAAAGCCCACCCACCATCCACTTTCTAGCCACTGTCGACAATCTAACCGACATGCTAGACTACGACTCCGAAGACATCAACGGTATGGACGACGATGCCGGAGATGACCAAGAACCAGCGCCTACGGAGCACTGGAAGGCCACCTCGTAATATGACATATACATGGTGGACATCCCAAAGGATGGGAATGGCGAGGAAGCAGCGGAGGGAGACCCCTCCAAGAAACAGCCTAAGCGCCGGCGTCAGCGGCGCCGCACTAAATCTCGCCATAGCAAGAATGGAGATTCCGGCACCGGAGATAATAACACCCCAGACAGTGCCGAAGACAACCCCCTCCAGCAAGATTCAGCACAGGAGGACGGAGAACCCAGCCCTCATGAGAGCGGCAGACGAAGAGGTAGAGGATGATAATTACATGCCTCCCTCCGGAGACGCGGCAAGCCTCGACGACGACGAATTCGTCGTGCCTGAGGATCCCCTCGAACAAGAGCGTTTTAAACGCAGGATTATGGCCACGGCAAGCAGCCTCAAGAAAAAGCAGCAACAACTTAGAGCTGATCAAGATCTGCTAGCCGACAGATGGACTGAAGTCCTTGTGGCCGAAGAGCATGAACTCGAACGCCCCTCCAAAAGATACCCCAAATGCAAGCTGCTCCCCCGATTAGAGGAGGAGGAATATAAACCTGCATCACCAAAGCACAATACGGCTGACCGACCACCCCGTGGCCGCGACAGAGAGGCCTCTAGGCCCTACAATAAAACCGTACCCCGGCATCGCTCGAAAAGCACAAAGCCACAGGGGAACGCTCCGGACTTGCGAGATATATTGGAGGATAAGGCAAGACAATCAAGATCGATCTATGGATCGCGTGGGCGCCCCATGATACGCGACGACAACCGTCGCGCCGGACACAGCAAGTCCGGCCGGGCCGAACACAGTAGACAAAGCTTGTTTGAGCTACGTCATGATATAGCCCAATATAGAGGCGTCGCACACCCACTAGGCTTCACAGATGAAGTAATGGATCATGAAATCCCCGAAGGGTTTAAACCCGTGAATATCGAATCCTATGATGGCACAACAGACCCCGCGGTTTGGATCGAAGACTATCTCCTTCATATCCACATGGCCTGCGGTGATGATCTTCACGCCATCAAATATCTCCCACTCAAGCTTAAAGGACCAGCTCGGCATTGGCTTAACAGCTTGCCAGCAGAATCAATCGGATGTTGGGAGGACCTGGAAGCCGCATTCCTTGACAACTTCCAGGGCACATATGTGCAACCACCAGACGCCGATGACCTAAGCCACATAATTCAGTAGCCAGACGAATCGGCCAGACAATTCTGGACACGGTTCTTAACAAAGAAAAATCAAATCATCGACTGTCTGGATGCAGAGGCCCTCGTAGCCTTCAAACATAACATCCGCGACGAGTGGCTTGCCCGGCACCTAGGAAAGGAAAAGCCGAAATCCATGGCAGCCCTCACATCACTCATGACCTGCTTCTGCGCGGGAGAGGACAGCTGGCTAGCCCGCAGTAACAACCTCAGCAAAAATCCTGGCAGTCCGCATACCAAGGACCGCAATGGCAGGTCGCATCGTAACAAAAACAAACGCCACGTTAACGGCGATAACACTGAGGATACGGCAGTCAACGCCGGATTCAGAGGCTCCAAACCCGGTCAGCGGAAAAAGCCATTCAAAAGAACTACTCCGGGGCCGTCCAATTTGGACCGAATACTCGACCGCTCTTGCCAGATACACGGCACCCCCGAAAAGCCAGCTAATCACACCAACAGGGATTGTTGGGTATTCAAGCAGGCAGTTAAGTTAATTGCCGAAAACAATGACAAGGGGCTACGTAGCGATGACGAGGAAGAGACCCGACCGCCGAACAGTAGAGGACAAAATAGTTTCCCCCCACAAGTGCGGATGGTGAACATGATATACGCAACCCACATACCCAAAAGGGAGCGGAAGCGTGCACTCAGGGACGTATACGCGATGGAGCCAGTCGCCCCAAAGTTCAATCCATGGTCCTCTTGCCCAATCACTTTCAATCGAAGGGACCACCCCACCAGCATCCGCCACGGCGGGTTCGCCGCATTGGTCCTAGACCCAATCGTAGATGGGTTTCACCGCACTAGAGTCCTGATGGATGGCGGCAGCAGCCTAAACCTGCTTTACCAGGATACAGTGTGCAAGATGGGCATAGACCCCTCAAGGATTAAACCAACAAAGACGACCTTCAAAGGCGTCATACCAGGTGTAGAGGCCAATTGTACAGGCTCAGTTACACTGGAAGTGGTCTTCGGATCCCCGGATAACTTCCGAAGCGAGGAGTTAATCTTCGACATAGTTCCGTTCCGCAGCGGCTATCATGCTCTGCTCGGGCGGACGGCGTTTGCAAAGTTCAACGCGGTGCCGCACTACGCATACCTCAAGCTCAAGATGCCAGGTCCTTGAGGAGTCATCACGGTCAACGGAAACACTGAACGCTCTCTCTGAACAGAGGAACACATAGCGGCTCTCGCGACAGAAGGACAGAGCAGCCTCTTAAGGCAATTCTCGAGTCTGGCCATTAAGCGACCGGACATGGCTAAACGCGCCCGGAGTAACCTACAACAAGACCACCTGGCACGTTCCGAGCATGTGGAGCAGTGCGGCCCCAACCCCAGCCCTTGCAAAATTGCAAGACTGGTCCTTCGCGTACATAATTACGCTCTGGAGATACCATGGGCATAGGGGGAGGGGCACGACCATGACAGACCCAGAGTGCGGCTCAACCACACCAGCGGCTCCCAAGTGTGTCATCTTTTTTTTCTTTTTTTTCTTATCCACAGGACTCCATTTACTAGAGGCCCTGTCCAGCAGCAGACTTGCCGAACTCACAATGCAACAGCCAGGGAAGGAGAAAGGCTACGACGAGTATCCAGGTGGTCTCCATTACGAGCATTAAATCTGTTTTATACACCATCCCGCAGCCTACCCCTGGAGGGGGACATGTTTAATAGTCGCATCCCTTGCTTACCGCACTATTTGTATCGTTCTGCATTCATGGCAGTATTTCTTGAATAAACAATGCATCTCTTTTTGCTTATAATTGCATTTCTTTCTTATACATATGTTCATTTATGACATGTTGCATCCGTACAATTCGGTACGGCTAAATACAGCAGGGGCTTAAGTTCCCCACATTATGGTGTGATAAGTCCGAACACTTTCACAAGTGCGGCACCCCGAACTTATAGCATTGTATGCATCGGCTCCGAATCATATCTTGGGTCAATAGTTGGGTTTGCCCGACTCCCATGTTTTGGTACCTTACGTTCCGTTGTATCGGCTAAGGTAGCACTGGGAGAACCACCGCGATTGCGCCCCAGTTGAGCTGGGCGAGCGCCTCAGTGGAGAAAGCTAAAACTGACCATCATGATAAGGCGAGAGCTGGTTGCTGTTCGAGAGGTTTTTTCGAGTCCCTAAAGACTTATGCCGCTTAGAGCGAGGAACCGGCTTTGTCCGGCCCAGGCGTGGATAGCGCCCCGAACTCGGTCTTCCGAACACTAGGGGCTTTGCCGAAATTTAAAATTATAGAATTCTATGGCTAAGTGAGAGTGTTCAAGCATTATAAGTCCGGTTGCCTCGTTCGTTGTGTTGAGCGCCTCCCTAGATGGACCCAAAAATGGGAACAAGAGCGCTCAAGTTTATCCCGAACACCCCAGCACTCGCGGCATGGGGGCTGAAGCTAACGACTTGCCATCTCTCAGATTTGATAAACGGCCACACAAAAGGTAATATTTTAAATTAACAAGCGTTGCTTAGCGCATATGAACAAAGTTTTCAGCACACAGGATAACAAAATGCGAGTCTACTCAAATATCACATCTTTGGAGCACTCACCCGCAATCATGCGGGCTCCCTTCAGGACACTCTTATAATACATCTCGGGTGTGCGATACTCCTTGCCCGTCGGTGGCGCGTCCGTCACAAGCTTCTCAGCGTCCATCCTGCCCCAGTGCACCTTTGCACGGGCAAGGGCCCGACGGGAACCTTCAATGCAGGCGGAGTGCTTGACGACTTCAACCCAGGGACACGCATCCACCAGCCGCCGCACCAGGCCGAAGTAGCTCCCAGGCATGGCCTCCTTGGGCCACAGCCGAACTATGAGGCCCTTCATGGCCTGTTCGGCCACCTTGTGGAGCTCGACCAACTGCTTCAGCTGGTCGCTAAGGGGCACCGGATGTCCGACCTCAGCATACTGAGACCAGAAGACCTTCTCCGTCGAGCTCCCTTCCTCGGCCCGGTAGAAAGCGGCAGCATCGGACACGCTGCAGGGCAGATCTGCGAACGCTCCTGGAGAGCTCCGAATTCGGGTAAGTAATAGGTAATTCACATTCACATGCTTGCTTTGCATGAAAAATGCCTTACCCGCCGCTATTTTCTTCAACGCCTCGATTTCCTGGAGGGCCTTGTGGGCTTCGGCCTTAGCGGCTTTGGCACTCTCAAGAGCCGACGCAAGCTCGGACTCTCGAGTCTTCGAGTCACGCTCCAAACTCTCATGCTTTTCCACGAGAGCCTGGAGCTCTTGCTGTACCTCCGCCACCCACACCTCCTGCTTCTCTCGCTCGGCTCGTTCCGCGGCCGCATTGCGTTCGGCTGCGGCACCGCCTCCTTCAGGGTTGCCACCTCGTTCGTAGCCCCTGGAGTACCCACGTTATCCTCGTTATTTCTCTTGCAACCAAATCCTTTTCTATAAGGTACAACTTTAATACGGTGTTACTCACCTTCCTTGTCCTCGAGCTGCTTCTTGGCACGGCCGAGCTCGCTCTTGGACCGCTCGAGGCTCTCCTTCAAGGTATTGACCTCCGCAGTCAGCGCGGCAGAGGTCAGCAGCGCAGCCTGCAATCCCATATTGACATATTTTTTCAGACTCCTGCGTATATCTTTTTAGATCCTTAGTCCGGCTTTTGTTTCCGAACATCGAACCGAGCATCAGGGGCTACTGTCTATGCGGTATTATATTACATATCTTAAAATTCTTACCTCAAAGCCCGTTAGAAGGCTGCTGCAGGCTTCGGTCAGCCCGCTCTTGGCGAGCTGAACATTCTGAATCACCGCACTCATGACAGTGCGGTGTTCTTCTTCGATGGAAGCGCCGTTGAGCGCCTCCAGCAAGTTATCCGGCGCCTCCGGTTGGATGGAGGCCGTCGGTGTCATAGTCTTGCTCGTCTTACGAAGGGGCCACCCGCAGGACTCCAGAACCACTGCAGGTTCCGATGCGGAGTCCTGTGCAAAGTCCGGGAGATTGCCCTGCGGCACCTCTGGAGCCTCCTCCTCCTGGTGGGTCCCTTCCTGGGATCCCACCTCGGCGTCGTCAGCGTCACGGGGGGTGGAGGCGGTCAGAAGCGAATCCATATCCGACGTGCCCAAGGACCCGCTCGACGAAGCGGGAAGATCGTCCTTGGGCGGACTACAGGGTTGTATGCGGCATTAGAAAGACACCATGCGACAAAAATAAAAATTATAAATCATCTAGGAGTCCGGATACTTACGATCTCGCCAGGGGCTTGGCCCTTGAGGCCACTCCTCGTCGCCGTCGCCGACGTTGGCGAAACAGTCCGGGGGAAGGGTCCTTCCCTTCTTGGACCCTTCGGCCTCCCTCGTTGGGGAGGCCTTCCTCTTCTTCTCTCCCCCCGCTGGGGGAGAGGCCTCTTTCTTCTCCTCCTCGTCCTCGTGGGAGGAGTCCGCCTCGGAGTATCGGACGATGAGTCCGATACCACCAGACGCCGGGAACTCCTTCGGGTTCCCGTGGCCTTCTTCTTGGCCTTCTTCTCCGGCACCACGTAAAGTGTCGGGACCAGCAGCCCCGTCAAACGGGTGACCACTGGGTCTTCTGGAAGGGGAGCCGGACAGTTAACCTGTCCGAACGTCTTCTGCCAAGCCTGTTAGAGGTATTGGGAGTTTAGATCCCGCATAGAGTCAAACTATGAAAAGCAAGTGTCCCATAAAGGATAACATAGCTTACCTCGCCAGCCGGACGCTGTGTGCTGAATCCGCGATCTTCAGTAGCGGATGCGGGAGCTTCGGCGCCCTTGAACAGCACCCTCCAGGCAGCTTCGTACATAGTGTCGAAGAGCCCGCTCAAGGTCCGGTGCTGTGCCGGATCAAACTCCCACAAATTGAAGTCCCGTTGCTGGCAGGGGAGAATCCGGCGGACGAGCATGACCTGGATCACGTTGACAAGCTTGAGCTTCTTGTTCACCAGAGTCTGGAGACAGGACTGGAGTCCGGTCAGCTCTTCCGAACTACCCCATAGCAAGCCCTTCTCTTTCCAGGAGGTGAGCTGCATGGGGATGCCATATCTGAATTCGGGGGCTGCTGCCCATTTAGGGTCATGCGGCTCGATGATGTAGAACCACCCCGATTGCCACCCTTTGATGGATTCCACGAAGGCACCCTCGAGCCAAGTGACGTTGGGTGTTTTGCCCACCATGGTGCCTCCGCACTCCGCTTGGCTACCCTTCACAACCTTCGGCTTGACATTGAAGGTCTTTAGCCACAAGCCAAAGTGGGGCTGGATGCAGAGGAAGGCCTCGCACACGACGATAAACACCGAGATATTGAGGATGAAATTTGGGGCCAGATCGTGGAAATCCAGGCCGTAGTGAACATGAGCCCCCGGACAAAGGGGTGGAGTGGGAAGCCCAGTCCACGGAGGAAATGGGGAAGGAATACCACCCTCTCATGGGGCTTGGGGTGGGGATGAGCTGCCCCTCGTCGGGGAGCCGATGCGCGATGTCGCTGGACAGATATCCGGCGCTGTGTAGCTTCTCGATGTGCCCCTCCATAACGGAGGAGGCCATCCACTTGCCTCCTGCTCCGGACATGGCTGAAGAAGGTCGAGGTGAGATGTGCGGACTTGGGCGCTGGAGCTCGAGTGCGCGGAGATGGATAAGCAAAGGAGGAAGAAGGCGTAGGTAAAAAAGGTGGATCCTTATCCCCTTATATATGGGCGGACGAAACTATACGTCCCCACCGGCCTGGTAAAACTCGCTTATCTCCCAAGTGCCACAATCAATGGTGCGGTTGGGTTACCCACATCCATATTGATGGGAATCCCGGAATAAGGGGAACACGATCTCTGCTTCGACAAGACGTGCCAAGGAAACCGCTTCGCTAAACGCACTGAGGTGGTATAATAAAAACGATTCAAGTAAAAGCTTGGTTGTGGTGTGATGTCACGACACAGAATACGTCAGCAGATTGAACTTGTGTAAATATTATTCTCTCTACGGTGGTATGTGGAATTTATTTTACAGAGCCGGACACTATCCAGGTGTTCACTATCTTCTTTGAATTATTCGGAGGAGGAACCCGCCCTGCAATGCCGAAGACGATATGCGCGCCGGACTCATCGTCATTGAAGCCCGGTTCACGGCCTACCGAGGGAGTCCTGGACTAGGGGGTGTCCAGATAGCCGAACTATCATCATTGGCCGGACTCCAAGACTATGAAGATACAAGATTGAAGACTTCGTCCCGTGTCCGGATGGGACTTTCTATAGCGTGGAGGGCAAGCTTGGCGATACGGATATGTAGATCTCCTACCATTGTAACCGACTCTGTGTAACCCTAGCCCTCTCCGGTGTCTATATAAACCGGAGGGTTTTAGTCCATAGGACACAACAACAACAATCATACCATAGGCTAGCTTCTAGGGTTTAGCCTCCTTGATCTCGTGGTAGATCCACTCTTGTACTACCCATATCATCAATATCAATCAAGCAGGAGTAGGGTTTTACCTCCATCGAGAGGGCCCGAACCTGGGTAAAAACACCATGTCCCTTGTCTCCTGTTACCATCCGCCTAGACGCACAGTTCGGGACCCCCTACCCGAGATCCACCGGTTTTGACACCGACAACTATGGTGGAGGGGGGCACCGCACACGGCTAAGAGATCAATGATCTGTTGTTGTGTCTAGAGGTGCCCCCTGCCCCCGTATATAAAGGAGCAAGGGGGGAGGGGGCGGCCGGCCAGGAAGGAGGCGCGCCAGGGGGAGTCCTGCTCCCACCGGGAGGAGGACTCCCTCCCTTCCTTGTTGGATTAGGAGAAGGGGCGAAAGAGGAGGGAGAGAGAGGAAGGAAAGGGGGGGCACCGCCCCCCTCTCCTTGTCCTATTCGGACTAGGGGGGAAGGGCGCGCAGCCCTGCCCTGGCCTCCTCTCCTCTTCTCCACTAAGGCCCACTATGGCCCATTAAGCCCCCGGGGGGTTCCGGTAACCCCTCGGTACTCTGCTAAAATCCCGATTTCACCCCGAACACTTCCGACATCCAAATATAGGCTTCCAATATATCAATCTTCATATCTCGACCATTTTGAGACTCCTCGTCATGTTCGTGGTCACATCCGGGACTCCGAACAACCTTCGGTACATTAAAACTCATAAACTCATAATATATTCGTCATTGAAACTTTAAGCGTGCGGACCCTATGGGTTCGAGAACTATGTAGACATGACCGAGACACGTCTCCGGTCAATAACCAATAGCTGAACCTGGATGCCCATATTGGCTCCTACATATTCTACGAAGATCTTTATCGGTCACACCGCATAACAACATATGTTGTTCCCTTTGTCATTGGTATGTTACTTGCTCGAGATTCGATCGTCGGTATCTCAATACCTAGTTCAATCTCGTTACCGGCAAGTCTCTTTACTCGTATGTAATGCATCATTCCGTAACTAACTCATTAGCTACATTGCTTGCAAGGCTTATAGTGATGTGCATTATCGAGAGGGCCCAGAGATACCTCTCCGACAATCGGAGTGACAAAACCTAATCTCAAAAAACGCCAACTCAACATGTACCTTTGGAGACACCTGTAGACCTCCTTTATAATCACCAAGTTATGTTGTGACGTTTGGTAGCACACAAAGTGTTCCTCCAGTAAACGGGAGTTGCATAATCTCATAGTTATAGGAACATGTATAAGTCATGAAGAAAGCAATAGCAACATACTAAACGATCAAGTGCTAAGCTAACGGAATGGGTCAAGTCAATCACATCATTCTCCTAATGATGTGATCCCGTTAATCAAATGACAACTCATTTCTATGGTTAGGAAAAATAACCATCTTTGATTAATGAGTTAGTCAAGTAGGGGCATACTAGTGATATTATGTTTGTCTATGTATTCACACATGTATCATGTTTCCGGTTAATACAATTCTAGCATGAATAATAAACATTTATCATGATATAAGGAAATAAATAATAAATTTATTATTGCCTCTAGGGCATATTTCCTTCAGCATGTACACGTACGTACAGCGGCTAGTGTGCAAGAAAGAAAATACGGCCATGTATGTGTATACGAGCGGGGTCTCGAACGCCTACTCGCGCATACGTACGGCCAGGGCTCGTGTACATGGCTTGGTCGAAACGGAGAAACAGCGTCGTCGTCGTGTTCATGGGGAGCCAACCGGCTGGGTCGGAACGGAATGCGTCGTCGTGTTCATCGGGAGGGCTTGGACGGAACAGGCGATGGAAACGAGGCCTAGCGTACTGCAGAACGGAGGAAACGGCCTTGTGTTCGACCAGCCACGTTCGAAACGGGATCCTGTTCATTGGGAGGGGTGTGGTGTACCGCACAACGGAGGAAACGGACCTCCTACGGTCGAAACGGTGGTCCTGTTGATCGGGAGGGTTGCGGCGTACCGCAAAACGGATGAAACGGACTTGTGTTGGAGCGCTACTGTCGAAACGGGGGTCCTGTTCATCGGGAGGGGTGTGGCGTACCGCAAAACGGGACTTGATACGTCTCCAACGTATCTATAATTTTTGATTGTTCCATGCTATTATATTACCCTTTTGGATGTTTATGGGCTTTATTTTACACATTTATATCATTTTTGGCACTAACTTACTAACCGGACGCCCAGCCCATATTGCTGTTTTATTGCCTGTTTTAGTATTTCGAAGAAAAGGAATATCAAACGGAGTCCAAACGGAATGAAACCTTCGGCAGCGTGATTTTTTGGAAGAATATGATCTTGGAGACTTGGAGTCCACGTCAGAAGATCCTCGAGGAGGCCACGAGATAGGAGGCTACGCCCCCCTTACAGGGTGGTGGCCCCTTGTCTCATGGACCCCTCGAGCACCTCCCGACCGACTTCTTTTGCCTATGTAAGCCTACGTACCCTAAAACCATCGAATATCAAGATAGATCGGGAGTTCCGCCGCTGCAAGCCTCTGTAGCCACCAAAAACCTCTCGGGAGCCCGTTCCGGCACCCTGCCGGAGGGGGGATCCATCACCGGTGGCCAGTTTCATCATCCCGGCGCTCTCCATGATGAGGGAGTAGTTCACCCTCGGGGCTGAGGGTATGTACCAGTAGCTATGTGTTCGATCTCTCTTTCTCTCTTGTGTTCTCTCTCGTGTTCCCTCTATGGCACGATCTTGATGTATCCCGAGCTTTGCTATTGTAGTTGGATCTTATGATGTTTCTCCCCCTCTACTCTCTTGTGATTAATTGAGTTTCCCCTTTTGAAGTTATCTTATCGGATATAGTCTTTTATGAGAACACTTGATGTATATCTTGTCGTGTTTATCTGTGGTGACAATGGGATTTCACGTGCCTCTTGATGTATTTTTTGGTGACCAACTTGTGGGTTCCACCCATGAACCTATGCATAGGGGTTGGCACACATTCTTGACTCTCCGGTAGAAACTTTGGGGCACTCTTTGAAGTACTTTGTGTTGGTTGGATGAATCTGAGATTGTGTGATGCATATCATATAATCATGCCCACAGATACTTGAAGTGACAATGGAGTATCTATGTGACATTAGGGTTTTGGTTGATTTGTGTCTTAAGGTGTTATTCTAGTACGAACTCTTTTATAGATCGATCCGAAAGAATAACTTTGAGGTGGTTTCGTACCCTACCATAATCTCTACGTTTGTTCTCCGCTATTAGTGGCTTTGAAGTGACTCTTTGTTGCATGTTGAGGGCTTGTCATATGATCTATCTATGTTATTATTGTTGAAAGAACTTGCACTAGTGAAAGTATGAACCCTAGGCCATGTTTCCTATCATTGCAATACCATTTACGCTCACTTTTATCATTAGCTACCTTGCTGTTTTTATTATTTCAGATTACAAATACCTTTATCTACCATCCATATTGCACTTGTATCACCATCTCTTCGCCGAACTAGTGCACCTATACAATTTACCATTGTATTGGGTGTGTTGGGGACACAAGAGACTCTTTGTTATTTGGTTGCAGGGTTGTTTGAGAGAGACTATCTTCATCCTACGCCTCCGACGGATTGATAAACCTTAGTTCATCCACTTGAGGGAAATTTGCTACTGTCCTACAAACCTGTGCACTTGCAGGCCCAACAACGTCTACAAGAAGAAGGTTGTGTAGTAGACATCAAGCTCTTTTCTGGCGCCGTTGCCGGGGAGGTGAGTGCTTGAAGGTATATCTTCAGATCTTGCAATCAAATCTTTTTGTTTCTTGTTTTATCACTAGTTTAGTTTATAAAAGAAAACTAAAAAATGGACTTGAGTTTGTCTCATACGCTTCATCTTTTTAATATCTTTTGTGAGTATGATGGAAAGGAAAATTGTGCTCAAGTGCTAGAAGAAGAGTGCATTAAAATGCTTGGTACTAAATCTTTGAATGATGAGCATGATTGCAATGTTGTTAGATAAATTCCTTGAATATCCATGATGCTAATGATATGCAAAGCCACAAGCTTGGGGAAGCTATGTTTGATGAAGATGATATTTTTAGCATCCCAAGTTTTGATATGCAAAGTTGTTATGATGATAGCATGCCTCCTACCTATGATGATTATTTTGATGAAAGTGGGTTTGGAAGATTGTCAACTTTAGGAAGTAGTGATCCCACCATTTTGGACGATGTTAAATTTTATTGTGATGAATATGAAAGTGGATTTGGAAAAGTGTCAACTTTATTTAGTGATTCCACTATCTTGGGAGAGGATTCAATCGATTATGATGAGAACGAAGTTGCTACTTATGATGATTATTGTGATGAAACTTATGATATAAAAAATAGTGATGATTATATTTATAAATCTTGTTATGATTTTGATCACCCTTTTTCTGAACATTACTCTTTTAATGCGGAAACAATTTTTAGTGTTCAAGTCTCTTATGATACTCCCACTATTCCGAATGAGAAGAATTTTGCTTGTGTGGAGAGTAGTAAATTTTCTATGCAAGTAGATCATGAAAAGAATGCTTTAGGTTCTGGTTATATTGTTGACTTCATTCATGATGCTACTGAAAATTATTATGAGGGAGGAACATATGCTTGTAGTAATTGCAATAATGTCAAGTTTCCTCTCTATGTGCTTCAATTTTTGAACTTATGCTTGTTTTACCTTCCTATGCTAGTTGATTATTGTTCCCATAAGTTGTTTGATCAAAAAATCCCTATGCATAGGAAGAGGGTTAGACTTAAAGGTGCTAGTAATATGCTTCATGATGCTCCCATTATGTTTCAATTCTTATCTTTTATGTGAGCATCATTATCACCATCATGCCTAGCTAGAAAGGCATTAAAGAAAAACGCTTGTTGGGAGACAACCCAATATTTATCCTTACTGTTTTTGTGTGTCCACATGATTATTCTACTGTAGTAATCATGTTTTATAGCTTTTGTTTCAATAAAGTGCCAAGTAAGACCTTTAGGATGGCTTTTGGTGATAGTTGTGTTGATCTTGCTGAAAATCAGAAACTTTTGCACTCAGTAAATTAGTTTTGTTAATTCACGTGAAAGAGCTTATGATCTGATTCGTTTTGCTATGGATTGGTACACAAATTTCTTAGGACTTCCTAATTTGGTAGGATTTTTGGAGTTCCGGAAGTTTACGTTTGATACAGATTACTACAGGCTGTTCTGATTTTGACAGATTCTGTTTTCTATGTGTTGTTTGCTTATTTTGATGAATCTATGGCTAGTATTAAGTGGTATGAACCATATAGAAGTTGGAATACAGTAGATATTACACCAATATGAATTTAGAATGAGTTCATTATAGTACCTAAGTGGTGCTTTTATTTTCTTATACTAACGGAGCTTACGAGTTTTCTGTTGAGTTTTGTGTTGTGGAGTTTTCAAGTTTTGGGTAAAGATTCGATGGACTATGGAATAAGGAGTGGAAAGAGCCTAAGCTTGGGGATTCCCAAGGAACCCCAAGGTAATATTCAAGGACAACGAAGAGCCTAAGCTTGGGGATGCCCCGGAAGGCATCCCCTCTTTCGTCTTCGTTCATCGGTAACTTTACTTGGAGCTATATTTTTATTCACCACATGATATGTGTTTTGCTTGGAGTGTTATTTTCTTTTGTTAGTATTTGCTTGATGTTATTTATAATAATGTTTTTCATCTTTATTTTCAATAAAGAATTCAGGGATAGCCTTTGCCATGCTTATTTTGGTAGTATACATGTTGCTGTTTGAAAATGGAAACTTTACCGCTGTTGCAAAAATTCCCTAGAAAAGTCAGAGCACGATATAATGTTGAAACCTTTTGGATAATGAGCTCTGATAAATTTACTACAGTGGGAAGTTTATTTCATAATTTTTGAAGTTAGGTATGTATTGATACTCTTGCATTCTTTACAGACTATACTGTTTTGGCAGATTGCTGTTATGTTTGCATTGTTTGCATATGTTTGCTTGTTTAATGATTCTATTTGAGGATAGGAGTATTAAATATGCAGAGGAATTTAGTATGCAATGTTGAATAATAATTTTAGTGATTTTTTACAGTAGAAAATGATAAGGTTTTGCATTGGTTTATACTAACCTATCTCACGAGTTCTTGTTAAGTTTGTTGTGGATGAAGCTTTTTATAAAAAAAGAGGAACCATGATATGAGAGGAATTAAGGAGACACAAAGGTTCAAGCTTGGGGATGCCCAAGGCACCCCAAGATAATATTTCAAGAAGTCTCAAGCATCTAAGCTTGGGGATGCCCCGGTAGGCATCCCACCTTTCTTCTTCAACAACTATCGGTTAGTATCGGTTGAGCCTAAGTTTTTGCTTCTTCACATGAGTTGTGCTATCCTTGCAATGTCATTTTATTTTGTTTTGATTGCTGTTTGATTAGAGTACCAAGATCTGAAATTACTTAATGCTAGAGAGTCTTCGCATAGTTGCACAATTATTCGAGTACTCATTGATCTTCACTTATATCTTTCGGAGTAGTTTGTGATTTGCTCTAGTGCATCACTTATATCTTTTAGAGCACAGCGGTGGTTATATTTTGTAGAAATTGCTAGTATATCATGCTTCACTTATATTATTTTGAGAGTCTTTTAGAACAGCATGGTATTTTCTATGGTTACAAAGTTGGTCCTAGAATGGTAGGCATCCAAGTTGGGTATAATAAAAATTATCATAGGAAGTGAATTGGATGCTATGATAAATTTGATACTTGATAATCATTTTGAGATATGGAGGTAGTGATATAAAGTCATGCTAGTTGGGTGATTATGAATTTAAAGAATGCTTGTGTTGAAGTTAGCAAGTCCCGTAGCATGCACGTATGGTTAAAGTTGTGTAACAAATTTGAAACATGAAGTGTACCTGGCTTGTGCATCCTTATGAGTGGCGGTCGGGGACGAGCGATGGTCTTTTCCTACCAATCTATCCCCCTAGGAGCATGCGCATAGTACTTGATTTTTGATGACTTCTAAATTTTTTCTATAAGTATATGAGTTCTTTTGACTAATGTTGAGTCCATGGATTATACGCACTTTTACCTTTCCACCTTTGCTAGCCTCTTCGGTACCGTGCATTGCCCTTTCTCACCTTGAGAGTTGGTGCAAACTTCGCCAGTGCATCCAAACCCCGTGATAGGATACGCTCTATCACACATAAACCTCCTTATATCTTCCTCAAAACAGCCACCATACCTACCTATTATGGCATTTCCATAGCCATTCCGAGATATATTGCCATGCAACTTTCCACCGTTCCGTTCATCATCATCATGACATATTTTACTTTTGTCATATTGCCATTGCATGATCATGTAGTTGACATCGTATTTGTGGAAAAGCCACCATGCATTATTTTTCATACATGTCACTCTTGATTCATTGCACCATCCCGGTACACCGCCGGAGGCATTCATATAGAGTCATATCTTGTTCTAGTTTCGAGTTGTAATTCATATGTTGTAATAGAAGTGTGATGATCATCATTATTAGAGCATTGCCCAAAAAAAGAAGAAAGGACAAAAAAAGGAAAGTCCCAAAAAAGAAAAAAAAGAAAAAAAGAAAAAGAAAAAAATAAAATAAATAAAAAGGGGCAATGTTACTATCTCTTTTTCCACACTTGTGCTTCAAAGTAGCACCTTGTTCTTCATGTAGTGAGTTTCATATATTGTGCTTCAAAGTAGCACCACGTTTTTCATATAGTGAGTCTCATAAGTTATCTTTTTCATACTTGTCGGGGGTTGGGTACGACATATGCCAAAGGATGGCTTATCATGGTGGGGGTGAGTAGAACATCGCCGGTGCCTGGAAACGGGACGAGGCGAAGACATGCACGCCGGCAGATCTTACCCAGCTTCAGGGCTCTCCGAGGAGATAACACCCCTACTGCTGCTATGCGGGGTCTCCGCATGATCACTAAGGCAAAGTGAATACAAGGGTGCTCCTAGAGCTGTTTCTGGAGGAAGGAGAAGGCAAGGCTAGCTCTCTCCCTCCTTCGTGTTCTGTCTAATGCTACTGGATGCGAACCCTTTGCATGGGTGCCCTGGGGGGTTTATATAGGCCTACCCCCCCCCCCCCCAGGGTTACAATGGTAAAACTGGCTGGGTGCGGGTCCCAGCCGTTTGTCTCTCAGACGCCGTCTTCTCTGCCGACTCCTGGGGCCCGCCGACTGTTGGGTCCCGCCGACTGGCCTGGTACGAGGGCGTCAGCCCGCGTCCGCCGCGGGCAGGTCTTGCCGGCTGCAGATTACTGTAGCCGTGCTTCTAATGACGCAGGCTTGGTCATGGGGTTATGGCAACAGTGCCGCCGCCTGCGGGCGATCACTGTGGCCATTCCCCGGTCGCATCTGGTTAATGGCGCGTGGAGCCCGTGGGAGGGGCCGGCCGGCTTCGGGGGGCCGACTCCCAACGGGTCCGACTCTCGGCGCGCCCGCCGTCTTCAATACTCTCGCTGACTGGTAGGCCCCGCCGTCTCTGGGCCGTACAGACAAGGCGTCGTGGGTACAGGGCCCCACCCCAGGCGCTGATGTCAGGGCTGGCATGGAAACAGTGCCGCGCCGGGCGGAGATCTCCGCGGATACGGCGCACTGTGGCCATGCTCGTCTTTAATTACCGGGTGGTTGGGAGTCGCGGGCCGACTCCTCACAGTCGGCTTCTTCGGAGTCGGCTCTGGGACTCGGCCGAGACAAGAGTCGCCTCGGGGACTCGGCTCGTCTCGAAGTCGCCTGCTGGGACTCGGCTTATCTTGGAGTCGCCGTAGGTACTTGAGGGGCGCAGTCCGCCCCGATGTCTTGAAAGATTCTGGGACTCGGGTTAGCCTACCCGTGGCCCATTACTCCGACAGTAGTCCCCGAAGCTGGTGAGGCTGTGAGGTCGATACGTCGTGCGCCTCAGCAATTTCATTCTTAGATGGGGGAAAGCAAGCTTTTGATGGCCGCCTTTCTCCAAGCCGATTGGTTGGAATCGGATTCTACTAGAGCCGGCATGCTCAAACCGGCTGGCTGGAGTCGGATTCGTCGAGGGCCGTCTTGCCCCTTGGGGAGTTTCATACGTCGCGGCGGGAACCAGGCGGCGTGCCTGATACGCTTCCCGCGGTCGCCCGCCTCGGCCCCGTCGCGCGGTGCCATGTGGCAAGGGCAGTCTGCCTGCCCACGCGCGCGACGGGACTGGCCGTCAGGCGGGGCCCGCCACTACCGCGCCTCGGCACACGAACGGATCTGTTGCGGCCGTGCGGGCGGTTGCGTTTCCCACGTCGTTACTACGCGCAGTAACTTCATGGGTAAATCATGGGGGGCGTGGGGTCCTGCTTGCAGTTAATCCCACGCCGCCCCATCGGCTTCTCAGCCCGCAGGCCTATAAGTAGGCGGGGAGGGGGGGGCTGGACGGGAAACACACGCGCCCATTCCTCCCTGCTCCCCCGCCTCCTCCTGCTTCTTCTTCCTCCAGCCGTCGCCGCGCCATGCCGCACCGCTCCGTAGCGATGAGCTCTTCCTCCACCGCCGCGGCTCCTGCCGTGCGTTCCAGTGTTTGGGACGGCTCCGAAGTGGATGACGACGTCATCGAGCACCTTCGCAAGACGCACCGGCTCCCCAGCACGAACTTGGTGCGAGCCCGCGCCCCGCCGGCGGGGGAAATAAGGCCAGTGCCGCAGGAGGGCGAGCGGGTCATATTCCGCTCGCACCATATGCGCGGCCTGGGCCTGCCGGCGAGCGGCTTCCTCCGCTCCTTCTTGGAGTTCAACGAACTCCAGCCGCACCACCTCACCCCCAACATGGTGGTGCTGCTGGCCACCTTCGCCACCCTGTGCGAGGGTTTCCTCGGTGTTCTTCCCACTATCAAGCTGTGGGGAGAGCTCTTTCAATCCAAGCTCGGCACGCACGTCGCCGGCGTGCCGGCTTAATGCGGCGCCTTCATCGCAATGCGCAGGTCGACCGCCGACAATCCATTCCCCTCCATCGCGCTGATCAAGTCGGTGAAGATGTGGCAGCGCTCGTACTTCTACGTGAAGAACGTCACCGCGGAGGGCGACTGGGTCATCCTGCCGCCCTATGAGGCCGGCGCGCCGGCTGGGAGGCTTCCCAGTTGGTCCCACCGGGCCCAGACGCTGACTCCCGCCGGCGCCGCCACCATCGCGTGACTTCGGGTGCTGACGCAGTCGGAAGGCCTGGTCGGGGCCGACTTGCTGGCCGCCTTCGTGGCACGCCGAGTCCTCCCTCTCCAAGGCCGACCTCATCTGATTAGTCAGATGAGCGGCCACCGAGACCCGAGTAGGATGTGCACCTGGGACATGCCCCACGCGGAGGTGGCGAAGATGGTGAATCACATCGCGAACTGCGAGCTCGCGGAAGATTGGCAGTTCGGCAAAGAGCCGTACTCGCGTGCCAACCCCCCTCCTGCGGTAAGTCGCATATTTTTGCTTTCTATTTTCTTTGTAGCCGAATCCGACATCTGATCTTCTTGGCTTTCTTCGAGTCAGAACCCTCTCATCCCGCCCGCAGCTGGCGCCACTGGACAGCCCTGCGACTTCACTCCAGATCGAGCGGAGAGCGATGTCGAGGACCCCGACTTGGGGGCGGCGGCGATGGAGGCCGACGTCGAAGGCGGGGAAGGGGGAGCGGAAGGCGGCCTCCAGCCCTCGGCGACCTTCGCCGACTGGCCAGAAGACGACGCCGAAGGGGAAGTCGTCCCGTGCCGCCAACCCAAAGCTGGCCATCCGGGCACGAGTTCTTCCGCCGGCTTGACCGGTCAAATCGGCTCGAAGAAGCGCCGGGCCGCGCCGATTCGCTCGGCGGTCGGCCGAAGAAGTTCAAGGGGGCGGCCGCCACGACCAAGCGGGAGGAGGCGGTCGCGAAGGCCAACCGCTTCCGCAAGGAAGTGAAGAAGCCGCCGCTAGTCTCTGCGTAAGCCTTCGCCACCTTTGTCTTGTTTTCTTTGACGAATTCTTTCCGAGCCTTTTTCATTCTGTTTTCTGCTTCAGGGCCCCTCTTTCTCTTGAGAGGGTCACCGTCCCCTCTGTCATGCGGTCGGCCGAGACGTTCGCCAACACCCGGCGGATTGACCCCGCCGCCGACCTCCGGGAGGCGACGGAGCACAACACGCGGGAGAAGCGCGACGAGGAAGAGGCCGACCGCCTGGAGAAGGCGGAGGCCGAGAAGGCGGCGGCCTCCGCCCAGAAGAGGCTGGAGGAGGCCGAAGCCGCCGCCGCGACCAAACAGCGGGCCGAGGAGGCCACGCGCCGCCAGTCGACGTTGCTTGTCGTCCTGCTGAGCTCCGCGCCGCCGCCCCCGGAGTTCACGGGGCAGACTGGAGAAGTCGGCGGGGAGCACCCCATCGTGGAGAGGGACGGAGGCGAGGCCTCTGCATCGGGCACGGCCTCGCCGCCACCGCCACCTCCGCCGCATGGCAAGCAACCGGCGGGCCCTCCAGTGCCGCCGGCTGAGGACGAGGCGGTGGCAAGGCTGCTTCTTCAAGTCGCCTCGCCGGCGCGCCGCCGTCTCGCGAAGGCAGTCTCGGCGCCGCGCCCCTTGGAAGCCGGCGCCGCCAGCTCGGCCATTCCAGATGTCGAGGCATCAAGTGCCGCGCCTACTGGATGGGTGCAAGGAGGCGGCGATGGTCCGCTGAACCGGGCGTTCCTGGATGTGCAGGCGAAGCTGCGAGCTGAAGGAGAAGCCATCCAGGGCTGCACCAGGGCGCATCTAGCGTCGCGAGCGTCTATACGAGTACGTTTTTCTTTTTGACTTTGCCTTTTCTCATTCTTCTCTGTGGGGGCGCGCCAGCGCACCCACTGGGTGTAGTCCCCGAGTTTTGGGCCGGCTGCTGCGCAGGCGGCCCGGAACTCAATCTGGCGAGTTCCTCATTTTTGTTTTCGTCTGATTTTTATTGCAGAGTACCACAACCTCCGCGTCACCGCCTACAACCGCAACATTAAGCGGCTGGAGAAGCGGACTGCTGACTTGTCGTAGAGCCGGAGTAAGTTCATCTTCTTTTCCGCGGGGGCGCGCTGGCGCACCCGCGGGCTGTAGTCCCCGAGATTCGGGCCGACTGCCGAGCAGTCGGGCCGGATCTTCCCGGCGACCTTTGCTGCTAATGAATTAACGTCTTTTCCCTTTGTTTTTCAGAGGCCAATGCCGCTCTTCAGGAACAGCTGGGCGAAGTCAGCACGGCCCCTCGCGCCAAGGAGTGTGGCAAGCTTGCCAAAGAGCGCGACTTGCTGGCCGAGCAGTTGGCGGAGCAGAAGGAGCTGCTGAAGGCGGCCCAGGACGAGGCGGAGAAGAAAGATACCGACCTCCTGGCCGAGTTCGAGATGGAGCACTCCTCCTGGACCGACAGGGAGGCGATGCTGACTTCCGGCTTCCATGAGATCGAGGACATTGTCGATGGTGAGTTTCTTTTCTTTCTTTCCTTGAGCTACCGACTGCAAGTCAGGCCGACTGCTGATTTTCTCTATGCTTCTTTCTATTTTGGGCAGACTTCTTCCCTGGCCATTCGCAAGCGGTCAATCGAGCCATCGAGGCTGATCGCGAGACGCGGAGGGAGAATGGCAAGGAGATCGCCGCCAACGCCCCGCTGACCGTCGATGAGCAGCTACTGAGTATCGAGACCCGTCTACGGCCGGCTCATCAGCTGCTGCGCCGGCTTCAACTTGCCGGGGCCCAGGCGATCTCCGCCCTGTGGCCAGGCATGCCGGCTCTGCGCACCGCCGGTCGAACTGCCGACTGGCTGGAGGTTGCGGCCGGCCGTCTTGAGGCTTGGAAGGGTTCCTCGGCCCGGGCTGGAGCGCGCCGGGCCTTGGAATTTGTCAAGGCTTGGTATCCAGGGCTGGACCTGGACCGGCTGGCCGCGTTTCGGTCAGAGGCCCAGGTAGAACTGGCGGCTATGGAAGGCGCCCTCATCGAGCGCGCAGCGGCGATCGCCGACTACACCGACACCAGCGTCTTCGTTCTCGAGCGGGCCGCGAACGGTGAGGAGGTGCCTCCGGAGTGGTTCGGGATGAACCCCGACTACGACGAAGACTCGGCGGAGGTGATCGGCTCCATCACCGAGGAGGAAGACGAGGCGGGGGACGAGGACGAGACGGAGGCACAAGAAGACGGAGCGGACGACCAGCCTCAGCTTGATCATGCCTCCAGCAAGGAGCCACGTCCAACCGGGCCGGCTGCCGCCGGAGACAATCAAGCCGAGACTGCCAAGCCGGCCGCTCCAGCGCCTGACGCCGCCGTCTCCGCCGACTCGCCGAACCCGTCTGCTGCTCCTTAGGCTGCCGTCTTGTCCTTACTTTATCTGTTTTTCATAGTCTTTGAAGAACTTGTTAATTTGCACAATTCCACCCGCGGGGTGTATTTGAACTCGGCCAGAGGCCTTTGCTTATGTAAATATCTATTTGCCTTCTATCTTTCCTTGCTTATTGCTCTTTTGGCTTTTTCCTTTGCCGCCTTTCCATAGTCGCTGCTTTGCCAGACGGAGAGCCGCTCCGCGGACTGCCGCAAGTCAAATGCTTGGCTACTTTAGGGAAGGCAAGTACTTCGCCTTTTTAGAGTTTTTTAACAAGTGGGATAGAAAGCGAAGAGCCGACTATTCGAGAGTCGGCTCCGCAGAGAGAGGCTGGGAGCCGGCTTGGGCTATGCATACGCTTTGAGTCCTTAGCCATTTTTTCATGTGCGCGCTCGTTCTTGCTTATACTCTGCCTACCAACAGTCGCTCTGCGAGCTGCGGCTTTCGATAGGGGATGGCTTAAGCGCAGCACACTACTTGTCCGACTGCAGGAAGCATTTCATAGCGCAAGACGGCGAGTCCCCGGGCCGACTAGTCGAACCCGGTGCCAAGCGGCATAACAAAGAGTAGCATACTTGGAGGCATAATTCTTATCATACAGATAACAAAAAAGGGCAGTCCCCGAGCTCGTCTCGGGGGCCCAAAGTCTCGGTACTTTAACACAAAGGATAGCATGGTACATACTGCATTAACTGTAAAATCTTCGGAGAAGATTTGCGTTCCATGGCCGTTCTGACTCCTTGCCGGAGTCGTCCCTCTTGCGCGCTCGAGGGTTCTGAGCGTCGATTAGGTAGTAGGAGCCATTGCCCAGCACTTTGCTGATGATGAAGGGGCCTTCCCAAGGCGCCGACAACTTGTGTTGGCCGGCTGTTCGCTGAATTAGCCGGAGCACAAGGTCGCCCTCTTGAAACGATCTCGGCTTGACCTTTCGGTTGTAGTATCGGCGCAGGCTCTGCTGGTAGATGCCGGACCGGCTGAGTTCCAACAGCCAGCCCTCTTCCAGCAGGTCGACGCCGTCTTGACGTGCTTCTTCAGCTTCCTCTTTGGTGTACATGGTGACTCGTGGAGAGTCGAACTCTATGTCCGTCGGGATGACGGCTTCGGCACCGTAGACGAGGAAGAAAGGCGTGAAGCCGGTTGACTTGTTTGGAGTCGTGCGCAGACTCCAGAGGACGGCTGGTAGCTCCTCAACCCAACAGCCGGCCGAACGCTCGAGTGGTTCGACCAGTCGAGGCTTGATGCCGGACAGGATGAGGCCGTTTGCTCGCTCCACCTGGCCGTTTGACTGCGGATGGGCAACGGACGCTAAGTCCAGTCGGATGCCCTGTGTCGCACAGAAACAGGCCAAGGCGCCTTTGGCAAAGTTTGTGCCATTGTCGGTGATGATGCTGTGCGGTATGCCGTATCGCACCGTGATGTCAGCGATGAAGGTCACTGCAGTCGGACCGTTCAACTTCTTGATGGGCTTTGCTTCTATCCACTTGGTGAACTTGTCCACCCCGACAAGCAGATGAGTCAGGCCACCTCGGGCCATCTTGAATGGTCCCACCATGTCCAGGCCCCAAACCACGAAGGGCCACGCGATGGGGATTGTCTTCAAGGCGGAAGCCGGCTGAAGTGGCTTGGAGCGGAACTTCTGGCACCCTTTGCATTTTTGGACTAACTCTTTAGCCTCTTCCAGGGCAGTCGGCCAGAAGAAACCGTGCCGAAAGGCTTTGGCGACGAGTGCTCTTGAAGCCGCATGGTGGCCGCACTCGCCTTGGTGGATGTCTCTGAGAATTGCTTGGCCTTGCTCTGGCTCCACGCAGTGCTGGTAGACACCAGTGACACTGCGCCTGACCAGCTCTCTGTTGATTATGGTGTCTGCTGCCGCTTGGCGTTGCACTTGCCGAGCCAAGATCTCATCAGTCGGCAGCTCTCTGTTCACTAGAAACTTGAGGATGGGTTGCGCCCATGAGGGTGCTGCTATTTCTTCAACCGTCACCACAGCGACTTGGACAAGGGTGGCTGGGCTGGGAGGCGGCAGGCTAGAGTCTGCGGCCGCTTGTTGGATTGACGAAGTCCCTGGGCCGACCGGCGCAGTCCCCGGGCCGGCATCTGAAGTCCCCGGGCCGTCTTCAACTATTATTTTCTTGGGGCCGTCTGCTGGGGCTCTTGAGTCGGATCCGACTTCTTCAGGAGGAGCCGGCACAAAGATGGAGTCTGATTCTGGTGAAGGCTTGATAGATGGCTTGAGGAGGCGCTGAAGAGCGACGCCGGAGGGTATTGCTTGGCGGGTGGAGCCGATTCGTGCCAAGGCATCTGCTTGATCGTTGTCGCTTCTTGGCACGTGAAGGAACTCGCACCCCTCGAAGTATCCGCTGAGTTGCTGCACCAGGAAGCGGTAGCTCGCCATGTTTGCATCTTTGGCGTCCCAGTCACCAGATGATTGCTGGACCACCAAATCGGAGTCGCCATAGCACAGGATCCGGCGAATGCCGAGTTCTTTGGCAAGCTGGAGCCCATGAATAAGTGCCTCGTATTCGGCGATGTTGTTGGAGGCGGTGAAGTGGATCTGCAGCACATACTTAAGCTTGTCGCCTCTAGGGGAGGTGAGGACGACGCCGGCTCCCAGGCCGGTGCGCATCTTGGAGCCGTCGAAATGCATCCGCCAATGGGTGGAGTCGGGCGCTGGCGGCAGGTACTGGGTCTCGGCCCAGTCGACGAGGAAGTCGGCCAGTGCGTGCGACTTGATGGCGGTGCGGGGCTGGTAGTAGATGGTGTAAGGAGCCAGATCTATGGCCCAATTGGCTACTCGGCCGGAGGCGTCTCGGCTTCCAATGATCTCGGCCAGCGGAGCCGTGCAAACCGCGGGGATTGGATGCTCTTGAATGTAAGGCTTCAGCTTCTTGGCGGCAAAATGCACACCGTAGCACATCTTCTGGTAATGGGGGTAGTTCTGCTTGGAGGTCGACAGTACCTCGCTCAGGTAATATACCAGTCTCTGGACAGGGAGCGCCTTGCCTTCCTCTTTGCGTTCGACTACAATAATTGTGCTGACTACTCGGCTGGTAGCGGCAATGTATAGGAGCATGGGCTCTTTAGGAGTCGGAGCCGCCAACACAGGGGGAGTAGTGAACATCTTTTTTAGCTGGAGAAATGCTTCATCCGCCTTGTGGTTCCACTCGAAAAAGGTGGTCTTCTTCATCAATTGATACAAAGGGAGAGCTTTCTCGCCTAGCCGACTGATGAATCGGCTGATGGACGCCAAGCAGCCGGTGAACTTCTGCACATCTAACAGTCGGCTGGGTACTTCCATTCTCTCGATGGCCTTGATCTTCACTAGGTTGCACTCTATGCCGCGCTCAGAGACCAGGAAGCCAAGGAGTTGGCCGGCTGGTACTCCGAAAACGCACTTTTCAGGGTTGAGCTTGATCTGGAATCGGCGTAGGTTCTCGAAGGTCTCCTTGAGGTCTTCCAGCAGCGTCCGACGCTTCTCTGTCTTCACCACCACATCATCCACGTAGACGTGGGAATTCCTGCTGAGTTGCTTGAGGAGGCATTTCTGCATGCAACGATGAAAGGTGGCGCCGACATTCCTCAAGCCGAACGTCATCGTCAGGTAGCAGAAGGCTCTGAATGGTGTGATGAAGGCGGTCTTCAGTCCGTCTACCGGGTTCAGCTTGATCTGGTGATATCCTGAATATGCATCTAAGAAACTCAGCAGCTCGCATCCGGCTGTGGAGTCTATCACCTAATCGATTCATGGCAGGGCAAACAGATACTTTGGGCAGGCTTTGTTGAGGCTTGTGTAATCAATGCACATCCTCCACTGCTTGTTTTTCTTCAGTACCAAAACTGGGTTTGCCGGCCACTCTGGAAAAAACATTTCCATGATGAAGCCGGCTGCAAGAAGCCAGGATATCTCTTCTCCAACAACTCTTCTCTTCTCTTCTGACAGGCAGCGCAAGGGCTGCCTGACGGGTTTCACATATGGCCTAACATGTAGCTTGTGCTCGGCGAATTCCGTCGGTACACCTGGCATGTCTTTGGGGGACCATGCAAAGATGTCTCGATTCTCACGGAGGAAATCGACGAGCTCGCCTTCCTATTTACTGTCAAGGTTGGTACCCATGACAGCGTACCTCTCTGGGTGCTCCGGGTCCAAGGGTATCTTCTTGGTCTCTTTGGCTAGCTTAAACGAGCCCTCAGCTTCCGACTCCTTGGGGTCGGGTGACATCTCTGGCTGCTTTCCGGCCATTGCCATGACCCGGTCAAGGAGCCGCTTCTCAGCTGCGATCACCAGGGACTCGGCCAGCCGGCTGCTCTCGGCCGCGCAGGCGGACGAATTCCTGTAGTCACCGGCTACGGTCAGAATTCCCTTGGAACTCGGCATCTTCATCTTGAGGTAGGCATAGTGAGGAACCGCCATGAACTTGGCCAAGGCAGGTCGGCCAAGCAGTGCGTGGTATGGGCTTTCAAGGTCCACTACTTCGAACTAGACCGGCTCTCAGCGGAAATGATCTTTGTCTCCGAAGAGGACGTCTATCAGGGTCTTGCCGATTGGTGAGCAGGAAAGGCCGGGTACAATACCATGGAACACAGCCCGGCTGCTCTGCAGCTGTCTTTGCTTGATTCCTAGCTTCTCCATGGTATCTTTGTACAGGATGTTGATGCTACTGCCTCCGTCTATCAGTACTCTCGAAAAGCGGGTGGCCCGCCTATCAGTGGCCAAGGTGGCACCTAGGACCAGGGCATAGGAACCCGGATTCGGCATCACCTCTGGGTGATCTGCTCTGCTCCAACTGATAGGCCTCTCGGACCAATGCATGGACTCTGGAGTATTTGTTGCCACTGCATTTACTTCTTGCTGCTGCCGCCGTCTGCTGCGCCGATCATCAGCCACACTGGTGAACACCATGTAGGCTCCATGCTCTTCTGGGTACTCGTCTTGCACTGCGCCGACTGGCCGAGCAGCCGACTGCTGGGGTGGCGGCGGAGGCGGCGGCCCAGCAGGCGGAGGGGGAAGGAGGCCGTCTCCCTTGGCGATTCTGGTGAGCCAGTGGCACTTTCGGGTGGTATTGTTTGACGGCTTCACGCCACTGTGGAACTTGCAGGGTCCATCCAGAGTCTGCTCATAGGAAAAGGCCGGCAACCAATTGGATTTGCCACCTTTCTACCGTTTAGCCGGAGGCTGCCCCTCTGGCTGTTGATCTTCGACTGTCGCAACCTGCCGACTGTTGGAAGTCGGCTGTTGGGCCTTGCGTTTGTTGTCGCCCTGTTGTTGTCGCCGACTGGTGTCTCCAACTGGAGTTTTGGGAGCCTGAGGGGCCACCTTGCCAGCTGCATTGACTTGAATCTCCGTCTTCATGGATGAGTCGGCTGTGGCGTACTTGTCTGCTATGACCAGCAGTTCGTCGAGGGTTTCTGGCTCGTTGCAGAGGAGCCTGTGCTTGAGGAGGGTGCCTTCTTGGCACCCGGCAGTGAAGTACTCGATAGCCTGCACCTCGTGCACGCCCTCACAGGAGTTCCGAAGCTCGCCCCAGCGCGTGAGGTAGTCGCATGTTGACTCATCAGGGCCTTGAACGCACAAGGAAAGCTGGCGCGGCTTGGGAGGTCGCTTGTACGTGCTCGTGAAGTTGCGGATGAAGGCTTCGGTGAAGTCGACCCAGCTGTTGATGCTGCGGGGCTTCAGACTGTTTAACCATGTCCGGGCTGTGCCCTGGAGCATGAGTGGAACGTACTTCACGGCAACCCGCTTGTTGCCGTTCGCCATGCTGACGGCCGTGGAATAATCTATCAGCCAGTCTTCCGGCTTCACAGAGCCGGTGTACTTGGGTGTGTCTCGGGGGAGCGTGAACCCTTTGGGGAAGGGCTCGTCTCGGATGCGGGGCCCAAAGCAAGGCGGACCCAGCTCGTCTTCTTCTTCCAGTGCCAGGGATCGGTGGAGTCGGTCGATCCGATGGCGGGCGCCGTTCTCTCCGACTCCCTCTCAGCGGCCGAGGCGGCCGCCGAGAGTCGGATGCTCAACAGGCGGTGGGGAAACTCGCCATTCTCTTCTTGGTGGGGGAGGCAGGTAGTCATTCGGTTGCTGCAGCGCATCCGTGCGGCCGCCGGTCGCGTTCTGCGCAGCGACCGCGTCGAGGAGCTGCTGGACTCGCTCCGTCATCATGCGGCACTCCTCGCCCTCGAAGTTCTTCAGCTCGTCAGTCGCCGCTTGGGCGGCACGGATGTTCTCCACAGGGGTGGCGTATACGGGGCGTTTTGCCCCGAACAAGTCGGCGATGGTCGCGCCGCGTTGCCAGACCGTGCCTAGGCGGCTTGGCCCAGTCGGAGCCGTCGAGCCGCCCACGGCGCGATCCATTTCGCGCTGGTAGGCTTCTGAAAAGCGCCTCATGCTCGCCAGCCTCTTGGCGCCTTCGATGATCTGAAGGCGGCGTGTCTCCAGCGTCTCGGCATCTGCGTCTTCTGGAATGGGCGCAGTTAGGTCTTGCAGGGCCGCTGCGAGCGGGTCCTGAGCTTCTTCACCGGAGCGCTCATCATGACTGATGACGAGCACCTCCGTGACGGCGCTTCTGCCACTCTCCTCGTTAGGAAGCGGCTCGTCGTAGAGCACCACGTTGGTGGGGAACGTGTCAAGCGACACGGCGTCGGAGTCGACCAGCATTGGGTCGGTGGAGCCTACGGACTCCAAGTCCACGGCAGGCTCACCGGCGACGTGGAGTTGGTCGAGGAGGCCCGCGAGGAGACTCTCGGGGCCACCCATGCCTGCGTTGGATGCAGGCTCGTCGGAGAGTCGAACCTCGCCGACAAGTTCGGCGAGGCTGCTCACTGCACAGGCGGCCTCAGTGCCGCACAGCGCGTCGATGCAGACGCCATCTGGCGAGCCTGGCTGGCTACACTCGCCAGGGAGGAAGAGAGTTCCCTTCCAGAACAGATCTCCAGACGACGGTGCACCAGGCCCCACGGTGGGCGCCAAATGTCGGGGGTTGGGTACGACATATGCCAAAGGATGGCTTATCATGGTGGGGGCGAGTAGAACATCGCCGGTGCCTGGAAACGGGATGAGGCGAAGACATGCACGCCGGCGGATCTTACCCAGCTTCAGGGCTCTCCGAGGAGATAAGACCCCTACTGCTACTCTGCGGGGTCTCCGCATGATCACTAAGGCAAAGTGAATACAAGGGTGCTCCTAGAGCTGTTTTTGGAGGAAGGAGAAGGCAAGGCTAGCTCTCTCCCTCCTTCGTGTTCTGTCTAATGCTACTGGATGCGAACCCTTTGCATGGGTGCCCTGGGTGGTTTATATAGGCCTACCCCCCAGGGTTACAATGGTAAAACCGGCTGGGTGCGGGTCCCAGCCGTCTGTCTCTTAGACGCCTTCTTCTCCGCCGACTCCTGGGGCCCGCCGACTGGTGGGTCCCGCCGACTGGCCTGGTACGAGGGCGTCAGCCCGCGTCCGCCGCGGGCGGGTCTTGCCGGCTGCAGATTACTATAGCCGTGCTTCTAATGACGCGGGCTTGGTCATGGGGTTATGGCAACAGTGCCGCCGCCTGCGGACGATCACTTTGGCCATTCCCCGGTCGCATCTGGTTAATGGCGTGTGGGGCCCGTGGGAGGGGCCGGCCGGCTTCGGGGGGCCGACTCCCAACGGGTCCGACTCTCGGCGTGCCCGCCGTCTTCAATACTCTCGCTGACTGGTAGGCCCCGCTGTCTCTGGGCCGTACAGACAAGGCGTCGTGGGTACAGAGCCCCGCCCCAGGGGCTGATGTCAGGGCTGGCATGGCAACAGTGCCGCGCCGGGCGGAGATCTCCGTGGATACGGCGCACTGTGGCCATGCTCGTCTTTAATTACCGGGTGGTTGGGAGTCGCGGGCCGACTCCTCACAGTCGGCTTCTTCGGAGTCGGCTCTGGGACTCGGCAGAGACGAGAGTCGCCTCGGGGACTCGGCTCGTCTCAGAGTCGCCTGCTGGGACTCGGCTTATCTTGGAGTCGTCGTAGGTACTTGAGGGGCGCAGTCCGCCCCGATGTCTTGAAAGGTTCTGGGACTCGGGTTAGCCTACCCGTGGCCCATTACTCCGACAATACTAGTGGGAATTTTTCATTTTAGAACTTGGCTTGTATATTCCTACGATGGGCTTCCTCAAATGCCCTAGGTATTCGTGAGCAAGCAAGTTGGATGCACACCCACTAGTTTTCTTTTGTTGAGCATTCATTTATAGCTCTAGTGCATCCGTTGCATGGCAATCCCTACTCCTCATGTTGACATCAATTGATGGGCATCTCCATAGCCCGTTGATTATCCTCGTCAATGTGAGACTTTCTCTTTTTTTGTCTTCTCCACACAATCCCCATCATCATATTCTATTCCACACATAGTGCTATATCCATGGCTCACGCTCATGTATTGCGTGAAGGTTGAAGAAGTTTGAGATTATTTAAGTATGAAACAATTTCTTGGCTTGTCATCGGGGGTATAGAAGTTTGGAACATCTTTGTGTGACGAAAATGAAGCATAGCCTAACTATATGATTTTGTAGGGATGAACTTTCTTTTGCCATGTCATTTTGAGAAGACATGATTACTTTGATTAGTATTCTTGAAGTGTTACTATTTCTTTTATCAATATGAACTTTTATTTTGAATCATTTGGATCTGAACGTTCATGCCACAATAAATAAAATTACATTATAAATTATGCTAGGTAGCATTCCACATCAAAAATTCTGTTTTTATCATTTAACTACTCGAGGATGAGCAGGAATTAAGCTTGGGGATGCCTGATACGTCTCCAACATATCTATAATTTTTGATTGTTCCATGCTATTATATTACCCCTTTTGGATGTTTATGGGCTTTATTTTACACATTTATATCATTTTTGGGACTAACCTACTAACCGGAGGCCCAGCCCATATTGTTGTTTTATTGCCTGCTTCAGTATTTCGAAGAAAAGGAATATCAAACGGAGTCCAAACAGAATGAAACCTTCGGCAGCGTGATTTTTTGGAAGAACATGTTCCTCGAGACTTGGAGTCCACATCAGAAGATCCTCAAGGAGGCCACGAGATAGGAGGCCGCGCCCCCCTTACAGGGTGGTGGCCCCCTGTCTTGTGGACCCCTCGAGCACCTCCTGACCAACTTCTTTCGCCTATATAAGCCTACGTACCCTAAAACCATCGAATATCAAGATAGATCGGGAATTCCGCCGCCGCAAGCCTCTGTAGCCACCAAAAACCCCTCAAGAGCCCGTTCCGGCACCCTGCCGAAGGGGGAATCCATCACCGGTGGCCATCTTCATCATCCCGGCACTCTCCATGATGAGGAGGGAGTAGTTCACCCTCGAGCCTGAGGGTATGTACCAGTAGCTATGTGTTTGATCTCTCTCTCTCTCTCGTGTTCTCTCTCGTGTTCCCTCTATGGCACGATCTTGATGTATCCCGAGCTTTGCTATTGTAGTTGGATCTTATGATGTTTCTCCCCCTCTACTCTCTTGTGATGAATTGAGTTTCCCCTTTTGAAGTTATCTTATCAGATTGAGTCTTTTATGAGAACACTTGATGTATGTCTTGTCGTGTTTATCTGTGGTGACAATGGGATTTCACGTGCATCTTGATGTATGTTTTGGTCACCAAGTTGCGGGTTCCACCCATGAACCTATGCATAGGGGTTGGCACACGTTCTTGACTCTCTCCGGTAGAAACTTTGGGCACTCTTTGAAGTACTTTGTGTTGGTTGGATGAATCTAAGATTGTGTGATGCATATAGTATAATCATGCCCACGGATACTTGAAATGACAATGGAGTATCTATGTGACATTAGGGTTTTGGTTGACTTGTGTCTTAAGGTGTTATTCTAGTACGAACTCTTTTATAGATCGATCCGAAAGAATAACTTTGAGGTGGTTTCGTACCCTACCATAATCTCTACGTTTGCTCTCCGCTATTAGTGGCTTTGGAGTGACTCTTTGTTGCATGTTGAGGGCTTGTTATATGATCTATCTATGTTATTATTGTTGAGAGAACTTGCACTAGTGAAAGTATGAACCCTAGGCCTTGTTTCCTATCATTGCAATACCGTTTACGCTCACTTTTATCATTAGTTACCTTGCTGTTTTTATTATTTCAGATTACAAATACCTTTATCTACCATCCATATTGCACCTGTATCACCATCTCATCGTCGAACTAGTGTGCCTATACAATTTACCATTGTATTGGGTGTGTTGGGGACACAATAGACTCTTTGTTATTTGGTTGCAGGGTTGTTTGAGAGAGACCATCTTCATCCTACGCCTCCCACGGATTGATAAACCTTAGGTCATCCACTTGAGGGAAATTTGCTACTGTCCTACAAACCTATGCACTTGCAGGCCCAACAATGTCTACAAGAAGAAGGTTGTGTAGTAGACATCAGGACTCCACGGGAGACTGTTCATCTCCACTGTCGACCTCCTCCAGCCTCCACGGGCTACCGTCACCCTCCTCCAGCCTCCACGGGCTCCTGTTCATCCAGACTCCACCGCGTGCTACTCCACCGGCTACTGTTCAACCACCCCTCCACGGGCACCCCTCCACCATCTAATGTTCATCCAGCCCTCCACGGGGTCGTCCTGTTCATCCAGCCCTCCACACCACGGGGTCCTGTTCATCGAGAGGCAATGCCACCACTCACTGTTCATCCAACCCCGGAGGCATTGGCTACTGCATCTCAGTACGACCCCAGTTATAACTTCGGATATTAGCCCGGCTATCCTTGGCATTAGACCAACTTAGGCCAAAAGCCTAAGCTTGGGGGAGTACGTGTTTCACACCGACTTTACATTCATGTTCACATACTATTCTAGTTGTCGGTGCTCATACTCTTTTATTGTATTATCCATGCTAGTTTAATTTCTTTTTCTAGCTTTCTTCTTGCGTGTTTGATAAACCTTCAGAAAACAAAAAAAATAGTTAGTTTACTTTCCATGCTTGTAGTAGTAATTAAAAAGAAAACCCAAAAAGATTTCCCGTTCTTCTTTTGCTTGTTGGGAGCTTTCTCGTGTAAATAGTTTTATTTCTTTTCTTTCTTTTGGGGGTCAAGAGTATAAGACCATAATGAAAATGCTTAGTGACTCTCATATGCATGATTGTTGATTTAACTTAGAGCCCATATTACTTTGTCTTCTCTCTTGAATTGAATGCTTGCAGATTCCAGCTTAGTCCAATGCATGTGCACTATTATTATTATACACACCATTCGGTCGTGCAAGTGAAAGGCAATAATGATGATATATGATGGACTGATTGAGATGAGAGAAGCTGGTATGAACTCGACCTCTTTTGTTTTTGTAAATATGATGAGTTCATCGTTCCTGATTCAGCCAATTATGAGTAAACATGTTTGCAATGACATTTAGAGATTATAGTTGCTTATGCCATGCTTAATTAGCTATGAGTTTATAATGGTTTACCTTGCGTGCCAACATGCTATTAAAATGGTTATGATGTGGTATGATGGAATGGTATCCTCCTTTGAATGATTCGAGTGACTTGACTTGGCACATGTTCACGCATGTAGTTGAAACAAAATCAACATGGCCTTCATGATATTTATGTTCATGGTGGATTATATCCTACTCATGCTTACACCTGGTGTAGATTAATTTTAATGCATGTTCATGACTGTTGTCGCTCTCTCAGTTGGTCGCTTCCCAGTCTTTTGCTAGACTTCACCTGTACTAAGCGGGAATACTTCTTGTGCATCCAAACTCCATAAACCCCAAAGTTATTCCATATGAGTCCACCATACCTTCCTATATGCAGTATCTACCTGCTATTCCAAGTAAATTTGTTTGTGCCAAACTCCAAACCTTCAAATTAAATTCTGTTTTGTATGCTCGAACAGCTCATGTTTCAACTAGGGTTGTCTGTATCTTCCATGCTAGGTGGGTTATTCTCAAGGGGAGTGGACTCCGCTCCTCATTCACGAGAAAATGGCTGGTAACCGGGATGCCCAGTCCCATGATCAAAAAGATCAAAGCAAATCAAAATAATTAAAACAAAATCCCCCAGGACTGTTGTTGGTATGGATGGTACCCTGTTGTTTCGGATGGCCGTGGAGTGTGCTTGTTGGTGGTGGGGGAGTATAAACTTTACCATTCTATTTGGGAACCGCCTATAATGTATGTAGCATGGAATATATCGCCATCTCATAGTTGTTGTGTTGACAGTGAAAGTATACCGCTCAAAATGTTATTCATGTCTATTTTAAAATCGAGCTCTGGCACCTCTACAAATCCCTGCTTCCCTCTGCGAAGGGCCTATCTATTTACTTTTATGTTGAGTCATCACCCTCTTATTAAAAATCACCGGCTAGAGAGCACACTGTCATTTGCATGCATTACTATTAGTTTATATTGGGTATGACTTGACTGGATCTCTTTTACCATGAATTACAATGTTTAGTCAGTCCTTGATCTTTAAAGGTGCTCTGCATTTATGTTTTGTTGTCTCAGAAAGGGCTAGCGAGATACTATTTTGTCATATCATGTCATGATTGTTTTGAGAAAGTGTTGTCATCCGAGTTTTATTATTATTGCTCGCTAGTTGATTATGCCATTGATATGAGTAAACATGAGACCTAAGTGTTATTCTGAATATGGTTAGTTCATAATCTTTGCTGAAAACTTGAATGCTGGCTTTACATATTTACAATAACAAGAGCAAACAGAGTTTGTAAAAGTTTTTCTTTATCACTTTCAGTTTATCAACTGAATTGCTTGAGGACAAGCAAAGGTTTAAGCTTGGGGGAGTTGATACGTCTTAAACGTATCTACTTTTCCAAACACTTTTGCCCTTGTTTTGGACTCTAACTTGCATGATTTGAATGAAACTAACCCGGATTGATGTTGTTTTCAGAAGAACTGCCATGGTGTTGTTTATTGTGCAGAAAAAAAAGCTCTCGGAATGACCTGAAAATCCACGGAGATAACTTTTGAAAAATATAAAAAATACTGGCAAAAGAATCAAGGCCAGAGGGCCCACACCCTGTCCACGAGGGTGGGGGGCGCGCCCCCTCCCCCTGGGCGCGCCCCCTGTCTCGTGGGCCCCCTGATGCTCCACCGACCTCAACTCCAACTCTATATATTCCGTTTTGCGGAGAAAAAAATCAGAGAGAAAGTTTCATCGCGTTTTACAATACGGAGCCGCCGCCAAGCCCTAATCTCTCTCGAGAGGGCTGATCTGGAGTCCATTCGGGGCTTCGGAGAGGGGGATTCATCGTCGTCGTCATCATCAACCATCCTCCATCACCAATTTCATGATGCTCACCGTCGTGCATGAGTAATTCTGTCGTAGGCTTCCTGGACGGTGATGGGTTGGATGAGATTTACCATGTAATCAAGTTAGTTTTGTTAGGGTTTGATCCCTAGTATCCACTATGTTATGAGATTGATGTTGCTATGACTTTTCTATGCTTAACGCTTGTCACTAGGGCCCAAGTGCCATGATTTCAGATCTGAACCTATTATGTTTTCATGAATATATGTGAGTTCTTGATCCTATCTTGCAAGTCTATAGTCACCAATTATGTGTTATGATCCGACAACCCCGAAGTGACAATAATTGGGATACTTCTCGGTGATGACCGTAGTTTGAGGAGTTCATGTATTCACTATGTATTAATGCTAAGGATGCTTTAATATCCCTTAATTTCCACTAGGACCCCGCTGCCACGGGAGGGTAGGACAAAAGATATCATGCAAGTTCTTTTCCATAAGCACGTATGACTATATTCGGAATACATGCCTTCATTACATTGATGAACTGGAGCTAGTTCTGTGTCACTCTATGTTATAGCTATTACATGAGGAATCGCATCCGACATAATTATCCATCACTGATCCAATGCCTACGAGCTTTTCACATATTGTGCTTCATTTATTTACTTTTCCGTTGCTACTGTTACAACTACTACAAAACTGCTATCGTTACTTTTGCCACTGTTACCATTACTATCATACTACTTTGCTACTAAATACTTTGCTGTAGATACTAAGTTATCCAGGTGTGGATGAATTGATAACTCAATTGCTAATAGTTGAGAATATTCTTTGGCTCCCCTTTTGTCGAATTAATAAATTTGGGTTGAATACTCTACCCTCGAAAACTATTGCGATCCCCTATACTTGTGGGTTATCACCTAGCATCATAACAACAATTCTTTCTTATAAAACTTCTCATGTTATTGTAGCAAGCAATTCATATGTTAATGTCCAAACAATGAATTCTCTTGAAACTCAACAACCTATGTTTCCAGTCACCAAGCAATTGCAATTCAACTTATTCAACAGAGTCTAAGTAAGAGCTCCACATACTCAACCATCATATGGTCTTCTATGATTGCTAACACTCACCACATATACATGAGCAAAACGTTTCAATCAGACACATAGAACGATAGGGGCTTATAATTTCTCCTCCCAACGTTGGGTGATGTCAACAATAATAACTCATGCTACCCATATCCAACTAGATATATGTATCTAAATCTTTCCTCACCACATGATGCTTGCCAAAAGAAAAAAATAAAAAGGAATAGAGAGAAAGACTTTGACTCTTGCATGAAAGTAAATACATAAAAGTAAAAGATAGGCCCTTCGCAGAGGGAAGCAGAGGTTGCCATGCGCTTATTTGTTTGTATGCTCAACCCCTTAGTGCAAAAGAACGTCACGTTATATGGCCCCTTATGATAGCAACCTTTATTATGCAGTTTGTCACTTTTATTCTTTGCCATCACAAGTTCGCACAACGCTCAATTTCTCTTACACTAAATGATCTAACACTTTTCGAAGCAATTTTTATTGCCTTATTACACCGGTGAAAACTTACATGAAGGATCTTGCTCAATCCATAGGTAGGTATGGTGGACTCTCAAAATAACATTTGGTTTAAGGGTTTCTGGATGCACAAGTAGTATATCTACTTAATGTGGAAGTTTTGGCTAGAAAAGATGGGGGGCAATCACCACATGTTGAAGGAGCTATGACAATATAACTTCTATGTGAATATGAACAAACATAAATCATTATGTTGTCTTCCTTGTCCAACGTCAACAATTTTGGCATATAATATATTTATGGGGGCTCACAATCACAAAAGATTTCCAAGATAGTGTATTTGCATGTGAAAGTTCTCTTCCTCATACTAATTATTCATGAATTGCTTGGATGACCAATATTGTGATTGTCAAGCTTCAAAAGCTTTCACTTTCTAAACCCAATGTGAAGCCACTACTAGGCATGATATGAACATATAATTTCAACTTCGTGATATTCATAGGATATAAGTGAAGCACTATAGAAAATGACAAGCTACTCCAAAAAGATTTAAATGAAGATCATGAGCATAATATTTCTTTCTCTCAAATTAATTTAAGTGAAGCAAGAGAGAATTCTTCAAAAATACTAAAGCACATCGTGCTCAAAAAGATATAAGTGAAGCACGAGAGCAATTCCATAGAAAAGAGCTTCGTTGACGGGATGTGAATGCCGCTTACCTAGCCTCCTTGGAAACTATTTGAGGACTCTATTTTATTTAAAAACTTTCAGGTCTAAGTATTTTATTAAAACATCAAGCAAAACAAAACAAAATGACATTCCAAGAATAGCACAACTCATGTGAAGAAGCAAAAACTTAGGCTTAACCGATACTAACCAATAATTGTTGAAGAAGAAAGGTGGGATGCCTACCGGGGCATCCCCAAGCTTAGATGCTTGATACTTCTTGGAATATTAACTTGGGATGCCTTGGGCATCCCCAACCTTGAGCTTTTGTGTCTCCTTAATTCCTCTCATACCACAGTTTCCCTAAATCTCAAAAACTTCATCCACACAAATCTCAACAAGAACTCGTGAGATAACTTAGTATAAATCAATGCAAAACATTATCATTATCTACTGTAGAAAATCACTTAAATTATTATTTTACATTGCATACTAAATGGCTCTGCATATTTAATAGTCCTATCCTCAAATAGAATCATTAAACAAGCAAACATATGCAAACAATGCAACCATAACAGCAATCTGCCAAAACAGTACAGTCTGTAAAGAATGCAAAAGAATCAATACTTCTTAAACTCCAAAAATTATGAGAAAAGTACCACACTATAGACAATTTATCAGAGCTTATTTTTCAAAAAAGTTTCAACATTTTATCATATTCTGACTTTTCTAGGGAATTTTTGCAACATCGGTAAACTTTCTGTTTTGAAACAGCAACATGTAGACTTGTAAAATAAGCATGGCAAAGGCTATCATTGCCACTTCTATTGAAATAAAAGATGCAAAACATTATTCTAAATAACAGCAAGCACATCCTAACAAAATAAATTGACGCTCCAAGCAAAACACATATCATGTGACGAATGAAAACATAGCTCCAAGTGAGGTTACCGATAATGTTGGAGACGAAAGAGGGTATGCCTTTCGGGGCATCCCCAAGCTTAGTTGCTTGGATCTTCCTTCGATATTAAATTGGGGGTGCCTTGGGTCTTCCTTTGAAACAAAAGCAACAAAACATGATTACCATAGTAGCCTAATAATGTGAACACACAAAAACAGTAGATAAAATTGTTGGGTTGTCTCCCAACAAGCGCTTTTCTTTAATGCCTTTTAGCTAGGCATGATGATTTCAATGATGCTCGCATAAAAGATAAGAATTGAAACATGAAAAGGAGCATCATGAATCACATGGAAAGCACATTTAAGCCAAACCCACTTCCTATGCATAGGGATTTTGTGAGCAAATAATTCATGGGAACAAGAATCAACTAGCATAGGCAGGCAAAACATGCATAACTTCAAAACTTTCAACACATTCAGAGGAAACTTGATATTACTGAGATATGTAAAAGCATATGTTCCTCTCTCATAATAAATTTCAGTAGCATCATGAAGAAATTCAATAATATAACCATCACATAAAGCATTCTTGTAATGACACATAAGCATATCAATTTTGTTACTCTCCACATAAGAAAAATTATTCTCATGAATAGTGGTGCGAGCAAACTCAACAAAATAACTATCATGAGATTGAAAATTAAAATCATGATGACAAGTTTCATGGTTATCATTACTCTTTATAGCATACGTGTCATCACCATAATCATCATAGATAGTAACTTTGTTCTCATCATAATCAATTGAAACCTCTTCTGAAATAGTGGATTCAACATAAAAAAATTCATGACCTCTCCAAATCCACTTTTCTCAATATAATCATCATAAATAGGAAGCATGCTATCATCATAATAAATTTTCTCATCAAAACTTGGGGGACTAAATATATCATCTTCATCAAACATAGCATCCCCAAGCTTATGGCTTTGCATATCACTAGCATCATGGATATTCAAAGAATTCATACTAGCAATATTGCAATCATGCTCTGTTGGGGAACGCGGTAATTTCAAAAAAATCCTACGATCACGCGAGATCTATCTAGGAGATGCATAGCAACGAGAGGGGAGAGTCTGTCCACGTACCCTCATAGACCGAAAGCGGAAGCGTTTAGTAATGTGGTTGATGTAGTCGAACTTCTTCGTGATCCAACCGATCCAAGTACCGAACGTACAACACCTCCGCGTTCAGCACACGTTTAGCTCGATGACGTCCCTCGTGCTCTTCATCTAGTTGAGGATGAGGGTGAGTTCCGTCAACACAACGGCGTGGCGACGGTGATGATGAAGTTCTCGGCGCAGGGCTTCGCCTAAGCACTACGACGATATGACCGAGGTGTGTAACTGTGGAGGGGGGCACCACACACGGCTAAGGGAAAACTTGGTGTGTTTTAGGGTGCCCCCTGCCCATGTATATAAAGGAGGGAGGGGTAGGCTGACCAGCCCTAGGGGGCGCGTGAAGGAGAGGGAGTCCTACTAGGACTACTAGTCCTAGTAGGATTCCTCTACAAGGAAGAGAGGGGGAAGGAAGGAGAGGGAGAGGGAGTAGGAAAGGGGGAGCGACCCCCCTTACCTTGTCCAATTCGGAGTGCTAAGGGGGGGGCGGCCTGCCTAGCAGACCTCCTCTCTCTCTAGTAAGGCCCATGGTGGCCCATTAGCTCCCCCGGGGGTTCCGGTAACCCATCCGGCACACCATTTTTACCCGAAACCACTTGGAACACTTCTGGTGTCCGAATAACATAGTTCAGTATATCAATCTTTATTGCTCGACCATTTAGAGACTCCTCGTCACGTCCATGATCTCATTCGGGACTCCAAACAAACTTCAGTCATAAAAACACATAACTCATAATACAAATCGTCATCGAACGTTAAGCATGCGAACCCTACGGGTTCGAGAACTATGCATACATGACCGAGACACATCTCCGATCAATAACCAATAGCGGAAACTGGATGCTCATATTGGCTCCTACATATTCTATGAAGATCTTTATCGGTCAAATCGCATAACAACATACGTTGTTCCCTTTGTCATAGGTATGTTACTTGCCCGAGATTCGATCGTCGGTATCATCATACCTAGTTCAATCTCGTTACTGGCATGTCTTTTTAATCGTTCCGTAATGCTTCATCCCGCAACTAACTCATTAGTCACATTGCTTGCAAGGCTTATAGTGATGAGCATTACTGAGAGGGCCCAGAGATACCTCTCCAAAACACGGAGTGACAAATCATAATCCCGATCTATGCCAACCCAACAAACACCTTCGGAGACACGTGTAGAGCACCTTTATGATCACCCAGTTACGATTTTACGTTTGGTAGCACATAAGGTGTTCCTCCGGTATTCGTGAGTTGCATAATCTCATAGTCTGAGGAACATGTATAAGTCATGAAGAAAGCAGTAGCAATGAAACTGTAACGATCATAATGCTAAGCTAACGGATGGGTCATGTCCATCACATCATTCTCCTAATGATGTGATCCCGTTCATCAAATTACAACACATGTCTATGGTTAGGAAACATAACCATCTTTGATTAACGAGCTAGTCAAGTAGAGGCATACTAGGGACATTATGTTTTGTCTATGTATTCACACATGTACTAAGTTTCCGATTAATACAATTCTAGCATGAATAATAAACATTTATCATGAAATAAGGAAATAAATAATAACTTTATTATTGCCTCTAGGGCATATTTCCTTCTGTCTCCCACTTGCACTAGAGTCAATAATCTAGATTACAAAGTAATGATTCTAACAGCCATGGAGTTTTGGGCTGATCACGTTTTGCTCTTGGAAGAGGCTTAGTCAACAGGTCTGCAACATTCAGATCCGTATGTATCTTGCAAATCTCTACGTCCCCCTCCGACACTTGATGACAGATGGAATTGAAGCGTCTCTTGACGTGCTTGGTTCTCTTGTGAAATCTGGATTCCTTTGCCAAGGCAATTGCACCAGTATCGTCACAAAATATTTTCATTGGACCCGATACACTAGGTATGACACCTAGATTGGATATGAACTCCTTCATCCAAACCCCTTCATTTGCTGCTTCCGAAGCAGCTATGTATTCCGCTTCACACGTAGATCCCGCCCCGACGCTTTGCTTGGAACTGCACCAACAAATAGCACCACCATTCAATAAAAATACGTATCCGGATTGCGACTTAGATTCATCTGGATCAGTGCCAAAGCTTGCATCGACGTAACCGTTTACGATGAGCTCTTTGTCACCTCCATAAACGAGAACATATCCTTAGTCCTTTTCAAGTATTTCAGGATGTTCTCGACCGCTGTCCAGTGCTCCACTCGAGGATTACTTTGGTACCTCCCTGCTATACTTATAGCACGGCACACATCAGGTCTGGTACACAGCATTGCATACATGATATAACCTATGGCTGAAGCATAGGGAATGACTTTCATTTTCTCTCTATCTTTTGCAGTAGTCGGGCATTGAGTCTGACTCAACTTCACACCTTGTAACACAGGCAAGAACCCTTTCTTTGACTGATCCATTTTGAACTTCTTCAAAACTTTATCAAGGTATGTGCTTGGTGAAAGTCCAATTAAGCGTCTTGATCTATCTCTATAGATCTTGATGCCCAATATGTAAGCAGCTTCACTGAGGTATTTCATTGAAAAAGTCTTATTCAAGTATCCTTTTATGCTATCCACAAATTTTATATCATTTCCAATCAACAATATGTCATCCACATATAATATTAGAAAGCTACAGATCTCCCACTCACTTTCTTGTAAATACAAGCTTCTCCAAAAGTCTGTATAAAACCATATGCTTTGATCAGACTATCAAATCATTTATTCCGACTCCGAGAGGCTTGCAGCTGTCCATAAATGGATTGCTGGAGCTTGCACACTTTGTTAGCACCCTTTGGATCGACAAAACCTTCCGGTTGCATCATATACAACTCTTCTTCCAGAAATCCATTCAGGAATGCAGTTTTTACATCCATCTGCCAAATTTCATAATCATAAAATGCGGCAATTTCTAACATGATTCGGACAGACTTAAGCATCATTATGGGTGAGAAAGTCTCATCATAGTGAACTCCTTGAACTTGTCGAAAACCTTTTGCAACAAGTCAAGCTTTGTAGATAGTAACATTACCGTCAGCGTCGGTCTTCTTTTTGAAGATCCATTTATTTTCTATGGCTTGCCGATCATCGGGCAAAGCCATCAAAGTCCACACTTTGTTCTCATACATGGATCCCATCTCAGATTTCATGGCCTCAAGCCATTTCGCGGAATCTGGGCTCATTATCGCTTCCTCATAGTTTGTAGGTTTACCATGGTCTAGTAACATACTTCCAGAACAGGATTACCATACCACTCTGGTGTGGACCGTACTTTGGAAGACCTACGAGGTTCGGTAGTAACTTGATCTAATGTTTCATGATCATCATCATTAGCTTCCTCACTAATTGGTGTAGGAATCACTGGAACTAATTTCTATGATGAACTACATTCCAATTCGGGAGAAGGTATAATTACCTCATCAAGTTCTACTTTCCTCCCACTCACTTCTTTCGAGAGAAACTCCTTCTCTAGAAAGAATCCATTCTTAGCAACAAATATCTTACCTTCGGATCTGTTATAGAAGGTGTACCCAATAGCTTCCTTTGGGTATCCTATGAAGACACACTTCTCCGATTTGGGTTCAAGCTTATCAGGTTGAAGCTTTTTCACATAAGCATCGCAGCCCCAAACTTTGAGAAACGACAACTTTGGTTTCTTGCCAAACCACGGTTCATAAGGCGTGGTCTCAACGGATTTTGATGGTGCCCTATTTAAAGTGAATGCAACCGTCTCTAAAGCATAACCCCAAAACTATAGTGGTAAATCAGTAAGAGACATCATAGACAATAAAGTACGGTTATGACGTTCGGACACACCATTTTGCTGGGGTGTTCCAGGTGGTGTAAGTTGTGAAACTATTCCACATTGTTTCAAATAAAGACCAAACTCATAACTCAAATATTCTCCTCCATGATCAGATCGTAGAAACTTCATTTTCTTGTTACGATGATTTTCCACTTCACTCTGAAACTCTTTGAACTTTTCAAATGTTTCAGACTTATGCTTCATTAAGTAGATATAACCATATCTGCTCAAATCATCTGTGAAGGTAAGAAAATAACGATACCCGCCATGAGCCTCAACACTCATTGGACAGCATACATCGGTATGTTTTATTTCCAATAAGTCAGTAGCTCATTCCATTGTTCCAGAGAACAGAGTTTTAATCATCTTGCCCATGAGGCACGGTCCGCAACCACCAAGTGATTCATAATCAAGTGATTCCAAAAGCCCATCAGCATGGTGTTTCTTCATGTACTTTACATCGATATGACCTAAACTGCAGTGCCACAAATAAGTTGCACTATCATTATCAACTTTGCATCTTTTGGCTTCAATATTATGAACATGTGTATCATCATGATCGAGATTCACTAAAAATAGACCACTCAGCAAGGGTGCATGACCATAAAAGATATTGCTCATATAAATAGAACAACCATTATTCTCTGATTTAAATGAATAACCATCTCGCATCATACAAGATCCAGATATAATGTTCATGCTCAACGCTGGCACCAAATAACAATTATTTAGGTCTAAAACTATTCCCGAAGGTAGATGTAGAGGTAGCGTGCCAACGGCGATCACATCGACCTTGGAACCATTTCCCACGCGCATCGTCACCTCGTCCTTAGCCAATTTTCGTTTAGTCCGTAGCCCCTGTTTCGAGTTGCAAATATGAGCAACAGAACTAGTATCAAATACCCAGGCGCTACTACGAGCATTAGTAAGGTACACATCAGTAACATGTATATCAAATATACCTTTCACTTTGTCATCCTTCTTATCCGCCAAATACTTGGGGCAGTTCCACTTCCAGTGACCAGTCCCTTTGCAGTAAAAGCACTCAGTTTTAGGCTTAGGTCCAGACTTGGTTTTCTTCTCCTGAGCAGCAACTTTCTTTTCATTCTTCTTGGAGTTCCCCTTCTTCCCTTTGCCCTTTTTCTTGAAACTAGTGGTCTTGTTGACCATCAACACTTGATGCTCCTTTTTTATTTCTACCTTCGCAGTCTTTAGCATTGCGAAGAGCTCGTGAATTGTCTTGTTCATCCCTTGCATATTATAGTTCATCACGAAGCCTTTATAGCTTGGTGGCAGTGATTGAAGAACTTTGTCAATGACAGTATCATCAGGAAGATTAACTCCCAGCTGAGTCAAGTGGTTATGGTACCCAGACATTCTGAGTATGTGTTCACTGACAGAACTATTCTCCTCCATTTTGCAGCTAAGTTGGAGACTTCATATCTCTCAACTAGGGCATTTGCTTGAAATATTAACTTCAATTCTTGGAACATCTCATATGCTCCATGACATTCAAAACGTCTTTAAAGTCCCGATTCTAAGCCATAAAGCATGGCACACTGAACTATCGAGTAGTCATCAGCTTTGCTCTGCGAGCCGTTCTTAACATCGTTAGTAGCGTCCGCAACAGGCCTAGCACCTAGCAGTGCTTCTAGGACGTAATTCTTCTATGCAGTAATGAGGATAATCCTCAAGTTACGGACCCATTCCGTGTAATTGCTACCATCATCTTTCAACTTAGCTTTCTCTAGGAATGCATTAAAATTCAAAGGAACAGTAGCACGGACCATTGATCTACAACAACATAGATATGAAAAATAACTATCAGGACTAAGTTCATGATAAATTAAAGTTCAATTAATCATATTACTTAAGAACTGCCACTTAGATAGGCATCCCTCTAGTCATCTACATGATCACGTGATCCAAATCGACTAAACCATGTCCGATCATCACGTGAGATGGAGTAATTTTCAATGGTGAACATCACTATGTTGATCATATCTACTATATGATTCACGTTCGACCTTTCGGTCTCAGTGTTCCGATGCCATATCTGCATATGCTAGGCTCGTCAAGTTTAACCCGAGTATTCTGAGTGTGCAAAACTGGCTTCCACCCGTTGTATGTGAACGTAGAGCTTATCAAACCCGATCATCACATGGTGTCTCGGCAGGACGAACTGAAGAAAAGGTGCATACTCAGGGAGCACTTATACCTTGAAATTTAGTAAGGGGTTATCTTATAATGCTACCGATGTACTAAGCAAAATAAGATGCATAAAAGATAAACGTCACATGCAATAAAAATATGTGACATGATATGGCCATCATCATCTTGTGCTCATTCATCACCCAAGCATCGTCATGATCTCCATCGTCACCGGCGCGACACCTTAATCTCCATCGTAGCATCGTTGTCGTCTCAACAACTATTGCTTCTATGACTATCACTACCACTTAGTGATAAAGTAAAACAATTACATGGCGATTGCATTGCATACAATAAAGTGACAACCATATGGCTCCTGCCAGTTGCCGATAACTTTGCTACAAAACATGATCATCTCATACAACAATTTATATCACATCATGTCTTGACCATATCACATCACAGCAAGCCCTACAAAAATAAGATAGACGTCCTCTACTTTGTTGTTGCAAGTTTTACGTGGCTGCTACGGGCTTCTAGCAAGAACCATTCTTACCTACGCATCAAAACCACAATGATTTTTCGTCAAGTGTGTTGTTTTAACCTTCAACAAGGACCGACCGTAGTCAAACTCGATTCAACTAAAGTTGGATACATAGACACCCACCAGCCACCTATGTGCAAAAGCACGTCGGTAGAACCAGTCTCATGAACACGGTCATGTAATGCCGGTCCGGGCTGCTTCATCCAACAATACCACCGAATCAAAGTAAGGCATTGGTGGTAAGCAGTATGACTATTATCGCCCACTACTCTTTATGTTCAACTCGTGCATAAAACATCTACTCATAGACCTGGCTCGGATGGCACTGTTGGGGAACGCGGTAATTTCAAAAATGTCCTACGATCATGCAAGATCTATCTAGGAGATGCATAGCAATGAGAGGGGAGATGTGTCCACGTACCCTCATAGACCAAAAGTGGAAGCGTTTAGTAACGCGGCTGATGTAGTCGAACTTCTTTGCGATCCAACCGATCCAAGTACCAAACATACGGCACCTCCGCGTTCAGCACACTTTCAACTCGATGACGTCCCTCATGCTCTTGATCGAGTTGAGGATGAGGCTGAGTTCTGTCAACACAACAGCGTGGCGACGGTGATGATGAAGTTACCGGCGCAGGGCTTTGCCTAAGCACTACGGCGATATGATTGAGGTGTGTAACTATGGAGGGGGGCAACGCACACGGCTAAGGGAAAACTTGGTGTGTTCTAGGGTGCCCCCTGCCCCCGTATATAAAGTATGGAGGGGGAGGCCGGCCAGCCCTAGGGGGCGCGCCAAGGAGAGGGAGTCCTACTAGGACTACTATTTCTAGTAGGATTCCTCTACAAGGAAGAGAGTGGGAAGGAAGGAGAGGGAGAGGGAGTAGGAAAGGGAGCGCCGCCCCCTTCCCTTGTCCAATTCGGACTGCTAAGGGGGGGCTGCCCTGGCGGCCCTCCTCTCTCTCCACTAAGGCCCATGGTGGCCCATTAGTTCCCCCTGGGGTTCCGGTACCTCCGGCACTCCATTTTTACCCGAAACCACTCGGAACACTTCCGGTGTCCGAATAACATAGTCCAATATATCAACATTTATGTCTTTACCATTTCGAGACTCCTTGTCACGTCCATGATCTCATCTGGGACTCCGAACAAACTTCGGTCATCAAAACACATAACTCATAATACAAATCGTCATCGAACGTTAAGCGTGCGGACCCTACGGGTTCGAGAACTATGTAGATATGGCCAAGGCACATCTGCGATCAATAACCAATAGCGGAACCTAGATGCTCATATTGGCTCCTACATATTCTACGAAGATCTTTATCGGTCAAACCGCATAACAACATACCTTGTTCCCTTTGTCATCGGTATGTTACTTGCCCGAGATTCGATTGTCGGTATCATGATACCTAGTTCAATATCGTTACCGGCAAGTCTCTTTACTCGTTCTGTAATGCTTCATCCCGCAACTAACTCATTATTCACATTCCTTGCAAGGCTTATAGTGATGAGCATTACCGAGAGGGCCCAGAGATACCTCTCCGAAACACGGAGTGACAAATCCTAATCTCGATCTATGCCAACCCAACAAACACCTTCGGAGACACCTGTAGAGCACCTTTATGATCACCCAATTATGTTGTGACATTTGGTAGCACATAAGGTGTTCCTCCGGTATTCGGGAGTTGCATAATCTCATAGTCTGAGGAACATGTATAAGTCATGAAGAAAGCAGTAGCAATGAAACTGTAACGGTCATAATGCTAAGCTAACAGATGGGTCATGTCCATCACATCATTCTCCTAATGATGTGATCCCGTTCATCAAATGAAAACACATGTCGATGGTTAGGAAACATAACCATCTTTGATTAACAAGCTAGTCAAGTAGAGGCATACTAGGGACATTATGTTTTGTCTATGTATTCACACATGTACTAAGTTTCCGGTTAATACAATTCTAGCATGAATAGTAAACATTTATCATGAAATAAGGAAATAAATAATAACTTTATTATTGCCTCTAGGGCATATTTCCTTCATGCTGATCATTCATGGATTCTATGCCAAACATTTTATAACATTCTTCTTCTAACAATTGAGCACAATTTTCCTTTCCATCACTTTCACGAAAGACATTTTAAAGATGAATAATATGATGCAACCTCAATTCCATTTTTTTTAGTTTTATTTTAAGAACCAAACTAGTGATAAACAAGAAAATAAAAGATTCAATTGCAAGATCTAAAGATATACCGACAAGCACTCACCTCCCCGGCAACGGCGCTAGAAAAGAGTTTGATGTCTACTACGCAACTTTATTCTTGTAGACACGTGTTGGGCCTCCAAGTGCAGAGTTTTGTAAGTCAGTAGCAATTTTCCCTCAAGTGGATGACCCAAGGTTTATCAATCCGTGGAAGGCGTAGGATGTGGATAGTCTCTCTCAAGCAACCCTGCAATCAAATACAAGAAATCTCTTGTGTCCCCAACACACCAAATACAATGGAAAATTGTATAGCTGCACTAGTTCGGCGAAGACATGGTGATAAAAGTGTAATATGGATGGTAGAAATATATTTTTATAATCTTAATAAATAAAAATAGCAAGGTAGCAAATAGTAAACGGGCACAAAAACGGTATTGCAATGCTTTAAAACAAGGCCTAGGGTCTGTACTTTCGCTAGTGCAATCTCTCAACAATGCTAACATAGTTGGATCATATATCCATCCCTCAAAGTGCGATGAAGAATCACTTCAAAGTTCCTATCTAGCGGAGAACATAAGATGGAATTGTTTGTAGGGTACGAAACCACCTCAAAGCCATTCTTTCCGTTCGATCTATTCAAGAGTTCGTACTAAAATAACACAAAGTTATTCTTTTCATTCGATCTATTCTAGAGTTCGTACTAAAATAACAGCAAAGTAAATTCAGATTTATAATATTCAATCCAACATGAAGAACTTCAAAGAGTGCCCCAAGATTTCTACCGGAGAAACAAAGACAAGAACGTTCATCAACCCCTACGCATAGATTACCCCAATGTCACCTCAGGAATCCGCGAGTTGAGTGCCAAAACATATATCAAGTGAATCAATACGATACCCCATTGTCACCATGAGTATTCAGTTGCAAGACATATATCAAGTGTTCTCAAATCCATAAAAGTATTCAATCCGATAACAACAAAATCTCAAAGGGAAAAACACAATTCATGACAACAAGATAGAGAGGGGAAAACAACATATGATCCGACTATATTATCAAAGCCCGCGATACATCAAGATCGTGACATCTCAAGAACACGAGAGAGAGAGAGAGAGAGAGATTAAACACATAGATACTGGTACAAACCCTCAGCCCCGAGGGTGGACTACTCCCTCCTCATCGTGGTGGCCGTCGGGATAATGAAGATGGCCACCGGTGATGATTCCCCCCTCCGGCAGGGTGCCAAAACAGGGTCTAGATTGGATCTCGTGGATACAGAGGCCTTGCGGCGGCGGAACTTCTGATCTAGGGCTGACCTGAAGGGTTTTGGAATATTTGGGAATTTATAGGGCGAAGAGGCGGTCCAGGGGGCACCCGAGGTGGGCAGCACCCACCAGGGCGCGCCTGGGCCTCCTGGCGCGCCCTGGTGGGTGCTGCTCCCCTCGAGCAGCCCCCGAGGTACTTCCTTGACCCACTAGCTTTCTTCTGGCCCAAAAAATTAATCCAGCAGTTTTGTTGCGTTTGGACTCTGTTTGATATTGATTTCCTGCGATGTAAAAAACAAGCAAAAAACAGCAACTGGCACTGGGCATTGGGTCAATAGGTAAGTCCCAAAAATGATATAAAGTTGATATCAAATGATTGTAAAACATCCTAGAATGATAATATAATGGCATGAATACTTCATAAATTATAGATACGTTGGAGACGTATCAATACTTGGTGAACTTACCAGCTACTCTCTTCTACATGCTTCAAGATGGAGGCTGCCAGAAGCATAGTCTTCGATAGGACTAGCTATCCCCCTCTTATTCTGGCATTCATGCAGTTTAGTCCACTGATACTATCCATTTCATTGATACCAATGCATATGTAGTGTAAATTCTTGCTTGCGAGTACTTTGGATGAGTAGTCACGGTTGCTTTACTCCCTCTTTTCCCCCTTTCCATTCTTCTGGACGTTGCAACCAGATGTTGGAACCCAGGAGCCAGACGCCACCGTCGACGACGACCCCTACTACACCGAGGGTGCCTACTACTACGTGCAGACCGCCGACGACCAGGAGTAGTTTACTTAATGCCAGGCAGGAGGCCTGCACCTCTTTCGATCTGTATCCCAGTTTGTGCTAGCCATCTTATGGCACCTTGTTTAACTTATGTCTGTACTCAGATATTGTTGCTTCAGCTGACTCGTTTGTGATCGAGATTATGTATTCGAGCCCTCGAGGCCCCTGTCTTGTAATATGAAGCTTGTATGATCTTTAATTTGTGTCTAGAGTTGTGTTGTTATATCATCCCGTGAGTCCCTGATCTTGGTCGTACACATATACGTGGATGATTATCTTGCAAACCTATCCTACCACACCTACAAAGTACTTCTAGTTTTATTCCTGTCTAGGTAAAACAAACATTAAGCGTGTGTAGAGTTGTATCGGTGGTCGATAGAACTTGAGGGAATATTTTTTCTATCTTTAGCTCCTCGTTGGGTTCGACACTCTTATTTATCGAAAAGGGCTACAAACGATCCCCAAAAACGACCACCTCCTCCTATGGCTACTGCTCTTGCTCTGGTGACAGTGACGGCGTGGCTGACCATGGGCCGACAACCACCGAGTCGGGCATCTCCGACGTCGTGGACGGCCAGCTCCACCGCTGGCCCACCATACGTGGGTTCCACCTGGCAAAGGGCTGCTCCTCCGCCACCTCCTCCTTGACGGCCATGTCCAGCTCCGAGATGATCATGTCGCAGTTCGCAGAGAGGGCCAACTAGGTCTCCAGGCCCTCCCATTGCCGATCATCGTGGGTGTTCATGGAGTCCTCCATGACCCGCCTCATGAGCTCAGCCTATTCCTCGGTCATGGGAGGTGGTGGTGGCGGGGACGGGGACGGAGATGGCGTCAGCGTGATTTCCACGCACACGCCTACGACTGCGCGTTTGGGGCAGGCTGTCAGCACGAGCAGGTCGCGGGCGGCACATGCTCGGAGGACGGCCGACAAAAAAGGATTGCCACCGTAGGTCGTGCTCGTCGCGGAGCCACATATCCCACACCGGTGACTCAACGGCGTACCTGGGGGCATAGGGCAGATTCGGTGGCTGGCCGGCGCGGCGTCAGTTGATCTCCTCGTGGCGGGCGCGGTAGCTCACCGGCACTGGTGGGATTGGCATGCGATCTGCGGAGAGATGCTAGTTGTTGGGAAGGTGAACATCTCCCCACCGGAGTGGCGTCCGCTGTATCCCAGTAGCACCAGCAAGCGTCGGCGTGGATGTATGGCCTATTACTCCGCGCGGCCGCCGCCGGCGCGATCTCAAACATGGGTGGAGCAGGTTGTGCGGGTGGCGCGGACCTGGTGGAGCGGCGGCGACCAGAGGAGGAGCCGGCCTCATGGTCGTGCTTCCCCTTGCCGATCCAATGTCAGCCCATGGCACCGGCGGGGAGGTGGATGAGTGGGATGTGACGACGACAGCTAGGGTTTGCTAGCTCGTGTCGGGGCTCGAGGAGGCACGCCGGCTAGGAAGTGGAAGCTGTGGACTAGCCGGTCCACGGTTTCCATGTTAAGAAGGACGACGACCCACCATCTGGGTGGCTGATAGCCGGGGCCCACCGTGCGTGCGTATTCGTTTTGGGCGGTGGAGGTAGTTCGACGGCCGCCACGCGTCCCCGAGGCGGACAACGAGTAAGCGCATGCTCGTTCGTTCGACGTCCGTGTGAACACAAATCGGGCACAAGTTTGCGTCGGACGCCAGGCGGACAAAGAATGTGGATGAGGCCGCGTGTTGGGCCATCCAAATGGATAAAAGCGGACATGATGGGGTCGTGCGTTGGAGTTGGCGTAAGAGCAAATATAATAGGTCCTTGTCAGCTAGCTACAAGCTGCTCCACGTCAACGAAATCTAAGTTGTAGGGAAGAGAAGGGATGAGAGAGAAGGGAGTGGGCACTCGGTCAGGTTCTTTCTATCTCCATGACATGTAATCATCTAATGCAATAGCCAGCCTAGTAGTTAACCTATAGCCAATCTATTACATGAATCTACTTTTACCAACGCTTTATGTCACATGGCATTACCATACAGCCAACAACAGGCTGTTCTATTAGTCATGCCCTAAGCGTTCGCGTTGTACATGCCCTTAAAATAACTGAATTGTGTCCACTAATGCAGACAACAAACTCGCAAGGGCGGGTTGGTTATTGGCCTGGGCCTGCTGTCGAGTGATCTGGGTTTGATTCCCATGCGACGTGCTATATAAATTACTTTTCTCCTTTAATTAATTAATCCTGCATCCTTTTACGAGTATTTTTCAGGCCATGGCCAATGCATAGCCCCAGGGTGATGCCTTGCATGCTATGTAGGATCGAATGTTAGAAAAAGTAGGTTCAGATAGGAAAGTGGAATCCTCTGCACGAGGTGGGTGCTTGAAGAGAAAAAGTGTGGTCCGGTGCATAAAGTTGAAAAAGTTGAAGTGAAAGGTAGGGATGCATGCTTAGTGAGAGTCTACTTTATATTCTTTGACGAGGCCCACTAGTACTAGTTTGCATTGGTAAGAAAAAATCAATATAGATGTCTCAAGCTATTTTTTGTCACGGGGCATCTGTATTCATATGTCATCATTATACATAAGGTCAGTCTAGGACTCATCTAGATGTGACATGTCACATCTAATTTGATGTTCACTCTGTTTGTGGTCTATTTTTTTATTTTCGTTTTTTTGTTTCTAATTGTTGCATTATATATTTATGAAAGCTTAGATGTAACATCTTTAAAAAACATTCAGATGTATATTAGTCAAACTGTTATACATTCAAATGTGAACTTTGTCCTTCTCCGTGCTAAAGTGGGTCGTTCTTTATGTCAGTATCAGGTCTTGTCACGAGTCCTTTCTTCCCCCATTAAAGGGCCAAGATGCCCGTCATTATCCCCTCCACCAGTCACCCACCAACCATACACCACGCTGCTGGTCTTTTCCCCCTTCTCCAGGTAAGCCCCATTGCAACTCAACTGCTATTTCCAGTTGAGGTCGTGATTTAGCAATTTCCCAGAGCTTTTCTTCACCATTCTGATGTTACTTTTTTTCCTACTACTACTGCTGCTGCTGAATCATCATCTGACCAGGACTAGATCTGAGTCAAACTTGTTTCTTCACCACTCTCTGTTGTTACTTTTTCTTTGTGTTCTCCAAATGAAGAGCTCTAGATGTGCAGATCCAGTTTTAGTCCAGTAACTATTGGAGTACTATGTTCTAACTAAGCTTCTGGCATGCGTGGCTACTCTCTAGTAGGACACACATAAGAGATTCAGTCCACAGGTCATTCGCCAACTCAAACATCCGTCAGTACACCACTTTACGATCCCTGTATGAGTGAGATCAGAAGAGTTTGAAGTAGAAGATTCATGACACTTTGATTACTACGGCTGGAAATATTGTACTGGCCCATGGTCTAACAGCTCCTACGAATCCACGATCCACGCGGTAGATCTCACGACACCTTACTAACAATGCAAGCAGGTCCTGATAGGTGCGCCCATCATATGGTTCAGAGAAAGCAATTCATTGCACTGCAGCTGTGTAACTTGTGTTCAGTCAACACGGTGTCTTTCTTCTGATCTTTAACGTATCTATTGCACAATTTACAGATATTTCCAAATATTTTCATTTATATTGGTCATGTACGACCAGAGTTGCGGGAGCTCTAGGCAGTAGGGATCGAGCGGCAGAGAATCTTAACTGTACCTGTTTTGGAATATTTCTTATATATGTATGTAAAAGAGTGCATGCTTTTGCTGGACAGGATTTGTGCGCAGGAATCAATATCATGACAAGTCAGGCGTTGTAAGCGCTAAGCCAAGAAAGCTACCATTCCAACTATTAGCGGAGATTACAGATAATTTCGCCGAGGAGCAAAGACTTGGCAGCGGCTCTTTTGGAGATGTTTACAAGGTACCTCCGTTTCATATCATTACTAAAGGGTCACAAGAAAATAAATTCATGAGGAACTTTTTGTAAGAAGCCATTAACAATGTGCCTTCTCATTTAGTGTCTATAAAACAAATAGGCCTAGTTGTATATGTTCCACTGCCGATGCTGATTTTAGATTTCTAAATCTATACCAAGCAGATCCTTAGATCTATGTGTGTGCCTCATACCCGGCAAGTGGCTTGGTTGGGGGCTCATGTCTTAGATGTTAGGCTTCGCTGTGAGGTCTGTGGTATTAGGCCCGGACTATCAGCATTCCTTCATCAATTGGATAGGATCCCCTCAAAAAAAATCAATTGGATAGGAGTAGCGACAGATATTGTCTAGACGGTGACTTCAGACTTAGTGTTGTATTTCTTTGTAAGGTCTTGTGTGAATAAAGTGGCTGCATGCATCGCCCAGATGCAGAGAGGCCGGGGTCTTCCTCGTTTTCTAAAAAAAAGATCCTTAGATCTATGAAAATGGGTCTAGTTATTTTAATTTTCTGCATTGCACGTGCTATGAGCATAAGAAATCCTAGTTTGGTATATAAATTACGAAAACTGGTAAACAGGGAGTGCTCAAAGATGGAATAGTAAATCAAGTGATTGCCGTGAAGAGGCTTCGTTACCTGCCAGATATTGACGACAAGCAATTCAAGAATGAATTTGAACTACTTACGAGGCTGGAGCACCAAAATATCGTGCAATTAGTAGGTTTTTGCAATGACACTGAGGAAGTACTTCATCCGCACGAAGGGAAAATGATACATGCCATAAAGATACACAGGGCACTCTGCCTCGAGTTTGTGCCCAATGGAAACCTCGGCACGTTTCTTTCTGGTATGTTAGTTATTTACGAGTATGTTTTCCAGCATATAACATCAATTTCTTTTTTTAAAGAAAAGGGGTTCTCCCCACCCCATTTTATTATTTAATGTTTGTCATCAATTGTTCATTAGTGAGATCAAGTAACAAAAAAGCTCCCATACTATTGCCGTGTAAAATATGGTAAAAACTTTTAGCATTGCGTATGTAGGAATTTTTAACTGAGTATATACTCATTAAATTTTGTGTATATATATATATATCCCAGTATTTCTCTACAACTACATACCTCGGCACGAAATATATGAGTATATACATCAATAATATGTAGATATTATACCTAATTGTATTTTCATATTTTCCTACGTCTACATACCCAGGCATGCATGAAATATATGAATATATACCCCAATAATACATAGGTATTATACTCCCTCCGTTCCAAAATTCTTGTCTTAGATTTGTCCAAATACAGATGTATCAAGTCAAGTTTTAGTATTAGATACATCCGTATCTAGACAAATGTAAGACAAGAATTTTGGGACGGAGGAAGTACCTAATTATTTTTTTGAAGTACATAGTCTAAAAATAAGTGGGTACGTGAAATTGAAATATATGCGTACATACCCCAATATCTTTCTATAACTATATACCTACTCTCAACCTACATACCCCGGTGTAAAATATATGGCTACATACCCCAACAATACATAGGTATTATACCTAATTGGTTTTGCATATTTTGGAACATACCCCGTCATGAAATATATTAGTACGTACCCCAATGAAACGTAGGTATTATACCTAATTATTTTTTAAGTACATAGTCACAAATAAGTGGGTATCATACCTAATTGCCTTATGAATATATGTCCACGTAAATGTGTGGACACGATACATATTCCTTTTCATATACTAAAATATACGTGGTATAAATCTTCTATGTGAAAAAGTATGAGAGAAAAATGCAATAAAAGGAAATGCTGTATGTTGTTTCATGGAATGTCTTGCATGCAAATAGAATGGGAAAGAAATCAAAAGTTGGACTAACGGGTTGGACCCGATCAAGGTGCCCAGGCACCTAGGTGCGCCCCCCCCCCCCCCCCCCCCCACACACACACACATGTGTGTGTGTGTGTGTGTGCGCGTGCGTGTGCATGTGCGTGCGTGTACGTGCACTAGTAGAAAAGGGGGCATTTGTCCCGGTTCGTAAGGGCCTTTAGTCCCGGTTCATGAACCGGGACTAATAGGTCGTTACTAATACCTCCACCCATTAGTCCCGGTTCAAACACGAACCGGGACAGATGTGCCTCCACGTGGCCGGTGCGCGGAGCCCAGTCAGGGGGGCCTTTGGTCCCGGTTGGTGGCACCAACCGGGACCAAAAGTCCATGTTTTTTTTTTAAAAAAAAGTGGCTGCTTTAGGGGTTTTGGGGGTTATTTTTAAGTTGTTATTAGCTAGCTAATAGAGAGAAGTGTCCTCTCTTATATCTTCGTCCTTGGTTTACCAACGCTGCTGCTATGTTCATTTCACCCGCTGATATAATAACTCATGCACGCTCGCATCATACATCATCATATATAATAACAAGTCCTACTAATCATGCATCATCATACAACTTCTACTCGTTATTAATAAGAAGTCATACGATCATCATCCTTATAGTCATCGAACCCAACCCTACATAATTGTTCTTAGCACATGATCATCAGTATCAGGTAGGACCTAAACACCCTTAAGGTAAAATAGCATAAAACAATATAGACCCTGACTCTCCATTATGAAGAATGGCGATCATTTGTCTCCAATTCTTGCCCTTCGCTGCCTTTTGCTTCCAAGAAGCTCCTTACGACTGTCCATATATTTTTTCCATTCTTTGATTGTCATGTCTCTAGTTCTTTTAGAAACCCGGTATGGACAGTTGAGATTCGTAGGAAGACCTGGTTGTATGTTCAAAATATGAAGGGTACCGCGCGTATACATCAGATGAGGCACACAATCATCCGGGATTATCTGTTGAAAACATAGTAATAACTTCGTAGTTAGCAATGATGTACTAGTTTTAGAAGTGTGCAAAAAGATGCACGGATGTCGTAATAGTAAAAAATCTTATCAGGGTATCTCCATGGTAGTTACCGTAGTTCAACACGTGCACTAGTGGCACGTATTGACCATAATGTTGAGGAGTTTGATTGTACATATTGTAATTCTCAAGATCAGTACAAAATGCGACCAGATGATTTTTCTCCTGATAAGTTAATTCGGAGTCTTTGGTGTAGTAGGTTCTGTCTACCATCTTCCGCACATTTTTTGAAGAATGAAAATAAGCTGTCAATGGAAGTAAGTTGTCAACCATTTTGAAATAAACAATATAAATTACTTAATAACTATGTTAAGCTCACATGGGGGAAGAATTGGAAGTGTATCCACAAGGACCCAAATCGAAGGTCTCTCTTGCTCGATTGTAGGATCATCAAGATCCATGGTGACAAGCATACCCTCATCAAAACCATACATCTTGCAAAGTGCTTTCCAATTATTGCAACCAAAATGGGTTACACTCTGAGCATTGTACATCTTTATTTGAAAATACACACCATGATGGGTACTTAGGATAATTTTTTTGGTTTCCATACTTCCATGGTCTTCAAAACCTATCCTCTCCAAGACATAGCGTCTTGCAAAGCATGGGATAAGCTAGTCGAATTGGAAAAGATGAAAAATACACGTTAAAATAGATGAAATCGTGCTTAATTATGAAAAAACCTATTGTCGTTGTTGCGTACCGTATGAACATCGAAGGTCTCCTCGAGCTTAATGTTGAAGCGTCGATCTTCGTCCAGCTCAATGAACCTGTCGCACATACCTCGGTCGTCGTGGCACCAGTCGCACTCCCCCGGGCAGTTTTCGTCGTTCGAGTACGACATTTCCGGCCTATGTTCATAATTCAAATATTAAACTAGATCATTATTATTAATCACGGGTTGACTATCGGTGATGTACGTAGCTCCTCCTTTCATTCCCGAGTGCATTATTACACCAAATTGTCTAGCACACGAGAATGAAGGAGAATTTATCCAATATGAGCATTCAATAAGCAAAACCAAATCATAAAATAAGCAAAACCAAATCATAAAATAAAGTAGTATTCGAATTAGCATGCATTCAATAATTATAAGCAAAAGTACATCATCTCTTGGTGTCCGTACATTGTCGAGTATTATCACTAATATAGCATCACTAATACAACTAGAACTGTAGCGCCCGACGGGTATCGTCGCGGGCGGTGGACACCCAAAGATAAGGAACCATCACAGGATCATAGCTCCAGTGAGATCCCTGAAGAACCTGCCGGGTATTGTCGAACCTGCCCTCCAATGCAACCGTGTAGCGACGGACGTGCTCGTCCTCCTCGCTGACACGGTGACGTACCACCTCCGCGGTGTCCGAAAGCCTCAGCACCGTCACTGGCCCACGCGACCGCCACCAAACAAGGATCGGGTCAACAACGGGCTGCCTCCTCACCAACCTACGTCCCCCGAAAGGTAGCACCTCCCAATACCAGCCGGGCGGAGCCCAGTCCCGAACATGGCCCTGATCAAGCAGGCCTCCACCGCCGAGTCGACGACGAGGAGGATGCGGGATAGGCATCGCCGACGTCGATGCGGGAACTACTTCTATATATAGTTAAATAAAGTAGTTTTATTAATTAAATCAACTAGCTAGCTCAACTACTAAGCACTTACTATAAATAAATAAAGTAGTACTTACTAAAAACAAACTACTTCTATATATAGTAAAATAAAGTAGATTATTAAATCAACTAGCTAGTTCAACTATATATGAAGCACTTACTATAAATAAAATAAAATAGTACTTACTAAAAATAAACTAGTATTTTTCTCACTAATTAAATTAAACACTTTCTCTTCTTATTTTTTCCTTTTTCTAAATACTATGAACAAAAAAATCATTAAAATTCTATGAACAAAATTATGAACATAAAAAAATCATAAACATTTGACATATTCGATCTTTGCATATATATGAACATACAAACATGCATATTCAACAATAATATCACCAAAAAAATCTAACACAATATGAACAAATTAATTACACAATCTAAATTAACATACTATGAACTACATATCTAAATTACTACACATCTAATCTAACAAAAAAATCTATGAACTACAAAAAAATCTAAAAAAATCTAACAAAATCTAACAAAAATCATAAAAAGTTGCTCACGGCGACGGCGACGGCGAGGTGCGGCGCGGGGCGGCGACGGCATCGGGGTGGCGCGGGCCGGGGCGGCGACGTCAGGGCGGCAGGGCGGGGCGGCGACGGCGCAGGGAGGGGCGGGGCGGCGACGGCGCGGGTTGGGGCGGGGCGGCGACGGCGTCGGGTCGGGGCGAGGCGGCGACGACGTCGGGGCGGGGCGGCGGCGGCGTCGGGGCGGCAGGGGATGGCGTGCGGCGTCGGGAAAGGAGGAGGAGAGATCAAAGTGGGGATGCGGTTCTGAAATTTTCCTAAGTGCTACTTATATAGCAAAGGCTTTGGTCCCGGTTCGTGGCACAAATCGGGACCAATGCCCCCTTTAGTCCCGGTTCATGCCACCAACCGGGACCAAAGGCCTCTTTTCAGCAGCCTAAAGGGCGGGAAACAGACCTTTGGTCCCGGTTGGTGGCTCCAACCGGGACAAAAGAGGGGCATTGGTCCCGGTTGGTGCCACCAACCGGGACCAAAGAGGGCATTGGTACCGGTTGGTGCCACCAACCGATACCAATGCACCCGTCTAATTACTTATTTATTTTCTGCAGCTGTTTTTTAGTTGATTCTTTCTGCAGCTGTTTTTAATTAGTCCCACCTCGCCAAGCAAGAGGCACTCGCAGCGGTTTATAAGCCCTGAGTGCAGAGACGATGCAGAAGAGGCTCAATACTCACCTGCATGTTGCTTAGCTTCAAGCCTTGAGGATTAGGGTAGACTGCATGGTGCTATGTGCAGTGCAGTTTACACTATTATGAAAGGCTTGAAGCTAATTAACGAGCATTGCGCTCTTTTTTATTTTTAATGACTTATTACAATTCAGAAATAAATAGAAGAAAAAATAGTTGTGATTAACTTTACTAAAAAAATGAGCATTGATGCTTATTTTTAATGACTTATTACAATTCAGAAATAAATAGAAGAAAAAATAGTTGTGATTAACTTTACTAAAAAAATGAGCATAGATGCTTATTTTTAATGACTTATTACAACTCAGAAATAAATAGAAGAAAAAATAGTTGTGATTAGCTTTACTAAAAAATGAGCATAGATGCTTATTTTTAATGACTTATTACAACTCAGAAATAAAAAAAAGAAAGAATAGTTGTGATTAACTTTACTAAAAAATGAGCATAGATGCTTATTTTTAATGACTTATTACAACTCAGAAATAAAAAGAAAAAAAATAAATATAGCAGAAAAGAAAAAACTATATAAAATACTACTCAGAAATAAATAGAAGAAAAAATAATTGTGATTAACTTTACTAAAAAAATGAGCATACATGCTTATTTTTAATGACTTATTACAACTCAGAAATAAATAGAAGAAAAAATAGTTGTGATTAACTTTACTAAAAAAATGAGCATAGATGTTTATTTTTAATGACTTATTACAACTCAGAAATAAAAAGAAAAAAATAAATATGGCAGAAAAGAAAAAAAACTATATAAAAAACTACTCAGAAATAAATAGAAGAAAAAATAGTTGTGAATAACTTTACTAAAAAAATGAGCATAGATGCGCTTATAGAGAAAATTCAACCTAAATTCATAATAAATTTCTACTAACTTCAGAGAAATTCAGTATGAATTTAGGTCAAATTCCCTGTATAAGGGCATCTACTTTCATTTTGAGAGGAGCTCAACAAGGCAGAGAGGGAGGGGCTTATAAACCGCTATGAGTCCCCTTCGGTTGGCGAGGTGGGACTAAACTCTGGCCGCAACGAGGACCAACCCTTTAGTCCTGGTTGGTGGTATGAACCGGGACTAATGGGCAGCCTTTGGTCCCGGTTCATGCCTCCAACCGGGACCAATAGTGGTGGGCCAGGAGCGAGGATCATTGGTCCCGGTTCATCCCACCAACCGGAACCAAAAGGTCCAGACGAACCGGGACCAATGGCCCACGTGGCCCGGCCGGCCCCCGGGGCTCACGAACCGGGTCCAATGCCCCCATTGGTCCCGGTTCTGGACTGAACCGGGACTAATGGGCTGGCCCTGCCTGGAACATTGCCCCCTTTTCTACTAGTGGTGGGTGGGTGGGTGTGTCATTAACACTTTTTTTGTTTGGAAATAATCATTAGTACCTTCCAAAATAATCTGCTTTCCATTTTCTAGTTGCATGTGCTACCTCCATTGCCATTGATTGCAAATTGGTTTCCAGAAAAACGGAAGCTATTGATTCCCTCAAATGATTTATTTCCTTATATAAATTTTGATGCTCTCGTTAAAATAGTTTGTACACTTGTAGTACTTTGGTACACTCGTACCCTATGATTTATTTTAATAAGAATTGTAGGTACCTACAAACATAGCCAGATGTATTTGTAAGTGCTTCCGTAGGTCCCCATGAAAAAGTGCATAGTTAAGATAGAGCAATGCTAGACGTACGGGCGTTGTACGGGGGATTTACAGGCTCGTTGACTGTGATTGGTTGGAATATGATTAAGGGGGACGGTCCCACCCTGAAAATCGGGGGGAGCAATTAGATTAGGCCACGTTGTCATCCTGTAAAACTTTGTACGATCATCCTGTACGTGTAGTATTATTGGTTAAGATATGTTTAATCAAAATACACATACAGGGATATTATATCTAATGAAAATACATATCAGAAGTATTATACCTAATGAGAATATACATATACCCGATGTATTATATGTACTAAAAATATACACATACTGAGGTATTATACCTACCAAAATTATGGATAGTAAAATATTGGCACGCCTTACAAAAGTGATATAGCAAAAGATTACCTTATTTGAATTAGACAGTGTCGCATAACTAGAAATGATATATCCAAAATCTAGTAATTATACACAGGGGACTAATACCCGATTTTCTCGAGTATATACCCAGCTATGTAAAATAGATATCATATACCCCTTCTAATACCCATTTTTCTTGAGTATATTGAATACACCATGTTCTAAGATCCTCCTAACTTAAATTAATGTAGAAAAAAGTCAGTTACTCTTTTGGGTAGGAAAATATTGTACATACTCGGTCGACGTATATACCCAACTATGTAAAAAAGGTAGAAAAATATTGTACATACCCGGTCGACGTATATACCCGGGTACGTGAGGTATCTAATACGGGTAACTAATATATACCCAATATATTTTGAGTACATAGACATACCCAAGATATTTTGGGTCATGTATACATATATACCTAGTGATTTATTAGATACTCGATGAAAATAAAGAAGATCACGTATAAGAAAGAGAGAAGGGCTAACCATAACGCAACAAAAATACGACTTAAACTATATGCAAAAAAGTGCACGTACCATGTACCATGAGACATGCATGGCCTTAAAACATGGAGCATTAATTACATCTTCTCTATCTTATCTAATCTGCGCATTAAGTGTCCATATCAAGCAACAATGAGCAATAATTCTTTCCTAATAAACTATCGGGTTACCCATTAGTGCCAATACTAATTACATGTGCACGCATCTTACTGTCATCCAAGGGTTTATAGGCAAGGTGCCCAGACACCTAAATGGACGTGTAGAATAGTTTATTCAGTTATTCTACAGCCCAGTAATAGTACATACAAAATATAGTAATAATATATACAAAATATAGTAATTTTGTAAAAATATAGTAAATTACAAACTTGAATATAAAGAATATTTTCAGTATTACTATATTTTATATCCCATCTTACTAGATTTTGTATGTAATTTTATTAGGGGGTGTAGAATAACTTATTCTACACTCATACTTAGAATAGCGTAACGCTATCCTAAGCGGGGAGTGTAAAGATTCTACACCCAGTAACGCTCTATACAAATATAGTAATGTACCATACAAAATATAGTAATTTTGATAACAAAGTAGTAAATTAAAAACTTGATAGTAAAAAAATAAAATTTCAGAATTACTAGATTTTATACAGTATTTTATTAGATTTTGTATGTAGCGTTACTGGGGTGTAGAATAAGCTATTCAACACCTATGCTTAAAATAGGAGTTGTTTTAAAAACAATCAAAATCCATCTTGTGATTACCTTTCATTGCTCTCGCAGACCAACACCTTGTACTCAACTGGGACTTACGCTTCAAGATTATTAAGGGGATATGCGAAGGTCTAAAATATCTTCATGATGTCCCCCTCAATCACTTGGATCTAAAGCCAGAAAATATATTACTAGGTGAAGAAATGGTGCCGAAAATCGCAGACTTCGGTATATCAAGGCTCGTGGGCACAAAGAACACCGTAATGACATTGACTCCTCTTGGGACACGGTAAGCTGACATCGCATGCAACTAAAGCACACTATTTTTTGAGGAAAATTAGTTCTTTTCACTCTTATTTTGTTTGTCTGATTTTATGTTTATCTTGCAGTGGATATATACCACCAGAATTCATAAATAAGCAAGTAATCTCAAGAGAGTTTGACATATTTAGCTTGGGTGTTATAATAAAAAAGATGATGACAATAGTGATGGATGACTCAAACATTGCTTTCGCGGGTGACCAGGAATGTATTGCCAAAGTAAGTTTTTATTTTATTTTTATACTATATGTTAAAATTAGGGGCTTCTAGATTATGATAGACTTTGCGGACGAATTCAGACAATTCGAAGCAATGGTCGGTTGGTAAAGGATTGGAGTTACCAAATTTTATATAGGGTTAGTCATATGTTCCCGGTTACCAGTGGAAGAAAAACTGATCTCCCTACAAAGCAAAAACTGAGCTACAGACATCTATCTATGTATGTTTGTATGAAAAAAGATCTGTGAAAGGAAAGAATGTAGGTACCATAGAATCCCAAAAAGGCCCTTGTGAATTTTTGAATATGCACGATCAGAATGTTTTATCCAAAACCAAGGGTCGATAAAATTTAACTCCAAAACGTTATCGAGTTTTCTGCTACTCCAACTTTCATTGAGTTTCCTTTTTCCTACCACTCCAACTTTCTAAACATCTAACCATAAATCATGTAGAGTTTCCTTGACAATACAATTTTTTATTGACGAATACTTTTCACTCAACAGCCGATGCAATACTTTTGAGAACTAACATTGAGTTGGCCTGCGCCAAAATTAAATTGCTTTTAAAATGATTGGTTGGCTAATTAACACTGTATGAGTCTTACTATTGGTTTTATTTATTTCTCGATGTATGAGTCATATGAAATATTTAAAAGCATTCTACAGTTTTTTAAGTAATATCTATTACGTTACATTTCTATTGTCATAAGCAGTGATGATACCAGAACATTTTTGGAGAGATAATGAGTAGTTCTTTCATGGATTTGTGAAAGGCGGCAGAGAAAGAGCTGAACCATACGAAGGATAATTGAAGTGACATGAATATCAAAAAACAAGACATAAATTAGAGTTTTATTTCAGTAATGCAATTTTCAAAATAGTGTTCTCCTAAAGACTGTTTAGAAAGTTTCACACATAAAAAATTACAGAAGTTCATGAAGAAATACAAGAATATTATTGATAGTTCCAAAATCTTTGATGAACTTACAATCACACATCCTGGTGTCTGGTTGGGATCCTAAGTGCTCAATGGACCATAGCGCGAGTTATTCTTTCATATTTTCCTTATGCACATTTGGTAAACAATTTTTAGTGCACTTATTTTTCTTCATTAATGGAAGCACATTTGCTTCCTTCCGCAAAAAAATATATTGGTAGTTACTCATAAAAAAACATCCATATTTTCAATCCCGATGTTGCACAATGCTTGCCAGAACATATTAATTTGATCACAACCCTTTTCTACATGTATGAAAAATTAATATTTATAATAGTGGACATGGAAATTCTCATTAAAATGGTAATGGGGAAGACAAGGATAGAAACTATGCTATTTTGTCCAGAGACTTGTGCATGTAATAACGTGATATTCCTCTATGATTCTTTTTTATATTATTTGAAATTACCAACATCCACGGACTATCCATATGTTATCTATTTTCATTGTATATATGCTTCGCTTTTTGAAAGGTGCACAACTATTGGAGAAAAAGGTTAGAGGCGATACCAGGCCATGCATCACTAGAAGCAGATTGCGAACAAGTGAGGACTTGCATTGAGATTGCAGTAGTGTGCATGGACGAGGACCCACGAAGAAGGCCACCCATGAATTATATCGTTAGTAAACTCAAGAAGAAAGAACCTAAGGAAAATGACACATTCTCATCGATAGAACAGGTACAAACAATACTTTTTATACTAGTAGTATGCTCTTGCTTCGCTGTGGGGCTTGTTTGATGTTTTTCTCCCACTTATTCTTATTATGAAATTTGTATTTAGTGTGTATTTGATTCACTGGCTATCAATGATGGGTAACCAGTTTTTATTTGGTTTGCCACCTATTTGGCTGAGAGATTGGGAGTGATAGAGATAACCACAAAAGTGATTTATCCTCTAGAGAAAAAGAGATATCTCCAACCATGTGAATATGGATATTCCTAACCAACCCATCATTGCCCTCAAATCAAACACGCCTTATTTGGCGTGGAGTAAAGTTTTACTTGTAATTAGGTGCCAATCAGCATGTCATCCCGCAGTCCACGTATATGCAGTATTCCCTCTGTTTTTGTATACAAGGCCAGTTTGTTCTTTGTGTCAAACTATGAGTCTATGACTTATAATTTCAACAAAGTATGGGTTATATGTCATTAAAAATATATCATCGGAAAGTTCTTTTAAAATGTGCATCCAGTGACATACTTTTTGTGGCTTTTAACTCATAATTTGTTGGTAAAATTAATGATCAAAGTTAAACACAAAAAATATGAAGTCACCTTGTATACAAAAATGGAGGGAATATAATACTTGCAATGAAAATACAAACCCAAAATCATTTTTCCAACATCGATGCAGTACAATAGGACAATTAAAGTCCCAAGACGTTCCTAAGATGTGGATGGGGAATGTCTAACAAATGACTGTTTTGTTATTTTCATCCAAATTTTGTCTGGATCAAACACCTGACTACATGTTGCATCATCGTGGTTGTTGACTCCACCGCGCCACATGGTGCTCCCTATACACTGTCCTTGCACTCCAACAGCTTGTCTCATGGGATATTGTGGTGCGTCTTTGTTTTCCAAATGTTGTTAGGGTGCATCTAAATTAAGGGACTCCTTCGCCAAAACTTGAATCTCATCCACCTCAAACATATAAACATGCATGGGAAAGTACTCACCTCAACATGTAACCATGAATGGCAAGATACAAAAGCGTCAAATATGATGTTTGATCCAGACAAAAGTCAAGAATTATCTGCATTAATAAGATACAAAAGCGTCAAATATGATGTTTGATTCCTGGCAAGCCGTGGGTACAACCATCCATGTAATAATCTAACCAATTGTTATTTCATCTGCTATTGATCGGACAGTAATAATTTGAAAGATGACATGGCATAATTACGGTGTTGTATTCAAACTCAATTTTAGAATATAGGGCTGAAAGGAAGTATACACCCACCGATTCACAAGGTGAGTGTAGCCAACCGACACCTTGTTTTGTTTTTTTAAGGTACATTATTGGTCTTTTAGTAAAAAAAGGCAAGAAAATATTCAAAAACTGGTGCATAGACTGATAATTAAACCCCTGAACTTGAGCCCAATAACCAATTGGGCTAGCAACGCTTTGTGATTTAGCAATGCATTACATCCAATATTATGTGCATTCATTTTATCCTAGGTTTTGTTTAAAAAAATTAGCTGAAACATTCCATTTTTTGTCTCTAATGAACCGATGAACCAATGGTTCGACCGGTGAAAAACCTGAACCAACAGCCTCACCCCAACAGTGTTGCAAACGGGCATGATCTGAATAGATGGCGAATAGTTGTTTCCTCCTGATCACAAAAACAACACTTGTTGCATCCTTGCCAACATTGTCTGGCGAGATTTTCTTCGGTTAGAGTTACGATTTTCTATAAAAACTACACACAAACTTGATTTTTAGAGGAACCTTTAACTTCTAAATGTATTTATTCTGAATGACCGAGCTAGTGTTAATAACATTGGCGTACATGGATTTAAGGAAGAAACCACCTGAATTTGTGAGCTTCCACTGAAAAGAGTCGTGCTCGTCTGATAGGTTTACCGTCATAAACCTCTGAACAAAATAAACCCACTCCTCCATTTATCCCCAATTAGCGCATGTCAAAACTGAATTTTCAATGGGCTCGCCCCAAGCACCTAAGCAACAGACATATTCTTACCTTGCACAGTGCCATACATGTTTTAGTATGGTACGCCTAACGGGCAGTCACCAAGCCATGTATCTTCCCCAAACCGTCTAGTTTGACCGTTGCCTACTACAAATTATCCACTCTGGAGGAAATCATCGTTTACCCTCATATAGTTTTTCTAAAAGGGCGAGTCGATCTGTTTTGCCGCCACCTAGGACTAAAATATTTGATTTCAGGTATTTGCTGGACAACAACTCCTTCCAAACATTTTCCACAATACGTAGCTTGAATAGCCATTTGCTGATTTCAAACATCCAAGCTAGATTCTTGATACTTCCGCTTGTGCTCATTACTTTGCCAGAAGAATCATGATCTATAGAAATTATCCACTCTTTTCCGCATCCCTTTGGATATTGCAGAGAAGGATAACATAAACATTGACAAGTTCATAAGGACATCGTTAATAAGACTAAGACACGTCCATGCGACATAAACTTTCCTTTTTGATTTCCAAGTATTTCCTTGAAGAGGTCCTCAATAATCTTCCAGTTTCATAATCTCTTATAGTTTCAGGGCGGAGAACCTATCATTCCCGAGAGCAACATCCAAGGGAGTTCCTCTACAGGTTTGTACTACTCTGAAAGATTTTTTACTGTTAGTTTTGTCCTACTGTTTATTTTTATTTCATAATTTTTAATTAGGAGTTGTGATTGTTCCACATCTCACACATCTATTTTCCATCCTAATATTATTTTTTGACAAGACATAACAAACTAAAAATCCAGCAGAACAAAGCTCATCGGCAGCAAACTAAATTAACCAACTTCCTAAAAATCAATAAAGAAAATATGTTAGAATATGTTCTTAGTACCATTGGTTATACATTCTCTATGAGTAGCAAAACATGGGTATTTTTGCTTGTTTGTACTTACAGAAAGTAAAAAAAATAAATGATTTTCCTATATTTGAGTGTTTTCATTCATGTAAATCATGACATTCGTTTGAAGAAATGAAAGGTGATTCAGTCCAAGATGGCTTTCTCCTCCCAGTCACATTAGAAATGCCTACATGAAACATGGCTCCAAAAGATAGGCATGGATTAAAGACAAATTACATGCTTCTAAACAGGAGCAAAAATTCAGTGGTATTGCTCAAACGCAATAGAAGTACCAATTAACATTTACCAATCAGAAAGAATATTAAGAGCTAGGATTACACCTTAATCAGTATAAGGGTTCCAATATAAACTGATATACAACAGAGTTCACAAGCATCTAGCGTTGCCACAAGATTCAAGAAAATATACAAAGGGCAAGATATGTGGGGAACTCTTATTGGTGCTTAGGCATTTTTTTTCGAAAAGGGGGAAATCCCCGGCCTCTGCATCAGAACGATGCATACGGCCATCTTATTAACAAAATAAAGTAGTGCCAACATGGTTCGGAAGGTCTCGACAAGTCATAGAAAAGTACAAAAAGCTCACACAGAGCCAAAAGAGGCTAGAAACATCAACTAGCCCAATCAAGATGCCACAACCGGCTGGGTAAACTAGATAGGGAAACTAAATGCCTATCCTATTACATGACCGCCATTCAAACCGGTTGAAGATATCCCGAGCTACCATCTCCCAGCGGACAGATCCAGTAACCAAATGCCCCCTGGCCTCCGTCTGGGTGAGTAGCGACCACGAACGGATCAGTTCCGTAGTCCGGAATAAAACCTGCAAAAAATGTATACATGATATTCTGTTAAAGACCAAATCGTTTCTGCAATTCCAGATAGTCCACAGCAAAGCACAAGCTCCAACCCGAATATGTCTCGCTAAGTTAGGCTCAGTCCCATTAAGCCATGACCCAAAAAACGCATTAACAGAGTTCGGGGGCTTGATATTAAAAGTAATGTGGACCGTCTGCCAAAGAATCTTGGCCAGCGGGCAATCAAAAAAGAGGTGTTTAATAGTTTCATCCCGATCGCAGAAACTACACCTAGTAGGTCCTGTCCAATTACGCTTTATCAAGTTATCCTTAGTTAAAATCACTTGTTTATGGACAAACCACATAAACACTTTTATTTTCAAAGGAACTTTTACATCCCAAACATGTTTGAACGTAAGAATGGAGTTCGAATTAATAACATCAATATACATTGATTTAACCGTGAATTCTCCAGACTTAGTCAACTTTCAGCGTAATTCATCGGGTCGTTGAGAAAGCTGGACTTCCATCAGTCTCCTAACTAGACGGAGCCATTCTTCCCAACGATTGCCCGCTAGCACTCGTCGGAACTGGATATTAAGGGGGGTGGATTGAAAGACTGATGCAACGAACACCTCACGTCGTTGAACAATGCGGTACAAAGAGGGGTATTGGATGGCTAAGGGTGTGTCACCGAGCCAAGTGTCTTCCCAGAAACGTGTATTTGGTGCTTAGGCTACAGAGCTCTTTATTTGGACGGAACACATGCTTTGATCTTCTTGTTTGCCTGCGTATTTCAAAGGGTATTTGATCTCACATAGAGAAAGTGGAACGATTATGTAATAGTTTATTTCATGTGGGCCAGCACAAGAATTTGTTGACCCCCTCTTCCCAGATTCAAGTTTGAATCCTCAGTGCATCACAGCAGAGATAACTGCACAATCTAACAAGATTGTCAGATTAACACGAGCAATACTAAATAGAAATTTGATTAGTAGGAAAATTAGAAGTACCACTTAAAGCACTCTCAAATTAACAGTAATCATGAAAACTACTAAATATAATTTTGATTACAATTAAGAATTTAGCAGAAAAAATATAATATTTTCATGGTACGTATGCCAATTTAAGACGGCGGGAGTATTATGCCACCCAATGCAATGCCAACTATGCATGTTAATGACAGGACATAACATCAAATGAGAAAAGAGAGAGTACGAGACTATATCATATGCTTTAAATATGCACTTAGATATAACCCCTTCAATGCATTGTACTCCCTCCGTCCCGTAATATAAAAACGTTTTTGATACTATACTAGTATAAACGTTCTTATATTATGGGACGGAGGGAGTATCATATTGTTGTGTCTAAAAGATCTCGGGAAAGTAGTGGCTGCACCCACCTTCGGTGCACCCACGGTGCACCCATGCAAGAAAACATAGCAAAACATTTCAAAAAATTCTGAAACTTTATGGGAATGATGATCAACAAATATTATGGGGGCTTGCCAAGTTTGTTGGTCAAATAACATTCGAAATGCTCTCTACAAAAAAGACAAAATTGCAAAATTTGCTCAAACAATGCACTTACATTTTGACTAATTTTCAGTGATTTGTCTTTTTTGTACAGAGCACCTCGAATGTTATTTGACCACCAAATTTTGCAAGCTTCTCTAACATTTGTTGATGATAATTTCCACAAAGTTTCTGATTTTTTCAAAATGTTTTGATATGTTTTCTTGCGTGGGTGCACCGTGGGTGCACCAAGAGTGGGTGTAGAAGAACCACTCTCAAAGATCTCTCATTTAATGTGTTTTGTGAGAGAAAAGGTATGAATTGTCTTGTTTTGATGCCAAGAACTACTACCTACATCTCGGTTTATTAGTCTCCACCTTATTTTGGGTCAAAATTTGACCACATATTTGACGAGCAAAATGTTAATGCATATCATAAAAAATTATATAATTGGATTCATATTTGAATATAGTTTGCAATAATATTATTTTTGTCATGTATAACTTATATTTTATTAGTTGAAATCATGGTCAAAATATGACCCCAAAATACGAGGAGGGCTAGTAAACTAAGACGGATGTAGTATATCTAAATTAAGATATGACAATTTTCTGTTTCCCCATTAAATATGGTGCCACGTCAGATTTTTGGTTTGGTGGCATACGATAAGGCTGGTCGTAAGGGTAGTATCATAGCTAATATCATGCATGCCAACTAGATCATTTTGATGAGGTGCCATAGAATTAAATGAAGAAAGAGAGCGTTGAGTATCATATCATGATACTATATTATAATAAATGTTATGCTAATATGTGTCATGCATGTCAATAAATAAAACATTACTTGATACTATGCATTAGGAAGGTAGTATCATACACTAGTACGGAAAATTGCAGCGTAGAACGAGCTCCACAGGACCCTCTATCCATACCGTCCATTCACATCACGATCTGTGCTACACGAGCTGTCGTTCTGACATGCCCAGAGTAATTAGCAGGGGCGTCTGGGCTAGCTGTCGGCCCGTGAATCAACAGGGTGTGTGCGGCCAAGCTGCAGGTGCACTGTTCTCTTCCTTTTTTTTCTAATCGCTGGCAAATAGTAGGACTCAGCAGCGGTGCCTGCCAGATGACAAATGTGTCACTTTCATCTGACATGCATGAACCCAAACCACTGTACACACTTTCTCCTCCGTCCCACCTCCTGCACATCATTCTTTGACCCATCTACAGAAGAGAGTGATTTTTTTCTTAGAGAGATGCTGTCAGATCTAAGATTTAAAGGGAGAGAGGTGCATGCAGGTGCTGTTCATGAGAGAATAGGAAGAGAGAGGTGTTGGGTGACAGTAAGAGAGAGAAAAGAAAGAGAGAGAGGCGTTGTGAACAGCGACAGAAGATGCTGTGTGACAGTGTCTTCTTTTTTCTCGCCCTGTCAACTTCTCTGTCTCTCTATCAACTCTGCATGCACACAACAGCTCTTTGTTTATATTTAAATCTTGCATGCGCCAGACTCTCTCTTTGTTGGAATGCACACCACTGCAACAAGCATCCAAAACTGGTCAGCTTTTGCTCAAATCTCTAGAAACAGGATGTTCAGCCAACGGTGTGGATAGAAGGTACCATGGAGCTCGGCATACAAAAAACCATGCTCCTACACTAGTATCATATGCATGATACTAGTATATGATACTCCCCATTACAACCAGCCTAAGAAATAGTACATGATGGAGCATCGTGACTACTCTAGTATCATTCATGATAGTGTACCCTAATAAATGAGGTACTAGTAGAGCCATACAAACTAATAAGTAAGGTCACTAAAAATAATGACATATAATACTATGCACTATGAAAATAATATCATATGAATGATATTAATTTATGATACTACCAACCATGAGAGGTCTAATAGATCACCACTCCACGATAAAAATCTGCGCATATCTCATTCTTTCCGAAGATCAATCCTCAAATCCTGATAGTTGTACCGTGATGTTGATAGGACATGTAAATTCTCACAGTAGAAGATTTGCACGCATCGCTTCAATTGCTTTCGATCCAACATATGAGAATATGTAAACAAGGGCATTTTCTATCTTTAAGGGTCAAATGAAAATTGATTATAAGATTTTGGGTCTATGAATATTAATCGATGAAATGGTATTCCAAGAAAATAAAATAGTGATATTAGCATTTATGTATCACAGATTTCAAAGATATATCATTGGCAAAAAAAGTTCAAAGATATATGACACAGTCGTGCCACATAATGCCATGTCAATCATGTAAATACACACGTACATGTAATACCCCGACCAAACCCATCAGTTCCTGGACATTGCGCCTGGGATCTAGACTAGCTAGCCTCATAAATCAAAACTAGTCTTTTTTATGCACTTTGTCCTCACTCGTGCGCATTTCGGGATCAAATTCTCAGTCGGTCACCCATATTCAAATTGCTCCAAGCCAAGCACAATTAGCTTTAAGATTCCTTACGGATGGGCTTCCGAAAAAGAAGATGCACCTTATTAATATGAGTACTATCTCATTCCCTATTAACCCAGGATGTCACAATATACTCAAATGCATAACAATGATTCAGTCATTTCTCGTATATGTATGGTAGGAATATATACCATAGCAACCATCCTCCTCTTCACCGCTTCTCTACATCCTTGTCGCCATCGGAGGAGGCCACCGTGCAAAGCCTGTGCGCTGCATGGTGGTGGCGGGGCTGACTCCGGCAACAGACGCCATGTTTGCGCGTGGTGGTTTTGGTGGTCGTTAGCTCCGCAGGGGGTCGGCGTTGGAACCTCGTTGGTCGGATTCTCCCCATGCTCAGGTCCCTCTGATATGCCCCTTCGGCGAAGGTCATCATTCTTGTGCTCTAGTCGGAGCGACAACTTGGTTGGCAGAAACCGTGGTGATGAGACAATAACGGCGGTGGTGTAAAGCGGTGATGTGGTGGAGTAGGGATGGTACGGATATGGCTTGTCACGTCTACGCATCCTCAGCCTCTACCACTATGGCTTTGTGGCACGTGCATGGAAGATGTTGAAGCTCCCATAATGACGCTTTCGGTTCTCTACATGGTGCGGCAATTCGTGTTCACATGCATGTTTTTTATCGCGTGGTGATGTCCATGACACGGTTATGCACCCATTTGGTTTTCTCCGTAGATGTATGCCATGGAGTGGTTTGTATTACAATTATTTGCGATCGCGGTACGAAGGTGTGCCCCTCCATGCAGCATCACCTTCTTCGATAAGTGGTGGCGGCAACATACGGTGACTTTGTTTTGGTGGTCTGGACTTTGATGGTTACACTAGCGTCCTTGTTGAAGGTATTGTTTTGGAGATTCCTCAGACGCTCTCGCCGGCATGAAAATTCAGGATCCGACCTTTATCGGTTGGATACGGCAATGACAACGCTTCTGCGTCGTTCCCTTTCTGGAGGCGTTGCTTTCAAAGAATCTTTATCGTAGCTCTTGTGTTGTCGAGTACAATGATGTTGTTGCTGCTTGTTTGTTGTGTTCATCCCGTCGGCCCTCTTTGTTTTTACTTCTTTTTTTTTATCTCTTTGGTTGTGTGCATCCTCAATATCTCAACAAGGTCTTGAGATTGTTTTTTGCATAGACTGGGTATATTTGCATTGTATTTTTATTTTGAACTTGGTATCATCTTGATAATATATTGATATTTCTCAAAAAATGTGGTAGGAATACGGAACAATATTTTTGTATGGCTAATTGGTACTTCCCAAATCCATCATTGTCTATTATACAACATATCTAGTAAATACTACCTAGTTTTTGTTAGGGAAAATACTACCTAATTAAGAGTCATAAATTACCTATTAGGAGGTAATAGTTCATCATGTTCAATCTAAACCCTTGGATCAAAAGAAATGAATAATGCAAATAAACTGGGAGGTTTTAACCTCCTTTTTGAGAAAAAGGTTGCACTCGCTGGTGTTCATCAGTAGTGGGTATTGCTGGTATGCACGTGTGTTCCTTGTAACTAGGGCCTACTTCTACTTGTAACAATTGCAAACAAATATATTTTAAATGTAAGGGAGCACAAGTTGGTAAATGTAAGACTCGGTGCACTTTCATAACGATGTGGACAGAAATTAACGCACATTACTTAGAAAACGAAAAACGAAAATGAAAAAAAAATGGTTACTGACATCAATTACTGTTTCAATCATAGAAGTGGGCCTTGACGCCAAAAGAGGTAAAACCGAAGAGAGCAGGCCAGGCACTGTGAGTACACTGCCCAAAGAACTACCATTAGACTTTTTGAAGGCAATTACAGATGACTTTTCCGATGCACGACTACTAGGTGTAGGTGCATTCGGAGAACTTTATAAGGTACATTTGATTCTGCCTTCACCTTTTTGTTTTTTTTAGTTGATAAACATGAGTGTTGTAACTAGCTATTATGAGGTCAAACAGGGTGTTTTGCCAGGTGGTGAAATGATTGCTGTGAGGAAACTTAGACGAGATTTGCCAGTGCTACCTGATAAAGCATTTGATAATGAAGTTACAAATATTATGGCTCTCCAACACGAAAATATAGTGAAGTTAGTTGGCTACTGCCGTGTACCACAAGAGACACTGGTGGAGCAAAAAGGAAGATATGTTGTTGCAGATGCTGCTGACTGTTTAGTCTGCTACGAATACTTGCCTAAGGGAAGTCTTCTTGATCATATGTTTGGTATGTATATCCACTATCCAACATACTGTGTTTCTGTTCAAATTTCTTATAGTAGTACCCTATTTGATATTTTCTCTGACCATATGTTCCCTTAACTATTACACTCATGGGAATGATAAGATAAGGTGATAATATTGCATATCATCTACAGGAAATCTGGTAGTTATTCTTTAGAAGGTTTTCATTAATCTAGATCTATTGCGTTGTTAATATTTTAATAAATAACTAATATTGGAAGTCACAATATAAGAGTATTTCATAATTCGATGTTTAATTCACTTCTTCAGGATCCAACAGCATGGACTGGGACACACGCTTCAAAATAATTAAGGGGATCTGCAAAGGTTTACTTTTTCTCCATAGAATTCCCATTGTCCATAGGGACCTGAAGCCTGGGAACATATTGTTGGATGCTAATATGGTTCCGAAAATTTCGGATTTCTTATTGTCGAGACTTCTTGGTGAACAAACACGGGTAAACACATAAAATATCGTGGGATCATAGTAAGTCAACCGTATACTTGCATAATTTTTGGTCCTTATTATAAATTAAACTATACTTACACCTTACCGCTAATGTTCATCGAACTCTTAATGGTAATGATATGCAGCGGATACATAGCTCCAGAATATCTATACAGAGGAGAAATCTCTACTCGGTCAGACATATATAGTTTAGGCCTGCTAATCTTGGAGACCGTCACAGGAGAGAAATCTACTCCCAAACAAAACGAACCATCTGCAAGGTCATACATTAAGGAAGTAAGAGAAAATATTAACTGGTGATATGAACATGGACATTTAGAAACTTACGTTACATTTTAGTTTCTATATTATTATCTCCAAGGATCATATTAAAAATTTGTACTTAAATAGGTACGCGAAAAATGGACACTGGAGGTTATCATGTCTAATTACTCCAAGCTTGAGGTAGATTCCTGGAGGGAAGTAAATCTATGCCTCGGAATTGGACTAGAATGTGTGGAGCTTGATCGGTTGAAGAGACCTTCCATAGAAATAATTCTTGACAAGCTCGGTGGACGCCGTGTAAGGGACACTATGTTAGAAACAACGTCCGGCTCTGACATCCCTCTGAGCGTTCAACCTCCGCAGCTCCGCTTCCCTTTCAAGCCAAAAAGGTCGATCTCCTGCTTGTTTTCTCTAACAAACACAACAGATGACCGTGTCGCCTTCACGCTTGTAACAGAAAACCAAAGGAGGTACCTTACAAAGCTACCACTTTCCGGCGTCGTTCCGCCAAATTGCACCTACACTCTCAATGTGACCATGCGCGAGCAGAGGGAGCTGCCACGAAGCAACACCGGCGAGTTTCTGACCCTCCAAAGCAGTACGTGGCGCGAGCAGGAACTCACGAATCCCCACCAGGATACCACAGCCACAGAGGTCGCCGATGACGGCGAGGACGTGAAAGAGGTGAACCTGCCTGTTGTTTGCGACCCACAAGAAGGAACAAGCTCAAATCAGGAGGTATGTCCACTTGAAAATATATGTTATATTCACTGATGTCTAAACTCTAAACTATAATTTTAAAAGTTCGTTTGAAATTCACTTCTACTTCTTTTGTGTTGGTTTCCATGATGATCATCTTATGCTAGTCGATCCAATCAGCAGCAGAGGTATGTTTTTTCTTCTTCTTTTCGTTTGGTGCTTTAGTTTGGGAGTTTCTAGTAGCTTAATTAGCACGTGGAGCGCTTTCTGCAACTCTGTTTGGTGTTCTGTTGGATCAGATCATAGCCAGTCAGAATTATCGGCAGGTGCTGTCCATAGATGTGCACCCAAACAAGCCATGGTGAGTGCTTCCGCGTATCGTGATAGCTACTTCTGCTCGGTGTGGGCATCAATACCGCACGCCTTAAAACTTTTATGTTGCGCAACGTAGGATCTTGACGAGCAACCAAAGGGGTAACATTTGCATTTGGGACTATCAGAAGCAGGTATTGCTTGTTATGCTTCTGTGCTCAAGCAAGATGGTGTCACACATTATGCCGCACCATACAACTTGAACTTATCACATAATGTTTGATTTGCTTGCAGGCAGAGGTGAAATTCTTTGAAGTCAGCGCAGAAGAACCAGGCATGCTTTCTTATTTACTTATAACTTACCGATTCACCTTCCATTGGTCATGAACTTCTTATCTAGACAAACTAAAACAGGAGAAACACAGAACCTTTTTTGGAACATGAAGGTGTGACCACAATTGTAATGTAACTTTTCCAAGTGCAGTGTATTCAGCAACATTCATTGAGCGAGAGGAATGGGTTGTGGCCGGTGGTGGCGATGGGTACATCTACGTGTACAGCTATGATAAAATGGAAGAAATCGAGAACTTCCCAGCTCACGATGGTCATCACATCAGGTCTTTAGCTGCGTGTGCAACTCATTCTTTTTTGCTGTCAGCATCTGATGACCACGAGATTAAGATTTGGGATTGGAAGAATAGCTGGGGATGTATGCGAACGTTTCAAGGGCACAGTAACAGTGTCACGCAAGTACTATTTGATCCGAATGACAGCACCAGCTTTGCCAGTTCCTCCTTGGATCACACAGTCAAGGTTTCCTTTTCCTTTCCTCTTCGTATTCGTTCACAACATAACCAAATGGTTCATACATTAGAGCTATTTACTTTCCTTTGTCTAATTTTCGTGTTTTTATAGTTGTGGGACATTTACTCTGCAACGTGCAATGCCACTTTGGACGGACAATCCGATGGTGTGCTTTGTCTTCATTATTTCACTGACGAGAATCAGCAGTTTTTGCTTTCTGGCTCCTTGGATGGTGTTGCAAAGGTATCACATATGGGCTTCTTCAAAATAGAACAGTGCACTCTGTTTCTGTCTTGATGCTAATTTGTTGTCTCATTTCCTCTCTTTTTTGAAATGGCATTGTCTCATTTCCTTGTTCAATAAGATCTGGGATCTGGAGAAAGAAAGTTGTGTTAGTGCGCTGGGTGGAGATGCGAAGTGTGTCAATGCTCTTTGTTGGCACCCAAAACTTGGGGTACTAATTACAGGTTCACTTGAAGGGACAGTCCAAATTTGGAAATCCACTAAGACTGCATACAGGTACTATGCCTGCTTCGCTTTCTACTTGTAAATACAACTTCATTTGTACGCTGGCCTGAATCCTAATAGGGACTCGTGTGATGCCTAGGGTAATTTTCAAACACTGCGTGCGTAAACGATTCTATGTGTCGTGTGGGTACATGATTTCTAGATTTATCTATGTAGCAGCATTTAACTGGGAATTATTTCAAGAGGAGCTAGTTTTATATTGTACTATTAAACAAGTGTGGTTTTCAGTAAATCCACGAAAGTAATCAAATAAAACAAAATAATATTGTGCAGGCAAACTACCTGAGCTAGTAACACTGCAACTTCATGCTTATGATAATGCGAAAAATCATCTTAAAAGTGGCCACCTAGTAAGTGCCATGGTACTGGCATTAAAGTTGTCATCGGGTAACTTTGACACAAAATGGCGACAACTTTGGCACGAACATAATGACAACTTTGTTTGTTGTGGTCACTTTTAGATGAATGGTCATATTTTTAGATGAAATTCTGTAGGTGCACAAGATACAACATAATATTTGTCCAGTACACAATTTTTTTTGAAACCTCATTAAGATACCTATGCATTATAGGATGCATATGCAAGTAGTTGCATAATATTTGCATTCGCCGTTGACGACTTTTCGTATATGTTTTGTTGTTGTTGTTGTTGTTGATTGTTGGGTTGAAGATTGCTAATCGGGCATATGCCGTCCGGAGATATTTTTATGCAAGTTAACAGTGTATTTTCTAATCTTATAGGCTTGAAAACATAATTGGTTTTAACCTCGGTGCAGTTAACGCTATTGGATACATAAGGGGATTAAGAAGGTAACGAAAAGTGTCATGATCTTCCTTTTGTTTGCTTATTTTCTAAGAGCAATGGCTCGCTGCAGTTCGTTCGAAGTATGTGTGCATGCCCAAACTGGAATACATGCTAGATCTAGAGCAGAGGTGGCTCAGATAAATCTACAACTTATCCCAATTCTCACGGACCACGTGATACACACAGTTTTAGTGCATGCTCATGAGCATGTGACACAGTGGTACTCAGTCCAAGATTGAAGCCGGGTGGACATGTTACACCACCACAGACCTTGTGAATGAGCCACAGCTCCCTTTGCAGAGAATGCAATATTTGTTAGGGAAAATACCGCTGTATTGTGGGAAATTGCAATTTATATATTTTTCACAAACTTGTATTTCTAAATGTTGAGCATATATAATCCATGCAGGATTGTGGTTGGATGCGAGCAAGGCATAGCAATGATGGAGATAAATTTGCAGCGAACAGACTCTCGTGCATAAGGGAGGTGGGCACTTTCATCATGGTGGAACGTGATAGGCAAAAAGAAATAGGATAGTCATATGAAAACTAGTAATCGTATACCTGAAATGCCCATTCATATTAGGTAGGATATTATTTGTGGGTTATGTGATTGGCATTGGTGTTGATGTTATATATGATATTAGTTGTGAAAGCACATAAGGGGGCATAAATGGGAGATTTTTAGAAATTCGTCAAATTCCGAGGAATTTGCCGAAGATCAGAGTTAAGAAATAGAAACAGGAGGAAACTAAATCATCACAGCATCAGAGTACATGCATACATGATACATAAGGATGAAGAACATGAGATCATACATACATACATACATACAAGCATGAAGAATATGAATCGAGAAAATGGAAGGCAGCATGACGAAATTCTTCAGTTCAAATTCATCAGAAGATGGATCACAAATTCTTCAGCAACGGAGTATCGTAGAGGTAAGGGTGAGGAATATGAAACCAGGTTGGCTCGGTGAAGACATCAATTTGGTAGACCAGTTCCAGTTGATGTATCAACTGTACGTCTGGTTGAGGCGGCTGAGTCGCAACTCTGAGGACACCGTATTCCTCTTGAACTAAGGTCACACAGACCTCGCCCAATCACTCGTGGTAAGTCTTCAAGATAGACTTCCAAAACCTTCACAGACTTGTTCACCGGCACAACACAATGACTCTTGGTGTGCTCAGAACTTGACGCCTAACCATCTGAAAGAATGACAGTCTTCAAAGGTAACAGGCGTCAGATCACATAGATCAATCTCTTCAGTGATGCCCAATCACTTTGGCTTTGGGTTTCTCCTCACTCAGGATTCTCTCAAAGTCGTCAGAGGATAGGTTGCTCTCAATTGACAAGTGTCTAGTTCTCTTAGAGCAGCCAACCAACAAGTGGTTGTAGGGGCAGCTATTTACAGCCAGGGGCAACCCGACATGAATTATCATAAATGCCCTTCTCGGATTCAACCGTTGTCAGGATAAGGATCCACTCGGTAGCTGGCACGCGGCGCAGCAACAGTCGAAATTTGAAGTCTCAAAATTGCCAGAGCACTCAATTTCCTCACGGTAGGCAGATCGCACTAGCGAGCTCCTAACTCCTCAGCGAGACCAAATTAGTCGGCGACCAGATGAACCTCGTCACTGTCACTAGCAAATTCGTTAGTTGTAGTGGAGATTTCCAAAGGCTTCACTCAAAGCGGCTGGAGTGGTACTCCCTCCGTCCGAAAAAGTTTGTCCTTTGAATGGATGCATCTAGCACCAAGTTAGTGCTAGATACATCCATTTGAGGGACAAGCTTGGGACAAGTTTTTTCAGACGAAGGGAGTATAGGTTTGAGCATCACTTTGAAAATGTGAAATATATTTCACCTAGACCCCCTTTAACAATACGGTTTTACTATGACTCAAATAAGAAGAAAGAAACTATGAAAACAAAAATCTTCAAGCTTCCAGTCTTCATATCAAATTCTTCAAAGGCCGTACCAATTTCATCACCAAATTCTTCACTTGAAGAAATCCATTTTTAGGGGTTGTCTTCCGTGTGTTAAACCAAATCTTCAAGGACTCTGTCTCCTGTGTATACTCACAAACACATTAGTTCCGCAACCTGTTTGTCTTCAATACTCCAAAACAACTAAGGATTCAAGTGGCGGAAGGTGGCGGCCTCGTGGCAGGGCTTCCCGACGGCCGCCTGACGCTCGGGATGATCCTCTCTGCTTCCTCTTACGTCATGCACGGTGCAGCCGCGGACACCAAGGATGTGGGTTGGGGGAGAGGGCGGCGGTCATTGGAGGAGGCATCATTGGCGGTGTCGATATCGGCGATGGACCATTCCTCGCCGTACTTGGCCATCGCCCTGTCAAGTCGACGGAGATGGTGCTTGGTCGTATTCTACGTCGTACCAGTGGTCCAGGGCCCAGGCGCATGCCAGGTCCGGGTTTGCCGCGATGTGTGGCGGGGGGAAGACCAAGTTCGCGAACTTCGACCAGCGCGCAACATTGTGGTTGTCCCGCTGGTGCTGCTCTCGGTCAGCGCACTCCTGCCCCTGATGGCGCTCCGGGACGGCAATGAGGAGCTCCCATCGCTCCCGGCACTGCCGAGGAAGTGGAGGGTAACCGCGCGCCTTGGGCAGGGGCGGCGGCGGCGCGCGGTGCTCCTCATTGACGATGCGCTAGGGCGGCGGCGAGCGCCGCTCCTCCTTGACGACGCGCCTGGGCAGCTGATACAACAATTTACAAAAAATTTATATGGTTTTGGTATGATTTGGATGGAACTAACCTAGACTAATGATGTTTTCAACAGAACTACCATGGTGTTATTTTTGTGTAGAAGTAAAAGTTCTCCAAATGCAACGAAACTTTTTGACAATTTTTTTGGAACAAAAGAGGCACTAGAAGCTTCGTGGGAGGACAAGAAGGTGAAGGAGGTGAGCACAACACACAAGGGCGTGATTCCAACACTGAAAAATCCTATAAATAAAGAAACCCCTAGAAATAACCCTAGATCAGAAGTTCCGCCGTCGCAAGCCTCTCTAGCCAGTAAAAAACAATCTAGACCCCATTCTGGCACCCTGTCGGAGGGGGAAATTATCATCGGAAGCCATCTTCATCATCCCTATGGCCACCATCATGAGGTGGGAGTAGTCCACCCTCGGGGCTAAGCGTTTGTACCAGTAGCTATGTGGTGCAACCTACCCAGACGACTTTCATGCTGAACTGACACATCCTGGAGGGTGTGGTAGTGCTTCATGAAAGTTTGCACGAAATTCAGTCGAAGAAACTAGATGGAGTGGTCTTCAAAGTGGATTTTGAGAAGGCTTATGACAAGGTCAAATGGCCTTTTCTGCAACATGCATTGCGTATGAAGGGTTTCAATGAAGCTGGGAGGAAGCAGGTCGAATCCTTCATTCAAAAAGGTAGCATGGGGTTTAAGGTAAATGATGACACATGTCCTTATTTCTAGACGCAAAAGGGTCTAAGACAGGGAGACCCTATGTGTCCCATCTATTTCAATATTGTCGTGGATGATCGTAGTCCTCACTAGTCGAGTCAAGGAGGATGGTCAGGTGGGTGGACTAATACCTCATCTTGTCGTTGGTGGGGTGTCCATACTACAGTATGCTGATGACATGATTATTTTCATGGGGCATGACTTGGCAAAGGCTAGAAATATGAAACTAGTTTTATGTATTTTTGAACATTCGGGCTTAAAGATCAATTTTAATAAGAGCAAACTATTCTGCTTTGGGCATGCCAAGGAGGAACAAAAAACTTATAGATAGTTGTTTGGGTGTGAGTTGGGATCCTTACCGTTTACGTATCAGGATATCTTGATTCATCACCGAAAACTAAGTAACAAAGACTGAGAGTGCATTCAGGATCGATTTGAGAAGAAGCCGAGTTGCTGTAAGGGCAAGCTCATGTCTTATGGGGTTGGCTGATTCTGATAAATTCCATTCTTACGAGTACGCCGATGTTCCTTCTGTCTTTCTTTGAAGTTCCCATGGGGTTATGAAAAAGATTAGACTTTTATTGGCCATGTTTTTTTTGGCAGAGCTATGAGTCAAAAATCAAAGTATAGGTTGGCCAAGTGGGATATAATTTGTCGGCCAAAATACCAAGGAGAGGGTAAGGGATTGAGAACCTTGAGGTAAAAAACAAATGTCTTCTCAGAAAATGGTTGTATAGGATATATGTCGAGGAGGAAGGGATGTGGGTATAGTTATTGCTTAACAAGTACTTGCAATCCAAGACCCTTGCAGGGGTCACGACGCAGCCGAACGATTCACCATTCTAGAAAGGGCTAATGCGGACAAAGGTGGCCTTCTTCAGTATGACCAGATTCATTGTAGGGAGAGATAACACTATCACATTTTCGGAGGATACATGGCTAGGGGAGACGCCACTAACCATGCAATATACTATCCTATACAACCTTGTACAACGTAAAGAAGCCTTCGTAAGTACAATACTCAGTTCGACTCTCTTAAGTCCATCGTGGAATAGTGGGCTATATCAATAGAGGTTAACCTTTCTGATGAGCCAGATAAAATTTGCTAGGAACTCTTGGTGTCGATGGTATTCTCAATGAAATCTATGTATACAGACTTCATAGACTCTGGTCCAATTCCAAAATTGCATCATATTTAAAAGATTAGGTACCCTTAAGAATAAATCTATTCATGCGGTTTTTGCACAAGGAAGTGATTCTGACTAACAACAACTTGGCAAAACATAATTGGGAGGGTAGTAAGCGATGTTGTTTTTGCAATCAATATGAAACTATCCAACATCTTTTTCTTAAATGCCCATTAGCCAGGTTAAGATGGCGTACACTAGAAGTTAGCTTCAATCTCAGTCCCCTTAATAGCATAGACACATTATTTGAAACGTGGCTAAATAGGGTAGAGCTTAAAATAGCGGCGCATAGGGGTGTGTTCATTACTTTGGGCTATATGAAATGCCCGAATGATGTGATTTTTAACAGACAATCTATCATAGTTTTTTTGCAGGTTATTTATACAGCAACTGGCAGGGTCCGTACATGGTCGTCACTCAACCATATTAATGCCAGGGAGCATATGGCTTTTGGGTGCAACTATTGAGAGATGATAGCAAATGATACTTACAACCGGTTTAGATGCCGGTCCAACAATGGGATATGTGTTTAGTCATTTTCTCCTATTGTATGCTGATTGTGATGATTTTTTTGCTTCATTAATGTGCAGTATGAGACTTTATACCGTGCTACGTACTTGGGACCATCTGCCTTCAATAATATGGCCGCATGCATCATTCAGATGTAGAGGCCAGTGGTAATCCTCATTTTCTAAAAAGAAAGGACTCTGATAAGTGTCACACATGTGGCACGAAGCAACTTCAGCCTGAATTTTTTTGACGGCAAGTTTAGTTACCCGAGGATGGCAAGTTTAGTTGTGAAGCACGACAACTTCCTGTTTGGATGGCAAGCTCAATTTTATTTTGGATTTGTTTTTTTTTGGACGGCAACTTTAGTATAAAAAACTCCAGGGTGGTGTTACTTCATGCCATACGTGTGGCACTTATCATTTGGGAAAAGAAAAAGATATATAAACATATCCACTGAAGCAAACTTCCCTTCCTCTTTTATGTACCCTACCTGCTGCTAAAGAAAAATCATCTTTTGTTTTTTCCATGTTTGTGTTGGTTATTGGTAGCTGGGCTGATATGGTCATTATGTGTGAGAAAGGTCATTTCCAACCTCAAGTGCTCTTCCTTTTTTTTGCAAGAAAACTTTCAATCTATCCATCAACTGTCATGGTAGTACAAAGAACACTAGAAATAATAAAAATTACATCCAGGTCAACTGACCACATCAAACCGAAGGCGCGTCGCTGTCATCGCCCCTCCTTCATTGGAGCCGGGCAAAACTCGTTGTAGTAGACAGTGGGGAAGTCATCGTGCTAAGGCCTCATAGGACCAGTGCACCAGAACAACAACCGTCACTGATGAAGAGAAGCGTAGACCAGAAGAAACCAATATGTATACACACTATCATAGATACACCAAGATTGGATCCATGGAGATCCACCAAAGACCAACACCGACCGAATCGCACGAGATCCGTCAGAGACACACCTCCACACGCCTTCTGATGATGTTGTACGCACCGCCGAAACAAGGACTAGGTGGGAAGGACCTTATTCCAACTACATGGAGCCTCCGTCTCACCTCCCTGTGTAGGACACAAACCCTAATCAACCCTAAAAGATGACCTAATTATGGAGTAGGAGCCCTCCCACCGGCGAGGACCGAGGTCCACCGCGCCACCATGACCCTAAAGCCACCGAAGACAAGGTGGATCAGCGGCGACGCCGGCGGGAGGCGAGAAGACTGTCGTGGTATTCTCACGGGGGGAGGGGGTGCAAGACGACATATGCCACAAGGTGGCTTCGTGTGAGGGCAAGACTGCTGCTAATAGGCCCGGGAGCGGGTATGTCAATAGCACGCGGTAGTTTACCCAGGTTCAGGGCTCTCCGGAGAGATAATACCCCTACTCCTGCATGTCTGAGTATATCTGGTATATCTGGTACAGAGTGCTCCTGAGCTGTATCTTTTGTATATGCGTATGGCCGGATGAACATGCATGCTCTAGTGGTTGAATGGCTCTTGGCCGTGGGTGTGTGCGTGAGCCTATGTGTGAGGATGGATGGATATGTGCTAGCTTATATAGGCATGGCTAGCTTACTTCCTAAGCTATGTAGTGGCATGGGACAAGTGGGCATGGGGCACCATGCCCATGATGGTGTGGACGTGATGTGCATGCCTCCTTGTCCCTGGTGCACTTTATAAAACAGTGCCCAGGGACAGATACACTATAGATGATGTCGCGGTACAGTTGTCTCGCCGATGTCTTGTCGGTGTCGGGTCGGGCTGCAGTCGGCAGCCGGCTGGTTGGCGCAGTCGATAGCCAGCTATTCAGCGCAGTCAGCAGCCGGCAGCCGGCCGGGTAGAGCAGTCGGACGGGGAGCTGGCAGGAGCGTCCGGGCAGTCGGACTGAGGGGCTTTTGCTAGCCCCGATGTCTTGAATAATTGTCTTGTCGTCTTCGGGGTACCCATCGCCAATTACTCCGATAGTAGCCCCCAAGCCTCCGGACAACCTGGCAAAGTTGGGCAGAGGTTTTTTGGCGGGTGTTCATGGAAATGATCATGCAAAAGACAAAGTTAGTCCACGCAGATATATGATTACCCACAAGTATAGGGGATCGCAACAGCTTTCGAGGGTAGAGTATTCAACCCAAATTTATTGATTCGACACAAGGGGAGCCAAAGAATATTCTTGAGTATTAGCAGTTGAGTTGTCAATTCAACCACACCTGGATAACTTAGTATCTGCAGCAAAGTGTTTAGTAGCAAAAGTGGTATGGTAATAAAGGTAACGGTAGAAAAAGTAAAGATAAATGTTTTTGGGTTTTTGTAGTAGTTGTAACAGTAGCAACGGAAAAGTAAATAAGCGAAGAACAATAAGTGAAAAGCTCGTAGGCAATGGATCAGTGATGGATAATTATGCCGGATGCAATTCCTCATGCAATAGTTATAACATAGGATGATATAAAACTAGCTCCAATTCATCAATGTAATGTAGGCATGTATTCCATAATTAGTCATACGTGCTTATGGAAAAGAACTTGTATGACATCTTTTGTCCTACCCTCCCGTTGAAGCGGGGTCCTAGCGGAAACTAAGGGATATTAAGGCCTCCTTTTAATAGAAAACCGGACCAAAGCATTAACACACAGTGAATACATGAACACCTCAAACTACGATCATCACCGAGAAGTATCCTGATTATTGTCACTTCGGGGTTGTCGGATCATAACACATAATAGGTGACTATAGACTTGCAAGATAGGATCAAAAACACACATATATTCATGAAAAACATAATAGGTTCAGATATGAAATCATGGCACTCGGGCCCTAGTGACAAGCATTAAGCATAGCAAAGTCATAGCAACATCAATCTCAGAACATAGTGGATACTAGGGATCAAACCCTAACAAAACTAACTTGATTACATGGTAAATCTCATCCAACTCATCACCGTCCAGCAAGCCTATGATGGAATTACTCACGCACGACGGTGAGCATCATGAAATTGGTGATGGAGGATGGTTGATGATGACGACGGTGACGAATCCCCCTCTCCGGAGCCCCGAACGGATTCCAGATCAGCCCTCCCGAGAGAGATTAGGGCTTGGCTGCGGCTCCGTGCCGTAAAACGCGATGAAACTTTCTCCCTGATTTTTTTCTCCCCGAGACGAAATATATGGAGTTGGAGTTGAGGTCGGAGGAGGTCCGTGGGGCCCACGAGATAGGGGGCCGCGCCTTGGGGGGGGGGGGCTGTCTCGTGGACAGGCCGTGGGCCCCCAGGCATTAATTCTTTCACCAAAAATTCTTATTAATTCCAAAAGGTGCCTCAATGGATTTCTAGGACATTCCGAGAACTTTTCTTTTCTACACATAAAACAACATCATGGCAGTTCTGCTGAAAACAGCGTCAGTCCGGGTTAGTTTCATTCAAATCATGCAAGTTAGAGTCCAAAACAAGGGCAAAAAGTGTTTGGAAAAGTAGATACGTTGGAGACGTATCAACTCCCCCAAGCTTAAACCTTTGCTTGTCCTCAAGCAATTCAGTTGATAAACTGAAAGTGATAAAGAAAAACTTTTACAAACTCTGTTTGCTCTTGTTGTTGTAACATGAAAAGCCAGCATTCAAGTTTCAGCAAATATTATGAACTAACCATACTCACAATAACACATAGGTCTCACAATTACTCATATCAATAACACAATCAACTAGCGAGCCATAATAGTAAAACTCGGATGACAACACTTTCTCAAAATAATCATAACATGATATAACAAAATGGTATCTCGCTAGCCCTTTCTGAAACAGCAAAACATAAATGTAGAGCACCTTTAAAGATCAAGGACTGACTAAACATTGTAATTCATGGTAAAAGAGATCCAGTCAAGTCATACCCAATATAAACCAATAGTAATGAATGCAAATGACAGTGTGCTCTCCAGCGGGTGCTTTTTAATAAGAAGGGATGATGCCTCAACATAAAAGTAAATAGATAGGCCCTTCGCAGAGGGAAGAAGGGATTTGTAGAGGTGCCAGAGCTCGATTTTAAAATAGATATTGAATAACATTTTGAGCGGCATACTTTCGTTGTCAATGCAACAACTATGAGATGGCTGTATCTTCCATACTAAATGCATTATAGGCAGTTCCCAAACAGAATGGTAAAGGTTTATACTTCCCCAACCCCCAACAAGCATCAATCCATGGCTCGCTCGAAACAATGAGTGCCTCCAACATACAACAGCCCTGGGGGAGTTTTGTTTAATTATTTTGATTTGCTTTGATCTTTTTGGATCATGGGACTGGGCATCCCGGTTACCGGCCCTTTCTCATGAATGAGGAGCGGAGTCCACTCCTCTTGAGAATAACCCACCTAGCATGGAAGATATAGGCAGCCCTAGTTGAAACATGAGCTGCTCGAGCATACAAAACATAATTTCATTTGAAGGTTTGGAGTTTGGCACATACAAATTTACTTGGAACGGCAGGTAAATACCGCATATAGGAAGGTATAGTGGACTCATATGGAACAACTTTGGGGTTTAAGGAGTTTGGATGCATAAGCAGTATTCCCGCTTAGTACAGGTGAAGGCTAGCAAAAGACTGGGAAGCGACCAACTGAGAGAGCGACAACAGTCATAAACATGCATTAAAATTAATTCACACCGAGTACAAGCATGAGTAGGATATAATCCACCATGAACATAAATATCATGAAGGCTATGTTGATTTGATTTAACTACATGCGTGAACATGTGCCAAGTCGAGTCACTCAATTCATTCACAGGAGGATACTGTCGGTGTCAAAACCGGCGGATCTCGGGTAGGGGGTCCCGAACTGTGCGTCTAGGCGGATGGTAACAGGAGACAAGGGACACAATGTTTTTACCCAGGTTCGGGCCCTCTCGATGGAGGTAAAACCCTACTCCTGCTTGATTGATATTGATGATATGGGTAGTACAAGAGTGGATCTACCACGAGATCAAGGAGGCTAAACCCTAGAAGCTAGCCTATGGTATGATTGTTGTTCGTCCTACGGACTAAAACCCTCTAGTTTATATAGACACCGGAGAGGGCTAGGGTTACAAAGAGTCAGTTATAATGGTAGGAGATCTACATATCCGTATCGCCAAGCTTGCCTTCCACGCCAAGGAAAGTCCCATCCGGACACGGGACGAGTCTTCAATCTTGTATCTTCATAGTCTTGGAGTCCGGCCAATGATGATAGTTCGGCTATCCGGACGCCCCCTAGTCCAGGACTCCCTCAGTAGCCCCCGAACCAGGCTTCAATGATGATGAGTCCGGCGCGTATATTGACTTCGGCATTGCAAGGCGGGTTCTCCTCCAAATTCCATGTGCTTGCCGAATAGTGTCCGGCTTCCTTATAAATGTTGCGCTCCTTGGCTTCCACGTCCAATGATGGCCCTCTTCCACGTGTCATATGAATGCAAAAAGCCAGGGTATTTTTACGCTTTACCCCCTAGCTGCGCGAATAAGCTGCCTATAAGAGAGGCAAGCATCTAGATCCGAGCACACCATCCTCCTTCCGCGAGTATTCATCGAAGCGCCTCTGACAAAAATCCACTCCATCATGGACAGTCGACGCGGCTCCTCCTCTCGCGCTCCCAGCCCTCGGCCAGGAGATTGGGGGAGATGTTTAGTCCCGCATAATGAGCTGGTGACGCTCCAAGCAGAGGGATATCTTCCCCCAGCCTTTATGGTTCCCGTTCGGGCCGGACCGGCCACCTACAAGGGCGGAAAGCAGGCGGAGAGTGTTCCCAATCCCTCCAAAGGAGAGCGGGTATGCTTCGTCGCTTATCTAATAAGGGGACTCTGATTTCCCATACATCCATTTCTCCGGGGGCTCCTGGAGTTCTATGGGCTCCAGCTTCACCACCTTACGCCTGCCTCCATCTTGCACATCGCGGGTTTTGTAGCCCTTTGCGAGCTGTTCTTGGGCATCGAGGCCCACTTTGCGCTGTGGAAGAGATTGTTTTGCCTCGTACCCCGTTCTCACGAGGGGTCAATATATCAAGTGGGCGGAGCCGAAATATGGCGCATCGCTGGGACCAGATATCTATCCGGAACCCCGAAGAAGGAATCCGAAGACTGGCCTTCGGAATGGTTTTATATGGAAGATGCCCCACTGCCGGACCCAGTTCGGATCAGCCTCCCGGAGTTCAGCAACGCTCCACTGAAGAAATGCCTGAGTTGGCGCCCGCGGAGCCCTCAACGGAGAATGATAGGGACGTTCAATATCTGATGGGCCGAATAAGGTTATTGTCTCATTCCGGATTGCCCATGACTGGAGTCATGGCCACGTGCATCATGCGAGGGGTGCAGCTGCTCCAATATAGGGGCCACCCCATGTGGGATTTCAACGGGGAGGATGACGCCACCCGTCATGGCCGCAAGGGGCCGGGATCGGTTGCCGATCTGGTGAAGATCCTGTCCGGCTTGTACAAGGGGGAGAAGGAGGACTTCCTCCGCGCAAGTCCATTGAATGGATTTTCGATGAACAACCCTCGGAGCTGGGTAAGCGGACGTCTGTCTATCCGATCCATATTCCCAAAGTTAAGTGTCTTACTTTGTGATTTCGACGCAGGAGCTGCGCTGAGCTGTAGAGGATATACACAGCCTGGCTCCACAACCAGAGGATCCGGAACGATCCCTTGATCCGGCCTCTGAAGAGGATCCGGACATAAAGGTGGAGCTGATCGATGGGGTGTTCCACCAACTTAGCATGGACAATGCTTTTGGTCGCCATTACGGCCGACTACCCCAGTTTATCTCCGGCTTCCCAGGTAACTGTGACCGGAGTCCTGACATCATTACTCATCCATGCTTATTTCTGACCACCGTATACCAACGGTGCTCCGCAGGAGGTGCCTTTAAGGCGGGAAGCCGAACCCGTGGCGGCTGACCAACAAGGGTCAGCTCGGCCCAGCAGGCGGGAGAGGAGTGTGGCGCGAATTGAAACGTCGCCGCAATGGTATGACGCACCACCGTGTTTAAAGGAAAGATTCCTGGGAGGTATATTAACGCTCATGGTTTTTCTAGGAGAAAGAGCGCTCGCCGGACTGTGTCCGGATAGGTTGCCAATCGAGCCTCCTCCAGCCAGACTCCAACGCCTGGTCTGGAGGGGGAGGCGAACACAAGGCGTGCGTCGGATGCTCCTCCAACGGAGGATGCCGACAGGCTGTCCGCCACCAGGTCTGAGGTGGAGAGCGCCATGAATCATAGGCGCTGCCGGACAGTTCTTCGCGACGCTTGTTTCTCCCCGGAGGCATTGAATGCCTTAAATGCGGGAGACGCGCACCTCGGTGCTGCTCGAGATAGTCTAACCAGAGCCACGGAGCAGTATGTGAAAGACATATGAGTGAGGAATTTTGATAGTTATATATGCCAGTATCCCCCGAGACTTAAAATAGTTAGAATAACTGATTTAAGGATCATTTGTTATGCAGGATCTTACGGAGAAGAATACCCACCTGTCCCAGGAGCTTCAAGAGTGCAAGGCCCAACTTGAGGCCGCACTAGCCGCTGCAGGGGGAGCCGTAGAGACCCCCTCTGGTAATACATACTTCAAAAGATAAGCAGTCTGTGGAGTGCGGCGTGTGTATAAGTCTGATGATAATATTGCAGATGGCGCCGGACTAGATCCCGACAAGAAACAGCTACTGCGCCAGCTGAAGGCCGGCAAGAAGGTGCTTATGAGGGTGCAGCAAGAGAGGAACAAACTCCAAGATGCCAACACCCAGCTGGGCGAGGAACTGAAAGATGTTCGGGCCCAGCTGTCTGACTCCGTGAAGGAGAATCGGCGGCTTCATCGCGGCATTTATAGTAAGTGCTTGAGAAAACTTTTTTGAAAAGAAGAGTTCGGCGAGGAAGTTGATTGAAAGAAATGTGTCTGTAGGCATGCTCACAGGTCGTCCTGCGGAGGAAATGCCCGGTTCAACGGGTGACCTGCTTCCCGAGCTGCTGCAACTGCACGAATGTGTTCGGCAAGTGATGAGCGGAGTCGCCCAGGCCTTATGGCCTTCCATGTCCTTGCCCGAAGGTCTTGGAGAGATTGCGAAGAAGCTTCAGGGAGCACGGCGGCGCTTCCGGTTGTGGAAGATATCGGCCTGCCATCAAGGCGCCAGGGAGGCCTGGGCCATAGTGAAGACACGGTATGCGAAGGCTGACCCCAACCATATGGCCGAGGTCGGACCTGTGGGGCCCGATGGGAAGGAGATTCCTGTGAGCTTAGTGTACGACCAAGTAGAGTTGGCCGCAAAGTATTCACAGCGGGACTATAAACTAGACAATTTATTAGATGGTATCAAAGAGGAATACCATCAGTCAGCTTGACTATGTAATTTGAAATGACATGAAAAATGCCTTCTAGCCGGATTGTAGATCGTTTGTCATTGCGGACATTTTCGCTTCAACCTCGGAACCCGACAGTCCGGAGTGTATCCGAATACCCTCACGGTTATATAAGAACCAGGGCATGCATGGAGACCAGGCGTAGGGGTCATTAGTGCTTTATCAGACAAGTGCGCAACTAGTTATGTTATATTACATGGTTAGTAAGAAACATCTTCCAGGGAGAATAGTTCCGTTAGGGGTTCCTTTCCCTGGGAGGCATGCCCTAAAGTGCATGTCCGGACTGCGAAAAAAGGAGGAAAGCATGTGGGGGCAGATAAATAAATAGGTAAGAAATCATCTTTCAATTCACCGACCGAATATTCCCTTAAGAACGCTAGCTTTCGGCTTCACCCAGTCTGAGGTACACATCCGGCTAACCCGGCAGTAACAATCGCAGAGGTGCTCCCTTTACCTCCTAACCGAATAATCGGGAATGTAGGGGTAAGCACAGGAGCCAGGCAACCCAGCTTGGCCAAAACTTAAGTCATATCGATGCATATAATGGTGAATAAAAGGTACATGCGGAAGTGTTACACATGTGTTGGGTATGAGACCCTTATAAATAAGCTTCTGTTAAAGAAGCCCCCAGGTATAATGAGTGCGGATAGCACGTCAAGTGTGTGCGAACAAAGCGCAGATGAGCCACCGAAGGCCCGTGAAAGAAGAAAAGAAAGAAAAAAAGGAGAAAGAAGAGAGGGGAAAATAAAAGACAGTTAAAGTATAAAATATAGACGGGGGAGGGAGACGAACTCAGAGTCCGGCGCTAGGCGTAGAATCTGCGGAGACGGGCTGCGTTCCATGGATTTGGCTCGAGTCGGTTATCTGATGCATTTCGCAGACAATATGCTCCGCCGGTCAGGACCTGGTCGATGATGAAGGGACCTTCCCATTTGGGCTTGAGCTTGTCCTTTTTCTTGTCCGGCAGGCGTAGAACTAGTTCGCCAACATTATAAGTTTTGGCCCGTACTTCTCTGCTTTGATATCTTTGAGCCTGCTGTTGATAAAATGCGGAACGAGCTTTTGCTACGTCGCGCTCCTCTTCTAAGGCGTCCAAACTGTCCTGCCGATCCAGCTCGGCTTCTCTTTCTTCGTACATGCGCACGCGAGGTGAGTCATGAATTATGTCGCAGTGCAAAACTGCCTCTGCGCCGTATACCATAAAAAATGGTGTGAATCCGGTAGTGCGGTTTGGCGTGGTCCGTAGCCCCCAGAGTACGGAGTCGTGCTCCTCTACCCAGTGCGTGTTAGATTCCTTAAGGGACCGCACTAGTCTGGGTTTGATGCCGCTCATGATTAGACCATTTGCTCGTTCGACGTGACCGTTAGTTTGAGGGTGATAGACTGAAGCGTAGTCGAGCTTGATACCCATGTTTTTGCAACAGAGTTTAACCACGTCGGCTGTGAAGTTCGTGCCATTATCAGTGATGATGCTATGGGGGACGCCGTAACGGTGTACGACCCCAGATATGAAGTCTATCATAGGTCCGGATTCGGCCGTTTTAACTGGCTTGGCCTCTATCCATTTGGTGAATTTATCCACCATGACCAGTAGGTATTTTTGCTTGTGGGTTCCTCCTTTAAGGGGTCCAACCATGTCAAGCCCCCAAACTGCGAACGGCCAGGTGATGGGTATAGTTTTGAGGGCGGTGGGTGGCATGTGGCTTTGATTAGCAAAGAGCTGGCAACCGACGCATCGTTGGACTAAGTCCTGAGCATCTGCCCGGGCCGTCGGCCAATAAAATCCTGTACGAAAGGCCTTACCTACAAGGGCCCGGGCTGTGGCATGGTGCCCGCCGAGTCTGGCGTGAATTTCAGCCAGAAGATCTCGCCCTTCCTCTTCGGAGATGCACCTTTGAAGGACTCCGGTTGTGCTTTTCTTATAAAGCTCTCCCTCATGGACCTTGTAGGCTTTAGATCACTGTACTATGCAGCAGGCCTCGTTTTGGTCTTCAGGAAGTTCCTTCCTGATTAAGTAGGCTAGGAATGGTTCCGTCCACGGGGCAATGACTGCCATTATTTCGTGGGCTGAAGGTGTTATTTCCTTGGCAGAGCCACCGATTGTGTCAGAGTGTTCGGTGTTGGGCGGTGCGGTTTGTTCCGAAATGTTGTTTCCGGACTCCCCTTCCCATAATACGGACGGCTTGAAAATCCGCTCCAGGAAGATGTTGGGAGGGATGGCGTCGCGCTTTGCGCCGATGCGTGCCAACACGTCGGCCGCCTGGTTATTATCCCGGGCTACATGGTGGAATTCGAGTCCTTCGAACCGAGCTGACATTTTTAAGACGGCGTTACGGTAGGCTGCCATTTTCGGATCCTTGGCGTCAAAGTCTCCATTTATTTGGGATATTGCGAGATTTGAATCCCCGCGGACCTCTAGGCGTTGAATGCCCATGGAGATTGCCATCTGGAGACCATGTAGAAGGGTCTCGTATTCGGCTACATTGTTGGAGTTCGTGTACATTATCTGGAGTACGTATTGGACTATGTCTCCGGTTGGGGACGTCAAGACGACGCCAGCCCCCAGGCCAGCCAACATTTTGGAGCCGTCGAAGTGCATGATCCAATTAGAGTATGCGCCGTACTATTTAGGGAGTTCAGCTTCGGTCCATTCAGCGACGAAGTCGGCCAAAACTTGCGACTTTATAGCTCGCCGTGGTTTGTAGGTTATGTCGAATGGTAGGAGCTCAATGGCCCATTTTGCAATCCTGCTAGTCGCGTCGCGGTTGTTTATAATGTCGTTAAGAGGTACTTCGGAGGCTACTGTTATCGAACACTCTTGAAAGTAGTATCGCAGCTTTCAGGATGCCATGAACACCGCGTACGCTATCTTTTGATAATGTGGATACCGGGACTTGCATGGAGTTAGGACAGTGGATACGTAGTACACTGGTTTTTGAAGAGGGAATTTGTGTCCTTCTGTTTCTCGTTCGACGACGAGCACCGCGCTTACAACTTGATGTGTCGCCGCGATGTATAATAACATTGGTTCGCTCAAGTTGGGCACGGCCAGGACCGGATTTGTTGCCAATATGGCCTTTATTTCTTCGAGTCCGACCGTGGCGGCATCCGTCCATTCGAAGTGTTCGGTGCGCCGGAGGAGGCGATAAAGGGGTAATGCCTTTTCTCCCAAGCGGGAGATGAAGCGGCTTAGAGCCGCCACGCGTCCAGTCAATTTTTGTATTTGCTTGAGGTCTTTTGGGATATCCAATTGTGACAGAGCTCAGATCTTGGCTGGGTTTGCTTCAATTCCTCTACCGGATACAAAGAAGCCCAAGAGCTTTCCGGCTGGTACACCGAAAACACATTTTTCCGGGTTGAGCTTAATGTCATATGCTCGGATCTTGTCAAATGTGAGCCTTAAATCGTCTACTAGTGTTTCGACGTGTTTGAACTTGACGACCACATCGTCTATGTATGCCTCCACTGTTTTGCCGATCTGGGTTGCCAGACATGTCTGAATCATGCGCTGATATGTTGCGCCGGCGTTTTTGAGCCCGAAGAGCATTGTGTTGAAGCAGAATGGTCCGTATGGAGTAATGAATGCTGTTGCAGCTTGGTCTATCTCCGCCATCTTGATTTGATGGTAGCCGGAGTATGCGTCGAGGAAGCACAATGAATTGTGCCCTGCGGTAGCATCGATAATTTGATCGATGCGGGGAAGGGGGAAAGGATCCTTTGGACAAGCCTTGTTAAGGTCCTTGAAATCGACACACAGGCGCCAGGATTTGTCCTTCTTTGGTACCATTACCAGGTTTGCTAGCCAGTCCGGATGTTTTATGTGTCTGATGAATCCGGCTTCTAATAGTTTGGCTAGCTCCTCTCCCATTGCCTGTCTTTTGGGTTCGGAAAATCGCTGAAGAGCCTGTTTGACTGGCTTGAATCCTTTTAGGATATTTAAGCTGTGTTCAGCCAACCTGCGTGGGATTCCTGGCATGTCTGAAGGGTGCCAGGCAAAGATGTCCCAATTTTCCCGAAGGAATTCTCGTAGTGCGGCGTCTACATTAGGGTTTAATTGTGCCCCAATGGAGGCCGTCTTTGTGGGGTCCGTTGGATGGACTTGGAATTTTACTATTTCGTCCGATGGCTTAAAAGAGGTGGACTTGGATCTCTTATCGAGTATCCATCGTCCCTGTTCACCGTGGAGCGCAGCGCAGTGAGTTCCTCGGCTGCTAGGGCTTCGGATAGTGCCTCTAGGGCTAGTGCAACTGTCTTATTTTCGGCGCGGAGTGCTATGTCCGGATTACTGACAAGAGTGATGATTCCGCTGGGCCCGGGCATTTTGAGTTTCATGTACCCGTAATGGGGTATAGCTTGAAAAATTGTGAATGCCTCTCGCCCTAATAAAGCGTGATATCCGCTGTTGAACAGGGCCACTTGGAACGTGACCTCCTCGGACCTGTAATTGTCCGGCGAGCCGAACACCACATCCAGTGTAATTTTTCCTGTGCAGCGTGCTTCCCGACTAGGGATTATTCCTCTAAAGGTTGTGCTGCTTCGCTCAATGCGGCTCCAGTCTATTTCCATTTTTCGAAGGGTTTCCTCGTAAATGAGGTTTAATCCGCTGCCGCCATCCATGAGTACCTTAGTAAGGCGAAAGCCGTCCACTGTTGGACTGAGGACCAATGCGGCTAGTGCTCGGGCTGTTCGGAATTTAGGTTCGTCACTGGCGTTAAAGGTAATAGCCGTGTCGCTCCATGGATTTATTGTTGCTACTTGGTAGACTTCGGCGAGGCTGCGGAGTGTTCGTTTCCGCATATTATTTGATGCGAAAGTCTCGACGACTGTTAATACCGTACTGGTACTACTGGGCTGGTTCTCTGGGGCTAGGAGCCCTTCGCCACTTTTGGCCACCTGCCATAGTATCCAACATGCTCGAAGGCTATGTGTTGGAGTGGCGCCCTCTGTACTATGGATTTTGCAGGGTCCGCTGAGCCATCCCTCCAGTACGGTTCCGTGCCCTTTAGGTGGTTTTTGCTTTTTGGTTTTTAACTCAGGTGCCTGAATATGATGCACCCTTTTATTTCGGACTAGGGTTGTGTTCGAAGTCGGATTGTCCCAAAATTTGGTTTTGGTTTTCCAGGCACTCTCCATCGCACAGTACTTTCGTACTATGGACACCAAGTCGGCGAAGCGTGTAATTTCACGACGACTTATGGCGTTCATGATTCCCTTGTCCGTGCAATTGTTGCAGAAAATTGAGATTGCGCTTTCCTCACGACAGTCCTTTATCCTGTCCATAACCAGGAGGAATCTGGCCCAGTAATGATGTATTGTTTCAGCGGGCTCTTGCCGAATTCGAGATAGATCGCTTGTGTTTGGGTGGGCGGGTGGAATTAAATTCGGAACCCCGTCCAATCTGAGGCTCAAGGGCCGAAAAGTTTCCGAACATGGAAGCTTGGATTGCTGGATGTTGTCCAACGAATCTGGCCCGCTGCCTGACTTTAGGTTCAGTGCTTGGTTGACGTCCGTCCCTCCGCGGGAATCCGGCATGGAGGGATCAGGAATCCGGACATAACTGGTCCTTACTATAGAAGAAGAGTCGCCGCACTGTTCCTCTACCACAGCATGTGGTGGGTGGCCTGGGGAGAGTTGATCTCTCTCAGATCAGTTTTAAGCCCAATCTGATCGTAGTCTGTAGCGACTCCCAGGGCGGCGATGCGACCCAAGAGCTCGTTTACGGAGGAGAACTCCATCGGATCTAGCTGCTCGGCGAATTCCGAGTTGACGTGAAGATCGCTTTTGATGACCCGAGAGGTCATTGTCGGCGCGGCGGCCGAACAGGCGGTCATAAGAAAACTACCTAGCCGGATAGTTTGGCCGGTGGCCAAAGCTCCTTTGGCAATGGTACCGTCTTTAAAGACGGGATGAGGATCCTTCCTGATTGCAACGGCACAGAGGAACTCTCAATGAAAGCACCAATGTCGGTGTCAAAACCGGCGGATCTCGGGTAGGGGGTCCCGAACTGTGCGTCTAGGCGGATGGTAACAGGAGAAAAGGGACACGATGTTTTTACCCAGGTTCGGGTCCTCTCGATAGAGATAAAACCCTACTCCTGCTTGATTGATATTGATGATATGGGTAGTACAAGAGTGGATCTACCACGAGATCAAGGAGGCTGAACCCTAGAAGCTAGCCTATGGTATGATTGTTGTTCGTCCTACGGACTAAAACCCTCCGGTTTATATAGACACCGGAGAGGGCTAGGGTTACACAGAGTCGGTTATAATGGTAGGAGATCTACATATCCGTATCGCCAAGCTTGCCTTCCACGCCAAGGAAAGTCCCATCCGGACACGGGACGAAGTCTTCAATCTTGTATATTCATAGTCTTGGAGTCCAGCCAATGATGATAGTTCGGCTATCCGGACACCCCCTAGTCCAGGACTCCCTCAGATACCATCCAATCATATCACATCATAATCATTCTAATAGCATGTTGGCACGCAAGGTAAACCATTATAACTCATAGCTAATCAAGCATGGCACAAGCAACTATAATCTCTAAATGTCATTGCAAATATGTTTACTTCATAATAGCTGACTCAGGAACGATGAATCATCATATTTACAAAAACAAGAGAGGTCGGGTTCATACCATCTTTTCTCATCCCAATAAGTCCATCATATATCGTCATTATTGCCTTTCACTCGCACGACCGAACGATGTGTATAATAATAATTGTGCACGTGCATTGGACTAAGCTGGAATCTGCAAGCATTCTACTCAAGAGAGAAGACAAGTTATATGGACTCTAAATTAAATAAATAATCATGCATATAAGAGCCACTAAGCATTTTCAATATGGTCTTCTCGACCCCCAAAGGAAAGAAAAGAAAATAAAACTATTTACATGGGAAAGCTCCCAACAAGTAAAAGAAGAACGAGAAATCTTTTTGGGTTTTCATTTTAATTTCTACTACAAGCATGGAAATTAAACTACCTAATTTTTTTTTGTTTTCTTAAGGTTTATCAAACACACAAGAAGAAAACTAGAAAAAGAAATTTAAACTAACATGGATAATACAATGAAAGAGTATGAGTACCGACGACTAGTGTGTGAACATGAATGTAAAGTCGGTGAGAAATACGTACTCCCCCAAGCTTAGGCTTTTGGCCTAAGTTGGTTTAATACCAATGACCGCCGCTACTCTCCCCGGTGTAGTGGGAGGTGTAATCAGGATACCACTGGCTGGTCATCTCCGGATCCCACTGGACAGATGATGCACGATAAGGGCCAGCTCAGGTTTCGGCTCAGGTTCAGGTTCTGGAGTAAAAGCTTGAGCTCGGTGATTATTCACCTCTTCCGGCGTGACAAGACGATTTTCTGCAAGCAAATCAAACAACAGAGGCGCAAGCAAAATAATAAACTCAAAGTGTTTCTTATTGAATCTAAGTCTATACAAGAGCATCTTCTCTTCATTGTCAACAAGAAACTTGTGTGCTACCATGCTCTTGTAATCTAAGATGTGAGGAGGTAATTTTGTCTCCTCCTCCTCATAGTGCCTAATGGGCATCTGAAAATGTTCAGCAAGACGTGCAGCATAGATACCTCCAAATATGGGGCCTTTTATACGATTCAGGGCTAGCCGTTTAGCAACGACGACACCCATACTAAAAGTATTGTCTCCTAGCAAAGCATGTTGAAGAATAATAATATCTGGAACACTAAATTTGCACTATTTCCACGACCAATCAAGCATCTACTAGCAAATATGGCAAAGTAGCGTAAAATAGGAAAGTGTATGCTAGAGACCTTCGCCTCGGAGCCCTTCTTTGGCTCCTCTACAGCAATAGTATTAACAAAGCCACCCACATCATCACGATGGGGTTCATCTAATTCTCGCTCATAAGGTATCCTACATACCGCGCAAAAATGACGTAAAGACATTTCTTTGAATTCATCATATAAATGAAATGATACTGCAGGTGGTGATTTCTTACGATAATAATAAAAGTTTTGCACGAAAGTATTGGTGAGTAAGAGATACTGATCGATTCGGTCGTTCATGAAACCGGTGAGGCCTGCAGTCTCGATTAAAGCATAAAAGTCTTCATGAATTCCGGCTTCTTTCAAGAAATCCTCACATGGCCATTCGCATGACCGTACTTCCGCTAAGCCAGGAAGATTATACTTGGCTTTTTCCTTCTCTTTGTCTTGTTTTTCCTTATAGCTTTGGCTAGAAGAGCCTTTAAAGAGCCACTTAACATTTTCTGAAAATTTCTAAAATTTTAGTAACTTCAAAACAAAAGTGAATAAAACTAAACAAGATTGATAGCAACTACTCCTACAAGTGCCTAGAGCCTATATCATGCACTAGAATTGCTTGGGACCTTAAAAATTTAACATGCAAGCTCAAGAACATGGTCACCTATGCAGCAAAAATTTGCAATGAATAAAGCACTAGAACAAAAACTAATTGGACCAATTGAGGAGTCACATACCAAGCAACAATCTCCCAAAGCAGTTTTGCGAATGGAGCTTTGAGCCAAGAGATCAGATCAAAAATCGCAGCAAAACAAGCTAGAACGCGTGCTTGAGCTGGATGGGGATTTTTTTGGGTAGAAGATGAAGTGTGTGGGTGCTAGCATAAGTGGAGGGGAGCCACCAGGGGCCCACGAGACAGGGGGCGCGCCCTATAGGGGAGGGGGCGCCCTCCTCTCTCGTGGCCTGGTGCTTGCCCCTCCTGCAGTGTTTTCAGTGCCTAAAATCCTCAAATATTCCAGAAAAAATCATACTAAATTTGCAGGGCATTTGGAGCACTTTTATTTTCGGACTATTTTTTTTAATGCATGGATAATTCAGAAAATAGGCGGATAATACTATTTTTTCTTTATTTATTCTAAATAACAGAAAGTAAAAAGAGGGTACAAATGGTTGTGCCATCTAGTTTCATCCATCTCGTGATCATCACAATGAATCCACTAACAAGGTTGAGCAAGTCTGGTTAACAAACTCATTCCGAATAACACGGAACCGGAGAAATTTCGAATAACACTAAGTTACCTCAACGGGGATATGAAAATCCCCAACAATAAGAATATCATACTTTTTCTTGACAGCAGGGAGAGGAAATTCAAAACCTCCAAAAATGATAGTTGGAACTTTTTCAATAGAATTGATGCTATGAACTTGAGATTGTTTCCTCATGAAGTGTACCGTATGCTCACTACCATTAACATGAAAAGTGACATTGCCTTTGTTGCAATCAATAACATCCCCTGCAGTATTAAGAAAAGGTCTACCAAGGATGATAGACATACCATCGTCCTCGGGAATATCAAGAATAACAAAGCCCGTTAAGATAGTGACATTTGCAACCACAACAGGCACATCCTCATAAATACCGACAGGTATAGCAGTTGATTTATCGGCCATTTGCAAAGATATTTCAGTAGGTGTCAACTTATTCAATTCAATTCTAAGATATAAATAGAGATGCATAACACTAACACCGGCTCCAAGATCACATAAAGCAGTTCTAACATAATTTCTTTTAATAGAGCATGGTATAGTTGGTACACCCGGATCTCCAAGTTTCTTTGGTATTCCACCCGTAAAAGTGTAATTAGCAAGCATGGTGGAAATTTCAGCTTCCGGTATCTTTCTTTTGTTTGTGATGATATCCTTCATATACTTAGCATAAGTATTCACTTTAAGCATATCAGTTAAGCGCATACGTAAGAAAATAGGTCTAATCATTTCAGCAAAGCGCTCAAAATCCTCATCATCCTTTGACTTGGATGGTTTAGGAGGAAAGGGCGTGGGTTTCTGAACCCATGGTTCTCTCTCTTTACCGTGCTTCCTAGCAACAAAATCTCTCTTATCATAACGTTGATTCTTTGATTGTGGGTTATCAAGATCAATAGCAGGTTCAATTTCTACATCATTGTTTTTGCTAGGTTGATCATCAACATGAACATTATCATTAACATTATCACTAGGTTCATGTTCATCACCTGATTGTGTTTCAGCATTAGAAATAGAAATGTCATTGGGATTCTTAGGTGTGTCTATAGTAGGTTCACTAGAAGCATGCAAAGTTCTATCGTTTTTCTTTTTCTTCTTTTTAGAAGAACTAGGTGCCTCTAAATTATTTCTCTGAGAATCTTGCTCGATTCTCTTAGGGTGGCCTTCAAGATACAAAGGTTCCTGAGTCATTCTACCAGTTCTAGTAGCCACTCTAACAACAAAGTCATTTTATTATTTAATTCATCAAGCAAATAATTTTGAGCTTTAAGTACTTGCTCAGCTTGAGTAGCAACCATAGAAGCATATTTGCTAACGCGGTGAAGTTCATCTTTAACTCTAGCCAGATTATCACCTACGCGTCCTATCTCGAAAGCATTATTCTTTAACTCTCTACCAACATAAGCATTAAAACTTTCTTGTCTAGCCATAAAGTCATCAAATTCATCTAAGCAAGGGCTATGAAATTTAGTAGAGGGCATTTCAACTTTATCATATCTATAGAGAGAATTTACCTTTACTACCTGTGTCGGGTTATCAAGACAATGTGGTTCTTCAGGCAGTAAATTAAGACCATGTATTTCTTCATTAGGTGGTAAATTCTTAACATCTTCAGCTTTAATACCTTTTTCTTTCATTGATTTCTTTGCCTCTTGCATATCTTCAGGACTGAGAAATAAAACACCTCTCTTCTTTGGAGTGGGTTTAGGAATAGGCTCAGGAGTTGGCTCAATTGGTTCAGGAATTACTTCAGGAACTGGCTCGGGGAGAGTCCAATTATTTTCATTAGTCAACATATTATTCAATAATATTTCAGTTTTGTCGACTGTTCTTTCCCTAAAAACACAACCAGCACAACTATCCAAGTAGTCCTTGGAAGCATCGGTTAGTCCATTATAAAAGATATCAAGTATTTCATTTTTCTTAAGAGGATCATCGGGCAAAGCATTAAGTAACCGGAGAATCCCCCCCCCCCAAGCTTGTGGGAGACTCTCTTCTTTGATTTGCACAAAATTATATATATCCCGCAAGGCAGATTGTTTCTTATGAGCAGAGAAATATTTAGCAGAGAAGTAATAAATCATATCCTGGGGACTACGCACACAACCAGGAGCAAGAGAATTATACCAAGTCTTAGCATCACCCTTTAATGATAACAGAAATATCTTAAGGATATATAAATAGCGAGACTTCTCATCATTAGTAAACAGGGTGGCTATATCATTCAACTTGGTAAGATGTGCCACAACAGTTTCAGATTCAAGGCCATAAAAAGGATCAGATTCAACTAAAGTAATAATATCAGGATCAACAGAGAATTCATAATCCTTATCAATAACACGGATAGGTGAAGTAGCAAAAGCAGGATTGGGTTTCATTCTAGCATTGAGAGACTGCTGCTTCCATTTAGCTAATAATTTCATAAGATCATTTCTATCATTGCAAGCAAGAATTTCCATAGCAGCTTTTCATTCATAACATAACCCTTAGGAACAACAGGTAATACATAATCATTGGGGGAACCTTCATCGTCACTATCATCAATAATGGGTTCTTCAATATTTTCATTCCCCCTAACTCTAGCAAGTTGTTCATCAAGAAATTCACCTAATGGAAAAGTAGTATGACGCACAGAAGTAGTTTCATCATGCATAGCAGAAGTGGCATCATCAATAACATGCGACATATCAGAATTCATAGCAGTAGCAGGTTTAGGTGTCGCAAGCCTACTAATAACGGAAGGAGAATCTAGTGCAGAGCTAGATGGCAGTTCCTTACCTCCCCTCGTAGTTGAGGGCAAAATAATAGTTCGATCATCTTTCAAGTTCTTCATAGTGATCAACAGATATAAATCCCAAATGACTCAGAGGATAGAGCTATGCTCCCCGGCAACGGTGCCAAAAATTTGTCTTGATAACCCACAAGTATAGGGGATCGCAACAGCTTTCGAGGGTAGAGTATTCAACCCAAATTTATTGATTCGACACAAGGGGAGCCAAAGAATATTCTTGAGTATTAGCAGTTGAGTTGTCAATTCAACCACACCTGGATAACTTAGTATTTGCAGCAAAGTGTTTAGTAGCAAAAGTGGTATGATAATAAAGGTAACGGTAGCAAAAGTAAAGATAAATGTTTTTGGGTTTTTGTAGTAGTTGTCACAATAGCAACGGAAAAGTAAATAAGCGAAGAACAATATGTGAAAAGCTCGTAGGCAATGGATAAGTGATGGATAATTATGCCGGATGCGATTCCTCATGCAATAGTTATTACATAGGGTGATATAGAACTAGCTCCAATTCATCAATGTAATGTAGGCATGTATTCCATAATTAGTCATACGTGCTAATGGAAAAGAACTTGTATGGCATCTTTTGTCCTACCCTCCCGTTGAAGCGGGGTCCTAGCGGAAACTAAGGGATATTAAGGCCTCCTTTTAATAGAGAACCGGACCAAAGCATTAACACATAGTGAATACATGAACTCCTCAAACTACGGTCATCACCGAGAAGTATCCCGATTATTGTCACTTCGGGGTTGTCGGATCATAACACATAATAGGTGACTATAGACTTGCAAGATAGGATCAAGAACACACATATATTCATGAAAACATAATAGGTTCAGATCTGAAATCATGGCACTCGGACCCTAGTTAAAAGCATTAAGCGTAGCAAAGTCATAACAACATCAATCTCAGAACATAGTGGATACTAGGGATCAAACCCTAACAAAACTAGCTTGATTACATGGTAAATCTCATCCAACCCATCACCGTCCAGCAAGCCTATGATGGAATTACTCACGCACGGCGGTGAGCATCATGAAATTGGTGATGGAGGATGGTTGATGATGACGACGGCAACGAATCCCCCTCTCCGGAGCCCCGAACGGACTCCAGATCAGCCCTCCTGAGAGAGATTAGGGCTTGGCGGTGGCTCCGTGTCGTAAAACGCGATGAAACTTTCTCCCTGATTTTTTTCTCCCCGAGACGGAATATATGGATTTGGAGTTGAGGTCGGAGGAGGTCCAGGGGGCCCACGAGATAGGGGGTCGCGCCCCCCTGTCTCGTGGACAGGCCGTGGGCCCCCTGGCATTAATTCTTTCGCCAAAAATTCTTATTAATTCCAAAAAGTGCCTCCGTGGATTTCCAGGACATTCCGAGAACTTCTCTTTTCTACACATAAAACAACAACATGGCAGTTCTGCTGAAAACAGCGTCAGTCCGGGTTAGTTTCATTCAAATCATGCAAGTTAGAGTCCAAAACAAGGGCAAAAGTGTTTGGAAAAGTAGATACGTTGGAGACGTATCAATATATCAAATGATTGCTTTTAGCATTGCAAGTTTTATGCGGAGGGTGTCGACTCGGTTTTGTCCGAGCCCCCTTCAATCTTTTTCGTGTTCCTTCCGCTTTTTGGCTTGTGCTCTCGCTCGCCGGACAGCCGCTCTGCGGTATGTGGCTGAGAGTGGGCTGCGAAGTGGAGTGTACAGTACTCAGACTCAGGGAGCGGATTTAACCGAGCAGATACTCATAAAGGAAACGGTCGGGTCGCCCAAAAACGTTTCTCTTCCCGGACGTTTTTTGCGTGGGGTGACCTCCAGCTTTTGCTCTCGCTAGCCGGACAGCCGCTCTGCGATCTGTGGCTGAGAGGTGGGCCTTTGGTACTGCACACGCTACTAGGCCGTCTGCGAAAAAAACGTCTCAGGCCAAGCGGCCAGCCCCCGGGCCAACTCTGGCTAACACCGGGGCGAACAGTGGTGCAACTGTAATAAAAATGCGGAGATAGCCCCCGAGCATCGCTCGGGGTTATCCGTGCTTGCGTGATGCAAAAATATGCGGGTGAGGAGCTCACATTGATTTTCGTGTAGCCGAGGCGGAGTTTGCCGAAGACAGCCGGCGCGGCTCGGCGCTCGCGGAGTGCGCCGGCGCACCCGCTGGGTGTAGCCTTCGAGCCCCCGGGTGCTCGAAGGGGGGTTCCGGCCGGTCAGGCTTGACCGGCCAGGCGGCGAGGCGTCTTGCAACACCATTTTTCTTCTTTTTTCTTTCTGCCGGCTGCTGGTAGCCAGACAAAACTCTTCTTTTGTCTCTTGTTTTTGTTTTTTGCAATCCTTCGTGGTGGCGCGCCAGCACACCCACTGGGTGTAGTCCCCGAGATTCGGGTCGACTTCTGAGCAGTCGGGACGGATCTTCCGGCAACTACTTTGTCTTCTTTCTCGCGGGGGCGCGTCAGCGCACCCGCTGGGTGCAGCCCCCGTGATTCGGGCCGACTGCTGAGCAGTCGCGCCGGATCTCCCGGCAACTACTTTGTCTTCTTCTTTTTCTTCTTCAGCCGGCTGGGCAGGCGAACCCCGACACAGCAGTCGGACCCTTTGCAGTCGGCAAGGCAGCTAGCGGTCGGACGCACATCTGGCAGTCGGACATACATTTCTTTCTTTTTCTCTGCCAGCTATGGGCAGCCGGACGGCTTTCCACTCGTGGTCGTGTTGATGGAGCAGTCTGCCCGCATCTCTCTCTTTTCTTTCAGAGCCGGTGTACTGCGCTGACCCAGCCAGCCTCCCTCTTATCTCTTTTTCTCTTCGGCCGGGCAGCCGGACATTTTTTCCTTGGCCAGTCGGCTGGGCACACAGCCCTTGACTTCTCTCTTTTTTACAAGTCGGCTAGCAGGTACTCGGCGTCTTGTACACGAGCAGCCGACCACAGTGAACAGACGTCCCTTTTTTTTCTTTCTTCTTATCGGGAACCCGGCCGCAGCAGGCGGCTGGAGTGGGAGCCCAGCTGCGGAGGCCAGGTTGCGCGTGAGGTCGGGACGGGAGGCAGCGAGGAGGGCCGGCACGGGAAGACAGCGGGTGCGCGTCGCAGCCGGGAGGCGGAGTAGGCGGCCACGGGCGTGGGGTGCCCGCTGTGCGCGCGTTCGCCGGCTGGAGCAGGGCCGACTGGCCGTAGCAGGCGGCGCGGGGCACAGCTGGCGCGAGGTGCAGCCGGCAAGGTGACAGCATGGCCGCAAGCGTGCGACCATGCAGCCGCAGGCAGTGGAGAGCAGCAGCGGGGCGGGGAGGCTCGGGTGCGGCCGACCGTGGCGCGAGCCGGCCAGCGCGGGGCGGCGACCCGGCAGGCGCACGGAGGCCTGGAGCCAGCGAGGCGGATGCTGGGGAGGCCGGAGCCAGCCGCGGCGCGGGCAGAGCCGGGCGGGGCCGGGTGCTGGAGAGGCCGGAGCCGGCCCCGGCGCGGGCAGAACCGGGCGGGGCCGGGTGCTGGAGAGGCCAGAGCCGTGCGCGCGAGGTGGAGTGGTGCGTGAAGCGGGGAGCCGGCACGGGGGGCAGAGCACCCAGGCTCGTGGAGGAGGCGGGGGTGGTGCAGCCGGCCGTCAGGCGCGGGGCGCAGGGACGGGTCCTGCGTGCTCGGAGCCGGCCAGCGAGCAGCCGGTAGGCAAGGCGCGAGGGCGGGCGGAGCCGGACCCAGCAGCGGCGGCGAGCTGGTCGCGGGAGAGGCCCAGGCGGCGGACTGCCCGGAGCCGCGCGGCGCGGGCGAAAGGAGCCGGGCGCGGGGCGAGAGGAGCCGGACCCGGCGCTGGAGCGTGAGCGTGTCCGGCCAGGCACACGCGGCATGGTGGCGACGAGGAGGGCCTCCGCGGCCGGGGCTAGTCATGGGCCGAGCGGAGTCTGGCCATTATCCGGCCGTTTGTCTGACAAATGTATATGCAGTGTCCGACATGTATCTGGATGTGTATGACTGTTGTTTGACTATCATCTGGCTACCATACGGGGATTATCCGGCTAGTGTGCAATCATTGTATGGCTTGTGGATAGGCAATGTATCTGGGATGTGTTTGGCTAATGGTTTGACCATTGTTGACTTGCATCTAGCTAGCTTGCATAGATGTATAAGGAGGGGTGAGCGCTCATGTGTCGGCCGAAGCAAGGCGCAACACGGAGGGAAGCAGACGCAAGCGGCGCGTGGATGGATACGGCCGACCGAAGCGAGGCCCCGCGCGCGGCGAGCGCGCGGACGGACGGCCGACGTCGTAACGGTGGTGGTGAAGAAGGCGAGGCCGACGATGAGGGTGCGCCGCCCCTCGTGACCACTCCGGGGACATGTCAATGTCGAGCCGCCGACCGTTATCGGAGAGATGGCGCGACGCCGCAGCGGTGAAGATGAAGATGGCCCCGCCCGGACAGCGAAACCAGCAGCAGCGCGGTAGCATAGTACCGCCCCACGGTGGGCGCCAAATGTCGTGGTATTCTCACCGGGGGGGGGGGTGCAAGACGACATATGCCACAAGGTGGCTTCGTGTGAGGGCAAGACTGTTGCTGATAGGCCCGGGAGCGGGTATGCGAATAGCACGCGGTAGCTTACCCAGGTTCGGGGCTCTCCGGAGAGATAATACCCCTACTCCTGCATGTCTGAGTATATCTAGTATATCTGGTATAGAGTGCTCCTTGAGCTGTATCTTTTGTCAGTGCCATAGGCGTCTGACTTTGTATATGCATGTGGCCAGATGAACATGCATGCTCTAGTGGCCGAATGGCTCTTGGCCGTGGGTGTGTGCGTGAGCCTGTGTGTGAGGATGGATGGATATGTGCTAGCTTATATAGGCATGGCTAGCTTACTTCCTAAGCTATGTAGTGGCATGATACAAGTGGGAATGGGGCACCATGCCCATGATGGTGTGGACGTGATGTGTATGCCTCCTTTTCCCGGCAAATTTGACAAATTTGACCTATAGGCGAAATCAAATCATAGAATGAACTATCTGTGAAACTATTTCATGCGGCTGACCTTTTTGTGTGACGCCCGACACGACGGCGCCACACTACACTGTGCAACGCCTTAGAGATAGGCGCTACACGGCCAGCATCGCACCCGTGTGTTCAGAAAATTACTAAATCAGTGTGCAGCGCCTGAGAGCTAGGCGCCATACTATACAGTGCAGCGCCTAGCTCCCGGGCGTTGCACTAGTGCAGCGCCTGAGAGCTAGGCGCCACGGGTCAGCCGCGTGAAATAGTTTCACGGACAGTTCATTCTGTGATTTGATTTCGTCTATAGGTCAAATCTGTTAAATTTGCCCCTTTTCCCTGATGCACTTTATAAAATAGTGCCCAGAGACAGATACACTGTAGATGATGTCGCGGTACGGTTGTCTCATCAATGTCTTGTTGGTGTTGGGTCGAGCTGCAGTCGGCAGCCGGCTGGTCAGCGCAGTCAGCAGCCGCCAGCCGGCCGGGTAGAGCAGTCGGACGGGGAGCCGGCAGAAGCGGCCGGGCAGTCGGACTGAGGGGCTTTGCTAGCCCCGATGTCTTGAATAATTGTCTTGCCGTCTTCGGGGTACCCGTAGCCAATTACTCCGACAAAGACCCTCTTCCTCTAGATGCAATCTAGCAGGAGGTTTTCTCTCAAGTGCTCTTCCTTGAAGCTGCAAATTAATTTTCTTCAAAGTTCAAAGATAGTGTGCTACATATTTTCCTGATCAACCTGTCTTTCTGGGATGTAATGATGTGGTGTAGTGGTTGTGCCGTTGCATGGATAATGTGTCTTCGGAGTTATAGGTTTTTCCTGGTGACTGAAGGTCAGCCATAGAACTGTGTCGTTGTATGGAACTATGGTGGTAATTTAGTAGTTGCAGTGCCATAATGTCCATAATAAAGCACATACTCCTACACGAATATGTTTCGATGTTTCTGGCTCTACTCCATTTAGCCACGTCCCAAATAACGTGTGTATAGTAGTCGGAGGAGTAATGTTAAATGCTATGTGAACAGATCGCCATAATTTTTTTTGCCACTTGGCAATCAAGAAAGAGGTGTTTGATAGATTCATCATGATCACAGAAGCTACATCTTCGAGATCCTGTCCAGTTGCGTTTTGCCAAATTGTCATTAGTTAGGATGACTTGTTTATGGTCAAACCACATAAACACTTTAATTTTTAAGGGCACTTTGACTTTCCAAATATGCATCTATCGAGGGATAGAGCCAGAGTTAATTATATCCAAATACATGGATTTTACTGAAAACATTTCATTCTTGGTTAGTTTCCAGTGCAACTAGTCTGGTTGTTGAGAAAGGTGAACATCCATCAATCTTATCACAAGATGAAGCCAAGCTTCCCAACGCTTTCCCGCTAAAGTCCTCCTGAATTGAATATTGAGAGGGTTGGACTGTAATATTGTTGCAATGTAAGCATCTCTACGCTGAACAATATTATAAAGAGACAGATATTGGAGAGCTAGAGGCGTCTCCCCTAACCATGTATCCTCCCAGAATCTCGTGGTAGTACCATTCCCAACGATGAATTTTGTCATTTGGAAGAAGGCTGATTTCACTCTCATCAGTCCTTTCCAAAACGGTGAATCAGTCGGTCGGACCATCACCTAGGATAAGGTTTTAGAATGTAGGTACTTATTACGCAGAATCTGGGCCCATGTGGCATCGGTCTCTATAGATAGCTTATACAGCCACTTGCTGAGAAGACATCTGTTCTTCACCTCTAAATTTTCAATACCAAGACCTCCTTGGTCTTTTGGCATACAGATAATATCCCATTTAGCGAGTCTGTATTTTTGTTTTAACTCATCGTTGTGCCAGAAGAAGCGCGATCGATAGAAGTCCGGTCTTTTCCGCACTCCAACTGGTACCTCGAAGAAGGACAAGAGAAACATTGGCATACTCGTGAGCACCGAATTAATGAGAACTAGTCAGCCTCCATATGACATAAGCTTGCCCTTCCAGCATCTTAGTTTCTTTTCAAATCGACCTCAATGCACTTCCATTCTTTATTAGACAGCTTACGATGGTGAATTGGTATGCCCAAGTACGTAAAAGGCAAAACACTTAATTCACATCCGAACAATTGTTTGTAAGCTTCTTGTTCGTCCTTAGCTCTTCCAAAGAAGAACAATTCCCTTTTATGGAAGTTAATCTTTAACCTCGACAACTGTTCGAATAAGCATAACACAAGCTTCACGTTTCTTACTTTTGCCAGATCATGCTCCATGAAGATGATAGTATCATCAGCGTACTGTAAAATGGACACTCCTTCGTCCACTAAATGCGGGACGAGCCCGCCTACCCGGCCATTGTCCTTAGCTCTTCCTATTAGGATTGTCAACACATCTACTACTATGTTGAACAAAACAGGTGACATCGGATCTCCTTGCCTCAAACCCTTGTGTGTCAGGAAATAATGACCTATATCATCATTCACTTTGATTCTAACACTTCCATTTTGCGTGAAAGAATCTACCTGCTTTCCTCAGGACTGATGGAATCCTTTCATCCGCAAGGCCTGCTGCAGAAATGGCCATTTAACCTTATCGTATGCTTTCTCAAAGTCCACCTTAAAAACCACCCCATCTAGTTTTTTCGTGTGGGTTTCATGGTGCGTTTCATGTAGGACCACAACCCCTTCTAGGATGTTTCTGTCCGGCATGAAAGCAATTTGAGATGGCTGCACCACAGAATGTGCAATCTGCGTGAGCCTGTTAGTTTCCACCTTGGTGAAGATTTTAAAGCTGCCATTAAGAAGACAGATCGGTCTAAACTGCTCAATTCGCACCGCTTCTGTTTTCTTCGAAAGTAACTTAATCATTCTGAAATTTAGGTGAAATAGCTGCAAATGTCCAGAAAAAAAAGCATGGAACATTGGAAGCAAATCACCCTTAATGATGTGCCGGCACTTTTTATAGAACTCAACCGGAAAACCATCCGGCCCAGGAGCTTTATTATTCTTCATCTGCGAAATTGCCTCAAACACCTCTTTCTCTAAAAAACGGGCGGTCAAAATATCGTTCTCACCCGTTGTAAGTTGAGGGATATCCTCAATCCTAGACTCATCTAAGGACACAAAATTATCCTCAGGTGCCCCAAATAGCTGCTTGTAATAATTGGTGATGTATAGTTTTAGGTTCTCCTGTCATACAATCATCCCTCATCTTGCTCGAGCTAAAAGATTTTCTTCTTTCGATGCTTGCCATTCGCAATCAAATGAAAGAATTGAGTGTTATCGTCCCCTTGGACGACTTGTCGTACTTTAGCTCTTAGTGCCCACTTCAATTCCTCCTCTCGAAGCAATTCTTTCAGTGTCATTTCCGCCTCCACTGTAGTTTTCAGCTCCATGGTATCTAGAATGGAGGACTCGGCTTTTAATTCGAAGGAATTAATAAGGTAAAGGAGCCTTTCCTTTTCAACCTTATATACCCCGCTCAAATGTTTGGCCCAACCACGTAAGAACTGTCTTAAGTGCCTAATCTTATTCTGCCATCTTTCTACACTCAATCTCCCTCCTAAATCTTTAGCTGACTCCCGTGCTATCAGATCCAAGAAACCTTCTCTTTCAAACCATGCTAATTCAAAAGTGAAGATGCTTTTATTTCCCATACGAGTTGCCTCCCCAGGGTCAACTAGCAATGGGGTATATGGCCAGAGATCGCGCGCGATAACACTTGGACCGTCACCAGAGGAAACTTCTGCTTCCATTCGACGCTGGTGAGGACACGATCCAACTTCTCATATGTTGGATTTGGTAACGTGTTGTCCCAAGTAAATTTTCTACCAGAAAGCTCGATCTCTCTGAGATCCATGCTTTAAATAATTGTATTAAACATAAACGACCATCTGCCATCAAAGTTATCATTGTTTTTTTCTGCCCGTCTTCGAATGATGTTAAAATCGCCCCCAACCAGAATTGGGAGCTGTTCATTTTCACAAATACGAACTAAGTCCGCCAAGAATTCTGGTTTGAGCTCAGGCTGTGTGGAACCATACACTGCCACCAGTGCCCACTGGGAACCATCAACCTTCGACCTGACACGAAACTTAACCGCAAAAATCTCCCATGAAAACATTTCGAACTTCCAACGTGTCGCATTTAACTCCTAGTAAAATCCCACCAGATCTTCCCCTTGGGGGTAGACAATGCCAATAAAAATCAACTCCTCGCGATAAGGTGCTAAGAAACTGAGAAGTAAAATTGTCCTTTCCAGTTTCAGAGGGGGCGATAAAATCTAACTTGTGTTCTATAGAAGCATCCGCCAGAAACCTTCGTTTAGCCAAGTTCGTCAGACCTCTGCTATTCCAAAAGATTCCATTCGTATTTCATCATGAAATTGTTTAGTTGTCTGGATCCTAGCACTTCTGCGCACAACCGAAGCCAGATAAATCTTCCGGTTCCACTTGCGCTTAGGCTTGGTTTGGTCCTCTACCCGGTCCACACAACCAAGCTCAGTGGGCCTATAACCGCCTGATAATCTACATGATTTGAACCCCTTGGAGATATAGAACACCCATCCTCCTCTGTCTCGGGATGTGAGGGTGCAAGATCCGCACAAAAGCTATCAAGTACCTTAAAACCCAAAGCATAAATATCCGCATCGTCCATAGGTTTAATAGCCGCTAAGTTTCGAATCATCTCTAAAGCTCGCTCTGCTTCGAGATCAAGGATATCATTAATAGATTTAGCAATTTCTTGTTCATTACTACCTAGTGAAACTCACAATTGATTTGCATTATGAATAATCTCATCATCATAAAAATGCAAGATGGAATTGAAAGTATTGACAGACATACCGGTAGTGACCTCAGTGTCATGAAGCTTAGCCGCCCGCATGGCGCGCCCTATCAGCAAATCATCAACATCTAGCTGATCCTGGAGACGACAGCTCACATGTTGCCCTTCAAAGATGGGATCCGGAATCCCTCCGAAGGCGACAACCTCATCCCGCATCGGCCCGCTTGGGGTAAGGCCTCCGGCCCGACCCCCAAGTGCGGCTATCTCTCCTGGCCCAGTCGAGGGAAGGCCATCTGTCATCAACCCGATCGGAGAAGCCGCACCCGCCTCCACCTCCGCGGGTGTCGGAGAACCCACAGGCGTTGAAATCTGTAGACCGTGGGTGGCAAACAGCAGTCGTCGGCGGATGCACAATGGGAGGGCATGCGCGCAGAGCCTCCTGCTCCGCTGCCCCCCCCCCCCCCATCACGTTGGCCGAGCTCCATAGGGGGCGCCTTAGGGGAGGCTGAAGCGAGGGCCTCCTGCCTGCGCCCCCCGGCCTGGCGACCACCTTGGCGTCCCGAACACCACCAACAGGGCCTGAAGCCGACCCACTCATCATCGGTGGCGAGGCTTGGCCCTGAGAGTGGACAATGGGGGGAACGGGGGCCACCTTCCCACGCTTCTCCCCATCCTTGACGCCTAACCCGGTGTCCTGAACGAGCACCGCCGCGGGTACCACGGGGCTAGGTGTATGCGCCACCAAGGTCTCCCCTCGAGCAACCATATCCGAGTGATCGCAAACAAAAGTCTCAGGCCCTATAGAATCAAGCGGGGGTAACAAGTTTTCGAAAAGATCATCACTCTCAACGCGATCACTCCAAAGTCTAGGAGGTGCGGAGGCAGCCCCAAAAGAACCAAATCTCAACGAGTTCATGGGCGCAGAGGAAGGTAGAGGCGCACCCTTCCCTGGCGCAGCCGAAGTGTGTATTCCACCCGGGGTGTGAGACTTATCTCGTGCACTGTCCTCCTCACGCTGCTCCTTGTTACTCGAGCCGTCATCCTTATCAGTCATATCCACATCATCCCCTGCCATGGCCTCCGTGAATAGATCAGAGTCCTCAAGCTCAATCTCTAGGTTGTAGATCATGCCCGCATGCGTCCATCTAACCACATCCGGTATATACTAGATATCCACTACACTCACGAAAAACCTCACCACCCCGTTTGCACGGGTAAACGGCAAGTCGACCCGGTCAGTCTTCCCAACGAGTGTCCCCAAGCTTGCCGCGGCCCGGACATCATTCAGAGGCTTAGATGGTGCCCCCGAGATACGTAACCAAACCTGAGGAAGTGGCGTACCCTTTGGCTCGACCTTCTTTCACTCATCAAACTCAAGGATGCACTCCGTGCCAGGCACTCTACACATACCAAAGCTCAGGAGCTTCTTCAGGTCCTCTGCTGATGGAAAGTCTACCTTGTACACATTGGCATCGAGTCTAATAAGCTCCCACTGAAAGTTTCCTAGAGCAAGCTCATTTAACCTATAAGTGATATATTCCTTTTGAACTTTGGATATTATAGCCTGACCCCATATCATGTCGAATGTGATTTTGCCAGAGGACTGTAAGCGGGGATAACTCTATGTAGATCATGTGCCGCGCCAGAGAAATTACTCACGGAGTACTGCTGAATATCGTGGGAGCCTATCAATATATACGGGTTTTCTGTGCTTATGATGCACAAAGTTTCTTCCTAGCTCGAGCTCCACGGTACCTCTTATCCGGACTGTTGGTTTGCTTCGAGATTTGTGCACACAAGGAGCGTGACGCGCAGTGTAGCTGTTCGCTGCAGTGTCATTAGCAGCACGTCCAGTCCTGTCTGCATGGCTACAGCCGCATGTCATGTTCCTAGCCTACTGCTGCAACAGTGAAAGAGAGAGAAAGAGTGGGGCCAGCTACTAAAGAAGTGTAGCGTCCTTACTCCTTAGGGAAAGGTGAAGAGAGAGGTAACAGGTGTGATTGAGAAAAAAATCACTCAGAAAATTTCTTTGAGGGAGAAAAGTGCCTACGTGGAAATCTCAAAGAGAGAAGAAAATCTTTGCAAAATTTGAAGAGACAGGTAGCATGTGGCTGAGAGAGAGAAGAATCTTTTTTTATAGAGAAGGGAGAGAGATGGAGAAGCTATTTGGATTTATTTTAAAAGAAAGTTTCATTTACGAGAGTGAGAGAGAACATATGGGAGAGAGCCTGCACATGTGAATGAAGATTTCAATTTTTTTCTTTTTTTGCGAATAGAATGAAGATTTCAATTGCATGCGAAGAAAGAGAGAGCTTCTTGTGAGGAAAGATTATTTTTTGTAGTTAGCGTGTATGTCAAATAGTACGAGCAGGTCATCCATCGAAGAGAGAGTGTGTGTGTTTTTTTATTTGTGTAGAACTGTAGCCATTGCAGTGCATAGTGGTAGAAACTGTAGCCTTTTGCCAGTCTCTATCACGGGTCTCTATCCATTGCCAGGTTATTAAGCATTGAGCGTCTGGCTAGCTGCTGATTTTTTAATCTATGCACACATCTAGGTGCACCTGAGTACAGATTGAACGGCTATGATAAAAGGTACCGTGTAGCTCGTCCTACAAAAAACCGTTCTCCTTATGATGTGGAGGAATGTTGTATTTTGTTGTGTGTGACCAACGGATGGGGTATCATGAAAGGACAAGGGCTGCACTCATTTTTATTTTGTTTCAAATTCTTGGATGGGGTTTCTTATCATTCCGATTGACAAGATGTATTATCCCAGAATGTTGTGAAGTCCCTTTGCGCTGGCCATGACGGACACATAAAATTACTGCTCCTGGTCCTCCTGTCGCTCTTATTTTGCTGTTTAGTAGTGTATTTGTTGTGCAAACTAGCAGCAATTAGTATTAGATTTGCCACATGGCCAGGAATTATACGACACCCGAGGCACAAATATGAGAGCAGCTGCTCTGCGAGCATAAAACGTAACCCAGTTGGGGCTAGTAACCTTTACCATTCACTGCAAAGAAAATGGCTAGAAACTGTTTTTCTCCTTTTCACCGTCATAGTTCACTCTCCATCTCAGTTTCACTTCCCCATTTCCCTATCCACTTTTTTTTGTTCACCTTTCACCGTACAAGCCGGTGAGGACTTATTACAAGCAGAGCTAGGGCAGATACGAGCGAGGGGGAGGTTGGCAAAGGGCAGGGTGGTGGAGTTGGCCCGAGTTGGGTGGAAACTGCCATTGCACTGGGGAAAGGGAAATCGAGGGTGGCGGCGCCGACCCCAGCGGCGGCAGAGCGACGCACCATAGTCGGCCACAGGCATCAGTGTACACTCCCGGGTAGCATGTCGACTGGGCGTTCACCGGATAGGCGCACCCTGCAAGCAAGTGAAACCATGAGTAAGAGTTAGTACAAGACAAGCTTTTGAAACAAACACTTGAGAAATCTTTTTGGTTTAACTCGTTGAGTAATGCTTGGGGTAAAAGAAGACAACAGAAGCTTTGCCAATGTTATTTACCTGGCCCGTACGAGGCAAAACCGGGATGCAGAGGCTGTGGCAAGTTTGCCGAGCATGCAGGTGGATGCTGGTAGTTGACGTAGCAGTTGCTTGGCTGTGCGCCACAACCATATCCATAAAAACACCCATTGTAGTAGTACACATTGTTGTTCTACATGTTCTGCTGCGGTGGCTGTAAATGTACACATTTTTATTTTTAACAGTCTTCATAGGTTTTTCTTCTTTATACTTTGGTTTTCTTGGTTTTGTTTTTCGATTGTTTTGGTATCTTCTTTTTTTTTCTTGTTTTCTTAACACACATCTACTTTTTTTCATAAATATTGTATATTTTTGGTATACATGTTTAACATTTTTTAAATACATGTTTTTGTATACAAACATGTTTTGAATATATGTTTCAAATCGTGTTAATTTTTTAAGTACATGTTGAAACAATTTTTTAATGATAAAAATCATTATTTTTGACCTATGCAAACATTTTTTTAAATTGCACAACCATTTTTTGATAATGTCATGAACTTTTGAAACTTGCGATGTAACGTATTTTTTTTGAAATTTTGAAACAATTTATTGAATTATACGAACATTTTTTCATGTACATTTCTTTTGAAATACGTGACATTTTATAATTGTCACAAACATTTTTCCTATAGATGATTAACATTTTTATTATACATGTGATACGGCCACACCAATTATTCAGAATATTAATCCAATTATTGATCAAGTCGTGAGTGATATTTCAGTTATGCCAAACCTAAAGAGTGGTGATAAGCTGTACGAAGTTGAGGAAGAGCTGATTAACATGCACGTATGCATATCTAGAAGGATTGCGCGCCATCTATTTTGCATGGGAATCAAGGGAGGCTGGAGTCCGTGACTATGCCGTGGATCAAAGTAATATAAAAACGGATTTGTTTTCATTGAGCCAAGCACACATGCATGCAATCCAAGGTGTACGTACATATGAGGAAAGAAAAGATTTGCAGCAAACCCGTACATGTGCTAGTGCATGTGGAAATAAAATATGTTATTTCTTCATGTTTCCACGTCCACCAGAGAATAGATACACGGTCAGGACTCTGTTGCCTGGGGAGTTTCTTTCCTTGTGCGCTACTGGACGGGGACCTCCTCTTGTTACCACGTACCCTGGTGCATCAAAAGAGTAACGAGAGTTTAAGTCGGTCCTATGGTTTAATTAGACAGTTGGGATCTTGCCGAGATGTCAAAGGCAAGATTAGAGGGCAGTACTCTGCGCCGGTGCGCCGGCCCAAATTTGGGCCGGTCACGCGCGAGCCATCGGATCCCTGCGTCCCTGGCCGTCAGATGCGTTCTCCATCGTCTCTTTTATCCCCTGTTCGCATCTAAAAAACACAAAAGCAGAAAAACATGCCGGCCCATTCTCCTTTCCCCATGCAGTGCCCATTCCTCAACCTCATGCTAGGTGGCCGGACCGGCCGTCGCGGCCCTCGTCCCCATCGCTCGCCGTCGACGCTCGTCATCATCAAGTTGCAAAAAAGAACAAAAAACTGCAGACCCCGTTGCAACTTTTTTCTCGCGTTCCTGTTGCAAATATGGTGGCTCCTCAGCGCCGACCATGATGCCATTCCTTGCCAGAGCCGCCCCACCCCAGGTTGCAGCATCAAATGGCGCCGGTGGCGTCGATAGTGTTGCTCGCAGCCGAAAAGTCAGGGTAGAAAAACAAAAATGTTGGTTCGAGCAAAAGTAGAAGACTGTGGTAGCAAAAAAAAAGCTGGTTCCAGCAAACATCAAATACGGTGGTAGCAAAATTTCTGGCTGGTTCCAGCAAAATCAAAGAGAAGGTAGTAGCAAAATCTCTGGGCTGGTTCCAGCAAAAATCAAATACAGTGGTAGCAAAAATTCTGATTGGCTCCAGCAAAATCAAATGAAGGTAGTAGCAAAAATCGGGATTGGTTTCAGCAAAAAGCAAATGTGGGTGGTAGCAAAAATTCTGGCTGGTCCAGCGAAATCAAAAGATTGTATAGTAGCAAAAATCGAGGGTGGTTCCAGCAAAAATCAAATATAGTGGTAGCAAAAAGCCGGGGTTGGTTCCAACAAAAATCGAACACGGTAGTAGCAAACTGGTACACAGGTTCCTGCAAAAACACACAATGGTAACAAAAAATGGGTTGGTTCCAACATCTTGGCAAGCGATCACCAGCAAAAAACAACCTTGCCTGTGCGCAGCAAAAATTCCTACTGGTTCCAGCAAAATTTATTGCCGGTCCCAGCAGTTCCCGGCGGCGTCTGGTTCTGGCATTGGTCGAAGCTCGCCGTTGCAGCACCGTGCTCCTTCTCGGCAGTGGACATGCCCTATTGTTGCACCGTGTGTCGCCAGTGTCAGCCGTGCGCGCTCCAGCTCGCAGCTCCAACGCCACGACTATCATGGGGGGAGAAGGTGAAGGTGGGCGCGCGGCCATGCGGAGAGCGGCCCTTGGCTTCGCACCTTGCAGCATCAGTGGCCACACCGCCCCTGCAGCGCGCGCCGGTCGGATTGGTGCGGTGGTGTGTGCGGGGCTGGGGGGATTTTCGATCTGAAGCAGAGAAGGAAGAAACATGTGGTTGGACTCTCTGGAGACGAAGGGATATGGATAAGATGGGGTTGCAAGTGTGTACGTGGCTAACTCCTGACGTTTCGGGAACGCATGCGTGGCAACGCAATCGGCGCGTCGTTCGGCCGGCGCACCGGCCCCGAACGATTCCCTATGGAAAATTCTAAATTAGTTTTCTCGTTTGTTTAGTTCAAGGGTCAAGAGATAAAAGGTACGGCCAACTTCAGGGCCAAGTCTAAGTAGATAGTCCACGGATATAAAAGTCATGTTTGCGTCTCATGGTAAATGTAGGTTTTTTTTTTATGATAGACACAATGTGTTTTTAGGTAAATACCCGTATCGGGTTTTGAGGGAAGCTGTCTAAAAATCCCTAAATTTTGGAGGAAGCTTTAGAAAACCTCTGTGTTGCGATTTCTCTTCGTGGAAATTGTTTTGTGCGTGAGTACCATCGTCGAGATTGGTTTTTCTGTGCTGGGCCGTAAGGTTCAAAACCTCTACTTCGTGTACATCACGTGCGCGAGCGAGAGGTTGCTACTGTTGGTGGTGGAGTGTCGTGAAAGATCAGGCCGCAGCAACAGATCGGATCTCACCATCGAGGTTCGGTCCTCATCGACATGAATAACATTTTGCACTTTTTACATTCACATTATACATTTTTTGTATACAACATAAGCATATATCGGTTGTGTGGGATTTGCGTTGGCTTCCTTGTCTGTGGGTTTCAACTAGTCTGGGTCTCGATTGTTAAGTTAAGTTGTTAGTGCAAATTCTAGCAGAGTCGACATATACTGGCAACAATTCCCTCTCATTTGGGTTTTAGCCTTTTAAGTTCCTCTCGCCGATTTAGACGGTGTTAAATTTTTTGGCCTTGTTGCCACCGAATTCCCTCGCTGGTTCTGTTCGGGCCGATCAAGGGACATGCTAGACCTGCTTCCCAGCCTTGCAATTCCCCGTGAGGTGTTCTACAATTGTGTTCGCTGGATCCAATCCACAATTTTGTCCATGGTGGTGGCAGCTACTTCAGTGTCTGGTGGGGTAGATTCGAGAGACTTGGAGAATATGATGCAGCGGCTAGGACTAAAAGAAGATGATCTAGATAATGTTGTGTTCGAGGAGGCAGTTGAGGACGTTGTAGAGGCGGACCACTGGATGGCAGTGGTGAGGGTTTACATTGATAAGAATACAATCTTAATGGTTTCTTGAGTAAATAGTACAAAACTACCACTTTATAGATAAGGGTTCCTTAAAACTATCAATTTTTAAAACGCGACTAATACCTACCACAAAAGTGTTTTTTTGTCTCAAAAAACCCAAATTGATGTGTGCTTAAAAGTTGAACTGTTTTCTAACATAACTGGCCACATGCGCATGGGGAGAGATGACACATTCGTTAATGCCTGTTAGACAGCGAGATCAGACTGCAGTTAAAACCAGACCAAGCTATCCGTCTCTCTTCCTAATTCTCTTGTCTCTCACTCACTCTCTTTGTTTCCACTGAGCTCGCTGCTGTCACCGGATCCAATGCTTGCCCCCACTACGCGATGCCATCGTGCAAGGACGGGGAGGAGAGCATAAACGATGACCTTGACATCACCAACATGGATTCAGAGCATTTCATAAGTTTTTTGCGCCCTAGGGTTAGGGTTCTTCTGATTTGGGTATCTGTCCAATTTGACCTTGGATCCAGTCACAATCAATTGATATTTGGTGTAATGTGCCTTCAGGAGTCCCCTGACATTGTAGATCCCTCTTTCTGTGACCAAGTGCTAGATTCAGATCCTATGTGCATGCTGCACTTCTTGAATCCAAACAAGTGTGTGGCTTTTGAAGGAATCAACACGGGGAGGAGGTCTTATGAATGTCCAGTGCATGTGAGTTACTAGCTTGTTCTCTGCCTATAGCATAAGTCAGATCTAGCATAGTTTCTTGGTATGTGCAGTGCTCACTGAACCTAGGCAACACATGTAACCAAATTTGCATAGTACTAGAAGTAGGTAACTTTGCAAATTGATCAATTCAACACCAGATTGAACAACACATGTAGATTGAGCAGATTTTGTGTAGTGTGTCTTTCAGTTTGCAACATGCACTTGTATTTGATGTAACTGAATTTAACTGTATTTCCAGCATGTTCTTGTAACAAAAACTATGTATTTAATTTGTTGAGTGGATTATGTAACATAATTTGTAGAATCTACTTGTATTTTACCTGTTTAGTGTGTCTTTCAGTTTATTAAGAACTTGAATATGCAGAGTGGCCAAAGTAGTTCCTAAAATGTTGGAGGTACTATTAGTTCTGAATGAATTAGTTGGTGTGTTAGGTTTCTTGGGATGTAGTGCTCACTAACATGCATAACACCTAAACACACTTGAACTAGAACTAGAACTAGAACGAATGAATTAGTTAATTATATGAAGCATGAGTTGTAGTCTCTATGCAATGGTGATGTGTTAATATGATTACCAAAGTACTATGTCTTGTAATCTGCCAATTATATTTTCCAAATTCAATTGTGATGTAATTTGCCAATTGTATTTGCACGCATGAGGTGTGAAATGTGGAGTTGTGGAGTGGATTGATGGGCCTTGGTCTATCATACTACAAAAGTGCCTGGTCAAGCTTTGGGAAATGTTTCATGAGCAAAATACTAGCAGGGTGACTGACAAGGGGGCTTATGATAGAGAGATTGCCAAGATTTAAAGAATGGGCAACTTGCAAATCACTATAGGCAGCTTGTGGATGACGTTTCCAAGCATTTTGATTGGCAAGAAGTTAGGCAGGGGCATGAGATCAACTACATTAGGCAGACAAAAAAGGATAATACACATGTAAAGAAGAAGGAAGACATAGAGAGGGCTCAGGAGGGAGGTAGACAAGGGCGATGAAGCAGTTGAAGCCGGCCAAGGAGAAAAAGTGCATCCTAAGATCTCAAGTATATATCATAAGAAATACTAGCGAGGAGATGAAGGATATCAACAGGGACATGGATCTGCTGAAAGAAAAGAATAGGAAGCTTGGATATATCATTGTTGACCTTCTGAAAGCTCGGCATGGAAGCAAGGAGAAACTGGAGAAGATCAAGACTACAATGAAAGAATTAGAAGCGCTAGAAATTAACGTAGGTGGTTAAGTTACTATTAGGCCTACATATAGTTGTCGTTCGAACCTAGTGGTGGGAGGTGTATATTTTGGTGACATGCTATTAGAACCGGTAAGTTATGCTATGTTGTTACCTGTAAGGACCGACATGCTTTAGTTAAGATCTGCTTGATCTCAGGTACATTTATGAACTGTATGTTACTAGACTTCTTATGCTACCACTGTTGTGAAGGAAATATGCCCTAGAGGCAATAATAAAGTAGTTATTTTATATTTCCTTATTCATGATAAATGTTTATTATTCATGCTAGAATTGTATTAACCGGAAACTTGATACATGTGTGGATACATAGATAAAACACCATGTCCCTAGTAAGCCTCTACTTGACTAGCTCACTAATCAAAGATGGTTAAGTTTCCTAACCATAAACATGTGTTGTCATTTGATGAACGGGACATCATTAGGAGAATGATGTGATGGACAAGACCCATTTGTTAGCTTAGCATTATGATCGTTCAGTTTTATTGCTACTGCTTTCTTCATGTCAAATACATATTACTTCGACTATGAGATTATGCAACTCCCGGATACCGGAGGAATGCCTTATGTGCTATCAAACATCAAAACGTAGCTGGGTGATTATAAATATGCTCTACAGGTATCTCTGAAGGTGTTTGTTGGGTTGGCATAGATCGAGATTAGGATTTGTCACTCCGAGTATCAAAGAGGTATCTCTAGGCCCTCTCGGTAATGCACATCATAAGAAGCCTTGCAAGCAAAGTGACTAATGAGTTAGTTACAGGATGATGCATTATAGAACGAGTAACGAGACTTGCCAGTAACGGGATTGAACTAGGTATGAAGATATCGACGATCGAATCTCGGGCAAGTAACATACCGATGACAAAGGTAATAACGTATGTTGTCATAACGGTTCGACCAATAAAGATCTTCGTAGAATATGTGGGAGCCAATATGGGCATCCAGGTCCCTCTATTGGTTATTGACCGGAGAGGTGTCTCGGTCATGTCTACATAGTTCTCGAACCCGTAGGGTCCGCACGCTTAACGTTCGATGACGATTTTGTATTATATGAGTTATGTGATTTGGTGAGCGAATGTTGTTCGGAGTCTCGAATGATATCACGGACATGACAAGGAGTCTCGAAATGGTCGAGAGGTAAATATTGATATATAGGATGATATTATTCAGACACCAGAAGTGTTCCGGGTGGTACCGTGTACTTATCGGACTACCCGGGGGGGGGGGGGGGTTACCGGAACCCCCGGGGGAATAATGGGCCTTATGGGCCATAGGAGGGGAGCACACCAGCCCACAAGGGGTGGTGCCCCCCCCCCCCTAAGGAAGGAGGCTGAATAGGAGAAGGAGGAGGGGGTTCGGCCCCCTTTCCTTCCTCCTCCCTCTCTTCCCTTTTTCCCCCTTCGGTAAAAGGAAAGGGGGGGAATTGGAATAGGGACCCCAAGTAGGATTCCTCCTACTTGTAGGCAGCTCCCCTCCCCCTCCCACCTATATATACATGGGGAAGGTGTGCCTAGAACACACACCAACGATTGTTAGCCGCGTGCGGCGCCCCCTCCATAGTTTACTCCTCCGGTCATATTCTCGTAGTGCTTAGGCGAAGCCCTGTGCGGATAACTTCACCATCACTATCACCATGCCGTCGTGCTGACGGAACTCATCTACTTCCTCGACACTCTACTGGATCAAGAGTTCGAGGGACGTCATCGAGCTGAACATGTGCAGAATTCGGAGGTGTCGTACGTTCAGTGCTTGATCGGTCGAAACGAGAAGAAGTTCGATTACATCAACCGCGTTGGCAAACGCTTCCGCTTTTGGTCTACGAGTGTACATGGACACACTCTCCCCTCTCATTGCTATGCATCTCCTAGATGGATCTCGCGTGAGAGTAGGAATTTTTTTTGAAATTGCATGCTACGTTTCCCAATAGTGGCTTCCGAGCCAGGTCTATGCGTAGATGATATGCACGAGTAGAACACAAAGAGTTATGGGCGGTGATCGTCATACTGCTTACCACCAATGTCTTATTTTGATTCGGCGGTATTGTTGGATGAAGCGGCCCGGACAAACCTTACATGACCATGTTCATGAGACCGGTTCCACTGACAGACATGCAACTAGTTTTGCATAAAGGTGGCTAGCGGGTGTCTGTTTCTCCAACTTTAGTTGAATCAAATTTGACTGCGGCCGGTCCTTGTTGAAGGTTAAAATAGCAAACTTGATAAATCACCGTTGTGGTTTTTGTGCCATAGGTAAGAACGGTTCTTGCTAGAAGCCCATAGCAACCACGTAAAACTTACAACAACAAAGTAGAGGACGTCTAACTTGTTTTTGCAGGGCATGTTGTGATGTGATATGGTCAAGACATGATGTGATATACGTTGTTGTATGAGATGATCATGTTTTGTAAAAGTTATCGGCAACTGGCAGGAGCCTTATGGTTGTCGCTTTATTCTATGAAATGCAAACGCCATGTAATTGCTTTACTTTATCACTAAGCGGTAGCGATAGTTGTAGAAGCAATAGTTGGCGAGACAACCACGATGCTACGATGGAGATCAAGGTGTCGAGCCGGTGATGATGGAGATCATGATGATGCTTTGGAGATGGAGATCAAAAGCACAAGATGATGATGGCCATATCATGTCACATATTTCGATTGCATGTGATGTGTATCTTTATGCATCTTATTTTGCTTAGTACGGCGGTAGCATTATAAGATGATCCCTTAACTAAATTTCAAGGTATAAGTATTCTCCCCGAGTATGCACCGTTGCAACAGTTCTTCGTGCTGAGACACCACGTGATGATCGGGTGTGATAGGCTCTACGTTCACATACAATGGGTGCAAGACAATTTTGCACATGCGGAATACTCGGGTTAAACTTGACGAGCCTAACATGTATAGACATGGCCTCGGAACACTGGAGACCAAAAGGTCGAACGTGAATCATATAGTAGATATGGTCAACATAGAGATGTTCACCATTGGTGACTACTCCATCTCACGTGACGATTAGACATGGTTTAGTTGATTTGGATCACGTATCATTTAGATGACTTGAGGGCTGTCTATCTAAGTGGGAGTTATTAAGTAATATGATTAATTGAACTTAATTTTGTTGGAAATATGCCCTAAAGGCAATAATAAAATGGTTATTATTATATTTCCTTGTTCATGATAATTGTCTATTGTTCATGCTATAATTGTATTTGACCGGAAACCGTAATACATGTGTGAATACATAGACCACAACAAGTCCCTAGTGAGCCTCTAGTTGACTAGCTCGTTGATCAACAGATGGTCATGGTTTCCTAACTATGGACATTGGATGTCATTGATAATGGGATCACATCATTAGGAGAATGATGTGATGGACAAGACCCAATCCTAAGCATAGCACAAGATCGTGTAGTTCGTTTGCTAAAGCTTTTCTAATGTCAAGTATCATTTCCTTAGACCATGAGATTGTGCAACTCCTGGATACCGTAGGAGTTCTTTGGGTGTGCCAAACATCACAACGTAACTGGGTGGCTATAAAGGTGCACTACAGGTATCTCCGAAAGTGTCTGTTGGGTTGGCACGAATCGAGACTGGGATTTGTCACTCCGTATGACGGAGAGGTATCTCTGGGCCCACTCGGTAATGCATCATCATAATGAGCTCAATGTGACTAAGTAGCTGGTCACAGGATCATGCATTACAGAACGAGTAAAGTGACTTGCCGGTAATGAGACTGAACGAGGTATTGGGATACCGACGATCGAAACTCGGGCAAGTAACGTACCGATTGACAAAGGGAATTGTATACAGGATTGCTTGAATCCTCGACATCGTGGTTCATCTGATGAGATCATCGTGGAACATGTGGGAGCCAACCTGGGTATCCAGATCCTGCTATTGGTTATTGGCCGGAGAGCTGTCTCGGTCATGTCTGCATGATTTCCGAACCCGTATGGTCTACACGCTTAAGGTTCGGTGACACTAGAGTTATTATGGGAATTAGTATGTGGTTACCGAATGTTGTTTGGAGTCCCGGATGAGATCCCAGACGTCACGAGGAGTTTTGGAATGGTCCGAAGGTGAAGATTTATATATGGGAAGTCATCATACGGTCACCGGAAGTATTCGGGGGTTTGCCGATATTGTACCGGGACCACCGAAGGGGTTCCGGGGGTCCACCGGGAGGGTCCACCTGCCCTGGAGGGCCCTATGGGCTGTATGTGGAAGGGAGCCAGCCCCTAAGTGGGCTGAGCACCATCCCCCCTAGGGCCCATGCGCCTAGGGTTGGGAAGGGGACCTTAAAGGGAACGCCCCCCTTGGCTTGGGGGGCAAGCCCCCTCCCCATGGCCGCCCCCCTCTAGATCTCATCTAGAGGGGCCGCCCCCTTCCCCCTTCGCCCTATAAATAGAGGGGAGGAGGGAGGGCAGCAGCACCACATCCAAGGCGCAGCCCTCCCCCTCTCCAACACCTCCTCCTCCATTTGAGCTTGGCGAAGCCTTGCCGGAGAACCGCTGCTCCACCACCACCACACCGTCGTGCAGCTGCTGGAGTTGTCTTCCCCAACCTCTCCCTCCTCCTTGCTGGATCAAGGCATGGGAGACGTCACCGGGCTGCATGTGTGTTGAGCACGGAGGTGCCGTTGTTCGGCGCTTAGATTGGAATCAACCACGATCTGAATCGCTTCGAGTACGACTCCTTCATCCGCGTTCTTGCAATGCTTCCGTTTCACGATCTTCAAGGGTATGAAGATGCACTCCCCTCTCTCTAGTTGCTAGTCTCTCCATAGATTGATCTTGGTGATGCACAAAAAAGTTTTAATTTCTGCAACGATCCCCAACAGTGGTATCAGAGCCAGGTCTATGCGTAGTTTCTATGCACGAGTAGAACACAAGTTGTTGTGGGCGTCGATTTTGTCAATTTACTTGTCGTTAGTAGTCTTATCTTGATTCGGCGGCATCATGGGATGAAGCGGCCCGGACCGACCTTACACGTACGCTTACGTGAGACAGGTTCCACTGACTGACATGCACTAGTTTCATAAGGTGGCTAGCGGGTGTCTGTCTCTCCCACTTTAGTCGGATCGGATTCGATGAAAAGGGTCCTTATGAAGGGTAAATAGCAATTGGCATATCACGTTGTGGTTTTGGCGTAGGTAAGAAACATTCTTGCTAGAAACCTATAACAGCCACGTAAAAACTTGCAACAACAATTAGAGGACGTCTTACTTGTTTTTGCAGCATATGTCGTGTGATGTGATATGTCCAAAAGGATGTGATGAATGATATATATGTGATGTATGAGATTGATCATGTTCTTGTAATAGGAATCACGACTTGCATGTCGATGAGTATGACAACCGGCAGGAGCCATAGGAGTTGCCTTAATTTATTGTATGACCCGCGTGTCACTGAAAACGCCATGTAATTACTTCACTTTATTGCTAACCGTTAGCCATAGTAGTAGAAGTAACAGTTGGCAAGACAACTTCATGAAGACATGATGATGGAGATCATGGTGTCATGCTGGTGATAATGATGATCATGGCTCCCCAAAGATGGAGATCAAAAGGAGCAAAATGATATTGGCCATGTCATGTCACTATTTGATTGCATGAGATGTTTATCATGGTTTTGCATCTTATTTGCTTAGAACGATGGTAGCATAAATAAGATGATCCCTCATAAAATTTCAAGAAAGTGTCCCCCCTAACTGTGCACCATTTCGAAAGTTCATTGTTTCGAAGCACCACGTGATGATCGGGTGTGATAGATTCTAACTTTCGCATACAACGGGTGTAAGCCAGATTTACACATGCAAAACACTTAGGTTGACTTGACGAGCCTAGCATGTACAGACATGGCCTCGGAACACAAGAGACCGAAAGTGTTTTGAGCAGCACGGAGCATATGAGATGTTCCAAGAGCTGAAAATGGTTTTCCAAGCTCATGCCCGGGTCGAGAGATATGAAGTCTCCGACAAGTTCTACAGTTGTAAGATGGAGGAGAATAGTTCTGTCAGCGTGCACATACTCAAAATGTCTGGGTTGCACAAGCGCTTGTCTCAGCTGGGAGTTAATCTCCCGGATGACGCGGTCGTTGACAGAATCCTTCAGTCGCTTCCACCTAGCTACAAGATCTTTGTGATGAATTTCAATATGCAAGGGATGGAGAAAACCATTCCTGAGATATATTCAATGCTGAAATCAGTGGAGGTGGAGATCAAAAAGGAACATCAAGTGTTGATGGTCAATAAAACCACTAGTTTCAAGAAAGGCAAGGGTAAGAAGAACTTCAAGAAGGACGACAAGGGAGTTGCTGTGCATGGTAAGCCAGTTGCCGGGAAGAAACCAAAGCATGGACCCAAACCTGAGACTGAGTGCTTTTATTGCAAGGGAAACGGTCACTGGAAGCGGAACTGCCCCAAGTACTTAGCGGACAAGAAGGCCGGCAACACCAAAGGTATATGTGATATACATGTTATTGATGTGTACCTTACCAGTACTTGTAGTAGCTCTTTGGTTTTGATACCGGTGCGGTTGCTCATATTTGTAACTCAAAACAGGAGCTGCGGAATAAGCGGAGGCTGTCGAAGGACGAGGTGATGATGCGCGTCGGGAATGGTTCCAAGGTCGATGTGATCGCCATCGGCACACTCCCTCTACATTTACCTACGGGATTAGTTTTAAACATCAATTGTTATTTAGTGCCAGCTTTGCGCATGAACATTGTATCTGCATCTCGTTTAATGCGAGATGGCTACTCATTTAAATCCGAGAATAATGGTTGTTCTATTTATAAGAGAGAGATGTTTTATGGTCATGCCCCGCTGGTCAATGGTTTATTCTTAATGAATCTCGAACGTGATGTTACACACATTCATAGAGTGAATACCAAAAGATGTAAGGTTGATAATGATAGTCCCACATACTTGTGGCACTGCCGCCTTGGTCACATTGGTGTCAAACGCATGAAGAAGCTCCATGCAGATGGACTTTTGGAGTCTGTTGATTATGAATCATTTGACACATGTGAACCATGCCTCATGGTCAAGATGACCAAGACTCTGTTCTCTGGAACAATGGAGCGAGCAACCAACTTGTTGGAAATCATACATACTGATGTGTGCGGTCCAATGAGCGTTGAGGCTCGCGGTGGCTATCGTTATGCTCTCACCCTCACTGATGACTTAAGTAGATATGGGTATGTCTACTTAATGAAACACAAGTCTGAGACCTTTGAAAGGTTCAAGGAATTTCAGAGTGAGGTAGAGAATCAATGTGACAGAAAAATAAAGTTCTTACGATCAGATCGTGGGGGAGAATATTTGAGTCATGAATTTGGTACGCACTTAAGGAAATGTGGAATTGTTTCACAACTCACGCCGCCTAGAACACCTCAGCGTAATGGTGTGTCTGAAAGTCGTAATCACACTTTATTGGATATGGTGCGATCTATGATGTCTCTTACCGATTTGCCGCTATCATTTTGGGGATACGCTTTAGAGACAGCTACATTCACTTTAAATAGGGCACCATCTAAATACATTGAGATGACACCGTATGAATTATGGTTTGGGAAGAAACCTAAGCCGTTGTTTCTAAAAAGTTTGGGGATGCGATGCTTGTGTCAAGAAACTTCAACCTGAAAAGCTCGAACCCAAGTCGGAAAAATACGTCTTCATAGGATACCCTAAGGAAACCATTGGGTATACCTTCTACCTCAGATCTGAAGGCAAGATCTTTGTTGCCAAGAACGGGTCCTTTCTGGAGAAAGAGTTTCTCTCGAAAGAAGTAAGTGGGAGGAAAGTAGAACTTGATGAAGTACTGCCTCTTGAACCGGAAAGTAGCGCATCTCAGGAAGATGTTTCTGTGGTGCCTGCACGGACTAGAGAGGAAGTTAATGATGATGATCAAGGTACTTCGGATCAAGTTGCTACTGAACTTCGTAGGTCCACAAGGACACGTTCCACACCAGAATGGTATGGCAACCCTGTCCTGGAAATCATGTTGTTAGACAACCGTGAACCTTCGAACTATGAAGAAGAGATGGCGGGCCCAAATTCCAACAAATGGCTTGAAGCCATGCAATCCGAGATAGGATCCATGTATGAAAACAAAGTATGGACTTTGACAGACTTGCCCGATGATCGGCGAGCGATAGAAAATAAATGGATCTTTAAGAAGAAGACGGACGCGGATGGTAATATTACCATCTATAAAGCTCGGCTTGTCGCTAAGGGTTATCAAACAGTTCAAGGGGTTGACTATGATGAGACTTTCTCGCCCGTAGTGAAGCTAAAGTCCGTCCAAATCATGTTTGCAATTGCCGCATTCTATGATTATGAAATATGGCAAACGGACGTCAAAACGGCATTCCTTAACGGCTTCCTTAAGGAAGAATTGTATATGATGCAGCCGGGAGGTTTTGTCGATCCTAAGAATGCTAACAAGGTATGCAAGCTCCAGTGCTCCATCTATGGGCTGGTGCAAGCATATCGGAGTTGGAACATTCGCTTTGATGAAATGATCAAAGCGTTTGGGTTTATGCAGACTTATGGAGAAGCCTGCGTTTACAAGAAAGTCAGTGGGAGCTCTGTAGCATTTCTCATATTATATGTGGATGACATACTATTGATGGGAAATGATATAGAACTTTTAGAAAGCATAAAGGCCTACTTGAATAAGTGTTTTTCAATGAAGGACCTTGGAGAAGCTGCTTACATATTAGGCATCAAGATCCATAGAGATAGATCGAGACGCCTCATAGGTCTTTCACAAAGCACATACCTTGATAAGATATTGAAGAAGTTCAATATGGATTAGTCCAAGAAGGGGTTCTTGCCTGTATTGCAAGGTGTGAGATTGAGCTCGGCTCAAAGCCCGACCACGGCAGAAGATAGAGAAAAGATGAGTGTCATCCCCTATGCCTCAGCCATAGGGTCAATTATGTATGCCATGCTGTGTACCAGGCCTGATGTAAACCTTGCCGTAAGTTTGGTAGGGAGGTACCAAAGTAATCCCGACATGGAACACTGGATAGCGGTCAAGAATATCCTAAAGTACCTGAAAAGGACTAAGGATATGTTTCTCATTTATGGAGGTGACGAAAAGCTCATCGTAAAGGGTTACGTCGATGCTAGCTTCGACACAGATCTTGATGACTCCAAGTCACAAACCGGATACGTGTATATTTTGAATGGTGGGGCAGTAAGCTGGTGCAGTTGCAAGCAAAGCGTCGTGGCGGGATCTACATGTGAAGCGGAGTACATGGCAGCCTCGGAGGCAGCACATGAAGCAATCTGGATGAAGGAGTTCATTACCGACCTAGGAGTTATTCCCAATGCATCGGGCCCGATGACTCTCTTCTGTGACAACACTGGAGCTATTTCCCTAGCCAAGGAGCCCAGGTTTCACAAGAAGACCAGGCACATCAAGCGTCGCTTCAACTCCATTCGTGAAAATGTTCAAGACGGAGACATGGATATTTGTAAAGTGCATACGGATCTGAATGTCGCAGATCCATTGACTAAACCTCTTCCGCGAGCAAAACATGATCAACACCAGAACTCTATGGGTGTTCGATTCATCACAATGTAACTAGATTATTGACTCTAGTGCAAGTGGGAGACTGTTGGAAATATGCCCTAGAGGCAATAATAAAATGGTTATTATTATATTTCCTTGTTCATGATAATTGTCTATTATTCATGCTATAATTGTATTGACCGGAAACCGTAATACATGTGTGAATACATAGACCACAACAAGTCCCTAGTGAGCCTCTAGTTGACTAGCTCGTTGATCAAAAGATGGTCATGGTTTCCTGACTATGGACATTGGATGTCATTGATAACGGGATCACATCATTAGGAGAATTATGTGATGGACAAGACCCAATCGTAAGCATAGCACAAGATCGTGTAGTTCGTTTGCTAAAGCTTTTCTAATGTCAAGTATCATTTCCTTAGACCATGAGATTGTGCAACTCCCGGATACTGTAGGAATGCTTTGGGTGTACCAAACATCACAACGTAACTGGGTGGCTATAAAGGTGCACTACAGGTATCTCCGAAAGTGTTTGTTGGGTTGGCACGAATCGAGACTGGGATTTGTCACTCCGTATGACAGAGAGGTATCTCTGGGCCCACTCGGTAATGCATCATCATAATGAGCTCAATGTGACTAAGTAGTTGGTCACTGATAACCCACAAGTATAGGGGATCGCAACAGTTTTCGAGGGTAGAGTATTCAACCTAAATTTACTGATTCGACACAATGGGAGCCAAAGAATATTCTCAAGTATTAGCAGTTGAGTTGTCAATTCAACCACACCTGGATAACTTAGTATCTGCAGCACAGTATTTAGTAGCAAAGTAGTATGATAGTGATGGTAACAGTGATAAAAGTAACGGTAGCAGTTTTGTAGTAGTTGTAACAGTAGCAACGGTAAAGTAAATAAGAAAAGCACAATATGTGAAAATCTCGTAGGCATTGGATTAGTGATGGATAATTATGTCAGATGCGATTCCTCATGTGATAGTTATAACATAAGGTGACATAAAACTAGCTCCAATTCATCAATGTAATGTAGGCATGTATTCTGAATATAGTCATACGTGCTTATGGAAAAGAACTTGCATGACATCTTTTGTCCTACCCTCCCGTGGCAGCGGGGTCCTAATGGAAACTAAGGTATATTAGGGCCTCCTTTTAATAGAGTACCGGACCAAAGCATTAACACATAGTGAATACATGAACTCCTCAAACTACGGTCATCACCGAGAAGTATCCCGATTATTGTCACTTCGGGGGTTGTCGGATCATAACACATAATAGGTGACTATAGACTTGCAAGATAGGATCAAGAACACACATATATTCATGAAAACATAATAGGTTCAGATATGAAATCATGGCACTTGGGCCCTAGTGACAAGCATTAAGCATAGCAAAGTCATAGCAACATCAATCTCAGAACATAGTGGATACTAGGGATCAAACCCTAACAAAACTAACTTGATTACATGGTAAATCTCATCCAACCCATCACCGTCCAGCAAACCTATGATGGAATTACTCACGCACGACAGTGAGCATCATGAAATTGGTGATGGAGGATGGTTGATGATGACGACGGCGACGAATCCCCCTCTCCGGAGCCTCGAATGGACTCTGATGTCTACTACACAACCTTCTTCTTGTAGACGTTGTTGGGCCTGCAAGTGCACAGGTTTGTAGGACAGTAGCAAATTTCCCTCAAGTGGATGACCTAAGGTTTATCAATCCGTGAGAGGCGTAGGATGAAGATGGTCTTCTCAAACAACCCTGCAACCAAATAACAAAGAGTCTCTTGTGTCCCCAACACACCCAATACAATGGTAAATTGTATAGGTGCACTAGTTCGGCGAAGAGATGGTGATACAAGTGCAATATGGATAGTAGATATAGGTTTTTGTAATCTGAAATTATAAAAACAGCAAGGTAACTAATGATAAAAGTGAGCGTAAACGGTATTTCAATGGTAGGAAACAAGTCATAGGGTTCATACTTTCACTAGTGCAAGTTCTCTCAACAATAATAACATAGATAGATCATATAACAATCCCTCAACATGCAACAAAGAGTCACTCCAAAGCCACTAATAGCAGAGAACAAACGAAGAGATTATGGTAGGTTACGAAACCACCTCAAAGTTATCCTTTCTATTCTATCTATTCAAGAGTTCGTAGTAAAATAACATGAAGCTATTCTTTCCGCTCAATCTATCATAGAATTCATACTAGAATAACACCTTAAGACACAAATCAACCAAAACCCTAATGTCACCTAGATACTCCATTGTCACCTCAAGTATCTGTGGGCATGATTATACGATATGCATCACACAATCTAAGATTCATCTATTCAACCAACACAAAGTACTTCAAAGAGTGCCCCAAAGTTTCTACTGGAGAGTCAAGACGAAAACGTGTGCCAACCCCTATGCATAGGTTCATGGGCGGAACCCGCAAGTTGATCACCAAAACATACATCAAGTGGCACGTGATATCCCATTGTCACCACAGATAAGAATGGCAAGACATACATCAAGTGTTCTCAAATCCTTAAAGACTCAATCCGACAAGATAACTTCAAGAGGAAAACTCAATTCATCACAAGAGAGTAGAGGGGGGAGAAAACATCATAAGATCCAACTATAATAGCAAAGCTCGCGATACATCAAGATCGTGCCATAGAGAGAACACGAGAGAGAGAGAGAGAGAGAGATCAAACACATAGCTACTGGTACATACCCTCAGCCCCGAGGGTGAACTACTCCCTCCTCGTCATGGATAGCATCGCGATGATGAAGATGGCCACCAGTGAGGGATCCCCCTCTGGCAGGGTGCCGGAACGGGCTCCCGAGAGGTTTTTGGTGGCTACAGAGGCTTGCGGCGGCGGAACTCCCGATCTATCTTCGTTTTCGAAGTTTTTAGGGTACGTAGGCTTATATAGGCAAAAGAAGTCGGTCGGGGGAGCCTCGAGGGGCCCACGAGAGGGTAGGGCGCGCCCAGGGGGTGGGCGCGCCCCCTATCTCGTGGCCTCCTCGATGATCTTCTGACATGAACTCCAAGTCTCCCGGATCATATTCTTCCTAAAAATCACGCTCCCGAAGGTTTCATTCCGTTTGGACTTTGTTTGATATTCTTTTTCTTCAAAATACTGAAACAGACAATAAAACAACAATATGGGCTGGGCCTCCGGTTAATAGGTTAGTCCCAAAAGTAATATAAAAGTGTATAATAAAGCCTGTAATCATTCAAAACAGATAATAAAATAGCATGAATGCTTCATAAATTATAGATACGTTGGAGACGTATCAGCATCCCCAAGCTTAATTCCTACTTGTCCTTGAGTAGGTAAATGATAAAAGAAAGAATTTATGAAGTGTGAATGCTAGAAGGTGCACAAGTTTGATCAATAATAATTTCAGTCACCTTTTTTAGCTTGATAATATGTCATAATAGTAGTTCATCTCATAAAACTTCTCACGATAAAATAACAAGCAATTCACATGTCAAAGCATAGACCATAAACTTTCTTGAAAACTAGCAAACTTCATTCTCAGTCATCAAACAATTGCAATTCATCTTATTTTCAGGAATAGCAAACTCCACATACTCAACTATCATATAGTCTTCTACAATTGCTAACACTCACGCAATACTAATGGTTATGGAGTTTCAATTGGACACTAAGAAAGATAGGGGCTTATAGTGTTGCCTCCAAACGTATTCACCTTTGGGTGATGTCAACAATAATAGTTCATGCTAACTTACATCCAATTGGATATATATATATATATATATATATATATATATATATATATATATATATATATCAGGATCTTCCCAACACGAGGTGCTTGCCAAAGGATAAAATTAAAAAGGGAAAGGTGAAGATCACCTTGACTCTTGCATAAAGGTAAAAGACATAAAGTAAAAGATAGGCCCTTCACAGAGGGAAGCAGAGGTTGTCATGCGCTTTTAGGGTTGGATGCACAAAATCTTAATGCGAATGAACGTCACTTTATATTGCCACTTGTATATGGACCTTCATTATGCAGTCCATCGCTTTTATTGCTTCCATAACAAGATCGTATAAAGCTATTTTCTTCACACCAAAAGATTATACATATTTAGAGAGCAATTTTTATTGCTTGCACCGGTGACAACTTACTTGAAGGATCTTACTCAATCCAAAGGTAGGTATGGTGCACTCTCATGGCAAAACTGGGTTTAAGGATATTTGGAAGCACAAGTAGTATCTCTACTTGGTGCAAGGAATTTTGGCTAGCATGAGGGGGAAAGGCAAGCTCAACATGTTTGAATGATCCATGACAATATACTTTAACTGAGATGTGCGAAAACATAACCCATTATGTTGTCTTCCTTGTCCAACTTCAACTCTTTAGCATGTCATACTTAATGAGTGCTCCCAATTATAAAAAGATGTCTAGGATAGTGTATTTATATGTGAAATCTCTCTTCCTTCAATATTCTTTCATGAATTGTTCAAATGACCAATACAATGCTTGCTAACCTTCAATAAATTTACAACCTCTACTTCTTAGGTGTGAAGTCATTACTCCCCATGGGATTAGCAAATGAAACATATATAATTTCAGATTTATGACATTCAACTCATTCAACCATTTACTCATAGGATATAAGTGAAGCACACGAGTAAATGACAAACTACTCCAAAAAGATATAAGTGAAGATCAATGAGTAGCTAAAATAATTATGTAACTATGCGAAGACTCTCTCTCATTAAAGAATTTCAGATCTTGGTATTGTATTCAAACAGCAAGCAAAACAAAATAAAATGACATTGCAAGGATAGTACAACTCATGTGAAGAAGCAAACACTTAGGTTCAACCGATACTAACCGATAGTTGTTGAAGAAGAAAGGTGAGATGCCTAACGGGGCATCCCCAAGCTTAGATGCTTGATACTTCTTGAAATATTATCTTGGTGTGCCTTGGGCATCCCCAATCTTGAACTTTTGTGTCTCCTTAATTCCTCTCATATCATGGTTTCTCTTTTTATCAAAAAGCTTCATCCACACCAAACTCAACAAGAACTCGTGAGATAGGTTAGTATAAACCAATGCAAAACCTTATCATTTTATACTGTAACAAATCACTAAAATTATTATTCCACATTTAATACTAAATGCCTCTGCATATTTAATACTCCTATCCTCAAATAGAATCATTAAACAAGCAAACATATGCAAACAATGCAAACATAACAGCAATCTGTCAAAACAGTAGTCTGTAAAGAATGCAAGATTCATCATACTTCCCTAACTCCAAAAATTATGAAAGAAAATTCCCACTGTAATAAATTTATCATAGCTAAATATGCAAAAAGTTTCAACATTATACCATTCTCTGACTTTTCTAGGGAATTTTTGCAACAGCGGTAAACTTTCTGTTTTTAAACAGCAACATGTATACTAGCGAAATAAGCATGGTAAAGGCTATACTTGACTTTTTTATTGAAACTAAAGATGGAAAACATTATTCTAAATAACAGCAAGCAAATACTAACAAAATAAAATGACGCTCCAAGCAAAACACATATCATGTGGTGAATAAAAATATAGCTCCAAGTAAAGTTACCGATGAACAAAGACGAAAGAGGGGATGCCTTCCGGGGCATCCCCAAGATTAGGCTCTTGACACTCCTTATTCCATAGTCCATCGAATCTTTACCCAAAACTTGAAAACTCCACAACACAAAACTCAACAGAAAACTCGTAAGCTCTGTTAGTATAAGAAAATAAAACCACCACTTAGGTACTGTAATGAACTCATTCTAAATTCATATTGCTGTAATATCTACTGTATTCCAACTTATCTATGGTTCATACCCTCCGATACTACTCATAGATTCATCAAAATAAGCAAACAACACATAGAAAACAGAATCTGTCAAAAACAGAACAGTCTGTAGTAACCTGTATCACACGTATACTTCTGGAACTCAAAAAATCCTACCAAATTAGGAAGTCCTAAGAAATTTGTGTACCAATCCAGAGCAAAAATAATCAGATCAAAATCACATTTCTGTGAATTAACAAAACTAATTTACTGGGTGCAAAAGTTTCTGATTTTCAGCAGGATCAACACAACTATCACCGTAAGCTATCCTAAAGGTCTTACTTGGCACTTTATTGAAACAAAAGCTATAAAACATGTTTACTACAGTAGCATAATCATGTGGACACACAAAAACAGTAGGGGTAAATATTGGGTTGTCTCCCAACAAGCGCTTTTCTTTAATGCCTTTCTAGCTAGGCATGATGATGGCAATGATGCTCACATAATAGATAAGAATCGAAACATAACGGGAGCATCATGAAGCACATGACTCTCATGGACAGGGTGTGGGCCCCCTGATGCTATTTCTTTCGCTAGTATTTCTTATTAAATCTGAAAAGTTGCTCCGTGGAATTTCAGGTCATTCCGAGAACTTTTATTTCTGCACAAAAATAACACCATGGCAGTTCTGCTGAAAACAACGTCAGTCCGGGTTAGTTCCATTCAAATCATGCAAGTTAGAGTCCAAAACAAGGGCAAAAGTGTTTGGAAAAGTAGATACGATGGAGACGTATCAACTCCCCCAAGCTTAAACCTTTGCTTGTACTCAAGCAATTCAGTTGACAACTGAAAGTGATAAAGAAAAACTTTTACAAACTCTGTTTGCTCTTGTTGTTGTAAATATGTAAAGCCAGCATTCAAGTTTTCAACAAAGATTATGAACTAACCATATTAACAATAACGCTCAGGTCTCATGTTTACTCATATCAATGGCATAATCAACTAGCGAGCAATAATAATAAATCTCGGATGATAACACTTTCTCAAAACAATCATAATATGATATAACAAGATGGTATCTCGCTAGCCCTTTCTGAGACCACAAAACATAAATGAAGAGCACCTTTAAAGATCAAGGATTGACTAAACATTGTAATTCATGGTAAAAGAGATCCAGTCAAGTCATACCCAATATAAACTAATAGTAATGCATGCAAATGACAGCGGTGCTCTCCAGTGGGTGCTTTTTAATAAGAGGGTGATGACTCAACATAAAAGTAAATAGATAGGCCCTTCGCAGAGGGAAGCAGGGATTTGTAGAGGTGCCAGAGCTCGATTTTAAAATAGAGATAAATAACATTTTGAGCGGTATACTTTCACTGTCAATGCAACAACTATGAGATCTCGATATCTTCCATGCTACATACATTATAGGTGGTTCCCAAACAGAATGGTAAAGTTTATACTCCCCCACAACCAACAAGCATCAATCCATTGCTTGACTGAAACAATGGGTGCCTCCAACTAGCAACAATCCTGGGGGAGTTTTATTTAATTATTTTGATTTGATTTGATCTTTTGATCATGGGACTGGGCATCCCGGTTACCAGCCATTTTCTCGTGAATGAGGAGCGGAGTCCACTCCTCTTGAGAATAACCCACCTAGCATGGAAGATACAAACAGCCCTAGTTGATACATGAGCTGCTCGAGCATACAAAACATAATTTCATTTGAAGGTTTGGAGTTTGGCACATACAAATTTACTTGGAACGGCAGGTAAATACCGCATATAGGAAGGTATGATGGACTCATATGGAATAACTTTGGGGTTTATGGAGTTTGGATGCACAAGCAGTATTCCCGCTTAGTATAGTTGAAGGCTAGCAAAAGACTGGGAAGCGACCAACTGAGAGAGCGACAACAGTCATGAACATGCATTAAAATTAATCAACACCGAGTGCAAGCATGAGTTGGATATAATCCACCATGAACATAAATATCGTGAAGGCTATGTTGATTTTGTTTCAACTACATGCGTGAACATGTGCCAAGTGAAGTCACTCGAATCATTCAAAGGCCACTTCGGAATGGAGCAATGTCGAAGATTAGTTCCTTGCTTCGAAAGTTGTCGGGAGAGCCGAAGACGACGACCAATGTTAGGTTGCCCGTGCAACGGGCCTCTACGCTTGGTATTACTCCTTTAAAGGTAGTGCTGCTTTGCTTGATTCTTGACGGGTCTATCCCCATCTTATGGACTATCATACCACATCACAACCATTTTAATAGCATGCCGGCACGCAAGGTAAACCATTATAAGCTCCTATCTAATTAAGCATGGAATAAGCAACTATAATCTCTAATTGTCATTGCAAACTTGTTTATTCATAATAGGCTGAATCAGGAATGATGAACTAATCATATTTACAAAAACAGGAGATGTCGAGTTGATACCACCTTCTCTCATCTCAATTAGTCCATCATATATCGTCATTATTGCCTTTCACTAACACGACTGAATGGTGTGTAATAATAATAGTGCACATGCATTGGACTAAGCTGGAATCTGCAAGCATTCAATTCAAGGGAGAAGTCAAGGTAATATGGGCTCTTGGTTAAATCAACAATCATGCATATTAGAGCCACTTAACTTTTTGATTATGGTCTTCTCCTCTCGACCCTCAAAGGAAAGAAAAGAAATAAATTATTTACACGGGAAAGCTCCCAACAAGCAAAAGAAGAACGAGAAATATTTTTTGGTTTTCTTTTAATTACTACTACAAGCATGGAAATTAAACTAGCTAATTTTTTTGGTTTTTCTTAAGGTTTATCAAACACACAAGAATAAAGCTAGAAAAAGAATTTAAAGTAGCATGGATAGTACAACGAAAAAGTATGAACACCGACAACTAGAGCGAGTGTGTGAACATAAATGTAATGTCGGTGAGAAATACGTACTCCCCCAAGCTTAGGCTTTTGGCCTAAGTTGGTCTATGGCCATGGATAGCCTGACTGATATCCGTAGTTGTAACTGGGGTCGTACTGAGATGCAGCAGCCAATGCCTCCTGAGCTGCGGCATGGCGGCGAGCTGCCTCCGTCCTCCTCTCGTACTCATTTGCCTCCTCCCTAGTGACAACATATCTTCTTTTTGCCTGGTAGTCAAAAAGGGAAGTAGCAGGGAGAGTAACATGGACAGCGCGACGTCTGTCAAAGATTAGTCGATACTAGAGGAATTGTTCATTCCTCTCAAGAAAATGATGACTGACCATAGCATTATAATCTAAATAAGCGGGAGGCAACTCCCTATCACCCTCATGTGGAGGTATACCAAGATAATTAGCCACATGGGTCTCATAAATCCCTCCAAATAAATCTCCAACTAAACCGTTGTTATGCAACCTACGTGCAACAATTGCCCCCAAGTTGTATTCTTTATCACCTAATACAGCACTTTTCAGAACACAAAGATCAGGAACACACATGTGACATGCTTCATCCTTACCGTTAATGCATCTACCAATGAAGAGAGCAAAATAATGTATAGCAGGAAAATGAATGCTCCCTATGGTAGCTTGTGCTATTTCTCTAGATTCTCCCATAGTGATACTAGCAAGAAAGTCTTTATATTCAGATTTACGGGGTTCATTAACACTACCCCACTGTGGGAGTTTTCAAGCAGTAGTAAAATCTTCTAGGTCCATGGTATATGATTGATCATAAATATCAAACAGGACACTTTGAGAATTACGCGAAGATGTAAATTTAAACCTTCTCACGAATGAATCGGTCAAATAGTAGTACTGAGGACACTTATCTTGCATGAAGTCCTCAAGATCGGCATTACGCACATATGCATCAAATTCATCCTTGATGCCTGCATTGACCATAAATTCTTCTGACGGCCGTTCACAAGGCCGCACATCAGCTTCCCTTGTGGTTCATCATCTTGCTCACGCATAGCGTGCCTAGGTCCTTGCTTTCTTGAAGAAGCACCTTGGTACATTTTCCTAGACATATTTCTTCCTCTGAAATTTTTAGTAACTCAAAATAAAAGTGAATCAAACTAAACAAGATTGACAGCAACTACTCCCACAAGTGCCTAGAGCCTATATCATGCATTAGAATTACTTGGGACCTCATAAATTTGACATGCAAGCTCAAGAACAGGGTCACCTAGGCAGCAAAAATTTACAATGAATAAAGCACCAGAACAAAAACTAATTGGACCATTGGAGGAGTCACATACCAAGGAACAATCTCCAGAAGCAGTTTTGTGAATAGAGCTTTGAGCAAGGGGATCGAAAATGGCAGCAAAATGAGCTAGAACTCGTGCTTGAGCTGGATGGTGATTTTTTTGGGAGGAAGAAGAAGTGTGTGGGTGCAGGAATAAGTGGAGGGGGCCCACCGTGGGCCCACGAGGCAGGGGTGCACCCTGTAAGGGTGGGCGCGCCCTGGACCCTCGTGGCCAGGTGCCAGCTCCCCCTGCTGTGTTCTCAGTGCCTAAAATCCTCAAATATTCCAGAAAAAATCATACTAAATTGGCAGGGCATTTGGAGAACTTTTATTTTCAGGGTATTTTTTTGTTGCATGGATAATTTAGAAAACAGACAGATATACTATTTTTGCTTTATTTATTCTAAATAATAGAAAGTAAAAAGAGGGTACAGAAGGTTGTGCCTTCGAATTTCATCCATCTCATGCTCATCAAAAGGAATCCACTAACAAGGTTAATCAAGTCTTGTTAACAAACTCATTCCGAATAACATGGAACAGGAGAAATTTCGAATAACACTAGGTTACCTCAACGGGGATATGCACATCCCCAATAATAAGAATATCATATATTTTTTTGACAGTTGGAAGAGGAAATTCAAAACCTCCAATAATGATCGTTGGAACTTTTCCAATAGAATTGATGCTATGAACTTGAGGCTGTTTCCTCGGAAAGTGTACCGTATGCTCATTACCATTAACATAAAAAGTGACATTGCCTTTGTTGCAATCAATAACAGCCCCTGCGGTATTCAAAAAGGGTCTACCAAGGATAATCGACATACTATCGTCCTCGGGAATATCAAGAATAACAAAGTTCGTTAAGATAGTGACATTTGCAACCACAACAGGCACATCCTCACAAATACCGACAGGTATAGCAGTTGATTTATCAGTCATTTGCAAAGATATTTCAGTAGGTGTCAACTTATTCAATTCAAGTCTACGATATAGATAGAGAGGCATAACACTAACACCGGCTCCAAGATCACATAAAGCAGTTTTAACGTAGTTTCTTTTAATGGAGCATGGTATAGTTGGTACTCCTGGATCTCCAAGTTTCTTAGGTATTCCACCCTTAAAAGTATAATTAGCAAGCATGGTGGAAATTTCAGCTTATGGTATCTTTCTTTTATTTGTAATAATATCTTTCATGTATTTAGCATAAGGGTTTACTTTAAGCATATCAGTTAAGCGCATACGTAAGAAGATAGGTCTAATCATTTCAGCAAAGCGCTCAAAATCCTCATCATACTTTTTCTTGGATGGCTTAGGAGGAAAAGGCATGGATTTCTGAACCCATGGTTCTCTTTCTTTACCGTGCTTCATAGCAACAAAATCTCTCTTATCATAACGTTGATTCTTTGATTGTGGGTTATCAAGATCAATAACAGGTTCAATGTCTACATCATTATTATTGCTAGGTTGAGCATCAACATGAACATTATCATTAACATTGTCACTAGGTTCATGTTCATCACCAGATTGTGTTTCAGCATCAGAAATAGAAATATCATCGGGATTCTCAGGTGTGTCTACAACAGGTTCACTAGAAGCATGCAAAGTCCTATCATTTTTCTTTTTCTTCTTTTTAGAAGGACTAGGTGCATCTACATTGTTTCTCTGAGAATCTTTCTCAATTCTCTTAGGGTGGCCTTCAGGATACAAAGGTTCATGAGTCATTTTACCAGTTCTAGTAGCCACTCTAACAGCAAAATCATGTTTATTATTTAATTCATCGAGCAAATCACTTTGAGCTTTAAGTACTTGTTCTGCTTGAGTGGTAATCATAGAAGCATATTTACTAATGAGTTTAAGTTCACCTTTAACTCTAGCCATATTCACTCAAGCATCCAATCATGTAAGCATTACTCTTTAATTCTCTACCAACATAAGCACTAAAGTTTTCTTGTCTAGCCATAAAGTCATCAAATTCATCTAAACATTGGCTAGGAAACTTAGTAGACGGGATTTCAACTTTATCATATCTATAGAGAGAATTTACCTTTACTACCTGTATCGGGTTATCAAGACCATGTGTTTCTTCGACAGGCGGTATATTAAGACCATGCATTTCTTCAATAGGAGGTAAATTCTTAACATCTTCAGCTTTAATACCTTTTTATTTCATAGATTTCTTTGCCTCTTGCATATCTTCTGGACTGAGAAATAGAACATCTCTCTTCTTCAGAGTAGGTTTAGGAATTGGCTTGGAGTTGGCTCAATTGGCTCAGGAAGAGCCCAATTATTTTCATTAGTCAACATATTCAATAGAACTTTAGATTGGTCGACTGTTCTTTCCCTGAAAACACAACCAGCACAACTATCCAAGTGGTCCTTGGAAGCATCTGTTAGTCCATTATAAAAAATATCAAGTATTTAATTTTTCTTAAGAGGATGATCAGGCAAAGCATTAAGTAATCGGAGAAGCCTCCCCCAAGCTTGTGGGAGACTCTCTTCTTCAATTTGCACAAAATTATATATTTCCCTCAAGGCAGCTTGTTTCTTATGAGCAGGGAAATATTTAGCAGAGAAGTAATAAATCATATCTTGGGGACTACGCACATAACCAGGATCAAGAGAATTAAACCAAGTTTTAGCATCACCCTTTAATGAGAATGGAAATATCTTAAGGATATAATAATAGAGAGACTTCTCATCATTAGTGAACAGGGTGGCTATATCATTTAACTTAGTAAGATGTGCCACAACAGTTTCAGATTCATAGCCATAAAAAGGATCATATTCAACCGAAGTAATTATCTCAGGATCGACAGAGAATTCATAATCCTTATCAGTAACAAAGATAGGTTAAGTAGCAAAAGCAGGGTCATATGTCATTTTAGCATTTAGAGATTTCTGTTTCCATTTAGCTAATAACTTCTTAAGATCAGATCTATCATTGCAAGCAAGAATAGCTCTAGTAGTTTCGTCATCCATAACATAACCCTCAGGAACAACAGGTAATTCATACTTAGGGGGAGAACCTTCATCATCACTACCTTCAATAATTTCATTCTCTCTAGCCCTAGCAAGTTGTTCATCAAGAAATTCACCTAATGGCACAATAGTATCAAGCATAGAAGTAGTTTCATCATAAGTATCATGCATAGTAGAAGTGGCATCATCAATAACATGCGACATATCAGAATTCATAGCAGAAGCAGGTTTAGGCGTCGCAAGCTTACTCAAAACAGAAGGAGAATCTAGTGCAGAGCTAGATGGCAGTTCCTTACCTCCCCTCGTAGTTGAGGGAAAAATCTTAGTTCTTTCGTCTTTCAAGTTCCTCATAGTGACCAGCAGATATAAATCCCAAGTGACTCAAAGAATAGAGCAATGCTCCCTGGCAGCGGCGCCAGAAAATAGTCTTGATAACCGACAAGTATAGGGGATCGCAACAGTTTTCGGTAGAGTATTCAACCCAAATTTATTGATTCGACACAAGGGGAGCCAAAGAATATTCTCAAGTATTAGCAGTTGAGTTGTCAATTCAACCACACCTGGATAACTTAGTATCTGCAGCGAAGTATTTAGTAGCAAAGTAGTATGATAGTGATGGTAACAGTGATAAAAGTAACGGTAGCAGTTTTGTAGTAATTGTAACAGTAGCAACGGTAAAGTAAATAAGCAAAGCACAATATGTGAAAAGCTCGTAGGCATTGGATCAGTGATGGATAATTATGTCGGATGCGATTCCTCATGTAATAGTTATAACATAGGGTGACACAGAACTAGCTCCAATTCATCAATGTAATGTAGGCATGTATTCCGAATATAGTCATACGTGCTTATGGAAAAGAACTTGCATGACATCTTTTGTCCTACCCTCCCGTGGCAGTGGGGTCCTAATGGAAACTAAGGGATATTAAGGAGTTCTTTTAATAGAGTACCGGACCAAAGCATTAACACATAGTAAATACATGAACTCCTCAAACTACGGTCATCATCGAGAAGTATCCCGATTATTGTCACTTCGGGGTTGTCAGATCGTAACACATAATAGGTGACTATAGACTTGCAAGATAGGATCAAGAACTCACATATATTCATGAAAACTTAATAGGTTCAGATTTGAAATCATGGCACTCGGGCCCTAGTGACAAGCATTAAGCATAGCAAAGTCATAGCAACATCAATATCAGAACATAGTGGATACTAGGGATCAAACCCTAACAAAACTAACTTGATTACATGGTAAATCTCATCCAACCCATCACCGTCCAGCAAGCCTACGATGGAATTACTCACGCACGGCGGTGAGCATCATGAAATTGGTGATGGAGGATGGTTGATGATGACGATGGCGATGAATCCCCCTCTCCGGAGACCCGAACGGACTCCAGATCAGCCCTCCCGAGAGGGATTAGGGCTTGGCGGCGGCTCCGTATCGTAAAACATGATGAAACTTTCTCTCTGATTTTTTTCTCCGCGAAAGCAAATATATTGAGTTGGAGTTGAGGTCGGTGGATGTCCAGGGGACCCACGAGGCTGGGGGGCGCGCCCAGGGGAGGGGGTGCGCCCCCACCCTCGTGGACAGGGTGTGGGCCCCTGACGCTATTTCTTTCGCCAATATTTTTTATTAAATCTGAAAAATTGCTCCGTGGATTTTCAGGTCATTCCGAGAACTTTTATTTCTGCACAAAAATAACACCATGGTAGTTCTGCTGAAAACAGCGTCAGTCCGGGTTAGTTCCATTCAAATCATGCAAGTTAGAGTCCAAAACAAGGTCAAAAGTGTTTGGAAAAATAGATACGATGGAGACGTATCAGTCACAGGATCATGCATTACGGAACGAGTAAAGTGACCTGCCGGTAACGAGATTGAACGAGGTATTGGGATATCGACGATCGAATCTCGGGCAAGTAACGTACCGATTGACAAAGGGAATTGTATGCGGGATTGCTTGAATCCTCGACATCGTGGTTCATCCGATGAGATCATCGTGGAACATGTGGGAGCCAACATGGGTATCCAGATCCCGCTGTTGGTTATTGGCCGGAGAGCTGTCTCGGTCATGTCTGCATGATTCCCGAACCCGTAGGGTCTACACACTTAAGGTTTGGTGACGCTAGAGTTGTTATGGGAATTAGTATGTGGTTACCAAATGTTGTTCGGAGTCCCGGATGAGATCCTGGATGTCACGAGGAGTTCCAAAATGGCCGGAGGTGAAGATTTATATATGGGAAGTCATTATACAGTCACCGGAAGTATTCGGGGGTTTGTCAGTATTGTACCGGGACCACCGAAGGGGTTTAGGGGGTCCACCTTCCCCGGAGGGCCCTATGGGCTATATGTGGAAGGGAACCAGCCCCTAAGTGGGCTGGGCGCCATCTCCCCTAGGTCCCATGCGCCTAGGGTTGGGTGGGAACCCTAAAGGGGACGCCCCCCTTGGCTTGGGGGGCAAGCCCCCTCCCCGTGGCCGTCTCCCCCCCCCCCCTCAAGATCTCATCTAGAGGGGCCGGCCCCCTTCCCCCTTCGCCCTATAAATAGAGGGGAGGAGGGAGGGCAGCAGCACCACATCCAAGGTGCAGCCCTCCCCCTCTCCAACACCTCTCCTCCTCCGTTTGAGCTTGGCGAAGCCCTGCCGGAGAACCGCGGCTCCACCTCCACCATGCCGTCGTGCTGCTGCTGGAGTTGTCTTCCCCAACCTCTCCCTCCTCCTTGCTGGATCAAGGCACGAGAGACATCACCGGGCTGCACGTGTGTTGAACGTGGAGGCGCCATTGTTCGGCCCTTAGATCGGAATCAACCGCGATCTGAATCGCTTCGAGTACAACTCCTTCATCCGCATTCTTGCAACGCTTCCGTTTCATGATCTTCAAGGGTATGAAGATGCACTCCCCTCTCTCTCGTTGCTAGTCTCTCCATAGATTGATCTTGGTGATGTGCAGAATTTTTTTAATTTATGCAACGATCCCCAACAAATTTATCATGAACTTAGTCTTGATAGTTTTTGCATATCTATGTTGTAGATCAATGGCCCGTGCTACCGTTTCCTTGAATTTTATTGCGTTCCTAGAGAAAGCTAAGTTGAAAGATGATGGTAGCAACTACATAGACTGGGTCCTTGATGCACCGCTAGGTGAAAGGCCTGCTACAGGAGTAGATACTGATGTTATGAATGTCTGGCAGGCTCGATCTGATGACTACTCGATAGTTTAGTGTGCCATGCTTTATGGCTTAGAATCGGGACTTCCAAGATGTTTTGAACGTCATGGACCATATGAGATGTTCCAGGAGTTGAAGTTAATATTTCAAGCAAATGTCCGAGTTGAGAGATATGAAGTCTCCAACAAGTTCTATAGCTGCAAGATGGAGGAGAACAGTTCTGTAAGTAACACATACTCAGAATATCTGGATACCATAATCACTTGACTCAGCTGGGGGTTAATCTTCCAGATGACAGTGTTATTGACAGAGTTCTCCAATCACTGCCACCATGCTATAAAGGCTTCATGATGAACTATAATATGCAAGGGATGGAGAAGACTATTCTCGAGCCCTTTGCAATGCTCAAAGTTGCGGAGGTAGAAATCAAGAAGGAGCATCAAGTGTTGATGGTTAACAAGACCACTAGTTTCAAGAAAAAGGGCAAGGAAAATAAGGGGAACTTCAAGAAGAATGGCAAGCAAGTTGCCACTCCCGGGAAGAAGCCCAAAGTTGGACCTAAGCCTGAAACTGAGTGCTTCTATTGCAAAGGGACTCGTCACTGGAAGCGGAACTGCCCCAAGTATTTGGCGGATAAGAAGGATGGCAAAGTGAACAAAGGTATATTTGATTTACATGTTATTGATGTGTACCTTACTAATGCTCGTAGTAGTGCCTGGGTATTTTATACCGGTTCGGTTGCTCATATTTGTAACTTGAAACAGGGACTACAGATTAAACAAAGATTGGCTAAGGACAAGGTGACGATGCGCGTCGGGAATGGTTCCAAGGTCGATGTGATCGCCGTCGGCACGCTACCTCTACATCTACCTTTGGGAGTAGTTTTAGACCTGAATAATTGTTATTTGGTGCCAACATTGAGCATGAACATTATATCTGAATCTTGTTTAGTGCGAGATGGTTATTCATTTAAATCAAAGAATAATGGTCGTTCTATTTATATGAGTAATATCTTTTATGGTCATGCACCCTTGAAGAGTGGTCTATTTCTTTTGAATCTTGATTGCGGTGATACACATCTATAATACCTAAACAGTTCATCCCCACTATCCTATTTCTCTTGACATGCAACCTATCCACCTCATCACACATGCCGCCACCTTATTTTTCACTTCACTGCATGTGCCACATCAGCCACCCTGCTCTGATAAAAATTTATTTCCAACAAATAGCCGAAGAGTTCACTCACAAAAAAACGAAGGGCCAAGCTTCTGTAACAGATGCGGCATTTGAAGAGACATGATCGTTCAGCTGAAGATCCAAGCTTCTGTAACCAACGCGGGGATCCGAAGAGACATGACCGTTCCCTTTATTTACATGCTTTGGCATCTTCAAATCTGGGCCAGCACCTCCATGTCGCATCATCGTCCCTTTCAGATCTTGGTCGAGCGCATGGGGTAAGGCAGGAGGGGGAGAAGGACTGAGAAGGAGCGGTGGTACATATGGATCTCCACAATGTGTTGCGGTTGCAAAATCCAAGGCTGCTGCTGATCAAGTCGACCATTCGCGTCGATGTGCTCCCCTCATGGTGGCACGACCTCTGCGAGCAGTAGTGGCCCGTGTCCCTTGCTCTGCCTGGAGTTTCTTCATTGTCGGGCATGTCCCCAATGGCAGGGACCAAGGCCCAACCCGCAACCAGCGACATGTGAGGGAGTTTTGGTGAAACGAGAGCTGTTCAACCCCACCAGCACATTCGTTGCGCAACCTGCTGATACGTCTCCAACGTATCTATAATTTTTGATTGTTTCATGCTATTATATTATCCCTTTTGGATGTTTATGGGCTTTATTTTACACATTTATATCATTTTTGGGACTAACCTACTAACCGGAGGCCCAACCCGTATTGCTGTTTTTTTTACCTATTTCAGTATTTCAAAGAAAAGGAATATCAAATGGAGTCCAAACGGAATGAAACCTTCGGGAGCGTGATTTTTGGAACGAACGTGATCCAGAGGACTTGGAGTGCAAGTCAAGAAGCAGCTGAGGCGGCCACGAGAGGGTAGGACGCCCCCCTATAGGGCGCGCCCCCTGTCTCGTGGGCCCCTCGGGCGGCCACTGACATACTTCTTCCTCCTATATAAGCCTACGTACCCTGAAAACATCCAGGGAGCCAATGAAACACAATTTCCACCACCGTAACCTTCTGTATCCGCGAGATCCCATCTCGGAGCCTTCGTCAGCGCTCCGCCGGAGGGGGAATCGACCATGGAGGGCTTCTACATCAACACCATAGCCCCTCCGATGAGTTGTGAGTAGTTTACCACAGACCTTCGGGTCCATAGTTATTAGCTAGATGGCTTCTTCTCTCTTTTTGGATCCTAGATGGCTTCTTCTCTCTTTTTGGATCTCAATACAATGTTCTCCCCCTCTTTTGTGGAGATCTATTTGATGTAAACTCTTTTTGCGGTGTGTTTGTCGAGATCCGATGAATTGTGGGTTTATGATCAAGTTTATCTATGAGAAATATTTGAATCTCCTCTGAATTCTTTTATGTATGATTGAGTTATGTTTGCAAGTCTCTTCGAATTATCAGTTTGGTTTGGCCTACTAGATTGATCTTTCTTGCCATGGGAGAAGTGCTTAGCTTTGGGTTCAATCTTGCGATGTCCTTACCTAGTGACAGAAAGGGTTGCAAGGCACGTATTGTATTGTTTCCATCGAGGATAAAAAGACGGGGTTTATATCATATTGCATGAGTTTATCCCTCTAGATCATGTCATCTTGCTTAAGGCGTTACTCTGTTCTTATGAACTTAATACTCTAGATGCAGGCAAGAGTCGGTCGATGTGTGGAGTAATAGTAGTAGATACAGGCAGGAGTCGGTCTACTTGTCACGGACGTGATGCCTATATACATGATCATACCCAGGTAATCTCATAATTATTCGCTTTTCTATCAATTGCTCGACAGTAATTTGTTCACCCACCGTAATACTTATGCTATCTTGAGAGAAGCCTCTAGTGAAACCTATGGCCCCCGGGTCTATCTCTTATCATATTTGCTTCCAATCTACTTTTATTTACATCTTTACTTTTTGCATCCATATTATAAAATATCAAAAATATATTTATCTTATCATACTATCTCTATCAGATCTCACTTTCGCAAGTGGCCATGAAGGGATTGACAACCCCTTTATTGCGTTGGTTGCGAGTTCTTTGTTTGTTTGTGTAGGTGCATGGGACTTTTGAGGAGCCTCCTACTAGATTGATACCTTGGTTCTCAAAAACTGAGGGAAATACTTACTCTACTATTACTGCATGACCCTTTCCTCTTCAAGGCAAACCAACCGCAAGCTCAAGACGTAGCAAGAAGGATTTCTGGCGCCGTTGCCGTGGAGGTCTTCGCTCAAGTCAAGACATACCAAGTACCCATCACAAACTCATCTCCCTCGCATTTACATTATTTGCCATTTGCCTCTCGTTTTCCTCTCCCCCACTTCACCCTTGCCGTTTTATTCGCCCTCTCTTTCCCAATCTCCTCCTCTCTCTTTCGCTTGCCTTTTTTTGTTTGCTTGTCTGTTGGATTACTTGTTGCCATGGCACAAGATAATACCAAATTGTGTGATTTCTCGAATACCAATAATAATGATTTCCTTAGTACTCCAATTACTCCACTTAATGATGTTGAGTCTTGTGAAATCAATACTGCTTTGCTGAATCTTGTTATGAAAGATCAATTCGCCGGCCTTCCTAGTGAAGATGCCGCTACCCATCTAAACAACTTTGTTGATTTGTGTGATATGCAAAAGAAGAAAGATACGGATAACGATATTGTTAAATTGAAGTTATTTCCGTTTTCACTTAGAGATCGTGCTAAAGTTTGGTTTTCGTCTTTGCCTAAAAATAGTATTGATTCTTGGAACAAGTGCAAAGATGCTTTTATCTCTAAGTATTTTCCTCCCGCTAAGATTATCACTCTTAGGAACGATATTATGAATTTTAAATAACTTGATCATGAGCATGTTGCCCAATCTTGGGAAAGAATGAAGTTGATGATTCGCAATTGCCCTACTCATGGTTTGAATTTTTGGATGATCATACAAATTTTTAATGCCGGTTTGAACTTTGCTTCTAGAAATCTCTTAGATTCGGCCGCAGGAGGCACATTTATGGAATCACATTAGGAGATGCCACAAAACTTCTTGATAATATTATGGCTAATTATTCTCAATGGCACACCGAAAGATCTTCTAGTAAAAAAGTGCATGCTATAGATGAAATCAATGTTTTGAGTGGAAATATGTATGAACTTACGAAATTGTTTGCTACTAAGAATACTCCTCTTGATCCCAATGATATGCCTTTGTCTACGTTGATTGAGAATAATAATGAATCTATGGATGTGAATTTTGTTGGTAGGAATAGTTTTGGAAACAATGCTTATAGAGGAAACTTTAATGCTAGACCGTTCCGTAGTAATTCCTCTAATAATTATGGAAATTCCTACAACAATTCCTATGGTAATTTTAATAAGATTCCCTCTGATTTTGAGAATAGTGTGAAAGAATTTATGATCTCTCAAAATAATTTTAATGCTTTGCTTGAAGAACAATTTCTCAAAGTTGATGATTTGGCTAGGAACGTTGATAGACTTTCGCTTTATGTTGATTCTCTTAAACTTAGATCTTCTTCCCCTAAGCATGATATCAATGAGTCTCTCAAAGCAATGAGAGTTTCCATTGATGAGTGCAAGGAAAGAACCGCTAGATTGCGTGCTAAAAAAGATTGCTTTATAAAGGCGTGTTCTTCTAGTTTCCATGAAAATAATGAGGAAGACCTTAAAGTTATTGATGCGTCTCCTATTAGATCTTTGTTTTGCAATATGAATCTTGATAATTATGGGACTGAAGATGAGTCAACTTTACCTAGAAGGTGTCCCAAGAATTCGGAGTTTTTAGATCCTGATGCTAAATTTGGTAAGAGTGGGATTGGGGAGGTCATGACTTTAAATAGTATTGAACCCACTATCTCGGATTTCAAGGAATTTGATTATGATAATTATTCTTTAGAAGGTTGTATTTCCTTGTTGCAATCTGTTGTTAATTCTCCTCATGCTTATAGTCAAAATAAAGCTTTTACCAAACATATCGTTGATGCCTTGATGCAATCTTATGATGAAAAACTTAATTTGGAAGTTTCTATACCTAGAAAACTTAATGATGAGTGGGAACCTACTATAAAGATTAGAATTAAAGATCATGAGTGTTTTGCTTTCTGTGATTTGGGTGCTAGTGTTTCCACGATTTCGAAAACTTTATGTGATATTCTAGGTTTCCATGATCTTGATGATTGCTCTTTAAATTTGCACCTTGCGGATTCCACCATTAAAAAGCCAATGGGAAGGATCAATGATGTCCTCACTGTTGCAAATAGAAATTTGGTGCCCGTAGATTTTATCGTTCTTTTTATAGATTGCAATCTTTCTTGCTCTATTATTCTTGGTAGACCTTTCCTTAGAACGATTGGTGCAATTATTGATATGAAGGAAGCGAATATTAGATTCCAATTTCCATTAAAGAAAGGCATGGAGCACTTTCCAAGAAAGAAAGTTAAATTACCTTATGAATCTATCATGCGAGCTACTTATGAATTTAGTGCCAAAGATGGCACTACTTAGATCTATCTTCACTTTTATGCCTAGCTAGGGGCGTTAAACGATAGCGCTAGTTGGGACACAACCCAATTTTCTTTATTTTTTTGTTTTTGTTCCTGTTTAGTAATAAATCTTGCATCTACCTCCTGTTTAGATGTGTTTTTATATTTTAATTAGTATTTGTGCCAAGTAGAACCTATAGGATAACCTATGATGATAGTTGATTTGATTCTGCTGAAAAACAGAAACTTTGCACGCACGAATTTAGTTTTGTTAAATCACAGAAACGTGCTTTTGCGTTGATTTTTTTTGCTGCTGATCAATAGAAAAATTGTCCAGGACTTCCTGTTTTGGTAGGATTTTTAGATTTCCAGAAGTTTGCATTAGTTATAGATTGCTACAGACTGCTCTGTTTTTGACAGATTCTGTTTTTGGTGTGTTGTTTGCTTATTTTGATGCATCTATGGCTAGTAAAATAGTTTATAAACCATAGAGAAGTTGTAATACAGTAGGTTTAACACCAAAATAAATAAATAATGAGTTCATTACAGTACCTTATGTGGTGGTTTTGTTTTCTTTCACTAACGGAGCTTATAAGATTTCCTGTTGAGTTTTGTGTTGTGAAGTTTTCAAGTTTTGGGTAGAGCTTTTATGGACTATGGAATAAGGAGTGGCAAGAGAATAAGCTTGGGGATGCCCATGGCACCCCAAGATATTCAAGAATATCCAAAAGCCTAAGCTTGGGGATGCCCCGGGAAGGCATCCCCTCTTTCGTCTTTGTTCATTGGTAACTTTACTTGGAGCTATATTTTTATTCGCCACACGATATGTGCTTTGCTTGGAGCGTCATGTATTATATTAGTCTTTGCTTTTTAATTTGCCACAATCATCCTTGCTGTACACACCTTTTGGGAGAATCCTACTTGATTAGAATTTGCTAGAATACTCTATGTGCTTCACTTATATCTTTTGAGCTTGATAGTTTTTGCTCTAGTGCTTCACTTATATCTTTTAGAGCACATCGGTGGATTAATTTTCAAGAAATTTCTAGTCTCTCATGCTTCACTTATATTATTTTGAGAGTCTTTTAGAACAGCATGGTATTTGCTATGGTTACAAATTTGGTCCTAGAATGATGAGCATCCAAGTTGGGTATAATAAAAACTATCATAGAAAGTGAATTGGATGCTATGATCAATTTGATGCTTGATAATTGTTTTGAGATATGGAGGTAGTGATATTAAAGTCATGCTAGTTGAGGTGATTATGAAAAATACTTGTGTTGAGGTTTGTGATTCCTGTAGCATGCACGTATGGTGAACCGCTTTGTGATGAAGTTGGAGCACAATTTTATTTATTGATTGTCTTCCTTATGAGTGGCGCTCGGGGACGAGCGATGGTCTTTTCCTACCAATCTATCCCCCTAGGAGCATGCACATAGTACTTTGTTTTTGACGACTTCTAGATTTTTGCAATAAGTATATGAGTTCTTTTGACTAATGTTGAGTCCATGGATTATACGCACTTTCACCCTTCCACCATTGCTAGCCTCTCTTGTGCCGTGCAACTTTCGCCGGTACCATACACCCACCATATACCTTCCTCAAAATAGCCACCATACCTACCTATTATGGCATTTCCATAGCCATTTCGAGATATATTGCCATGCAACTTTCCACCGTTCCGTTCATATGACACACATTACTTTTGTCATATAGCTCTTTGCATGATCATGTAGTTGACATCGTATTTGTGGCAAGGCCACCTTCATAATTTTCATACATTTCGCTCTTGATTCATTGCATATCCTGGTACACCATCGGAGGCATTCATATAGAGTCATATCTTGTTCTAGCTTTGAGTTGTAATTCTTGAGTTGTAAATCCATAAAAGTGTGATGATCTTCATTATTAGAGCATTGTACCAGTGAGGAAAGGATGATGGAGACTATGATTCCCCCACAAGTCGGGATGAGACTTCGGACTTTACAAAAAGAAAAAAGAAAAAATAAAGAGAAAGGCCAACGAAAAAAAAGAGAAAAGAAAAAAATAAAAAGAAAAAATGAGAGAAAAAGAGAGAAGGGACAATGCTACTATCTCTTTTTCCACACTTTTTCTTCAAAGTAGCACCATGATCTTCATGATAGAGAGTCTCATATGTTGTCACTGTCATATACTAATGGGATTTTTTCATTATAGAACTTGACTTGTATATTCCAATGATGGGCTTCCTCAAAATGCCCTAGGTCTTTGTGAGCAAGCAAGTTGGATGCACACCCACTTAGTTTCTTTTGTTGAGCTTTCATATATTTATAGCTCTAGTGCATCCGTTGCATGGCAATCCCTACTCACTCACATTGATATCTATTAATGGGCATCTCCATATCCCGTTGATCCGCCTAGTTGATGTGAGACTATTTTCTCCTTTTTTGTCTTCTCCACAACCACCATTCTACTCCACATATAGTGCTATGTCCATGGCTCACGCTCATGTATTGCATGAAAGTTGAAAAAGTTTGAGATTATTAGAGTATGAAACAATTGCTTGGCTTGTCATCGGGGTTGTGCATGATTAAATACTTTGTGTGATGAAGATAGAGCAACAGCCAGACTATATGATTTTGTAGGGATAACTTTCTTTGGCCATGTTATTTTGGGAAAACATGATTACTTTGATTAGTATGCTTGAAGTATCACTATTTCTTATGTCAATATGAACTTTTATTTTGTATCATTCGGATCTGAACATTCATGCCCCAATAAAGAAAATTACATTGAGAATTATGCTAGGTAGCATTCCACATCAAAAATTCTGTTTTTATCATTTACCTACTCGAGGACGAGCAGGAATTAAGCTTGGGGATGCTTGATACGTCTCCAACGTATCTATAATTTTTGATTGTTTCATGCTATTATATTACCCCTTTTGGATGTTTATGGGCTTTATTTTATACATTTATATCATTTTTTGGACTAACCTACTAACCGGAGGCCCAGCCTGTATTGCTGTTGTTTTACCTATTTCAGTATTTCGAAGAAAAGGAATATCAAACGGAGTCCAAACAGAATGAAACCTTCGGGAGCGTGATTTTTGGAACGAACGTGATCCAGAGGACTTGGAGTGCAAGTCAAGAAGCAGCCGAGGCGGCCACGAGAGGGTAGGGCGCGCCCCTGTCTCGTGGGCCCCTCGGGCGGCCACCGACGTACTTCTTCCTCCTATATAAGCCTACGTACCCCGAAAACATCCAGGGAGCCAACGAAACACAATTTCCACCACCGTAACCTTCTGTATCCGCGAGATCCCATCTCGGAGCCTTCGCCGGCGCTCCGCACGAGGGGGAATCGATCACGGAGGGCTTCTACATCAACACCATAGCCCCTCCGATTAGTTGTGAGTAGTTTACCACAGACCTTCGGGTCCATAGTTATTAGCTAGATGGCTTCTTCTCTCTTTTTGGATCTCAATACAATGTTCTCCCCCTCTCTTGTGAGATCTATTCGATGTAAACTATTTTTGCGGTGTGTTTGTCGAGATCCGATGAATTGTGGGTTTATGATCAAGTTTATCTATGAGAAATATTTGAATCTCCTCTGAATTCTTTTCTGTATGATTGAGTTATCTTTGCAAGTCTCTTCGAATTATCAGTTTGGTTTGGCCTACTAGATTGATCTTTCTTGACATGGGAGAAGTGCTTAGCTTTGGGTTCAATCTTGTGGTGTCCTTACCCAGTGACAGAAGGGTTGCAGGGCACGTATTGTATTCTTGTCATCAAGGATAAAAAGATGGGGTTTATATCATATTGCATGAGTTTATCCCTCTACATCATGTCATCTTGCTTAAGGCGTTACTCTGTTCTTATGAACTTAATACTCTAGATGCAGGTAGGAGTCGGTCGATGTGTGGAGTAATAGTAGTAGATGCAGGCAGGAGTCGGTCTACTTGTCATGGACGTGATGCCTATATACATGATCATGCCTAGATAATCTCATAATTATTCGCTTTTCTATCAATTGCTCGACAGTAATTTGTTCACCCACCGTAATACTTATGCTATCTTGAGAGAAGCCTCTAGTGAAACCTATGGCCCCCGGGTCTATCTCTTATCATATTTGCTTCCAATCTACTTTTATTTGCATCTTTACTTTTTGCATCCATATTATAAAATACCAAAAATATATTTATCTTATCATACTATCTCTATCAGATCTCACTTTTGCAAGTGGACGTGAAGGGATTGACAACCCCTTTATTGCGTTGGTTGTGAGTTCTTTGTTTGTTTGTGTAGCACCTGCCAGCGTTGCTGGATGTTGTAGGTAGTGGGTTGATAAACACGGAAACACTCCTACCGCAGGTGTTCTAGCATAGTTGGAAGCGTGGCCAATTAAGGAAGGATCATCATGTGGAGCTACTCCTACAATGCTACGGCAAGTACTCTGGCTTCTGTTCGGAAAGTGGCAAAACTGAAACAAAAATAAATGTAAATGTTCTTACAGGCGAACTGATAGGCAACTACAATATTGTAAATTATGAGTTTGTGGTGCGGTCATTTATTCCAGTTTACCAGCATGTCACATCTTTCGACAAGCTAATGTTTTCTTTCTTTCGACAAGCTAATGTTTTCTTTGACAAAATTATAGGGAACAACACATCATCCTATTACAAAAGCAGGATATGTAAGTCTGTAAGCGGTCACTTTTTTCATTTTGATTCTGATTCTAACTTACTGCAAACATTCATAGTGCATACATACCATAACTCAAGAATTTGCAGGTTGGTGATTTCCTTACATTTCGTTGCAGCAGAGCTCAATTTGACCAGGTATGGACCATTAATTTGCTGGTACCTTTTGAGAAGTTTTTATTTATCTTGCCTAAGGTGGATTTAAAATTGTGTTTGATTCATCACAAAGGAAAGACTAAAATAGTCTCTACAAGTTGTAGTCGGTGATGCATATCTAATTTATTAGGCCAGGAGAATATGGTTATATATAATAGCATTTTTCTACTGATAACTCACAAGCTAGACTTAGTAGCTTATTTTGGTTTCTTTTTGTGCATACGACTTAGAAAGTTATTTTGGTTTGTTTTTGCCACATGTCAATTTCTTGCGAACAACCCAAAAGAAACCAATGTGCTATTTGTAAGAAACAACTTCTTAATTTTTAGAAAAGGGAAACAACTTCTTAATGATTCTGTTCAGCACTTGAAAGCCTATTAGATGTCCCGCAGCAACGTGCGGGGTATCCATCTAGTATTCATAATATTGATACCAAAAGATGCAAAGTTGATAATGATAGTGCAACATATTTGCGGCACTGCCGTTTAGGTCATATTGGTGTAAAGCACATGAAGAAACTCCATGCAGATGGACTTTTGGAATCACTTGATTATGAATCATTTAATACTTGTGAACCATGCCTCATGGGCAAGATGACTAAAACCCCGTTCTTTGGAACAATGGAGCGAGCCAGTGACTTATTGGAAATAATACATACTGATGTATGCGGTCCGATGAGTGTTGAGGCTCGCGACGGGTATCATTATTTTCTGACCTTCACAGATGATTTGAGCAGATATGGGTATATCTACTTAATGAAACACAAGTCTGAAACATTTGAAAAGTTCAAAGAATTTCGGAGTGAAGTGGAGAATCATCGTAACAAGAAAATAAAGTTTCTACTATTTGATCGTGGAGGCAAGTATTTGAGTTACGAGTTTGACCTTCATTTAAAACAATGTGGAATAGTTTCACAACTCACGCCACGTGGAACACCACAGCGTAATGGTGTGTCCGAACGTCGTAACCATACTTTATTAGATATGGTGCGATCTATGATGTCCCTTACTGATTTACCACTATCGCTTTGGGGTTATGCATTAGAGACAACTGCATTCACGTTAAATAGGGCACCATTAAAATCCGTTGAGACGACACTGTATGAACTGTGGTTTGGCAATAAACCTAAGCTGTCATTTCTTAAAGTTTGGGGTTGCGATGCTTATGTGAAAAAGCTTTAGCCTGATAAGCTCGAACCCAAATCGAAAAAGTGCGTCTTCATAGGATACCCTAAGGAAACAATTGGGTACACCTTCTACCAAAAATCTGAAGGCAAGATCTTTGTTGCCAAGAATGGAACCTTTCTTGAGAAGGAGTTTCTCTCAAAAGAAGTGAGTGGGAGGAAAGTAGAACTTGATGAGGTAATTGTACCTTCTCTCAATTTGGAAAGTATCTCATCAGAGAAATCTGTTCCCGTGATGCCTACACCAACCAGAGAGGAAGCTAATGATAATGATCATGAAACTTCAGATCATGTTACTACTGAACCTCGTAGATCAACCAGAGCATGATCCACATCAGAGTGGTACGGTAATCCTGTTCTGGAAGTCATGTTACTTGACCATGACGAACCTACGAACTATGAACAAGCTATGATGATCCTAGATTCTAATAAATGGCTTGGGGCCATGAAATCTGAGATAGGATCCATGTATGAGAACAAAGTGTGGACTTTGGTGGATTTGCCCGATGATCGGCGACCCATAGAGAATAAATGGATCTTCAAGAATAAGACTAACGCGATGGTAATGTTAATGTCTATAAATCTCGACTTGTCGCAAAAGATTTTCGACAAGTTCAAGGAGTTGACTACGATGAGACTTTGTCACCCGTAGCGATGCTTAAGTCTGTTCGAATCATGTTAGCAATTGCCGCATTTTATGATTATGAAATCTGGCAAATGGACGTCAAAACTGCATTCCTTAATGGATTTCTTAAAGAAGAGTTGTATATGATGCAACCAGAAGGTTTTATCGATCCTAAAGGTTCTAACAAAGTGTGCAAGCTCTAGCGATGCATTTATGGACTGGTGCAAGCATCTCGGAGTTGGAATATACGCTTTGATGAGGTGATCAAAGCATATGGTTTTATACAGACTTTCGGAGAAGCCTGTATTTACAAGAAAGTGAGTGGGAGCTCTGTAGCATTTCAAATATTATATGTGGATGACATATTGTTGATTGGAAATGATATATAATTTCTGGATAGCATAAAAGGATACTTGAATAAAAGTTTTTCAATGAAAGACCTCGGTGAAGCTGCATATATATTGGGCATCAGGATCTATAGAGATAGATCAAGACGCTTAACAGGACTTTCACAAATCACATACCTTGATAAAATTTTGAAGAAGTTCAAAATGGATCAGTCAAAGAAAGGCTTCTTGCCTGTGTTACAAGGTGTGAAATCCCGTCAGACTCAATGCCCGACCAATGCAGAAGATAGAGAGAAAATGGAAGTAATTCCCTATGCCTCAGCCATAGGTTTTATCATGTATGCTATGTTGTGTACCAGACCTAATGTGTGCCTTGCTATAATTTAGCAGGGGGGTACCAAAGTAATCCAGGAGTGGGTCATTGGACAGTGGTCAAGAACATCCTGAAGTACCTGAAAAGGATTAAGGGGATGTTTCTCGTTTATGGAGGTGACAAAGAGCTCGTCGTAAATGGTTATGTCAATGCTAGCTTTGACACTGATCCGAATGACTCTAAGTCACAAACTGGATACATATTTATATTGAATGGTGGAGCTGTCAGTTGGTGCAGTTCCAAGCAGAGCATCGTGGCGGGATCTACGTGTGAAGCGGAGTACATAGCTGCTTCAGAAGCAGCAAATGAAGGAGTCTGTATGAAGGAGTTCATATCCGATCTAGGTGTAATACCTAGTACATCGGGTACAATGAAAATCTTTTGTGACAATACTGGAGCAATTGCCTTAGCGAAGGAATGCAGATTTCACAAAAAGACCAAACACATCAAGAGACGCTTCAACTCCATCTGTGATCTGGTCAAGGAGGGAGACATAGAGATTTGCAAAATGCATAGAGATCTGAATGTGGCAGACCCATTGACTAAGCCTCTTCCACGAGCAAACCATGATCAACACCAAGACTCCATGGGTGTTAGAATCATTACAGTGTAATCCAGATTATTGACTCTAGTGCAAGTGAGAGACTGAAGGAAATATGCCCTAGAGGCAATAACAAAGTTGTTATTTTATATTTCCTTATTCATGATAAATGTTTATTATTCATGCTAGAATTGTATTAACCAGAAACTTGATACATGTGTGGATACATAGAAAAAACACCGTGTCCCTAGTAAGTCTCTACTTGACTAGCTCGTTAATCAAAGATGGTTAAGTTTCCTAACCATAGACATGTGTTGTCATTTGATGAACGGGATCACATCATTAGGAGAATGATGTGATGGACAAGACCCATTCGTTAGCTTAGCATTATGATCGTTCAGTTTTATTGCTACTGCTTTCTTCATGTCAAATACATATTCCTCCGACTATGACATTATGCAACTCCTGGATACCGGAGGAATTCCTTGTGTGCTATCAAATGTCACAACGTAACTGGGTGATTATAAAGATGCTCTACAGGTATCTTCGAAGGTGTTTGTTGGGTTGGCATAGATCGAGATTAGGATTTGTCACTCCGAGTATCGGAGAGGTATCTCTGGGCCCTCTTGGTAATGCACATCATAAGAAGCCTTGCAAGCAAAGTGACTAATGAGTTAGTTACAAGATGATGCATTATGGAATGAGTAGAGAGACTTGCCGGTAACGAGATTGAACTAGGTATGAAGATACCGACGATCGAATCTCGGGCAAGTAACATATCAATGACAAAGGGAATAACGTATGTTGTCATAATGGTTCGACCGATAAAGATCTTTGTAGAATATGTGGGAGCCAATATGAGTATCCATGTTCCGCTATTGGTTATTGACCGGAGAGGTGTCTCGGTCATGTCTACATAGTTCTCGAACCCGTAGGGTCCGCACGCTTAACGTTCGATCACGATTTTGTATTATATGAGTTATGTGATTTGGTGGCCGGATGTTGTTCGGAGTCCCGGATGAGATCACGGACATGACGAGGAGTCTCGAAATGGTCGAGAGGTCAAGATTGATATATAGGATGATAGTATTCGGACACCAGAAGTGTTCCGGGTGGCACCAGATATTTATCGGACTACCGGGGGGGTTACCAGAAGTGTTCTGAGTGGCACCAGATATATACATGGGGAGGGGGGTAGGATTCCTCCTACTTGGGGCGCCCAAGGCAGCTCCCCTCCCACTCCCACCTATATATACATGGGGAGAGGCGCCTAGAACACACAACAACGATTGTTAGCCATGTGCGGCGCCCCCTCCACAGTTTACGCCTCCGGTCATATTCTCGTAGTGCTTAGGCGAAGCCCTGTGCGGATAACTTCACCATCAACGTCACCCCGCCGTCGTGCTGACGGAACTCATCTACTTCCTCGACACTCTACTGGATCAAGAGTTCGAGGGACGTCATCAAGCTGAACGTGTGCAGAACTCGGAGGTGCTGTACGTTCGGTGCTTGATCGGTCAAAACGAGAAGAAGTTCGACTACATCAACCGCGTTGGCAAATGCTTCCGCTTTCGGTCTATGAGGGTACGTGGACACACTCTCCCCTCTCCTTGCTATGCATCTCCTAGATAGATCTTGCATGAGCGTAGGAACTATATTGAAATTGCATGCTACGTTTCCCAACATGTTGAACTACCTACTGCTATGTATGGGTTGTTGTGTGATCTTTTGATGCATAGAATTTGCTTCAGTGATATTCTGATGGCATGTATGGTTTACTAATTTTGTAATGTTTTGATGTGTTGAGTTATGAGCTGATATGTAGCAAAATGGGTTATAAATCTGATTGGTTTAGTTTGGTCCTGTATTAAATCCCCAAAGCTACCCCATCCACTACCCAGTTTACTCAGCCACCAACAAACTACTACAAACCCTAGCAGGATGGATCCAGATTTTGGTGACCTTCTAGAGGAAGAAGAGAGGCCATGGAGGTGAGGGTGCCTAGGGCACCAACGTAGAGGCAGAGGGTGCACCGGCCGACAACTTGTTGGACTACAAGCACCGGTTGCCCAACAGAATACTGGAGTTGCCGGGGCAGTCATTCATTCGACTACATCATCCATTGGGCGAGGAGGCAGTCCAACATACATCCACAACCAGCTACTAGGGTTCGCCAGATGATATTCCTTTACCCTTGATCGTTTTGTATGAATCTATGTTGTCACTAACAATTATGAATGAACTTGGTTTCCTAGTACTTGAATATCTAGTATTTGTAAACTTGAATGTCTCAATGTTATGCATGAATCAAGCAATATATGTGTTTCTGTGTCTCTGAAACTCTGAATAAACACCATGACATAGGAAACTATGAATGAAATTTAGCAACAAAGTACTAAGATTGTGGCAGGCCTAGCAAAAAGAAAATACTAACATTGTGGCAGGCCTAGCAAAAAAAGTACAAGACCTTCGAAAGTACATCCCATATTGGTATATTTCAACGAGTTTTTTTGGGGTCAAAAGTTACTAGGCTTGATGTACGTAAGTTACAAGATATTTACATATGTTACCATGTTGATTACATTGAAATTACTAGGCAACTAAACTTGAATTTTTGCAATGTTTCAATGTGTTTCAGCCTTTTAGGTTGAAACTTGTCACCCTCGTACTACAAGAGTTACCCATAAATGTTAATGTGTTTTTACCGATGAACATTATGTAGGTTATCCGACTACTCATGGACAGTTGATTCTAAAACTGTACCTTGCTGCAACTACCATGTTACTACATGATCACTACAATGGTGAATGTGACCTAACACACTTGACAAATGTAGCACGTGCAACTAGTAACTATATTCGTATCATGTTGGCAACTATAGCATGAGCAGCCTGGTTACAACATCATTGATATGTTGATAACTATAACAAGAGCAACCTAGTAATTATCGCATGAGAAGGCTGATAATTATAGCATGGGCAGCCTGGTAAGTTCAATATGAGCAGATTAGTAATTTTAACAAGGGAAGCGTGGTAACTTCAGCATCAGTAGCCTGACATAGCAATATGTACAATGCGGTAATTATAACATGAGAAGCCTGATGACTTTAGCATGAGTAGCCTCACAACTTTAGCATGAACAACCTGATAACTATAACATGAGCGTTCTGATAATTACAAAATTACTATGTTGGTAATTTTAGAATGCCAGCCTGGTAACTACATATTCATTGTGTTGGTAACTATAACAAGTGTGGCTTGGTAACTATATAATTACTATGTTGATAACTTCAGCACGTGTAGCCTGATAACTACTTAATCACTATGTTGGTAATTGTAACATGGGTAGTGCAATTCTTTAACTAAAATAGTTGGCATGTTGATAACTATAGCATATGTAACCGCGTAACTACATGATTGTCACAAAAGCTAGATATACCACACCCGTTCGATTTGGCGAGAATCACTTCACTGGCATCCACCTCAACCTCGAGGCATCGTGCAAAAATTGCGCTGGAGCACTATGATGACATGGTCGGTTTGTGCATCGAGATGGTCTGAAGCCCTCTTTGTCACCAACACCCCTACCAACTGTTGGGGAATGTAGTAATTTCAAAAAATTTCCTACGCACACGCAAGATCACGGTGATGACATAGCAACGAGAGGGGAGAGTGTTGTCCACGTACCCTCGTAGACCATAAGCGGAAGCGTTATGACAACGCGGTTGATGTAGTCGTACGTCTTCACGATCCGACCGATCCAAGTACCGAACGTACGGCACCTCCGAGTTCAGCACACGTTCAGCTCGATGACGATCCCCGGGCTCCGATCCAACAAAGCTTCGGGGATGAGTTCCGTCAGCACGATGGCGTGGTGACGATGATGATGCTCTACCGGCGCAGGGCTTCGCCTAAACTCCGCGACAATATGATCAAGGTGGAATATGGTGGAGGGGGGCACCGCACACAGCTAAGGAACGATCCGTAAATCAACTTGTGTGTCCTAGGGTGCCCCCCGCCCCCGTATATAAAGGAGCAAGGGGGGAGGCCGGCCGACCCTAGAGGGCGCGCCAGGAGGAGGAGTCCTCCTCCTAGTAGGAGGACTCCCCATTTCCTACTCCTACTAGGAGGGGGAAAGGAAGGGGGAGAGGGAGAAGGAAAGGGGGGCGCCCCCCCTCCTAGTCCAATTCGGACCAGAGGGGGAGGGGGCGCGCGGCCCACCCTGGCCGCCCCTCTCTCTCTCCACTAAGGCCCATGAGGCCCATTACTTCTCCCGGGGGGGTTCCGGTAACCCTCCGGCACTCCGATTTTCTCCGAAATCACCCGGAATACCTCCGTTGTCCGAATATAGTTGTCCAATATATCGATCTTTATGTCTCGACCATTTCGAGACTCCTCGTCATGTCCGTGATCACATCCGGAACTCCGAACAAACTTCGATACATCAAAACTTATAAACTCATAATAAAACTGTCATCATAACGTTAAGCGTGCGGACCCTACAGGTTCGAGAACTATGTAGACATGACCTAGAACTATTCTCGGTTAATAACCAATAGCGGAACCTGGATGCCCATATTGGTTCCTACATATTCTACGAAGATCTTTATCGGTCAAACCACATAACAACATACGTTGTTCCCTTTGTCATCGGTATGTTACTTGCTCGAGATTCGATCGTCGGTATCCAATACCTAGTTCAATCTCGTTACCGGCAAGTATCTTTACTCGTTACGTAATGCATCATTCCGTAACTAACTCATTAGATACGATGCTTGCAAGGCTTAAGTGATGTGCATTACCGAGAGGGCCCAGAGATACCTCTCCGACAATCGGAGTGACAAAACCTAATCTCGAAATACGCCAACCCAACATGTACATTTGGAGACACCTGTAGTACTCCTTTATAATCACCCAGTTACGTTGTGACGTTTGGTAGCACCCAAAGTGTTCCTCCGGTAAACGGGAGTTGCATAATCTCATAGTTACAGGAACATGTATAAGTCATGAAGAAAGCAATAGCAACATACTAAACGATCAAGTGCTAGGCTAACGGAATGGGTCATGTCAATCACATCATTCTCCTAATGATGTGATCCCATTAATCAAATGACAACACATGTATATGGTTAGGAAACATAACCATCTTGGATCAACAAGCTAGTCAAGTAGAGGCATACTAGTGACACTATGTTTGTCTATGTATTCACACATGTATTATGTTTCCGGTTAATACAATTCTAGCATGAATAATAAACATTTATCATGAAATAAGGAAATAAATAATAACTTTATTATTGCCTCTAGGGCATATTTCCTTCAGTCTCCCACTTGCACTAGAGTCAATTATCTAGTTCACATCGCCATGTGATTTAACATCAATATTCATATCTGTATATGATTAACACCCATTGTTCACATCGTTATGTGACCAACACCCAAAGGGTTTACTAGAGTCAATAATCTAGTTCACATTGCTATGTGATTAACACCCAAAGAGTACTAAGGTGTGATCATGTTTTGCTCGTGAGAGAAGCTTAGTCAACGGGTCTGTCACATTCAGAGCCGTATGTACTTTGCAAATATTCTATGTCTACAATGCTCTGCACGGAGCTACTCTAGCTAATTGCTCCCACTTTCAATATGTATCCAGATTGAGACTTAGAGTCATCTGGATCGGTGTGAAAGCTTGCACCGATGTAACTCTTCACGACGGGCTCTTTTATCACCTCCATAATCGAGAAATATTTCCTTAGTCCTCACTAAGGATATTCTTGACCAATGTCTAGTGATCTACTCCTAGATCACTATTGTACTCCCTTGCCAAATTCAGAGCAAGGTATACAATAGGTCTGGTACATAACATAGCATAATTTATAGAACCTATGACTGAGGCATAGGGAATGACTTTCATTCTCTTTTCTATTTTCTGCCGTGGTTGGGATTTGAGTCTTACTCAATTTCACACCTTTGCAACACAGGCAATAACTCTTTCTTTGACTGTTCCATCTTGAACTATTTAAAAATCTTGCCAAGGTATGTACTCATTGAAAATCTTATCAAGCGTCTTGATCTATCTCAATAGATCTTGATGCTCAATATGTAAGTAGATTTTACTGAGGTCTTTCTTTTAAAGAACTCCTTTAAAACACTTCTTTATGCTTTGCAGAATAATTCTACATTATTTCCGATCAACAATATGTCATTCACATATACTTATCAGAAATGTTGTAGTGCTCCCACTCACTTTCTTGTAAATACAGGCCTTTTCAAAAGTCTGTATAAAACCATATGCTTTGATCAACTCATCAAAGCATATATTCCAACTTCGAGATGCTTGCACCAGTCCATTGATGGATTGCTGGAGCTTGCACACTTTGTTAGCATCTTTAGGACTGACAGAAACTTTCTGGTTGCATCATATACAACTCTTCTTTAATAAATCCATTAAGGGATGCAGTTTTGACATCCATTTGCCAGATTTCATAAAATCTAGCAATTGCTAACATGATTCAAACAGACTTAAGCTTCGATACGAGTGAGAAAATCTCATCGTATTCAACACCTTAAACTTGTTGAAAACCTTTCGCAACAAGTCGAGCTTAGTAGATAGTAACACTACTATCAGTGTCCGTCTTCTTCTTGAAGATCCATTTATTTAACATGGCTTGCAGATCATCGAGCAAGTCAATCAAAGTCCATACTTTGTTCTCATACATGGATCATATCTCAGATTTTATGGCCTCAAGCCATTTCGTGGAATCTGGCTCATCATCGCTTCCTCATAGTTCGTAGGTTCATCGTGCTCTAGTAACATGACTTCCAGAACATGATTACCGTACCACTCTGGTGCGGATCTTACTCTGGAAGACCTACGAGGTTTGGTAGCAACTTGATCTGAAGTTTCATGATCATCATCATTAACTTCCTCACTAATTGGTGTAGGAATCACTGGAACTGATTTCTCTGATGAACTACTTTCCAATAAGGGAGAAGGTACAATTACCTCATCAAGTTCTACTTTCCTCCCACTCACTTCTTTCGAGAGAAACTTCTTCTCTAGAAAGGATCCATCTTAGCAACGAATAACTTGCCTTCGGATCTGTGATAGAAGGTGTACCCAATAGTTTCCTTTGGGTATTCTATGAAGACGCACTTCTCCGATTTGGGTTCGAGCTTATCAGGTTGAAACTTTTTCACATAAGCATCGCAGCCCCAAAATTTAAGAAACGACAGCTTAGGTTTACTGCTAAACCACAGTTCATATGGTGTCGTATCAAAGGATTTAGATGGTGCCCTTTTAACGTGAATGCAGCAGTCTCTAATGCATAACCCCAAAATGATGGTGGTAAATCAGTAAGAGACATCATAGATCGCACCATATCCAATAAAGTGCGGTTACGACATTCGGACACACCATAATGTTGTGGCTGTGAAACTATTTCACATTGTTTTAATTGAATACCAAACTCGTAACTCAAATATTCATCTCCGCGATCAGATCGCAGAAATTTTATTTTCTTGTTACGATGATTTTTTCACTTCACTCTGAAATTCTTTGAACCTTTCAACTATTTTAGACTTATGTTTCATCAACTAGATATACCCATATCTGCTCAAATCATCTTGTGAAGGTCAGAAAATAATGATACTTGCCACGAGCATCAATACTCATTGGATCACATACATCGGTATGTATTATTTCCAACAAGTTAGTATCTCGTTCCATTGTTCCGGGGAACGGAGTTTTAGTCATCTTGCCCAAAAGGCATGGTTCGCAAGCATCAAATGATTCATAACCAAGTGATTCCAAAAATCCATCTTTATGGAGTTTCTTCATGCGCTTTACACCGATATGACCCAAACGGCAATGCCACAAATAAGTTGCACTATCATTATTAACTTTGCATCTTTTGGCATCAATATTATGAATATGTGTATCATCACGATCGAGATCCAACAAACTATTTTCATTGGGTGTATGACCATTGAAGGTTTTATTCATGTAAACAGAACAACAATTATTCTCTGATTTTAAATGAATAACCGTATTGCAATAAATATGATCAAATCATATTCATGCTCAACGCAAACGCCAAATAACATTTATTTAGGTTTAACATTAATCCCGAAAGTATAGGGAGTGTGCGATGATGATCATATCAATCTTGGAACTACTTCCAACACTCATCGTCACTTCCCCTTCAACTAGTCTCTGTTTATTCTGTAGCTCCTGTTTCGAGTTACTAATCTTAGCAACCGAATAAGTATCAAATACTCAGGGGCTACTATAAACACTAGAAAGGCACACATTAATAACCTGTATATCAAATATACCCTTGTTCACTTTTCCATCCTTATCTACCAAATATTCAGGGCATTTCCGCTTCCAGTGACTATTTCCTTTGCAGTGTAAGCACTCGGTTTCAGGCTATGGTCCAGCTTTGGGCTTCTTTGCAGGAGTGACAACTTGCTTGTCTTTCCACTTTAAGTTCCCTTTCTTTCCCTTTGCCCTTCTCTTGAAACTAGCGGTCTTGTCAACCATCAACACTTGATGCTCTTTCTTGATTTCTACCTTCGTCGATTTCAACATCGAAGAGCTCGGGAATCGTTTTTGTCATCCCTTGCATACTATAGTTCATCACGAAGTTCTAGTAACTTAGTGATGGTGACTAGAGAATTCTGTCAATCACTCTCTTATCTGGAAGATTAACTCCCACTTGATTCAAGCGGTTGAAGTACCCAGACAATCCGAGCACATGCTCACTAGTTGAGCGATTCTCCTCCATCTTTTAGCTATAGAACTTGTTGGAGACTTCATATCTCTCAACTCGGGTATTTGCTTGAAATATTAATTTCAATACCTGGAACATCTTATATGGTCCATGACGTTCAAAACGTCTTTGAAGTCCCGATTCTAAGCCGTTAAGCATGGTGCACTAAACTATCAAGTAGTCATCATATTGAGCTAGCCAGACATTCATAACGTCTGCATCTGCTCCTGCAATAGGTCTGTCACCTAGCGGTGCATTAAGGACATAATACTTTTGTGTAGCAATGAGGATAAACCTCAGATCACGGATCCAATCCGCATCATTGCTACTAACATCTTTCAACACAGTTTTCTCTATGAACATATCAAAATAAACATATGAAAGCAACAACGCAAGCTATTGATCTACAACATAATTTGCAAAATACTACCAGGACTAAGTTCATGATAAATTTAAGTTCAATTAATCATATTACTTAAGAACTCCCACTTAGACAGACATCTCTCTAGTCATCTAAGTGATTACGTGATCCAAATCAACTAAACCATGTCCGATCATCACGTGAGATGGAGTAGTTTCAATGGTGAACATCACTATGTTGATCATATCTACTATATGATTCACGTTCGACCTTTCGGTCTCCGTGTTCCGAGGCCATATCTGTATATGCTAGGCTCGTCAAGTTTAACCTGAGTATTCCGCATGTGCAACTGTTTTGCACCCGTTGTATTTGAACGTAGAGCCTATCACACCCGATCATCACGTGGTGTGTCAGCACGAAGAACTTTCGCAACGGTGCATACTCAGGGAGAACACTTCTTGATAATTTAGTGAGAGATCGTATTAAAATGTTACCGTCAATCAAAGCAAGATAAGATGCATAAAGGATAAACATCACATGCAATCAATATAAGTGATATGATATGGCCATCATCATCTTGTGCTTGTGATCTCCATCTTCGAAGCACCGTCGTGGTCACCATCGTCACCGGCGTGACACCTTGATCTCCATCGTAGCATCATTGTTGTTTACGCCATCTATTGCTTCTACGACTATCGCTACCGCTTAGTGATAAAGTAAAGCAATTACAGGGCGTTTGCATTTCATACAATAAAGCGACAACCATATGGCTCCTGCTAGTTGCCGATAACTTCGGTTACAAAACATGATCATCTCATACAATAAAATATAGCATCACGTCTTGACCATATCACATCACAACATGCCCTGCAAAAACAAGTTAGACGTCCTCTACTTTGTTGTTGCAAATTTTACGTGGCTGCTACGGGCTTAGCAAGAACCGTTCTTACCTACGCATCAAAACCACAATGATAGTTCGTCAAGTTAGTGCTGTTTTAACCTTCGCAAGGACCGGGCGTAGCCACACTCGATTCAGCTAAAGTGAGAGAAACAGACACCCGCCAGCCACCTTTAAGCACGAGTGCTCGTAACGATGAAACCAGTCTCGCGTAAGCGTATGCGTAATGTCGGTCTGGGCCGCTTCATCTCACAATACCGCCGAACCAAAGTATGACATGCTGGTAAGCAGTATGACTTGTATCGCCCACAACTCACTTGTGTTCTACTCGTGCATATGACATCTACGCATAAAACCAGGCTCGGATGCCACTGTTGGGGAACGTAGTAATTTCAAAAAAATTCCTACGCACACGCAAGATCATGGTGATGACATAGCAACGTTATGACAACGCGGAAGCGTTATGACAACGCGGTTGATGTAGTCGTACGTCTTCACGATCCGACCGATCCAAGTACCGAACGTACGGCACCTCCGAGTTCAGCACACGTTCAGCTCGATGATGATCCCCGGGCTCCGATCCAGCAAAGCTTCGGGGATGAGTTCCATCAGCATGACGGCGTGGTGACGACGATGATGCTCTACCGGCGCAGGGCTTCGCCTAAACTCCGCGACACTATGACCGAGGTGCAATATGGTGGAGGGGGCACCGCACACGGCTAAGGAACGATCCGTAGATCAACTTGTGTGTCCTAGGGTGCCCCCGCCCCCGTATATAAAGGAGCAAGGGGGGAGGTCGGCCGGCCCTAGAGGGCGCGCCAGGAGGAGGAGTCCTCCTCCTAGTAGGAGTAGGACTCCCCCTTTCCTACGCCTACTAGGAGGGGGAAAGGAAGGGGGAGAGGGAGAAGGAAAGGGGGGCGCCGCCCCCCTCCTAGTACAATTCGGACCAGAGGGGGAGGGGGCGCGCGGCCCACCCTGGCCGCCCCTCTCTCTCTCCACTAAGGCCCATGAGGCCCATTACTTCTCCCGGGGGGTTCCGGTAACCCTCCGACACTCCGGTTTTCTCCGAAATCACCCGGAACACTTCCGGTGTCTGAATATAGTCGTCCAATATATCGATCTTTATGTCTCGACCATTTCGAGACTCCTCGTCATGTCCGTGATCACATCCAGGACTGCGAACAAACTTCGGTACATCAAAACTTATAAACTCATAATAAAACTGTCATCGTAACGTTAAGCGTGCGGACCCTACGGGTTCGAGAACTATGTAGACATGACCTAGAACTATTCTCGGTCAATAAGCAATAGCGGAACCTGGATGCCCATGTTGGTTCCTACATATTCTACGAAGATCTTTGTCGGTCAAACCGCATAACAACATACGTTGTTCCCTTTGTCATCGGTATGTTACTTGCTCGAGATTCGATCGTCGGTATCCAATACCTAGTTCAATCTCGTTACCGGCAAGTCTCTTTACTCGTTACGTAATGCATCATTCCGTAACTAACTCATGAGCTACGATGCTTGCAAGGCTTAAGTGATGTGCATTACCGAGAGGGCCCAGAGATACCTCTCCGACAATCGGAGTGACAAAACCTAATCTCGAAATACGCCAACCCAACATGTACCTTTGGAGACACCTATAGTACTCCTTTATATTCACCCAGTTACGTTGTGACGTTTGGTAGCACCCAAAGTGTTCCTCCGGTAAACGGGAGTTGTATAATCTCATAGTTACAGGAACATGTATAAGTCATGAAGAAAGCAATAGCAACATACTAAACGATCAAGTGCTAGGCTAACGGAATGGGTCATGTCAATCACATCATTCTCCTAATGATGTGATCCCATTAATCAAATGACAACACATGTCTATGGTTAGGAAACATAACCATCTTTGATCAACAAGCTAGTCAAGTAGAGGCATACTAGTGACACTATGTTTGTCTATGTATTCACACATGTATTATGTTTCCGGTTAATACAATTCTAGCATGAATAATAAACATTTATCATGAAATAAGGAAATAAATAATAACTTTATTATTGCCTCTAGGGCATATTTCCTTCACCAACTACATTTCCTATAAAGGCCCTTACTGACCCATCATCAACATTGTTCTCAATATTGTTGAAGTGTTTACAGGGTAAACCGAATTATGTGAAAACCCCATGAAAAAGAACTAGCAAAAATAGCTTTTGTATGCTAGTATTGTGTTGTGTGCCAGTTCCCTCCACTAGAAAGTTAGTTTCTCCTTTGTGAACATCAAAGGAGGTCAGGTGGGGTGGTTGTTACCCTCGCCTACGTTGCAAGGACGTGCATGATGGGAGTCAGTAGGAATCCCGACTTTCTCGGGCATGCGAGAGCCAATGGGATGATCACGACCGCAGGATACACATCAGACAAGTTTGAAGTCATCGGACCTCTTACAGATTTTGGTGCGTCCGCCAATTAACTTTTTGAGTGCCCATGGAAAATCGCCATCTCATTTTGATTTCAATGAATATTTGTTTTTCATTATGTAGAATTCAAGAACTTACCTAGTGTTTTTTTTTAGGTAAGAACTTACCTAGTATTAATACATGTTTTCAAATTGCCTAATTTCTACTATAATTTTTCAAACAATTTGATTGCCCTGCCCCTAGTTTCTATGGTTTCTCTTCTATTCTTTCTGCGTTGGGACGCAGTAATAGAGCTAGAGGGACGAGGACTGCTAGGGCCATGGCTGCCCCATGCTTAACTTCTTGCCAAACAACCCCGTATGTGTTAGCTCAAAATGCTTTAAATTCTTATTTTTGCCCCCCTTCGATGTTTTACATCTTTTATCGGTCCACTTTATACTGAAATTTTGGGACGTGCGTGGAACTCCCATCAATCGCTCCGAATGTAGTTTTTTTTACCGCAAAAGATTTCCCCCTGCTTTGTAGATAAAGCAACGTCCGAGCCATACACGATATAACTGATCAAAAAAGAAAAGAAAATAAACAACAAAACATACAAGATGCTAAATAACAGCTAACATGCTCCAGATGTACCAAGAGCATTGGAGTCCTCGGCGAATCCGAGGTCAAGCCATTGAAGAAACTAAGTCAGGTGAGCTGCCCGCCGCCGAAGGAAGACCTCACTCCGTCAACTCCCTTGAGGCCAATCATTGTTGCACTCCTGTCTGTCTCTACCTCCGAAGAGGGCCCCCTGCCTTCTCACCCCCGGGAAAGTATAAACAGGGCCAATACGGTGCCGGGAACGGACCACAAGCGCGACCACCTCACCCTACGAAGCAAACCATCGACATCGCCATCGCCTCCGTCCAAGACCAAGACAGATACCTCAAGCTGTTGAACATGACTAGCACTGAAGATACACCGGCCCAACCACCCACACCGAAGCCTCGACCACCCAACCAAAGTCTCAGGGCAGCGTCTTCAGGAAAAAAATGATGCCATTGGAGCACCGTCAGTGTCTAATCCGAGGGATTTAGAGCTTTCACCCGGGATGTGGAGGAGGAGGGAAGGGTTATGTAATCTATGCAATTTGGAGATGTGGTGATCAAGCTTAGATGGTTGGCTGTTTTGGTACTGTAACTAGATTCGATAAATAGGCTATATTTTCTCCGTTCCTAAATATAAGTATTTATTGGAAATCTCTAAAAAGAATTATATTTAGGAATAGGGAGAGGAGTAAATACAAAATTATTAAAAAGCATATATTTTCTTTAAAAAAATTCTTTGTGTAACCATAAAGTAAGGAAAGATTCTGGTCACCCGACCGATTACAGCGCACCATCCACCGCTCCAGAAGAACGCCATCCATCCCATGTGGGATGAGGCCATCACCGCTCATCCTTTTTTTCCATTCTTATTAAGTACTCCCTCCGTCCGGAAATACTTGTCATCAAAATGAATAAAAGGGGATGTATCTAGATGTATTTTAGTTTTAGATACACCCCTTTTTATCCATTTCGATGACAAGTATTTCCGGACGAAGGGAGTATCTTTATAGCAAACACCTTCTACATCTAGCTTGCCTTTCTTCATCTAAGCATTGACCTCGTCTGTGAAAGGAAACACCCCATGGCTGGTGGCCGGTGCAGCGGCCTGCGAGTAGGCTTCAGATGCTGATGTGTAGATGCTGAAAGCCGGCCACCAGGCTGCTGCATGACGGCCGCACATGCGGTGGAAGATGCTGGACTGCACCACCCAGATCTGCGAACCATGCCGCCATTGAATTCGTGTTTGTCATTGCTCGTCGTTCCATGTCGCCGCCGTCTAGAGGAGCGTCGGCATCCATGACTGCTGCCTCCTCGAGCTGGGATGCAACAATAGATCTTGCAACATGATTCCTGTTACAAACAATTTCTACAACATAACCTTTGTTTCCAAAAAATGTACATATTTTTTTCGCAACATGATCTCTATTGCAAAAAAAACTGTAACATAACCTCCGTTGCAAAAAATTCTACAAACATTTCCGCAACATGATCTGTATTGCAAAAAAAAACATCGCAACATAACCTCTATTACAAAAATGTCTACAAAGATTTTCGCAACATGATATCTGTTGCAAAAAAAACTTCAACATAACCTTTGTTGCAAAAAAATTCTAAAGATGTTACAAAAGAATCCGCAGCACAAACTCGGTTACAAATGTTTCTGCAATAAGATCTCTGTTGTGGAGTAGAGAAAAACATTCAGCCGCTAGATCGTGTCGTATCTAACTGCTCACGAGGGATCTTTCAGAAAAAAAGAAATTATGCAACGACCTATGTTGCAAAAAAAAAAATAATCCCGCAACACAATCTGTGTTGCAAAAAGAAAAGGATCCACACTATAATCTGTGTCATAAATGTTTCCGCAACAAAAACTTTGTTGCAAAGAAGAGGAACACGCATAGCCGCTTGATTTTCTATGATCCGACCGCTCGCGCGTAGCTGTCCTAGTAAAGTAAATGTATATTTCCCTATTTTTCCATTTTAAAAATCTGGACTTCTGCGTCTAGGTGCTCTAGGCCGTCCATTTCCGTCCCCGCGTGTGCGTGTTAGAGATAAGATGTCCTCTTGCTAGTGACCCGGAACGGGGCTAAGCTCTCGCCATGGAGCTGCCGCTCTCTGCGCCGCGCGCGCATGCCGCCGCTGCCTTCCCCTGCAGCCCCACTTCTATCTCCCGGCTCCATTGGGCAGCCACTCCCCACAGCCGCGCGCGCCCTCTGCACGCCCGCAGGAACAAGAACTCCAGAGGCGACGCCGCGGAGCCCAAAGTCATCACCATCGGCCGGCCCGGGAAGAAGAGCAAGCGGCGCGGCGACAAGAAGCAGGATCAGCAGCAGCTCCCCGCGGACCAAGAAGACGAAGACGAGGAGGAGGAGGATGAGGAGGAGAACGAGAGGGACGTGGCGATCCCGGAGGTGGTGACGAACCGGATGATGCGGCGGGTGGGGGCGTCGGTGGGGCTCCCGCTGGCGCTGGGGCTAGCCTTCTTCCCGGCGTTCTACTACCTGAAGAAGGTGGCGAAGGTGGACGTGCCGAGCTTCATCCCCTACGGCCTGTCCTTCGTCTTCTTCGGGGCGGCGCTGGCTGGCGTGAGCTACGGCATCGTGTCCGCCAGCTGGGACCCCGCCAGGGAGGGCTCCCTGCTCGGCTGGAACGAGGCCCGCCGCAACTGGCCCGTCTTCTGGGAGTCCTTCCGGGGCACCCCTCCTCCTCCGAGCCCTCCTCGCCGGGGACGGTGATGATAGTTGTGGTAACTCGGTTAAGCTTAACTACTTGTTTCCCACAATTTCTTCTTCTTGCTGTACGCCTGTACGTAGCTGTAGATGTTCTTGTGTGCGTGTGTGTAAAACAATGAGATTTTGTTGGGCAATCACTCATCATTAATAGCCAGAGCAGCGTGGTGTGGTGTGTTGCTGATTTGCCGTACCCTGCACATGAACAGCACTGAATTTATTTTCGAAGAACAGCACCGAATTTATCCGATATACTCCTATTACTGAAAGTCTGCAAGAATCTCTCGATCGTTCCGGAAAACTACTGTTGGGTCGATGCTTCGGATAGGAAGTCGATCGGGAAGTGAACACCATACAAGGCCACGGGGCGCCTGTAGCTGCGATTCAGGCGTCCAGGAGCAATGATACTCACTCTGCGTTTGTGATGCTTGGACGCGATCCAAGCTAGCTCCTGCTCCTTCCGTTCCAAAATAATTTTTGTTGGACATTCTGATGCAGTACTCATTTAGCATGCAACAAACATATGACATGCTTCCTCACCGACCTCGACCTCACCATGGACGTGGCAATTCAGCCCGCAATAATTAAGAAAAATACTATACTGTGTATCATTGAGGGCGACCTAGTGCCGATGTTTCATGACTTGTTTAGTGGCTATCTGCAGCTATTCCACCTAAACTTTGGGACGATAACATTGTTATCAAAGAAGGAGGAGGCAGTGTGTATTGAGCAGCTCCGACCAATTTGTCCGCTCAATGTGAGTTTTCTTTTTTACTGAAGTTGGGATTAACTGACTGACGCGGATTGCACATAGTGTAGTGCAACCAACTCAGACGGCTTTCATACCGGACAGAAATATACTAGATGGTGTGGTTGTCCTACATGAAACACTTCACGAGATCCACACGAAGAAACTGAATGGGGTGGTCTTCAAAGTGGATTTCAAAAAAGCATATAATAAAGTTAAAATGGCCGTTCCTCCAGCAGGCCTTACGTATGAAGGGATTTGACGATTCTTGGAGGAAGCAGGCCAATTCATTTGTACAAAAAGGCAATATCGGGATTAAAGTGAATGATGACATAGGTCACTACTTCCAGACGCACAAGGGTCTAAGACAGGGGACCCGATGTCTCCTATCTTGTTCAACATGGTAGAGAATATGTTGGCAAGTTTGATAGGAAGAGCTAAAGAGGAAGGCCAAGTAAGAGGATTAGTACCACATCTAGTAGATTGTGGGGTATCCATACTACAATACGCTGATGATACCATTATTTTTGTGGAACATGATTTGGCAAAGGCCAGAAATATGAAGCTTGTGCTATACCTATTCGAAAAATTGTTGGGTTTGAAGATTAATTTTGATAAAATCGGATTGTTTTGTTTTGGGAGATCCAAAGACGAACAAGATGCTTATAAACAACTGTTTGGATGTGAACTGGGTACCCTACTGTTTAGTTATTTGGGCATATCAATTCATCATCGCAAGCTATCTAACCAAGAGTGACAGTGTATTGAAGAACGATTTGAAGAAAAACTAAGCTGCTAGAGGGTAAGCTTATGTCATACGGAGGTCGGCTAGTACTAATAAAAATTCAGTGCTCACGAGTATGTCGATGTTTCTTTTGTCCTTCTTTGAAGTACCTGTAGGGGTATGCAAAGGGTTGGGCTTTTATTGATCTGATTCTTTTGGTAGAGTGATGAAATAAAGAGAAAATATAGGCTTACTAGATGGGACATCATTTGTAGGCTGAAGGACCAGGATGGTCTTGGGATTGAGAATTTAGTGGTAAAGAATAGATGTCTGCTCAGTAATTGGATGTATAGACTTTCTGTTGAGACCGAAGACACGTGGGTACAAATTTTACATAATAAGTAGAGGTAAATATCACCGGGAATCATAGAACTTGCGTTGGATGTTCAGTTTGGTGCTAAAACTTTGAAAATACGGATTTGCGGTCATCTAACTTGACTCAAGCGTGCAGATATGGTCATAACATGCGTATGCAGACATATCTGTCTGTACAGCCCCACCCATCAGTGAGCGGTGGCACTCGGCGCGATGCATTTTTGCACAAAACACCCTCACATTTTTGCATTTGCGAAAAAGGCAATCGTTGTACTGCTTGTAGATGAGCAGATTACAAAATAAAGTGCTGCCAGGCCTCGAACCCACAACCAACAATTTAAACACAAGACGGTTAAGATATGCACCATTCAACTCTACTGTTTGCTATAGATAATATTTTGCACATGCTATTTTTCTTTAAGATATTTGTAAAATGTAGGTAATAAATTTATGTTTAACATTTGTGTTAAAATATCATACATACAAACAGTGATTAGTAAATATATTTTTTTAAATAAAAGCCTGTGTATTATATAAAAATATTTAGTAAAAAGTAAGTACTATTTTTTTTATTTTTCAAATGTATGTAATAAAATTATATTCAAATATTTGTGTGTTAAAATTATACATAAAAATGATGATTAGTAAATAAAACATTTAAGTGTAAACCTGTGTATTATATTAAAAATGTTTAGTTAATGGGGGACATTTCAAATGTTTTATCAATTAAATATGTTTAACTAATCCAAAAAATTAAAATGTTTAGTTAATACGGACAGATGTTTCCTACAAGCAGTGGTAGTTACCATCACTTATGTTTTATATGTTGTATGTAGTATCTATCGAAACCGAGAGTATGTGTGTAGTATGTAGTATATAACAATGATTAGGTAGTATATATATTAAGTTTTAGTTAGTATGTATCATTTTTTGAGTATGCTCTTTTTTACGTATAAATATGTACGTATTTCACAAATATAACAAAAATTATGGGCTCATATGCAATTTTTTCATATAATTTGCATTGAAATATTTTAGATATATTATATAAACATATTTAAAATAATAAAATAGTATATATAGTACCACATGGTAGTATATGAGACATGTGGAGTAACTACCACCAGGTGTGTGTGTGTGTATGTATATATATATATATATATAGGGTTGCGCTATTCGTCACCCTGGGTGCGGAATAGTTATTCTTCACCCCTCTCTATTTTAACATCAATGCACCGTAATTTGACGTTTCTTAAATTTTATCTTATTTCAGACGTAAAAAGAGAATGTAAGAAAATATATAATTGCTGTAAAAAATATTTTATGTTACGTAAATTACAAATGTAAAAACATAGTATAAAATGTACATAAAATGTATTTTTTCTGGTCTTCTGACTTTTTTTATGCCAAATTTTACGCAGTGAATCAATATGGCTGTAACTATTTGTATTTGAAACATAATTTATTTGTGAAATGATCGTAATATTACCTCGTGTGAAGAATAACTTATTCTGCACCCCGGGTGATGAATAGTAACACTATATATATATATATATATATATATATATATATATATATATATATATATATATGGTGGGTCTATTCTACAATTGATTATAGAATAATATTCTACAATAGGCTCCCCCTATATAGGGCAATTTTCAGGAAAAAAAAAACCTAAACCGAAAACAAAACCCTCCCATGGTCCCCATCTCCTACCCCACCTCTGCGCTTGCCTCCCGTGCAGCTGCCACGACGACCCTCCACCCCGCCGGCGCGCCGCCACGGTCTCCCTCCCAGGCGGCGCCCGCCCGCCCTCCCCCCCCTCCCGCATCGGCGGGCCACTCGCCCGCCCTCCTTCCCCCACAACGGCGCGCAACCCATCCGCCTGGCTTCCTGGCGCCGCCAGTCCGCCCTCCCTCCCTCCGCACCGGCGCGCCGCCACCCGCCTACCTCGCACCAGGGCGCCGCCCGCCCGTCCTCCCTTCTCCCGCACTGCCGCCTGCCTACCGCCCCGGTGTCGCGCGGCTGTCTTCCCTTCCTCGCATCGTGGCGCCGCCCGCCCGCCCTCCCTCCCTCCGCACCGGTGCACCACCAGCCCGACTCCCCTACCACGAGCCGGCGACCCGCCATGGCCCCCCTCCCATGAGCCGGTGCCCGGCCTCCCTCCCCGTGACGTGGAGATTGCCTGCAAATTGACGCCGTGCACCTGTCTATGGGATAAGTGGAACAGGGCTGCTCATATTAGACATTGTTCAGTTGATTTATGATGAGCAACCTGCAGTTGCAAATTAAAATGATGTTGTACTTGATATCAGTGACCATTTCAAGCTACAGATATTGCTATATTGTATTATATATTGCAATATAGACTTGTATACTATGTCTGAGCTCGTTATCTAATGTCTCTTATATGCTTTTATACTTGTTATAAATAAATCATAAGAAGTACAAGAACCTCATAGAAAGAAATACAAAATATATTGCCATCAACAGTGCATAACATATATATAAAGAAGTACAAACTACATATTTAAAAAAAGATGCAGTATTACCATTTATTCATTTTGGACGCAACCCATTGAAGTATCAACATTTATCAACAATTATCACAGGGTTAAAAGAAGCAATTAAATAACATGTTTATTTTTATTATCAGGCAGTGCCATAAAACAACTATGGGAAGTACCACTGATTCATTATGAGCAGTACCATTTATATAACTTGAGCAATACAAAACATTTTATTACGTGGTGGTACTATTGAATCACTCTGGTCAATACAATTCATGTATTTTAAGCAGTACAAAAACATTTTATTACCAGGCAGTACGAAACTTATATTTCACAAAAGTACAAAATACATGTCAAGGGGAGTTTAGTTCTGTGGAAATAATTTACGGGCAGTACAATGTATTCATTTTGAGCAGTACAATTATTATTATTATTATTATCGGGCAGTACGAAACTCATATTCCACGGAAGTACAAGGTACATGTGAAGGGAATTTGAGTTCTCTAGAAAAAATTATGGGCAGTATACTTTAATCATTTTGAGTAGTACAAAAACTTCTTTATTGCCGGGCAGTACGAAACCCGTATTCCACAGAAGTACAAGGCAAATTTGTGTTCTTTTAAAATAAATCCGAGCAATACAATTTGTTCATTTCGAGCAGTACAACTATTATTATTATTATCGAACAGTACGAAACTCATATTCCACAGAAGTACAAGGTACATGTGGAGGGAATTTGAGTTCTCTCGAAAAATATTATGGGCAGTACAATTTAATCACTTTGAGAAGTACAGAAACTTCTTTATTGTCGGGCAGTACGAAACTCATATTCCATAGAAGTACAATACTATGTTTCCTTGTAACAGGGAAAATCTTGGTATTTTGAATATTGTTCGAAAATCGTAAAGAATTAGAATAATGTTAAAACACAAAAAATTGCTAAATTTCAATACCTTTCCAACACCATATTATTTGCATCATTCCGAGATCCAAAGAACATCAATGATCATATTATAGATCTAAAATTTAGTATTTTCAAAACTATGCATAATTTGAGAAAACTTAAAAAAACGTTTGTAAATTTCAGAAGCTTTCCAACGGTATATCATTTGCGCTATTCCGAGAAGTGGTTAAAAAATTAATATATAATTACTGTTCGTCTATTTTGAATGAATCTTGGTATTTTCAAAACTGCTCAAAAACATTAATAGACGAAAAAGATGGGAATTTCAGTACCTTTCCAACACCATATCATTTGCATCATTTCGATATCCAAAAATGATCCAGGATCATCTTTTAATAAAACAGATATTTAGTATTTTCAAAACTGTTCCAAAACTGTGCAAAATTTGAAAATTTTTACAAATGAAGATGTCTATAAATTTCAATACCTTTTCAACGATATATCATTTGCTATATTCCGATAAGTGGTTAAAGAATTTCTTTCAAAACACTTTTCATTCAGCTTGTGATGATTTCTGTTTTTTGAAAATTCATAATAAAAAAATAAAAAAGTGAAGCAAGTTACAATATAAAAAAGATGAGAATTTTCTGTAGCTTTTCAACGGTATATCATTTGCGCAATTCCGATTAACGGTTTAGAATCTATTAGTGAATTACTACACAAGTACAGAAGAGCAGTACCGGCTTTACGAAAAAGAAGTACAGTAGTGTTATGCAGAAGCAGTACCAAATCTTTATTCCGGGCAGTACGAGATTATTGTAGAATATTATTCTATCATCGATTGTAGAATAGACGGCATGTGTGTGTGTGTCTATATATATATATATATATATATATATATATATATATATATATATATATATATATATATATATATATATGCACTGCATATTCTTGACGCCGGGCACTGCAGTGCTTTTACGGGAGAACTGCTTCATTTTCTGGTGTTCCACCCACGTTTTCTGTGTGGAATTGGGTGTTGCGGGATGATTCAGTTTGTGTCTGCATGTCATTTTAGCTTTATTCTTTGTATTTTACAGGAAAATCTACTAAAGTGCTTGCAAATCGAGGCATTTGGCGGACGAGCTTTTCTCTGTTTCGTTCGTGTTCGCGTCAGATGCGTTTTTTTTGTGGTTGGATGTTACTTTTTTAGTAGGAATTCTTTGGTTGCGTTCGTTTTAATCTGTCCGTTCACTCTATAATTTGTTAATTTTTAGGAGTTAGTTTTCAATTCTTTGTTATTTTGATTGTTGCGGCGGGTGAGCTTCGTCCGCTCCTTTGTTCTTGTCGATTTTTTTGATTTTGCTTGTCCATGCGTGTTTGAATACTGTTATTACTATTGCTATAGGTTTGAATTCATTGTATTTCGGGTATAAATGTCATTTTTTGAATCGCATTCTTGAAATGAAAGCTGGTGTTGTTCGTCACGTTGCCGTGTCTTCCGTGTAAATTTTTCGGTGGTATTTTTCTATAGTTTAGTGGCTGTACAATTTTTAGGCGTGTTATGGAGTTGCGAGTGAAATTGACACCTCTGTTAGTCTATTACATGTCTGTAGTTTTACTGCTTTAATTTTATTTTTTGTAGTCGTGGCATACGTTGTAGTGCACTGCATTTTCTTTGGTAGTGTACTTCGTTGTAGCTGCAACAGTGGTTATTGCTGCTTATGAGATTTCTCCTTTTCTTAAACTGCATTCTGTGTTCTAGATGACTGCATAATATGCATTTCCATACTGCATTAGCAGCATTTGTTAATTTCAATTATGCTATTAGAGTGGATGGTCCATTATACGCTTTTGTTAGCTGAATAGTTATTATAAGAATTTTTTTGAACTGCATACTATGAGAATTGTTCTTGAACATGATATGTTAACTGCAAAGTTTCGACCATTTTGCATTTCATTGTTAATGTTCAAAGGGTTGCTTTTTTTATTATTAGTACCACACTACGTGCTTGAGAGAACTGCATTACTGCCAACAACAACTTTGTCTAAAAAGGATGATAAAATGAGGCAGTTGAGGTTGCATACATTAAATATGCATCGTTCAAATTATCTGATGGACATAATTTTAAAAGCATACAACATAACCAAAGCATTAGAAATATTGGTTGCTTCATATTAGACAGTCTAGAGTGCAAATATTGTAAACTTGATGGAGTCTTCTTCTTTGTAGAAAAACACCATGGCCAGTTCTCCGGCCTCAAAGCCATTCTGGGAGACAAAATCTTTCCAACCAGTAGTTATGTTGATGCAGTCTTCAGAGTCGATGTGGTAGTCAGCTTGCATGTCTCCATACCCATTCTTGTGTTCCATCTCCAAAGTAAGCTTCCCTGAACTCGGAGCATGAAATTTTATTGTGGATGGCAGTTTCTGCATATTAGAATGGGTGGAAAAAGAATTTTATAAGTAAACAACAAATGTTTTTGTTTTATACTTAGTATGATTTGTTTATGTTTATTTAAATAGTTACATACATATGACTGCTATTTTCTAAAGTAGTTGCAATGTATGAACAAACTTATATACGCAATTGACTCCTAGTTTTACTGGGATATATATTATACTGCAACATGCTTGCACTGCAATGTCAGTAACAGTGTACTTCTCCAGCATGTTAAGATAACTGCAACGCTTATCTACTGACCCTTTTTTTGTTCATGCGTTGGGATTCTGATCTAACTAGTGTCGATACCTGGTGTGGTACTGAAGAAAGATAGGTGGAAGCATATAGTCTTAATAGCTAACAAATCTGAACAACAATACAAATTCTGTTTTGTATTTTTGTTGACATTAGTGAACAAATTGATTGAACTATATATTCAGATGTGTATTTGCAGGCTAGATTATGTCCAAAATTGTGAGGGGAAAAACATACCCAACTTCCCTGGAGATCTGCGGTTGTGAGGCGATGAAGAAATGGCGCAGGAAACCCCCTGTTGGGTATCATCAGGCAGCCGAGCATGCTGCGCCACTCGGTGTTGGTGAGCTCTAGACCTTCTGCATAGACGCATGTGTCTGCTACCGGCGCTATCCTTGCCAAGCACTCGCACTTACAGTCTAGTGAACTGCATTGTCATATCACGACGAACTGCGACGCGTGGTTGGGCCTGTGTTTGTGTATGGTATGTAGGATTTTTTTTTAATTTTTAGTGGCCTCTTTTTTTGTTGGCCCTCTGTTCGGGTAGTGAAGACGCAATTGGGCCCAAGTCGACCTGTGAGCACGGCTGGTTCCCGATGCGCTGTGTGCGGTCTAATGTTTAGTCCCACCTCGCCCGCGGAAGGCGCGCCCGACATGTTTATAAGCACTGGCAAGGCCGCTGTGTCGAACTCCTCTTGTTACTTATTTGGGTGCTTAAACACGACGCTCGCAGCTGTATGCTCTCTAACCTGTGGGCCCATGTGTGGCCGGCCCCATGCACTGTGACTCAGAATGACTCGCCTTCTGTGGGCGCAGACCTATTACGAGACTGGTTGGGGCCGGTAGCACCTGGGTGGTCAATTTTTTTCTTTTTCTTTTTCTATCTTAGGTGTTTTTTTCAATGTCGGGGCGTGCACTGCATTGATCAGGGTTCTGTACTGCATGTGCACGCATTCCGTACTGCATGTACAGTTGCCATTTTTTGTTTCCGTATTTTTGCTATTATGTAATATTTTTTTCCAACGTATGGGAGTGCACTGCTTAGTAAATCATACGCGTAATGCGTTGATTATGGTTCTGTACTGCACGTTCATATATTTCTGTACTGCATTGATTATTTACGTGTTTGCGTTTTTCTTTTTCTGTTTTTGCTCTTATGTATTCTTTTTTCAAATTTAGGTTCGTGCACTGCTTTGTTGGTTATGTTAAAACTTCATTCGAGAGTCGTCTGTACTGCATTCGTACACATTTTGCACTGCATGCATCCTGATTGCACACTGCAACTCATTTTTCGTTTTGTGCACTGCTCGAATCTAATGATACATTAGCAGACAACAGAAAACAAATTATCATAGGTATTCTGTACGACAATTTCATCACCAGCAAACTAAGTTGAACAGAAAGCAAACTAACGTAATCAAAGTTCATCATTACAAAGCGATTCTGCATGGCAAGCAAACTAGGTTTAGCACACAAGAAAACTAACGATAGATAAGCAAACAACATAAAGAAAATTTGATGATAATTCTAAAAGAACGCTGGCAATGTTGGCTCCTGGCCGGCACCATCTTCTTCTTCACCAGTTAGGCTCTCCCCATCCCCAGCTGCTCCTGGCGCGCTTCTTGGGGGGCTCCTCCTTCTCCAGCTTCCACGGCGAAGGCCGTCCTGGGTGAGGGTGATGCGGTTCCATATCTCGTACGCTGCGTAGGCGTCCTTTGCCGCGTACTCGATGTGCCTCATGGACAGAGGCAGGATGGCCCAGCGCTGGTGCTCGTCGTCGGTGATCTTCTTCTTCATGTTGTTGTAGTAGTCGTCGATGAGCATGCCAGAGACGACTCCGAGGGAGTCCAATGGCTTGGTTGCCTCGGGCACCCTCCATTCCTTCTGGATGTTGACGAAGTTGGCGACCTCCAGTTTGACGCACTCTAGCCTGGTTTTGTCGCCGTCGATGGAGAAGCCTACAAAGGTGTAACTGGGGTCGACGAGGAAGTTGTCGAAGACGGTGCACCTTTCAGAGGCGCTCATTTGGAAGAGCAGCACCGGGTGATTCTTGCCAATGGAGAGCTGGCAGAGGGCGGGTTTCTGCGTCGCTTCAGGGTCGTTGTCATACTCGAGATCAATGTCGAAAATCTTGTGCCGCTGGAGGCTGAGGTGGCACTCGTACTGCGCAAGGGTGATCGCCATCTGATTCTTGTCGTTGGTGTGGATGACGTGCAACTTGGTGTTGCCGTGCGCCTCCACGGCCCTGTCGCTCTTGTACTCGTCGGTGAACGTCATCGCGGTAGCAGGGCTTGGTGCTTTTGCATTGATATGGGGCGATTTTGGTGGGAGCGCAATGGATACTTGTGTTGTTGTGTATCAGAAGGCCTTTGGCAGGGGTCTGAATTTAAGGGTAGGGCGCGGGGTGGGATGGCCTCGTCGGATGAACTACACGATCATGCTAATTATGCGGTTGTGCAAATCGTGGGTTGGTTTTGCATCTGTGATCGTGGGCTTGTGGCGATGGAACTTCTCCGATTGGGTGGTTGTATGCGAACATGGGTTTTTTTAAGGTGATTTTGTTTTATTTTTTATTAGCAATTTTTTTAACCACCACTTTTCTGTGCGAATGGGCATTTTTTCATGTTTTATATATGTATACTGCGTGACAACATAACTACATTGCTTACACTTCCGCACTGCATCGCGTACAAATCAGAACTGCAATTGTGTATACATGTGTGTCTTCATCGTTTTTTTGTGTGTCTTTGCTATATGCTTCGGCGATCTGCATTGCGCAACGGAATGTACTGCATACTTCTACAGCCATGTACTGCATCTTGTTTTTGCGTGTACTTACTGCAGTCCCTAGTACGGGAGGGGTAGGGAAATGGGAGGGGGGTGGGGGGCCACTTTTTTTTGAACTTATTGTTTTTTCTTAGTCGGTCTTGTGTTGGGCCTGTGTTCGGGTAGTTTAGAGACGCATGTACGTGGTCAATTTTTGTGTGGCTGGGGCCGGTATCATTTGGGTGGTCAATTTTTTTCTTTGTAATTTTTTTCAATGTCAGGGAGTGCACTGCTTTTTGGTAAATCATCGGTGCACTGCATTGATCAGGGTTATGTACTAGATGTGAACTTCATTCCGTACTGCATGTACAGTTCTCATTTTTGTTCCCGTGTTTTTACTTTTTTGTAATCTTTTTTTCGAATGTATGTGGACTCCACTGCTTAGTAAATTACAATTATACTACATTGGTTATGATCATGTACTGCACATTCGTGTACTTCCGCTCTGCATTTACTTTTTCCGTGTTCGCGTTTTTCTTTATCGATGTGTTCTATGCCGTGTATATATTCATCTACATAATGCGGAACTAGATTGCTATAGCGTACTTCATCCCGTAACGAAATGCACTGCATTTTTCTAGTACCGCGTACTGCAGTTGTTTTTTTGCATGTGCTTACTGCACTGTACGGGAGGTTTAGGGGGAGAGGGGAGGGGGGCACTTTTTTTGTGTGGCACTTATTTGAAGGTAGACTTTTTTCGGATGCGTTTTCTTAACATGCGTGTTGTTTTTGATTTTAACTTTTTTTACGAACTGTATGTATTTTATTTTTGTTTTACCGTTTGAACTTCATGATTCTTCACAGAGAACTGTATCATGTGTGTTTTTTTGTTTTTTAGTAATATTTGCGATTTGATGTAGACTGGCTTATTTTGTCCGGGCCGTTTTTGGGCCGGCCCGTTTTTTGTGACCCTTTTTGCGACACGCAGGCCTCCTACGTATCCCTTCCAGGCTATTCCACCGCTCCGCTGTCAGAGAGAGAGAGACCAAGAACAATCCCCTCTCCTTTCTTGCAATTTCTCCCGAGGCATCTCTCCCTCGAGCAAAACCGCCGTCGCGCGCAGCAACCGCCGTCGCCCTCAAGAGGTCCTTATTCCTGCATTCCGCGTCGCTGTTCGCTCCGTGAGCCCTTGCCGCTGCGCTCCCGCAGCCCTTTCCTGTCTGTTCCCGCCGCCACACACTTTTTTGTGGTACGTTCCGCTTGGTCTCGGTGTTGATCGTCCCCTCGTCTTGTTTTTGTGATTCTTGTAGTTGATGTCGCTCTTTTTGCTTGTGTAATTTTTCCGTAGGTAGTCGATTTTATCTCGTTTTGAAGTCGATAGTTGTGTGTAGCAATGTGGATCTAGGGTTTCGTGAGATTTTTGCTGATTTTGTTGCTTATGTCTGTCACTTCGTCCTTGTGCTGTAGGGAAACGCTATGTCTTCGCCAAGCAGAGTGGGAGAAGGAGTTCAGGGTATGTGGAGTGCTTATTTTAGGCTTTGTTTATTTTGTTTGATGTTTATCTAGTTTCCTAATTCATCCTGCATATTGGTTTATGCTTTGTTAGTTGTCGGCGTTCGTTTGCATTATTTTTTCTTGTGATGTTTTTGTAATTTCTGTTTCTGTTTTTTTAATCCAGTAGGTGATTGTAGTGCTCATAATGATACACCAATTGACTCTCCTTGTCCTGGTGGTAAGGATCATGGTGTCGAGGGAGGACATCAAGTGAATTCGCCGATTGAATCTTCTCCCATAAGTGTGCCCCCTCCTTCTGGTATGTGATTAATTTGTTTATTTTTGTGTATGCTTTGTTTTATCTAGTCCGACATTTTTGTTGCGAACAACTGTGAATTTAGTATATGCAGCACTGCAATTATTTTTATATGTGAACTCCACTGTATGTATGTGTGAACTGCATTGTTGTTTTATTCAAGTTTTTTGTACAATGCATTATTTTTTATTTTGAGTTTATGGTTGGAGCACTGCATTTATATGTCTAACTGTACTGCATTTGTTCTTTTTGTGTAATTTTTAACGAGCATAGTCAAACTTTATTTTGATGGAGTGTCTGTTTTCCATGCTGAGGCGCCTGGGTTTGAGAAGGTTACTCAATTGATTGACCATTATTTTGCAGAGGGTAATGTTGGTGTGAGCTTTGATCAGAGACGTCCTGTCTTGTCTGAAACACAATTGCAGTCTGTTCATGGTACAGAGGAAGTTACACAGGATTGGATGGTCCCGGAACAGCTTCGTCAATATGAGTTGAAGCAAAGCAAGAAGAAGTTGAGGTTTGAAATTGAGTCAAAAGAGTTTGCTGAGAAGGAGAAGCAGAGGAGATCTGCAGATGGTGCCAAGGGTGGTAAATTTGGCAAGGTGAAGAAGAGGTTGAGTACTTTGCTGAGGAAGGTGGTACACCTCGGTGGAGTCCACGTGTTGCTGGAATGAAGAAGAATCTTGGCAAGAGAACTGCTAAAGCTGGTGGAAGTGATGATCCTCAGCGCAAATGACTACATGTCACTGAAGGTCCCAATTCTGATGACGACGACTTTGTGCTTGCTGATTATGTGAAGGGTGTTTATCCTTCTAGACGCAAAGACTATGGTTCATCTAAGAGTCTACCCAAGCGTGCCCGTGATGATGTCGACGAAGATGTTGGTGGTGACTCTGGCGAGGAGGTGGATGCTGCTCCAAAGGTTTGTTGAAGTGCACTGCATTTGTTTCATTTATTTCTTATTCTTTCTGTATTTTCTATGTCTCTTTTTTTATGCCTAGTCTTCTAATGTGGACTGCATTTCCCTTTACACAGAGGAAGAAGTCTAGTAAGAGCAATGTAACTGAAGATGATGGTGAGGGAGATGATTCTCGATTTAACAAGACCATGTGTTTGTCGCTTCCCACTGTTTGCAAGGCTGCTTCTTTGTTGAAAGAGGCGCATTGCAGTCGTGTTAGGGATGCTAGATTTGGTGTTGTCTTTAATCTAACAGTAAAGAAAAATGTGTCGCGCATTCTTATGTGCTATCTGATGGGAGTGATTGACCCTGCCACCATGGCAATGGACTTCGGGAATAACAGGGTTCTTCGAATCAATCGTGATGCAGTTCATCACATTTTTGATTTACTTATGGGACGTCACACTGCACCCATGCCTGCTTCTAGCGGTCATGATGAATCGTTGACTGCCCTCAAGGATGAGCTTGGCTTTGACCGTTCAAAAAGTATAGGTGTCAAGGACTTGCTTGAGAAGTTGAAGGTGTTGGTGGAGGAAGATGATTATGTGAGTGTTGACCTTGCTGTGAAGGTGTTCTTCCTGATACTTTACCAGAATTTGTTGTGCCCGGGGCCTGCAGTTCGTTTGGGTAGAGTTGCTGCGATGGTAGAGAACACGGATTATGCGGCTATGGCTCAGATGGACTTTTGTCAGCTTGTTGTTGATGAGTTGCAGGCAGCTGTGGTTAGGTGGCAAATAGAAGGCAACAAGCAGAATTGTGCAGAGGGTTGTTCCATTGTCCCCCTGATTATGTATCTTGACTGCTTGAAGCTTCGCAAATTTTCAGTCATGCACATGTTGACGCCACGCGCGTCATACCTGACAACCAAGGACCTGATGAAGTTGTACAATGAGGATGTGCTTGTGAAGGGAAAGATTTACTTGGAAAGTTACAAATTTGGGAAGCTGCCGGTTAGTGCACCTGATTTTTTAATATCAGATTTTTAAAAAAAAATGTGTAGCCATTATAAATGTGAACTTTTCTAGTACTCACATGTGTACTTCTCTTTGCCTGTTGTCTTTTTTTGCAGTGGAAGGCGTCAGGTGATATTGTGTACAACCGTCTTGTTGCAGTTGTACACGGCAGCTCTGATATGGGGCCTAGCACTTATGCTAGGTTTTATGAGCCTATCTGTAGTCAGCTTCCTGCCTGTGATGATGAGGTGCCGCATACTCGTGGTTTCATGCCTCGCAAGATGTTTGATAATACAAGCTCTTATAAACAGACATTTGTTGGCGGCAAAAAACATGAGGAGATTGATGAGCTTCTTCTGAAGGTTTTGAAGCTGACTGAAGATTTGCCAACCTCTGGTGACAGGTTGAGGACAGTTGCTGGTTTTTTCCTTGTTGGCCATGGCCCACGAGATGAAGATATTGTTGCTGCTCACAATTTTGATTGTGGTGTGATTGAAAGCCTGAAGATTGCAGTGACAAATGTTCGGTCTTTGTATGCTCAATTGAGACATTCACAGGAAGAAAAGTGCGGTCGGTATGAGAAGGATGTTGGGCATATTTTGGACGAAATGACCCATCAGGACGCTGGCGTTGGCGCTGACAATGTATGTTCTAGGTTTTTTGCGGCTTTGAACCTCTTTTTTGTGTATTATGTTGACAGCTCCTCACTATTTTTTTGTTATAGGCTGGAGTGGAATCTTCTGGTGTCGATGGAACTAGAGATGATGGAGTTGGTCAGGTATAAATACTCCTGCCATGTCTGTTCTGCCATGCGTCCCTTTTTCTTTGAACTTGCATTTGTTTGCTTCCCATTTTTTTGTTTTTTTTGTGTACTTCACTGTTGTGAAGTGTGTACTGCTTGTGCATAGTTGAAGTTTTTTCTTTTTTGGTCTGTACCATCGTACTTCTCGTTTTTGGTTTGTGCTATGCCCGTAGACTGGTGTTGCTGCTTGTGATGTGCACAAAGAGACCTACGATGGCTCTAGGAAGGATGAGGTCTTGGCTGATGCATCGTCCCCTCTGGATGTTGTAGCTGATAAGGTATGGTTGCATGACTTGTTCTGCTAGTGGGTTGTAATCTAATTTTTTGTTGTTTGTTATAAACTTGATGTACGCTATTATGTTCATCCATATGCATTTTCATTTACATATGTTAGCTGCAATAGTTTTACATGTGTGAGCTTCATTGTTTGACAGAAATGAACTGCAGTTCTTTTGGCATGCGCGATCCATGCTGATTTACATACGTGAGCTTCAGTATTTAACATAACTGAACTGTAGCGTTTGTCAAAGTGAACTGCAGTTCTTTTTTTATGTACTGTGGGTTGCATTGTAGTTGTGTTTGACACACATGTATTGGTGTTGTTTTGCATATGTGGACTGTAGTTGTTATGTGTATGTTGTCAGCAGTCTTTTGACATAAGTGTGATGTGTGTTGTTGTGTTAGTTATCCTCACGCTCATTTTTGTGTTACTGTGTGTTTTTAAACTTTCCACAGGTTGGAGAACAAAATGTGGAAGTTCACGTTGATCTGAATCAGGGCAGTTGTGCTGTTGATGGCCGCGGCAGTATTGATGCTTCTGTATCAGTTGCTGTTGACTATGCAGATCCTTATGTAGCTCAAGGATCCCATGATGCTGTTCCCACCAGTCGGCATGAAGATTCTGATGTTGGCATTGAAAAGCCACTAGAGAATGTTGCCCCTGCTTCTAGTGTTGTTGCTTCCCCTGTCTGTCTGGTGTCCAATGATGTTCCGGAAGTATCGAGAGTGGAGCTTCATGTAGTTGAAGTATCTAAGGACGTTGCTGTTGATCAGACTGTTGTAAATCCAGAGAATGCTGATGAAGGAAAGTCCAGTGAGGTTGTGGTGGATTCGTCGCAACCTATGCAAGAAAATATTTTGCTCATCTCTGAAGAACAGCAGCCTGAAGACTCTGACACTGAAGGCAAGAGTTTTTTTTAGCAGTGCAGTTTGAAGTTTTTCTCATTCATGTTGTTTAATTACTATGGTATCTGTATTAGATGTTTAATGATAAGTGAAACTTTGATCTTTTGTCTATGATTTTCAAAATAGCTAGCAGAATTTCCTTATCTTAATATTTGAAGTTCATTGTTTGGATAAGTGAACTTCATCTTTTTTATTACAGATGATGAACTTCCTGTCGTGACACCGTCGAGCACTGATCCAGCTCTTCTGAAAAGATACAATGAGTTGTACGCTGCTGTTACGAGGGCTCGGAAGGACAAGAAGAAGAAGTATGGTTTTTTAGAAATTGTTTTGTTCATATGTATTATCTAATTTTTGTATTTACCCCTTTTTCTTTGTTGTTATTTTTTTTAGTATCTTATGTTTCAGTTTTTCATGAAAAAATCAGGGACATGATTGCTTTTAAAACTGAGATGGGTGATATTATCATTGGCAAAGTTGGTCAATCCTTTTGGGATAAAGGGATGCTCACTACAAGGCTTGTAGATCTTGGGGTTTCTTTGCTTGTAGATAAATTTAAGGGATCTCCGACAATGGATGTCCCGTACCATATTTGTGTAAGAATGCAGAAATTTTTGTTTTATTTTTTGATTTTCTTTTCTGATTTCGTGCGACGACCTGTTTTGCTTGAGCACTATTTGATTTTTGGTTTTGTTTCGGTAGACAAATATTTGGAATGGTGGTACTATAGGAAGGAGTGTTAAAATGATGTTCTCCTCAAAAGCCTAGGAGCGTGTTGATAAAAAGGATATCGTGAGAGACGTTTTTATGTGTTGAAAACTATATTTTGTCTGTTTTGTTTTTATAACGTTCTGTTTTTTCTTCTTATAATAATTTTATTTATTTTTTCATGCTTCCAACAGGTCCTTTTTGCAACTTTTGATCCGCCAGATACGAGGGATGGTGTTGGTCATTATTGTGTAGTTGCGTTAAATGTGAAAGAAAGGTGGTTTGAATTTTTTTGACTCGCTCAACAAACCTGGCAGCCCTGAGGCGGTCAGGGTTTTTAGGAGGATGGTTAAAAATATCAAGCGTGCATGGAAAGAAGGGGGTTCAAGTTCTGATGAGCCGCTAAATCCACCTACACTCGATGGATTTGTGTTGAAACATGTCATTGTCCCATTGCAGCCAAATGGGTGCGTTCTTTACAGCCCTTCTGTGTCATACTGTTCAAGTTTTTTTTCACTTCATTTTTGTGAAACTTATGTTTTTTATTCTTTTTATTGCAGGCATGATTGTGGATTCTATATGTTTCAATTCTTGCAGACATGGGATGGTGTTCGAGTTGCTAAGTTTGCGGTGGAGCACATTGGCTACATCAGAAAGGCCATGCTCTATAGCTGGCTAACATCGAGGAAGTGTTGCCTTGATTTAACATCACTTCTAATTTTTGCAGATAAATGTTGTTTTATTGAACTTCTTTATCCTCCCTTTATTTTTTTGTCTATTGCTTGGTTCCGCTTCTTTATGGTCAAGTTAGCTGCATTGTTCTTTATATGTGGGTTGCATTGCTGTATACAAGTGTGGGCTGCATTGATGTAGAGAAGTGTGCTGCATTGCTGTAAAGAAGTGTGCTGCATTGTTGTATACAAGTGTGGGCTGCATTGCTATAGAGAAGTGGGCTGCATTGCTGTAGAGAAGTGTGTTGCATTGCTGTATACAAGTGTGGGCTGCATTGATGTATACAAGTGTGATGCATTGCTGTAGAGAAGTGGGCTACATTGCTGTATACAAGTGTGGGCTGCATTGCTGTAGAGAAGTGGGCTGCATTGTTGTATACAAGTGTGGGCTGCATTGATGTATACAAGTGTGGGCAGCATTAATGTATACAAGTGTGCTGCATTGCTGTAGAGAAGTGGGCTGCATTGCTGTATACAAGTGTGGGCTGCATTGATGTAGAGAAGTGTGTTGCATTGCTGTAGAGAAGTGGGCTGCATTGATGTATACAAGTGTGGGATGCATTCTATTTTTCTGTATACATGTTTTTCGGTTTTTGTGTTTTATGCTGAGTGCTTCCATGTTTTTTCTGCACGTTTTTAGGTTTTGATGGGGGGCTTCATGAAGGCTGTACATCACTGTTTGAGTCCCAGGGTTCTGATGTGGTTATGGAGGATTGTGTCATTGAAATCTCTCCAGATAATTCTGGTTCTTTGGCTAGAGATGGTTCGAACACAAATGTGGCGTCTGGACCTGATGGTGGAAGTGTCTCTCGACCTAGCTATCCACACGATGTATATGATGTTGATGATGATGATTTTGTTATGCCGTGTGCACGTGTCACTAGGACTAGGAGTGCAGCAATTAATCGTCCTCCTTTGGATGAGGTTGAAGTATTTTCGAACAAGAGGGCAGGTGAGAGGGCTTTTAAGTTGAGATGCTCTATAGAAAAATTGAAGCCTCCGAGGTTAAGATATATTGATGAGGCGATTAAAATAAAGGATCTTGTTCTCAGCAAAGATTTTGTAACCAAATACCGCGAGTAAGTTTTATGTGATGTGTGTGCCCTTTCATCCTTTTTGTGTGTTTTGATTTTAATTCTAATTTTATTGATCCCATCTGTGTATGTTTACTGCAGGAACGCGTTCTTTATGGTGCATGGTCCTTTTGGTGATGTCGATACTTACAATATCGACTATATCTATGATACATTTGGCAAAGGAGCTTTAATTGATTCATATATCATGGATTTTGTCATCAAGTACTGGAAGCAAGACCCTGAATTGGGTTTAGCTTATCAATCCGGTGAACGTGTGCTACTTTCACCTTTATTTACCATGGTAAACGTTTGCTGTCATTCTTTCCTATTGCACTGCTTTTTCATGTCCATGCCTGCTTGCATTGTTTATTCTTTTTTTTCATGTCCTTTTTTTGTTCTTTTTTGTGTGCAGTACGTTCTTCAAATGGAAACCTCTATGGCGAGAGATAATGACGGAAATCCTGTGTTGCCAGTTGTGCATAGCTCGTTTGTTTTAGAAGATGCAGTTAACCAGTTCAAGTTTTTTGTGAGCGACGACGCAAACCTGTTGGATGCAAAACTGGTAAGTTCATTGTTTTTTGTCATTTATTTTTCCTGGTTTGTTGCATTTCTTTTTATAGTTATTTTTGGAACAGTGGTCCTGGTGCTATGTGTCGAAAGAACTTTTCATTTCATTTTTTTATGCGAACAGATTATGATGCCGCGATTCAAGGATGGTCATTATTCCTTATACACGATGAACCAGCATTGCCAGACCCTTGATATCCATGATAGTAGGAAGTACACTGGCCATCCTGATGTCACGACAAGGTGGCGCAGGACTGACTACCACGCAGATTGCACTGAAGTGGTATGTTATTTTTTCTTGCCAAGCGTAAAGCTTTTTTGTGTTTCTCCCACTGCATTTTTTCATAAACTGCACATGCAAATTTTAGCACACATAGAACCACAATTGTTTATGTAGTGCACTGCAACATATGTGCGACACAACTACATTTTTCTCACGTGCACTTAAAAGAGGGATTGTCTAGACGTTTGAGAACAACTTTTATATTTTTTTTGGTTCGTTTGAATATCAACTTTGATCCGTGATGTGTGTTATTCTTACCTTGTGCTTCCTTTTTTTGCCAGATGAGGAGGATGACTCAGCTGCTGAAGGCGATTTATGGTGAAATGTATAAATCGAAGAACCACCCTGACTGGGTTAAATTGGCAGAGAAGCCATCTTACCCGGTCGTGCCAGCGCAGGGAGCAAATGAGTGCGGAATCTATGTTCTGAGGATGACGCAGTTGTATGACGGCCAACGTCTAGTTGAGAAAATTTTGAAATCCGACATAACACCTTCTCTGTTTTCTTTTCACTTTTTTGTTCTTTATGACAACCTTTTTTTTAATCACTTGTCTGCATTTTTTTCCTTTTTCTTTTTTCAGCCTGCTGTTGAAGATTGGAAGGCGGAGTACATGTTCCGGCTACTGTTCAATCCTTCAAACATGTTGTGTTATGAAGACATGCTGCTTGAGCTACGCGAACTGATTGCGGACCTCGGGCTCACTTCCCTGTCGCAATCGCAGACGCAGTCGCAGACACAGTAACAGTCATTTGGGGCACTGTTTTCTACTGGGGGCAAAAGGCTGTGTGTGGACAATAACTAGGGTTTGATGTTGTGTATGTGTGTGCTGACTAAGGTAGATAATGTATGAAAAAGACTTTTTTTCTGTTGTTGTGGTTTTTCTTGTTCTTTTATGCAGCAGTATATGTGGACGAATTTGTATATGTATGTGTATTTTATATCAATAACTCATACAGTATATATAAGTGTATGATTTTATTTTTTGTTGACGACCACGGTCTATGTGAACTGGCATTTGTCACGCTTATATGTATGGTATGTGTTCGATAAACTGCATCGCATTTGATACCGAACTTCTTTGTCCAAAAAAAGCACTGCATTTTTTTGTCTTTCAAGTTCAGCGCTGCACGTGTGTGCATGCCGAAACTGCATTGCTTTATGATACCGCACTGCTTTTTTTGCCAAAACAAAACGCACTGCTTTTTGCCTAAAGTTGCATTTTGCAGTTGGTTTTTTTATTGTTTGTACGGTAAGGTAGATGGGGGGTGCCCCCCCCCCAATATTTTTAGTTGTCTATATATTTTGTATTGTTCCTGTACGCACTGCGTGCGTTAGCGCGAGGCCGAGCAGGGGGTGGGGAGGGGGGGTCGTGACCCCCTCCACATCCCCCTGCGAGGCCGAGCCTGGAACGAGCCGAAGCAGGCGGCGACGCGGCTTGCCGCGGCGCCGCATGCGTAGGCGAGTCCGTCATGCCCCGTCGCCCCCTGTCTATCTTAGGGGTGTGGCTCCGGGGTTGCGCGCCTCCTCTTTTGATGGAAAAACAGAATGTCCGCACTGCGCCTGTCAACCAAGCGCACTGCATGCGTTAGCGCGAGGCCGAGCAGGGGGGTGGGGAGGGGGCCGTGACCCCCCTCCACATCCCCCTTGGAGGCCGAGCCTGGAACAAGCCGGAGCAGGTGGCGACGCGGCTTGCCGCGGCCTCGCATGCGTTGGCGAGTCCGTCATACCCCGTCGCCCCCTGTCTATCTTAGGGGTGTGGCTTCGGGGTTTGGCGCGTCCTCTTTGATGGAAAAACAGAATGTCCGCACTGCGCCTGTCAACCAAGCACACTGGGTGCGTTAGCGCGAGGCCGAGCAGGGGGTGGGGAGGGGGGTCGTGACCCCCCTCCACATCCCCCTGCGAGGCCAAGCCTAGAACGAGCCGGACCAGGCGGCAACGCGGCTTGCCGTGGCGCCGCATGCGTAGGCGAGTCCGTCATACCCCGTCGCCCCCCTGTCTATCTTAGGGGTGTGGCTCCAGGGTTTGCGCGCGTCCCCTTTGATGAAAAAACAAAATGTCCGCACTGCGCCTGTCAACCAAGCGCACTACATGCATTAGCGCGAGGTCGAGCAGGGGGTGGGGAGGGGGGTCGTGACGCCCCCTCCACATCCCCCTGCGAGGCCAAGCCTGGAACGAGCTGGAGCAGGCGGCGACGCAGCTTGCCGCGACGCCGCATGCGTAGGCGAGTCCGTCATACCCCGTCGCCCCTTGTCTATCTTAGGGGTGTGGCTTCGGGGTTTGTGCGCGTCCCCTTTGATGGAAAAAACAGAATGTCTCACTGCGCCTGTCAACCAAGCGCACTACGTGCGTTAGCGCGAGGCCGAGCAGGGGGTGGGGATGGGGGGGTCGTGACCCCCCTCCACATCCCCCTACGAGGCCGAGCCTAGAACGAGCCGGAGCAGGCGGCAAAGCGGCTTGCCGCAGTGCCACATGCGTAGGCGAGTCCGTCATACCCCGTCGCCCCTGTCTATCTTAGGGGTGTGGCTCCGGGGTTTGCGCGCGTCCCATTTGATGGAAAAACAGAATGTCCGGGGATTGGTTGCAGCTGGGTGATCAATTTTTCCCCCTTATTTGAAGCATTTTTTGTTTTTTTGGATGATATATATTTTCGTTGTAGTACAAATGATGTCATTAGTACTGCTTGCACCAACGTTGAGTACTGCACTTCGTGTAGCAAGTGTGTGTGTTGGGCACCACACGAAAGTTGCTGCGGCCCTTGTTGTTCTACATTTATGCATGTACTGCACTTCATGTATACACTTCGTGAACTGCCTTATGTTTTTTCTGTGAACTGTATTCACGTTTGTTTAGAATGGTATAAGGATTATATTTTTTTAGAAATATTAATATTAATATTTCTTTTTATATAATTACTATTTTGTGGACTGCATGTTGAGACATGTGTACTCCTTTTTTTAGATTGTGAACTGCATTAATCTTTTCTTTTTTATGTATGAGTTTGTAGTCAGATTACCTTTTTTTGTTTAATGTTGTTTTTGAATATGTTTTGTATGTGAATAGTATGTTTTGGTATCACACATTAAATTTTTCAAAGTTGTGTAGATACTTGTTCTAATGCAAACTAATTTCTACGAAAGCAATTGATCACAAGTAAACTGACATTGTTTTTACAAAAGAAATGTTCAATATGAAGCAACGGACATCATCAAAATCTTGCATAGATGAAACAAAGAACAACACAACGCCTAAAGTAACGTGAAACTAAAAACAGCCCTGATTTTTTTTAGTTGTTGTATTGGATTACAGCCTTGTTCTTCTTCTTCTTTGCTTCTTTGTCTCTTTTTGCCCTGTCCAGTCCCATTATGACATCGTAGATGATTCTCCATGACTCATATGTTGCGAATGCATCTATTGCTGCATACTTGATAAGCTTTTCTGGCAGCGGGCAAAATCTCCACAGAGTATGGTCCTCCTTGCGGTTAATTTTTTTCTTCATGTCATGGTAGTGAATGTCTATCATCCTGCCGGCAACATCAGCCAAAGAGTCAAACTTATTTTTATTGTATGGGTCTCTCCATTCCACCTGAATATCAATGTAGTTGTCGGAGTTGATCTCCAAACCAGATACCTTCAGCTTGCTTTTGTCTCCTTCAATAGCGAATCCGACGAAGGTGTACTCATCATTCATCAGGAATTTGTCTAGTTCCATTGGCCTGCAATATATTTGTACAGAGTGAATATAGTTTATTTCTTTAGAACTACCAATGTTTTTTGTGTTTTTTCTGAAGCTGAACTGCAATATGAATATCTGAATCTGTTGCATTGAGCAGTTGCTAATACTTTGTTCAACATAACTAGTAAATCTGATAATAGATTGCATAAACAATGCATGCTTTGTGTATGCTTGTATTCTCGAACCTAATTTCATACATGTTTTGTATGGTAATGTTGCAGTGAAGAAAATATAATTAAACTGCGTGTATTGCTAGATAATATAATTCAAGAATTGAACACATGAGTGACATACATGGAGCCAGATTAAAACTGTCAATAAATTCATATGCCATGCTTTTCAAAAATGAGAACCAAAGTTTAAATATTATGGCAATTGCAGTGAAGAAAATTTAAAATCAATATGGACAAGCAATAGTTATTCTTACCTGTCTTTAGCCGCAGATATGTGGTAGACAAGGCATTCTTTTTCTATGCATAGCTGTAGCACTGCTGCCCGCTGTGGATTCTCGTAGTGTGTGTACTCGACATCAACGCCGACTAGTTTGACGGGCATTCCGTCGAGCTTCCTCCTCAACGTGGATAGCATCTTGTCCATGTCTTTGCCCTTGCTTGTGCAAAGGACGTGGAGCTTGTGATTGTCGTGGAGGTGGACGTCGTGGAGCTCCCTGGTGTACTTGCGGCGCTGCTTGTACAGAGGTGCATCCGCCATGATTCTCCTCTGCTCTCTGGTGTTTGTTCTAGAGAGAGAGGTTAGTGAAAGGAAGAGCGGAGAAGAAGATGCAATGTGGTTTTTGGGGGGACGAAGCAGTTGTGTTTTCTCCTCTGCTCTCCTTGACAGGACATGGGAGAGGTGGAGAGAGGCGGTATCGTGGTGGGGCTCTGTTTTAAGTTACATGGAAACTGCAGATAGGTTCTGCTATGAGGAGGCTTTGTTAGTGCGTTGGAAATCCGGAACGTCGTCGCCTCTTTTTTCGTGATTAGATCAATGTATTGACGCAACTGTCAGAAAATGTGATGATTGTGTTTTCAGTGAATTGTCCAAGTCAGTGCACTTCTTTTCTATCAGAACCGAACTGCTCAGGTCCACGTAGTGTACTACAGTAGGATTCACACAGATGTACTTTTTTCTTCTCTTCATGGAGTTCTTTCTTTTCTTCTCTTGATTTTTGTAGTAATACATCTTTTGTGTGGATGGAGGGTAGTGTGGGTAGGGGTGTCGGAGTGCTTTGGTTAAGTAACAGGGCTGCATTCTTCATTTCAGCCATACTGCATTGCAGAGTGAAGATAACTGCAATTCAGAAGAAAAAAATACTTCGTGCTTCCACGTGGAGAACTGCATTGTTGTACGTCGCGGACTGCGCGCATTTGTACGTTGACATCAGGCTTCCTGCGTTTTATTTATTAATAGTTTCTTACAGTGCCGACGCACATTTTTTTTGTTTTTTGTTATTCATTTAAAAAATGTTTCTCATTTTTCTTTTTGATGTATTTTTGAACTTATTTTTTTTTTCTTAGTCGGCCTTGTTGGGCCTGTGTTCGGGTAGTTTAGAGACGCACTTGGGCCCAAGTCAGCCTGTGAGCACGACTTGGTTCCCGGTTCGCTGTGTGTGTGTCCTAATGTTTAGTCCCACCTCGCCCGCGGAAGGCGCGCCCGACCTGTTTATAAGCGCTGGCGAGGCCGCTGTGTCGAACTCCTCTTGTTACTTATTTGGGCGCTTAAACACGGCGCTCGCAGCTGTATGCTCTCTGACCCGTGGGCCCATGTGTGGCCGGCCCCAGGCACTGTGACTCAAAACGACTCGCTTTCTGTAGGCGCAGACCTATTACGAGAATGGTTGGGGCCGGTAGCAACTGGGTGGTCAATTTTTTTCTTTTTATTTTTTTGTCTTAGGTGTTTTTTTCAATGTCGGGGCATGCACTGCATTGATCAGGGTTCTGTACTGCATGTGCACAAATTCCGTACTGCATGTACAGTTCTCATTTTTTGTTCCCGTGTTTTTGCTATTATATAGTCTTTTTTCCCCAATGTATGGGAGTGCACTGCTTAGTAAATCATACTTGTACTTCATTCATTATGGTTTTGTGCTCCACGTTCGTGTACTTCCACAATGTATTGAATTATTTACGTGTTTGCGTTTTTCTTTTTGTGTTTTTGCTCTTATGTATTCTTTTTTTCAAATTTAGGTTCGTGCACTGCTTTGTTGGGTATGTTAAGACTTCATTCGACAGATTCTGTACTGCATTCGTACACAACTTGCACTGCATGAGTCCTGTTTGCATTCTGTACGATAATTTCATCACCAGCAAACTAAGTTGAATAAAAAGCAAACTAACATAATCAAAGTTCATCATTACAAGCGATTGTGCATGGCAAGAAAACTAGGTTCAGCACACAAGCAAACTAACGATACAAAAGCAGACAACATAAAGCAAATTTGATGATAACTATAAAAGAACGCTGGCATTGTTGGCTCCTGGCCGGCACCATCTTCTTATTCACCAGTTAGGCTCTTCCCATCCCCAGCTGCTCCTGGCGCGCTTCTTGGGGGGCTCCTCCTTCTCCAGCTTTGCACGGCGAAGGCCGTCCTGGGTGAGGGTGATGCGGTTCCATATCTCGTACGCTGCGTAGGCGTCCTTTGCCGCGTACTCGATGTGCCTCATGGACAGAGGCAGGGTGGCCCAGCGCTGGCGCTCGTCGTCAGTGATCTTCTTCTTCATGTTGTTGTAGTAGTCGTCGATGAGCATGCCGGAGACGTCTCCAAGGGAGTCCAACAACTTGGTTGCCTCGGGCACCCTCCACTCATTCTGGATGTCGACGAAGTTGGCGACCTCCAGTTTGTCGCACTCCATCCTGGTTTTGTCGCCGTCGATGGAGAAGCCTGCAAAGGTGTACCTGGGATCGCGAGGAAGTTGTCGAAGACGGTGCACCTTTCAGAGGCGCTCATTTGGAAGAGCAGCACCGGGTGATTCTTGCCGATGGAGAGCTGGCAGAGGGCAGGTTTCTGTGTCGCTTCAGGGTCGTTGTCATACTCGAGATCAATGCCGACGATCTTGTGGCGCTGGAGGCTGAGGTGGCGCTCGTACTGCGTGAGGGTGACCGCCATCTGCTTCTTGTCGTTGGTGTGGATGACGTGCAACTTGGTGTTGCCGTGCGCCTCCACGGCCCTATCGCCCTTATACTCGTCGGTGAACGTCATCGCCGGTAGCAGGGCTTGGTGCTTTTGCATTGATATGGGGCGATTTGGTGGGAGCGCAATGGATACTTGTGTTGTTGTGGATGAGAAGGCCTTTGGCAGGGGTCTGAATTTAAGGGGAAGGCGCGGGGTGGGTTGGCCTCGTCAGATGAACTGCACGATCACGCTGACGATGCGGTTGTGCAGATCGTGGGTTGGTTTTGCATCTGTGATCGTGGACTTGTGGCGATGGAACTGCTCCGATCGGGTGGTTGTATGCGAACGTGGGTTTTTTAAAGGTGGTTTTATTTTATTTTTGATCAGTAAATTTTTTTTAACCACCACTTTCTGTGCGAACGGGCATTTTGTTATGTTTATACATGCATCCTGTGTGATAATGAACTGCATTCGTATATAGTCCTGCACTGCATCTTCTACAATACATAACTGCACTTGTGTATACATGTGCGTACTTCACTGTTTTTTGTGTGTATTTATTCGTGTAGGTAATCGGGAACTGGATTGCCATACCGCACCGCATCGCGTAACGAAATGCACTGCATTTTTTACAGCCACGTACTGCATCTTGTTTTTGCCTGTACTTACTGCAGTCCCTGGTACGGGAGGGGTAGGGAAAGGGGGGTGCCCCCCCCCCCCCACTTTTTTTTGAACTTATTGTTTTTTCTTAGTCGGCCTTGTTGGGCGTGTGTTCGGGTAGTTTAGAGACGCACTTGGACCCAAGTCGGCCTATGAGGACGGCTTGGTTCCCGGTTCACTGTGTGTGCGTCCTAATGTTTAGTCCCACCTCGCCCGCGGAAGGCACGCCCGACCTGTTTATAAGCGCTGGCGAGGCATACTGGTCGAACTCCTCCAGATACTTATTTTGGTGCTTATACACGGCGCTCGCAGCTATATGCTCTCTGACCTGTGTGCCCATGTGCAACCGGCCCCATGCATTGTGACTCAGAATGACTCGCCTTCTGTGGGCGCAGACCTGCTACGAGATTGGCTGGGGCCGGCTCACCTGGGTTGTCAATTTTTTTCCTTTGTATCTTTTTCAATGCTGGGGCGTGCACTGCTTTTTAGTAAATCATCCGTGCACTGCATTGATTTAGTTTCAGTACTGCATGTGCACGCATTCCGTACTGCACGTGTTCTGCGCTACATTTTTATGCACTGCATTGGTATCATTTTCTTTATTGTTTTTCCTCTTACGTATCCTTTTTTTCTTCGTGTACGGGTGTGCACTGCTTTTGTGCCCCTATGCGCACTGCATTCGTCATAGTTCTGTGCTGCAGGTGTACACATTTTGCACTGCGTGCATCCTTCTTTGTGCCAAAAAGTTGTGACTGGCTATGCCAATGCTGCGGACTGCATGGCTTACATTTAAGGATTACATCAGGTGCTGTAATTTCTGCTTTGTGCACTACGCGAAAGTGCTTCTCTTTTTGCTTTTTTTGAGCATGTACTGCACTTCATCCACACATATAGTGAACTTCCTGGTACGAATTTGGAGAACTACACACATAAAATGGTCTGTGGATTATAATTTTTTAGAGTATTATTTTTTAATGATCTGCGGTTTTGTTCGTGGGAATTGCTACAATCAAAGTACACCTTCTTTTTTCGTTCCTTTTTCTTTGGTAACATAAGCCTTTATTGATTGTCCTTTATTCTTGGGAACATAATTTCCATTAAGTCCCCTTTAATTTTTAGTTTTGACCTTTTTGCATTCCTCTTATATAAATGAAGGCTAACTTATACCCTTCCTTTGCATTTCATTTCTCCTCTAGCCGCAAGTTCTCTCCTTTCTCCAGCCTATTATTATTATTTTTGCTTTTCTAGGTTTTCGTTGCGATGGCTCCAGGCCCCTGTGCGTATCTCTTATGATGCGGCCATGGTTGTGGTGTGCCGACGCACTGCGATTGTTCAGCTTGCTCGCAGGCCCGTCGTCCTCGTCGTGGTGGGAAGGTGTTGTGCCGAACTGGGCGAGCCGAGCAGCTTGCATATGGTACAATATTCACGGAAGGATTGGATATGGGCCAGATCAACGTTTCTGCGTTCTATTCTGCCCTGATTCGGCGTGGCCTTGGCTGCACGAGTCCTTTTGTCCATCAGCTTACGCCAACAGATGTGGAGACTCACTACAAGATGGTATGTTTCGTTAGATATGATTTTTTCTTTGTGTTTTTTTGTATAATTCCATTGCATTCTGAACTTGTAGTAATTTAGGAATGCACTTTTTTCTTTGTTTTTTGAAGTGTACTGCAATGTGTTCTTATTTCTTGTTTTTATTTTTTTGCTTGTGTGCATGTAGCTTATGTTTTAGTTTACATGGTTACAATATGTGAACTGCTTGTATATTAGCTGAGCACTACATATTTCTACATTTTTTCCCAATTTGTATGGTGTGTACTACATGTAGCTAGTCTCTAGTACTGCATGATAGTTCGAAGCGTACTGCATATTTGCAAGTTCCATACTGCATATTGAAATGCGTTTTATATGTACTACTTGTTGGACTGTTGTGCACTTCATCTATCTCTGTGCACAGTATGAGAATTGTACTGCTAGTATCGTTCTCAAACAGTTTTATTATTTTTTGCAGAAAATTCCTCAACGAGCTGTTAGGTATGTCCGGCTCAAGAAGAAAGGAATTCTTCAAGTTGTTCTTGGTAATTGATACCTTAAACCAGCCAAGTACAGTGTAGGCGTTGATGGGCGGCTGTGTCTGCACAAAGGGTGGAAGGAATTTGTCATTGATAGTGGCCTGAAGTCTGAGCAAGTTGTTGTCCTCAACTTCTTTGAACTCGAGGATCGTATGGTTAGAATCACGTCTGACGTGATTGGCTAAGGTTATGAGGTTGATTTGTAATAAGTACTTTTGCGTGTTGAACGCTTCTTCTTTTTGATGTGTTTTGTAATAAGCACTTTTGTGATCTGAACCGCTTCAATTATTATTCAATGGGAAATTTCTGTTTACATGGTTACAATATGTGAACCGCTTACATATCAGCTGAGCACTACATGTTTCCACATTTTTTCCCAATTTGTATGGTGTGTACTACATGTAGTTAGTCTCTAGTACTGCATGATAGTTTGAAGCATACTGCATATTTGCAAGTTCCATACTGCATATTGAAATGCATTTTATCTGTACTACTTGTTGGACTGCAGCGAGCTAACAACATTTTTTACATGGTTTTTGAATCAAAATGTGTCAATGTTTTACTCAAGACTGCTATATATATATATAGTATACTCTATATACCATTTTCTCTTTACATGGTTTAGTTGAATAACTCATAGTCAACGGGAAATTTGTGTTTACACAAAATTTAAACTGATACATAAGTCATCGAGATAAGCAAACTGCTATGCATATGATTAATTTATTGTCTGTTCATCTATTTGGTCGTTAACCTGCTGCTTCTGCGCGGTGACTGGAGCGTGTCTAATGTCGCACTTTCTTTTGTTTTCCATGGCGGTGTTGCTGGTCTTGTCTCTGCACCTTTGTGTTTGTAGCCCCTCGCGTGCTGGTTGATGGCTGCTTTCGTTTTTCAGCGCTGTGAACTGCATCCTTCTTTGTTCCTCGCGTGCTGGTTGATGGCTGCTTTGGTTTTTCAGCGCTGTGGACTGCATCCTTCTTTGCTCCCCGCGTGCTGGTTGATGGCTGCTTTGGTTTTTCAGCGCTGTGGACTGCATCCTTCTTTGCCCCCGCGTGCTGGTTGTTGGCTGCTTTCGTTTTCCAGTGATGAGAACTGCATCCTTCTTTGATCCCCGCGTGCTGGTTGATGGTGGTTTTCATTTTCCAGTGCTGTGAACTGCATCCTTCTTTGCTCCTACCTTGTTTTTTGAAAGTGGTGTTGTTCTCGGTTTTTTCTGTACAGCAGCATTTCCTTGTGGTGGTCTTGTTGGCATTGTTTCTTCATGTTCTTTGTCCTCTTCACTCTCTTCAGTCTCTTCAGTCTCTTCTTCCTCTTCATCATCTTCATCATTTGTTTCTTCATAAGCCAATGTTTCTTCAGTTTCTTCACGTTCTTCGTCCTCTTCACTCCCTTCTTCTTCCTCCTCTTCTCCATCTGCTTCTTCATAAGCCATTTCTTCTTCAGTTGTGTCATCATCTTCTTCTTTGATCTCACCTTCTTCATCTTCCTCATTTTCTGATCTTTTTCTTTTTTGTTTGAGCAGGTTCTTGAATTGTGTCTCTTCCTCTTTTTGCAGATGCTACAATGTCTCGGTTTTGTCCATTTCTTAGTGTTGTGAGTGGAATTTCTGTTTTGTTGTGTATCTCCATGTCCTCGTTTTTCTTGTTCATTCTTTTTGTACACGTCCTGGAATTGTGGTCGCTGATTACATTACATGTTCTGCACATTCTTACTCCTAGTGGGTGACCATCACTGTCCAGCTTAGGCTGTGGCTTACCGTTTTTGTCATCATTTTTCTCCTTGCATGCCACTTTTTTCTGGGTTGCGTCGCCTCTTTCTTCCTTTCACTTGTGTTTGAAACAGGAGGTGGAAGAATTGTTTCTTTTTTTATAGCACCAGTTCCGTTGTGTTCAGTATTTTCTACTTGCTCGGCATTATTGTCATGCTGGGATTTCTCTGCTTGCTTTAGTTTTGCTGCTTCTTCTTCTTCTTCGTTGAGCACGTCAACTTCCTCGATCAGCGCCCTCATACCAGACAATGCTCTGTGGCACCCAGCGTTGGACCTTGTCGCTCTGTTTGCAAGGTCCATTGCTGTTTCTGTCAGCAATTTTCTACAGCAAAAAAGCGAGGTTCCATTTTGGTGTTGTTTGTTCGTAGTCTCTTCTGTCAAACGTTGCATCTGATCTTGCGTTACGGGTGTATCTTTTCATGATGTACACCTCAGGAATGTTGTGTACTCTCAAATGAGAAAGCATGCATAACACATGGACGCAAAAGAGCCCTGCAGACAAACACATGATTTTTTTTGTCCTGTAAGTGAACTGCATGAAATTAGTAAACACATATTTTTTCGTTATTTGTTCATTTTTAAAGAAGTGAACTTCATTTGGTTTTGTGAATTACTCATGCATGTGGACTTTTAAAGTTCAGTAAGTGAGCTTTCGTGCATGACTATCAGAATCAAGAATTTTTTTTGCAAGGAGTCTCACCTATGTGTGTCCAGAGTTTGCATTCACATTCGTAGACACCTTTCTCTTCATCGGCGACCACTTTTTTTTGACCAAAACATCGGCGACCACTTGGAAATTATGCCTTTCCCAGTCAAATGCATCCGATCTGTTGTAGTGGTGTACGAGATACTTTGTCGGGTTCTCAGGGCACCATTCTGCTCTGAATGCAGTGCTACGGTAGAGTGTTTCTTTGAAATCTGCAAACACTGCCCTTGTATACACTTTTGATAGCTGAACTTCGAACCCAAACTTTGTTGTTGTTTTTACCTCTGACTGCATGATCACAAATGCATTGTTACGAACCAGAGAAATGAAAAAATTGTTTGTTTTTGTAGTCATATTTTTAGCAGTTTTTGATTGACATTTTGTTTACCTCATTTGCTACTGTCTCTGCGTGCTCGATGGCCTTCCTTGTCTGAATGCACTTATCTACCTGCTGAGCAAACAAATGGAGATCATGCTTCTCCCTGACAAAATTTTTCTTCAGTATGCGGTTCATGCTCTCGCTTCTCTTTGTGGAAGTCATCCGAGCACAGAAAATTTCCTTGTAGTAAGCCGAGATCCACTCGTGCCTGTCATCCCACAGCGAATTCATCACTTTGTAGTCTTGCAAGTTGTACCTCTGAATGAGGTTCTTCCATGCTCGTTCAAATTCTGACGGCATTAGTGGGTGGTTCAGCACTGCATTGAGTTTGTCCTTGAGCTTCTCGTGCGCCTTATACAGCAAGGCGAGGTGGTCTTTGTACTTCTTCATGATATGCCACCGACATAGCTTATGTAGAGTTTGTGGGAGGATAGTTTTTAATGCTGCCTTCATCGAAGAACACTGGTCTGAGAAGACACAAACAGCGTTTTTTTATTAAGTTGTTTGCGTGTGTGTAAGATAGATGGAAGAAATATAAGTGCACCAAACAAAACGTAAGTATGCGGGTGTTTTTTATTTTTTGTACCTGTGAGCATGCAGATTAGCGGCTGGTTGTTCATACACCTCAGAAAGGTTTTAAAAACCCACTCAAATGATGGTATTGTTTCATCTCGCATGAGTGCAACAGCAAATATGGTGCTCTGTAGATGATGGTTCACACCCACAAACACTCCCAGCGGCATGTGGAATTTGTTAGTTTTATACATCGTGTCAAATGTAACACGGTCTCCAAAATCTTCATACGATCCTTTGCAACTTGCGTTCGCTCAAAAGACGTTTCTTACACGGTTATCTGCATCAACGTCATAATCATAGAAGAACTCTGGGTTTATCTTCTGCATTTTCTCGAAGAAATCCAGAAGTTTCTTGACATCATCTTCAAACTCTTCTCTGGCAAACTTCTGTTTCCTGCATTTTCAGAGACAATGCAAACTTATCTCATCAAACAGAAAATAATTACCGACAGAATGCTCAAGAGATATGCTCGGTTACGTGCTTACTTGTTTACCCAGTCGCGGCTAGTATGTCCCATGTACTGCAGACCACCGGACATACGCGATAGCGTCGACATCATCTGAGCATGTGTGTGGTTTTCCAGTTGCATGTCTTTCACTAACTGGTCTATCAAAGGATCATCTTTTTTGTGCGATCGCATGTGCAAAAGCATCCCGGGGCTTTCCAGCATCTTGTGATTATGGTTGAGTTGAACCATTTATATCACAAATTTGCCATCCTTCCTTCTTTTGACTCTAATCTTTGCATTGCAGCCAATCCTTTTTGATGTCTTCTGACGTACCCAGTGATAATATGACACAGTCTGCTTGTGCGTCCCTTCTTTTGAGAAGACAATGTAGGCATTTGTCCTGTGTTTTACCCTCTTGCGTATGCCAAACCCTCCACATCTTGCATAATTGTTGTAAAAGTCCCATGCCTTGTCGTACGTGGTGAACTTCATTCCAGCAGCAGGTACGAGGTTCAGCGGCATGTTTTTATCCTGCATTAATTGCCATGCTCTATGAGATAATTTGTTCTATTCTGTTTTTTAAATACGAGGAGTGCATACGAGTTTAATAAAGCATTGCTATGTTCCTAGCCAAACCTCATAAGAAATATCAGTGTGCACTGCAATGTTATCTGAATGGACTGCAACTATTTTTTTTCAGAACATAAACTTACATGTGTGTAGAGTCGTTCGCCCGATGGTGTTTGCAGTTCGCCGGGTTGTATTGGACATGGCGGGGTTATAACAGATCTGTGTAGTTGAGGATCTCGCGGCGGCAACAGTGAGGAGGATTTGTACCTGCTGTTTACTTTTGACCGAGGCACCGTTGGTGGTCGCAGCGTCGAAGTTGATGCCGCAGGTCTGCTTGGAGCTCTGTTTTTCGGTGCAGCAGGTGGACGCTGAGCTCTGTTTTGGGGTGCGGCAGGTGGACGTGGTGGTAATCCAGTGTTGTGACGATGTCTCGGTGGATTGGTTTGAAAATTTTGGAGCAGTGTCACATCATCATAGACATAATCATCATCTGCTGCAACATCGTGTTCAACTGCGTCATCATTGTCTGTTCGGACATGCTGTCCAAAAGTTTTGAACTCGTGCTTATACTCTGGGTTGAGAACTATTATCGGCTCATCTTCATCGTCATCGTCTTCATCATCGCATTGGTGAGTGCCTTCCCAGACGAATGTGACATCATCGTCATCTTCAACTACATCTTCTTCCTGGAAAAAAATTCTTCCGGAGAGTACTGCACCCCGTTTGTCGTCGTGAAGAATCCTCGAGGAATCCCAGGGGTAACCCAGCCAGTATCTCTTTCAGAAGAAGATCCACTCTTCTGAAAGTTGTTGTTCTCAGTGCTGTCAATTATGCGCGGTATTTTGTATCTGCTGAACGTCATCTCCTGCACACAAAATGACCGAGCTGCATTGTCAGGTTAAATGAACTGAATCATGCGAACTGCAATGTGTTCAAAATGGTACTGCCAAAGCATTGCATGCTGACTGCATCACCCCGCAAGGTGAACTGAAGCAACCACACTGCATCGTTACCCGTAATGAACCTATACAAGTGTACTGCATAACCGAGTAAGTGCACTACATTTTCCCCCACAACAAACTGAAGCAACCGCACTGCACAGGTTTTGTAGGCGCGCTGTACTGCTTGTACTGCTTTGTTTTGTCTAGGATAACTACACTGAGATGGTTGAGGAAGTGTACTGCTTTACCTCGTGTTGCAGTGATTTCTTGCGTTTACAGGAGGAAGTTCCCTTCTCGTCCGTCTGCACAACTTTCACGTTCGCCCGTGCAGTCCACTTGCCCTTCAGAAGTTCATGGGCGGTCTGGACGTTGCTCAAGGTGAACAGGGAAGGAGGATTTGCTCTGAAGGTCGATGCAGACTTATTCCAAGAACCTACCGTGGATGAAGCAACCTTGTGCACACTCCTCCTTGCTCGAATTGGTTTGATGTCCAGGCAGCACCAATCCACATCTGATGAAGTACAGCTAATTGCAGGCCCGGAGGAGTTCGTTGGCGGCGCTACAGAGCTCCTGCCGTGGAAGAAGGCCGATAGGCTGGTGTTGCTCGGTGCCTGCCGCGGAAGAAGGCCGAGAGGCGACGGGCGGCGTCGCTTCCTGGCCGCCGCCACGGAAGAAGGCCGGGAGGGGAGGGGCGGCGGCGCTCCCAGGCCGCCGCCGCGGGAGAAAGCGGGGAGGGGAGGGGCGGCATCGCTCCCAGGCCGCTGCCGCGGAAGAAGGCCGGGAGGAGAGGGGCGGCGGCGCGCCCAGGCCGCTGCCGTGGTAGAAGGCCGGGAGGGGAGGGGCGGCGGCGCGCCCAGGCCGCTGCCGCGGTAGAAGGCCGGGAGGGGAGGGGCGGCGGCGCGATCTGTTGGTGGTGTGCAGAATAAGGCTGGTGTTATCATAATAAGGGTCTTAAGGGGTGTTATCATAATTATTGAAAAAAATATTGAAATGTTTGCTTAATTATTGAAATGTTTGTTTAATAAAAAAAATATTGAAATGTTGTTCAATATATAACAATACTTTTAAACTATATATAATATTGAAATGTTTGTTGAAACTATATATAACAATATTTTTAAACTATATTACAAATATATATATAATATGTGTATAATTATTGAAATGTTTGTTTAATAAAAAATATTTTTTATTTTACCAAATATTTGTGTTATTTTAAATTATACAAACATTTTTGTTATTCATAAATGTTATTCAATATATAACAATATTTTTAAACTATTACATGACCAATTTCATTTGTATTTACAATATTTATAATAGACAAATATTCAAATGTTATTTTATTATCCAGATCATAATTTAGATACTATCTACAAATTTATGAAAAAGACATAGGTGCAAAATAATTTTTTTTAAGAACCAAGTGCAAAATAGCTGCAGTTACCATAGCCCATGTTCCCCTAAAAAAGGGCAAAGCCCATCTTAGCTAAGGATCCAGGTGTTTCAGGAGAGAATATATCAAGTTGTTATCAATCGATGCATAATGTGTCATTTGGTGGGGGTGGTTCACCAGGTTAGTTCGACTTCACCAAGCCTTAGGTTCGAACCTGCTACCTACTTTTAAAAAATTCCTCATATATATACTGTTCCTGACAAATGGGTCCTATCTGGACTAAATATTCAATTTCATAGATCTTTATAACATAAGTTGCTACAGTATTACAGTCCAACCCTCTAAATATTCAATTCCATAGATCTTTGGTAGGTGACCAATGGGACGCATGGCTACATCTGATCAGAAGGTTGATGGATGTTCACCTCTCTAATGAGTCTGATAGTATTCACTGGAGATTAACTATAAATGTCATCTTCTTAGTGAAATCTAGGTATATGGACCTAATTGATCCCGGTCCGATTCTGAAATGGATATATATTTGGAAGATCAAGGACCCGTTAAGAATCAAAGTCTTCATATGTTTGTTCATAAGGAGGTGGTTCTGAATAAAGATAACTTTGGCAAAACGTAATTGGGAGGGTAGTCAAAGGTTGTATCAAGTAGCTTAAAAGAAACAAGATGACTACACAAAAGAAATATATACACCATAAGAAACTTGTGCGGTCCACCAGGTCTATTCTACACTGTAGTCTACATAGATTTTACCAATTCAAAGATACTTTGTGCATCTCTCTTCATGAACTCATTATGTTGAACAATCCTTTTATCATGTTCTAGTCATTGGCGCATTGACGAAGATGAAGGGAAATTGATATCCGCCTCCCTAAGAGTGTCTCTACCCTTCACAGTCCAGTGACCACTTTCCATGTGGCTTCCCACCATTGGCTTCACAAAGGGCTTGTGGTAAAACCAGAGAATGCATCCAACCATAGTCCTCACCATGCATGAGGGCGTTTGGGGAACCCTGCTGTAAATGCTCTTACTACATCATAGTATTCACGTTCTCATAGGGATTAGCGCGTCAATATGAGAACATGATTAGATGTTCCGGCAAGTTCGATGACGGGAGATAGAGGGAATTAGCACATGTGTCTCATTGCGGCGATAGGACAAGAAAAAGCTACATGCCAGGTCGTAGCACATGGGCTAAAATATTGGCCCATTAATTTATCACAGGGATCATTACTTTTTTTAACAACAAGGTGTAAACTGCCAATCCTATTTGATGCCTTAAACGCCGGTTAAGGGCGACACACACACCCCACGTACCCTAGTTAGTAGCAGGCAAACCCATATACTTTCGATTTGATTTTCTACTTTTTCCCGCTGGTTTTTTCTACCGGTGTTTGTTTGTTTTTCTTTTCGTTGTCTCTTTTACTTTTTTGTTCTTTTTATTTTTTGTTTTTATTTTTAACCTTTTTTTCTTTTTTTAATAATTTTCAAATTCGTGGACATTTTTCCTAATTCATGAATTATTTTCAAATTCTCGATTTTTTAGACCATGAAGTTTTTTCAAATGCAGGAACTTATAGCTCGTGAACTTTTTATTGAATTCGTATTTTTCATATTTTGTGAACTTTTTAAAATTTTATGAATGTTTTTCAAATTTTATGAACGTTTTCACATTTGATGAACTATTTTCAAATTTCACAATTCTTTTTTTGCAATTCTGTGAACTTTTCTCAAATTGATGAACCATTTTTAACTCACGGATTTTTTTCAAATTCATGATTTTTTTGTTCACCATTTAAAATTTATGACCTTTTTTAAATTCGCAATACTTTCCAAATTTCTGAATTTTTTTAGATCTATTTTTTTCTAAAAGTCAATCATCAAACCAGTCAATTAAACAAACGAGCAAGGAGGACCCGAGCAAGCGTAGCTCTGGTTTGGTGGGCCAGCCCACGCGAAGAGTGGCTGTGCGTACGGGTGTGTTTGGTAGGGTGTATGAAGGGTGCATGAGCCCAAGAGTTCTCTTCTCGACCCATTTTTGGGTGTTTGGTAGAGTGTATGAAGGGTGCATGAGTCTATACTAGCTTAGCACAAATACACTAGAAGCATGCATGAAGAGAGCATGAATGAAGAGGGGTGTTGAGTTGAGCATGCATGAAGAGGGAACAACTATGCTGAGACGAGAACGCAACCAAACACGCGCTGACTGGGAGCTCTCGTCTAATCTAGGCACAACTTCTCAAAAAAGAAGAGAGTCTAATCTAGGCACAAATCTGTACTGCTTAATCTCCCCCTAACAGTATAGGATACCGTAAAATATATAGCTCATATATGCTGATTGTGGATGGAACTACTCAATGCGTGGCAACCAATCTTGGCAGCAGTCTCACATGACGAGGTACCTGCCTAATCACAAACCTAACAGTAACCGATCAAATCAGGCAGGCAGGCATCGGCCCCTGAAATGACACGCTCCCTTCCTAACATAGTACTGCATACACCTCTTCTCTAGTGCGACGTGGCACAATGTCTCCACTGATTTAAACATGATCACTGTAAAAAAACATGAAGCGTTTCACGGAGCAGGACGCTACGTGCCGTGGTGCTGTGGTGGCAGCAGGATTGCGGACGGTGAGGGCAAAGCCGGGGCGCGCCCGGAGTTGACTGCCCTTCTTCCCGGTTGAAAGCCCGGTCGAATTATCGATCGGGTCCGTGTTGAAGGCTCCCCAAGAAAAAACGATGTGGCTGCCGTCGGTATGGGGCTGGTGGGGCGGCTGGTTCAAAGCAAACTGTACCAAGCTTGCTGCGAATGTAGAACCATCGATCATGGCACCACATTCCCAAATCCAGGAAGCAACCAATGCAAGGTGCCGTGAGAGCAACCGATGGAACAACCGAAGCAAGAGAGCCTCGGCTCGCCATCACGGCAGGATAGCCGACGATCGAGCATGCGGAGAGTTCGACTTCGATAGGACAGCTATCAGATCATGAGGTCAAGGTGATGTGCGGACTCCGAAACTCTCTACATGATGATGCTCCGAGAAACAAGAACATATTTTTTTTTCTGCAGGAAAACAAGAACAGAAATATGCAACTGCTTACCATCTTCAGGACATAAGAAAGATTCAAGCAGGACCCCACATGTGTAACCCCGATAAAAGAAAATAGCAGCACCTGTTGTTACCTGATATGTATAATTCTTGGCTATCACAATTCACAGTTACTTGTTCCAAGTTTTCAAAGAACCATTCCTTTCAATCTTTTGCTGCAATTCAGATCACCGCTAGTTTTTGTACAACGCCTTGCTGGGAGCAACACAGATTTTTCAAGGTATGTTGTCTTTCTTCCCATTACTTAATCGTACATTTGCATGCCTAACAGTAATATATCATCAACCAATGCTTTGAGGTACTCAAAGTATCCACAAGATATAGCAAGTAGAAACCATTCATTACCGCATAATCCAAAGCATATAATTACTGTCAAAACAACTCTAGTCAAAAAGAAGAAACATCCACTACTATTGCTGTTACATATCAATTCCCACGGGATGCACCCAACGAGGCTCGAAACAGCAAAGGCGGTCCTGTACCGCAAAGGGTTGTGCTTAAGATCAGGAGGCTTATATTGATATGATCCAATAGCGTCTTGTTTCCCCGGTGTCTACCTCTAGGTGTGAGCCATCATCGTTAGTGCCAAGATGGTTACTAATAAATAGTAATGCTGATGCTGCAGCAGTTCATTGATGATCAAATGATGGGAGTGGGGGTGTGATGTCCTGGCTCGCTTTGTCCAGACTCTTCAAAGGGTCATCATCCAAGAACTGGCTAAAGCAATAGCGGCTTTGACCAAAGTTCTGCATTTCGCTGTGTCGAAAGGCTACCGGCGAGTAATGATTCTGGCTTCAGATTGTCTGATGGTGGTGAACAAGCTACAGGCCACAGCTAATTGCTGATTTGGACTTCCATTGCTCTTCAGATTCAGAGTTGTTTCATCTCTCATGTTAAATGTATCTGCGTCGAGATTGTACAAGAATCTGCCAGTTCTTCAATTTTCATAAGAGTTGAATTCAGGATCGCATTGTCCAAGTGAGTAGCTTAGCATTATAATGTTGCATATCTTGCTGCAACGAACCAGCCCTTAATATGTTTCCGGCTGGTAGTGTTTGCCACCCCGAGTTGATTCTTACAGATACATTTTCCTGCTCTAAGTTTCTTCATGTGACAGCAATTGAGGTCACTAACTTCAGTTTTGGCTACGGCCTACGTTCTCCATCTACCGGATAGCTTCAAGAGATGTAGTGTCCTTTGACATATCTTCATTCACAGACTGCACCCGGCTTTAGGGCCACCGTGCTCATCCTCTATGTCGCCGCCACCCTGGAACACACTGCTTAGGTCAAGTTTCAAGGCCTCGTGGCAGCAGTCACCAGCCAAGGCTTCGTCGCCGTACACCAGTTGCATCCTGTGGTTTGTGTTCTGAGCAGACTTGAGTCGGTTGGCGTAAAAAACCATGCCAAAATGCTGCAAAGTGCACGAAGCGTTCAACTGAGTCACTCATGTTAACTGAATATGGAGGGAAAGATTAAGAAACTAAATATTGTAGTTCTGATTGGATGTTATGATTGAATAAGAGTTCCAGTTGCTACTTGTATACGTATAGGATTGAACATATTTTAATGGCAAAATGTTCCGGTTTTTGCTTGAACGTTATGACTAGATGAGTGTCCAATGAGTGTTCTGGTAAGCTCGGAGCATTTGCAGAATTGAACAGAACAACATATGCAGAATTATGAACGAAACTGAATTGGATTCCACTTGTTGCTCCTAACACTTAACTAAATGGCACACAAAACTGAACTTGAACTGAACTAAATGGCAACTATTGCCTAGAGTCTGTACTAGTAAATGGAGGGAGTACAAAATTATACTAAGCTTGAGACACTTATTTTGGGACGGAGGGAGTACATGCGTATTTGCATATGGTGACGATGAACCAGAATTGCAACAAATTCATTAACGACATTTGCCCATCATGTATTATGTTATATAAAGGTACATTCTACAAAAAAATTCTTTCTCCCATGCCTTAAAAAAATGTAAGGTAAATTCAAGCGGTGACTTTCATAAGGCAATTACGCTAGAGCTCTAAAGTCCACTCACACTAGGGGAATTCTGCAAAGAGGAGGAAACAGTATGTTTCCATGGAGTTGATCATGATTAATGACAAATTGATAATAACTAATCCCTCCGTCCCATAATATAAGAGCGTTTTTTATACTACATTATGGGACGGAGGGAGTAGATCTTAGTTATATGGTATGGCCTCACCTGGATCGCTTCAACTACCAAACTGAACTAAAGAATGAACCTTGCTTCAATTAATAGAAACCACGTCAAGAAACAATGCTAGTTGGAGGCAAATGCCTTTCTTTTGAAATTGGATATCTGTACCTCCATGAGAATCAGGAAACAGTAGAACATGCAACAAAAATTAACACCACATGTACCCAAACTACAAGCTGAAGAAAAATTGCAAGAGGCTAGATACCAAGGTCGCAGCTAAGCTTGCGTTGTGGTAGATGCCACAGTACGCCGATGCAATTTCTGTTGACCAGCTCGATACCAACATAGAACTGCTACCTAACTAAGGTCAACGAGGCAGCACAGGAGATGTAAAATTTAACAATGAAGTCTCTGTAATTTTATTTCACTAGTTAAAAACAATCGAACACATTACAAAATATTCAATCCAAAAATGCTGGTTCTGAAATTGATAAATGGGTTCTTCCCCATTACAGTTTCAAGGAACCACCAGTGGCTCTAACATAGTGATTTTTGGCAGAAACTTTTGGAAAAACTTACTACAACTACTATTGTTCTCAAGTGAAAGAGCACACTGAATATGTATGGGTATTATCATGGCAAGGCATAGTTAAGGATAATGCCATCATCCAGATCACGTTTTACACTTAAATGCTTATGTAATTCGGTTTTACAAGACATCTTTTTTGGATCAATAAACGTGTACACGGTTACTATGAGCTAACTAAAGCCCATGTATTTTCGGTCATATGACGTGTTGATTCCAGAATGATTAGTTTTGCTAAGCATACCTAATGTCGCCATTGGAGTGTCCAAAACTGAAATGCATAGTGCTAATGGAAATAGTACAGTACATGTTAAACTCAAACTCGGAAGAGAATGGGTGTTCTTCCTTGAGAGGCAAAACCTTGACATGCCCATGCAGATGTGATGGTCTCACCTGTTCTCTGTTTATTGCAAGCTATTACCAACAGTAACAGGCTATGTTTCTTCAAAAAAAATCATCAATTGGTGAGATTTGCCATGTTTCTTTAATGGATCTTCCAAGAAGGCAAGTGTGGCAGCTTTATTATGGTAATTGTTGATCCTACTAATCAGTGGGGTTACATTTTCAGAAAGAAGATAAAAAAATAGGAGCTATAAATCAGTAACAAAAACACATAAGTGTCAACCGAACCAAAACTTGCAAAATCATCTTGCTCTTCTCGGTTCTTGTATCCATGAACAAGGTCAGTAGTTGCTAAAACAAGAAGAACCAAAGCACAAACAGGATTAGGACCTCTCAATAGTTAAACTAATCCTTGAGTAAAATTGTTTTAGAAAATTACATGACAGATTTACAAGGGCAACCTACTTTTTATCATTGTTAGGTTCTTTTTTTTTTGCAGCTTCTCTATGAGTCTCATACAAGCTAAGTTTCACAAAAGTTTCTCTTTCTCCAGCCCTATATTATGTGCCACCTCTGCAGCTTGGATATCAAATTCTGAACAAAAGGTTGACACCTCTGCAGCTTTACAACGAAGGGCAGTATAAGTTTGAATTGATTAGTATCTACAAAGGAAAGGCGCTAAGCATCATACCTACCCATTGCCTTAGTTGCTATGACCGTTCTTGACTATATATATGCTAATTAGATTTGGACGGTGCAAAAAACAAACCATGAGATAATCACACTAATATCATGCATATTTCTCTGTAAATTTTGGACCATTAAGTTCCTGCACCTTTTTATACAGAGACATGGGGTTTAATTTTCTTCTGTTATCAAATGGGTAGTGAAAAACTAGCGAACTACAACAACTAATTCTATGAGTAGATCATCCTCCATCGTAGCAGCTATTAATTACTAGTAAGTGACTCTGCATCATGTTTGACTAATCACCCTTTTAAGAACAACACACTTAATTTCTTTCTCTTGTGTAGCAATCAGAGAGCCTACAATGGAATAGGAGCTTTCTCCTGGGGTATAATTTTACATGGTTGAGCCGGTCGTCACTCGGTCGATCGACCAGGGTGAAGAATAAGTCTTCAACCTGGGTCCTTAATAGAGTTTGTATATATAAAATGGATTATGTTAACCTCTGAGCCCTTCATTTTCCATGCACGTGGGATTTCCCATGATTTATGCAGGGGCTAAACTATTGCTTTTGGGTCACTATCATACTGTTGAGCACTAGAATCAGTTTGACCCCGTGTAATGTAAATATACACAATAATCCTAGCCCCTGCCTTCAGTCCTCAGTTTCACAGGAAGAAATTCATCTTATGACTGTATAAGAAAATTCGGTACATACTACTAAAGCAAATTTCACTCTCCAACTAAGATTTTTAATGAGGCCATCTTCCATACTGATGCTATCAAGCATAATCAAATATTCACAATAACAGCAGGCAATCAACAAGTTGCACCATCAAAATGCATTTTGGGAACTAGAATATGGCGCAGAGAAATATGAACAACTAGGGAGTGGAAATTCTGCTCTTCAAGTACAAAGGGATAACAGTTAGTACTTAATAGCATCTAAGGCCTAATATAAAGGCTTGTGTGACTGACAAGTAAGAACAACCAATCAAAAAAATATTTTTTTGTACTACAGAACCTAAATACTGTACAAGAAACATCTTTATCTCTCGTGTGAAGGAGACCCTATGCACAGAAGGTTAGACAAATTAAGTTTATATCACCAGAAGTAAAAGGAATGCACCTTTAGTTAAATGGGGGATATCTGAAAAGCCTACCTTACAGGAAGATTCAAAAGAATTATCAGGAAACCTTGATTTAAATCTTTTCAACTTACTGATTGCTGGACTATCAAGGAGAACAAAGGAGAAGAGGGTCAACCAAAAATGGAAATAACTCCTCTTGGTTTGTGGGTTGGTTCAACCAAAAAATAAGCAAATATTAACAGCCGTTCTCATTGCAATGGAAATAAATCTATCTGGAAACAGGTAGGAGCCAAGCATTGACAGCATGAACACAGACCAACATTTGAATTACTCATGCCATCAGATGGATAATCACAATAATTTTACTTATGCAGTTGGTTGAAGAGAGAATAGCAGGTTACTTCCATATACAAACTAATGGAGCCTAGCTATAACCATATGATCACTCAGCAAAACAACACATTCCCATCTAGTTTACTCTATAGAAATTGACAGGAAATAACCTGAATGAATAATGGGCGAGCGTCAGTACGACACTCTGCAGTTCAAATAAATCTAACTCGAATTCTATGAATATCTGGCTAATGGCAACTAAACAAAAGAAATTGTGTGATGCATTGTATCTGGAATTCTGGAGTGAGAAGAGATTTGGGAGCATTACTGAAGAATACACAAGTAGTGAAAAAGGGCTGAGAAATTAGATCCTTGCCAGAATCTCATACCAGCCTGGCCTGACGGTAGAGGATGGAACTGCAGCAAGGAGGGCTAGTAAAGGACTTGTGGGGCTGGATGCAGATCTTCAACTGGTAGGAAAATGCCCAAATTCTCTGCAGTAGATTTCACACGCTGCTACCCACCGCCGAATAACCTCAGGGCAGAAGCGGTGGCGGTGGAGACGCTGTAACGTGTCGCCGTGAAGCCGAGGCGTCGATTCCTCCATGGCTGAAAGCCAATGCCGACGAGGGCGCCCAACGCGAAATCGCCCGCTTGTCGCCAAAACTGCTCGGCCCTCGCCTCCGATCTCGATACTGCTGGTAATGGAGCCCACGTTTTCCAGAAACTGCGGGGAGGGGGTAGGATTAGGGCATGGCTATCGCGTCGCCCTAGACCTGATGCCCTGCAGGCCAGCTAGGTTCGGATGCCACCGTGGCGATGCAGGTGTAGCTTGCAGATGACAGGCGCAGCTTGCAGAGGAGACAGCCGCTTCGTTGAAAAAGTGAAAAAAGTTCAGAGAGAGAGAGAGAAAGGGGGGGGGGGGGGGGGGGGATAGGAGAGGATGGGGACCTTTCAACTCGCTGCATGGGAGATTTCTGACGCTGCCTGACCCCACGAGATGATAGCTTGCATTGGGTGATGGAAAAATATATACGGTGGTTTCAGATTTTTATGGCTAGGTGGAGTATGGGGCAGCACCAAACCGCTGCTTCCAGTACATGCCCTTAGCTCGCAATACCTGCACCCAAAAAAATCGTGCGCCAGCCCCAGACGTGGTGGGAATTTTGTTTTTTGGGTATAAGAGCATTATAAACATGAAGTCTGGTGCACAAGCTCTATATAGGTGACACCGAAGGTTTACGATGGTGTCCTCATAGGGAGTGAGCAGTTAGACAGAGGCGGAGGCACTTTGCCTTGCGTCTGAAGGTGAAGGCATACATCGTTCCTTCATCTATGTTTGCCATGTGAAAAACTCCATCCAGTTTATTGTTAAGCCTTGTCAGCAGCTCCTTCCAGAGAAATGTTTTCTCTTGTAAAGTAGATCATAAAGGAACCTGCACCATACAAACAGAGAAATATTTTCTCTTGTAAAGTAGACCATCAAAAGTTGAGGAAGGTGCTTCAGAACTGGAAAAAAATAGTAACTTCACACGAGAAATAACCTCTCCAATATGTATGCAAATACAATCGGCTTAAAATGAAATGAAACAAAAACAGAAATAGAAATCAAGAGAAACTAAGAAATGCATACCAGACCATGCTAAGCACCTTCAGTTTGACCATAAGTCAGGCTGCTAAACCAAATACACACAAAAAAAATTAGGCAATATTTCAAGTGAATGAAGAAGGAATTAATAAGATGGGAGAGCTGCATTATCATCATTAACAGAAGGAAAAGGCATAGGCAATGAAGAATTTTTGTTTTATAGTAGGCATGAATATAGACATACACTGGATATTTTTCGGCAATATGTACAATTTAATTTAAAAAATTCCATGTTGTTTGATAGTAGGAAGACAACACTTGCACCGACAAAAATACAAAAACTGAAATGTAAGATCCGAGTAACTATAAAGATAGGCGACACAATAGAATGTAAGACATGATAACATACAGCACTGTGTCCAGGAGCAGTTCTTAGGAATAGCAGTCAATTACATCATATAGTAATTGGATCCAACACCATCAACCCATGGTACCTTTTCTACAGAAAAAGCGCACAAAAAGATGATATAAATGCTTCTTTTGATCTTCTGTACCAAATATGATCACAAACTTGTGAGTTTCCTTATGCACAAATCAGAATATATGTGTACTGAAAGTTGAAAGAGATTCAAGCTTCCAGATGAAAAACATTGATAAAATAACTCGGGATGTTGCAATCAACTGACATTATACTGCAACCTAGTGCTGCTGCTCACCATGAGACCTGTACTGAACCATGAAACAAAAAGAATGTGCGACCTGACATTATACTACAGTTTCTTGTGACCGGCAGATTAGGAATGTCGAGAATAAAAATATGGTGGGTATAATGATAAATTGAATGACAGGAGCTAGCAAGGGTCATGGAATATGTCAAACAGAAGAAATTACTAACATGAAAGTAGTTGTCATTTGTAAGACCACCCCTCAGTGCTAGCAAGGGTCATGGTATGCATGTGCGACCTGAACATTGTTATGACGCTAAACATATTTCTTGTTAAAAAGATGAGTGGTTCCCTTTCATACAACTCTTGTATATTTATTTGAGTGGATGTCAATAATTTAGATAGTCACTATCTGGGAATAAGGCAGCTCAAATCAGTAGTAAATGTAGTAGCGCAACTGATAAAAAATGAATTAAAACATCTCTGTAATAGAATCAGAATCTGTTGTTCAAAGATATGGAATCTACTTAAAAGATAATCTTGGCTCTCATAGATTGATTGAGGAGAGTAGTCATTAGAGCTCTACCCTGTTTTTCCATAACTATGAAGCGACACAGATAGCCAACTGACATAGTGAACTACTTAGTTCTGTATTACAGATTAAAACCTAGGCATAATAGTCAGGCTACAAAACAACTATGAGGTGCACCAACTTCTTTTTGGAAAATACAAATACCCACTAAAGAAGAACGAAGTTGCACTCGGCCAGCAGGGCATTTAAAGCAAATGCATTGGCTAATGCCAATGATGTCTGTTTGTTACCTAGGATAGCCATGAAATTGTTAATCGTATGAAAATACAGGAATGCAAAGAAACCATGATCATTCTACAATTGTGGAAGCAAGTTATTATGTTTCAAGAAATCCTACAGAAAAGAAGCAATGTAAAAAGGGGAAACAGCTAGGCACGCACTAAGAAACTGACGAACAATATCTGTTCAACTAAACATCTACACCTGATGAAATCAATATCCTTGCGGAGGGCCCTATACAATTGAAACAGAAAAAGTAATTTTCAAAAACAGTGCCCCTCTGTTATCACCATACTCTAGCAGATTAATTTAACACAAATTCGGATTTGTAGAACTTTGATACTAAAACTGAACTAATTGTTCTCGCTACTTGTGCTTTCTGATGCCTTGTGGCATTGCTAATGAAAATACCTTGCGAACCCATTTAAATGAATTTGTACACTTCTGTTGATTTGTCAAAAGGAACATACTGTAATAACCAGGACAAGCACCTTTACAGAAATTGGCATTAGAATAAGCTTAATGACCTTTCGGAATAACTTCTGTGGTACTAAAAGAGCCACTCCCTCCGTTCCAAAATAGATGACTCAATTTTGTACTAACTTTAGTATAAAATTGGGCCATCTATTTTGGAACGAAGGGAGTACCTCGCAATTACAGTCAACAGTTAATGGCTTCATTCTTAGTGGAGCAAGGAAAATAGGGAGAACAGATGAAAATGCTCATACAGGAAGATCGTCATCGATGGGGAGTGGGAAAGTGTTCTGCACTTGGAGTGCAAAGCCTGCAAAAATGTATAGAAAGAACATGAACTATTGACCTGTTGCCATGTCGTCGGCAGAGTGCCATCGCCATGACCGAGTAAAAAAAAATATAGCCTATCCCAGCTTGACTGGATATATAGATTCCCAAGGAAAAATTACAAACCTATACTATACTAATATAGTGAATATCAAGATTCTTAGGAGAAATGTGTAACCTAAAATACTAAAAAAGAATCATAGCCCATTCCAAAACGACTGCATATACATACAAAGATTTTCAGGAGTAGATATGATTCTAGCATATGTTCAAACCAGGAATACAAATCGTGAAAATGTTTAACCTGACATATGTTATTTTACAAATAGTAAAACATAAACATAAGCATTCCTTTTAGCATAAAAAAGAGGATCGAAACAGTTAAAGAAAGAACCACCTTTTTTGGTCAAACCATTCCTTTTTCTGGGAACCTTTGTTAGGCAAGCCTTGTGGCATCTGTAACCCTGAAACCACACATAACTCCCCATCAGAAAATTGAAGTTTCAAGCTTCCTATAAAGGGGCATTTGCATTCCTAACATACCCAGATCGTGCAATCAAGATATGTAGGTAAACAAATGAAAGAAAGCTCTTCACTGCAAATCTCATCGAACTTTGTCGTATTCTCTTCTCTCCCTCATGTAGTCATGTTTATAGCATCAAAATGAGAGAACAAAGGTTAACAAGAGGGAGAAAAATCACCTTGATCTTCAGTTCTTGATGTACTCACTGAAGTGAGATTGGTACTTCTTAGGTTCCTCATCAGCTATTGACTGAAATAGGGTAGGGCAGAAGTTAAAACGAGATTCAGTAAGCTGCTTAAGAAATAAGAACAAAGTACACTGCTTTAGGATACTTTATATGGGTGAATCAGGCCCAGATATATCTTTCAGTAAGAATTCATGTATACAACAATGATAGCACTAGGGAATGAAGAAATGGCATTATAATACCACGAGGGCAATGGATCCAACTCACCTTCATGCAGTCAGCAACATGACCTTCATAGATGTATTTGAGGTGAATCTCAGCGCCCAGCTGCTTCTTATCCTTCTTGAAGCCAGCAAATCTCTTGTCACTGTGCGGAAGATCAAGACCACCATCCAAAGCTCCCTGCTGTAGCCAACATACTGAGCGGGTCTCAAAGGATAAACTGTATGCTTCCTAATTCAATAGCTTAGAACCCCCCCCCCCCCCCACCCCCCAAATATAAAATAAAAGAAACACACCTACGACAGGCAATAAATGCAGTCCAAGATTAGGCATACTTCAAGTCCATCAGTGAGCCTGCCGCAGAGCGATTCCAACCAACACTGTAAGTAAGCTATATATTTTTCTTGGCTTTCCATGTTTACCAACTAAATCCTTTAAAATGTCTATTATTTAGATTTCTAACCTATCCAACAAAATTATCAATCATGCATTCAAGATCTGTAGGTAAACAAAATAAAGGAGACTTTTCACCACAAATCTCATCTAGCCATCACAAATCATAACATCAGAATAAGATAACAAAGTTTAACAAAGTGACAAAACAAAAGAAATTAAAGCATTACAGCAGCAGCTCACCATGGCAATCTTGAAAAGCAAAGACTTGTCAGTGTAGAAGAGGTGTGTGAAACCCTCTGCCTGATCTTCCTACTCTTCCTCGCGACTGCAGATGAAAAGAAAAGCGGTGAACTTGAGGTCCAGATCTCAGATTCATACATCCAATTTTTTTTGTAAAAAAAGGCAAAGTAAAAATCTGAGAACTAAAACCAACTAATACAGCTGCGGGAGCCCAAATAGTTCTGCATACAAGAATCTTTATTTCCCCATAAGAAAACTTCTTCATACCAAGTTGTATATTCTTTGACACTTTCAGTGGGAAAAATATTTAGCAAGAGTTCTAACATCAAATGTAGGTGTAGTCCATAGATAGGCTAACTACCTGGAATACCTAGCAATTTAAAATATATGCTTGAATGAAGCCGCAGAATGAGACAAAAAAAGGAGACCAGAGTGAGAGAGGGGGGAGAGAGTGTCACACCCTAGGGGTGGCTGGGTTCACCGGCGACGAGGGAGAGAGAATCGAGATCGGAGCTGAGGAAGAAGGACGAGGTCAGCAGGTAGGAGACGCAAGCAGAGAGGATAAGAGAGAATGAGGGGTTCAAATTGTTTCATTTCAAATCGATGCCTGGCTACAGTTGCTCGCCCGCTTATATAAGCTGGGTCGTTTCCCTTACACGTTTGGCCCACGGCCCACTCACACACGCCACACTTACGGCCCAACATCTACTTGAATTACCCGCCCACTGCTGCCGTCTTGTTCTGAACTTCAGAATGCCTCCTCTGTTGCTTATCGACTCCTGTCAGGCTGCTGGTACTGACAGTACCCTCCCCTGGAGAGCCAGCTTGTCCCCAAGCTGGTGCGGTTGGGTAGCGCGCTTGGAGCACCTGGTAATCTTCCCAAGTCGCGTCTGTTACTGGACATTTTGTCCACTTGATCAGCACTTGCAAGTGAGCAGCATTGCCCTTTTTGACCAAACGACGATCGAGTATCTCTTCCGGCTGAACTTCTGGATCAGACAAGTCCAAAGGTGCCGGTAATGTGGAGAAAACTGGAGTGTGGTCGGGTATGTGTTCCTTCAGTTGGGAGACATGGAACACTGGATGTACCAAGCTGCCCCTCGGCAACTCCAGTCGGTAGGCAGCCTGTCCTATCTTGTTCAGAACCTTGAACGGCCCAAAGTACTTCATGGCCAACTTGTGACAGGGACGATTGACCACTGAAGATTGTGCATATGGTTGAAGCCTCAAGTAAACCATCTCACCTTCTGAAAATTGCCTGTCAGTTCTCTTTCTGTCGGCAAAATGTTTGTATCTGCTCTGGGCTCTGGCCAATTGCTCCTTCAGGGCTGCAGTGTATTCTGTATGTGCAGACAGCCAACTCTGCACCTCAGTATTGAGAGATCTGGTCTGGCTATACAGTTGTCCCACGTGTGGATCAAAGCCATAGAGAGCTTTGTATGGAGTGCAGCCTAAAGCAGAATGGTAAGTAGTGTTATACCAAAATTCTGCCTGAGGGATCCAGGAGGCCCACTTGTTTGGTGCAGCATGAACAGCACACCTGAGGTACATCTCAAGGCATTGGTTGACCCTTTCTGTTTGCCCATCCGTTTGTGGGTGATAAGCTGTGCTCATTTGCAGTTCAGTGCCCCAAATCCTGAACAGTTCCTTCCAAAATGCACTGGTGAAGATCTTATCTCGATCAGACACAATAAACAGAGGAATACCATGTAATCTGACCACTGTGTTCAGGAATATTTTTGCAACTGAAGCTGCAGTGAAAGGATGCTTCAAAGGTAAGAAGTGACTGACTTTACTAAAACGGTCCACCACCACCAAAATTGCATTAAACCCTTCTGATTTAGGCAATCCTTCGATAAAGTCCATGCTAATGGCCTGCCAAGGGCCATCAGGAATGGGCAAGGGCTGAAGCAGCCCAGGCACCTTACACAACTCATGTTTTGCCTGCTGACAGATGTTGCATTGTTTGACAAAATTCTCCACATCCCTTTTGAGACCAGGCCAACTAAACAGTTGTTTCACTTTGTGGTAAGTAGACAACATACCAGAGTGACCACCAATTGGAGAGGAGTGGAAAGCCTGTATGAGTTTGGTTTGTAATCCAACATTAGCTCCCACCCATAGCTTCTCTTCTTGTCTGATCAGACCCTCCAGAAGTTGAAAACCAGGACAAGCTTCAGGATCAACTGCCATTTTGATGAGCATTTCTTGGGCAACTGGATCTACAGTATATGAGTTCAATATCTCTTGTACCCACACAGGTTTACTGGTGGATATAGCCTGTGTTGCAAACAGATGAGCAACTCTGGATAATGCATCAGCAGCTGTGTTTTCTACACCTCTTTTATACTGAATTGAGAAATCCAGTCCCACTAACTTGGTCATAGCTTTCCTCTGCGGATCAGATGTAAGATTCTGATCTCCCAAGTGGCATAAACTCTGGTGATCTGTTTTAATCACAAAAGGGGCTCTGGACAAGTAGGATCTCCATCTATCAATGGCCATCATAATAGCTAAGAATTCTTTCTCATAAATGGAAACCTTCTGACTGTTCACTCCCAGTGCCTTGCTGTAGTAAGTTATGGGATGGCCTTCCTGAGTGAGCACTGCTCCAACCCCAGTATTGCAAGCATCTGTTTCAAAAGTAAATGTCTTGTTGAAGTCAGGTAATGCCAGGACAGGTGTAGAGGCCATGGCTTTCTTGAGCAGTTGAAATGCTGTATCAGCTGCAGGAGACCACTGGAATGCTTGCTTCTTTAGCAGCAGTGTGAGAGGCTTTGCTAACAGACCATAGTTCTGCACAAATTTTCTGTAATACCTAGTGAGACCTAGGAAACCTCTTAACTCAGCGACATTTGTGGGAGTTGGCCAATCCAGCATAACAGCAGTTTTTGCAGGGTCAATGCTCACTCCCTTGTCAGAGATAATGTGGCCTAGATATTCCATGGACTGCTGAGCAAAAGAGCATTTGCTCTCTTTGACAAACAACTGGTGCTCTTGCAAAATATCAAACACTGACTGCAGGTGAGTGATGTGCTCTTCTAAAGTTCCACTGAAAACCAGAATATCATCCATGAAAATCAGCACAAATTTCCTATTGGGGCCCTTGAAAATGAAGTTCATGAAGCATTGGAAAGTAGCTGGAGCAGTTGACAACCCAAATGGTACAACTCTGAACTGATACTGCCCATTGTGAGTTTTGAAAGCTGTTTTAAACTCATCTGTTTCCTTCATTCGAATTTGGTGGTATCCTGATCTGAGATCCAACTTGGAAAACCATTTGGCTCCTCCTAATTCATCCAGTGACTCATCAATGACAGGCAGTGGAAATTTGTTCTTGACAGTACTTGCATTAAGTCGTCTGTAGTCCACACAAAATCTCCAAGTACCATCCTTCTTTTTAACTAACAACACAGGAGCTGCAAAAGGACTTAAACTAGGTGCTATGAGTCCTGCTTGTAACATTTCAGCCACCTGTCTTTCAATTTCATCTTTTTGCTGAGGTGAGTATCTGTAGGGCCTACAATTCACAGGAACTGCACCGGGTACTAGGTGAATTTCATGATCAAAGTCTCTATGAGGAGGAAGTACTTTAGGGTCATGGAAGGCAGCCCTGTTTGCTTTCAGAACTTCTTGTACTTCTGGAGGTATTTCTGTTTGTGGACTAACCATAATGTGGTTGAGCATAGCAGTGGCCCAAATATCATTTCCTTTCTCCCATTTCCTCACCTGGTCAATAGAGACTTCTTTGATGGGCTCCTGTTTAGCTGGAAGCACCCCTTGTAATTTCACTGTTTGCTGCTGATACTGAAACTGTATCCATTTTTCTGCCCAGTGACACTGCATCACTCCCCATTGCTCTAACCAGTCCATTCCCAGGATGATATCATATCCTCCTAAAGGAAAGACCTGCATAGCACTAGAGAAACTATGCCCTTGTATCCACCAGGTGAGATTAGGCACAAATTTGTAGCATTCCACCACATTCCCATTGGCTACTTTCACTTGCATAGGTGTTTGCAATTTTTGAGCAAGTACAGAAATCTTGTCGAGCAGAGCCTGATCCACAAAAGTGCGAGTGCTGCCCGAATCCAGCAGAATCAGTACCACCTGGTTTCCTATCAGGGCCCTGAGTTGAATAGTTTTAGGGTGAGAGGCTCCTGACAGTGCTGTTGCAGAGATGGTAGCATATTCTCTTGGTAGTCATCCACTAGTGCATCCAGAACTGCATCAGAAATCAGTTCATGTGGATCAATCATCTCTGCTGCTTTCAGTTGAGCTGAAGGTGCACCTGGTTGTTTGCAAGTATGTCCAGGTACATATTTCTCCCCACATCCATAGTAGAGACCATTTGCACGTCTGTACTCTTTGAGTTGTTTGGCCTTCCATAACTCTCCAGGCACGAAACTCTGTTTTGTATCTGTTCTGGGCACTGATTGTTTCTGGTAGGCGGACCTGAAGTTTTTCTGCTGTTCCAACAATCCTTCTTGCACTGCAGCATACATGGCAGCTAACTGAACCGTTGCTGGGAGTTGCATTTCTACTGCAGAACGCAGCTCCTCTCTCAAACCCATCACAAACCTCGTCACTAGGAAAGTACTGCTGATGGTAGGTTCATATAGCCTGATGTGGTAAACTAGCTGCTGAAACTGTTGTTTGTACTCCTCAACTGTGCCCTTCTGTTTAAGCAACATCAACTCCTTCATCCTTTCTCTGTGAATGTTGACGTCGAACTCCTGCAGAACAGCGGCACAAAACTGTTCCCAAGTATGGAATGCACTCTGTTGCTTAAACGCTTGATACCAGTGTGCAGCGTTGTCAGTTAAGTACAGAGATGCAGACGTAACTCGGAAATTGTCTGGAATGTGATACAAACGAAAAAATGCTTCACACTTGTCGATCCATATCCTGACATCAGTGCCATCAAATCGAGGAAAATCCATTTTGGGCATCCAGTGCTTCCTGTTAGCCTGATCCTCACCCCCATGCAGTGCAGTGAGATCGATCTGTGCCTGGTTATGTACCTGGGGCAAACGCAGCGGCATGCGTGGACGAGCACTCGGTATTGCGCCCAGAATGCCGTCGGAGACCTCGGATGCGGCTGTCGGAGACGAACTCTCTCCATATGCTGGCGGCATCGGTTGCTTCCCCAGCTGCGCGACGTGCGCCTGCTCCTGTTGGACCTTCCCGGGAGTGTCGCACGATAGGTTCACCTTCATCTGGACCTGGTCGATGCGGGCGGACTGTTCGGTGAGCTTGGCGTCGAGGGCCTCGAGCTACGCGTTGATGCTGTCGACGACGGCGAACTTGCTCTGCGCCGCGCGCAGGTCAGCGAACTCCTGCAGCAGCCGCTCCTGCAGCGCCTCCATCTCGTCCGCGAGGAAGCGCGACTGCAGGTTCGGCTTGAAGGTCGCCGTGGTCGCGTCGGGTTCTCGAATCAACCCACCTCAGGTCATGATTTATGCAGATCACCCGAGGGGATCCGCGACCGTCGCCTCGGATTTGCCGGGTACAACTCGAGAAAAAAATTTGAGCGGGAGCGGAGCGCTGGCTCTAATACCAGATTGTCACACCCTAGGGGTGGCTGGGTTCACCGGCGACAAGGGAGAGAGAATCGAGATCGGAGCTGAGGAAGAAGGACGAGGTCAGCAGGTAGGAGACACAAGCAGAGAGGATAAGAGAGAATAAGGGGTTCAAATTGTTTCATTTCAAATCGATGCCTGGCTATAGTTGCTCGCCCGCTTATATAAGTTGGGTCGTTTCCCTTGCACGTTTGGCCCACGGCCCACTCACACACGCCACACTTACGGCCCAACATCTACTTGAATTACCCGCCCACTGCTGCCGTCTTGTTCTGAACTTCAGAATGCCTCCTCTGTTGCTTATCGACTCCTGTCAGGCTGCTGGTACTGACAGAGAGGAGGTGGAGGCAAACCTGAACCGCCTCGGCATCCTTGCTCCTGCTCCTGCTATGCCAGGAAAAAGAGGGTTGCGGGGCGCAGGAGATGCATGGGGTCACCATTGTGCACAAGTTGCAGGTGTCACCGCCCACCTTCTGAGGCCTCCGCAGGCCGCACGAGCCCCCGCACCACCGCACTGCACATGCTCCTGGAGGAAGAAGCGGAGCGCCGCCAAACTAACTCTCATAATCCACCACAAAATTTGATTCAAGATCACAGTCGGCTAACTAAATCCAAATTATTCCACATTTATTAAAGATTCATTTATCCACCAATATAATAATCACCATGCGCATCTATTAGACCTAAAATCTCATAATCCACCAAACATCTTTGACTATCTTCTCAAAACACAATCACCTAAACAAACACAACTAAAATCTCATAAATCACGGAGAAATTTGGTTCAATATCACAATCACCTAACTAAATGCAAATTGTCCTAGATTAATTAATACACCGAACATCTTTGACTAACTCCTCAAGATTACAATCAACTAACTAATCCATCAAAATTCTCATAATCCAAACTAAATCCAAACTAAATAAATTGGTTCCATATCACAATCGCCTAACTAAATCCAAACTTTTCCAAGTTTATTAAAAAAATGTTTATCCACCAATATAATAACCAACATGCTCACCTACTAGAGTAAATTCGCATAATCCACCGAACATCTTTTACTAGCTCATCAAGATCCCAATCACCTAACTAAATCCAACCAAAACCTCGTAATCCACCGTAAATTTTGGTCAAAAGATCACAATCACCTAACTAAATCCAAATTGTTCCAAACTAAATTAAATATATGTTTATCCACCAATAAAATAATCACCATGCTCATCCACTAGACCTAAAATCTCATAATCCACCAAACATATTTGATTATCATCTCAAGACACAATCACCTAATTAAATCCAACTAAAATTCAATAAATCATAGAGAAATTTGGTTCAATATCACAATCACCTAACTATCCAAATTGTTCAAGATTAATTTATCCACCGAACATCTCTGACTATCTCCTCAAGATCACAATCAACTAAATCCATTGCAAATCTCCACCATGAAATTTGTACTAGATCACAATCGCCTAACTAAATCAAATATGCTCCATGTTTATAAACTCATTTATCCACCAATATAATAATCAACATGCTCACCTACTAGACCTAAATTCACATAATCCACCGAAAATCTTTTACTAGCTCGTCAAAATCACAATCACCTAACTAAATCTAACCAAAACCTTATAATCCGCCGTAAAATTAAGTTAAAGGATCAAAATCACCTAACTAAATCCAAATTGCAACCAAATTAAATATCAGTTTATCTGTTTATCCAGCAATATAATAATTACTATGCTCATCTATTAGACCCAAAATCTCATAACCCACCAAACATATTTGACTATCTTCTCAACACACAATCACCTAACTAAATCCAAATAAAATCTCATAAATCACAGAGAAATTTGGTTCAATATCCCAATCACCTAACTAAATCTAAATTGTTCCAAACTAAATTAAATATTTGTTTATCCACCAATATAATAATTGTCATACTCATCTACTAGACCTAAAATCTCATAATCCACCGAACATCCTTGACTATCTTCTGAAGACACAATCATCTAACTAAATCCAACTAAGATATCATAAATCACCGAGACATTTGGTTCAATATCGCAATCACCTAACTAAATCGAAATTGTTCAAGATTAATTAATCCATCAAACATCTTTGACATCCCCCAAGATCACAATCTACCAACTGAATTTATTGAAAATCTTGTAATCCACCGTGAAATTTGTTCAAGATCACAATCGCCTAACTACATCCAAATTGCTTCATTTTTACGAAAGATCCATCTATCCACCAATATAATTACCACAATGCTCACTTACTAGACCTAAATTAACATAATTCACCAAACATATTTGACTATCTTGTCAAGATCAGTCACCTAAGTAAATCCAAAAAAAGTCTCAAAATCCACCGTAAATTTGGTTGAAAAATAACAATCACCTAAACGAGTCAAAATTGTTCCAAACTAAATTAAAGATTTGTTTATCTACCAATATAATAATCACCATTCTCATCTACTAAACCTAAAATCTCATAGACTAGCAAACATCTTTGACATTTCTCAAGACACAATCACCTAACTAAATCCACCTACAGTTTCATAATCCAGCGTGAAATTTGATTCAGTATCGCAACCACTTAACTAAACCCAGATTGTTCAAGATTTTCAATTAATCCACCAAACATCTTTGACTATCTCTTGAAGATCACAATCAACTAACTAATCCATCAAAAATCTCATAATCCACCATGAAATTTGGTTCAAGGACACAATCATCTAACTAAATCCAAATTGTTCGAAATTTATTAAAAATTTATTTATCCACCAATATAATAATCAACATGCTCACCTACTAGACCTAAATTCACAATAGTTCACCAAACATCTTTTACTAGCGCGTCAAAATCACATTCACCTAACTATACAATAATCAACATGCTCATCTACTAGACCTAAAATCTCATGATCCACGAAACATCTTTGATTATCATCTCAAGACACAATCACGTAACTAAATCCATATTATTCAAGATTAATTAATACACCAAACATCTTTGACTATCTCCTCAAGATCACAATCAACTAAATCCATTGAAGAATTTCGTAATTCACCATGAAATTTGTTCAAGATCACAATCACCTAAGTAAATCCAAATTGCTCCATGTTTACTAAAGTCACTACTTCCTTCAGATTGAGGTTTCTTCTACCTCTAATGGCTTCTTTATTTCCTTCCAGGATCTTCTTGCTCGTGCTGCTCTTACTGATGAGCACACTGTTGAGACTACTATGGAGCTCAACATCCACGTTTGTGTCCACCTCCACTCCCTGTAAGTCCGGATGGGCGTCCGTTGCCTGGTGGCGGGTTGCTATGTGTGCTGTCTTGATCCCACATCCCGTGTTCCCTTGCTGGGCGGCACAATGGCGAGCAAGAGCTCAGACAATCGACGCATACCTGAATTTTACCCACAGGACGGCCCGAGAACACGGCGCTACCTATCGTCAAGACCAAGGGCGCACATTAGGAGAACATGGGATGCTTAATCAAGTGCGTGACACAAATCCGCAAACAGGACAAGAACACAAAACCGGATCAGCAGGGAACGGAGAGTGCACTGGCAGGTGGGATGCTAGCTCGAAGTCCATCTGCTGCCATCACCCCCAGTCTCTCCGCCTCTATTGCCTTGTTTACTAGTTATTTTCAGTAGTGGCATCATCGTCTTGAGTCACTCGTGTGGCCCTTATTTCTACCCACCAATATAATAATCAACATGCTCACTTGATAGACCCAAATTCACATAATCCACTGAACATCTTTTACTAGCTCATCAAAATCACAATCACCTAACTAAATCCAACCAAAACCTTATACTCCGCCATAAAATTAGGTCAAAAGATCATCATCATCACTGAACTAAATCCAAATTGTTTCAAACTAATTAAATATTTGTTTATCCACCAATATAATAATCAACATGCTCATTTATTAGACCTAAAATCTCATAACCCATCAAACATCTTTGATTATCTTCTCAAGTCACAATCACCTAACTAAATCCAACTAAAATCTCATAAATCATAGAGAAATTTAGTTCAATATCACAATCACCTAACAAAATCCAAATTGTTCAAGTTAATTAATACATCGAATATCTTTGACTATCACCTCAAGATCACAATCAACTAACTAATCCATCAAAAATCTCATAATCCACCATAAAATTGGTTCAAGATCACAATCGCCTAGCTAAATCCATTTTTTTCCAAGTTTATAAAAAAATTATTTATCCACCAATATAATAATCAAGATGCTCACCTATTAGACCTAAATTCACAAAATCTATTTAACATCTTTTACTAGCTCGTCAAGATCCCAATCACCTAACTAATTCTAATCAAACCTCATAATCCACCCTAAATCACAATCACCTAACTAAATCCAAATTGTTCCAAACTATATTAAATATATGTTTATCCACCAATATAATAATTACCATGCTCATCGACTAGACCTAAAATATCATAACCATTGAACATCTTTGACTATCTTTTGAAGACACAATCACCTAACTAAATCCAACTAAAATCTCATAAACCACCGAGAAATTTGGTTCAATATCACAATCATCTAACTAAATCCAAATTGTTCAAGATTAATTAATCCACTGAACATCTTTTACTATCTCCTCAAAATCGCAATCAACTAATCAAATCCATCTAAAATCTCATAATCCACCATGAAATTTGGTTCAAGATCACAATCGCCTAACTAAATTCAAATATCTTCAAGCTTATTAAAGATCCATTTATCCGCAAATGTAATAACCATCATGCTCGCTTACTAGACATATTAATCCACCGAACATCATTGACTACCTTGTCAAGATCACAAGCACCTAAGTAAATCCAACCAAAACCTCATAATCCATTGAAAAATTAGGTTAAAAGATCACAGTCACCTACCTAAATCCAAATTGATCCAAACTAAATTAAATATTTGTTTATCTACTAATATAATAATCACCTTGCTCATTTACCATACCTAAAATCTCATAATCCACTGAACATTTTGACTATCTTCTCAAGACTCAATCACCTAACTAAATCCACCTAAAATCAAATAAATCACCGAGAAATTTGGTTCAATATCACAATCACCGAACTAAATCCAAATTGTTCCCATTGACTACGAGGCGCCTACGGTGACTTCGTAAAATCTCAAGATGATATGCAGGCTTAATCTCTCGGAGGTGCTCATAGCGGTAGGGTGTGCATGTGTGCGTTCATAGGGGTGAGTGTATGCACGTTTATACGGCGCTTGCGCTTGTATTGTGTTCAAAAAAATATTAATTAATTCACCGAACATCTTGGACTATCTCCTCAAGATCTCAATCAACTAATTAAATTCATTTAAAATCTCGTAATTCACCATGAAATTTGGTTCAAGATCACAATCGCCTAACTAAATCCAAATTACTCCAAGTTTACTAAAAATCCATTTATCCACCAAATACAATAACCACTGTGCTCACTTACTAGACATAAATTCTGACATAATCCATCAAACATCTTTGACTATCTCGTCAAGATCACAATCACTTAACTAAATCCAACCCAAACATCAAAATCCACCATGAATTTGGTTAAAAGATCACAATCATCTAACTAAATTCAAAATTCAAATTGTTTCAAACTAAATTAGAGATCTGTTTATCCACCAATATAATAGTCCCCATGCTCACATACTAGACCTAAAATCTTAAAATCCACTGAACATCTTTGCCATCTTCTCTAGATCATAATAACATAATTAAATCCACCTAAAATCACATAAATCATCGTGAAATTCAGTTCAATATCACAATAGCCTGACGAAATTCAAATTATTCAAGGATATTTAATCCATCGAATATCTTTGAGTATCTCCTCCAGATCACAATCAACTGACTAAATCCATCTAAAAGATCATAATCCACCATGAAATTTAGTTCAAAGATCACAATCACCTAACCAAAACCAAATTTTCTCAAGTTTATTAAAAATTTACCTATTCACCGATATAATAACCATCATGCTCACCTACTAGACCTAAATTCACATAATCCACCAAACATCTTTTACTAGCTCGTCAAGATCACAATCACCTACTAAATCCAACCAAAACCTCATAATTCATCATGAAATTTGGTTTAAGATCACAATCACCTAACTAAATTCAAAATGTTCCAAACAAAATTATAGATCTATTTATCCACCAATATAATAATCACCATGCTCATCTACCATACCTAAAATCTCATAATCAACCGATCATTTAAAACTATATTCTCAAGATTAAATCACGTAACTAAATCCACCTAAAATCTCATAATTTATATGAAATATAGTTCAATATCACAATCACCTAACTAAATCCAAATTGTCCTAGATTAATTAATCCACCGGACATCTTTGACTATCTCCTCAAGATCACAATGAACTAAATAAATGCATCAAAAACTTATAATCCACCATGAAATTTGGTTCAAGATCGTAATCGCCTAACTAAACCCAAATTGCTTCAAGTTTATTGAAGTTCCATTTATCCGTCAATACAATAACCACCATGCTCATTTACTATACATAATTTTTATAATCCACCGAATATCTTTGACTATCTCGTCAAAGATCACAATCACCTAACTAAATCTCCACTTCATCTCCATTTTATATAACCTTATACCATGGGCATTAGTGACACCCTTGGGTTTTTGTAAAACATTTATGAGTAACAAAGATTCTTCCCAAGTCCTATGATTTATGCGACTAGCATGGCTAAGCATTACTATTAAACCTGCACATATGACCCGCATTTATTTGTGACCACTACATGGTTAGGAAGGAGGGGTATCATCAAAGGAGGGTGTCAATATCAAGCACATAGAGCATAGCTAAACCCTAGCTAATTTAGTTAGCATAAAAATGTCAAAGGGGTGTCAATATCAAGCACATAGGGCATAGCTAAACCCTAGCTAATTTACTTAATAGCAATACTAGTAAACAATACTTTATGAATGAAAAATAATTCTAAGTGTAATGCAAATATGGGTTCAACATGATAAAAGTAGGTTGCTTGCCTCGCTCAGCAAAATCTTCAATGGTACTCGTCACTCCTGGAACGTCCTTGAATCTTTCGAATGATAATGATTTCTACTCGTTGGAAAAATAAAATTAACACACAATCAATAAACAATATGTGCAAAGGGCTCCAATGTTTACATAAGTAGTATCATTGGAAAGAGGAAACTTCGATGAATTCTGGAAGTACCCTGGATTTTAGAAAAAGAGAAATGGTATTGTGGGCCAAAGATGTATAGAAATAGCAAACGAAAATTTGACAGGACAAGACTAGGTATGTATTATATTCTAATGGTATACTCCAATGGTACACTTGAGACTTTTATACCAAAACAGAGGGAGTAGTTCATAATTTAATCTTCCATCCATCAGCATCAAGTATATTAACATTAGGTAGTAACAAATCTGCCTCCGGGATTGATGTGTGCAACCCTTAGAACTAGTTACTGACACTAATTTGGCCTTATGTCAAGATAATGATCAATAGACAGTATAGCCTGCGATATATGGATACCACAAGCACCAGTATGATGTGGTGAAGACGTATAGGGTATATCATAATGTTGTTTCGTCGGAATCTATATGATGGTTTGAATTAGTTGTGTTCGGTTCATAATGGAAAGCTGCCAATGGTTTTTTTCAATGTATGCATGATGGATTTATCAAGTTCAATGTGTGTGCGGTGGATTTAGCTCAATGTGTGTATACGACATGCTTGCGGACAATGTGTTCAATGAATTGCGTGAACCAAATGTCAATTATAGGGATTAAAGTTTAGGGAATCTGCTAGAGATCTCTAAGATGTTCATAATATTCCAATCCTATGCCCAATGCATACAAACAACTAAGAAACTATGACAAGATTGTGATGCAAACATCCTTACACTATACAGTACCATATCAAAGATTATTCTCCTCTTTTGTAAGAAAAATATCCCCCCCCCCCCCCCCGCGTGCGCGCGCAAGTGTATAAGACTCTTGTCGATTCAGTCCAGACAAGACTGCCATGTATTTGAGGGGATGAGCTTACTGACGGTCATAAATTCTTTCTAGTTCAGTATATGAGAACTGAACTAGTGAGTTATCATACCAAGGTCATATATGCTACCTATATTATTGCACACAATGTGCAAGCACGGTGCACTGGTTAGATCTTGTGATGTATACTATCTCACCCTAATGAATGCTCATAAGTATGCCTCAATTAATATGGATCGGAGGGAGTACATGATATTTATTTCGGCCCATGCTCAAGATTTGTTAGTGCTGCTTCCAGATGGAGCTAGAGGGTGGAATAATAAAACTGCAAAGGGCCACCTGATTCATATTGTTCGTTAAAAAAAACCTGATTCATACGGTGGAAGAAGAAGGCCACTCGACGTGCCAGTCGAGCTAAAGACGGTCCTGAGGGTGGGCAAGTAGCCGAGGAAGACGGAGATCCCGTTGGATCAGATCATCGTCCCCTGGCCTCTCTGCCTTTGATTTGTAACATTTCCAGAGTGTTCTGTTTGGTACTACTCAAGCTGAAATCTTAAGTGGAGACAAGGTGACGTGGGAGTGTTCTGTTTGATTTGTAGCATTTCCAGAGTGTTCTGTTTGGTCCTCCCTAAAAAAAAAAAGGGCAGCCCCAGTGCATGTAGCTCCCGCTTGCGCAGGGTCTGGGGAAGGGTCCGACCACTTTGGGTCTATTGTACGCAGCCTTCCCTACATTTCTGCAAGAGGCTGTTTCCAGGACTTGAACCCGTGACCTCATGGTCACAAGGCAGCAGCTTTACCACTGCGCCAAGGCTCCCCTTCCCCAGAGTGTTCTGTTTGGTCCTCCCTCCGTCCTAAAAAACTTGTCCCACAAATGGATGTATCTAGCAGCAAGTTAGTGCCAGATACATCCATTTGAGGGACAAGTTTTAATATGGATCGGAGGGAGTACTACTCAAGCTGTAATCTTAAGTGGAGACAAGGTGACGTGGGAGCCACACATGGATCTGGTCAATGGAGACGAAGTCAAGTGCCGTGCGGTGCTGGCGGACGAGCAGGCCGTTGGCCATGATATGCACAGGTGACAAGATCTGCGAGCAAGGCAGGAGACTGGAGCAGCAGGCCGACAAGAGCGTACTGACTTCTGAGTTGGAGGCTCAGATCAGTGAATAGGGAGAATGAACCAAGAAGCCCCAGGAGTGGACCAAAAGGTTAGCATCAAGGTCGTAAATTCCTCGTTTGGATGATTGCCAACCCGGTATTCTAGACAAGGATGGTGTGAATGATAAGTTCGAAGATGTTCAAAATTTTCCCTTTTTTCCACGGCTGCATCATCATGAGGGTCAATCTTCTGACCGAATGCCATGCAAGCAAGATTTATATGTGTGCAATGTTTTGAGCAGTTTGGTCAAGATCCTTTACCAAGCAGGAGCCTACCATGCGGAAGAGATGGAGAAGAACAGACTGTAAATAACAAAGTACACTCAAGCCGAACGAAGGGAGAGATGGAGCAGGCTAGTTTATGAATTGTTAGGTTCCAAATTTGGCATACAAGAGGCAGGATGTTTTTAAATTTCATGTTAAATACAATACAACATTTGAACTAGAGGGATCACTATGCACTGCATGAAGAGCTGCACACGACTCTCCCTGCATACAGATGGCTCATGAACATAAAGGTATGAGAAGTTTCTCCAAGTGATACTCCAAAATGTTTTTTTGTATGACATATGGTGTTGATCTTTGTTTGTTTAATCCCGTTCTAAAGAAATGCATTTGTATCCAAATCACCTATTTTTTCGGTCTATCCAGAAAGAAGTCACGGATTCTGAACAGATTCAAATTTAACAATTTAACAGGTACAGGACTGGTCTTCTTTTAGGGTGTGTTTGGTAACTTTGGTTTCGGTCACCAAGTGGAATGGAATGGGTCCGACCTGTACCTGACCTCATTCCTGTGTTTGGTAAACAAATGGAACTGGAAACCACTAGTTCCCACCAAGCGAATGTTCGGCCAAGATTCGGAACTCACTCGTACCTCCAAATCAGAGGAATCACGTGGAACAGGACGCATCTCACCTTACTCGCCGATTCACTCACCTCCCTCCCAACTCCAAACCCTATTCGCATCAGCGCTGCCACTCCCTCGTCTCTCTGCCTCTCGATCAATCGGCGCCAGCCTCTCCCTCGTCTCTTCCTCATGGCGTGGTAGACCGAGAGGAGAAGGGGCGGCGGGCTAGCAGTAGGCGCTTTGGGCAAGCAGCGGTAAGGCGGGCGAGCGGTAAGGCGGCTACTACGGCGGGATACGGCGGCTGCTCGTATAGAAGGACGCCGAGCTGGGCTGAGATGTGCACACAATAAGGTCATAATCGGCAAGGGGATCGAGAAGACCAGCGGCAGGTGGTGGCAACATGGATGTCAGCAGCGAGCTCCTGTTGAAGGAAGCCAAGCTTGGCTGGGACATGCACACGACAGGGTCGCGATGGAGCACGGGGAAACCCTCTCGATTTTCTTGATCTTTGTCTATTTTAGTCTGTGTTTCTGAAACCAAATAATAAGGTGCTAAACAGAATTAAGAATGTTGAGTGAGTAGTTTTTGAATTCCTTTCAGATTTTGTTTGGACGGTTACTACAACAATTCCTATGGATCATCTTATAAGATTTGTAGATGCTTGTGTGTCATGATCCTTTTCCTGTCAGTACGCTTACACTGACATAAATGTGTAGTTGTGGAGTTGAGTAGTTGTTACTGAGATGGCCAACCATTCATACTTGGATTTATTTTTCTTGTTTTAGGTGCTCATGACTTGTTCAGCCATGTTTCTTGAGCAACTAATAATCCCATGGTTATTTGGCAGTTCTAACAGTGTAACAAATGTATCTTAAGAACTTTAAAACCTTTTGGCTGAATCAAATTCATCTCGTTTCATCTCTCTAGCCAAATGCAAGAACGGAACCATTCCATTCCACTTGGTGACTGAAACCAAACACGGGAACGGAACCGATCCATTCTACTGGAATGGGACCATTCCATTCCATTCCATTTGGTTCCTCAACCAAACACACCCTAAAGTATTGACTAGACTTTCTTTTCTTGATTGACAATTACACAGCCATTTATCACTTCCATCAGTACATTGGAATTTCCATTAAGATTTATTTCCCATCGACATGTCCATCTCATATGCAACTATCACAAACGCACTCCTAAAAATAGAGGAAGTTGGTATATGGTGCAAGTTTAGTGAATAAAGGTAAGCAGACTCTTTGATGTAAGAAGTTATCCGCAAGGATCATTATGTCTTAAATAGCAGACGCCATGGAATAACTGGCAGCAAGTAGTAAGACCTTTCAGTGAACTTCGAAAAGTTGCCGAATATATAAACTCGAGCAGAAAAATGCATAAGCAGCATTGTTGGGAGTACTTCCACAGATCACTAGTGAGAGTATTGTTACAACTAGATAGTATACTAGTATAGTAAGTTACCTGTTCGATTCTGAGGCAGATAGTCCCCATAATGCGCCAGCAGCTCTCTCCTGAAGACCTTCCGAAGCATTCAGACATTGTTGTGCAAGTGAAACCTAAAATACGAATGCCATATACGTGAAAAAGACAGCTCTCCTATTAAGTAGGCTTAAGAAAAGACGGGTGACACAGTAATAATTCCCAAAGAAACATTTTCGAGTCCTGGCTAGCAGCATAATAAATGATTCCTCAGAGGAAGTTACAAGCTTGCTAGTTAAATGTCTGCCCCTAAATACTAAGAGTTCATGACACACAGTTCTAACTAAATTGCTCCACAATAACTTCAGCCTTCTTTGAATGAAAACTATTATACTTGAACTTTTGTATTTCACACTAATCCATTGAGCACAAACCTATTCAGAGAGATCATGTAAATTTAGATGGAGAACCTAACAGGTAATGTTGGTCAAAGAATGCAAAGCGTAAGACAGTTTGGTTAATAAGCTAAAAGGTATTACCAATGCTTCAACACCCCCCACAGCAGCAATAGCTTCACGATTCCTATCATCAAATGATAGGTTCCACAAAGCACCAGCAGCCTCTTGCCTGATTGAATTTTAAATAAAAAGCACAATATTACCTCAGATCAATGTGGTATACATTAACGAAAGCTAATATAACAACTTCAAACCATAAAAGTGAAAGGATGTCAATTAGAACTATACCTTACACCCTCGTTTTGAGAACATGTTAGTTGCACTAATGCCTCGAGCCCCTGCTTCCTGACCTACAGCCGCATTATTGTTGTTGTTATCTCCATGTGCAGCTAAGGCCGTGTTTGTTTGATAAGTCCTAGGACTTTTTTAAGTCCCAACTTATAAGTCATAAGTCCCTACCTGTTTGTTTAAAGGGACTTATAAGTCCCGAGTCCCTACCTGTTTGTTTACAGGGACTTATAAGTCCATGTTGCATCGCTGCAACGAGGCTCAGGAGAGGGCCTGTCCGGCGATTGGAGGCACCGCTGCAACGAACCGAGGCAGAACGAACCGAGACGGGGCGGCGAACCGAGGCGGGGCGGCAACAGGGCGACGACGGGGCGAGAGGCGGGGCGGCGACGGAGCGAGAGGCGGGGCGAGAGGCGGGGCGGCGACGGGGCGAGAGGCGGCGATTGGACTGAGAGGCAGGCGGCGTGCGGGGAACGAGCCTGGAGCGACGCGGGGTAGGTCCGGCCCGGGATAAGTCCCAATAAGCTCCTCCCTGAGAGTCTTATTTGATAAGTCCCAAATCACCACAATAAGTCCCAATAAGTCCCTTGTGTTTGGTTTAGGTGGGACTTATAGGGACTTTTTAAGTCCCTAAACCAATAAGTCCCTGGAAACAAACACCCTCTAAGTTGGCTAGAGCCCTTGCCGCCTATGCATAACAAACACAGCATTAGTAAATAACAAAACAGGGGTGAACATAAAGAGGACAAAATATGTATATAAGGCATTTACTTCTAGAGCTTAAGATGAAGCGGAGAACTGCTACTATTTCATAAACAGATATTTTGAGTAGCTCTAAAGCAAAATGCCTTGGCGAAATGTAGGTGAAGAGGGGAGCCTTGCTGCAGCGGTAAAGCTGTTGCCTTGTGACCATGAGGTCACGGGTTCGAGTCCTGGAAACAGCCTCTTGCAGAAATGTAGGGAAAGGCTGCGTGCTATAGACCCAAAGTGGCCGGACCTTTCCCCGGACCCTGCGCAAGCGGGAGCTACGTGCACCGGGCTGCCCTCTAAAGCAAAATGGTTTCAAGCAGGTTTAAAAGATTTAAAATGTTATACTAAAGTGTGTTTTCTACTTACACCTAAATGGTATGAAGCTAGTCAGCATATCAGACATGGTTTCTCTTTTTCGTTTTTTGAGGGAATATCAGACACGGGTTCAGTACCACAGGTTACAGACTTCTGTTTCTTGATGGGAACACGAGTTGTAAAATTTGCATGGGACGTGTCATAAGAGTGCTCTTGGACAAGCACGATAAAATTGTAGATATCCATGCAAGAAATGTTTGCATTGGTACCTGGAAGATGCACTATAAAAATGATCGAAATGGTGCATATATTGCAGGGCAACAGTTCAATAGGCAAAAAATAAGCTGCAGATGGTATGTGTCCCTCTGTAAAAGTATGGAGCATTGAAGATGAAAACTTGTACTCCCTACGTAAAGTAATATAAGAGCGTTTAGATCACTACTTTAGTGATCTAAACTTATATTTCTTTACAGAGGGAGTATGTTCTTTACTCATGTTTTTCCTACATCGTAAAATGTGTCTGTTCTGCGGAATGTGTAATATTGGTTGACAATTTAGGAGATATAGCATAAAATTTTACTAGTTTATACGTATAGAACAAAACTGGACAAGCATGAAGACACAATGCAGCTTACCTGTTCTAGGACGCCCTCAGGTTTACATGATCGAGCAAGTGTAACCAAAGCATGGACACCACCAGCCTTTGCGACTTCCAGGCTGCACTTGTCATCAGCAGCTAGGTTTGCAAGCGCACCAGAAGCACGTTCCTAATAGAAAAAAGAGGTAGAGCAAAGTCACAAAAAGGATGGTTGGCAGCAAATCAGCAGGTATAGTTGGAAGTTGCTGAAAATGTGAAGTTTAAAAGTTCCATACAAGAACTCCATCAGTCCCAGCAGGCCAACGAAATATAAGATCAACCAAAGCCTTTATACCACCAGCTGCCGCAATAGCCGCCTGAAAATGAGAAATCAATCAATTATTAGCACGAGTGATACGGACATCAAAGCAAGCAATAAGAATCAGCACTTAGACAATAACAACCTTGTGCTCCTCACCACGGAGAGATTCCAAAGGCCACCAGCAGCTTCTTCAGCAACAAGTCGATTTGTCGACTTGCCAAATTAGTGAAAATGGTGATACCTCCTTCATCTGCAACAACCTTTGCAACAGTTAGCCATCAGCCTCCCTCCTATACCAGGGACAAGTGCAGTTTCCTGCATATGGTTCAGACTTTTTCAGGCAACTAAATTGCAACATCACATTCTAATTTCGAAACTCCCAGTGCAAAGCATCAAGTCTGTTCAGGTGAGTAGGACTAGGATTACCCACAGCCATGATTTAATTTTGTCGCCTGACTCGGCATGGAGGGGGGCTGAGCTTACTTCGGCGTAGTGGAGCAGGTAGAGGTAGACGAGCTTCTTCACCTCTAGCGACTATGCCGGCACGTTCATGACCGCCTGCGTCGCAAGCACATTCAGTCGCCGGAATCCGCGGCGTGAGATGAGACGAGATGAGGGGGACGCTAGCCGGACCTGCGGGACGAGGTCGGGGACGTAGAAGCCCCGCGAGAGGAGGGCGAGGAGGCGCTTGAGCGCCGTCGAAGCGGGAGTCGAGGAGCGCCGGGATGGCGGCGTCGTCCGGGTCGTCGTAGAGATGCGCGTCCGCCCCACCACCCACGAAGTTGCCGCGCCGCTGGCCCGCATCCCCGAACCAGTCTATAGGCCGGCTTGCAGTGCCCCGGCTCCCTCGTCGAACGCGGCGGCGATCTGGGCGGCCGTCGTGTTCCGCCGCCTATGCAAGAGAGACACACGGGAGCGTTTCCACAGGAGCGCGATGGATACACAGAGCGGGCCGAACTTGACGTGTAACCTGGGTTGTCCACGCGAGGAACTGGGCCGTACTTTCTATGGGCCTGGTCCACATAGGGGAGACGGATGGGCTTGGAAGCTGGGACACAGTGAGTACACTTCCGAGGTGAGGTGTGTGTTGTTTCTCAAAAAAAAAAAGGTGAGGTATGTGTTACTCAAAAAAAAATCCCCTAAAAAAGGTGATTCTCGAAAAAAAGAAAAGGTGAGGTTCTATCCCAACTCCGGCCGTCTCCTCCTCCAAATACATCAACGGAGTACAACCTCTTCCACTGCATTCCTTCCCTTCTCCTGCCTTTCAGTCTTGTTGCGCCATCCCGTGAGTGTAGGATCACTTCGAGTCCAGCTCAGTGAGCAGGGGAAGAAGCGACCGTCGGCGACCAACATGGGAGAAGGAGGAGGAGGAGCGTAGGGGTCGGGCATCGGCGCATCACCATCGTCCCCACGATGGAAACAAAGTGCCAGGTCGACGGACGGAAGCAGGACTGTCGGTGGAGCAAGAGCAGACGCTGGTCGGCTGCTACGGGTAAGCTGCACCCGGGAACTTTTAGTCTCACATCATGGATTTAGCAGGTTTTCCACCGAGTTACAATTGTTTCCCTCGGCCAGAGTATCACCATGGTAGTGGATGTATTAAGATACGGGTCTTAGGGTTGCTCACAAGGGCGTAGGTATATGGGGGAGCTCTAAACTATAGCTTTATTTACTATTGTATTAGAGTGCCCTATTTACAAAGGAAAACGATGACATATATTTGTTATATATCCCGAGTAATATCTTTTCTAAAACTCTGAAACTGAAGCATTACAACAGCTACAATAGCCAGTCATGGAGTGTTGTTCTTGTAGTTCCAGTTTCACTTGTGCAAAGACAAAAAATTAAAGTTGTTAACAATTAATCTTTGTGATGATAACTTGATCAGGCGACCAAGATAAATTTACTAAACTATGTCTATTACTCCCTCCGCAAGCAAATATAAGACGTAATTATGTTTTACATTTGTTTATAGAGGGAGAATTATTTATGTTTGACTGCATCCGTCGACTAGTTGATGAGAATCTTGTTTGTAGAGTTTAGAAAATACTGTTTTCTATTAGTTGATCTCCTTTTGCGTTCCTCGTGTGAGGCTTAACATAATGGAATAAAACTATAGGTTAGAAATAGGGTATTTTTGTTCATCATTTCATACATTCACCCCTTAGGTAAGATAAAAGTTGGTTGTCCTAAAGACCTAAAACATGTGTCTTGTAGTTCTTGTCAACTTTTTATGTACGCCTGATAATTTGGTTGTATCGTTATGTCTAGTGCAATTATCAAAGGCTAATCTAACTCTAACCCTAACCTGATAGTTTGAGGTTACTTTTAAATGTTTAAAACCAGTTATGCTTTTTATTTGGTCCACTTTAAATAATGCTAGGGGCATTTGGGGAATTTTGGGTGATGTTATTTCCCTTAAGACAATTAATTAGGGAATATATGAATTGGAGACAAGTAGAAGTAAGCTTTGCAAAACACCACAATATTAATGGGAAATTACTGCAGCTTAATTACATAGGTGTTACAACTAGCCGGCCTTGCTACCTACGGAAACGCATCATGCAAGCAAGGGCCGAGCGGATGATACACGCCTTTGCCCCAACAGAGCTCCTCTACTGTAAGTAGTATTTAATTATGCAGAGGAATGTGGCCTTTATATCTAGTTATTGAAAAAAACAGTCTTTCTAATCAGATATACCTTTACTGCATATTCAATCTGATTGGCTATGTGTTTATGCCCAATGATGTGAGAGTGGCGTTTTGGCACGTGGGAGTGCGCGCTCCTTGTTTCTAAATATGTTTTAAACATATTTTAAAATGTTAAAAATTTCAAACAAAAACTTGGCGTGTATATCTCGATATTGTATATGCTCACAAAGTTGTTTCACGAAAAACCGACAACTTATGTGTCGCGTGTGAAAAACAAAATTCGATGTTAAAAAATGCTTTTCACAAGACATTCTTTTGTCTTTTTTACACAAGCCACAAAAAATGTTAGTTTTTCTCGAAACTTAATGTCCACACATATAACGTCGAGATGTATGCGCCAAATTTTTGTTTGGAAATTTTTCACGCTTTGAAATATTTTTTCCGCGTGCAGGAGCGCGCGCTCCCGGAAACACCAACAGATTTCTGCAAGATGTGGTCTTTTTTACCAGGTTGTATACGTGACAGGTTAGCAATAGTTGCACCGGACAAATATAATACGTAAATTTCAAACCTTCATATCTCAACAACTATAATAGGATAAAAAAATGTCTAAGTTAACTTTAGCTTATCTAAACCTACTAATAAAAGAAATAGGTATTCTTAGTCCGTCATGCTATTTTGTAGAAAAAACCTTGATGTTTCTGACATTAGACCTGCATTACATATCAAATGTTTTTTTTAAATACTCGTATCTTTTAAATCGTAACTCCAAATTTAACATATCATATATGAAATTTGATTAGAAAGATATGTAGAATCTAAATATGATGTTATTTTACCTATTAAAAATTTAGAAAAAATACTATCTAGGCTGCAATGTTAATCAACAATGCATTATTCGTCTTTTTTTTCATACCGGTACTGATTCAGATTGGGGATGAACACCTCAACAAAATCAGGATTGGACATCAAATTAAAGATAAATTTGTTAGAGACACCAATAAATAAGGACATGCATGACAAGAAATAAAAGGACCAAACAAAGATGGGATGCCCGCTATAAAATAAATAAAAGAGAAAATGCAGAGGAGATCCGATAAAGATGAGATGTTGCACTATTCTCCTATATATAAGAAGAAAAACGAGAGGACATGCATGAAAAAAAGTAAAAAGGAGGCATGCATGACAAAAAATAAAATAAAAGACAAGTTTGACATGAAATAAATAGTGATGAAACAGGGACCAATACCTATGACATGTATAGCAAGAAATAGTGATGAAATAGGGGCGCAAGTACCTGCGTCAATATGAGACCATAAAAAATGTTTTTTCTAGACAAAAAAATCTCTTTTTATGATTAAAAATACTGTATCTTTTAAAAACTTTTTTAACTCTTCATGTTTTTAAGAAATAGCTACAAATTCTCAAATTATGGAACATTTTTTGTAAATTAAGAGCGTGTGCTGTTTTTTCTCCTGTTGCAACGCACGGGCCTTTTTGCTAGTGTGACTGAATCGTGGTGGACTGCATGTTTCTTGTTTTGTAATAAAATAATAGATAGATACTCCCTGAGGTCCAGTTTATAAGTCGAGCAGGGAACTTTTGATCACTGATTTAACTAACATACCTGTATGTTCTTTTAAGAAAATTATATCGTTAGAAACTACATTTGATAACAAATCTAATATATATTTTCTATATAATATAATACATGTTTCTCTATAGTTAAATTGAAGATCTAAAAGTCTGTGACCGACTTATAAGCCGAACCCGAGGGAGTACGTGGAAATGGATTAAAACACAGAGTGTGAGTGGGAACTTGTCGTGGCACTAGATAAGTTTGCCAAATTTCCTTTTTGCTCCCGAAAGAACGCAGTCATGACTCATGAGTATTATTCATGTGTCTGTGTTGGAAAACTGGTTTATTGGGCAAGTGAGTACTTCAACTACTGCATAACTATTCTTGTCTAGGATTTCCTTTGTAAAAAGAGTTTATAAAATACAAATTATATTTTTTGATATGGAAGATCTTTAATATGGTGCTTTGGCCATTGATTTTGTATGTGTACACCATAAACAACCATAATGTATGATATTAAAACTGATAAGTACACTCATATTATTATCATCTTGCCAAACTAAACATATTTCCTGCATATTACATACCAAAGTTAGACAATAATGGATACATGCTTTTGGAAAATTGTCAATTTTGAGCAGAGGAAATATAACGTGGTCACATTTAATATGGTAATTTTAGCGAGCCCGCCGCAGATGACAAATGATGCATCTGATGAAATTGTGTTTTTTATGGATATTCTTTCTTTCTTTTTTCGGCACAAAAAACACTCTTGTGTATTGCTGTTCTTTTTTCAAGATATCAACATGCCAAGAATATTCCTAAACAACAAAGATATTAATCCAAGTTACTAAGCTCCTTAGAAATGATGAGTTGTGGTCTCTCTCGGGGCTCCATGGGTCATTTGTGGGGCCCGTTCGTAAGAGCTTCATGGCCTGAGAGGTTATGGGTTTGCATGCAGGTAACCGTGGTGTTCGTATAGGGCCCATATGAACACCACCGATAGACAACAACACTGAAATGTGTAACAACATCAGATCAGCAACCCAAACACCTTTATTCACCACAAAGACCAGATGCCTGCACCAAGTAAGACTATATCGATAAAAAGAATAACAATACAAGAAGCGGATTAGGAGCACTCTGGTGCTCCACCTCCTCATATTCAAAAATAATTTAGTAATTCAGAAAAAAGTCAAAAAATCCTGGATATATTTTTGAATCAAATATGACTAGGTATGTACCCGTATACAAAGTTTGGCCAAGGAATAATTCTCGTTGACTTCAGAGCAAAAAACAAATTTATGACGACAATAAAGCATGAATAGTACTTATATCTAGCATTTTGTTTTAGAAATCTTTGACCCCGGATACAAAAGGTTCCGGGATTTTTTATTTCCTATTTAATCTTTTTATAAGAGTGCAATATTTGGTCATGTTTGATTCCACAAAAGGTTCCGGGATTTTTTGACTTTTTTTGAATTACTAAATTATTTTTTAATATAGGGGGGTGTAGCGCCCGAGAGCTCCTATGCATTTTCGTAATAATACAACCGTAATCAGTGGCGTGACCATATTAAATGCCGACCCAGTTTAGGTAAAACGCATAGTGAGCCAGCCGTAATAGACCACATGCAAAAATAAAAAGCTAAATTACCACCGAAGAACGAGCATGGGAAGACACGCCTCACACTCTACTACTCCCTCCGTAAATTAATATAAGAGCGTTTAGATCACTAAAATAGTGATCTAAACACTCTTATATTTGTTTACAGAGGGAGTACGTACTATGAGTGATAGACTATGCATTGCAATAGAGCGTCCAAGGAGAGTAGGCAAACACGATACTAATGCCCTATTCGGAATCGCGCCGCTCCACAACTCCGCTGCCAGTGCGGGCGGAGCTGCAATTGAAAACCACAAAGCTGCAGTTTCCTCGCTCTGTGGATTCCAGGAGAGGGTGGGTGCCGAACAGGGCCTAAGACCCATAAAGAATGTGCGGCAAGCAGCTTCAAACTAGCGACCTCTCTGCTCGAAGGAAGCGAACGAACCACTACACCATCACCGTAGTTGTGAAACACTTGCTTTTTCCCTCTTTTACTCCTCCAGTTCCTGGTTTTCTTTTGGGTGTTTATTATTCGATTTTCCTTTTTCTTTTTTCATTAATGCATGGATTCTTCACAAATTCATGAACATTTTTCTTAAAATTTCATCCACCATGAACTTTTATTCAAATATGCAAACTTTCTTCCAAAATAGAAGAATTCTTTTCAAATTGGTGACTTAAAAAAATCGATGAACTTTTTCCAAATCAGTTAGGTATTTTTTTTCATATTCAATGAAATTTTTCAAAATCGGTGAACTCTTTTCAAATCATTTATTTTTTTTCCAAAATTGATGTACTTTTCAAAAAATTGTGAACCTTTTTCAGAATTGATGAACTTTTTTCAAATTTGTGATTTTTTTTTGAAAATTGATGAACTGTTTTTCAAAATCAATGAACCTTTTTTGAAAATGTGTGAACATTTTCGAAAATTGATGAACTTTTTTCTAATTCGTGAACTTCTTTGAATTCATGAACTTTTTTGATTACATGAACTTTTTTTAGTTTGTGTTTTGTTTTCAAATCTGTGAGCTTTTAAGTTTCGATCTCATTTTTTTTTTAAAATCACGTTTTTTCTAAAAAACTGTCTGCAATAGAAAGCGCGTTCAAACTTATCCTTACACTATTCGCGCTTGAAAGATTCACTCCCAAATAGTTGGTCTGTTGGTTTGGCAACCTGCACAAGATCTAAGCGGCAGGAGGCCTATTCCTCATAGGAACAATGTTTTCACGGTGTATTTTGCGTAATTTGCTAGCTGTCGTGGGCCGACCCATCAGCTGCGGCAATGAGCGCCAGTTATCTGATCGGATAGACACCAATGTTGTAACGTGTAACAACATCATTTCGCATCATATCGCTTAGTGCCCGCGAAGACCATACCGCCTGCACCGAGTATACATCGATAAAAATAAACAACTACACAACTGTCATCAACGGTAATGACCATATTAAATGCCAACCCATCCCTGGTAAAACGCATAGGGAGCCAGCCGTAATGGACCACGTGCAAAAAAAAAAAGAGTTAAATTACGACCGAAGAACGTAATACATATACTAATACTAATACTAATACATACTATTTGTGATGGGCTATGCATTGAAAGTGAGCGTCCATTGTCAATCTGTAGATAGCTGGCCAGCATCCATCCATCCACCCAAACGTAGCTACATACATGCATCCATGCATGCATGCATGCACGCCATCCCCAAGCTCCCCATTCAATGGCGGCCAGCCACTAGAGTAATCGAGCACTCCCTGTCAAAAGGCTGAGTCGAGCTATATAACCTGCACTCCTCTCCTGTCCTCGTCCACTCCGCCGCCGCCGCCGCACCTTCGAATTCCGTCCACCCGAACGTGCTCGCCCGCCTCCTCTCGACGCCCCGCATCGCCATGGCGGCCGCCTCCCTCAGGGCCCAGCTCAACGCCCACATCGCCTCCATGTACGCCACGGTGAGTCCCTCCCCTCACTTGTATAGCCGCCGTGTGGTTGCGGGCTGGAATCCCCGGGAATCACCGTGTTCTCTGCTCTCGGCGTTGACGATGGGTTTCGACTGGCTATCTGGCTGACCTTTGCCTTGGCGTGATCGATCTAGGGTAGTGTGGACGCGTATTTCCAGCAGCTGCAGTCGATGGACGAGGGCAGTGCAGCCACGGGCTTCGTCGCCGAGGTCATCAACATCTTCCTCAATGACGCCGACAGGATCCTCAACGACATCGCCGGCCTGGTGTCCGTAACCCCGCCCCTTCCCCCTCCCCCTCTGGTCTTGTTGTACGGATCTCGTTATCTCGTTTGCTGTAGTGACTGATCTGGTCTGCTCCATTCGCAGGAACCAGCCCGAGGTGGACTTCTACAAGGTCGACGCCCTGGTGCATCAACTCATTGGGAGCAGCTCCACGTATGATGATGATAAGCCCTTCTTTTCTATCCTCACCCATTTTTAACTGTTTGTTTGTTTCTCCTCTGCATCGATGTTATTCAGATGCGTTTGTGATGTTGGTTGTGGTGTGTAATTAGAAGAAGAGACGAGCTTGGTTGTGTTTCTTGTAATGGAAATACCTGTATTCATGCCAACAGTAATGTTATGAACTTTGTCGTCTTGCTACCGTTTCTGGTACTAATGATTTCTTATTCAGTGTAATGTCAGTGGAGGTTTTTCAAGTCTGTTCACATTTCTATTCGTGTATGTCAGCCGCAGTGTCGTTTGACTATATATATCTAAGTAGAATATCTGAGTATAGTTGTGTTTGCCTGCAACAGAATTGTCGGTATTCCTGCCAATTGCAATTCTATACCGCATCACAGAAAACTTTGTGGTCTTGTGAACATTTCTAGTATTACCTGAATCTGTTACTGGTCCAATGGCGTTATTCTAGGTCAGCAATGAAAATCTGTCGTTCTACAAACAATTATGGTATTAACGATTTGCTAGTCTACGTCACACAACTGGACCTTTTCTAATGTCTCCTATGCATATCAATGTTGTTCCTATTTGGATGCGGCGGTACGGGGTATGTATGTCATGGGCATGGGCATGCGGCTCGTGTTGTTTAGCCATAATTAGAAGAGCTGAATTTAGTTACGGGCGATGTAACAGAAATGTCAATATTTATCCCTATGTTACGGCTCGGTGGGAGGAATTTTGTCTTTTGTAAACATCTTTGGCACTACTGATCTAGTATCGCCATAAGGCCAATACTATTTTTCTTTTTAGTTTATCAAAAAAAGATTGTGTTGACAAGCATGATAGGAAATGGCTCCTTGAGAATATTATTATTATGGCATGCAAGTATGCCATATGTATCAGCATGCCATGTTCAATGAGTTTGAAAAAAAACTCTAGTTTCCTGATGTTGCTCTTTTTGTCATGTATTAGTGTTGGTGCTAAGAAAGTGAAACTCGCCTGCATGCAATTTCGTCAGTCCTATGTGGCAAAAAGCAAAGAAAGGTCAGTACACGGTACCTCATTATCTATGTTGCACAGTAGTTATTCTCTACTCTTTGTGTTGGTCAAATCCTTTATGCAAGCCTGTTAGCTTATTTTGTCTTTTATGACACTATTTTTAACTCATACTAATCTAACATTCTTAAGAACTAACCTACTTGTTCACTTAATGGCCAATCATGTGATTGATAGAATTTGGTTCTTTATCTAAATATATGCCTATTTGATGATTCTCTTGTAACTTGTTGGCTCTAGACTTCTGTTTATAATGCAATCAAGTTTTTAGATGGCTAGAATATTTTTTTAGCACATGGTTTCAATTTCCAACCATTCCATTTTAGTTTGCTTAAACTATCCAGAGTTTGATAGTGTTGTATGTCTACATTATTTCAGGTGTCTCATGCCATTGGCTCTTCTTAGGAATGAGTTCTGTGATGTGCGCAGCCAGCTCCAGACCATGATGCAGGTACCAACTTATGTGCCTATGTTGGCTTTTGACTTCCAGTTTCTCTCTAGTATCATAATATGTCGTATATTTTTTATGAGATAAAAAAGAATAACCTTAACACTATTTTTGTTGATGGTTCAATTTACCTATTGCTAACTGTTTGGTTTCTAGACCACTTAGTTCGAGGTCTTTGAAAGTCCCATTTGCTCGTTGAATGTTTTTGTTTTAATCTTGTCTTTACTTTTCTTTAGATGTATGGGGTAGATCTAAAAGGCAGTGGTATTTCCTTGTGTTCCAAGCTTCACTGAATATTTGCCAAGTACCAGAATAAGATACCGACTACCCTGCAACATGGCTCATTTGTGAAATTATGTAACCAAAGTACAATTTTACATCGTACATCTATCATAATCATTAATCTATTCTTCTTTTAATGTAGCTGGAGCGGCAAATCATGGCCTTGAGTCCTATGTAGAGGTAATCAAAGTGATAAGAGAAAAGCCCCATGTGATCCCTGGCATGATGTGGTATATGTATCTCTGAATATGTAGGCAGCATTCGACAGGTACTGGGCTTTGGAGCACGAAAATGGTATCCCAGGACGATTCTTGCTTCGCGATCACCCTGTGAATGTAATTTGTTGCCTTGGGTGTTGATGTATCTGTCTGTTAACTCTTTATACCTCAACGTCGTGGATGGCCCATAGACTGTGTGTAAACTCTATACCTGGTTGGTTGCTGGTGACTTGGTTCTGTTGTATGTTGTTGGCTCTGTCTTGTGAAATGCTAGTGCCTCCCCTATTTTCTAGTTCCCTAGAATTACACCGAGTAAGTGTATGGCTTGAACTCAAGCCTTTGTGTTGGCTGGTATACTGAGATGTGTTGTTGGTCGGCCTCCGCCACCTCCACCAAAAGCTCACGTTGTCACATAGTAGAAAACTATCTCGCCACCTAAGGAGAGGAGGATTTATGTTAGGGAGGGGCACCAAAAGGTGCTACAAGACAACACCTAGGGTGCAAACCCTAAATCCCAGCTTGGAGGTATCAGGTGGATTTGCTTGGACGTAGCTGACTAATATAGAGGATCTAGATACTGAAGCAAATATAGAATGCCTCTGAAGTGACAGATGGAAATGTTTTGCTCGGAGGTGTCAGAGCTAATAGAGATTATCTCAAAGAAATATAGTTCAGTAGTATCAGACAAGAGTGTGCAGTTCTGAAGCTACAAGAAACACGGTTCGCTTAGCGGGGATTACTTATTTCTCAATGGTTGGTAGTATTCAGTGGAAAAACTCGGAGGTAACAGACAGTGAAAACAAAGGAGTTGAGTTGCTAGGGCAGAGTAACTGAGGATTTCGGGTGAGGATCTTATCTTGGAGGAGCAAAACCCACTTTTGAGATATGATCCCTAGGAAGCCTAGAAGCTTTGATCCCTAGGAAGTTTTTTTACCATGTGAATCGCAGGGCTTACACCCAAGATCCCTGAGAAGTTGGAAGATGGATGGGAACCATCAATAAAGATTAGTATCAATAATTTCACTTGTGATGCTCTGTGTGATTTAGGTGGAAGTGTAGCCACTATTCCACAGAATTTTTATAATGCACTTGGGTTGAAACCCCTTTCAAAATGTGAACTTAATGTTCATATGGCAGATGGCACAATAAAAAGACCAATTGGAAAAATTGAAGATATTCTTATGCTTGGTAATATGAATTATGTCCCTGTGATTTTTTATGGATATGGAACCTAACCCTCTATGTCTATTTATTTTCGGAAGGACATTTCTGAGAACTATAGGGGTACTATCATTGATATGAAAAAGGGATGATAAAATTTTAATTCCTCGTGAGAAAAGGTCTAGAGCACTTCCCAAGAAAGGGACACAAAAGTGGTTATGAAATTATGTTGGGAATTAGTACCTTCATGGTAAGTGGAGGAGATAAAACTTGAAACCTCACAAAACCATCTTGCCTAGCTCAATGGTATTAAGTAAAGCGCTTCTCGGAGGCATCCCAAAACAAGTGTCTAGAAGCACAGAAGAAAGAACAAGACTACGACTTCACACATGTAACCAAGAAAAATCCAACCACAAAATGGACATGAATGAATATGTAAGACACTTGAATGAAAACAGTCAGAGAAGTTGTAGCATCCTCGGCCCTCCTGACAATTTCTTCGTAGGAGAGCCACGTCCAAAGAAGAGTTATTAGCTCGTCACCCTGGATGACTACCGCAGCGTGCACATCTAGATGATTTGGTAGAGTGGCGAAGTACATGATTATCTCCGATAAAAACATTGCCAAGGTAATTCATGTGATTCGACTTGCTGCATTTTGCTAGTCCCATGGAAAACTCATAATAAAGCATGTTTTGATAAGAAGTCGGAAGGCTCAACTACGCTCCAACACCCGACCTTGAGGATACATGGCAAGTGTCATGCTGCAACTACTGGAAGGATTCTACACATCACTAAGGCTGAAGAAACTCAGCTAGGATTAGCTAACTTAGGGTTGAGTGAGTTAGGGTCACTGACATGTGGGCCAGAAACCAGATGGCCCACATGTCCACTAACCCTAAGTCACCTCATGTTGCATCAGCCTATCTGAGCCTAAAGAACCAGGAGATGAGGATGACTCTACATCGGATGATGACCCAGATGCTTGAAGGAGTGATGATTGCTCGGGGCATGCTTGTTCTTTTTGCCCCTTCCCCTAGTGGGGTGACTTGTTTCGTGTCTCTAAAAAACCTACATTGCTAGAGCTCTTTTTATTTTGCCCACCTGTTTTAGCTCTTTTGTAGGTGTGAGGCAGGGATTTTAGATGGGTCCTACTCGTGATGTTGACTACTAGCTGAACTATCTCTTAGTTTGGTTTATTTTGCATTTGTCTGAACTTTGTCTATTATGCAATATATTGGAAGCTGGCTCTGCTTGCTGCCGTAGGAGTGGTTGGTATTCCCCCAAGTGCAAGAGTGATGTAGCCCAGTAGCAAGTATTTCACTCAGTTAGAGAATCAAGGTTATCAATCTAGTAGGAGTCACCTAGCAAAACAAAGTAAGCGGCATCTGCACACAAAACACAGAACACACCTGCCCCAACACGACAAGAGGGTAGTTAAGCCCCTTGTCTTTCTAGTTACAAGATTAAACGCAAGTCATAGAGATAGTTGGTAGCAAAGTAAAACGGTAAAAGTAGCAACTAGATGAAGAATTTGTTGGGAAATGTAACATGCAATTTCAAAAAAATCCTATGCTCATGCAAGATCTATCTAGAAGATGCATAGCAATGAGGGGGAGAGAGTGTGTCTACGTACCCTCGTAGACCGTAAGCAAAAGCGTTTGACAACATGGTTGATGTAGTCGAACTTCTTCTAGCTCCGACCGATCAAGCATCGAGTGTACGACATCTCCGTGTTCTGCACACGTTCAGCTCGGTGACGTCCCTCACCTTCTTGATCCAACAAGTTGTCGAGGTAGTAGATGAGTTCCGTCAGCACGATGGCGTCACTAGTGCAGAACCGGTCTATAGCACCGGTTTGTAAGGACCTTTAGTGCCGGTTCTGTAACCGGCACTAAAGTGTGGGACTAAAGGTCCCCCCTTAGTCCCGATTCAGCACGAACCGCCATTAAAGGGTCACCACGTGGCACGAGCCCGCGCCGGGGGCTGGGAGACCTTTAGTACCGGTTGGTAACACCAACCGGTACAAAAGGTTTATGGGGTTTTGGGTTTGTGATTTATTTTTTCCTTTAATTTTGTGTTTTTCATTTAATTCTTTTTCATTTACAGGTATTTTACGATACTACATATTGTATGCATATATATAAATAGAATTTCTCGTAAAACCCTGCCTGCCGGCAAAGAAAATGAATAAAGGAGTTATTAATTAGTTGATATTAGGAAATGACGAACTAAAGAGGCCGACATATAGTTCGATAATGATTGAAATTACCTGTCGACTATCCCCTTCATGATTTCGTAGTGCTCGGGTGGTTTAGGTAGCGAGTCCAGAACTTCAACTTTAGCATCTTCAACTCGAATGATTAACAAGATCCAGTGGAAATTGCATGTGCACACGTTCGCATGTATAAAAATTAAGCGGGCATATGCATAACACTCATCAACTACCCAAAACCCTATACACTTATTAATTAACATCTAGCTAGTAAGCAAAAACAGAATTTAGTACAAGATAGTGTGACTCACCCGAAGTGGTAAGGAAGTAGTATATCTCGATTGGTATTTAGGCGCTTCAAGAACTATAGGAAGCTAGTCTCTTTATCTTCTCGATAGAATGGCTCTGACCATGTCTCTTGATTAACGGTATTTGAGTCATGCCATAGCATCCAGCTTTTTTCATTTTATAGATCTTCATTCTGCATAATACCACATAAAAGAATATAGTGAGAATAATTGCAGGTAATGATCAACGAGCACCACAGCTAGCTTGAGACTTAAATTACAGAAAGAAATCACTTATAGACAATAGCAACTGACGATAGATTTGTCAAGTGCATCCTGATTGAATAACTGAAATAGTTCTGTAAACTCAACATGCAAAGCATTCTCATGGTGGTAATGATCTGCCTTGACTTTCACCATGAGGGACTCTCGATTGGTAGTCTTGGTAATTTTGATGTACCATTCGTGCAATTCATACATTCTCGTTGAGAGCTTCTTAACCTCCTCAGGCTTGACCAAAGGTTCACCGCGGGCATATTTCCGTTTTACTTCCTCCTCTGTAATCAATGGTGTGGGCTCGAGCTCTAGGAGTTGTTCCACAGTGACACCAGCCTCTTCAGCCATCCTTCTATGAGCGTCGATTATTACCGGCAGATCGGCGCCGCTACTTGAAGGAAATATGCCCTAGAGGCAATAATAAAGTTATTATTTATTTCCTCATATCATGATAAATGTTTATTATTCATGCTAGAATTGTATTAACCGGAAACATAATACATGTGTGAATACATAGACAAAACTATAGTCACTAGTATGCCTCTACTTGACTAGCTCATTAATCAAAGATGGTTATGTTTCCTAACCATAGACATGTGTTGTCATTTGATTAGTGGGATCACATCATTATGAGAATGATGTGATTGACATGACCCATTCCGTTAGCCTAGCACTTGATCGTTTAGTATACTGCTATTGCTTTCTTCATGACTTATACAAAGTTCCTGCAACTATGAGATTGTGCAACTCCCGTTTACCGGAAGAACACTTTGTGTGCTACCAAACGTCACAACGTAACTGGGTGATTATAAAGGTGCTCTACAGGTGTTTCTGAAGGTACATGTTGAGTTGGCATAATTCGAGATTAGGATTTGTCACTCCGATTGTCGGAGAGGTATCTCTCTCTGGGCCCTCTCGGTAATACTCATCACCTAAGCCTTGCAAGCATGTAACTAATGAGTTAGTTATGAGATGATGTATTACGGAACGAGTAAAGAGACTTGCCGGTAACGAGATTGAACTAGGTATTGGATACCGACGATCAAATCTCGGGCAAGTAACATACCGATGACAAAGGGAACAACGTATGTTGTTATGCGGTTTGACCGATAAAGATCTTCGTGGAATATGTAGGAACCAATATGGACATCCAGGTCCCACTATTATTTATTGACCGAGAATGGTTCTAGGTCATGTCTACATAGTTCTCGAACCCGTAGGGTCCGCACGCTTAACGTTACGATGACAGTTTTATTATGAGTTTATAAGTTTTGATGTACTGAAGTTTGTTCGGAGTCCCGGATGTGATCACGGACATGACGAGGAGTCTCAAAATGGTCAATACATAAAGATTGATATATTGGACGACTATATTCGGACACCGGAAAGGTTCCGGGTGATTTCGGAGAAAACCGGAGTGCCGGGAGGGTTACCGGAACCCCCCGGGAGAGTATTGGGCCTATGGGCCTTAGGGGAAAGGAGAGAGGGGCGGCCAGCATGGGCCGCGCGCCCCCTCCCCCCTCTAGTCCGAATTGGACTAGGAGGGGGGGCGGCGCCCCCCCTTTCCTTCCCCCTCTCGCCCTTCCTTCCCCCTCCTAGTAGGAGTAGGAAAGGAGGAGTCCTACTCCTACTAGGAGGAGGATTCCTCCTCCCTTGGCGCGCCCAAAGGGGCCGGCCGGCCTCCCCCTTGCTCCTTTATATACGGGGGCGGGGGGGGGGGGGCACCCCATAGACACACAAGTTGATCTACGGATCGTTCCTTAGCCGTGTGCGGTGCCCCCTTCCACCATATTCCACCTCGGTCATATCGTCGCGGAGTATAGGCGAAGCCCTGCACCGGTAGAACATCATCATCGTCACCATGCCGTCGTGCTGACGGAACTCATCTCCGGAGCTCGGCTGGATCGGAGGCCGGAGATCATCATCGAGCTGAACGTGTGCTGAACTCGGAGTCTCCGTACGTTCGGTGCTTGGATCGGTCGGATCGTGAAGGCGTACGACTACATCAACTGTGTTGTGCTAACGCTTCCGCTTACGGTCTACGAGGGTACGTGGACGAACACTCTCCCCTCTCGTTGCTATGCCATCACCATGATCTTGCGTGTGCGTAGGAAATTTTTTGAAATTACTACGTTCCCCAACAGTGGCATCCGAGCCTAGGTTTTATGCGTTGATGTTATATGCACGAGTAGAACACAAGTGAGTTGTGGGCGATACAAGTCATACTGCTTACCAGCATGTCATACTTTGGTTCGGCGGTATTGTGAGATGAAGCGGCCCGGACCGACATTATGCGTACGCTTACGCGAGACTGGTTTCACCGTTACGAGCACTCGTGCTTAAAGGTGGCTGGCGGGTGTCTGTCTCTCTCACTTTAGCTGAATCGAGTGTGGCTACGCCCGGTCCTTGCGAAGGTTAAAACAGCACCAACTTAACGAACTATCGTTGTGGTTTTTGATGCGTAGGTAAGAACGGTTCTTGCTAAGCCCGTAGCAGCCACGTAAAATTTGCAACAACAAAGTAGAGGACGTCTAACTTGTTTTTGCAGGGCATGTTGTGATGTGATATGGTCAAGACGTGATGCTATATTTTATTGTATGAGATGATCATGTTTTGTAACCGAAGTTATCGGCAACTGGCAGGAGCCATATGGTTGTCGCTTTATTGTATGAAATGCAAACGCCCTGTAATTGCTTTACTTTATCACTAAGCGGTAGCGATAGTCGTAGAAGCAATAGATGGCGTAAACGACAATGATGCTATGATGGAGATCAAGGTGTCGCGCCGGTGATGATGGTGATCACGACGGTGCTTCAGAGATGGAGATCACAAGCACAAGATGATGATGGCCATATCATATCACTTATATTGATTGCATGTGATGTTTATCCTTTATGCATCTTATCTTGCTTTGATTGACGGTAGCATTTTAAGATGATCTCTCACTAAAATTATCAAGAAGTGTTCTCCCTGAGTATGCACCATTGCCAAAGTTCGTCGTGCCGAGACACCACGTGATGATCGGGTGTGATAAGCTCTACGTCCATCTACAACGGGTGCAAGCCAGTTTTGCACACGCGGAATACTCAGGTTAAACTTGACGAGCCTAGCATATGCAGATATGGCCTCGGAACACGGAGACCAAAAGGTCGAGCGTGAATCATATAGTAGATATGATCAACATAGTGATGTTCACCATTGAAAACTACTCCATCTCACATGATGATCGGTTATGGTTTAGTTGATTTGGATCACGTGATCACTTAGATGACTAGAGAGATGTCTGTCTAAGTGGGAGTTCTTAAGTAATATGATTAACTGAACTTAAATTTATCATGAACTTAGTACCTAATAGTATCTTGCTTGTCTATGTTTGTTTGTAGATAGATGGCTCGTGCTGTTGTTCCGTTGAATTTTAATGCGTTCCTTGAGAAAGCAAAGTTGAAAGATGATGGTAGCAATTACATGGACTGGGTCCGTAACCTGAGGATTATCCTCATTGCTGCACAAAAAAGTTACGTCCTGGAAGCATCGCTGGGTGCCAGGCCTGTTGCTGATGCAACTGACGACGTTAAGAACGTCTGGCAGAGCAAAGCTGATGACTACTCTATAGTTCAGTGTGCCATGCTTTACGGCTTAGAACCAGGTCTTCAATGACGTTTTGAACGTCATGGAGCATATGAGATGTTCCAGGAGTTGAAGTTAATATTTCAAGCAAATGCCCGGATTGAGAGATATGAAGTCTCCAATAAGTTCTACAGCTGCAAGATGGAGGAGAATAGTTCTGTCAGTGAACACATACTTAGAATGTCTGGGTATAATAATCACTTGATTCAACTGGGAGTTAATCTTCCTGATGATAGTGTCATTGACAGAATTCTCCAATCACTGCCACCAAGCTACAAGAGCTTTGTGATGAACTATAATATGCAAGGGATGAACAAGACTATTCCCGAGCTCTTCGCAATGCTAAAAGCCGCGGATGTAGAAATCAAGAAGGAGCATCAAGTGTTGATGGTCAACAAGACCACCAGTTTCAAGAAAAAGGGCAAAGGGAAGAAGAAGGGGAACTTCAAAAAGAACGGCAAACAAGTTGCTGCTCAAAAGAAGAAACCCAAGTCTGGACCTAAGCCTGAGACTGAGTGCTTCTACTGCAAGCAGATTGGTCACTGGAAGCGGAACTGCCCCAAGTATTTGGCGAATAAGAAGGATGGCAAAGTGAACAAAGGTATATGTGATATACATGTTATTGATGTGTACCTAACTAGAGCTCGTAGTAGCACCTGGGTATTTGATACTGGTTCTGTTGCTAATATTTGCAACTCAAAACAGGGACTACGGAATAAGCGAGCACTGGCCAAGGACGAGGTGACGATGCGCGTGGGAAACGGTTCCAAAGTCGATGTGATCGCGGTCGGCACGCTACCTCTACATCAACCTTCGGGATTAGTTTTAGACCTGAATAATTGTTATTTGGTGCCAGCGTTGAGCATGAACATTATATCTGGATCTTGTTTGATGCGAGACGGTTATTCATTTAAATCAGAGAATAATGGTTGTTCTATTTATATGAGTAATATCTTTTATGGTCATGCACCCTTGAAGAGTGGTCTATTTTTATTGAATCTCGATAGTAGTGACACACATATTCATAATGTTGAAACCAAAAGATGCAGAGTTGATAATGATAGTGCAACTTATTTGTGGCACTGTCGTTTAGGTCATATCGGTGTAAAACGCATGAAGAAATTCCATACTGATGGACTTCTGGAATCACTTGGTACTTGCGAACCGTGCCTCATGGGCAAGATGACTAAAACACCGTTCTCCGGAACTATGGAGAGAGCAACAGATTTGTTGGAAATCATACATACAGATGTATGTGGTCCGATGAATATTGAGGCTCGTGGCGGATATCGTTATGTTCTCACCTTCACAGATGATTTGAGCAGATATGGGTATATCTACTTAATGAAGCACAAGTCTGAAACATTTGAAAAGTTCAAAGAATTTCAGAGTGAAGTGGAAAATCATCGTAACAAGAAAATAAAGTTTCTACGATCTGATCGTGGAGGAGAATATTTGAGTTACGAGTTTGGTTTACACTTGAAACAATGCGGAATAGTTTCGCAACTCACGCCACCCGGAACACCACAACGAAATGGTGTGTCCGAACGTCGTAATCGTACTTTACTTGATATGGTGCGATCTATGATGTCTCTTACCGATTTACCACTATCATTTTGGGGTTACGCTTTAGAGACGGCCGCATTCACGTTAAATAGGGCACCATCAAAATCCATTGAGACGACGCCTTATGAACTGTGGTTTGGCAAGAAGCCAAAGTTGTCGTTTCTTAAAGTTTGGGGCTGCGATGCTTATGTGAAGAAACTTCAACCAGATAAGCTCGAACCCAAATCGGAGAAATGTGTCTTCATAGGATACCCAAAAGAGACTGTTGGGTACACCTTCTATCACAGATCCGAAGGCAAGACATTCGTTGCTAAGAATGGATCCTTTCTAGAGAAGGAGTTTCTCTCGAAAGAAGTGAGTGGGAGGAAAGTAGAACTTGATGAGATAACTGTATCTACTCCCTTATTGGAAGTTAGTTCATCACAAGAACCGGTTCCTGTGACGACTACACCAATTAGTGAGGAAGGTAATGATATTGATCATGAAACTTCAGATCAAGTTTCTGCTAAACCTCGTAGGTCTACCAGAGTAAGATCCGCACCAGAGTGGTACGGTAATCCTATTCTAGAAATCATGTTACTTGACCATGATGAACCTACGAACTATGAGGAAGCGATGATGAGCCCAGGTTCCGCAAAATGGCTAGAGGCCATGAAATCTGAGATGGGATCCATGTATGAAAACAAAGTATGGACTTTGGTTGACTTGCCCGATGATCGGCAAGCCATTGAGAATAAATAGATCTTTAAGAAGAAGACTGACGCTGATGGTAATGTAACTGTCTATAAAGCTCGACTTGTTGCGAAAGGTTTTCGACAAGTTCAAGGGGTTGACTACGATGAGACTTTCTCACCCGTAGCGATGCTTAAGTCTGTCCGAATCATGTTAGCCATTGCTGTATTTCATGATAATGAAATTTGGCAAATGGATGTCAAGACTGCATTCTTGAATGGATTTCTAGAAGAAGAGTTGTATATGATGCAGCCGGAAGGTTTTGTTGATCCAAAAGGTGCTAACAAGGTATGCAAGCTCCAGCGTTCCATTTATGGACTGGTGCAAGCATCCCGGAGTTGGAATAAACGCTTTGATAGTGTGATCAAAGCATATGGTTTTATACAGACTTTTGGAGAAGCCTGTATTTACAAGAAAGTGAGTGGGAGCTCTGTAGCATTTCTAGTTTTATATGTAGATGACATATTATTAATTGGAAATGATATAGAATTTCTGGATAGCATAAAGGGATACTTGAATAAAAGTTTTTCAATGAAAGACCTCGGTGAAGCTGCTTACATATTGGGCATCAAGATCTATAGATATAGATCAAGACGCTTAATAGGACTTTCACAAAGCACATACCTTGACAAAATTTTGAAAAAGTTCAAAATGGATCAGGCAAAGAAAGGATTCTTACCTGTGCTACAAGGTGTGAAGTTGAGTCAAACTCAATGCCCGACCACAGCAGAAGATAGAGAGAAAATGAAAAATGTTCCCTATGCTTCAGCCATAGGCTCTATCATGTATGCAATGCTGTGTACCAGGCCTGACGTATGCTTAGCAATAAGCTTGGCAGGAAGGTACCAAAGTAATCCAGGAGTGGATCACTCGACAGTGGTCAAGAACATCCTGAAATACCTGAAAAGGACTAAGGATATGTTTCTCGTATATGGAGGTGACAAAGAGCTAGTCGTAAATGGTTACGTCGATGCAAGCTTTGACACTGATCCGGACGATTCTAAATCGCAAACCGGATACGTGTTTTTATTAAACGGTGGAGCTGTAAGTTGGTGCAGTTCTAAACAAAGCATTGTGGCGGGATCTACATGTGAAGCGGAGTACATAGCTGCTTCTGAAGCAGCGAATGAAGGAGTCTGGATGAAGGAGTTCATTTCCGATCTAGGTGTCATACCTAGTGCATCGGGACCAATGAAGATCTTCTGTGACAATACTGGTGCAATTGCCTTGGCAAAGGAATCCAGATTTCACAAGAGGACCAAGCACATCAAGAGACGCTTCAATTCAATTCGGGACCAAGTCCAAGTGGGAGACATAGAGATTTGCAAGATACATACGGATCTGAATGTTGCAGACCCGTTGACTAAGCCCCTCTCACGAGCAAAACATGATCAGCACCAAGACTCCATGGGTGTTAGAATCATTACTATGTAATCTAGATTATTGACTCTAGTGCAAGTGGGAGACTGAAGGAAATATGCCCTAGAGGCAATAATAAAGTTATTATTTATTTCCTCATATCATGACAAATGTTTATTATTCATGCTAGAATTGTATTAACCGGAAACATAATACATGTGTGAATACATAGACAAAACTATAGTCACTAGTATGCCTCTACTTGACTAGCTCATTAATCAAAGATGGTTATGTTTCCTAACCATAGACATGTGTTGTCATTTGATTAGTGGGATCACATCATTAGGAGAATGATGTGATTGACATGACCCATTTTGTTAGCCTAGCACTTGATTGTTTAGTATACTGCTATTGCTTTCTTCATGACTTATACAAAGTTCCTGCAACTATGAGATTGTGCAACTCCGTTTACCGGAAGAACACTTTGTGTGCTACCAAACGTCACAACGTAACTAGGTGATTATAAATGTGCTCTACAGGTGTTTCCGAAGGTACATGTTGAGTTGGCATAATTCGAGATTAGGATTTGTCACTCCGATTGTCGGAGAGGTATCTCTCCCTGGGCCCTCTCGGTAATACTCATCACCTAAGCCTTGCAAGCATGTAACTAATGAGTTAGTTATGAGATGATGTATTACGGAACGAGTAAAGAGACTTGCCGGTAACGAGATTGAACTAGGTATTGGATACCGACGATAAAATCTCGGGCAAGTAACATACCGATGACAAAGGGAACAACGTATGTTGTTATGCGGTTTGACCGATAAAGATCTTCGTGGAATATGTAAGAACCAATATGGACATCCAGGTCCCGCTATTAGTTATTGACCGAGAATGGTTCTAGGTCATGTCTACATAGTTCTCGAACCCATAGGGTCCGCACGCTTAATGTTACGATGACAGTTTTATTATGAGTTTATAAGTTTTGATGTACCGAAGTTTGTTCGAAGTCCTGGATGTGATCACGGACATGACGAGGAGTCTCAAAATGGTCGAGACATAAAGATTGATATATTGGACGACTATATTCGGGCACCGGAAAGGTTCCGGGTGATTTCGGAGAAAACCAGAGTGCCGGGGGGGTTACGGGAACCCATCGGGAGAGTATTGGGCCTATGGGCCTTAGGGGAAAGGAGAGAGGGGCGGCCAGCATGGGCCGCACGCCCCCTCCCCCCTCTAGTCCGAATTGGACTAGGAGGGTGGGCGGCGCCCCCCCCTTTCCTTCCCCCTCTCCCCCTTCCTTCCCCCTCCTAGTAGGAGTAGGAAAGGAGGAGTCCTACTCCTACTAGGAGGAGGATTCCTCCTCCCTTGGCGCGCCCAAAGGGGCCGGCCGGCCTCCCCCCTTGCTCCTTTATATACGGGGGCGGGGGGGGGGGGCACCCCATAGACACACAAGTTGATCTACGGATCGTCCCTTAGCCGTGTGCGGTGCCCCCTTCCACCATATTCCACCTCGGTCATATCGTCGCGGAGTTTAGGCGAAGCCCTGCGCCGGTAGAACATCATCATCGTCACCACGCCGTCGTGCTGACGGAACTCATCTCCGGAGCTCGGCTGGATCAGAGGCCGGAGATCGTCATCGAGCTGAACGTGTGCTGAACTCAGAGGCTCCGTACATTCGGTGCTTGGATCGGTCGGATCGTGAAGACGTACGACTACATCAACTGCGTTGTGCTAACGCTTTCGCTTACCGAGGGTACGTGGACGAACACTCTCCCCTCTCGTTGCTATGCCATCACCATGATCTTGCGTGTGCGTAGGAAATTTTTTGAAATTACTACGTTCCCCAACACTACTCACATGTGTTGATGGTACAATGAGCAGGGGGATCGATTGCACCGCCTGTTCTCTCAGCTGTAGAATAGTTTTCCCGCTTTTCTTGGCATCTGCTTGGCTGGAGCTCAAGCTCGACTCCTTCTTTTGTTGTGCTTCATAAGCCTTCCTGATTTGGCGCTCATAGTCTGAGTCAACAGGCTTGGGAACTGGTGGTGTAGCCATACGAATAAAGTGCCCAAATGCATGCTCAGGCACTTTCTCCTTTGGCGGCGGTGGTGGTTTCGGTCCAAAATGGGCATCCAATTGTCTCCTGCATTCGGTGGTGTTTTCCTGTTCGCTCATGTCGTAAGGCCTCTTCGGAAGAGGCGCGAGGCTTGGACCAAATTGGTATCTCTTGCCTCATGTACTTGTATCGCTAGCCGCCATAGCTGCGGCGGCTCTCTTCCGTTGTTTCTTAGGCAGTGGAGACGGCTTACACGGTGCCTGACTTGGAGGTGGAGGCCTGGGTTGATGTGGTGTCGGACGACTTGCAGGAGGAGGAGTGGGCTCACGTGGTGCCGGACTTGGAGGAGGAGGAGTGGCCTCATGCGTTGGCAAACTTGAAGGAGCAGGAGTCTACAGAGGCGGTGGCTGACTTGGAGGAGCTGGAGTCGACTGCTGACGTGGTGGCCGACTTGGAGGAGGAGCCGGCTGACGCGATGTTGGTGGCCTTGGAAAGACGATGCAATACTTTCTCCATAGAACGATATGATGTAATGCCTCTCCCAGTGTGCGCTCGTTGTCACCTCTAGGAATGTCAAGCTGTAGCCCCCTATATTCTGCCACCACTTCATCAACCACGACACGAGCATAGCCAGCTGGAATTGGATTGCAATGGAAGGGGGTTGTATAAGCAACACCGTCTGGCACCTTGATGGATATGTTCTTCACTTTGAAGTGTAGCTCACAATTAGTGTTCTCAATGATGTCATCCATAGGGTATGTATCCAGCAGTGTCTCATGGCCCGGTGTGGAACCCAGGCTGCTTCTCGGCATGGATGGGACGGTGCTATCCAATGTTGGATCCGCTAGCTCATGCCATTGCAGAGACCCCCTTTCCTGGCTGATTTCGTCGATCTGCTGCTGCTGCCGCTGGAATAGGAGTGCCAACTCCGTGTGCGAAATTTCTAGGCCTTTAAGGTGTTATGCTTCCTGCTTCCTCTGCTCCTCCTCTAGCTTCCTCTTCTTCTCCTCCTCCATCTTCCATCTGGCACAACTTCTGTAGTCGGCGTTCCAGTCTGAAAACCCCTCATACCACGGAACAACGCCTATGCCTCGTGTTCTTCCCGGGTGTTCAGGATTTCCCGGGGTGCACATAAGCTCGTCGTTCTCTCTGTTGGGTTGAACACCCTCGTTCGAGCCTCTTCTATTGCAACAAGTATTTTGTCCTCGACTCCTTTAAGACTTGCCTTCTTCAAAATCTGGCCTGTCTTTGGGGTCCAACGCCCCCCATGTGCATAGAACCAAGTTCGGCACCTGGGGGGCCAGCTCAGTGTAATTGGACTAACCCCCGCAGCCTGCATCTCTTCCTCAGCCTTATCCCACTTAGGTCGGGCCACCGCGTAGCCACATGGCCCCAGCCTATGGAACTGCTCCTTTTTCGCGGCATTGATCGTGTTTATTTTCGACCATTCCTTAGCTAATTCCGATTCCTTGAATTCACAAAAACTGGCCAGTGATCTCTTTGCTTCTCTAGTGTTCCCGTGAATTCTGGAGTCTTCTTTCCTCCTTTGATGTATGTGACCCATATAGTTTTCTTGTGGTTGTTGAATGCAACCTCCGTCTTCCTAAGAGCAGCGTTCTTGACTTTCTCCACATCTTCAGCTGTGAAATGATCTGGTAGCATGAAATGTGACATGAGAGCTTCCCAAAGCATTTTTTTGGCTCTATCGTCAACAAAAGTAAGATTTGGACGTGGCTTTGCTGGCTTCTTCCATTCTTGAATGGAGATCGGGAGTTGGTCCTTCACAAGAACTCCGCACTGACGAATGAACTTGCCTGCATTCTTCTTAGGCGTGACCGGTTCGCCATTATCTTTGATGGCATCGATGTTGTACTTTATGCCTTCCTTCAACTTGTTGGCCGGGCCTCGCACTGTCCTGCTCCCTGCAGATGATTTGCTTGATCCGGAGGGCTGAAAGAAGAAAGATCGATTCGTTAATATATATATATATATATGTATGTATATATATATGCATGTGTGTGTGTGTATATATATATATACAAAATCATTTAAAAACACGTGATGATCACTAGATGCCTGCTTCTATAAACATACCTCGCCGGTATTTGCTATTTCAAGATCATCATCATAGTTCTGGACTTCATCAATTCGGTCGTCTCGATCGAATATCATATCACCCTCCCCGGTATTGTCTAGATATTGGGAGCCATCATCTTCTTCATTCTGATCATCTGGCCGGCTCGGGGAGTGTATGAGTGCGAACATAGCCTCTTCTCCTTCATCTCTGCCGGTATTGTGCGCCATAGCTTTTATTTAACTAATCCAGAAGAAATATAAAACAATTTAGTACGCATCTCAATTTAGTATGCATCTCAAATATAAACCAACCGGCAAAATTCCTCGTTTGTTCACGTGTAATCCAGTCTTCAGACTGCTCCGGGTATTTAGAGCTTAGAATATTCTTGTGTTCCTCCATATACGGAGCCGCCAAGGCGGAATTTTGTTGAATTGTGTAGTGTGCTTCAGTGAGAGAATGCCCGTCCATACATATTATTTGATCCAGTCCTAGCGTGCCATTTCCACCCAGTCTGTCCTTATGTCGCGATTCACGAACACCAATTGGCTTATGGTCGGGAATAAAGTCAACACAAAACTCAATGACCTCCTCATTTACCTGGCCTTGGAGATGCTTCCTCCTGGCCTAGCATAGTTATGAACATATTTATTTAAGACTCACATGAACCTCTCAAAGGGGAACATATTGTGTAGAAATACAGGACCCAGAACGGCCATCTCTTCGCATAGGTGAACTAGGACGTGTGTCATGATATTGAAGAAGGATGGTGGGAACACCAACTTGAAACTGGCAAGACATTGCACCAAATCATTCTCCAACCTTGGTATGATTTCTAGATCGATTACCTTCTGAGAGATTTCATTAAGGAATGCACACAACTTCACAATGGATAATCGAACATTTCCCGGTAGAAGCCCCCTCAATGCAACCGGAAGTAGCTGCGTCATAATCACGTGGCAGTCATGAGACTTTAGGTTCTGAAACTTTTTCTCTGCCATATTTAGTATTCCCTTTATATTCGACGAGAAGCCAGACGGTACTTTCATACTGAGCAGGCATTCAAAGAAGATTTCCTTCTCTTCTTTGGTAAGAGCGTAGCTGGCATGACCCTCATGTATATGTTGTCCTTTCCGTGCATACATTGCTGGTCCTCCTGTGCCTCCGGTGTATCTTTTGTCTTCCCATACACGCCCAAGAAGCCAAGCAGGGTCACGCAAATATTCTTTGTCACATGCATCACTTCGATTGCAGAATGGACCTCTAGGTCTTTCCAATAGGCCAGGTTCCAAAATATAGATTTCTCCACATGGGTGCGCGTCCGTCAGCATCATTCAGAACAGATTGTCTGCCAGGACCCTTTCCAAAGATTACCTTCAAATCCTTGACCATATCATGTACATCATCACCGGTACGGTGGCGAGGCTTCGTCCGGTGATCTGCCTCACCTTTGAAATGCTTGCATTTCTTTCTTACGGGATGCTTGCTCGGAAGAAAGCGATGATGTCCCAGGTACACATTCTTCTTACAATTATCCAAATATATACTATTGGAATCATCCAAACAGTGCGTGCATGCGCTGTATCCCTTGTTTGTCCATCTTGAAAGGTTACTGAGAGCAGGCCAATCATTAATGGTCACAAACAGCAACGCATGTAGGTCAAATTCTTCCTATTTGTGCTCATCCCACGCACGTACACATTTTTCATTCCACGGCTGTAAGAGTTCTTCAACTAATGGCCTTAGGTACACATCAATGTCATTGCCGGGTTGCTTAGGGCCTTGGATGAGCACTGGCATCATAATGAACTTCCGCTTCATGAACAACCAAGGAGGAAGGTTATACATACATAGAGTCACAGGCTAGGTGCTATGGTTGCTGCTCTGCTCCCCAAAAGGATTAATGCCATCTGCGCTTAGACCAAACCATACGTTTCTTGCGTCACCTGCAAAGTCCTCCTAGTACTTTCTCTCAATTTTTCTCCACTGCGACCCGTCAGCAGGTACTCTCAACTTCCCGTCTTTCTTACGGTCTTCTCTGTGCCATCACATCGACTTGGCATGCTCTTTGTTTTGGAACAAACGTTTCGACTGTGGTATTATAGGAGCATACCACATCACCTTAGCAGGAATATTCTTCTTGGGGCGCTCGCTCTCGACATCACCAGGGTCATCGCGGCTAATCTTATAGCGCAATGCACCGCATACCGGGCACGCTTTCAAATCCTCGTACTCACCGCAGTAGATGATGTAGTCATTAGGGCATGCATGTATCTTCTGCACCTCTAATCCTAGAGGGCAGACAACCTTCTTTGCTTTGTACGTACTCTTGGGAAATTCGTTGTCCTTTGGAAGCATCTTCTTTAACATTATCAGCAACTTTCCAAATCCCTTGTCAGATACACCATTCTCTGCCTTCCATTGCAGCATTCCCAGTGTGGTGCCCAGCTTTTTCTTGTCAGCTTTGCAATTCGGGTACAACAATTTCTTGTGATCCTCTAACATGCGCTGCAACTTCTTCTTCTCCTTTTCACTTCGCAGTTTCTCTTTGCATCGGCAATGGCCCGACCTAGATCATCAGCGGGCTCATCTGATGCCTCTTCGTCAGCTTCTTCCCGCATTGCCGGCTCATCTTCTTCCCCCATTGTTGTACCATCGTATTCAGGGAACCCATAGCCAGGATAGCTATCGCCGTCCTCTTCTTCTTCATTGTCTTCCATCATAACCCCTCTCTCTTCGTGCTTGGTCCAAACATTATAGTGGGGCATGAAACCGGACTCAAATAGGTGGACGTGAATGGTTTTTGCTTAGAGTAATTCATATCATTCTTACAGCCAGCACATGGACAAGACATAAAACCATCCGCCCGCTTGTTTGCCTCAGCCGCAAGCAGAAAAAGTATGCATGCCATTAATGAACCGGGGAGCGCATCCATCATCATACATCCAATGTCAGCTCATCTTCATTTACACAGCACCAAAAATACCAAATTAATACAAGTTCATACATAAAGTTCATACAACACTTATTCTCATAAAACAACATACAAATAACTCTCTAGCTGAAGCATTTAAATGCAACAACAAATGCGATCAAGATCGTAACTAAGGTAACAATTGATCCAACGGCATAATGATACTGTCGTGGAATTGTCACGTCAGATGTCCTAAGATGAGGACTTAGTCGCGAGGCCAACGCATCTATGTGGTAGCTTGAGAGGGGTTGAACAGAACGAGAGACGCAGCACACAAGACGAGGATTTAGACAGCTTCGGGCCCCGGGAAACATCATCTGGTAAAAACCCTACATGCTCTTTGAGGCTAGGTCTCATTATCATCACGAGGGAGTCGCCGTAAACCGGCTCTCCTCTAGTTGTGTCTAGCCCTAGAGGTTGTTTCTTCTTGCCTGTAGCTTGTCCCTCTTTGGGGAGCCCTGCCCCTCCTTATATATGTTGAAGGGGCGGTTTACATGTGGAGTCCTATTAGGATTAGGACTATTCTATCTCTAATACAAACCGGATACAAGTCCTGGTCTTAACTCCTTGTAAGGCAAATATTCCTTTCCTCTTAAACCGGCCCACCATAGTTGAACCGGCCTTCATGAACCGCCCGTTGGGCCACCGGGTCTTGTTGCTCCTCTGGCCCGCCTGCCGGATTACCAATGAGATGTAAACCGTCTGGTCTGTGCAGGTTGCCGGTGAATCGCCAAGTCCGGCTGGTTTATCCTTTCGGCCGGTTTATGCCGTGGGGCATATCCCCGACATTAGCCCCCAAGTTTAGCTTGGATTTATCCATGGTAAACTTATGCTGCAAAATAAATACAAGAACAAATTTGATAGATTATGCTCCAGGTTAAGAATTCTTGTAGACCGGCGTCAGATCATCCTTAATTCCTTGCCATTTCCTTCTTGTAGAAAATCCAGGTCAATAAGCCAGCTTCATACTCAATTTGCTGTCATTGGTTTCTCACAGAGAAATATTATGAAGAATAATCCACTTGAGTCGGCTTTCAAAGTGCCGGTTTAAGAATTATTGGTCTTGAGATACTCATATGATATTCAACCGGCTTGAAGATGCAGAACTTGCCGGTTTATCATTGCCAAAGACTGTCGGGTTATAAAAACTTGATAATTTCGAGTCATGATTGTTGCAGATACCGGTTCGTGATTGTTGCCAACGCCGGTTCATGATTATTAATGACACCGAGTTGCAGCCACAGGGTCATAATGATTGGTGACGCCGGGTCAACCTAGTTTGCTCAATCAGAGAATTTGAAAATATTTCTTCGATAATAATATAATACCTGTAGCCCCCAAGTCTTGAGCAGAACAAAGTGATGGCTTAAGACTTGCTTCAATATAAATACTGCCACTTAAGAAGAAATGCATGTTGTTCATCCCAGTCACTTGGTAAAAACTGAATACTCCATATTATGTAGCCCCCAAGTGTCGGGTTGTCCTGCTTGCAGCAACCTGGGACTTGTAATTGTCTTATACTCATAAAAACTTCAACCAGTGTAGCCCCCAAGGGCCGGGTCATTATGCAATAATGAGAAGGGACTTTGTAAATATAATCATGTAATCTTTGAACAACAACGGTGTAGCCCCCAAGGGCCGACTCAGTAAGATAATATTGGGCTGGGACTTTGATATATACTTCAATGAAAATAACATCATATGATGTAACCCCCATCATGGGGCTTGAATTCACGTTCATAAGGTTAAGAGCCTTGTGCTTTACCAACTGAGCAGTGGACCCTTCAATATAATGAATAAAAAACTTTGTACCTTGAGTCGGGTCTTCAATAAGATGAATAAAGAATGACTTTGCATTAGCCCCCAAGTGTCATGGTGCATGCTTGCAGCGACATGAGACTTGCATATTTGATGTAATCTCAACTTAAATAATGTAGCCCCCAAGTGCCGGGTTGTAAGCCTGCAGCAACTCGGGACTATTCCTTCAATTGTAGAATAAAATCATATCTATTGATAATATAATAGCCATTGCGCTAAAGTGACTTTGAAAACCTCAATCATAATATTAATAACCATAATAAAATCCAGCCATGTTGGCTATTCAAGATAATATAATCCGGTATGAAAACCTTATTCATTCAATAATGAAAATTCAGCCAAGTGTGGCTATTTGAATAATATAACCCAATGATTTATAAGCGCATGATTCCAATGGTGTAATCCGAATATATACTAGCGACTTATAGTCCAAAGCCGGGCCGGTTTAATAAACACCGGACAATCTCTCATCATGCTTTATTCAACCTGTTTCTGCATACAACAAGTTTAAAGTGTCCTGGCGGTTTACCGCCGGAGGGGTCATAATGCCCAACAGATAACCCAAGTTTATAACCAAGGCTGCACTTAAGAATAATCAAATATGAAATATATCATACCTGTGATATTGAATCACATAGTCGGTTTACCAACTTTCTGTAGTAGGGGAATTTTTGAGTAATGATAACTCCTTTCATACTGTGCCGGTTTATAATAAAACCGTACCGGGTTATGATAAACACCGGTTTAACAATATATAATACTGGCAACTTGTATTCAAACCAGACCGGGCTGATAGTCTCCGGATTACAACTTGATCGAGTACTGACAACTCGTAATTGAAAGTCGAACCGGGTTAACGAACGCCGGTTTACTCCATAATAAGATGGTAATAGAAAATCAAAAAATCAAACCGGGCAAATAGTCTCCGGATTAAGAATTGACCGTGTTCCGTCAATTGACAGTCGAACCGGTCTGCGAATTTTGTCGGTTTAAGAACGCAACAAAGAAGAAATATTTATTAAAAAAAAATTCAAGCAAAGGCAATGATAAAACCGTTTGCAAAAAACATGCTATACTGAGCTGATCAGATGGTGTTACCATGGTCGGACAGGACCAAGCCCCCAATTGGAGTGACAATGGTTCAAGTCAGCCAGGTCACCAAATGAAACCGTGGCATATATGCCAATCAAAAGGCGTGGCAATGGTTCGGGTTCGACCAAGCCCCCAAGTGATTTTGTGGCCTTAGGTCGATCAAGAGGCGTGACTGGTTCAGACTTGACCATGTCCCTAAGTGATCTAGTGGCTTTCGCCTATCAAAAGGCGCCGCGTTGGTTCGGATACGACCAAGGCCCCAAGTGATATGAAAAGCAAATTTCAAGGGGTAAACCGGAGGCCGCTTTAAGACAGAACCTTCGTGTAACCACGCATGATGTAAAAAAGAACAGAGACCCCGCTTTATGAAGCAGAAGCCCCCATGTGATCAATAATATGTTAGGCCAATAAGGCATGATACCCATGTTTGAACCGTGCATCATGGCAGCAGGTCCTCTTCGGTAATTTTTAACTATTTTGCAGGAGATAAATTTTTCTTGAACCGGGATCTTGAACCGGATATTGAGAGCTTCAAAGCTTTGTGGGAGACATCTTTCCCTTGACCCGAATTTTAAACTGGAATCTTCATTTTCAGCCGGAAATTTTCTGACGGTCTTTAAACTCGAACTTGCGAGAAGTTAATTCCTTTTTGAACCGGAAATTCTTATACCGGATTTGAGAGCTTCAGTGAGACTGGCTTCCCTTGAGCCGGATAAACCGGAATCTTTTCTAATGACCCGGAACTTCTTCATTGAGCCGGGATTTTGTAATTGTCATATACTTTCTAAGCCGGAAATTTTCTGACGGCCTTCAAATAACAGTAGCCTCCGGGACCGGGTTATCTTTCCCTCCATCGTCCTGGGATTCTTGAATTTGTTGAAACTGGCCAGACTTGCTGAGTTATATCATCGTAGCTCCCGAGTCTTAAGATGACTCAAGGAGTTGTCTTAAGATTCTTCGTACTTGACCATAGCAGAAGGTATATATCATCGGTGTTAATAACGCGATGTAAATCCACAGAAGATTGAGATGACTGCGGTTATAAGTGATCCCATTGGAATTGTGCCAGTAGCCCAGCCAGTGGGTCATCCACGCTGATTGTTTGAAATTACCCAAACTGCAATGGCAACGATTTGTACTCCAATTCACTGAGTCATCCGATGGAAGCTGATAATATATTATGATCTGCTCCAGATTTGTTGAAATAGACCGGACCACAGGGCAGCGGTTTACAAACGCAGTAGCTTGGGTGCTTCTATTGAGTGGCACGGCCAGGACAAATTTCCGCGATATAACATCATTTGGAAATAAATAATTGCCCTGCATACAAAAAGATACGGATCAAAGTAATTGTTTCTTTGATGAAAACAATATTGTGCTAATAAAATATATTTTAGATGGATATCACCTGATTCGCTTAGGCCGGAAATAACCCGTCATAAAATTGATGATCACTAGGTGAAACTGAAATCACTCACGTGTGAGTCGGCCGCGGCATTGTAAGCCAGCACAGACGGGCGAGTCCATCGCGGGTGCGGTAATCCGCGTGGACGGGCGAAATGATGTAAACCGGGCCACAGAGGACGGCGAGTTGCGCACATTCATTTACCAGGCAGCATGACACGGACGAACCGCCGGTGTAGAACATTGCCATCGCGCGCTCCATACTTCTTCCTCTGTCAGTGTTGATCTGCAGCCGGAGCACTGGTACGCGTACCCGCTGTATAGCATGGCACAGATAGATGTTGTCTGAGTCCTGGTACCCCCTAAGTATGGCTTTTCACTTAGATAGTAAGAAGCCCTTGATTTGATCCTTTTGTAATTTTTGTCATTCGGCGCCTCGTGAGTTGAACGAAGAGGCCATGCAGCACCCTGCCGTGCACGTGGGAAACTAGTTTTGACCCTGGACGGGCGTGCACCAGCAGATTAACTGATCAGATAGACCCAAAATTATGTATGAAGGCACCAGTAATGCGGATGTGATTCTCCATGAAGTATCATCAGCTGCAATTGATTCCTTCACTGCGTGATCTTCCTTTTTCTCCATATGTGGATAGATAGTAACTTGTAACTCCACATAATGTGTACATGTGTAAAAGCATGCCATCACCTCCCCTTTTTTTTAAACTTATCTATCTCCACACGGGCAGCCGGCCCCATGCCCTTTTCTACAGATCCGTGAGGGAGCTTTCAGCACAGCAGGCAATGAACAAAACTGGACCAGTAAACCAGCAGAAAGCAGACGCGGCCAAAGATGAGGCAGCCGGACGACTGCCCGCTCACGCATGTGCGGAGCAAAGTAGAAATGAGCAGGGGCAACTGCGTGTGGAATGGACCGTGGCGACAACAGTAGTACATGCGGCTTTGGAAGCCCTCCGGTAGCAGCGAGGCGACGCGCGAGTCGCGGAAGGAGTACACAGGCGGCGCAAGCTATGAGCCGGCGAGCGCGGTTGGTGGAGTGTGGCGGGTCAGCCACGGCAGCAGCTTGGGTAACGCCGAGGTGCGGGTCGACTCGGCGGAGGCCACGGCGGTTTAGCAGCAGAGGCGAGGCGACTTGACGACGGCAGGGGCTTGTGAGGCCGTGAGGACGAGCCGGCGAAGCAAAAATCAAGGCGAGAGTGGCGGCGGTCGGAGGCACGCCTGGCGATGGCGGCTCAGCGACGAAGATGGAGGAGGCTCGATTGAACCGACGGCGGATTGGAGAGGCGCGGCTGCGGGCCGGTGACGGCGACTTAAGGGGGAGCGATGCGTGACTGAACCGGCATCAGGTTGGAGAGGCGTGGCTGAAACGGCGGCAACCCAGGGACGGCCATGGCGGAAGTGGCTCAGCAGGAGCATCCCGAGGCGGCAGCGGCGACTTTAAGGGCTGTCCGGCGCAACCACGGCCTGCGGGGTGATTCCAGGAGGTTGAAGTCGGACGAAGGTAACCCGGCCAGGTTTGAAGCGCCAGCACGGTGGGGCCACGGCCGAGTAGTAGTCGGAAGCACGTCCGGTGCCGGTGGCTCCAAGTCGAAGACGGAGGGGGGCAGAGGAGTCCTGGCCTTATCAACTTCCGTCGTTGTTGCTTTTTTTTTAACCTCGCATAATCCAAATCGTGGGTTGATACTTTTGTCCTTTTTGTCGTCAATCACGATCAGCTTCCGCACTTGATTGCCTTTGCAAACGTCGGCAGTCCTGAATGTGATTTACTTCCACGCATAGTTTCCTTTCAAAAAGAAAAAACTACGTCTTGAAGCGACTTGGCAGCCGCGCACGAGGTATTGCAGGGGAAAACGTCTGTCCGTCTCGACGACACAGTAAAAACTGATCCGGTTTCGACGGATCATCCGATCATAGCGGCACGCATCATGCAACCCTAACTTTCCTTCAACTCAAATCTTGTACGCCCCAATCTAAAGTAAATCCTGTGTGATTGTCTCAAGCCGGTTCTTGTCACTCGGCCAAACACGACCTTCTGAATGTCGGATTAGCCATCCCTCTTATCTTGACTAGTCAGCTTTTCTTGTAGTGCCGTAGCGGAACTCCTTTGTCCATCAATCTGCGACTTGACAAACTGCCCAACACCACCAAATATATCTCAGTCTCAGTCTCGGGCTCGGCGGATCACCACGGCGTGTGTGACGGGCGCTGAATATGAAACCCTAATTTTTGACTGTTCATCGGTCTTCTGCATCGGTTCTTTTTCATCCAACACATCGCAAACTTTTTCTATCCTTGAAATAGATCCCTCCAAGAACTCAACACCATCGTACGTAGGCCCCACGGTGGGCGCCAACTGTCGTGGAATTGTCACGTCAGATGTCCTAAGATGAGGACTTAGTCGCGAGGCCAACGCATCTATGTGGTAGCTTGAGAGGGGTTGAACGGAACGAGAGACGCAGCACACAAGACGAGGATTTAGACAGCTTCGGGCCCCGGGAAACATCATCCGGTAAAAACCCTACATGCTGTTTGAGGCTAGGTCTCATTATCATCACGAGGGAGTCGCCGTAAACCGGCTCTCCTCTAGTTGTGTCTAGCCCTAGAGGTTGTTTCTTCTTGCCTGTAGCTTGTCCCTCTTTGGGGAGCCCTGCCCCTCCTTATATATGTTGAAGGGGCGGTTTACATGTGGAGTCCTATTAGGATTAGGACTATTCTATCTCTAATACAAACCGGATACAAGTCCTGGTCTTAACTCCTTGTAAGGCAAATATTCCTTTCCTCTTAAACCGGCCCACCATAGTTGAACCGGCCTTCATGAACCGCCCATTGGGCCACCGGGTCTTGTTGCTCCTCTGGCCCGCCTGCCGGATTACCAATGAGCTGTAAACCGTCTGGTCTGTGCAGGTTGCCGGTGAATCGCCAAGTCCGGCCGGTTTATCCTTCCGGCCGGTTTACGCCGCGGGGCATATCCCCGACAGATACCAAGTCTCACTATCGATGGCATATTTTCTAATCCTTCTAATCTTCAAGTGCATTTTCTCCATCTTGATCTTGTGGTCATCGACGACATCGGCAACATGCAACTCCAATTCCATCTTCTCCCCCTCAATTCTTTTCAATTTTTCTTTCAAATACTTGTTTTCTTTTTCAACTAAATTTAACCTCTCGACAATAGGGTCGGTTGGAATTTCCGGTTCACATACCTCCTAGATAAAAATATCTATGTCAACTTGATGGGCATTATTTGTCATAAACACGAATTGCAACAAATAGTTATAAAAGAGAATATACCACATTCTAATCATAACCCGGACAAGGGCCGACAGGGACGGATATAAAACCATGGCACTATGTATAACAAATAACGTACGGGTAAGATAATTATACAAATAACTATATATCTAAATCACACAAACATGATTTTTTTTTCTATATTAAGAAGATAAGAACAAGAGGCTCACCACAACGTGGATCCGGCGACGGGACGATGCGGGCGATCGACGGTGGTTAGGACGGAGACGGGAAGGCACTAAGTAAACCAGACCTACATATGCAAACTAAGAGTTATTTTGACCTCAATTTGCATATAAATCAAATACTACCACATATAATTCCTCCCAAAATAAAACCCACAAATCACTATACTTATAGAGCATTGCCAGAGCTAATCTAGCAATGAGAGATGAAAGGACAAAGTTGCTAACCTTTGTGATCACTTGGATGGATGGGGTGCCTTCAAATCTTCACAAATTTTGGAAAAAATGGAGTGTGAGCTCGAGCAATGGGGAAGAACAGAGGAGAGGAAGGAATGAAAGGGGGGAAAACAGAGAGAAATGGGATCGGGCTGAATGAAGGGTTTATATAGGAAGACCTTTAGTACCGGTTTGTTAGACGAACCGGGACTAACAGTGAACTTCTAGTCCCGGTTCGTGGCATGAACCGGTACTAGAGGTGCTGGTGGGGCCGCAGCCTAACACCAGCCTGCCACCACCTCTTTAGTACTGGTTCGTGGCACGAACCGGTACTAAAGGTTCGCGATGAACCGGGACTAATGACCACCGCCCGCCTAGCCATTGGTAAAATGATGATGGTGATGGTAAAATGATCTGTGCAGGGCTTTGCCTAAGCACCACGAGAATATGATCGGGGGTGTAAACTATGGAGGGAGGCGCCGCACACGGCTAATAATTGACGTTGTATGTTCTAGGCGCCCCCTCCTCACATATATATAGGTGGGAGGGGAGGAGAGGCAGCCAAGGGGTGCCCCAAGTAGGTCGAATCCTACTTGGGGTCTTCCCCAATTCGGCCTCCCCCCTTCCATAATTGTCGGAGAAGAAAGGGAAGGGGGAAGAGAGAAGGAAGGAGGGGCCGAACCCTCTATTTTCCTTCTCCCACTCGGCCTCCTTCATTCGGAGGCGCTCCACCCCTTGTGGGTTGGCGTGCTCCCCTTTCATGGCCAATATGGCCCATATGTTCCCTCTAGGGGTTCCAGTAACCCCTCCTGTACTCCGATATGTACCCGGTACCCTCCGGAACACTTCCGGTGTCCAAATACTATCATCCTATATATTCGAGAGAGGGCGGTGGCCGAGGCCAGTAATGTTTTGATGACGATATTGTATATATCTCAACCATTTCGGGACTCCTCGTCACGTCTGTGATCTCATCCGGGACTCCGAACAACATTCGGTCACCAAATCACATAACTCATATATACAATATCGTCATCGAACGTTAAGTGTGCAGACCCTACGGGTTTGAGAACTATGTAGACATGAGGAAGACACCTCTCTGATCAATAACCAATAGCGGAACCTGGATGCTCATATTGGCTCCCACATATTCGACGAAGATCTTTATCGGTCAAACCGTTTTAACAACATACGTTATTCCCTTTGTCATTGGTATGTTACTTGCCCGAGATTCGACCGTCGATATCTTCATACCTAGTTCAATCTCGTTACTGGCAAGTCTCTTTACTCGTTCCATAATACATCGTCCTGCAACTAACTCATTAGTCATTTTGCTTGCAAGGCTTCTTATGATGTGTATTACCGAGAGGGCCCAGAGATACCTCTGCGATACTCGGAGTGACAAATCCTAATCTCGATCCATACCAACCCAACAAACACCTTTGGAGATTCCTGTAGAGCATCTTTATAATCACCCAGTTACGTTGTGACCTTTGATAGCACAAAAGGCATTACTCCGGTATCCGGGAGTTGCATAATCTCATAGTCGAAGGAATATGTATTTGACATGAAGAAAGCAATAGCAATAAAACTGTACGATCATAATGCTAAGCTAACGAATGGGTCTTGTCCATTGCATCATTCTCCTAATGATGTGATCCCGTTTATCAACTGACAACACATGTCTATGGTTAGGAAACTTAACCATCTTTGATCAACGAGCTAGTCTAGTAGAGGCTTACTAGGGACACCGTATTTTGTCTATGTACCCACACATGTATCAAGTTTCTAGTTAATACAATTCTAGCATGAATAATAAACATTTATCATGAAATAAGGAAATATAAAATAACAACTTTATTATTGCCTCTAGGGCATATTTCCTTTTAGTCTCCCACTTGCACTAGAGTCAATAATCTAGATTACATTGTAATGATTCTAACACCCATGGAGTCTTGGTGCTGATCATGTTTTGCTCCTGGAAGAGGCTTAGTCAATGGGTCTGCTATATTCAGATTGGCATGTATTTTGAAAATCTCTATGTCTCCCTCCTTGACTTGATCACGAATGGAGTTGAAGCGTCTCTTGATGTGTTTGGTTCTTTTGTGAAATCTGGATTCCTTCGCTAAGGCAATTGCTCCAGTATTGTCAAAAAGGATTTTCATTGGACCCGATGCACTAGGTATTACACCTAGATCGGATATGAACTCCTTCATCCAAACTCCTTCATTTGCTGCTTCTGAAGCAGCTATGTACTCTGCTTCACACGTAGATCCCGCCACGACGCTTTGCTTGGAACTGCACTAACTGACAGCTCCACCATTCAAAATAAATACGTATCCGGTTTGTGACTTAGAGTCATCCAGATCAGTGTCAAAACTAGCATCGACGTAACCATTTACGACGAGCTCTTTGTCACCTCCATAAACGAGAAACATATCCTTGGTCCTTTTCAGGTACTTCAAGATATTCTTGACCGCTGTCCAGTGATCCACTCCTGGATTACTTTGGCACCTCCCTGCCAGACTTATGGCAAGGCACACCTCAGCTCTGGTACACAGCATAACATACATGATAGAACCTATGGTTGAGGCATAGGGAATGACTTCCATTTTCTCTCTATCTTCTGCAGTGGTCGGGCATTGAGTCTGACTCAATTTCACACCTTGAAACACAGCCATGGACCCTTTCTTTGACTAATCCATTTTGAACTTCTTCAAAACTTTGTCAAGGTATCTGCTTTGTGAAAGTCCTATTAAGCGTCTTGATCTATCTCTATAGATCTTGATGCCAAATATATAAGCAGCTTCACTGAGGTCTTTCATTGAATAACTTTTATTCAAGTATCCTTTTATGCTATTCAGAAATTCTACATCATTTCCAATCAACAATATATCATCCACTTATATTATTAGAAAAGTTATAGAGCTCCCACTCACTTTCTTATAAATACAGGCTTCTCCGAAAGTCTGTATAAAACCATATGCTTTGATCACCTCATCGAAGCGTATATTCCAACTCCAAGATGCTTGCACTAGTCCATAGATGGATCATTGGAGCTTCCACACTTTATTAGCACCTTTAGGATCGACAAAACCTTCTGGTTACATCATATACAACTCTCCTTTAAGAAATCCATGAAGGAATGCAGTTTTGACGTCCATTTGCTAGATTTCATAATCATAAAATGCAGTAATTGCTAACATGATTCGGGCAGACTTAAGCATCGCTACGGGTGAGAAAGTCTCATCATAGTCAACTCTTTGAACTTGTCGAAAACCTCTACAACAAGTCGAGATTTATAGACAGTAACGTTACCATCAGCGTCAGTCTTCTTCTTAAAGATCCATTTATTTTCTATGGCTCGCCAATCATTGGGCAAATCCACCAAAGTCCACACTTTGTTCTCATACATGGATCCTATCTTAGATTTCATGGCCTCAAGCCATTTATTGGAATCAGGGCTCATCATAGCTTCTTCATAGTTCGTAGGTTCGCCATGGTCTAGTAACATGACTTCCAGAACAGGATTACTGTACCACTCCGGTGTCCATCGTGTTCTGGTTGACCTACAAGGTTCAGTAGTAACTTGATCTGAAGTTTCATGATCATCATCATTAGCTTCCTCTCTAGTTGGTGTAGGCATCACGAGAACGGATTTCTCTGATGAGCTACTTTCCAAATTGAGAGAAGGTACAATTACCTCATCAAGTTCTACTTTCCTCCCACTCACTTCTTTGGAGAGAAACTCCTTATCTAGAAAGGTTCCATTCTTGGCAACAAAGATCTTGCCTTTGGATTTGTGGTAGAAGGTGTAACCAATTGTTTCCTTAGGGTATCATATGAAGACGCACTTCTCCTATTTGGGTTCGAGCTTATCAGGCTGAAGCCCTTTGACATAAGTGTCGCAACCCCAAATTTTAAGAAACGACAACTTAGGTTTATTGCCAAACCACCGTTGTGTCGTCTCAATGGATTTAGACGGTGCCCTATTTAACATGAATGCAGCTGTCTCTAATGCATAACCCCAAAAAGATAATGGCAAATCAGTAAGAGACATCATAGATCGCACCATATCTAATAAAGTACGGTTATGACGTTCAGACACACCATTACGCTGTGGTGTTCCAGGTGGCGTGAGTTGTGAAACTATTCCACATTGTTTTAAATGAAGGCCAAACTCGTAACTCAACTATTTGCCTCCACGATCAGATCATAGAAACTTTATTTTCTTGTTACAATGATTCTCCACTTCTCTCTCTGAAATTCTTTAAACTTTTCAAATGTTTTAGACTTGTGTTTCATTAAGTAGGTATACCCATATCTGCTCAAATCATCTATGAAGGTTTCAAAATAGCGATACCCATCGTGTGCCTCAACACTCATCCTACCGCATGCATCGGTATGTATTATTTCCATTAAGTAATTGGATCGCTCCATTGATTTGGGGAACGGAGTTTTAGTCATCGTGCCCATGAGGCATGGATCGCATGTATCAAATGATTCATAATCAAGTGATTCCAAAAGTCCATCTGGATGGAGTTTCTTCATGTGATTTACACCAATATGACCTAAATGGCAGTGCCACAAATTTGTTGCACTATCATTATCAACTTTGCATCTTTTGGCATCAATATTATGAATGTGTGTATCATTATGATCCAGATTCAATAAACCATCAACATTGGGTGTATGACCATACAAGCATTATTCTTTGATTTAAATGAATAACCGTCTCACACTAAACAAGATCCAGATATAATGGTCATGCTCAACACTGGCACCAAATAACAATTATTCAGGTCTAAAACTAATCCCGAAGGTAGATGTAGAGGTAACGTTCCGATGGTGATCACATCGACCTTGGAACCATTCCTGACGCGCATCGTCACCTAGTCCTTAGCCAATCTTCGTTTTATCTGTAGCTCCTGTTTCGAGTTACAAATATGAGCAACCGAACCAGTATCAAATACCTAGGTGCTACTATAAGCATTAGTAAGTTACCCATCAATAACATGTATACAAAATATATACCTTTGTTCACATTGCCATCCTTCTAATCCGCCAAATACTTGGGGGTTCCGCTTCCAGTGACCAGTCCCTTTGCAGTAGAAGCACTCAATTTCAAGCTTGGGTCTAGCTTTGGGCTTCTTTCCGGGAGTGGCAACTTGCTTGCCATTCTTCTTGGAGTTCCCTTTCTTTCCCTTGCCCTTTTTCTTGAAACTAATGGTCTTGTTAACCATCAACACTTGATGCTTCTTCTTGATTTCTACCTCCGCAGCTTTGAGCATTGTGAAGAGCTCGGGAATTGTCTTCTCCATCCCTTGCATATTATAGTTCATCACGAAGCCTTTGTAGCTTGGTGGTAGTGATTGGAGAACTCTGTCAATAACACTATCATCTGGAAGATTAACTCCCAACTGAGTCAAGTGATTATGATATCCAGACATTCTGAGTATGTGTTCACTGACAGAACTGTTCTCCTCCATCTTGCAGCTATAGAACTTGTTAGAGACTTCATATCTCAACTCGGGCATTTGCTTGAAATATTAACTTCAACTCTTGGAAGATCTCATATGCTCCATGACATTCAAAACGTCTTTGAAGTCCCGATTCTAAGCCGTAAAGCATGGCACACTGAACTATCGAGTAGTCATCAGATCGAGCTTGCCAGACGTTCAAAACATCGGCATCTGCTCCTGCAACAGGCCTTTCACCTAGCGGTGCATTAAGGACGTAATTCTTCTATGCAGCAACGAGGATAATCCTCAAGTTATGGACCCAGTCCGTGTAGTTGCTACCATCTTCTTTCAATTTAGCTTTCTCTAGGAATGCATTAAAATTTAGGGGAACGGTAGCACGGGCCATTAATCTACAACATAGATATGCAAATGCTATCAGGACTAAGTTCATGATAAATTAAGTTCAATTAAGCAAATTACTTAAGAACTCCCACTTAGATAGACATCCCTCAAGTCATCTAAATGATACGTGATCCAAATCAACTAAACCATGTCCGATCATCACGTGCGATGGGGTAGTCATCAATGGTGAACATCTCCATGTTGATCATATCTACTATATGATTCATGTTTGACCTTTCGGTCTCCAGTGTTCCTAGGCCATGTTTGTACATGCTAGGCTGGTCAAGTTTAACCCAAGTATTCCGCATGTGCAAAACTATCTTGCACCCGTTGTATGTGAACATAGAGTCTATCACACCCGATCATCACGTGGTGTCTCAACACGACGAATTGTCGCAACGGTGCATACTCAGGGAGAACACTTATACCTTGAAATTTAGTTAAGGGATCAACTTATAATGCTACCACCGTACTAAGCAAAATAAGATGCATAAAAGATAAACATCACATGCAATCAAAAATATGTGACATGATATGGCTGATGTCTACTACACAACCTTCTTCTTGTAGACGTTGTTGGGCCTCCAAGTGCAGAGGTTTGTAGGACAGTAGCAAATTTCCCTCAAGTGGATGACCTAAGGTTTATCAGTCCGTAGGAGGCGTAGGATGAAGATGGTCTGTCTCAAGCAACCCTGCAACCAAATAGCAAAGAGTCTCTTGTGTCCCCAACACAACCAATACAATGGTAAATTGTATAGGTGCACTAGTTCGGCGAAGAGGTGGTGATACAAGTGCAATATGCATGGTAGATAAAGATATTTGTAATCTGAAATTATAAAAACAGCAAGGTAACTAAAGATAAGAGTGAGCGTAAATGGTATTGCAATGCTAGGAAACAAGGCATAGGGTTCATACTTTCACTAGTGCAAGTTCTCTCAACAATAATAATATAGATAGATCATATAACAACCCCTCAACATGCAACAAAGAGTCACTCCAAAGCCACTAATAGCGGAGAACAAACGAAGAGATTATGGTAGGGTACGAAACCACCTCAAAGTTATTCTTTCGGATCGATCTATTCAAGAGTTCGTACTAGAATAACACCTTAAGACACAAATCAACCAAAACCCTAATTTCACCTAGATACTCCATTGTCACCTCAAGTATCCGTGGGCATGATTATATGATATGCATCACACAATCTCAGAGTCATCTATTCAACCAACACAAAGTACTTCAAAGAGTGCCCCAAAGTTTCTACCGAAGAGTCAAGACGAAAACGTGTGCCCACCCCTATGCATACGTTCATGGGCGGAACCCGCAAGTTGATCACCAAAACATACATCAAGTGGCACGTGATATCCCATTGTCACCACAGATAAACACGGCCAGACATACATCAAGTGTTCTCAAATCATTAAAGACTCAATCCGATAAGATAACTTCAAGAGGAAAACTCAGTCCATTACAAGAGAGTAGAGGGGGAGAAACATCATAAGATCCAACTATAATAGCAAAGCTCCCGATACATCGAGATCGTGCCATAGAGAGAACACGAGAGAGAGAGAGAGAGAGAGAGAGAGAGAGAGAGAGAGATCAAACACATAGCTACTAGTACATACCCTCAGCCCCGAGGGTGAACTACTCCCTCATCGTCATGGAGAGCGCCGGGATGATGAAGATGGCCACCGGTGAGGGATCCCCCCTCCGGCAGGGTGCCGGAACGGGCTCCAGAGAGGTTTTTGGTGGCTACAGAGGCTTGCGGCGGTGGAACTCCTGATCTATCTTCTTCCTCGATATTTTTAGGGTACGTGGACTTATATAGGTGAAAGAAGTCGGTCGGGGGAGCCTCAAGGGGCCCAGGAGACAGGGGGTGCGCCCTCCTATCTCCTGGCTTCCTTGAGCCTTCCCTAGCTTGAACTCCAAGTCTCCCGGATCATATCCTTTCCAAAAATCACGCTCCCGAAGGTTTCATTCCGTTTGGACTCCGTTTGATATTCCTTTTCTTCGAAATACTAACAGGCAATAAAACAACAATATGGGCTGGGCCTCCGGTTAGTAGGTTAGTTCCAAAAGTAATATAAAAGTGTATAATAAAGCCCGTAATCATTCAAAACAGATAATAAAATAGTATGAATGCTTCATAAATTATAGATACGTTGGAGACGTATCAGCATCCCCAAGCTTAATTCCTACTCGTCCTCGAGTAGGTAAATGATAAAATAAAGAATTTATGAAGTGTGAATGCTAGCAGGTGCACAAGTTTGATCAATGATAATTTCAATCACCTTTTCTAGCATGATTATATGTCATAACAGTAGTTCATCTCATAGAACTTCTCAAGATCAAGTAACAAGCAATTCACATGTTAAAGCATAGACCATAAACTTTCTTGAAAACTAGCAAACTTCATTCTTAGTCATTAAACAATTGCAGTTCATCTTATTTTCAGGAAGGGTCTATGTTAGAGCTTTGATTTAGCAAACTTCACATACTCAACTATCATATAGTCTTCCACAATTGCTAACACTCACGTAATACTAATGGTTATGGAGTTTAATTCGGACACTAAGAAAGATAGGGGCTTATAGTGTTGCCTCCCAACGTATTCACCTTTGGGTGATGTCAACAATAATAGTTCATGCTAACTTACATCCAGTTGGATATATATATATATATATATATTATATATATATATATCAGGATCTTTCCAACACTAGGTGCTTGCCAAAGGATAAAATGAAAAAGGGAAAGGTGAAGATCACCTTGACTCTTGCATAAAGTAAAAGACATAAAGTAAAAGATAGGCCCTTCGCAGAGGGAAGCAGAGGTTGTCATGCGCTTTTATGGTTGGATGCACAAAATCTTAATGCAAAAGAACGTCACCTTATCTTGCCACTTGTATATGGACCTTTATTATGCAGTCCGTCGCTTTTATTGCTTCCATAACAAGATCGTATAAAGCTTATTTTCTTCACACTAATAGATCATACATATTTAGAGAGCAATTTTTATTGCTTGCACCGATGACAACTTACTTGAAGGATCTTACTCAATCCATAGCTAGGTATGATGGACTCTCATGGCAAAACTGGGTTTAAGGATATGTGGAAGCACAAGTAGTATCTCTACTTGGTGCAAGGAATTCGGCTAGCATGAGGGGGAAAGGCAAGCTCAACATGTTTGAATGATCCATGACAATATACTTTAACTGAGATGTGAGAAAACATAACCCATTATGTTGTCTTCCTTGTCCAACATCAAATCTTTAGCATGTCATACTTAATGAGTGCTCACAATTATAAAAGATGTCTAGGATAGTATATTTATATGTGAAATCTCTCTTCCTTCAATATTCTTTCATGAATTGTTCAAATGGCCAATACAATGCTTGCTAACCTTCAATAAATTTACAACCTCTTCTTCTTAGATGTGAAGTCATTACTCCCCATGGGATAAGCAAATGAAACATATATAATTTCGGATTTATGACATTCAACTCATTCAACCATTTACTCATAGGATATAAGTGAAGCACATGAGTAAATGACAAACTACTCCAAAAAGATATAAGTGAAGATCAATGAGTAGTTAAAAAATTATGTAACTATGCGAAGACTCTCTCTCACTTAAGAATTTCAGATCTTGGTATTTTATTCAAACAGCAAGCAAAAATAAAATAAAATGACATTGCAAGGATAGCACAACTCATGTGAAGAAGCAAAAAACTTAGGTTCAACCGATACTAACCGATAATTGTTGAAGAAGAAAGGTGGGATGCCTACCGGGGCATCCCCAAGCTTAGATGCTTGAGACTTATTGGAATATTATCTTGGGGTGCCTTGGGCATCCCCAATCTTGAACTTTTGTGTCTCCTTAATTCCTCTCATATCATGGTTTCTCTTTTTATCAAAAGCTTCATCCACACCAAACTCAACAAGAACTCGTGAGATAGGTTAGTATAAACCAATGCAAAACCTTATCATTTTATACTGTAACAAATCACTAAAATTATTATTCAACATTGCATACTAAATGTCTCTGCATATTTAACACTCCTATCCTCAAATAGAATCATTAAACAAGCAAACATATGCAAACAATGCAACCATAACAAAAATATGCCAAAACAGTATAGTCTGTAAAGAATGCAAGATTCATCATACTTCCCTAACTCCAAAAATTATGAGAAAAATACTAAGCTGTAGAAGATTTATCAGATCTCATTATGCAAAAAGTTTCAACATTATACCATTCTCTGACTTTTTGAGGGAATTTTTGCAACAGCAGTAAACTTTCTGTTTTCAAACAGCAACATGTATACTGGCAAAATAAGCATGGCAAAGGCTATCCTTGACATTTTTATTGAAACTAAAGATGAAAAACATTATTCTAAATAACAGCAAGCAAATAATAACAAAATAAATTTACGCTCCAAGCAAAACACATATCATGTGGTGAATAAAAATATAGCTCCAAGTAAAGTTACCGATGAATGAAGACGAAAGAGGGGATGCCATCCGGGGCATCCCCAAGCTTAGGCTCTTGGTTGTCCTTGAATATTACCTTGGGGTGCCTTGGGCATCCCCAAGCTTAGGCTCTTACCACTCCTTATTCCATAGTCCATTGAATCTTTACCCAAAACTTGAAAACTCCACAACACAAAACTCAACAGAAAACTCGTAAGCTCCGTTAGTATAAGAAAATAAAACCACCACTTAGGTACTGTAATGAACTCATTCTAAATTCATATTGGTGTAATATCTACTCTATTACAACTTCTATATGGTTCATACCACTTAATACTAGCCATAGATGCATCAAAATAAGCAAACAACACACGAAAAACAGAATCTGTCAAAAACAGAACAGTCTGTAGTAATCTGTATCAAACGTATAATTATGGAACTCAAAAAATCCTATAAAATTAGGAAGTCCTAAGAAATTTGCGTACATTCCAGAGCAAGAAGAATCAGATCAGAGTCATGTTTTTGCAAATTAAAAAAACTAATATACTGGGTGCAAAAGTTTCTGATTCTCAGCAGGATCAACACAACTATCACCGTAAGCTATCCTAAAGATCTTACTTGGCACTTTATTGAAACAAAAGCTATAAAACATGATTACTACAGTAGCATAATCATGTTAACACACAAAAACAGTAAGGATAAATATTGGGTTGTCTCCCAACAAGCGCTTTTCTTTAATGCCTTTCTAGCTAGGCATGATGACAATGATGCTCACATAAAAGATAAGAATTGAAACGTAACGGGAGCATCATGAAGCATATGACTAGCACATTTAAGTCTAACCCACTTCCTATGCATAGGAATTTTGTTGGCAAAAAACTTATGGGAATAACAATCAACTAGCATAGGAAGGTAAAACAAGCATAAGTTCAAAACTTGAAGCACATAGAGAGGAAACTTGACATTAATCCAATTCCTACAAGCATATGTTCCTCCCTCATAATAATTTTCAGTAGCATCATGAATGAATTCAAAATTATAACCAGCACCTAAAGCATTCTTTTCATGATCTACAAGCATAGAAAATTTACTAATCTCCACATAAGCAAAATTCTTCTCATTCGGAATAGTGGGAGTATCATAAAAGACTTGAATACTATAAATTGTTTCCACATTAAAAGAGTAATGTTCAGAAAAAGGGTAATCATAATCATGACAAGTTTTATAAATAATCATCACTACTTTTTATAGCATAAGTTTCATCACAATAATCATCATAAGTAGCAACTTCATTCTCATCATAAACCTCTTCCAAGGTAGTGGAATCATCACTAAATAAAGTTGACACTCTTCCAAATCCACTTTCATATTCATCACAATAAGATTCAACATCCTCCAAAATAGGGGGATCATTACTTCCTAAAGTTGACACTCTTCCAAACCCACTTTCATCAATATAATAATCATAAATAGGAGGCATGCTATCATAATAAATTTGCTCATCAAAACTTAGGGGACAAAAATATCATCTTCATCAATATCGGAGTAATGGGCCACGGGTAGGCTCACCCGAGTCCCAAGATTTATCAAGACTTTGGGCCAGCTCCGCCTAGCTGGGCCCCACGCCGAAACTCCGCCCTCTGGGGCCAGCAGGCTCAGTGGCCGGCTGCCAGAGGGCGGGTGACCCAAGACTACGGCGCTCCGGGCAGCCGGCTCCTGGCGACCGCCTTCCAGAGAGGGCAGCAACAGGCAGGCGGCCACCTCACAACTACAGCATGGCCGAGCCCCCCTTTGAGAGTACAAGATAGTGCATGGCTACAGTAGGGTGCATCGCCTCCAATGCTCAGGACGGGCATGGCTACAGTGCTCCGTACAGACGGAGATCTCCGCACGGCGGGGCACTGTGTCATGTCTCCCCTGACGTCACTCCGAGCAGGCGGAGTCCTGTTCCCCACGACGGCCTGTCGGTACGGCCTGCCAGAGGCGGGCCCTATCGGGCAGTGACCCCAAGGAAGACGGCGGAAGCTCGACCAGGCGGATTCAAGAGGAGCCGGCCTCCATCAGGCGACCGTCCCTTATCCCAAGGCGAGCACGCCATTAAACTGATAAGACCATGTGTGGCTACAGTAGCCTCCCGCCAGGCGGTGGGACTGTAGCCACGCAAAGATGACCAAGCTCCTGTCACCAACGATACGGCTACAGTAAGCAGCCGCCAACTAGTCAGTGGGGCCCACCAGGCAGCGGGCCCCAGCGATCGGCGGAGAAGCCGGAGGCTGGAGACACTGACAGCCGGGCCCAGCAGCCGGCCAGATTACTATTGTACCCCTGGGGGGTAGGCCTATATAAACCCCCTAGGCCACCCATGCAAAGGGTTCGACCCCATTAGAACTAGCAACCCCCTAGAGCAGGAAGAGAGAAAAACCTTGCCTCCTTCTGCCTTTGGCATACAGCTCGAGGAGCACCATTGTATCACTTGTGCCTTAGTGATCATGCGGAGACCCCGAAGAGCAGGACTAGGGGTGTTATCTCCTAGGAGAGCCCCGAACCTGGGTAAAGTACGCCGGCGTTCGTGTCTACGCCTTATCCCGCTTCCAGGCACCGGCGACGTTCTACTCGCTCCCACCATGATAAGCCATCCATTGGCATATGTCGCACCCAACCCCCGACATTTGGCGCCCACCGTGGGGCGAGGTGCACCGTCTCCCGAAGATCTGCTCTGGACGGGAACCCTGTTCCTTCCCGGCGAGCGAAGCCAGCCCGGCACACCCGACGGCGTCAGCCTCGACGCGCTGCATGGCGCGGAGATCGCCTGCACGGCGAGTTGCCTCGCTGACCTCGTCGGCGAGATCGACCTCTCCGAAGAGCCGGCCTCCGACACGGGCACAAGTTGCCCCGAGAGCCACCTCGTCAGCCTCCTCGACCAGCTCCATGTCACCAGCGAGCCTGCTGTGGACCTGGAGTCCGTCGGCTCGACCGATCCGATGATCGTCGACTCCGACAGGGCGTCGCTCGACGCGTTTCCCACCAACGTGGTGGTCTATGACGAGCCGCCCCCTCGCGAGTACAGCGGTGGGAGCACCATCACCGAGGTGCTCGTCATCAACAGCGAGGAGCACTCGGACGGGCGTGCTCAAGATCCCCTCGAGGCCACCCTGCGCGACCTCACGACGCCCATTCCCGATGGCGCGGACGCTGAGGTGCTGGAGGCACGCCACCTTCAGCTTATCGAGAGTGCTGACCGCCTGGCCAGCATGCGCCGGCTGTCGGACGCCTATCAGCGCAAGATGGACCGGGCCGTAGGCGGCACGCCGACTCCCGGGGGGCCTAGCCGCCTCGGCACAGTTCGGCAGCATGGCGCGACCGTCGCCACCATGTTCGGGGTGGAGAGCCCCGTCTACGCCATGCCTGCAGAGAACATCCGGGCCGCCCAGGTGGTAACGGATGAGCTGAACAAGTACGACGGCGACGAACTCCACCACATGACGAAGCGAGTCCAACAGCTCCTGGACGCGGCTGCCGCGCAGCACAAGGCCGCCTGCCGCGCTGAAGACCCAGCCGGACAAGACAACGAGCCGCCCCCACGCGGAGATCATGGGGCGACCTCCCGGACGCCGACTGGTGGCGCCCGCGGAGGAAAGGGCAACGAGCCGGCTGCTAGCCGCAGTCGGACACGCATCTCCATCAAGCGGGACGAGGAAGGCCGCCCTTGTGCAGTAGAGCGGCGAGGCAACCTGCCGCCTCCCCCGACTCGTGGAGCAAGATACCCCACTCCGCCTCCTGTCACGCACCCGACACTCGGCGACCGCCTTGGCCGCCGAGAGGGAGTCGGAGAGAACGATGCTCGCCACCGGATCGATCGCATCAACCGATCCCTGGCGCTTGAAGAAGAAGATGCGCTGGGCCCGCCCTGCTTCGGCCCCCGAATCCGCCACGAGCCTTTCCCCAAAGGGTTCACCCTCCCACGAGACACGCCCAAATACGCCGGCTCCGTGAAGCCGGAGGACTAGCTGGCGACTACTCCACAGCCGTCAGCATAGCAAACGGCAACAAGCGCGTTGCCGTGAAGTACGTCCCGCTCATGCTTCAAGGCACGGCTCGGACATGGCTCAACAGCCTGAAGCCCCGCAATATCAACAGTTGGGTTGACTTCACCGAGGCCTTCATCCGCAACTTCACCAGCACTTACAAGCGGGCTCCCAAGCCCCGGCAGCTCTCTTTATGCGTCCAAGGGCCCACGGAGTCAACTCGCGACTACCTCACGCGCTGGACCGAGCTGTGCAACTCCTGCGAAGGCGTGCATGAGGTGCAGGCAATCGAGTACTTTACTGCCGGGTGCCGAGAGGGCACCCTCCTCAAGCATCAACTCCTTTGCAACGAGCCCGAGACCCTCGATGAGCTGCTGGTCATCGCCGACAAGCACGCCACGGCCGACTCCTCCATGAAGGCGGAAATTCTGGTTGACGCGTCCGGCAAGGTGGCACCTCAGGCGCCGCGGACTCCGGCTGGTGACACCAGTCGGCGACTGCAGCCAGGAGATAACAAGCGAAAGGCCACCCAGCCGGCTTCCTCTAGCCGGCAGGTGGCAACGGTCGAGGATCAGCAGCCAGAGGGACAGCCGGCCCCCAAGCGGTAGAAGGGCGGCAAGTCCAATTGGTTGCCCGCCTTCTCTTACGAGAAAACCTTAGATGCACCCTGCAAGTTCCATAGCGGCGCGAAGCCCTCCAACCACACCACTCAGAAGTGTCACTGGCTCACCAGAATTGCCAAGGGAGATGGACTCCTGCCTCCTCCGCCTGCTGGACCGCCGCCTCCTCAGCCCCAGCAGCCGGCAGCCCGACCAGTCGGTGCCTTAAAAGACGAGTACCCGGAGGAACATGGAGCTTATGTTGTGTTCACCAGCGTGGTCGACGACAGACGCAGCAGGCGGCAGCAACAACAAGGAGTGCAAGCAGTGGCCTCCAACACTCTAGAGTTCATGCATTGGTCCGAGAGGCCTATCAGCTGGAGCAGGGCCGACCACCTGGAAGTGATGCCTTCCCCTGGTTCGTACGCCCTGGTCTTAGAAGCGGCCCTTGCAACGGAGAGGCGAGCAGCCCGTTTCTCCAGAGTCTTGATAGATGGCGGTAGCAGCATCAACATCTTGTACCGCGATACGATGGAGAAGTTGGGAATCAAGCAGAAGCAGCTCGTCCCCACTCGGACTGTATTCCATGGCATAGTCCCTGGCCTTTCCTGCTCACCTATCCGCAAGACCCAGATTGATGTCCTCTTCGGAGACAAGAATCACTTCCACCGAGAGCCAGTTTGGTTTGAAGTGGTGGACCTTCAGAGCCCCTACCATGCACTGCTAGGCCGGCCTGCTCTAGCCAAATTCATGGCAGTCCCCCACTACGCCTACCTCAAGATGAAGATGCCGAGTACCAAGGGAATCCTGACAGTAGTCGGAGACTACAAGAAGTCGGTCGCTTGCGCCGCAGATAGCAGCCGGCTGGCCGAGTCCCTCGTGATTGCAGTCGAGAAGCGGCTCCTTGACCGGGTGGTGGCGTTGGCAGGCAAGAAGCTGGAAATGTCTCCCACACCTCAGGAGTCGGAGGCTGAGGGCTCGTTCAAGCCGGCCAAGGAAACAAAAAAATACCCTTGGACCCAGAGCACCCGGAGAGGCACGCTGTCATAGGCACAGACCTTGATAGCAAATAGGAAGGCGAGCTCGTCGATTTCCTCCGTGAGAATCAGGACATCTTCGCATGGTACCCCAAGGACATGCCGGGTGTTCCGACGGATTTCGCCGAGCACAAGCTACATGTCCGACCTGACGCCAAGCCGGTCAGGCAGCCCTTGCGCCGCCTGTCAGAGGAGAAGAGAAGAGTTGTCGGAGAAGAGATAGCCCGGCTCCTAGCAGCTGGATTCATCATGGAAGTATTCTTCCCAGAATGGCTGGCCAACCCAGTCCTAGTGTTGAAAAAGAACAAGTAGTGGCGCATGTGGATTGACTACACCAGCCTCAACAAAGCCTGCCCCAAAGATCCCTTTGCTCTGCCAAGGATTGATCAGGTGATCGACTCCACAGCCGGATGCGAGCTGTTGAGTTTTTTGGATGCATACTCAGGTTATCACCAGATAAAGCTGAACCCGGCTGACAGGCTGAAGACTGCCTTCATTGCACTGTTTGGAGCCTTCTGTACCTGACCATGACGTTCGGCTTGAGGAATGCCGGCGCCACGTTTCAGCGTTGCATGCAGAAGTGCCTCCTCAAGAAACTCGGCAGGAATGCCCATGTATATGTGGATGATGTGGTAGTGAAGACGGAGAAGCGTGGCACTCTGCTAGAGGACCTCAAGGAGACTTTTGAAAACCTGCGCCGATTCCAGACTAAGCTCAACCCAGAGAAATGTGTCTTTGGAGTACCAGCCGGCCAGCTTCTTGGTTTCCTGGTCTCAGAGCGCGGCATAGAGTGCAATCCTGTGAAGATCAAGGCAATTGAGATGATGAAGGTGCCTACCCGACTGCTGGACGTGCAGAAATTCACCGGCTGCCTGGCGTCAGTCAGCCGTTTCATCAGCTGGCTGGGCGAGAAGGCTCTTCCCCTATACCAACTCATGAAGAAAACCACTTTTTTCGAGTGGAACGACAAGGCAGACGAAGCATTTCTCCAGCTCAAGAAGATGTTGGCAACCCCGCTTGTCCTGGCAGCTCCGACTGAGAAGGAGCCCATGCTCCTCTACATTGCAGCCACCAGTCGGGTTATCAGCATAGTCATGGTAGTAGAGCGCAAGGAGAAGGACAAAGCCTTGCCGGTCCAGAGACCGGTGTATTACTTGAGCGAAGAATTGTCCGCCTCCAAGCAAAACTACCCCCACTACCAGAAGATGTGTTACGGCGTGCATTTTGCCGCCAAGAAGCTGAAGCCTTACTTCCAAGAGCACCCCATAACTGTCGTCTGCACAGCCCCGCTTTCTGAGATCATTGGAAGCCGGGATGCCTCAGGCCGAGTGGCCAAATGGGCTATTGATTTGGCCCCTTACACCATCTACTACCAGCCTCACACTGCCATCAAATCACAAGTGTTGGCCGATTTCCTCGTCGATTGGGCCGAGACCCAATATCTGCCGCCTGCACCAGACTCCACTCATTGGCGGATGCATTTTGATGGTTCAAAAATGCGCACCGGTCTGGGAGCCGGCGTCGTCCTCACCTCTCCCAAGGGCGACAAGCTTAAATACGTACCGCAAGTCCACTTCACCGCCTCCAACAACGTAGCAGAATATGAGGCACTCATACACAGGCTCTGGCTTGCCAAAGAACTCGGCATTCGCCGGATCCTGTATTATGGTGACTCCGACTTGGTGGTCCAGCAGTCTTCAGGCGACTGGGACGCCAAGGATGCAAACATGGCGAGCTACCATTTCCTGGTGCAGCAGCTCAGCAGATACTTTGATGGGTGCGAGCTCCTTCCTGTGCCAAGGAATGACAACGAGCAAGCAGATGCCTTGGCACGGATTGGCTCCACCCGACAAGCAATACCAGCCAGCGTCGCTCTACGCCGCCTTCTGAAGCCGTCTGTCAAGCCGTCTCCTGATTCAGACTCCATCTTTATGCCGCCCCCCCCGACAAATTCGGATCCGACTTGGTGACTCTAGAGGCCGGCACAAGGGTTTCAACAGGCGGCCCGGGGACTGCTACAGCCGCACCCGGCCCAGGGACTTCAGAACCCAGCCCGGGGACTTCGGAGCCCGGCCCGAGGATGTCACCAGTCGGCCCGGGGACTTCTTCAGCACAGCAAGCGGAAGCAGCCGCCAACCTGCCGCCTCCCGGCCCAACCGCCCTCGTACAAGTTACAGAGGTTGCAGTCGAAGAAATTGCGGCGCCTTCATGGGCTCAGCCGATCCTCAAGTTCCTGGTGAATAAAGAGATGTCAACCGATGAAATCTTAGCCCGACAAGTACAGAGGCGGGCTGCAGCTTACACCATAGTCAACAAAGAGCTGGTGCGACGAAGCATCACAGGAGTTTATCAGCGGTGTGTGGAGTCGGACCAAGGCCAATCAATACTCAGAGATGTCCATCAGGGCGAGTGCGGCCACCACGCGGCTTCGAGAGCACTGGTGGCCAAAGCTTTCCGCCATGGGTTCTTCTGGCCGACTGCCCTGGAAGAGGCCAAAGAGCTGGTTCGGAAGTGTAAAGGGTGCCAGCGGTTCCGTTCCAAGCCACACCTGCCGGCTTCTGCACTCAAGACCATTCCCATAGCCTGGCCCTTTGCTGTGTGGGGATTGGATATGGTGGGACCATTCAAGACGGCCCGCGGGGGGATGACTCACCTGCTGGTTGCGGTGGACAAGTTTACCAAGTGGATAGAGGCAAAACCAATCAAGAAGCTGAATGGGCCAACTGCCGTGACCTTCAACACCGACATCACCACGCGGTACGGCATCCCGCACAGCATCATCACCGATAACAGCATCAACTTCGCCAAGGGAGCCTTGGCTCGTTTCTATGCAATACAGGGCATCCGCCTGGACTTAGCGTCCGTTGCCCACCCATAGTCAAACGGCCAGGTGGAACATGCAAACGGCCTCATTTTGTCCGGCCTCAAGCCCCGACTGGTCAAGCCTCTGGAGCGCTCGGCCGGCTGCTAGCTCGACGAGCTGCCGGCCGTCCTCTGGAGCCTGCGCACAACTCCAAACAAGTCAACAGGCTTTACGCCCTTCTTCCTCGTCTACGGCGCTGAAGCCGTCATCATGACGGATATTGAATTCGACTCCCCAAGAGTCACCATGTACACCGAGGCGGATGCCAAGGAAGCACGAGAAGACGGCGTTGACTTGCTGGAGGAGGGCCGGCTGTTGGCACTCAGCAGGTCGGCCATCTACAGTAGAGTCTGCGCCGATACTACAACCGCAAGATGAAGCCAAGATCCTTCCTGGAGGGGGACCTTGTGCTCCGGCTGATCCAGCGAACAGCCGGACAGCACAAGCTCTCGGCACCTTGGGAAGGCCCTTTTATCATCAGTAAGGTACTGGGCAATGATGCCTACTATCTGATAGATGCCCAAAAGCCCAGAGCACGCAAGAGAGATGACTTAGGCAAAGATACGGAGAGGCCGTGGAACGCAAACCTCCTCCGAAGGTTTTACAGTTGAAAGCAGTATGTATCACGCTACCTTTTGTACTATTATAAAGACTCCGGGTCCCCCGAGATGAGCTCGGGGACTGCCCTCTTTTTTATCTATATGATAAGTATCATGCCTATGAGAATGTGTACTCTATTTTCTTCCGCCTGGCACCGGGTTCGACCAGTCGGCCTGGAGCCTCGCCGCCTTCTACAATACGCCGCCTCCTGCAGCCGGACAAGTAGTGTGTCGGCACCAAAAACTTCCTTTGTCAGAAGCCATAGCTCGCAGAGCGACTGCATGGTGGGCAAAGGTCGCAAAGAAGTGCCCCACATGAAAAAACGACTAAGGAAGAAAGCGCATATAATAGAAGGCGGCGTCGCACATAGTCGTTTGGCCGCTTGGCGGCCAGACGGCCGGCCTCCACCTTACTACCCAAAGCTCCGAATGGCTAAGTCCTAGCCCCCCTCACAAATGGCTAGAGTGCTCAAACCAGCCACGGTCTGTAGAGCAGCCGCCTGGCTGGTGAAAGCAAAGCCAAAGGGTCGGCGGCAAAGGAAAAAACCAAGGAGAAAAAGGAAAAAAGAGTGGAGGTCGGCATAGCAAGCATAAGCAATGATAAAATATTTTACATAGATAAAGGCCTCTGGCTAGCATTCAAACAGAGTTTGATATACACCCCGAGGGTGGAATTGCGCGAATTTTACAAAATATTCAGAATAGCAAACAGAAAGCAGATAAAATCCTAAGGAGCAGCAGAAGACTCCGGCTAGGCGGTGCCGGTTGGCGCAGTAGAGGACTCCGGCCGGGCGGTGCCGGTTGGCATGGCAGAAGGATCCGGCTGGCCGGTGCTGAATGGCGTGGCCAAGGGCTCCGGCTGAACGCTGGAGTCAGCCGCACCACCTGGCGCAGCAGGTGGCTCCGTCTGAGCAGAGGGATCGCCGGCAGCAGGCGGGGCGTTGGAGTGCTGGAGGACGGAGTCGGTGGCATCCGTCGGAGGAACGGGCGGCGGGTCCGCCCCCACATGAACGCCTCCAGTAGCAGGCGGTGCCTCGGTGCGTGGCTCGTTGCTTGAGGCCCGGTCAGGGTGGGGCTGACCGTCTGCCCCGACCTCCGGCATATCGATGTCGCTCTCCTCGTCTTCCTCCTCCTCCTCCTCTCCTTCCTCCTCCCCGTCTTCCCCTTCGTCGCTGGAGTCGATGACTTCAGCGGAATTTTCGCTGTCTTCCGGGTTCAGCCCGAGCCACTCGTGCAGAGCCTCGCCGCCTTCCTCGACCACCTCCGGCACAAAGACATTGGTGTCGGTGAAGTCGGCGATCGCCGCCGCCCTGTTGACGAGCTCGGCTTCCACCGCCGCCAACTCCTCCTGCGCCTCCAGCCAGAACGTGGCTAACTAGGCTAGATCTAGCCCAGGATACCATGCCTTGACGAATTCCAAGGCTCGGCGCGCTCCTGCCAGGGTTGCTGAGCCTTTCCAGGCCTCCAAGCGGCCGACTGCCACCTGCAGCCAGTAGGCGGTCGACTTGGAGTGCGCGGAGCCGGCAGGCCTGGCCCAAGGGCGGAAACCGCCTGGGCTCCAGCGCGCTGGAGACGGCGCAGCAGGCGGTGGGCAGGCCGAAGCCGGGCCTGAATGCTGAGAACCTGTTCGCCAAGAGTCCGCGGGGCATCTGGGGCGATTTGTGCACCTCCCGCTCTTCGCTCCTCGCGCTGGGCCTCGATCATTTGGATCGGGGCTACGGAACGGCTTGGGAAGAAGTCTGCATGAGGAGAAGAAGAAAAAAGGCCAAGACCATAAGCAAGAGCAAGCAGCTCAAAGCAAGAAACCAGGGGAGCAAGGCTTACCATCGACCAAGTCTTCGATGCTGCTGAAGCAGGCCGTCACCTGGGCCTCCTTGTCAGCCCAGGCAGAGCGTTCGAGCTCATACTCGGCAAGGAGGCTGGTCTCCGCCGTCTCCGCCTTCTGCTGGGCCGCCTTGAGGGTTTCCGCTTTTTCGGCAAGTTGGGCGACCAGGCGGTCCTGCTCCTCCGCCAGCTTGCCACACTCCGCCTCCTTGCCGCGCAGGGCGGTCTTAGCTTCGCCCAGCTGCTGCTGCAGGGCGGCATTAGCCTCTGAAGAAAGAAAGAGGAGAATAAGGCATCAGTCAAGCCGAAAAGACAAAGGAAAGAAACGACCGAGGAGATTCGGCCCAACTGCACAGCAGTCGGCCCTAACCTCGGGGACTACAGCCCGTGGGCGCGCCAGCGCGCCCCCACGAAAAAAAGTAGTCAACAAAGGAAAAGAACAACTAAGGAGATTCGGCCCGACTGCTTAGCAGTCGGCCCGAACCTCGGGGACTACAGCCCGCGGGTGCGCCAGTGCGCCAGCACGCCCCCGCGAAGAAAGAAGACAGAGACTTACGCCGGCTTTCGGCAAGATGGGCCGTCTGCGCCTCCAGCTCCCGAACCTTGGAGTTGTAGGTGGTCGCGCGGAGGTTATGATAATCCTGCAGAAGAAACATCAAAATAAAATCAGCAATCGGCAATTACAAGTTAGAAGTTCCGACCCGCCTGCTCAGCAGCCGGCCCGGAACTTGAGGACTATACCCAGTGGGTGCTTGCGCACCCCCACGAGAGAAGCAAAGAAGATCATTCAAAGAAGAAACCAAAAGACAATTTACCTGGATGGCGGTGCGCGACTCCAAGTAAGCCTCGTTGCAGCGCTTGAGTGCCACCGCCTCCGCCCGGAGCTTGGTCTAGACGTCAAGAGACGCCTCATTCAGGGCGCCGGTTCCACCCCCATGGACCCAACCCACGGGTGCGGCGCTGGTCACCTCGGTGTCAAGGGCTGACGAGCTCGAGGCGCCGATCTCCTGCGGCCGCGGCGCCAGGGCCGCCTTCTCCAGATAGCGGCGCGTGGGAATGCGGACCGCGGGAACCAGGACCGTTGCCAGCATAGTCCCGACTGGTGGCACCGGCAGCGCTACTGGCTGTTCGTCTCGTGGCTCGCTGGCTGGCGTAGGTGGTGGCGGGGGCGGCGACACAAGGACGTCTGGCATGGCTATGTCGCCGCCCCCTGCTCTCGGATCGGGTAGTCGCCGCCGGCTCCTCCGGCTGTCGCCTCAAAATCAGGCGGAGGCGGTGCAGTGTTTAGGGGGCCCACAAGTAGTGGCTCTTGGCGGCGGGCGGCCTCCGCGAGCCGCTCCTTCTCTGCGGCCTGGGCTTCCGCCAGCGCTCTCGCGGCAGACACGACAGACAAGTCCACCTGCTCCTTGGCTAGGCGGTCGGCCTCCGCCTCATCGCGCGCCTCCCGCGCATTCCGCTCTGTCGCCTTCCGGAGGTCGGCGGCCGGGTCGATGCGCCGGCTGGTCGAGAAGGTCACTGCCGACCTGAGGACCGAGCCGGTGCCCGACTTCTCAAGGGTCAGCGGGGCCCTGAAACAAGAGGACAAGTCAGAAGATTTTCACGACAGATTGATGAAAAAAAGGAGTAAGGGAATGATGCTTACGCCGACACCATAACTGGCACCTTCGGCTGCCTCTGATGTTGGGTCACCCTGGCCGCGGTTTCTCTCCGCCTGGTCGCCATGGCCGAGTTCTTGGGCTTCTTTGGGGCGCTGCCGAACAGGGTCGAGCCATGTTTCCGCTTGTGCTTGCCGCCCGGGGCGGGTGGCCCAAAAGAGGGGCCGGCGGCGGTGGTGGCGGAGCTGCGGGCGGGGCGCGGCTCGTCTTCGTCTTCGTCGTCGTCAGGCCAAGCCTCCACGCCGCCGCCTCCCTCGGAGCCGCCTGCTCCACTACCGACGTCCGCTCTGCTGCCGCCGCCTGTCGCATCGTCGACCAGGGCGGCCGCCCCCAAGTCGGGGTCGTCCACGTCACTCTCTGCCCTGTCCGCCTGGAGGTTATCACCCGGCCCCAGGAGGGCGGCCGTTGCCTCGGACATATAAATCTGCAACCAAGAAGGAATCAAGTCTTGAAGGGTGGCGCCATAAAGAGAAACAAAGCAGAAGAAAGCAGTTCAAAGGACAAAAGAGAAGAAACTTACAGCAGGAGGCGGGTTGTGGCGAGAGTACGGCCGCTTCCTGTACCGCACTCCTTCTCCGACATCTTGAGGTCGGAGATCTCGTTTACCATCCGCGAGACTTCGGCAGGCGGCATTCCCTTTGTGCACAGACGGCACGGATCACGGTGTCCACCCATCCGGAAGATCGGATGAGGGCGGCTCTGGAGCGGGAGGAGTCGGTGCTCCACAAAGGCGACGAGGAGGTCGGAGGCCACGAGGCCTTCCGACTCCTGGTGCACTCGGAGTCGGCCAATGGCGGCCGCCGCGTCCGCCAACACCAGCTTCGGCTTGTACTTCCAGGAGACGTGGGCTCCGGCGGGGGGGACGGCCTTGTAGGCCGGCAGGTTGAGGAAGTCGGCGGCAGGGTCCATGTTCTCGACGTAGAAGTAGGACTGCTGCCACATCTTCACCAACTACGCAAGCTTGATGACGGGGAAGGCATTGCACTGCGCCGGCCGGCGCACGGCGACGAAGCCCCCACACTCGGCCGCCGTCTCCTTCGCGGAGGTGCCGAGTTTTCCATAGAAGAATGCTCCCCACAGCTCGATGGTGGGGAGGATGCCGAGGTAGCCCTCACACGCCGTGACGAAGGTGGAGAGCAAGGTCACGGCGTTGGGCGTGAGATGGTGGGGTTGAAGGTTGTAGAAGTTGAGGAAGGTGCGGAAGAAGCCGCTCGCCAGGAGGCCGAAGCCCCGCAGGAAATGCGAGCGGAAGACGACCCGCTCGCCTTCCTGCGGTGCCGGCGAGATCTCCGTCTCCGGCGGCACCCGCACCTTGACGAAGGCCGCGCTGGGCATCCGGCGTGTGTCGCAGAGGAAGGTGATGTGGTCCTCGATCACAGTCGACCCATCCCAATCGCCCATGGCTCCGGCTGGCGGCACGGAGGGGAGAGATGCGTCGGTGACGAGCAACGACGGCAGCGCTATGGCAGCAGCAGCAGAGGCTGAGAGGAGAAGAAGAAGAGTGGGAGGGGTCATAGGAACTTAGCCGCACCTCTCCCCCTCCCTACTTATAGCGCCCGGGCTATGTAGCCGAGGGGGCGGGACGTGGGGTCGTGGGATTAACTGCGCCCACACCCCCATGACTCCCCGTCTCCCGCACGCATTTACCTCGTCGTGAATAGTCGTGGGGATCGCAACTGCCCCCTCTGGTGCAGTGAATTTGCCCGGTTGCCGAGGTGTGGTAGTGGCGGGCCCGGCCCGGTGTCATGTCCCATCCAGAGCGTGGGGTGGCAGGCTTGTCAGGCTGATGTGCGCCGCATGGCGCGTCCGCGGCGGGCGGCTGCCTGGGAAGCTTAACAGGCACGCCACCTGTTTCCCGCCTTGGAGTTCCAAATCAACCACATAGCTCCGCCTGGGCGAGGCCGGCTTGAGCAGTCGGCTAGCCACAAGACGGGTCGACATTTTCCCAGAGCTCGGTGAGGGGAGAAGCCGCAGAAGCCTCACGGCCCCTCGACCACGACGCATCACCGGCTTCGGGGACTACTGTCGGAGTAATGGGCCACGGGTAGGCTCACCCGAGTCCCAAGATTTATCAAGACTTTGGGCCAGCTCCGCCTAGCTGGGCCCCACGTCGAAACTCCGCCCTCTGGGGCCGGCAGGCTTAGTGGCCGGCTGCCAGAGGGCGGGTGACCCGAGACTACGGCGCTCCGGGTGGCCGGCTCCTGGCGGCCGCCTTCTAGAGAGGGCGGCAACAGGCAGGCGGCCACCTCACAACTACAGCATGGCCGAGCCCCCCTTCGAGAGTACAAGATAGTGCATGGCTACAGTAGGGCGCGTCGCCTCCAATGCTCAGGACGGGCATGGCTACAGTGCTCCATACAGATGGAGATCTCCGCACGGCGGGGCACTGTGTCATGTCTCCCCTGACGTCGCTCCGAGCAGGCGGAGTCCTGTTCCCCACGATGGCCTGTCGGTACGGCCTGCCAGAGGCGGGCCCTATTGAGCAGTGACCCCAAGGAAGACAGCGGAAACTCGACCAGGTGGATTCAAGAGGAGCCGGCCTCCATCAGGCGGCCATCCCTTATCCCGAGGCGAGCACGCCATTAAACTGATAAGACCATGTGTGGCTACAGTAGCCTCCCGCTAGGCGGCGGGACTGTAGCCATGCAAAGATGACCAAGCTCCCGTCACCAACGATATGGCTACAGTAAGCATCCGCCAACCAGTCGGCGGGGCCCACCAGGCGGTGGGCCCCAGCGGTCGGCGGAGAAGCCGGAGGCTGGAGACACTGACAGCTGGGCCCAGCAGCCGACCAGATTACTATTGTACCCCTAGGGGGTAGGCCTATATAAACCCCCCAGGCCACCCATGCAAAGGCTTCGACCCCATTAGAACTAGCTACCCCCTAGAGCAGGAAGAGAGAAAAACCTTGCCTCCTTCTGCCTCTGGCATATAGCTCGAGGAGCACCATTGTATCACTTGTGCCTTAGTGATCATACGGAGACCCTGCAGAGCAGGACTAGGGGTGTTATCTACTAGGAGAGCCCCGAACCTGGGGAAAGTACGCCAGCGTCTGTGTCTACGCCTTATCCCGCTTCCAGGCACCGGCGACGTTCTACTCGCTCCCACCATGATAAGCCATCCATTGGCATATGTCGCACACAACTCCCGACAATCAAACATAGGTTCCCCAAACTTGTGGCTTTGCATATCATTAGCATCATCACTCTAATCATTAAAAATATGGATAGCACCAATAGTATAGCAATTATCATCATCACAATGAGTAGTAGGAGCAACATCATTTGGGAGGGATACCTTTTTACCTTTGTTGCTCCTTCTTTTCTTTTTCTTCTTCACATTATGTGTGGGTTCAACCTTCTTATTTGAGCTCTTTATTGACGAGATTGGTTGAATAGAAAGCTCCTCCTCGTTACCTGATTCATCATAAGAAATAATAGGAGGACATTGGGAAGTCTCTTCCCTTTCATTAGTATTCTCATCATCTTCTATTTGCTTTCTTTTCGTTAGGTGATTGGCAATATAAGGATTTTCAATGGAATTCACCGCACAAAACATATAAATCGTCTCTAGATGAAAATCAAGAAGTTTATAACGGGCGAATTCTGTAAGGTGCTTAATTAAATGATTCATTTCTTCATAACCCATAAGCAAACTAAGTTCATTATAATGTGCAAGGGAAATCAAATCATCACAATTTTTGGACACAATTTGATCATGAAACAACTTGCATCGGAGATGTAAATGACCACTTTCATTGCAAAGTTCACAAGTACGGCCAAGCAAACTAAGTTCAAGAGGCGTAGGATGAAGATGGTCTATCTCAAGCAACCCTGCAACCAAATAGCAAAGAGTATCTTGTGTCCCCAACGCACCCAATACAACGGTAAATTGTATAGGTGCACTAGTTCGGCGAAGAGATGGTGATACAAGTGCAACATGCATGGTAGATAAAGATATTTGTAATCTGAAATTATAAAAACAGCAAGGTAAATAAAGATAAAAGTGAGCGTAAACGGTATTGCAATGCTAGGAAACAAGGCATAGGATTCATACTTTCACTAGTGCAAGTTCTCTCAACAATAATAACATAGATAGATCATATAACAATCCCTCAACATGCAACAAAGAGTCACTCCAAAGCCACTAATAGCGGAGAACAAACGAAGAGATTATGATAGGGTATGAAACCACCTCAAAGTTATTCTTTTGGATCGATCTATTCAAGAGTTCGTACTAGAATAACACCTTAAGACACAAATCAACCAAAACCCTCATGTCACCTAGATACTCCATTGTAACCTCAAGTATCCGTGGGCATGATTATAAGATATGCATCACAAAATCTTAGATTCATCTATTCAACCAACACAAAGTACTTCAAAGAGTGCCCCAAAGTTTCTACCGAAGAGTCAAGACGAAAACGTGTGCCAACCCCTATGCATAGATTCATGGGCAGAACCCGCAAGTTGATCACCAAAACATACATCAAGTGGCACGTGATATCCCATTGTCGCCACAGATAAACACGGCAAGACATACATCAAGTGTTCTCAAATCATTAAAGACTTAATCCGATAAGATAACTTCAAGAGGAAAACTCAATCCATTACAAGAGAGTAGAGGGGGAGAAACATCATAAGATCCAACTATAATAGCAAAGCTCGCGATACATCAAGAATGTGCCATAGAGAGAACACGAGAGAGAGAGAGAGATCAAACACATAGCTACTAGTACATACCCTCAGCCCCGAGGGTGAACTACTCCCTCCTCGTCATGGAGAGCACCGGGATGATGAAGATGGCCAGTGGTGAGGGAACCCCCCTCTGGCAGGGTGCCGGAACAGGCTCCCGAGAGGTTTTTGGTGGCTATAGAGGCTTGCGGCGGCGGAACTCCCGATCTATCTTCTTCCTCAATGTTTTTAGGGTACGTGGACTTATATAGGCGAAAGAAGTCGGTCGGGGGAGCCTCGAGGAGCCCAGGAGACAGGGGCGTGCCCAGAGGGGGTGGGCCCACCCTCCTATCTCTTGGCTTCCTCGAGCCTTCCCTGGCTTGAACTCCAAGTCTCCCGGATCATATCCTTTCAGAAAATCACGCTCCCGAAGGTTTCATTCCGTTTGGACTCCGTTTGATATTCCTTTTCTTTGAAATACTAAAACAGGCAATAAAGCAGCAATATGGGTTGGGCCTCCGGTTAGTAGGTTAGTCCAAAAAGGAATATAAAAGTGTATAATAAAGCCCATAATCATTCAAAACAGATAATAAAATAGTATGAATGCTTCATAAATTATAGATACGTTGGAGACGTATCAATGGCCATCATCATCTTGTGCTTTTGATCTCCATCTCCAAAGCATCGTCATGATCGCCATCGTCACCGGCTCGACACCTTGATCTCCATCGTTGCGCCGTGGTTGTCTCGCTAACAATTGTTTCTACAACTATCGCTAATGCATAGTGATAAAGTAAAGCAATTACACGGCGTTTGCATTTCATACAATAAAGAGACAACCATAAGGCTCCCGCCGATTGCCGCTAACTTTTACAAAACATGATCATCTCATACAATAACGTATATCACGTCATGTCTTGACCATATCACATCACAACATTCCCTGCAAAAACAAGTTAGATGTCCTCTACTTTGTTGTTGCAAGTCTTACGTGGCTGCTACGGGCTTCTAGCAAGAACCGTTCTTACCTACGGCACAAAAACCACAACGGTGATTTATCAAGTATGTTGTTTTAACCTTCAATAAGGACCGGCCACAGTCAAATTTGATTCAACTAAAGTACGAGAAACAGACACCCGTCAGCCACCTTTATGCAAAACTAGTTGCATGTCTGTCGGTGGAACCGATCTCATGAACATTGTTATGTAAGGTTGGTCCGGGCCGCTTCATCCAACAATACCACTGAATCAAAATAAGACACTGGTGGTAAGCAGTATGATGATCACCGCCCATAACACTTTGTGTTCTACTCGTGCATATCATCTATGCATAGACCTAGATCGGATGCCACTGTTGGGAAACGTAGCATGCAATTTCGAAAAATCCCTACGCTCACGAAAGATCTATCTAGGAGATGCAAAGCAATAAGAGGGAGAGAGTGTGTCTACGTACCCTCGTAGACCGTAAGAGGAAGCGTTTGACAGCGCAGTTGATGTAGTCGAACTTCTTCTAGCTCTGACTGATCAAGCACCAAACGTACGACACCTCCAAGTGTTGGAAATATGCCCTAGAGGCAATAATAAAAGGATTATTATTATATTTCCTTGTTCATGATAATTGTTTTTATTCATGCTATAATTGTATTATCCGGAAATCGTAATACACGTGTGAATACATAGACCATAATATGTCCCTAGTAAGCCTCTAGTTGACTAGCTCGTTGATTAACAGATAGTCATGGTTTCCTGACTATGGACATTAGATGTCATTGATAACGGGATCACATCATTAGGAGAATGATGTGATGGACAAGACCCAATCCTAAGCATAGCACAAGATCGTGTAGTTCGTTTTGCTAGAGCTTTTCCAATGTCAAGTATCTTTTCCTTAGACCATGAGATCGTGTAACTCCCGGATACCGTAGGAGTGCTTTGGGTGTACCAAACGTCACAACGTAACTGGGTGACTATAAAGGTGCACTACAGGTATCTCCGAAAGTGTCTGTTGGGTTGACACGGATCGAGACTGGGATTTGTCACTCCGTATGACGGAGAGGTATCTCTGGGCCCACTCGGTAATGCATCATCATAATGAGCTCAAAGTGACCAAGTGTCTGGTCACGGGATCATGCATTATGGTACGAGTAAAGTGACTTGCCGGTAACGAGACTAAACGAGGTATTGGGATACCGACAATCGAGTCTCGGGCAAGTAACGTACCGATTGACAAAGGGAATTGTATACGGGGTTGATTGAATCCTCGACATCGTGGTTCATCCGATGAGATCATCGAGGAGCATGTGGGAGCCAACATGGGTATCCAGATCCCGTTGTTGGTTATTGACTGGAGAGCCGTCTCGGTCATGTCTACGTGTCTCCCGAACCCGTAGGGTCTACACACTTAAGGTTTGGTGATGCTAGGGTTGTAGAGATATGAGTATGCAGCAAATTGGAAGTTGTTCGGAGTCCCGGATGAGATCCCGGACGTCACGAGGAGTTCCGGAATGGTCCGGAGGTAAAGAATAATATATAGGAAGTGCAGTTTCTGCCATCGGGAGAGTTTCGGGGGTCACCGGTGTTGTACCGGGACCACCGGAAGGGTCCCGGGGGTCCACCGGGTGGGGCCACCTATGCCGGAGGGCCCCATGGGCTTAAGTGGGGAGGGGACCAGCCCCTGATGGGCTGGTGTACCCCCCCTGGGCCCTCCTCTGCGCCTAGGGTTGGGAACCCTGGGGGAGGGGGCGCCTCCACTTGCCTTGGGGGGCACTCCACCCCCCTTGGCCGCCGTCCCCCTAGAGATCCCGTCTCTAGGGCCGGCGCCCCCCTGGGGGCCTATATAAAGGAGGGGGAGGGAGGGCAGCCGACCCCAGAAGTCATGGCGCCTCCCTCTCCCCTGCTACACCTCTCCCTCTCGCAGAAGCTCGGCGAAGCTCTGCCGGAACTCTGCTGCATCCACCACCACGCCGTCGTGCTGCTGGATCTTCATCAACCTCTCCTTCCCCCTTGCTGGATCAAGAAGGAGGAGATGTCATCCGCTCCGTACGTGTGTTGAACGCGGAGGTGCTGTCCGTTCGGCACTTGGTCATCGGTGATTTGGATCACGATGAGTATGACTCCCTCAACCCTGTTCTCTTGAACGCTTCCACTCGGGATCTACAAAGGTATGTAGATGCACTCCTATCACTCGTTGCTAGATGAACTCATAGATGGATCTTGGTGAAACCGTAGGAAATTTTTTATTTTCTGCAACGTTCCCCAACATTGGCATCATGAGCTAGGTCTATGTGTAGTTCTCTATTGCACGAGTAGAACACAAATTTGTTGTGGGCGTAGATGTTGTCAACTTTCTTGCTGCTACTAGTCTTATTTTGCTTCAGCAGTATTGTGGGATGAAGCGTCCTGGACCGACCTTACACGTACGCTTACGTGAGACAGGTTCCACCGACTTACATGCACTAGTTGCATAAGGTGGCTAGCGGGTGTCTGTCTCTCCCACTTTAGTTGGAGCGGATTCGATGAAAAGGGTCCTTATGAAGGGTAAATAGAAGTTGACAAATCACGTTGTGGCTTTTTCGTAGGTAAGAAAACGTTCTTGCTAGAACCCTATTGCAGCCACGTAAAAGATGCAACAACAATTAGAGGACGTCTAACTTGTTTTTGCAGCAATTGCCTTGTGATGTGATATGGCCAAAAGTTGTGATGAATGATGAATGATATATTGTGATGTATGAGATCATGTTCTTGTAATAGGAATCACGACTTGCATGTCGATGAGTATGACAACCGGCAGGAGCCATAGGAGTTGTCTTAATTATTGTATGACCTGCGTGTCAATGATTTAACGCCATGTAATAACTTTACTTTATTGCTAAAACGTTAGCCATAGTAGTAGAAGTAATAGTTGGCGAGCAACTTCATGGAGACACGATGATGGAGATCATGATGATGGAGATCATGGTGTCATGCCGGTGACGAAAGATGATCATGGAGCCCCGAAGATGGAGATCAAAGGAGCTATATGATATTGGCCATATCATGTCACTACTATATAATTGCATGTGATGTTTATTATGTTTATGCATCTTGTTTACTTAGAATGACGGTAGTAAATAAGATGATCCCTTATAATAATTTCAAGAAAGTGTTCTCCCCTAACTGTGCGCCGTTGCTAAAGTTCGTCATTTCGAAGCACCACGTGATAATCGGGTGTGATAGATTCTTACGTTCACATACAACGGGTGTAAGACAGTTTTACACATGCAAAAACACTTAGGGTTAACTTGACAAGCCTAGCATGTTCAGACATGGCCTCGGAACACAGAGACCGAAAGGTCGAACATGAGTCGTATGGAAGATACGATCAACATGGAGATGTTCACCGATGATGACTAGTCCGTCTCACGTTATGATCGGACACGGCCTAGTCGACTCGGATCGTGTAACACTTACATGACTAGAGGGATGTCTAATCTGAGTGGGAGTTCATTAGATAATTTGATTAGATGAACTTAATTATCCTGAACTTAGTCTAAAACCTTTGCAAATATGTCTTGTAGATCAAATGGCCAACGCTCATGTCAACATGAACTTCAACGCGTTCCTAGAGAAAACCAAGCTGAAAGATGATGGCAGCAACTATACGGACTGGGTCCGGAACCTGAGGATCATCCTCATAGCTGCCAAGAAAGCATATGTCCTAGAAGGACCGCTAGGTGAAGCACCCATCCCAGAGAACCAAGACGTTATGAACGCTTGGCAGTCACGTACTGATGATTACTCCCTTGTTCAGTGCGGCATGCTTTACAGCCTAGAACCGGGGCTCCAAAAGTGTTTTGAGCAACACGGAGCATATGAGATGTTCGAGGAGCTGAAAATGGTTTTCCAAGCTCATGCCCGGGTCGAGAGATATGAAGTCTCCGACAAGTTCTATAGCTGTAAGATGGAGGAAAATAGTTCTGTCAGTGAGCACATACTCAAAATGTCTGGGTTGCACAACCGCCTGTCTCAGCTGGACATTAACCTCCTAGACGAGGCGGTCATTGACAGAATCCTTCAGTCGCTCCCACCGAGCTACAAGAGCTTTGTGATGAACTACAATATGAAGGGGATGGTGAAAACTATTCCTGAAGTATTTTCAATGCTGAAGTCGGCAGAGGTAGAAATCAAGAAAGAACATCAAGTGTTGATGGTCAATAAAACCACCAAGTTCAAGAAGGGCAAGGGTAAGAAGAACTTCAAGAAGGACGGCAAGGATGTTGCCGCGCCCGGTAAGCCAGTTGCCGGGAAGAAGTCAAAGAATGGACCCAAGCCTGAAACTGAGTGCTTTTGTTGCAAAAGGAAGGGTCACTGGAAGCGGAACTGCCCCAAATACTTAGCAGACAAGAAGGCCGGCAACACTAAAGGTATATGTGATATACATGTAATTGATGTGTACCTTACCAGTACTCGTAGTAACTCCTGGGTATTTGATACCGGTGCCGTTGCTCATATTTGTAAGTCACAGCAGGAGCTGCGGAATAAGCGGAGACTGGCGAAGGACGAGGTGGCGATGCGCGTTGGGAATGGTTCCAAGGTCGATGTGATCGCCGTCGGCACGCTACCTCTACATTTACCTACGGGATTAGTTTTAAACCTCAATAATTGTTATTTAGTGCCAAGTTTGAGCATGAACATTGTATCTGTATCTCGTTTGATACGAGATGGCTACTCATTTAAATCCGAGAATAATGGTTGTTCTATTTATATGAGAGATATGTTTTATGGTCATGCCCCGATGGTCAATGGTTTATTCTTAATGGATCTTGAATGTAATGTTACACATATTCATAGTGTGAACACCAAAAGATGTAAAGTTGATAACGATAGTCCCACATACTTGTGGCACTGCCGCCTTGGTCACATTGGTGTCAAGCACATGAAGAAGCTCCATGCTGATGGACTTTTGGAGTCTCTCGATTATGAATCATTTGACACATGCGAACGATGCCTCATGGGCAAAATGACCAAGACTCTGTTCTCCGGAACAATGGAGCGAGCAACCAACTTATTGGAAATCATACATACTGATGTGTGCGGTCCAATGAGCGTTGAGGCTCGCGGAGGATATCGTTATGTTCTCACTCTCACTGACGACTTGAGTAGATATGGGTATGTCTACTTAACGAAACACAAGTCTGAGACCTTTGAAAAGTTCAAGGAATTTCAGAATGAGGTAGAGAATCAACGTGACCGAAAGATAAAGTTCCTACGATCAGATCGTGGAGGAGAATATATAAGTCACGAATTAGGTACACACTTAAGGAAATGTGGAATCGTTTCACAACTCATGCTGCCTGGAACACCTCAGCGTAACAGTGTGTCCGAACGTCGTAATCGCACTCTATTGGATATGGTGCGGTCTATGATGTCTCTTACCGATTTACCGCTATCATTTTGGGGATACGCTCTAGAGACAGCTACATTCACTTTAAATAGGGCTCCGTCTAAATCCATTGAGACGACACCGTATGAATTATGGTTTGGGAAGAAACCTAAGCTGTCATTTCTAAAAGTTTGGGGATGCGATGCTTATGTCAAGAAACTTCAACCTGAAAAGCTCGAACCCAAGTCGGAAAAATGCGTCTTCATAGGATACCCTAAGGAAACCATTGGGTATACCTTCTACTTAAGATCCGAGGGCAAGATCTTTGTTGCCAAGAATGGATCCTTTCTGGAAAAAGAGTTTCTCTTCAAAGAACTAAGTGGGAGGAAAGTAGAACTCCATGAAGTACTACCTCTTGAACCGGAAAGTAGTGCAGCTCGGGAAAATATTCCTGTGGTGCCTACACCAACTGGAGAGGAAATTAATGATCAAGATACTTCGGATCAAGTTGCTAATGAACTTCGTAGGTCCACAAGGACACGTTCCACACCAGAGTGGTATGGCAACCCTGTCCTGGAAATAATGTTGTTAGACAACGGTGAACCTTTGAACTATGAAGAAGCGATGGCGGGCCCAGATTCCAACAAATGGCTTGAAGCCATGCAATCCGAGATAGAATCCATGTATGAAAATAAAGTATGGACTTTGACAGACTTGCCCGATGATCGGCGAGCGATAGAAAACAAATGGATCTTTAAGAAGAAGACGGACACGGATGGTAATGTTACCATCTATAAAGCTCGACTTATCGCTAAGGGTTATTGGCAAGTTCAAGGGGTTGACTACGATGAGACTTTCTCTCCCGTAGCGAAGCTGAAGTCCGTCCGAATCATGTTAGCAATTGCCGCATACTATGATTATGAGATATGGCAGATGGACGTCAAAACGGCATTCCTTAACGGCTATCTTAAGGAAGAACTGTATATGATGCAGCCGGAAGGTTTTGTCGATCCTAAGAATGCTAACCAAGTATGCAAGCTCCAGCGATCCATTTATGGGCTGGTGCAAGCATCTCGGAGTTGGAACATTTGCTTTGATGAGATGATCAAAGCGTTTGGGTTTATGCAGACTTATGGAGAAGCCTGCGTTTACAAGAAAGTGAGTGGGAGCTCTGTAGCATTTCTCATATTATATGTAGATGGAATACTCTTGATGGGAAATGATATAGAACTTTTGGATAGCATTAAGGCCTACCTGAATAAGTGTTTTTCAATGAAGGACCTTGGAGAAGCTGCTTACATATTAGGCATCAAAATCTATAGGGATAGATCGAGACGCCTCATAGGTCTTTCACAAAGCACATACCTTGATAAGATTTTGAAGAAGTTCAAAATGGATCAGTCCAAGAAAGGGTTCTTGCCTGTATTGCAAGGTGTGAGATTGAGCTCGGCTCAATGCCCGACCACGGCAAAAGATAAAGAAGGAGTGTCATCCCCTATGCTTCAGCCATAGGATCTATTATGTATGCCATCCTGTGTACCAGACCTGATGTAAACCTTGCCGTAAGTTTGGTAGGTAGGTACCAAAGTAATCCCGGCAAGGAACACTGGACAGCGGTCAAGAATATCCTGAAGTACCTGAAAAGGACAAAGGACATGTTTCTCGTTTATGGAGGTGACGAAGAGCTCGTCGTAAAGGGTTACATCGACGCTAGCTTCGACACAGATCTGGATGTCTAAGTCACAAACCGGATACGTGTATATGTTGAATGGTGGAGCAGTAAGCTGGTGCAGCTGCAAGCAGAGCGTCGTGGTGGGATCTACATGTGAAGCGGAGTACATGGCAGCCTCGGAGGCAGCGCATGAAGCAATTTGGGTGAAGGAGTTCATCACCGACCTAGGAGTCATACCCAATGCGTCGGGGCCGATCAAACTCTTCTGTGACAACACTGGAGCTATTGCCCTAGCCAAGGAGCCCAGGTTTCACAAGAAGACCAGGCACATCAAGCGTCGTTTCAACTCCATCCGTGAAAATGTTCAAGATGGAGACATAGATATTTGCAAAGTACATACGGATCTGAATGTCGCAGATCCGTTGACTAAACATCTTTCGCGAGCAAAACATGATCAACACCAGAACTCTATGGGTGTTCGATTCATCACAATGTAACTAGATTATTGACTCTAGTGCAAGTGGGAGACTGTTGGAAATATGCCCTAGAGGCAATAATAAAAGGATTATTATTATATGTCCTTGTTCATGATAATTGTCTTTATTCATGCTATAATTGTATTATCCGGAAATCGTAATACACGTGTGAATACATAGACCATAATATGTCCCTAGTAAGCCTCTAGTTGACTAGCTCGTTGATTAACAGATAGTCATGGTTTGCTGACTATGGACATTAGATGTCGTTGATAACGGGATCACATCATTAGGAGAATGATGTGATGGACAAGACCCAATCCTAAGCATAGCACAAGATCGTGTAGTTCGTTTTGCTAGAGCTTTTCCAATGTCAAGTATCTTTTCCTTAGACCATGAGATCGTGTAACTCTCGGATACCGTAGGAGTGCTTTGGGTGTACCAAACGTCACAACGTAACTGGGTGACTATAAAGGTGCACTACAGGTATCTCCGAAAGTGTCTGTTGGGTTGACACGGATCGAGACTGGGATTTGTCACTCCGTATGACGGAGAGGTATCTCTGGGCCCACTCGGTAATGCATCATCATAATGAGCTCAAAGTGACCAAGTGTCTGGTCATGGGATCATGCATTACGGTACGAGTAAAGTGACTTGCCGGTAACGAGACTAAATGAGGTATTGGGATACCGACAATCGAGTCTCGGGCAAGTAACGTACCGATTGACAAAGGGAATTGTATACGGGGTTGATTGAATCCTCGACATCGTGGTTCATCCGATGAGATCATCGAGGAGCATGTGGGAGCCAACATGGGTATCCAGATCCCGCTGTTGGTTATTGACCGGAGAGCCGTCTCGGTCATATCTACGTGTCTCCCGAACCCGTAGGGTCTACACACTTAAGGTTCGGTGATGCTAGGGTTGTAGAGATATGAGTATGCAGCAAATCGAAAGTTGTTCGGAGTCCCGGATGAGATCCCGGACGTCACGAGGAGTTCCGGAATGGTCCGGAGGTAAAGAATAATATATGGGAAGTGCAGTTACGGCCATCGGGAGAGTTTCGGGGGTCACCGGTATTGTACCGGGACCACCGGAAGGGTCCCGGGGGTCCACCGGGTGGGGCCACCTATCCCGGAGGGCCCCGTGGGCTGAAGTAGGGAGGGGACCAGCCCCTGGTGGGCTGGTGCGCCCCCCTCCTAGGCCCCCCTCTACGCCTAGGGTTGGGAACCCTAGGGGAGGGCGCGCCTCCACTTGCCTTGGGGGGCACTCCACCCCCCTTGGCCGCCGCCCCCTAGAGATCCCATATCTAGGGCCGGAGCCCCCCCTGGGGGCCTATATAAAGGAGGGGGGAGGGAGGGCAGCCGACCCCAGAAGTCTTGGCGCCTCCCTCTCCCCTGCTACACCTCTCCCTCTCGCAGAAGCTCGGCGAAGCTCTGCCGGAACTCTGCTGCAGCCACCACCACGCCGCCGTGCTGCTGGATCTTCATCAACCTCTCCTTCCCCCTTGATGGATCAAGAAGGAGGAGACGTCATCCGCTCCGTACGTGTGTTGAACGCGGAGGTGCTATCCGTTCGGCACTTGGTCATCGGTGATTTGGATCACGACGAGTACGACTCCCTCAACCCTGTTCTCTTGAACGCTTCCGCTCGCGATCTACAAAGGTATGTAGATGCACTCCTATCACTCGTTGCTAGATGAACTCATAGATGGATCTTGGTGAAACCGTAGGAAAATTTTTATTTTCTGCAACGTTCCCCAACACCGATCTCTGCACACATTCAGCTCGGTGACGTATGATGTCTACTATGCAACCTTCTTCTTGTAGACTCATGTTGGGACTCCAAGCGCAGAGTTTTGTAGGACGGTAGCAAATTTCCCTCAAGTGGATGACCTAAGGTTTATCAATCCGCAGGAGGCATAGGATGAAGATGGTCTCTCTCAAACAACCCTGCAACGAAATAACAAATAGTCTCTTGTGTCCCCAACACACCCAATACAATGGTAAATTGTATAGGTGCACTAGTTCGGTGAAGAGATGGTGATACAAGTGTAATATGGATGGTAGATATAGGTTTTTATAATCTAAAAATATAAAAACGGCAAGGTAGAAAGTAACAAAAGTGAGCGAAAACGGTATTGCAATGCTTCAAAACAAGGCCTAGGGTTCATACTTTCACTAGTGCAAGTTCTCTCAACAATGATAACATAATTGGATCATATAACAATCCCTCGATGTGCAACAAAAAGTCACTCCAAAGTCACTAATAGCGGAGAACAAACGAAGAGATTATTGTAGGGTACGAAACCACCTCAAAGTTATTCTTTCTGATTGATCTATTGGGCTATTCCTATAAGTGTCACAAACAGCCCTTAGAGTTCATACTAAAATAACACCTCAAGACACACATCAACCAAAACCCTAATGTTACCTAGATACTCCAATATCACTACAAGTATCCGCGGGTTTGATTATATGATATGCATCACACAATCTTAGATTCATCTATTCAAACCAACACAGAGAACTTCAAAGAGTGCCCGAAAGTTTCTACCGGAGAGTCAAGACAAAAAGATGTGCTAACCCCTATGCATAAGTTCACAAGGTCACAGAACCTGCAAGTTGATCACCAAAACATACATAAAGTGGATCACGTGAATATCCCATTGTCACCATAGATAAGCACATGCAAGACATACATCGAGTGTTCTCAAATCCTTAAAGACTCAATCTGATAAGATAACTTCAAAGGGAAAACTCAATTCATTACAAGAAGGTAGAGGCGGAGAAGCATCATAAGATCCAACTATAATAGCAAAGCTCGCGGTACATCAAGATCGTGCCAAATCAAGAACAAGAGAGAGAGAGAGAGAGGGAGAGAGAGAGAGATCAAACACATAGCTACTGGTACATACCCTCATCCCCGAGGGTGAAATACTCCCTCCTCGTCATGGAGAGCACCGAGATGATGAAGATGGCCACCGGTGATGGATTCCCCCTCCGGCAGGGTGCCGGAACAGGGTCCCGAGAGGTTTTTCATGGCTACAGAGGCCTGGCGGCCGCGGAACTCCCGATCTAGATTTCTTTCTGGGGGTTTATGGATTTATAGGATTTTTTGGCATCGGTTTCATGTCAGGGGGTCCACGAGTCAACAGCAAGACAGGGGGTGTGCCCTAGGGAGGCGCGCCCTCCATCCTTGTGGTGGCCTCGGGGCTCTTTTGGCCCAACTTTGTTGCTTCAGGGGCTTCTTCTGGTCCATAAAAAATCACCGTAAATTTTTAGGTCATTTGGACTCTGTTTGGTATTCCTTTTCTATAAAATTCAAAAAGAAAGAAAAACCAGAAACTGGCACTGGGCTCTAGGTTAATAGGTGCTACCTCTTGAGCCTGCGTTGGTTTTTCCCTTGAAGAGGAAAGGGTGATGCAGCAAAGTAGTGTAAGTATTTCCCTCAATTTGAGAACCAAAGTATCAATCCAGTACCTGCACAAACAACCAACAACTTGCACCCAACGCGATAAAGGAGTTGTCAATCCCTTCACAATCACTTCCAAAAGTGAGATCTGATAGAGATAGATAAACGGTAAAGTAAATATATTTTTTGATATTTTTGGTTTGTAGATCAGAAAGTAAAAGATTGCAAAATAGTAGATCGGAAACTAGTAATATGTAAAAGAGATTCAATATAATGGAAAAGAGACCCGAGGGCCATAGGTTTCACTAGTGGCTTCTCTCAAAATAGCAAATATTACGATGGGTGAACAAATTACTGCCGAGCAATTGATAGAAAAGCGCATAGTTGTGATGATATCTAAGGCAATGATCATGAACATAGGCATCACGTCCATGTCAAGTAGAACAAAACGATTCTGCATCTACTACTATTACTCCACACATCGACCGACTCCTGCCTGCATCTAGAGTATTAAGTTCATAAAGAACAGAGTAATGCATTAAGTAAGATGACATGATGTAGAGGAATTAACTCAAGCAGTATGATGAAAACCCCATCTTTTTATCCTCGATGGGAACAGTACAATATGTGCCTTGCTGCCCCTACTGTCACTGGGAAAGGACACCGCAAGATTGAACCCAAAGCTAAGCACTTCTCTCATTGCAAGAAAGATCAATCTAGTAGGATAAACAAAACCGATAATTTGAAGAGACTTGGAAAGATATCAAATCATGCATATAAGAATTCAGAGAAGAACCAAATAATATTCATAGATAATCTGATCATAAATCCACAATTCATCGGATCTCGGCAAACACACCGCAAAACAATATTACATCGAATAGATCTCCAAGAACATCGGGGAGAACATGGTATTGAGAATCAAAGAGAGAGAAGAAGACTTCTAGCTACTAGCTATGGACCCGAAGGTCTGTGGTAAACTACTCACGCATCATCGGAGAGGCAATGGTGTTGATGAAGAAGCCCTCCGTGATCGAATCCCCCTCCGGCAGGATGCCGAAAAAGGCCCCTAGATGGGATCTCACAGATACAAAAGGTTGCAGCGGTGGAAAAGTGGTTTTGTGGCTCCCTTGGATGTTTTCAGGGTATAAAAGTATATATAGGCAAAGGAGCTAGGTCAGGAGACCCTCGAGGGGCCCACGAGGTAGGGGGCGCGCCCTACCCACTAGGGAGCACTCTCCTGCCTCGTGGCCGCCTTGCTGCGTCTCTGACTTCATCTCCAAGTCTTCTGGTTTCCTTCTGGTCCAAGAAAGGTCACCACAAAAGTTTCATTCCGTTTGGACTCCGTTTGGTATTCCTTTTCTGCGAAACTCTAAAATAGGCAAAAAAAATAAAAACTGGCACTGGGCTCTCGGTTAATATGTTAGTCCCAAAATAATATAAAATAGCATATAAATGCCTATTAAACATCCAAAACAGATAATATAATAGCATGGAACAATCAAAATTATAGATACGTTGGAGACGTATCAATAGGTTAGTCCCAAAAATCATATAAAATAGCATATAAATGCATATAAAACATCCAAGATGGATAATATAATAGCATGGAACAATCAAAAATTATAGATACGTTGGAGACGTATCAAGCATCCTCAAGCATAATTCCTGCTCGTCCTCGAGTAGGTAAATGATAAAAAAAGAATTTTTGATGTGGTATGCTACCTAGCATATTTATCAATGTAATCTTTTCTATTGTGGCAAGAATATTCAGATCCATAAGATTCAAAACAAAAGTTTAATATTGACATAAAAATGATATACTTCAAGCATACTAATAAAGCAATCATGTCTTCTCAAAATAACATGGCCAAAGCAAGCTATCCCTACAAAATCATATAGTCTGGCTATGCTCCATCTTCATCACACAAAGTATTCAAATCATGCACAACCCCGGTTTCAGCCAAGCAATTGTTTCATACTTTAGTATTCTCAAACCTTTTCAACTTTCACGCAATACACGAGCGTGAGCCATGGACATAGCACTATAGGTGGAATAGAATATGGTGGTTATGGAGAAGACAAAAAGAAGGAGATAGTCTCACATCAACTAGGTGTATCAACGGGCTATGGAGATGCCCATCAATAGATATCAATGTGAGTGAGTAGGGATTATGCACTAGAGCTATAAGTTTATGAAAGCTCAAAAAGAAACTAAGTGGGTGTGCATACAACTTGCTTGCTCATGAAGACCTAGGGCATTTGAGGAAGCCCATCATTGGAATATACAATCCAAGTTTTATAATGAAAAATTCCCAGTAGTATATGAAAGTGACAAAATAGGAGACTCTCTATCATGAAGATCATGGTGCTACTTTGAAGCACAAGTGTGGAAAAAGGATAGTAACATTGCCCCTTCTCTATTTTCTCTCATTTTTTTTCCTTTTTTTGATTGGATTCTTTGGCCTCTTTCTTATTGTCTTCTTTGGCCTCTTTTTTTGATTTCCTCACATGGGACAATGTTCTAATAATGATGATCATCACACTTTTATTTACTTACAACTCAAGAATTACAACTCGATACTTAGAACAAAATATGACTCTATATGAATGCCTCCGGCGGTGTACCAGGATGTGCAATGACTCAAGAGTGACATGTATGTAAATTATGAATGGTGGCTTTGCCTCAAATACTATGTCAACTACATGATCATGCAAAGCAATATGACAATGATGAAGCGTGTCATAATAAATGGAACAGTGGAAAGTTGCATGGCAATATATCTCGGAATGGATATGGAAATGCCATAATAGGTAGGTATGGTGGCTGTTCTGAGGAAGGTATATGGTGGGTGTATGGTACCGACGAAAGTTGTGCGGTACTAGAGAGGCTAGCAATGGTGGAAGGGTGACAATGTGTATAATCCATGGACTCAACATTAGTCATAAAGAACTCACATACTTATTGCAAAAATCTATTAGTCATCAAAACAAAGTACTACGCGCATGCTCCTAGGGGGATAGATTGGTAGGAAAAGACCATCGCTCAGCCCCGACTGCCACTCATAAGGAAGACAGTCTATAAATAAATCATGCTCCGACTTCATCACACAACGGTTCACCATACGTGCATGCTACGGGAATCACAAACTTTAGCACAAGTATTTCTACAATCCACAATTACTCACTAGCATGACTCTAATATTAGCATCCTCTTATCTCAAAACAATCATAAGGAATCAAACTTCTCTTAATATTCAATGCACTTCGTATGAAAGTTTTTATTATATCCCTCTTGGATGCCTATCATATTAGGACTAAATTCATAATCTAAGCAAATTACCATACTGTTTAGATAGACTCTCAAAATAATATAAGTAAAGCATGAGAGTTCAAAAATTTCTATAAAATAAAGCCATCATCGTGCTCTAAAAAGATATAAGTGAAGCACTAGAGCAAATGACAAACTACTCCAAACGATATAAGTGAAGATCAATGAGTAGTTGAGTAATTATGTGACTATGTGAAGACTCTCTAACATTTAAGAATTTCAGATCTTGGGATATTATTCAAACAGCAAGCAAAACAAAATAAAATAAAATGACGCTCCAAGCAAAACACATATCATGTGGTGAATAAAAATATAGCCTCAAGTAAAGTTTTTTTCACACATTAAAACAGTAGGAGAGGCTCCTACTGTGTTTCCATTACCAATATACAAATATACAGATTACATGATTACGAAAATCACCTCTGTCCCTTTGGACAGCAGGGTGAGGGGGTGTATAAAAACAAGGTGTCTTAAGTGGAAAGGGTGGCAACAAGGGTGGTGATCAGAGGTTTTTAGCTCTCCTTGAATTTATATTGGAGGAGGCCAAAGTCCTCTTTGAATCGGCTAACCAGGACCCAAAGTTGGGTTGAATACCCCTAAAATGTTTATTGTTTCGTTCCTTCAAAAGGCTCCAGGCTGCAATCAAGAAAGTTTCCCGAAATAAAGGATCACTCCCAGCTTATTTGACCTCTTGAAATAGTTGTAGTCTGCAGGTAAAGTTCAGCGAGTTCAGGTGTAGCTTGCCCCAGCACTGTCTGCTGAAGGGGCGGGTGAAGATCAGATGGTCGATTGCAGCCTGCCTCAAGTAAAGTTACCGATGAACAAAGACGAAAGAGGGGATGCCATCCGGGGCATCCCCAAGCTTAGGCTCTTGGTTGTCCTTGAATATTACCTTGGGGTGCCTTGGGCATTCCCAAGCTTAGGCTCTTGCCACTCTTCATTCCATAGTCCATCGAATCTTTACCCAAAACTTGAAAACTTCACAACACAAAACTCAATAGAAAACTCGTAAGCTCCGTTAGTATAATAAAGCAAATCACCACTTAGGTATTGTTCTAAACTCATTCCAAATTAATATTGGTGTTATATCTACTGTATTTGAACTTCTCCATGGTTCATACCCTCCGATACTTGATGACCCACAAGTATAGGGGATCTATCATAGTCCTTTCAATAAGTAAGAGTGTCAAACCCAACGAGGAGCAGAAGGAAATGATAAGCGGTTTTCAGTAAGGTTTTCTCTGCAAGCACTGAAATAGTAGGTGATAGATAGTTTTGTGATAAAATAAATAGTAACGAGCAAAAAGTAAATAAAGTAAATAAAGTGCAGCAAGGTGGCCCAATCCTTTATGTAGCAAAGGATAAGCCTGGACAAATTCTAATAATGAAGAAGGAGCTCCCGAGGACACATTGGGAATTATCGTCAAGCTAGTTTTCATCACGTTCATAAGATTCGCATTCGGTACTTTGATAATTTGATATGTGGGTGGACCGGCACTTGGGTACTTTCCTAACATGGACAAGCATCCCACTTATGATTAACCCCTATTGCAAGCATCCGCAACTACAAAAAGGAGTATTAAGGTAAACCTAACCACAACATTAAACATATGGGTCCATATCAACCCCTAACGAAGCAACGCATAAACTAGGGTTTAAGCTTCTGTCACTCTAGCAACCCATCATCTACTTATTACTTCCCTATGCCTTCCTCTAGGCCCAGATAATGGTGAAGTGTCATGTAGTCGACGTTCACATAACACCACTAGAGGAGAGACAACATACATCTCATCAAAATATCGAACGAATACCAAATTCACATGACTACTAATAGCAAGACTTCACCCATGTCCTCAGGAACAAACGTAACTACTCACAAAGCATATTCATGTTCATAATCAGAGGGGTAATAATATGCATAAAGGATCTGAACATATGATCTTCCACCAAGTAAACCAAATAGCATCAACTACAAGGAGTAATCAACACTACTAGCAACCCATAGGTACCAATTTGTGGTTTTGATACAAGATTGGATACAAGAGATGAACTAGGGTTTTGAGATGAGATGGTGCTGGTGAAGATGTTGATGGAGATTGACCCCCTCCCTATGAGAGGATCGTTGGTGATGACGTTGGTGATGATTTCCCCCTCCCGGAGGGAAGTGTCCCCGGCAGAACAGCTCCGCCAGAGCCCTAGATTGATTCTGCCAAGGTTCCGCCTCGTGGCGGCGGAGTTTCGTCCTGTAAGCTTGCCCACATTTTTTTCCAGGTGAAAACCCTTCATATAGCAGAAGATGGACGTTGGAGGCCCACCAGGGAGCCCAGGAGATAGGGGGCGCGCCCCCCTGTCTCCTGGACAGGGTGTGGGCCCCCTGGCCTATTTCTTTTGCTCAAAAATTCTTATTAAATCTGAAAAGTTGTTTCGTGGAGTCTCAGGTCTTTTGGAGTTGTGCAGAATAGGTTTCCAACGTTTGCTCCTTTTCCAGCCAGAATTCCAGCTGCCGGCATCCCCCCTCTTCATGGTAAACCTTGTAAAATAAGGGAGAATAGCCATAAGTATTGAGATATAATATGTAATAACAGCCCATAATTCAATAAATATTGACATAAAAGCATGATGCAAAATGGGCGTATCAATACTACTCATAGATTCATCAAAATAAGCAAACAACACAATGAAAACAGAATCTGTCAAAAACAAAACAGTCTGTAGTAATATGGAAGCTTTACATACCTATGTAACTCCAAAAATTCTGAAAAATTAGGAACATTTAGGATATTTGTATATCAATGTTGTGTAAAAAATTCAGATCAAAAATAAGTTCCAGTAAAATTTCAAATTCCCTGGACTGGGCGCAAAAGTTTCTGTTTGTGCACAGAATCAAGTCAACTATCATCCACACTATCCCAAAGGCTTTACTTGGCACTTTATTGAAACAAAATCTATAAAACATGATTACTGCAGTAGCATAATCATGTGAACACACAAAAACAGTAGGGGTAAATATTTGGTTGTCTCCCAACAAGCGCTTTTCTTTAATGCCTTTTTAGCTAGGCAAGATGATGTCAATGATGCTCACATAAAAGATGAGAATTGAAACATAATGGGAGCATCTTGAAGCATATGACTAACACATTTAAGTCTAAACCACTTCCTATGCCTAGGGATTTTGTGAGCAAACAACTTGTGGGAACAATAATCAACTAGCATAGGAAGGTAAAACAAGCAAAACTTCAAGATTTTCAACACATAGAGAGGAAACTTGATATTATTGCAATTCCTGCAAGCATATATTCCTACATGATAATAATTTTCAGTAGCATCATGAATTAATTCAACAATATAACCACCACATAAAGCATTCTTTTCGTGATCCACAAGCATAGAATTTTTATTACTCTCCACATAAGCAAAATTCTTCTCATGAATAGTAGTGGGAGCAAACTCAACAAAATAACTGTCATATGAGGCATAATCCAATTGAAAATTAAAATCAAGATGACAAGTCTCATGGTTATCATTCTTCTTTATAGCATACATGTCATCACAATAATCATCATAGATAGCAACTTTGTTCTCATAATCAATTGGAACCTCTTCTGAAATAGTGGATTCATCACTAAATAAAGTCATGACCTCTCCAAATCCACTTTCATAATTATCACAATAAGATTCAACGCCCTCCAAAATAGTGGGATCATTACTTCCTAAAGTTGACACTCTTCCAAACCCACTTTCATCAATATAATCATCACAAATAGGAGGCATGCTTTCATCATAATAAATATTCTCATCAAAACTTGGGGGACTAAAAATATCATATTCATCAAACATAGCATCCCCAAGCTTGTAGCTTTGCATATGATTAGCATCATGGATATTCAAAGAATTCATACTAACAACATTGCAATCATGCTCATCATTCAAATATTTAGTGCCAAACATTTTATAGACTTCTTCTTCTAACACTTGAACACAATTTTTCTTTCGATCATTTTCATGAAAGACATTAAAAAGATGAAGCATATGAGGCAACCTCAATTGCAATTTTTTTAGTTTTATTTTATAGACTAACCTAGTGGTAAAACAAGAAACTAAAAGATTCGATTACAAGATCTAAAGATATATCTTCAAGCACTAACCTCCCTGGTAACGGCGCCAGAAAAGAGCTTGATGTCTACTACGCAACCTTCTTATTGTAGACTCGTGTTGGGCCTCCAAGCGCAGAGTTTTGTAGGACGGTAGCAAATTTCCCTCAAGTGGATGACCTAAGGTTTATCAATCCGTGGGAGGCGTAGGATGAAGATGGTCTCTCTCAAACAACCTTGCAACCAAATAACAAAGAGTCTCTTGTGTCCTCCAAGCGCAGAGTTTTATAGGTATTCCTTTTCTGTAAAACTCAAAAACAAGGAAAAAAACAAAAACTGGCACTGGGTTCTAGGTTAATAGGTTAGTCCCAAAAATCATACTCCCTCCGTTCCTAAAAATTTGTCTTTCTAAAGATTTCAACAAGTGAGTACATACGGAGCAAAATGAGGGAATCTACACTCTAAAATATGTCTATATACATATGTATGTGGTAGTCCATTTGAAATCTCTAAAAATACAAATATTTAGGAATGGAGGGAGTAAAAAATAGCATATAAATGCATATAAAACATCCAAGATGGATAATATAATAGCATGAAACAATCAAAAATTATAGATACGTTGGAGACGTATCAACATCCCTCACCTTCTTGATCCAGCAAGGTGTTGAGGTAGTAGATGAGTTCCGTCAGCACAACGGCGTGGTGACAGTGATGGTGAAGTGATCTCCGCAGGGCCTCGCCTAAGCACCGCGAGAATATGACCAGGGGTGTAAACTATGGAGGGGGGCACCGCACACTACTAACAATTGATTTTGTATGTTCTAGGCGCCCCCTCCTCACATATATATATGTGGGAGGGGAGGAGAGGCAGCCAGGGGGCGCCCCAAGTAGGTCGAATCCTACTTGGGGTCTTCCCCAATTCGGCCTCCCCTTCCCTAATTGCCGGAGAAGAAAAGGGAAGGGGGAAGAGAGAAGGAAGGGGGGCCGAACCCCCTCTTTCCTTCTCCCACTCGGCCTCCTTCCATAGGGGGGGCGCCACCCCTTGTGGGCTGGTGTGCTCCCCTCTCATGTCCCATATGGCCCATATCTTTCCTCCGGGAGTTCCGATAACCCCTCTGGTACTCCCATATGTACCCGGTACCCTCCGGAACACTTCTGTGTCCGAATACTATCGTCCTATATATCAATGTTTACCTCTAGACCATTTCGACACTCCTCGTCATGTCTGTGATCTCATCTGGGACTCTGAACAACATTCAGTCACCAAATCACATAACTCATATAATACAATATCACCATCAAACGTTAAGCGTGCTGACCCTACGAGTTCTAGAACTATGTAGACATGACCGAGACACCTCTCTGGCCAATAACCAATAGCGGAACCTGGATGCTCATATTGGCTCCCACATATTCTACGAAGATCTTTATCGATCGAACTGTTATGACAACATACGTTATTCCCTTTGTCTTCGGTATGTTACTTGCCCGAGATTCGACCGTCGGTATCTTCATACCTAGTTCAATCTCGTTACTGGCAAGTCTCTTTACTCATTCCATAATACATCATCCTGCAACTAACTCATTAGTCATTTTGCTTGCAAGGCTTCTTATGATGTGTATTACCTAGAGGGCCCAGAGATACCTCTGCGATACTCGGAGTAAAAAATCCTAATCTCGATCCATACCAACCCAACAAACACCTTTGGAGATACCTGTAGAGCATCTTTATAATCACCCAGTTACGTTGTGACCTTTGATAGCACATAAGGCATTCCTCCGGTATCCGGGAGTTGCATAATCTCATAGTCGAAGGAATATGTATTTGACATGAAGAAAGCAATAGCAATAAAACTGAACGATCATAATGCTAAGCTAACAAATGGGTGTTGTCCATCACATCATTCTCCTAATGATGTGATCCAATTTATCAAATGACAACACATGTCTATGGTTAGGAAACTTAACCTCTTTGATCAACGAGCTAGTCTAGTAGAGGCTTACTATGGACATGGTATTTTGTCTATGTATCCACACATGCATCAAGTTTCTAGTTAATACAACTCTAGCACGAATAATAAACATTTATCATGAAATAAGGAAATATAAAATAACAATTTTATTATTGCCTCTAGGGCATATTTCCTTCAGAATTTAGTAATGGAAAGTAGACCTAGGGGCATAGGTTCACTAGTGACATCTCTCTCGAACAAGCAAGTGGCATGGCGAGCAAATAATAGTTCGACAACGATTAAATTGTAATATTTATATTTATGACTGTGATCATTCATGGTATAATCTCATATAGGCATTACATCTGTCATAAGTAGACCATTAATCCAACAGCATATACTACTAATGTTCCACTCAAAGACCGCTATCCAGCATGCATCCCGAAGTATTAAGTTTACAAGAAACAGAGCATTGCAATAAGCATGATGACATAATGTAGCCAGTAAAACATCAATCAACATGACGATACACCGTCACTTTATCCTTAGTGGCAACAATACAGTATGTGTCTTGTCCCTTTATTGCCACTGGATTAGAGCACCACAAGATTGAACCCACTACAAAGCAACACTCCCTCTGGAGAGAAACCCATCAAATTTGGCTAGAGAAGATAGATAGATCGGAGAGCATGCAAAGCTATTTAATTATACAACAAGAAAATCTCAAAATATTCAACTGTATTCAGTGAACAATCTGGTCATATAGTGAAAATTCAACATATCCCAACAAAACACACCACTGATTACACCGAATTGATCCTGATTATGGGAGGCGTCTCATGGGAACATGGTATCGAAGATACAAAAGAGAGGGAGTTATCTAGCTACTACTATAGACCCTAAGGTCCCAAGGGAGCTAATCACACATGGTCATGGAGGCAGCAAGATTGATGAAGAAGCCTTTAGCAGAGCACCAGAACAAGCCTTTAGATTGGAGGGTTTCGCTATTTATAGGAATTTATTGCAGTAAAAGCGATGCAAGTGGGCCCACATGGCCTGGCGGCACGCCCAAGCCCCTCATCGTGCCAGGTGCCCGTGTGGTCCCCCTGTTGCTCCTCTCGATCTTCCTTCGTGTGTCCTTCATTGTCCGAAAAAATCGTATTAAATTGGTAAGGTATTTTGACCTTCGCAGATATTGGTTTCCTTTAAAATAAAAAATATGCGGAAAATAGGAATTGACACTTGATTAATAGGTTAGTCCAGAAAATAATACAAAATGATATAAAAGTATTCAAAAGTGATAACATAGTAGCATGAAACAATAAAATATTATAGATACGTTTGAGACATATCAGGCTCCCACCTCGGAGGCATATGGATTTTTTTGCCAGGGTGTCCCATGATATGTTCTCTCATTGACTGCCAACCCCTCTCCAATCTTACCACCATTTTTAGCACTTCATGATGTAACTTGTTAAACGACATGTCAACAAGTTGCTAAAACTTGGGGTCGACAATCGCCGAGCAGTTGAAGGGGGGGGGGGGGCATCGCCCCCTACCTTCTACACAGATCCTCCATTGGCATGTTCGATAATACCCCATCACGGGGATCAACAAGGACACACTTATTGTCCTTCTTGATGGTGATGTACAAGGTCTTGCACCATTGATCATCATTAAGAAGTAGCTCGGGTGAGTAGATCACGAGGTGCACGCAATAGCGTGACAAGTGAATTGTTGTAATCTTGTGTTGTTCATCCACTTTTGATTGTGGTTCTTGTGGGTATCTCGCGTCAATGATTTTTATGGTGATGTGCGAGACAAGCAAGCTATAGTTATCTAGGTGCCTCTGGCCAACTACACTTCTAGCGCAAGTCGTTAGCGATAGGCGCTCTATATATAGCTCAAAGATATCATGTGACTACTGAGGATTTCCTAGATGTTTCATATTTTTTCGATAATGGTGGCATGACCGCTCGAGGCACCTTGACATTTTTCTTGGTGGGAACACGACGACTGAGAAATTGTTCTTTTAGTCCACCCATGGCTTTGTTAGCTTGCATCTACATTGCAATAAACATCCAATCTATTTCACATGGTAGAATATTTCGGCTAGGATGCCTCGTTTAAATAATGGTAGGCTATTGATACTTTGGTCCAGTTAGAACAGATGAACAAAATAATATACCTTGCCTCGATAAGAACTATTATTTCAAGAAGTGAAAAAACTGGACCAGATCAAACAAAAGACATGCAAATCCCCGTAAATGTAGAGCATGGTTATCCCCACTTTTAAGCTAACACTGTAGCTACCATATGTTTCTCTTAGCAACATCCAATAAAGTTCGTTAATTCACAAAAACAAAGCAGTGAGAGATGCTCAAGAGTGGCAGGTTGTGAGGAATAGTAAAACTCATGACCAGCGTGTAACCTTTTAGAATCAACCTAAGTAACCTTTTAGAATCTTTAATATCATTGACCAGCGTGTTGCAAAATAATAGACCTCCATGCGCAGTGCTAGTCCAAAATGACAAGTGGGCAAAAAGGGAAAATTGTGATTGTTTGGGGTGGAGAGGTCAGACGTACTATTTGCTTCAATCTAAGCCTCTCTAAGAAAATTTGTTCAGTGATTTTGCCTAAGCTAGGGGGCGATGGCCCCCTAACATGTGCATAGCTCCGCCATTGTGGGCCTCCATGAAATTAGTCTTATCAATTTGGTACCTTGCAAATCAGCACCGCAACAACTTGAACAATGCAAATGAGAAACATGAGTCTTTGAGTTGATGACACTGTGGTATCAAGAGAAGAATCTTGTGATATGTATGTAAAACTTTATCCAGTTTCACTAGGCCATCGTTGATCATTTGTATTCTATCGCCTTGGCCGGAAATTATTCGTTTAATGTAGTAACCACGAGGCTAGTTTTTCCGATGTACAATGTCCTCTCATGTAACTTTAAGTAGAACCGGCATATTCTCATCCACTTGTTGTTGGCATACCCTGCAGCTTCTCCGTATGCCTGACAATAAAAGAAGGGTTGCTTCCAAGTGCAAATGTTCACTTAGCCTCGCAAACCAATAGTTGCAATTTTTTTGGCAAAAATAAGAAAAATGAATTAGGATCAATCCTCTTCAGATTTAAAGATTGCTTGGGAATTCAGGCATGTAGAATCCCTCCTAACCTCCACCTCATGTCGTGTAGATAGCAAGGTTGGGAGTCCATACCACTTGAAGAATCAGTACGACATGGGGATCAATGCCTTGACCAAATGTTTTTTGCACCTTTACAGTACAGTGAAGTTCAACCAACTTTCTTCCTAATTTTTAGTTGCAATCTATACCATGGCATTATGGTGAGAATATATGTTTTATTTTGATATAAGGTTACCAATTCCTAATATTTGTATGGTTATATATACGTATGGATGTAACCTTTTGTACTGCATAGTCCGAGAGACAAATGCATATCACAAGAGAGCTAAAGTACAAGTAAAATATCTAGCACATTACAAACTAGTAAGGAATTGTAGGCCAATAAAATCTATTTGTTTGGTTCTCCTTGCTTACACTACATATGTAGGGAAAGAGTTGATGTGCATGGCAAGGCGTGCTCTAGCACCTGTGCTCATGTGCACTATCAATATTGAAATAACAGAAAAAGCAAAAAAATGATTTTTCTTTTGTGGAGTTTCATTGTCGACGCTTCAAAGGAAACATGATTTGATATTAATGAGCATGCAAATAGACATGGTAACTTCAAAAATGCGTTCGGTCTGCTAATTAAAAAGGGAGAACCTAGAGCTCGGTCCATTGAGAAATAACTAAATTTCCATAAAAAACAATAGAAAGATACAACAACCAAAAACTGGAAAAAAATCGGCATTGATCTTCATGCATAATCCGATGACTATATCGTCGATTGAGCTATAGATATTTCTGAACCGGATGAGAAAGAGCAAATCCTAATTGAAATCGATCACATCTCATAGAATTTTGAGAGTGGCCCGGGTGTGTCTAGTTAGATTTATAGGGTTGTAAATCTCGATTGTTGTCATGCTGTGATGTACACTTGGACTAATAAATAAATAGTAGATGGTAGAGACACATTTCAATGGCACACTATCTTATCATGTGCAACAAATAAACCCAAAGCATAAGATAAAATCCTATGTGATTAATGAGCGCAAACAGAATCATTTCCTTTTTTCAGAACAACAAAAGATGTGTGGGACCTTTCATGAAGAATCTAAAGTGCATCTTCGGTAGTCAGTGTGGTAAGCAATTGTAAACCATTATGAACGGTACAAGTAAGTCCCGTGTAAGTTTAGCAAATCCATCCCACCACAAAAAAAATTACTAATCCGTAAAAAAAACAAGAGAGTGATTCTTTTGGTGTTGCGAATTTGTTCTCTATATTTTTAGGTTGGTGATCTTCACTTCATAAAAAGAGATGAAAAATTGTATTTTTGTCTCTCAGCTACCTACCAAGTATGGTCTTTGCCCTGGATTCTAAAATAAGAAAAACTTTCCATTTGACTTATAAAACCGGATATATTAGCAGACAAACTCCACGCAAAGCTGGTTTGACCAATAATATGGCAGTTATTTCACACACGTGGCAACCCAGTTAACACAAAAGCGCAACCCAGTTAACACAAAAGCCCCCAAGAAACCATTGCAACAGAATATAGAAATATAGTTTCAAAAGAATTTATAGCTTTATAAAAGAAATAACACAATCTTGATCAATGTTTTTACTATTTATGTGACAAATTATAAAATATATGATGCATGAAATTTGCTTCTCAAAATCTAAACAAAAGTAAGATAGAACTAATAAGACCATAGATGATTAGAGCATGGACATAGGTCGATTGAAATGTTGCTTTACTACTATATGATAAAAAAATTAGTAGTAACATGGGCGTTTAAATAAATTCCAAACATACATATATTGATTGTTGTTTTAAAGACAGTAGAGGGGCCCCGTGTTCTAATTTCACCTCGGGTCTCTGAGATATCAGAACCCGCCCTACGATAGGACGTGGCGATCCAGGAGGTGGTGACGGTTCAGATGGAATTCCCTATTGTCGTAGATTGTCGCGTTGCCGCACTGAGCTGGTGAGGTGCGTGGCAAACTAGGCCAGCCCGTTAAGTGTTATACCAATCCCAATTTTGAAGAAGGTCCCATTTTTGTTTTTTCAGGTTTTAAGAATCTTCTAGGAGGTTCCGAGCCAGCTTTTTCCTTTCTTTTTTCCTTTTGTTTTTCCTTACTAGTTGTCCAGTTTTTATTTTACGTTTTCACTTTTTATTTTTTCAAAGTAATGTTAGAAATTTCAATTTTGTGTGCTTTTCAAAAATGTTTGAAATCTAAAAAAAGGTTTAAAACATCACTTTTTCTACTTAAAAAGTCATAATTCAGAAAATTGTTTGATTTATAATAAAATATACTAGAAATATTCAAAAAATATTCACATTTTTAAAAAAATTATTTGCGCATTCAAAAGTTGTTTATTTCTTAAAAAAACCAGAAATTCAAAAAATATCTTTTAAAATAAAATATACTCCCAATTTTTAAAAATGTTCAAAAATTATTAAAAAAACAAATAAATATTTGCACTTTAGAAAGTTGTTCATTTCTTAAAAATATCATAATTTAAAAAAACGATTTTTAAATAGAATATACTCGAAACTTAAAAAATGTTCTCAATTATTCACATTAAAAAATTATTTGGACTTTCAATAGTTGTTCATGTCTTTTGAAAAACCTGAATTTCAAAAAAATTGCTTTTCCAAAAAGAAAATGTTAGAAAATCTAAATTATTTTTTGCATTTTATAAAAATCTTCAAAAAATATCATATTTTGCAAAAATGTTCAAAATTCAAAAGTTGGTCATTTTTCAAAACATTGTTTGCATTTTTCCAAATATGTTTGGAATTGCAAAACTTGTTTGCTTTTTTAAATAATGATTCAATTTGCAAAAATCGTTCCAGAATTTTCAAAAATATAAGCCATAGTAGCAGCTCGGTGTAGTGCCTTTTTTTTAGAAAAACCTAATTTGTGCGAGCTCTTGTTATTGTGTGCGCATGTGTAGCTGTTCTATAGGGATTTCAGATGGGTCATGTTCGTGTTGTTGCCTGCTGATTGAACTACATATTAGGTTGGTTTATTTTGTATTTGGCTGGACTTTGTTCCGTTATGCAATATTGAAAGACTGCTCCCACTTGGGACGAGTATTGATTTTTGTTTCTAGTGTCTCACACGCTATCTTCTCTCATTGACTTGCAAACCCTTCTCCAATCTTACCACCTCTCTTGAGCACTTCATGCTCCGACTTCCTAGCCAACGGGTCAACAAGCTGCCAAAACTCTGCCTCTGCGGTCAACAATGGAGGAGCTGTCGGGGAGGGGGCCAGTGCCCCCCTGGCTTGTACACAGATTTGCCATTGGCTCGGGACGATGACGCCGCATTGCAGCGATCAGCGAGAATACATTTGTTGTCCTCCTTGATAGTGATGTACAAGGTCTTGCACCATTTATCATCATCAGGAAGTAGCTCGGGTGAGTTGATCACGAGGTGCATGCAAGCATGTCAAGTTAATTGTTATAATCTTGTACTGTTGATCCCCTTCTAACTGTGGTTCTTGCGGGTGCCTCGCATCAATGATTATCGTGGCTATGTGGGACACAAGCAAGGTATTAGCTATGCCGTTGCCACTGGCACATTGCACTGCTAGAGCAAGTCATCGGCGATTGACACTCTACACCTCAAATATATTACCAAACAACTGAGTTTTCCATAGATGTTTCACATTTTGTTGATAATGGTGGCCTTGACCGCTCCAAGCACCTTGACGTTCTTCATTTGCCCTGACAAGTAAGATGGAGGAGATGCCTAAGAAGAACCATTAAAGTAGTTTTTCTTTGTGAGAGCACCGGACTGATCCACCCATGGCTTCTTCAGTTTGCATTTGCATTACAATAAACATCCAATCTAACTAATTTCACACAATAGGGGATTTATGTCAGCATGCCTCGTTTAATAATGGAAAACTATAGATAATTTGGTCCATTCTGAATAGATGAACTAAATAATATCCGACGTCGCGACAAGAACTATTATTGCAAAAAGTGAAAATCGGCACCATATCAAACAACAAACTTGCAAATCCCCGCATATGTGGAGCATTGTTACCCCCGCTTGTAACTTGGCACTGTAGCTGCCATATGTTGTTCTTAGCAACAACCAATAAGGTTCGTTAAGTCACAAGAACAAAGCAGTGAGTGATGCTCAAGAGTGAGACTAAAATACTGAGGACGGGTGTCCAACACTCCAAATAGGAGATTGGTCATGAGGAATAGTAAAAATCATAAAGAAAGGAAAGCGCATTTGCAATCATACCAAATACTCTTTTAGCATCTCTAGTATCATTGAGTAGCACATGGAAAAAGAAGTTACAAACCTCCATGGGCGGTGCTAGCCGGGAATGACAAAGGGGCAAAAGGGAAAATGTGGTTGTTTTGGGTGTGGAGGTGAGACTTGTTACTTCAATCTAAGCCCATCTAAAAAACTTCTTCATTAATTCCGCCTAATCCAGGGGGGCAATGGCCCCCCTAATATGTGGATAGCTCCGCCACTTCACGCTTCCATGAAATCAATGCTGGAAATTTTGATGATTGTATGAATATTTTAAATTAATTAATATATGGGAGGGGTTTTAAAAAAATGCTGGCAATTTCGTATCTTTCTAATCAGCACCACGACAACTTGAACAGTGCAAACTAGAAACGCAAGTCTTTGAGTGAATGATCTTGTGGTATCAAGCGAAGAATCATGGCATACGCCTGCCAAACTTTATCCATGGTCACTTTTTTGAACATTTCAATAGGCCATCGTTGATCATTTGTATTCTATCACATAGGTGAATATTATTCATTTAATGTAGTACCCACGAGGCTGGTTCTTCCGATGTGCAATGTCCTCTCATGTAACTATAAGTGGAGTCGATATTTTCTTATCCACTTGTTGTTGGCTTATACTGTATCCCGTAGTTTCTTTATATACCTGACAATAAACAGAGGGTTGCTTCCAAGTGCAAATGATCACTTAGCCTTGTATAACTCATAATACTTGAAAATGTTTTGGCAAAGAAAAGAACAAAGAAAGTAGGATCAGTTCGCTTTTGGTATGAAGATTTCTCCGGAACTCGGGCATGTAGAATCCCTCCGGGCCACCACCTCATACAGTGTAGAGAGAAAGGTAGGAAGAATATACCACTTGAACAACCTGTATCAGATGTGGAGCAATGCCTCAATGCTCCCTAGGATAACTGAGAACTATTGTGCTAGTATTGATACTGACAATTTGAACAAGGCCGGTCCACACTAACACAAGCAAGACGTGCACCCATGGATAGATCCATGTTATTATCTCCTAGTTGGATAGGACACTCATAATATACTACAAGGTGGTATGATCGATTAGAACAAGGTGGTGGCACCGAGAAAGATCAAGCAGGTCAATGGATGGTGACCATAGCAATAACTGTGTGCGCCTATTCTGAGCATGACTCGCGTCTAGTGTTCACCGCCACTTATAGCCCTTAGTATGTGTCAGGAAGGGGGGCAATGCCTCCCTCCCCGGAAAGAATTGTTCCGAGAGAGCTTAGACCAGAAAAACAAACATGCCCCCCACCTCTACCCCAGGTCTCAAGCTTCGTTACTGTTTACCACCAAGAGAGTATTCACTCGTAAGATATGACCACCCACACTCTTAGAGAAATCAACCAATTCATCGATGGTGCATTGTTTTATAGAAGGTAGAGCCATGATTTGAATATTATCATCATATATTAGTATCTATACTGGTACATATATGTATAAAGATAAAGATCATTACAAGCCATCGAACAATTTTTTTATTATGCGTGCGGGGTTGCACATCATCTTTCAGATCTTAGTCATCTATTTTCTTTTTCCTAATGATGCATATAAGTAGGTTCTCCTGCCCACATCATTCAATTACTTTTTAATAAAAAATGAAAAATATTCACATCACAATAATTATGATTGATTATTTCCCCAATCTTCTCTTATTATTTATTTCTTTATATTATTGTATATGCATTTGTTAATAATGATAAGCTTGCATTTCTAAAGTAAAATCATGGTACACACGTGGATGCATTTGTGTTAAGAACTCTACACACTCATGTTGCTAAATTTGCATTTACGATTCATTTACCAAATAATGGTATTTTGATTAGATGTCGTTGCAAGATTTCAAAAGTCTATTCACCCCAACTTCAAAAATTCAACATTACTCATGTATATTTCCAACAAATGTCACATCAACGCATAGTAGAAATACAAGATATTTTTAAATAGAAGTTGCTGGAAATTTTGGTAGCAATGCGTGGTGTGATATATTATATATTGTTGCTGAATAATGCATGCACTGCTCAAAGCACATACATAATTAACGTGCAATATTTTATGTTCTTAAAGCTAATAAAGAATTGGGATTGTATGTAGGAATTGAGGGTGATGGAGAAAGCCTAGTCAAAAATGTGTCGCATTCTTGTAGGACAAGCTAGAGCATACGAGGCTTGCCTAAATGGCCTGTTCTACCTAAGGGAGGTTATCAAGGAAACCTTACGGTTCAAACCCTTGGTCCGCTAATGCCTAGAATGTGTTTACAAGATTGCAATATTTCAAAGATATGACGTGCCACAGGGCATAATTGTGATAAAAAAGATATGGGCAATATCTAGGGATCGCAAGTACTGCAATGAACGAGATAAGTTCATAAAATAGATATTCGAGGGCGAGCATGGTGTGCACTTTGAGTTTACTCCTTTTGGGGTTGGGCGAAGGATTTGCCCAGGTACAGTATTTGTGTATGCAATTATGGAAATTGCTCTAGCTAGTCTTATTTACCATTTTGATTGGGACCTTCACGAGGTATTGAGCCTGAGGAAATAGACATAACAGAGGTGTTTGGAATCACCGTTAGTACGAAGGTTGAGCTATTATTGCAACATGTTGCTCATTATCCCCTCTAGATGTAAAACATTTTCAAAAAGCACATGGTACTGGTATCAAAACATAAGTGGCCGAAATTAATGGATCTATTATCCATGTGTATGAACAAATCTTATGTAATTGTGATACATACTTTGTACCGAGTATATATACTACAGTATGCATATTTGGAAGTACAAAATGCGGTCTTTAACATTCCAAGTGGCTTTTGTAATAAAATTATCTTTAATTTATAAGGCGCATTCAACTTCCCGTATTTTCTGAAATAATGCACAATTTTGGCTACGGTTATCACTTAACTGTAAATTAATTAGTAAAATGATGTATCACATATAAATAGTTTGCATGACAAGTACAGAGATAAAGTCTTATATGCGCTTGTTCACGAACGCTACATATAAACTTGCATGGGTTTGCAGTCAAAATTTTAAAAACATTCACCACATCTATATTTTTGAACCTTATGCTTTGGACGGAATATGTAAGTATACAACAAAGACTCTTCAGATACCATGGGTCGACATGCCAACTTATCTAGGCCCAGTTCTTTTGGATGATTCTCCAAGAATCGCCCCCCTCCCCAGCTTCTTCCAGAATCGTCACTTCATATATTTTTTACAATCCTATCTAGTTAAGGTCTAATTACCTAGGATTGTAAAAAAAATATGAAGTGGTGATTCTGGGAGAAGCTAGGGAGAGGGGCGATTCTGGGAGAATCGCCCAAAAGAACTTAGTGCAGATCAGAACCGGGCTATGGAGCTAGCAATCAAGAATGTTATGCCAAACACCACCCACCGGTGGTGCAAGTGGCATGTTCTCAAGAAAGAGAAAGAGTCACTAGGTAGCTTGTACATAAAGAAAAGTGAATTCATGACTGAATTTTATAAGGTGATAAATCACATGTTGACTGAAGATGAATTTGAGAAAGGTTGGGAGATGTTGCTGGAGAAGTACAAGCTGCGATCTCATCCGTACATGACAAACCTATTTGATATTCGTAAGAAATGGGCAAAACCTTATTTTAAGGGCATTTTTTGTGCAAAAATGACTAGCACGCAGAGGAGTGAGAGTACAAACCATATGCTAAAAAATTATGTCCCTCCGGGTTGCCCCATGCACATGTTTGTTCAGAAATACATGAGGTTGCAATTCGACCGGGAATCAGAGGAGAACTACGAAGAAAAAAGAACGTGAATTGTAAGTTCTTCTTATCTTGGTAGCTGCCAGACACAGTTCTATTTCGGAAAAGATTGGTAATAATTTCAAATCTTGGTATGCATTTGTGCTCTGTCTGCAGGGAAAGCGTTGCTAAGAGCGAACCTTGCTGTGGAAAGACATGCGAGCAAGATATATACAAGAGCAATGTTTGAACAGTTCGGGCATATACTGTATGAATGTGGAGCATATCAAGTTGAGGAAGTGGAGAAACACCAGACATATATCGCAATCCACAGTGAAGCGGAGAAGAGAGAGAAATGGTGCAGGGTGTCGTACAAGGTTACAATGCTAGATGAGGGCGCTGAGTTTGACTGTGAGTGTGGACAATTCACACACATGGGACTGCTGTGCAGTCATGTGCTGAAGTTCAGCCTGTGATCATATTCAAATAGATTTCGCTTGGTATATTTCGAAGGAAGTTCCAAATAAAAGTTGTGTTGTGCTTTCGTGCATAATCATGGCTATGTTGTTGCAGGTGTTAGATTTTATTCGGGCCAAGGAAATACCGGCAAAACATATCGTGAAGAGATGGACAAAAGATGCTAGAGATATACTGCCAGCTCACCTAGTGCAGTACCAAAAGGATAGCATGAAGAATAATCCATTTTCATACAGACACTTCACAATGTACATGCACGCGATGGAATTGGTGAGATTAGGGGACACCAGTGTTGATGCATACAACTGTCTGATGGAATTGTTCAGATCTAATTTGACAGTAATGCTACCATTCGCGGAAGTTAGGGATGGTCTTGGCCTGGAGGACAGGATTGCAGACAAGAGCCTTGCAGTTGATCACACTAACTGTAATGCAGATGTTGGTGGACAACATAATGTCGCAGCGGAGGTCAATGGAGATATCGCGGACAATGACACTATGTCTAGGACAAGCAACCGTTTGGAAGGGCTTCTGGCACCAGCAAAAAAGAAACAGATGGGGCGACCATCAACAAGTAGGGAGAAGGCTCCTTACGAAGGCATGAGCAAACGGACCAGATTTTGCACAATTTGTCGAAGGCAAGGTCACAAGCGAACAACTTGTCCAGACCGTGGAGATATCCCAATGCAGCCTCGTAAGGCAGCTAGATGCAAGAACTGTGGTGTTGAAGGCCATCGACGAAACAATTGTCAGAAAGCAATGGCTGTAGAACTAGCAGCAGGCATGTAAAATGTCCGATCTTTCCCATATTGCCAGGACATGGAGTAGTTTTCGAACTATGAAATATGCTGGAAATAATTCAAAGTTGTCTGTCGTATACTCTATGTGGTTTGTATGCGGTGCCAGCAGAATCATCTCCTGTTGTTATCGGACGACTTATGGTTTATAGTTTTTGATTATGGACCATGAAATGTATCGGTGCCGGCAGAATCATCTGCAGTTGTTATAGAACGTGTTCTGTTTTATGTCTTTTTAGTAATGTCCATGAAATGTTGCACATAGCAGAGGGGATAATTTATCTTATTTTCTCCTCCAATCTTGTGTCAGGGAAAATTCAGGGCGTTCAGTCAAGTGATGCACCATGTGTTGCATTACAAGGTTCAAACTTGAAGAAAAATTATGGTAGGCCTAATGGATAGACATGTTGTGGGTTCGACTGTCGATGTGAGAGGTGTGGACATGATGCCATGTGTCATTACGCATGGTCTACACACCCATTCGAATTTTGAACTTCCAGCGCGGGCTCTCGCCTAGGCTGCAAGCATATAAAGATGGTGCCTGATAGCTGGGTGTGCTGCTAGCTCGGGGCAGTGGTTCAGTAGGGGAGGAGTTGGGAGGGGAGAGCCTTGCCCTGCTTGGTGCACCATGTCTGCTTCAGTTAGCTCTGTTTATGGCTCAGTTCTGACAGGATTCAAAATGTTGAACGCTTTGGGCGGCTCCGATGAGGTTAGTGATCTTTTCCTGCCGTATTTCTTTCTGACGAATCATGTTTATGTTGTTCGATATAGTAATCATTCGGTGCGGCATCGTTGGTTTTGTAGCACTACATTGACAGCCTTGCTTCGGCCGCTAGTGTGAACCAGTTCTCGACTCTGTAGTCGGATCTGTCGGATGGTTCCATTGAGGTATGCAGTCCTACTTAGTGGTTTGATCTCGTTCGGTGTATCTTTGTTGAAGAAATGTAAGAAAGTATGGCCTGTTGTTAAAATACAGCGAGTCGGGCCCATAGAGGTGGGATCGGAGGCGGATAGTGGTGGTGCACATGCTATAGCCACAGTCAGGGAGCATGACACCGTCGAAGCTGAAGCAGGTGCCGAGGAGGGTTCAGGCGAGCATGACCCTGCTGCTGTCAACTGGTTGGCGACGCGGACCCCATAGGAGTTTCCGATGGCGATGAGTCTCAGGCGCCGGCATTGGATTGGGGTGACTATGAGATGGACGACGATGAGGAGGAAGAAGTTGAAAGTGTGCCAGCTAAGCGTCAACGGGTGGTGTAGCATAAGCCAGTATATTTATTAATGGAGGAGCTTAGATTTGCCTATAGTGCCGTTAAGCTAAATCTATGAAGCCATCACAGGTCGCTGAAGGTATATTTTGTATAAGCACGAGTGGTAACGTGTTAGGTTTGTATGTACAGTAGTTGTGTGTGATGATAATGCTGATATTGAAAGACCATCCGTAGGATGGCTGATGGCTAATTATATTTTAATTGACGACACCGGTCATTAGTGTCGCGGTCGTAGACAATTCTAGAGTGGGCGTAGGACGAGCCTTTTAATATTCAACATAGATATCTGCATGCTGCATGCATCACTGGGTAGAGAAGTCTGCATGCATGCGTGGGGCCCGTTTTCTGTTGCTGTGCACGCGACGCCCGGATGTGGCGCTACTGGTGTTGGAAGCAGTACCAGGAAAAAGATTTGGTTGCGTTGGACGGCAAACATCCTCTGTGTTTGTCATTTGTGGCAAGGGGCAGACCATGCAGATGCTGGTTAGCTGGTGTAGCTGGTGGTGGAGATGTCGTGGTGGTCCCAATAATAGATGTATGCAAATGATCTGCAACGCAATCTCAACTAGTAATTGGTGGCAAAATTTAAATAGTGAAAACATTAAATGATGACGATTTAGGAAACAAGAATTATTGCAGGTGGTGGTGGTGCGCGGGAAACTTGCCGCCTAGCAAGATGAAACAGAAATATCTGAATCCCACCGCACGGCCTGTGACATATAAAACGTTATTTTATTTATCGTCTCTGTAAATTCGTGTCAGAGGTTAGGTGGGCTGGTGGAAACCGGGGAGGCTTTTTACCACCCTGCGGTGCATTGTTGCGGTACTGGTCATTGCAATCCCCTCCCCACTTCCCCACTCCTGAACAGGAAGGAGAAGAGTGAGGTGCGGCTGAGAAAGCAGTGTAGATCTGGTGGCCAGCCACCGTGAGGAAGCGGCTCAGAGGTGAGTAGCGGGCGCAAACAACGGCGCCCCAAATCTGCTCCGCCCTCTCTCACTTATTTCACCATTTTCTTGCTTGGGGAGCTCACCTGTGACAAGTGGTGTTCTGTACGGTGTGGTTTCCTTGAATGCAGGACCTCGATGACGACCGATGACACGCCGGGTAGCCGAAAACGACGTCGATCAGTGGATGACGTGGATGACGACGGTGGATCTAGTCGGAGAAAAGGGAACAAGAAGTGGGGGAGCTTGGCCATGGTGGTGGCCGGCAATGTTGCGCTCGTCGTGGAGCTTCGGAGGCGCGCAAGATACTCAAGCATGTTCGCCACCCCATCGATCGGAAATATTGGACCAGTGTTCTACACCATAGCTGTTCCTACTGGACTCGCAGGGCTACTCACAAATCGGTACGCCGGTCTAGTAGATCGCAAGTTCTATGCCTCTCTGCTAGCTAGAGTGAACCCGAGGACGATGACATTCGTCTTCTTTGATGGTGAAATCCGAAGAATCACTGTGAGGGACGCAGTTAGGATATTTGGTGTGAGTGGTAGAGGTAGGCTAGTGGAGTTTGGAGCACCGCAGCACAGATCTGAACTTACGGCCACCATCAGGAAATTCTTGCGGCTTGAAGGGACAGAAGTTGTTAGTGTGTAGGACTGCAGAGGGGTGATTAGCAGAATCAACCCCTGCTGCATGAACAGAGAATACACCATTTCTTTCATGGTTGCTATGACCATCGTGGTTTGCGCAACATACATGGCTCCCAGGCAGACAGTTCAAGCCATTCCTGAGGAGATCTTGATGGTGGTTCAAGATCCAACGCAGATAGGGTCGTACAACTGGGGGGCGTACTCTTTGGAGAATACTAGGAGGGGTGCAAGGAGGATGCATGGAGACATAGGATCAGGCATGGACCATTCCATCTTGGGTGGATGCCCACTTTTTTTGGACGTGAGTACTTTTGAAATTACCTTTCTGATCCAATCATTCTCCTTGTCTCCTCTTTGTTTTTATGCTCACATAAAGCTTGATGACTTTAGAACTAACTTTTTGTCCAGTACTTTGCACTTGATTGGTTGGACTTTGGGAGGCACAATTTGAGTTCCAACATGGCGCCCAGGATTGCAGCGTACACCCAAGATCAAGTAGCCATGTTGATTAAGCTCCTGAAAGCTAACCCTACTGCTTACAAGGTGAGTAGCACTAACAGACAAGCAAAAAACATGTGCATCTGAATTAACTAATTGGTATCTAACTGTGCCCTATTTTTTTATTACATGGTATAGACTAGACCAGAAGGGTACATAAGCAACATGGAGTTGGCATGTCATCTTCTGATGGCATGCAGCATTACACTTGTGAGTTAAATTTGTGCCAGTAAGTACATAATAAAAAATGTTGTGACCTTGCAAAAAAATTGAAACGTGAATAAAATTATGCAGGAGGATGTAGAAGAGGTGGGTCAAGTTGGTGGCAATAACAATGCAAGTGCTGGCACTGCTTCCATGGCCGAGGACACAAGAAATGAAACCCGCGGCCCAACTTGCAGTAAGTATGATCACATTCTCATTTGTGTATTCCATGGTTTTCAGAAGATGATCATATGCTGCAATTGCATGAGCATTCAGATAACGAAAGTACTCCAGTGCCTACTGTTGTGGCCCCGGGGGCTAAGTCAGTACAAACCAGGGGGGTGGCAGGGGTGCGGCATTCTCCCCGACTAAGTGCCAAGCAAAAGGGGAAGAAGGTTGCTGTTGAAGAATTGGACATGGAATTGTTAGACAGTGATGACAATGAGCATGCACATGCTGAATGGCGTTCCAGAAATGTTCTTCGTAACCTAAGGAGACAAGGTGAGGAACTCGAAATCCTAGTTTGCCATTGTGTTGTCCTTCATGTTTTGAGGTGCTTACAAAATGTATTGACCACGCAGATAACCTCCGGAACAAGCCACAACAGGGGATCCATGTGCGAGATGCTGATGGTACGCTTTGTTTTTAGACTGGTTTCTGAATTAGGAGATAAGTAATGTTGCTAACTAATATCTTAGTATTGTGTCTTGCTGACATTCAGCACCTGCGGTGCGGGCGACAGTGGCAGCAACGGGTGTTGTGACAGCCATCCCCGTGAGTACCTTGGCGCCTGGTGGCATCGTTGGGCTGGCTGCTGTGGATCAGAATACTGGTATGTGACAGAATGTTTCTCACTGATTGTAGTACTGACAATTAGAAAGTACTCGTAACCCATGTCAATTATCTGTCATGAAATGCAGATGAAATTGCTGGGATACTGCGTGAGATCATCATGATGCAAGTCTATGCTGTAGGTGGGGGAAGAATGCATGGCAATTCAAGTATTGCACCTGTAAAGCGAGAAGTTCATGGGGGAGATGAAGAAGAAAACATGTCAGTTGACATTGACAAGGAGTGTGCGACCCAGCTTCAAAATGAGCTGCATGGAGAGTGTGAGTAGCTAATAATTTTCAGCCAGTAATTCACTTTTCTGGCACACACTGGAGTAAGATTATTAAAGATTGACTAAAGATTATACTATCTACATTAATGCAGATGTGAAGAAGAGATGTGCAATGCATTGTTGAAGGGCGTAACGGTGAGATCATCGCAAAAGATCGTGTTTGTAATCGACAGTGATAGCAGCGAAGATCTGGTGCATGAAATTTGGTCTGATCCCGAGCACGAAGAGCTGATCGAGATTGACAGGAGGCTAAGGGACCAGGAAGAAAAAGATAGAGAGTTCGCAAAGCAATGTCATGAGGAACAACAGAAGGATGTCCTGGAGCAGCAACAGAAAGATGCAGAACTTGCAAAAATTTGCTAGCAAGAGGAGGAACGGGTGACAGTTGAGCAGGTAGACCGGGATAATGGGCTTGCTCATATGTACCAGGCACTTTACAACCAGAACGGTGAGTATAGGCAGTAAGGACATAGCCGTTGTGTTCGAAAATAATCCAATGTGGCGACTGGCTAACTGATGCATGACTCTGTTTTGTGCAGCAACAGACGAGCAGGTAAGGGAGGCCTCATCCTTGTCTGGTGGTGAAGCACAAGTGCATGCTGCTGGTGTTGGGGGGGCAACATTGATAGAGCGAACAACAGGAAGTATGGTGTAAATAACCATGTGCTATATACATGACTGAGAACTTCAAGTATTAATTGGTTTGATTCATGCAGGGGTTCAAACTAGGTTGGATGATTTCTACAACTGTGACCCTGGCTTTGTGATGCCTCTGGACATTAGAGGTACATGCAAGAATGGACCTGTATTCAAAATAATGTTAAAATGCAAAATGTCTAGGTGAACAACATTCTAACGAAAGGACTTGTTTGAGTAGCAGGTAGCAGGTTGTCCGCGAGGCAAAATGCTGCAAAGAGGAGTAAAAAAAGGAGGACCAAGAAAACGAATAAAAAGCAGGTGAGAAGCAAACGCAGAAGGGTGAGGTTCTCCAATGTAATCAAGACGATATGTCCATCTGAGAGCTCAGAATCAGATAAGACGAGCAGTGATTTTTTTTCGAAAAGGGGATCTCCCTGGCCTCTGCATCAGAAAGATGCATATGGCCATCTCAATAAATAAAAAGGTTCAACAGAGTCGTAAAGTTGTGAATAACACAAAGGCGAGCTCACTAAGAGCATCAAAGACAAAGCAAAATACACCATAATGGCCACAACCGGCTGGTGAATAAAATAGGAACACTAAGAGCCTATCCTATTACATGACCGCCAACCAAACCGGTTGAAGATATCCCGCGCTACCATCTCCCACCGGACAGATCCAGTAACCAAACGCTCCCTGGCCTCCATCGGAGTGAGTAAGGACCACATATGGATCATCGCTGTAGCACGGAACAAAACCTGCAAAAAATGAATAGTAGTTATTCTGTTAAAGACCAAATCATTTCTGCAGTTCCAAATTGCCCATAACAATGCATATACTCCCACACGAATATGTCTAGCTGTTTCGGACTCTATCCCATCCAGCCACGTTCCAAATAACGACCCGACCGTACTCGGAGGAGTAATGTTAAAAGCAATTTGCACAATGCGCCACAAAATTCTCGCCAAAGGACAATCGAGGAAGAGATGTTGAATGGTCTCATCCTGATCACAGAAGCTACACCTAGTAGATCCAGTCCAATTGCGCTTTACCAAGTTGTCCTTTGTTAAAATTACCTGTTTATGGACAAACCACATAAACACTTTAATTTTCAAAGGCACTTTTACTTTCCAAACATGTCTGGTACTAGGAATGACCGTGGAATTGATGACATCGGTGTACATCAACTTGACAGTAAATTGTCCATTCCTAGTAAGCTTCCAACATAACTGATCGGGCTGATGCGTGAGCTGGACTTCCATCAGTCTACGCACCAGATGGAGCCAAGCTTCCCATCTCTCACCGACAAGCACCCATCTAAACTGGATGTTGAGTGGGATAGACTGCATTATCGTTGCAACTAACGCATCACGTCGCTGTACGATTCAATACAAAGTTGGGTATTGTAATGCTAGAGGTGTATCACCCAGCCAGGTGTCCTCCCAGAAACGTGTGTTATGACCATCACCCAGAATAAAATTTGTTCTACTAAAGAAGGTTACTTTAACTTTCATAAGCCCCTTCCAAAACGGTGAGTCTGTTGGTCTCACTGTCACCTGTGACAAAGTTTTGGACTGCAGATACTTGTTACAAAGAATCTGCGCCCAGGTTGCATCAGTCGTACCCGAAAGCTTATACAGCCATTTACTAAGCATGCATCTGTTCTTGACCTCAAGATTTTCGATACCCAAACCCCCTTGGTCCTTAGGTCTACAGATGATGTCCCACTTAGCGAGTCTATACTTTCGCTTAAGTTCATCACTCTGCCAGAAAAATCTTGATCTGTAGAAGTCCAGACGTTTCCTGACCCCAACTGGAACCTCAAAAAAAGATAATAGGAACATTGGCAAACTTGTGAGGACCGAATTAATAAGAATTAAGCGGCCTCCATATGACATAAGTTTGCCCTTCCAGCAACTCAGTTTCTTTTCAAAACGATCCTCAACGCACTTCCACTCTCGGTTTGTGAGCTTACGATGGTGAATAGGTATACCTAGATAAGTGAAAGGTAATGCTCCTAATTCACATCCGAACAATTCCTTATATGCCTCCTGTTCCTCCTTGGCTCTACCAAAGCAGAACAATTCACTTTTATGAAAATTAATCTTCAACCCAGACAATTGTTCAAATAAGCAAAGCACTAGCTTCATATTTCTCGCTTTTGCCAGGTCATGCTCCATGAAGATGATAGTATCATCCGCGTACTGTAAGATGGACACCCCCCCATCCACTAGGTTAGGCACCAAACTTCCTACCTGACCAGCCTCCTTTGCCCGCCCTATTAGGATTGCCAACATATCAACCACTATGTTGAATAACACAGGAGACATGGGATCTCCTTGTCTCAAACCTTATGTGTCTGGAAATAGTGCCCAATATCATCATTTACTTTAATTCCAACACTCCCTTTTTGCGTGAAGGATTCTACCTGGCGTTGCCAGGCCTCATCAAAACCCTTCATGCGCAAGGCCTGCTGAAGGAACGGCCATTTGACTTTATCGTACGCTTTTTCGAAATCCACTTTGAAAACAACCCCATCCAGTTTTTTCGTGTGGATTTCATGGAGCGTTTCATGAAGGACCACTACCCCCTCAAGGATATTCCTGTCCGGCATGAAAGCGGATTGGGTAGGCTGCACAACAGTATGCGCAATCTGTGTGAGTCTATTGGTCCCTACCTTGGTGAAAATTTTGAAACTGACATTAAGAAGACAGATTGGCCTGAATTGCTCAATCCTCACTGCCTCTGTCTTCTTAGGAAGAAGTGTAATCGTTCCAAAATTTAGCTGAAATAAATTAAGCTGCCCAGCAAATAAGTCATGAAACATAGGCAATAGATCCCCTTTAATGATGTGCGAGCACTTCTTATAAAACTACGCTGGGAAACCATCAGGGCCCGGTGCCTTGTTATTCTTCATTTGTGAGATGGCCTCTAACACCTCTTTCTCCGAGAAAGGTGCCGCCAGAATATCATTCTCCACCGACGTAAGCTGAGGAATATCTTCAACCCTTGACTCATTCAGAGACACACAGTTCTCTTCTGGAGGGCCAAACAACTGCTTAAAGTATTCGGTTATGTACGATTTTAGGTTGTCCTGTCCTACAATTGTACCCTCAACTTGCTCAAGCTGAAAGATCTTCTTCTTTCGATGTTTACCGTTAGCGATCATGTGAAAGAATTGTGAATTCGCGTCCCCCTGGACAACTTTTCGCACCTTTGCCCGCAACACCCACTTCAATTCTTCCTCTCTAAGAAGTTCTTTGAGCCACAATTCCGCCTCTAGATGGCATGAAGCTCGGCAGCCGGCAGAATCGTGGTTTCCGCCTTTACATCCATAGTCTGTATAAGGAGAAGGAGCCTTTCCTTTTCAGCCTTATAAATCCCGCTCAGATTCTTAGCCCACCCATGCAGGAAGCTCCTCAAATGCCTAATCTTATTCTGCCAGCGCTGAAGCGCAGTCCTCCCACCTGAATCCTTAGCCCACTCATTGGCCACAAGATTCATGAATCCCTCTCTTTCAAACCAAGCCATCTCGAAGGAGAAGACATTCTTGTTCCCCAGGTGCGTGGGTTCACCAGAGTCAATAAATAACGGTGTATGGTCCGAAATACCACGGGATAAGGCCTGGACTGTCACCAGGGGGAACTTCTGCTCCCAGTCCACGCTAGCCAACACACGGTCCAACTTCTCATATGTCGGATTTGGCATCGCGTTCGCCCAGGTAAATTTTCTACCCGAGAGCTCAATTTCTCTCAGGTCTAGACTTTCAATGATCGTGTTAAACATGAACGACCATCGCCCATCAAAATTATCATTATTCTTATCCTCACGGCGTCTAATAATATTGAAATCACCCCCCACCAGGATGGGCAACTGCTCGGAGCCACAAATCCGAACAAGATCAGCCAAAAACTCAGGCTTGAGCTCTGGCTGTGCAGCACCATACACCGCAAGAAGAGCCCAATTAAACCCATCAACCTTCGAGCGCACCCTAAACTTAACCGCAAAATCCCCCATAACCACACTGCGAACTTCAAGCGCATCACACCTAACTCCGAGAAGGATTCCACCCGATCTCCCTCTCGGTGGCAAGCAGTGCCAATCAAAATCTATACCTCCCGAAAGAGTATTTAGAAATTGAGGTGCAAAATTATCTCGACCCGTCTCCAATAGAGCTATGAAATCTAAACAATGCTCGGTAGACGCCTCAGCAAGAAACCTTCTTTTAGCCAAGTCCTTTAGACCTCTGCTATTCCAGAAAATTCCCTTCATATTTCATCATGGAATTTTTTTGCTGTACGTATCCTAGCACTCCTACGCACTGCGGAAACCGGGTATACCTTCCTTTTCCACTTGCGCTTGGGAATCATTTGACTCTGCAACTGGTCCTCACAACCAGTCTCAGACGGGCTAGCCAAGACTATTTCGTTGGACTCAGCCTGAGCATCCTCATCATTAGTAGGTTGCATAAGATCCGTACAGAAGTTATCTAACACCCTTACCCCGAGTGCATCAACCTCAGAGTCACTCATGGGTTTGACAGCCGCAATATTACGGATCATCTCTAAGGCCCGCTCAGCCTCTAAGTCTAAAAGATCATTAACAGAATTAGAAATTTCTGTGTTATTACTACCCAACGAAACACCTAATTGATTTGCATTCTTAACAATATCATCATTTGTAAAATGCAATATGGAATTAGATGTATTGACCGACATACCCGTAGTGACCTCAACGTCATGAAGCTTGGCCGCCCTCATGGCGCACTGCTGCTGGATATCGTCCACCTCGGGCAGGCTTTGGAGGCGTCCACTAATCCGGCACCCCTCAGACACCGGATCCTGGATTCCTCCAAACGCGATGACCTCCTCCCGAGACATCACAGGCGAGGTCCGGCCTCCTGTCGCTCCCCAACCGGCAGACCGGTCCACCTGACCAGGCTTACCCGAAGTAGGCCGAGCGCCCCCAGCCGGAGTGTGATGCGTCCCCTCCGGCACGACACAAGGCTGGGTGGGTGTAACTTGAACAAGGGCCGCCTGCCCTCGGTCCCCGCCCAACACTGGTGAAGCTACCCGCGATGATGCCGGAGAAGGAGGCTCCGAGGCCGCCTGCCTGGAGCCACCTCCCGAAGGCTGAGCCGGCATCAACCGACCTGCAGACGCGATGGGAGACGAGACATCCGAGGCCACCTGCCCCAGATTCCCTCCCGGCAAGGAGAGAAACTCAGAGGCCACCTGCCCCAAGTCTCCCTCCTTAGCAGCAGGCGAGCAAACCGAGTCCACTTGCCCCAGATCGCTCCCCGAAAGAACAGGACCCACAGGCTGCGGCACCTTCGAAGAAGGTGTCCCCTGCAGCGCAGCAGGAGGAGTGATGACCAGGCGATCCCCAGGAATCATATCCACATCATCCTCCCAATCCAAAACCGGTAACTCAAGCTCAAAAGCCTCCTCAGACTCAACTCGATCACTCCAGAGTCTCGGTGGGGCAGAGTGCGGCTCAAAAGACCCAAATCTCAGAGTCATCGAAGGTACCACAGAAGGTGAGACTGCTCCATCCCCGGTTGACGCCATCGTGGACCCTGGCCCCTTGGACTGCCGTCCAGGATCCTCGACCGACGCCTCCCGAACCCCAGCTCCGCCATCACCCTCCTGCATATCCGTATCAGAATCCCGAGGCGGCGCCACCAGAAGGCTCTCATCCTCAAACTCAATATCCAAGTCATATACTCTGCCTCGATAAGCCCACTTAACCACATCCGGAACATACTCAATGTTCAAAATACTAACCAATACCCTAGCAATCCCATTGGCTCTGGTGAAATCCATGTCCACACGCTCAGGCTTTCCTACCAAAATGCCCATACTGGCCACTACCCGAGCATCCTGCAGCGGCCTCGACGGTGCTCTGGAGAAACATAACCATGCCTGAGTAAGCGGCGTGCCCTGTGGCTCCACAAGCTTCCACTCCTAAAACTCTAGGATACCATCGGTGCCCGGCACCTTACACATCCCAAAGCTCAACAGCCTCTGCAAATCCTCAACGGAAGGACAATCAACCCTGAACATCCTATCAGCCATACTGACAAGTTCCCACTCGAACTCCCCAGGAGCCAACTCACGTAATCTCTGTACGATCTGTGCCTTGGTCACCTCTTCTCTGGTAACCTTGACTATCCCCGTGGTCGTACTCGTTGACTCCTCAGCAGCCTCACGCTCATTTGGAGATTCAAAGAAAGTTAACTCAGCACAGAAAACTCCATACATCATGATAGACGGTGCCTGATCACGCAACATTGGACACTCCCCAGACTCATGTGCCAGTTTACCACATGTCTCACATAACAGAGCCACACACTCCGCGATGAAGTGACCCTTGTCACCGCAACGGTAACAAAGCATCTTTTCCTTCCGACGTGCCCACTTGGTAGCCCTCTCAGCCTCTGACTTATCAGTCAACTCCGCAGATGCGTCAGACATCACCTCGTTCATTGGAACCTGCACTGAGGCAAGAGCTGTCACAACCTCCATGGCTTGGCCAGGCAAGGTCTCCCCCTCGGCAGAACCATCAACTGCCATCTGGTCAACCACAACTGGTGGTGGCGGAGGACGAGGACGGTAGCGGCCCCCTCTGCCTCCTCGACCACCCCGATAGCCACGGAACCCCTGTCGCTGTCGATGTCCCGTATCCGAGGGCCCCTCGACGAAACCACCTGAAGGACCCAAAAAAGGCCTATCGGCCGATCCATCACTTTGCCAGGCGTACCCACGGCCACCGCCCGTTGATGAAGAACCACGGTGCTGGCCCGCACCATAAGCATCATGCCCGTCATCCCCCCATTGTCCTCGGGGTGCAGCCATAGGTCCAGACGGTCGAGTAACGAGATGCGGGGGAGGCGCCGAGAGCCTAGATGTCGCAGCTCCCCGGTCCGCCGTTGGCCCGGTCGCCGAGCTCTTCGCCGCCGGTGTCTGTCTTTGCACCGGACCCGAGGGCGTGGGGGGCCTAGGCGGTACAGCACCCCGACCTGAAGCCACCTCCGAACCTCCCGGAGCTGGAGCCGGCAGCCGCACACCAGCAGCCTGGCCGCCCGGACCTCCTCTCCCAGTAGATAGCGCCGCCGTAGCCGGTGGCCTCCCGACAGCACCCCCGGAAGCCATCCGCGCCACCGCGGCGGGAGGGAAGGAGGCCGCACCACGAGCAGGAGCCGGCGCCTGCATCCCGCGTCCAGCGCCAGAACCTGCTGCCGTCAAACCCCGGCCAGAGCTCGTCCCGGGTGGCGGCACACCAGCTGCCCGACCCACCCCAGGGGGAGGCGCTTTCTTCCCGGGAGGTGGCGCTCCGCCAGGTCCCGCCATGGACCCGAGAGGGGGAATGTGGCATGCCCTGCCGGATCCAGGGGAGCGGCGATGCGGCGTTCGCCGAACCCTAGGGCGCAGCAACGATGACTCTGAGACGAAGCGATTCGTGCATGCAGCCCCTCCCGTCGTGGTGTTAGGCTCCATGTCCAGCTGGGCCTCATACCCAGTGGACAATGGCCCAAACACATCCGCAGGCCCAACACAAACCTCTCCGATCGATCGCGTTCGTTCCAGAGCCTCGGTGATTTGGCAAGCGACAACCGATGGCGTAGCCACACCCAGGTTCGCATCCTCTCCCGCGTGTTGGGCCTCATGCCCAAGCACCGGTCGACCGACGACCCAGTCATCATGGCCCAAAAGTGAATTCAAACGGCTAACCCTAGCCGCCTGGATCTCAGCCGCCGATCGGCTCGCCGGCGCCGGCACACGAAGTTCCGGCCGCCCCTTCCTCTTCTTCTTCTTACGAGTCACCTTAATCCAAGAATCTTGCATAATGAAATCGGACAAAGTTAAGGACGGGAGACATACCTAGGGCAGAGGCCCCTTCCAAGGCCTAACCGCTGCCGCCGTCGTCCTCCGATGGACAATCCGGCGAACGATCTCCACCCTATCTGTCGCATTGAGGCCGTTCCTCGCTGGATCATCGGCCGGCACGATTTCGTCGACGAGCGCAGCTACCTCCTCCTCCGAGTAGCCGGGGTTGAAGGCCTCGCAAATGACATCGGATGGCGACGGCGATTAGTCAGCCGGCGACTTGCCGGTGATATCCCCGTCGTCGTCGTCCTCGTCTGAATCCGCAAGGACCCAAAACCTCCCCCCTACATGCCACGCAGATGAAGCCGCCGGCAACGGCGCCGGCTCGCCGCGATCACCCGTGGCACCGCGGTCGCCAGTCACGCGGTCGCCACCGCGCCACACCCCCTCTGGCTTCTTCTGAACCCCTCTCTTCCGGTGAGGATCGCTGACAGGTGAACATCCCGGCGGCGGCGACGGCATCGCACACCCCGGTCTTTCCGTGATCAACTGACTCATGTCGGCCCCATCTTCTTCCTCCATCCCCCCATGACCAGCCCCTTGATCCTCCTCGTCGTGGCTATCTGCAATAACCCAAAATCGTCCTAAAAAACGATGATCCGATCTCCCGGCTTTGGGCGTATCCGTCAAGTCGATCAGATCCACAACCTCCTTCGGATCATCCTGCATATGACTATCGACACGCACGTCATAAAAATCGATGTGTAAACGAGATCCTACCGTAATCCGGACATCGGCCGCCAGGTAATCGCCGGCAAGGACATCGTTGTCCAAATTGAGGATCCCCGTCCACCGAGAAGACGAATTGTGTTGAAGACGACCCTCGATCCAGCCACCAGATGAGCGCTTGTCGGAGAGGTGGATTCTCCAGCGCTCCGTCTGCGCCCTATTCTGGATCGCGAGATCAGCGTCCGCCGGGACTGCTTGAACCCCCGCTGGCCCCTGCGTCAACGGCGCCGGCGAGGGGAGGCGTGATGAGGAATCAGCATGGATCTCCGGCTGAGGATGTGGATGCGCGGGGATCCGACCCTCCGGCGGCCGGAGGCCGTCGCCGCAACGGACGCCCTCAGTCATCCAACAATGCTTCCCAGCACGCGCAATACAGTGATGATGGCAATATTGCTAGTGCTGAGGATAACCGTTTACCAGCACGCGCAAGTATGGCCGCTATGAATTTTGTGAAATGTTTTCATTTAAATCGGTTACATTGAGACCGGTATATGATGTGCACTGATAATCGATAATTAATAGGGCTTCAAGACAGAGGAGTTGACGGGGTTTCAACGGCACGTACGGCTGTCAGGCAGGATGAGGGGCCTGTTGAAGCATCAGCTATGGGAGAGGAGGGTGTTTCTGCGGATGTTGGAACTCGTGAGCACAGATGTGGCCCAGTTACTTTGACCTACATGTGTTGTGTTATATATACATAATGTACTAACAACCAACAGTTTGTTTGTATACAGCCAGTAGATCTTGTCCGGAAATGGTTGGAGTTACTACGGAATGTGGTGCTGATGATGATGGTGAAACCATTGGGAGGCTTCATCAGCACGAGGTGGATGGTGGGTGCTCTTTCAGGGGAGGACAGGTTAGTTGTGCCAAATATAAATGAAACTGAATTATGATTGTACGGCTAAATGATTCATGTTGACTCGTGGATTTAACTTGAACAAACATAACACAAAATTATTGCAGTTATGGAAGTTGGAGGGAGCTCAAGGGGAGCACCAGGACTGGAGGGGAGCAGAAGAACAGGTACATATAATTTCTGGTCTCCTGGGTTTGGTAAAACAACATAGTTGAATTGTGAAACAATGAAGCGCGCTACTTTTATGAAGTGACGATTTAAGTAAGATTTTTTTCCGACGCAGCAGCCTCTGAGAACAGAGCAGTCCAGACGGATACTGATCCCCTGTTTCAGACACATGGTGCAGCTCATGGTTGTGAGAGAGGGACATGTGAATACCTGAGTTCAATAAGTTAGGATGTAAAGAAATATAAATTCAAATTCAATAACTTAGTGGGTACTCACTGACGAAGCTGAAAGAAATGTTGGCTGTGCAGGTCCTGTGTCGGAAAGAATGTCAAGGAATCTGAGGTTGCCAATTTGGGTAGCAAGACCTGAAGTAAAGAGTGAGATGGGTTGTGTGTTCCCTAGCAGAGCCAGCCTAGGACATGATATTCAAAATGCTCAGAATGTATTGCAATTCTACGACAAGATGGTTAATAGTATGAGGAGTGATCGGGACATGTGGGAATTGTTAAGAGAACACAGTAGTCAATTATTTGTGATTTATTTGAAATGATTTAACAGATGTGTACCTACTGTGTAAAAATGTTTGCAGGAAATTGTTCAAACACGAATTCATGACCTTTGTCCTGCTCACTGGGGATGATTTCATACATGAGTTTGGACCTGACGGAGAAATGACAACAATAGGCTGGACAGCGTTCTCACGTATGCTGACTAGCAAAGATGCACGGATGTACAGCAAGTGGAAAATAAGGTGGAGGCATCTATTTGACATCCGTTTTGTGGTACGGGCAACTTCCTCCATATGTTGAACTATCTATTTCATGATACCCTAGTACATGGACTCAATTTCTAACATCGGTAAAACTTGTGAAAAAAACAGGAACATCTGATGGAAAATTCCGATGACCTGGATTATGGCCTCCTAGCAAGTATGATGGATGAGGATGTTCTTGGATACAAATTACAGTGGACAAAGAAGGTAATAAGGTTATAGATGGAATATAATTGGTGCGACACTATCATAGGGAAAAACAATTACATACCAGTGTGATGATAGCTTCACATTTTTCAGAGTGTGCAGACGTTCCTTCCTGTACCATTGATGGACGGATTCTCCTTTTATGTTGTGGATGTTGAGGAGAAAACTCTTGTTGTTCTGGATCCGGCAGAGACAAGCATTAATGATGATGAGATGAGCATCTAACATGAGGGTAATGCGACGCTGGTACTGAAAACACTTAGGACAGTCCTCCGTAATTACTTCTCAGAGTGGGATATCCCGGAGCTCGGCTGGAGCATCTTATGTGGCTACAACATGAATGATCCGTGTGATATGTAAGTATTTAGAATCGCAAAAATCATCTATGGCCTGCAAAAAGAAAAATATGAATAACATTACATGCATACCTGTGATAATTTGCAGCGAGGACAGCTGGATATACCTTGGTCACTACTGGAGGTCGTACAATGGCATGTATCTCGAGAGGCAACTTGGTGAGGTACGATTTGGAACACTATAGATCCCTGTAGTTGGAGGAATGAATGTTTTTTTGCTGGAGTTAGTAACTTGCTCATAAATTGTTTTGCAGTACGAGATGGCTTACCTGAAGAAACAATTTGCCTATGAGGTGATTTCGATGAAGGGCAACAAGGGTGAACTCCCAAGCTTCATGATCCAGGATGTCCCTTTCTGAGCTAGCCAGCCTTGCCTCTTTATCTAGTATTGTAAAATATGCGCTGAGGGTTTATGATATGCATACTTCACGAATGAACTAGGTTTGGAAATCAAGCGTAGTAATGGTTATTTTTTTGGCTCCCATCCCTCCTAGTGGTGTGGGGGTGCAATCTGCCCTGCTATGTCGGCAGTCCATGCTGGATAAGGGTGAAGGTGTGTATTTTGCGTCCTGTAGTACAGGAATTTGTGATGGAACCTATGTGGCTACTTGTGCAGGCCATCTCATTTTGGGTCTGTGTGGTTGGATTGAATCAGTATGTGTGCACAAGACCTATTTCGTAGATGGAATGTGATGTTGTTTTACAAAAGTTGTTTCTGCATTTTGTTTGAACTCCTACCAACAAATGCCTACATCCTGTATGCAACTTAGGACTGATAGGTACAGGTTTTAGTACCCTGGAATTAACAAATTCAGGGCTGCTATGTGGTTGCATGCAGTAGAGTCCATCGTTTTGAATGAAAAGGCAACAGATTAACATTGCAAACAGGTTGGTTGCCGTGTTAAAAATATGAGAGGTGTGTTGACGGATGTGGTGATGCATGAAGGATAATGCAGTATGATAAAAGGCAGGATTGACATATCAAAAAATCTGGGGCATGGATAATACAAAAAATTGAAAATTGTGGACATATTAGTAGCAAGGAAAAATGTAGAAAATTTCTAGGCATTCAGGATATAGATAAGTCGTGACAAGCAAATGTAGGGATTAAGCATTTATAAGACATGCCGAGGCTCGCCCCACTGATAGGCTATTTGGTGCGAACAGATGATGAGCATCATTCTGTTTATTACATGATGAAGCAGGGTAGGGTGATGGATGAAAACCTAAGTCATATATCTTACAACCCAAAAGAAATCTAAGATAACCCAAGGATCAAACTATGACAGATGGAGCTTAGTTTGTTTAGACTCTCATAAGTGAACTGCAGCTCTCGCCCCGTCCCTAGTCATCAAAGTCAGAATCGAATCCCGCTAAAGCCTTCCACAGAGCCTTGTGCGCGAGATCGGAGAAGTTTCCCTGCAGCTTCAAGCACTCGTGCAAGGCGTCATTCTTGGTTTTCAAAATGTTGGGCTGTGGAGAAATGTGCACCGCCGTGTCAACATAGGATACCGTGATAGGCTCGGAAACACATAGATTAACGATGTGTGAACGCAAACATACAGAATAGTGTGTGATTAGCTGTTGAACTAACCTTAGTAAGTGGTACCTTCAGGTTGTCGCCCTCGAACTGTCGAACAATGTGTACGGCACAAACACCAGACTCAGCGCTGAAAATAAAAAGTTGCGGGCTCCTTAGGAAAAATAACGATTGGTATACAGCTGCAGTGAAGATGATATGCATGTCTCGTTGTGACTTACGGCGAAAATGTGACATCTGTTGTAGGTTCATGCTTGATTCTCCAATTTTCCTTCACTGATGGCCGCCCAGCATAGAATTCGTGTAGGCATGCAAATAATGCACTGTGGAGCTTCCACGCAGCTGCTTCATCCTGATCTAGATGCGAAGGAGGTGCTGCGTTTCGTTTGTACATCGAATCAAGCAGGTTTATTACTCTGAGCTACATGTCCCATACGATGACCATCCAGCCTTCGGGCCGTGGTACGGCAGTTATGAACTAGCATTGAAAAGAAGTATGAAGATCTAATTTCAGCATGTGTTTTGAAAACCAGCAAAAAAATTGTTCAAGCTAGAAAGTTTACCATTTGTGCGGATGTTAAATCATATTTCAGAGAATCCGTGGATAGCTGCTTCTGTATTGACAGTGTGTGCAAGAAGTCAGAATCCGACAACACCAGGGTATGCTTCCGCATGCCAGCACATGGTAACACACAAAAAAAGATGACAGAAAAAATTGTTAAATGTAGACCAACATTTGGAGCAACAGGGGGGAGTGTCGTTGGGGATGAAGACATAAACTTACTGAGAATTCAGGCTCAATTGGGTGCCTCCATCTTAGGTATGGGTTCTCGGTCTGGGCATCAGAATTGAGCTGAGCAAAACGGCGAAAATAATTGACATCAATTCATGTCCAATTATGTTGTTGCCAGCGAGATGATCGCGTATGACAGAACCAGAGATCCGGATAAATCTTGGATCCTCGTGAACAATATAGTTCCTAGCATAGAAGTGAGATGATGCTGTCATTACGAAGAAGTTTTGAAACAAGAAAAACAAACAGTCAGGATGAGAAATGAGAATGCATGAATTTCGCGTGCACTTATGCTGCTAGGTCATTTTCATCAGCATTCATAAAGTGTTGTTGAATTAGTTGGGCTACACCAGGTTGTGGAGGGTACGAGACAACTCCCCTACACCAGGGATCTGTCTGGAAACCGGGGCGACACACATACTTGCGTCCAGCGAGATTATTGCACCTCTGTCCGAATATGGTGCTGGCAGCATCATTCGGGAGGTCAATGTATAGTTCACTAATCCCAGTTAGGTTCTGCTTCGCAAACAAGGTAAGACTTCGCAAGACGTGCCGGAGCGCAGACTCCATCCTCGGTTCGGAAATGGACTGGCGAGTTCACACAGTTTTTGGCCGCTTGCTGGTGGAAGTCATCCCTGTAAGTATGAAAAATAGATATCAGTTTTATTAACACGCAACGCTACCTGACTGTTTCAACGGCGGAATGAAGAACAAACCTTCACATGGCGATAACTCCAGACGGCGGCCCGCAAAAGGAGTTGTTGCTGCAGTCGTAGCACCGTCATCTACACGAGTGCAAAGTGAGAAGAATGTACATAAACCCTAACAACACATGTTGAGCGATGTAATAATAAAATAGGGTAGTATTAACATGCAAGAGAAGTTGTCATTTGTGGGGATACCTTTTGTAGCAGAAGTATCTCTGGGGGGTGATAACACATGAGCACATGTTGTACAGCAAGTGCACACGCGACACCTTGCAGCATACAACTTGTCAGCGAACCTCATCATCTCGAGCTGAATTTGCCCACGCGCAGTTGTAATGTGTGATAGGCAACGAGCATTAAGCTCCTTCATTAAGACTATCATCTCATCACTTACCTGTTGGGACAGGGGCGATCCTCATGTGAGTACATCGAAAGTAAGTATATATGGCGATTGAAGAAAATATGTACTGAAATGATCCAAAAATGATAACGTACCAGGTGAGGGTACTGCCTGTTTAGATAATTCAAGAAATCAGAAGGGCCTAGCATTCATACTGTAGTCGGCGTCAACTCGTGAATCAACTGAGGTGCGTGAGATGGGCTAGGCAGATCTCTACGAGATGACTTAGCCGAGCTACCGGCACAGGATGTAGCTGGCTGCGGTGGGGACTTTGCGGTGTGCCTACAGTCTGACTTCTCCGTCTCGACAAGCTTGGACCGAGCATAGCACACAAGGGAGTAATGGCGTAACTACAGAGGGAAACACAGTCAAGCATGCGGAATTAAAACGATTGGGAAATGTTCAGAAGAAACTACAAAATAAGTGTTGGTGGCTCATACCGGACCACTCCCGTAAGATGAGGTAGACTTCCCAACATCACTGGCCTGGATTATCATTTTACAGAATGAGTCTTCATCAAACACACGTACCCTAGGGAGCACCGAGTGCGGCTTGTTCATCACAAAAAGATCAAGGTTGTAAAGCAAGAGAATCTGCGAGTGGGAAACATTGTTAGGACTGTCGGAAATTAAAAGTGGTTCGTACATTGCTGGATTTCAGAATGCATATTTCATAAACACCTACAGGAAGAGGTGGCACCCCACAAGGTTGGTTGCCATGTTGTCGGACCGAATATCATTCTTCAGCCTCCTAACACCAGCAAGCACGCACTGAAGCATGCACTCGCACCAATTGAATTGGTCTATGTTCTCAGTGTCTGCCAACGCTCCCCAGAAATCAATACTTCCATAATCATGCTTGGTGCTGGGCACAAGGACGTGACCCATGACAAAAATCACAAAGGCAATTTGAAAGCAGTCCTTCTCGAGCTTGCTTGATGATTCAGAAATATCCCTCTTAAGGAAGTCTTCGGCTGCACCCAGGCTGTGAACTCCTTTTTTGTCCATCCCCAAAGTATTTTTAATAAACTTGATGGCCTCTGCATTGATGTGCCCGTCACGACCATGGATATTACGGTGACCACACGGGATACCGAAAATTTTGTGAACATCTTCCGGCCAGAACTTCAGTATTTTGTTCTCAGCCAGTACAATGGCGCGTCGTCGGGTGCTTACTTTACTCATTGCCCATGCGCTGAATTTAAGATTTAATTTCTTGCGCAGTTGAAGCTCAAGCAATCCACCAAACCCAATGCTCTTAATAAGAAATCGCTTGTACTCATTCAGACTCTGAATAAGCACGACAACATGCTTGACAGAGAGCCGTGAAGTGGGTGACTGTAGCAATGGTCATTCAGCGGTGCGTGTGGAGTCTTCACTACCGGTTTCATGTTTGTCATCATCCGTATCGGCCGGACAGCTTGCCTCATCCGACATTGTGTTGCTGCGAAAGATGAATTGAAAGTAACGATGACGAGATAAATCTTTTGAATGCATTAACTATCACTTACGGAAACACAAAAAAGAAACCCCTTTCATGTAATACGGCAGCGTCCGTAAATTGATAGGTTGAGCAGATTGGAACTAACACTAAACTTGCCCAGAACATCAAATCTGCTAGTTTCTTTGATGTAATGACAAAAAAAAATCTGTAGATAATATAAAAATGGCGATCTAAAATGCAGCATGTTCAGCGGGTGTACTACAGTCCTGCGTCAAAGACTGAATGGGAAAGAAAACATACATGCTACTCGAGATAACATTTGGTAACTAAAAAAATGCACTACTTTCATTTGAGATCTAGAGAAAAATATATCGCTTCGCAAAACAAATCTTCAATCCAGCAATGACTGCATGCGGAAGCCTAGATAATGATATTTAGAAAGAAAAATGGGTGGCCATTGAGTCGTGGTTGGCGGGGAGGGGCGTAGTGAACCTGATTGAAGAGAGCCTCCAAGGGCGGCGGACAGAATCGCCGGCGATGTGCCCGTGTAGATCTGTGCGGCCCAGTTCTCCACCGGCGGGTAGAACGGCAGGAGAGCGAGAGAAGGGGCGAGACGCCAGATGAGAGCTTCAGGATAGGGATGAGCAGGGGTGTGGAGACTAGGCGTATGGATAGGGAATGAGGGCAGTAAATTGAGACTGGGCGGATGGGTAGGCAGTAAATTAGGAGGTTGGGCGTCGGTGGGTCCATTGATTCTGACAAGCTGACATGACTAGTCGATGCAATCCTCGATTAATATATTAATAGAATTATTAGCCATCGTGTGTTCACAGAAAATAAATTATTACCACATTGTTGGCTCGATACTCTTTGATCGGATACTGAAAAGACCATGAAATTAGACCAGAACAGCACACATATATTAAAAAGCTAAACATTGAGACATCCAACTCTCCGGTCACTTTAGTCTCTAAAATGAAAGGGGTAGAGTTCAACACAAGCTTAGGGAGTGCAATTACAAGACAAAAGTGCTAGACGGTCTACTGGAATCTTGTTACATCTCAGCTTAACTGCGCGGCAGACCAAAGATTGAATACAACAGAGCAACAACAAGGATAAAGTTTGTTCCAACCAGCAGCATCGTGTTGCGATGGTTATCGGAGGAGCAGCAGTGAGCTGGGGTACGTGGGTAGTTGTTCGCCTGCTGCATCTGCAACCTCACAGCTGCATGTTCCGGTTGGATCTTGCCTGGGATGCCGTCGAAAAACTCCTGCTCCCGCCTGGATCTACGTTGAGCTGGAGTGGATTGGTGCATGGCCATGGAGTGATGCAGCACCTGCGGCTCACCTAGACCGACACGGGTGAGCTCCGGCAGGTAGGTGTCCGTGGATCTCATGAACGGACATAGCCCAGCCTGCGCATATTTCAAAATTTCATAAGGGAACTGGAAAATGGTCAGCATTTTGATTAGAGCAAAAAGAAGGTACTTACATCTTTCCTGACGCATTTATAGAACCGTTCTCCTGCCCGGGAAACGAAGGTCACCACCTTGCAACGGCATTCTGGACAAGGAATCAATGGGAGCACCCCGCCGGCATGAGAGGAGGAGGAAGAGCTTGCCATGTTCTTCGTCTGGACTATAGAAAGCGATAATGAAGAGGATAAGAAAACGGTGGGAGGCTATGGATTCTTCTAGTGGAAGGAGGCAGATGTATGAGTGGGCCCTGACGGAGTCCGGCCGCTTCGCACCTACCATCTGATCCGAGGCACAAGATATGGCGTTTCCATCTGAGCCGCTAACTGGCGCGTGACGGCCGTTGGCTTCGACACGGCTTTATGGTGGGCCCCCAGGTGGAAAAAGCAATGCAATACCTGCCAGAATACCCAGCGATATACATGCACCGGTGCGAATCGAGAGAAAAGTAGGCGGCCATGATAACGAGTGCATCTGAGCTCGGGCTCAGAATAGCACTTTCGGATCAGAAAGGTAATTTCAAAAGTACTCACGTCCAAAAAAAGTGGGCATCCACCAAAGATGGAATGGTCCATGCCTGATCCTATGTCTCCATGCAGCTTCCTTGCACCCCTCCAAGTATTCTCCAAAAAGTATGCCCCCAGTTGTACGACCCTATCTGCGTTGGATCTTGAACCACCAGCAAGATCTCCTCAGGAATGGCTTGAACTGACTGCCTGGGAGCCATGTATGTTGTGCAAACCACGATGATCATAGAAACCACGAAAGAAATGGTGTCTTCTCTGTTCATGCAGCAGGGGTTGATTCTGCTAATCACCCCTCTACAGTCCTGCACACTAACAGCTCATGTCCCTTCAAGCCGCAAGAATTTCCTGATGGTGGCCATAAGTTTAGATCTGTGTTGCGGTGCTCCAAACTCCACTAGCCTACCTCTACCACTCACACCAAATATCCTAACTGCGTCCCTCACAGTGATTCTTCGGATTTCACCATCAAAGAAGACGAATGTCATCGTCCTCGGGTTCACTCTAGCTAGCAGAGAGGCATAGAACTTGCGATCTACTGGACCGGCGTACCGATTTGTGAGTAGCCCTGCGATTCCAGTAGGAACAGCTATGGTGTAGAACACCGGTCCAATATTTCCGATCGGCAGGGTGGCGAACATGCTCGAGTATCTTGCGCGCCTCCGAAGCTCCACCACGGGCGCACCATTGCCGGCCACCACCACGGCCAAGCTCCCCCACTTCTTGTTCCTTTTTCTCCGGCTAGATCCGCCGCCATCATCCACGTCATCCACTGATCGACGTTGTTTTCGGCTACCCAGCGTGTTATCGGTCGTCATCGAGGTCTTGCATTCAAGGAAACCACGCCGTACAGAACACCACTTGTCACAGGTGAGCTCCCCAAGCAAGAAAATGGTGAAATAAGTGAGAGAGGGCAGAGCAGATTGGGGCCCCGTCATTTGCGCCCGCTACTCACCTCTGAGCCGCTTTCTCACGGTGGCCGGCCACCAGATCTACGCTGCTTTCTCAGCCGCACCTCACTCTTCTCCTTTCTGTTCAGGAGTGGGGAAGTGGGGAGGGGATTGCAATGACTAGTACCGCAACAGTGCACCGCAGGGTGGTAAAAAGCCTCCCCATTTTCCACCAGCCCAACTAACCTCTGACACGAATTTACAGAGACGGTAAATAAAATAACGTTTTATATGTCACAGGTTGTGCGGTGGGATTCAGATATTTCTGTTTCATTTTGCTAGGCGGGAAGTTTCCCGCGCACCACCACCACCCGCAATAATTCTTGTTTCCTAAATCGTCATTGTTTAATGTTTTCACTGTTTAAATTTTTCCACTAATTACTAGTTGAGATTGCGCTACAGATCATTTGCATACATCTATTATTGGGACCACCACGACATCTCCACGACCAGCTATACCAGCTAACCAACATCTGCATGGTCTGCCCCTTGCCACAAATGACAAACACAGAGGATGTTTGCCGTCAAACGCAACCAAATCTTTTTCCTGGTACTGCTTCCAACACCAGTAGCGCCACATCCGGGCGTCGCGTGCACAGCAACAAAAAATGGGCCCCACGCATGCATGCAGACTTCTCTACCCAGTGATGCATGCAGCATGCAAATATCTCTGTTGAATATTAAAAGGCTCATCCTACGCCCACTCTAGAATTGTCTACGACCGCGACACTAATGACCGGTGTTGTCAATTAAAATATAATTAGCCATCAGCCATCCTACGGATGGTCTTTCAATATCAACATTATCATCACACACAACTACTGTACACACAAACCTAACACGTTACCACTCGTGCTTATACAAAATATACCTTAAGCGACCTGTGATGGCTACGTAGATTTAGCTTAACGTCACTATAGGCAAATCTAAGCTCCTCCATTAATAATTATACTGGCTTATGCTACACCACCCATTGATGCTTAGCTGGCACACTTTCAACTTCTTCCTCCTCCTCGTCATCCATCTTGTAGTCACCCCAATCCAACGCCGACGCCTAAGACTCGTCGCCATCGAAAACTCCTACGGGGTCTGCATCGCCAACCCAGTTGACAGCAGCCGGGTCATGCTCGCCTGAACCCTCCTCGCCACCTGCTTCAGCTTCGACGACGTCATGCTCCCTGACTGCGGCTATAGCATGTGCACCACCACTATCCGCCTCCGATCCCACCTCTATGGGCCTGACTCCCTGTATTTTAACAACAGGCCATACTTTCTTACATTTCTTCAACAAAGATACACCGAACAAGATCAAACCACTAAGTAGGACTGCATACATCAATGGAACCATCCGACAGATCCGACTGCAGACTCGAGAACTGGTTCACACTAGCGGCCGAAGCAAGGCTGTCAATGGAGTGCTGCAAAACCAACAATGCTGCACCAAAAGATTACTATATCGAACAACATAAACATGATTCGTCAGAAAGAAATACGGCAGGAAAAGATCACTAACCTCATCGGAGCCGCCCAAAGCGTTCAACATTTTGAATCCTGTCAGAACTGAGCCATAAACAAAGCTAACTGAAGCAGACATGGCGCACCAAGCAGGGCAAGGCTCTCCCCTCCCAACTCCTCCCCTACTGAACCACTGCCCCGAGCTCGTAGCACACCCAGCTATCAGACACCATCTTTATATGCTTGCAGCCCAGGCGAGAGCCCACGCTGGAAGTTCAAAATTCGAATGGGTGTGTAGACCATGCATAATGACATATGGCATCATGTCCACACCTCTCACATCGACAGTCGGACCCACAACATGTCTATCCATTAGGCCTACCATAATTTTTCTTCAGGTTTGAACCTTGTAATGCAACACACAGTGCATCACTTGACTGAACGCCCTGAATTTTCCCTGACACGAGATTGGAGGAGAAAATAAGATAAATTATCCCCTCTGCTATGTGCAACATTTCATGGACATTACTAAAAAGACATAAAACAGAACGCGTTCCATAACAACTGCAGATGATTCTGCCGGCACGGATAGATCTCATGGTCCATAATCAAAAACTATAAACCATAAGTCGTTCGATAACAACAGAAGATGATTCTGCTGGCACCGCATACAAACCACATAGAGTATATGACAGACAACTTTGAATTATTTCCAGCATATTTCATAGTTCGTAAACTACTCCATGTCCTGGCAATATGGGAAAGATCGGGCATTTTACATGCCTGCTGGTAGTTCTACAGCCATTGCTTTCTGACAATTGTTTCGTCGATGGCCTTCGACACCACAGTTCTTGCATCTAGCTGCCTTATGAGGCTGCTTTGGGATATCTCCACGGTCTGGACAAGTTGTTCGCTTGTGACCTTGCCTTCAACAAATTGTGCAAAATCTGGTCCATTTGCACATGCCTTCGTAAGGAGCCTTCTCCCTACTTGTTGATGGTCGCCCCATCTGTTTCTTTTTTGCTGGTGCCAGAAGCCCTTCCAAACGATTGCTTGTCCTAGACATAGTGTCATTGTCCGCGAGATCTCCATTGACCTCCGCTGCGTCATTATGTTGTCCACCAACATCTGCATTTCGGTTAGTGTGATCAACTGCAAGGCTCTTGTCTGTAATCCTGTCCTCCAGGCCAAGACCATCCCTAAATTCCGCGAACGGTAGCATTACTGTCAAATTAGATCTGAACAATTCCATCAGACGGTTGTATGCATCAACATTGGTGTCCCCTAATCTCACCAATTCCATCGCGTGCATGTACATTGTGAAGTGTCTGTATGAAAATGGATTATTCTTCATGCTATCCTTTTGGTACTGCACTAGGTGAGCTGGCAGTATATCTCTAGCATCTTTTGTCCATCTTTTCACGATATGTTTTGCCGGTATTTCCTTGGCCTGAATAAAATCTAACACCTGCAACAACATAGCCATGATTATGCACGAAAGCACAACACAACTTTTATTTGGAACTTCCTTCGAAATAGACCAAGCAAAATCTATTTGAATATGATCACAGGCTCACCTTCAGCACATGACTGCACAGCAGTCCCATGTGTGCGAATTGTCCACACTCGCAGTGAAACTCAGCACCCTCATCTAGCATTGTAACCTTGTACGACACCCTGCACCATTTCTCTCTCTTCTCCGCTTCGCTGTGGATTGCGATATATGTCTGGTGTTTCTCCACTTCCTCATCTTGATATGCTCCACATTCATACAGTATATGCCCGAACTGTTCAAACATTGCTCTTGTATATATCTTGCTCGCATGTCTTTCCATAGCAAGGTTCGCTCTTAGCAACGGCTTTCCCTGCAGACAGAGCACAAATGCATCCCAAGAGTTGAAATTATTACCAATCTTTTCCGAAATAGAACTGTGCATGGCAGCTACCAAGATAAGAAGAACTTACAATTCACGTTCTTTTTTCTTCATAATTCTCCTCCGATTCCCGGTCGAATTGCAACCTCATGTATTTCTGAACAAACATGTGCATGGGGCAACCAGGAGGGACATAATTTTTTAGCATATGGTTTGCACTCTCACTCCTCTGCGTGCTAGTCATTTTTGCACAAAAAATGCCCTTAAAATAAGGTTTTGCCCATTTCTTACGAATATCAAATAGGTTTGTCATGTACGAATGAGATCGCAGCTTGTACTTCTCCAGCAACATCTCCCAACCTTTCTCAAATTCATCTTCAGTCAACATGTGATTTATCACCTTATAAAATTCAGTCATGAATTCACTTTTCTTTATGTACAAGCAACCTAGTGACTCTTTCGCTTTCTTGAGAACATGCCACTTGCACCACCGGTGGGTGGTGTTTGGCATAACATTCTTGATTGCTAGCTCCATAGCCCGGTTTTGATCTGCAAATTTGGATGCACAACTCGATCAGCACAGTTAAACATAATCCGCTAGTATGGTAACATTTGAAGAGCTATCCAATAAGTGCAAACGGTAAGTTGTTAACTGTCTCCTCATTTTATACCAGCTAAATTACATGTTAGTATGGTGACAGGTGGAGAGCCACCCATCATTCTGAGGAATTCAGAGAAAACCCAAACAAAACTCTCTTCAGTTTCATCACGCACAAGCACTCCTGCCAGGATCACACTCTGGAAGTGGTTGTTTACTCCAACGAACAACCCGAAAGGCATGTCGTAAAGGTTTGTTCGGTAAGTTGTGTCAAATGTGATGACATCGCCAAAAAATGAGTACTGCAACCTACTGCTCCCGCTTGCCCACATCAGATTCTTGATCCTCCCCTCGTTATCAGATTGAACCCTGTATGTGAAGTGTGGATCTTTAGCCCCTATCTCAGCAAACACATCAATTGTCTTCTTCACATCATCTTCTGCATGGTCCCTATTTATCTTCCCACATAGATTACGCAATGACCTCTTCGTGAATGGAACATTCTCCATTGATCCAAAGAAACCACCAATGATGTTGTACACCTTTGCCAAATTCACATTGTTCTGCCTTAGCTTCTTCACAAGATTCGTGGTGTACGCGTCGATGTGTTTGTGAGATGGCCAGTGGCTTGTCTCACTGAAATTAGGCGACAAGGAATGGTTGTGTGCTTCCCTATGCTCTGCTATATACCATCCATTGTCCTCAGCTCGTAGCAGCCTAATTAGAGCAGGACACTCACAACGACAAGATCTTGTGTTCTCAACCCTTGCTTTCCCCTACACCAATGTTTTCGGAAGTAATTCAGTAAGTAAAATCACATAGGAAATCATCTCCCATTTTTATTCTAGTACCCAAAAATAATTCTTTAACTCACTGAGCAACCACAAACTATTTCCTGCATGCATTTGGTCTGCTCCACATTCAACCTGCTTTTGCCATAACGAATGCCAAACCCTTTCTCATAGGAGTACAAGTTGTAAAAGTCGTAAGCCTCTCCCACCGAGTCAAATGTCGTTCCAATATCTGGTGTGATAACATTCTCCGTAGGGTTCTCAGCAAAACTCCACACAGCCTTCTCAAACGCGTTGATGCAGTTTGGACACGGTGGCCTGCTAGGGGCCGCAGCTCCTATCCTCAACCTGCAACAGAATGTCAATTCCACATGTCAAAAAAAATACGGGCCAACCAACCTTGCTAGAAAAAGACTGCTCGTGCTACCAGGATTCATATTTGTGTTCGTCCAATTGGCGATCCAACCGATAACAGGTCTACAATCACATGGATTTCATTTTGCAAATTTGCTCTAAAAACCACACACACACCAGATCAATGTCTATCTTCTGAACTGAGCCCTTGATGCAGGAAAAACTAACTACCTAGTTGCTATAGAACTAAGCAGCACCAACATAAATATGACATGTTATGCAGTACAATTAATCTAACTGTCATGCAACTACACTTCTGTCATTTCTAATCTGCTCAAAAACGCCAAACGCGCAAAACTGACCTCTTGTTCCAACCAGGGGCTCGCGGATTCATCTTCCCAGTGGACAACTCCGACGAAGGCGGTGAGCTCTCCAACCTAACTCCGCCTGACGCTGCTCCAGCCACAATCTACGCATGACCGCTGGCGGATTGGTGCACATGGGACAACGTCTCCTGCTGCACCCCTGGAAGATCGACCACCATGTCTTCTTCATGCTGCTCCACAGCCATATAGCCCAGTTCACCAACCACAGGCGGCAACAGACTTTCTCCTACCTCTTCCAAGAGAGCGGATCTGATACAAGGATTAAAGCATGTCAAATCTACAGATCGGGGAACACAACAGCATAAATGGTAGTGGATGCTGTGATGAGCGTTTGGTTTTACCCAGGAAGGGTAGTATGACGTACCCGCGGATTGGCTGCAGCAGGAACTCCATTGCTGGTCGCCGGTGGCGCTCGTCGCCCAAACTTCTCCAGCCGCCCCTTTTCTGAAAGATGCCGTCGATTTGGGGGAGAAGGCCCTGGAATACGCATTCACTTTGTTCCCCAAGCCCACCAACCGTACCCTCGAAGATTCTGTGCAATGGATCATATTAAACTACCGATTCTGTCCCACGGCCCATATGGTGGTCCGTTGACGTCCGTCCCACCGCACGTTATAGACAAGCCCACCAGCCCCGCCTGCCGCCTATGTATTCATGCACAGTATCACTTTCCTATCGGTTTTCCTGCAGTAGTATAACCTCGTGGTGCACATCCACATGCGCTATCGAACGCCCCAGATAACGAGCTCATCTGAGCTCGCGTGCAATAACTCCGCATCCTCTTTCTGATCCAATCATTCTCCCTGTCTCCTCTTTATTTTCATGCTCACATAAAGCTTGATGACTTTAGAACTAACTTTTTGTCCAGTACTTTGCACTTGATTGGTTGGACTTTGGGAGGCACAATTTGAGTTCCAACATGGCGCCCATGATTGCAGCGTACACCCAAGATCAAGTAGCCATGTTGATTAAGCTCCTGAAAGCTAACTGTCGTTGTCAAAACCGGCGGATCTCGGGTAGGGGGTCCCGAACTGTGCGTCTAGGCGGATGGTAACAGGAGACAAGGGACACGATGTTTTTACCCAGGTTCAGGCCCTCTCGATGGAGGTAAAACTCTAATCCTGCTTGATTAATATTGATATATGGGTAGTACAAGAGTAGATCTACCACGAGATCAGAGAGGCTAAACCCTAGAAGCTAGCCTATGGTATGATTGTTGTTCGTCCTATGCACTAAAACCCTCCGGTTTATATAGACACCGGAAAGGGCTAGGGTTACATAGAGTCGGTTACAATGGTAGGAGATCTACATATCCGTATTGCCAATCTTGCCTTCCACGCCAAGGAAAGTCCCATCCAGACATGGGACGAAGTCTTCAATCTTGTATCTTCATAGTCCAGGAGTCTGGCCAACGGTGATAGTTCGGCTATCCGGACACCCCCTAATCCGGGACTCCCTCAGTAGCCCCCGAACCAGGCTTCAATGATGACAAGTCCAGCGCGTTGATTGTCTTTGGCATTGCAAGGCGGGTTATTCTCCAAATTCCATATATTTGTCGAATAGTGTCCGGCTTCTAATAAATGTTGCGCTCCTTGGCTTCCACGCCCAATAATGGCCCTCTTCCACGTGTCGAACGAATGCGAAAAGCCAGGGTATCTTTACATTTACCCCCCCCCCTAGCTGCGCAAATGAGCCGTCTATAAAAGAGATGGGGATCTAGATCCGAATCACACCATTCCCCCTCCGCGAGCATTCATCGGAGCGCCTCTGACAAAAATCCATTCCATCATGGATAGTCGACGCGGCTCCTCCTCTCGCGCTCCCAGCGCTCAGCCTGGAGATTGGGAGAGATGCTCAGTCCCGCACAGTGAGTTAGTGACGCTCCAAACCAAGGGATTTCTTCCCCCAGCCTTTATGGTTCCAGTTCGAGCCGGACTCGCCACCTACAAGGGCGGAAAGCAGGCGGAGAGCGTCCCCAATTCCTCCAAAGGAGAGCGGGTATGCTTTGTCTCTTATCTGATAAGAGGGCTCGGATTTCCAATACATCCGTTTCTCCAGGGGCTCCTGGAGTTCTACGGCCTCCAGCTGCACCACCTTACGCCTGCCTCCATTCTGCACATCGCGGGCTTCGTGGCCCTTTGCGAACTTTTTTTGGGCATTGAGGCTCACTTCGTGCTGTGGAAGAGATTGTTTTGCCTTGTACCCCATTCTCATGAGGGGTCAATATATCAAGTGGGCGGAGCCGAACTATGGCGCATCGCCGGGACCGGATATCTATCCGGAACCCCGAAGAAGGCGTCCGAAGACTGGCCTTCGGAATGGTTTTACATGGAAGATGTCCCGCTGCCGGATCCCATTCGGACCGGCCTCCCGGAGTTCAGTAATGCTCCTTTGAAGAAACGCCTAAGCTGGCGCCCGCGGAGCCCCCAGAGGGAAAATGACAGGGATGTCCTCTACCTGATGAGCCGAATAAGGTTATTAGCTCATTCCGGCCTAACTATGATCGGAGTCATGGCCACATGCATTATGCGGGGGGTGCAGCCGCTCCAGTATAGGGGCCACCCCATGTGGGATTTTAACGGGGAGGATGATGCCACCCGCCATGGCCGTAAGGGGCCGGGATCGGTCGCCGATCTGGTGAAGATCTTGTCCGGCCTGTACAAAGGGGAAAAGGAGGATTTTCTCCGTGTTAGTCCACTGAACGGATTTTCTATGAACAATCCTCGAAGCTGGGTAAGCGGACATTTCTTTTTGCCTATCCGATCCTCATTCCCATGGTTAAGTATCTCATTTTGTGATTTCGACGGAGGAACTGCGCCGGGCCGTAGAGGATATACACAGCCCGCCTCCACAACCCGAGGATCCGGAACGGTCCCTCGATCCGGCCTCCGAAGAGGATTCGGACATAAAGGTGGAGCTGATCGATGGGGTGTTCCACCAACTTAGCATCGACAATGCTTTGGTCGCCATTACGGCCGATTACCCTGGAATATTTCCAGCTTCCCAGGTAACTGTGACCGAAGTCCTAATACCATGACCCATCCGTGCTTATTGCTGATCACCGCATACCAATGGTGTTCCGCAGGAGGTGCCTTTGAGGCAGGAAGCCGAGCCCGCGGCGGCTGGCCAACAAGGGGCAGCTCGGCCCTGCAGGCAGAAAAGAAGTGCTGTGCGGATCGAGAAATCACCGTAATGGTATAGCGCGCCACCGTGTTTCAAGGAAAGATTCCTGGAAGGCATACTAACGCTCGTGATTTTTTCAGGAAAAAGAGCGCTCGCCGGACTGTGTCCGGAGAGGTTGCAAATTGAGCCTCCACCGGCCAGGCTCCAAAGCCAGGTCCGAAGGGGGAGACGAACACAAGGCGCGCGTCAGATGCTCCACTAACGGAGGATGCCGACAGATTGTCCGCCACCAAATCTGAGGTGGAGAGCGCCATGAATCATAGGCACCGCCGGACAATTCTCCGTGACGCATATTTCTCCCAAGAGACATTGAATGCCTTTAATTCGGGAGATGCGCACCTCCGTGCCGCTCAAGATGGTCTAGCCAGAGCCACGGAGCAGTATGTGAAAGACATACGGGTGAGGAATTTTGATAGTTATATATGCCAGTAGCCCCCGAGACTTAAAATAGTTAGAATAACTGATCTAAGGATCATTTGTTATGCAGGATCTTACAGAAAAGAATACCCAACTGTCCCAGGAGCTTCAAGAGTGCAAGGCCCAACTTGAGGCCGCACTAGCCGCCGCCGGGGGAGCCACAGAGACCACCTATGGTAATATATACTTCGAAAAATAAGTAGTTTGTGAAGTGCGGCGTGTGTATAAGTCTAACAATAACATTGCAGATGGCACCGGGGTAGATCCGGACAAGCAACAGCTCCTGCACCAGTTAAAAGCCGGCGAGAATGTGCTTACAAGGGTGCGGCAAGAGAAAAATAACCTCCAAGATGCCAACACCCAGCTGGGCGAGGAACTAAAAGATGTTCGTGCCCAGCTGTCTGACTCTGTTAAAGAGAATCGGCGGCTTCGTCGCGGCATTTATAGTAAGTGCTTGAGCGAACTTATGAAAAGAAGAGTTTGGTGAGGAAGTCGATTAACAGAGATATGTCTGTAGGTATGCTCACAGGTCGTCCTGCAGAGGAAATGCCCGGTTCAACGGGTGACCTACTTCCCGAGCTGCTGCGACTGCACGAACGAGTTCGGCAGGTGATGAGGGGCGTCGCCCAGGCCTTGTGGCCATCCATCTCCCTAACCGAAGGCCTTGGAGAGCTTGCAGAGAAGCTTTAGGGAGCACGGCGGCGCTTCCGGCTATGGAAGATATCGGCCTGCCGCCAAGGCGCCAGGGAGGCCTGGGCCATGGTGAAGGCGCGGTACACGAAGGCTGACCCAAACCACATGGCCGAGGTCGGACCTGTGGGGCCCGATGGGAAGGAGATCCCTGTGAGCTTAGTGTACGGCCAAGTAGAGTTGGCCGCAAAGTATTCCCAGCGGGACTGTAAACTAGACAGCCTATTAGATGGTATTGAAGAGGAATACAATCAGTCAATTTGACTATGTAATTTAAAATGACATGTAAAATGCCTTCAAGCCAGATTGTAGATCGTTTGTTGTAGCGGACCTTTTCGCTTCAACCTCGGGACCCGACAGTCTGGAGTGTGTCCGAATACCCTCGTGGTTATGTAAGAACCAGGGCATGCGTGGAGACCAAGCGTAGGGGTCATGAGTGCTTTATCAGACAAGTGCCCAACTAGTTATGTTATATTACATGGTTAGTAAGAAACATCTTCCAGGGAGAATAGTTCCATTAGGGGTTCCTTTCCCTGGGAGGCGTGCCCTAAAGTGCATGTCCGGACTGCGGAAAAAGAAGAAAAACATATGGGGGCGGATAAATGAATAAGTAAGAATTCATCTTTTAGTTCACCGACCGAATATTCCCTTAAGAACGCTAGCTTTCGGCTTCACCCAGTCTGAGGTACACGTCCGGCTGACCCGGCGGTAACAATCGCAGAGGTGCTCTCTTTACCACCTAGCCGAACAATCGGGAACTTAGGGGTAAGCACAGGAGCCAGGCAACCCAGCTTGGCCAAAACTTAAGTCATATTGATGCATATAATGGTGAATAAAAGGTACATGCGGAATTGTGACACATGTGTTGGGCATAAAGCCCGTATAAATAAGCTTCTGTTAAAGAAGCCCCCAGGTATAATGAGCATGAGTAGCACGTCAAGTGTATGTGAACAATGCGCAGACGAGCCTCCAAAGGCTTTAAGAAAAAAAAAGGACGGAGAAGGAGAGAAATAAAAGACAGCTAAAGTATAAAATGTCGACAAAGGAAGGAGACGAACTCAGAGTCCGGCGCTAGGCATAGAATCTTCGGAGACGGGCTGCATTCCATGGGTTCGGCTCGAGTCGGTTATCCGATGCGTTTCGCAGACGGTACGCTCCGCCGGTCAAGACTTGGTCGATGATGAAGGGGCCTTCCCATTTGGGCTTGAGTTTGTCCTTTTTCTTGTCCGGCAAGCGTAGAACTAGTTCGCCAACATTGTAAGTTTTGGCCCGTACTTCTCTGCTTTGATATCTTTGAGCCTGCTGTTGATAGAATGCGGAACAAGCTTTTTCCACGTCGCGCTCCTCCTCTAAGGCGTCCAAACTGTCCTGCCGATCCAGCTCGGCTTCTCTTTCTTCGTACCTGCGCACGCGGGGTGTGTCATGAATTATGTCGCAGGGCAAAACTGCCTCTACGCCGTATACCATAAAAAATGGTGTGAATCTGGTAATGCGATTCGGCGTGGTCCGCAGCCCCCAGAGTACGGCCTCTACCCAGTGCATGTCAGATTCCTTGAGGGATCGCACTAGTCTGGGTTTAATGCCGCTCATGATTAGACCATTTGCTCGCTCGACTTGACCGTTAGTTTGAGGGTAATAGACTGAAGCGTAGTCGAGCTTGATGCCCATGTTTTTGCACCAGAGTTTAACCTCGTCGGCCGTGAAGTTCGTGCCGTTATCGGTGATGATGCTATGGGGGACGTCGTAACGGTGTACTACCCCTGATATGAAGTCTATCACGGGTCCGGATTCGGCCATCTTAACTGGCTTGGCCTCTATCCATTTCGTGAATTTATCCACCATGACCAATAGGTATTTTTGCTTCTGGGTTCCTCCTTTAAGGGGTCCAACCATGTCAAGCCCCCAGACCGCGAACGGCCAGGTGATGGGTATAGTTTTAAGGGCGGTGGGTGGCATGTGGCTTTGATTAGCAAAGAGCTAGCAACCGACGCATTGTTGGACTAAGTCCTGAGCATCTGCCCGGGCCGTCGGCCAATAAAATCCTGTACGGAAGGCCTTGCCTACAAGGGCCCGGGCTGCGACGTGGTGTCCGCCGAGTCCGGCATGAATTTCAGCCAGGAGCTTCCGCCCTTCCTCTTCGGAGATACACCTTTGAAGGACTCCGGTTGTGCTTTTCTTATAAAGCTCTCCCTCATGAACCCTATAGGCTTTAGATCGCCGCACTATCCAGCGGGCCTCATTTTGGTCCTCGGGGAGTTCTTGCCTAGTTAAGTAGGCTAGGAATGGCTTGGTCCACGGGGCAATGACTGCCATTATTTCGTGGGCTGAAGGTGTTATTTCATTAGCAGAACCATCGATTGTGTCAGCGGTGTCGGGCGGTGCGGTTGGGTCCGGATTGTTGTTTCTGGACTCCCCTTCCCATAGTACGGATGGCTTGAAAATCCGCTCCAGGAAGATGTTGGGAGGGACGGCATCGCGCTTTGCGCCGATGCGTGCCAATACGTCCGCCGCCTGGTTATTATCCCGGGCTATATGGTGAAATTCGAGCCCTTCAAATTGAGCTGACATTTTTAGGACGGCGTTACGGTAAGCTGCCATTTTCGGATCCTTGACATTGAAGTCTCCATTTATTTGGGATATCGCGAGGTTCGAATCCCCGCGCACCTCTAGGCGTTTAATGCCCATGGAGACCGCCATCTGGAGGCCATGTAGAAGGGCCTCGTATTTGGCTGCATTGTTGGAGTCTGTGTACATTATCTGGAGTACATATTGGACTGTGTCTCCGGTTGGGGACGTCAGGACGATGCCAGCCCCCAGGCCGGCCAACATTTTGGAGTCGTCGAAGTGCATGATCCAATTGGAATATGCGACGTACTCTTTAGGGAGTTCGGCTTCAGTCCATTCGGCGACGAAGTCAGCCAAAACTTGCGACTTGATAGCTCGTCGTGGTTTATAGGTTATGTCGAATGGGAGGAGCTCGATGGCCCATTTGGCAATCCTGCCCGTTGCGTCGCGGTTGTTTATAATTTCATTAAGAGGTACTTTGGAGGCTACTGTTATTGAACACTCTTGGAAGTAGTGTCGCAGCTTCCGGGATGCCATGAACACCGCGTACGCTATATTTTGATAATGTGGATACCGGGACTTGCATGGAGTTAGGACAGTGGACACGTAGTAAACTGGTTTTTGAAGGGGGAACCTGTGTCCGTCCGTTTCTCGTTCGACGATGAGCACCGCGCTTACAACTTGATGTGTTGCCGCGATATATGATAACATTGGTTCGCCCATGTTGGGCGCGGCCAGGACTGGATTTGTTGCCAATATGGCTTTTATTTCTTCGAGTCCGGCCGTGGCGGCATCCGTCCACTCAAAGTGTTCGGTGCGCCGGAGGAGGCGATAAAGGGGTAATGCCTTTTCTCCCAAACGGGGGATAAAGCGGCTTAGAGCCGCCACACATCCAGTCAATTTTTGTATTTGTTTGAGGTCTTTTGGGATATCCAATTGTGACAAAGCTCGGATCTTCGCTGGGTTTGCTTCAATTCCTCTACCGGATACAATGAAGCCCAAGTTCTTTCCGGCTGGTACGCCGAAAACACATTTTTCCGGATTCAGCTTAATGTCATATGTTCAGAGATTGTCGAATGTGAGCCTCAAGTCGTCTACTAGAGTTCCGACATGCTTGGATTTGACGACCACATCATCTACGTATGCCTCCACTGTTTTGCTGATCTGGTTTGCCAGACATGTCTGAATCATGCGCTGATATGTTGCGCCGACGTTTTTGAGCCCGAAGGGCATTGTGTTGAAGCAGAATGGGCCGTATGGAGTGATGAATGCCGTTGCGGCTTGGTCTGGCTCTGCCATCTTAATTTGGTGGTAGCGGGAGTATGCGTCGAGGAAACACAATGAATCGTGTCCTGCGGTAGCTTCGATAATTTGATCGATGCGGGGGAGGGGGAAGGGATCCTTTGGGCAAGCTTTGTTAAGGTCCTTGAAGTCGACACACAGGCGCCAGGATTTGTCCTTCTTTGGTACCATTACCAGGTTTGCTAGCCAGTCCGGATGTTTTATATCTTTGATGAATCCGGCCTCCAATAGTTTGGCTAGCTCCTCTCCCATTGCCTGTCTCTTGGGTTCGGAAAATCGCCGAAGAGCCTGTTTGACTGGCTTGAATCCTTTTAGGATATTTAGGCTGTGCTCGGCCAGCCCGCGTGGGATTCCTGGCATGTCTGAAGGGTGCCAGGAAAAGATGTCCCAATTTTCCCGTAGGAATTCTCGTAGTGCGGCGTCTACGTCAGGGTTTAACTGTGCCCCAATGGATGCCGTCTTTGTAGGATCCGTTGGATGGACTTGGAATTTGACTATTTCGTCCGCTGGCTTAAAAGAGGTGGACTTGGATCTCTTGTAGAGTATCACATCGTCCCTATTCACCGCGGAGCGCAGCGCAGTGAGTTCCTCGGCTGCTAGGGCTTCGGATAGTGCCTCGAGGGCTAGTGCGGCTGTCTTATTTTCGGCATGGAGTGCTATGTCCGGATCACTGGCAAGAGTGATGATTCCGTTGGGCCCAGGCATTTTGAGCTTCATGTACCCGTAATGGGGTATAGCTTGAAAGATTGTGAATGCCTCTCGCCCTAATAAAGCATGATACCCGCTGCTGAACGGGGCCACTTGGAACGTGACCTCCTCGGACATGTAATTGGCCTGCGAGCCGAACACCACATCCAGTGTGATTTTTCATGTTCATCGTGCTTCCCGACTAGGGATTATTCCTCTAAAGGTTGTGCTGTTTCGCTCAATGCGGCTCCAGTCTATTTCCATTTTTCGAAGGGTTTCCTCGTAAATGAGGTTTAATCCGGCGCCGCCTTCCATGAGTACCTTGGTAAGGCGAAAGTCGTCCACTATTGGACTGAGGACCAATGCGGCTGGTGCTCGGGTTGTTCGGAATTTAGGTTCATCACTGGCGTTAAAGGTAATAGTCGTGTCACTCCATGGATTTATTGTTGCTACTTGGTAGACTTCGGCAAGGCTGCGGAGTGTTCATTTCCGCATATTATTTGATGCGAAAGTCTCGAAGACTGTTAATACCGTATCGGTATTGCTGGGTTGGTTCTCTGGAGCTAGAAGCTCTTCGCCACTTTTGGCCACCTGCCGTAGTATCCAACATGCTCGAAGGCTATGAGTTGGAGTGGCGCCCTCTGTACTATGAGTTTTGCAGGGTCCATTGAGCCATCCTTCCAATACGGTTCCGTGCCCTTTAGGGGGGTTTTGCTTTTTGGTATTTAACCCAGGTGCCTGGCGATGATGCACCCTTTTATTTCGGACTAGGGTTGTGTTTGGGGCCGGATTATCCCAAAATTTGGTTTTGGTTTTCCATGCGCTCTCCATCGCACAGTACTTTCGTACTATGGATGCCAAGTCGGCAAAGTGTGTAATTTCACGACGACTTATGGCGTTTAGGATTCCCTTGTCCGTGCAATTATTGCAGAAAAGTGAAATTGCGTCTTCCTCGCGGTCGTCCTTTGTCCTGTCCATAACCAGGAGGAATCTGGCCCAGTAATGGTGTACTGTTTCAGCGGGCTCTTGCCGGATTCGGGATAGATCGCTTATGTTTGGGTGGGCGGGTGGAATTAAATTCGGAACCCCGTCCAATCTAAGACTCAAGGGCCGAAAAGTTTCCGAACTTGGAAGCTTGGGTTTTTGGACATTGTCCAATGAATCCAGCCCGCTGTCTGACTTTAGGTTCAGGACTTGATCGATGTCCATCCCTCCGCGGGAATCTGGCATGGAGGGGTCGGGAATCCGGACATAGCTTGTCCTTAATATAGAAGAAGGGTCGCCGTACTGTTCCTCCACCACAGCAACGTAGTGGGTAGCCTGGGGAGAGTTGATCTCTCTCAGATCGGTTTTAGGCCCAATCTGATCGTAGTCTGTAGCGACTCCCAGGGCGGCGATGCGATCCAAGAGCTCGTTTAAGGAGGAGAGCTCCATCGGATCTAGTTGCTCGGCGAGTTCCAAGTTGACGTGAAGATTGCTTTTGATGACCCGAGAAGTCATCGTTGGCGTGGCGGCCGAACAGGCGGTCACAAGAAAACCGCCTAGCCGGAGAGTTTGGCCGATGGCCAAAGCTCCTTTAGCAACAGTGCTGTAAGGGCATATTTATCCCTTAGGTGTTTTGGTGATTGATGACAATGCTTTTGCGGACTAATCGTGTGCCTTCAGTTTCTCAGATACTTCATCACTAGGCACGAGACAATTCGGTGCCCCTCGAAGACTATTGAAGTCGGCGTTGTTCTACGTTTCTCTTTGGTGGATTTGAGTCGTAGGAGAGCCGTACTATTAAGAGGGGGTCCGCGTTGGAAAGGTTTGGGGGGAATCAACACGTACACTTGTCCCTCCTTTCCCTGCATTTTGGAGCTTCCCTTCGTTATCTTGGCTGTGCAAAAATCTGATGACTACTGTTGTACTTGCGGTAGTACCGCAAGTACAAGCGGTAGTACCGCTACGTGTCACGGTAGTACCGCTCCTCCGGAGCGGTAGTACCGCGGCTCCCAGGCCTTGTGCCGCTCCGGTGCGGTAGTAGGGGTGGATGTAATTTTTTACATCCGCGCCCCACACGGTAGTACCGCTCGTCCAGCGCGGTAGTACCGCGGGGGCCCACAGTAGTACCGCTCCCTAGGAATCGTAGTACCATGGCCCTCCTACCTAGTACCGCAGTGTCGCGGTAGTAGGCGCGGATGTAATTTTTTACATCCGCGCCCGCAACGGTAGTACCGCGCCTCGCGAGCAGTAGTACCGCGTCGGATTTTTGTACCACCTCAGTTTCAGCGGAAGTAGGCATGGATGTAATTTATTTCATCCGCGGCCTTCCCAGGCCGTGACTTTCCTGCCTTGCGGTAGTACCGCAAGGGGGAGCGGTAGTACCGCGCAAGCGGTAGTACTGCCCCCTGGCCAGGCAAGTTCCGGCCTGTGCTGCTGTCGCGGTAGTACCGTGGTCCGCCACGGTAGTACCGCGCAGCCTCGCGGTAGTACCGCGCCCCTGGAGCGGTAGTACCGTGTGTCGCGGGCTGAACATGTGGATAACGGTTGGATTTTTCCCACGACTATATAAGGGGTGTCTTCTACCTCTAGTTGACCACCTCTTCCCCCAAAAAGCTCCATTGTTGCTCCTAGATCCATTTTCGCCCGATCTCTCTCCCTAGCCAATCAAACTTGTTGATTTGCTCGAGATTGGGTGACAAGGGCCCGATCTACACATCCACCACAGGATATTTGATTCCCCCCACTTATCCCTAGCGGATCTTGTTACTCTTGGGTGTTTGAGCACCCTAGACGGTTGAGGTCACCTCGAAGCCATACCCCATTGTGGTGAAGCTTCGTGGTGGTGTTGGGAGCCTCCAATTGTTGTGGAGATTGCCCCAACCTTGTTTGTAAAGGTTCGGTCGCCGCCTTCAAGGGCACCAATAGTGGAATCACGGAATCTCGCATTGTGTGAGGGCGTGAGGAGAATACGGTGGCCCTAGTGGCTTCTTGGGGAGCATTGTGCCTCCACACTGCTCTAACGGAGACGTACTTCCCCTTAAAAGGAAGGAACTCCGGTAACACATCCTTGTCTCCACCGGCTCCACTCTTGGTTATTTCGTGCCTTTACTTTTGCAAGCTTTCTTGTGTTACATCCTTTACTTGCATTTGTGCTAGTTGTTGTTGCATCATATAGGTTGCTCACTTAGTTGCACATCTAGACAACCTATTTTGTTGCAAAGTTTAATTTGGTAAAGAAAAGCTTAAAATTGTTAGTTGCCTATTCACCCCCCCCCCCTCTAGTCAACCATATTGATCCTTTCAGGTGCCGTCTTTAAAGACGGGATGAGGCATCCTTCCTGACGGCGACAGCACAGAGGAACTCTCAATGAAAGCACCAATGTCGGTGTCAAAACCGGCGGATCTCGGGTAGGGGGTCCCGAACTGTGCGTCTAGGCGGATGGTAACATGAGACAAGGGACACGATGTTTTTACCCAGGTTCGGGCCCTCTCGATGGAGGTAAAACCCTACTCCTGCTTGATTAATATTGATGATATGGGTAGTACAAGAGTAGATCTACCACGAGATCAGAGAGGCTAAACCCTAGAAGCTAGCCTATGGTATGATTGTTGTTCGTCCTATGGACTAAAACCCTCCGGTTTATATAGACACCGGAGAGGGCTAGGGTTACATAGAGTCGGTTACAATGGTAGGAGATCTACATATCCGTATTGCCAAGCTTGCCTTCCACGCCAAGGAAAGTCCCATCCGGACACGGGACGAAGTCTTCAATCTTATATCTTCATAGTCCAGGAGTCCGGCCAACGGTGATAGTTCGGCTATCCGGACACCCCCTAATCCGGGACTCCCTCACTAACCCTACTGCTTACAAGGTGAGTAGCACTAACAGACAAGCAAAAAACATGTGCATCTGAATTAACTAATTGGTATCTAACTGTGCCCTATTTTTTTATTACATGGTATAGACTAGACCAGAAGGGTACATAAGCAACATGGAGTTGGCATGGCATCATCTGATGGCACGCAGCATTTCACTTGTGAGTTAAATTTGTGCCAGTAAGTACATAATAAAAAATGTTGTGACCTTGCAAAAAAATTGAAATGTGAATAAAATTATGGAGGAGGATGTAGAAGAGGTGGGTCAAGTTGGTGGCAATAACAATGCAAGCGCTGGCACTGCTTCCATGGCCGAGGACACAAGAAATGAAAACCGCGGCCCAACTTGCAGTAAGTCTGATCACATTCTCATTTGTGTATTCCATGGTTTTCAGAAGATGATCATGTGCTACATTTGCGACACTGGTACTGAAAACACTTAGGACAGTCCTACGTAATCACTTCTCAGAGTGGGATATCCCGGAGCTCGGCTGGAGCATCGTATATGGCTACAACATGAATGAGCCGTGTGATATGTAAGTATTTAGAATCGCAAAAATCATCTAAGGCCTACAAAAAGAAAAATATGAATAACATTACATGCATACCTGTGATGATTTGCAGCGAGGACAGCTGGATATACCTTGGTCACTACTGGAGGTCGTACAATGGCATGTATCTCGAGAGGCAACTTGGTGAGGTACGATTTGGAACACTATAGATCCCTGTAGTTGGAGGAATGAATGTTTTTTTGCTGGAGTTAGTAACTTGCTCATAAATTGTTTTGCAGTACGAGATGGCTTACCTGAAGAAACAGTTTGCGTATGAGGTGATTTTGATGAAGGGCAACAAGGGTGAACTCCCAAGCTTCATGATCCAGGCTGTCCCTTTCTAAGCTAGCCAGCCTTGCCTCTTTATCTAGTATTGTAAAATATGCGCTGAGGGTTTATGATATGCGTACTTCACGAATGAACTAGGTTTGGAAATCAAGCGTAATAATGGTTATTTTTTTGGCTCCCATCCCTCCTAGTGGGGTGGGGGTGCAATCTGCCCTGCTATGCCGGCAGTCCGTGCTGGATAAGGGTGAAGGTGTGTATTTTGTGTCCTGTAGTACAGGAATTTGTGATGGAACCTGCGTGGCTACTTGTGCAGGCCATCTCATTTTGGGTCTGTGTGGTTGGATTGAATCAGTATGTGTGCACAAGACCTATTTCGTAGATGGAATGTGATGTTGTTTTACAAAAGTTGTTTCTGCATTTTGTTTGAACTTCTACCAACAAATGCCTACATCCTGTATGCAACTTAGGACCGACAGGTACAGGTTTTAGTACCCTGGAATTAACGAATTCAGGGCTGCTGTGTGGTTGCATGCAGTAGAGTCCATCGTTTTTGAATGAAAAGGCAACAGATTAACATTGCAAACAGGTTGGTTGCCGTGTTAAAAATATGAGAGGTGTGTTGACGGATGTGGTGATGCATGAATTTGTTATCTTCTGAATAATGCAGTATGATAAAAGGCAGAATTGACATATCAAAAAATCTGGGGCATGGATAATACGAAAAATTGAAAATTGTGGACATATTAGTAGCAAGGAAAAATGTAGAACATTTCTAGGCATTCAGGATATAGATAAGTCGTGACAAGCAAATGTAGGGATTAAGCATTTATATGACATGCTGAGGCTCGCCCACTGATAGGCTATTTGGTGCGAACAGATGATGAGCATCATTCTGTTTATTACATGATGAAGCAGGGTAGGGTGATGGATGAAAACCTAAGTCATATATCTTACAACCCAAAAGAAATATAAGATAACCCAGTGATCAAACTACGACAGATGGAGCTTAGTTTGTTTAGACTCTCATAAGTGAACTGCAGCTCTCGCCCCGGCCCTAGTCATCAAAGTCAGAATCGGATCCTGCTAAAGCCTTCCACAGAGCCTTGTGCGCGAGATCGGAGAAGTTTCCCTGCAGCTTCAAGCACTCGTGCAAGGCATCGTTCTTGGTTTTCAAAATGTTGGGTTGTGGAGAAATGTGCACCGCCGTGTCAACATAGGATACCGTGATAGGCTCGAAAACACATAGATTAATGATGTGTGAACGCAAACATACAGAATAGTGTGTGATTAGCTGTCGAACTAACCTTAGTAAGTGGTACCTTCAGCATGTCGCCGTCGAACTATCGAACAATGTGTACGGCGCAAACACCAGACTTAGCGCAACTCCCCTACACCAGGGATCTGTCTGGAAACCGGGGCGACACACATACTTGCGTCCAGGGAGATCGTTGCACCTCTGTCCGAATATGGTGCTGGCAGCATCATTCGGGAGGTGGATGTATAGTTCACTAATCCCAGTTAGGTTCTGCTTCGCAAACAAGGTAAGACTTCGCAAGACGTGCCAGAGCGCAGACCCCATCCTCGGTTCGGAAATGGACTGGTGGGTACACACAGTTTTCGGCCGCTTGCTGGTGGAAGTCATCCCTGTAAGTATGAAAAATAGATATCAGTTTTATTAACACACAGCGCTACCTGAATGTTTCAACGGCGGAATGAACAACAAACCTTCACATGGCGATAATTCCAGACAGCGGCCTGCAAAAGGAGTTGTTGCTGGAGTAGTAGCACTGTCATCTGCATGAGTGCAAAGTGAGAAGAATGTACATAAACCCTAACAACACATGTTGAGCGATGTAATAATAAAAAAGGGTAGAATTAACATGCAAGAGAAGTTGTCATTTGTGGAGATACCTTTTGTAGCAGAAGTAGCTCTGGGGGGTGATAACACATGGGCACGTGTTGTACAACAAGTGCACACGCGACTCCTTGCAGCATACAACTTGTCAGCGAACCTCATCATCTCGAGCTGAATTTGCCCACGCGCAGTTGTAATGTGTGATAGGCAACGAGCATTAAGCTCCTTCATTAAGACTCTGTAGGACCTTGAGAAGAGGTGTCTAGAGGGGGGGTTATTAGACACTTAGTACCAAAGTTGTAGTTTTTAAGTTTCCTTAAGTTTAAGTGGAGTTTAGGCACAATTTCAACATTCACAATACATGTCAAGCAAGCATGCAAAGAGTTTATGAGCAGCGGAAAATAAAGCATGCAACTTGCAAGAAAGTAAAGGGAAGGGTTTGGAGGATTCAAACCCAATTGGAGACACGGATGTTTTTGGCGTGGTTCCGATAGGTGGTGCTATCGTACATCCACGTTGATGGAGACTTCAACCCACGAAGGGTAACGGTTGCGCAAGTCCACGGACGGCTCCACCCACGAAGGGTCCACGAAGAAGCAACCTTGTCTATCCCACCATGGCCGTCGCCCACGAAGGACTTGCCTCACTAGCGGTAGATCTTCACGAAGTAGGCGATCTCCTTGCCCTTACAAACTCCTTGGTTCAACTCCACAATCTTGTCGGAGGCTCCCAAGTGACACCTAGCCAATCTAGGAGACACCACTCTCCAAGAAGTAACAAATGGTGCGTTGATGATGAACTCCCTGCTCTTGTGCTTCAAATGATAGTCTCCCCAACACTTAACTCTCTCTCATAGGTTTTGGATCTAGTGGAAAGAAGATTTGAGTGGAAAGCAACTTGGGGAAGGCTAGAGATCAAGATTCATATGGTAGGAATGGAATATCTTGGCCTCAACACATGAGTAGGTGGTTCTCTCTCAGAAATGGTAAGTTGGAAGTGTAGGTTCGTTCTGATGGCTCTCTTCACGAATGAAGAGGAGGTGGAGGGGTATATATAGCCTCCACACAAAATCTAACCGTTACACACAATTTACCAAACTCGGTGGGACCGAATTGTTAAACTCGGTCGGACCGATTTAGTAAACCTAGTGACCGTTGGTGATTTTTGGTGGGACTGACATGCATCTCGGTGAGACCGATTCGGTTAGGGTTAGGGCATAACGTAATCTCGGTAAGACCGATTACACAAACTCGGTGAGACCGATTTTGGTAATAAGCTTTCCAGAGAGTTGGTCAGGCAGACTCGGTGGGACCGATTACACAAACTTGGTGAGACCGATTTTGGTAATAAGTTTTCCAGAGAGTTTGCATTGTAATCTCGGTAGTACCGATTGCTCAAACTCGGTGAGACCGATTTTGGTAATGGACATACACAGAGAGATTACAATCCCATCTCGGTGAGACCGAGATCCCTATCGGTAAGACCAATTTGCTTAGGGTTTGTGGAAGTGGCTTTGACCTTTGGAACCGGTGGCGCTGGAATGGAAGAATCGGTGTGACCGATTTTGGCTTTAGGTTTAGGTCATTTGTGGAAGTGGGAAAGTAGCTGAGGGTTTTGGAGCATATCACTAAGCACATGAAGCAAGAGGCTCATTAAGCAACACCTCATCCCTCCTTGATAGTATTGGCTTTTCCTATAGACTCAATGTGATCTTGGACCACTAAAATGTAAAATGAAGAGTCTTGAGCTTGAAGCTTGAGCCAATCCTTTGTCCTTAGCATCTTTAAGGGGTTCCCACATCCTTTAGTCCATGCCACTCCATTGTTGAACTTATCTGAAACATGCTAGATAAAAGTGTTAGTCCAACAAGAGATATGTTGAAATTAATTACCAAAACCACCTAGGGAGCACTTGTTCTTTCAATCTCCCCCTTTTTGGTAATTGATGGCAACATACATCAAAGCTTTTAGATAAAGATATAAAGAGTAGCAAGTAAAGCTTTGGAAAGACATGTAACAAACATAGGCTCCCCCTACATGTATGCAATCATGTGAATATGGAATGTAGAAGCATGTGAGAGCATAAACATGATAGAGCAGGCAATGTGTTACATGTATCTTGGCCATATGCATCAGAGCAAAGAATGTTGAAGAGAATACCTTCATGCTCATGAGTCCTTCTTGCAAACAATATGTACAACATCAAGAATTCCTCATACACATGATTTTGATGCATATACTTACCTTGTAGTCTTGAGTTGTCTTAGGATGAAATGAACCTATGTAAACAAGGTTAGATAACACCGATACATCTACTAGCCAGAGCAAACAGAAGAGACCACAAGAATACCAAGACTGGGATGACATGTAGAGAGTGAGTACCAAGTACCACATTGAATTAGACATGTCCCCAATAGTAAAGATATGCAATGAATTTAAATGATCTCTTTCCCTTAGATGTCTTCCTCCCCCTGAATCTAACATGGGATACTGGGAGAAGATAGGGAACAGAAAATCGGAGCTGAAAGAAAGCAGAGCTGAAAGATATGAATGATGATCAGAGCTAATTGCATGCTAATGCAAATAGGCACAAGAGAACATATGAACATGTCTCTCCCCTCAAGAAGACATGTGGACATCTCTCCTCTTGAACACCAAGCATCTGGGATCCTTGAGAAATACTTTCTACTTAAGTATTCTCTCCCCCTGGAGGACTCTCTCTTCCCTTTGAGGGTCTCTCCCCTAGAAGGTCTCTCTCCCCCTTTAGGAGATGATATCTCTCTCCCCCTTAAGAAGGTGATAAGCTTTGATGCTCTCTCTCTCCCCAAATGATAAGCTTTGATGTTCTCTCTCTCCCCCTTTGACATCAATTTACAAGAAGGGTCTTCTGGAATCTGTCAAATGGGATTGGTCCTTGAGAAACAGAACAAAGCAATGATAAAAATGTGATGCTTGTAGAGGATAAGATTCATTGAGTGGAGCTGGATCAGAAGAAACACAGAATTATGTGGCAAACTGTTTTTCCTGTTATGAAATTGGTGGCACCGAGTATTATGCTTCGGTCGTACCGAAAGGATTCGGTTCTGCCGAAAATAACAAATCGGTCAAACCGAGTTCATCACAGAGAAAACACTTGTCACCTCAGCTCACTAGACTAGTAAGATTTCACAAAGATTTTCAAGGAATTTACTGAAAGATGTGCAATGAATTGGAATGCAGAAAATGCAGAACAAACAAAAAGAAAGAAATCAAGATGAAGTTTTTTTTGAAAAAGGAAACAAATATGCATGATACAAATGCAAAAACACAGAAAAGAACACAAGAGAACTTCATCTAGAGATGGTCGGCGACAAAGTCACCTATGTTAGAGTATATTGACTTAGGAGTCAAGTGAGATCACTTGATCATAGGTCATACTCATCGTTTAAGCTCAAAATGGGGTTGCCATTTTTCGTTTAAGTATCTTGATGTATTCAAATCTTGTCGAGTTGCTTTAGCTCATGACTTGGAGTAAAGCTTCTCTAAGATGGAATAACATACCTTGGTTGGTGGTGTTGTCCATGTAGTTGAACTTTGTGGGTTGCTCAAGGTTGATGTAGCTCATCAAGAATTTGGAGCACCACTTGGAATTTTAGTCCATCTACCTACATGGGTTAGTTCTTGCAAGGAAGAGCACTTGCGTATCCAAAAATGACAATCATGAAGCTCAACATAGAATTTGTCAGAGGATATATTTAAGAAGTTTCGTGCTTCCTTGTCTTCAACCACCAAGGTGTAGAGACTTGGTGATGTAGAGATTGCTCAAGATATGAGTAGATTACAATCTCATGGAATTTGATTCCACCAAGTACCTACATGGGTTAGATAACATGCAAGATACACATATATCCATGACATAAGATTTTCATCATGAGAGAAGTATCAAGGATTAGTCATAAGCTCATGTCTTGCATGTATCCAATGGAGTTTCTACTCCAAGTTTGAAGCATCAATGATGTTCAATTCTCCTCTTAACCTGCAAAACACTTTCTCATCAAGGGGTTTAGTGAATATATCCGCTAATTGCTTTTCGGTGCGAACATGCTTAAGATCAGTGTCACCCTTAGCAACATGATCTCGAATGAAATGATGACGAACTTCAATATGCTTAGTTCGAGAATGTTGCACAGGATTATGACCAATTTTGACAGCACTTTCATTGTCACAAAGCAATGGAACATGTCTCACATATATCCCATAATCTTTAAGAGTTTGGGTCATCCAAAGTAATTGAGCACAACATGAACCAGCGGCAATATATTCAGCTTCGGCAGTGGATAAGTATACCGAGTTTTGTTTCTTGGAGGACCAAGACACAAGAGATCTACCAAGAAATTGACAAGTACCCGAAGTGGACTTTCTATCAGCCTTGTCTCCGGCATAGTCCGAGTCGGAATAGCCAACAAGATCAAAAGAGGCCCTCTTAGGATACCAAATGCCAAAGTTTGTGTTGGGGATATTACCACTGGGCGTGAACCGGCCTACCTGGGCCGGGTTAACTTCATTAGTAGTATAAGCAGATGAAGGCCCAAGGCCTGTAGTCGGTTTAAAACCTGTAGCCGTAAACCGGCTTGATATGTAAACTTGTACTGTAAGTTAGGAATAGAGAGAGACCAACCGGGATACGAATATGAACCGGTATGGGACTCCATGGACCGACGGGCGTCACCTGTGTATATAAGGGGACGACCCGGCGGTGGTTCAAGAGAGACAACAACAACTCGAGCCTAGGCGAAGCTTGTTTGCTCCCTAGCCATCGAAACCACATCAATTCCATCACAACTAGACGTAGGCTTTTACCTTCATCGAAGGGGCCGAACTAGTATAAACCCTTGTGTCTTTGTGTCCGCTTTAACCCCTTCAAGTTAACCCGTAGCGATGGCTCCACGACTAAGTCCTTTCACTAGGACATCTGCTGTGACAAATCCACGACAGTTGGCGCCCACCGTGGGGCTATCGCCTGACGGTTTGATGATCTTGGAGGGCAAGCTCAAAGGACTCGAAGGCTATGTTGTGGGCCGGATGACCAAGAGTCATCGCGGCAAGCTCTACATCGACGATTCAGGATGGGGTCAAGAAGCCAGCTCGATCGAGTACGGATACCGGGTCCCCTTTGGTGGCATACACGTTTTCATCGGCAAGATCGGTGAGCCTGGGCCTGAGCCGGACATCTGCACCGACCTCGTCGAGACGGCTCAGCGTGCGAGATCTACCCAGGTTAAACCGGCCGTGAAGCATGCCTTCATCGGAGTCATCCACGGAGGAGAGCATGAGGACGAGCCAGAATACGGTAGTGAGACCGTCTTCTATTCCGGCGACGAGTCCTCAACCGGAGAGACTGAATCATTGTACCACTTGCAAGACGACCAGATTAGGGGCTGTTCCGATGGCGACAGTATTCCGGACCCCCCAGATCAGATCAACCGGGTTGGAATATTCATGGCCGGCACGCAGGCGGCGAATCACTCTTCGACCGCAGCAGCAATGCTCTCCGGATCAGCAGCGGCAGCGACAGCAGGGGCAGGAGGCCTTGTGCGCCCACCGGTTCAAGTTCTGTCTGACCTGTTTGACACACTAGCGGTACTTATGGCAGAGGCCAATCCGGCGGATCAGGAGGCCCATGATGCGGAGGTTGCAAAAGTGAGAGGAGCAGATCGTGCAGGCCAAAGCCGACCTAGCAGCAGAGAAGGACAGGATGGCCGCAGAGCGGGCCGCTTTGGACGCCCAGGCCTATAAGCTCATGCTCGACCAAAACTCATCACAGGAGGTCTTGAAGCGGAAGCACAGATCACGCCTGTCGTTAGGGTTCGACCCCCGAAATCTCTTTCACACTCCGGGAGCTGGAACCAGTAATCCGCTGGGGCACCAGGAGGTAAACCGGGTCGAGGCACCAGGGCCAGGAGCGACGGTCCAACCCCGCCTGATGGAACCTCCTCCGCCGGTCCAGACACCTCCGGGTCATTATTCTAATCCTATGGACAGTCTTGTCAGAGCTGCTGCGCGATTAGAAGCTATCCCGGTCGAAGGAGACTCTCCACAAGCAATAGAGACGCGCCGAGTTAAGGAACTTCTCCGGACCGCTTTGATTCAACAGGAGGCATATTCATACAGCCGAGATCGGATTCATTCCACACCTCGTCCAAGCTGGAGCTATAGTAGGTGCCTGGATGAACCGGCCATATCAAGCAATGCGCGGGGCCGTGAAGCGGCCCGTGGCAATAACCCGGCAGGTGGTGTTCGCGATGCTCAGGATGTAGTGGACCGGGCCCGGGCATGAAGGGAGGCCGAGTTAGCAGCACAGAACGAGGCGGATCAGCTTACACCGGTTCGTCGTACCACCTCAGCCGGGCCAGGGGTCGCATCTAGCTTGGGAGTGCCTTGTTTAGCCCCCGCTTTACGCAATGTACGCCTGCCCAAAGACTTCAAGGGTCCACGCAAGGTGCCGAATTACACCGCTGATTTATCTCCAGAAGCGTGGGTAGAGAGTTATGAGATGGCCATGGAGATGCTGGATGTGGATGAGACTGCGTGCGCAAAGTATTTCACCATGATGCTTGAAGGCACGGCCCGTACTTGGTTGAAAAGCCTGCCGCCTAATTCTATGAGTTCATGGGCTCAGTTGCAGGCCCGGTTTATCCAGAATTTCAAAGATACGTGTAAGCAGCCTAAGTCCATAGTAGACTTGGCGGCTTGTGTTCAGGAGGACGGAGAGTCAACAACCCATTGGGTACGCCGCGTTTCGGAAGCCTTGCACTCGTCTGACAGGATTAATGCTGACTCGGCGATCCTAACCCTGGAGGGCAACTGCCAGTTTAAGCCTTTAAAGTTGAAGTTGGGGCGTATGAAGCGGTTCTGTAATGACATGGGAACTCTCATGGCCGCTTTAGTGAAGTATGCTGATTCTGATAGTACCAAGGATCCCGAGACTGACGATGACGAAGCAGGGAAGGGAAAGAAGAATAGCAACTCCAAGGGGCATCAATACAAACCGGCGGGCCATGGAAACGGAGGCAAGCGTAAAGCGGATGGCAGCATAGACTTTGTGGCTAACACTAATGCGCAGGACAAGGGTCAGCGGCGCAGAGGTAAAGCGGCGAATCGTAATGGGGCTCCAAATCCTAACCCGGATCGCTTAAACTATTTGTTGAATCAGCCTTGCCCAAAACACGGGACGAAGGAGGCGCCGGCTAACCACCTTTGGAAAGATTGTTACATTATGCAGGAATTTAAAAACTCTAATGCCTTCCGTATGACCGTGGGTCAGGTGGTGGCTCAGGATCCGGTTTCCATGGGCCGGGTCACGATGGAGCTTCCGGTTCAGGTTTCAATCAGGGCGGTAATAGTAACCAGAATAATCAGAGTGGTCAAGGGGGTTACAACCAACAGCAGCAGCAGCAGCAGTCGGGTTATCAGAGCCAGCCAAAACAGTTGAACAATGGGCAGTATCACGTTTTCACAACTAGCTTGGATAAACGCGACCGGAAGCTTCACAAGCGAGCGGTGAACTCTGTTGAACCGGCTGTACCACGTTACTTACACTGGTCGGAGCAGCCTATCGTGTGGAGCAGGGAGGATCACCCCCCCCCCCCCCCCCCGGGTTGACAATCCGGGCCAGTTGGCATTAGTGGTAGACCCTCAGGTGGGAGGTTATAAATTCACCCAGGTGCTCATGGATGGAGGGAGCAGTATTAACATCCTGTACTATGAGACATTCCGCCGCATGGGGCTAACGGACAAAGACCTCAGACCGTCTAATACGGTGTTCCATGGTGTGGTGCCTGGCAAATCAGCATATCCTGTTGGTAAGATAGCCCTGGAGGTGGCTTTTGGGGACGAGCATGATTCCCGATCTGAAACACTAAACTGTGAGGTAGTGAAAATCCGGAGCCCATATCACGCCTTGTTTGGGCGGCCGGCTTATGCCAAATTCATGGCACGGCCTTGTTATATCTATTTGCAGCTCAAGATGCCGGGTTACAAAGGGACAATAACGGTTCATGGGAGCCGCAAGATTGCTTTGGAATGTGAGGAAGGTGATGCGGCCTATGCAGAGTCAGTTTGTGCCACGGAGGAGTTGAAATATTATAGGGACAATGTTGATCCGGCGGACATGACCCCTTTGAAGAAACCGACTATGGAGCATGATTCAGATCTGAAGTTCAAATCGGCTGCTGAGACCAAGCTTGTTGACTTCGTGCCCGGCGATTCGTCCAAGCAATTCACTGTCAGTGCCAACTTGGACCCTAAATAGGAAAGCGCGCTCATCGAGTTCATCCGTGAGAATCGGGACATTTTTGCATGGAAGCCTTCTGACATGCCAGGTGTATCGAGGGAACTCGCTGAGCACACTCTTAATGTTGATCCTAAGTATAAACCGGTAAAGCAATTTCTCCGCCGGTTTAACGAAGAAAGGTGCAAAGCCATTGGAGAGGAAGTGGCCAGGCTCTTAGCAGCTAGTTTTATCATTGAAGTGTTCCATCCAGAGTGGCTTGCTAATCCGGTGCTGGTTCTTAAGAAAAACGGCACTTGGCGTATGTGTGTGGATTACACGGATCTTAACAAGGCTTGTCCAGCGGATCCTTTTGCCCTCCCCCGCATTGACCAGATTATTGATGCCACGGCGGGTTGTGAGCGTTTGAGTTTTTTGGATGCGTATTCTGGGTATCATCAGATCAAAATGGCGGTTAAGGACTAGGAGAAGACGGTGTTTATTACTCCCTTTGGAGCCTTCTGCTATGTATCTATGCCTTTTGGGCTCAAGAGCGCCCAAGCCACTTATCAACGGTGTGTACAGAACTGCTTGCATAAACAGATCGACCGTAATGTGCACGCTTATGTGGATGATATTGTAGTCAAGTCAAGGCAGAAGGAGACGCTGGTGGATGATCTGAAGGAAACCTTTGACAACTTGCGAGTTTACAAGATGATGCTTAACCCGGCCAAGTGTGTCTTCGGTGTTCCGGCAGGCAAGTTACTGGGCTTTCTTGTGTCCAACAGAGGAATTGAGGCTAATCCGGAGAAGATTACGGCTATCACCTCCCTGGCTAAACCGAAGTGTATCAATGATGTTCAGCGTTTGGCGGGTCGGATCGCCGCACTGAGCCGGTTTATCAGTCGCCTCGGAGAGAAGGCCATCCCTTTATACCAGATGCTGAGAAAAACAGATCAATTCATCTGGAGTCCGGCTGCTGATGAAGCGTTGGAGGACTTGAAGCGGCAATTAGCCAATCCACCTGTTCTTGCGGCTCCGGTCGACAAGGAGCCGTTATTGTTATACGTAGCGGCCAATGCTCGTGCAGTTAGCGTGGCTATTGTGGTGGAACGCAAGGAGGCAGGCAAGGAATATCCGGTTCAGCGGCCGGTTTACTATATCAGCGAGGTGCTTATTGAATCCAAGCAAAGATATCCGCATTGGCAGAAGCTGGTATATGGAGTTTTCATGGCAAGCCGGAAGTTGAAGCAGTATTTCCAAGGGCACCCCATCACAGTGGTCAGTTCAGCTCCCTTGGGCGATATCATACAGAACCGGGAGGCGACTGGCCGGATTGCCAAGTGGGCCATAGAACTTGGGCCGCACGGATTGAAGTACGTGCCTCGGACGGCGGTGAAGTCTCAAGCACTTGTTGATTTCATCAATGATTGGACAGAGTTGCAAGCACCAGAGGAGAAGCCGGATCACACATATTGGACCATCCATTTTGATGGATCCAGGCAATTGGAAGGCTCGGGGGCTGGAGTCGTATTAACTTCCCCACGAGGTGATAAGTTTTGTTATGTTCTCCGCTTAATGTTCCCTTGTACTAATAATGCAGCTGAGTATGAAGCTTTGCTCCATGGTCTCCGGATGGCTAAAGAGATGAATCTAAGTCGGGTTAAGTGCTTCGGTGACTCGGACCTCGTGGCTCAACAGGTGCCTGGCACTTGGGATTCTAAGGACCCGCTTATGGCTGCATATCGTCGTGAGGTGGATATTGTTGCGGGTCACTTCAAGGGTTATCAGGTGGAGCACGTGGATCGTCGAAAAAATGAAGCGGCGGACACTTTAAGCTGGTTGGGCTCTCAGCGTAAACCGGTCCCGCCTAATGTCTTTCTCGATGTGTTGCACAACCCGTCAGTCAAGCTCCCGGGTGAAGCGGATTTGGCTATTCCTGATCCGGAGGCTCAATTGGTGGCAGCCCTGCATATTATACCGGATTGGACAGTTCCTTATCTTGCGTACATGAACCGGGGAGAGTTGCCAGAGGATGAGACTCTAGCCACGCAGATAGTCCGGCGATCCAAGTCTATGACAATTGTCAATGGCGAATTGCATCATTGCAGTGTATCAGGGGCGTTTCAACGCTGCGTCTCTCCTGAGGAAGGATGTGAAATCTTACGTGAAAGCCATGAAGGGGATTGTGGTCACCACGCCGGTTCAAAGTCTCTGGTGGCAAAGGCGTTTCGTCACGGGTTCTACTGGTTGACAGCTCATGCTGATGCGGAGGACTTGGTTAAACGGTGTGATGGCTGTCAGAAATTTTCAAGGCGTGCTCATGTGCCGGCTCAAGAATTGAGGATGATTCCAATTACTTGGCCATTTGCAACATGGGGGCTAGATATGGTTGGACCTTTTAAAAGATCCAAGGATAAGAAAACCCACATTTTGGTCGTAGTTGACAAGTTTACCAAGTGGGTTGAAGCGGAGCCTGTCAGCAAGTGTGATGCAGCTACAGCGGTGCAGTTCATTAAAAAGGTGATTTTCCGGTTTGGCTTTCCACACAGTATCATTACTGACAATGGTACCAATTTATCCAAGGGTGCTATGAAGGAATTCTGTGAACGTGAGCACATCCGACTTGACGTATCATCAGTGGCTTACCCCCAGTCCAATGGGCAGGCAGAACGGGCTAATCAAGAGATCTTGCGAGGCATCAAACCCCGGCTTATGGTTCCATTGCAAAGAACACCGGGTTGTTGGGTTGAAGAGCTACCGTCTGTGCTATGGAGTATCAATACCACGCCCAACCAATCTACAGGATACACGCCGTTTTTCATGGTCTACGGAGCAGAGGCGGTTCTCCCTAGTGATATCCGGCACGATTCGCCTCGTGTGGCGGCTTATGTTGAAGCGGACAATGAGACAGCACGGCAAGATGCTTTCGACCTATTAGATGAGGAGCGTGACATAGCGGCTGCCCGCTCGTCGATTTATCAACAAGATCTTCGTTGCTATCACAGTCGCTGGGTTAGAACTAGAACTTTTCAAGAAGGAGATTTGGTGCTTCGGCTCATCCAAGACCAGACGGATATGCACAAGTTATCCCCACCTTGGGAGGGACCTTTCGTGGTCAGCAAGAATGTGCACAATGGGTCGTACTATCTGATCGATATTCAAGAGCATAAAGACTCACGCACATCAGAGGAGGATACCAACAGGTCGTGAAATATAGCTCATCTTCGGCCTTACTACACTTGAGCCATTGGCTCTATCTATGTACATATTATGACAGTGTATATATTATCATTGATATAATAAAACCAGAGCCTCAGCTAAAGCGGGGTCTCTGTCCTTTCATATCATGTGTGGTTACATGGAGTGGTTCTGTTTTAAAGCGGCCTCCGGTTTACCCCTTGAAATTTGCTTTTCAAAAAAGCTTTGTGATATCACTTGGGGCCTTAGTCGTGTCCGAACCAATGCGACACCTTTTGATAGGCGAAAGCCACCAGATCACTTGGGGACATGGTCAAGTCTGAACCAGTCACGCCTCTTGATCGGCCTAAGGCCACAAAATCACTTGGGGGCTTGGTCGAACCCGAACCATTGCCACGCCTTTTGATCGGCATAAATGCCACGGTTTCATTTGGGGACCTGGCTGACTTGAACCATTGTCACTCCTATTGGGGGCTTGGTCCTGTCTGACCATGGTAACACCATCTGATCAGCTCAGTAAAGCATGATTTTGCAAACGGTTTTTATCATTGCCTTTGCTTTCATATTTCTTTCATGTCTATTCTTCAATTTTTGTTGTGTTTCCTTTAAACAAACAACACTTTTTTACCGGTTCAGCTAAGGGAATTCGGTTCATTTGTAATCCGGAGAAATATGCCCGGTTTAACTTTCTTGTTAACATCATGAAATAGCAGGGGGGGGCTCATAATGACCCAGCACGGTTTACATGGGAGTTGTTTTCTCCCCTTTGATGGTAACGGTTTATAAATACTCCGTTTCAAGCCTGGCTAAGCCAACTTCATGCCCAGCGATGGCAGGTATTTTGTATCACATATTTGAGTATATGTCTTAAATATATTGATGATATATATATAAAGGTCATAAACCGGCTGGCGGTATAACCACCACCGAAGTTCAAGATTTTCTGATTGCAGGAAATATAAATTGAGGGTTTCAAGCAAAAGCATCAGTACTTATGCACAAAGGCATATTCAAGGCAGAAGTATTGACTATCCTATTACAAGGCAACGGGGTGCCCAAATAAGATCATTGTTATTCTGGCGGATCATAATAAAGCAGCTACTTAAACCGGCTTCCGGTTCAAGCCTGTTCATCGCCCCGGTCTGATGGTTGTGGGTCGTCCCGCGCCGCTTCAGCTTCCTCATCTCTATCCATTGGCTGGAAATCAACAGTGGTCCAGTCGATTCCCATTAAAGCCTGAAAGACAGCCTCTTCGTGGATCAGAGAAGACGGTTCAATATCAGGAGCGTAAGTATGCTTATGGATTGGAGGAATCAGATTCTCCGCTTCAAGAGTTGGAGCAGGCACTCGTTTGTTCTGATCGTTGTACTGAGCTTGATAATGCGATAAGTCTGCCTCTTCAGCCAATTGACAAGCCAGAGGGCGTACTGCACAGTTTATCGCCCTCAAATCATCTTCATTGAACTCGGATCCATCTTCCTTCAAGCAAGGATAGCCTTGAGCTGCCTCAACAGGATCGAAATCCGGCACCCATGCTTTTGCCCGGATCAAGGCATTGATGGCTCCGGTTCGAGCAGCAGATTTTTTCAGTTCTTCAATCCGAGCAGGAAGCATTTACAACCTATTAAGAGTGTCTTGGATTAAAGAGGGTGCCGGATTGTTATGAGATGCCGTGGTGATGATCCGCTGCACTCCGGTATACAGTTGTTCAATTAAAGTGTAGGCAGCCTTCAACTTCTTCCGAACATCTGACCCTAAGTGACCAATGCGTGTACCTGCAACAATACGGGAACGATCACAAACCGGATCTATTATAAGCAGGCCAGAGTTGTCAAAAAAACAAAAAGGAGCTTACCAAAGATAGCAGCGGTCATGGAATGTACTTGCCGCTTTACGTCGGTCAGCTCATCTACCACCGGTTTAAGGGCAGCTTCAGCGTTTTCAGCTCTTTTTATTAAAGCGGCCTTCTCAGTGGCCCAATCAGCCCGCTCCTTCTTGAAGCCCTCCTTCAGCTGTTCTGTGATGCTCAAAGCGCTGGTTAATTCTTCCCTTGCCTTGTCGGTTTCAGCTTGTTGGGTCTTCAAAGTTTCCTGCAGATCAGTAATCTGGTCCTCTTTGATCCTCACTTCAGCCTGCATCAAGACAGTGCTTGGCTTTAAACAAATGGTACAAGAATTTGAAGTACCAACCACATAACAAGTTATACGCTTGATACTTGGGGGCTAATGCACCTTCAATTTTCTTCTATTACTAAATCGCAAAGTCCCAAGCTCAATACAGGTATTCAACTTGGCACTTGGGGGCTAATGGCTATTTGTTCAGTTATGTTCTGATGTTAGAATCTTTATTGGAGTCCTGGTTTAACTATACTAAGTTGAACCGGCCCTTGGGGGCTACATTGATGGATTTCAAAGTATTGAGGACTATATTCAAGTCCCGGTTTGAAGAAGGTTACAAACCGGCCCTTGGGGGCTAGGAGGATTAATACAGTGGCAGTAATTAAAGAACGAAGAAGCACAAGGAAGTTACCTCAAATTTATCTCTCATCATCTTTACCAGACCAGCTTCACAGTCACGACTAGTATATAGCCGGTTCAAGTAACCAGAATGAAGATCTTGGGCACTCAGAGCAGCATATGTTTCCAAATCAACATCCCATTTTCCTTTGTTCAGGGCGGAAAAATCTTCTTTCACAGTATGCTTGGCTAAAGTGACAGGATTCCCTGGTTCAAAGCGACCTACGCCGGTAATCACAACGTCGTCATCTTTGGACTCACCGGTTTGCATTGGCGCGGTCGGTTTATCGGCAGGTTTTGAAGGACTGCAGGATCTTTCAATCCGGACGGAGCTGGCAGGCGGGTCAACAGGGACTGAAGTATTGATAGGCCTTTTCTCAGGAATAGCATCATCTTGCAAGGGAGGATCATTGGGAATATCCTCATGAACGAACGCTTCAAGATCTGGTGCTTTATCCTGTTCAGGGGCGACATCTTCCTCGGCCGCTTTATCCAGGCGGGCTTTCTTGCTCGGTTTAGGTTTAGCCCTGAAAGAGAAACAAAGAGTCAAGGAACAGCATAAATTATAACACAGTATACCAGAAGCATATGTTCAGCCTAGCTTACCCAAGAACCGTTTTCAGTGGCGGTAGCTGAGTGGCCGATGATTCACCATAGGAAGAATGAGAAGTAACCTGATAATCGGAGTCAGACGGATTAAGAGGTTGACGGATGAAACCCGCTTTAGGATATAAATTAATAAAAAGGTCGGAGACCTCGGAGCGGCGTTTTTGAACCGGACTGTTTGGTAAACCGGCGGAGGTAACTACCTGGCCGCTGTGCCGGGTTGTGCGGCGAGCTTCATGTTGCTGAGTCTTCACAAGAAATTTGGGATCCAAGTAAGCAAGAGGATGAGAAAATTTAACTTTCTGGTTTGCCTGGCGAAATTTTGGCAAAGGCAAAGGATCTGAATCGGAAGAGAGAATAGTTACCTCAGCGACATCAGCATTACTGGCTTCAGCGTCGTCCTGACAAGTATCATCATCAATAAGGCGTGTAAAAAGTAAGCCTAGTGAATCGAGTTCTACCTCAAGGTCCGAGTTACCCACATCATCATCAACAGCCGGATCAGATGAAGCAGCGGTTTTCCTCTTTTTAGCAGGCTTCTTGATGACCTTGGTCTTTGGCCGGGTTGACCGTTTTGCTTTCTCCGGTTTGTCTTGAGGAAGCTTCTTGCTCCAAAACGGATTATCACCCTGGTTAAGCAGCAATTGATGTCAGACAGAGATAGCAATAATAGGTTCAATAAAAAGTATAATCAAAATCTTACAGCTGGTGGTTTGTTGGTAGCACAGAAAGGGAGCAGGTCGGTTTGAGCGCAGAGGTGCTCCGGTTAGTTCAGCATTTTCTTCACAGCCTCTGTGACTTCATCATCGGAGAGCTAGATGTTGGTGTGTCGGAGTGGGTCATCAACGCTACCGGTATACTTGCACATTAAACCGGAGCGCCGGCTGAGAGGCAGTATGCTCCATGATATCCAACAGCGTGCGAGATCTACTCCTGTTAAGCCATTGGCCATGAAGGCTCGGAGCTTGCATAATTGCGGAGCGTATTTACTCCTCTCCTTGGCACTTAACCTTTGTGGGAAGGGGTGTGTATTGCTGAGCCGCTCTGGACGAAAGCCAGGCAAAGGATTTTCATCATCAGGGGAAGTATCTTTGCAGTAAAACCATGTTGCATTCCACTCCTTGGGGTGACTGTGTTGTCTGGCATGGGGATAAGTGATTTCTTTCCTTTTCTGAATTGCCATACCGCCCAATTTGGTATTGGGACCATCTGTGAATTCTGTGCGACGGTTTAAGTGGAAGCAGTCTCTGAACAATTCAACTGTGGGTTCCTCTTGAAGGTATACCTCACAGAGCACTTGGAAGGGACATAAGTTGGTAACAGAATTGGGGCCAGTATCTTGCGGGCGGAGTTGAAAATTGGCTAACACATCCCGGTAAAATTTAGAGCCGGGCGGTTTGAAGCCCCGGGCTAAATGATCCGCAAAGATCACAAGCTCTCCCTCTTGAGGTGTGGGAGGACATTCATCACCAGGAACCCTCCATTGGATAGTCTCTTTGCTGTCTAAAGCGCCGATCGAGACTAAATTATCCAGCTGAGTTTCTGTGACACGAGAAGGAACCCAGTTGCACTCATATACTTGTTTGGCCATGGTGAGATTTACAAGAAATAGGTGATTCCGGTTCAAGAACATGTTGGGTAAAAGAAGGCGTTGGTACGAACAATGCTAAACCGGAGGCAGTATATTTAAACCGGATTTCTATGAAGCGGCATCATATGGCTAAAGAGTTCTGGCGGTTCAACAAGGGGACTAATGGTATATACCGGTTTATTAACTTTTTCTATAATAAGTTAAACCGCCTGATCTAAACATTGAAGGCAATTGAGGTTGCGGATGGCTAAGTATGCAGAAACAGGTTTCACAAGGTCTTATTGCAGCAATGGATCTGAAGCAAGTTCAGAAAAACAGAAAATATTCAAAAGAGTAAAGCAGAACGGAAGTGAATCAATGGGCAGGTATGTAGATGAGATGTATGGACTTGAGAGTGAAACTACAGGCGGATGCTAAAAGGCTACTGCTAATCAGAGCAGAGTTTCACAAATCTATCCAGGAGTCTGGGTACGAGCATGAACAAGCGATGAACACGGCAAGAACATGAAACCCTAGAACAGATCTATGTTAAGAAGAATAGAAGGCTTACTAGAGTCGAAGAAGACCCGAAAGGCTACCGCAGTGCTCTGGTGCGTTCAGGTTGATGCAACGGCCCAAGACGGTGCAGAGGTCAACGGCGGCGGCGGAGCTCCGAGGCTGGCGACGCGAGGAAGACGAAGAGAAAGAGACGAAGGGGAGAAAAGGAAATGACCCTTCGGTCCTATTTATAAGGCAACAGACGTGGGTCAGGCGCGCGAATCCAGGAGCCAAAATTTCGGAAGTGGAGCTGATGACTTGGGTATCGCAGATCTATTAATAAAAGAAGGCGTCATAAATGTTAGCTTCGTCATGACGTCATGCCGGTTTACAGCAACCAGAGATGATGACGACATGGCGGTTTACTAAATACCAGAAGATGTTGAAGACAAAGATTTTTGTGAAGGATTGACATGAACCAGTTCAAATCAATCTGGGGCCTAATGTTGGGGATATTACCACTGGGCGTGAACCGGCCTACCTGGGCCGGGTTAACTTCATTAGTAGTATAAGCAGATGAAGGCCCAAGGCCTGTAGTCGGTTTAGAACCTGTAGCCGTAAACCGGCTTGATATGTAAACTTGTACTGTAAGTTAGGAATAGAGAGAGACCAACCGGGATACGAATATGAACCGGTATGGGACTCCATGGACCGACGGGCGTCACCCGTGTATATAAGGGGACGACCCGGCGGCGGTTCAAGACAGACAACAACAACTCGAGCCTAGGCGAATCTTGTTTGCTCCCTAGCCATCGAAACCACATCAATTCCATCACAACTAGACGTAGGCTTTTACCTTCATCGAAGGGGCCGAACTAGTATAAACCCTTGTGTCTTTGTGTCCGCTTTAACCCCTTCAAGTTTACCCGTAGCGATGGCTCCACGACTAAGTCCTTTCACTAGGACATCTGCCGTGACAAATCCACGACAGTTTGGTGTATGGATTAAGTATCTCACTATCCTATTCACGGCCTTAAGATGACATTCTTTAGGAGCAGCTTGATATCGTACACACATGCACACACTTAGCATGATATCGGGACGTGAAGCACATAGATATAACAATGAACCAATCATAGAGCGATAAACCTTTTGATCAACCGGTTCACCATATTTGGTCAAGTCATTATGTCCACTAGTAGGCATGGGTGTAGACATACCTTTGCATTCTTGCATATTGAACTTCTTGAATAAGTCCTTGGTGTACTTAGTTTGAGAAACAAAGGTACCTTCCTTAGTTTGCTTGATTTGCAACCCAAGAAAGAATTTGAGTTCACTCATCATAGACATCTCAAACTTCTCCGACATTAGCTTCCCAAACTTTTCACTAGAATGAGGGTTAGTCGAACCAAATATAATATCATCAACATAGATTTGGCACACAAATAGTTCTCCATTAACCCTTTTAGTAAAAAGAGTAGAATCAATTTTCCCAATTTCAAAGCCTTTTTCAATAAGGAAATTGGTCAAGCATTTATACCAAGCTCTAGGAGCTTGTTTGAGATAAAGAGCTTTGTGAAGTTTGTAAACATGATTGGGTTTCTTAGGATTGACAAAGCCGGGAGGTTGCTTAACATAAACTTCCTCCTCTATCTCACCATTTAGAAAAGCACTTTTAATGTCCATTTGGTACAAGGTGATATCATGATGATTAGCATAGGCAAGTAAGATGCAAATGGACTCAAGTCTAGCAACGGGGGCGTAAGTCTCACCATAGTCCATACCTTCGACTTGTGTGTAGCCTTGGGCGACGAGACGTGCTTTGTTGCGAACTACTTGTCCATCTTCATCTTGCTTGTTGCGAAACACCCATTTGGTACCGATGACGTTGTGGTTGTTGTCGGGCTTCTCAACCGATGTCCAAACTTGATTCCTCTCAAAGTTATGTAGCTCTTCATGCATAGCATTTATCCAATCCGGATCTTCCAATGCTTCTTCAACCTTCATAGATTCAATGCTATAGATGAAAGAATAGTTTTCACAAAAGTTAGCTAAACGAGTTTTAGAGCGAGTGATTCTCCCGGTTTGAATGTCATTGTAGATTTGCTCAACGGGATGATCTTTAGCAACTCTTGCTCGAACTCGTGAAAGCTTTTGCTTGGGTCTTTGTTAAACATCTTCTTCATCTTGTTCTTCTTCTTCTTGGCCTTTTTCATTGGTGGTGTTGTCGTTCTCTTGTCGTGGTGGAGAAGGAGGTTGTTGACGTTCATCTTGATGCATTTCCTCGTTTTCTTCATCTTGGTGTGTCCCGCTTGTGGATGCTTCCGTATCAACTCTAGGTTCACCTTGTTGTGAAGTTGAAGCTTCCACTTGGATGGACGAGGTACTCTCCTTCACCTCCGTTGGACGAGCCTTGCCAATAGCCAAGTCTTGGATTGCTTCTGAAGGATCTTTGTCACCTGCATCAATTGGAAATTGCTCTACTTGTGAGCCGTTAGATTCATCAAACTTCACATCTACCGTCTCTTCAACCTTTCGGGTGAAATTGTTGTAGACACGGTAAGTGTGAGAGTTTGAGCCATAACCGAGTAGGAAACCTTCATGTGACTTAGGAGCAAATTTAGAGCGACGATGCTTATCAAGAATGTAGCACTTTGAGCCGAATACTCGAAAGTATCCAACTTGGGGTTTGTTACCGATGAGGAGCTCGTATGTCGTCTTGCCGAGTAGCTTGTGAAGATACAAGCAATTTGTTGCATGACAAGCTGTCTCAACCGCTTCTGCCCAAAAGTGCTTCGGCGTCTTGTACTCATCAAGAATCGTTCTCGCCATTTCGATGAGCGTCCGGTTCTTCCTCTCAACAACTCCGTTTTGTTGAGGTGTGTACGTAGCCGAGAACTCGTGTGAAATCCCTTCTTCGTCAAGAAAGGTGTCCACATTTGCGTTCTTAAACTCTGTTCCGTTGTCGCTGCGAACCTTCTTGATCTTCACTTCAAATTGATTTTGAGCCTTCCTCGCGAAGTTTTTGAAGATCATTTGGACCTGCGATTTATCATCGAGAAAGAACACCCACGTAAATCTTGAAAAATCATCAACTATAACTAGACCAAAAGAATTTCCACCGAGACTCTTGTAAGAGTTGGGACCAAAGAGATCCATGTGAAGTAGCTTGAGTGGCCTCCTTGTAGTCATGATGTTCTTCACGGGATGCCTTCCTCCAACCTGTTTACCTGCTTGACAAGCGCCGCAAAGTCTATCCTTATAAAATATGAGATCATTAACTCCAAGGATATGATTTCCTTTAATAAGCTTGTCAAGGTTTCGCATACCAACATGACCTAGTCGTCTATGCCATAACCAACCTTTTGAGGATTTAGCAATGAAGCAAGTTTTAGGTTGAGCCTTTTTAGTGAAATCAACAATGTATAGATCACCTCTATGCACACTGGTAAAGACCATTTTATGATTATCTCGATGAAACACTTGGCAATCTACTTCAGTAAATAGAACATTGAAACCGAAATCAGCAAATCTAGATACTGAAAGTAAGTTGTAACCAAGAGATTCAACGAGCATGAAATTTTGTATGGAGCTATCATGTGATATGGCCACCTTACCGAGGCCGACCACCTTACCCTTTGAGTTGTCACCGAAGATGACATACTTTCGAGGACTATCATTATCAGCAAGCTCACGGAACATGTCTTTATCTCCAGTCATGTGATCGGTACATCCACTATCAAGAACCCATTCCTTTCCTCCTGACATATATCCCCGAAGATTTTCCATAAGACCAAAGTGTCTCATTGCATCATCAAATCAAAGTCACTTTCATCATCCTCATCATAGTATCCATCTTCAACATCGTCATGTGGTGGATCAAGTCCTAGAGAGGGTGATTCATTAGAATGAGTTTGACAATAATCTTGCTTATGAATTTTTATAGCTTTAGAAATAATATCACTAATAATACCAACATTTCCTTTGGCACGCATAAGGTTTGTAAGCTCAAATAGACGATCACCAAACATAGGATCACTAGTATTCATCTTACTCAAGGCAATAGACTTATGGAGAATTTCATCAAGATTCTTCAAGGAATAATCTGGAAATCGTTCCTCAAGAAATTTCCATATGGTGTAGGCACACTTAAAAGTAGGCAAGCATCCAATCAAGTTTCTAGGCAATCCTCTAATGATAAGTTTGGCAGTTCTAAGATTCCTAATCATGTCAATTGACTCATCATGGGTAGGATGCATAGGATCAACATAAGGTGCACCAGGACTAGCAATGTACTTGTTAAAATGATATTGATTGAAAATAGCAAGTATCTCATTTTTCCACTCGTGAAAATACTCTCCATCAAGAATAGGCACTCTATGTCTAAGACTCCCAATAGTAGACTCATCCATCTTCCTCCAATGGTGATTAAACCAAAGCAATGGAGACCAAGGCTCTGATACCACTTGTAGGACCTTGAGAAGAGGTGTCTAGAGGGGGGGTGATTAGACACTTAGTACCAAAGTTGCAGTTTTTAAGTTTCATTAAGTTTAAGTGGAGTTTAGGCACAATTTCAACATTCACAATACATATCAAGCAAGCATGCAAAGAGTTTATGAGCAGCAGAAAATAAAGCATGCAACTTGCAAGAAAGTAAAGGGAAGGGTTTGGAGGATTCAAACGCAATTGGAGACACAGATGTTTTTGGCGTGGTTCCGATAGGTGGTGCTATCGTACATCCACGTTGATGAAGACTTCAACCCACGAAGGGTAACGGCTGCGCGAGTCCACGGAGGGCTCCACCCACGAAGGGTCCACGAAGAAGCAACCTTGTCTATCCCACCATGGCCGTCGCCCACGAAGGACTTGCCTCACTAGCGGTAGATCTTCACGAAGTAGGCGATCTCCTTGCCCTTACAAACTCCTTGGTTCAACTCCACAATCTTGTCGGATGCTCCCAAGTGACACCTAGCCAATATAGGAGACACCACTCTCCAAGAAGTAACAAATGGTGCATTGATGATGAATTCCTCGCTCTTGTGCTTCAAATGATAGTCTCCCCAACACTCAACTCTCTCTCATAGGTTTTGGATCTGGTGGAAAGAAGATTTGAGTGGAAAGCAACTTGGGGAAGGCTAGAGATCAAGATTCATATGGTAGGAATGGAATATCTTGGCCTCAACACATGAGTAGGTGGTTCTCTCTCAGAAATGGTAAGTTGGAAGTGTAGGTTCGTTTTGATGGCTCTCTTCACGAATGAATAGGAGGTGGAGGGGTATATATAGCCTCCACACAAAATCTAACCGTTACACACAATTTACCAAACTCGATGGGACCGAATTGTTAAACTCGGTCGGACCGATTTAGTAAACCTAGTGACCATTAGTGATTTTCGGTGGGACTGACATGCATCTCGGTGAGAACGATTCGGTTAGGGTTAGGGCATAACGTAATCTCGGTAAGACCGATTACACAAACTCGGTGAGACCGATTTTGGTAATAAGCTTTCCAGAGAGTTGGTCAGGCAGACTCGGTGGGACCGATTACACAAACTCGGTGAGACCGATTTTGGTAATAAGTTTTCCAGAGAGTTTGCATTGTAATCTCGGTAGTACTGATTGCTCAAACTCGGTGAGACCGATTTTGGTAATGGACATACACAGAGAGATTACAATCCCATCTCGGTGAGACCGAGATCCCTATCCGTAAGACCGATTTGCTTAGGGTTTGTGGCAGTGGCTATGACCTTTGGAACCGGTGGCGCCGGAATGGAAGAATTGGTGTGACCGATTTTGGCTTTAGGTTTAGGTCATTTGTGGAAGTGGGAAAGTAGCTGAGGTTTTTGGAGCATATCACTAAGCACATGAAGCAAGAGGCTCATTAAGCAACACCTCATCCCTCCTTGATAGTATTGGCTTTTCCTATAGACTCAATGTGATCTTGGACCACTAAAATGTAAAATGAAGAGTCTTGAGCTTGAAGCTTGAGCCAATCCTTTGTCCTTAGCATCTTTAAGGGGTTCCCACATCCTTTAGTCCATGCCACTCCATTGTTGAACTTATCTGAAACATGCTAGATAAAAGTGTTAGTCCAACAAGAGATATGTTGACATTAATTACCAAAACCACCTAGGGAGCACTTGTGCTTTCACTGTCATCTCATCACTTGCCTGTTGGGACAGGGGCGGTCCTCATGTGAGTACATCGAAAGTAAGTATATATGGCGATTGAAGAAAATATGTACTGAAACGATCCAAAAATGATAACGTACCAGGTGAGGGTACTGCCTGTTTAGATAATTCAAGAAATCAGAAGGGCCTAGCATTCGTACTGTAGTCGGCGTCAACTCGTGAATCAACTGAGGTGCGTGAGATGGGCTGGGCAGATCTCTACAAGATGACTTAGCCGAGCTACCGGCACAGGACGTAGCTGGCTGCGGTGGGGACTTTGCGGTGTGCCTACAGTCAGACTTCTCCGTCTCGACAAGCTTGGACCGAGCATAGCACACAAGGGAGTAATGGCGTAACTACAGAGGGAAACACAGTCAAGCATGTGGAATTAAAATGATTGGGAAATGTTCAGAAGAAACTAAAAAATAAGTGTTGGTGGCTCATACCGAACCACTCGCGTAAGATGAGGTAGACTTCCCAACATCACTGGCCTAGATTATCATTTTACAGAATGAGTCTTCATCAAACACACATACCCTAGGGAGCACCGAGTGCGGCTTGTTCATCACAAAAAGATCAAGGTTGTCAAGCAAGAAAATCTGCGAGTGGGAAACATTGTTAGGACTGTCGGAAATTAAAAGTGGTTCGTACATTGCTAGATTTTAGAATGCATATTTCATAAACACCTACAGGAAGAGGTGGCACCCCACAAGGTTGGTTGCCATGTTGTCGGACCGAATATCATTCTTCAGCCTCCTAACACCAGCAAGCACGCACTGAAGCACGCACTCGCACCAATTGAATTGGTCTATGTTCTCAGTGTCCGCCAACGCTCCCCAGAAATCAATACTTCCATAATCATGCTTGGTGCTGGGCGCAAGGACGTGACCCATGACAAAAATCACAAAGGCAATTTGAAAGCGTCCTTCTCGAGCTTGCTTGATGATTCAGAAATATCCCTCTTAAGGAAGTCTTCGGCTGCACCCAGGCTGTGAACTCCTTTTTTGTCCATCCCCAAAGTATTTTTAATAAACTTGATGGCCTCTGCGTTGATGTGCCCGTCACGACCACGGATATTACGGTGACCACACGGGATACCGAAAATTTTGTGAGCATCTTCCGGCCAGAACTTCAGTATTTTGTTCTCAGCCAGTACAATGGCGCGTCGTCAGGTGCTTACTTTACTCATTGCCCATGCGCTGAATTTAAGATTTAATTTCTGGCGCAGTTGAAGCTCAAGCAATCCACCAAACCCAATGCTCTTAATAAGAAATCGCTTGTACTCATTCAGACTCTGAATAACCACGACAACATGCTTGACAGAGAGCCGTGAAGTGGGTGACTGTAGCAATGGTCGTTCAGCGGTGCGTGTGGAGTCTTCGCTATCGGTTTCATGTTTGTCATCATCCGTATCGGCCGCACAGCTTGCCTCATCCGGCATTGTGTTGCTGCGAAAGATGAATTGAAAGTAACGATGACGAGATAAATCTTTTGAATGCATTAACTATCACTTACGGAAACACAAAAAAGAAACCCCTTCCATGTAATACGGCAGCGTCCGTAAATTGATAGGTTGAGCAGATTGGAACTAACACTAAACTTGCCCAGAACATCAAATCTGCTAGTTTCTTTGATGTAATGACAAAAAAAATTGTAGATAATATAAAAATGGCGATCTAAAATGGAGCATGTTCAGCGGGTGTACTACAGTCCTGCATCAAAGACTGAATGGGAAAGAAAACATACATGCTACTCGAGATAACATTTGGTAACTAAAAAAATGCACTACTTTCGTTTGAGATCTAGAGAAAAATATATCGCTTCGCAAAACAAATCTTCAATCTAGCAATGACTGCATGCGGAAGCCTAGATAATGATATTTAGAAAGAAAAATGGGTGGACATTGATTCGTGGTTGGCTGGGAGGGGCGTAGTGAACCTGATTGAAGAGAGCCTCCAAGAGCGGCGGACAGAATCGCCGGCGATGTGCCCGTGTAGATCTGCGCGGCCCAGTTCTCCACCGGCGGGTAGAACGGCAGGAGAGCGAGAGAAGGGGCGAGACGCCAGATGAGAGCTTCAGGATAGGGATGAGCAGGGGTGTGGAGACTAGGCGTATGGATAGGGAATGAGGGCAGTAAATTGAGACTGAGCGGATGGGTAGGCAGTAAATTAGGAGGTTGGGCGTCGGTGGGTCCATTGATTCTGACAAGCTGACATGACTAGTCGATGCAATCCTCGATTAATATATTAATAGAATTATTAGCCATCGTGTGTTCACAGAAAATAAATTATTACCACATTGTTGGCTCGATACTCTTTGATCGGATACTGAAAAGACCATGAAATTAGACCAGAACGGCACACATATATTAAAAAGCTAAACATTGAGACATCCAACTCTCCGGTCACTTTAGTCTCTAAAATGAGAGGGGTAGAGTTCAACACAAGCTTAGGGAGTGCGATTACAAGCCAAAAGTGCTAGACGGTCTACTGGAATCTTGTTACATCTCAGCTTAACTGCGCGGCGGACCAAAGATTAAATACAACAGAGCAACGACAAGGATAAAGTTTGTTCCAGCCAGCAGCATCGTGCTGCGATGGTTACCGGAGGAGCAGCAGTGAGCTGGGGTACGCGGGTAGTTGTTCGCCTGCTGCATCTGCAACCTCACAGCTGCATGTTCCGGTTGGATCTTGCCTGGGATGCCGTCGAAAAGCTCCTGCTCCCGCCTGGATCTACGTTGAACTGGAGCGGATTGGTGCATGGCCATGGAGTGATGCAGCACCTGCAGCTCACCTAGACCGACACGGGTGAGCTCCGGCAGGTAGGTGTCCGTGGATCTCATGAACGGACATAGCCCAGCCTGCGCATATTTCAAAAATTCATAAGGGAACTGGAAAATGGTCAGCATTTTGATTAGAGCAAAAAGAAGGTACTTACATCTTTCCCGACGCATTTATAGAACCGTTCTCCCGCCCGGGAAACGAAGGTCACCACCTTGCAACGGCATTCTGGACAAGGAATCAACGGGAGCACCCCGCCGGCATGAGAGGAGGAGGAGGAGCTTGCCATGTTCTTCGTGTGGACTGTAGAAAGCGATAATGGAGAGGATAAGAAAACGGTGGGAGGTTGTGGATTCTTCTAGTGGAAGGAGGCAGATGTATGAGTGGGCCCTGACGGAGTCCGGCCGCTTCGCACCTACCATCTGATCCGTGGCACAAGATATGGCGTTTCCATCTGAGCCGCTAACTGGCGCGTGACGGCCGTTGGCTTCGACACGGCTTTATGGTGGGCCCCCAGGTGGAAAAAGCAATGCAATACCTGCCAGAATACCAGTGATATACATGCATCGGTGCGAATCGCGAGAAAAGTAGGCGGCCATGATAACGAGTGCATCTGAGCTCGGGCTCAGAATAACACTTTCGCTATCTCTGTCCTATAATATAAGTATCATTTATGAGATGATGTTCTTTTATATTATGAGACAGAGGAAATAATAATTAAGCAATCAAAATTTAGCACATGAACTGCGCATTGCGCGCGTGCATCGTCCCGAACTGGCGTGCTGCGGGTGCCGACCAGTCCGCTAACCCCTGATCTGTGCTGCTGCCCACAAAATTCAACACGATCTGCAGGCCTTGAATGCCCAAATCGACGCCATGCGAGGACTCGATCCGTACGCTAAGCATATGAGAAACCGGCATTCTATATTAGCTCCTAGCCTCCTACCATTAACATTGCTGGCCCGATTAATAATGTTAATTACATGAAATCGCACGAGACCGCCGGGAAGATCCAGATCCGTACGCGGCGGCCAGCTCGCATTAACAAGTAGCGGCCGATGGAAGCTACGTACCTATCTCGTCCTCATCCCGCGCCGTGCCGCGGCCTGTCCGTCCCTTGAAGCGCAAACAAGAGACCCAATCATAATTCCGTTGCTGCTGCCGTTGACGTTGCCCCCCACCGACGCAATCGTATCGCCGATGGGGAAACAAACCATGCCACTCCGGGTAGGAGTAGAGTACGCCCTTTGATGATGCGGGATGCCAGGTGCCGTGCCCAGTGCCCTCCGCCGTCAGCTATGCGATTTCAAATCCCACTGTTTTGTTCTCGCCACTCATTGCCGCCGCACGCCGACCTGCCGGCTGCCGGCTGTGGCTGGCTCCGTTGGTTCCAACCTATAGGTGCCTGGTGTGCGTCGTTTCCAACCAATTGTGTGGTTGGTCTTGTCAAACTCGCCGGAGGCGGATCTTGTATTTCAGGTTCGGCAGTTCATTTTCTGTTGAGGAAGCACTACTTCTTGACCCTCCTGATCCTCCCGCGCCGACCAGATCTGGCGCCGACGAGGGCACGGCAGTGCCTGCGTCTCGTCACCGCACTCCGCAAGCAGCTAGCCCGAGTTCGCATCTCGTTTTCTCAGCGGGCACGCGTTTACTTGGGGGGCCAATAACAACAATGGGCGACCCTGGCCATCTGGGCGACCTGATCCGTGGGATCGAATTAGTAGCCCGAGTGAGCATCTACAGCCGGGCAGGCCACATCCAAAACCTGGCTTAGTCGTCCGAGCAAACCTTCCGGTTAGTGATCGATCATAAAAATGCGACCCAGACATGTTTCTTAAACGGACCTCAAACGTTCGGACTGACTGGCACCTCTCATATCCAGCCTACATATGAGGCGGATATGGGGCGCTCGAGTACGTCCGCCGCGTCGGACCTGACAGCCATACCCCATCACTATTTGCACCAAATCTACCAAACCCTTTCTCCTCCTCCCGTCTCCCTTCATTCTTTTCCGCGTCCGAGCCCTTGCCGTCCGCTACCTTTGCTCCCGATCCTCACCACTGGTCCCGAGTCGCCGCTCTACATGTCATCCAGCTTGTCCCCTACCGTCGCGACGGAGACTGCGTCCACCTTGTCCTCGACGCCCTCGTCATCGACTTTGTCGTGCAAGCCGGAGAACATCTCCCGGAGGAACTGGCGACGCCGGCAACGAGAGAGGGAAGCAACGGTGCCGACGCAAGGAGATGCGGACAAGGACGAGCAGTTGTCCCCCCCCCCCCCCCCCCCCCCCCGCGCCGCCGCGGCGCCCGGAACCCTGCACCCCATCCATCCGTCCGCCGACGCGGATAGCGTCGTTGGACCACGTTCGGACAGAGGAGGACCCGACGACCGGTTGGGGCATTCCAGAGAGCTTTCCGCACACGCAGATGCCGGCAGTGGACGTGTGTCATTCGCTGTAGCTCGTTCTTGCGCGAATGAGCACGGGCACCGGCAGCACCCTGGCTACCCACAACCTGTTCGGCGGAATGACACAATAAGAGTCGGTATGTTTTCGTTGCTCCTATCCGGTCAACTTTGCATATGGCATGTTAAATGAGTTGCATAGACCGCTGGTTCATTTCGGACATGATGAATGCCTGCAAACCATGATCATTAAGGAGGTGTTCTTGTCGAACATGATAAATGACAATTAAGGTCCGAACCAAATGGAGTACGAATTGGGGGGATACAACTTGCACCTCATTTGAAGTTGGGACAACATTCGATCCCAATCCGAGCAAGAAGAAGAAGAAGCGAAAGACGACAAAGGCAAGAGGTCTGGCATTCTTAACTTTTGAGGAAATCTTGTTGGTCAAAGCTTGGTTGGCCTCAACAATGGATCCAATATGCGGCACCGAGCAAAAGGGAAACAAGTATTGGGAGAAGATTTCGAAGGAGTATCACGAACAAAAAGGAATATGTGGAGCCGCATCCTATCATCACCAACCGCAATGTGGCATCTCTCCAACATCGATGGGGTATCATTCAAGGGGAAATGAACAAGTGTGTCAGGTACTACTCACAAGTGATCGGACGCCCTCAAAGTGGGATGGAGTGGCAACTCACGTAAGCCCAATTGCTTCATCTTGTTATCATTTGCACATTCTTCTTGTGTTTGCATTCTCGTCCTCATACATATGTTGTTTGCTACATGGCGATGGTGGCCACTTTGTATCACGAAACGAAGAAGCCGTTTGCTTTTAGCCATTGTTGGATCATATTGAATGGCAAGCCAAAGTGGACACAACTTGTGACCGATCTCAAGGCCAGTAAGAAAAGGAATGATGGCTTAGCTCCCACCAATCAATTGGGTTGGACGATGAAGAGAACGATATTGTCGTCGAGAATAGAAGATCCACCGTACCAAAGGATAACCGACAAGTCATGCTAAAGAAGTGGGAGATGCCAGGGCCTCCCATGACGCCGCAGCTACGAAAATGTCCTCCACGTGGACGGGCATTTTTTCAACGAGGGATAACAAGAAAGAGGGGAGGTACAAGCTCATGTTGGATGCGCAAAAGGAGAGGATGGATGGTACCGGAAGAGGATGAAGAAGAAGCTGGAAATTGAGAGGGAGAAGATCGAGTTGAAGAAGCAAGAGGCGGCAATCAAATGGGAGCTTGAGAAGGCCAAGACATTTGGAGAGATTGAGGTTGAGAAGAAGAGGTTGCAACTCGCATGGGACATGGAGGATGCGAAGATCATGCTGGCGAACGAAACCCTCTTGAATGAACATGCAAAGAAGTGGCTTGCGGAGAAAAAGAAGGAGATCAACTACGTAGGGAGTACGAGGTGCCGATGCAGCTGCAGTAGCAGCGGAGCATGTGGCAAGGATGCTGGCGGAGCATGCCGCCCGGATGCAAGCAGAGCAGGATGCATGGATGGCCTCGGAGGAGGCGACATTAATGGCGTCCGGCGAGTGATCCGGCCAGCCAGTCAGGCATCCGTCATGCTCAGACATTGGTTTATTTTTGGCACGTTCGGATTGTTGTTGAATTATGATTTACTTTGATTTGCTACAAACTGTTGAATTCAGACAATTTGTATCATATGATCAACATACATAGATTGCATGGATTTGATGCTCTGCAGTTGTAGGACCTTGAGAAGAGGTGTCTAGAGGGGGGGATTAGACACTAAGTACCAAAGTTGCAGTTTTAAAGTTTCCTTAAGTTTAAGTGGAGTTTAGGCACAAGTTTAACTTTCACAATACATATCAAGCAAGCATACAAAGAGTATATGGGCAGCGGAAAGTAAAGCATGCAACTTGCAAGAATGTAAAGGGAAGGGTTTGGAGGATTCAAACGCAATTGGAGACACGGATGTTTTTGGCGTGGTTCCGATAGGTGGTGCTATCGTATATCCACGTTGATGAAGACTTCAACCCACGAAGGGTAACGGTTGCGCGAGTCCACAGAGGGCTCCACCCACGAAGGGTCAATGAAGAAGCAACCTTGTCTATCCCACCATGGCCGTCGCCCATGAAGGACTTGCCTCACTAGCGGTAGATCTTCACGAAGTAGACGATCTCCTTGCCCTTACAAACTCCTTGGTTCAACTCCACAGTCTTGTCGGAGGCTCCCAAGTGACACCTAGCCAATCTAGGAGACACCACTCTCCAAGAAGTAACAAATGATGCGTTGATGATGAACTCCTTGCTCTTGTGCTTCAAATGATAGTCTCCCCAACACTCAACTCTCTCTCATAGGTTTTGGATCTGGTGGAAAGAAGATTTGAGTGGAAAGCAACTTGGGGAAGGCTAGAGATCAAGATTCATATGGTAGGAATGGAATATCTTGGCCTCAACACATGAGTAGGTGGTTCTTTCTCAGAAATGGTAAGTTGGAAGTGTAGGTTCAGTCTGATGGCTCTCTCCACGAATGAAGAGGAGGTGGAGGGGTATATATAGCCTCCACACAAAATCTAACCGTTACACACAATTTACCAAACTCGGTGGGACCGAATCGTTAAACTCGGTCAGACCGATTTAGCAAATAATGTGACCGTTATGATTTTTGGTGGGACCGAAATGCAACTCGGTGAGACCGATTCGGTTAGGGTTAGCGCATAACGTAATCTCGGAAAGACCGATTACACAAACTCGGTGAGACCGATTTTGGTAATAAGCTTTCCAGAGAGTTGGTCAGGCAAACTCGATTTGACCGATTACACAAACTCGGTGGGACCGATTTTGATAATGAGTCAACCAGGAAGTTTGCATTGTAATCTCGGTAGTGCCGATTGATCAAACTCGGTAAGACCGATTTTGATAATGAACATACACAGAGAGATTACAATCCCATCTCGGTGAGACCGAGATCCCTATCGGTGAGACCAATTTGCTTAGGGTTTGTGGCAGTGGCTAAGACATCTGAAATCGGTGGCGCCGGATAGAAAGAATTGGTGTGACCGATTTTGGCTTTAGGTTTAGGTCATTTGTGGAAGTGGGAAAGTAGCTGAGGGTTTTGGAGCATATCACTAAGCACATGAAGCAAGATGCTCATTAAGCAACACCTCATCCCTCCTTGATAGTATTGGCTTTTCCTATAGACTCAATGTGATCTTGGATCACTAAAATGTGAAATGAAGAGTCTTGAGCTTGAAGCTTGAGCCAATCCTTTGTCCTTAGCATCTTGAAGGAGTTCCCACATCCTTTAGTTCATGCCACTCCATTGTTGAACTTATCTGAAACATACTAGATAAAGGTGTTAGTCCAACAAGAAATATGTTGACATTAATTACCAAACCACCTAGGGAGCACTTGTGCTTTCAATCTCCCCCTTTTTGGTAATTGATGACAACATACATCAAAGCTTTAGATAAAAATATAAAGAATAGCAAGTAAAGCTTTGGAAAGACATGTAACAAACATAGGCTCCCCCTACATGTATGCAATCATGTAAATATGGAATATAGAAGCATGTGAGAGCATAACCATGATAGAGTAGGCAATGTGTTACATGTATCTTGGCCATATGCATCAGAGCAAAGAATATTTAAAGAAAATACCTTCATGTCCATGAGTCCTTCTTGCAAACAGTATGTACATCAGCAAGAATTCCTCATACACATGATTGTGATGCATATAGTTACCTTGTAGTCTTGAGTTGGCTTGGGATGAAATGAACCTGCGCAAACAAGGTTAGATAACACAGATACATCTACTAGCCAGAGCAAACAGAAGAAACCACAAGAATACCAAGACTGGGATGACAAGTAGAGAGTGAGTACTAAGTACCACATTGGATTAGACATGTCCCCAAGAGTAAAGATATGCAATGAATTTGAATGATTTCTTTCCCTTAGATGTCTTGCTCCCCCTAAATCTAGCATGGGATACTGGGAGAAGATAGGGAATAGAGAATCAGAGAATCAGAGCTGAAAGATATAAATGATGATCAGAACTAATGCATGCTAATGCAAATAAGCACAACAGATCAAATGAACATGTCTCTCCCCTCAAGAAGACATGTGGGCATCTCTCCTCTTGAACACCAAGCATCTGGGATCCTTGAGAAATACTTCTACTTAAGTATTCTCTCCCCCTGGAGATCTCTCTCCCCTTTGAGGGTCTCTCCCCCTTGAGGATCTCTCTCCCCCTTAAGAAGGTGATAAACTCTTTATTTGATGTGATCTCTCTCTCTAAATGATAAGCTTTGATATTCTCTCTCTCCCCCTTTGATATCAATTTCCAAGAAGGGTTTTCTGGAATCAGTCGAATGGGTTTGGTCCTTGAGACATAGCACAAAGCAACGATAAAAATGTGACGCTTGTAGAGGACAAGATTCATGAGTGGAGCTGGATCAGAAGAAACATAGAATATGTGGCAAACTATTTTTCCTGTTGTGAAATCGGTGGCACCGAGTGGTAGGATTCAGTTGTACCGAAAGGATTCGGTTGGACTGAGGTCAACAAATCAGTTAAACCGAGTTCATCGCAGAGAAAACATTTGTCACCTCAGCTCACTAGACTAGTAAGATCTCACAAAGATTTGCAGGGAATTTACTGAAAGATATGCAAGGAATTGGGTGCAGAAAATGCAGAGCAAACAAAAAGAAATCTAGATGAAGTTTTTTTTTGAAAAGGGAAACAAATATGCATGAGACAAATGCAAAAACACAGAAAAGAACACAAGAGAACTTCATCTAGAGATGGTCGGCGACAGAGTCACCTATGTTAGAGTATATTGACTTAGGAGTCAAGTGAGATCACTTGATCATAGGTCATACTCATTATTTAAGCTCAAAATGGGGTTGCCATTTTTCGTTTAAGCATCTTGATGTATTCACATCTTGTCGAGTTGCTTTAGCTCATGACTTGGAGTAAAGCTTCTCTAAGATGGAATAACATACCTTGGTTGGTGGTGTTGTCCATGTGGTTGAACTTGTGTGGGTTGCTCAAGGTTGATGTAGCTCATCAAGAATTTGGAGCACCACTTGGAATTTGAGTCCTTCTACCTACATGGGTTAGTTCTTGCAAGGAAGAGAACTTGTGTATCCAAAAATGACAATCATGATGCTCAACATAGAATTTGTCAAAGGATATGTTTGAATGGTTTCGTGCTTCCTTGTCTTCAACCACCATATGTAGAGACTTGGTGATGTAGAGATTGCTCAAGATGTGAGTAGATTACAATCTCATGGAATTTGATTCCACCAAGTACCTACATGGGTTAGATAACATGCAAGATACAAATATATCCAAGACATAAGATTTTCATCATAAGAGAAATATCAAGGATTAGTCATAAGCTCATGTCTTGCATATATCCAATGGAGTTTCTACTCCAAGTTTGAAGCATCGATGATGTTCAATTCTCCTCTTAACCTGCAAAACAATTTCTTATCAAGAGGTTTAGTGAATATATCCGCTAATTGCTTTTCGGTGCGAACATGCTTAAGATCAATGTCACCCTTAGCAACATGATCTCGAATGAAATGATGACGAACTTCAATATGCTTAGTTCGAGAGTGTTGCACAGGATTACGACCGATTTTAATAGCACTTTCATTATCACAAAGCAATGGAACATGTCTCACATATATCCCATAATCTTTAAGAGTTTGGGTCATCCAAAGTAATTGAGCACAACAAGAACCAGCGGCAATATATTCAGCTTCGGCGGTGGATAAGGATACCGAGTTTTGTTTCTTGGAGGACCAAGACACAAGAGATCTACCAAGAAATTGAGAAGTACCCGTAGTGGACTTTCTATCAACCTTGTCTTCGGCATAGTCCAAGTCGGAATAGCCAACAAGATCGAAAGAGGCCCTATTAGGATACCAAATGCCAAAGTTTGGTGTATGGATTAAGTATCTCACTATCCTTTTCACGGCCTTAAGATGACATTCTTTAGGAGCAGCTTGATATCGTGCACACATGCACACACTTAGCATGATATCGGGACGTGAAGCACATAGCTATAACAATGAACCAATCATAGAGCGATAAACCTTTTGATCAACCGGTTCACTATCTTTGGTCAAGTCAAGATGTCCACTAGTAGGCATGGGTATAGACATACCTTTGCATTCTTGCATATTGAACTTCTTGAATAAGTCCTTGGTGTACTTTGTTTGAGAAACAAAGGTACCTTCCTTAGTTTGCTTGATTTGCAACCCAAGAAAGAATTTGAGTTCACTCATCATAGACATCTCAAACTTCTCTGACATTAGCTTCCCAAACTTTTCACTAAAATGAGGGTTAGTCGATCCAAATATAATATCATCAACATAGATTTGGCACACAAATAGTTCTCCATTAACCCTTTTAATAAAAGAGTAGAATCAATTTTCCCAATTTCAAAGCCTTTTTCAATAAGGAACTTGGTCAAACATTTATACCATGCTCTAGGAGCTTGTTTAAGACCATAAAGAGCTTTGTGAAGTTTGTAAACATGATTGGATTTCTTAGGATTGACAAAGTCGGGAGGTTGCTTAACATAAACTTCCTCCTCTATTTCACCATTTAGAAAAGCACTTTTAATGTCCATTTGGTACAAGGTGATATCATGATGATTAGCATAGGCAAGTAAGATGCGAACGGACTCAAGTCTAGCAACGGGAGCGTAAGTCTCACCATAGTCCATACCTTCGACTTGTGTGTAGCCTTGGGCGACGAGACGTGCTTTGTTGCAAACTACTTGTCCATCTTCATCTTGCTTGTTGCGAAACACCCATTTGGTACCGATGACGTTGTGGTTGTTGTCGGGCTTCTCAACCAATGTCCAAACTTGGTTCCTCTCAAAGTTATGTAGCTCTTCATGCATAGCATTTAACCAATCCGGATTTTCCAATGCTTCTTCAACCTTCATAGGTTCAATGCTAGAGATGAAATAATAGTTTTCGCAAAAGTTAGCTAAACGAGTTTTAGAGCGAGTGATTCTCCCGGTTTGAATGTCATTGTAGATTTGCTCGACGGGATGATCCTTAGCAATTCTTGCTCGAACTCGTGAAAGCTTTTGCTTGGGTCTTTGTTGAATATCTTCTTCATCTTGTTCTTCTTCTTGGCCTTCTTCATTGTTGGCGTTGTCGTTCTCTTGTCGTGGTGGAGAAGGAGGTTGTTGACGTTCATCTTGATGCACTTCCTTGTTTTCTTCATCTTGGTGTGTCCCGCTTGTGGATGCTTCCATATCAACTCTTGGTTCACCTTGTCGTGAAGTAGAAGCTTCCACTTGGACGGACGAGGTACTCTCCTTCACCTCCGTTGGACGGACCTTGCCAATAGACAAGTCTTGGATTGCTTCCGAAGGATCTTTGTCTCCTACATCAATTGGCAATTGCTCTACTTGCGAGTCGTTAGATTCATCAAACTTCACATCTATCGTCTCTTCAACCTTTCGGGTGAAATTGTTGTAGACACGGTAAGTGTGAGAGTTTGAGCCATAACCAAGTAGGAAACCTTCATGAGACTTAGGAGCAAATTTAGAGCGACGATGCTTATCAAGAATGTAGCACTTTGAGCTGAATACTCGAAAGTATCCAACTTGGGGTTTGTTACCGGTGAGGAGATCGTATGCCGTCTTGCCGAGTAGCTTGTGAAGATACAAGCGATTTGTTGCATGACAAGCTGTCTCAACCGCTTCTGCCCAAAAGTGCTTCGGCATCTTGTACTCATCAAGCATCGTTCTCGCCATTTCAATTAGCGTCCGGTTCTTCCTCTCAACAACTCCGTTTGTTAAGGTGTGTACGTAGCCGAGAACTCGTGTGAAATCCCTTCTTCATCAAAAAAGGTGTCCACATTTGTGTTCTTGAACTCCGTTCCGTTGTCGCTGCGAACCTTCTTGATCTTCACTTCAAATTGATTTTGGGCCTTCCTAGCAAAGTTTTTGAAGATCTTTTGGACCTGCGATTTATCATCGAGAAAGAACACCCACGTAAATCTTGAAAAATCATCAACTATAACTAGACCAAAAGAATTTCCACCGAGACTCTTGTAAGAGTTGGGACCGAAAAGATCCATGTGAAGTAGCTCGAGTGGCCTCCTTGTGGTCATGATGTTCTTCACGGGATGCCTTCCTCCAACCTGTTTACCTGCTTGACAAGCACTGCAAAGTCTATCCTTATCAAATATGACATCGTTAACTCCAAGGATATGATTTCCTTTAATAAGCTTGTCAAGATTTCGAATACCAACATGACCTAGTCGTCTATGCCATAACCAACCTTTTGAAGATTTAGCAATGAAGCAAGTTTTAGGTTGGGCCTTTTTAGTGAAATCAGCAATGTATAGATCACCTCTACGCACACTGGTAAAGACCATTTTATGATTGTCTCGACGAAACACTTGGCAATCTACTTCAGTAAATAGGACATTGAAACCGAAATCAGCAAGTCTAGATACTGAAAGTAAGTTGTATCCAAGAGATTCAACGAGCATGACATTTTGTATGGAGCTATCATGTGATATGGCCACCTTACCGAGGCCAACCACCTTACCCTTTGAGTTGTCACCGAAGGTGACATACTTTCGAGGACTATCATTATCAGCAAGCTCACAAAACATGTCTTTATCTCTGGTCATGTGATCGGTACATCCACTATCAAGAACCCATTCCTTTCCTCCTAACATATATCCCCGAAGATTTGCCATAAGACCAAAATGTCTCATTGCATCATCAAGATCGGAGTCACTATCATCATCCTCATCATAGTATCCATGTTCAACATCGTCATGTGGTGGATCAAGTCCTAGAGGGGGTAATTCGTTAGAATGAGTTTGACAATGATCTTGCTTATGAATTTTTATAGCTTCAGAAATAATATCACTAATAATCCCAACATTTCCTTTGGCACACATAAGGTTTGTAAGCTCAAATAGACGATCACCAAACATTGGATCACTAGAATTCATTTTACTCAAAGCAATGGACTTGTGAAGAATTTCATCAAGATTTTTCAAGGAATAATTTGGAAAGCGTTCCTCAAGAAATTTCCATATACTGTAGGCACACTTAAAAGTAGGCAAGCATCCAATCAAGTTTCTAGGCAATCCTCTAATGATAAGTTCGGCAGTTCTAAGATTCCTAATCATGTCAATTGACTCATCATGGATAGGATGCATAGGATCAACATAAGGGGCACAAGGGCTAGCAATGTACTTGTTCAAATGATATTGATTGAAAATAACAAGCATCTCATTTTTCCACTCATGAAAATACTCTCCATCAAGAATAGGCACTCTATGTCTAAGACTCCCAATAGTAGACTCATCCATCTTCCTCCAATGGTGATAAAATCAAAGCAATGGAGACCTTTGCTCTAATACCACTTGTAGGACCTTGAGAAGAGGTGTCTAGAGGGGGGGGATTAGACACTAAGTACCAAAGTTGCAGTTTTTAAGTTTCCTTAAGTTTAAGTGGAGTTTAGGCACAAGTTTAACTTTCACAATACATATCAAGTAAGCATGCAAAGAGTATATGGGCAGCGGAAAGTAAAGCATGCAACTTGCAAGAATGTAAAGGGAAGGGTTTGGAGGATTCAAACGCAATTGGAGACACGGATGTTTTTGGCGTGGTTTCGATAGGTGGTGCTATCGTACATCCACGTTGATGGAGACTTCAACCCACGAAGGGTAACGGTTGCGCGAGTCCACGGAGGGCTCCACCCACGAAGGGTCCACGAAGAAGCAACCTTGTCTATCCCACCATGGCCGTCGCCCACGAAGGACTTGCCTCACTGGCGGTAGATCTTCACGAAGTAGGCGATCTCCTTGCCCTTACAAACTCCTTGGTTCAACTCCACAATCTTGTCGGAGGCTCCCAAGTGACACCTAGCCAATCTAGGAGACACCACTCTCCAAGAAGTAACAAATGGTGCGTTGATGATGAACTCCTTGCTCTTGTGCTTCAAATGATAGTCTCCCCAACACTCAACTCTCTCTCATAGGTTTTGGATCTGGTGGAAAGAAGATTTGAGTGGAAAGCAACTTGGGGAAGGCTAGAGATCAAGATTCATATGGTAGGAATGGAATATCTTGGCCTCAACACATGAGTAGGTGGTTCTCTCTCAGAAATGGTAAGCTGGAAGTGTAGGTTCAGTCTGATTGCTCTCTCCACGAATGAAGAGGAGGTGGAGGGGTATATATAGCCTCCACACAAAATCTAACCGTTACACACAATTTACCAAACTCGGTGGGACCGAATCGTTAAACTCGGTCAGACCGATTTAGCAAATAATGTGACCGTTAGGACTTTCGGTGGGACCGAAATGCAACTCAGTGAGACCGATTCGGTTAGGGTTAGGGCATAACGTAATCTCGGTAAGTCCGATTACACAAACTCGGTGAGACCGATTTTGGTAATAAGCTTTCTAGAGAGTTGGTCAGGCAAACTCGGTTTGACCGATTACACAAACTCGGTAGGACCGATTTTGATAATGAGTCAACCAGGAAGTTTGCATTGTAATCTCGGTAGTGCCGATTGATCAAACTCGGTAAGACCGACTTTGATAATGGACATACACAGAGAGATTACAATCCCATCTCGGTGAGACCGAGATCCCTATCGGTGAGACCGATTTGCTTAGGGTTTGTGGCAGTGGCTAAGACATTTGAAATCGGTGGCGCCGGATAAAAAGAATCGGTGTGACCGATTTTGGCTTTAGGTTTAGGTCATTTGTGGAAGTGGGAAAGTAGCTGAGGGTTTTGGAACATATCACTAAGCTCATGAAGCAAGAGGCTCATTAAGCAACACCTCATCCCTCCTTGATAGTATTGGCTTTTCCTATAGACTCAATGTGATCTTGGATCACTAAAATGTAAAATGAAGAGTCTTGAGCTTGAAGTTTGAGCCAATCCTTTGTCCTTAGTATCTTGAAGGAGTTCCACATCCTTTAGTTCATGCCACTCCATTGTTAAACTTATCTGAAACATACTAGATAAAGGTGTTAGTCCAACAAGAAATATGTTGACATTAATTACCAAAACCACCTAGGGAGCACTTGTGCTTTCAGCAGTTGATGTGTGTGGATGTGCGGCAACCCATATGAGTGCCGTCGTTGTTGTAGCCGCGGCGATCATGGGCTCGTCGCTTGCTCAGCCGCCACATCCGGAGTTGCTGCGCTAATCCACGACACTGACGACGTACGGGTTGCTTTCCCAACAAGAACCAACCGCATCCCGCTTCTCCATGTCACCGATACTCATGTCACTCGCGTCGGCCTTCCACTTGGCGGTGGGCCTCGACCTCAACGCCACACCTGTGGCCGCTCAATCCACTCGAACGCAAAGGAAAAGGCCGCTGGCAAGTCCAACGGCATGAACTCTTGCCACTGGCCATGATTCTAGCTTTATTTTGTGAAAAGTATTTGCGTTGCACAAAATTTGGTCGGACAAATCAAATGAGTCAGCATCGTTGCATGAGCCAGATTTATGCGGACACGACTGGACAAAGCGCAATGGACAAAATGCGGACCAAATCCGCATCCATTTAGGTCGGCGGTCGCAGTTGACCTAAAGTGGAGAGCGAACCATTGCGTAGTTGCATGAGCAACAGTAACAACAGTGACGGAGCTTCATGGGGGGCAACCAGGGCCATGGCCTTCCCAAGCTCACAAGAAAACATGTATATACTTGTTTGTATTAAGCCTATTTTCCATTAACATCAACTAAAATCGTTATGTTTGCAACCCCCCCCCCCCCCCCCCTCTAGCCCATGGGCCCCCCATAATTTCGGCTCAAGCTCCGCCACTGAGTAACAACACGCTGTTGACGCACAACGACAACCATGTCTGGTTGCTCGGACTTGGCTTAGTCATGACGAGTTTTATAATATGAACACCCACCGACACCCGTACACGGTACACCCGTATCCTGTATCTCATACATATCTAATGATCATGTGCCTCCGAAGGTACAAAATCATTGGAGCATTGCATATAAAATAAATGATTTCTTTCTATTTTTGCCACTCTAGCTTTTGTCAATTTTGGTATTACTTTGGCCACTCTTAGTCTTTGACGAATCACATTTGTCATGTCATGACCAAACTCTTAGCTTTTGAATACATCAAAATTGTCATTTCATGGCAAAAGCAAAAAAAAAAAATAGAGTGACAATTGTGATTCATTGTCAAAAGCAAAGAGTAACAAAAGTGAAATGAAATTATTTTTGTTTTTGCCACAGAATGACAATTGTGATACATTGTCAAAAACTAAGAGTGAAAAAAATGAAATAGAATTATTTTTGCTTTTGCCATGAAATGGAAATTATGATACATTGTCAAAAACTAAGAGTGACAAAAATGAAATAGAATTATTTTTGCTTTTGCCATGAAATGACAATTATGATACATTGTCAAAAGTTAAGAGTGGCAAGTGAAATATCAAATTTTAGAGTGGCATAAGAAAAATTGGCAAAATGTAAACTGAAAAAGAAATTCCCTAAAATAAAAACATAGTGTTCCATCAGATTTACTCCATTTGCTTCGAGTGTCCATTTGGTTCCAGGGGTAGATAGAACTTGAGTCGTCAGTACTATAATGAAATGTATGATATACCAAAGCATTATGTTCGGACCGGAACATATGGCTCTCGCCTATAATTACACCTAATTTTTTTAAATAGTAATTTGTAACGAAGTCAAAAAATCTAAAACTTTTTGTGAACAAAGTAGGTTTATTGTTGCACTCGTAAAAAAACTTTCGCAAAGAAATGACTTTCGTGTTGTTGTGGATGTAAAAGAGCAAAAATTTCGCTATATAGGCCGTGTTGTTCACGCTATTGTCACAGAATATTCGTCATTTTTGTCGGAGAATATTTCATTGCAGAAAAATTTTCTACGCCAAAAAAGACAACTCAAGTTTGTTGGGAAAAAGTTTTTGGAACGTTTTGACCTTTTCAGAATTTTTTAAGAATAAAGTACATAACCAGGTGTAGTTACCACCATGTTCCAAAGGGTATTTTTCCATTATGTATGAACTGCGAGGAAATTTATACTCCCCTCGTTCATAAATATAAGTCTTTTTAGAGATTCAATATTAACTATGTATGAAGGAAAATAAATGAATCTACACTTTAAAGTATGTCTATATATATCCGTATGTAGTTTATATTAATAAAATCTTTAAAAAGACTTATATTCGAAACGGAGGGAGTACAACCACTATGCCTCTCAATACCCTTGGCCAATGCACCGAATTACCCACCATTGTCATATTTAAAAAAAAATCTAACGGCCCAGATTGATGAGTGAAATATCCAACAGCTCACATCAAGCCAGCCCAAGATCTGACGGCCAATAATGTCGGAAAACAGATCTAACGGTCCACAACCTCCGATGAACGTGAAAGCTTGGTTTGACTCGGCTCTGTAACTATGGGATGGGATACGTACTACTCCCTCCGTTCGGAATTACTTGTCTCGGAAATGAATGTATCTAGAACTAAAATACATCTAGATACATCCATTTTCACGACAAGTAATTCCGAACGGAGGGAGTACGTGACACGATGACCGGCCTCGCACGTATAAACATTCGCATGCTAAAAACTGGTCTGCGGTCCTCCAGACCGGAGAACAGAAGACGGCCTGCACGCGACACAGTGCGCAAACTCACGCTATTCACCTGGTGGTGATCACTGATCTGATCAGTCTCTCTCCCTCTCAATCAGAGACGAGTTCCCGCGCCGAGATCCCGACCAGATTTGCTGCCGACGGGTGCGGCGGCAGGGCAGAGCCTGCGTCTCGTCGGACGATGGATCCCACTTTGCACAAACGCGAGCCGAGCTGGGATCTGAGATACACACGATACGACCATTATTTACTTGGTTCAGAGGGGGACACCGTTTACTTTCCTTGTTGTTTTACCGTTGGTTAGCGCGTGTGTGTGCATGCTGAATCTGTGATCACACTGTCTCCCTAAGGGCATCTCCAGCCGTTGGCCCTCCAGGGGTGTCTAAAAGCGCCGCCTGGGGGTGAGCCGGCGCAAAGAAAGGCCCTGGGGGCGAGTCGTCGCCCAGCCGTCGGCCCCCATGGCCGCCCCTAGGCGAGTGTTTAAAAAAAAAGGCCGTTCGGCGAAGTTATGATAAAAGAGTAGTTAAATTTCGGCTAAACATGGCAAATTTCGGCGAAATTCACGCATTTTCATTACATTAAGCTAATCTAAAAAAGAAAGGGGCTTAAGTCGTCGCCGCCGTCGCCGCCATCGTCGTCGTCGGCCTTCTCCTCCTTGACGCGGGCCCTCCGGCTGGACCCGGCGTCGCCATGGTGGACTGGCGGCGGCGCGTCGTCGTCGTCGTTGCTGTCGCATAGGACGACGACCCCGTCTTCGTCGCGGCCGCGTCGGCGCTCCTCAAAGCGGCGCAGGGCGGCGCGCTGGCGCTCCTTCGCCTTCTCCTTGCGCGCCTTCTCCATCGCAATGGAGTCCTAGCGCGCCCATTCTAGGGCCGCGTCGTCGTCGTCGAACTCCGCCTTCACCGGCACCAGCCCCGGCTTCGTCTTCACCGGCGCCAGCCCCGGCTCCGTCTTTGGCTTGACGGAGCGCGGAGGAGCTGACGAGGAGGAGGCGCGCCGGCCGCCCTCGTTGATGACGATGCCGGCACTGACGTGGGCTCGGCCTTGACGCCGAGCAGGGCCGGAGTGCCGGAGGAGTGCGACGAGGATCGGGAGGAGGAAGAGGAGGAGGAGGACCCGAACCGCCTTGGCGCCCATGGCCCGACGCGTCGGTGCTGCGCCGGGGGGTACGCCAACGGCGGGTCGTTGCCGCCCTCGAGGTGCGTGAGCACGCCCTCGAGTGTGCGGCCGGGGACGCCCCACCAGAGGCGGCGCCCCTCGCTGTTCTGCCGCCCGCCGACCACCGGCGCGCCGTTGGTGGACGCCAATCGCTGCTGCTGGCGGCGTTCTAAATACGCCGCCCAGGCCGCATGGTTGTCGGCGGTGTACTGGGGGAGGGAGCGTTGGGCGTCGGTGAGGGACGCGCGCACGATCTCGACCTCCTCGGCGAAGTACTTCGGCTTCGCCACGGCGTCGGGCAACGGGGGAATGGGCACTCCCCCGGCGCTGAATCTCCACCCCGATGGCCCGGCGCGCATGTCCGGCGGCGCCGGGATGTTCGCCTGGAACAGGAGCCAGGACTCCAGTTCGCGGAGCGAACGGCGACCGAAGCCGTTGGTCGCCGCCTCGTCTCCGGGGAAACGTTCTGCCATGGCGACGGCGCTCGGGAGAGGCAGGGAGAGGGAGGGGCTGGACGGCGGCGAGGGGGCGGGCGGGGCTGGTGTGGGTACAGGAGAGTGGAGTGGAGGCCGCCGGCTTTTATAGCCGGACCGCGCCCGTGTGTACGCGTGCGAGGGAGGGGAGGCGTCGGCGCACCGTCCCGTGAAGCGCCGCCCGTGAAGGAATCAATGGCAAGACTGACCGGCGGCAGCCTTGCCATTGATTCCCCGCGGGAACCGAGGCCGTTGGGGGGAGACGAGGCGCCGAGTCGCTGACGCGGCTGGCCCGCGGCTTCTTCGGGCTGGGTCCGCCGGCGCTGTTTTCGGCCCAAGCCGGCGAAAATCGGGCTCCTCGGGGCGCGACTGGGCCGTTTTTTCGATGCCGGCGCGAAAAAATCGCCTGGGGAAGCCTTCTTGGGGGCGCGGCTGGAGATGCCCTAAAGACACCACTTACCGGTGGGAGCACGCAGATTTGATTGACCATTCGCTTTTGGACCTCCATGGAACTGCTACCCTTGTGCTACTGATATGATATCAGCTTTGTGTGTTACTGGCCCTGTTTGGATCCCTATGTTAGAGTTAGTTTTAGTTAGTTGGGGCTCAAATAACCCAAAAGCATCTAAACATGATGGGTTAGTGTTGACGCTGAAACGCGTCACACGAACACGTCGATGTGTACCCGCAGCGTCGAGGGAGATGCTCCGCAACTCACACCGCGGGAGGCCGACTTCCAGCGCGATACGCAAGACAGCAAGCCGACGCTTTTGGGACCCGAAACCCCACACGCCCGGGAGGGACCCCGTCTGGGCGCGCGGCAGCTATGGGCTGCCCTAGGTCGACCTGATCGCCCCTAGGGCCTCGAGGTTCGCCGCCCTGCAACAAGAAGAACGAACGAAAAACGAGGAAGAAGAAGAACTAGGGTTAAGGAGAAAAGATAAAAGATAAAAAGTGGTAGATGAATTGATCGATTGTGTGTTGTTCAATCGGCCGTCACCCCTTAGGTATATAAGAGGCGGCTGGACTTCCCGTGCAAGGAAAAGGCTTGGATTCACGTCCAAAACCCTAGTCAAATTCGGATTGGTTTTGCCCGAACTTTCCAAAACTGTTCGGTTTAAACTGGCTGCACCTTGCGGGTCTTTTTTGTGGTGATAAACGATTGATGGAAACGAGCCTAAAAGCAATCTTGACCGTTTCGACAAGACGAACAACTTTTATGTTGAACGTTTTTTGATCAGAGGTCATCTTGAGGGTCAAATCGGTCGCGCAAAACAGGCTATCCCTCGCGCTACCCATCAGACAGGGTATCTGGTGGGGCGCGCCAGTTTTTGCCTCCTGACAGGGCTGTATTCCGATGGCTCTAACTTTTGCATACGAACTCGGATTGGAACGATTTTTATATCAAAATCGATCGTTTCGACGAGGCGAAGACAATCCGTGTAGATAATATTTCCATTTGAGGTCGTCTTGGGGGCTTAATCAGCCAAACTGTACTCTGAATATAAGATCTTAGTACTTAGAGCATAGTTTTGGCCTTCGAGATGAAATCGGACTGCGATGACCCAAACTCCAAAGATGTTCATATCGACAATACGGAACTCTTTCATGAAGATCACTTCTCCATTTGAGGCCATCTTAAATAAGTTATTGACCGTGCCAAAATCTGGTGTCAACACATGCCCCCCCTGTTTTTCGGCAAAGTTTGTGTGCCGAAAAATAACTTCCACATAGCTTGTTTTAAGGACGATGTCAACACTCCATCGGCCATTTTGCATGTTCTTAGGACGACAAGTACATATCGGCGATTGCTTGTTTGAACCTCTTGATGCAAACTTGGGTGAAAACTTCTCAGCTTCTATAACAATCCGGTGATAAGGTTCCATAGATCAAAACCATCCTCCGAACCATATTGTTCACCCTTTCGCTAGGATTTTGCAGATAATCAAGAATGAACTTCCTTCAATCCTTACTTCGCCTGCATAAAAGTTTCATTAGTGGCCGAAGCGGTGGGCTTCGATTCAGCCTTACCTATGTTGACAAGACCTAGCATCGGCTATTGATAGAAATGCAATACACCATGGTTAACATAGTAGCCGGACGCTTGCTGTGCCAACTCTTTCGAATTGTCATGCCTAGATATATGAACAATTTCAAAGCAACCCAAGGTAAATCTTGCATCTAGACATACCAAAAGATAAACTATAAGTGATCCGTCAAAACATTGATAACCCTTGGATATTTGTTGCACTACTAATAACGAATCACCGGAAGCCTCAATATGTATAGCACCTATATCAAAGCAAAGCTCCAATCCGAATGACAATGCATATTCGGCTTTGCTGATTGTGCAAAAATATTATAAGCGGCATGAGGCTTCACAAAATAGCTCCATATGAAGATAAATAAGCAACACCAACACCTTGGCCATTGCCACAAATTTACCGTCAAAAATAATCTCCATAGTACTAGAAAGACAATGGCAATATTAATGAACATGTACCTCGTTTTGGCCTCTAATTGAACTAAGGACGATGTTAGGATACTACATCAGCCATGCTTTGACATATTCTTAGGGCGATAGATAAATACCGGCCATCAACATAATGCCCATGTAGAATTCATTCACCAAATCATGTATAGCCGAAATAAACAAATGAAATAGCAATCAAATATTTCGGCCCTTTGGATTAGCAAGAAAAAATGTAGCTAATAAAATGTATAGAGATTTGGTAATACCCTCTCATGATGCAGAAAATTATGTCGCTTCCATGGATTAAAATAAATCCAGGGAGGATAATTTATCATACCTGATGATGAATTCCATGGCAAAGGCATCAAGGGTATGGTTGAAGAATATGGATGATGTGCTAACCGAAGATTTTGATGGGGTGATGCAAACCTTCGGCTTAACTGTTTTTGGCTTCCATCCTTCTCTTTCTTCATTTTTGTAACACTTGTTGCAATAGAAGGTTGCACATCACTTTCATTTTGACTGCTCCTCTTCGGAATCCATGCCATGTTCTTCTTTTTCAACTCTTGTGCACTAAGTTTTTGTAATTCCTTCTTTCGCCAATACGATAAACCGAGTGGGCATCTCGGCTGTGATTTTGTTTCAACAAATGGCAACTCTTTTTGGTCCTTGTGCACCCTCAACTTCTTTTCTTCAGATTTGGCACTCTGATTTTTATCAATTGATTGTTTTGTCTCATTGCCTTTAGTAGCCAATGTCAACACTTTAATTGGCTCTTTTTCATTTGAGATCAAATCTGAAATTGCACTCTTACGACCATCTCTTTTAATGCGGTAAACCTGCTTGACCACATCTTTCTTCTTCCTTGAGCTCTGGACCGATTTCTTATGATTGAAACGGTCTTTGACACGTGATTGTTCAAATGTTGATCTTCTTTGAGCTGCATAGTATTGGTGAGATGGTCTAGAATAAGATGTAGAATGTGCCCTTGTATCATACCTGTCCCATGATGTATATGTATCTATATGAGCATAGGGAGGTATCCACGGCATTGGCATCGGCGGCCCAAAATAAGGATATGAATATGTTGCATTAAAATTATCACTTTGCCAATACCGATCCTCATATTTGCGCCTTGGGGGTGATCTTGGTTTCTTTGCATGATTTGGCCGATAAGCATTCTTCTCTTCACTCTTCTTTTGATATTTATCCAATAGTTCGGCAAAGGTGATTTTTGATCTCTTACACTTGCGCTTATTCCGGCCTTTGTTTTCTTTTGGTTTGCTTTCATCGATCATTAGATTTGCTTGCTGCCTCCCAGTCCTTGGCGTCTCCATTGTAGCTTCGATGGAACTCCCGCCCTCAAGATTATGCTCGTTATGCTCTTCAACAACTTCTTTACTTGAAAGCTTGATCCCATCACCTGCAGCTTTTACATTCTTTTTAAATGGATCGGCTTGAAGCAGCCGATGTAAAAACTTTTTGCCATCGGGACCAATCGGAATAGACTGGTCATCTCTTGGTGTTTCAACAAACTTCAATCGTCCTTTTTCAATAGCCAATTTAACTATTTGACGAAACATGTTGCAATCCTCAAAATTATGCTTGGACGAATCATGCAACTTACAATACATTCGTCCTTGGATTGATGGCTTAACATGGTGATCAAGAATTGTAATGTAATTATTTTTCAGCAACAAATCAAATATTTTATCACACATGCTTGAATTGAAAGTATACTTCTTGTTTCCTAGCCGATCTTGCTGTTTGAACGGCTTTGGAGATAAGCAAACGAATGGTTCAGATTTGGAATCTCCCCATTCGGCTATGCATTGTGTTTTCCACTCTATCTCCGATGTCTTTGGATATGATATTATATTAGCATCGGTTTTCTTAGTAAATTTCTGAAACGAAGATATTTAGAACATACATGTCTCAGTTGAGACCAAGTGTAAGCCAAGTAAGAAATAAGCAAAGCTACCCAACTAGATATGAACTTTAGAGAAAGCAACGGGAAAAGCTTTGGCTGTAACAATAAGTCATTATCGGTCTTTATAAATGGTGCAATGGGTTGACCGATATGTTCCATAACAATTTTACTGCTAACAAGTAAATTACCCTTCCTCATTGGTCTTTCAAAATTACTTATGAGAATATTTCTTATAGATGCATCAATAATGAAGTTGCGACCAAATCTAAAAATAGGTAAATTACTCGCTATGCATACCTCTTCAAATATGTTGGAAGAGCATGATAGTGGTGCCATTTGAAGAACATCTTGCTCCGTCTTTGGATGGCTCCCCAACACCTTGTCATCATCTTTTTCTTGAATCCGTGCATCATTGCTTTGAAGATTTTTGTCGGCCGAACTTTGTTCGGCTACTTGTTCTTGTCCTTGAAGCTTGTCAATTTCTACGGCACGGAACTCATAGGGCAGGAAGTAGGTTCCATTAACTTCAGAAAAATCAAGCACCGTTGTTTTCCTATGCTTGCCATGCCCTTTCTCAATAATCTTGCCTCGTTGGATTTGATGAATTCAGAATATATACTACTTGATTCGGCTTTTTCAACCTAAGCACTTTTATGTTCCGAATCATCCTTCTTTTCATTGATAGTACCAATTGGCAATGCTTCTTTTATCTGAGCCAATTCTTTTTCTATTTGTTTCTGACAGCGAGCGGCAAAATTAGTTTTAAGCTTTTTCTCAATTTCAGCCCACTCCGGATATGATTGCCCCCCAAAGCTTTTAGATTCTTTCGGCAATGACACACGGGTGTTGCCGAAATTTTGCAATTGTGTAGGGGGTGTATAATATGATGTAGTACTAGGTGAAGGCATATGCAGTGTTGTAAGACCATACTTTTGCTCGCCAATTTTATCAATTGGCAAAGATTCATCTTCTTGCAAAACTCTAGCTTTTATTACGGCATAATCAGGAAATAGCCCCTTTTCATGTTGTTCAAGGAAAAGAGCACTAATTCTCTTATTTTGGGCTAAACTCTTCAATGCAGCCACCACTACCTCATCTTCTACAATGTTGGGCACAACCGCTCCTGTAAAATTTACATTCATTCGGCTATAACCAGGAAGGTGTGAAGCCGAATTATGAGCATCTACAATTGTGTATGGTGCCGAAGAATTACTAACATGAGTTGTAGCATATGATGGTTGAGAGTAACTGGCCAAATAGCCATTAGTAGCATGGCCAATTCTCTCATTCATCGGCATGGTTGGATTACTATATTGCACATTAGCTGCCGATGAATAAAAGGGTGAAACACTTTCTTGTATGGCATTGGAAATTGTAACTTGGGGTGTTTCAAATTGATTAATTGAACTCATCATGTTGCTCATCGGCATATGAATTTGTGGGGTTGTCGATGCATGGGAGTTGGGATACATATGTTGCATGTTGCTAAATTTATAAGAATTTGAAACATGAAGATTGTTTTGCATCGGCCCTTGCACATAATTAGATGCATGATTGATGAAACTAGGGCTAGCCGATACATTATGCTCATTAAGTGATCTAGCAACAACATATGAATTATTTGCATCTACAAAGGAGAATTGGGTATTCATATTACCTTTGTAGATCACAACTTGATGACGATCTCTTTGTATCAAGAACGAGCCGGAGACCGTTCAAAGCTTCTTCCCTAGCGGAGTCGCCAAAAAGTGTGTTGACGCTGGAACGCGTCACACGAACACGTCGATGTGTACCCGCAGCGCCGAGGGAGATGCTCCGCAACTCACACCGCGGGAGGCCGACTTCCAGCGCGATACGCAAGACAACAAGCCGGCGCTTTTGGGACCCGAAACCCCACACGCCCGGGAGGGACCCCGTCTGGGCGCGCGGTAGCTATGGGTTGCCCTAGGTCGACCTGATCGCCCCTAGGGCCTCGAGGTTCGCCGCCCTGCAACAAGAAGAACGAACGAAAAATGGGGAAGAAGAAGAACTAGGGTTAAGGAGAAAAGATAAAAGATAAAAAGTGGTAGATGAATTGATCGATTGTGTGTTGTTCAATCGGCCGTCACCCCTTAGGTATATAAGAGGCGGCTGGACTTCCCGTGCAAGGAAAAGGCTTGGATTCACGTCCAAAACCCTAGTCAAATTCGGATTGGTTTTGCCGAACTTTCCAAAACTGTTCGGTTTAAACTGGTTGCACCTTGCGGGTCTTTTTTGTGGTGATAAATGATCTCGGATGGAAACGAGCCCAAAAGCAATCTTGACCGTTTCGACGAGACGAACAACCTTTATGTTGAACGTTTTTTGATCAGAGGTCATCTTGAGGGTCAAATCGGTCGCGCAAAATAGGCTATCCCTCGCGCTACCCATCAGACAGGGTGTCTGGTGGGGCGCGCCAGTTTTTGCCTCCTGACAGGGCTGTATTCCGATGGCTCTAACTTTTGCATACGAACTCGGATTGGAACGATTTTTATATCAAAATCGATCGTTTCGACGAGACGAAGACAATCCATGTAGATAATTTTTCCATTTGAGGTCGTCTTGGGGGCTTAATCAGCCAAACTGTACTCTGAATATAAGATCTTAGTACTTAGATCATAGTTTTGGCCTTCGAGATGAAATTGAACTGCGATGACCCAAACTTCAAAGATGTTCATATCGACAATACGGAACTCTTTCATGAAGATCACTTCTCCATTTGAGGCCATCTTAAATAAGTTATTGACCGTGCCAAAATCTGGTGTCAACAGTTAGTTTGGGTTAGTTGGATCTAACCCACCCAAAAAACTAGCCCACACTAGAGGAGCTTATTTGGGTTAGTTCTTTTGGTCCCACTATAAAAATAGTAAAAAAAGTTACCCCTCCCATTCAAACAAGGTCCAAAGTAGTCAAAATGATTGAGAAAAGAATATTTTATTGTCAATCTAACCCTATCATCCAAACAACTTTTTGGTTAGACTTAGTTTGAGGTTAGTCTAGAGTTAAAATCTAACTCTAACCTCTAACTGAGTTAGAGTATCCAAACAGGGCCACTGTCTGGTCATCTGGTGTAGTAGTAACATGCAGGAGTAGAAGTAGAATAAGGACGTTTTTTACGTCTGCAAATGGCCACGTGCATGGTCTGCGGCCGCCTGCCCGATGGACCCGGGATGAACTCCTCCCCTCTCCTCTGCACAGCCATGTGGCCGCGGCGGTGAAGAGCTGAGTCGGAGCACCATGCATGCGCGGAACACGGGCCTGGACGGGCACTGTGACAGCCTTTCCCGTGTCCGATTTACACGTCGCTTAACCATCCACAGGCATTTACCGTCTACCCCCAACCCCAGCTCCATCACAGTTCGTACGTTCTCAGGACCACATACATATGTCGACCACGATCGACGCGTCCACACAGCTCCTCCTGTTTGAAACGCCCGCCGCTCGCATACATCCGTCCAACAAAATACGGCGTACGCAGATGCACGTGACATACACCGGAACGGATGGGATGGCCCAACGGACGCTTACGAGTGATCGATCGAGCACCCTCACCCACCACCGATCGCCGCGCAGGCAGCACGGCCGCGTCGGCACCGCCTCGTCCTGTTGCGACTTGTGAGGATGCTCTGGTCAATGACTGGACGTGCAGCGCAGTCTAACGTACACGCGCCCGTCCGTCCCCATGCCGCGCTCTCCGTTTCCAGGCGCCTCCAACCGCGCCATCCCCGGACGCCCTTGGAGCCGAGCGTGCGCGCTGCGCGGCGTGACGCGCCACGCCAGCCACCGAGCAGCGGCAGGCCCAGGTCACCACGAGAGCACCGCTCTACTCCGCACGACGCGGGGTGGGGGGACATGGGCGCAAATGGCTGGCGTACGCGCGCAGGACACGAGCGGGAGCGGGCGGGATGGTTTGCTCAGCTCTGCTCGGGTGGTTGGGGCTCGGGATCACGGGGGGTAAACGGTGTGACCACGGCACACACACACGGTGACACGGGCGCGGTGATCGATCATGGGGAACGGCTCACCCTGTGCGTTCGGTTTATTCGGTTTACATGGTTCGGTGTATACGGATTTTCGATTTGTACGGTATTAATACTTTGATAAATACGGTATGAAAATAAAATATGGTTCGATTTCGGTATATAGCAAATTAATTCGGTATGGTTTCGGTATATACCATAAAAACCAAAGTTGACGCGAATTTGAAAATGACGTATAATAATTTGCAAATTTATGACTCAAAACACATACTATTTTACACAAATAGTATATGACTACATATATAAGTATATATGAATGCTTTGATTCATCTGTTGATGGTTATGGACGTGCTTAGCATTTTAAAAGGAGAAAAATGACTATGTTACAAGAAAATTTACGTTCTTAGTAGTGAATTTAACTCATGTACAAGAAAAATGACAACTTTTATGGTTGTTCATCTCAAGAAATATAAATTTATTTTTTACTTCGGTTTATTCGGTTAACCGTTCGGTTTTTCGGTATATACCTAAAAACCAAAGTTCAAATCGGTATGAAAAGTTCATACCATACCGAAACCAGAAACCATAAAAACCATAAAATCGGTTCGATTCGGTTTATTTTCGGTATGGTTTTTCGGTTCGGTTTTCAAATGCACGGAGTGAGGAACGGCGTGCACTCCCTTTGCGACGTGCTGCTTTGAGTCGTTGGTTCAGCCTGGCGGGCCGCCTGCGCCTCCACTAATGAATCGCCTCCGATCTCCCTCTCTTTTCCTCCTTTTAATCCGCCTCGCCCCGCTTTGCACAAAGGCGCTGCATCCTCTCTGGTGCTTGTCGTCAGCGGCCGGGGATCGGTGGGCGCGTGCGTGCTCTTTTGGGTGCATCTTCCGATCCATCCTCGTATCGTACTGACGCCTCGCCTTGGCCTGGCTGCCGCTACACACGCCTACATCGGCGCAACGTGGCCTGAAATCGACCTGCGTTTCCAGGCTCGCTCGGCCACGACGAGTGAATTCAATGCACTTACAGAACGTCATAACGGCCTCTCTAGCTAGGCTCTCTCTAGGCTCCTGTGCCGCCGTTTAGACACACACAGAAATGCGGCGACGGTCCTCTGCTCGCTCGGTCACTCTCGTCCCATGTGCCCTCGCCCAGCCGTACCGAAAGATGCCTTTCTCTTCTTTCTTTTTCATTCTGCGTTTCATCAGTTCAGGACGGCCACTAACCAACCAGTCAGACCTCCCAATGTGGAAGCAGCAGCAGCAGCAGCAGCGAGAGCGAGGCTGGCTTGGATATACTACACCGCCGTCCGTGTAACAGGCAGCAGAGCCGGTGGTGCTTTCGCTCGCCACTTTCTTTTGTTGGAACGGGACGAAAGTGGGTTCCGGTGCCAAACACTCAAACCAGCACAGCATGGCCATGGCCTCCATTACTGCATGCAAGCACGCTTAGCTCCTAAGCTACATCTACAAGCACAGCAGTAGTGCGTTGCAGCCTCGTGGCTGTATCTTGACTTGGCTACACTCAAAACATGCTTAGAATTGCTACTAGTTGCCAGTGACCATGTTTTTGGCGGGCACAGCACAAGCAGATGTGAAGCTCCTTTTAATAAACAGACAGAGAGCGTACGCTCTGTGACGGAAAGACGAGCCCGATGTCAGTGGCTCGGCGTGGCAGAGCTGGCCACGTCTATCTAGGTCATCAGCATCACACACCATGGCATGCATGATGAGCTGCCATGTTTGTACCATTGCTGGTGCTACTACTCCCCGCTGTCCCACGCATCCACACGCCTACAGTGGGTGGGACTCCTCTCTCTTCTTTCCTTTCCGTCCTCTCTCTCTCTCTCCGGTCCAAGCAGCTTCGCTCGCGAGGGTAGAGGAGAGAGGGATTATAATATCACGATGGGCCAAAAGCTCCAGTGAGCGCCCCCACTGGCCGACGCTCCTCCCAAGAACCTCGCCAAGGAATCCTAGAATCCAAGAAACCCACCAACAAAAACACAGGCCAGCCAGGAGCAGGAGGTCCGTCCGTGGTGGTGGACTGGTGGTGGAGGGAAGAAGACCAGTGAAGACCACGCAAGGCACAGGCGCATTTGCGTGTGCCCGTCCTCGCGTGTGTCTTCTCCTTCCTACTCCTCACCGTCTCCTCCTCCGACCACCGCCTTCCCGCACAGCGGGGAGCGATGGCGCGGCGGTGGGCGGCTGCGGCCCTGCTGTGCCTGGCCGTTTTGGCGGCGGCGGGGTCCGTGCGTGCGGCCGCCGTGGAGGGCGCGGTCACCTACGACCGGAAGGCGGTGCTCATCAGCGGGCAGAGGAGGATCCTCTTCTCCGGATCCATACATTACCCCCGGAGCACCCCAGAGGTAGCCCCACCTGCGTTCTTCGTAAAGCGTCTCCTTTTCCTTTTCTTTTCTTACTTTTTCCGGGGAAGGGGACGGGAGTTTCGTGTGTGCCTGGTTAATGGCGCGGTTCGCGGTTTCTTGGTGGAGCTGCCATGAAAGAAAAGTGAAATGCTCCTTGCTTCCTTGCTTGCTTGCCCGTACGTTTCCCCCTCTTTGCTTTGCGCTCAATGCTTTCAAGCGACAGATATCGGCATTTCCCTATCCTCGCGGACCCCTTTTCTAGATTTTCTCCAAATGCTGCTCGTTTTGCTTGCTCCTGCGACCATTTTGGGGGCATTTTGGTTCCCCAGCACCGCTAATATTAATGCTGTAGCTTGTTCCTAGATTTTTGTTCACATATTTCCGAATCTTTGGCTGATTGACCGACCACTGACTGTCCGTCCATTGACGCTGCTCCTATGCATCAGATGTGGGAAGGGCTGATTCAGAAGGCGAAAGACGGAGGCTTGGACGTGATCCAGACCTACGTCTTCTGGAACGGCCACGAACCAACCCCCGGAAACGTACTACATCCACACTTATCATCACCTACCCATTCAGACATTCAGTGTGAGCTGCTTGCTATTATAAGAGATGTGGAATTCCAGTGGTAATTTTCTCGCTTGGTGCAGTACAACTTCGAGGGGAGGTACGATTTGGTCAAGTTCATTAAGACGGCCCAGAAGGCCGGGCTGTTCGTACATCTCCGCATCGGTCCCTACATTTGCGGGGAGTGGAATTTCGGGTATGCATATTTACTCCTCCTCTCCACCACTTGTTAAGAGGAATCACCAGCACAGTAGAAATGGCATTATTTACTGGCATTGTGCTGCTGCCTCCAGTTTGGTGAATGCGTGTGATCTGCTTTTGTTTGTCACTTGACTTGTGTCTGTCTGTGGCTGTGCAATTTATGCAGCGGCTTTCCGGTCTGGCTGAAGTATGTTCCGGGCATCAGCTTCAGGACGGACAACGAGCCTTTCAAGGTCCGTGGGAGTCCTCCACAATTTCTGGATCTTGTCTGGGATGCAGGTCTTCTTTTGCTTAGGTTTGTGGCAATGCCCCTTTGTTTTGTTTTTGCAGGCGGCAATGCAGGGGTTCACCGAGAAGATTGTGGGCATGATGAAGAGTGAGGAGCTCTTTGCTTCCCAAGGTGGCCCCATCATCCTTTCTCAGGCAAGTGTGTATAAACATTCTCTTCGAGCTAAATGCAATTTTTTGACATGGCATGGTTGTTTACTGCATGTTGAGATAGTTGTCAACTTGCCATTGTACATAAAGCTGAAATATATAATTTTTCTTCCATGACACGCGGAACTGCTCATTCATTTGTTGCAAGTGCTCTGCTTATTGTTGCCTTCTATTCTTGCTTGAAATTAGTGGTTCAGCATTTGTCAACATGGTTTGTCTTAATCTGCGTATTTTTCCCCGGTTGCTCATGGTGTTGCTTGTTGTTATTTGGAGTGCAGATTGAGAATGAGTATGGGCCAGAAGAGAAAGAGTTTGGGGCTGCTGGCAAGTCATACAGTGACTGGGCGGCAAAGATGGCCGTCGGATTGGACACCGGTGTGCCGTGGGTGATGTGCAAGCAGGAAGATGCACCAGATCCAGTGGTATGTTAATCTTGTCCCATGCCGAATTAAAAGGATCATGGCGCAAATGTAGCAAACTGATGATTATTTGGCATCTTAGATTTTTAATGCTATTTTCTTTTTCTTTTTTGGTCATGTAAGTTCACATGTTTATTTCTGTAAGCTCAGTGAAGGTTATATCCATAAGGCATTCCATTTAGTGTTTTAGGTTTCTAAAATATCTGGCTCCAGTTTGTATACAGAATATAGTACATTTGTTTTACAACTATAATCAAATCAATTCAAATCAGTTTGTATGCTACATCCTGTCTCTCTTGTCGACCTAGTAGTTCAAATTACATTTAACTTGTCCTTTTTACAGATAAACGCATGCAATGGTTTCTACTGTGATGCATTTACACCGAACTCACCTTCCAAGCCTACGATGTGGACTGAAGCTTGGACTGGTTGGTAAGTTATCTTTCAAGGGAAATATCCAATCTACTGTGAAAAATATACAGCTACATTTTTCATTGATGCAGTTCACATGTTCATCATTCGGATTCTATTGATCCTGGTGTTTCTTTGTACAATTGCATTAATATGAACAATAATGTAGGTTTACCGAATTTGGTGGGACCATCCGTAAACGGCCAGCTGAAGATCTTTCATTTGCTGTTGCTCGCTTCGTGCAGAAGGGTGGTTCTTTTATCAACTACTACATGGTATGACAGAAAATATATGCTTATTACCATTAGCAAGTTTTCTTGAAAGCTTCCTGCGGGGAGATATTCACGTTTTTTTTCCTGAACAAAGTATCATGGTGGAACAAATTTTGGGCGCACCGCTGGAGGCCCCTTCATCACCACAAGCTATGATTATGACGCCCCACTTGATGAATATGGTAAGTTTCGAAATATAGAGTTTTGTTGTCAGTATGGTCACTATCTGTATCTATTATTTGTCTATTTTGAGCATAGTGGTGACTTTTGACATATAAAGAATTGAAGTTTTGCTAAATGGGCTAGATAATTCTTACCCAAACTTTGCTTTGTTACTAACCAGGACTTGCAAGAGAACCAAAGTATGGGCATCTTAAAGAACTTCATAGAGCTATTAAGTTATGTGAGCCGGCCTTGGTTTCTGTTGATCCAACTGTGACTTCCCTTGGAAGCATGCAAGAGGTTTGTATTGATTACCTTTTCCCATCACTGAAGTGCATATACCTTATATGGCTTGACCTGTCACTTACATCTACAACCTGTAATTCAGGCCCATGTCTACCGATCTCCATCTGGTTGTGCAGCTTTTCTCGCAAACTATAATTCTAACTCTCATGCAAAAGTTGTCTTCAACAATGAGCATTATAGTCTTCCACCTTGGTCAATCAGCATCCTTCCTGATTGCAAAACAGTTGTTTATAACACTGCAACGGTAAGTTTCACTTGTGCTTATGCGGATGGTATTATGTCGTTCTCAGGTCTTATTATTTCAATCCATTATATGAGGAGTTTGTTTAGCTGGTCCAAACTGTTATTATCTCCACAGGTTGGTGTTCAGACATCTCAAATGCAAATGTGGTCCGATGGGGCCTCTTCAATGATGTGGGAGAGGTATGATGAGGAGGTTGGTTCACTGGCAGCTGCTCCGTTGCTCACCACAACTGGTCTACTGGAACAGCTTAACGTCACAAGAGACACCAGTGATTATCTTTGGTACATGACCAGGTAATTGCGACACTAATAAGTTGCAGGTCTATATCTAACTTCATTGGAGTTTCATCTATTTGTACAACTTTCCTTCGGTTTTCTGTTTATGAAAAAACGAGGGACATGTCTTTCATGCTTTTTGTTTTAGAAAAGGAGGATTACCCCTGGCCTCTGCATCCTTTCATGCTGAAACATAATATGCTTAAAATGATTATTGCAGTGTGGATGTAAGCCCCTCTGAGAAGTTTCTACAAGGTGGCAAGCCTTTGTCTCTCTCTGTGCAGTCTGCTGGCCATGCCTTGCATATCTTTATCAATGGACAGCTACAAGGTTTTCCACTTGAAACTGCTCTCTTGTCTATACAACACCAGCGCTGTGGAGACTGAATAGTGAATAATATAATTTTTGTTCTGGTGTAGGCTCTGCTTCTGGAACCAGGGAAGATAAAAGAATCTCATACAAGGGCAATGTTAACCTTCGTGCCGGTACTAACAAAATTTCATTGCTGAGTGTTGCTTGTGGGCTACCGGTTCGTTCCCTCATCGCTGCATGAATTGACAAACTTACAGCTAATAATCGTGCATATATGACTGAACTATTCTTGTCCCTGTAGAATATCGGGGTTCATTACGAGACATGGAATACTGGTGTCAATGGTCCTGTTGTGCTTCATGGTTTGGACGAAGGTTCGCGAGATCTGACCTGGCAGACATGGACCTATCAGGTGAGTGCAGCATCTAGTAACTTCTTTGTTGACTAATTTATGTTTAAGTAACAAAGGAGGTAAATAAATGTACCTTTATCCATTCTAGGTTGGTCTGAAAGGTGAACAAATGAACCTGAACTCCTTAGAAGGTGCAAGTTCAGTTGAATGGATGCAAGGATCACTGATAGCACAAAACCAAATGCCATTGGCATGGTATAGGGTAAGGAAAAAAATCAATCTATGATAGGAACCCTTTAGGGGTTTAATATTTTAAATCCCACTCTTACAACTGCTTGTTTTAATAGGCATACTTTGATACTCCAAGTGGTGATGAACCTCTGGCTCTGGATATGGGTAGCATGGGTAAGGGACAAATCTGGATAAATGGACAAAGCATTGGACGGTACTCATTAGCATATGCAACTGGGGACTGCAAAGATTACAGTTACACCGGGTCATTCCGGGCAACCAAATGTCAAGCAGGTTGCGGTCAGCCGACACAACGTTGGTAAGACCATTTACCACAACATTTCAATTAGAGATAATCAGCGCGCTGCCTCATCTTTTGTTTTTAGTATCCAAAATCATACTGCTTGATACTTGTCTTCACCATTAAAACTGAGCATTCACTTCCAATCATGTTTTGGTTTTTGCCCTTGTTAGTAAAGTATTGTTGCTACTGCATTGACTAAATTGTTCAAATTGGTATATTCAGGTATCATGTGCCAAAATCCTGGTTGCAACCATCTAGAAATCTGTTAGTTGTTTTCGAGGAACTTGGAGGGGATACTTCGAAGATTTCGCTTGTGAAGAGATCAGTCTCAAGTGTCTGTGCTGATGTATCAGAGTTCCATCCAAGTATCAAGAACTGGCAGACTGAGAGCTCAGGGGAAGCTAAGCCTGCGTTACGCAGGTCGAAGGTGCATCTAAGATGCGCACCTGGGCAGTCTATTTCTGCCATCAAGTTTGCAAGCTTCGGGACGCCCTCTGGGACTTGCGGAAGTTTCGAGCAAGGGGAGTGCCATTCAACCAAGTCACAGACTGTTCTTGAGGTCAGTTAATTATTTTTGGTAATTTCAGACTAGTTGAATTTTTGTCTCACACGGCCCTGCTTTGAGCAGAAGAACTTGAAGGAAACATATAACTCTGCGCATGTTCACATTGTTATGCTACCTGCTGACTTTACCTGTGCTCATTTGAACAGAAATGCATTGGGAAGCAAAGATGCGCCGTCGCCATCTCCCCCGACAACTTTGGTGGAGACCCCTGCCCGAATGTGATGAAGAGGGTAGCGGTCGAAGCAGTATGTTCTCCCGGTACATAGGTGGCTCCTTCGACTAGGCTAATTTAAAGACGGTGCGGCCTTTGTGCGTGATCGAGGACACATGAGGTGATGTGGAGATGAGAGTTCAACTGTAAAGTACTACCGACTCGATGTAGAATGTGGCTGGAGGATTTAGAAGGCCATTTCTAGTATTGTGATTCAGATTAGGATTCGTGATCCACTCTGCATCTCCATGAATTGTTCAAAAGCGACCAGCTGGTAACCGGGGCTGGTCCTGGAATGGAGTGTAGGGGGAGTAGAGGCAGAAGATTTGATGCATTATTTTGCGGGTATGCACGGGCCGTGTCATCTTTCTTGAAGAAGACAAGATGTTGTATCCTTCCTTTTGAAATACTTACTTTAAATTGCTCGTGCGGTGAGCATGAATATGCCGCTGATCAGTTTCTCTTTGTTCTTCTTGAGTTGTTTTTTGCTGGTGATCTTGTGCTTCAAGAGCCTGAAATCTGAAGGGAATTTTATTGGCATGTACTCCCTCCGGAAAGAAATGTACAGTCGTTTAGATCTTATATTTCTCTACGGAGGGTGCAGTAAAAATGGTTTCATCGGTGGAAAACAAAAGCAAATGGCGGGAAACATGGTAAAAAGAAATCAACATGACAGTTTCGTGACTGAACAAATGTGAATGGTGTCTGAGTCTTGAAGACAGTGGACTGGACGCCCACTGGTCCTCGCTGATGATCTTTGCCAGAGGTCGGTGCCAGACGGCCTCTATGACCGACAGGCGACAGAGCAATATCCTGAAAACCACAGGGTGGACCAAATAATTAAGCGGAATTATTGACCCAGGAGGCAGAGGCAAGCACGAGCTCCAAGAACGATTCAACAGCGACACGATCGCAGAAATGATCATGCCCAAGAACTAGCAGAAAATTGGCATAACCGCGATGTCGATGCGGGAGGGAGATGAATCCTCTGCTCTTTTTTTTTACTACTATTAAGAAAAAGGAACCTGCCGAAGCTACCACGCCCAACACAATCATGGATGCGGTTGGATGCCTCTTCTTTTTAGAAGATCATCATGCGTTCAACCCTAGAGTATAGTACGTACACACGCGGGAGTATATGCTACACACGCGGGAGCAGTGTAAAAGGCAAAGGGGTGAAAGGGGTGAAAGGAAGAAAAGAAAGATTCTACTCCTCCGGCCTGTAAAAGCACGGAGAACCACAATAAATCATGAGTGGACATGCAGCCACGCGAGGTCGATATCATGTCCACTCATTCCCATGTGATTCGTGCAATTTTTGTACGACGAGCATGTATAGCGATTTATGCACACGGTGTCAGCGTGGTATAGTTTCAGTATTTCACAATCAATAAATGAGCATGCCCACCACACAATAACTACACGGATCCCATGCTATTGATTAGAGGAGGGAATATCTTATTATTTGCAGCATACATCCAGGAGCGACCAGCACCATCACATGCATCTTCTTCCCATTTCTTGTCCATTGCGTAACTCCTCTCTCACTCTCATGCTTCTCTAGTTCTTGCTCTCTATTCATGCCATTGCTAGCCAGAACAAATACATGAAGATGTAGAGTTTCTTTTGTTTTTTTGGAGATAGGGCATTGTTGATGTACTGTCCATCTCTGATCTCTCTCTCTTCCTCTTCCTCTCCCTCTCCATCTCCCTCTCCCTCTCCATCTCTCTCTCTCTCTCTCTCTCTCTCTCTCTCTCTCTCTCTCCTCTCTCTCTCTCTCTCTCTCTCTCTCCAGTGACACCCATGGCAATAAGGTTGCTCTACTCATAGTAGTCACCATAAGTTGAGGTTCATGTGGATCCTCTGCATCCTCAAGTGTTGTTTTCCATGTTTCCCTTCCATGGCGATCCTCTTTATTATTATTTTTCAAATGGATTTATTTGGAACCCGTTGTTGCTGATGAAATTTCAGCAACAGGTTGAGGAGCATTCATTATTTGGAACCTGCTCCGAGAGAATTAGTATCCAGCCAATCTGATGATAAGATTTTGCGCCGTTCAAATCAACTGGGCACAGATATCACAAGTTCAGAACCAACTCCTTCTAGCAGAACAAATTTGGAACCAATATGATTTGTCTAGCCCATCTGATGTCGGCATCATACATCTTTTGCTAGCAGTAGTCTTCTTGCCCTGGAGAACAAGTCTCTAGCCAATCTGTGTTTAAAATGCCGGCCTCGCACACCCCATTCCATTAGCTAGTACATGCTGCATTTAATTCACTGCAAAGACCGACATGCAGGCCATCAAGTTACCCATCACCAATTTAATTCAACACATCTGCGAACGTACGGGTTGCCAGAACTCAACTACCAGGCAATGTTGTACCATGCGAATTTAAAGCGTCATTGCCCACCCATGGCTGTATATTCCTATGTATCATTGAGTTACTGCCATCGTATTGCAAAAAGCCCTATATTCATTAGTAATCGTGATGCGCATGCGGACACCCAGGATTACGGCATCGCATTTTTTTTTCGAAAAGGGGGGTTTCCCCGGCCTCTGCATCTAGGGTGATGCATACGGCCCTCTTTATTAACTAAACAGGTGTCCACAAGGTTCCAAAGTCTCAAATCTGGAAAAATAAAAAGGCAGCTCACAAAGAGCGCAAAAGGCTAGGAACACAGACTAGCCAAGAACAACGTGCCACAACCGGCTGGCTAAATTAAGACAGGTAAACTAATTTCCTATCCTATTACATGACCGCCATCCAAACCGGTTGAATATATCCCGAGCGACCGTCTCCCATCGGATACACGCAGTAACCAAATGCTCCCTGGCCTCCATCGTAGTGAGTGGCGACCACGAACGGATCAGTGCCGTAGCTCGGAAAATAACCTGCAAAAAATGAACCCGTGATGATCTGTTAAACACCAAATCATTTCTGCAAAGCCAGATGGTCCACAACAAAGCGCAAACTCCAACCCGAATATGTTTTGCTAAATTAGTCTCAAGCCCATTAAGCCAACTCCCAAATAGCGCATTAACAGTATTGGGTGGAGTGATATTGAAAGCAATGTGAACCGTCCGCCAAAGAACCTTGGCCAGCGGGCAATCAAAAAAGAGATGCTTAATCGTCTCGTCCTGGTCACAGAAACTACACCTAGTAGGTCCTGTCCAATTACGCTTTAATAGGTTGTCCTTTGTTAGAATCACTTGTTTATGAACAAACCACATAAACACTTTTATTTTCAAAGGAACTTTGACATCCCAGACGTTCTTGGAAGTTGGAATGGAACTCGAATTAATGACATCAATATACATTGACTTAACTGTAAATATGCCAGGCCTAGTCAACTTCCAGCGTAATTCATCAGGTTGGTCAGAAAGTTGAACCTCCATCAGTCTCCTAACTAAATGGAGCCAAACCTCCCACCGATTGCCCGCAAGCGCTCGTCTAAAGTGAATATTAAGGGGGATAGATTGAAATACCGTTGCCACTGACACCTCACGTCGTTGAGCAATACGATATAAAGACGGATATTGAACGGCCAAGGGTGAATCGCCAAGCCAAGTATCCTCCCAGAAACGTGTAGTAACCCCGTCTCCAAGTACGACTCTAGTCCTATTAAAGAATAATTGTTTGACTTTCATGAGTCCTTTCCAGAAAGGCGAGTCAGTCGGCCTAACCGTTACCTGAGACAAGTTTCTAGAATGGAGGTACTTGCTACGAAGGATCTGTGCCCACATGGCGTCAGTCCCAGAGGCAAGCTTCCACAGCCACTTACTGCGAAGGCATCTGTTCTTAACCTCAAGATTCTCAATACCAAGCCCTCCTTGGTCTTTCGGTCGACAGATAATATCCCATTTAGCAAGCCTGTATTTCCTTTTAAGTTCATCACCCTGCCAGAAGAAGCGTGATCTATAGAAGTCCAGTCTTTTCCTCACACCCACTGGGACCTCAAAGAACGATAAGAGGAACATAGGCATACTCGTGAGCACCGAGTTAATCAAGATTAGTCGGCCTCCGTGTGACATGAGTTTACCCTTCCAGCAACTCAGTTTCTTCTCAAATCGGTCCTCAATACACTTCCACTCTCTGTTTGTCAGCCTACGATGGTGAATGGGAATACCAAGATAAGAGAATGGCAAGCTCCCCAACTCACATCCAAAAAATTGTCTATAAGACTCCTGTTCGTCCTTAGCTCTACCAAAGCAGAACAGCTCGCTCTTATGAAAGTTAATCTTTAACCCAGATAATTGTTCGAATAGGCATAACAACAGCTTCATATTTCTCGCCTTGGCCAAATCGTGCTCCATAAAGATGATTGTATCATCAGCGTATTGAAGGATGGATACACCTCCATCAACAAGATGAGGAACCAAACCACCCACTTGACCATTCTCCTTAGCCCTTCCTATCAAGATTGCTAACATATCCACCACAATGTTAAACAGGATAGGGGACATTGGATCTCCTTGCCTGAGGCCTTTATGAGTCTGGAAATAATGACCTATATTGTCATTCACTCTAATTCCCACACTTCCTTTTTGCGTAAATGATTCGACTTGCCGGCGCCATGCCTCGTCGAAACCTTTCATACGCAGAGCCTGTTGGAGAAACGGCCACTTGACCTTATCATACGCTTTTTCAAAATCCACCTTAAAAATTACCCCATCTAATTTTTTGGAGTGAATTTCATGGAGCGTTTCATGAAGGACAACCACCCCTTCAAGGATGTTTCTGTCCGGCATGAAAGCAGTTTGGGATTGTTGCACCACAGAATACACAATCTGTGAGAGCCTATTAGTCCCGACCTTGGTAAAGATTTTGAAACTCACATTGAGAAGGCAAATCGGCCTGAACTGCTCAATCCTCACAGCCTCCGATTTCTTAGGGAGAAATGTAATAGTTCCAAAATTCAATTGAAATAATAGAAGCTGTCCAGAGAAAAGATCGTGAAACATAGGTAACAGATCCCCCTTAATAATATGCCAGCACTTTTTATAGAACTCGGTCGGGAACCCATCCGGTCCGGGAGCCTTATTGTTTTTCATTTGTGCAATAGCATCAAAAACCTCCTTCTCCGAGAACGGGGCAAGTAGGATATCATTATCGGCATTAGACAATTGAGGTACATCCTCAGTCCTGGACTCATCGAGTGTTACATAGTTAACCTCTGGAGGTCCAAAAAGCTGCCTATAATATTCGGTAATATATGTTTTGAGATTATCCTGCCCAACGATCGTACCCTCATCCTGCTCTAGCTGAAAACTCCGCTTCTTTCTGTGCTTTCCATTAGCAATCAGATGAAAGAATTGAGTATTGGCATCCCCTTGGACCACTTTGCGAACCTTAGCTCGCAACGCCCACTTCAACTCTTCTTCACGAAGAAGTTCTTTCAACCTCTTCTCCGCCTCCGTTTTAGCTTGGCACTCAGCCGGCATAAGAATCGCGGACTCAGCCTTTATGTCCAGGGCTTGTATTAGATCAAGGAGCCTATCCTTCTCAACCTTGTAGACCCTGCTGAGGTGCTTAGCCCATCCCCGTAGGAAGCTTCTCAAATGCCTAATTTTGTTCTGCCAACGCTCAACCGCTGTCTTACCCCCTACTCCCTTATCCCATTCCCTGGCAATGAGGTCCAAAAACCCCTCACGTTCAAACCAGGCCATCTCGAATGAGAAAGTGTTTTTGTTTCCCACATGGTTCGGCTCCCCAGAGTCCACGAACAGTGGTGTGTGATCAGATATTCCCCATGAGAGGGCCTAGACCGTAACCAGAGGGAACTTCTGTTCCCACTCCACACTCGCGAGGACTCGATCAAGCTTTTCATAGGTCGGGATAGGCAGTGCATTGGCCCAGGTAAACTTTCTACCGGAAAGCTCTATCTCCCTTAGATCTAGGCTCTCGATAATAGTATTGAACATAAACGACCATCTGCCGTCAAAATTATCATTGTTCTTCTCCTCTCTCCTCCGAATGATGTTGAAATCCCCCCCAACCAACATCGGAAGCCGCTCGGACCCGCAAATTCGAACTAGATCCGCCAAAAAATCCGGTTTAAGCTCCGGCTGTGCGGCACCATACACCGACACCAAGGCCCAATTGAAACCATCCACCTTGGACCTGACCCGAAACTTAACCGCAAAGTCGCCTGTCGGTGTCAAAACCGGCGGATCTCGGGTAGGGGGTCCCAAACTGTGCGTCTAGGCGGATGGTAACAGGAGACGAGGGACACGATGTTTTTACCCAGGTTCGGGCCCTCTCGATGGAGGTAAAACCCTACGTCCTGCTTGATTAATATTGATGATATGGGTAGTACAAGAGTAGATCTACCACGAGATCAAGGAGGCTAAACCCTAGAAGCTAGCCTATGGTATGATTGTTGTAATGTATGTTGTCCTACGGACTAAAGCCCTCTGGTTTATATAGACACCGGAGAGGGCTAGGGTTACACAGAGTTGGTTACAATGGTAGGAGATCTACACATCCGTATCGCCAAGCTTGCCTTCCACGCCAAGGAAAGTACCATCCGGACACGAGCCGGAGTCTTCAATCTTGTATCTTCGTAGTCTTGGAGTCCGGCGGATATTGATAGTCCGGCTGTCCGGACACCCCCTAGTCCAGGACTCCCTCAGTAGCCCCTGAACCAGTCTTCAATGACGATAAGTCCGGCGTGCATAATGTTCGGCATTGCAAAGCGGGTTCCTCCCTTGAATAATCCAGAGAAGATCATGAACACCAGGATAGTGTCCGGCTCTGCAAAATAAATTCCACATTCCACCGTAGAGAGAATAACACGTACACTTAGTTCAATCTGCTGACGTATTATGTGGCGTGACATCACACCGCCACCAGGCCTTTGTTTGAATTACTGTACCACCTCAGCATGTTTAGCGAAGCGGTTCCCTTGGCACGTCTTGTCGAAGCAGAGATCGTGTTCCCCTTATTCTGGGATTCTCATCAATACGGGCGTGGGTAACCCAGTCGCGCCATCAATGGTGGCGCTTGGGAGATAAGCGAGTTTTACCAGGCTGGTGGGGGATGCATAGTTTTATCCGCCTATATATAAGGGATAAGGATTCACCTTCTCACCTATGCCTTCTTCCTCCTTTGCTCATCTGTCCCCGCGAACTCAAGCTCCAACGCCCGAGCTCGCGCATCTCGCCTCGACCTTCTCCGAATATGTCCGGAGCGGGAGGTAAATGGTTAGCCTCCACCGTCAAGGAGGAGGACATCACCAAGCTGCGCAGCGCCGGATACCTTTCCGGCGATATCGCGCATCGGCTGCCCGACGAGGGGCAGCTCATGCCTACCCCCAGGCCTCATGAGAGGGTCATCTTCCTCCCCCACTTCCTCCGCGGACTGGGCTTTCCGCTCCATCCATTTGTCCGGGGGCTCATGTTTTACTACGGCCTGGATTTCCACGATCTGGCGCCGAACTTTATCCTCAACATCTCGGCGTTTATCATCGTGTGCGAGGCTTTCCTCTGCATCCGGCCCCACTTCGGCATGTGGCTCAAGACCTTTAACGTCAAGCCGAAGGTTGTGAAGGGTACGCAAGCGGAATGCGGAGGCGCCATGTTGGGCAAATTGCCCAACGTCCCATGGCTAGAAGGGACCTTCGTGGACTCCGTCAAGGGGTGGCAATCGGGGTGGTTCTACATCACCGAGCCGCGCAAATCCACATGGGCGGCGGCCCCCGAGTTTAGATCTGGCATCCCCACGCAGCTCACCTCCTGGAAAGAGAAGGGCTTGCAGTGGGGGAATCCGGTGGAGGTGACGGGACTCCAAGCATGTATCAAGAAGATGGTGAGCACTAGGCTCAGGCTTGTCGACGTGGTCCAAGTCATGCTCATCCGGCGGATCCTCCCATGCCAAGAACGGGCATTTAATTTGTGGGAGTTCAATCCGGAACAACACCAGGCGCTAAGTGGGCTCTTCGATACAACATACGAAGGCGCCTGGAGGGTGCTGTTCAAGGGCGCCGAAGCCCCCGCGTCTGCGACCAAAGACCGCGGATTCAGCTCGCAGCATCCAACTAACGAGGTAAGTGATTCAACCCCATTACGGGACACTTGTGATAATTAGATTGACTCTAGTGAGGTTTCATTCTACCTCTTCCTTTGACAGGAATGGATGGAGAAGGCCAAGCTGCTCATCAGCCCGGCTCCCATGCCAGAAGACCCAGCGGACGCCCGCTTAACAGGGCTGCTGGTTCCGGCACCGCACGTGGTGCCGGAGAAGAAGGCCAAGAAGGTGGCCGCGGGGACTCGAAAGAGTTCCCGCAATCAGGCGTCTGACGACGACGAGGACTCCTCCCCCGAAGACGAGGAGGAGTACTCTCTCCTGGAGGAGGGAGAGAAGAAAAGGAAGGCTTCCCCCATCGGGGGGACCGAAGGGTCCAAGAGGGGGAGAACTATCCCCCCGGACAGTTCCGCCAACATCAGCGTTGGTGAGGATGAGTGGCCTCCAAGGGCCAGGCGTCCGGCAAGATCGTAAGTATCCGGATCCTTGATGTGTAATTTCTTTTATGTCACGTAGTATCCTTCTAACGCCGCATTCTGCCCGTAGTCCGGCCAATGATGTCTCCCCGGCTCATCGAGCGGGTCATTGGCCTCGTCGGATGTGAATTCTATCCCGACTGCCTCCACCCCACGCGCCGACGAGGACGTCGAGGTGGGATCCCAGAGAGGGACCCATCAGGAGGAGGCTCCGGAGGCGTCGTCAGGCAGCCTCCCGGACTTCGAGACGGACTCTACATCGGAACCCGCAGTGGTTCCAGAGTCCGGCAAGCGGCCCCTTCGAAAGAAGGGCAGGACCGTGACGCCGGTGGCCTCCGTCCAACCGGAGGCGCTGGATAACCTGCTGGAGGCGCTTAAAGGCGCTTCCATCGAGGAAGAACACCGCACTATCATGAGTGCGGTGATTGAGAAGGTTCAGCTCGCTAAGAGCGGGCTGACCGAAGCCTGCAGCAGCCTTTTAACAGGCTTTGAGGTAAAAAGTTAAAATTATGTAATATAATACCGCATAGACAGTAGCCCCTGATGCTTAGTTTGGTGTTCGGAAAGAAAAGCCGGACTAAGGATCTATAACAAGATATACGCAGGGTTGCCTAAAAATATGTCAATATGGGTTTGCAGGCTGCACTGCTGGCCTCTGCCGCACTAAAGGCGGAGGTTGACGTGCTGAAGAAGGAACTCGAGCGGTCCAAGCAAGAGCTCGGCCATGCAAAGATGCAGCTCGAGGAAAAAGAAGGTGAGTAACACCTCTTTGAATAAGTACCTTACAGAAAAGGATTTTGGTTGCAAATAAAATTAACAAGGATAATATGTGCATTGCAGGGGCCACTAACGAGGTGGCAGCCCTGAAGGATGCTGTGTCTGCGGCCGAACGCAATGCGGCCGTGGAACGGGCTGAGCGAGAAAAGCAAGAGGCACGTGTGGCGGAAGTTCGGCAAGAGCTCCAGGTTCTCATGGAAAAACATGAGAGTTTGGAGCGTGACTCCAAGACTCGAGAGTCCGAGCTTGCCTCGGCTCTCGAAAGTGCCAAGTCCGCCAAGGCCGAGGCCCATAAGGCCCTTCAGGAGGTTGAGGACATAAAGAAGATAGCGGCGGGTAAGGCGTTTTTCATGCAAAGCAGGCATGTTAATGTGAACTACCTGATACTTACCCGAATTCGGAGCTCTCCAGGGGCGTTTGCAGATCTGCCGCGTAGTGCGTCTGATGTCGCCGCATTCTATCGTGGCGAGGAGGGGAGCTCGACGGAGAAGGTCTTCTGGTCTCAGTATACTGAGGCCGGCCATCCGGTGCCCCCAAGAGACCAGCTGAAGCAGCTGGTCGAACTCCACAAGGTAGCTGAGGAGGCCATGAAGGGCCTCATAGTCCGGCTGTGGCCTGGACAGGCCATGCCTGGTAGCTACTTTGGCCTCGTGCGGCGACTGATAGATGCATGCCCCAGGCTGGATGTAGTCAAGCGCTCCGCCTGTATCGAAGGTGCTCGTCGGGCCCTTGCCCTCATAAAGGTGCAATGGGGCAAATTGGATGCGGAGAAGCATCTCACGGACCCACCGCCGCCGGGCAAGGAGTATCGCACGCCGGAGAAGTATTATAAAATTGTCCTGAAGGGAGCCTGCAATATTGCAAATGAGTGCTCCCGAAATGTAATCTTTGAGTGAACTCGCTATTTATTTATCCTGTGCGCTGAAAACTTCGTTCATATGCGCCATGAGCAACGCTTGTTTAATTTAAAATATTACCTTCTGTGCGACCGTTTATAAAATCTGAGAGATGGCAAGTCGTTAGCTTCGGCCCCCAAGCCACAAGTGCTGGGGTGTTCGGGACAAACTTGAGCACTCTTGTTCCCATTTTTGGGTCCATCTAGGGAGGCGCTCAACACGACGAACAAGGCAACCGGACTTATAATGCTTGAACACTCTCACTTAGCCATAGAATTCTATAATTTTAAATTTCGGCGAAGCCCCTGGTATTCGGAAGACCGAATCCGGGGCGCTATCCACGCCTTCATCGGACATTATCCAGAACTTCGCTCGAAGCGGCGTGAGTCTTTAAGGACCCGAAAAAACCTCTCGAACAGCGGCCAGTCTCTCGCCTTATCATGCCAGTCAGTTTTAGCTTTCTCCACTGAGGCGTTAACCCGGCTCAACCGGGGCGCAATCGCAGTGATTCTCCCAGTGCCACCTTAGCCGACAGAACGGAACATAAGGCACCAAAACGTGGGAGCCGGGCAAACCCAACTATTGACCCAAGACATGATTCGGAGCCGATTCATATAATGCTATAAGTTCGGGGTGCCGCACTTGTGAAAGTGTTCGGACTTTATCACACCATAGAGTGGGGAACATAAGCCCCTGGTGTATTATGCCGTACCAAAATATACGGGTGCCAGATGTCATATAATGAGCATATATATATAAAATGTAATGCAATTGCGATCATAAAGGTGCTGCATTATTAATGAAAGAAAAGTCTGCTAGTAGAGCGGACTGATACAAATAGTGCGGTAAGCAAGGGATTTGGACTAAATAAACATGTCCCCCTCCAGGGATGAGCTGCGGATTTGATGTATATAATTGAATTTAATGCTCGTAATTGAGACCACATGAGAGTTCGATGCAGCCTTCTTTAGTCCCTAACTGTTGCATCATGAGTTCGGCAGGTTCATCGCCGGACAGGGCTTCTGGTTAACAGAGTCCTGTGTACAAAAAAGAAGGAAAATAATAATAATAAAAAGAGGGGCACATTTGCGAGCCCCTTGTGTGGTCGAACCGCACTCTGGGTCCGTTGTGATCGTGCCCCCTCCCCTGTGCCCATGGTATCTCCAAAGCGTAATGATGTACGCGGAGTGTTATTCTTGCGATCATACGCGGGCGAGGATTGGGGCCGCATTGCTACGCGTGCTCTGATCGCGCCAGGTGGTCTTGGTTGGCATTGCTCCGGGCGTGCTTTGCTGTATCCGGCCGTTTAACGGCCGGACTCGAGAATTGCCTTAGAAGGCTGCTCTGTACTTCTGCCGCGAGAGCCGCTGTATGTTCCTCCGTTCGGAGGGAGCGTTCCGTATTCCCATTGACCGTGATGACTCCACGAGGGCCTGGCATCTTGAGCTTTAGGTATGCATAGTGCAGCACCGCGTTGAATTTGACAAACACGGTTCGCCCGAGCAGGGCGTGATAGCCGCTGCGAAATGGGACTATGTCGAAGATTAACTCTTTGCTCCGGAAATTATCCGGGGATCCGAAGACCACTTCCAGTGTGACTGAGCCTGTACAATTGGCTTCCACTCCTGGTATGACACCTTTAAAGGTTGTCTTTGTAGGTTTAATCCTTGATGGGTCTATGCCCATTTTGCGCACTGTATCCTGATAAAGCAGGTTCAGGCTACTGCCGCCGTCCATCAGGACTCTCGTGAGGTGGAACCCATCGACGATTGGGTCTAAGACCAATGCGGTGAATCCGCCATGGCGTATGCTGGTCGGATGGTCTCTTCGATCGAAAGTGATCGGACAAGAGGACCATGGGTTGAATTTTGGGGCGACTGGCTCCATCGCATAGACGTCCCTTAGTGCGCGTTTCCTCTCCCTCTTGGGTATGTGGGTCGCGTATATCATATTCACCGTCCGTACTTGTGAGGGAAAACCCTTCTGTCCTTTGCTGTTCGGTGGCCGGGTCTCTTCCTCGTCGTCGCTATTTAGCCCCTTGTCATTGTTTTCGGCAATTAACTTGCCGGCCTGCTTGAACACCCAGCAATCTCTATTGGTGTGGTTAGCTGGCTTTTCAGAGGTGCCATGTATCTGGCATGAGCGGTCGAGTATTCGGTCCAGGTTGGACGGACCCAGAGTGGTTCTTTTAAATGGCTTCTTCCGTTGACCGGGTTTAGAGCCTCGGAATCCGGCATTGACCGCCGTATCCTCCTTATCGTCGCCGTTAATTCGGCGCTTGTTTTTGTTTCGACGTGACCTGCCGTTGTTGTCCTTAGTATCCGGACTGTCAAAATTTTTACGGAGATTGTTGCTGCGGGCTAGCCAGCTGTCCTCTCCCGCACAAAAGCGGGTCATTAGCGATGTGAGGGCTGCCATGGATTTTGTCTTTTCCTGCCCCAGGTGCCGGGCTAGCCATTCGTCCCGGATGTTATGTTTGAAGGCTGCAAGGGCCTCTGCGTCCGGACAATCGACGATTTGATTTTTCTTCGTCAAGAATCGTGTCCAGAATTGTCTGGCCGATTCGTCTGGCTGCTGAATAATGTGGCTTAGGTCATCGGCGTCTGGTGGTCGCACATATGTGCCTTGGAAGTTATCAAGGAATGCGACCTCCAGGTCTTCCCAACACCCAATTGACTCTGCGGGCAAGCTGTTAAGCCAATGCCGAGCTGGTTCTTTAAGCTTGAGTGGGAGGTACTTTATGGCGTGGAGATCGTCGCCGCGGGCCATATGGATGTGGAGAAGATAGTCTTCGATCCACACCGCGGGGTCTGTTGTGCCATCGTAAGATTCGATGTTTACGGGTTTAAACCCTTCGGGGATCTGATGATCCATTACTTCGTCAGTGAAGCATAACGGGTGTGCGGCGCCCCTGTATTGAGCGATATCGCGACGCAGCTCGAGAGAGCGCTGTCTGCTGTGTTCGGCCCGACCGGGGTTATTATATCCGGCACGACGGTATTCGTCGTGGGTCGTAGGGCGCCCCCGTGATCCATAGATGGATCTGGATTGTCTTGCTTTGTCTCCAATATGTCTCGCAAGTCCGGCGCGTTCCCTCTTGGCTTCATACTTTTGGAGCGATGCCGGGATATGGTCTTGGCTGGTGGCCTGGATGCCTCTCTGTCACGACCACGGGGTGGTCGGTCAGCCATATCCTGCGCTAGTGATGGATGTACGTATGCTTCCTCCTCTAATCGGGGGAGCAGCTTGCGTTTTGGGTAACTTTTGGAGGGACGTTCGAGTTTATACTCTTCGGCCGCGAGGACCTCGGTCCATCGATCGGCCAGCAGGTCCTGATCAGCTTGAAGCTGCTGCTGCTTTTTCTTTAGGCTGTTTGCTGTGGCGATAAGCCTGCGCTTGAAGCGCTCTTGTTCGACGGGATCCTCGGGTACGACGAATTCGTCATCGTTGAGGCTTGCTTCGTCTTCGGAGGGAGGCATATAATTACGATCCTCAACCTCTCCGTCTGCCGCCCCCTCATGAGGGCTTGCTTCTGCATCCTCCTGCGCTGAGTCTTGCTGGAGGGGATTGTCTTCGGCACTCTCTGGAGTATTATTGTCTCCTGTGCCGGAATCTCCATTCTTTCTGTGGCGAGATTTAGAGTGGCGCCGCTGACGCCGGCGCTTGGGCTGTTTCTTTAAGGGATCTGCCTCCGCTGTTTCTTCGCCGTCCCCATCTTTTGGGGTATCCACCATGTATACGTCATATGACGAGGTGGCCTTCCAGTGCCCTGTGGGCGCTGGTTCCTGTTCGTCTCCGGCATCGTCCATAGCGTCGATGTCTTCGGAGTCGTAGTCTAGCATGTCGGTTAGATCGTCGACAGTGGCTACAAAGTGGGTGGTGGGTGGGCTTTGAATTTCTTCGTTGTCCGCATACCAACCATCCTGGCCATAATCCGGCCAGGGCTCTCCTGATAACGAGAGATGCTTTAGTGAATTCAAGATATCGCCGAAAGGCGAGCATTGGAAGATGTCCGCGGCGGTGAATTCCATAACCGGCGCCCAATCCGGATCGATTGGCAGGGGCGCGGGAGGTTCGGAGTCCGGCGAGGAGTCCGGCGCCTCGGAATCACGAGTTTCGCAGGGGACAAGATTAGTGTTCGGCTCCATCGCCGTGGATGTTGAAGCCCCCAGGGCGGCGTCTATCCACCGACCCTCGATCTGGGCGATCGGCTCCGGGCTAATGGCCGAAGCGGATCCGTGTGCGGCCACCAAGGCACTGTTCGGCGGCAGAGCTAGATCATGCCCATCGTCACAGTGCGGCGCGCTTGGCTGTGGCTCGAGTCCGTCGAGGATCAAATCTCCGCGGACGTCGGCCGTGAAGTTTAAGCTTCCAAATCTGACCTGACGGCCAGGGGCGTAGCTTTCGATCTGCTCCAGATGGCCAAGTGAATTGGCCCGCAGGGCGAAGCCGCCGAATACGAAGATCTGTCCGGGGAGAAAAGTCTCACCCTGGACAGCGTTGCAGGTTGAAGATGCCATCAAGCCTATCGGTGACGACACAGAGGAACTCTCAATGAAAGCACCAATGTTGGTGTCAAAACCGGCGGATCTCGGGTAGGGGGTCCCGAACTGTGCGTCTAGGCGGATGGTAACAGGAGACGAGGGACACGATGTTTTTACCCAGGTTCGGACCCTCTCGATGGAGGTAAAATCCTACGTCCTGCTTGATTAATATTGATGATATGGGTAATACAAGAGTAGATCTACCATGAGATCAAGGAGGCTAAACCCTAGAAGCTAGCCTATGGTATGATTGTTGTAATGTATGTTGTCCTACGGACTAAAGCCCTCCGGTTTATATAGACACCGGAGAGGGCTAGGGTTACACAGAGTCGGTTACAATGGTAGGAGATCTACACATCCGTATCGCCAAGCTTGCCTTCCACACCAAGGAAAGTACCATCCGGACACGAGCCGGAGTCTTCAATCTTGTATCTTCGTAGTCTTGGAGTCCGGCGGATATTGATAGTCCGGCTGTCCGGACACCCCCTAGTCCAGGACTCCCTCATCGCCCATCACTACACTCCGGACCTCAAGGGAATCGCATCTCACTCCTAGCAAGATTCCACCCGAACGTCCTCGCGGAGGTAGGCAATGCCAGTCAAAATCCACACCACCCACAAGAGAGGAAAGAAACTGAGGAGCAAAATTATCTCTACCAGTCTCAGAAAGAGCGACAAAATCTAATCGATGCTCCAAGGATGCCTCAGCAAGAAATCTTCTTTTAGCCAAGTCCTTCAGACCTCTGCTATTCCAAAAGATTCCTTTCATGGGTCATCATGAAATTTCTTTGCCGTATGGATCCTAGCACTCCTACGTACCGCGGAAACGGGATACACCTTCCGCTTCCACTTACGTTTTGGTTTATCATTACCCACCATCCGGTCCTCAGAACCGGTCTCCGGTGGTTGATTCGCAAGAACTTCAACACTAACCTCCTCCTCATCCGACTCATTAGTGGAAGGTTCAAGGTCCGCACACCAATTATCAAGCACTCTCACCCCCAATGCATTTATCTCAGCATCGTTCATAGGTTTCACTGCCACTATGTTACGAATGGTTTCTAAGGCGCGCTCCGCCTCTAGATCAAGAAGATCATTAACCGAATTGCTAATTTCAGAATTAGTATTCCCTAACGAAACCCCTATTTGGTTTGCATTATTAACAATCTCCTCCGAAGAAAAATGCATAATAGAATTAGATATGTTGACTGACATACCCGTAGTGACCTCAACGTCACGGAGCTTTGCCGCCCTCATAGCGCACCTCTGCTGCATGTCATCAACCTCAGGGAGGTCCTGGAGACGAGAGCTCATCCGTCTTCCCTCAGAGACCGGGTCCGGGATTCCACCAAAAGCAATAACCTCCTCACGAGTAGCTCCACTCGTAGGAGGCCACGCCGGGGGGCTCCCAGGCCGGATAGCGGGAGAAGGATGTGCCTGGGCCTCCTGCCCGAGCACCCCCTCTGCTCCAATCATCACGCATACGGGAGAGACCATCCCAATAGCTGAGGACGCGGTATGGCCCGGGGCCACCTGCCCCGGGCTCCCGCGCGGCGTCACGGCTGAGGACGCGGTATGGCCCGGGGCCACCTGCCCCGGGCTCCCGCGCGGCGTCACGGCTGAGGACACGGTGTGGCCCGGGGCCACCTGCCCCGAGCTCCCGCGCAGCGTCACGAGAGAAGGCGCAGCGATCGGCGCCGATGAAAGGAGGTGTGAGGCCGCCTGCCCCACACAACCTCCCCCTCGGCTGATAGGCTGCAGCGTAGCAGGCTCCGACCGTGCCACGTGACCCTGAGCATCCCCGATCAGTAGAGGAGCGGCTGCAGCAACTTGCACCGAGGAGGGAAGGTCCAAGGCCTCCTGCCCCGGACGGTGACCCCCACGGCCGGCCTGCGACGGTAACGAAGGTGCCGCAACGACCTCACGTCCGTCCGAGCTCCCAGGAAAAAAATCCAGCGCCGGAAGCGAGCGCGCAAAAGCATCCTCAGACTCCACCCTCTCGCTCCAAAGCCTGGGCGGAGCCGACGCTGGCTGAAAAGATCCGAACCTCAGCGTGTTGTTAGGTATCGATGGAGCTGTGACCGGCTCTACCCCTGAACCAGTCTGTGGCTGCTGAGCACCTGATCCTGACCCGGATGTTCTCTCTTGATTATCCTCATCCGTCGGATCCTTCCGGGCCCCCGCATTATCATCTTCCTCATTAGTCTCCATATCATTATTACCATCCACATCCGCAAACAACTCAGCATCCTCAAACTCAATCTCCAGGGGGAACACCTCACCCCTGTACACCCAGTTTACCACGTCAGGGACAAACTCAATATCCAGAATACCCACTCGCAGTCTGGCAACCCCATGGGCGCGGGTGAAAATCATGTCCACCTTCTCTGTCTTACCAACCAAAGTACCCAAGCTGGCCACCACACGAACATCAGAAAGAGCCTCAGAAGGTGCCCCGGTAAAACGCAGCCACACCTGAGTTAGGGGCTTCCCCTTCGGCTCCACCTTCTTCCACTCTTGAAATTCCAGAATACAATTAGTGCCTGGTACCTTGCACATCCCAAAACTCAGCAACCGCCGTAAGTCCTCAACTGACGGGAGGTCGACTCTGAACACACACTCCTCGATGAGAACAAGCTCCCACTGAAAGTCTCCCGGTGCCAATTCCTGAAGTCTGTGCACGATCTGAGCCTCAGAAACCTCACCCTGTGTCACCTTCACAATCGCAGTAGTCAAGCTCTGCGGCTCAACCGGAGTCTCTCTCGCGGCCGGTGACTCAAAGAACATCAGATCAGCACAATATACTCCATATGTTATAAGTGCCGGAACCTGCTCACGAAGAAGCGGGCAATCCCCCGAGGTGTGGGTCGGTTTACCACAAGTGTCACATAGCTCAGCCACACACTCAATAATGAAGTGACCTTTCTCACCACAGCGATAACAAAGCATTTTTTCTTTCCGCCGTGCCATTTAGAAGCCCTGTCCGACTCAGACCTGTTCTCCGCATCGGTCGAAGCAGAAGTCATGTCAACCTCCGCGGTGGCCAGGGCCGTGACCACCTCCATAGCCTCACCAGTCAAGGCCGTGGCCTGAACGGGATTAGCCTCGACCCCGGAAGCCTACTGATCAACAGAATCCTGCGTCAGATGCTGTCTGCGGAAACCGCGGCCACCCCCTCGACCACGACGACGACCACGGAAGCCACCCCTCTGCCGTGCGTCTGGTCCAGAAGCGCCCTCCACAAAGCCTCCCGACGGACTCAGAAAAGGCCTCTCAGCAGAGCCATCACTCTGCCAGGCATAACCTCGACCACCTCCCGTCGATGACGATCCACGGTGCTGACCCTCTCCATATGCATCATAGCCATCGTCCCCCCATTGTCCTCGGGGTGGTACGGAAGAGTCTGCATTCCCAGTAGCTCTCGTCAACGCAGTATTAGACCGTTGCTGTGGTGGTCTCGAAACGAAAATAGGCGGCGGCCGACCGCCACCAGTCTGCCCAGCCGGTCTAGAGCCGTTGTGCACCGGGGGTCTTGGCGCAGCCGCCCCTCGCCCCGAAGCCCTCGGCGGAGGCGCACCCCGGCCCGCGTTGGTTGTCGCAAGAGAGGACCCGGGCTGTGACTCCCGGCCCCAAGGCCTTGGCAGCTCCGGCAGGTGCTCCATCACCTCGCCCCGCGTGCACAGACTGAGAGCCCGGACGAGGGGGCACAGCCCGGACGCCGGCCGGCACTGGCAGCGGCGCTCCACCACGACCTGCCCCTCGGCCCAAAGCCGCACGCCCACCTGCGGCAGCCGGTGGCATCCCACGTCCAGGAGGTGGCGCAGTCCCCCCACGGCCAGGCCCCCCGGCGGCAGCGGCACGGACCCCGACAGCATTAGGGTTATGGCCCCAGCATCACGGCCAGAACCCCCGCCCGCCGCAGCAGGGTTTTGCGCCTGCGGGAGAACCGGCGGAGCTCCGCGCCCTGCCATGTTCCCGAGTGGCGCGATTCGACGAGCACGCCCGCTCCCTGGCAGCAACGTACGACGTGACGGCTTAGCGAGAAGAACCCTAGCCTTCCCCAGGCGGCACAGGATCGACGTACGTAGAGATCCAACCTCGTTCTGTATGACAACCGCTGGCTGATCTAACTGGGCCTCATACCCAGTTGATACAAGCCCAAGAGCGCCCCCTGGCCCATCCACCAGAGAGCTCGTGTCGCGGCCCAGGAGCGAATTCAAACGCTCCTGGCGGATCACGCGGATCTGGGTCGCCGTGACTGCCAGACGCGCCGCGGCAGTCACCTCCGGCGCCCTTCGATCCCGAGTCCGGCGAGACGATTTTCGACGATGAACCTTAGTCCAAGACTCCGGCTTAATAAGATCAAAAACGGTTAAGTTAGGAAGACTGACCTTTGGTATGGGACCTTTCCACGGCCGGATCGCAGAGTTCGCCGTCCTCCGATGAACAATCCGGCGAACCACCTCGATGTTTTCTTCCGGCTGAAGACCCTGCCGCGCCGGATCGTCAATCGACACGATCCTAGGAACGATAGCCGCGACCTCCTCCTCCGAATACCCCGGGTTGAAAGCTTCACAAATCACGTCGGAAGCCGTAGGTGAATATCCGTCGGTTGAGTCGCCGGAGTCGTCTCCCTCGTCTTCATCCCCTTCATCAGATCCGGCGAGGGCCCAGAACCGCCCTCCGACCTGCCTAGCAACCGGCGCCAGCGGCCGGGCCGCAGCGATCGCCGCCGGCGGCGCGGGCGCCGCTCCAGTCGCCCCAGTCGCCCAAGCCCTCATTCTCGCTCAGGATAATGAGTGCAGATCAGTTAGCTCAGGATAATGATTACGGCATCGCGTGCCACCATGTCCCAAAAATTCACGTCCGGGAGAACCAACCCTAAATCTAGCGAAAGACACAAAGACGGTGTGCCGCGGCGGGCGGACCTCCGGCGCAGTGCAGGCGCGATTAATAGTAAAAGGAGCTAGGGTCCTTTTGACGATGTCCTCCCTCCTTCTTGGCCCGGCGTCTCTCTCGGATCCGGTCGCGGTCACCGACGCGGCCCGTCCGCCGTCTAATCCCCGGAGTTCTTTTCCTCGGTGCCTGCGTACGGTACAGGGCATGGGCTTGTGGGTTTTGGCTCAGGCCCTCGTCTCATGCATTTGTTTACTAGGAGATGGTAAACAATTGCTCTCACACTCTCGCTCGTATCGTATGGACGTATGGTTAGCAGCCCTGCTGCTTGTGGCTATAATGTTGAGTATCCGCATCTTCATGTGCATCTGCTGTCGGGGGCTGCTGCCAGCGTGTCAGATAGTTACACAATTCGTCCAATATATTACCTCTGTCACTAATTACTTATCTTAAATTTGTTTAGATACGAAGGTATCTAAAGTTCTAAACTAGCATGTCTAGAACTCTACAGAAAAAGGCTTTCACCCCGTTTTATATATAAAGCAATGATCATCCACAACCCGATACAAATGCACATCACACGCAATGTGTCTAGAACTCTAGATACATCGAGGGAGTAGTTTTGTATTTGTAAGCACTATCACATGCCGGTTACCCACAGTTTAATGAAGAGACAAGTTGGTGTGTTTTTGTTGTATTTATTTGTTTTCATCATTTCTTATTCTTGTTTCCACGCACACAACGGTGTATTAATATTTCAATTTTTTTATAAGCTCAGGTAGTCGGAGCGATGTCGGCGACGCGACAATGGTTGAGGTAGTCAGCTCTTCTCCCGCGTGTTCATGGTATTACCTCAGTTTGTTTGTTTGTTTGTTGCTGTAGAGTCGAAACTGCGTCGGCGAGGCCCTGTGGTATACGATGACTACCTGCAGGTGACCCGTTCGGTGATCTTCCGTGGCGCCTGTTGTGCTTGGTCTTGTCCTTCAGAGTTCTTCGTCAAAGTCGGAGCTGCGTTGTCTTACCGCAGGTGGCTAAGTTTTGGCACAAATCTTCATGCAGCTTCACGCGTCCGCTACAGTGTGGGTTGAGTCGACGATCGCCTACGGCAAAGTCGGAGTCGTTTGCTCGGAGTGTAGGGATGGCGATGACGCCTCTAGGGGAGGAGTGACGACGATGACGCATGCATGCTGTCTCGCCAAGACCTTCTATAATCAGACCCTTCAAATCCGTCTCAACAAGTCCTAGTGCTCGCTTTTATTCCTGGATTTATTTCAGGATTTCCGACGATGCGCATTCAGTTGAGACGTTTTCGTCGACGACGAGGTGCCTACGGCGACTTCGTAAATTTTAAGATGATATGTCGGCTCAGTCTTTCAAAGATGCTCATAGGGGTAGGGTGTGCGTGTGTGCATTCATAGGGATGAGTGTATGCGCATATATATGAGCGCTTGCCTCTCTACTGTGTTAAAAAAATCCGTCTCAAACGTCCGGGCAGGCCGTCCAGTCACTGACCGGTCAGGACTCAAACCACCCTCAAACGCCCAGGCTGACCGGCACCCCTCATATCCAGCCCAAATATGGGGCGGTCCGGACGCGCCTGCCACATCGACTTAGCCCAGCCTGGCCCACGCCTGCCCCACAAATGTCGCCGTCCGAAAAACCCTAAACCGCAGTCAATCTGAATTCCACTTCACCCCCTTTCCGTCCACTCCACTTTCGATACCCTCCAAACGCATCCGATGGCCGGCGACCAAAGCAACTCTGCCTCCGGTGGGGACTCCGGCTCTGATGACGACTTGTCTAGCCTGCTCCGTGAAGCGGACCCGACGATGTGGAGGAGGTCGCCCTCCGCATTGCATTGAGGCATTCGGTCGTCGACCAAGGCGGATCCACTTCGTCAGCGCCCGACGCCCGTCGACGTCATCGGCCCTTCTCGCCCGGCGCGTAGCTCCGGCCACTTAGCTCTGCTCCTCCAGTTACGACGCCCACCACCAACACCCTCTGCTTCGGAGGTGGTGCCCGGCCACCGTCGGGACATCGTGCCTGCGGCAGGGCCGGCACGCACCCAGACGCCCGAGTCGGAGGCACGAGCAACCCGACGCGAGCGGTAGCGGGCGAGGGAGAGGGCAGCGACGTCCGAGTCGATGTCCGCGCACCGGTTGATCCTGAAGCAACACGCCTCACTCCCATTCTTCGCCGCTTCATAGTGACGACGGAGACGGATGCGCGACGCCTCTACCACAAGAATGCCAAGGCGCTCAGACTCACCATCGAGTTGTCAGAGCGCAAGGCAACAAAGGAGATGGCAACGAAGGCGAACGGCCATGCCAAGGAGCAGGACCGCCTGCTCCGCAGTCTGTCGGGCATGAGGTGCAGCTCCGACGGATATGACAGAGGGCTCCACCTCCAACTCTGACGACGATGCGCCTCCGCACGCCGACGCCTACACGAAGAAGGGGCACAACCGCGACGAACCAAAATGGGGAGGAGGGGCACAACCGCACCAACGACAGAAATGGGGAGGGGCTGGCGAGGAAATGGTGATTCCCCCCGCCCTTCCACATTCTGTTTATTTTAAACTGTGCGCCATTGAACTCCGATGAAACATGTTTCTATTTGTCCAGCTAATCCGATGAACTGCGCTATGATCATGTATTTTACATAGCGTTGCATGAGGTTTAGGATACGAGGGACGCAGCAAGATGAAATACTGCCTGCGGAATTTGAGGGGTCGGATTTGCCATATATACCAAACACTGAACACTGTCAAGAGAATGCAGCAGGCTATTACTACTACATAACAAGAACCAAACTTAGATATCACCAGGCAGCCAGACAAACAGAAGCACCAACAACAGGCGACTCAAAAAGTGCATGACATAGAACACGTTGCTACAACGTTCAAGCTGGCAAACGGGCAAGCATAATTAACAAAATTTGACCAGTACACATTCAGGATAACTCGTTACTTGAAAAGTAAGGTTCAGCAAGGCTTCATTTTCCCATAAACAGGCGTGCAGCTTAGTCGCCCTTCCGGCGGAAGGAGCATCCCTCGGTGAGCCTCGCCTTTCCGCCGGTGGGTTGGCAGAGCACCGTCTGGCAGCCGGGGCACACCACCACGGTCTGAGAGTGGCTGAACACAGTCGTTCTGCGATCAAGGCAACACAGAGTCAGATACATGATACGTGAATGAACAACAGCAAGCTTCAGTCATAATGAATAAACTGGAATTGGTTGATACGTAGATACAATTCAAGTCAGGGCCAGGCAAACAGCATGGGTAATCAGGGAGGTGAGGAGGAATGATCTTGGAAACTAGCAATCAGCTCAACATTTCGAGCTGAACTATCAGGTGACGTTTGTATGTTGTATAAATGCACGCAAACTAACCCAACTTGGCAAATTAAGGAGAATAACCGATCGTTAACGCCCAGTAACAACTGCAGAGCACACATCAGCAAACCACGACGTTGTACAAGATGCACAGGGTGCTAAATCTGCATATTTTCTCATACAGCAGGCAGTTCTATGTGCATAAACCTAACCTTTAAGCCATTCCTAAAGCAGAGCAATCTAAATCACTGATAGCATCTTTTTTAAATCAAGTACTACCAAAGTCAAGAATCCAATCCACCATCTTAATGTTACTGTGCAGTATATTATTAACTATGAACACAAGAAGACTAAAGCGCGGAAAAGATCATAAGCTCTTACATGTTGAAGCAGCCCTGGCACTTGACATCCTGCACGGACGGAACACAAAGACAAGCACGTAATTAGGGGCCGGGACAGGAGAGCAAACAAAGGAACGGGAACCCCAAGATCTTGAATGATCTGATGCGCACGTACCATGAAGAACGAGTTGGGGGACTGCACGAGGCGCTTCTTCTTGTGCTTGAGCTTCTCGAGCTCCGCCGGCGGGTTGAGGAGGTCGATGTCGTTCTGCAGCACCTGCTCCGTTCGATTCCCAACCGAGACCACAGACAGATTAGATCACAAGGTATGCATAACTCTCGGATCAAAAGAGAGAGCAAACATTCGGACAGAAATCGAAGGGGATCAAAGCCGCGATGTATCCTCGCCGTACCATCTTGACGGGCGGCGGCGGTCTTCGCGTGGGAGAGGATGCGGGGACGGGGTGGCGGCGGTGGAGAGGAGCGGAGGCGCTAGGGCTGGAGGCCGTGGGCGTGGGGACTTCGTGGTGGCTTTATGAGTAGGTTCGGTGCATCTGGGGCGTCCATCCCGCTTGATCTGGGCTTCGTGCGGCGGTGCGGCCGTGCTGGGCTGGGCTGGGCAGTAGGTACAGGGCCGATACGCATGTGTCGCAGTGGCCGTGGCGAAATCACTTAAGCACAGCAATCTGTGAGTTTGCCTAAAAAAAAAGCAATCTGTGAGTTTTAACAACCCTCAAAAAACAATCTGTGAGTTTCAACTTTTTCATAAATATGTTAATTCAAAACATTTTATCTTTTAAACTGTGCGTCCAAATCGTGGATCATTTTCATTGTTGGATTTCTCGCGCTGAGATTTTCAAAACTAGATCCATGTTAACAGGTTTTGATGAACTTTTCTTCACAAAACAAACGAGAAGAAAAAAATGAGCTGGAAGCACATTTTTTGCCCATTCCAAGAGGCACAAGAGCGCGGAATAAAGAAAATGCATTTTTCGCTTCCCAAGAGCGCGGAAGCAAACCCATGCCTCCACAAGAAGCAAGTCTGTGCCTCTCATGAAAAAAAAACAATGCCTTCGCGGAAGAAAACGTGTGCCTGCACGAGAAGCAAATTTGTGCCTCTCACGAAAGCAGAAAAACATATCTTCTCCTTCTATAGCTATGCCTCTCGCGGAAGCCAAAAAACTCATTTCGCACAAAAAAAAATTCTTTTGAATTTTTTTCCTTTCAAAACCTAAGGAAAATCTGGCGAAAATCGAAAAGCCAAAAAAATAGGTCCCTAAACCCGAAAGCACGAACATGATAATAAAATCCCGAGGGAGCGCCGAGCACGCGACAAGTTGTGTCGGTTGAGAGGCAACCCCCACCCCCACCCTTTTTGGGCCAGCCCATGTGCGGGCACCCTTATTTCTTTTTGATTTTTTCTGTTTGTTTTCTTTAAATAATTTGGGATCTAAAAAAGTTTCAAATTTATAAAATCGAGAATTTTAAAACAACGTTCAAAATGTTCAAGGATTAAAAAGTTAATGTTTTAAAAAAATGTTCATGACTTTGAACAAAAATGTTTGGCAAATAAAAAAGTGTTCATGATTTTCAGAAAATGATCATGTATTCAATATAAGTTTGTGAATTTGAAAAAATGTGTGTGAACCCAAAGTTGTTCAATAATTACAAAAAGTTTATCAACCCAGGAAATATTTCATGCATTTTAAAAATGCTTATCAAAACTAAAAATTATTCATCAGTTTCAAAAATTGTTCGCAGTTCGAAAACATCTTCGTCAATTCAGAAAATTTCACAAGTTTCAAAAAGGTGTTCAATTTTTTTAGAAATGTTTTATAATTTATAAGAAAATACAAATTAATAAAATCTTCGTGAGTTTGAAAAGTATTCATGATTTTTAAAAAAATGGAAAATAATAAATAAATAAAATATAAAAGTAATAGAAATAAGAAAAATTGAAAATAGAAATAAAGAAAAGGAAAAAACGAAAATGAAAAATAGAAAATAAAAACAAATGGAGAAAAATAAAAAAGATAATAGAGAAAACCCAATTTGGGAATAGAGCTAATGGGCCGGCCGAAAGTGTGGCTGCTGCCGGTAGCTCGCACACAGAGCGACCAGTAGAGAGCCGGACCACTATGACTCTTTCTTGCGGTAGGAGCAGGGTTCTAGCGAACAAGTGGTACTAGAGGATGAAGATTTTCCTAAAATAAAATCTAGAGGATGAAGATTTGGACAGGTTGAGTTACCCTCTCTGTTAGGGTTTAGCGACCCGTGAGTTTGGAAAAAATTTGTGAACTAGAATGTATTCATATATTTGAAAAAGTTTATGTGTTTTAAAAAAAAGTTTGTTAATTTTTTGAAAGTGCATGAATATGAAAAAAAATCAAGAATTTATGAGAAATTCGCGCATACGGCAATTGAAAAAGGAAAGGAAACTAAAAAGGGAATAAAAACGAAAAATAAAAAAGCCAGAAGAAAACGCACAACAATTCCTAAATGGGTCGGGCCTCTTAATTGGAGGGTGTGCGTTGGTTAGTTCCCACGCTTAAGACGACTTCGTCAAAATTATAGTCACACTATGTGTGATTTGGCACGCCCGTCGCAAAGCTCTCCACGAGAAGATCTTTCAAAGCCCCATGCAAATGAATAGCTTTATTAGAAGTTATATCAGGGAGTTTGCTGATTGCAGACCAATAAGGCGCAAGTGCTGGCTTCTACAATGACAAGACAACCATCCTAGAGATGGATCCTTCCTGTGGCGGGTTTTGTAAAAATATCGGGTAGCTGGAGCAATCTCGACGAGCTTGAATGAGGGATCTTACATTGTTGTTTGCAGAGACTCGAGAGGTATGTTCCTGGGCGCTTCGGTCATCAAGTGCTCGGGTATAACAGGTCCGATCACCCTTGAGGCATTTGCTTGTCGGGAGGCATTAACACTTGCACATGATCTCCTGTTATCACATGTAGTGGTGGCTTCAGATTGTCAGGTAATGAGTTATGATGTCTGGAATGACACTGGTGGATCATACACAAGCATAGTCAAGGAAACTAGACCCGTTCCTGATGAGTTCCAGGATTGCAGTTTCATCTTTGAAGGGAGCACTACCAATTCTGAGGCACGTCGCCCTTCTAAACATGCTTGGTTTAGATCTTAGTCGCCATTTGTGGCTCCTCACCCCCCCCCCCCATTTAAATTGTATCCCTATGAACATTGTTTAATGAATAAAGTGTGTTTAGATGCAAAAAAAAAACTTAAGGCGTGGAATAGGATTGGTTATGCAACCATCCCTGAATCGAGAGAACGCGTGGACCCATGGGTGCTCCTATGTGGCGCCTTAAGCACCACTTGAGGAACCAGCGCTCACAGGCCCTCTGCTCGTGGGTCAGCACATGTAAAGGGAGAGTGCCCGATCAGCTTGACCGGTTTCCCTAGGTCGCCGATCCCATTTTAACGGTCGCGGTTGACCAGTTGACTTGTCAAGTGTTGACCTTTAAAAATATGGGGAAAAGAAAAAGGAAAAAAAAGAAAAAATTCAATGAATTAAAAAATGTTCAAGGATTTTTTTAGGAAGTTCTCCACTTTTAAAAGAGTTCACGAATTTGAAAAAAAAGTTCATCAATTTTGAAAAAAGTTCACAAAAAAATCATTGAATTGGAAAAAATGTCATGAAATTTGAAAAACTTTCATTGTTTGGAAAAAGTTCATCAAATATGAAAAAAGCTCATCAAAGTTAAAGAAAAGTTCATCGCATTTGAAAAAAGTTCATCAATTTTAAAATAAAAGTTCATCAAATTCGAAATATGATCATCGATTTAGAAAATGTCATCATTTTTTTTTAAAAATCATCGCTTTAAAAGAAAAGTTCATTAAATTTGAAAAAATATTGATATAACTAAAAAAAATTCATCGATTTTGAATAAGCTTGCGAATTTTGAAGAGTACTCATTAATTAAAACAAAAGAAAGCTGACCAAAAATGAACAAACACGAGATCACTAATTGAGGAGTACTCATTGCAAAGATCACTACTATCTTTCCGGTTGTGATAACTAGCGTTTCGCATGTGCGCCAATTGTTGCAACCTGAGAGTTTTCCTTTTTTTCGTAGGTTTGTTTATTCAAAATGTTTTATCTCTTAGACCGTGCGTCCAAATTTCAAAACATTTTCACTGTTGGATTCCTCGCGTCGAGATCTTCAAAATTAGATCTCATGTTGATAGGTTTTGACAAAAAAAAAGTTCACGAAAAAAACCGATCAAAAAAACCAGACAAAAAAACGAACCGGGAGCACGGGTTTTTTCCCTTTCCGAAAGAGGCACGTCCGTGCCTCTTACAGAAGCAAAACCGTGCCATTCGTGGAAGGAAAAAAAGAAGAGAAAATATGTTTTTTTTTCTTTTTCGAGGAGGCACGTCCTTACCTCTCGCGAAAGCACAACCATGCCTCTCGCGGAAGCAAAACCGTGGCTCTCACGCAAAAGAAAAGAACAGAAAATCCATTTTTTGTTTGTTTCCGAGAGGCACGGCCATGCCTCTCGCGAAGGAGAAAAAGAAGAGAAAACATGTTTTTTCCTTTTCCGAGGAGGCACGTCCGTACCTCTCGTGAAAGCACAACCATGCCTCTCGCGGAAGCAAACCCGTGCCTCTTACGAAAAAGAAAAAAATAGAAAATGCCTTTTTTTGTTTGTTTCTGAGAGGCACGATCATGCCTCTCGCGGAAGCAAAACCGTGCCTCTTACAAAAGGAAAAAACAGAAAAGACATTTTTTTTCGTTTTCGAGGGGGACAGTGGTGACTCTCGCGAAAGCAAAACAGTGCCTCTTGCAAAAGCAAAACCGTGCCTCTTACAAAAGGAAAAAAACAGAAAAGACATTTTTTTCGTTTTCGAGGGGGACAGTCGTGACTCTCCAAACCGTGCACTCGTTAATTAGTTGCTCCCCAAACCTAGTCTGAACAAGAAGAAAAAGCAGGCCTAGTCTGACGGGCCGGTGGTGGTGCGGCACTCGTGCAAAGCCCACGCAGCACGGCCCGGTACTCTCAGCTGGTGCCGTACGAGATAAGTGGCCGGACCGCATCAATCAAGGGAGGAAAAGAGGAAATTTTGCCTCAAAAAAAAAGAGAAAAAAGGAAAATGGCGGGTTCCTGCCCGCGGGCGCACCGTACGCACGTTTACGTCAAACAAGCCATGTACCGTGCCATGCCATCAATTCACGCCGGCCGTGCACGGCGCACCGCACCGCCTCCCGGCCTCCGAGCGCGCACGTATGCATTCATCACCGTCAAGATTTCTACACATGGATTTGCCATTGCACCCGTCCATCTGTCGAATGCCCAGCTCGCTTGCCATTGATTTTTTTTTTTTTTGAGGGGACGCTTGCCATTGATGAGACTCGCCGCCGCATGCCTACAGAAGTACAGAGTCTAGATCCGTCGCCCGCCCATGATGTGCGTCCCCGCCTCTGTGTCCTCCTTTTCTAGACGGACGGCGACGACGATACTCCCTCCATTCCTCTTTATAGTGCGCCTTTGGCTGGGGCACTTATACCAATGCATGAGCTGGCGTCTTTGTTTGGACAAGAATTACCCCTCCCCCTGCTTGGTCTGTCACGCATGTGGGTACCTGCTGCTGCACTGCCGTGAACCAGTTAAGGGTTATTTCGTCCAAAGCAGCTTCACAGCCCTTATGCGCACTACATATCGGAATCGAAGCCAAAAAACTAGACGCACTAGAATCTGGAACGGAGGGAGTACCAAGTACAGGCAACGATTATTGGCCGCCACCAACGCTAGCCGTGCGTGCCTCTATTCCATGCCATGCATGCATGCACGCTTTTGCAACGCCGGCCGCCAGTAGAATCTAACGAGGTGGTGCCTGTACTTGCTGCCGAGTTCGTGCGATGTTCCCCGCCCGGCCGGGCCGGCCATGCATGCATGCGCAGAACTATTTCGAGATAAAGGTGGAGAAGCGAGTCAAGGAGATGCCTGCCTGGACCTGGACACGCACGGTACGTGGCCCGGCCCCCCCACAGCGTCAACTGGCCGCGTTCATCTCCAGTGGAGGCATGTCGACCTGGAATTTGACCGAACGCGATCGAGCCTCGTCGGCCAACGCTGAAAGAAAAGCGCGTGCTCCTGCCGACGTCTTTGTGGAAAGCATACTACGCGCGAGATCTTGATGGGAAGCAAAAGACAAAACACGAGGAAAAGGCGGGAGATGCTGCACGCCACATGATAAATTTATAAACAACTCGGAGCATTGCACGCTGTCAGTTGACTCCCAGCAATGGCTGTACAGTCTTTCCATCCATTCTTCTTCTGCAGCGCCCCGTGCAAACCATCCAACCCTCCCCCCCGCAAAAACATGCGCCGAATGGGGGCAGCCGGCAGCCGGCACCAGCACAGCAGCACGGCCCGGCGGTGCTCATCTCGGCCGTATTCCCTGCCGCCGATGGTCTGCGCCGTACCTGAAAGGCTAGGCCGTTCCGACGCACCGTACGCGCGCGTACGCACGTCGGCGTCCAGCGGTCCAGGTATCTTCCGTGCCATGCCATCACGCGGGCCGTGCACCGCACCGCACCGCACCGGCGGCATTCCCGCACATGCCAGTTGGACGGCCCCGTACGTGTCCATCTGTCGCATGCCCAGCTCGTGGCCATTCACGACACTCGCCGCCGCAGCCGCATGCATAGACCCGTCGCCCATGCATGAGGGGCGCTCCCGCCATTATCCTGTAGCCGTGCATGCGCGCGGTGCAGTGCCGCGGCGTGGGATGACGACGGCACGTAGTACAAGCAACAATTATTGGCCACCGATGCCACTGCGCGTGCTTCTGTTCCATGCCTTTACAACGCCGCTGGTAGAATCTAACGAGGAGGTGGTGCGTGCGCGTGTACTTGCTACCGAGTTCGTGCGATGTTCCCCGGCCCTGTGCAGAATGATTTCGAGGTAAAGGGAGGAGAGAAGATGCCTGGACCTGGTGGTGGTGAACACGTACGTACAGTCTCCACGGCTCCACCAAAGGACGTACGTACATGCATGTACAGCAGCAGCAGCGTCAACTGGCATGCATCTCAAGTGAAGAGCGTGTCGACATGACACGGCCTCGGTCTTTGCGCGAGCCCCGTCGGCGGCGGCCACGGCCCGAAGGCGCTGCCTGCCGACGGTTAGAAAAGCACTAGGACCAGAGATCAGATCCTGATAGAAAAGCAAGCCGGAAAGCGGGGCGCGGGATTTAAGGCCTCTTTGATTCGTGTAGGATTTTCAAAACGTAGGAATAGGAAGAACGTGTGATTAGAGTGGCATGTCGTTACGTGTTTAATTGTGCATAGGAAAAACGTAGGATTCTTATCGGAAAAGGCTTTCGCCCCGTTTTATATTACAAAGCAAATCGACTGAGCCAAACATCCAACAAGGTTCACACACATACACAAGTCTCATACACAAATAAGGTAGCAAAAGAGTTAATGCTGAGGGCACAGGCGGACTGGGCGTTCGGTTTATATGGTTAATACGGTTCGGTTTATTCGTTTTTTAACAATTTCGGTTTTGAAGAAATGGAAACCGAAACAATCACACAAAGTTAAGAAACCGAACCATATTAACCATATATATCGGTTCGGTTTCTTCGGTTAACCAAAAAACCGAAAGACATGCACTCGTCAGTATAAGTGTAATGATACATGAGCGCTAATTTGCATTGTGTAGAATGCATAAAATAGTCACAAGAGCTAGCAAACTTAACACCAGGCAATGCTTTATTCGGTCAAGCAAACTAGTGAACATAATTAAGTGAAAAAATCACATCGAACATGCCATGTATCATATATGAAAGAATACACATGATGCCTCCAAATTGAGCAGCTCATGCACTAAATGGTACACTGGTACTCCCTCCTCCCCGCCTAATTTACCTTTTGGAGAGACCTTCGCATGATGGAGTGAACATGGTATTAGACGGGGCATCCTACATATCGGTTTGCTCGATCTATTCGGTTTCTAGGCACTGAAAACCGAACACAAACCAAACACCGAACAACCTTAAATTTTCCCACCGAACCAAAAACCAAACTACCGAATTAACCGACATATCGGTTAATACGGTTAGGTTCGGTTTGGTTTTTCCGTTTTCAGTTTAACCGTGCCCACCCCTAGGCACAGCTCAACAAGCCCTGGAAACAAAGCAACACACTCAGACACGGCAACACGTGTAGCAAGTCTTATCGGGCTCCGGCGGAGGGGGCGGAAGCGGAGGCGCCACGGGGAAGGCCATCGAGCGAAGATCGGCCAGGAGGGTGTTGATGACGTCCCGGTCCTGGGGGCAGCTAAGCGGCCGCCATAGCTGCAAGTAACTACACATTTTGAAGATCGCGTCAGTCGCACGTTGAAGAGGCACTTTCTGAATAACAATCTTGTTGCGGATGGTCCAAAGCGTCCAGGCGAGGACCCCAACACACATCCATCTAATATGGCGGTAGCGCGGGGGGAGGCGTGGTTCTCCGCAAGTAAGTCGGGGAAGTTGGCGTTGCACCACTGCCCACCGACCGTCTTGCGGAAGCAGGACCACAGGAATTGGGCAGTGGAGCAGGAGAAGAAGATGTGGTTGGTATCCTCCACTATGCCGCACAAGGGACACATCCCATCTCCTGGTCCATTACGCTTGAGGACCTCTACCCCGGAGGGAAGGCGTCCCCGGATCCACTGCCAGTCTGCCACAGGAAGATCATGATCTTTAGGGGAAAGCGAATATCCCAGATCAGGCTAAAGGGCTCAGGGGCCAACGAAGGAGCGATGGCTGCGTATAAAAACTTAGTGGAGAAGCGGCTGGACGGGTCCAGGCCCAAGAAATGGAGTCAGGGGCGCCCTCGACGTCCATCGGAAGAAGAGCGATATCCTGGAGGAGGGAGTCCCAAGCGGCCACCTCAAGGGGGCCAAAGGGGCGCCGGAAGGCGAGACACCCGAAGTCAATAAGGGCCGTCTCGACGGAAACCCGAGGGTCAACCGCTATGGCGAATAGGTCCGGGAAGCGAGCGGCCAGGGGGGAGTCCCCTAGCCAGCGGTCGAACCAGAACAGGGTTGAGGACCCGGAGCCAACCGAGATGGACGTGCCTATGCGGAGCACGGGTAAAAGCTGAATCACAGCCTGCCAGAACTGGGAGCCACCAAAGCGCTGACAGAAAGCTAGTGGTTGGCCCCGAAGGTACTTGTTTCCGATGATAGTAAGCCAGAGGCCGCCCTCCCCATTGGCGATACGCCAGAGTCAACGAGTCAGGAGAGCAATGTTCATGCGCTGAGAAGACAGGATCCCTAGACCCCTTGGTCCTTGGGTTGCAAATGACAGGCCAGCTTACCATATGGTACTTCTGCTTGTCCCCCTCGCCTGCCCAGAAAAACCTAGACTGGTACTTGACGATCTCCTGATAGAGCGTCTCATGGAGGCTGTAGAAGCTCATGAGGAACCATAGGAGGCTGGCAAGCGAGGAGTTGATGAGGATTATCCGGGCCGCCTTCGAGAGCCACCTCCCCTTTCAGGGCTCGAACCGGTGTTGCATCCGGGTCACTGTCGGACGGAGGTCAGCTACAGTAAAGAGGTTTGAGTAGATGGAAAATTTCTTATGAAATCTAGTGCAAAGGAGTCCTATGGAAAATTCATGTGGTTTACAATCCTACGAATCAAACAACCCACATAGAAAAAAATTCCTAAGAATTAGAATCCTCCAAAATTCCTTTGAAAATCCTTTGAATCAAAAAAGCCCTAAATGCGCCCAGTGCGTGCCTATGATCCGTGCATCCATGCATGCATGCTTTTACAAAGAACACTGCTAGTACTAGAATCTAACGAGGTGGTGCATGTGCCTGTACTTGCTGCCGAGTTCGTGCGATGTTCCCTGGCCCTGTGCAGAATGATTTTTTTTTTTGAAAGGAGGCAAAAGACTTGCCTCATTCATTAATTAAGCGGGGAAAAGGAGTATAAAGTTTGTGTTACAACACCCATCGTGTTACAACACCACTACAACAGGCCTACTCTCGCGGCATGATGGATCCCAATTTCTTTGCACCCGCGGTGACCCAAGTTTGAGTCTCAATCTTGATGTTAGCTAGTAGAACCGTCGGTGGGGCACTCTTGAGTTGGAAGATGCGAGCGTTCCTTTCATTCCAAATTGTCCAAGAGGTGAGCATAGAGAGGGTAGCCATGGCCTTCCTATTCGGTATGGTAGAGTCCGAGAGCCCGGTCCACCACTCTTTGGTTGACCGTGCCAAGTGCCAAGTGGAAGTGTTGATGCTTTCGAGCTGGAGCCAATCTTTTATCATTTCCCAAAGTCTAATAGTGTACCGGCATCTGAAGAGGAGGTGATCGATGGACTCTTGCACGCGCTTGCAAAGAGGACAAAGCCCACAATTGGGCCACCCCCGGTTGGCCAACCGGTCAGCAGTCCATACCCTATTTTGCATGGCCAACCATGCGAAAAATTTGACCTTGGGCGGGACCCAGGCCTTCCACACTGCAAGCTCCATGGGTGAGCGGATGATTCCATAAAACTGGGCCAAATAGGCGGACTTGGCACTGTAAATCCCGCTCTCAGTGTGTTTCCACACAATGTCGTCTTCGGCGTGCACCTTAAGAGGGAAGTCACGGATGGTGGACCAAAGCTCAATAAATTGTCGAAGAAAGTGCAGAACACGTACAGTCTCCACGGCTCCACCACCACCAGAGGACGGAAGTACATGCACAGCAGCAGCGTCAACTGCCATGCTTCTCAAGTGAAGAGTGTGTCGACATGAAACGGCCTCGCCTTTTGGCTTAATAACGCGATCCCCGTCCTTGTGCAACCCCTCCCTGCTCAGCTGCAGTAGGCCAGGATAAATGTGGTTTTCTTCTTCTATGATGCACCTAGCCGATTCTCTAAATCGAGTAGAGAAGGATAATTTTACTCCCCTGCTGAACCCCCCTCCAACGCGCCTAAATATGCTCACTGATTGCGCGGCCGAGTAAAGTCACACCCTTTTTCTCCCGCCCTCCCGTCTCCTCCATTCTTCCCGCAGCCGCCTCCACGCGCCGCAGCCACCGATGACCGACCCTCCCATCAGAATGGATAGCCCAAACCCTTCCGCCACCCCGCCGGCCACCGCCGCTGGAAACCACCCCCGCGCCGAGGAAAAGGTTGGGGATGAAAAATCTCCATCGGCCTCAAGCTCCAGCTCCAGCTCCAACCGCAACAAAGGCCGCCGGGGTGGCGACTGCTTCTAAGCGACAACCCGCCGCCATCCCGCCGGAGCCAAGAGAGCTAGAAAACTAATGGCAGTGGCCTCGTCCCTCGCCGAGGAGGCCGCGAAGAAGAAGAAGACCACTCCGGCACCCCGTCCACGTCCGGCGCCTCATGTAGCGTCTCCGGCGACCCCTACTACCACGACACCGGCGCGTCTGGCGGCCGCCACCGGCAAGAAGGGTCGCGGCCGCCAAGTGTTCGACGAGATGCCGACAAGGTAAAGAAAACCATCTTTCACATTTCGGCCAACAAATTTTAGACGTGATTGTTGGTGGCCGATGGTGATGGAGTTTGTTCGTTTTATTGTAGTAGTGTGGAGATGAACACGACCGAGTTTTTAGCGTCTTTGGAGTCCTTGGCGGCAATGGGGCTAGATGATCTCAATTATGACTCAATTTGGAATCGTTCGGAGGCGGCTGAAGAAGAGGAAGTGGCCGAAGAGATGGAAGAAGAGGACGTGACCGATGAATATGAAGTTGTGGAGGTGGCGAAGCAGGCACGCTGCCGTCAAGGTCACGCACCGCCAACTACAATTAGTTTGAAGATCTCCATGGATGCAACGATTGGAACGGATCAAACCATGATCGTGTTTTGGGAGAGAATTATGGACTACTACAACAACTCTGTGGAGATGCAATCAAGCCATACATAAGGTTCTCTTGGGCATCGTTGGAGCACCATTAATTCACGATCAATGCAACTGATGGTCCGGTTGCATCAATCAAGTGAATCACGCATCATCTTTTTTTACTCCACTAAGTTTAGCGGATCGGTTAGGTGCTTCCACCTATAGAGGAGTAAAAATTTACTCCCCTAAGTTTACTCTACCGGATCCTCCTCTATTTTTTTAGGGGGGGTCGTTTAGAGTTGGCCTTAGTATGTAACCCCATGTACAATCCCCCCCCCCCTTCTTCCCATGCTCTTCGAACCCCGCTAGTACTAGTGTTCCTGCAGCGAGCACCTTTTTTTAGAAAAGGAGGATGACCCCCAGCCTCTGCATCTAGGCGATGCATGCGGCCACTTTATTAATTATTCTCACAAGACCTTACAAAGTCATACAACAGTAAGACTGAAGCCACCGTCTAAGCAACAACTGTTGCTACACCTATCCAGTTGATGAAGGGGCGCTGATAGTCTGGGCCTAATACCAAACATACATCGCAGCCAAACCTAAACATCTAAAACCTGAGGTCCTAACCAGGACGCCTGCCTGGTATGGGGCACCTACCAGTCCGGCGCACTCCTCAACCAGGACGCCTGCCGGGTATGGGGCCACCGCAGCCACCTGCCACGAGTCCATCTTCAGAGCTGTACTGTTGCATATACCGTGCCAGGTCTCTCAGCCATCGACGCCACCACGATGCCAGACAGCATCGTCCTCCTGCGCGAGTCCATCCTCCCACATCGAACTCCGAATCTGCACTGCGCCACGCCGTCCAGATCCGTCGCCATCAATGTATGAATGAAGCACCACTCCACCAAAGAAGCCGCCCGCTAGTCCCGCGAAACCGAGTGCACCTCCAAGAATGCCGCCCCCAAGGGGGTTACGGCACATGATTGCCGCCAACATCCGATCAGCTGATCTAGGATTTCCCCCGGAGGTATTAACTGGAGTTGGGAGCTTCACCTCGATGATGCCTTCATAAAGGAAACGATGATAAGGGCATCGTATCACCGTCTCCGGCCATCGACCGAAGATCATGTTTTCACCCGGATCCGTCCCAAGAAATCCACCCAACAACCTGTGCATCGTATCGACCGCCTTCAAAGCCCCAGATCCAGCCGCCTAGATCCGGCGACCAACCGCAGCAACAATGCCACCGTGGGAACCCTGGCGCACCGGCCACTGCCTGAGTGTGCCACCACTGGAGCCTAGGAGGAGGGCTCCCACCCCGCCTCGCCAAGCCGCGAGAGCCGCCGAGAAGGATCCCACGCGCTCGTCGCCGTCTCTGATTCGAACCAATCCATAGCAGATCGCCGTCACAGATCCGCCTTGGATAGGGACTGCACCACGCCATGCCGCTGCGGGAAGCCCAAACTTCACCGGCTCCACCCTCCAGGGCCGCCGCCCCGGGATCCAGACAAAACTTTGCCGCTGCCACCGGCCAAGTTCCGTCGCCGCCGACCGGCCAAGCCGCCGGTCACTGCATGACCATGCGAGCACAGCCAGCCGGCCGACCAACTCCGACGAAGAAGAAGGCCACCACCACCAAGCCTAGGGCCGGCGCCTCAGACATCCTCGTGTTGTAGATGAAGTCCAGGAGCAGTGCCCCGCCGACGGCGATTGAGATCGGTAGCACAACGAGTTAGCCCGACATGAGTCAAGGCCAGATTCGCCGTTGCCGGTGCCGTCCTCCCCCGCCGCCGCCGCACCACTTCCATGTCGCCGCCGATCTACACCCCCGCCGCCGATCTGGCTGGAGAGGAGCGCCGCCTCACCTTGTACTCACTATCTTGTACTCCTTCGTCCCATAATATAAAAGCGTTGTTGACACTATAAAAACGATCTTATATTATGGGATGAAGGGAGTATCAATAAAAGATACACAAGCTATTCGTGGTGTTCGTGAAAAATAAATAGCGCGAGCCCCGTCGGCTTCGTCCAACTCGAACGCGCTGCATGCATGCCGACGCCAAGGAAAAAAGTAGAGTGTGACCAGATGAGATTCTGATATAGAAAAGCAGACGAAGGCGGAAAACGGGGAAAAGGCGGGGAGAGTCGAGCAGAAGCCACAATCTTTCCAACCGTGCTCATGCGGCGTGCATCTGGACCATCGATGCTTGAGAAGAAGGAGGACACCGTGATGGCTCATGCATCTGGACCGTCCATCCAGAGTACGTGCATGCAGGGCCAGAGCCAGACGAGGTAATAACAGGCCGCAACATCGATCACATCAGTCGAAAACTCCATCAGTTACCACATCGGGCCATGCATCTGGCCAACCGAGCCCCCGATTGGCTCCACCCCACCAGGGTCGATCTTCCAAGCTCACCGACAGTCCAATCGCAAAGTGCAAAACCGGCCTGAAACAGGCCAGAAAGAAGGCGACATGCATGGGCATGGCAAACAATGCCGTTCCAATCCAACACGAGACGCGTCACCGGGTTAGGTAGCCTCGCTCATCATCTATCTAATTCTAGCCGATGATGCCACCGTCGTCGCCTCGTCCCCGCGCGATTCACGTGAGCTCACCAGGAAACTCTACCCTACACCCCCCATCGTTCGGCAGAGATCCATTTCCTAACGCAACGAAACACAGTACGAAAGCAGTGCCCGTTTTCTACGGTCGCCACGACCACGATCGATCGAGAATGCAGTTTCCCCGTCCTTGTAAAGACCAACCCTTGTCGCCACTGCCCCGATTTTTCTCCTCCCATTTGTTAATCAACCCAATCCAATCCATTCAGAGCCTGCCACTACACTAAGATAATAATGTGCGCGTACGTGCTCCTGTCCTTGCCCAAGTAGTAGACCCTAGGTATCACCCCCACATAGGCCTATCCAGCATAGGCATAGGCTCAGCAACGTCCGCGTGAAGCCGCCACTTGTTCTCTCTCTTTCTTGTTCATCGGATATCTCTCCTCTCCATGCTTCCCCGGCTCTTCTCCTCATCTTTTCCGCCGACGTGACAGCTTAATCCATCTTTCCTTTACCGCCGATGATTGGTCACGCTCACACCCACACACACACCCCACGCGCGCGCTAATCTCGTCAACAAAATGGCCTTTCAGCGCACTGCTCATGAGCAGTCCACGGAAGTGCCGGGAGTTTGTTCTCTATTATCCCGCACTGCTACACCCCCTCAGATTAATCAATCATTGGAAACTTCCACTGGTCACCTCGTCCTCCGCACAATCGGACAATCCGTTCGGCGAATCGCGCGGCGACACCGCGCGCGATCGCCTAATTCGATCCGGTGACGGAATGACAGAACTGAGGTCACCTAGCCCGATTAAGAATTTGAGATAAGCAAGGGTGGGTCAAGCGGAGGACGATCACCAGACAGCTAGCTAATTAGCTACTAGCAATTGGTTAATTGTTAAAGGTCTTGGACAAATTTGGTGAGGTCTCAGTCTTTCAGAGAAGAGACACACGTAGCAGGGAAGGGAGCTGGTAGCTAGCTAGCTACAGGGCTACAATGGCCGTTGGGTTGGGTAGCACCGGCGAGTCTGAACTCTGAAGCTTCTTCGTTGCCGGGGCCGGCCGGCCGGCCGACATATCTGTTAGCTAGCTGTGGCCTGTAGGTGGTGATTGATGTAAATCGTCTGACGGCCGGGATCTTCGTCGTCTATAACTAATCGCGACATGACCTGCGTTTCTTGGAAATTAAGGATTGTGAGCTTCACATTTCCGTTCCTTTACATATGTGTCAACATGAGTGCTGTTAGGAATGATTACGCCTGCGTTTCTTCAGAAATAAGGATTGTGAGCTTCACATTTGTATCTATTAGTTACGGGCCGGCCTCTAAAATTTGTCCATGCGTGGCATCTGAATGAATAGATCTCTACTGAACTATGATGTCATATCTTGTGAAGGTTGTAGCCCGCCCTCATACCTACAATTGGACAAAATACCACATTAAATCATTTGAACTTCGGAGGAAAAGCCGCTGGCAACAGCTCACTCTCGAACCTTTGAAGATCACTGTCACCACACTGAATAATGTTGCCATGCATTGAAGACTCCCTAGTTTGATACTCCGGCCTGTGGTGATTAGATTTCTGGTTTTCACAAAATAAAAATAGATGAAGGAAAATAAATTAAATGGGATGTGACCTATGTTTCCTGATAATATAGGCATGATGGTGACATTCAAAAGTATCTTTTGATGGCATGAAATGAATCAAACCTCACAAATTAGTAAAATTATTTCGATGATTTGATTTGCATATCTCCTAGATATTCTCTCAGAACTACGAATAATCGCAAACTTGATACGTGCACACTATATTTATCTATTTGAGCCGAGGAACAGAGACAATACTATACACATTTCATCACAAACCGCACCCGACTGTTCACCGGATTTCCGCCGAATCCTGCGCCTTTCGGGGCTGGCCCGCCGCTCAGCGAGACGACCCGCAAAGCAACGGCAAGGGGGGTTGAGGGGTCAAATTCATGATTGGAGGGGGACCACGGAAACACTCGTCCTTGCACATCACTACCACATGTCCAATTTCAAAAGCAAGTGCTGCCACCAAACGGAAAAATAAAGGGTTTGTGGGGGCATCAGTTATCTCATCATCATATCTGGTGTTAGCTAGCTAGGGGCCTCCTGTTCATGCACTTTCTTCAACCGGAGAAGAGAAGAGAAGAGAAGAAGATTTGGTCGTGCTGCAAATGCATATGTGTGTGTAGGTGTAGGTAGGGCTGGCTTTCTGTGAGATGTCAGCGTCGTACCCCCGATGCATGGAGTTGCTTAGGAGCATCTGATGATGATCAGTTGGGAGATACGGAAGGTTGAGAGGGGGGAGGGAAAGAGGGTTTTAGGTCTACCAACTGGTGGTTAGGGGACTAATACGTCTTAACAGATGCCGTCACCTACTGGAAGGAAGAAGGGAGGGGATCGATCGGATTGGTGCCCTTGCAATCAAGGCGTCCGGGGAGAATCAGCTAGAAATGGCAACTTGGGGGGCCTTTTCAGCTGAAAACACACCCAGCAAGTGAGGAGGGTAATGGACCTGCTTTTCTGTGCACTGAGTGGACTAACTGAACTGCCTGCCCAACAGGTATGCTTGCTGCAAGGTCACTCAAAACTGGCAAGAATCTACGGGTTTCTATAGCAGCATAAAAGCGAGAGCTCCCTTTTTTCCCCACTCCGTTCCGCGGCCTTCCCGTCAAATTTGAAATTCTCAATTGTCTAATTGTTCAGAACCAAAAATAAATAAACGCTTGCATGTGGAAGCATATTCTTCAGAGTTACTAAGATATACCTGCAACCAACCGTATGATGTTGGTTTTATCATGTGAGTCACAACTAAACTAAAGTACACATGTATGTATTGCATGCCTAAAAGGCGCATCAGTCTCATGTCGACGGCGGAGATCGAGGGTCGGTCTCCCGATCTCGGCCGTCGACGTCCCTGTGGCCTGAGCGTGACGCACGCGCTCAAAGCAGCAATCCTATACGTGAGAAAACGAGTGGGGTAAAGAGGAGATAGGGAGGAATAAGCGAGAGGGAAACAAACAAAAACGGTGGTGGGGTTTCTTTAGGATTTGCGGGGCGGGGGGATAGTGTTAGGCAGGCCCTCCTCATTGGCGCAAGCAGCCCCGGAGTATATTATTGCTCAGGGAAGGAGGCAGGAGGAGCTACAACAACCAAAAGAGAAGAGACCAACACCAAAAGCAGCAAGATATATACAATCCCAGGAGCGTTCTTGGTTATTTTAAGCCCACACCCTCGCTGCTAATCCCCTCTTTAGAATCCTCGGGATCGTCCCTCTGTCCCCGGCCGGTCTTCTGCTAGGTGGTTCCTGTCAGAAGAACTCTGATCAGATAGCACCCAAGAAGAAGAAGCTCTTGCTCTTGCTTGGCCTCAAAGCCAGTTCTTGCAGAGGTATGTGTAGAGGTTCATCTTATCAAGCTTGCCTTGCTCTTTGCATCCATCAAATTTGTAGATGATTCAGTGAGCAACAGGTTTCTGTTAGGTGTTTTGGTCTCTGTATGGATTCTTGGTGTTGTTGTGGCTTCTTGCTTGTTGAGCTTTCTGTTCCTGGTTACCTACTTGTGGTTGGCTGGTGCAGCACCATACCAACTTGAAAAATTGCTTCCTGTTCTGGCTGATTCTTGGCAAGTTTGGTCTCTGAATTGCCAAGTGGTAGTAGTAACTAGTAGTAACTGATATTTTTGTGTGTTCTTAGTTTCTCCCAAGTCATGTCCAGTTAGGCCTTTTCCCCCCTTGATAGGTACCACTGATTTGGACTGGTGTTTTCCTGAAATTATATGCTGGTTTCATCAGCTGAGTGAAAAGGCTTCGGTTTCTTTTTGTATGCAGGTACTTCAGAAAGAAGATTGAGGTGTTGTGTGTTTGGGAAGTACAGTGATCTGAAGTTTGTCCTCCCAGGTAGATATATAGATGCTTTCAATTCTGTTGGGTCCATTCTATCCTTTTGATTTACTTCGCTTGCAGTAGAATTCTTTCACCCCTCTTGTAATTTTCTGAATGAATTTGTAGTTATTCTTGCCTAGTCCACTCATATCATAATGATACTTCTGCCTAATTTAGTACAGTATGCAGATGCACAGTTGCACTAGCGCACCATGTTTTTACCATCTTTCCTTTGCTCCAAATCTTGCTATTTACTACTGTAATTTGAATTTAGGAGCAAGATGAAATCGCCTTCTGGCAATTCTGAGCGGGATTTACTGACCGTTTCCAATCCTCTATTTCTTCAGTTCGACACTCAAGACAAAACTTGAACCTTACCAAGCGTCGACAGTACAGTAGTACGCTTCTGATGATAGATTGCATTTGCATCTGAAGAGGATCGGATGGCCACGTTCTTCTCCACTTCAAACGATCAGAGGGGCCTCGCCGGCGGCGGCGGAGGTGCCGGCGACATGTCATTCCACCACCACTACCCCATGTCCAACCAATACCCAGACTCGTCGATCGGCGGCCTGATCCCGCTCCCGGCGTCCATCGTGCAGCAGAGCCACATAGCGCACGGCGGCGGCGGCGGCGATGGGCGAGACGACGAGCAGGCCGCGTTCATGGGCTCGAGGGACGGCTCCGAGCTCGGCGGCCTGCAGACGCAGATGCTCATGGGAGACGGCGGCGCGTCGGCAGGGCAGCGTAGTCACCAGGGTGGCCTGTCGCTCAGCCTCGGCTCGCAGGTGCCGGTGTCCCTCTACCAGTACGGACGTCCGGGCGGCATGGCTGCGGCCGCTTCCCCCACCTTGATGAGCCCGAACCAGTCGGCGATGGCGATGGCGGCGAGCAGGAACGCGCAGGTAAACGTGTACGTGCAGAACTCGAGGTTCCTGAAGGCGGCGCGCGAGCTGCTGGACGAGGTGGTCAGTGTCCGGGACGCGATCAAGAGGAAGGGGGACAGGAAGGACGACTCGGCCGGCAACGGCGAGTGCGGCAAGGTCGAGGGCGACAAGGGCGAGGAGAACGAGGGGAGCTCCGCCGCCGAGCTGTCGCCGGCGGAGAGGCAGGACCTCCAGAACAAGGTGACGGCGCTGATGGCCATGCTGGACCAGGTGGACCGGAGGTACAGGCACTACCACCAGCAGATGCAGATGGTGGTGTCCTCGTTCGACGAGGTGGCCGGCTCCGGCGCGGCGAGGCCTTACACGGCGCTGGCCCTGCAGACGATCTCCAGGCACTTCCGGTCGCTGCGGGACGCGATCGGCGCGCAGGTGCAGTCGGCGCGGCGGAGCCTCGGCGAGCCTCAGGACGGCTCCGGCGCGGGCGGCCTGTCCCGGCTGCGGTACATCGACCAGCACCTCCGGCAGCAGCGCGCCATGCAGCAGTTCGGCATGATGCAGCAGCCGCAGCACGCGTGGCGGCCCCAGCGCGGCCTCCCGGAGTCCGCCGTCTCCGTCCTCCGCGCCTGGCTCTTCGAGCACTTCCTCCACCCGTAAGCTACCCACCGCGCCGCCCATGCAGTTGATCACTCTACTCGTCCTCCGTGCTCGCTCACTGATCCGCCATGATCGATGCAGGTACCCGAAAGACTCGGAGAAGGTGATGCTGGCGAGGCAGGCCGGCTTGTCCCGGGGACAGGTGTCCAACTGGTTCATCAACGCGCGGGTCCGCCTGTGGAAGCCCATGGTGGAGGAGATGTACAAGGAGGAGTTCGGCGCGGAGATGGATTCCACCAACTCGTCGTCGGAGAACGCCGGCAACAAGCACAGCAAGGTGGACGAGGCGGCATGCTCGGAGGACCAGGACCGCGACGAGTTCCAGAGCACGTCGACGCACGCCGGCGCGAGCCAGCTGCTGAACGCCTACAAGTCGGAGCCGGTGGGCAGCATGGACGCCGGCCCGCTGTCCAGCTTCGGCGGCGGCGACATGGGCACGTACGCGCCAGCAGGCCTCAGCCTGAACCACCACGGCCCGGGCGGCGGCAGCCTCCTGCAGGACGCGTTCCCGCACCACGGCGACGACGCCAGGTTCGTGCCGTACGGCGGCAACATGGGCGACCTCGGCGGCAGCGTGTCGCTGACGCTGGGCCTGCAGCACTGCAACAACAACAACAACGCCGGCCACGTGCCGCAAGAGCAGCAGGGCCTGCTGTACGGCAACCCCGGCGACTTCGACTTCCTCAACGGCGGCGACGACCGGCAGCGGTTCGCCTCGTCGTCGTCGCAGCTCCTGCACGACTTCGTCACTTGAGCTGGCGACCACATGGACGCACAGCATGGCACTGAATAACGCAGGGGGCGGCGTGCCAGAAGCCTGGGCCGGCCGGCCGGCGCCGCCGCCAGTATGCATGAAGAAGCAAGCAGAACATGCATGGTAGTACACGGTAAATCTGAAGCAAGTATATACGTATATCATACAAGTATACAATTGGTGTGGTAAATGAAGTAGGTTGTACGTATAACTGTATATGAGATGGGGGTGTAGCTTGCTGTAGAGATAGTAGATTGGTATTTTTTTGCTAGCCAGCACAGATTGGTGTACTTCATTGACGAATGGATTCAGGATATTGATGATTTGTTGATCCAAATAGACACCAGTTTCTTGATCTATACCAGTACAATAAGTTTTTTCGCGTTTGCCATCTACTAGTACTCGTAACTCGCTCCATCCGGAATTACTTGTCACAGAAATAAATGTATCTAGACGTATGTTTAGTTCTATATACAAACATTTCTGCTACAAGTAATTTAGGATGGAGTGAGTACAACGTAACTGATTTTTCTCCGGGTTTAAGTCGATTTCGATAAAAGAACTGAAGAAGTAGGGGAGGAGCGGCACAGAGGGGACGGGATGACATAGCCGGCCACGGCGTCCCGTGCGAGGCAGCAGCAGCTGGGGGCCGACATTATTGTGGGAGCGGTAGAGAGTTGACATGTTGGGCGGGAGGGGGGCTTTTTCGTAGACGGTGTCCGAGCTCAAGACGGCGTGGCGGAGGAGATGAAGGGACGGAGAAGGACACTGCGTGATGTTCAGATTTTGTCCATGGACAAAGACAGACATAGAATCATCAGATTCAGGCAGCCAAAACATAGAGAATGGCTCATGACAGTAAGGTTAAGAGTAACAATTCTTATACAGTTGAAAACTTGTTCAGCGGACAGAGAACACCACACAATTGGTTCGACTCACATGACAGCAAAAGTTGAACTGAAACCTAGATAACTTGCATCGGAATAGTCATTAGCAGTACCACATTACCACGACTCCAGAAATTTATCATCATTTTAATGGAGACAGAAAATGTCAACAAATAGACACTTTTAACATTTGAGAGTGCAAATGGTTGTTATATCTCCTCATACTACCACACTTCAGACGATCAGACAAAATACTGCAAAGAAGCCACTTCAGTTCCTACCTAGATTATTCTTCCTCTTTCTTTCTCACTGGTTAGCGCTTGCCTCTGTTCTTCACCTGCAAACAGAACCAAGTAACAAAACCAAATATATGGGCGTATTCATTGATGCATTCAACCTCCTAGCAGAAAAAGAAAAAGGTTTAATCAGATTCATACATACCTTCTGTACAGAGATTTGACATCTTGTCGCAGTGCCTCGTGTTCGAGAAACCTGTCCCCGCTCTCTGAAATATCCACAGCGGCAAGCTCAAAATCATCATTGCTGCAAAGCTCGTTCCATTCGAACCACATCTTGGACTTCCATTCTTTTCCGGAGGCTGTCTTGTGATCCTCCTCTTCTGGGGAGTCGGCGGCAACAAGGCAGTAGCAATGCACCATTCTGGACTGCCCTGGTCTGAATGCCCATCCGATTGCCTGCCGCGTCACGGAAGGATTTTCCTGGACCTCCAGAATGACAACGCGTGACGCGCCAACAAGGGAGATGCCCTCGCCGCATGCCTTGATGGAACCAAACAAAACTTTAGCATCCGCTGAGTGGTTGAATCTCTCAACCGCCTTGTCTCGCTGCTCTTGTGTTGATTTACCATTTAATTTAAACATGTGCACCTCTGGTTTCCATCCTTTCATTCTTATGAGCAGCATTTCCAAGAAAACCAGAGGGTTCAGATACCGGCTGAACACGAGTACCTTCTCTCCTGCAGCCTCTGAATGACACAACAAATTGTATATAAACTTTGCCTTTGCCCCAACCTTGATATCAATTCCACTTTTGGCAGCAGCGGGCACATGTGAACTGGTTGACAAAGGGAGATCGTAACACAGATTACTTCCATGGTGTAGCGTCGGAGAGGAAGAGGCGAAACATGATTCATAAATTGAAGGGAGAGGATGGTGTGGAGGTAGAAGGGGAGGAGGGCTTAAAGGCTCTCATAACTAACCATTTCTCTAGCTTGTTTACCCCCATGGCAGGTTCTCAAATGGAGCAAGTTCTATACTGTGTTACGCCCCGTGTGACTCCACAAATGAACACCTTCCTCCAAAAAGAGTACACGGCTCAAGAGATAAAGAGTGCGCTGGATGATATGGGAGACTTAAAAGCCCCTGGGGCTGATGGTATGCCGGCTGTTTTCTACAAGAGATTTTGGGGGACGGTGGGTGAGGTTGTGGTACAAGAAGTTTTACGCGTATTGCAAGGCGGCAGCATACCGGAGGGATGGAATGAAACGATTGTGGTACTCATCCCAAAGGTTCGGAACCCGGATCATATCAAAGATCTTCGCCCTATTAGCCTTTGCAATGTGGTGTATAAGCTTGTTTCCAAAGTTCTCGCCAACCGACTCAAGGTGATCTTGGATGAACTCATATCAGCTAACCAAAGTGCATTTGTCCTGGGACGGCTAATATCGGACAACACCATCCTTGCTTATGAGATGACGCATTTTATGAGGAGAAAGAGAAGTGGAAAGGATGCTTATATGGCCCTCAAACTAGATATGAGCAAGGCTTATGATAGAGTGGAGTGGCCTTTTTTGGAGGGCATGATGAAACGTTTGGGTTTTGTGAATGAGTTCACCCAACTGATTATGAAGTGTGTGACTACAGTGACCTACAGGTTTCGAGTTAACGGAGATATCACTGATGCTATCGTCCCTGGTAAGGGCCTGCGACAAGGCGACCCCATCTCACCCTATTTGTTTCTAATCTGCGCGGAAGGTTTCTCTGCTTTGTTGCACCAAGCTGAAAGAGAGGGTAAAATCAAGGGTATCCAGATTGCTCCTATGGCCCCAACAGTGAGCCATCTGCTTTTCGCTGATGACTCACTATTGGTGATGCAAGCAAGTGTACAGGGGGTCCAAACGGTGAAATCTATCTTGCAAGTATATGAAGAGAGCTCGGGTCAAGTCATCAACAGGGAGAAATCTTCAGTGATGTTCAGCTCAAATGCAAGGCAGAGTTTCAAAAACTTGATACTCCAGGAACTTCAACTTGGGACTGAGGCGAACGGTGGGAAATACTTGGGGCTGCCCATCTACATTGGAAAATCTGTTAAGAAGTGCTTCCTCTACATAAAAGACAGAATTGTAGGCCGTTTGCAGGGAGGCTTGGAAAGGGTTTTGTCTACTGCCGGTAAAGAGATTTATGTCAAAGCCATCGCACAAGCAATTCCAACCTATGCTATGGCTTGTTTTGATCTTACGAGGTCCTTGTGTGATGAAATAAGCCAGTTCATATGCCGTTACTGGTGGAATCAGCAAGAGGATGAAAGGAAGATGCATTGGATAGGCTGGGAGAAAATGAAACTCTCAAAGGAGGAGGGGGGTTTGGGCTTCCGAGATCTGCACTCCTTTAACTTGGCCATGTTGGCGCGACAAGGATGGCGTCTTATTCAAGCCCCGGACTCTCTATGTGCGCAGGTGCTCCGAGCGAAGTATTATCCCAATGGAGATATCCTAGCTGCTGTGCCTGTGAAAGGAATGAGCTATGTATGGAGGAGTATCTTAAGGGGCATTGAGGTGCTGAAGGAAGGCCTAATTTGGCGCATCGGGGATGGAACCAATGTGAGGATCTGGGAAGATCCATGGATCCCGAGGGGTGTTACGCGCAGACCAGCATCATACCAAGGCCCAAATCTCCTCACCAAAGTTTCCGAGCTGATCGATCCGAACACAGGCTGTTGGGACCGTAATCTTGTGTCAGACTGTTTCCACCCGAACGATGTCCCCATAATTTTGAGTATCCCAATCGGCGAGCATGGGGAAGATTTTATGGCATGGCATTTTGACAGCAAGGGCATCTTCTCTGTGAAATCAGCCTACAAAATCCATGTTCAGATGATGAAGGATGAAGCAAGGCGGCAGAAGGGGCAAAGTTCTTCTGATGTACAACCAACCTCTGAAGTTTTTCGAGCCATTTGGAAGGTTAAATGCCCACCAAGAGTCCACCATTTCCTTTGGAGATTAGCACATAACAGTCACCCAATGTATATGAACATTAGCAGACGAGGGGTGGAGCTTGACACACGATGTGCAGTATGTGGGAAGCTTTTTGAGGACGGCGGCCACCTTTTTCTCAACTGTAAATTCATCAAGCGACGATGGCGAGCTCTGCTACTTGAGGATATCAGACTCAAACTACTCCAATGTACATCTGCTAAAGAAACTCTGTCAGTTATCCTCAGACTGCCTGAAGAGAGGAAGCTGCTATCCATTGCTTTGCTTTGGTGTTGGTGGGCTGAGCGGAACAGAGGCAATCATGGGGAGAAACGGCTCGAGGTTGAAGCTTTTCGATACACTGTTAGTCATCATGCAAATGAATGGAAAGAGTTCTTGTGCGCAAAGCCGACTGCACCGGTTCGACAACAGGACAAGTGGGTGAAGCCCCCTACTGATATGGTGAAAATTAACATTGATGCCGCGTTTGCAGAACAAACAAGGTCTGGAGGCTGGGGCATAATATGCAGAGATGACACCCAGGACGTTTGTTTTGCTGCAGCTGGAGCCCGTCTTGATCTGAACAGCGCACTACATGCTGAAACAATTGCCCTTCTCGAAGCTGTGACGCTGGCGGACAGGCTCGGTGTTGGGCGCGTGATTTTTGAAACCGACTGCCTGGTCCTTCAGCAGGCCATGAACTCAAATGCCTATGCTTTCTCACCCCTGGGTGTGTTGTTTAGTGAGATCAGGTTTAAACTTAGGACCCTTTTCATTGAGGCCCAGGTGGTGTTTGTGCCCAGACTTTGTAATGGTCCAGCACATGTGCTGGCTTCTATAGGTGCATGTTTAACTGATGGTGAGCACCGTGAGTGGTTCACCAGCTACCCGGATGATGTACTCAGTGCTGTGACCGGCGATCGAGCCGTGTCTTAATGGAATACCAGTGTTCCATTTCAAAAAAAAAAAAATCCACTTTTTATGATGGAATCAATCTTCTGAACAGCAATATCTCGATTTTTCCATTCAACGTTTTGAATATTCTTTAAGCACGGATGAAGATAAACAGCGCTGCATGCTATTTTCCTGCTAAAATTATCTAGTCTTACCAAACTCCTAAGGATCTTTTCCTGCTCGGTACTCATATTCAGAAAAACGGTGAAGTCCACAAGTCCAGGTAATTCCTCCAAAAGCTCACCTTTATAATAGTGCAGCACATTAGCAGTTAGTTCGCGTAGATTCTGGATGATCATTACTCTCATTTTATCATCTGCGTCCTTTTTAAGGTTTCCTTCAACCACATCATAGAAGTACTTATCTGAAGTGTACTTTGACCGTGCACTCTTCCCCAACATGTCAGCCTTGCTTAGTATGCGCTTCACTATTGCACGAGGTTTCTCCATCTTCAGGAATTTTGGCCGCACAAGGTTCAGAATGTTGAAAACCTCTCTTACATGATTCTGAAACAAGGTTCCTGAGAGAACCACTTTTCTAGGAGTTCTTATACTTCCAAGTGCAGTGAGTAAGTCAGTTTGCTCATTTCTCGGAGTGTGGCCTTCATCTAGAATGACAAGGCTTGGGACCTTCAACAACTTATCTTGGCACATGACAGCTTCTATTTTATAAGTATTCCTATCAGATACTATGCATGCAAATTGATGATACCCTAGCAGCAATATGCTTCTCTTTTCTTGCCACAAGTTCAAAACCTTGAGTTGTTCAGACCGGTTATTAGCTTTGGAGGAATAGAAGTCAAACAAGGGTATGGGCATGTCCTTAATTTGCCAATGGACAAATTCTGTTCTCCATGTTGCCAGAATGCCCTTTGGAAGGATAATCAATGGCCTTCCTGCAGGGTATCTGGCCAGGAAGCTTTGAACAAAGCTAATTAGCATAAACGTCTTTCCAGAACCTGGTGCATGTGCTAGAATACAACCTCCAGGGTTGTTCTCATCTGCCAGGTTCTTGACCAAGAAATTAAAGCCTTCCACTTGGTGAGGTTTCATCTGTTCTGAATGCTGAGAGTGGATTGAGAGAGCACCAGGGACAACTTGAAGAATATTTCCTGAAGGACTGGTAGTTGCCTCCAGCTCATTGTAGTTTCTGGGTTCTGGCACATAAGTTCTGTGGGATTGCTTACGCTGATGCAACAAAGAGGAAATGAGAGATGTGGCTCCACCAATACGGAAACAGAAGTGAATTGCTTTTTTTCGAAATCTACATCTTAATATTTGGGGTTGGGATAGGATTTACTTGGTTTATTTGAACTATATCCCAGTAAAATCCTCATTCAAACAGAACTAATCAATGACTTAATTGACATTTGTTAAAAAGCTAAAACACATGCAATGGGTGTTCGTATAGGGCATTTGTTTGATCTTCTTTTTTGCGCGGGGGGGGGGGGGGGGGGGGGGGCATTTGTTTGATCTATCAATCATTAATGACAAATAACCGACGAAGAAAGTTTATAAACGATAACATACAGAACTAATCAATGAGTTGATTGACAGGACACTATTTACCAGTTAATGTTATTTGAATCTTTTAATAATTATCTTCAGAATATTCAAGAAAATAAATTGGACTAGTTTGGATCAGAAACTCCGTACCTTTTTCCAGTTTATCTCAAAAATATTCTCGATATGTTGCTGGATCAAACCACAAACACGGCATACAATGGCAATGCCCAAATCATCTTTCATCAGGAAGTCGTGATGACAATCATCCACTACTTCAGAATTATTCTTCTCCGACGGAACAATACTGTGATCGCTTCCAATGGTCTGGTTAGATTAAGTATGTCGGTCAGATTCATCAAGAAGCAAGTAATGGTAGACAAAAGAACAAAGCAAATGCGTGAAGGGGTAAAATTAAGAAAACAGTAGTATGATGATGGTAAAACATTAAAGTATGTGTGTGAGAACGAAAAAGGACCAGAGGAAAATGCAAAACTAGCTGTTTCAAAACAACCAGTAAGATCATGTGCTCCTGCTCTAGACCTTCAAGTAATAAAATGCAAAATAGTGTCACATAACTGGCCTCAAGCATCATTTGGAAGACAACAATCACATTTTCCTTTTCTTTTTGACAAATATACACCAAGTACATAGAGAAATGGTACTTTAACTATAGGTATGTACTATATTTTCTATGTGGCATACTTGCCGGGAAACATTTCATCAGTGCAGACATGAAACCCATTATCAAGTAAGCAAGGCCCTGAGATCATGAAATATTGAAATCTAACCTGATATAAGAAACAGAGAAGAGAATATATCTAGAGACAATTGCAATGAGTTTATTAAACAGATACCTTTGAACATGCCAATGCAAGAGACATTTCGTTCCAAAGGTCATCCAGGTCATCAACTGGATTGTCACTGTTATCATAGTGATTATAATGTCCATTTGCCGTTGAATCACTTTGTATGACCTCACAAGATATTTCACAAGAATCTACAACAGAAATATTGTTGTTCTCGATGTGTTGCTTACTTTGGACATCCTCACCTTCTCCTTCCCTTGTTTCTCTCTCCTTGTCACGACTCTGTCGAAATGCAAGATAGTGAACATGACAGGGAGAAACGATTCCATTTACCAATTCAGATATTGAGATTAAAAAACAATAGTATCTCTCATATAGTCATATCTGAACTAAATCAATCAGTTTTCATTTTTTGAAACTGAGTAGGCATATCTTCTGGAAAAAAGTTATGAAACTAAAATCAATTTTGTTTGTAACTAAACAGAGCAAAAGGAGATATTCAAAAAATTAAAAATATATTCCTGTAAAAAGCACATATCAAAAATTTACTTCAGGGACATCATTGAGTAACTTGAGTTGATTCAAGTGCAATATAACAATATCTTACTAGGACATGCAGTCCTTGGGGAAGGACTTTTGATGTTATTGAGAATATGATACTGATTAGCATCTAGGCATAAATATGAAATACTCAGTGATTACCAGTAATTCTCTAATCAAACTATATAGGAAAAAAACAGCAATATTGACTAACATTTCCAGAGTTAATATTGAAGCAGACCTCGGCGTAAATGTTTATGTCATTCTGTCCTTGCTTGATCAGTTGTGGCTCTGAAGTACTATGGCCATGAAATAAAGCAATTTCCTTGGGCTTTAAATATAGATGGAAGCTAGTCAGTAATAAGTAATTTCAGCACAATGCAATTTATCATGCCAGCATAAGTTTAGACAAACTTGATACTGTTAAGCAGTTTAGACAAAATAAATAATGAGACAATTGTGCATAAAAAGATGACCTATGGGTTTAAAGATCACATAAGCTATTTGCGAGCATGGGAATGAATAATGTCTATTTCCCTCCTCTCTTATTCATGCAGTTAAAAAATGCAGAATTGTGCATTATATTAGATGCATTAAGAAACAGAAGATATATGATGAGTTGAATGCACCTCATTGTCAATGTCCATGCTCTCCTTTCCTGGCTCAACTACAGGTTGAGCTTCAAAACTGATGTCCTGGTATTGGCAAGGCTGCTCAGCCAGCATGCATTCTTGGATGAAATCAGTATTTTTCTTAGAATCAGATAAATTTCCATCTACAAAGGATTGAACCATGTCGTCATCATCAGAATCAAGTAAGCAAACAGTTTTCTGAGCCCCAGTATTGTCCATGGTAGCATGGGTATCGTCTCCAACATTGTACAGATCCAATTCGATAATATTATCAGAACTGATATTGTTCCCACTTTGTGCTTCATCATGTAATGTCACATTTGATGACTTGAGAGCTATACTGGCATAGGGCAACTTGATAGGTACAAGTTGCAGCTTTTCAAGGGTGCTGATAAGTTCATGCCTCTTTCTATTGATTGCCTTGTAATCTTCAGTGACACTCCCGTACTTCAACTCATTGAATTCTTTGAGAAATCTAAGACGCACAGATCTGTTATGACTGATGATGGTTGACAGGGACTGGGTGCCCGGCGAGCTATCACGCCCGATTTCATGCTTCTGCATTTTGTAGTTAGTAGGATCAATGCTGGAGAAGAGAACAAAAAATACTCAATGTATCGGGGCGTTTAATTTCTAAATTAATTGATGAATGGCCTCAGAAAATATTTGATTTCAGGAATATCTGAACTGCAATTTTAAATGTTTTCAGAAAATAAATCATTTTTAGGTCCTTCAGAAAATAAAAACCACCAGGAACAGGAAGGAAAAGCTCAGCCTAATCCAACCATCTCAACCTTAGGAAACATCAAGTGGATTATCATCAAAATGCACAGCAAATCAAGCGAGCAAACGGAGGATAACATCGTCATGATTATTTTTTGCTCGAAAGTGTGCAGACCTCGGTAACAACTAGTACACCAAACCTAGCTACCGTCCAGAGCCCAATATTAATTGATGTGATTTCGTACTTCTGACCTCAATAAACAAGTCAATTTAGACCTACAAACTACAAAACCCTCCGGTATGATAGACAAGGTCAGTAAAATGATCCTACAAGAACAAAGGAGACAATGACCGGTCCCCGATGGACCAGTCCAAAAACCCCAAACCCCACGAACTGAACAGAGCAAAGGGCTGGGGATCTTATCTACGAGAAACATATGTGAACTAGAAGCAGTAGCGCGCTTTGCCGCGCCGAAAGATAACAGCAATAATTTGATGTCATCTTCCACTATTTGGCACAAGAGCATTTGGTTTCAACTGGAGTAAGAGTTTATCCTGACAACATTTTAATTAAAAGGAGGATGTGGTGAATTCAGTCTATGAAATTTCGCTGTGACTACAATGGCGTTGTAAAAAGAGGACCGCAATGATAGCTTGCACAATCAGATTTTAAGAATAAGGGTCTCATGAGCAGAGGGTAAACAAGCTAAAAGCTCTGGGGAAGAAAATATTTCCTAAGGGCACAATCGCAGTACATGTTTCAGAGAGAACCATGCATGCACGCATTTTTTTTTTCAGACGACGAGATGATGCCCGCGACGTTTGACGTCTCTCCGGCATCATCAGATCATGAGATGTCAGACGACGAGATGATGTGCACAGTTGCAGTAGACCTAACAAGATGATCAATTATACGAATTAACCTGACAATTCCTTGTGAGTATTTCATCGAACATCCTGTGGGCGACTGAAACCAATGGCGCAGGACAGCTTGACTTGACCTTGAGCGTAGCACATCCCCCGACGGCCCGACCCTTTTCGAAAAGAAAAGCACATCGCCCGACCATGGTGGGGAAGAGATCCGTGCGGCGAGTTTGTCACGTTGTCTTCTCCACGCGGCGCCATCCGGTCGGCTTTGCTGAGAGGAGGGATGGCGGACACTCCTCACTCCTCCACCTGCTGGTGGCACCGTCGTGGCGGCGACCCGTTGCTGCCCTCTTTGCCGTCCGGCGGCCTAAACTTTGTCCGTCTCTTCGTCGACCCAATCACCTCATTTCCTGTCGACGGCAAACTCGATCGATCTCCTCCTCCCCTATCAGTGTGAGTGTGTGACTGCTGCTGCTCTCCGCACGGGCCACCCAGCCCCGCAAGCGCGTTTGAATGAGGGGCAGGGGAGAAGATAGAAAGGAGGAAGAAAGGCACAGAGTGGCGGCGGTCGCCCGGTGGAGCCAAGGGAGGTGAAACGTGAAAGGAAGAGGGAGAAAGGCACGAATCCGTAGTGGCGTAGCTAGGGGGTGGCCTGGACCACCCTGGAATTTCCCCATAGCTTGTATATAATGTAATAAAAAATATTTTTTTGAAAATAAATAAACTTATGTAAATATTTCTATTGATGAACCACCCTGATTTATTGGGCTGGCTACGCCACTGCGAATCCGGCAGCCGACCCACGGGAACAAAAGGAAACGGCCGCCGGAGATTGGACCGCCGAGGCGCCCCCGAAACACAACCGAAAACCCCAGACCCTCTCCCCACCCAACGCCAAGCCGCGGCGAGAACAACAACCAGAGCAGCGATAAATTTAACTGAAAAGGAAGGAAGCAGAGCAAAACGTACCACGGAGGAGCGGAGCAAGACGATGCCGACCGGGGATTGCTTGGGGGCAGCTCGAATCCTGCGCTTGGGCGAGAGAGCAGTGACCCCTCCGATGTTCTTGCAGCAAAGAAGCGGGAGCGTTGGGTGTTCGACGCTTCAGGTGACCTGCACGCGAATCGTTCGGGATCGTTCCAGGCAGCTTTGATTTGATCCGTGGGCGCAGATACTCGCGGCTAATTCGTCAGTGACATTCATGGCCCACACAGAGAGCTGCTCGCTCGCTAGGATAAACACAGTTGTCTGTTTTTTTAACCCAACCAAGTAGTAGTAGCACACTACAACGCTCTTCGTTTTACTGTGGCGTAATGTAACCATGCTTGTGCGTTGCAACGGAATATAAATATTTCAATATGTTAGTTTGTGATTTATACCCGCACATATTAATATGATCGGAAACACTAACAACCACATGTGTGGGCGTTTGCATCTCGCCCACACGCGTGGATCCGTGTCCGTTTGTGGGTGCACGAATCTTGGCATGTTTGTGGTGCCATGTAGGACTGGGCTGGTGTGTGGGCATTCACCCTGTCGCCCACACGTCCGTTTCACCACACGGAGGGCCGGTGTGTGGGCGTTTAGCAGTTCGCCCACATGTCAATTTTCACTCACGCATAAGGGCTGGTGTGTGGGCATTTGCCATCTCGCCCACACGCCCGTCTCCTCTCCCACACCCAAACTGCCAGTTGCCATGTGTTTGCAGTGTACATGGCAATTGTCCTACTATGCTTGTAAGCAGATGGTAACTCTTTTTTTTACCCGAACATGTCAGTTGCCATGTTTTTGCAGGGTACACGGCAACTGCCCTAGTGTGCTTGTAAGCATATGACAACTCTCTCTTTACCCGAACATGTTGTTTGTCACGTCTTATTGTAGCGCTACAGGGCAACTGCCTAGTGTTAGTAGATGACAACTCCTAAGGTTTTCAAATCATGGCAATTATTGTAAACCAGACCATACATGGAAACTGCTTAGTGTTAGTAGGTGGCAACCTTTAAAGTTTTCAAATCATGGCAACTATAGTAAACCAGACCATACATGCCAACAGCTGCAGTTGTTTAAAATGGCATCTCGCACTTGACTTGAGATGGCAACTGCAGTTGAGCAACCATGGCAACTGTAGTTGTCCGACATGGCAACTGTAATTTAGCGACATGTCAACTGTAGTTAAACGGACATTGAAGAGGGTCCGGACCATGGCAACTGCGGGGACGCGTGCTGACTGTCACGTGGGGCGTGCGGGACCGTGAGGTAGGTGGTTGAGAGGAGTCGTGTGGCAGTTATCCATTTTGCCCACATGTAAGCCTGCAAGAGGGACCGCAAGGAAAAAAAAGGCGTGTGGGCGCTAATTGTTTTGCCCACACATAGGTGTGTAGGCTGATCCTCTTAGACACCACACAAAACGTGTGGCCAGACCCTTTAACGCCCACATGTGTGGCAGTTATCGTCGTCCAATATGATTGTATAAATAAATGGTTATCATATGTCCGTGATTTTTCCGCAAAAAAAGTCCGTGATTTACCTTGTAATTTGAAAGAAATTTGGTATGTAAATTAAAGTGAACTTGGTTCAGAAGGTATGTAAATTTCGATTATCACATGGGTAAGGTTGGACGAATGAGTGACGGAAAAAAAATGAAACATGTAACCATACATTCTTTTTAGCTAGCAGAGATTTATTTTTGTTACATACATATATACATAATAAAATCACAGAAATGCCTTTTGGACCTCGAGCTCTATGGAGTCCAGATTTTTAAGGACCTTTTTTACGGGAAAAATTTCAATCTATTCATCTTCAATCATGGTAGTACAATGAACACTAAAAATAATAAAAATTACATCTAGATCCGTAGACCACCTAGCGACGACTACAAGCACTGAAGCAAGCAGAAGGCACACCACTGTCATCGCACCTCCCTCGCCGAAGCCGGGCAAACCTTGTTCTAGTAGACAATCAGGAAGTCATCGTGCTAAGGCCCCATGGAACCAACGCACCAGAATAGCAACTGCCACCGATGAAGAGTGTAGATCAAAAGAATCCAACCTGAAGAAATATGAACGAAGACGAACGACGAATAGGTCCGAGCAAATCCACCAAAGACAGATTCACTGGAGACACACCTCCACACGCCTACCGATGATACTAGACGCATCACGGGAACGGGGACTAGGCAGGGAGGCCTTTATTCCATCTTCAGGGAGCTATCCCCGTCTCGCCTTCCTGAGCAGGACATAAACCCTAATAAAGCTCGAAAAAAGATGTAAAAACGGAGCCCTCCCACCGGCAAGTTCCGAGATCCAATCTATCTTCATGGCCCTAAGGCCACCGGAGACGGGACGGATCGGCACCGGCGCCGACGGGAGGCGGCAGCTGGCTAAGTCACGTACGAGTTGGAGTTGCGTGATACATTAAGGACTTCTTTGATTCCATATGATATGTAGAGGATTATAATTCTTATGATTTTCCCCAGGAAAGAAAAGAATTCTTAGGATTTTTTTAAATTGCTTGTTTGATTTGTAGTATTGGATCCTAAAAAAATCTAATAAATCATTTGTACATTTCATAGGGAATCTACTGAAAAAGGCTTTCGCCCCGCTTTATATACAAAGCAAGGATCGTGTTGGCGTTATGGGAACCAGGATACCCAGACTTGCCTGCCTGCGGCCCACGACGTGGCTCCTACAACGGCCTGGTACGACCCACCTCCAAGATCACCAAGACAAGACCCTTGTGAGGGGCCAATCCTCGCAAGGCGGACGACACCAAGACCTCCAGAGGAGCGGCCTCTCCAGGTTGCCTCCCGAGGAGCGGAGATTTCTATGCAGGTACCCGGCCTCATGAGGCTACAATGACGCAAGCCATGACGACCAAGGCAGGCGGGCGCCAACGGACGCAGAAGAGGTAGCTTCCTCTTTGGTGCTAAGGAGGCAAGGACAGGCGTGGGTTCCCGAGGAATCTGGCAAAGGTTTCCATTCCGGTGCAACAAGACCAAGATTGCCAGGGCGACATGACGGATGTCGTCGCTGAGCCCACTGCTGCATCACGACCAGAAGCTTTGTAGGCGAAGACCACCTTCCATCAGGATAAGATGTACTACTTGTCCCCTTTGAAATTGGACACCGTGGGATCCCTTCCCGCCTAAGTTTTGGGGGAAGAGGACTGAGGCCACTATAAGTATAGGTTAGCCACCATTGTAGAAGGGGTCGGTCAACTCACTCTCCCCCGATCCCTCGCGAGGTTGTTCATCCCTTGTACCAATTCATCCTCAGCCCCTTGTGAGGCTAATCCACCCCAAAGCAAGAGTAGGGTATTACACCGCAAGGTGGCCCGAACATGGGTAAACTGATGTGTTCATCTTCTTCCCTATTCACGCGAATCCGACGAGGCTAGGCTGTAGGGCGACGAGACAGTGAGCTCGAGGGGTTGAGTTCTTCGCACACGCCCCAAAGTTTGAACCTTCTTGGATATGCGGAGCCCTGAATCCGACATTTGGCGCGCCTGGTAGGGGCTTGTCAAAGCTCGGCCTCTTCATCAACCGCGCTCCGCTCGCGATTCGCAGATCCCATGGCAGGCGCCGTCCTGCCCGTCGGGCCGTCGGGCGCTTACGGAGGTGCTGCGGGCCTTCGGGCCATTATCCCCTGCTTGTGGCGGGTGCAGTGGCCGGAGAAGTCCAGGCCGACACTGCCCCCGCGCTACGACGACCCGACGGATCCCGAGGAGTTCCTCCAGCTGTACACGTAGGCCGTTTGGGCGGTGGGTGGCGGCGACAAGGTCATGGCGAACTGGCTCCCCATGGCCCTCATAGGTGCGCCACACTCATGGCTGCTCGGCTTGCCCGAGTCCTTGGTGGCCTCCTGGGAGGAGCTGCACGCCTTGTTCATTGTGCGCTTTGCGGCACCAACACCCCACGTGGTTGCATCCATCCTCGGTGGGTCGCAGGCGCCATCCTCAGGCCGCCACGTCAAGCAGCTCTTTCGTCAGGTGGGAGCCGCTCGCTCGCTGCAGGGGGCCCTTCCAGGCCAGCAGCACCTGAGACTGACATCACCTTCAACTCTAGGGATCACCCTAGGACCAGGGCCGACGCCGGTGCACTACCCATCATGTGCACACCCACCATCAGCAATTTCATGGTCTCTAGGACCCCCATAGATGGCGGTGCCGGCCTCAACGTCCTCTCCGTGGAAGCCTTCGACCTACTACAAGTGCCCTACGACCAGCTCGCGCCCACCAAGCCTTTCTCGGGGGTGATCGGCGGCTCCACCGCTCCCTTGGGGCGGATACACCTCCCAGTCACCTTCAGCACGCACTACAATGATGACCCACAAGTATAGGGGATCTATCGCAGTCCTTTCGATAAGTAAGAGTGTTGAACCCAACGAGGAGCAGAAGGAAATGACAAGCGGTTTTCAGTAAGGTATTCTCTGCAAGCACTGAAAATATCGGTAACAAATAGTTTTGTGATAAGGTAATTTATAACAGGTAACAAGTAACAAAAGTAACTAAGGTGCAGCAAGGTGGCCCAATCCCTTTTGTAGCAAAGGACAAGCCTCAACAAACTCTTATATAAAGCAAAGCGCTCCCGAGGACACATGTGAATTATCGTCAAGCTAGTTTTCATCATGCTCATATGATTCACGTTCGTTACTTTGATAATTTAATATGTGGGTGGACCGGTGCTTGGGTACTGGCCTTCCTTGGACAAGCTTAACCCCTCTCGCAAGCATCCACAACTATGAAAGAAGAATTAAGGTAAACCTAACCATAACATGAAACATATGGATCCAAATCAGCCCCTTACGAAGCAACGCATAAACTAGGGTTTAAGCTTCTGTCACTCTAGCAACTCATCATCTACTTATTACTTCCCAATGCCTTTCCCTAGGCCCAAACAATGGTAAATTGTCATGTAGTCGACGTTCACATAACACCACTAGAGGAGAGACAACATACATCTCATCAAAATATCGAACGAATACCAAATTCACATGATTACTTATAACAAGACTTCTCCCATGTCCTCAGGAACAAACGTAACTACTCACAAATCATATTCATGTTCATAATCAAAGGGGTATTAATATGCATAAAGGATCTGAACATATGATCTTCCACCGATTAAACCAACTAGCATCAACTACAAGGAGTAATCAACACTACTAGCAACCCACAGGTACCAATCTGAGGTTTTGAGAGAAAGATCGGATACAAGAGATGAACTAGGGTTTGAGAGGAGATGGTGCTGGTGAAGATGTTGATGGAGATTGACCCCCTCTCGATGAGAGGATCGATGGTGATGACGATGGTGATAATTTCCCCCTCCCAGAGGGATGTTTCCCCGGCAGAACAGCTCCGCCGGAGCCCTAGATTGGTTCCGCCTCGAGACAGCGGCGCTTCGTCCCGAAAGCTTCCTTATGATTTTTTCCAGGGCAAAAGATACCATATAGCAGAAGATGGGCATCGGGGGACTGCCAGGTGGCCCACGAGGCAGGGGGCGCGCCCAGGGGGTAGGGTGCGCCCTCCACTCTCGTGGACGGTGGGTGGCCCCCCTCTGGTGCTTTCTTCGCCCAATATTTTTAATATATTCCAAAAATGACTTTCATGGAGTTTCAGGACTTTTGGAGTTGTGCAGAATAGGTCTCTAATATTTTCTCCTTTTCTAGCCCAAAATTTCAGCTGCCGGCATTCTCCCTCTTCATGTAAACCTTGTAAAATAAGAGAGAAAAGGCATAAGTATTGTGACATAATGTGTAGTAACAGCCCATAATGCAATAAATATTGATATAAAAGCATGATGCAAAATGGACGTATCAAATCCCCCAAGTTTAGACCTCACTTGTCCTCAAGCGGAAGCCGATATCGAAAAATATGTCTACATGTTTAGAGATAGAGGTGTCGATAAAATAAAATACGGACATGAGGGCATCATGATCATTATTATAACATCAACATATATATTGTCATATGATTTCTTATGCTAAAGTAACAATCTATTCACAATGTAAAGTATGAATCATAAACTCCATTGAAAACTAGCAGACTATAATCCTAGTCATTGAAGCAATTGCAATTTATCATAACATCGGGAAGAGTCAATATAAGAGCTTTTCAGCAAGTCCACATACTCAACTATCATTTAATCTTTCACAATTGCTAACACTCATGCAATACTTATGGGTATGAAGTTTTAATCGGAGACAGAGAAAGATAGGGGCTTTATAATTTCGCCTCCCAACCTTTTACCTCAACGGTAATGTCAACAATAATGCTTTATGAAAACCTACATCCAATTGGATATATATATATATATCAGGATCTTTCCAACACATAGTGCTTGCCAAAGGATAAAGTGTAAAAAGGAAATGTGAAGATCACCATGACTCTTGTATAAGGTAGAAGACAAAAATAAAAGATAGGCCCTTCGCAGAGGGAAGCAGAGGTTGTCATGCGCTTTTATGGTTGGATGCACAAAATCTTAATGCAAAAGAATGTCACTTTATATTGCCACTTGTGATAGGGACCTTTATTATGCAGTCCATCGCTTTTATTTCTTCCATATCACAAGCTCATATAAAGCTTATTTTCTTCACACTAATAAGTCATACATATTTAGAGAGCAATTTTTATTGGTTGCACCGATGACAACTTACTTGAAGGATCTTACTCAATCCATAAGTAGGTATGGTGGATTCTCATGGCAAAAATGGGTTTAGGGATGTTTGGAAGCACAAGTAGTATCTCTACTTGGTGCAAAGAATTTGCCTAGCATGAGGGGGAAAGCCAAGCTCAAGATGTTGGATGACCCATGACAATATAATTTATTACAGATATAAGAAAACATAACCCATTACGTTGTCTTCCTTGTCCAACATCAAATTTTTAGCATGTCATATTTTAATGAGTGCTCACATTCATAAAAGATGTCTAAGATAGTAAATTTATATGTGAAAACCTCTCTTTCTTTATTACTTCCTATTAATTGCAACGATGACCAAAACTATGTTTTTCAACTCTCAACAACTTTTATTCATCATACTCTTTGTATGTTGTTCGATGATATTTTGTCATGGTTTTGCGAGTTTAAAAATTTTAAATCATAATTGGAAGTTCCAGAAAATACCAACTTGGCTCTCATTTGCCAAGTTAAAAAGAAATCATAGTGATGTACAGGGGTGGTGACAATCAGACGCTGAGGACACACACGCGTGAGGCATTTTAGAATTTTACGTGGCTTAGTAGATGGCAGCGTTCTCTAAAAAAAGAAGATTATAAGTGGGACCCATAGCTAAAGAGGAATAATAAGTACACATGCTGGATTGATTGGTACGTGCTGGATTACTTGGACCATTCGCTACTACGTGCACATACATGTTTAGATGCATGCACAAGTGACAGCCGTTGGCAGATTTGATTTGAACTTTTGGAGTTCGTTTAGTTGGATAAGTATGCATGCGTGATATCCAGGAGTTCCACCACAGGTGCGGAGGAAGCTGTTGGTCAGTGGCCGTTGAATCTACTCCAGGATAAGCCATACGGGACACATAGATAATCATCAGATGCGTCAAGAGGTTCAAGTTCTGAGGCGGCCGCGTAGCGCAACGAAGCAGTTCATTTCTCACAGCAACCACGCTGCCGCCAGCACCACACACATACGCATCTACATGACAGCTCGATCAAATCTCCAACACAACATTAGCAATCACGGCTCCTTGCAATCTTTACTCCGCGTCTCCATTTCAAGGACCGGATCGGTGATGTTACTTGGTAAGTGAGTCGCATGAAGGTGAGATGCGGCTATTTTATTTCTTTCTTCTGTTTCCTTTTTCCATTGCAGGTTGGTAACGCCTCGTCGTTCAACCTGACGATTGAATCGTTGCTGCTGGCGTTTTGCCGTTTGATCTAGAAAAGGAATACATGGCGTCCTGCGGCTTTACCTGATGCTTCAATCATCGCCGCGGATATGCCATGATCTGATGTAAAAAAAGAGTTATTGCATACCGCGGCTCCACATGACGATCTAATCGTCGCCGCGGATGTGTGTAGATCCAATATAGAAAAAAGTGAGTGATGACATCCGGCGGCTCTACATGGCGATCTAATCGTCACCGCGGATGTCTATAGATCCGATACGGAAAAAGAGAGTGATGACATATACCGGCTCTACCTGATGTTACAATCGTCGCCGCAGGATATGCCACGGTCTGATGTGAAAAAAAGATAGCTATTGCATCCCGTGACTCTACTTGGTGCTCCAATCGCCGCCGCGGATGTATGATAATTATGTATTAAAAGAGACAGTTACGACATCTCGCGGCTCTACCTGACACTCCAATCGTCGCCGCGGATGTATGATAATTATGTATTAAAAGAGACAGTTACGACATCTCGCGGCTCTACTTGACACTCCAATCGTCGCCGCGGATGTATGATGATCCGATATAAAACGGAGTTGGTTATGACATCTTGACTCTATATGGCGATTGAATCGCTGATGTGGACTTTTCACCGTCAAGTGGCCGTCTTGTCATTTTCTTTAACCTTTGATCTTCATTTATTTGAGTTCTGTTGATTTGTGATGATCTACATGCAAATTCGTGCATGCATTACTGTACGCGTACCAGCCTGCATGGGACATGGCATGAGCAGAAGCCTTCCCGAGACTGCAACATATACACACATCCTGAACTAGAGTTTGCAAACATTTACAAAGAAGGAGATTTACTTGACATGCAGAGGTCAACTTCATAATGAGAGTGGAGTACGTACCAACAATGACATGGCCATCTACACAGGGATAATAAGACGCCATTGTTCAAAGTTTATACACTCATTATTCAGGTCGACTGTCAGTTCATTATTCAGTCTCTTTTTTTAGAAACCCACGAGGCCGGAATATGATGCATACATATCCTAACCGACATGGTTTGAAACACATAGTCCGCGACAAACGGGGCCGGCCGGACAACTACTTCAAAGCTTCATATCATATTTTTGACCGACTGCTCTTGGAGAGGTGGGGCTGAATATTACATGGTTGATGATATGTTATGACCACATCTTTAGCAATGCAGTTTTTTTTTGTCCCAAGCATTTTTAGAAGGGCTTATCTTGAATCAAAAGGTCATGTTGTAACTCCTTGACATGTAAACATTTCTCATAGTGGATTTGGCCTCCGTGCCACTGTGGTTTTTTACCCAACTTGGGTTTTCCACGTTAAAATGTGTGTCCCCTGTCTGTGCTTTGATGATCTGTTTTATTTTCATGCATATAATTATGAAGGCGTGAGATAGAGATTTTATAAAGATAAGATGATCATTTGATTCAGCTTAATCGGAGGTATTGTGAGAGTGTAGACTCACAGATGTAATTAACTGGAATTATTTCGAGGTTTCAGGAATTAAGGACTTCTGCAATCGTCGCAGTCAGATATATATATTCAGGCGCAATATGGAACATACACGTGAAATAGAAATAGGCAATCCTTTGATAATTCGATAAAGTGCGAGTCTCCTATTTCCGTGTATTCGAAGTAATGAAAATTCGTATACGTTCGTATACTGGCACGCCCGCACCTAAAATGCCAACGCGGATGGATTTAAAATTTATCTTGCGAAAACAAATGGCACGCCCAGTGGGACCTGATTCTCCTCCCATCTTCGCTGCGTGTCAATGGTCATCGACAACATACTCCATGTGAGACAATAGTTCTACTTGCAACAGTGCATATATGGTTGACTGATATACCCTTGAAAGCTAAACATCTTGAGGGAGGAAGTGTTATTTCGGCATGTTGCATCAGACATCAGACAGTTGGGTCAGCCGTTGAACTGGTGAAGTGTAGATGATTCAAGAGGCATTTGTAAGGAAACTTGGATTACTTTTATTTATTTGCATTCAGAAATGAGCCACTTGGGTGATTGTCGATCACTGCACGAATGGTCTCGTAAGCACTAGCAGCTAAAAGTTTAAAGTGGGATGTAATATTTAACCTCAAGATGCTGATCTAATAGTTTGGCCAGACATTCCAAAAGATCGCTCATCTGTACTGAGCTAAGTTAAGTTCGCCTCTTCACCAGTATTTGTCCGTGGGAGAGACTACTATTTGTTTTTGTTTTGACCAGAAATATGGGTTGACTCAAGTAGTATTGCACCATCTTTAGTTGTGTGCAAAACAGACTGAGCAGCAACAGATGTAGGGGCAGAAGTTTCAGTACTTTCCTAAGTACGAGAAGCCTCAACAACATGAGTGGGTATCCGTCAGCTCAGTGTCTCCATTTTTAGAAATTATTACTCTGTCTATCAAGCAAATTTTCAGTAAGTTTTGTTGTACAAAAGGTTCTTATTACTGCTTTATTGCTTAATGAATTTATATGTTGTACAAGACTTCATGATTACTATCCAATATATTCACATGGCAAACAAAGAGAGACAACTAGGAATGACAGTTTGTAAGATTGATCCTTACCAGAACAGGGAGTAACTTTGTTAGTAGTCTTAGCATTGACATCTGAAGTTTTCTGCACAAGGAGTGACTCTGCTAGGGACATAAAAAAAAGAGCAGTGATGTGTTTTAATGAATTAAAGAGCTAGCTTATTACCTAGACTAGGGGCAGCCTTTTTTCCTTCAACAGAAGCACCTGGGAGTGGGACTTTATCTTGTAAATGTTTTAGTTTCCTCAACTATTGGCATACAAGAGGCTGAATGCAGCATACACGTGTGTGATTTCAGGTTATTCATGCTAGAAAATATGCTCAGTTTTACTCACATCAGAGGCAAAAAAAGGTTTCTCTAACCTGAAGTAAGAGCAGCTTTGCTATTCTTGGTTTTTGGAATAGGTGGAGGTATTTTTGACGAGTCGTCGCCTTCAACTGAAAGTGTTTGAGAGTCTGTAAAAATGCAGAAAAAGAATGTCAATTTATTTAGAAGCAACACGAAGAGGATGAAGTGCAGCCGCTTGTATCAATTTATTCAGTGATCTCACCTGACCCGATGACCTAAATCAGGGGCTATACATGTGTTATGGTTTGAGACAGATGATAGATTAGTAGGCGTTGTACTATATACTCCATGATCAGCACTCATCCAACATTAGAAAGGTATCATCATGCCAGACCTGAATTTATTACGGGTGAACCATCAATAGCTTAGACCGGAAATAATTTAATTACAGGTTGGGAAGACACGCAAGTGTTGATATTTTTTTATTTGGTTTGTGGGAAGGTCTCTAAAAAAAGTGCAGACAGCAGGAGAGGCATGACTGTGTAGGCCACTATAATTTCTCGTGTGCAAACCACGGGCCTTCCATACTCCATGTTTTTCTGAGATATAGATAGCACGAATAAGACATGTAATCGAGCACAACTAGATAGGTGAAATAGGTAGTCGCATCTGACTCGATGGCGTTGCACATGCCTCTTCTTTAGGACACAGAGCCTAGAACTATGAGGCCTTGATAGTTCATTTAGGAAGCATCTCTAGAAGTTTGTGCTCAGACGAGTCGACCAAAGGAGCTTAGTAATTCTTGTAAGTCTTCTTCAGAAATAATATGATAAGTTCACATAAAGGCATGTTATCACATGGCTCAGCTCACGGAGACATTCACCGTCATCATGATGTTATGAAGAAAGTCATGTTTTCGTAATTTGTGTGTGAATCTTGTCAGTTACATGTTATCTTTATCCAAGTTCGTTTTGCCAGAGCAGTTCGAGTGCCATGCAATGGTCTTCGATAGACAGAGTCCGCCCTTTGAGGCATATGACAGGCTATAAAATTCATAACACAAGATTTCGCAAGTGAGTTGTTGAATGACCCCCTAGATGAGCAGCAGCTTGCAGTGATGCATAAATTTTTCACACGTTTTCTACATTGATCAAGCATGCTATACTATCAAGATATATTGGGTACACAAGCCAGGCAGTATATCATGACAGAGAATTGTCATTTCGACCTCATCTTTGAGTGGTGGTTCCTAGTTGAAGCTGACATATCTCGAGTTGCTTACAATGTGATCAGGGGCATATCTTCGCTTTGTAGCAGGTGAATGCTATTGTCATGCTTAAAAAAACATCCACACAGCCAAGACGACCATCAGAAGGGTATGGTGTGATTACAAAGATGATATTTAAGCTGACAGGAGTACCTAAAGCTGACAGAATTGGCATTCATTTTTCCGACGTGAGGAACACATGCCAAAATATTTGATTTCTCCGGATGCTTTCCCAAGGCAGCTAGAGCGCACACGTAATCTGAATATTCTGTATCAAAGGAACCCCAAGAACCACCCAAAAGGTACTGGTTTGCTTTTGACAAATGACATGGTGATTCTCAAACACACGTGGTTATGCTCTCTCCCAAGGATTTTCCGACAGAACTCGGTTATAAAGCCTTTCACCGTACTATGTCAAGGGGCAGACAGTTTAGAATGCATAGTTGTGCTTAGCTTTTAATATAATTTTTTCCTACTCAAGTAGAAGCATATTGGAAGTAGGAGGTGACCTGTCACCGGCACTTTCCGGGTATGTCACCCTAGTAGCATTGGACACAAAAAAGGTTCTACAAAAATTGATATGTCGATGGGGGTGCAAACATACCTGATAAGTTACTTGTGCTATCAGGTAGGGCTAGCTCGACGGTACCACACATACGCCTTACAGCGCACATGAGTCATTTAGAAAAACTTGTCAGTTCCATACAACATGTGGAGATGTACTTGTATACGTGACAACTTACAAAAGACATGCCATTACCGCAAATGTTGGTGTTTCAAATTTTGTTATATGTGAGGATTATGTTCTTCAAAATCAAATCAAGTAGGGGCAATAGTCTCTGATATGAGAGGTTGATATAACCGTTGTGGCCTACTCTCTTGCGGTCTTCACACCGCGCTAAGTTCTTCCTGCAAAAGGCTGGCCGAACTAGCAATTTAGCCATGTGACTACATGAGTTGCTTGCAGATTTGGAGCATGTGATACAGAGGCTTGGTTGGTATGAATTATGCTGATTTGATATCACAAGGAGTATATAGTAGGTTGTGATCATGTTATAAGCACGGGGAAGTTTACTGATGCCCAAAACGTAGCAATGAATAACACACCAAGCGGCTGTACTCAACAAATGTAGATTATTATAAGTTTTCCAGGTAAAATTATGTTAAGACCCTACCCCAAAGTCCTCAATGATATCATTCAGTCAAAATTTTCTGCTCAGCTCATGTCGCAAATAACTTATTAAAGCAAGTGACCAGACGTCTTTGACAGTTCTTAATGCTTCTTGACGTGCATGCAACGTATATAAGAGCACCCACATCACAACTAGACACAAAGGATTCACCAAAAAGCGTTGTGTTTTTTGGATGCTACACTGAAATGGAGAGAAATCCCCTACAGATTTTTGATCACATTGGTACAGCAGGGGGCACCAAAATGATCCATGGTGATTGATTTTTTTACAGCTTTGGGCTAAGGATTGGAAATAATGTCTTCGCATGTTCGAAGGCGACATGCAAATTCAAACAATGAATGTCTATACAATAAGATGTGTCGTTGGTGATGTTACATCACCTATAGCAACAAATACACGTTTATCATTATTTTAACCATAGTGATACATTGATCAACCTTGCAACTACATGTCCATACACTAGCAAGTATGGTGTAAAGTCAGATTAAACAAGCAAATGATATAAGTCTTCGGAATACTCGCTAGAATGACCATCCCAGTATTTTTGCTTGGAATTTTTTTTAGAGAATAGAGCATGGCAGTTTGGTCCATGTGAGAATGTGAAATCCTCCAATGCAGTTGGTCGACATCGTAGCAGACTAGCAATTAAATGATCACAATAGACTAGCAGTTTGACCTTTCCTTCTGACCAGCGAGAACAGGTAATGACACATATATGGTACTAGAAACATGGCTGGCATTTGTAATTCAAGGGATGCCTACAAGATACTCCTCAACATAATGGTACGATATTTCGCCAAAATGCATGAACTCTAAGAGCGGTGAAGCATGCTAGTGTCGTTCATGAGGATTATGTGAGAGCTTTAAGCTCAGCTGACTAGCATTGGAGCATGCATCTTGGCAAAGGAGTTAATAAATAACTCGAGGTGTGACACGGTCTTTCGCTGCAACTCGAATAAAAAATATGAGAGTACTTCTTGATGTTTTGGAGCTCTTGCTGGAAACCGTTGCAGTGAGACGGTCCCAGAGATGTTCCTCTATAGCACCAGGATTTCCCCCTTGTTGTCTTATTGGCTTGGCATCATTTGCAATATGTTATATACACGATATGGATTTTTCGTCGTGGCTTTATCGAACTACATGTTCAGATATCATACTTATCGTCCTATTGGCGGGCACCATCAAGGTTGCAATATGACATGTACACGGCATGGTTTTTCGTCGTGGTTTTATCGAACTACATGTTCAGATATCATACTTATCGTCCTATTGGCTGGCACCATCAAGGTCGCAAATATGACATGTACACGACATGGTTTTTCGTCGTGGCTTTATCGAACTACATGTTCAGGTATTCTACTTACCGTCCTATTGGCTGGCACCATCAAGGTCGCAATATGACATGTACACGCCATGGTTTTTCATGGTGGCTTTACTGAACAGATATCAGATTTACTGTCCTATTGGTTGGCACCAGCATGGTCGCAATATGGCAGCACGACATGGATTTTGGTCATGGCTTTACAGAAATACAAGTTCAACAATCAGATTTATCATCCTTTGGCTGGCACCATCATGGTCGCAATATGGAATATACACGGCATGGATTTTCGTCGTGGCTTTACCGAACTACAGGTCCACATTCATATTTGTCATCCTACTGGCTGGCACCATCATGGTCGCAATATGACATATACACGACATGGATTTTCGTCGTGGCTTTTACCGAACCACTAGTTCAGAAATCAGTTTTGTCATCCTATTGACCGGCACCATCATGGTCGCAATGTGATTGAGTCCCTAGTTTGGCATATACCCGACATGGATTTTCGTTGTGGATTTTGTCAAAATATAGTATTTTGCTAATGAGACTTACTTTCTATCTTGGCATATACACGACATGGTTTTTCGTTGTGGCTTTTGCAAAAAATACAGTTTTGCAAGCGAGATTGGATCTCTATTTTAGCATATCACAACATGGTTTTCTTTGTGGCTTTGCTAAAAGAATATTGGTTTACAAATGATCCCAACTCTCTATCATCACATATACATGATATGTATTTTCATTGTGAAGTACAAGTTAAAGAGATGAATTTTATCATTCTTTTGGTCACAAAGACACGATGGACCACCTCAGGTGAAATGAAACACGCATACCCATCATGGACTTCGATTTGGTTTCATCAATTGTACATATTTAATATGAATTATATTCTAGCAAGCTTATAGCACGGACATACGCTTAGGCCTGCACCACTTTGACATTGAAGCCCCTTCAGCAAATTATAGGGACACATTTCGATTCGAAATTATGCGCAAGATAAATTTTAAATCTATCCGCGTTGGCATTTTAGGTGCGGGCGTGCCAGTATACGAACGTATACGAATTTTCATTACTTTGAATACACGGAAATAGGAGACTCGCACTTTATCGAATTATCAAAGGATTGCCTATTTCTATTTCACGTGTATGTTCCATATTGCGCCTGAATATATATATCTGACTGCGACGATTGCAGAAGTCCTTAATTCCTGGAACCTCGAAATAATTCCAGTTAATTACATCTGTGAGTCTACACTCGCACAATACCTCCGATTAAGCTGAATCAAATGATCATCTTATCTTTATAAAATCTCTATCTCACGCCTTCATAATTATATGCATGAAAATAAAACAAATCATCAAAGCACAGACAGGGGACACACATTTTAACGTGGAAAACCCAAGTTGGGTAAAAAACCACGGTGGCACCGAGGCCAAATCCACTATGAGAAATGTTTACATGTCAAGGAGTTACAACATGACCTTTTGATTCAAGATAAGCCCTTCTAAAAATGCTTGGGACAAAAAAAAACTGCATTGCTAAAGATGTGGTCATAACATATCATCAACCATGTAATATTCAGCCCCACCTCTCCAAGAGCAGTCGGTCAAAAATATGATATGAAGCTTTGAAGTAGTTGTCCGGCCGGCCCCGTTTGTCGCGGACTATGTGTTTCAAACCATGTCGGTTAGGATATGTATGCATCATATTCCGGCCTCGTGGGTTTCTAAAAAAAAGAGACTGAATAATGAACTGACAGTCGACCTGAATAATGAGTGTATAAACTTTGAACAATGGCGTCTTATTATCCCTGTGTAGATGGCCATGTCATTGTTGGTACGTACTCCACTCTCATTATGAAGTTGACCTCTGCATGTCAAGTAAATCTCCTTCTTTGTAAATGTTTGCAAACTCTAGTTCAGGATGTGTGTATATGTTGCAGTCTCGGGAAGGCTTCTGCTCATGCCATGTCCCATGCAGGCTGGTACGCGTACCGTAATGCATGCACGAATTTGCATGTAGATCATCACAAATCAACAGAACTCAAATAAATGAAGATCAAAGGTTAAAGAAAATGACAAGACGGCCACTTGACGGTGAAAAGTCCACATCAGCGATTCAATCGCCATATAGAGTCAAGATGTCATAACCAACTCCGTTTTATATCGGATCATCATACATCCGCGGCGACGATTGGAGTGTCAGGTAGAGCCGCGAGATGTTGTAACTGTCTCTTTTAATACATAATTATCATACATCCGCGGCGACGATTGGAGTGTCAGGTAGAGCCGCGAGATGTCGTAACTGTCTCTTTTAATACATAATTATCATACATCCGCGGCGGCGATTGGAGCGCCAAGTAGAGTCACGGGATGCAATAGCTATCTTTTTTTCACATCAGACCGTGGCATATCCTGCGGCGACGATTGTAACGTCAGGTAGAGCCGGTATATGTCATCACCTCTCTTTTTCCGTATCGGATCTATAGACATCCGCGGTGACGATTAGATCGCCATGTAGAGCCGCCGGATGTCATCACTCACTTTTTTCTACATTGGATCTACACACATCCGCGGCGACGATTAGATCGTCATGTGGAGCCGCGGGATGCAATAACTCTTTTTTTACATCAGATCATGGCATATCCGCGGCGATGATTGAAGCATCAGGTAGAGCTGCAGGACGCCATATATTCCTTTTCTAGATCAAACGGCAAAACGCCAGCGGCAACGATTCGATCGTCAGGTTGAACGACGAGGCGTTACCAACCTGCAATGGAAAAAGGAAACAGAAGAAAGAAATAAAATAGCCGCATCTCACCTTCATGCGACTCACTTACCAAGTAACATCACCGATCCGGTCCTTGAAATGGAGACGCGGAGTAAAGATTGCAAGGAGCCGTGATTGCTAATGTTGTGTTGGAGATTTGATCGAGCTGTCATGTAGATGTGTATGTGTGTGGTGCTGGCGGCAGCGTGGTTGCTGTGAGAAATGAACTGCTTCGTTGCGCTATGCGGCCGCCTCAGAACTTGAACCTCTTGACGCATCTGATGATTATCTATGTGTCCCGTATGGCTTATCCTGGAGTAGATTCAACGGCCACTGACCAACAGCTTCCTCCGCACCTGTGGTGGAACTCCTGGATATCACGCATGCATACTTATCCAACTAAACAAACTCCAAAAGTTCAAATCAAATCTGCCAACGGCTGTCACTTGTGCATGCATCTAAACATGTATGTGCACGTAGTAGAGAATGGTCCAAGTAATCCAGCACGTACCAATCAATCTAGCATGTGTACTTATTATTCCTCTTTAGCTATGGGTCCCACTTATAATCTTTTTTTTAGAGAACGCTGCCATCTACTAAGCCACGTAAAATTCTAAAATGCCTCACGCGTGTGTGTCCTCAGCGTCTGATTGTCACCACCCCTGTACATCACTATGATTTCTTTTTAACTTGGCAAATGAGAGCCAAGTTGATATTTTCTGGAACTTCCAATTATGATTTAAAAATTTTAAACTCGCAAAACCATGACAAAATATCATCGAACAAATGCCCCTCGCTAAGTGGAGTTCGAATGCGTAGCGATTCGGCCTGCACTTAGCGGCACTAGACTGCAATTTTTGTAGCTTTCTAATATCCTTGTTTGCTAATACAGGCTTCAATCTGGTAGTATCACAACTATTTCTTGACTGGAACTTTGGCATTCTCTTTTACTTGATCAAGTAAATGTATATGCTGCCTTGTTCTTCTCGAAACTTTACTCAACACACATTTCCTCGTATTGCCATCCAATCATGTTCTCCCAGTGTACTTGAACGAATCTCATATAAGTACAAGCATAATTTCGAATCGAAATGTGTCCCTATAATTTGCTGAAGGGGCTTCAATGTCAAAGTGGTGCAGGCCTAAGCGTATGTCCGTGCTATAAGCTTGCTAGAATATAATTCATATTAAATATGTACAATTGATGAAACCAAATCGAAGTCCATGATGGGTATGCGTGTTTCATTTCACCTGAGGTGGTCCATCGTGTCTTTGTGACCAAAAGAATGATAAAATTCATCTCTTTAACTTGTACTTCACAATGAAAATACATATCATGTATATGTGATGATAGAGAGTTGGGATCATTTGTAAACCAATATTCTTTTAGCAAAGCCACAAAGAAAACCATGTTGTGATATGCTAAAATAGAGATCCAATCTCGCTTGCAAAACTGTATTTTTTGCAAAAGCCACAACGAAAAACCATGTCGTGTATATGCCAAGATAGAAAGTAAGTCTCATTAGCAAAATACTATATTTTGACAAAATCCACAACGAAAATCCATGTCGGGTATATGCCAAACTAGGGACTCAATCACATTGCGACCATGATGGTGCCGGTCAATAGGATGACAAAACTGATTTCTGAACTAGTGGTTCGGTAAAAGCCACGACAAAAATCCATGTCGTGTATATGTCATATTGCGACCATGATGGTGCCAGCCAGTAGGATGACAAATATGAATGTGGACCTGTAGTTCGGTAAAGCCACGACGAAAATCCATGCCGTGTATATTCCATATTGCGACCATGATGGTGCCAGCCAAAGGATGATAAATCTGATTGTTGAACTTGTATTTCTGTAAAGCCATGACCAAAATCCATGTCGTGCTGCCATATTGCGACCATGCTGGTGCCAACCAATAGGACAGTAAATCTGATATCTGTTCAGTAAAGCCACGATGAAAAACCATGGCGTGTACATGTCATATTGCGACCTTGATGGTGCCAGCCAATAGGACGGTAAGTAGAATACCTGAACATGTAGTTCGATAAAGCCACGACGAAAAACCATGTCGTGTACATGTCATATTGCAACCTTGATGGTGCCCGCCAATAGGACGATAAGTATGATATCTGAACATGTAGTTCGATAAAGCCATGACGAAAAATCCATATTGTGTATATAACATATTGCAAATGATGCCAAGCCAATAAGACAACAAGGGGGAAATCCTGGTGCTATAGAGGAACATCTCTGGGACCGTCTCACTGCAACAGTTTCCAGCAAGAGCTCCAAAACATCAAGAAGTACTCTCATATTTTTTATTCGAGTTGCAGCGAAAGACCGTGCCACACCTCGAGATATTTATTAACTCCTTTGCCACGATGCATGCTCCAATGCTAGTCAGCTGAGCTTAAAGCTCTCACATAATCCTCATGAACGACACTAGCATGCTTCACCGCTCTTAGAGTTCATGCATTTTGGCGAAATATCGTACCATTATGTTGAGGAGTATCTTGTAGGCATCCCTTGAATTACAAATGCCAGCCATGTTTCTAGTACCATATATGTGTCATTACCTGTTCTCGCTGGTCAGAAGGAAAGGTCAAACTGCTAGTCTATTGTGATCATTTAATTGCTAGTCTGCTACGATGTCGACCAACTGCACTGGAGGATTTCACATTCTCACATGGACCAAACTGCCATGCTCTGTTCTCTAAAAAAAATTCCAAGCAAAAATACTGGGATGGTCATTCTAGCGAGTATTCCGAAGACTTATATCATTTGCTTGTTTAATCTGACTTTACACCATACTTGCTAGTGTATGGACATGTAGTTGCAAGGTTGATCAATGTATCACTATGATTAAAATAATGATAAACGTGTATTTGTTGCTATAGGTGATGTAACATCACCAACGACACATCTTATTGTATAGACATTCATTGTTTGAATTTGCATGTCGCCTTCGAACATGCGAAGACATTATTTCCAATCCTTAGCCCAAAGCTGTAAAAAAATCAATCACCATGGATCATTTTGGTGCCCCCTGCTGTACCAATGTGATCAAAAATCTGTAGGGGATTTCTCTCCATTTCAGTGTAGCATCCAAAAAACACAACGCTTTTTGGTGAATCCTTTGTGTCTAGTTGTGATGTGGGTGCTCTTATATATGTTGCATGCACGTCAAGAAGCATTAAGAACTGTCAAAGACGTCTGGTCACTTGCTTGTACTTATATGAGATTCGTTCAAGTACACTGGGAGAACATGATTGGATGGCATTACGAGGAAATGTGTGTTGAGTAAAGTTTCGAGAAGAACAAGGCAGCATATACATTTACTTGAGCAAGTAAAAGAGAATGCCAAAGTTCCAGTCAAGAAATAGTTGTGATACTACCAGATTGAAGCCTGTATTAGCAAACAAGGATATTAGAAAGCTACAAAAATTACAGAGTCTAGTGCCGCTAAGTGCAGGCCGAATCGCTACGCATTCGAACTCCACTTAGCGAGGGGCATTTGTTCGATGATATTTTGTCATGGTTTTGCGAGTTTAAAAATTTTAAATCATAATTGGAAGTTCCAGAAAATATCAACTTGGCTCACATTTGCTAAGTTAAAAAGAAATCATAGTGATGTACAGGGGTGGTGACAATCAGACGCTGAGGACACACACGCGTGAGGCATTTTAGAATTTTACGTGGCTTAGTAGATGGCAGCGTTCTCTAAGAAAAGATTATAAGTGGGACCCATAGCTAAAGAGGAATAATAAGTACACATGCTGGATTGATTGGTACGTGCTGGATTACTTGGACCATTCGCTACTACGTGCACATACATGTTTAGATGCATGCACAAGTGACAGCCGTTGGCAGATTTGATTTGAACTTTTGGAGTTCGTTTAGTTGGATAAGTATGCATGCGTGATATCCAGGAGTTCCACCACAGGTGCGGAGGAAGCTGTTGGTCAGTGGCCGTTGAATCTACTCCAGGATAAGCCATACGGGACACATAGATAATCATCAGATGCGTCAAGAGGTTCAAGTTCTGAGGCGGCCGCGTAGCGCAACGAAGCAGTTCATTTCTCACAGCAACCACGCTGCCGCCAGCACCACACACATACGCATCTACATGACAGCTCGATCAAATCTCCAACACAACATTAGCAATCACGGCTCCTTGCAATCTTTACTCCGCGTCTCCATTTCAAGGACCGGATCGGTGATGTTACTTGGTAAGTGAGTCGCATGAAGGTGAGATGCGGCTATTTTATTTCTTTCTTCTGTTTCCTTTTTCCATTGCAGGTTGGTAACGCCTCGTCGTTCAACCTGACGATCGAATCGTTGCCGCTGGCGTTTTGCCGTTTGATCTAGAAAAGGAATATATGGCGTCCTGCGGCTCTACCTGATGCTTCAATCATCGCCGCGGATATGCCATGATCTGATGTAAAAAAAGAGTTATTGCATACCGCGGCTCCACATGACGATCTAATCGTCGCCGCGGATGTGTGTAGATCCAATATAGAAAAAAGTGAGTGATGACATCCGGCGGCTCTACATGGCGATCTAATCGTCACCGCGGATGTCTATAGATCCGATACGGAAAAAGAGAGTGATGACATATACCGGCTCTACCTGACGTTACAATCGTCGCCGCAGGATATGCCACGGTCTGATGTGAAAAAAAGATAGCTATTGCATCCCGTGACTCTACTTGGTGCTCCAATCGCCGCCGCGGATGTATGATAATTATGTATTAAAAGAGACAGTTACGACATCTCGCGGCTCTACCTGACACTCCAATCGTCGCCGCGGATGTATGATAATTATGTATTAAAAGAGACAGTTACGACATCTCGCGGCTCTACTTGACACTCCAATCGTCGCCGCGGATGTATGATGATCCGATATAAAACGGAGTTGGTTATGACATCTTGACTCTATATGGCGATTGAATCGCTGATGTGGACTTTTCACCATCAAGTGGCCGTCTTGTCATTTTCTTTAACCTTTGATCTTCATTTATTTGAGTTCTGTTGATTTGTGATGATCTACATGCAAATTCGTGCATGCATTACTGTACGCGTACCAGCCTGCATGGGACATGGCATGAGCAGAAGCCTTCCCGAGACTGCAACATATACACACATCCTGAACTAGAGTTTGCAAACATTTACAAAGGAGATTTACTTGACATGCAGAGGTCAACTTCATAATGAGAGTGGAGTACGTACCAACAATGACATGGCCATCTACACAGGGATAATAAGACGCCATTGTTCAAAGTTTATACACTCATTATTCAGGTCGACTGTCAGTTCATTATTCAGTCTCTTTTTTTTAGAAACCCACGAGGCCGGAATATGATGCATACATATCCTAACCGACATGGTTTGAAACACATAGTCCGCGACAAACGGGGCCGGCCGGACAACTACTTCAAAGCTTCATATCATATTTTTGACCGACTGCTCTTGGAGAGGTGGGGCTGAATATTACATGGTTGATGATATGTTATGACCACATCTTTAGCAATGCAGTTTTTTTTTGTCCCAAGCATTTTTAGAAGGGCTTATCTTGAATCAAAAGGTCATGTTGTAACTCCTTGACATGTAAACATTTCTCATAGTGGATTTGGCCTCCGTGCCACTGTGGTTTTTTACCCAACTTGGGTTTTCCACGTTAAAATGTGTGTCCCCTGTCTGTGCTTTGATGATCTGTTTTATTTTCATGCATATAATTATGAAGGCGTGAGATAGAGATTTTATAAAGATAAGATGATCATTTGATTCAGCTTAATCGGAGGTATTGTGAGAGTGTAGACTCACAGATGTAATTAACTGGAATTATTTCGAGGTTTCAGGAATTAAGGACTTCTGCAATCGTCGCAGTCAGATATATATATTCAGGCGCAATATGGAACATACACGTGAAATAGAAATAGGCAATCCTTTGATAATTCGATAAAGTGCGAGTCTCCTATTTCCGTGTATTCGAAGTAATGAAAATTCGTATACGTTCGTATACTGGCACGCCCGCACCTAAAATGCCAACGCGGATAGATTTAAAATTTATCTTGCGAAAACAAATGGCACGCCCAGTGGGACCTGATTCTCCTCCCATCTTCGCTGCGTGTCAATGGTCATCGACAACATACTCCATGTGAGACAATAGTTCTACTCGCAACAGTGCATATATGGTTGACTGATATACCCTTGAAAGCTAAACATCTTGAGGGAGGAAGTGTTATTTCGGCATGTTGCATCAGACATCAGACAGTTGGGTCAGCCGTTGAACTGGTGAAGTGTAGATGATTCAAGAGGCATTTGTAAGGAAACTTGGATTACTTTTATTTATTTGCATTCAGAAATGAGCCACTTGGGTGATTGTCGATCACTGCACGAATGGTCTCGTAAGCACTAGCAGCTAAAAGTTTAAAGTGGGATGTAATATTTAACCTCAAGATGCTGATCTAATAGTTTGGCCAGACATTCCAAAAGATCGCTCATCTGTACTGAGCTAAGTTAAGTTCGCCTCTTCACCAGTATTTGTCCGTGGGAGAGACTACTATTTGTTTTTGTTTTGACCAGAAATATGGGTTGACTCAAGTAGTATTGCACCATCTTTAGTTGTGTGCAAAACAGACTGAGCAGCAACAGATGTAGGGGCAGAAGTTTCAGTACTTTCCTAAGTACGAGAAGCCTCAACAACATGAGTGGGTATCCGTCAGCTCAGTGTCTCCATTTTTAGAAATTATTACTCTGTCTATCAAGCAAATTTTCAGTAAGTTTTGTTGTACAAAAGGTTCTTATTACTGCTTTATTGCTTAATGAATTTATATGTTGTACAAGACTTCATGATTACTATCCAATATATTCACATGGCAAACAAAGAGAGACAACTAGGAATGACAGTTTGTAAGATTGATCCTTACCAGAACAGGGAGTAACTTTGTTAGTAGTCTTAGCATTGACATCTGAAGTTTTCTGCACAAGGAGTGACTCTGCTAGGGACATAAAAAAAAGAGCAGTGATGTGTTTTAATGAATTAAAGAGCTAGCTTATTACCTAGACTAGGGGCAGCCTTTTTTCCTTCAACAGAAGCACCTGGGAGTGGGACTTTATCTTGTAAATGTTTTAGTTTCCTCAACTATTGGCATACAAGAGGCTGAATGCAGCATACACGTGTGTGATTTCAGGTTATTCATGCTAGAAAATATGCTCAGTTTTACTCACATCAGAGGCAAAAAAAGGTTTCTCTAACCTGAAGTAAGAGCAGCTTTGCTATTCTTGGTTTTTGGAATAGGTGGAGGTATTTTTGACGAGTCGTCGCCTTCAACTGAAAGTGTTTGAGAGTCTGTAAAAATGCAGAAAAAGAATGTCAATTTATTTAGAAGCAACACGAAGAGGATGAAGTGCAGCCGCTTGTATCAATTTATTCAGTGATCTCACCTGACCCGATGACCTAAATCAGGGGCTATACATGTGTTATGGTTTGAGACAGATGATAGATTAGTAGGCGTTGTACTATATACTCCATGATCAGCACTCATCCAACATTAGAAAGGTATCATCATGCCAGACCTGAATTTATTACGGGTGAACCATCAATAGCTTAGACCGGAAATAATTTAATTACAGGTTGGGAAGACACGCAAGTGTTGATATTTTTTTATTTGGTTTGTGGGAAGGTCTCTAAAAAAAGTGCAGACAGCAGGAGAGGCATGACTGTGTAGGCCACTATAATTTCTCGTGTGCAAACCACGGGCCTTCCATACTCCATGTTTTTCTGAGATATAGATAGCACGAATAAGACATGTAATCGAGCACAACTAGATAGGTGAAATAGGTAGTCGCATCTGACTCGATGGCGTTGCACATGCCTCTTCTTTAGGACACAGAGCCTAGAACTATGAGGCCTTGATAGTTCATTTAGGAAGCATCTCTAGAAGTTTGTGCTCAGACGAGTCGACCAAAGGAGCTTAGTAATTCTTGTAAGTCTTCTTCAGAAATAATATGATAAGTTCACATAAAGGCATGTTATCACATGGCTCAGCTCACGGAGACATTCACCGTCATCATGATGTTATGAAGAAAGTCATGTTTTCGTAATTTGTGTGTGAATCTTGTCAGTTACATGTTATCTTTATCCAAGTTCGTTTTGCCAGAGCAGTTCGAGTGCCATGCAATGGTCTTCGATAGACAGAGTCCGCCCTTTGAGGCATATGACAGGCTATAAAATTCATAACACAAGATTTCGCAAGTGAGTTGTTGAATGACCCCCTAGATGAGCAGCAGCTTGCAGTGATGCATAAATTTTTCACACGTTTTCTACATTGATCAAGCATGCTATACTATCAAGATATATTGGGTACACAAGCCAGGCAGTATATCATGACAGAGAATTGTCATTTCGACCTCATCTTTGAGTGGTGGTTCCTAGTTGAAGCTGACATATCTCGAGTTGCTTACAATGTGATCAGGGGCATATCTTCGCTTTGTAGCAGGTGAATGCTATTGTCATGCTTAAAAAAACATCCACACAGCCAAGACGACCATCAGAAGGGTATGGTGTGATTACAAAGATGATATTTAAGCTGACAGGAGTACCTAAAGCTGACAGAATTGGCATTCATTTTTCCGACGTGAGGAACACATGCCAAAATATTTGATTTCTCCGGATGCTTTCCCAAGGCAGCTAGAGCGCACACGTAATCTGAATATTCTGTATCAAAGGAACCCCAAGAACCACCCAAAAGGTACTGGTTTGCTTTTGACAAATGACATGGTGATTCTCAAACACACGTGGTTATGCTCTCTCCCAAGGATTTTCCGACAGAACTCGGTTATAAAGCCTTTCACCGTACTATGTCAAGGGGCAGACAGTTTAGAATGCATAGTTGTGCTTAGCTTTTAATATAATTTTTTCCTACTCAAGTAGAAGCATATTGGAAGTAGGAGGTGACCTGTCACCGGCACTTTCCGGGTATGTCACCCTAGTAGCATTGGACACAAAAAAGGTTCTACAAAAATTGATATGTCGATGGGGGTGCAAACATACCTGATAAGTTACTTGTGCTATCAGGTAGGGCTAGCTCGACGGTACCACACATACGCCTTACAGCGCACATGAGTCATTTAGAAAAACTTGTCAGTTCCATACAACATGTGGAGATGTACTTGTATACGTGACAACTTACAAAAGACATGCCATTACCGCAAATGTTGGTGTTTCAAATTTTGTTATATGTGAGGATTATGTTCTTCAAAATCAAATCAAGTAGGGGCAATAGTCTCTGATATGAGAGGTTGATATAACCGTTGTGGCCTACTCTCTTGCGGTCTTCACACCGCGCTAAGTTCTTCCTGCAAAAGGCTGGCCGAACTAGCAATTTAGCCATGTGACTACATGAGTTGCTTGCAGATTTGGAGCATGTGATACAGAGGCTTGGTTGGTATGAATTATGCTGATTTGATATCACAAGGAGTATATAGTAGGTTGTGATCATGTTATAAGCACGGGGAAGTTTACTGATGCCCAAAACGTAGCAATGAATAACACACCAAGCGGCTGTACTCAACAAATGTAGATTATTATAAGTTTTCCAGGTAAAATTATGTTAAGACCCTACCCCAAAGTCCTCAATGATATCATTCAGTCAAAATTTTCTGCTCAGCTCATGTCGCAAATAACTTATTAAAGCAAGTGACCAGACGTCTTTGACAGTTCTTAATGCTTCTTGACGTGCATGCAACGTATATAAGAGCACCCACATCACAACTAGACACAAAGGATTCACCAAAAAGCGTTGTGTTTTTTGGATGCTACACTGAAATGGAGAGAAATCCCCTACAGATTTTTGATCACATTGGTACAGCAGGGGGCACCAAAATGATCCATGGTGATTGATTTTTTTACAGCTTTGGGCTAAGGATTGGAAATAATGTCTTCGCATGTTCGAAGGCGACATGCAAATTCAAACAATGAATGTCTATACAATAAGATGTGTCGTTGGTGATGTTACATCACCTATAGCAACAAATACACGTTTATCATTATTTTAACCATAGTGATACATTGATCAACCTTGCAACTACATGTCCATACACTAGCAAGTATGATGTAAAGTCAGATTAAACAAGCAAATGATATAAGTCTTCGGAATACTCGCTAGAATGACCATCCCAGTATTTTTGCTTGGAATTTTTTTTAGAGAATAGAGCATGGCAGTTTGGTCCATGTGAGAATGTGAAATCCTCCAATGCAGTTGGTCGACATCGTAGCAGACTAGCAATTAAATGATCACAATAGACTAGCAGTTTGACCTTTCCTTCTGACCAGCGAGAACAGGTAATGACACATATATGGTACTAGAAACATGGCTGGCATTTGTAATTCAAGGGATGCCTACAAGATACTCCTCAACATAATGGTACGATATTTCGCCAAAATGCATGAACTCTAAGAGCGGTGAAGCATGCTAGTGTCGTTCATGAGGATTATGTGAGAGCTTTAAGCTCAGCTGACTAGCATTGGAGCATGCATCGTGGCAAAGGAGTTAATAAATAACTCGAGGTGTGACACGGTCTTTCGCTGCAACTCGAATAAAAAATATGAGAGTACTTCTTGATGTTTTGGAGCTCTTGCTGGAAACCGTTGCAGTGAGACGGTCCCAGAGATGTTCCTCTATAGCACCAGGATTTCCCCCTTGTTGTCTTATTGGCTTGGCATCATTTGCAATATGTTATATACACGATATGGATTTTTCGTCGTGGCTTTATCGAACTACATGTTCAGATATCATACTTATCGTCCTATTGGCGGGCACCATCAAGGTTGCAATATGACATGTACACGGCATGGTTTTTCGTCGTGGTTTTATCGAACTACATGTTCAGATATCATACTTATCGTCCTATTGGCTGGCACCATCAAGGTCGCAAATATGACATGTACACGACATGGTTTTTCGTCGTGGCTTTATCGAACTACATGTTCAGGTATTCTACTTACCGTCCTATTGGCTGGCACCATCAAGGTCGCAATATGACATGTACACGCCATGGTTTTTCATGGTGGCTTTACTGAACAGATATCAGATTTACTGTCCTATTGGTTGGCACCAGCATGGTCGCAATATGGCAGCACGACATGGATTTTGGTCATGGCTTTACAGAAATACAAGTTCAACAATCAGATTTATCATCCTTTGGCTGGCACCATCATGGTCGCAATATGGAATATACACGACATGGATTTTCGTCGTGGCTTTACCGAACTACAGGTCCACATTCATATTTGTCATCCTACTGGCTGGCACCATCATGGTCGCAATATGACATATACACGACATGGATTTTCGTCGTGGCTTTTACCGAACCACTAGTTCAGAAATCAGTTTTGTCATCCTATTGACCGGCACCATCATGGTCGCAATGTGATTGAGTCCCTAGTTTGGCATATAGCCGACATGGATTTTCGTTGTGGATTTTGTCAAAATATAGTATTTTGCTAATTAGACTTACTTTCTATCTTGGCATATACACGACATGGTTTTTCGTTGTGGCTTTTGCAAAAAATACAGTTTTGCAAGCGAGATTGGATCTCTATTTTAGCATATCACAACATGGTTTTCTTTGTGGCTTTGCTAAAAGAATATTGGTTTACAAATGATCCCAACTCTCTATCATCACATATACATGATATGTATTTTCATTGTGAAGTACAAGTTAAAGAGATGAATTTTATCATTCTTTTGGTCACAAAGACACGATGGACCACCTCAGGTGAAATGAAACACGCATACCCATCATGGACTTCGATTTGGTTTCATCAATTGTACATATTTAATATGAATTATATTCTAGCAAGCTTATAGCACGGACATACGCTTAGGCCTGCACCACTTTGACATTGAAGCCCCTTCAGCAAATTATAGGGACACATTTCGATTCGAAATTATGCGCAAGATAAATTTTAAATCTATCCGCGTTGGCATTTTAGGTGCGGGCGTGCCAGTATACGAACGTATACGAATTTTCATTACTTTGAATACACGGAAATAGGAGACTCGCACTTTATCGAATTATCAAAGGATTGCCTATTTCTATTTCACGTGTATGTTCCATATTGCGCCTGAATATATATATCTGACTGCGACGATTGCAGAAGTCCTTAATTCCTGGAACCTCGAAATAATTCCAGTTAATTACATCTGTGAGTCTACACTCGCACAATACCTCCGATTAAGCTGAATCAAATGATCATCTTATCTTTATAAAATCTCTATCTCACGCCTTCATAATTATATGCATGAAAATAAAACAAATCATCAAAGCACAGACAGGGGACACACATTTTAACGTGGAAAACCCAAGTTGGGTAAAAAACCACGGTGGCGCCGAGGCCAAATCCACTATGAGAAATGTTTACATGTCAAGGAGTTACAACATGACCTTTTGATTCAAGATAAGCCCTTCTAAAAATGCTTGGGACAAAAAAAAACTGCATTGCTAAAGATGTGGTCATAACATATCATCAACCATGTAATATTCAGCCCCACCTCTCCAAGAGCAGTCGGTCAAAAATATGATATGAAGCTTTGAAGTAGTTGTCCGGCCGGCCCCGTTTGTCGCGGACTATGTGTTTCAAACCATGTCGGTTAGGATACGTATGCATCATATTCCGGCCTCGTGGGTTTCTAAAAAAAAGAGACTGAATAATGAACTGACAGTCGACCTGAATAATGAGTGTATAAACTTTGAACAATGGCGTCTTATTATCCCTGTGTAGATGGCCATGTCATTGTTGGTACGTACTCCACTCTCATTATGAAGTTGACCTCTGCATGTCAAGTAAATCTCCTTCTTTGTAAATGTTTGCAAACTCTAGTTCAGGATGTGTGTATATGTTGCAGTCTCGGGAAGGCTTCTGCTCATGCCATGTCCCATGCAGGCTGGTACGCGTACAGTAATGCATGCACGAATTTGCATGTAGATCATCACAAATCAACAGAACTCAAATAAATGAAGATCAAAGGTTAAAGAAAATGACAAGACGGCCACTTGACGGTGAAAAGTCCACATCAGCGATTCAATCGCCATATAGAGTCAAGATGTCATAACCAACTCCGTTTTATATCGGATCATCATACATCCGCGGCGACGATTGGAGTGTCAGGTAGAGCCGCGAGATGTTGTAACTGTCTCTTTTAATACATAATTATCATACATCCGCGGCGACGATTGGAGTGTCAGGTAGAGCCGCGAGATGTCGTAACTGTCTCTTTTAATACATAATTATCATACATCCGCGGCGGCGATTGGAGCGCCAAGTAGAGTCACGGGATGCAATAGCTATCTTTTTTTCACATCAGACCGTGGCATATCCTGCGGCGACGATTGTAACGTCAGGTAGAGCCGGTATATGTCATCACCTCTCTTTTTCCGTATCGGATCTATAGACATCCGCGGTGACGATTAGATCGCCATGTAGAGCCGCCGGATGTCATCACTCACTTTTTTCTACATTGGATCTACACACATCCGCGGCGACGATTAGATCGTCATGTGGAGCCGCGGGATGCAATAACTCTTTTTTTACATCAGATCATGGCATATCCGCGGCGATGATTGAAGCATCAGGTAGAGCTGCAGGACGCCATATATTCCTTTTCTAGATCAAACGGCAAAACGCCAGCGGCAACGATTCGATCGTCAGGTTGAACGACGAGGCGTTACCAACCTGCAATGGAAAAAGGAAACAGAAGAAAGAAATAAAATAGCCGCATCTCACCTTCATGCGACTCACTTACCAAGTAACATCACCGATCCGGTCCTTGAAATGGAGACGCGGAGTAAAGATTGCAAGGAGCCGTGATTGCTAATGTTGTGTTGGAGATTTGATCGAGCTGTCATGTAGATGTGTATGTGTGTGGTGCTGGCGGCAGCGTGGTTGCTGTGAGAAATGAACTGCTTCGTTGCGCTATGCGGCCGCCTCAGAACTTGAACCTCTTGACGCATCTGATGATTATCTATGTGTCCCGTATGGCTTATCCTGGAGTAGATTCAACGGCCACTGACCAACAGCTTCCTCCGCACCTGTGGTGGAACTCCTGGATATCACGCATGCATACTTATCCAACTAAACGAACTCCAAAAGTTCAAATCAAATCTGCCAACGGCTGTCACTTGTGCATGCATCTAAACATGTATGTGCACGTGGTAGCGAATGGTCCAAGTAATCCAGCACGTACCAATCAATCTAGCATGTGTACTTATTATTCCTCTTTAGCTATGGGTCCCACTTATAATCTTTTTTTTAGAGAACGCTGCCATCTACTAAGCCACGTAAAATTCTAAAATGCCTCACGCGTGTGTGTCCTCAGCGTCTGATTGTCACCACCCCTGTACATCACTATGATTTCTTTTTAACTTGGCAAATGAGAGCCAAGTTGATATTTTCTGGAACTTCCAATTATGTTTTAAAAATTTTAAACTCGCAAAACCATGACAAAATATCATCGAACAAATGCCCCTCGCTAAGTGGAGTTCGAATGCGTAGCGATTCGGCCTGCACTTAGCGGCACTAGACTGCAATTTTTGTAGCTTTCTAATATCCTTGTTTGCTAATACAGGCTTCAATCTGGTAGTATCACAACTATTTCTTGACTGGAACTTTGGCATTCTCTTTTACTTGATCAAGTAAATGTATATGCTGCCTTGTTCTTCTCGAAACTTTACTCAACACACATTTCCTCGTATTGCCATCCAATCATGTTCTCCCAGTGTACTTGAACGAATCTCATATAAGTACAAGCATAATTTCGAATCGAAATGTGTCCCTATAATTTGCTGAAGGGGCTTCAATGTCAAAGTGGTGCAGGCCTAAGCGTATGTCCGTGCTATAAGCTTGCTAGAATATAATTCATATTAAATATGTACAATTGATGAAACCAAATCGAAGTCCATGATGGGTATGCGTGTTTCATTTCACCTGAGGTGGTCCATCGTGTCTTTGTGACCAAAAGAATGATAAAATTCATCTCTTTAACTTGTACTTCACAATGAAAATACATATCATGTATATGTGATGATAGAGAGTTGGGATCATTTGTAAACCAATATTCTTTTAGCAAAGCCACAAAGAAAACCATGTTGTGATATGCTAAAATAGAGATCCAATCTCGCTTGCAAAACTGTATTTTTTGCAAAAGCCACAACGAAAAACCATGTCGTGTATATGCCAAGATAGAAAGTAAGTCTCATTAGCAAAATACTATATTTTGACAAAATCCACAACGAAAATCCATGTCGGGTATATGCCAAACTCTCAATCACATTGCGACCATGATGGTGCCGGTCAATAGGATGACAAAACTGATTTCTGAACTAGTGGTTCGGTAAAAGCCACGACAAAAATCCATGTCGTGTATATGTCATATTGCGACCATGATGGTGCCAGCCAGTAGGATGACAAATATGAATGTGGACCTGTAGTTCGGTAAAGCCACGACGAAAATCCATGCCGTGTATATTCCATATTGCGACCATGATGGTGCCAGCCAAAGGATGATAAATCTGATTGTTGAACTTGTATTTCTGTAAAGCCATGACCAAAATCCATGTCGTGCTGCCATATTGCGACCATGCTGGTGCCAACCAATAGGACAGTAAATCTGATATCTGTTCAGTAAAGCCACGATGAAAAACCATGGCGTGTACATGTCATATTGCGACCTTGATGGTGCCAGCCAATAGGACGGTAAGTAGAATACCTGAACATGTAGTTCGATAAAGCCACGACGAAAAACCATGTCGTGTACATGTCATATTGCAACCTTGATGGTGCCCGCCAATAGGACGATAAGTATGATATCTGAACATGTAGTTCGATAAAGCCATGACGAAAAATCCATATTGTGTATATAACATATTGCAAATGATGCCAAGCCAATAAGACAACAAGGGGGAAATCCTGGTGCTATAGAGGAACATCTCTGGGACCGTCTCACTGCAACAGTTTCCAGCAAGAGCTCCAAAACATCAAGAAGTACTCTCATATTTTTTATTCGAGTTGCAGCGAAAGACCGTGCCACACCTCGAGATATTTATTAACTCCTTTGCCACGATGCATGCTCCAATGCTAGTCAGCTGAGCTTAAAGCTCTCACATAATCCTCATGAACGACACTAGCATGCTTCACCGCTCTTAGAGTTCATGCATTTTGGCGAAATATCGTACCATTATGTTGAGGAGTATCTTGTAGGCATCCCTTGAATTACAAATGCCAGCCATGTTTCTAGTACCATATATGTGTCATTACCTGTTCTCGCTGGTCAGAAGGAAAGGTCAAACTGCTAGTCTATTGTGATCATTTAATTGCTAGTCTGCTATGATGTCGACCAACTGCACTGGAGGATTTCACATTCTCACATGGACCAAACTGCCATGCTCTGTTCTCTAAAAAAAATTCCAAGCAAAAATACTGGGATGGTCATTCTAGCGAGTATTCCGAAGACTTATATCATTTGCTTGTTTAATCTGACTTTACACCATACTTGCTAGTGTATGGACATGTAGTTGCAAGGTTGATCAATGTATCACTATGATTAAAATAATGATAAACGTGTATTTGTTGCTATAGGTGATGTAACATCACCAACGACACATCTTATTGTATAGACATTCATTGTTTGAATTTGCATGTCGCCTTCGAACATGCGAAGACATTATTTCCAATCCTTAGCCCAAAGCTGTAAAAAAATCAATCACCATGGATCATTTTGGTGCCCCCTGCTGTACCAATGTGATCAAAAATCTGTAGGGGATTTCTCTCCATTTCAGTGTAGCATCCAAAAAACACAACGCTTTTTGGTGAATCCTTTGTGTCTAGTTGTGATGTGGGTGCTCTTATATATGTTGCATGCACGTCAAGAAGCATTAAGAACTGTCAAAGACGTCTGGTCACTTGCTTGTACTTATATGAGATTCGTTCAAGTACACTGGGAGAACATGATTGGATGGCATTACGAGGAAATGTGTGTTGAGTAAAGTTTCGAGAAGAACAAGGCAGCATATACATTTACTTGAGCAAGTAAAAGAGAATGCCAAAGTTCCAGTCAAGAAATAGTTGTGATACTACCAGATTGAAGCCTGTATTAGCAAACAAGGATATTAGAAAGCTACAAAAATTGCAGAGTCTAGTGCCGCTAAGTGCAGGCCGAATCGCTACGCATTCGAACTCCACTTAGCGAGGGGCATTTGTTCGATGATATTTTGTCATGGTTTTGCGAGTTTAAAAATTTTAAATCATAATTGGAAGTTCCAGAAAATATCAACTTGGCTCACATTTGCTAAGTTAAAAAGAAATCATAGTGATGTACAGGGGTGGTGACAATCAGACGCTGAGGACACACACGCGTGAGGCATTTTAGAATTTTACGTGGCTTAGTAGATGGCAGCGTTCTCTAAGAAAAGATTATAAGTGGGACCCATAGCTAAAGAGGAATAATAAGTACACATGCTGGATTGATTGGTACGTGCTGGATTACTTGGACCATTCGCTACTACGTGCACATACATGTTTAGATGCATGCACAAGTGACAGCCGTTGGCAGATTTGATTTGAACTTTTGGAGTTCGTTTAGTTGGATAAGTATGCATGCGTGATATCCAGGAGTTCCACCACAGGTGCGGAGGAAGCTGTTGGTCAGTGGCCGTTGAATCTACTCCAGGATAAGCCATACGGGACACATAGATAATCATCAGATGCGTCAAGAGGTTCAAGTTCTGAGGCGGCCGCGTAGCGCAACGAAGCAGTTCATTTCTCACAGCAACCACGCTGCCGCCAGCACCACACACATACGCATCTACATGACAGCTCGATCAAATCTCCAACACAACATTAGCAATCACGGCTCCTTGCAATCTTTACTCCGCGTCTCCATTTCAAGGACCGGATCGGTGATGTTACTTGGTAAGTGAGTCGCATGAAGGTGAGATGCGGCTATTTTATTTCTTTCTTCTGTTTCCTTTTTCCATTGCAGGTTGGTAACGCCTCGTCGTTCAACCTGACGATCGAATCGTTGCCGCTGGCGTTTTGCCGTTTGATCTAGAAAAGGAATATATGGCGTCCTGCGGCTCTACCTGATGCTTCAATCATCGCCGCGGATATGCCATGATCTGATGTAAAAAAAGAGTTATTGCATACCGCGGCTCCACATGACGATCTAATCGTCGCCGCGGATGTGTGTAGATCCAATATAGAAAAAAGTGAGTGATGACATCCGGCGGCTCTACATGGCGATCTAATCGTCACCGCGGATGTCTATAGATCCGATACGGAAAAAGAGAGTGATGACATATACCGGCTCTACCTGACGTTACAATCGTCGCCGCAGGATATGCCACGGTCTGATGTGAAAAAAGATAGCTATTGCATCCCGTGACTCTACTTGGCGCTCCAATCGCCGCCGCGGATGTATGATAATTATGTATTAAAAGAGACAGTTACGATATCTCGCGGCTCTACCTGACACTCCAATCGTCGCCGCGGATGTATGATAATTATGTATTAAAAGAGACAGTTACGACATCTCGCGGCTCTACCTAACACTCCAATCGTCGCCGCGGATGTATGATGATCCGATATAAAACGGAGTTGGTTATGACATCTTGACTCTATATGGCGATTGAATCGCTGATGTGGACTTTTCACCGTCAAGTGGCCGTCTTGTCATTTTCTTTAACCTTTGATCTTCATTTATTTGAGTTCTGTTGATTTGTGATGATCTACATGCAAATTCGTGCATGCATTACTGTACGCGTACCAGCCTGCATGGGACATGGCATGAGCAGAAGCCTTCCCGAGACTGCAACATATACACACATCCTGAACTAGAGTTTGCAAACATTTACAAAGAAGGAGATTTACTTGACATGCAGAGGTCAACTTCATAATGAGAGTGGAGTACGTACCAACAATGACATGGCCATCTACACAGGGATAATAAGACGCCATTGTTCAAAGTTTATACACTCATTATTCAGGTCGACTGTCAGTTCATTATTCAGTCTCTTTTTTTTAGAAACCCACGAGGCCGGAATATGATGCATACATATCCTAACCGACATGGTTTGAAACACATAGTCCGCGACAAACGGGGCCGGCCGGACAACTACTTCAAAGCTTCATATCATATTTTTGACCGACTGCTCTTGGAGAGGTGGGGCTGAATATTACATGGTTGATGATATGTTATGACCACATCTTTAGCAATGCAGTTTTTTTTGGTCCCAAGCATTTTTAGAAGGGCTTATCTTGAATCAAAAGGTCATGTTGTAACTCCTTGACATGTAAACATTTCTCATAGTGGATTTGGCCTCGGTGCCACCGTGGTTTTTTACCCAACTTGGGTTTTCCACGTTAAAATGTGTGTCCCCTGTCTGTGCTTTGATGATCTGTTTTATTTTCATGCATATAATTATGAAGGCGTGAGATAGAGATTTTATAAAGATAAGATGATCATTTGATTCAGCTTAATCGGAGGTATTGTGCGAGTGTAGACTCACAGATGTAATTAACTGGAATTATTTCGAGGTTCCAGGAATTAAGGACTTCTGCAATCGTCGCAGTCAGATATATATATTCAGGCGCAATATGGAACATACACGTGAAATAGAAATAGGCAATCCTTTGATAATTCGATAAAGTGCGAGTCTCCTATTTCCGTGTATTCGAAGTAACGAAAATTCGTATACGTTCGTATACTGGCACGCCCGCACCTAAAATGCCAACGCGGATAGATTTAAAATTTATCTTGCGAAAACATATGTGAAGTCATTACTCTCCATAAGATCAATATGATCTTTTTATTTATTTTTGTTCTTTCTTTTTCTTTTATGATCATAGCAAGATAGCAAAGCTCTCAACTCAAAACTAATTAATCTTTATTATATATAGCTCACGGACTCGATTACATAGATAGGGATCAACACAAAACTCAAAGCTTGATCATACTAAACTTTATTCCACTAGATCAAGATATAACCAAAAGGATCGAACTAAGAAAAACGGTAAAGATAGAAGTGTGATGGTGATACGATACCGGGGCACCTCCCCCAAGCTTGGCAGTTGCCAAGGGTAGTGCCCATACCCATGTATTTATGTCTGTTTCTTTGGAGGTGGTGATGATGGAGTTGTTGATGCCGGGGTGTCGCACATCAAGCGTAGGAGATCCTCCAACTTGCGGATAATGCCCTTGAGTGCGGTGATATGCTCTTGCATCAAAATATTTTCACGTGTGAGATACTTGTTTTGTATGCGAGCTAGCTCAATCATCTTGAAAGCTTCAATTTCAGTAGGGGTGAGATGATTGTGGTAAGGTTGAAAGAAGCCTTCTTCTTCTACTGTCGGGACTTGCTCCTCTGCGGCTTCCTTGATCATGTCACCTTCCTTGATTTCCCCAATTTCTTCTCACTTCATCTCTATCTTCATTAGCCAAGCATCGTCGCCCACATTGTTGGAGGAGGGAGACGACATGATGCCTGACCTTGAGAAACTCTGATAGAAAATAACTCAAAGCAAAAACAGAGGATTTTGTTGTGGTACGGTGGTCAAAACCTTCGGGAGATTATATAATGAATTTTTACCGACCAAAAGAAGTATCGTGCAAGAAAACGGAGTCCGAAGGGCACACGAGGTGTCCACGAGGCAGGGGGGCGCCCAGGGGGGTAGGGCGCGCCCTACACCCTCATGGATGCCTCGTGTCTCTTTCGGACTACTTCTTATTTTCATATTTTTTTTAAATATTCCAAAACGGAGAAAAAATGCAATTGGAACTATTTTGGAGTCAGTTTACTTACCGTACCACATACCTATTCATTTTCGGAGTCTGAAACGTTCTGTATAGTGTCCCTTATGTACTCCTCCGGGGTTACGGTGTCAATAACATTGGTTTAGACATTTATGGGATTACCTGAGATATAATGTTTGATCCTTCGTCGTGTTTGATCCTTCGACCATTCACCACCTTTGGATTTGTGCCTTCGGTGTTGTTGATTTTTATGGCACCGGAATGATAGACCTCCTCGATAATGTAAGGACCTTCCCGTTTAAGGAGAAGTTTTCTTGCAAAAAATCTTAAACGAGAGTTGTATAGCAAAACATAATCACCTACATTAAACTCACGCATTTGTATCCTTTTGTCGTGCCATCTTTTAACTTTTTCTTTAAACAGTTTGGCGTTCTCATAGGCCTAGTTTCTCCATTCATCAAGTGAGCTAATATCAAACAGCCTCTTCTCACCAGCAAGTTTGAAATCATAATTGAACTCTTTAATAGCCCAATATGCCTTGTGTTTTAGTTCGAGAGGTAAGTGACATGCTTTTCCATAAACCATTTTATATGGGGACATACCCATAGGATTTTTATATGAAGTTCTATAGGTCCATAATGCATCATCAAGTTTCTTGGACCAATTCTTTCTAGATCTATTAACAGTCTTTTGCAAAATTAATTTAATCTCTCTATTACTCAATTCTACCTGACCACTAGACTGTGGATGGTATGGAGATGCAATTCTATGATTAACATCATACTTAGCAAGCATTTTACGAAAAGCACCATGAATAAAATGTGAAACACCATCAGTCATTAAATATCTAGGGACTCTGAACCTCAAAAAATAACTTCTTTAAGCATCTTAATAGAAGTGTTATGATCAGCACTACTAGTTGGAATAGCTTCTACCCACTTAGTAACGTAATCAATAGCAACTAAAATATGTGTATACCCATTAGAGGAAGGAAAAGGTCCCATATAATCAAAGCCCCAAACATCAAATGGTTCAATAACAAGTGAATAGGTCATAGGCATTTCTTGACATCTACTAATATTACCAATTCTTTGACATTCATCACAAGACAAGTCAAACTTACGGGCATCTTTGAAGAGAGTACGCTAATAAAAAACGGATTGCAATACCTTATGTGCAGTTCTATCTCCCGCATGATGTCCTCCATAAGCCTCAGCGTGACACTTGTGTAGGATATATTCCTGTTCATGTTCAGGTACACAACGTCTTGTACACCATCAACTCCTTTATAAAGGTGTGGGTCATCCCAAAAGTAATGTCTTAAATCATAGAAAACTTGTTCTTTTGCTGGTATGTGAAACTAGGCGGTATAAATTTAGCAACAATGTAATTAGCATAATCAACATACCATGGAGCTGTATGAGAAGCATTTATGACAATTGATAGTTCATCACCAAAGCTATCATCAATAGGTAGTGGGTCATCAAGAACATTTTCTAACCTAGACAAGTTGTATGCAACGGGGTTCTCAGCTCCCTTTCTGTCAATAATATGCAAATCAAATTCTTGTAGCAAGAGAACCCATCTAATAAGTCTAGGTTTAGCATCTTTCTTTTCCATAAGGTATTTAATAGCAGCATGATCAGTGTGAACAGTTACTTTGGAATCAACAATATAAGGCCTGAATTTATCACATGCGAACACAACTGCTAAAAATTCTTTTTCAGTAGTAGCATAATTTCTCTGGGAACTGTCTAGAGTTTTACTAGCATATTGGATAACATTTAATTTCTTATCAACTCTTTGTCCTAGAACAACACCTACATCATAATCACTAGCATCACACATAATTTCGAAGGGTAAATTCCAAAGGTGGCTGAACAATAGGTGCAGAAATCAAGGCTTTCTTGAGTATTTCAAATGCTTCTACACAATCATCATCAAAGACAAAAGGAATATCTTTTTGTAAGAGGTTAGTTAGAGGCCTAGAAATTTTTGAGAAATCTTTAATGAACCTCCTATAAAAACCGGCATGACCAAGGAAACTTCTTATACCTTTGATGTCCTTAGGACACGGCATCTTTTCAATAGCATCAACTTTAGCTTTATCAACTTCAATACCTCTTTCAGAAATTTTATGCCCCAAGACAATACCTTCATTAACCATAAAGTGGCACTTCTCCCAATTCAAGACAAGATTAGTTTCTTCACATCTCTGCAAGACTCAATCAAGGTTGCTTAAGCAATCATCAAAAGAAGTTCCATACACGAAGAAATCATCCATGAAAACCTCAATAATCTTTTCACAAAAGTCAGAGAATATAGCAGTCATACATCTCTGAAAGGTAGCAGGTACATTACATAAACCAAAAGGCATACATCTATAAGCAAAGGTACGAGAAGGGCAAGTAAAAGTGGTCTTATCCTGATCCTCTTTTGACACAGGTATTTGAGAGAAACCAGAATAACCATCTAGAAAGCAAAAATGTGTATGTTTGGATAGTCTTGTCGGTGTTCTGGGAATGGGGGGTCCCCAGACTTGCCTGCTTGCGGCCTGCTGCGTCGCTCAACCAGTGGCCCAGTACAACCCGTCTTCATCAACCAACATGCCAAGCCTCATGGGGCGGACGACGCAAGGCCTCAAGAGTGGCCTCACCAGGCAGGTGTCAGATTTCGGGTTCCGACGGACCCTCAAGGTTCGAACTCTGGGGTGCGCATGGAGATCGCACCTCCTGCCTACCTACGTCTCGTCGCCTCGCAAGGATCTAAACTACACGAAGAACAACACAAGGGACACGAGGTTTATACTAGTCCGGGCCACCATTGTGGTGTAATACCCTACTCTAGTTTGTGGTGTGGTAGATTGCCTCAGGGGCTGGTGATGAACAATACAAGGAAGAACTGCCTCGCGAGGGGAGGAGTTCTTGTGGTGGTGGTGCTGGCTAAGGATCGAATATCTCTCTCCCTACCTTGAGAGTGGCTAGTCCTATTTATAGAGCAAGGCCCTGGTCCTCTTCCCAAATATTGAGCGGGAAGGGCACCAACAATTGGCCATTTTGAAGGGGAACATCTAGTACACTTATCCTGGTTAAAGTCGGTCCTCGCCTGCCAAAGACTCTGACGGTGACACCGGCTTGGGCTCCATGATGACCTCCATCCTGCCGTTTTGCTGGTCTTGGTCTTGTTGCACCGAAATGGTTGCCTTTGCTTGATTCTCTTGCCTGCGCTTGCCCCCTTTGCATCAAAGAGGAAACAAGGACTTTGCGCAGGCCGGCGCCCGCCTGGCGCCCGCCTGGCGCCCGCCTGGCTTTGGTCATCATGGCTTGCGTCATGAGCACCTTGTGAGGTACCTTGCCTTGATCTCTCCGCCTCCTCGCGAGCCAGCCTAACGAGGCTGTGCCCGAGGAAGCTTCCTGTCGTCCGCCCCGCGAGGCTTGGCCCCTCGCGAGGGTCTTGAACATGTGTTGATGAAGATGGGCCGTACTAGGCCACTCCTTGAGCCACGCCGCAGGCCGCAGGCAGGCAAGTCTGGGTACCCTCATTCCCAGAATGCCGACAGTAGCCCCCGGGCCCAAGGCGCGCCTGGACATGGCTTAGCAGAGAAACGAAGGGGCAAGTGCGAAGCGCCGCGGGCCCCAACAGCCTGCGGCCTAGGGCGCCGCGTGGCGGTTGATTGGACATGGGCGTCATTGCTCCCCCACGACGCCTCGGTAACTGCACGACTTGACAAGTCCCTTCACGCAAAACGGGTCATGATTACCTGTGATCGTGGAGGCCGGCGGTTGGCCTCCCCCGGCTATATGTACGGAACGGCGCGAGCCCTTCCAGTCCATCCCTTCCTGCTACTTCCCTTCTTCTTCTTGGCCGCTCGCCATCCCCATGGCCCTGCCGAAGAGGTTCCCGGCCGCGGAGAAAGGAAAGGCTCGCCAGGAAGGGCCCGGCTCTCGGCCGACCAAGCATGACCGGGGCCGCCCTCACATTCATAAAAGATGTCTAAGATAGTAAATTTATATGTGAAAACCTCTCTTTCTTTATTACTTCCTATTAATTGCAACGATGACCAAAACTATGTTTTTCAACTCTCAACAACTTTTATTCCTCATACTCTTTGTATGTGAAGTCATTACTATCCATAAGATCAGTATGATCTTTTTATTTGTTTTTGTTCTTTCTTTTTCTTTTATGATCATAGAAAGATAGCAAAGCTCTCAACTCAAAACTAATTAATCTTTATTATATATAGCTCACGGACTCGATTACATAGATAGGGATCAACACAAAACTCAAAGCTCGATCATACTAAACTTTATTCCACCAGATCAAGATATAACCAAAAGGATCGAACTAAGAAAAACGGTAAAGATAGAAGTGTGATGGTGATACGATACCGGGGCACCTCCCCCAAGCTTGGCAGTTGCCAAGGGTAGTGCCCATACCCATATATTTATGTCTATTTCTTTGGAGGTGGTGATGATGGAGTTGTTGATGCCGGGGTGTCGCACATCAAGCGTAGGAGATCCTCCAACTTGCGGATAATGCCCTTGAGTGCGGTGATATGCTCTTGCAACAAAATCTTTTCATGTGTGAGATACTTGTTTTGTATGCGAGCTAGCTCAATCATCTTGAAAGCTTCAATTTCAGTAGGGGTGAGATGATTGTGGTAAGGTTGAAAGAAGCCTTCTTCTTCTACTGTCGGGACTTGCTCCTCTGCGGCTTCCTTGATCTTGTCACCTTCCTTGATTTCCCCGATTTCTTATCACTTCATCTCTATTTTCATTAGCCAAGCATCGTCGCCCACATTGTTGGAGGAGGGAGACGACATGATGCCTGACCTTGAGAAACTCTGATAGAAAATAGCTCAAAACAAAAACAGAGGATTTTGTCGTGGTACGGTGGTCAAAACCTTCGGGAGATTATATAATGAATTTTTACCGACCAAAAGAAGTATCGTGCAAGAAAACGGAGTCCGGAGGGCACACGAGGTGTCCACGAGGCAGGGGGGCGCGCCCAGGGGGGTAGGGCGCGCCCTCCACCCTCGTGGATGCCTCGTGTCTCTTTCGGACTACTTCTTATTTTTCTATTTTTTTTAAATATTCCAAAACAGAGAAAAATTGCAATTGGAACTATTTTGGAGTCGGTTTACTTACCGTACCACATACCTATTCATTTTCGGAGTCTGAAACGTTCTGGATAGTGTCCCTTATGTACTCCTCTTGGGTTACGGTGTCAATAACATTGGTTTAGACATTTATGGGATTACCTGAGATATAATGTTTGATCCTTCGTCGTGTTTGATCCTTCGACCGTTCACCACCTTTGGATTTGTGCCTTCGGTGTTGTTGATTTTTATGGCACCGGAATGATAGACCTCCTCGATAATGTAAGGACCTTCCCGTTTAAAGAGAAGTTTTCTTGCAAAAAATCCTAAACGAGAGTTGTATAGCAAAACATAATCACCTACATTAAACTCACGCTTTTGTATCCTTTTGTCGTGCCATCTTTTAACTTTTTCTTTAAAAAGTTTGGCGTTCTCATAGGCCTGGTTTCTCCATTCATCAAGTGAGCTAATATCAAACAACCTCTTCTCACCGGCAAGTTTGAAATCATAATTGAACTCTTTAATAGCCCAATATGCCTTGTGTTTTAGTTCGAGAGGTAAGTGACATGCTTTTCCATAAACCATTTTATATGGGGACATACCCATAGGATTTTTATATGAAGTTCTATAGGTCCATAATGCATCATCAAGTTTCTTGGACCAATTCTTTCTAGATTTATTAACAGTCTTTTGCAAAATTAATTTAATCTCTCTATTACTCAATTCTACCTGACCACTAGACTGTGGATGGTATGGAGATGCAATTCTATGATTAACATCATACTTAGCAAGCATTTTACGAAAAGCACCATGAATAAAATGTGAAACACCATCAGTCATTAAATATCTAGGGACTCTGAACCTCAAAAAAATAACTTCTTTAAGCATCTTAATAGAAGTGTTATGATCAGCACTACTAGTTGGAATAGCTTCTACCCACTTAGTAACGTAATTAATAGCAACTAAAATATGTGTATACCCATTAGAGGAAGGAAAAGGTCCCATATAATCAAAGCCCCAAACATCAAATGGTTCAATAACAAGTGAATAGGTCATAGGCATTTCTTGACGTCTACTAATATTACCAATTCTTTGACATTCATCACAAGACAAGTCAAACTTACGGGCATCTTTGAAGAGAGTAGGCCAATAAAAACGGATTGGAATACCTTATGTGCAGTTCTATCTCCCGCGTGATGTCCTCCATAAGCCTCAGAGTGACACTTGTGTAGGATCTATTCCTGTTCATGCTCAGGTACACAACGTCTAGTACACCATCAACTCCTTTATAAAGGTGTGGGTCATCCCAAAAGTAATGTCTTAAATCATAGAAAACTTGTTCTTTTGCTGGTATGTGAAACTAGGCGGTATAAATTTAGCAACAATGTAATTAGCATAATCAACATACCATGGAGCAGTATGAGAAGCATTTATGACAACTGATTGTTCATCATGAAAGCTATCATCAATAGGTAGTGGGTCATCAAGAACATTTTCTAACCTAGACAAGATGTCTGCAACGGGGTTCTCAGCTCCCTTTCTATCAATAATATGCAAATCAAATTCTTGTAGCAAGAGAACCCATCTAATAAGTCTAGGTTTAGCATCTTTCTTTTCCATAAGGTATTTAATAGTAGCATGATCAGTGTGAACAGTTACTTTGGAATCAACAATATAAGTCCTGAACTTATCACATGCGAACACAACTGCTAAAAATTCTTTTTCAGTAGTAGCATAATTTCTCTGGGAACTGTCTAGAGTTTTACTAGCATATTGGATAACATTTAATTTCTTATCAACTCTTTGTCCTAGAACAACACCTACATCATAATCACTAGCATCACACATAATTTCAAAGGGTAAATTTCAATGGTGGCTGAACAATAGGTGCATAAATCAAGGCTTTCTTGAGTATTTCAAATGCTTCTACACAATCATCATCAAAGACAAAAGGAACATGTTTTTGTAAGAGGTTAGTTAGAGGCCTAGAAATTTTTGAGAAATCTTTCATGAACCTCCTATAAAAACTGGCATGACCAAGGAAACTTCTTATACCTTTGATGTCCTTAGGACACGACATCTTTTCAATAGCATCAACTTTAGCTTTATCAACTTCAATACCTCTTTCAGAAATTTTATGCCCCAAGACAATACCTTCATTAACCATAAAGTGGCACTTCTCCCAATTCAAGACAATATTAGTTTCTTCACATCTCTGCAAGACTCGATCAAGGTTGCTTAAGCAATCATCAAAAGAAGTTCCATACACGAAGAAATCATCCATGAAAACCTCAACAATCTTTTCACAAAAGTCAGAGAATATAGCAGTCATACATCTTTGAAAGGTAGCAGGTGCATTACACAAACCAATAGGCATACATCTATAAGCAAAGGTACCAAAAGGGCAAGTAAAAGTGGTCTTATCCTGATCCACTTTTGACACAGGTATTTGAGAGAAACCAGAATAACCATCTAGAAAGCAAAAATGTGTATGTTTGGATAGTCTTGTCGGCGTTGTGGGAATGGGGGATCCCCAGACTTGACTGCCTGCGGCCTGCTGCGTGGCTCAACCAGTGGCCCAGTACGGCCCGTCTTCGTCAACCAACACTGAAGACCCTCGCAAGGGGCCAAGCCTCGTGGGGCGGACGATGCAAGGCCTCCTCAAGAGTGGCCTCACCAGGCAGGTGTCAGATTTCAGGTTCCGACGGACCCTCAAGGTTCGAACTCTGGGGTGCGGATGGAGATCGCACCTCCTGCCTACCTACATCTCATCGCCTTGCAAGGATCTAAACTACATGAAGAACAACACAAGGGACACGAGGTTTATACTAGTTCGGGTCACCATTGTGGTGTAATACCCTACTCTAGTTTGTGGTGTGGTAGATTGCCTCAGGGGCTGGTGATGAACAATACAAGGAGAACTACCTCGCGAGGGGAGGAGTTCTTGTGGTGGTGGTGCTGCCTAAGGATCGAATATCTCTCTCCCCGCCTTGATAGTGGCTAGTTCTATTTATAGAGCAAGGCCCTGGTCCTCTTCCCAAATATTGAGCGGGAAGGGCGCCAATAAATTGGCCATTTTGAAGGGGAACATCTAGTACACTTATCCTGGCTAAAGTCGGTCCTTGCCTGGCAAAGACTCCGACGGTGACACCGGCTTGGGCTCCATGATGATCTCCATCCTGCCGTTCTGCTGGTCTTGGTCTTGTTGCACCAAAATGGTTTCCTTTGCTTGATACTCTAGCCTGTGCTTGCCCCCTTTGCATCAAAGAGGAAACAAGGACTCTGCGCAGGCCGGCGCCCGCCTGGCGCCCGCCTGGCTTCAGTCATCATGGCTTGCGTCATGAGAACCTCGTGAGGTACCCTGCCTTGATCTCTCCGCCTCCTCGCGAGCCAGCCTGATGAGGTTGTGCCTGAGGAAGCTTCCTGTCGTCCGCCCCGCGAGGCTTGGCCCCTCGCGAGGGTCTTGAGCATGTGTTGATGAAGATGGGCCGTACTGGGCCACTCCTTGAGCCACGCCGCAGGCCGCAGGCCGCAGGCAGGCAAGTCTGGGTACCCCCATTCCCAGAACGCCGATAGTAGCCCCCGGGCCCAAGGCGCGCCTGGACTTGGCTTAGCAGAGAAACGAAGGGGCAAGTGCGAAGCACCGCGGGCTCCAACAGCCTGCGGCTTTGGGCGCCGCGTGGCGATTGATTGGACGTGGGCATCATTGCTCCCCCACGACGCCTCGGTAACTGCACGACTTGACAAGTCCCTTCACACAAAACGGGTCATGATTACCTGTGATCGTGGAGGCCGGCGGTTGGCCTTCCCCGGCTATATGTACGGAACGCCGCGAGCCGTTCCAGTCCATCCCTTCCTGCTACTTTCCTTCTTCTTCTTGGCTGCTCGCCATCCCCATGGCCCTGCCGAAGAGGTTCTCGGCCGCGGAGAAAAGAAAGGCTCGCCAGGAAGGGCCCGGCTCTCGGCCGGCCAAGCGTGACCGGGGCCGCCCTCACATTCATAAAAGATGTCTAAGATAGTAAATTTATATGTGAAAACCTCTCTTTCTTTATTACTTCCTATTAATTGCAACGATGACCAAAACTATGTTTTTCAACTCTCAACAACTTTTATTCATCATACTCTTTGTATGTGAAGTCATTACTCTCCATAAGATCAATATGATCTTTTTATTTGTTTTTGTTCTTTCTTTTTATTTTATGATCATAGCAAGATAGCAAAGCTCTCAACTCAAAACTAATTAATCTTTATTATATATAGCTCACGGACTCGATTACATAGATAGGGATCAACACAAAACTCAAAGCTCGATCATACTAAACTTTATTCCACTAGATCAAGATATAACCAAAAGGACCGAACTAAGAAAAACGGTAAAGATAGAGTGTGATGGTTATACGATACCAGGGCACCTCCCCCAAGCTTGGCAGTTGCCAAGGGTAGTGCCCATACCCATGTATTTATGTCTATTTCTTTGAAGGTGGTGATGATTGAGTTGTTGATGCCGGGGTGTCGCACATCAAGCGTAGGAGATCCTCCAACTTGCGGATAATGCCCTTGAGTGCGGTGATATGCTCTTGCAACAAAATATTTTCACGTGTGAGATACTTGTTTTGTATGCGAGCTAGCTCAATCATCTTGAAAGCTTCAATTTCAGTAGGGGTGAGATGATTGTGGTAAGGTTGAAAGAAGCCTTCTTCTTCTACTGTTGGGGCTTGCTCCTCTGCGGCTTCCTTGATACTGTCACTGAGGGAGTCCTGGACTAGGGGGTGTTCGGACAGCCGGACTATCAATGTCCGCCGGACTCCAAGACTATGAAGATACAAGATTGAAGACTCCGGGTCGTGTCCGGAAGGTACCTTACTTGGCGTGGAAGGCAAGCTTGGCGATACGGATACGTAGATCTCCTACTATTGTAACCGACTCTGTGTAACCCTATCCCTCTCCGGTATCTATATAAACCGGAGGGCTTTAGTCCGTAGGACAACATACACAACATACAATCATACCATAGGCTAGCTTCTAGGGTTTAGCCTCCTTGATCTCGTGGTAGATCTACTCTTGTACTACCCATATCATCAATATCAATCAAGCAGGAGTAGGGTTTTACCTCCATCGAGAGGGCCCGAACCTGGGTAAAAAACATCGTGTCCCTTGTCTCCTGCTACCATCCACCTAGACGCACAGTTCGGGATCCCCTACCCTAGATCCGCCGGTTTTGACACCGACATTGGTGCTTTCATTGAGAGTTCCTCTGTGTCGTCACCGATAGGCTTGATGGCATCTTCAACCTGCAACACTGCCCAGGGTGAGACTTTTCTCCCCGGACAGATCTTCGTATTCGGCGGCTTCGCCCTGCGGGCCAATTCACTTGGCCATCTGGAGCAGATCGAAAGCTACGCCCCTGGCCGTCAGGTCAGATTTGGAAGCTTAAACTTCACGGCCGATGTCCGAGGAGACTTGATCCTCGACGGACTCGAGCCACAGCCAAGCGCGCCGCACTGTGACGATGGGCATGATCTAGCTCTGCCGCCGAACAGTGCCTTGGTGGCCGCACATGGATCCGCTTCGGCTATTAGCCCGGAGCCGATCGCCCAGATCGAGGGTCGGTGGATAGACGCCGCCCTGGGGGCTTCAACATCCACGGCGATGGAGCCGAACACTAATCTTGTCCCCTGCAAAACTCGTGATTCCGAGGCACCGGACTCCTCGCCGGACTCCGAACCTCCCGCGCCCCTACCAATCGATCCGGATTGGGCGCCGGTTATGGAATTCACCGCCGCGGACATCTTCCAATGCTCGCCTTTCGACGATATCTTAAATTTACTAAAGCATCTCTCATTATCAGGAGAGTCCTGGCCGGATTATGGCCAGGATGGTTGGGATGCGGACGACGAAGAAATTCAGAGCCCACCCACCACCCACTTTGTAGCCACTGTCGACGATCTAACCGACATGCTAGACTACGACTCCGAAGACATCGACGCTATGGACGACGATGCCGGAGACGAACCAGCGCCCACGGGGCACTGGAAGGCCACCTCGTCATATGACGTATACATGGTGGATACCCCAAAAGATGGGGACGGCGAAGGAACAGCGGAGGCAGATCCCTTAAAGAAACAGCCCAAGCGCCGGCTTCAGCGGCGCCGCTCTAAATCTCGCCACAGCAAAAACGGAGATTCCGGCACAGGAGATAATAATACTCCATAGAGTGCCGAAGACAATCCCCTCCAGCAAGACTTAGCGCAGGAGGATGCAGAAGCAAGCCCTCATGAGAGGGCGGCAGACGAAGAGGTTGAGGATCATAATTATATGCCACCCTCCGAAGACGAAGCAATCCTCAACGATGATGAATTCGTCGTACCCGAGGATCCCGTCGAACAAGAGCGCTTCAAGCGCAGGCTTATCGCCACAGCAAACAGCCTAAAGAAAAAGCAGCAGCAACTTCAAGCTGATCAGGACCTGCTGGCCGATCGATGGACCGAAGTCCTCGCGGTCGAAGAGTATAAACTCGAACGTCCCTCCAAAAGTTACCCAAAACGCAAGCTGCTCCCCCGATTAGAGGAGGAAGCATACGTACATCCATCACCAGCGCACGACATGGCTGACCGACCACCCCGTGGTCGTGACAGAGAGGCATCCAGGCCCCCAGCCAAGACTATACCCCGGCATCGCTTCAAAAGTACGAAGCCAAGAGGGAACGCGCCGGACTTGCGAGACATATTGGAGGACAAAGCAAGACAATCCAGATCCATCTATGGATCACGGGGGCGCCCTACGACCCACGACGAATACCGTCGTGCTGGCCACAATAACCCCGGCCGGGCCGAACACAACAGACAGCGCTCTCTCGAGCTGCGTGGCGATATCGCTCAATACAGGGGCGCCGCACACCAGTTATGCTTCACTGACGAAGTAATGGATCATCAGATCCCCGAAGGGTTTAAACCCGTAAACATCGAATCTTATGATGGCACAACAGACCCCGCGGTGTGGATCGAAGATTATCTTCTCCACATCCATATGGCCCGCGGCGACGATCTCCACGCCATAAAGTACCTCCCACTCAAGCTTAGAGGACCAGCTCGGCATTGGCTTAACAGCTTGCCCGCAGAGTCAATTGGGTGTTGGAAGGACCTGAAGGCCGCATTCCTTGATAACTTCCAAGGCACATATGTGCGACCACCAGACGCCGATGACCTAAGCCACATCATTCAGCAGCCAGACGAATCGGCCAGACAATTCTGGACACGGTTCTTGACAAAGAAAAATCAAATCGTCGATTGTCCGGACGCAGAGGCCCTTGCAGCCTTCAAACATAACATCCGGGACGAATGGCTAGCCCAGCACCTGGGGCAGGAAAAGCCGAAATCCATGGCAGCCCTCACATCGTTAATGACCCGCTTTTGTGCGGGAGAGGACAGCTGGCTAGCCCGCAGCAACAATCTCCGTAAAAATTCTAGCAGTCCGGATACTAAGGACAACAACGGCAGGTCACGTCGAAACAAAAACAAGCGCCGAATTAACGACGACGATAAGGAGGATACGACGGTCAATGCCGGATTCCGAGGCTCTAAACCCGGTCAATGGAAGAAGCCATTTAAAAGAACCATCCCGGGTCCGTCCAACTTGGACCGAATACTCGACCGCTCATGCCAGATACATGGCACCCCTGAAAAGCCAGCTAACCACACCAATAGAGATTGCTGGGTGTTCAAGCAGGCCGGCAAGTTAATTGCCAAAAACAATGACAAGGGGCTAAATAGCGACGACGAGGAAGAGACCCGGCCGCCGAACAACAAAGGACAAAAGGGTTTTCCCCCACAAGTACGGACGGTGAATATGATATACGCGACCCATATACCCAAGCGGGAGAGGAAACGAGCACTAAGGGACGTCTATGCGATGGAGCCAGTCGCCCCAAAGTTCAACCCATGGTCCTCTTGTCCAATCACTTTCGATCGAAGAGACCACCCGACCAGCATACGCCATGGCGGATTCGCTGCATTGGTCTTAGACCCAATCGTCGATGGGTTTCACCTCACGAGAGTCCTGATGGACGGCGGCAGTAGCCTGAACCTGCTTTATCAGGATACAGTGCGCAAAATGGGCATAGACCCATCAAGGATTAAACCTACAAAGACAACCTTTAAAGGTGTCATACCAGGAGTGGAAGCCAATTGCACAGGCTCAGTCACACTGGAAGTGGTCTTCGGATCCCCGGATAATTTCCGGAGCGAAGAGTTAATCTTCGATATAGTCCCGTTTCGCAGCGGCTATCACGCTCTGCTCGGACGAACCGCGTTTGCCAAATTCAACGCGGTGCCACATTATGCATACCTAAAGCTCAAGATGCCAGGCCCTCGTGGAGTCATCACGGTCAATGGGAATACGGAACGCTCCCTCCGAACGAAGGAACATACAGCGGCTCTCGCGACAGAAGTACAGAGCAGCCTTCTAAGGCAATTCTCGAGTCCGGCCGTTAAACGGCCGGATACAGCAAAGCGCGCCCGGAGCAATCCCAATCAAGACAACCTGTCGCATCAGAGCACGCGTAGCAATGCGGCCCCAACCCTCGCCCGCGTATAATCGCAAGAATAACACTCCGCGTACATCATTACGCCTTGGAGATACCATGGGCACAGGGGAGGGGGCACGATCACAATGGACCCAGAGTGCGGTTCGACCACACCAGGGGCTCGCGAATGTGCCTCCCTTTTTTTTATCTTTCTTCTTTTTTGTACACAGGACTCTGTTAACCAGAAGCCCTGTCCGGCGGTGAACTTGCCGAACTCATGATGCAACAGTCAGGGACTTAAGAAGGCCGCGTCGAACACTCAGGTGGTCTCAATTACGAGCATTAAATTCAATTATATACACCAAATCCGCAGCTTCATCCCTGGAGGGGGACATGTTTATTTAGTCCAAATCCCTTGCTTACCGCACTATTTGTATCAGTCCGCTCTACTAGCAGACTTTTTCTTTCATTAATAATGCAGCACCTTTATGATCGCAATTGCATTACATTATATATATATATGCTCATTATATGACATCTGGCACCCGTATATTTTGGTACGGCATAATACACCAGGGGCTTATGTTCCCCACTTTATGGTGTGATAAAGTCCGAACACTTTCATAAGTGCGGCACCCCGAACTTATAGCATTATATGAATCGGCTCCGAATCATGTCTTGGGTCAATAGTTGGGTTTGCCCGGCTCCCATGTTTGGCACCTTACGTTTCCGTTCTGTCGGCTAAGGTAGCACTGGGAGAACCACTGCGATTGCGCCCCGGTTGAGCCGGGTTAACGCCTCAGTGGAGAAAGCTAAAACTGACCGGCATGATAAGGCGAGAGACTGGTCGCTGTTCGAGAGGTTTTTTCGGGTCCTTAAAGACTCACGCCACTTCGAGCGAAGTTCCGGATGATGTCCGATGAAGGCGTGGATAGCGCCCCGGATTCGGTCTTCCGAATACCAGGGGCTTCGCCGAAATTTAAAATTATAGAATTCTATGGCTAAGTGAGAGTGTTCAAGCATTATAAGTCCGGTGCCTTGTTCGTTGTGTTGAGCGCCTCCCTAGATGGACCCAAAAATGGGAACAAGAGTGCTCAAGTTTATCACCGAACACCCCAGCACTTGTGGCTTGGGGGCTGAAGCTAACGACTTGCCATCTCTCAGATTTTATAAACGGCCGCACAGAAGGTAATATTTTAAATTAAACAAGCGTTGCTCATGGCGCATATGAACGAAGTTTTCAGCGCACAGGATAAATAAACAACGAGTTCACTCAAAGATTACATTTCGGGAGCACTCATCTGCAATATTGCAGGCTCCCTTCAGGACAATTTTATAATACTTCTCCGGCGTGCGATACTCCTTGCCCGGCGGCGGTGGATCCGTGAGAAGCTTCTCCGCATCCAATTTGCCCCATTGCACCTTTATGCGGGCAAGGGCCCGACGAGCACCTTCGATACAAGCGGAGCGCTTGACTACATCCAGTCTAGGGCATGCATCCATCAGTCACCGCACGAGGCCAAAGTAGCTACCAGGCATGGCCTGTCCAGGCCACAGCTAGCCTATGAGGCCCTTCATGGCCTCCTCAGCTACCTTGTGGAGTTCGACCAGCTGCTTCAGCTGGTCGCTTGGGGGCACCGGATGGCCGGCCTCAGTATACTGAGACCAGAAGACCTTCTCCGTCGAGCTCCCCTCCTAGCCACGATAGAATGCGGTGGCATCAGACGCACTACGCAACAAATCTGCAAACGCCCCTGGAGAGCTCCGAATTCGGGTAAGTGTCAGGTAGTTCACATTAACATGCCTGCTTTGCATGAAAAACGCCTTACCCGCCGCTATCTTCTTTATGTCCTCAACCTCCTGAAGGGCCTTATGGGCCTCGGCCCTGGCGGACTTGGCACTTTCGAGAGCCGAGGCAAGCTCGAACTCTCGAGTCTTGGAGTCACGCTCCAAACTCTCAATGTTTTTCCATGAGAACCTGGAGCTCTTGCCGAACTTCCGCCACACGTGCCTCTTGCTTTTCTCGCTCAGCACGTTCCGCGGCCGCATTGCGTTCGGCCACGGACACAGCATCCTTCAGGGCTGCCACCTCGTTAGTGGCCCCTGCAATACACATATTATCCTTGTTCGCAACCAAAATCCTTTTCTGTAAGGTACTTATTCAAAGAGGTGTTACTCACCTTCTTTTTCCTCGAGCTACTTCTTTGCGTGGCCGAGCTCTTGCTCGGACCGCTCGAGTTCTTTCTTCAGCACGTCAACCTCTGCCGTTAATGCGGCAGTGGTCAGCAGTGCAGCCTGCAAACCCATATTGACATATTTTAGGCAACCTTGCGTATATCTTGTTATAGATCCTTAGTCCGGCTTTTCTTTCCGAACACCGAACTAAGCATCAGGGGCTACTATCTATGCGGTATTATATTACATTATTTTAACTTTTTTACCTCAAAGCCTGTTAAAAGGCTGCTGCAGGCTTCGGTCAGCCCGCTTTTAGCAAGCTGAACCTTCTCAATCACCACACTCATGAGAGTGCGGTGTTCTTCCTCGATGGAAGCGCCTTTAAGCGCCTCCAGCAGGTTATCCGGCGCCTCCGGTTGGACGGAGGCCGCCGGCGTCACGGTCCTGCCCTTCTTTCGAAGGGGCCGCTTGCCGGACTCTGGAACCACTGCGGGTTCCGATGTAGAGTCCGGCACGAAGTCCGGGCGGCTGCCTGACGGCGCCTCCGGAGCATCCTCCTGATGGGTCCCTCTTTGGGATCCCACTTCGGCGTCCTCGTCGGCGCGTGGGGTGGAGGCAGTCGGGATGGAATTCACATCCGACGAGGCCAATGACCTGCTCGATGAGTTGGGGAGATCATCATTGGCCGGACTACGGGCATAATGCGGCGTTAGAAGGATACTACGCGACATAAAAGAAATTACACATCAAGGATCCGGACACTTACGATCTTGCCGGACGCCTGGCCCTTGGAGGCCGCTCATCCTCACCAACGCTAATGTTGGCAGAACTATCCGGGGGGATAGTTCTCCCCCTCTTGGACCCTTCAGCCCCCCCGATGGGGGAAGCCTTCCTTTTCTTCTCTCCCTCCTCCGGGAGAGAGTACTCCTCCTCCTCGTCTTCGGGAGAGGAGTCCTCATCGTCGTCAGACGCCTGATTGCGGGAACTCTTTCGAGTCCCCGTGGCCACCTTCTTGGCCTTCTTCTCCGGCACCACGTGCGGTGCCGGAACCAGCAGCCCTGTTAAGCGGGCGTTCGCTGGGTCTTCTGGCATGGGAGCCGGGCTGATAAGCAGCTTGGCCTTCTCCATCCATTCCTGTCAAAGGAAGAGGCAGAATGAAGCCTCATTAGAGTCAATCTAATTATCACAAGTGTCCCGTAATGGGGTTGAATCACTTGCCTCGTCAGTTGGATTCTGCGAGCTGAATCCGCGGTCTTTGGTCGCGGACGCGGGGGCTTCGGCGCCCTTGAACAGCACCCTCCAGGCGCCTTCGTATGTTGTATCGAAGAGCCCGCTTAGCGCCTGGTGCTGTTCCAGATTGAACTCCCACAAATTAAATGCCCGTTCTTGGCATGGGAGGATCCGCCGGATGAGCATGACTTGGACCACGTCGACGAGCCTGAGCCTATTGCTCACCATCTTCTTGATACATGCTCGGAGTCCTGTCACCTCCACCGGATTCCCCCACTGCAAGCCCTTCTGTTTCCAGGAGGTGAGCTGCGTGGGGATGCCAGATCTAAACTCGGGGGCCGCCGCCCATGTGGATTTGCGCGGCTCGGTGATGTAGAACCACCCCGATTGCCACCCCTTGACGGAGTCCATGAATGTTCCTTCTAGCCAAGGGACGTTGGGCAATTTGCCCAACATAGCGCCTCCGCATTCCACTTGCGTACCCTTTACAACCTTCGGCTTGACGTTGAAGGTCTTGAGCCACAGGCCGAAGTGGGGCAGGATGCAGAGAAAAGCCTCGCACACGACGATAAACGCCGAGATGTCGAGGATAAAGTTCGGCTCCAGATCGTGGAAATCCAGGCCGTAGTAAAACATGAGCCCCCGGACAAATGGATGGAGCGGAAAGCCCAGTCCGCGGAGGAAGTGGGGAGAAATACGACCCTCTCATGAGGCCTGGGGGTAGGGACGAGCTGCCCCTCGTCGAGCAGCCGATGCGCGATATCGCCGGAAAGATATCCGGCGCTGTGCAGCTTGGTGATGTCCTCCTCCTTGACGGTGGAGGCTAAGCATTTACCTCCCGCTCCGGACATATTCGGAGAAGGTCGAGATGAGATGAGCGAGCTCGGGCGTTGGAGCTTGAGTTCGCAGGGATGGATAAGCAAATGAGGAAGAAGGCGTAGGTGAGAAGGTGAATCCTTATCCCTTATATATAGGCGGACAAAACTATACGTCCCCCACCAGCCTGGTAAAACTCGCTTATCTCCCAAGTGCCGCAATCAATGGCGCGATTGGGTTACCCACGCACGTATTGATGAGAATCCCGGAATAAGGGGAACACGATCTCTGCTTCGACAAGACGTGCCAAGGAAACCGCTTCGCTAAACATGCTGAGGTGGTATAATAATTCGAATGAAGGCCTGGTGGCGGTGTGATGTCACGCCGCACAATACGTCAGCAGATTGAACTAAGTGTACATTTTATTCTCTCTACGGTGGAATGTGGAATTTATTTTGCAGAGACGGACACTATCCTGGTGTTCATTATCTTCTCTGGATTATTCAAGGGAGGAACCCACCTTGCAATGCCGAACATTATGCACGCCGGACTTATCGTCATTGAAGACTGGTTCAGGGGCTACTGAGGGAGTCCTGGACTAGGGGGTGTTCGGACAGCCGGACTATCAATGTCCGCCGGACTCCAAGACTATGAAGATACAAGATTGAAGACTCCGGCTCGTGTCCGGAAGGTACCTTACTTGGCGTGGAAGGCAAGCTTGGCGATACGGATACGTAGATCTCCTACTATTGTAACCGACTCTGTGTAACCCTAGCCCTCTCCGGTATCTATATAAACTGGAGGGCTTTAGTCCGTAGGACAACATACACAACATACAATCATACCATAGGCTAGCTTCTAGGGTTTAGCCTCCTTGATCTCGTGGTAGATCTACTCTTGTACTACCCATATCATCAATATCAATCAAGCAGGAGTAGGGTTTTACCTCCATCGAGAGGGCCCGAACCTGGGTAAAAAACATCGTGTCCCTTGTCTCCTGTTACCATCCGCCTAGACGCACAGTTCGGGACCCCCTACCCGAGATCCGCCGGTTTTGACACCGACAGTCACCTTCCTTGATTTCCTCGATTTCTTCTCACTTCATCTCTATCTTCATTAGCCAAGCATCGTCGCCCACATTGTTGGAGGAGGGAGATGACATGATGCCTGACATTGAGAAACTCTGATAGAAAATAGCTCAAAACAAAAACAGAGGATTTTGTCGTGGTACGGTGGTCAAAACCTTCGGGAGATTATATAATGAATTTTTACCGACCAAAAGAAGTATCGTGCAAGAAAACGGAGTCCGGAGGGCACACGAGGTGTCCACAAGGCAGGGGGGCGTGCCCAGGGGGGTAGGGCGCGCCCTCCACCCTCGTGGATGCCTCGTGTCTCTTTCGGACTACTTATTTTCCTATTTTTTTTTAAAAATTCCAAAACGGAGAAAAATTGCTATTGGAACTGTTTTGGAGTCGGTTTACATACTGTACCACATACCTATTCATTTTCCGAGTCTGAAACATTCTGGATAGTGTCCCTTATGTACTCCTCTGGGTTTACGGTGTCAATAACATTGGTTTAGACATTTATGGGATTACCTGAGATATAATGTTTGATCCTTCGACCGTTCACCACCTTTGGATTTGCGCCTTCGGTGTTGTTGATTTTTATGGCACCGGAATGATAGACCTCGTCGCTAATGTAAGGACCTTCCCGTTTAAAGAGAAGTTTTCTTGCAAAAAATCTTAAACTAGAGTTGTATAGCAAAACATAATCACCTACATTAAAGTCACGCTTCTGTATCCTTTTGTCGTGCCATCTTTTAACTTTTTCTTTAAACAGTTTGGCGTTCTCATAGGCCTGGTTTCTCCATTCATCAAGTGAGCTAATATCACAACCTCTTCTCACCGGCAAGTTTGAAATCATAATTGAACTCTTTAATAGCCCAATATGCCTTGTGTTTTAGTTCGAGAGGTAAGTGACATGCTTTTCCATAAACCATTTTATATGGGGACATACCCATAGGATTTTTATATGAAGTTCTATAGGTCCATAATGCATCATCAAGTTTCTTGGACCAATTATTTCTAGATCTATTAACTGTCTTTTGCAAAATTAATTTAATCTTTTCACAAAAGTCAGAGAATATAGCAGTCATACATCTTTGAAAGGTAGCAGGTGCATTACATAAACCAAAAGGCATACATCTATAAGCAAAGGTACCAAAAGGGCAAGTAAAAGTGGTCTTATCCTGATCCTCTTTTGACACAGGTATTTGAGAGAAACCAGAATAACCATCTAGAAAGCAAAAATGTGTATGTTTGGATAGTCTTGTCGGTGTTCTGAGAATGGGGGGTCCCCAGACTTGCCTGCCTACGGCCTGCTGCGTGGCTCAACCAGTGGCCCAATACGGCCCGTATTCATCAACCAACACTGAAGACCCTCGCGAGGGGCCAAGCCTCGTGGGCGGATGATGCAAGGCCTCCTCAAGAGTGGCCTCACCAGGCAGGTGTCAGATTTCGGGTTCCGGCGGACCCTCAAGGTTCGAACTCTGGGGTGCGCATGGAGATTGCACCTCCTGCCTACCTATGTCTCGTCACCTCACAAGGATCTAAACTACATGAAGAACAACACAAGGGACACGAGGTTTATACTAGTTCGGGCCACCATTGTGGATTAATACCCTACTCTAGTTTGTGGTGTGGTAGGTTGCCTCAGGGGCTGGTGATGAACAATACAAGGAAGAACTACCTCGCGAGGGGAGGAGTTCTTGTGGTGGTGGTGCTGGATAAGGATCGAATATCTCTCTCCCTGCCTTGAGAGTGGCTAGTCCTATTTATAGAGCAAGGCCCTGGTCCCCTTCCCAAATATTGAGCGGGAAGGGCGCCAACAATTGGCCATTTTGAAGGGGAACATCTAGTACACTTATCCTGGCTAAAGTCGGTCCTCGCCTGCCAAAGACTCTGACGGTGACACCGGCTTGGGCTCCATGATGACCTCCATCCTGCCGTTCTGCTGGTCTTGGTCTTGTTGCACTGAAATGGTTGCCTTTGCTTGATACTCTTGCCTGCGCTTTTCCCCTTTGCATCAAAGAGGAAACAAGGACTCTGCGCAGGCCGGCACCCGCCTGGCTTTGGTCATCATGGCTTGCATCATGAGCACCTCGTGAGGTACCCTGCCTTGATCTCTCCGCCTTCTCGTGAGCCAGCCTAACGAGGCTTTGCCCGAGGAAGCTTCCTATCGTCCGCCCCGCGAGGCTTGGCCCCTCGCGAGGGTCTTGAGCATGTGTTGATGAAGATGGGCCGTACTGGGCCACTCCTTGAGCCACGCCGCAGGCCGCAGGCAGGCAAGTCTGGGTACCCCTATTCCCAGAATGCCGATAGTAGCCCCCGGGCCTAAGGCGCGCCTGGACTTGGCTTAGCAGAGAAACGAAGGGGCAAGTGCGAAGCGCCGCGGGCCCCAACAGCCTGCGGCCTTGGGCGCCGCGTGGCGGTTGATTGAACGTGGGCGTCATTGCTCCCCCACGACGCCTCAATAACTGCATGACTTGACAAGTCCCTTCACGCAAAATGGGTCATGATTACCTGTGATCATGGAGGCCGACGGTTGGCCTCCCCCGGCTATATGTACGGAATGGTGCGAGCCCTTCTAGTCCATCCCTTCCTGCTACTTCTCTTCTTCTTCTTGGCCGTTCGCCATCCCCATGGCCCTGCCGAAGAGGTTCTCGGCCGCGGAGAAAGGAAAGGCTCGCCAGGAAGGGCCCGGCTCTCGGCTGGCCAAGCGTGGCTGGGGCCGCCCTCGCAAGCACCCTACGGCCCCCGCTGCGACCTCCCGTGGCCGTGGAAGCAGCCCTCTGCGCGGCGGTGGGCGCTCGGCTGCCAACGAGAGGTACGCTGGGGCTGCGCGACCCCCAAGGCCATGTTCTCGCTCGGCGGAGGTGCTGCCGGAGTTCGTCGTGTGGTCGGCAGACCCGATCGGCACTTGGCTTCAGCTACTCCGCTTCTTTGTAGGTGAACTTCCGGCTGGTGCCCTGGGCGGCCTTTGGCTTCAGGCAGATGGTTGCTGCAGCAGGGCCTCCTGGGCTACTCTGGAGGTCTCCACCGTTGGAGAGGTGGCCCTGACCCGCGGCTGGCAAACGTTTGCCCGCGTGCGTGGCCTAAGCCGACGGTGCACCCTACACTTTAAGTTTGACGGTGATGCCACCCTCTACGCGAGGGTGTTCGGGGAAGACAGCCGCCGCGCCGGATGCTGCCTCGAAGATGATGACCGCGGCCATGCGCCCAGCCCCGGCGTTGGTCGGGATGAAGGTGGTGGGAGGTGCGCGAGAAGCAACACCCGAGGCCCGCCATGCTTCGGTGATTCCCCATCGGACGGCAGCTCCTCTAGCGGTGGTCGCGACCAGCCCCCTCGTCGTCGCGCTCGCCTGGGAGAGGGCAGCGGGTCGGCCCGGCACCATGCCTCAGTGAAGCGGGAGGAGGAATCCAACTGAGCTCTAGAGGCAGTACGAGTCCTTGCCGAGAGTTGATGCCGGGCAAGTCGTGCCCATTTTGTTTTTATTTCTTTCCTGCGCAAAAAGAATGTAGTCTGGTGCCCCAGGGGGCGTGTTGAACTGTTGCTGTTTAATTGGCGCGCTGTTTCTACTGTTTCTGCGCTATGTTTTCGTTCCGCGTGTTTATGCGTGGAAATCACTTAACTTGGGGGGGGGGAGCTCGTTGCGGTCCTCGCCTCCCGAGGCTAGGGCCTCGTCATGCGCCTTGTGTCCTGCAGGGGTTAGTCAGTTGGGGTAATCTCCAGCCCTGGTAGCGGGGACAACCAACCTAAGTCCCATGATTGCGTCGCGATGCCCGTGGGGCACGGACTGGGAGGGGTGCTCCCGCAGCAGGCTCCGATAGGGAAGTTCCAAACCACCGGGGCAGAAAACACTCGCCAGGGTGCCCAAGTTCCTCCATCGTGAGATTTTGCGCGAGAGAAAACGAAACGAATAAGTGAAACGGACGAAGGGTCGCGAGCTCGAAATGGTAACTACTTCAGTAAAACTTCAAATAGAAACAAACAAGCCAACTGCGAAAAGCAAATGAAAGAAGCCGCGTCCGGCACCTAATCTAGTCTTCGACGTCTTCTCACCAGCGCGGAGCTAAGTGCTGCCACTGGGCGTGGGCGGGAGCCTCCAAGGCCCGAGGGCGGCACTCCGAAGACTCTGGGGCGCGTACAACCCCACTCATTATTACATGAGAGTGTCACGGGCGGCGAGCTTCACAGGAGTTTGCCTTCTTCACAGGCACCAGGCCTTTTCCCAAACGCAGCAACTTCACAGGCACCGGGCCTTTTCCAAAACGCGGCTACTTTACAGGCATTCGCCTTCTTCACAGGCACCGGGCCTTTTCTGAAACGCAGCAACTTCACAGGCATTCGCCTTCTTCACATGCACCGGGCCTTTTCCAAAACGTGGCTACTTCACAGGCATTCGCCTTCTTCACAGGCACCGGGCCTTTTCCAAAACGTGACAACTTCACAGGCATTCTCCTTCTTCACAGGAACCAGGCCTTTTTCAGGGGTAAAATCTTCGGAGATGTTTAATGTTCCACGCGTTCTGGACGGGCACCCCCTCTTGGGTCTCCAAGCGCGCGGAGCCGGGCCTGGAAACATGAACAACTTTGAACGGGCCCTCCCACATGGGAGAGAGCTTATGCAGTTCCTCCTTGGAGACAACCCGTCTAAGCATGAGGTCCCCTACCTCAAGAGTCCTGGGGCGGATGTTGCGGCAGTGGTATCGCCGCAGTGCTTGTTGGTACCTTGCTGCTCGTAGTGCGGCTTCTCGGTGATGCTCCTCCCCCAGCACGAGATCCGTCCCCCGCATGGCGTCCGGCTGTGCCTCATCGAACGCCAGGACCCGTGCGGAATGATGTCTGACCTTGTGAGGGAGAACGGCTTCAGCTCCATAAACCAGAAAGAACGGGGTCTCGCCAGTCGGCTTGGTTGCGGTCGTGCGGATGGACCACAACATAGACTGGAGCTCGTCGTACCAGCCCCTGCCGCAGGCCTCTAGCTTCTTCTTGAAGGTCCTGGTTTTGAGGCCCCTCGGGACCTCTGCGTTGGCTCGCTCGGCCTGACCGTTGCTCCGCGGGTGTGCTACCGAAGCGTAGCATATCTGCGTTCCAAGGTTAGCACAGTATGTTTTGAAGAGGTTACTGGTGAACTGCGAACCGTTGTCGGTGATGATGCGGTTCGGCACCCCGAATCGGCTCACGATGCCCTTGATGAACTTGACCGCGGAGCCTGCAGGGATGGTGCGGATAGTTTCCATCTCAGCCCACTTGGTGAATTTGTCCACGGCGACGTAGAGGTAGCGATAGCCTCCTGGCGCCCGAGGGAACGGGCCCAGGATATCCAGCCCCCAGACTGCGAATGGCCATGAGAGGGGTATAGTCTGCAGACCTCCCGCCGGCTGATGGATCTTCTTGGCATGGAATTGGTAGGCCTCGCAAGCTTTCACCAGTTCCACGGCGTCATTGAGTGCCGTGGGCCAATAGAACCCACTGTGGAACGCCTTGCCAACGAGGGTCCGGGATGACGAGTGATGCCCACAGTCTCCACGGTGTATGTCTGCCAGCAGCTCCTTCCCTTGCTCCCTAGAAATGCAATGCGGGGACACATCATTCGGTCATCTCTGGTAGAGCTCTCCATCCTTGATGCAGTATGCCGTGGCCTGCCGCGCCACATGCTCCGCTTCCTCCTCCTTTTCTGGCAAGGTCCCTTGTGTCAGGTAGCTCCTGAGCTCTGTGATCCAGCACCCTTCCTGAGGCTCCAACGTCAGGAGTAGGCGCGCTCCTGAGGCCGGGCCGCAGATCGGGGCTCTCAAGGCAGGTGGCTGGAGGAGCTCCTCCCGAGGCTGCACCGTGCTTGACAGTGATGGCATCGCTAAGGGCTTGAAGAGCCGCTCGTCGAAGACGCCAAGCTCCTGAGGTACCGCCTAGATGCCCTTTTGGAGATGTCATCAGCCTCTTGATTGGTGCCGTGTGGCACATGCCGGAACTCCAGCCCCCAGAACTGCTTATCCATCCCGCGGACCTCCGCGAGGTAGTCTTCCATGTGCTCGTCCTTCGGTTCATATACTTTGTTGGAGAAGTTGACGAGGAGCTGCGAATCGCCCTTGATGGTGAGGCACTTCACCCCCAGGGTGACTGTGGCTTTCAGGCCTGCTATCAGTCCTTCGTACTCTGCTATGTTGTTGGAGACCTTTTCTCCGTGCTGGAAACAGAGTTGCACGGCATAGTAGAGCTTGTCTTGAGTGGGAGATATGAGCACCGCGCCAGCCCCCGCGCCGTGTCGGGAGAATGCCCCGTCTAAGTACATGATCCAACCGTCCGGTGCCTCGCTTCCCGGGGAGAGTGATCGATCCTCGCCAGCCTCGAGGCCTGGCGCCTCTGCCCATTCTGCCACGAAGTCCGCAAGCGCGACTCCCTTGATGACTCTGGTTGTGCTGAATTCTAACTGAAATGCTTGCAGCTCGATGTTCCACTCAACGACTCTTCTAGCTGAGTTGGGGCTCCTGAGCACCCTTTCCAAGGGGTACGCTGAGACGACCTTGATGGGATGGCCCTGAAAATAGTGCCGCAACTTGCGCGAGGCTACTAATAGCGCGAGGAGGAGTTTCTGAGGCATGGGGTACCGCGCCCTCGCGTCCCGTAACACCGTGCTGAAGAAGTACACAGGGTGCTCGACGAGGTTGGGAGTGCTGGCGCTGCTAGCGTCCTCCGGAGGCCGGGGTGCCTCCTGAGACAATGGAGCCCCCAGCGGCTGGTCGCCTGGGGGAGGGGCCTCTTATGTTCCGGGTGTGCTTCCCTGCAGCGGCTGATCCTTCTCGGCTGCGGTCGCGGTCTCTGTGGGCCCCTCTCGGTCCTGCTTTGCTTTGACCCGGACGTGTAACACCCCAAAAATTTAACCAAGTTTTAAATATTAAAATTTTGCTAGGAGTTTTAAAATTTTTATTTCTGTTGATTTCAGAACTTTTCTTTTAATATTATGAAGTCTTTCCCAAGTGGATCCTTACAATATGTATTGAACTTCTATGCTCTCTCATTTAAAAACTTTTCTTAATCAATAGAATTATTTATTAACTTATTTCACCCTGAGCTTTATTCATTAAAATGACTTGTTTTAAGTTTGGAGCTCTTTTTGAACTACAACCAGTTGATATATTTAGCCAAAAATCCAACCAAGATTTCGAGATGTCATGTGATGTCTCTAGATCACTTTTGTGCACTAATATATTTATTTCATTGCATATTTTGAGTTTTACACCTGTTCTTCAAATCTGGTCCAGTGGGCATTTTTGCATTATAGCCTAATTAAAAATTTCCCTAGAGCCTCCACCAAAATTATGGGATGTCAGTGGTAGCATGCCATCCAACTTTATGCAAAAACCTAGTGTTGTTCTTTGGAGAAATTGAGTGAATCAACCTCATTTTCATTCTGGACCAGCCTTGTGTTTTCTACTGCAACCCTATTCTTTCTTGCTCTAGTGACCTTGTGCTTTCTCAAGCTTATAGTCAACCCTGCAAAACCCCTAAGTCCAGGAGCATGCACCCTTTGGAACACTTTTAGTCCATGTAATGATGCCATTTACTCCCTGTCCAGAATTATAGTTTTGCAAAACTTACACTAGCAAGTTTCTCCTTTTGGCAAACTAACTTCACCACCCTCCCATACATCCATAGAGACACTGATCTGGAGAATTTGGCCACCCCAAGTACTGCCTGGATGCCCTTGGCATTTTGACAAACACCCTAAGTGCATAGCTAGATTTGGCATGATTTCAAGTCTACATTGTGAACTTGAGCCCCTGACCTATCCACCATGTCCCTTGATTCCCTTGCTAACCCTAAACTAGCCCTGTTTCTTGCCAACCTCAACCGCGACATCTAGGCTACCCTGGCATTTCATCGAGCACCAGAGCGTGCGTTTGGCACGCACGTGCGCCCGAGCGGCCGCGTCCCGCCCCGCACTCACTCCGGTCCGTGACCGACCGCAGCCAGCACGCCGTGTCACCTTCTGCACCCCACGAGCCCCGCAGCTCTCGCCACGTCTCCGGCAGGCCAGCAGCTAGCCGCCACTGCCGCCCGACAGCTCCTGCACTGGCCAGCGCCGCCCAAGCCACCTCCGCTCGCCAGCTCGCCCTTGGAGCAGTAGCAGCTCGTCCGCTAGCTCCTGCCGCCATCCCCAGCCTCGCCACGATGCCCTACAGCTACAGCAAGACGGTCGCCGGCGTCCATATCCGCGGCCGCCGCTGAACCGCCTCGACTCGCCTATTTAAGGAAGCCCCGAGCCCGTTCCCACACACAGGCAACCTCAGGCCACCTCAATGGCACTTCCCTAGCTCGCAATCGACCCGGGGAGGTTTTCTTCTCCGTCTCCGGCAACTCCTGCCGCCGCCACCGCCCCGGGCATTCCGGCACCGCTAGGACCTCCCCCTCTCCACTCTCTCCACCAGGAGCCCTCTCTTCCTCCCGTGAACCTTTCCCCCTGTTCGATTTTGATCGGGAACCACCACAGCCCCAAAACCACTTTGCTCCCGAGGCCTCCTCCGCTGCGAAGCTCACCGTCGGCGACTCCCTCCACCCCCGCCGACCCAACGACCACCGTGAGGACTGCCCCGGTCTTGCGGATCCATCTCGACTCTCTGGAGCCCGCGGGGAGCAGCCATTCACCGGCGTTGATCGCCGTCGCCTCGCCTCCGTTCGGGCGAAGGAAGAAGAAGGAGGGATGGACTGGTCAAACCTGACCAGTGGGCCCCCTGGACCCACTGTCAGTGACACCACCCCAGTCCACGTGGGTTAAGTGGAAGCGCGTTTCCGAAATAGGCCTTCGACGTGTACGTTTTTGAAACGTTTTCTTTTCTGTTTTATTTTTTTATAACAGATTTTGACCAAACTTTGATCGGCTTTATCTTATTAATTACAACTCCAAATAGATTAATTCTTTTTCTACCTCTCTCAAATATTGTCTAGTTTATTTTAAGATTTATTTAATTTTTTAAAACAACTTTTTGTGCTGTTTTGATTTTATGTATTAATTCAAATATATTCTCAAAAATAGGATTTTTGAAGAGAGGAGATAGATTTCAAGATGTTTTGGAATGCACCCTGGTTTCCCATGACCTGAAGGCAAGCATTCTGAACCCTGGTGTAATTTTTGTGTGTGTTGTTTGACTCGGTGACAACACCACCCCGATACGAGCATACGTCATTTTATGTGAGGATGTGATCCTACTCATGAGTGCATATTAATGATTTTTATGTTGATGGAGTTGATATGGTTGTGATGGAAATCATCGTCATATGCCTTTCATGCATACCGGAAAGGAAGCCGGGAAGGCCTCTGTCTTGGGTAGACACGGTCTTGCCCCTAGCCCTCCGTCGAGACGGTCGTGTCCGGTATGGCATGAGGGGGTATGTCGTGTGGTGTTTCTATCTGTTGGTTGAAGTATATGTATTATTATGCTAATCTTGCAGAAAATATTTGAACCTCCTGAGTCGACCGTAGATCGAGTCTTGTGCCAGTAACCCCATACTTGCTTCGTACTACCACTCGTCTCTACAACAAGTAGGGTACGGTTCAGTAAGTTATCAACCCCTTTCCTAGCACACACCGTACAGAGAGGCCATGGTGGAAGATAGCGGAGGCATCCGGTAGTCATGCCACCGGGTCCGGGAACATGGGTGTTTCAGTTGTAGCCGAAGGGGGTGGCTCCCCAGTTTGCGCGCGGTATAAATTTTGTGATCCCATGTTATGTCGAGGTTGTAGCCTCCCCACTTAGAGTTTTGCTTGACAGGTGTCGTGGGTGATTCCAGACACATGTGAGTTAAGCTGGTGTGTGCAAGTTAGGTGTGTTTCCAACAAAAAGATCGTAGACGGAATTAGTCCCGATGGACTAAAGAAATCCGTCACTCGTGGGTAAAGAGTACACCCTCTGCAGAGATTAAACCTATTCGAATAGCCGTGTCCATGGTTAAGGATTACAGTCTGGGATGGGTCAAGTGTCGGTCTTAGTGTCGGTCTTCGGAGGTGAAACTGTTAAACCAGAACTGGAAATCACTACTTGTGACTTGTGATATTTATGATTATTATTTTTCATTGTGAACTAACCCATGATATTTTTTTTTTGTTATTTTCGAATGTCCCTGGGATGGTTCTACCTCCGGGATATTCACTATGATTGTTTCTTTTAAAGCCCTTTATGTGGTGTCGCTAAGACGCCCGACTGTGGCATTTCTTTTAAAGCCCTTTATGTGGTGTCGCTAAGATGCCCGACTGTAGCATTTATTTTAAAGCACTTTATGTGGTGTCGCTAAGACGCCCGACTGTGGCATTTCTTTTAAAGCCCTTTATGTGGTGTCTCTAAGACGCCCGACTGCGGCATTTCTCTTGAAGCCCTTTATGCGGTGTCGCTAAGGCGCCCGATTGTAGCATTTCTTTTAAAGCCCTTTATGTGGTGTCGCTAAGACGCCCGACCGTGGCATTTCTCTTAATGCCCTTTATGCGGTGTCGCTAAGACGCCCGATTGTGGCATTTCTTTTAAAGCCCTTTATGTGGTGTCGCTAAGACGCCTGACTGTGGCATGCTTGTTATTTATTTCATAATTTTAATACTACTATTTTATTGCATATTCATAAATAACATGCTTGCACGCATCAGAGTTCTATTTATATTTTGTGACTGACGTCATGAGCATAAAATATTTTCAGCACATCATTGTTATATTATACCTGTGTTCATAATGTTTGCGAGTACATTCAAAGTACTCACTGGCTTGTCCCTGGCTATTGTCTTGGCCAGATTTTCTTGCGCGAAGAGGAGCGACCATGGCGACAGTCCCGGAACCTAAGCAATGGGATAGCAGCCTCGCGAAGATAGGAGTTAACCTGGTCAGCTGTTCCTGTGGGAATTGGAGTCCCATAGACACTGATGATCCACAAACCGCTTCCGCCATCAATCTTTAGAAACCATATTGTTGTACTCACAGGCCAGAATGGTCTTGTACTACATATTTTGTATTTTGCTTGGAATTTCTGTATCAAGTTGGTGCCTCATCAGCTAACAGTTATCCTGGGGCTGATGAGCACAAGGGCCATTTTTCTGGAAATTAATACCCAGAGAATCGGTCCCCACAAACTTGTTACCAGAGCCAGGCTGACCATTGGCTAATCCTATCTTAGCCAGGTTGGAAAACTTAGGCAAACCAACCTACCAGACCCTAACCAAAACCCCAGCCAAGCTTCCCGTGCAAGATAGCCACACTGTGATCCCGACACTTTTGGCAGTTGGTGCCCAACCTATCAGCCTAACCTGTCGACTACACACCAGTGACCGATGGCAAAAATGTCTCACTCGCAAGCGTGCGAAGGAAGACTCCGTCCCCTTTTCTATAAAAGGGCACGCTAGGCTCAACCCAGCACAGCACAGCCTCTTCCCCAACCTAGCCACAATGCCTGGTCCCACAGTGCACAATGTGACCACAACAACCAACCTTGGAGGTTTCGTGACCATACTCGCAAACCTCACCCGTCGTGCCTATGCGTTAGAAGAGCCCCTAGAATATGTTGTGTACCAAGGACCCATGAGCGGTGAGGACCGCCAATTCTGGGCCACTGTGCACATCTACGGTAGGGGTCTGTCGCCAGAACACCCCTACAGGTTCACCGGAAGAACAACTTCCTTCGAGCCACAAGCCATCCAGCTAGCCGCTCGAGAGGCTATAGTTCAACTCCGGCAGTTGTCACCCAGAGTTAACTGTCGCTCGTTCTACTACTACCCCAGGCGTGAAGGGTATGGTAGACCACCCCAAGTTGCCAACGGAGATCACGAGATGGATCCCGCGTTGTTGCACCTAGTGCGCTATGTAAGTGCACTAGAGGCACTGTTCGACCAGATCACCATTGATCTGATCGCAGCTCGAGGAGAGCTGGTTCGCAGAGCCCTGACGAACAGGGAAACCGAGCCCGACACCGACAACCCAGTCGTGCTATTCGGACACCCGATCGAGACCCTGAGGTCAGCTCCAACCAGCGGCCAAGGTACCTTGATGACCCCAGAAGTGCTTCGTCACCTTTTGGGAGCACACTCCAACGGAATTGTGGCCAACAATCCCTGCGATGGTCATCATCGCTACCCCGACCCTGTAGTTCCTCCACCATCTCTGACTAATCCCGACGTGAGACACGTGGAGAAGCCTCGACATCCACCAGGCACGCCCGTTTAGACATAAACGAGGTAGACTAAGCCGTACGAGCAGTACGGAGTCTCAGTGTATCCTCGCCTGTAATCATGCGACCTTGTATATAAACGCAGCCTGTCGTTGTGCCTCTGTTTTAATAGTAGCCTTGCGTGTTTTGTCAGCGCATAGTTGCACATTTTCCGGGCACAACTACCAAAACCAACCCCGACGACACCCACAGTAACACGTCTCTTTATGAGATATGTGTATCCCTGACACTGACCCCGACCTTTGGAGCTAATCTGGCAGATTTATTACCTTTCACCACGGTAAATAAACCAACCTAGATGCTATATAAGAAGGCCACCTTATGACCTTACCCAGCAACCCTCACCTCGTGCACCACTCTCACAACCATTTCTTGCCATGCCGAGCCCTAGTATTTATCGGAGAACCCCAGATGCAACCCCAGGTAGCTTTGTCAAAATATTGTGGGACTTTACTTGCAGTACCATGGGTTCTACCCAGCCACCCCAATACGAGCTGTTCAAATCGAGAATCACCCCTTCCACCTCGGAATATTGGGCAGCAGTACACATCCCTCCTGTAGACTCCAACCAAGATCCAACGGAGGTTTCCTTCGTAGGGAAATCTATGCCAACCCCACGCCTGTCCATAGAAGCTGCTGCGAAGGAAGCAATTGCTCGTCTTCGATTCGTGGTACCCTATGCCCGCGAACGAGGATATTATTATTTTCCGAGCCGTGCAACGCCCGGAGGAGTAACATCTTTTCCCGGTGGGCGGATTGAGAGAGACCCAGTGCTAGCCAACCTTATCCAGTACATCATCGCTCAAGAGCATTTGAACCAGCGAGTGATGGATTGTCTCCAGAGTCTCGCTGATTTGAACCTCAGATTGCAATCGGCAGACCACTAAGGCCTGATCCGGAGAGACACATACATCGACTGGTCAATTCACTTCCTCCGATAGAAGAGGAGTGTATTCCATTGCCAGAGACTCTTTCTCGAGACCCTGTCCAGTTACCATTCTCATTTTAGACGTCACTGCTGTGTTTGTTATTTCAGCATTTATTATTACGTTGTAACTTATGCATGGTACCTCGAATTTGTGTGGCGAGTCGAATATTTAGTTTCTACTTATATGAGTGGTTTTCTTTGTGAGTAACCTGTGTAACCGCGAAAATCCTGGAATGAGATTTCTTTTCCCTGAGTTGCTGCATCGTTTATCCTCTCACGGCATGGATTATTTTTATTCACGCAGCACCACGGCAGTAGACCCACAACCACTCGGACTCTTACACTGCTTACAAATACACGCAACCATGTTGCATCTCACCAACCACCCCTCTAAGTACTCCACATGCCTCCAAGGGAGAGATTAGCGGATAATCATCCGGATACTAATCACCTCTGGCACACCCATAACAGTGAACAACCGGAATTACGCTTAATCTCCGTGATCACCGCCACAGCGGAGAGCCAGCACCCGAGCGGCAGCATCACGGCGATCATCAAAGATCATCGCACACAGGAGCACAGAGAGCCCCAGCACTGCCGCCAGCCCTCCACACACCAAGATCACGTACCAGTCCGGCACCATCTCCGCCATTAGAGCCTCGTCTCGAGCTCCGGTAAGCAGTAATGGAGGAGAAGGAGGAGGAGAAACGAGGCCAAGTGCGAAGATGAAGAAGGAGCACCGCAGTCGTTTTATAGCTCGAGATCGGTGTACGATGGGCGAAGTCCACCAGCGCCGCTCATCGCCCGATCGCCGGTGTTCGGAGGTGAATTCGCGAGCAGTGCCGACAGCGCACTGGCCCGCGAGGTGAGTACACACTGCACCGGCAGCAAGCACGCCGCGCATTACCGCAGTACAGCCTAGATGCCCTACGCGCTAGACATCGCCGGTGGAGAAAACCGGGAAAAGCGCGCGGGAGAGAGGAAGAAGAGAGAGCCAAAGGAAGAAGGAGAGACTGACAGTGGGCCCCGGTCCCACCTGTCAGCCAAAGGGAGCACTATGCTCTCGGGTACGACCAGCGTATTGTAGAATTTAGAATTTATTCTAAATTCACGGCATCCAGCGTAGAAATCACTCGTTTTTCCTAAACGTGGAACTTCTCCACACAGTGCCAGTATCCCACAGTGTAGTTACTCACCACTTATTGCCCTCTCACTGTAGCCACTTTTTACCGCTTTAGTAAAATGATCATTTGAACAAGTAAAAGTATTTTGTTTTACAACCCTTAGCAAATCTCGAGGACGAGATTTTTCTTAAGGGGGGTAGTAATTGTAACACCCCAAAAATTTAACCAAGTTTTAAATATTAAAATTTTGCCAGGAGTTTTAAATTTTTTATTTCTGTTGATTTCAGAACTTTTCTTTTAATATTATGGAGTCTTTCCCAAGTGGATCCTTACAATATGTATTGAACCTCTATGCTCTCTCATTTAAAAACTTTTCTTAATCAATAGAATTATTTATTAACTTATTTCACCCTGAGCTTTATTCATTAAAATGACTTGTTTTAAGTTTGGAGCTCTTTTTGAACTACAACCAGTTGATATATTTAGCCAAAAATCCAACCAAGATTTGGAGATGTCATGTGATGTCTCTAGATCACTTTTGTGCAATAATATATTTATTTCATTGCATATTTTGAGTTTTACACCTGCTCTTCAAATCTGCTCCAGTGGGCATTTTTGCACTATAGCCTAATTAAAAATTTCCCTAGAGCCTCCACCAAAATTATGGGATGTCAGTGGTAGCATGCCATCCAACTTTATGCAAAAACCTAGTGTTGTTCTTTGGAGAAATTGAGTGAATCAACCTCTTTTTCATTCTGGACCAGCCTTGTGTTTTCTACTGCAACCCTATTCTTTCTTGCTCTAGTGGCCTTGTGCTTTCTCATGCTTATAGTCAACCCTGCAAAACCCCTAAGTCCAGGAGCATGCACCCTTTGGAACACTTTTAGTCCATGTAATGATGCCATTTACTCCCTGTCCAGAATTGTAGTTTTGCAAAACTTACACTAGCAAGTTTCTCCTTTTGGCAAACTAACTTCACCACCCTCCAATACATCTATAGAGACACTGATCTGGAGAATTTGGCCACCCCAAGTACTGCCTGGATGCCCTTGGCATTTTGACAAACACCCTGAGTGCATAGCTAGATTTGGCATGATTTCAAGTCTACATTGAGAACTTGAGCCCCTGACCTATCCACCATGTCCCTTGATTCCCTTGCTAACCCTAAACTAGCCCTATTTCTTGCCAACCTCAACCGCGACCTCTAGGCTACCCTGGCATTTCATCGAGTACATCCCGGGCATGCTCTGGGCGCGCCCAGAGCGTGCGTTTGGCACGCACGTGTGCCCGAGCCGCCGCGTCCTGCCCCGCACTCACTCCGGTCCGTGACCGACCGCAGCCAGCACGCCGTGTCCCCTTCTGCACCCCACGAGCCCCGCAGCTCTTGCCACGTCTCTGGCAGGCCAGCAACTAGCCGCCACTGCCGCCCGACAGCTCCTGCGCTGGCCTGCGCCGCCCAAGCCACCTCCGCTCGCCAGCTCACCCTTGGAGAAGTAGCCGCTCGTCCGCTAGCTCCTGCCGCCATCCCCAGCCTCGCCACGATGCCCTACAGCTACAGCAAGACGGTCGCCGGCGTCCATATCCGCGGCCGCCGCTGAACCGCCTCGACTCGCCTATTTAAGGAAGCCCCGAGCCCGTTCCCGCACACAGGCAACCTCAGGCCACCTCAATGGCGCTTCCCTAGCTCGCAATCGACCCGGGGAGGTTTTCTTCTCCGTCTCCGGCAACTCCTGCCGCCGCCACCGCCCCGGGCATTCCGGCACTGTTAGGACCTCCCCCTCTCCACTCTCTCCACCAGGAGCCCTCTCTTCCTCCCGTGAACCTTTCCCCCTATTCGATTTTGATCGGGAACCACCACAGCCCCAAAACCACTTTGCTCCCGAGGCCTCCTCTGCCGTGAAGCTCACCGTCGGCGACTCCCTCCACCCCCGCCGACCCAATGACCACCGTGAGGACCACCCCGGTCTTGCGGATCCATCTCGACTCTCTGGAGCCCGCGGGGAGCAGCCATTCGCCGGCGTTCATCGCCGTCGCCTCGCCTCCGTTCGGGCGAAGGAAGAAGAAGGAGAGATGGACTGGTCAAACCTGACCAGTGGGCCCCCTGGACCCACTGTCAGTGACACCGCCACAGTCCACGTGGATTAAGTGGAAGCGCATTTCCGAAATACGCCTTCGACGTGTACGTTTTCGAAATGTTTTCTTTTCTGTTTTTTTATAACAGATTTTTACCAAACTTTGACCGGCTTTATCTTATTAATTACAACTCCAAATAGATTAATTCTTTTTCCTACCTCTCTCAAATATTGTCTAGTTTATTTTAAGATTTATTTAAAGTTTTTTAAAACAACTTTTTGTGCTGTTTTTATTTTATGTATTAATTCAAATATATTTTCAAAAATAGGATTTTTGAAGAGAGGAGATAGATTTCAAGATGTTTTCGAATGCACCCTACTTTCCCATGACCTGAAGGCAAGCATTCTGAACCCTGGTGTAATTTTTGTGTGTGTTGTTTGACTCGGTGACAACACCACCCCGACACGAGCATACGTCATTTTATGTGAGGATGTGATCCTACTCATGAGTGCATATTAATGATTTTTATGTTGATGGAGTTGATATGGTTGTGATGGAAATCACCGTCATATGCCTTTCATGCATACCGGAAAGGAAGCCGGGAAGGCCTCTGTCTTGGGTAGACACGGTCTTGTCCCTAGCCCTCCGTCGAGACGGTCGTGTCCGGTATGGCATGAGGGGGTATGTCGCGTGGTGTTTATATCTGTTGGTTGAAGTATATGTATTATTATGCTAATCTTGCAGAAAATATTTGAACCTCCTGAGTCGACCGTAGATCGAGTCTTGTGCCAGTAACCCCATACTTGCTTCGTACTACCACTCGTCTCTACAACAAGTAGGGTACGGTTCAGTAAGTTGTCAACCCCTTTCCTAGCACACACCGTACAGAGAGGCCATGGTGGAAGATACCAGATGCATCCGGTAGTCATGCCACCGGGTCCGGGAGCATGGGTGTTTCGGTTGTAGCCGAAGGGGGTAGCTCCCCAGTTTGCACGCGGTATAAATTTTGTGATCCCATGTTACATCGAGGTTGTAGCCTCCCCACTTAGAGTTTTGCTTGACAGTTGTCGTGGGTGATTCCAGACACATGTGAGTTAAGCTGGTGTGTCCAAGTTAGGTGTGTTTCCAACAAAAACACCATAGACGGAATTAGTCCCGATGGACTAAAGGAATCCGTCACTCGTGGGTAAAGAGTACACCCTCTGCAGAGATTAAACCTATTCGAATAGCCGTGTCCATGGTTAAGGATTACAGTCTGGGATGGGTCAAGTGTCGGTCTTAGTGTCGGTCTTCAGAGCTGAAACTGTTAAACCAGAACTGGAAATCACTACTTGTGACTTGTGATATTTATGATTATTATTTTTCATTGTGAACTAACCCATGATATTTTTTTTGGTATTTTCGAATGTCCCTGGGATGGTTCTACCTCCGGGATATTCACTATGATTGTTTCTTTTAAAGCCCTTTATGTGGTGTCGCTAAGACGCCCGACTGTGGCATTTCTTTTAAAGCCCTTTATGTGGTGTCGCTAAGACGCCCGACTGTGTCATTTCTTTTAAAGCCCTTTATGTGGTGTCGCTAAGATGCCCGACTGTGGCATTTCTTTTAAAGCCCTTTATGTGGTGTCGCTAAGACGCCCGACTGTGGCATTTCTTTTAAAGCCCTTTATGTGGTGTCGCTAAGACGCCCAACTATGGCATTTCTTTTAAAGCCCTTTATGTGGTGTCGCTAAGACGACCAACTGCGGCATTTCTCTTAAAGCCCTTTATGCGGTGTCGCTAAGGCGCCCGATTGTGGCATTTCTTTTAAAGCCCTTTATGTGGTGTCGCTAAGACGCCCGACTGCGACATTTCTCTTAAAGCCCTTTATGCGGTGTCGCTAAGACGCCCGATTGTGGCATTTCTTTTAAAGCCCTTTATGTGGTGTCGCTAAGACGCCCGACTGTGGCATGCTTGTTATTTATTTCATAATTTTAATACTACTATGTTATCGCATATTCATAAATAACATGCTTGCACGCATCAGAGTTCTATTTATCTTTTGTGACTGACATCATGAGCATAAAATATTTTCAGCACATCATTGTTATATTATACTTGTGTTCATAATGTTTGCGAGTACATTCAAAGTACTCCCTGGCTTGTCCCTGGCTATTGTCTTGGCCAGATTTTCTTGCGCGGAGAGGAGCGACCGTGGCGAAAGTCCCGGAACCTAAGCAATGGGATAGCAGCCTCGCGAAGATAGGAGTTAACCTAGTCAGCTGTTCCTGTGGGAATTGGAGTCCCATAGACACTGATGATCCACAAACCGCTTCCGCCATCAATCTCTAGAAACCATATTGTTGTACTCACATGCCAGAATGGTCTTGTACTACATATTTTGTATTTTGCTTGGGATTTCTGTATCAAGTTGGTGCCTCATTAGCTAACAGTTATCCTGGGGATGATGAGCACAAGGGCCATTTTTCTGGAAATTAACACCCAGAGAATCGGTCCCCACAGGACGGTTGCTGCGGCCCTGGTCCAGCGCTCCTCCCTAACCGCCACCAGGGCTGTGCTGGTAGAGTAGGGGTTGGCTGCAAGGTAGAGCACCAGGGGCTCTCGAGGTCGCGGAGCCACCATCATTGGAGGGCTGGTTAAGTACCTTTTGAGATCCTGGAATGCCTTGTCGGCCTCTTCAGACCATTCAAAGGGGCCCTTCTTCTTCATCAGCTTGAAGAAGGGCAGCGCTCGTTCCCCCAGCTTGGAGATGAAGCGTCCTAGTGCGGTCACATGCCCTGTGAGCTTCTGCATCTCCCTAAGGGTCTTCGGCGGGCTCATGTCCTCGACTGCTTTGACCTTTTCTGGGTTGGCCTCGATGCCTCGGTGGGACACGAGGAAGCCCAGGAGCTTGCCCGAGGGGACTCCAAACACACACTTCTCCGGGTTGAGCCGCAGGTCCACTTCGTTGAGGCTCACGAAGGTTTCCTCCAAGTCCTGTATTAGGGTTTTTGCCTCCCGAGACTTCACCACAATGTCATCAACGTAAGCCTCAGCATTCCTCCCGAGCTGCCGACCCAAGGCGATGTGCATTAGCCGCTGAAAGGTCACACCCGCATTGCGCAACCTGAACGGCATGCATGTATAACAGTACACTCCACACAGGGTCAGGAAAGCCGTCTTTTCCACGTCCTCTACTGCCATCTTGATCTGGTGATAGCCGGAGAAGGCATCCAGGAAGTATAACAGGTCGCACTCAGCGGTGGAGTCGACGATCTGGTCGATGCGAGGGAGTGGGAATGGATCCTGCGGGCAGGCCTTGTTGAGGTTGGTGAAATCGACACACATGTGTTCCTTTCCCCCCTTCTTCGGCATGACAACCGGGTTAGCCAACCAATCTAGGTAGCGGACCTCGCGAATGACCCCTGCCGCCTCTAGCTTGCACGTCTCTTGGACGATCAAAGCTTGCTTCTTAGTGGACTACTGCCTCGCTTTCTGCTTCACGGGGTGCACGTTGGGGCACACGTTGAGGTGGTGCTCAATTACGCCCCTCAGGACCCCTACTAGTTGATCAGGTTCCCACGTGAACACCTTCTTGTTCGCGCGTAGGAACTTCGCCAAGGCCTCCTCCTGCTCGAGCTCGAGGTTGGCGCCTATGGTGAAGGTGGCATTAGTGGATCCGTCCTCGTCGACCAATATCTGCTTGGTTTCTGCCTTGTCTTGGGTGAATAGTTGCTTCTTCTTGGCCGGTGCAGCCCCCTTGGGCTCAGGGGCGTCTGAGCTAGAGGGCCGTGCCACCGCTGCAGTCTTGAAGGCAAGCTTGAGCGCTTGCAACGCATCCTTGGTGTCCCCGGACACGGTGAGGACGCCGCTGCTCCCGGGCATCTTCATGAGGTTGTACGCTGGGTGAGTTGCGGCCATGAATCGGGCTAGTGCCGGGTAGCCGAGGATGGCGTTGTATGGGAGGCCGATGGGGGCGATGTCGAAGTCAATTAGCTCCGTGCGAAAGTTGTCATAGGTGCCGAAGGTCACCAGAAGGCGGATCTGCCCCAGGGAGCCGGTGGAACCGCCTCCGACGCCCAAGAATGGCCTGCTGGGCTGAAGCCGCTCTGGCGGTACGTGGAGGAGGCTGAAGGCTTCCACCGAGAGCACGCTGAGGCCATCACCGCCGTCGATGAGGGTCCTGGTGACGGCCACCTGGCAGATGGTGGGGGTGCACAACATTGGGAGCGCGCCCGAGCAGGCTGAGTTGGAGGGGTGATCATCCGAGCTGAAGGCCAGATCGGCTTTAGGTGCCGCCGAACCCGGAGGAGCCCCATGCTGCGCGGAAGCGGCGCCGATCTGGCGGATGAATGTCTTGATGTGGCGGCCTGAAGGTGGCACCTGCGAGCCACCTAGGAGAGCTGCAACGACCGGGGGCGCCGGTGCAGCGTATTGGGCGAGGAAGAGGCCACGCAGCTCCCCCCAAGAGGCCACGGAAGCCGCTGGCAGGTGGAGCAGCCACATGTGCGGACGCCGGTGAGGGCCATGGGAAACCAGTTAGCCATGAACCTGTCGTCGCCCCCGGCCTCGAGGACGGCCTCCTCGTATGCCAGCAGGAAAGCTAGCGGATCGGTTGTGCCGTTGTAGCACGGTGGCATCTCCGGCTTGAACTTGTTCGGCAACTGCACCTGTCGCAAGGCGGGGGCCAAGGCTCGGAGCCCCCTGGCCCCTGTGCGGGCGCTGGAAACCGGAGCGGGCGGCGCGTTGCCCATCATGAGGGCGAATCGCGGTGTTGGCGGAGAGCAGGTCGGTGGAAGGGAAAGCTCCGGCGCACCCCTACCTGGCGCACCAAATGTCGGATTTCGGGTTCCGGTGGACCCTCAAGGTTCAAACTCTGGGGTGCGCGCGGAGATCGCACCTCCTGCCTACCTACGTCTCGTCGCCTCGCAAGGATCTAAACTACACAAAGAACAACACAAGGGACACGAGGTTTATACTAGTTCGGGCAACCATTGTGGTGTAATACCCTACTCTAGTTTGTGGTGTGGTAGATTGCCTCAGGGGCTAGTGATGAACAATACAAGGAAGAACTGCCTCGTGAGGGGAGGAGTTCTTGTGGTGGTGGTGCTGGCCAAGGTTCGAATATCGCTCTCCCTACCTTGAGAGTGGCTAGTCCTATTTATAGAGCAAGGCCCTGGTCCTCTTCCCAAATATTGAGCGGGAAGGGCGCCAACAATTGGCCATTTTGAAGGGGAACATCTAGTACACTTATCCTGGCTAAAGTCGGTCCTCGCCTGCCAAAGACTCTGACGGTGACACCGGCTTGGGCTCCACGATGACCTCCATCCTGCCGTTCTGCTGGTCTTGGTCTTGTTGCACTGAAATGGTTGCCTTTGCTTGATACTCTTGCCTGCGCTTGCCCCATTTGCATCAAAGAGGAAACAAGGACTCTGCGCCGGCCGGCGCCCGCCTGGCACTCGCCTGACTTCGGTCGTCATGGCTTGCGTCATGAGCACCTCGTGAGGTACCCTGCCTTGATCTCTCCGCCTCCTCGCGAGCCAGCCTGACGAGGCTTTGCCCGAGGAAGCTTCCTGTCGTCCGCCCCGCGAGGCTAGGCCCCTCGTGAGGGTCTTGAGCATGTGTTGATGAAGATGGGCCGTACTGGGCCACTCCTTGAGCCACGCCGCAGGCCACAGGCAGGCAAGTCTGCGTACCCCCGTTCCCAGAACGCCGATAGCAGGCTTGCGAGGAGGCGAAGAGATCAAGGCGAAGGGTACCTCGCGAGGTCCCTGTGGCGCAAGCCATGACGATCAAGGCCAGGCGGGCGCCAGCCCGCGCAGTGTCCTCTTTTCCTCTTTGGTGCTAAGGGGGCAAGCACAGGCGCAGATTACCGAGGCATCAGGCAAAGGTTTCCTTATCGGTGCAACAAGACCAAGACCAGCAGGACGGCAGGACGGAGGTCACCGTGGAGCCCAAGACGGCGTCATCACTAGCACCTTTGGCAGGCAAAGACCACCTTTAGTCAGGATAGCTTGTACTAGTTGTCCCCTTTCAAAATGGCCGTTGTTGGATTCCTTCCCGCTCAATATTTGGGAAGAGGACCGAGGCCTCTATAAATAGATCTAGCCACCACAGTAGAAGGAGAGATGATCCAGTTCATCCACACACCACACTAGCTCAAGAACACCTCTCCTCGCGAGGCTATTCTTCCCTTGTACTGTTCATCATCAGCCCAAGAGGCAATCCACCACCACACACAGGAGTAGGGTATTACACCACAACGGTGGCCCAAACCTGTATAAATCTTGTGTCTCTTGTGCTGTGAGTTGATCGATCTAGCTTAGGGATCGCGGCGAGGATGAGGTCGTGTTTCAGTAGGGAGAAATCTTCGCGCGCAGCCCAGTGTTCGAGCCTTAAGGGTTTTGCCGGAACCCGATATCCGACATTTGGCGCGCCAGGTAGGGGTGTGCCGAAGTATTCCTTCCACTGATTCACATTCCATCGCCTCGTCGCATCCATGTCTCACGATCCGATGACCAAGGCCGACCGCTGGGCGGCCTGGCCAGCCCGTGCCACACCGCCTGCCCAAGAAGACCTCAAAACTGCGCCTCAGGCAGCTCGCGCACCGCAGAACGCTGCAGGGCGAGAGCGGCATGGTCTCGCGCCGCCCACCCTTACTCCGCGGCAGGTGTGGGCAGCTGCAAGGGTCTCAAGCCACGCCGCGGCCACGGTGCCGCACACTCGATGGGAGCAAGCAAACATGAGGGCCGCACTCACCGTGGCCCGGGATCTGCTGCGATGCAGGTTGATGGAGAGCGGTCGGGACGCGCTGCTGGAGCATGCTGCCGAGCTCCTAGATGCCGCGGCCTCGGGGGCACCGCCCTTCTGCTTCCAGCTCCCACCCCGGGCCCCGGTCGGATCACGCGACGGGCCTCTCCGTGCCCGCGTGCCCCCAGGCACGCCCCAAGGCTTCGTCGACACCAGTTCAACCATCGGCGCCGGACGCCAGGCTACACCAGCACCACCTCCGACGAGCGAGGGCGTGCGCATCGCCGCCTACGGCCCGGGTCAGCCGCTGCCCTACCATCCTCAAAACGGCGCGCTAGGTCAGGAAACCTGGAGCGTGGGGCACTACGGCGAAGTCTTCGAGGCGGCGACCTCGGAGGCTTACGTGCCCCGCATGGTGGATCAGGAGTATGCACTGGAAGACGACTCAGGCTTGTTCCTCGGGCCAAGCTGGGAGGTAGAGATGCCAGAGGCCGAGCCTCTTCAGGAGCCTCAAGGAAGCCTCACCAACCGCGCTGGCAGCGACAGCTACCGGGTACCGTTAATTCATCAGGAGCAAACTTATGCTAACCATGGGTCGCAGGAGGTTCAGGTCACGACAGCGGACGGCGGCCCCAGCTCGGCAGCCTCTCTTCCAATAGGAGGAGCACACTGGGGGCTGCAGGAGAGAGGCCGGGAGCCAGGTCCCTCCTCATGGCGCGCAGAACAAGACACCCCCCGGAGGTAGGCCCTCTGCCGGGGAGGTGCTGCAAAGCCTACCCCCGGCAGAGGACCCGTGGTCGCCGAGGGCGCCGCTGGCGTCCCCTTTACCCCTTTGGCGTCGTCCTGGTCTCCGGTCGCCGTCAATGGTGGTCGAGGGTGGCGCAGGGCGGGGCCCTCATTTGGTGATATGAAGCAAGGCCCGGTGCTTGTGAAGAAGGCCCAGTGCCTGTGAAGCTCACCGCCCGTGACACTCTCACGTAATAATGAGTGGGCTGTACATGCCCCGGAGTCTCCAGAGTGCCGCCCTTGGGCCTCGGGGGTTCCCTCCCATGCCCAGTGGCAGCACTTAGCTCCGCCCTGGTGAGAAGACATCGAAGACTAGACTTGGCGTCAGATGCGGCTTTTTGATTTTTGCCTTCCTTTCTGTGGTCGAGCTTCCTTGCCTCGAATTTAAGTTGAAATTGAATTTGCATTTGTGTATTCGGGGGGGGGGGGGTGTCTTTTCTCGTTCGTGCGGTTTCCTGTGTTCTGGTTTCTGCCTTAATTTGGAGTTCGCGCTAGCTGCCTCTCCCTCGCGAGCCCCTCATGGGCGGGGCTGGGTGAAGCACACGTACGCTGTGCGCATGCCACACTACGGCCGGTATTCACTCTCGCGAGGCCCTCTCGATCGGGTCAGCAGGTCCCTCAGGGGATCCTCATGACCTCACGAGACAGCCCAGGACCTGTCCTGGCTAAAGGTAAACTACAACAACAAGCTCGCTGCAAAGCCCGTAAGCCCACAGAAGCATGTATTCAGCTTGTCCCTGAAAGCATGAAAACGACAATCTTTTTACATGATAGGCATCCCCTCCCAAAATGCTCTTACACCCTTTGGGGCCGCGCCCGAGCTTCTATATGCAGGACAAACAACAGAGAAACACGGGATCAGTCGGACATGTCGCTCACCGCACCCTCTTGGTCGCCTCCATACGCATCACCATCACCGACGCCACCGTCATCGCCATCAACCACGTTGCCTCCATCCTCCGCGACTACCACCCCGTCATCGTTGGAAGTGAAGGCCCAGACAAGCGTGTCCACGTTGTCCTCCACCCACCATACCAGGTCGCCCCGGATGGCCTCGGGCACCTGGGCAATGATGGCGTCAAAGTTGAAGTTGGGATTGATGTTCTGAAGTTGGCTGAAGACACGGGAGAATGCACGCCCGAGCAGGCTGCGGCTCCTCTCCTCGACAAGGTGGTGAGCTCTCTCGGAGCGGGTTTCCAGGCACGTCACCACGTTAGTGAAGAAGCAGAGATGACTGGCATAGTTGGTCACGTGAGGATGTGGGGCATTCTCATTACTGATGTTGCCTAGGGCCGCGTTGGCCCTGTTCCTGAGGTCCTAGAGCATGGGGCCGTGCATGTGCTCCAGCGTCTGTCGTTGGAGCACTTCATCTCTTTTCTGCTGCGCAATGGACTCGGCGTCATCAACCCGCTGCTGAAGAGGAAGCAGCTCGGCGTGGGTGGAGGCCAACTCGGTCTGCACCAAGACTAGGGCGGCTGTGGCAGCCTCCGCGCGCTGCTCTGCTTCAGTCATCTTGGACCTAAGGGCGGCAGTCTTGCCCGCAGCCTCGGCCTCAACCAGCTTCAGCTTCAGGTCATACCTGCTCAGAAGATCTGCACAAGCCTCTACCACGCGGCGGTCAACCTCCTCCTGGACTCGAGCCTCACGCGCGCTAAGATCGTCCTCCGCCTGGGCAACCTGACGCTCCCTCGTCTCCAACCGATCAAGATCAAGATTGCGCTCGGCGGCCTCCAGCGTTAGCGCTTCCTCACGCTTCCAGAGCTCCTCCTCCTCGACAGGCGTCCCCTTCAACAACACAAGGGCGGCCTGACGCAGCTCCACTTGCTGCTCAAGGGAGGCGCTCCAGGCTTGGAGCTCCCATGCGCGCTTCTCTGCGAGCTCGCGACGATAATCTGCTTCCCAAGCCTCCTCCAGAGCCCGGGAGCAGGCCTCTCGCGAGGCTGCAAGGGATGCCTCGACCTTCGTGTTGTCAAGCTCACACTGGTGGCGCGCGAGGCTGATGGCCACCTTCAGCTTGCGTCGCTCCTCAATCAGCCGTAGGCCCTCAGCTTGAAGGCGCGCGTCCACATCCGCAAGCTCTTCACCAAGCTGGCCCATTGCATCCATTGCCTTCCAGAGGAACTCATGGAGGACGACGCTTCATTCGCGCGCGAGATTGACCATGTTGCTGATGTCGTCCTCCATCGCCGGTGCCCGAAGTGGTTTGCCCCTTCTTGGCAAGGGGCTGGGGGTTGGCGTCCCCACGATCGCTGGCCGGGCTTTGCAAGGGACCTGGGCCAGCGCAGGTTCACCACCTGAAGAGGATCCTAGGATCGACGCCAACCATTCACCGTCCACGACCAGAGGAGGAGCCCTGGGCAGCAAGCGCACGGGCTCAAGACACCTTGCCGACAGGTTCTTTGGCTGACCCCGCGTTAGGGGCAGCGTGCAGGCTTGGGACGCTCAAGGCCAGTGATGAAGGCATGGCCGGAGGAGTTTGCTTCTTGGGAGACTCCGCGGGCTTGGCAGGAGGGATCCTGATGAGCCACAGTCAGGAAGGGAAGCAGCAATTGCAGAAATACAAGGATAAGGTACTTACTCGTCTATGGCGATGTACTTCCTATGCTTCAACGGCCAGAAGGTGCGACCACTGCAGCTCGGAGACTCCTTCCTCTTGCGGAGCGCGACGAAGTCCATGCAGAACCAGCCGAGGCATTGAACGTGCGGGCCGGCACGGTGCGTGCCTGGAGAGGCACCCAAGCGATCGACCTCAGGAGCGCCGAGCTGGGAGGAGCAATCAGACCCGGCCTCATGATGGCCTGCCGAGGCCTCAGTAGCTCCGGCCTCGGGAGCCACAGAATGCATCTCCCCCTCGACAACCGCCTCAGGGCGAGCCTCGCAAGTTCCGGAGGATGAAGCCTCGGGAGCCTCAAGCGGCGCCGGCGCCTCGACGCCCGCGCCTCCGGCCTCAAGCGATGCTTGCCTCCCTTCACCCACTCTCGGGGCAAGCTCGGTGCTGGCGGCAAGATGAAGAGCCCCGACGACAGGATTCTCGTGGGGCCCCACAAAGCCAACCGGGCGCAGCCCCCATTCGTCAAAGGAAGGCATCTGTCCTGCGAACTCAACCCTATTCGAGTAGAGATACAAGAGGCTGCCCCCTTGCAGCATATCGCCTGGCGAGGGGTCGCCAGTCAAGACTTCAAGCACAGTCCTCTATGCTTCGAGTGGAAGCTCCGACTCTTGAAGCCTCATGCGATCCTTGTCGCCGGTCAGGGCCCACATCGGTCGTGAATGGCGCTGGAGAGGGGCGATGCGACATCGGAGGAACTCCTTCACCACCCGGGGCATAGTCACGCCGAGATCTCTCAACCTCTTCAGTCGAAACCAAACAAAGGAAAGGCGAGGGCTCACGAGCCTCTCATGGCCCCAGCCGGGGTTCGGGACATCAGGCAACAACGGAGGCAAGAGCAGGGGGCTGAGCACTCCGACATCCACATACACCCACCACACCCGGAACCCGCTCGCGGACGACGGGAGGTCAAAATCAATCCCCAAGGCGGCCGTCTCTGCCATAGCCTGGAAGCTCACGCACCCCAAGCGCCGCGAGGGGTCGGTCAGGTGCAGCGAGAAGAAGTGGTGCAAGAGGGCGACGGAAGGAGCAATGCCCACCATGGCTTTGCAAACAAAGGCGAAGACGGCGAGAAGAGTAACGGATTGGGGATCAAGATGCATCATATGGATCTAATAGTGGGAAAGCACTGCGTTGAAGAAGGCGAAGAAAGGGGGAACTAGGCCAGCCCACAGGGCGTCGACGAAGAACCGAACCTCAGTGACTGTCCTGCCAATGGAGGCGCGGGATGCAGGCCAAGATACCATCTTTCCACACTCGTTGAAGCTGGAAGCGAGCGCGGGGCAGACCTTGCCCATGGCCTCCAGGTTGAGCACCAGCGACCGGCCGACGGCTGGCCCGATTGCCGGAGGCGGACTGGCTGAGGACAGAGGTTTCTTCCCCTTTTTCGTGCTAGTCGGTGCCATCGTAATGGAGGGGGGACAGCTCAAGACAGATTGGGAGCAAAAGCAGGAGCTCAAGGAAGAAGGGGGAATAGGAAGCACGCCACCTGCGAGGAGGAAATAACTGTGTAGGGCGCCTTGGCCGCCTAGCAAGGCAGATATTGGGGCAGCATGGGGAAGTGGAGACACCCACATCCAATCAGTTGCCACGCGTCGACCAAGGCCACAGGCTGTTGGGACCCGCGGTGCTCCGAACTTGCCCTTTGGCTTCGCCACTAAGCCAAGTCCGAGCGCGCCTTGGGCCCAGGGGCTACTGTCAGCATTCTGGGAACGGGGGTCCCCAGACTTGCCTGCCTGCAGCCTGCTGCGTGGCTCAACACTACAATAAAAGACACATCCGTGACATTTTGGGCCGAACAAATTTTTTTCTGTCATGCTTATGACACTTTTGTGACAACAACTGTGACAAAACCCGGTATCATCATAGATGTGGTGGGCTCCTACTTCTATGACAAAAAATCATGACAGAAAATGGGCTTTTCGTCCTGGGCGGGCCGGAGACGCAGCTGCATGATATTCTTTGGGCCGTCCATGATGGTAAAAACCATGGTAGAAGCGAGGGTGAGGAAAATTTCGGGGATTTCTCGGTTACGGTGGGTGGTCGGGGGCCGAGCGATGCGCGTTTCTCTCGTACACGTACGCGCGTGTGTGCGAGGCGTTGGATCTAACTGAACTCGAGCGAGGCATTGGGCTCTAACTGAACCCGAGCGATTGCACTGCAGGCTACGCATTACTGAACCCGAGCAATCGATCAATGGCTGTTAACTGAACCCGATCGAGCGATTCCTTCACTACTGTTGCTAACTGAAGCTGATCGATGCTGCCTCTGGATGAACAGTGATCATTGCGTGGGTGGGGGTGGGGGTTGGATGAACAGTGAGCGGTGGGGGTGGATGAACAGGACCCCGTGGTGTTGCCTCTGGATGAACATGACCCCGATCGATCGAGCCAGTTGGGGCTGGATGAACAGGACCCCGTGGAGGGCTGGATGAACAGGACGGCAGTGGACGGGTGCCCGTGGAGGGGTGGTTGAATAGTAGCCGGTGGAGTAGCACGCGGTGGAGGCTGGATGAACAGGAGCCTGGTGAGGCTGGAGGAGGTCGACGGTAGCCCGTGGAGGCTGGAGAAGGTCGACGGTGGAGATGAACAATATCCCGTGGAGTCCCGTTTTGCGGTACGCCACACCCCTCCCGATGAAGAGGACCCCCATTTCGACCGTAGCGCTCCAACACAAGTCCGTTTCGTCCGTTTTGCGGTACGCCACACCCCTCCCGATCAACAGGACCCCCGTTTCGACCATAGGAGGTCTGTTTCCTCTGTTTTGCGATACGCCAGACCCCTCCCGATGAACAGGATCCCGTTTCGAACATGGCTGGTCGAACACAAGGCCATTTCCTTTGTTCTGCGGTACGCCAGGCCTCGTTTCCATCGCCTGTTTCGTCCAAGCCGGTTGGCTCCCACGCGTTCCATTGCCTCCCGATGAACACGACACATTCCGTTGCCTCCCCATGAACACGACGCATTCCGTTGCCTCCCCATGAACACGACGACGATGCGGTTTCTCTGTTCTGACCCAGCCATGTACACGAGCCCTGGCCATACGTATGCGCGAGTAGGCGTTCGAGACCCCGCCCGTATGTAGGTACGTGGCCGTATTTTATTTCTTGCACCCTGGCCGTTATACGTACGTGTACATTCTATGTGCGCGCCTCTACTACGACACGTGCGCGCCCCTACATCGACCAGTATGTACGTACACGTTCGCGACCAGAATGAAAATGCTACGTACGCTTCGACCAGGTGGGTCCCGACTGTCAGGCACTTCCTTGCGTGCGAAGATGTAGATGGTGGGTCCCAGCAGTCAGGGGGGCGAATCAATTTTTTATTTTTTTCCCAGACGCACTTCCTTGCATGCAAAGATGTAGCTGGTGGGTCCGAGCAGTCAGGGGGGCGAATCGTTTTTTTTCGGACGCACTTCCTTGCGTGCGAAGATGTAGCTGGTGGGTCCCAGCAGTCAGGGGGGCGAATCATTTTTTGTGCCCAGACGCACTTCCTTGCGTGCGAATATGTAGCTGGTGGGTCCCAGCAGTCAGGGGGGAAACATTATTTTCATGAAATACGGTGGCCCATCCGGTGGGTCCCTGCTGTCAGGTGGATGAATCATTATTTTCCGCGTAATAAGGATGCACTTCCTTGCTGCGGCCGTGGACCCATCTGTCAGCCTCTCCATGTACAATACTCTTCCAATGGAAGCCGTTCCTTGACCACGTTGATCATGCTTCACCGAGAGCACTAGGGCGGTGGACGACGATGAGGCCTAGGAAGGGGACGACATGGAGCTGGGGAAGACGCGGTAGTGGAAGCCCGCGCGGAGAGGAGTATGAGGGTTCACTGGTTCGGCTGCGGTGTGAGGCTGCCGTCGCCGCAGGGCCTGGCCAGCGGTGGGAATAGTAGGGGGCGGTGAGGCCTCCGCGGCAACACAGCCGGCCACGGGAGGCAGGAGCATGCGGCACGACCGGCGTTGCTTTGGGCGGCTGGAGCAAGAAGACCAGAGATTGAAGAAGCACTACGGCCATTGGATGGACATCGTACGGTCACTGAAGCTAGAATCGTTTATATTTACTAAGATGACAAAGCCCTTGGTACGCGCCAACTTAGTAGGCCCACAGGTCAGCCTCCGAAATGGTGCGCCCTAGATGTCAGGGGGAGGAATCATTTTTTGGGCGGCCGAAGCTAAGAATATCCGAGATTGAAGAAGAAGCACGATATCCGTTGGATAGACATCCAACGGCCACTGCTGCTAGAATCATGTGTTGACTATAATAAGTTGACAAAGCCTTGCATACGCGTCAACTTATTTTTTTTAGGGGACGCGTCAACTTAGTAGGCCCACAAGTGTGTGGCAGAGAACTTATAGACCATTTGCGATTTGTAAGAATGTACAACCTAATTTTGAATTCTAACAGAATTTACTATAGCCCATTTGCAGTTTGTTAAAAGTACAACCCATTTTCAAGCTAGGACAATGATTAATAATTTCAACCAACCGTTGAAGACAGAATTCAATAAAATTTCCCACATTTTGATGGGATCCAAAATATTTTTATCCCGAAATTTCTAGTCAGATTAAATATAAATTTGTATTACGTAAAAATCCAATGAAACATTGCACGCGCAGCAATGAAAATTTAAGATTTTCAAAATCCATAATTAATATTTTATAAACTAATTCATGTTTGGTGCATTTTTTTATAGTTACTGCCCAGTTTTTATAATTACATCCCATTTATTATTTTTTAAAGTGCATTTTCCTGTTAAGCATAATGCATCCCTCCTAGGAAAGATTTGCAGCCCAGCGGGGCAAAGAATAACAAGTTGACCTTGCCTGGGTATTCCTCAAAAAAATGTATAGCTGGGCTAGCCATTTTCATCTTGAAAAAATTAGTATTTGGGCTGGATATCTGGCCTGGGCTAGACGGGCCACAGCCCGCCCAGTTAATACCCTGCTCTCCTCTGAACAATGACGAAATCATCGCCAAGAAAAACTCTGTACTGCTCATGCCTCAAAACCACAAATACTGCTTGAGCTGCTTGGTCCCAGCTGTCGGCCGCACCTTGTGCAATTCTCTCATTTATATTGACTACATAGGTTGACAATGGTGTGGGACCATGATGTCAGGAAACCAGGAGGAAGCAAAAAAAATATAGTTGTACATAATAAGGAAGCACTTGCGTACGTACGACTATGGCCCTAGTGGGTCCCTAGTGTCATCCAGTCAAAATAAAGTCATCTCCTGAATTGTCACGCCCAGTATGCGATACTATCCTAAAGGGACTCGAAGGTCCCACCAAGGATAGAACCGCATATTGATATGCTTTTGCAAGGTGGATATCATTACATCAACATTACATAATAGATGGGGATACATACAAAAGACATACAAAGCCACACGAATACAACATCATCTTACATAAGAGCACCATCCGACCACAGATGAAACACAAACAGAAACTCAAACGACATCCACCCTGCTAGCCCAGGTTGCCGACCTGGAACCTATCCCCTGATCGAAGAAGAAGCAGCAGAAGAACTCCAAAACAAGCAAACATCGCTCTCGCATCATGATCGTCGCAAAACCTACACCTGCAACTGTTGTTGTAGTAATCTGTGAGCCACGAGGACTCAGCAATCCCATTACCATCGGTATCAAGACTAGCAAATCTTAATGGGTAAGGAAGGGGTAAAGTGGTGAGGTTGCAGCAGCGACTAAGCATATATGGTGGCTAACTTACGCAAATAAGAGCGAGAAGAGAGCAAACGAAACAGTCATGAAGCTAGTAATGATAAAGAGGTGATCCTGAACTCCTACTTACGTCAAACATAACTCAAAACCATGTTCACTTCCCGGACTCTGCCGAAAAGAGACCATCACGGCTACACACGCGGTTGATGCGTTTTAATTCGAATCTGGTGTCAAGTTATCTACAATTAGATATTAACAAATTCCCATCTGCCACTTAACCGCGGCCACGGCTCTCGAAATTTTATACACTACAGGGGTGTCCCAACTTAGCCCATCACAAGCTCTCGTGGTCAACAAAGGATATTCCTTCTCCCAGGAAGACCCGATCAGTCTCGGAATCCCTGTTTACAAGACATTTCAACAATGGTAAAACAAGTCCAGCAAGACCGCCCAATGCGCCGACATCCCGATAGGAGTTGTACATATCTCGTTCTCAGGGCAACACCGGATGAGCAATCCGTACAACTAAAACCAGACCTCAAGTTTCCCTGAGGGGGCGCTGCAAAGGGCTCTGGTTCGGACCAGCACTTAGAGAAGCACTGGCCCGAGGGGGCTAAATAAAGATGACCCTTGAGAGCGCGACTCCCAAGGGAAAAGTAGGTGGTGGTGAGGCAAATGGTAAAACCAAGGTTGGGCCTTGCTGGAGGAGTTTTATTCAAAGCGAACTGTCAAGGGGGTCCCATAAATCACCCAACCGCGTAAGGAACGCAAAAATCAAGGAACATAACACCGGTATGACAGAAACTAGGGCGGCAAGAGTGGAACAAAACACCAGGCATAAGGCCGAGCCTTCCACCCTTTACCAAGTATATAGGTGCATTAATTAAATAAGAGATATTGTGATATCCCAACATAATCCTATCCATCATGGAGTAATCTTCAACTTCAACTGCAACTAACAACGCTATAAGAGGGGCTGAGTAAAGCGGTAACATAGCCAAGCAAAGGTTTGCTAGGGAGGGTGAAAAAGGTTAGAGGCTGACATGACAAATTGGGAGGCTTGAAGAACAAGTGATAGGTAGCGCAGCAAAGCGATAGAACGAAGCAACTAGCATAGCAATGATAGTAGTGAGATCCAAGGTGATGGTCATCTTGCCTGAAATCCTGCTAGGAAGAAGAACGAGTCCATGAAGAAGACGAACGGATGAAGCCGAACCAAGCGTGGACAAACGAATCCTCACGATCGCAACGAAACGGGAACTATCGAGAGGAAGCACACAACATGGTAAACACACCACACATATACATGACATGATGCACAACCAAGCATGATGTATGACAAAGCTACATGAAGCTACTCATGGCAAGTGATGATGCATACAAGAGCAACACATCAAAGCAAGTTTAAATGAGGCCGGAAACAAAATATAACAATTCCGGTAAGTCCTCACATGCAAATTTAGGAATTAGTCCAGAACTGAATAAACCTTATGTTCAAGTTGTTAAACATCAAGTTAAGATGCACCAAGATGATCTACACGAGATTCTAGTCAAGTTACATATAAAGTTCATTTAATTCGGAGCAACGGCCTAGAAGATATGAGCAAAACAAGTTAAACATGACATTGATGCAAAATTCATACAAACATCAAGCAAACACTCTCAAAACATGGATGCAACAAGGTAATATGAAACTTCATGCAAAATCAAGCAAGTTTGATATAGAGCGCACACAAGACGGAGCAACGGTTCAACACGTACACGCTAAGCAAGTCTAAAGGACAAGCTGTCCAAAACAGCAACTAGGCATCTAGCAAGCATCAAAACAATGTGCTAAAGCACCTCAACATAAGAACAAAAGGCATGGGCATGAAGTACAGGTAAATCATGACAAAACATGAACAATGATATATCTCCAGAAAACACTATAACATGCTGAAAAGGACATGGCAAGATTGCAAATAATAACAGTTTACAAACTTGGCATAAATAACATCAGGTTGCAATGATTAGAGCTATCAAACAACATGTTACAGGAACTTAACATGGCAAAGAAAGGCATGTCATGCTAATAATAATGACAAAGAACAAAATTCCCTTACTGAATTTATTCCAAAGATCAACATAAAAGATGGTAGCATCCATGCAAACATGGCAAATGATATGACAGATTCATAATAACAGTACATGACAGGAACAACGATAAGTAGGCATGTTGGTGAGCTTGTAGAAGTCACCACAGAGCAATACATGGCATGACAAGGTGACCAACAGTAAGAAGACACATTTATCTAGCTAAGAATGGCAGTAGCAAGTTCATAGGGTGTATGGGTCACTAGCAAAACACATGGTAAAACTGAACTTGATGTTAACAGGCTGACTGCAACATTATTTAGCAATTTGAGAGCAAGATAACAACAAGCCACATGAGGCTACAAATGCAAACGAGGGGCATGGATGGATAGAGAATTACATGTATAACAAAACATTCTTAGTGAACATCTCCAGATTATGCATAGAATGACTTGTAGCAGCAGGTTTACAAAGCATCATGTTATAGCAGATTCAGACCAGCGAAACAACAACAGCAAGTACCCTACTTCACGAGCTCGATGCACTCACTACAAGACTCACAAAAATACATGGTTTGCACCAATGTGAAGACGGCATGATGTATCTCAAAACTCAGGTAGGCATCAGGCTCATAGGATGCACACACAAAATGCAATGAAAAAGACAAAATAGCAAGTTCTGTTAACAGACAACAGTTAACATCATATAGCACTTTTGCAACGATGATAAGGGCATCAAGATGGACTAAAACAAGCATGGCACACCGGAATGAAATGTAGAGCATCTCTCATTGACCATTTTGACATGTCCTATGCATGAATCGGAGAACCGAGCATGAAGTTATGGCATGTTAAACGGGGCATCCGAATGCTGAAAATCAGGGGCAGTGGTTTTTTACCCAGCGAAAATCGGGACAGGGAGTTCGAGGATGGGGGTTGACGAAGCTCCATGGCCTGCGGCGGTGAGCCGGTACTCCGAGAGGACTCGGGAAGGCCGGGAATGGGTTGAGGGTGGCTGGATCTGGTGGATCCCGGCCGGATCGGGCGAGGGACGCGGCCAGCGACGAGCACCAAGCTCCATGGGTGGGTGGCAGCCATGGCAGAGCTCCTGCGGGAGAGAGCACGAGAGTGGTGAGAGGAGAAGGAGACAGGCAGGGGAAGGAGGACCAGGGCGCGAGGGGTCCGACCTGCTGGTCGTGGTGGCCGGCGGGAGGAGGCCTGCGAACTTTGGCGGAAGCGGGCAGAGGCGGGGACGACGGGCGCTCAGGAGCGAGCTCGGGCGGGAGCTGCGAGGAGCCGAGCGCTCGGGTGCCAGGGAGGCTCGACTGGCCTCGAGCGCGGGCGCGCTCGGTCCCGGCGGCGGAGGAGTTCGGGCTCGGGAGGGCCCGATCTGGGCCAAGAGGGCCGCGGCGGAGTGGAGGGGCTGCGGGGTGACGACAGGGTGACGTGGCGCTCTATGATTCGCTGAGGGGGCGGTGGCGGACATGTCCTGTGGGGCGCGGACATGTCCAGCGGCTGGAGGAGGAAGAAGCTAGGGTTAGGGTAGGATTTCATCCGCGAATTTCGGGGAAGGATGTCTTTATATAGGTAGAGGGAGCTAGGAGGGTCCAAATGGGGAGCGGTTTTCGCCCACACGATCGTGATCAAATGACCGAGAGCATGGAGGGGGTTTGGATGGGTTCATGGGCCACTTTGGAGGGGTGTTGGGCTGCACACAAAAGAGGCCTTTACGATTCCCCGGTTAACCGTTGGAGTATCAAACGGACTCCAAATGGCACGAAACTTGACACACGGTCTACTGGTGGTGTACCAAGGCCGCTTGGAAAATCTTGGTCCATTCCGAGAATGTTTAACACCCACTCAAAACAAGAGACAAAAAGGGGGACGCCGGAGGACATAGGAGTGCCGGATTGCAAAACGGACAACGGGAAAAATTCTCGGATGCATGAGACAAACACGTATGCAATGCAATGCACATGATGACATGGCAAAATGCAACACGCAAGCAAATGACATGGCAACACTGACGAATAACTGGCGGACACCTGGCGCATCGGATTCGGGGCGTTACAACACTCCTCCACTAACAAGAGATCTCGTCCCGAGATCTTAGGACTGAGATGGAAGCGGAAAAGGGATGAGGTGAAACAAAAACTCAAGAGAAGAAGTAAAGAATCGAGAGCACTCACAAAGAAGAGAGGAACGATGAGAATGACGAGAATCGAAAGCTCACGGAATCAGATAGACTATGAAACCACTCCGGTTAGAATGAGATAAGAAACAAATAAGACTGAAAGGATTTAGGCAGCACTCCGGCTGAAACATGGAGGAATAGAACACGAGCTTGAGAGGATGGAATGATACTTGATGAAGACATGACACAAAACCTCCGGAAAGAATTGAAAGAGTTGAATGAAAATAATGGAGAAGAAAATGACAAATTGTGCCACGAATGAAACAGAAAGCAACCTTAGAAGAAAAGATTGAACGGAGTTGTTGAGAAAATTCAACAACGAAAAGAATAAGCTTGTCGTGGCCTTATGGATAACATCTCAAAATTATGAGGTGATAACCGACAACAAACGAAAAATAAATGAATAACCGAGGAGAACGAAGAAATGCAAAACTCCACTTCAAAAGAATGCGGAGAATTAATCGCACTTTGAGATGCAAGAAAAAAAAATACTAGAACTCCTTGAACAAGAATCTTGATGAATACTTGAAGAGTGGATTAAATCATGCCGAGCCACCGTGAAGAACTCCGGTAACAAAAGGATGATGAGATAAAATTGAAGGATGAAAAGAATAGGATGAGCCATGCGATGATTTAGATGGAGGTTCCGACGAAATGGCCGAAGAAATTTGAATTCCAGAAAAGAAAAGATGAAAACACTTGGAACTAGAATTTATTCCTCAATAACAAACTTTGAAGGAAGGGATTAATCACTTGGATGAAATAAGAATAAGATTTATTGTATGCTTATCCTTCATCAAATTTAATTGATGATAAACGAACTTTGCATACTAGTTATTCTTGTTGGAAAAGGATTGAGGAGTATATAGCACAAAACTTGAGAAAGTCTTCATGAACCACCGGTAGGATTGGAAAGATCGAATGAATCAATATGATAACAACAGAAAAGAACTCTTCAACGAACCACTGGAAGAATTCAAAATTGAATGGCAAAAGGGAATGGAATCACCGGGAAGAATTAGAAAAGCAAAAAGATACTTGAGGGAATTAAGAGACAAGAGAACGAAGAGATCGCGAACTGATTGAAGAATACTTGAACGAAGCACCGGAAGAATATTGAGACGAACGAAGGGGCACGGATAAAGAATAATTGGAGAACGAATCTGAAAACTTAGAACAAAGAAATCTTCCAAAAAGATGGCCTCCGGATGATCGAGAGAGAAAGCAACTCCTGAAATGCTCCGGATGGATGAAAAGAATTTGTATGACTTGAAACAATTTGATAGGATAACATCGAGCTAGCACCGCGAATCTCCGGGGGAACGGACAAGATTTAAGAGAAATCTTCTTCGGTCTTCAAATGTTGAGAATGATGACGAGGAACACCAGTAAAATTGTTGAGATACTCTGGGAGAATGAAAAGCGAAGAGGTTGAGCTAGCAATGAGTATGGTTTGAAATCGATCTTGGAGAAGGCATGTGACTGATGTGATCCATTCTTATGTCACAGTTGAAAAGAATTAGGAATGGCTCCGGAATAATTAGAAGAGCCAGGTAAGATCCTGGGAAAAGACCTGTGGGTTAGGGCCAACTAAAAGAAAGTACCGTTGGAAAGGATTGTTGAACAGATAGATGATGCACCGGAACAATTGAAATATTTGAATGAGGTGACAACCTCGAATTAATTCAAACACAGACGAATCTCCTGAGATGTCTTCCGAACTCCGGAATGATTGAATGGCGAGAGGCAAACGAGCAAGGAGAACAGTTGATCCAAGGAAAAGAATATGATCGACCCAAAAAAACTTGAATTGAGTCCACCGAAAAAGAAAAAGATATGAAGAATGATGAATGAGACGAGAATTCACCGGTTGAAATAATCGGTGGGAGATAGAAGAGGCTCCGCACGAATGAAATTGATGGTCGAGAGAGAGTCAGACTCCGGGAAGAAAAAGGGTGGGAGGGCGAGAAAAACAAAAGCAACTTGGAAGGGGGAACCGACGAATAACTTGAAGAGAAAGCACCAGTTGAAATAATTGAGAAAAGAAAGCAAAGACTTCACACGAGTAGGATGGATATTCGATTACGGACTCTGACTCCGAGATGAAAAAGGGTGGGTGGGTGGAAAAAGAAAACAACTGAGGATTGAACTTGGCAAAGATGAAGAGGCTCGAGTCAACTTGACGAGAAAATGCACCGGATGAAAAGAGCTGAGAACCAACGAACAAAAAAAAACTAACCGCGTGATCCTAAAGAAAGTTTGAAAAGGGAAGAGGAGTAATTCAAAACACCTACATCAAGATTCCTCACCAAAGCGACGAAGGGGCTGAGGAGTAAAAAGAATTCCTTCTCTCCGATATAACTAGACTCCTAAAACTATTTTCTTCTAGACTCAACAACGGCCAAACTACACGATCAATCAAGGGGGCTCCTATAGTTGGTCGAGGCTCTAATACCAACTTGTCACGCCCAGTATGCGATACTATCCTAAAGGGACTCGAAGGTCCCACCAAGGATAGAACCGCATATTGATACGCTTTTGCAAGGTGGATATCATTACATCAACATTACATAATAGATGGGGATACATACAAAAGACATACAAAGCCACACGAATACAACATCATCTTACATAAGAGCACCATCCGACCACAGATGAAACACAAACATCAACTCAAACGACATCCACCCTGCTAGCCCAGGCTGCCGACCTAGAAGCTATCCCCTGATCAAGAAGAAGCAACAGAAGAACTCCAAAACAAGCAAACATCGCTCTCGTGTCATGATCGTCGCAAAACCTGCACCTGCAACTGTTGTTGTAGTAATCTGTGAGCCACGAGGACTCAGCAATCCCATTACCATGGGTATCAAGACTAGCAAAGCTTAATGGGTAAGGAAGGGGTAAAGTGGTGAGGTTGCAGCAGCGACTAAGCATATATGGTGGCTAACATACGCAAATAAGAGCGAGAAGAGAGCAAACGGAACGGTCGTGAATCTAGCAATGATCAAGAGGTGATCCTGAACTAACTCCTACTTACGTCAAACATAACTCAAAATCGTGTTCACTTCCCGGACTCCGCCGAAAAGAGACCATCACGGCTACACACGCGGTTGATGCATTTTAATTCGAATCTGGTGTCAAGTTATCTACAACCGGATATTAACAAATTCCCATCCGCCACATAACCGCGGGCACGGCTCTCAAAAGTTTATACCCTGTAGGGGTGTCCCAACTTAGCCCATCATAAGCTCTCACGGTCAACGAAGGATATTCCTTCTCCCAGGAAGACCCGATCAGTCTCGGAATCCCTATTTACAAGACATTTTGACAATGGTAAAACAAGTCCAGCAAGACCGCCCGATGCGCCGACATCCCGATAGGAGCTGTACATATCTCGTTCTCAGGGCAACACCGGATGAGCAATGCGTACAACTAAAACCAGACCTCAAGTTTCCCTGAGGGGGCGCTGCAAAGGGCTCTGGTTTGGACCAGCACTTAGAGAAGCACTGGCCCGGGGGGGGGGGGGGGGCTAAATAAAGATGACCCTCGAGAGCGCGACTCCCAAGGGAAAAGTAGGTGGTGGTGAGGCAAATGGTAAAACCAAGGTTGGGCTTTGCTGGAGGAGTTTTATTCAAAGCGAACTATCAAGGGGGTCCCATAAATCACCCAACAGCGTAAGGAACGCAAAAATCAAGGAACATAACACCGGTATGACGGAAACTAGGGCGGCAAGAGTGGAACAAAACACCAGGCATAAGGCCGAGCCTTCCACCCTTTACCAAGTATATAGGTGCATTAATTAAATAAGAGATATTGTGATATCCCAACATAATCCTATCCATCATGGTGCAATCTTCAACTTCACCTGCAACTAGCAATGCTATAAGAGGGGCTGAGCCAAAGCAGTAACATATCCAAGCAAAGGTTTGCTAGGGAGGGTCAAAAAGGTTAGAGGCGGACATGGCAAATTGGGAGGCTTGAAGAACAAGTGATAGGTAGCGCAGCAAAGCGATAGAACGAAGCAACTAGCATAGCAATGATAGTAGTGAGATCCAAGGTGACAGCCATCTTGCATGAAATCCCGCTAGGAAGAAGAACGAGTCCATTAAGAATACGATCGGATGAAGCCGAACCAAGCGTAGACGAACGAATCCTCACGATCGCAACGAAACGGGAACTATCGAGAAGAAGCACACAACATGGTAAACACACCACACATATACATGACATGATGCACAACCAAGCATGATGCATGACAAAGCTACATGAAGCTACTCATGGCAAGAGATGATGCATACAAGAGCAACACATCAAAGCAAGTTTAAATGAGGCCGAAAACAACATATAACAATTCCGGTAAGTCCTCATATGCAAATTTAGAAATTGGTTCAGAACTGAATAAACCTTATGTTCAAGTTGTTAAACAGCAAGTTAAGATGCACCAAGATGACCTACACGAGATTCTAGTCAAGTTACATATAAAGTTCATTTAATTCGGAGCTACGGCCTAGAAGATATGAGCAAAACAAGTTAAACATGGCATTGATGCAAAATGCATACAAACATCAAGCAAACACTCTCAAAACATGGATGCAACAAGGTAATATGAAACTTCATGCAAAATCAAGGAAGTTTCATATAGAGCGCACACAAGACGGAGCAACAGTTCAACACATACACTCTAAACAAGTTTAAAGGACAAGCTGTCCAAAACAGCAACTAGGCATCTAGCAAGCATCAAAACAATGTGCTAAAGCACCTCAACATAAGAACAGAAGGCATGGGCATGAAGTACAGGTAAAGCATGACAAAACGTGAACACTGTGATATCTCCATAAAACAATATAACATGCTCAAAAGGACATGGCAAGATTGCAAATGATAACAGTTTACAGACTTGGCATAAATAACATCAGGTTGCAATGATTAGAGCTATCAAACAACATGTTACGGGAACTTAACATGGCAAACAAAGGCATGGCATGCTAATACTAATGACAAAGAACAAACCTGCCTTACTAAACTTATTCCAAAGATCAACAAAAAAGATGGTAGCATCCATGCAAACATGGCAAATGATATGACAGATTCATAATAACAGTACATGGCAGGAACAACGATAAGTATGCATGTTGGTGAGCTTGTACAACTCACCACAGAGAAATACGTGGCATTAAAAGGAGATCAACAGTAAGAAGACAAATTTGTGAAGCTAAGAAATGTAGGAGCAAGTTCATAGGGTGCATGGATCACTAGAAAAACACATGGCAAAACTGAACTTAATGTTAAAAGGCTGACAGCCTCATTATTTAGCAATTTGAGAGCAAGATAACAACAAGCTACAGGAGGCTAAAAATGCAAACCAGGGGCATGGATGGATAGAGCATGACATGTAGAACAAAACATTCTTAGTGAACATCCCCAGATTATGCATAGAATGACTTGTAGCAGCAGGTTTACAAAGCATCATGATATAGCAGATTCAGACTAGCGAAACAGCAACAACAAGTACCCTACTTTACGATCTCGATGCACTCACTACAAGACTCACAAAAATACATGATTTGAACCAATGTGAAGATGGCATGATGTAGCTCAAAACTCATGTAGGCATCAGGCTCATAGGATGCACACACAAAATGCAGTGAAAAAGACAAAACAACAAGTTCTGTTAACTGACAACAGTTAACATCATATATCACTTTTGCAACGATGATAAGGGCATCAAGATGGACAAAAACAAGCATGGCACAATGGAATGAAATGTAGAGCATCTCTCAATGAACATTTTGACATATCTTATGCATGAATCGGAGCACCGAGCATGAAGTTATGGCATGTTAAACGGGGCATCAGAATGCTGAAAATCAGGGACTTGGTGGTTTTTTACCCAGCGAAAATTGGGACACGGAGTTCGAGGACAGGGGTTGACTAAGCTCCATGGCCTGCGGCGGCGAGCCGGTACTTCGGGAGGACTCGGGAAGGCCGGGAATGGGTTAAGGGTGGCCGGATCTGGTGGATCCCGGCCGGATCAGGTGAGGGACGCGGCCAGCGACGAGCACCAAGCTCCATGGGTGGGTGGCAGCCATGGCAGAGCTCCTGCAGGAGAGAGCACGGGAGAGGTGAGAGGAGAAGAAGACGGACAGGGGAAGGAGGAGCAGGGCGCGAGGGGCCCGACCTGCTGGTCGTGGTGGCCGGCGGGAGGAGGCCGGCGAACTTCGGTGGAAGCTCGGGCAGAGGCGGGGACAATGGGCGCTCGGGAGCTCGCTCGGGCGGGAGCTGCGAGGAGCTGAGCGCTCGGGCGCCAGGGAGGCTCGAGTGGCCTCATGCGCGGGCGCGCTCAGGCCCGGCGGCGGAGGAGTTCATGCTCGGGAGGGCCCGATCTGGGCTAGAAGGGCCGCGGCGGAGTGGAGGGGCTGCGAGGCAACGACAGGGTGACATGGCGCTCCACGATTCGTTGAGGGGGCGGTGGCGGACATGTCCGGTTGGGCGCGGACATGTCCGGCGGCTGGAGGAGGAAGAAGCTAGGGTTAGGGTATCATTTCATCCGTGAATTTCGGGGGAGGATGTCTTTATATAGCTAGAGGGAGCTAGGAGAGTCCAAATGGGGAGCGGTTTTCTCCCACACGATTGTGATCGAATGACTGAGAGCATGGAGGGGGTTTGGATGGGCTCATGGGCCACTTTGGAGGGGTGTTGGGCTGCACACAAAAGAGGCCTTTACGGTTCCCCGGTTAACCGTTGGAGTATCAAACGGACTCCAAATGGCACGAAACTTGACAGGCGGTCTACCGGTGGTGTACCATGGCCGCTTGGCAAATCTTGGTCCATTCCGAGAATGTTTAACACCCGCTCACAACAAGAGACAAAAAGGGGGACGCCGGAGGACATAGGAGTGCCGGATTGCAAAACAAACAACGGGAAAAATGCTCGGATGCATGTGACAAACACGTATGCAATTCAATGCACATGATGACATGGCAAAATGCAACACGCAAGCAAATGACATGGAAACACCGACGAAAACTGGCAGACACCTGGCGCATCGGATCCGGGGCGTTACATGAATCCTCATGTTCATTGACGATGTTAACAATGCTCGGCGCCACGGCGAGCGCAACAACTCGAAGGACGATAGAGCCCTACGGATGGTCTGATACAGCACCCGCTGCTCAGTCAGGAAGCCAGGATCATCGGACACCTATGAGCACCTTCGAGAAACTGAGACGGCATGAAATAGCAAGGCCGCGCTTGGGAGCTCTGGTTTATTTCAAACCTGTATTAACATACAAGTGTAATTTACTCGTCATCGGAAACAATGCGTAAAATACAGGCGTAATGAAACCGAGGGCCCGAGGTCTGTAAGTTAAACCGGTGGGTTACGCATGTAATTTGAGAGACCAGTGTATATTCTACGAGCACTGCTATATGGACGACATTACCAGACGATACGTGCACGATGTGCGTATCATGCCATCCATGGGCAAGGCTGAAACAACAGCTAACGGCTGGATTAGCAATCATCCGAGTGTCGTTCAATGTCTTTATCGTGTGTGAAGTACTTCCGATATTTTACTAGTAGAAATCGACCAACCAAGCGCTTCGCCCGAGACCATCTGCTTTTATTTACAAGCGTCAGTTTTACGAGCGGTTTTGGTTGGAAAACGACGATCCAATCACGGCCTAATATCATGAGTTGGTCGAAAGATCATATGGTTTCACGTCTAACCTACCCAACTTGCCGTATAGGCTATGAATGAAACATAAGACGATGAACTTCTTAAGCACGAAAACAACAAAAGAGGATGATCTTCTTAACAAGCAAATCACTGGCATTAGATCGACATGCAAAACAATACGAAGCATTATTCTTAGGAGGCACGGTGAATAGCTCGTGATGCCGCATGCCACAACATTCCAAGCTCAACTTTGCAATCAAACACAAGGCCTGACATTAATAGAGAATATTCAGAACAAACTCTTAACATAGGAATAACTCAGCAGAGTAACTATTTACTTCTAAACTGAACACAGGAATAGGAAAAAACAATCGACACTGCTCATAGCAAGGGCGTCCCACTCAAAAATATCAAATGCATGTCTTCTGGCTAACATCAATGAGCAAATTTTGACAAGGTTTTCCAATTCCAATATATTAAACTAATGTCTTCTTGCTAACATCAATGATTAAACTTTGACAAGCTTTTCCCATTCAAAATATGTAATGCCTATGATCGTGGAGTCCTGTCGTAGCTTCTTGTACTTGTTTGGACACTTTTTGCCCAGTGCACTCCACGTGTTGTAGAATTGCCAATGCTCTCTGCAGACTAGTCATGTCACCAGTGTTTAATAATACTCTGTAAAGCTTCTCGGTCATTCCTTCTGTAATGTAGCGCAAATAGTGACTGCTTCTTTTTGCAAAGTGGAACGACCAACTGGACCCAGTAATGCAGCAGTTTGCCTTGGACACATTGGCTCCTTTTGTGCAGTTCAACTAAAATCAAAGTCGGAATAAAACCGAGCTTTAATTTTGATATCCCTGTAAGCAACAATAGGTATAAGGGAAACAAATACTGAGAAATAACGGTTGATGACTTATACTGTTAACATAGGCATTATCTTAACAATACCTTGGTTAAACATGTAGAAAGAACTACAAAGCAGGATAGTACCATTCCTAACAAGTGTTGCAGTTTTGAACTAAGATTCAATAGTTAATTAATTCTGAGAGTGGCATTGCTTAATTTTACCAGCGGCATTAGATTAACGAAAAGCATAAATAGTTCCAGGGGAGAGTGGGCGCAACAACAATATGTGCTTCCATCTACTTATAAAGGGGGTGATGCAGAGTTTGTTGTAACAAAGCAACAAGCATCATGTCTGGGTTGGTCCCATTTTTGTTCACTACTTAATGGGAAAAGACAGCAATACAATAGCTTCAATTCAACATTTATTTTAAATAGTACCAATACAAGTAGCATAACATCTCAAAGCACACCGCACAATCATGTGGATGAAGGCCTGTACTGACCTTTCATGAGAACACCAGGATAAAATACGAATCTTCCAACATGAAAAGGAAATCCAATCTCGTTTTGTGCAGTTGCAATGAAATCAAGCAAAGTGTTTCGCGTAGCGAAGCAAAATGTCACAATAGCAACAAGTTGAATAGATATCCCTGTTTAACCAAAGGCAAAAAAAGAATCCATTACTGGCTAATAAAGGAGGATGAAACATGCGGCCACAAAAATGGTAATCCCGCAAATCCCTAACAAGTGTTGCAGTTTTGAAATAAGATTCAGTAGTTAATTCTGAGAGTGGCATTGCTTAATTTTACCAGCGGCAATAGATTAACAAAAAGCATAAATAGTTCCAGGGGAGAGTGGGTGCAACAACACCATGTGCTTCCATCTACTTATAAAGGGGGTGATGCAGAGTTTGTTGTCACAAAGCAACAAGCATCATGTCTGGGTTGGTACCATTCTTGTTCACTACTTAATGGGAAAAGAGAGCAATACAATAGCTTCAATTCAACATTTATTTAAAAACAGTACCAATACAAGTAGCACAACATCTCAAAACACACTACACGATCATGTGGATGAAGGCAAGTACCAACCTGCCATGACGCTCACAAGATCAAGTACGAATCTGCCAACACGAATAGGAAATCCAATCTCGTTTTGTGCAGTTGCACTAAAATCAAGCAAAGTGTTTCGAGTAGCGAAGCAAAATGTTGCAATAGCAACAAGTTGAATCGATACCCCTGTTTTACTAGAGGCAAAAAAGGAAACAATTACTTGCCGATAAAGGAGGATGAAACAAACGGTGACAGAAAGAAGCATCTAACTTATCTTGGATGGAAAACAAAGTAGGATAGTAGCATTTCTAAAATGGTTGCATTGATTCATATTAACAGAGACATTCTCTTAAAACAACATTCGTTAAAAAATGTAATTTACTTTTAACAGTGGCATTGTTTCAATTTTCCGGCGGCATTCTTAGATTAACATCAGCAAAATAGCTGTATGGGACATGCCAGCACCATGTGCGTCCACACGTATAAATGGGTGATGAAGAGTATGTACCCAAGCAGCATATATGCGTTGGTTCCATATTTGTTCTCTTTGAACTTTTTTCCTATGTGAGGGCAGCAAATCTAGTCCTGCACAAACTACCCGACCCCCCAAGTTCTTTCCCTTTCCAACAAAGAGATCGGTTCCTTACAGATGTGTGTACTGGGCTACCCCCTTTTCCCTTTTCGACCAACAAAGCGGTTGGATAGCCAGTCTATACTACTTTCCGTCCCTCCTTTCCTCATTTAACCACGTCCTAGATTCTTGCTCCAGCCCACCGCACCCTTCTTTCCTCTTTGAACCAAGACCTAGATTCGACTACAGATCGAAAAAGATCCACATGCAGCTAGAGCAACGACGGTTTCAAAGAAACTTATACCTTAGGGTCATCGGGACGTGGCAAGGCGTGCGGCGAGAGGCCGGATCTTCCCGCACTATGTACGACAGCGAGGAAGAAGGGGTCGGTGGTCCTCCCGCACAGGCGCTGGGTGAAAGAGAACAGCACAGCCGGCAGTGGATTGCCTCTCTTGCTGAAGGCGATATAGTGAACGCTGCACCTCCTCCCCTTCCCGGTGCGATGGGATACGGACGCCTCCTTCACCAGCTGTGAGGGGGAGAGAGAGACAAGAGGCCAACACAGTCTTGTTTAGATCTGGTGAAGAGAGGGTGAGAGACTGTGAATATAGAAAACCCTAGCAAATGAACGCTGCGCCTCCAGCGTGTATACATATATGCAGTGCGGCGAGAGTGTGGAGAGTGCAAACCCTAGCGAACAAGTGCTGAGGCTCCAACTTATATATATATACTACTGTAGTACGGACTGAGCTCCGGTGCCTTCACTGTACCTGCTTTTGGCTGTATGACAGGTGAGCCAGCCACATTTTGGGCCCACCAGTCATAAACCCAAAGGCAGGTGCACTAAGTCAATGAAGCTGCGTCCATATAGTACTCTCGTGTATACGACTAATATATAGTGGAGTGGTTTTCTTATTATCTCCATAACAAACGTTTTAAATTGTGTAAGTACGAAATGAAACTCTTTATTTAACGTACAGTGAAGAAAACTACTACTACTTCCAATGAACTAACGATCCACGCCCACGCGTCCTGGTCGCACTTCCTGTATTTCATGTGTGGTACACTACCCTCCCTTAAGTGAACAACCACACATGCGCCAAATTATCAGAAACGTGTGAGAGTGTGTACAAATAAAGAATTTTAATTTCAATTATCAGAAAGGTTTGAGAGTATTACAAAGTTTGACTTCACTCAAATCTAATATGCGGAGTAAAAAAAATGGAGGGCTACTATGTCCATCCGGGTTTTTAGTCAACACCATTTTTTAAATCAAAGTTAATAGCTGGACAAATAAAATTACAGGGGAGCTAGAGACAAAGTTTTGAGAAGGCTTAGAAATCAATACAAAACTTATGCTCTTAGTACCAACATCGATCCTTCTTCGAGGAAACATTTGGTTCATAGCCAATTGTGTGATAAAATTGCACCAACATGAAAGATGACCGCGTCTCCAACGCAACCAAGGTGAACTGACGAAGGATATCATCTTTGTGCGTAACAAGCAAAGAGCACTGATGGAAGACATCTTTTTTTTCATTGAAAATCGATCAGCTTCACCAGCCGACGCTACCATGAGGTGCTACCATGAGCATCGATAGGTCATCATGGTGATGCATCATCCATTTGGCATCAAGTTTGGGTGAGGCACCTATGAAGTTCGACAAATCCTCACTGCGGTCTGTTTCTTCTCAGTAATCAAGCTCGAGGAAGGAATAACCACATGGCAGAGGACAATGAGGCGGAACAACAATGGCCGCCATCCAATTTTGTGCAGTTCCACTAAAATTGAGGAAGACATGCCCGGGTATGGAGATATGCATCGCTGTTTCCGAAAATATAAAAAAGGGATATAGTGTTGTTACTTTGTTTTACAAGATTAGCAACGACATCTCAATTGTCAATAAGAATTAATGAAAAGTACACCAACAAACAGAAGCATCATAATTATCTTGATGGGAACTAAACCAGGATACCCGAGAAAAAAATCATTTCTTCATTTAACCAGTGATAGTACTACCAGCATATGGACAATGACCGCACAACCACGTTGTACTTTTTGTCGAAACAACATGTATACCTCCACCGAGGCATAAATCAGGACAACTTTTCGAGTGGCATTTCCTCTATAATAGTACTAGTAGGTGATGTTGGACCAGCCGACGAACCCTAGCTACTATACATGGGGAGCTGGGGAGTAGTCGCATAGAAGAAAAGCCGCACGCAGCGACCTGGGGAGCTGGACCAGTATAGGAAGTTATACCTCAGGTGGGCGAGATGTCTTTTAGGCGGGCGGGTGGGATCTGCCCACACGATGGCAGCGAACAAGGGCGTGGAGGATCTTCGTCCGCGCCAGTGCCGGCTCCGAGAGGACGGTGCGCATCGGCTTCCTCCGTCGCCGACGGTGACAACGTCAATGCTGCACCTCCTCACCTCCCGCAACGGACAGGATTCGGCTGGATCTGTGACCACCGGTGAGGAGAGAGATAGAGTGGACACTGTCATCTTGTTTTGATATGGAGAGGGTGAGAGAGTGGGACGTGAGAAACTCTATCAAACAAGAGGCTATAATGGAGTCATAGTAGTGGTTTTAAATAGAATACGCGCGTTCCCGGAAAAAAGAAACGAAAACTAGCGGACAATTTTTTAACGTACCAAGAAAGAAAATTCGATCAAAAACATGCCCCCGCTTCGAGGTCGCGAGAGTCGTCACGCACACACACATAGACATCGACATGCATATCCGTGTTTACATAAAATTCCATTTCCATCTCCATCTCCAATCATATTTGTCCAACCAGCACATTATTTACGTTGCTAATTATATACGCAGCAATATTAACATACAACATCTCTTGTTTGCGGACGTCCCGACCGCTGCCACGGTCGGTCTGACCAACCCGAACCCTCTTCATCACCCGCGCGTGCTTCCCGGCCAAAACGGTTAGTGCCGCATTCATGCCTGGCCAGAGCAGACGCAACCTCTCACTGGCGTCAGCATTGAAGCGGCGTGCCGGCCGAGAGAGCGTCGCCCGTGCCACTTCCGGGTGCACGCGACTGCTCCGCGTTCAAAGGTCACAATAGCCGGCTACAACATGCATGTAAAAAGTTCTTGGGGCTCCGTCCTACAGCTAGCTGTCCTCCCCCAACTCGCCAATCTCTTCCAGTAGTGCTAGTACTCCATGGCGTGATCCATCAACAAGCAGGCGGGAAAGTTATCGTATACCTGGTTTGCGGTGAGTGGCATGTCGAGCGACCGTGTGGGGTCGAGCCGTGGAGGAGGGTGAGACACGAACACGATAGACGTGATTTAAATGTTGGTTTTGCTTGATAGCGCGATCCAACAAAATGAAACATTGGTTTCTCTCCGTTTCCATTTTTTCTCCAGAAAAACGGAAACTTTCCACTCCATTTTCATTCCTATTCCAAGGTTGCCCCGTTACAACATTCCATAAATACAAAGGAAAACTAACACGCATGCTGATGCATCTCAATGATTCACAGATCATAGCCAATATTTACTTCACAACTAAAGAAAAAAAGTTGAGAGAGCATGTACGAAAGAAAAACTACTGATGGGGTCACTACGACTTAAACCCTAAATCCTAAACATGATTTAATTTCCTGGCCAGGTAGAACCTGATGAAGGAAAGACGGCTGGCACCCTCGGATCATATGATGCTTTTGTGCAGTTCCACTTAAATCGACCTGAGCATCCCTGATGGCAAAGATAATGAAGAAGTGTGATTAGAATAATAGTACTGTCACTAGTTCATGAGACATAAACTCATCACAAGTAGAAGCCGGTAGAAGTAGAGAGAGATCGACATGGAGATGGAGCTATGGCAGTGGAGCAAGATGGCTCCAAAAGGAAGATGGACTACCTGGGACGTTGGGCCGTAGCTAGAAGGGCGGTTGGGACGCGGCATCGGCCCATACCGCGGTGACCCCCGATTGGGACGCACCGACTGTGGGTTTTCTCCCTCGCCGATGTCGACTGCGTCTACGCAAAACATTGTTCCCTTCCCCCAGCTGCGGGATCAGGCCTGTCGTTCTATGCTTGTGAAGAGAGCAACCTAAGCAAGCAGGCTTGTAGCTTACGCTCCTGCTAGTGTATATATAGTGGATTTCTTTTTCTCTCCATATCAACCATTTTATATTGCATACGTGTCATTGAAGAGTGAAATGATGGTTGCTTCTTCCGACTAACTTACTGTGTGATTTGACTGCTCCTTAGTGGCCCCTACATGTACTCCCCCTACGTGTATGCAACAGTCACACGTACACATGGACACAAAAACGTGCATGACGCCCTAATGCATGCATGTCTGAGAACACGACGGAACACAAACGGTCACGCTCAAGTGCTCAACCTACACGTGCATGCACACACATACTCAGTCAGGGTGAGCTAGTGACCGTATAAACACCGAAATATATATATATATATATATATATATATATATATATATATATATATATATATATATATAGAGAGAGAGAGAGAGAGAGAGAGAGAGAGAGCGCAATGAGCGTATTATGAAGTCCACTGACCATATTTTTACAAATATACAGTGACAGACAGTGTATTTATCTCGTTTGAAATTAAGCCATATTAACCGGAGAGGAGGCAGTATGGACTAGCATTACTTTGCTGTGTCCCGTCAACTTGCCGAACAAGGAGAAGGTTGCAGGACGGGAGAAGCTTGCGCGCGGTGGCTCGTAGGACAAGGAGAAACTTTTGACTAATGCAAGCTCTCCCTCACTCAAGCGGTGGACATGCAACAGTTAATTTGGTGTCAGATTGCTAGAAGCATACACTATACTACTAGTGCTATTATTTTTCAACTTCCCGAATAGGCAAACAACCAAGCGCAAAGTTTACTAGTAGTACTAGTACTACTACTATAGTCTATAGAGGTATGTACTATACTAGTACTAGGAACCGGATGGAGGAGCATCTGCACTCTTATTATAATTTTAAAATGTGATAAAGCAATCTTCAACACATTTGGTTCTCTTTGAGGGTTCTCGCATGTGATAATGGAAGTTGATTGCATGGAACACTCGCCACAATTCTCGCTTAATTCTGGCTCATATCCTGTTACAAATAGGAGTGCTCGGTAATATTTCCTCTTTTTTTTTGTTATTCGGCATTTAAACAGGTCAGCAAACCTTGCGGCGCATCTTCGTGCAAACCGTGCTTGCTGCACTTTGAATGTGGCCAAGAGCTGGCTTGATGAAACACCTCGCTTTCTACTTCTTTTTTTGTGGGGTACCTCACTTCCTAGTGACTAGTGTCTTGTCTGATCGTCCTAAGATATATGAATAAAGCTCTCTCATTTACCCGCAAAAAAGATTAAGCCATATTAACTGGAAAGGAGAGAGTATGGACTAGCACTACTTTTTGGTGTGTCCCATCAACTCGCAGAACGAGGAGAAGCTTGCTTACGCCTTTTGACTAATGCAACCTACCCTCGGTGGACATGCATCAGTCCATTCGGTGTCATATTGTCAGAGGCATACACTATAGTACCCAACATGTGGAGTACCATCATTGTTCGACTTCACGAAGAGGCGAAGAGCCAAGCGCAGTAGTACGAGTAGTACTACTACTAGAACCGCATGGTGGAGCGTCTATACTCTTATTTTTTATCTCTGATAAAGTACACGTTTATTCCGGAGAAGGGCGGAAAACGGCAGCCCAACATGTAATGATGATATCGATCAATCAACCATGCTTGAATATATCTTGGCCTCCGTGCGAGCCCGTCTGTGTGTTCTCGCTCCTTGTCTCTCTGAAGGAACGGCGGGTTGGCTCTTGGTTGTCAATTGAGATTGGTTTGCTCACACTCTAGTCCCACATGTTAGTGATATGCCAAGAGGAGGTGCGTTGACCGACTGGCCATACGCGTACTTGGTTTTGCACCTTCATACTACTCCTCGCTCTGTCACAGTTTACAGGGCACACTTCATTATGATGCATTTCTCTCAATGCATTTCCACCACCAGAGAGACTTTAGACGCGTTTGGTTTAATGCTCAATTAATTAGGGCGTGGTAACCGCAATCAAGTCCACAATTTTCTCTCGATGTAGTACTACTACGGAGTGGAGTAAGTGCATGCATGTGTGTACCCGGGGTGGAAGCACTGCATGCATGTGTGTACGCATTATTCCCTCTAGTAATAAACGCCGTGCTATAACTACCAATGCTATTTTTCAGCCCGATCGCTAGTCGCCTTGGTCCCACAGATTTTTTCCTGAAGTGCGCTCTATAAACAGTGATGGATGGAGTAGTATGAGCGGATTCAAAGAAGAGCGTATTGATGGTTGCTTCTTCTGAGCAACTTGCAGTGGGAAAGGTGGGGCTTATGATTTGACTGCTCATTACTCACTATTAATGCGGCGCAACGACCGGGCTGAGTCTCCCATGCGGTTGTGCACTACCCCCTCGGTTCTTAAATATACTTTGGAGTATTTGTCTTTCTAGAGTTCAATGAGTGACTACTCAAATATTTGTCTTTTTATAGATTCAAATGGACTACTATATACAAATGTATATAGACATATTTTAGAGTGTAGATTCACTCATTTTTCTCCAAATGTAGTCACTTGTTGAAATCTCTAGAAAGAAGAATAGAGTATTTAGGAACGAAGGGAGTACACATACGAAGCAAAATGAGTGAATCTACACTCTAAAATATGCCCATTTGAAATTTGTAAAAAGATAAATATTTAGGAAAGAAGGAGTATAATTTTGTGCATGGCACATGGACCCGGATGCTGAAGAGGCTTCTGGCAATGCTATCAAGCTTCCATCATTTGTTTACATAATTGATGTACTATACAAATAATTTTCCAGCGACATGAAATTGTACAATGGTGTGAGCTTTCAGCTTTTGTTTCGTGTGTCTTGCCATCCATGCTCTTTCGGAAACAATAAAAAACTAACTTCCTTGCTAATGCATGTCAATTATTAGCAGAGCAGAGCTAATATTTACATCACAACTGAAGACAGAGTTGTGAGAAGGTGTTAAATTAAAATTGATCCATGCTTTCATTGGCAGCAACGTCCCCCCAACTCTGTCTAAATCAACAAGGAATGTTGGGAAAAAAGTAGCTGTCTAGAGCATGCAACATTCCGACCATTTTGTGTAGTTCCACTAAAATAGAGCTGAGCGTCCCTGTTCCAAAGATATTAAGTGTGATATGATAATAGAGGACTGCTGATGAAACAATAAACACACAAATAGAAGCCGGTCACCTTTGCAGTCTCTCTTAAGACTAACTAGTTGGAGAAGATTAGGCTCGGAGTTGGATAAGGAGGATAGAGCAAAACCAATCTCCCTTTGTGCAGTCGCACTGAAATGTAGAGACGTTGCCCGTGTGACATTTTAGTACAACTGCACAAAACACTCTTAAGAAAAAAGTGATTTGTGCAGTACACCAAAAGGTCGCAATAGCAACAAGGTGAAATGGATAGCCCTGTTTGCAAAAAAGAGGTAGAAAGGAAACAATTACTGGCCAATAACAGTTGATGACACATGCGACGACAAAAAAGAAGCATATTCCTTGTCCTAAGGGAAGATAACAACACGGTTGTGTTTGTCTAAAACGGTGTGAGGATGACATTGCAATATGGAAAGTACGCCGGACGAGCTATGTTTTGGGCAAAGAACTATGGAAGATCCACATGCAGCAACGTGGGAAGACGGGTAGTGGATGAAGGTCGGAGGGGATACCTAGAGGTCGTCGGGATGTAACTAGGTGAGCAGCGGCGGGCGGAATCTGCGAGCAGGTGGCTTAGGCCCTGCCTGCGCTGGAGCTTGGTCAGAGAGAATGGCGTGTACCGCAGATCGGGACGTGCTGCCTCGGCGCCGTCGAACAGAGAAACGATGCACTTCCTCCCTTTCTCCCGACAGACGGGATGCGGCCGGATCAGTGACCAATGGTGAGAGAGAGAGGCCACCACAATCCCTTTCCCCCGGCAGACGTGATGCGGCCGGATCAGTGACCAACGGCGAGAGAGAGAGAGAGAGAGGCCACCGCAGCCTTGTGTGAGATACTCTGAAGAGCGACAAACCAGGCAGGCAGGCTCCGTTGTATATAGTTGAGCGGACTACCTTTTTCTCCATAAAAATTGTTTTATATTCTGTGTACGTTCCATTGAGCGCTATAACTTTATTTAAAAATAACGCGGCAACATGTCAAGTCGAACTTTGTTTCGTGCACGCGTGGTACACGACCTCCCTAGGTAAACAACTGCTACAGGCGTTCAAATTAGCACGTGAGCTGCCATTTCGTAAAGAAATGAGCTCGACTGTGTACCCGCGCGGGTGTGGCTGGGCACGAAGCGTGAGTACGTGCACGGTGCACCTATTCTGTTCTTGTATACGTACACCACCTACGCGGGGTTGTGTGAGAGAGATACAAACCTAGAGAGATACAGTGTGTGGGTTCATGAGAGTTTTTTTTTGGGGGGGGGGGGTCAATCAAAAAATGTAACATATGCAATGTGTGTGAAATAGAGTCCTAGATATAACATATATATAGAGGGGGCGATCCACAAGAATAGAGTGGAGGTATCATCGGCTTGAGGTGTCCATAGAATCAAAGAGAGGGATGATGATGTGTGTGTGTGTGTGTGTGTGTGTGTGTGTGTGTGCGTGCATGATCGATAAAGAGTGCCATCGAATTTGTGTGTGCCCACGTCAAAGATATAGAGTGGCTGGCCTACTGGAACATGAGAGGGGACATGTGCAGTTTGTCTCTGTGGCATGGATACCTACCTGCAACGCTCGACTATCGGTGTGTGGTGGGGGAAGAGGGAGGCCCAATTAACTATAGAGGTACAATGGCTGGTATATGTGTGGAGCAGGAGAGATGCCTACCTCATGTATTAAGGAGATCGATCTGCCTCATGTATTAAGGGAGATCGATTGACATCCATGCATATGTGCAGGAGAGGAATAAGGTTGGGAGAGAGACAGAGCTAGAGTGTTGGAGGGGGTGGTAGTGGAGTTGCTTCTAACAAATGGTGGGATAGGCTTGCTAGACAAACGGAGGGCACACCCGCAATATCAATAAGAGAGGAGATGGCTGCTTGTTGTTGTCTGTGCACATGCGTGTGAGAGACGGGTCAGGAGGCATGCACGAATGATGAGGGGGGACGATATGGCTGTGGTAAGCACACGTAACTACATAGGAAGATCAATCGCCCTTTGTTAGAGAAAGGAGAGACATGACTTGTGAGGTACGCCAATCGATGGGGGGGGATAGTTAAATTCGATCTAGGTACATGTTAGGAGATCGATCGGTATACATGCATGTATGTGTTAGAAGCAAATGAGGCATGGGGAGAAGGATAGAGAGAGAGGGATGCATCTAGGAGGTGGTACAAGAGGCATACTATATCGAGGGGGAAGGAGTGTGCGAGTACGAGATCAATGAAAAGAATGGTGGGAGTGAGGCATGGACGGTGACGAGAAGAGGGGAAGCTTGTGTTTGTGCTAGGCACACCTGGCTAGAGAGGCATATCGATCGATGTGTGCCATAAAGAAGGAGCTGGGGGGCCTACACACACCATGGGTGAATGACCTAAAGTGAAAAGACGAATTTGCGCGATGGAGCTAGAGAATGCTGAGGGAGGGTGAGAGGGATGCGGGCATGTGCATGCCCGAGAGAAAGTTAGCGCTAGCTACAAAGATAGGAAGATTGTGTGGGTGTAAAGGACAAATAGAGATCATACTTCATTATAAAAAGCGAATTCGGATATTTGAAGAATTTATCATAGTGTTTTAAACCGACGGATGTGTGAATATATATAACGGTGATACACATGGTGTGGTTATGAACATGTTATACTACATATAATATATTTTATCTCTACTCTTATAAAAAAACAGAGTTGTTGATGATGGTGTGCCTGCCATCCTGCAATATAGGCCGTCCGATTTATATCTGGCGGATAGGAAGGAAACTATGACAAGTTTGAAAAAAAGATACCCACACCCCTCCATATTTGCAAATTAGGCCCCTTGATCATGTTGATGTTCTGTGGGACGCATGGGCATCTTGCTAGTACTATGTATAATACATAGAACATTGATTATAATTTGGGATAATGTGTGGCTTTTGCAGCTCAGGTCTAAATACTTGTCATAATGTAGGAGGCGGGGCACTATACTTTGTGTGATAAACACGGTGTACGTACGGAACATGGTTTAGATTATGAATATATAGTTAGTACATCAAATGTACTATTATTTGGAATCAACATCAAGTGCATTCAAAAAATAGAATTCGAGTTCATGTAGTACCCATAGTTCATATCTATCTCTATAGTAATCATGTGGTGTGTTATTAAGGTAATACACGAATGATGGTTGAAGTTGGCAACAATCATGATTGTAGATTCTTATTAAAATAGAGAAACAAATTCAAATTTAGTTCGAATTGCAGCGGTAGTACAGACATTTGGAATGCACTAAAATGTTGGTATGAGTAGGTTACATGCATTATACAGCAAGCGAAAAAATTTAATCGGACATAACATGGTAAGACTAGCTTTGAATAGCATTTGTATAGTAAAATGGGGCAAGACTCTCTCTTTGTGTGGTGTGAATAGTTTTATTTTTTCATTTTCTTTTTGGTTGAGGGAAGTGTGAATTGATTTGGTATGTACAAGTACAATATTACTACACGTTAGGCTTGTCTCTAAAATTCAACCTGCGTATTGTTATATCCCGAAAATTCAGATATCGTGCTCCAAAACTGGTGCCTTCACAACCCGCGCCTTGCTATCCTGAAATTACAACGCGCGCGAAAACTCCCTCCAGCTGCCAAATCCCGACACGCAAAATCCCCCTTCAAACCCTGAGCTGAAAGGGCCGCTAGTTCAAATCGGTGGGGTGTACTGTTGTAACACACCCTACATTTTGGACAAGCGCGTCCCTAAGTCATGCTTCACCCCTCCCATCGCCCCCTTTTCGCCATTCGAAATCCCAGGCCACCATAACCTCTCCGCTCCAGCCGCAAAACCCCACCCTCCTCCGTCCGCCACCTCACCGCTGCCCAGCCGGAGCCTCTTCCCCGACGATGTCGTCCACCACAATAGCTCGATGTCCCTCATCCACCTCCTCGGATGAGGATCCGTCGTCCATCTCGTTGTCCCGTCGGTTCAGCCGCCCCGTCCTCCACCTCCAAGGAGCTGCTTCGATGATCACCTCATCTATCGCGGCTGCTCCATCCCCATAGTGTCACCTTAACCTGCTCCACCGGAACCGCAGCATCCTCACCGACTCCTCGGACGAAGCCGAGGCCTACTCGGCGCCACCAAACAGGTTGTACACTCATCACATCACACCTTCTCTTTAACTCGACCTCCCAGCGCCGACGGTGCTCCATCCCGCACCCCCATGGAGCGGCTACCTTGAAGCTGGCACCGCAGGCGACATCTACACGGCGGCTCTCTCCCCAGTGCGAGGCCCCTTCGGCGGCGGCGTCCATACCAGCCGGATCTGCTACTGCTGCTCCGGCTCTCGCTCCTCGCGCTGCTGCTGCTGCTCCGGATCTCGCTTGATCGCTCGCTCGCCCAGCTGCTGCTACTGCTCTCCCCCTCACTCGTGCTGCTGCTCTGCTCTGATTTAGCCACACTTCAGTCGACTAAATGGACTTTTGGGTCAATCGAGTTTTAGGGGTTGGGGGGGCTCGCCGGAGTTAAGGAAGAACCACCCGCAGCGGGGACGGGGACTCGCCAAAGAGGTACCCCACTATCTATCTTAGGGTTCAGGGTGGGGGGGGGGGGGCTAGAGGGCTGGCCGGGGCAGCGGTGGTGAGTTGTTTCGGGGCGGCGAGGCGGCGCTGGGGCTGGCGGTTCGGCCGGTGGTAGCTGGCGGCTCATGGGGGTGCAGGTTGAAGATGAACTGCAGGCCCTCCCTAAACTACATGTCAAGTGCCTCTCTGCTACCATTGCGTTCAGTTTCGACAGTAGCATTCAGATTCCACAGTAAATTTCAGTTTCGACAGTTAAGTTCAGAGTCAACATTTTTTACCTCATCTATTGTAGTCAGGTGGTTTTTGGTGATGTAAATTTTACATCTATTTTACATCATCTATTAGAGATGCTATTAGAATCCCACTTGAGACTGATGATTTCTGTCTTGTGCTGCTTCAGCCTGATGTCTTACGGCTCACCGTAGCTCCTACAATGACAGAACGATCCATCACAACAGAGCAGTGCCCTGGACGTCGTCTATAGATTCCTCAGATATTCCTCCACACCTCCGACAGCCACCTCTGCCTCAACTGCTTCAGCGACCAACCAATGATGCTGAGGTCGACACGACTATGGGAAAGAGGTTGTACACTTGTTGCATCACTTATTACTATACATTCACGTCGATCCATTAGGGCTATTTTGGTTCAACAGAAAAACATAGCAATAGGGAATTTTTCCAATGTCACTCTACTATTCAATTATTCATGCATTTTGTTGAAAGGAATGAAGCAAAACATCCACCTGGACCTACTTTTCAAAATCCTATGCATGAAAACAAGACCAAGTGCATTAGTGACAGAATAACATTCTAACTGTACATGCTTTCATAAGGTTTCACTTTATTTTGGCCATGTTTCTTTGCATTCCTCAGCTCTTCCAATTCCTGTAAACCAAACACCCAAGTTGACAGAAATCCTGTGTTTACAAATGCTCTGTTTACCATGTGCATTCCTATCCTATTCTGATATTTTTCCTATCCCTGCGTTTTAAGAATCATGCAAGCCAAATGAGCCTTTATAGAATTACTTCAGTTACATGTACGTGTCGAAGGGAACTTTGTGTGGTTTGTCCTGCTCCTGCCGCAACGTCGTCCACCTCACCTGAGCTGCTCCATCAACAGAAGCATCCACCAAACCAGACATCTTTCGCCGCCTCAGATCTCCTTCCCTGCCACCGGCACCCACCGCAACGGCATCACCATCATCGACTCAGCAGATGAACCTGAGGAGTACACAGGTCCACAAGACAGGTCGCACTCTTTTGTTTCTGCTTATGTTATGCATTGCTTAAAATTACCTCCTACTTTATCGTCCTGTTCAGCTCTTGGACTCCCAAGTTAAGTCCAAATTAATGTTCAAACTTGAGTTCTAAATTAGTTGTGGGGCACATATCGAGGTAGCAATAAATAGTATGTCTGTCTAATATCTGGTTCACCTAGGGTATGCCTATGTTGTTCATCTTGGGTGGGAAACAAATAGTAAAGCAATCATCATCTGTCTTTTTATTAAATTAAAGCAATCATCAGCCTGCTATCATTATTTTTTGGATCCATCCACTGGTTGTTACCATCACTCTAAATTTCTACATGCTCTCCTTACATAATCTCACCATATTCTTTTCGTATGCATGTCAGATATTGTACACAGTCATGCTGAACATGTAGAGAAAAAGAGAAGAGTTTTGCGCGGCAATACAATGCCATGCAGACATCGCTCCATGGTGGGTTCAATGGCAAACCCTCCCCACCCCTCTCCAGATTGTAATCCAGAGGAAGATATCTATTCTGAGGCGGATTCAGATGCCGCTGACCACTCCTATTTACCCCCAAGGTGTTTGCTCTACCTTGGCATGATGATGTTAGTCATACCATGCATATGTTGCCTTGCAGTGCCTACTTTTGACATCATATATGTCATCTGCTTAGTTTAGACATGTTCTGTAGTGCCACCTGTTTAGTTTCTATATCATATATGGGAATTATGCAGTCTCATGTCTTTTAGCCAGCTATAATATATGTGAAATGTGCAATGCCATCCTGTTTAACCAGGCATCATATATTTGAATGATATCTTGCCCATCCTTTTCTTCATTACATTTCCATTTGTCGACAATGTTTGTTCATTAAACTACTCTTCCTGTGAATCAGCCATTTGGTTGGGAGATGGAAAAATCTAAAGTGAAAACAAGGCCTTCAGAGCAGACAATGCTACCTGTCGAAGCAGATCTCTTGTTGGGTCCTGATAGCTCCTCAGAGATGGATTCAGAGACAGATGACCAGTCCTATTCCCCCACCGAGGTGTATGCTCAAACTTGGCACAGTTATACTGCTCATCATGCATATGGTGTCTTGCATTGCATAGTTTAGACATCATATACACAATATTCAACACCATGTTCTTAGTTCAGACATCATATTGAATGCCCTCTGTTTAGCATATAAATCACATATGTGAATTAAATGATGCGATCCTGATTACTTAGATACCATGTAGGTGAATTATGTCATGCGATCCTGTTTAGTTATTCATCGTATCTTTGAATTATGTTATGCTATGCTATCCAGTTTAGATAGACATCATATATGTGAAATTATGTCATGCTATCCGTTTTAGTTAAACAATATACATGTCAACTATTTCATGCCTTTTTTCCACACTATCTATTGCATCTATCTCTCATACAATGTCTGTACAATCAACTATGTTTCCTGTTTATCGGCCATTTGAATTGGAGCGGGTGATGCCAGTATCCAACGGACTAAAAACACGGTCTTGAAATAAAACAGTGCTAGCACCCCGGTTGTACATGCACAAGAACCAGCCCTACCACACATAACCCAAACTCTCGCAGATTGTACCCCTACTGCGATGGACAGAGAACCAGCTTCACCCAATCTAACCCCAACTGTCGGTGTCAAAACTGGCGGATCTCGGGTAGGGGGTCCCAATTTGTGCGTCTTAGGCTGATGGTAACAGGAAGCAAGGGACACAATGTTTACCCACGTTCGGGCCCTCTCGATGGAGGTAAAACTCTACTTCCTGCTTGATTAATATTGAAGATATGTGGAATACAAGAGTAGATCTACCACGAGATCGTAGAGGCTAAACCCTAAGAGCTAGCCTATGATGGTATGATTGTAATGTGATCGGCCTTCTAAGGACCATCCTCTCCGGTTTATATAGACATCGGAGAGCTAGGGTTTACATGGAGTCGGTTACAAGGAAGGAAACATAATATCCGGATCGCCAAGCTTGTCCTCCACGCAAAGGAGAGTCCCATCCGGACACGAGCCGAAGTCTTGAGTCTTGTATCTTGACGCTTCTATAGTCCGGACGATGAATATAGTCCGGCTGTCTGGATACCCCCCTTATCCAGGACTCCCTCAGTAGCCCCTGAACCAGGCTTCAATGACGATGAGTCCGGCGCGCAGTCTTGTCTTCGGCATTGCAAGGCGGGTTCCTCCTCCGAATACTCCAAGGTTATCATCGAACACGTAGGTCGTGTCCGGATCTGCAAAATGATCTCACATACCACCGTAGAGAGAATGATACTTCAGCTAACAATTTTTAGATAACGTGACATGCCACTAGATCTAGGTCATTATTCGAACCGATTTTCACAACCAGCCACAGCGCGTATTGCGAGGCGGTTTCCTTGACACGTCTTGTCAAAGCAGAGATCATGTCCCCTTATCACGGGATTCTCATCAATACGGGTATGGGTAATCCCCCCATGCCATCGATCATGGCGCTTGGGAAGTAAGCGATTCTCAACAGGCTAGTGGGGAGGCGCACCGCTCTCGTCGCCTCTATAAAGGGATAAGAGTTCCCCATTCTTACCCCCGCCTTCTTCCTCCCTCGCATACTCTTTCCCCCTCGAGCTCCAGCGCCCTAGCCCAAGTTTTCTCCGCACAGTTAGTCATGTCCAGAGCAGGAGGCAAGTGGGTGGCTTCCACCGTGACAGAGAAGAAGATCACAAATCTCCGGGCGGCCGGATACTTGGCCGCAGATATAGCACACCGGCTACCAGATGAGGGGCAGGTCATTCCAACTCCGGGACCCCACGAGAGGGTCGTGTTCCTGGCCCACTTCATCCGTGGACTGGGGTCTCCACTCCACCCCTTCGTCCGTGGGCTCATGTTCTACTACGGGCTAGACTTTCATGATCTAGCTCCAAACTTTGTCCTCAACATCTCGGCGTTCATCGTCGTATGCGAGGCTTTCCTCCGCATAAAGCCTCATTTCGGCTTGTCGCTGCAAACCTTCTGCGTGAAGCTGAAGATCGTGAGTGGCCAACAAGCGGAGTGTAGAGGAACCATGGTGGGCAAAATGCCTAATGTCACCTGGCCTGAAGGCTCCTTTGCGGAAACCGTGAAGGGGTGGCAATCGGGGTGGTTCTATATCACAGAGCCGCATGACGCCAACTGGGTGGCGGCCCCCGAATTCCGATCTGGAACCCCTATGCGGCTCACCTCCTGGGAACAGAAGGGCCTGCTGTGGGGCGAATCTGCAGAGCTGACCGGACTCATCAACTGCATCAAGGGCATGAAGGACAAGAACATCAAGCTTGTCAACGTGATCCAAGTTATGCTCATTCACCGGATTCTGTCGTGATAAAGGCGGGCATTCAATCTGTGGGAGTTCGACCCGGCCGAACACCAGACACTTCAGAGGCTCTACGGCATGAAGCACAAGGACACGTGGAAGGCGCTATTCAAGGCCACTGAAGTACCTCCTCTTATAACCGAGGACCGCGGGCTTCACGCTGCACGACACCCTACCTAGGTGAGTTCTCAGGCCATCGCCGGGTCCGGTTCTTCCCTATGTATTTATGGAAAATTCCTAAGTGATTGTGTATATTTGTTTTAGGAGTATGTGGAGACATCAGAGCGGATTGACAGTCCGGCTCCATTGCCACAAAGCCTAGCCAATGATCTTCTGACGAAGATGCTGGTCCTGGCACCCTATAAGGGGCCGGAGAAGAAGGCCGATAAGAACGCCCCGGGGACCCGAAAGGGTCTCCAAAGTAAGGTTGCGCAAGCCTCGTCCAAAGACGACGAGGCGCATTCCTACCCCGAAGGGGAAGAAGAAGAAGAAGAGGAGGCCGCCCCGTTCGGAAAGGATGGGGGGCCAGAGACGGTGAACCAGGGGGCCAGGAGAGGCTCCCGGTGCAAGGCCGTCATACCCTTGTCGTCCGATGACGATGAGGCAGATTCCTCTCGCGGAGGCAAGGAGGAACAAGGAGAAACACCACCTCCCCGTGTCGGGGGAGGGAAGAAGAGGAAGGCCGCCCCGGTGGGGGAGATAGGGACGTCCAAGAAGGGAAAGGCATCCCTTCCGGACTACTCCGCCACCGCCGCCGACAGCGAGGAAGGGTGGCTGCCCAGGAAGAAGCCCCTTGTGCGATCGTAAGTGTCCGCACTCAATCGTAATTTCTGCATCATAATTTTGTTTATAATGCTGAACTTGTATGCAGTCCGGCCAGGGTCCATCCCGAAGTGTCGTCTTCGGATGGGTCTTTGAGTGAGTCAGCAATTAACTCACTCCCGACGGCCACGTCTCCTCGACCTGCGGACGACATGGGGGTGTTGTCCTGAAGGCTCCCGACGATGGCGGAGGTGGCCCTGGAGGCGCTTCAAGGAGGCGTCCCAGACGTCGGACTCACGGGGTTCAAGGTCCCCGTGGATCGCGTTGATGAGAGCCACGGTAAGTCGGGATCTCAGCCGAACATTGTTCTGGAGCCTTCAGTGGTTCCGGACTTAGGTGGGTAGCCCCTCGTTATGGAGGGAGGGCCGTCTGTATCAAGGACTTCCGTTACGCCCTAGGCGCCGGATTGTCTGTTGGAAGCGCTTCGCAGCGCTTCCCTAGATGGAGAGCACCGTACTCTCATGAGTGCGGTGATTCAGAGGGTTTCGTCTGCCAAGAGTGGACTAACCGAAGCCTGCACCATCCTCTTGACAGGCTTTGAGGTAAGCAGTAAAATATGTGAAGTTACCACCCGATAGGTAGTAGCCCCTGATACTCTGTTTGGTGTTCGGAAAGAAAAACCAAACGGAGGGTCAATTATAATCCGTAGGAGTCTGACAATAATTTTGAATGTAAATAAACAGGCTGTGCTGCTGGCCGCTGCTGCTCGCATGGCCAAAATCGCCGGCCTAACGTAGGATTTAGAGCGGGCACAGGGAGAGCTCGGCCTCGCGAGGAGGCGGCTCGAGGAGAGCAAAGGTAAATGATTCCCCTCTCTCTATAATGAATAGTAAATAAAATTTGATTATGCTAACGACAAGGCGTCGTGATGTGATAACAGAGGCCACCACCGAAGTGGCATCTCTCAAGAAGGCGATGTCCAAGGCCAAACACAAAGCGGCCTTGGAACATAAGGAGCGCGAAAAGCAAGAGGCCCGAGTGGGCGAGGTACAAGAAGAGCTCCGGGAGCTCGGCAAGAAGCTCGAGTCTGCGGAGCGGGAGCTTAAAGCAAAAGAGGCCAAGCTTGCGAAGGCCCTTACAAATATGAAAGACGCCAAGGCCAAAGCCGAGAGGGCTCAACAAGAGATCCAGGAGGCCAAGAAAATAGTGGCGGGTAAGAAATTTTTTATGCAAAGCAAACATGTGGAGGAGGCGTTTCTTTTACTTACTCGAATCCGGAGCTCTCCAGGGGCATTTGCAGACCTGCTACGCAGTGTATCAGATGCTGCAGAGTTCTACCATGCCCAGGAGGGGAGCTTGACGAGAAGTTGTTCTGGTCCCAGTATGCTGGGGCCGAATATGCAACGCCTCTAAGTGACCAGCTGAAACAGTTGGTTGAACTCCACAAGGCGACCGAAGTGGCTATGAAAGATCTCATAGTCCGGCTATGGCCTGGCGAGCTTCTGCCCACCAGCTACTTCAGCCTGATCAAGCGGATGGTGGATTCTTGTCTGTGACTGGAAGTCATCAAGCGATCCGTTTGTATTGAGGGCGCCCACCGGGCCCTCGCCCGCGCCAAGGTGCATTGGGGCAAGCTGGATGCGGAGAAGCTTGTGAAGGATGGGCCGTCGGAGGGCAAGCCGCATCGCGTCCCCGAGAAGTATTATGATGACGTTATGAAGGGTGCTTGCCTTGTGGCCGATGGATGTACCAAAGACATAATTTTTGAATGAATTCACTTCTGTCATGTTTGTAATTTAAAGACGAAGTTACTTGTGCTATGTAGCACTTTTGTGATTTAAAATATTACCTTCTGTGCGGCTGTTTATCAAGTTCTAAAAGTAGGCCAGTCGTCGGCTTTCGCCCCCGTGTAACTAGTACTGGGGTGTTCATGGAAAACCCGGACACTCTTTGTCCAAATGTTTGGTCCCTTAAGGAGGTGTCCAGCGCAGCGAACCAGGCAATCGGACTATACGGCTTTATAACCTTCACTTAGCCATAGAAGTCTATGATTTTAAATTTCGGCGAAGCCCCTAGAATCCGAAAGGCCGAATTGGGGTGCTATACACGCCGGTATCGGACAAAGCCGAATTATCGCCTAAAGCGGAAAAATCTTTAAGGATTTTAAGACCTCTCGAACAGCGACCAGCTCTCGCCACATCATGCCGGACAGTTTTGTGCTTTCTCTAGTGAGGTGCTCGTCCGGAAAAACCAGGGCACAATCGCAGTAGTTCTTCCTGCGCTACCTTAGCCGAATTAACGGAACATAAGGCACCAAAACAAGGGAGCCGGGCTATCCCAACTGTAACCCAAGACATGATTCAGAGCTGATGCATATAATGCTATAAGTTCGGGGTGCTGCACTGTTGAAAGTGTTCAGACTTGTCTTGCCATATTACGGGGCGCTATAAGGAGCCCCTGGCAAACTCAACGTACCAAAGTGTACGGATGCAAAATCAAATAAACATTTATAAAAAATAAATAAAAAATAATAATAAGATGACACTGTGTATTGTCTCCCATTACTAAATAATACGTTTAAGCGTATGTTTACAATGAATGCATTACGCGGAGATAATAGGATTATTTGACATATCCTATCCAGGAGCAGGCTATGTACAGATAGATAAAGCAGGAACAACGATCGTGAATAGATTCCACCTGAGTGTTTCCTGGTGTGTCTGAAGCCTGTTACCTCCTGGGTTTCCTCTCCTTTGTATGTCCGACAATCCGGCTCTTCTGGAGAAGCTGCACTAAAGGTTATGAAGCAATACCGTACTGTTGACTGAGCCACTGCTCTGCCTCCGCCTGTTCCCATGGTATTTTGAGTGCGTAATTGTGTACGCGTGGCACGAATGTTGCTTGAGTGGGACTTGGGCGGAGGCCGGACTGCTAGTTATGCTCTTGACGTGCCTGCTGATCCTGTTGCGGGGTGTTCCACCCTCGCTTGACGGAGCTTGAGGTTGTCGTCGCCGGATTGGTGGTTTGCCTGAGGAGGCCGCATTGTACTTCGGCCGCAAGGGCCGCAGTGTGTTCCTCTATATGGAGAGAGTAGTCCATATTCCCGTTGACTGTTATGACCCCGCGCGGGCCTGGCATCTTGAGCTTGAGGTATGCACAGTGTGGTACCGCATTGAATCTAGCAAATGCGGTTCGCCCGAGCAGTGCGTGGTAACCACTACGGAAAAGGACGATATCAAAGATTAACTCTTCGCTTCGGAAGTTATCCGGAGATCCGAAGACCACTTCCAATGTTATAGAGCCCGTACAGCGGGCCTCTACTGCAGGAATGACACCCTTAAAGGTGGTTTTGGTGGGCTTAATCCTTGAAGGATCGATGCCCGTTTTGCACACTGTGTCCTGATAGAGCAGGTTCAGGCTGCTGCCTCTGTCCATATGGACTCTTGTGAGGTGAAATCTGTCTATAATTGGGTCTAAAACCAATGCGGCTGAGCCGCCGTGACGGATGCTAGTAGGATGATCCCTACGATCAAAGGTGATCGGACAAGCTGACCATGGGTTGAATTTGGGGACGGCTGGCTCCATCGCATATACGTCCTGTAGTGCTCGCTTCCGTTCCCGCTTTGGGATGTGGGTGGCGTAGATCATGTTGACCGTTTTCACCTAGGGGGGGGGGGAATTTCTTTTGCCCCCCCCCCTCGTTTTCGGACGCCGGGGCTCATCGTCATCCTCGTTGTGCAGCCCCTTGTCCTTGTTTTCGGCGTTTATTTTGCCGGCCTGTTTGAATACCCAGCAGTCTCTGTTGGTGTGGTTGGCTGGCTTGTCCGGGGTGCCATGAATTTGGCACGAGCGTTCCAGTATACGGTCCAGACTGGACGGTCCTTGATTGTTACGTTTGAATGGCTTCTTCCGTTGACCGGATTTGCTTCCGCTGAGTCCGGCATTGGCCGCTGTATCCTCGGTGTTGTCACCGTTGTTCCGTTGCTTGTGTCTGTTGCGCCGTGGCTTGCCGTTATTGTCCCGGACATCTGAAGTTCTAGAGTGTGGCGTAGTGCTACTACGAGCCAACCAGCTATCCTCGCCCGTGCCAAAGCGGGTCATTAGTGTTGTAAGATCTGCCGTGGACTTGGGTTTCTCCTGGCCGAGGTGTCTGGCGAGCCACTCGTCACAAATATTATGCTTGAAAGCTGCCAGGGCTTCAGCGTCCGGACATTCGACTATTTGGTTCTTTTTAGTTAGGAACTGAGTCCAGAATTTCCTGGCTGATTCTCCGGGCTATTGAGTAATGTGGCTCAAGTCATCGGCATCCGGAGGTCGCACATATGTGCCCTAGAAGTTGTCAAGAAATGCGTCTTCCCGATTTTCCCAACTGCCAATGGAATTTGCGGGCAGGCTATTTAGCCAGTGCCGGGCAGGTCCTGTGAGCTTAAGGGGAAGATACTTGATGGCATATAGATCATCTCCGTGGGCCATGTGAATATGGAGAAGGAAATCCTCGATCCATACCGCAAGGTCTGTGGTGCCATCGTATGATTCGATGTTTACGGGTTTAAACCCTTCTGGGAATTCATGATCCATCACTTCATCCGTGAAGCAGAGGGGGTGTGCGGCGCCTCTATGTCGTGCTATGTCCTGGTGCAGTACGGCTGCGTCTGACTGGTTATATTTGGCCCAGTCGGATTTGCTATTAGTGTATCCGGTATGACGGTCATCGTCATGTGCTTCGACGTGCCCCCGTGATCCGTAGATCGATCTTGGTTGTCCTGCTGCGTTATCCAGTTTATCACGCAGGTCCTGAGTATTGCCCCAGGCCATAGTAAACCGGCGCGGGGGTACATGCTTGTATTTTGGCTGATATGCCATTTTGTCCCGACCTCGAGGTGGTCAGTCAGCTGTGGGGTGCTCGAGTCCATATTCCTCGGCTGCCAGGACTTCTGTCAGATCTTGATCAGCTTGGAGCTGCTGCTGCTTCTTCTTCAGGCTTCTCGCAGTGGCAATAAGCCGGCGCTTGAAGCGCTCCTGCTCTGTAGGGTCTTCGGGTACGCCGAACTCGTCATCGACGAGGCTAATCTCGTCTTCAGAGAGGGGCATGTAGTTGTCCTCCTCCGGATACCCGTTCGTCGCCTGTTCATCTGGGATATCGTGCCCATCTTCCTGTTCGGCCTGCTCGAAAGTGGGCTGTTCAGGGTTGTATTCATCGTCGGCACCATCTGGATTGTTATCTTCTCTAGTGCCGGTATTGCCTTGGCGGGGCTTGGAGTGGCGCTGGCGACGCCCATGCTTTGCTTTCTTCTTCGAGGGGGTTATCCCCCATTGCCTCATCGCCATTGTTTTCTTTCGGAGTGTCCACCATATATATATATCATATGAAGAGGTCGCTGTCCACTGCCCTGTGAGCAGTGGCTCCTGTATGTCTCCTACATCGTCGTCGATACCGTCGATGTCTTCTAAGTCAAAGTCGAGTACGTCGGTTAAATCATCGATCGTGGCGACAAAGTGGGTGGTGGGTGGGCAGCGAATTCCTTCGTCGCATGCTTCCCACTCAGGCCGGACATAGTTCGGCCCAGATCCTCCTAACAAAGAGAGAGACTTCAATGAGCTCAGCATGTCGCCAAAGGGCGAGTGCTGAAAGATGTCCACAGCGGTAAACTCCATTACTGGAGCCCAGCCTAGCTCGGCTGGCTCGAGAGTGAGCGGAACAGGACCAATAGCTGGATATGAGTCCGGGGGCCCAGGGTTACAGGCCTCCACATAGGTGAGACCCATGTTCGGCTCCATCGCCGATAAGTGTGCGGCCTGCGGGGCGGGGTCCAGCCCTCCGTCCATAGGCAACGCAACCTGCCCTAGATTTAGAACTGGGGCTGCTTCGGGGATGATGTCCCGGGCACTGTCCGACAACAGGTCTAGGCCGTGCTTGTCGTGGCTGTCCGGTGCTCCTGGCGCAGGCCCGAACCCGTCGAAGATCAAGTCTCCGCGCATATCTGCCGTGTAGTTCAAGTTTTCGAACCTGATCTGGTGGCCAGGGGCGAAGCTGTCGATATGCTCCAACTGGCCAAGCAAATTGGCCCGCAGTGCGAAGCCACCGAACACAAAGATCTGTCCGGGGAGAAAAGTCTCATCCTGGACCGTGTTGTTGACGATTGAAGACACCATCAAGCCTCGAAGCGACGACACAGAGGAACTCTCAATGAAAGCACCAATGTCGGTGTCAAAACCGGCGGATCTCGGGTAGGGGGTCCCGATCTGTTCGTCTTAGGCTGATGGTAATAGGAAGCAAGGGACACAATGTTTACCCAGGTTTGGGCCCTCTCGATGGAGGTAAAACCCTACTTCCTGCTTGATTAATATTGAAGATATGTGGAATACAAGATTAGATCTACCACGAGATCGTAGAGGCTAAACCCTAAGAGCTAGCCTATGATGGTATGATTGTAATGTGATCGGCCTTCTAAGGACCATCCTCTCCGGTTTATATAGACACCGGAGAGCTAGGGTTTATATGGAGTAGGTTACAAGGAAGGAAACATAATATCCGGATCGCCAAGCTTGTCGTCCACGCAAAGGAGAGTCCCATACGGACACGAGCCGAAGTCTTGAGTCTTGTATCTTGACGCTTCTATAGTCCGGACGATGAATATAGTCCGGCTGTTCGGATACCCCCCTTATCTAGGACTCCCTCACCAACCCCAGCAGATAGTAACCCAGATCCTGTTGACACAGCACCATATCCACCACAGAGCTCCCAAACAAGAGCAGTTAGTAAGGCAGCTCCAGTGCCCAAAGGTCCAGTACTACCACGGCGAACCCCAAGTCCACCAGTTAGTACGCCTATTCCTGTGGACGAAGCACAACCAACTAGTCGTAGTTTAGCAGCTATCACATTTGATGTTGTTAAATCGTATGTGCGTATCTTCCCATCTTGGAAATATTATACTGAAGATGAAGGAAAATGCTAGTTGCAGGTGTTTCTCCAGGAGTTATGTGTAAGTGATGTTATTCATGGCAATTACTTTGCTTTGTCCCATACATCCTACCTCCATGATGGTTATAATACAACAAATTTTCCCATTTTTCTCTATAGAGAAGGACCGATTTGGAAAGTCAGGATGAGGTAAACTGTGTTAATACCGCTGCTATCTTCAAGAATGCTTGGTGGCAGTATCGGAATTACCTGAAGAAAACGTACTTCATCGGCAAAGAAACTCATCAAATTCCCTTACGTTCTCCTAAGACACATTTACTAGACGATGACTGGGAACACCTTGTTCTGTACTGGTCCGAAACCAAGAATGTGGTAAGGTCTATGAGCTCATTTTCTATTTTTAAGTACTATATTCTTGCGTCTTACTGTACTCTGTTCATGTAGAACAAGTGCCTAAACTTGAAGAACAACTGTTCTAATTTAAGATTCCATTGCTATCATAGTTCAAAAAAGCTCTAGGCATTAATGATGTGTTTTGCCACTACCTTGTGCTTTACTGACCAAAGCGCATGCTTATGCGCAGTTATGCATAGATTAAGCGTAGTTATGCGCAATGCGTTTTGGCAACGCCTCGAGCCTAGGCGCGCCTTTTTAACTATGATTGCTATCATGCATACTGCTTTGCTCTCGTATCACTGTATTTACTCACACAAACTTATTTTCAAATTGAAGGATCCAATCAAAACTCCAATGGCACAACATGTATGTTCACGCATGTTTCTTTAACAGGTTTGCTCTTATCAATAGCTCTGTTGATTTCAATTTCAATTGTGTATACAGTTGACTTCTCATATCATGCATATTACTAGCATCACAACAAAGCCAATAGTGTCGTTGTACATGTAGACCCGTGGTACCCATCTGAAATCTTGTTGTGTCGTGTAGTTTCCAACGCTTTGTATTATTTCACTGCTGCTTTGTCTTGAACTGATATGATTTGAACTGTGTCTCTATTTTGATTTGGCAAGACAATGCAGTGAACATAGGACATAGATATATGTTTGTTTGATGCTTTTATTATGTACTAGTACTTGGCAATAGAAGAATTGGTACTTTAATCCTGTCCTCCTTACTAATGAACTGGTTCACCGAAATGAGTTTCATATACTAGTACATGCTAAACCTATTATGTGTCTCCTTGTTTCTTCTTTTAGAATGCTGATAGAATACTGGGGAAGAGTCCCTTATTAAGCAATGGTAAAGGAAGTAATGCAGATAAGGTTCAGGATAGTGACACATCCTTGTTGGTCTCCAACAATGCTGATAAAACAGCTAAGGAAGATTATCCTGAAGATAGTGAGACAACCCCAAAGTCCTGTCTTGGTTTAGTGTTCGAGTTACTGGCCACTACCGCTTGCACAAGCTATTCAAACTCACTGTCTAAATCAATTCGGTTTCTTGAGTCTTAACTGCAAGCTGAAAAGACATCGATCAGCTGTGCTGCGACAAGAAGCGGAAGGACTGCGGAAGTCCCTGGAGCATTCAGATGCATACTTTCTGGTGCAACAACAAGCGTTGGAGGATTTTAGCGCCAAATAGGACAAAGCTAATAGGCTTGCTAAGCTTATTTCCAGCATGGTGCATACCCAGGATAACATTTCTTGAGCTCTTCTGAAGTTGTTTCTGTTATGCTCTTGTTTTGCTGCCGCATTTATTTGCACTGGTGGCCAATTTTAACGGCCAGTGTATGTAATATGCTGCTTTGTTCCCTATATTTGCACTAGTGGCGAACTTTGATGCCCAGTGTATGTAACATGTGTAATAGCGGTAATAGGCTAGCGTTAACTACTTGCTTATTTATTTCCTCATTGTCTTGTTTAGTTGTTTGCTTGTAGTCACTGCAGTTCTTTTTCTGTGTTTTTCTAGTGGCCACAATAGCCTATTTTTGGTAACTAGGCCAAAATAATCATGGCAGTACACAAACTGTTGTAACCATGGGCCTCATGCGAGCCGTATGATCCATGGGCCTTCTACGGTTGTAGGATCCATTGTCCTTTGTACGGGCCGGAGGATCCATGGGCCTTCTACGGGCTGTAGGGTCCATGGGCCTTCTACGAGCCATAGGGTCCATGGGCCTTCCACGGGCCGTAGGATCCATGGGCCTTCTACGGGGCGTATCATTATTTCGCCAATCATGGGTCGTACTATTCGTGGACCATAATGGACGGTATTTGATAACTGTATGAAAACAACCCAACATGTTTTTTTGACATGAAAACGGCCCAATGTATTAACGGTCCACAAACGGGCCGATTGTAACGACAGGCTGAATTTGGCCCACAAGTAGAAAATGACAGTAACGGGCCGTAAGTAACCAAATGCTGCAAATGAGCCCAAGAATAAATGGGCCCTGAGAAGGCCAAAAGATAACTTGGGCTGGAAACGGCCTAGTGGAATAATGGTCGTTAATGGGTATAAAGTGATACATTGTTCATTACGGGCCAGTTTCACCATGGGCCGTTAATGGGCCAAGAGTTACAAAGGGCCTCATATGGGCCGAAAGAAGTGATGGGCCACACATGGGCTGGAAGATAAAATGGGCTGGAATCATATTGGACGGCCCAGATGACGCTACTGGGCCTAATTCGGATAGGGCATAACGGGCCCTAGGTTATCGGGTTGTAAATGGGCTATATGCGGACAGTCCGTTAACAGGCTTTCCGCGGGCCAGCCTGCCACCTTTTAACCAAGTCAAATGGGCCAGCCTTTTCACAGGAATGGGCCTCTGTTGGGCCGTGCCACGTGTCAACGTATCATAGGCGCCTTGGGTTCAATGAGTGGATGACATCTGTCCCAACGGTGAGCCGACACGTGTTTCCTCCAACCAATGATGATTTTACACGTGGAAAATCCCCATTGGTCGGGGCTGTTAACGGGTTATCGGATCCAAAACCCGACCCGATAGCTTAACGACTTTCCGTTACGGTGGATGCCACGTGTCGGTCACCCTTGACGAAAGCACTTCTATGATGCGCGATTTATCGTCATGGAAGTGGACACTTCCGTGATAATAATTTTGGTAATGTCATGGAACACTTCTACGATAGCACATGTATGACTATCTTGATTCTGTCATAAAATTGTCATGGATGTACATGCATGACAAAAAACGCGACCTACTGTGACAAACACGTATCATCACGGAAGTGTATTTTTTTGTAGTGCAACCAGTGGCCCAGTACGGCCTGTCTTCATCAACCAACGCTCAAGACCCTCGCGAGGGGCCAAGCCTCGTGGGGCGGATGACGCAAGGCCTCCTCAGGAGTGGCCTCACTAGGCAGGCTCGCGAGGAGGTGGAGAGATCAAGGCGAAGGGTACCTTGCGAGGTCCCTGTGATGCAAGCCAGGACGATCAAGGCCAGGCGGGCGCCAGCCCGCGCAGTGTCCTCGTTTCCTCTTTGGTGCTAAGAGGGCAAGCGCAGGCACGGATTACTGAGGCATCAGGCAAAGGTTTCCATATCAGTGCAACAAGACCAAGACGAGCAGGACGGCAGGACGGAGGTCACCATGGAGCCCAAGACGGCGTCATCACCAGCGCCTTTGGCAGGCGAAGACCACCTTTAGTCAGGATAGCTTGTACTAGCTTTCCCCTTTCAGAATGGCCATTGTTGGATTCCTTCCTGCTCAATATTTGGGAAGAGGACCAGGGCCTCTATAAATAGAGCTAGCCACCACAGTAGAAGGGGAGATGATCTAGTTCATCCACACACCACACTAGCTCAAGAACACCTCTCCTCGCGAGGCTGTTCTTCCCTTGTACTGTTCATCATCAGCCCAAGAGGCAATCCACCACCACACACAGGAGTAGGGTATTACACCACAATGGTGGCCCGAACCTGTATAAATCTTGTGTCTCTTGTGCTATGAGTTGATCGATCTAGCTTAGGGATCGCGGCGAGGCTGAGGGCGTGTTTCAGTAGGGAGAAATCTTCACGCGCACCCGAGTGTTCGAACCTTAAGGGTTTTGCCGGAACCCGATATCCGACAAGTCTTTCTAGCATTTGATCAATAAAAGGTAGAGGGTAATAATCTTTTCTAGTAGCTTTATTTAATTTGCGGAAATCAATTACCATTCTATAACCCCTAACAATTCTTTGTGGGATAAATTCATCCTTATCATTAGAACAACAGTAATACCTCCCTTCTTAGGGATAAAATGGACAGGACTTACCCACTGACTATCAGCAACAGGATAAATTATACCTGCCTCCAGAATCTTTAGTATTTCATTTCTTACCACTTCTTTCATCTTAGGATTTAACTACCGTTGGTGATCAACAACTAGTTTAGCATCTTTCTCCAGTTTTATTTTGTGCTGGCATAGAGTGGGACTAATGCCCTTAAGATCATCAAGAGTATATCCGATAGCAGCTCGGTGCTTCTTCAGAGTTTTCAATAATTTCTCTTCTTCATGCTCTGAAAAGTTAGCAGTAATAATAACATGATATATCTTCTTTTCATCAAGGTAAGCATATTTGAGAGTATCAGGTAATTGTTTAAGCTCAAACACGGGATCACCCTTGGGTGGAGGAGGATCCCCTAGGATTTCAATAGGCAAGTTGTGTTGCAAAATAGGTCATTCTTTAAAGAATACTTCATCTATTTCCCTTCTTTCATTCATAAACATATCATTTTCATGGTCGAGCAAATATAGTTCTAAAGGATCATTAGGAGGCACAGTAATAGAAGCAAGACCAATAATTTCATCTTTACTAGGCAATTCTTTATTATGGGGTTGTCTACGAAACTAGCAAAATTAAAGTCATGAGACACATCCCCCAAACCAACAATAACAATATCCTTTTCGCAGTCTATCCTAGCATTAACAGTATTCAAGAAGGGTCTACCAAATATAATGGGACAAAAGTCATCTTGTGGGGAACCAAGAACAAGAAAATCAGTAGGATATTTAATTTTCCCACACAAGACTTCAACATCTCTAACAATCTCAATTGGTGAAATAGTATCTCTATTGGCAAGCTTAATAGTAACATCAATACCTTCTATTTCAGCAGGTGCGATACATGCATAATTTCTTTGTATAAGGAATGAGGTATTGCACTCGCACTAGCACCCTGCTACCTCTTGAGCACTGCGTTGGTTTTCTCTTGAAGAGGAAAGGGTGATGCAGTAAAGTAGGATAAGTATTTCCCTCATTTTTGAGAACCAAGGTATCAATACAGTAGGAGGCTACACACAAGTCCCTTGTACCTACACAAACAAATAGGAACCTCACAACCAACGCGATAAAGGGGTTGTCAATCCCTTCACGGCCACTTGCAAAAGTGAGATCTGATAGAGATAATAATAAGATCAATAGTTTTGGTATTTTTATGATATAGATTGGAAAGTAAAGATTGCAAAATAAAGTAGATCGGAAACTTATATGATGGAAAATAGACCTGGGGGCCATAGGTTTCACTAGTGGCTTCTCTCAAGATAGCATAAGTATTACGGTAGGTGATCAAATTATTGTCGAGCAATTGATAGAAAAGTGCATAGTTATGAGAATATCTAGGTGATACGTATCCAACGTATCTACTTTTCCAAACACTTTTACCCTTGTTTTGGACCCTAACTTGCATGATTTGAATGAAACTAGCCCGGACTGACGCTGTTTTCAGCAGAACTGCCATGATGTTGTTTTATGTGTAGAAAAGAGAAGTTCTCGGAATGTCCTGGAAATCCACAGAGGCACTTTTCAGATTTAATAAGAATTTTTGGTGAAAGAATCAAGGTCAGGGGGCCCACGGGCTGTCCACGAGATAGGGGGCGCCCCCCCAAGGGCGCGCCCTCCTATCTCGTGGGCCCCCTGGACCTCCTCCGACCTCAACTCCAACTCCATATATACCGTCTCGGGGAGAAAAAAATCAAGGAGAAAGTTTCATCACGTTTCACGACATGGAGCCACCGCCAAGCCCTAATCTCTCTCGGGAGGGCTGATCTGGAGTCCGTTCGGGGCTCCGGAGAGGGGGATTCATCACTGTCGTCATCATCAACCATCCTCCATCACCAATTTCATGATGCTCACTGCCATGCGTGAGTAATTCCATCGTAGGCTTGCTGGACGGTGATGGGTTGGATGAGATTTACCATGTAATCAAGTTAGTTTTGTTAGGGTTTGATCCCTAGTATCCACTATGTTCTGAGATTGATGTTCCTATGACTTTTCTATGCTTAATGCTTGTCACTAGGGCCCGAGTGCCATGATTTCAGATCTGAACCTATTATGTTTTCATGAATATATGTGTGTTCTTGATCCTATCTTGCAAGTCTATAGTCACCTATTATGTGTTATGATCCGACAACCCCGAAGTGACAATAATCGGGATACTTCTCGGTGATGGCCGTAGTTTGAGGAGTTCATGTATTCACTATGTGTTAATGCTTTGGTATGGTTCTCTATTAAAAGGAGGCCTTAATATCCCTTAGTTTCCGTAAGGACCCCGCTGAACACGGGAGGGTAGGACAAAAGATGTCATGCAAGTTCTTTTCCATAAGCACGTATGACTATTTATGGAATACATGCCTACATTACATTGATGAATTGGAGCTAGTTCTATATCACCCTATGTTATAACTATTGCATGAGGAATCGCATCCGACATAATTATCCATCACTGATTCATTGCCTACGAGCTTTTCACATATTGTTCTTCGCTTATTTACTTTTCCATTGCTACTGTTACAACTACTACAAAAAACCAAAAACATTTACCTTTACTGTTTCTACTGTTACCATTACTATCATACCGCTTTTGCTACTAAATACTTTGCTGCCGATACTAAGTTATCCAGGTGTGGTTGAATTGACAACTCAACTGCTAATACTCAAGAATATTCTTTGGCTCCCCTTGTGTCGAATCAATAAATTTGGGTTGTACTTCACCCTCGAAAGTTGTTGCGATCCCCTACACTTGTGGGTTATCAAGACTAATTTCTGGCGCCGTTGCCGGGGAGCATAGCTCTATTCTCTGAGTCACTTGGGATTTATATCTGTTGATCACTATGAAGAACTTGAAAGACGCTAAGACCAAGATTTTGCCCTCAACTACGAGGGGAGGTAAGGAACTGCCATCTAGCTCTACACTAGATTCTCCTTCCGTTATTAGTAGGCTTGCGACACCTAAACCTGCTACTGCTATGAATTCAGATATGTCACATGTTATTGATGATGCCACTTCTGCTATGCATGATGAAACTACTTCTGTGCGTGATACTACTTTGCCATTAGGTGAATTTCTTGATGAACAACTTTCTAGAGTTAGGGGGAATGAAAATATTGAAGATGCTATTGATGATAGTGATGATGAACGTTCCCCCAATGATTATGTATTATCTGTTGTTCCTAAGGGTTATGTTATGAATGAAAAAGCTGCTATGGAAATTCTTGCTTGCAATGATAGATCTGATCTTAGGAAATTATTAGCTAAATGGAAGAAGCAGTCTCTTAATGCTAGAATGAAACCCGATCCTGCTTTTGCTACTTCACCTATCTGTGTTACTCATAAGGATTATGAATTCTCTGTTGATCCTGATATTATTACTTTAGTTGAATCTGATCCTTTTTATGGCCTTGAATCTAAAACTGTTGTGGCACATCTTACCAAGTTGAATGATATAACCACCCTATTTACTCATGATGAGAATTCTCGCTATTTATATATCCTTAAGATATCTCCGTTCTCATTAAAGGGTGATGCTAAGACTTGGTATAATTCTCTTGCTCCTGGTTGTGTGCGTAGTCCCCAGGATATGATTTATTACTTCTCTGCTAAATATTTCCCTGCTCATAATAAACAAGCTGCCTTGCAGGAAATATATAATTTTGTGCAAATCAAAGAAGAGAGTCTCCCACAAGCTTGGGGGAGGCTTCTCCGGTTACTTTATGTTTTGCCTGATCATTCTCTTAAGAAAAATGAAATACTTGATATCTTTTATAATGGACTAACCGATGCTTCCAAGGACCACTTGGATAGTTGTGCTGGTTGTGTTTTCAGGGAAAGAACAGTCGACGAAGCTGAAATACTATTGAATAATATGTTGACTAATGAAAATAATTGGACTCTTCCTGAGCCAGTTCCTGAAGTAATTTCTGAACCAATTGAGCCAACTCCCGAGCCTATTCCTAAACCCACTCTGAAGAAGAGAGGTGTTTTATTTCTCGGTCCTGAAGATATGCAAGAGGCAAAGAAATCAATGAAAGAAAAAGGTATTAAAGCTGAAGATGTTAAGAATTTACCTCCTATTGAAGAAATACATGGTCTTAATTTACTGCCTGAAGAACCACATTGTCTTGATAACCCGACACAGGTAGTAAAGGTAAATTCTCTCTATAGATACGATAAAGTTGAAATACCCTCTACTAAATTTCATAGCCCGTGCTTAGATGAATTTGATGACTTTATGGCTAGACAAGAAAGTTTTAATGCTTATGTTGGTAGAGAGTTAAAGAATAATGCTTTCGAGATAGGACGCGTAGGTGATAATCTGGTTAGAGTTAAAGATGAACTTCACCGCGTTAGCAAATATGCTTCTATGGTTGCTACTCAAGCTGAGCAAGTGCTCAGAGCTCAAAATGATTTTCTTGAGTAATTGAATAATAAAAATGACTTTGCTGTTAGAGCTGCTACTAGAACTGGTAGAATGACTCAGGAACCTTTGTATCCTGAAGGCCACCCTAAGAGAATTGAGCAAGATTCTCAAAGAAATAATTTACAGGCACCTAATTCTTCTAAGAAGAAGAAAAAGAAAGACGATAGAACCTTGCATACTTCTAGTGAACCTACTATAGACACACCTGAGAATCCCAATAATATTTCTATTTCTAATGCTGAAACGCAATTAGGTGATGAACATGAACCTAGTGATAATTTTAATGATAATGTTCATGTTGATGCTCAACCTAGCAAAGATAATGATGTAGAGATTGAACCTGCTGTTGATCTTGATAACGCACCATCAAAGAATCAACGTTATGACAAGAGAGATTTTGTTTCTAGGAAGCACGGTAAAGAATGAGAACCATGGGTTCAGAAACCCATGCCCTTTCCTCCTAAACCATCCAAGTCAAAGGATGATGAGGATTTTGAGCGCTTTGCTGAAATGATTAGACCTATTTTCTTACGTATGTGCTTAATTGATATTCTTAAAGTAAATCCTTCTGCTAAATATATGAAGGATATCATCACAAATAAAAGAAAGATACCGAAAGCTGAAATTTCCACCATGCTTGCTAATTACACTTTTAAGTGTGGAATACCAAAGAAACCTGTAGATCCAGGTGTACCAACTATACCATGCTCTATTAAAAGAAATTATGTTAGAACTGCTTTATGTGATCTTGGAGCCGTTGTTAGTGTTATGCCTCTCTCTTTATATCATAGACTTGAATTGAATAAGTTGACACCTACTGAAATATCTTTGCAAATGGCCGATAAATCAACTGCTATACCTGTCGGTATTTGTGAGGATGTGCCTGTTGTTGTTGCAAATGTCACTATCTTAACGGACTTTGTTATTCTTGATATTCCCGAGGACGATAGTATGTCTATTATCCTTGGTAGACCTTTTCTTAATACTACAGGGGTTGTTATTGATTACAACAAAGGCAATGTCACTTTTCATGTTAATGGTAATGAGAATACGGTACACTTTCCGATGAAATAATCTCAAGTTCATAGTATTAATTCTATTGAAAAAGTTCCAACTATCATTTTTGGAGGTTTTGAATTTCCTCTTTCTACTGTCAAGAAAAAGTATGATATTCTTATTGTTGGGGATTTTCATATCCTCGTTGAGGTAACTTAGTGTCAATCTAAATTTCTCCGGTTCCGTGTTATTCAGAATGAGTTTGTTAACAAGACTTGATCAACCTTGTTAGTGGATTCATTTTGATGATCACAAGATGGATGAAACTAGAAGGCACAACCTTCTGTACCCTCCTTTTATTTTCTGTTATTCAGAATAAATAAAACAAAATAGTATTATCTGTCTGTTTTCTGATTTATCCATGCATTAAAAATAGTTCAAAAATAAAAGTGCTCCAAATGCCCTGCAAATTTAGTATGATTTTTTCTGGAATATTTGAGGATTTTAGGCACTGAAAACACTGCAGGAGGGCCAAGCACCAGGCCACGAGAGAGGAGGGCGCGCCCCCTATCTCGTGGGCCCCTGGTGGCTCCCCTCCACTTATGCCAGCACCCACGCACTCCATCTTCTACCCAAAAAATCCCCATCCAGTTCATGCCCGAGTTCTAGCTCGTTTTGCTGCGATTTTCGATCTCTTAGCTCAAAGCTCCATTCTCAAAACTGCTTTGGGAGATTGTTGCTTGGTATGTGACTCCTCCATTGGTCCAATTAATTTTTGTTCTAGTGCTTTATTCATTGCAAATTTTTGCTGCATAGGTGACCATGTTCTTGAGCTTGCATGTTAAATTTTTGAGGTCCCAAGCAATTCCAATGCATGATATAGGCTCTAGGCACCTGTAGGAGTTGCTATCAATCTTGTTTAGTTTTATTCACTTTTATTTTGAAGTTACTAAAATTTCAGAAATTTTCAGAAAAAGAATTATGCTTAGGAGAATGTACCAAGGTGGTTCCTCGGCAAAGAAAGGGCCAAGGATTGCTATACATGAGCAAGATGTTGAATTGCCGAGGGACGCAAATGTACGAGCTTGTGAGTGGCCATCCGATGATTTTATGGTCAAAGCAGGCTTCAAGGAGGAATTTGACGCGTATGTGCGTAATGCCGAGCTGGAGGACTTCTTACAAGATAAGTGTCCACAATACTATCAATTGACTGATTCTTTTGTGCGGAGGTTGAAATATACCAGTGCGCGTAATTCTCCTAGTGTCATGTTTGATATTTATGATACATCTTGTACCATGGATTTAGAGGATTTTACAACTGCTTGCAAACTCCCATAGTGGGTAATATTAATGATCCTCCCAAATCTGAAGTTAGAAATTTTCTTGCTAGTATCATTGTGGGAGAATCTAGGGACGTAACACAAGCTACCATAGGGAGCATTCATTTTCCTGCTATATGTTACTTTGCTCTCTTTATTGGTAGATGCATTAACGGTAAGGACGAAGCATGTCACATGTGTGCCCCTGATCTTTGTGTCCTCAAGAGTGCTGTGTCTGGTTACAGAGGTTATAACTTGGGGGCAATAGTTGCACGTAGGTTGCATAATAATAGTAAAAAGGGAAATTTCTTTGGAGGAATTTATGCAACCCGTGTGGCAAATTTTCTTAATATAGCTCCACGAGAGGGGGATATGATTGTACCTCCTGTTTATTTGGATAAAGAAGCTATGTTTGATCATAATTTTCTTGAGAGGAATGAACAATTCCTCCATCATATACTAATCTATGATAGACGCAACGTCGCTCCTGTTACTCTTCCTGCTCACTACCTTTTTGATTATCAGACAAAAGGAAGATATGTCATCACCAGGGAAGAAGCCACTGGATATGAGAGGGGAATGGAGGCAGCTCGCCAACACACTACTGCTCAGGAGGCGGTTGCCTCTTCATCTCAGTACTACCCCAGTTTCACTTATGGATATCAGCCAGGCGGTCACTGGTATTAGACCAACTTAGGCCAAAAGCCTAAGCTTGGGAGAGTACGTATTTCTCACGGACTTTACATTCATGTTCACACACTAGTCGTCGGTGCTCATACTCTTTCATTGTATTATCCATGTTAGTTTCAATTTCTTTTTCTAGTTTTCTTCTTGTGTGTTTGATAAACCTTGAGAAAAACCAAAAAAATTAGTTAGTTTAATTTCCTTGCTTGTAGTAGAAATTAAAATGAAAACCCAAAAAGACTTCTCATTCTTCTTTTGCTTGTTGGGAGCTTTCCCGTGTAAATAGTTTTATTTTCTTTTATTTCTTTTGGGGGTCGAGAAGACCATACTAAAAATGCTTAGTGGCTCTCATATGCATGTTTGTTTTTAGAGCCCATATTACTTGTCTTCTTTCTTGAGTTGAATGCTTGCAGATTTTAGCTTAGTCCAATGCACGTGCACTTTTATTATTATTCACTTTGTTCGGTCGTGCAAGTGAAAGACAATAATGACGATATATGATGGACTTATTGTGATGAGAAAAGCTGGTATGAACTCGACCTCTTTTGTTTTTGTAAATATGATGATTCATCGTTCCTGAGTCAGCTATTATGAAATAAACATATTTGCAATGACATTTAGAGATTATAGTTGCTTGTGCCATGCTTGATTAGCTATGAGTTATAATGGTTTACCTTGTGTGCCAACATGCTATTAGAATGATTATGATGTGATATGATGGGATGGTATCCTCCTTTGAATGAATTGATTGACTCGACTTGGCACATGTTCACGCATGTAGTTGAATCAAATCAACATAGCCTTCATGACATTTATGTTCATGGTGGATTATATCCTACTCATGCTTGTATCCGGTGTGAATTAATTTTAATGCATGCTTACGACTGTTGTCGCTCTCTTAGTCGGTCGCTTCCCAGTCTTTTGCTAGCCTTCAACTGTACTAAGCGGGAATACTACTTGTGCATCCAAACTCCTTAAACCCCAAAGTTGTTCCTTATGAGTCCACTATACCTTCCTATATGCGGTATCTACCTGCCGTTCCAAGTAAATTTGTATGTGCCAAACACCAAACCTTCAAATGAAATTCTGTTTTGTATGCTCGAGCAGCTCATGTTACAACTAGGGCTGCCTATATCTTCCATGCTAGGTGGGTTATTCTCAAGAGGAGTGGACTCCGCTCCTCATTCACGAGAAAGGGCCGGTAACCGGGATGCCCAGACCCATGATCCAAAAAGATCAAAGCAAATCAAAATAATTAAACAAAACTCCCCCAGGGCTGTTGTATGTTGGAGGCACTCGTTGTTTCGAGCAAGCCATGGATTGGTGCTTGTTGGTGGTTGGGGGAGTATAAACCTTTACCATTCTGTTTGGGAACTGCCTATAATGCATGTAGTATGGAAGATACAACCATCTCATAGTTGTTGCGTTGATAGTGAAAGTATGCCGCTCAAAATGTTATTCAATCTCTATTTTAAAATCGAGCTCTGGCACCTCTACAAATCCCTGCTTCCCTCTCTGAAGGGCCTATCTATTTACTTTTTATGTTGAGTCATCACCCTTCTTATTAAAAAGCACCCACTGGAGAGCACACTGTCATTTGCATTCATTATTATTGGTTTATATTGGGTATGACTTGACTTGATCTCTTTTACCATGAATTACAATGTTTAGTCAGTCCTTGATCTTTAAAGGTGCTCTGCATTTATGTTTTGCGGTCTTAGAAAGGGCTAGTGAGATACCATTTTGTTATATCATGTTATGATTATTTTGAGAAAGTGTTGTCATCCGAGTTTTATTATTATGACTCGCTAGCTGATTATGCTATTGATATGAGCAACTGTGAGACCTATGTGTTATTTTGAGTATGGTTAGTTCATAATATTTGCTGAAACTTGAATGCTGGCTTTTCATGTTACAACAACAAGAGCAAATAGAGTTTGTAAATGTTTTTCTTTATCACTTTCAGTTTATCAACTGAATTGCTTGAGGACAAGCAAAGGTTTAAGCTTGGGGGAGTTGGTACGTCTCCAACGTATCTACTGTTCCAAACACTTTTGCCCTTGTTTTGGACTCTAACTTGCATGATTTGAATGAAACTAACCCGGACTGACGCTGTTTTCAGCAGAACTGCCATGATGTTGTTTTATGTGTAGAAAAGAGAAGTTCTCAGAATGTCCTGGAAGTCCACGGAGGCACTCTTCAGATTTAATAAGAATTTTTGATGAAAGAATCAAGGTTAGGGGGCCCACGGGCTGTCCATGAGATAGGGGGGCGCCCCCTAGGGCGTGCCCTCGTATCTGGTGGGCCCCATGGACCTCCTCCGACCTCAACTCCAACTCCATATATACCGTCTCGGGGAAAAAAATCAAGGAGAAAGTTTCATCACGTTTCACGACATGGAGCCGCCGCCAAGCCCTAATCTCTCTCGGGAGGGCTGATCTGGAGTCCGTTCGGGGCTCCGGAGAGGGGGATTTGTCGCTGTCGTCATCATCAACCATCCTCCATCACCAATTTCATGATGCTCACTGCCATGCGTGAGTAATTCCATCGTAGGCTTGCTGGACGGTGATGGGTTGGATGAGATTTACCATGTAATCAAGTTAGTTTTGTTAGTGTTTGATCCCTAGTATCCACTATGTTCTGAGATTGATGTTCCTATGACTTTGCTATGCTTAATGCTTGTCACTAGGGCCTGAGTACCATGATTTCAGATCTGAACCTATTATGTTTTCATGAATATATGTGTGTTCTTGATCCTATCTTGCAAGTCTATAGTCACCTATTATGTGTTATGATCCGACAACCCCGAAGTGACAATAATCGGGATACTTCTCGGTGATGGCCGTAGTTTGAGGAGTTCATGTATTCACTATGTGTTAATGCTTTGGTCTAGTTCTCTATTAAAAGGAGGCCTTAATATCCCTTAGTTTCCGTAAGGACCCCGTTGAACACGGGAGGGTAGGACAAAAGATGTCATGCAAGTTCTTTTCCATAAGCACATATGACTATTTATGGAATACATGCCTACATTACATTGATGAATTGGAGCTAGTTCTATATCACCCTATGTTATAACTATTGCACGAGGAATCGCATCCGGCATAATTATCCATCACTGATCCATTGCCTACGAGCTTTTCACATATTGTTCTTCGCTTATTTACTTTTCCGTTGCTACTGTTACAACTACTACAAAAACCCAAAAACATTTACCTTTACTGTTGCTACTGTTACCATTACTATCATACCACTTTTGCTACTAAATACTTTGCTGCAGATACTAAGTTATCCAGGTGTGGTTGAATTGACAACTCAACTGCTAATACTCAAGAATATTCTTTGGCTCCCCTTGTGTCGAATCAATAAATTTGGGTTGTACTTCACCCTCGAAAGCTGTTGCGATCCCCTACACTTGTGGGTTATCACTAGGCATGACCATGTATATAGGCATCACGTCCACAACAAGTAGATCGAAACGATTCTGCATCTACTACTATTACTCCACACATCGACTGCTATCCAGCATGTATCTAGAGTATTAAGTTCATAAGAACAGAGTAACGCATTAGGAAAGATGACATGATGTAGAGGGATAAACTCAAGCAATATGATATAAACCCCATGTTTTTATCCTCGATGACAACAATAAAATACGTGCCTTGATGCCCCTGTTGTCACTGGGAAAGGACACCGCAAGATTGAACCCAAAGCTAAGCACTTCTCCCATTGCAAGAAAGATCAACCCAGTAGTCCAAACCAAACTGATAATTCGAAGAGACTTGCAAAGATAACAAATCATACATAAAAGAATTCAGAGGAGATTCAAATATTTCTCATAGATAAACTTGATCATAAACCCACAATTCATCGGATCTCGACAAACACACCACAAAAAGAGTTACATCGAATAGATCTCCAAGAAGATCGAGGAGAACTTTGTATTGAGATTCAAAGAGAGAGAAGAAGCCATCTAGCTAATATCTATGGACCCGAAGGTCTGTGGTAAACTACTCACAACTCATCGGAGAGGCTATGGTGTTGATGTAGAAGCCCTCCAAGATGGGATCTCACGGGTACAAAATTTTGCGGCGGTGGAAATAGGGTTTCGTGGTGCTCCTGGATGTTTTCAGGGTATGTAGATATATATTGGTGAAAGAAGTTGGTCAGGGGACCCATGAGGGGCCCACGAGGGTGGGGGCATGCCCACCCCCTAGGGCACGCCTCCCTCCCTCGTGGCTTACTCGTTTGCTTCTTGATGTCCACTCCAAGTCTCCTGGATTGCATTTGTTCCAAAAATAACTCTCCCGAAGGTTTCATTCCGTTTGGACTCTGTTTGATATTCCTTTTCTGCGAAACACTGAAATAGGCAAAAAAATAGCAGTTTGGGATGGGCCTCCGTTAATAGGTTAGTCCCAAAAATAATATAAAAGTGTATAATAAAGCCCATAAACATCCAAAACAGGTAATCTAATAGCATGAAACAATCAAAATTATAGATACGTTGGAGATGTATCAAGCATCCCCAAGCTTAATTCCTGCTCGTCCTCGAGTAGGTAAATGATAAAAACAGAATTTTTGATGTGGAATGCTACCTAGCATATTTATCAATGTAATTTTCTTTATTGTGGCATGAATGTTCAGATCCAAATGATTCAAGATAAAAGTTCATATGAACATAAAAATAGTAATACTTCAAGCATACTAACAAGTAATCATGTCTTATCAAAATAACATAGCCAAAGAAAGCTTTATCCCTACAAAATCATATAGTTAGGCCATGCTTCATTTTCGTCACACAAAATACTCCCATCATGCACAACCCCAGTTTCAGCCAAGCAATTGGTTCATACTTTTTAACACGCTTCAACTTTTTTCAACTCTCACGCAATACATGAGCGCAAGCCATGGATATAACACTATGGGTGGAATACAATATGATGATGGAGGTTGTGTGGAGAAGACAAAAAGGGAGAAAGTCTCACATTGACATGGCTAATCAACGGGCTATGGAGATGCCCATCAATTGATGCCAATGCGAGGAGAAGGGATTGCCATGTAACGGATGCACTAGAGCTATAAATGTATGAAATCTCAACAAAAGAAACTAAGTGGGTGTGCATCCAACTTGCTTGGTCACAAAGACCTAGGGCATTTTGAGGAAGCCCATCATTGGAGTATACAAGCCAAGTTCTATAATGAAAAATTCCCACTAGTATATGAAAGTGACAACATAGGAGACTCTCTATCATGAAGATCATGGTGCTACTTTGAAGCACAAGTGTGGAAAAAGGATAGTAACATTGTCCCTTCTCTCTTTTTCTCTAATTTTTTTTATTTTGGTGGGCTTCTTTGGCCTCTTTTTTTATTTGGGCTTCTTTGGCCTCTTTTATTTTTCACAAAGTCCGAAGTCTCATCCCGACTTGTGGGGGAATCATAGTCTCCATCATCCTTTCCTCACTTGGGACAATGCTCTAATAATGAAGCATCACACTTTTATTGATTTACAACTCAAGAATTACAACTCAATACTTAGAACAAAACATGACTCTATGTGAATGCCTCCGGCGGTGTACCGGGATATGCAATGAATCAAGACCGACATGTATGAAAGAATTATAATGGTGGCTTTGCCGCAAATATGACATCAACTACATGATCATGCAAAAGCAATATGACAATGATGGAGTGTGTCATAATAAACGGAATGGTGGAAAGTTGCATGGCAATATATCTCGGAATGGCTATGGAAATGCCATAATAGGGGATGAAATTGATGATTCGCAATTGCCCTACACATGGATTAAATTTATGGATGATCATACAAAAATTTTATGCCGGATTGAATTTTGATTCTAGAAATCTTTTAGATTCGGCTGCGGGAGGCACTTTTATAGAGATCACTTTAGGAGAAGCTACTAAACTCCTAGATAATATTATGGTTAATTATTCTCAATGGCACAATGAAAGATCTACTAGTAAAAAAGTTCAGGCGATAGAAGAGATTAATGTTTTGAGTGGAAAGATGGATGAACTTATGAAATTGTTTGCTAATAAGAGTGATCCTATTGATCCTAATGATATGCCTTTTTCTACTTTGATTGAGAATAGTAATGAATCCATGGATGTGAATTTTTTTGGTAGGAATAATTTTGGTAACAACGCGTATAGAGGAAACTTTAATTCTAGGCCGTTTCCCAGTAATTCCTCTAATAATTTTGGTAATTCCTACAACAACTCTTATGGAAATTTTAATAAGATGCCCTCTGATTTTGAGATTAGTATTAAAGAATTTATGATCTCAAAAGAAATTCAATGCTTTGCTTGAAGAAAAATTGCCTAAGATTGATGAGTTGGCTAGGAACATGGATAGAATTTCTCTTGATGTTGATTCTTTGAAACTTAGATCTATTCCACCTAAGCATGATATCAATGAGTCTCTCAAAGCCATGAGAATTTCCATTGATGAGTGCAAAGAAAGAACCACTAGAATGCGTGTTCTTCTAGTTTTCATGATAATAATGATGAAGATCTAAAAGTGATTGATGTGTCCCCTATTAAATCTTTGTTTTACAATATGAATCTTGATAATGATGGGACTGGAGATGAGTCAACTTTAGTTAAAAGGCATCCCAATGATTCAGATTTTTTAGATCTTGATGCAAAATTTGGTAAAAGTGGGATTGGAGAGGTCAAAACTTTACATAGCAATGAACCCACTATTTTGGATTTCAAGGAATTTAATTGTGATAATTGCTCTTTAGTAGATTTTATTTCCTTGTTGCAATCCGTGTGGAATTCTCCTCATGCTTATAGTTAAAATAAAGCTTTTACTAAACATATCGTTGATGCTTTAATGCAATCTTATGAAGAAAAACTTGAATTGGAAGTTTCTATTCCTAGAAAACTTTATGATGAGTGGGAACCTACTATTAAAATTAAAATTAAAGATCATGAATGCTATGCTTATTTGTGATTTGGGTGCTAGTGTTTCCATGATTCCAAAAACTTTATGTGATATGCTAGGTTTCCGTGAATTTGATGATTGCTCTTTAAACTTGCACCTTGAGGATTACACTATTAAAAAACCCATGGGAAGGATTAATGATGTTCTTATTGTTGCAAATAGGAATTATGTGCCCATAGATTTTATTGTTCTTGATATAGATTGCAATCTTTCATGTCCTATTATTCTTGGTAGACCTTTCCTTAGAACGATTGGTGCAATTATTGATATGAAGGAAGGACATATTAGATTCCAATTTCATTAAGGAAAGGCATGGAATACTTTCCTAGGAAGAAAATCAAATTACCTTATGAATCTATTATGAGAGCCACTTATGAATTAAATACCAAAGATGGCAATACTTAGATCTATTCTCGCTTTTATGCCTAGCTAGGGGCGTTAAACGATAGCGCTTGTTGGGAGGAAACCCAATTTTTATTTTTGTTCTTTACTTTTTGCTCCTGTTTAGTATTAAATAATTCATATAGCTTTTCTTTAGATGTGGTTTTTATGTTTTAGGTAGTGTTTGTGCCAAGTAGAACCTATAGGATCATCTTGGGTGATAGTTAATGTGATCTTAATGAAAAATAGAAACTTTTCCACGCACGAGAATAATTCTAATAAATCACAGAAATGTGCTTTTTAGTTGATTATTTTTGCAGTAGATTAATAGACAAGTTGCCCAGGACTTCCTATTTTTGTAGGATTTTTAGATTTCCAGAAGTATTCGAAAGTTACAGATTGCTACAGACTGTTCCGTTTTTGATAGATTCTGTTTTTCGTGTATTGTTTGCTTATTTTGATGAATCTATGGCTAGTATCGGGGGGTATCACTACAAAAAAAAGACACATCCGTGAGATTTTGGGCGGAACAAATTTTTTTCCTGTCATACTTATGACACTTCTATGACGATAATTGTGAAAAAACCCGGTATCATCATAGATGTGGTGGGCTCCTACTTCTATGACAAAAAATCATCACAGAAAATGGGCTTTTCGTCCTGGGCGGGCCGGAGATGCAGCTGCATGACATTATTTGGGCCGTCCATGACGGAAAAAACCATGATAGAAGCGAGGGCGAGGAAAATTTCGAGGAGTTCCCGGTTACGGTACGTGGTCGGGGGCCGAGCAATGCGCATTTCTCTCGTACACGTACGCGCGTGTGTGCAAGGCGTTGGCTCTAACTGAACCTGAGCGAGGTGTTGGGCGCTAACTGAACCCCAGCGATTTCACTGCAGGCTACGCTTTACTGAACCCGAGCGATCGATCGATGGCTGTTAACTGAAGCCGATCGAGCGATTCCTTCACTACTGCTACTAACTGAAGCCGATCGATGCTACCTCTGGATGAACAGTGAGCATTGCAGGGGGGGTTGGATGAACAGTGAGCGGTGGTAGAAGCTGCATGACATTCTTGGGCCGTCCATGACGGAAAATGGGCTTTTCGTCCTAGGCGGGCCGGAGACGCAGCTGCATGACATTCTTGGGGCCGTCCATGACGAAAAACACCATGGTAGAAGCGAGGGCGAGGAAACTTTTGGGGAGTTCCCGGTTACGATGGGCGGTCGGGGGCCAAGCGATGCACGTTTCTCTCATACGTACGCGTGTGTGTTCGAGGCATTGCGCTCTAACTGAACTCGAGCGAGGCGTTGGGCTCTAACTAAACCCGAGCGTTTGCACTGATGGCTACGGATTACTGAACCCGAGCGATCGATCAATGGCTATTAACTAAACCCGATCGAGCGATTCCTTCGCTACTGCTGCTAACTGAAGTCAATCAATGCTGCCTCTCTGGATGAACAGTGAGTGTTGCGGGGGGGGGGGGGGGGGGTGGATGAACAGTGAGCGGTGGGAGTGGATGAACAGGACCTGTGGCGTTGCCTCTGGATGAACAGGACCCCGATCGATCGAGCCGGTCGGGGCTGGATGAACAGGACCCCGTGGAGGGCTGGATGAACAGGACGACCCCGTGGAGGGCTGGATGAACAGTAGATGGTGGAGGGGTGCCCGTGGAGGGGTGGTTGAATAGTAGCTGGTGGAGTAGCGCGCGGTGGAGGTTGGATGAACAGGAGCCCGTGGAGGCTGGAGGAGGTCGACGGTAGCCCGTGGAGGCTGGAGGAGGTCGACGGTGGAGATGAACAGTATCCCGTGGAGTCCCGTTTTGCGGTACGCCACACCCCTCCCAATGAATAGGACCCTCGTTTCGATCGTAGCGCTCCAACACAAGTCCGTTTCGTCCGTTTTGCGGTACGCCACACCCCTCCCAACCAACAGGACCCCCGTTTCGACCGTAGGAGGTCTGTTTCCTCTGTTTTGCGGTATGCCAGACCCCTCCCGATGAACAGGATCCCGTTTCGAATGTGGCCAGCCGAACACAAGGCCGTTTCCTCCATTCTGCGGTACGCCATGCCTCGTTTCCATCGCCTGTTCCGTCCCAAGGCGGTTGGCTCCCACGCGTTCCGTTGCCTCCCGATGAACACGACGCATTCCGTTGCCTCCCCATGAACATGACGCATTCCGTTGCCTCCCCATGAACACGATGACGACGCGGTTTATCCGTTCTGACCCAGCCATGTACATGAGCCCTGGTCGTACGTATGCGCGAGTAGGCGTTCGAGACCCCGCCCGTATGTACATACGTGGCCGTATTTTCTTTCTTGCACCCTAGCCGTTGTACGTACATGTACATGCTACGTGCGCGCCTCTAGTACGACACGTGCGCGCCTCTACATGGACCAGCATGTACGTACATGTTCGCGACCAGAATGACAACACTACGTATGCATCGACCAGGTGGGTCCCGACTGTCAGGCACTTCCTTGCGTGCGAAGATGTAGCTGGTGGGTCCCAGCAGTGAGGGAGGCAAATCATTTTTTTTGCCCGGACGCACTTCCTTGTGTGCGAAGGTGTAGCTGGTGGGTCCCAGCATTCAGGGGGAAACATTTTTTTCACGAAATACGGTGGCCCATCCGATGGGTCCCTACTGTCAGGTGGAGGAATAATTATTTTGCGCGTAATAAGGAGGCACTTCCTTGCAGCCACCGTGGACCCAGCTGTCAGCCTCTCCACGCACAGTACTCTTCCTATGGAAGTCGGTCGTTAACCACATTGACCACGCCGCATCGAGAGCACCACGGCGGTGGACGACGGCGAGGCCTAGGAAGGGGACGACGCGGAGCCGGGGAAGACGCATCAGTGGATGCCCACACAAAGAGGAGTATGAGGGTTCACTGGTTCAGCTGCAGTGTGAGGCTGCCGTTGCCGCAGAATAACAGGGGGTGTGGGTGAGTAGAGGGATGGCCTGGCCAGCGGTGGGAGTAGTAGGGGGCGGTGAGGCCTCCGTGGCATCACAGCCGGCCACGGGAGGCAGGAGCATGCGACACGACCGGCGCTGCTTTGGGCGGCTGGAGCACGAAGACCAGAGGTTGAAGAAGCACTAAGGCCGTTGGATGGACATCGTACAGTCATTGGAGCTAGAATCGTTCATATTGACTAAGTTGACAAAGCCCTCCGTCCCTGTCAACTTAGTAGGCCCACAAGTCAGCCTCCCACCAAGGTGAGTCCCAGCTAGCAGGGGGAGTATTCATTTTTTGTGCGTAATAAGGATGCATTTCCGGTGGGTCTGAGCTGACAGCGGGGGGAACATCTTTTTTGCGAATACAGAGGCCCTTCTGGTGGGTCCTAGCTATCAGGTGGAGGAATCATTATTTTGCGCGTAATAAGGAGGCATTTCCCTGTGTGGGCCCCTACTGTCATCCTCTTCAGATGGCTGTTGTTTGTTGACCATGTTGACCTCGCCGCGCCAAGAGCACAAACGCGGTGGACGAGGGCGAGGCCCAGGAAGAGAACCACCTAGAGCCAGCGAAGCCACCGCAGCGGATGCCCACGCTAAGGGGAGTACGAGTGCTGACTGATCGGCTGCGGGGTGAGGCTGACGTCGCCGGAAAATAACAGGATGTGTGGGTGGTTAGAGGGATGGCGAGGCGGCAGCACAACCAGCCACGGGAGGAGGGAGCAGGCAGTCCCGCCGGCGCTAGTTTGGGCGGCTGGAGAAGGAAGATCAGAGATTGAAGAAGCACGGCGGCCGTTGGATGGACATCCAACAGTCACTGCTGTGTGTTGACTAAGTTGGCAAAGCCTTGCGTATGCGTCAAAAAAATTTTTAGGACAGCGTCATCGTCAACCTAGTAGGCCCAGAAGTCAGCCTCCAAATCTGTGGAAAACAACATACATCCCATTAGCCATTATTTTCAATAATTTACATCCCATTTGCTAATTCTTAAGGATATTTGAAGCCCATATTCTTTTTATTAGCATTACAGACCATATATTCTCGGCACTGCTAAAAAATTCAATGAAATTTTGCATATTTCGGTGGGGTCTGAACTCTTTTAATCACGAAATTTCAAGTCACTTAAAAATAATTTTTGAATAATTATATCAAAATAAAATTCAAAAAACAATTCTCTGCAAAAAAATGAATGAAATTTAGAATCTTAACTAGCAAGATGCCCGTTCGTTGCACGGAACATGGAGATGCATTTGTATGAGTAGTATATCTTATGGGAGAAAAGATGATAATTTTAATGTAATTGCCAGTTGGCTTTGGTTTTTATAAGAGTAGAATCCTGAAAAATGATATTTTAATGCAATTGCCGGTCGGCTTTGGTTTAAAAATTTACAGCCCATTTCTTACAACTTATAGCCCATTTTCTGGGGAAGCCCATTTCTTACAACTTACATCCCTCCTCGCCTTGAAAGATTTGCAGCCCAGCAGGGCTGAGAAAAGCAAGTAGGCCTCAGTTTTGGTATTCTCCAAAAAAAACCAACTTATAGCCCCCGCACAGTGCGCAGTTGAGCTCCTTCTCTGAAACTAAAAAACAACTGGGCGAGCTGCTGGGTCCCTGGTGTTACCCGCTTGTTGTGTAATTTTCTCGTTTATTGACTACATTGACAATGGCTTGGGACCTAGTTGTCAAACAATTAGGAGGAAATATTTTTTTGGCTTGTAATAACGAGGGACCTGCTTGCGAAATGCAATGACCCTGGTGGGTCCCTACTGTCAGCCTCTCCACGTACAGTCATCTCCTGATTCCTCTTGGTTGTTGACCATGTTGACAACGCCAGACGGCGGCGGGCACCACGAGCAAACCAAGGCAGAGAACGACGGCGAGGCCTCGGACGGGAACGAACAACATCCGTGGAAGATGCGGCAATGTAGTGGCAGGTGAAGGGGAGTACGAGGGCAACAACATGCAACTCAAGCATACAAATGGTACAAAAAGCCCAAGGATTAATTGCTCATCAAATTTTTAGACAAAACCCAGATTGAATATGACAGTAACATCTAACCCAACCACTCTTTTTTGCAGTCACAAACAAATGGATCGGTCTGGTCCATAAAATCAACATCCTGTGCAAAAAAATTAATTCCAGGATGACTACAACTTGTTGTAAATAGAAGCCGAGCATGTTTAGAAGCCCATTTGTCCACCTGAAACTTCTTTTTTTGCTGTTCAACATGTTCGTCCGTGAGAAATCTCTTGCTCTAAAAATTAAGCCTCATGGACAATAGTAAACTCGCATTCAACAGGAAGAACGTGACAAAGCTTCTGTTTGCCTGGTTGGATGCATATCGTCCCATCGTTATTGTCCTCAAACGAATGTCATGAGAACTAAGAAAAACCTTGTGCTTATTACCCCACTAATTGGTTATATGTTTTTCTCCATGTGGTTCTGCCTACGTAGACATGAAGATTGAAAACAGTTAAGGTCTGAAAAAAGAGTACGTCGAAAGAATGACAACTGAACAGTTAATTCTAGTACAATATATACGGGCTTTCAATGTGCATGAAATCATCACCTCTATGTATAAATTCTCCAGAGCCTCATAAATAAATAAATGATTGGTCTTTAAAAAGAAGGAACAGCCTTTTTGACGACTGGGAGATCCTATAAAATGAAGAGCATTTCGTAAACAAATCAGTGTCTTGTATGAATCGAGAATAGCAATTCCATTTCTTGAACCACGGATATAGACTTTGAAATGATGATTAGCTACCTGACAGCCGAGATGTGCATTCGTACAAAGTAATTTAGTACAGACTATCGAAAGCGATTGAAAGCATCATAGCAAGCCAATAATTATGTCCAGATCAAAACTATACATTCTGATATATATGATCTTGACAGAATCCAACAGCATTGATAGGCTATCAATGGGCGAACTCTTCATTGAGCATATAACATAATATTAGTACCCAAAGTGTACTCCAAGATGATATAAAACTTATGCGCACAAATGAAAAATGCAGCATATGATTACAAATGTGTAGATGATAATATACGGTACCTGAAAAGGTGAGGAGCCAAACACCAACTCCTTGTGATTATTAAACGGGTCACGAATTACACCCAAGGTCTCCAGTTTGGGCGCAGAGACGACAGTTATTTCTGAAGGTGTATAACAATTATGAAGGAGCAACCTTTCAAGTGAAGGGGCATCTTTGATGATGAGCTGTTGTCCTTTAAAACAAATTCCAATGCTTTTAAGGTGAGGCGACTTTATTTGGAGATAACTGATACCGATTTCTATTCCCAAAACAATCAGCAAGCGCTCCACGGCAGGGCAACTGGAGTGGATGATGCTGTGCAGTGAGGCCTCCGACAAATAAACCACCACAAGCGAAAGTTTTTTTAGCAGTGGGAGTCAAAGAATTTGTACCAGATCGTCTGGTAGATGGCACCAGGCGTAGGTGGCGGTGTGGAGAGAGAAGGAAAACCACGAGATGGAAAATGGTGGTGTGGGCACGAATTCTTGGTGTGTTCATGGTATGAAACTTTTGTGGTAATGGTACAACTCAAACTGCTGGAGTTTTCCGAATTCAGGGGATGCCAGCCAAGCGTCCAGATTGCCGATTATGGACAGCAGGTAGCGTGTCAGGATGCAGAGGCATTGAATGGGGCCCTGCTGATGAGAAGAGTCGATGGCTCTGAGGAGATCAAATTCAGGAAGGACAGATATCCGACGACAGTCAAGATTGAGGGGCACGGTGCGCCATAGAGGGCGCCACCGAGTTGAGAGGACTTGTGTGCGGTAGCAATCCTTGGTGGGGAGAAGCGAGATGATCTCCTCAAGGATGACGTCCGGGAGATCGCTGATGCGGTCCACCAGAGATTCTATCGGTTCCTCAGATCCGGGTGGGGGGGGGGGGCTCGCCGCTTCTACCCGCACTACCAGGTGCAGGATCTACAACCGGCGTTGCCGCTGGTGGGAGCCTCATCTTCTTGGCGCTGGGGCCAGCTGACTCCATTTTCCTTGCGGGCGTCACGCCGAGCTCACGGGTTTGAGCAGAGTAGCCAGAGATGAACCTAGTGGCAGTGCCAGTGGGGAAGGAGGAGGGCTGGGGATTTCTGTAGGAGTGGAAGAAGAGGAGCAAGCATTTTCTGTACGAGTGAGGAAGAAGGTGAGCGGGGTTTTCTGGACGAGTGAAGAAGAAGGTGAGCGGGGTTTTCTGGACGAGTGAGGAAGATTGGGGAGCGGGGGGAATTGAGGGTGGGGGAGACGGAAGCGGGAGAGCGAGCTGTTCGTGTTTATAAGGCCCGCTGCACTAACTACTCGCTTTTTCCCAAGAACCGCTCTCTTCTTTTGCATTGCTGCATTGGAGTTGGCGCATGGACTTGGAAGACTGGCCATGCATGCAGGATGCATGTGCCCGCCGGCCACTGCATATGCCTGGTTTGTTACTAGGCCTATTTAATAGGGTGGTTATGGAGTAAATTAAGGAGATTTATTTTCTCTGTGTGCATCCACCAAATTAGAGGATGCAGTACTGGATGCAGACACTCACATTAAACTAAGCTTTAGAAGATATGGTATGCATACTAACATTCAGAAGAACAAAAGTTCAGCATGTCTATGCATCTCAATGATTCACCATACTAGAACCAATACAAAGTTGTGAGAAGGTGTGGAAATAAAGAAAACCGGTCGATGCTTCTCTGAGCAAAGGGCCTCCCTACGCACGCATTAATTTCCCGGGCATGCTTGTTTCTTCTCAATGTTGCGAGCACTTTGAGCATGTTGGCAACTCCACAGCTAGCTAGCTGCCTCATCTTGCAATTGATGCTTGCACATTTGCAGCAAACACATGAGGCAATAGAGATGACTCAACATGAGTCCATATTGTGCAGTTCCCCTGAAATCATATTCATTGTCCTGAATCTGAAAAGATAGGAAAACAGTAGCTATACTTAAATGGTGTTGCAAAAAAGTAGCATGTATCAATAGCTCAGCATGACAAAACACGATCATCTGGACGAAGGGGATACTGACCTGCCTGAGGAAGATTATATATAATTTCATAAGTCCTTGGTTGATTTCCACCTCCGGCTGCACTGCTTGTTTGATCCTCCACACATGACAGGATTGTTCCGCACTGCATTCAGCAAGTCAACGTACGAATAAGCTAATTTCATTTTGCGGTGGTCATTGTACCTAGTTACGAATGTAGGAATACCTGGAGCACCATGAGGTTAGCTGACAGCAGGTAGATGCAGCCATATAAATTTTGTGCGGTGCTACCAAAATTGAGGTTTGTATACCTTCACATTATGAGAATTCTTCTTGAAGTTGGTAGAATGTGATGGCTTGTTCTTTGCATCAAACTTGCCTTTCCCCTGAGATTTGTTCTTGTTGTTTTGGGGCTGGTTGGGCTGGAAGTTCTTCTCATGTACCATGTGGGAACTAGAAGCTCCCTCGGCGACCCGAGCATGTGTGTCTTTTGCTCTCGCCTTCTCCTCAAAATCAAGAGTGCTAATGAGATCCAAAATAGAAAACTCATGTCTCTTGTTTTTCAGAGAAGTAGCAAAATCGTTCCACGAAGGTGGAAGCTTGGCAATGATGGTCCCAGCAACAAATTTATCTGGAACACACACTTAAAGTACTCAAGTTCCTTAGAGAGTGACTGTATCTCATGAGTGTGCTAAACAATAGAGCGCTCATCAGTCATCTTGTAGTCATAGAATTTCTCCATGACGTACAACTCGTTGCCAGCTCCCGAGGGCCCAAACGTGGCCTTTAGCGCAGCCCACATGTCTTTGCCGCTATCAAACAACATATATGAATCCACAATGGAATCATCAAGAACACTCAGCAGGGCGGCTTTGAAGAGGGTATCCATGTTCTGAAAAGCTTCCTGCTGTGTAGGATTAAGATCGCCCTCAGGCTTACCCTTAGTGGCGTCATAGCAGTACATGATCTGAAACCAATATACTGCTCTTGTGCGCCACCTTTTATATTGCACCCCCTTAAAAGTAGGCGGCTTTAAAAGCGTGGCAAAACTACTCGGAGTAAATTGCCTGTAATCAGGTTTTTGGATTGGATAGTTGAATATATGAGCAATTCAGTATGAGATTTAACCCGAATCAGCAGTAAATAGATCACGACAACAATTGCAAACATCAAAGTAATGATGCAGACTAAACCAGGAGGACAGAATCACATACTGTACAGTGGAAGCAGAACCGATGTGGTTGATGTTGTAACTCATGTCGTTGATGAAGAGGTTACCGAGGTCGAGGAAGAAGGCTGTCGTTGAGGAAGTCGCCGCTGGCAGCAGTAACAGGAGTGTGCTCCCCAAAAACTTGATCTCCCCTCTCCCGTACAGGATCACGAAAGGCGGGGTTCGGAGGACTGTTGTCGCTTCTCGCGGTGCACGTCGGAAGGAGGGCTGGAGAAGAATTGCGTGGCGGCACTAAGATCTGGAACGGTGCGAAACCTTATGATACAACGGCGGCTAGTTTAGAGCATGTTAGGTCGGTTGTGCGAGTATAATAGTAGGCCTTTGGCCCCCAAACCACACGTCCAAGTCAATAATAGCTCAAAAAAAGTCAATAATAGCCCCACCAAGGTTTGTCTCAAAAAAATGGAGTAACTAAGGCGTCCGTTAGTCCCTTTAGTATAAATACTATATCATTAATAATGGCCCCACCTTTTGTCTCACAAAGTATGTTGGAGTACAACTGGCTACACGTTTACAATCCGCTTCTCTTCTCTCTCCTCTTCTCTCTCCTTCAACTAAGCACAAATACTATATTTAAATCCTTATAGCCTGCTTATGTCATCTAATTGTAGTACTTGCTCTAAAGTTACTCTCCACTGTGTAGTCTGAAATGCCGGGCGTGCAGCGGGCGGTGCCCTCGGTCGGCACGCTGCTTCAATGGCGGAAGCAGTGAGAGGTCACGTCACCCTGACTTGCCATCAATGTGGAGCGGCGGGCTCAGCTAGCGCCGGGCGGGAAGCATGCGCGGGAGGGGGAGGGGTTTTTGTTGGGCCAAGAAGGTGAGAAGCCAACTTGGGATCGGTCCGGACGGAGAAATATCATGTGCTCCCATACTCTGCATATGACACTAGTCTATGTTACTGCTCCCTTCCTTCCGATTTATAGAGATGCTTAGAGTAACATAGTAATAAGCACTTACTAGCACCCCCTTGACCATGGACCTTTACGGTGTACGTCACCTAGTGTCTCATAATTTTCCTCGTCATCATCTGAGTTCTAGAAGATCTCACCCACATCATCATTAGCATGCAGCCGCCTTGATAGACAACGTGCGTAGAAGGAGTAGAGGCGACTGGGGACGCACCACCACCACGTTGTGGGCACTCCATATGTGCTCGCGTGCGTGCAGCCTGTGTGTTTTTTCATCGGTGCTAGCTCTAAGGTCGAGGTTGTGGTCGTCTTCGTCTCTGACTAGTAGTTGAGCAAGGACGGCAAAGAGGTGCTGCAAGAGATGCGTATGCGCCGTTGCGTGCGAGCTTTGCCGTAGCACGACGAACCGGACATCGCCGTGGATGGCGCATGCCTCCATGCAGCTGAGTGTGTGCGCATGCATGTGTTATTCACGTGCATTCTGCGGCCGAGCGTGTGTGCATGCACGTGTTGTGTACATGTGTTGTGTGCTCCACGCTGTGTGCGTATGTGCATGAGTTGGATCGGATGGAGTCAGTGCGTTGGCTTGTGTACATGCATGGCTGCATGCATCCTGTACATGCGTGGCTTGTTGCGTGATTATCAATAATTCAATAGAAACTACTCCCTCCGTTCCTAAATATATGTCTTTCTAGCCGTTTCAAATAGACTACAACATACGGATGTATGTAGACATATTTTAGAGTGTAGATTCACTCATTTTGTTTCGTATGTAGTCCCTTATTGAAATATCTAAAAAGACTTATATTTGGGAACGGAGGGTGTATAAAACATCTTCAACTTAGCATCCTGATGTATCGTTTCTAGTGGTTAGCGAAAAGTTCATGTTCTTTTATTTGTTTATAGGTGGGCAGGCAGCAAAAAACAGGGGAAAATGTGCAAGGTTCCTTGCAGATGCTCCACTGCGAGGTTCCTTGCCCCTTCTCGGTCGTCGGGAATCTATGCTCTTCAACTCTTTTCTTTTACGTGAGCTTTGTTCATCCTTTTCCCAACACGCGAGACATCTAGCATCAAGGTGCACGTGTCATGCAAGAAAATGGAGATAATCAGCTAAGCAGTGCGTAAGTGAGTCGTGCACTTTGATGGCACATACACAATATTTTTTCTCCTCGATGGCACGTGAATAGTGCACGTACTCAACGACAGAGCACGAGATGGTAGCAATGACATGGTCAACCCTTTTTTGGAGAGAGTACGTACTAAATAACTTTGATGTGTCCCGTCAACTCGCAGAACGACGAGAAGCTTGATTGCGCCTTCTCCCTCGCCAACGCGTGCGCGGTGGCTCGTAGCACGAGGAGAAACTTTTGCTTACAAGCGGTGGACGTGCAACAGTTCATTTGGTGCCAGATTGCTAGAAGTACTACTGTAGAACCATCGACTTCCGGAAGAGGCGAAGAGCCAAGCGCAAGGTCACCTACTAACCTTAGGCTAGGCGTGGTGGGAGTAACATAAGTAGGGGTACCTCCTTTTTTTATTCTAGAAACAACCACATGCGAATATCAAGGTGCTGGTTACGTAGGACAAATTTCCTGGAGTCTGTGCTCATCCCTCCTCTATCTCTCTTCTCAGCCAGCTAGCGGACGCTCGGAGCCCATCGTCTGTTTGCTCACATGCGGCCCACATGTGAGTGAAAACGCAAAAGGACCCACTAAACATGCACATCTTTCACATCGATGTGCTGGTGATGAAAAACAAATCCAATAAAGATCTTCGGTGGCCGCTTTTGGAGTTACTCAAGAGTAGTAAGATTCTATTTACAGTTTAACCCAAGATGCACATCACGTGGCTTCAACTACCACTCTATTTTCTTGCATGACACGACCTGGATGTTGGATGTCCCACATGTCGGCAAAAGGAGGAAGAACCCGACCAAATCTTCGGTTGTGCTCTCGGATTAGACTAGTTGTGATAGCTTAACATTTTTATTGTGTACTCCCTCCGTTCCAAAATACTTGACTTCCATTTGTCCAAAAATGGATGTACCTATATACTAAAACATGTCTAGGTACATCTATATTTTGACAAATAGAAGGCATTTATTGTGGAACAAAGGGAGTAGAATGGATGCAACTTTTGGTATTGGAAAGAAGAGTACATCGATATATTGATAGAGCGCAATTAGTAGATGTTCTAGCACTTTTAGCTAGCATAGAGGCTAGAGATGAGACTAAGTGCACTTGTTGATACTCCTACTAGAATAGAGGCTAGACATGAGGCTAGATGCGAGGAAGCAACGTCTACTTCTTTACTCTCGAAGAAGAAAGAATCACGCAAGATCGAGCCTCCGCAGATCAACAATGAATGCATCGAGAAGGCACTAATCCAACTTACAGGAGCAGTTATGGAAGTTGGATATCTTCTAGTAAAATGTATTCTTGTGGTTCTTGTTTTCTTTGATCTTGATTTTCTAGTCAAAATTATCATTGGAGTTCGTGCAAAACAGAGGTCCGTTTGGGGTCGTGCGTTGGAGTTGGCCTTACAAGTGGGACCGCAGTTGAGGAAACCGACTATCGGCAAACCCCCACCTCGCCCGCCGCGCAATGGCTGAAGTTAGAGAAACGACGAGGTTGAAGAGATTGCTCTAACACGGACTCCATGAAATAATATGGTGTCAGATGGATGTCATGGTGGTGGCATGTGCCGTACTCCTGGACGTGAATGCTTGTGCTGGCCCATGCCACCCTACTACTCCTATACTTATATAGTACTAGTATCGAGGATTCGAGGTGCTGGTTACGTACAGGTACAGCGAACATATTAACATATGGCTACAGTAAAAACACATGCCCGATGCGCGAAGCATGTGAAGCTAGTACAAATAGTGTACTACTATTGTTGATTGGCCTCATCCGATAACTTGTTACAATGCACGTACAATTATGTATTCGAAAAATATTTTTTTGCCTCATCGCACCACTCACTCAGAGAAGCAACTCGAAAGCCATTCATAAATTTAGTAAGTTTATCACAGGCATATCATTTTATTACATACAATAGGTCATCAACCCACATCAACAACGAGGATACATTATAAATACTAAAGTTTTCATCACACAACAAATAACAAGCAATGAAATGACCTTCAACTCAACCAATCCTCGGCATTGGAAACGCTTGCTTTGAACCACAAGTGATTCTCTGGGACGGGCCATCTATTGTCGATCTCGAAACCAATGCAGGACTGATCATCTAGGTTGAAGCGGCCTACTATATCAGTACTAGGGTAGGGAACCACCCAAATGTCCGAGGTATAGACACATTTGCTTCTCATAAATGGTACTAGTAACATTGTGTCAACAACTGTTGGATCGCCTTTCACCATCATCAGATAGTTTTGTCCAAGGAAGAGCGAGTTTTCTCTAAGACTATCAATTTTGTACCAGGGAGAAGGTGTTGGCGCTAGCACACTAGTATCCATCCCGAGTACCATGCAATGGGTGTTGGAATAGGTCCGGAGAGTGCGACCATGGGAGACAACATGTGCTCCCTCGGTAGTAAAAAACTCAGTGCGCTGTATACAGACAAGAAGAGGTGATCCATCGGAATTAGTTGCCAGGCGCCACTGAGTATATACGTTCTGCTCGTCCTCATGCTCGTGATCATCACCATCGTCATCTCCCTCTTGGTTATAAAAATTTTCAAGTATAGGTGGTGGAATGTTCATAGGACCTTGGAAATACAAGAAGAAGGTTAATTAGTAAAGGGAAACTTGCTAACCCACATGCATGTGGATGAAACAATTATAATTACGGTGGAAGACAAACGTACCGAAACTACGAGGATCCCATGCAAAAACAGTGCCATGAGCGGTGGAAGCAAACACAAGACCCTCGTATTGAATTGCATCACAGTACACATCCGTGTATAGAAACTGATTTTTGAGCAATATCCATCGAGTTGAACCACAAAGGATGGCAACAAGCTTGTCGAAGATAGCAACAACTTCATAGTTCTTGTAATTCCAAGAGCGGTTGGGAACTCGACAAATTGCTATCTTTCATAGAAGACAGTCACCATGATCGTATTTGAACGTGCGTAGAATACCGGTGTGCTCAACCTCTGGGCAGTCTGCTGAGATTTTTCAAAGTGGAACCCGGTGACGAGTGTACACATTCACAAGTTCTCACTCGCAGTTGGACCCAATGTAAACAACCCAATCTCCATTTGCGCCTGCCCAATCCTTGCCAAAGCGATGGCATCTTAACATCATACGTATCATTATCAAGCGGCATCAACTTGCACAAGGCAAGGCCTCCGTCGTCCCCGCGCTAGTAGTCATCAGGGTCACGAGAAGAAGATAGGGGAGATCAAACCGCTCCTTGACCCTTGGGTTCCTTGTAATGATGTTATTAGTTGAGTCGAGAATGGTCTTGAATGAACCTGCCATGCTAGCCGAGGTGATGATGTCGCACCGATCAATGAGTTCCTCCACCACATCATCTTTCTGATCGGGGCAAGAATAACGGGGTCGTTTTCGGCCTGTTCCCTCCATGGAGAAGACAATCGAACAATGGCAGAAGGAAGGGTGAAGGGCTGAAAGAAAATGGAGGAGCGAGAGGAAGAGCGTGCGACAGCAGTTCCAAATCGAGAGGGAAAGGCGAAGAGTCGATGGACGGTTGCCAGTTTGCCATGGTACACGAAGAGGCGCCCCGGCCTACATGTCCGTTTGGTAATACTAGTAGAAAAGGACTCGCCGTCGTCTCACTGATATGTTGGAACGGAACCACATGTCAACGAAACATGGTGTGTAATTTCTCGTGCAAAATGCAATCTGGCCGCGTTGGCTCGAGGTGCCGCATTAATTTTTTTTAAAAGTTTGCCTCATTAGTTATCGACCTTTATTTTTTTTAGCATGCAATCTGAATGGATAGCTCCTGTGGTCATCACACGTGAGCGGATATAGTGATGGTTGATTTGCTCGAGCAACTTATTACTGCTGGAATATGGGAGTACCAGCGGATTCAAGGAACAGAGGAATGATGGTTGCTTCGTCCAAGCAACTTACTGTGGCGAAGGTGGGGCTCTGTGATTTGACTGCTCGCTAGTCATTACCACTGCGGTGCAACGGCCGGGGTGAATCTTTCCCTGAAGTTGTGTTGTGCACTCAATATTATTGCATGGCAGGTGGAGCCGAATGAAGGATGTCCAACATGTTAGAGAAACGAAGTTGAATTGTTTCTGGCATTGCTATCAATCCTTCAGGATTTGTCTATATGTACGCATAATTTTAATGAAATTGTACTATGATGCTATGAAGGTTTCAACTTTGGTTCCTGCAGGAAAAAAAAGGTTTCAACTTAGGATTCATGTGTCTTGCCTCGAGATTATCTCGTTACAATATTCCATCAAATACAAATGAAACTACCATGGCTAATGCATCTCAATGGTTCGTAGATCAGTGCCAATATTCACATCACAACTGAAGACAAAGTTCTGAGAGGGTGTACAAATAAAGAAAAAAACATAATTGATCGATGTTGTTCGTAGGCATGGATCCATTTCCTTGGCATAGTGTTCATTGCTTGGCAGCTAGTTTCACCCAGCTCTGTAGCCAAAAAAGAGGTGTATGAAGGACACCACAATCCGATCATTTTGCGCATCACCACTAAAATCGAGCAGACCATCCCTGTTTGCAAAGATATCCAGTCAGTGTGATTACAATAAAATAGTGGAACTAGATGATGAAACATAACACACATAAATAGAAGCCGATCACCTCTACGATCTCTCTTTAGGATTAACTTCTTGTTGGAGAAGATTAGGCACGGAATTGGATGAGGAGGATAGCAAAACCAATCTCCATTTCCGCAGTCCCACAGAAATGTAAGAGCGTTGCCCGTGTGACATTTTGGCAGAACTACACAAAACACTCTTTAGAAAAAAGTGATTTGTGCAGTTCACCAAAAGGTCACAATAGCAACGAGGTGAAAATGGATAGCCCTGTTTGCAAAAGGAGGTCGAAAGGAAACAATTACTACCCAATAACACAAGTTGAAGACACGTACATCAACAAAAAAGAAGCATGTTCCATGTAATAAGGGAAAGATAGCACATGGTGGTTTATCAAAAATGGTTTGAGGACGATATTGCAAGATGGAAAGTAAGCCGGCCGAGATATGATTTAAGCAAACAACTAAAGAAGATCCACATGCAACAATGTGGGAAGATGGGCAGTGGAGCAAGGCCGGAGGAAGCTGTACCTGAGGGTCATCGGGATGTTACTAGGAGGGCGTCGGTGGCTGAGATCTGCCCATACTGCGGCAGCGAGCAAGTGGCGAAGGCCCTACCGCGCCAGAGCTTAGTCAGAGAGAACGGAGGGTACCGCAGATCGGGACGTGCTGCCTCAATGCCGTCGAACGGAGAGACGATGCACATCCTCCCTTTCCGTCGGCGGACGGGATGCGGCCGGATCACTGACCAACGCTGAGAGAGAGAGAGGCCACGGCCGCCTTGTGTGAGATGGTGTGACGAGAGACAAACCCATTTTTCCATTTTCCCCACGGCAATCGTTTTATATTTTGTACGTGCCATTGAGGAATATATAACTTTATTTAATGCTAATGCGTCAATTCGAACTTTATTCCGTCTAGGCGTGGTACCCGACCCTCCTTCGAGTAAACAACCGCTACATGCGTCAAATTATCACGCAGGCTGCCTTTTCGTACAGAAATGAACTCCACTGTGTACCCGCGCGGGTGTGGTCGGGAACGAGACGTGAGTATGTGCGTCCTGCGTGCACTTCTTCTTTAGGTGCAGGTACATACGTGGGTGGGTGTGAGAGAGATGGTTTGTGCAAAACAGAGGCAATGTGTTGATGATATCTCAAACAGAAAAACGTAACATATGCAATGTGTGTGAAACGGAGTCATGGACGTGAGATATCGATAGAATTGAAAACAGGGATGAAGTGTGTGGTTGCGCGATTGATAAAGAGTGCCATCGAATTTGTGTTTTCCCACGTCAAAGATACAGGGCGGCTGGCCTACTAGAATTTGGAGGGTAGAGGTGCGGTTTTTCTCTGTGGCATGGATACCTACCTACAATGATCGACTATCAGTGTGTGTGTGGGGGGGAGAGGGGGCAGAGACAGATCGACTAGTATATGTGTGAGGAAGGAGAGAGACTAGCTATGTATTGAGATCGATCGACATCCATGGACATGTGTAGCAGAGGAATAAGGTTGGGAAAAAGACAAAGGTAGAGCGTCGGAGGGTTGGTGGTGGAGTGGCGTCTCACAAATGGTGGGAGAGGCCTGCTAGACAAATGGAGGGTATGAGTGCAATACCAATAAGAAAGGGCGGGGGATGTCTGTCTGTCTATGCACATGTGTGTGAGAGACGGGTCGGGAGGTATTCAAGGATGATGAGGGGAGAAGATATGGTTGTGGTAAGCATACATAACTACATAGGAAGATCAACCGTCGTGTGTCCAAGAAAGGGAGAGACATAACTAGCGAGGTAAGTGTATCGGTGCTTGGTGAAAACGAATTATAGTCGACCTAGCTATATGTAGGGAGATCAGTTCATATACATGCCTGCATGTGTTAGAAGCAAATAAGGTCCGGAGGGACAGACAGGGGGAGAGGGTGTGGCTAGGAGGTGGTGCGAGAGGCCTACCATGTCGAGGGGGAGGAGTGTGCGAGTATGTGATCAATGAAAAGAGGGGCAGGAGTGTGCACCTGCGTGGAATCGTATTGGACATAGGGGGCATGGTCGTTGAGAAGAGAAGAGGGGAAGTATATATGTGTTTGTTGTAGGCACACTTGGCTAGAGAGGTATATCGACCGGTGTGTGCTGGAAAGAAGGAGCCGGGGGCCTACTAATACGTCTTCGACGTATCTATAATTTTTGATTGTTCCATGCTATTATATTACCCCTTTTAGATGTTTATGGGCTTTATTTTACACATTTATATCATTTTTGGGACTAACCTACTGACCGGAGGCCTAGCCCATATTGCTGTTTTTTTTTGCCTATTTCAGTATTTCGAAGAAAAGGAATATTAAATGGAGTCCAAACGGAATGAAACCTTCGGGAGCGTGATTTTTGGAACGAACGTGATCCGGAGGACTTGAAGTGCAAGCCAAGAAGCAGCCGAGGCTCCCACGAGATAGGAGGGTGCGCCCCCGTGTAGGGCGCGCCCCCTGTCTCGTGGGCCCCTCGGGCGTCCACCAACGTACTTCTTCCTCCTATATATACCTACGTTCCCCGAAAACAACCAGGGAGCAGACGAAACACAATTTCCACCACCATAACCTTCTGTATCCACGAGATCCCATCTTGGAGCCTTCGCCGACGTTCTGCCGAAGGGGGAATCGACCATGGAGGGCCTCTACATCAACATCCTTGCCCCTCCGATGAGTTGTGAGTAGTTTACCACAGACCTATGGGTCCATAGTTATTAGCTAGATGGCTTCTTCTCTCTTTTTGGATCTCAATACAATGTTCTCCCCCTCTCTTGTGGAGATCTATTTGATGTAAACTCTTTTTGCGGTGTGTTTGTCGAGATCCGATGAATTGTGGGTATATGATCAAGTTTATCTATGAATAATATTTGAATCTTCTCTGAATTCTTTTATGTATGATTGAGTTATCTTTGCAAGTCTCTTCGAATTATCAGTTTGGTTTGGCCTACTAGATTGATCTTTCTTGCCATGGGAGAAGTGCTTAGCTTTGGGTTCAATCTTGCGGTGTCCTTACCCAGTGAAAGAAAAGGTTGCAAGGCATGTATTGTATTGTTGCCATCGAGGATAACAAGATGGGGTTTATATCATATTGCATGAGTTTATCCCTCTACATCATGTCATCTTGCTTAAAGCGTTACTCTGTTCTTATGAACTTAATATTCTAGATGCAGGCAGGAGTCGGTCGATGTGTGGAGTAATAGTAGTAGATGCAGGCAGGAGTCGGTCTACTTGTTATGGACGTGATGCCTATATACATGATCATGCCTAGATAATCTCATAATTATTCGCTTTTCTATCAATTGCTCGACAGTAATTTGTTCACCCACCATAATACTTATGCTATCTCGAGAGAAGCCTCTAGTGAAATCTATGGCCCCCGGGTCTATATCTTATCATATTTGCTTCCAATTTAATTTTATTTGCATCTTTACGTTTTGCATCTATATTATAAAATACCAAAAATATATTTATCTTATCATACTATCTCTATCAGATCTCACTTTCGCAAGTGGCCGTGAAGGGATTGACAACCCCTTTATCGCGTTGGTTGTGAGTTCTCAGTTTGTTTGTGTAGGTGCGTGGGACTTTTGAGGAGCCTCCTACTGGATTGATACCTTGGTTCTCAAAAACTGAGGGAAATACTTACGCTACTATTGCTGCATCACCCTCTCCTCTTCGAGGAAAACCAACGCAAGCTCAAGACATAGCAAGAAGGATTTCTGGCGCCGTTGCCAGGGAGGTCTTCGCTCAAGTCAAGACATACCAAGTACCCATCACAAACCCATCTCCCTCGCATTTATATTATTTGCCATTTGCCTCTCGTTTTCCTCTCCCCCACTTCACCCTTGCCGTTTTATTCGCCCTCTCTTTCCCAATCTCCTCTCTCTTTCGCTTGCCTTTCTGTTTGCTTGTGTCTCCATGTGCCTTCTATGTGCTTGCATCCTTACTTGCTAAAAATTTATTGTTATGGATCCACTTAAAGTGTTCTACTTGGATCATCTTCGATCCTTATGCGCTCGTGCTGAAACCCCAACTAGCCTAGTTGATGGGAAATCTTTAGGTGAGCATGCTCATTTTGTGCGTTACCGTTTGTCTGAAAAAGGGAGACTCTTATGGGATCAAATAAACAGATTGATGTGTTATGCTTGGAATCTTTGTGAAATTTGTGATTTTACTTGTTGGTCTAAGAACCCTAAAAACACCTTCCCTACCTATGTGAGCTTAATGAAAATAAAATCTTATCATCTTATGCAAAGGGTGTTTATAGTTACTATGATATCGAACAAATTGAAGAATTGGTTGCTTTTAAGGGTGCTTATGAAGTTGCTTCTTTGATTGAAAAGTATGATATTACCCTCTACAAATCTGAAAATTTTGACATACTTAAATATTGCTATGAAAACTATGCTCATAATGTCTATGTCAAAGAGTTTATTGAGAGAATGACTATTGCTTTGGAAGAAAATAATGATATGCATGAATCTATAGATAATGATGATTCCGATGATTTGATTGAAATATACCGTGATGAACATGATGCTTGCTATTCTTGTGGCCATGATGCCAATATTTATGAAGATGAATTTGCTATAGTTCCTTATGTTAAACATGAGATCGTTGCTATTGCACCCGTACTTGGTAGTTCCTTCGATGAAAAGCTTGATTGCAATGCTTTTACTATAAATTCTCTTGATGTCAATTGTGCTAATAATATGCAAAACCCTAAGCTTGGGGATGCTAGTTTTGCTATGTTTACTACTTGTTGCAATGATCATGATTGGGGGTGATTCTTCTTATGTTCTTGAAAATTTATTTAAGCCCCATGATGAATATGAGATTGATAATAGTGTTTGCAATATTGAAAGTGGGTTTGGAAGAGTGTCAACTTTATATCCCACATATTTGGAGAATGTTCAATCTTATGAATTTTTTGAGAAAAGTGGGTTTGGAGAGGTCATGACTTTAGTTAATGTTAATCCCACTATCTTGGAAGAGTGTCAACTTTGCATGCATATGGATCATGTTGAAAATATGTTATGTGATAGCTATTTTGTTGAATTTTCTTATGATCCTACATGTAATTATTATGATAGAGTAAAATATGGTTGTAGGAATTTTCATGTTACTAAATTACCTCTCGTCATGTTGAGATTGCTATCGTCTCTTTCTTGTTCCTTGCATATGCTAGTTTTTCCTTGCCTTGAAAATTTGTTTGCTTATAATATGCCTATGCATAGGAAGTATGTTAGACTTAGATGTGTTTTGTCATGTGTTTCATGATGCTCTCTTTGCGCTTCAATTCTCGTCTTTCATGTGAGCATCATTAAAATTATCAATGCCTAGCTAGGGCCGTTAAACGATAGCGCTAGTCGGGAGGCAACCCAATTTTTCTTTATGTTTTTTGTTTTTGCTCCTGTTTATTAATAAATCTTGCATCTACCTTCTGTTTAGATGTGTTTTTATCTTTTAATTAGTGTTAATGCCAAGTAGAACCTATAGGATAACCTATGATGATAGTTGATTTGATTCTGCTGAAAAACAGAAACTTTGCGCGCACCAATATAATTTTATTAAATCACAGGAACGTGCTTTTCGTTGATTCGTTTTTTTTCTGTTCAATAGACAAATTTTCCAGGACTTCCTATTTTGGTAGGATTTTTAGAGTTCCAGAAGTTTGTGTTAGTTACATATTGCTACAGACTGTTCTGTTTTTGACAGATTCTGTTTTTCGTGTGTTGTTTGCTTATTTTGATGCATCTATGGCTAGTAAAATAGTTTATAAACCATAGAGAAGCTGGAATACAGTAGGTTTAACACCAAAATAAATAAATAATGAGTACATTGCAGTACCTTATGTGGTGGTTTTGTTTTCTTTCACTAACGGAGCTTATAAGATTTCCTGTTGAGTTTTGTGTTGTGAAGTTTTCAAGTTTTGGGGAAAGGTTTTATGGACTATGGAATAAGGAGTGGCAAGAGCCTAAGCTTGGGGATGCCCAAGGCACCCCAAGATATTCAAGAATAGCCAAAAGCCTAAGCTTGGGAATGCCCCGGGAAGGCATCCCCTCTTTCGTCTTCGTTCATTGGTAACTTTACTTGGAGCTATATTTTTATTCGCTACATGATATGTGTTTAGCTTGGAGCGTCGTGTATTCTATTAGTATTTGCTTTTTAGTTTACCACAATCATCCTTTCTGTACACACCTTTTGGTAGAAGCCTATTTGATTAGAATTTGCTAGAATACTCTATGTGCTTCACTTATATCTTTTGAGCTTGATAGTTTTTGCTCTAGTGCTTCACTTATATCTTTTAGAGCACGGTGGTGTCTTAATTTTGAAGAAATTTCTAGTATCTCTTGCTTCACTTATATCTTTTTCAGAGTCTTTTATAACAGCATGGTATTTTCTATGGTTGCAAAGTTGGTCTTAGAATGATGAACATCCAAGTTGGGTATAATAAAAACTATCATAGAAAAAGAATTGGATGCTATGATCAACTTGATGCTTGATAATTGTTTTGAGATATAAAGGTAGTAATGTTAGGGTCATGCTAGTGGGTAATTATGAAATTGAGAAATACTTTTGTTGAAGTTGGCAAGCCCAGTAGCATGCACGTATGGTAAAAGTTGTGTGACAAATTTGTTGCATGAGGTGCTCTTTTGAGTGTCTTCCTTATGAGTGGCAGTCGGGGATGAGCGATGGTCTTTTCCTACCAATCTATCCCTCTTGGGGCATGCATAGTAGTACTTTGCTTCGAGGGCGAAGTAGACTTTTGCAATAAGTATATGAGTTACTTTTTTGACTAATGTGAGTCCATGGATATACGCACACTCATCCTTCTAGCCTTTATTATTACCGCGCAACTTTCGCCGGTATCATAAACCCTTTATTTCCCTTCCTCAAAACAGCCACCATACCTACCTATTATGGCATTTCCATAGCCATTCCGAGATATATTGCCGTGCAACTTTCCACCGTTCCGTTTATTATGACATGTTCCATCATTGTCATATTGCTCTTTTGCATGATCATGTAGTTGACATCGTATTTGTGGCAAGGCCACCTTCATAATTTTCATACATGCCGCTCTTGATTCATTGCATATCCCGGTACACCGCCGGAGGCATTCATATAGAGTCATATCTTGTTCTAGCTTTGAGTTGTAATTCTTGAGTTGTAAATCCATAAAAGTATGATGATATTCATTATTAGAGCATTGTCCTAGTGAGTAAAGGATGATGAAGGCTATGATTCCCCCACAAGTCCGGATGAGACTTTGGACTTTACAAAAAGAAAAAAAATGAGAAAAAAAAGAAGGGAAAGGCCAAAGAAAAAAAAAGAAAAAAAGAAAAAAAAGAAAAAAAGAAAGGAAAAAAAGAAAGGAAAAAGATGAGAGAAAAAGAGAGAAGGGACAATGCTACTATCTCTTTTTCCACACTTGTGCTTCAAAGTAGCACCATGATCTTCATGATAAAGAGTCTCTTATGTTTTCACTTTCATTTACTAAGTGGGAATTTTTCATTATAGAACTTGGCTTGTATATTCCAATGATGGGCTTCCTCAAAATGCCCTAGGTCTTCGTGAGCAAGCAAGTTGGATGCACACCCACTTAGTTTCTTTTGTTGAGCTTTCATATATTTATAGCTCTAGTGCATCCGTTGCATGGCAATCCCTACTCACTCACATTGATATCTATTAATGGGCATCTCTATATAGCCCGTTAATACGCCTAGTTGATGTGAGGCTATCTTCTCCCTTTTTGTCCTCACAACCACCACCATAGTGCTATGTCCATGGCTTACGCTCATGTATTGCGTAAGAGTTGAAAAAGCTGAAGTGCGTTAAAAAGTATGAAACAATTGCTTGCTCGTCATCGGGGTTGTGCATGATGGGAGTATTTTGTGTAATGAAAATGAAGCATGGCCTAACTATATGATTTTGTAGGGATAAGCTTTCTTTGGCTATGCTATTTTGATAGGACATGATTATTTGTTAGTATGCTTTGAAGCATTATTATTTTTTATGTTTTATAAGATTTTATTTTGAATCATTTGGATCTGAACATTCATGGCACAATAAAGAAAATTACATTGAAAATTATGCTAGGTAGAATTCCACATCAAAAATTTCTTTTTTATCATTTACCTACTCGACGACGAGCAGGAATTAAGCTTGGGGATGCTTGATACGTCTCCAACGTATCTATAATTTTTGATTGTTCCATGCTATTATATTACCCCTTTTGGATGTTTATGGGCTTTATTTTACACATTTATATCATTTTTGGGACTAACCTACTAACCGGAGGCCCAGCCCGTATTGCTGCTTTTTTTGCCTATTTCAGTATTTCAAAGAAAAGGAATATCAAACGGAGTCCAAACGGAATGAAACCTTTGGGAGTGTGATTTTTGGAACGAACGTGATCCGGAGGACTTGAAGTGCAAGCCAAGAAGCAGCCGAGGCTCCCACGAGATAGGAGGGCGCCCCCCCTGTAGGGCGCGCCCCCTATCTCGTGGGCCCCTCGGGCGTCCACCGACGTACATCTTCCTCCTATATATACCTACGTACCCCGAAAACATCCAGGGAGCAGGCGAAACACAATTTCAACCACCATAACCTTCTGTATCCGCGAGATCCCATCTTGGAGCCTTCGCCGATGTTCTGCCGAAGGGGGAATCGACCATGGAGGGCCTCTACATCAACATCCTTGCCCCTCCGATGAGTTGTGAGTAGTTTACCACAGACCTACGGGTCCATAGTTATTATCTAGATGGCTTCTTCTCTCTTTTTGGATCTCAATACAATGTTCTCCCCCTCTCTTGTGGAGATCTATTCGATGTAAACTCTTTTTGCGGTGTGTTTGTCGAGATCCGATGAATTGTGGGTTATGATCAAGTTTATCTATGAATAATATTTGAATCTTCTCTAAATTCTTTTATGTATGATTAAGTTATCTTTGCAAGTCTCTTCGAATTATCAGTTTGGTTTGGCCTACTAGATTGATCTTTCTTGCCATGGGAGAAGTGCTTAGCTTTGGGCTCAATCTTGCGGTGTCCTTACCCAGTGACAGAAAGGGTTGCAAGGCACGTATTGTATTGTTGCCATCGAGGATAACAAGATGGGGTTTATATCATATTGCATGAGTTTATCCCTCTACATGTCATCTTGCTTAAAGCATTACTCTGTTCTTATGAACTTAATACTCTAGATGCAGGCAGGAGTCGGTCGATGTGTGGAGTAATAGTAGTAGATGCAGGCAGGAGTCGGTCTTCTTGTTATGGACGTGATGCCTATATACATGATCATTCCTAGATAATCTCATAATCATTAGCTTTTCTATCAATTGCTCGACAGTAATTTGTTCACCCACCGTAATACTTATGCTATCTCGAGAGAAGCCTCTAGTGAAACCTATGGCCCCCGGGTCTATCTCTTATCATATTTGCTTCCAATTTACTTTTATTTGCATCTTTACTTTTTGCATCTATATTATAAAATACCAAAAATATATTTATCTTATCATACTATCTCTATCAGATCTCACTTTCGCAAGTGGCCGTGAAGGGATTGACAACCCCTTTATCGCGTTGGTTGCGAGTTCTCAGTTTGTTTGTGTAGGTGCATGGGACTTTTGAGGAGCCTCCTACTGGATTGATACCTTGGTTCTCAAAAACTGAGGGAAATACTTACGCTACTATTGCTGCATCACCCTCTCCTCTTCGAGGAAAACCAACGCAAGCTCAAGACATAGCACCTACACACACCGCGGGTGGACGACCTAAAGAGAAATAATGAACATGCGCGATGGAGGAGACGCTAAGGGTGGGTGAGAGGGGGCGGGCGTGTGCATGCACGATAGAAAGTTAGCGCGAGCTAGCTACAAATAGAAGAGGATCGTTGTCGGTGTCAAAACCGGCGGATCTCGGGTAGGGGGTCCCGAACTGTGCGTCTAGGAGGATGGTAACAGGAGACAAGGGACACGATGTTTTACCCAGGTTCGGGCCCTCTTGATGGAGGTAAAACCCTACGTCCTGCTTGATTGATATTGATATTGTGGATGTTTACAAGAGTGGATCTACCACGAGATCAAGGAGGCTAAACCCTCGAAGCTAGCCTATGGTATGATTATAATGGTTGTTGTTGTGTCCCATGGACTAGAGCCATCCGGTTTGTATAGACACCGGAGAGGGCTAGGGTTACATAGAGTCGGTTACAATGGTAGGAGATCTACGTATCCGTATCGCCAAGCTTGCCTTCCACGCCAAGGAAAGTCCCATCCGGACACGGGACGAAGTCTTCAATCTTGTATCTTCATAGTCTTGGAGTCCGGTCGATGATGATAGTCCGGCCGATGATAGTTCGACTGATGATGGTAGTCCGGCTATCCGGACACCCCCTAATCCAGGACTCCCTCAGTAGCCCCTGAACCAGGCTTCAATGACATAAGTCCGGCGCGTATATTGCTTGGCATTGCAAGGCGGGTTCCTCCTCCGAATGATAGAAGATTGTGAACACGAGGATAGTGTCCGGCTCTGCAAAATAAATTCCACATTCCACCGTAGAGAGAATAATATACACACAAGTTCAATCTGCCACTACCAAGCCATTACTTGAATCATTTTTTTACTCTACCACCTCAGCGCATTTAGCGAAGCGGTTTCCTTGGCACGTCTTGTCGAAGCAGAGATCGTGTTCCCCCTTAATCCGGGATTCTCATGAATACAGACGTGGGTAACCCAACCACGCCATTGATGGTGACGCTTGGGGGATAAGCGAGTTTTACCAGGCCGGTGGGGGACGCGTAGACTTTGCCCGCCCATATAAGGGATAAGGATTCACCTTTTCACCTACGCCTTCTTCCTCCTTTGCCTATCCATCTCCGCGCACTCGAGCTCCAGCGCCCAAGCCCGCGCATCTCGTCTCAACCTTCCCTAGTTATGTCCGGAGCGGGAGGCAAGTGGATGACCTCCTCCGTTACGGAGGAGCACATCGAAAGACTGCGCAGCGCCGGCTACCTGTCCGGCGACATCGCGCACCGGCTGCCCGACGAGGGGCAGCTCATCCCCACCCCGAGGCCCCATGAGAGGGTCGTTTTTCTTCCCCACTTCCTCCGCGGACTGGGTTTTCCACTTCACCCCTTTGTCCGGGGGCTCATGTTCTACTACGGCCTGGATTTCCATGATCTGGCGCTGAACTTCATCCTCAACATCTCGACGTTTATTGTCGTGTGCGAGGCCTTCCTTTGCATCCAGCCCCACTTCGGCTTGTGGCTCAAGACCCTCAATGTCAAGCCGAAGGTAGTGAAGGGCACTCAAGCGGAGTGCGGAGGCGCCATGTTGGGCAAGATGCCCAATGTCCTTTGGTTCGAAGGGGCCTTCGTGGAATCCGTCAAGGGGTGGCAATCGGGGTGGTTCTATATCACCGAGCCGCGCGACCCTAAGTGGGCGGCGGCCCCGAGTTCAGATCTGGTATCCCCACGCAGCTCACCTCCTGGAAAGAGAAGGGCTTGCTGTGGGGTAGTTCGGAGGAGCTGACGGGACTCCAAGCCTGTATCCAGAAGCTGGTGAAGAAGCTCAGGCTGGTTAACATGGTCCAGGTCATGCTCGTTCGCTGGATTCTCCCATGCCAAGAGCGGGCATTCAATCTGTGGGAGTTCAATCCGGAACAGCACCAGGCGCTGAGCGGGCTCTTCGACACGATGTACGAAGGCGCCTGGAGGGTGCTGTTTAAGGGCGCCGAAGCCCCCGCATCCGCGACTGAAGATCGCGGATTTCGCTCGCAGCGCCAAGCCGATGAGGTAAGTGATTCTACCCCTTTACGGGACACTTGCTTTGCATAGTTTGACTCTATGTGGGTTTTAATTTCCCCTTTTCCTTTGACAGGACTGGATGAGGAAGGCAGAGCAGATTATCTGCCCGGCTCCCATGCCAGAAAACCCAGTAGACGCCCATCAAGCGAGGCTACTGGTTCCGGCACCGCACGTGGTGCCGGAGAAGAGGGCCAAGAAGGAGGCCACGGGTGCTCGAAAGAGTTCCCGTTTTTAGGTGTCCGACGACTCCGGGACGGGCTCCTCCCCTGAAAACGAGGAGGAGAAAGAGCACTCTCTCCCAGAGGAGGGAGAGAGGAAGAGGAAGGCTTCCCCGACAGGGGAGGCCGAAGGGTCCAAGAGGGGAAGGATTATTCCCCCAGACAGCTCCGCCAACATCAACGTTGGCGAAGAAGAATGGCCTTCAAGGGCCAGGCCTCCAGCGAGATCGTAAGTATCTGGATTCCTGAGTGATTTATAATTTCTTTTTCTGTGTCACATAGTGTCATTCTGATGTCGCATGCTGCCTGTAGTCCGGCCAATGATGATCTCCCCGCTTCATCGAGCGGGTCGTTGGCTCCGTCGGATGTAGACTCCATCCCGACCGCCTCCACCCCTCGCGACACCGAGGACGCCGAGGTGGGATCCCAAGAAGGGACCCATCAGGGGGAGGCTCCGGAGGTGCCACAAGGCGTCCTCCCGGACTTTGCGCCGGACTCCATATCAGAACCCGTAGTGGTTCCGGAGTCCGGCCGACGGCCCCTTCGCAAGAAGGGCAAGACCGTGACGCCGGCGGCTTCCGTCCAACCGGAGGCGCCGGACAATTTGTTGGAGGCGCTGCAGAGCGCTTCCATCGAGGAAGAACACCGCACTATTATGAGTGCGGTTATTCAGAAGGTACATCTTGCCAAGAGCGGGCTGACCGAAGCCTATAGCAGCCTTCTATCAGGCTTTGAGGTAAGAAGTTAAAAATATGCAATGTAATACCGCATAGACAGTAGCCCCTGATGCTCGGTTCGGTGTTCGAAAAGAAAAGCCGGACTGAGGATCTGAAAAAAAAAGAAGATATACGCAGGGTTGCTAAAAAATTATGTCAATATGGGTTGCAGGCTGCGCTGCTGACCTCTGCGCACTGACTGCGGAGGTCGGTGCTTTGAAGTAGGAGCTCGAGCGGTCCGAGCAAGAGCTCGGCCGCGCCAAGAAGCAGCTCCAGGACAAAGAAGGTGAGTAACACCACTTTGAACTTGTACCTTACAGAAAAGGATTTAGGTTGCAACAAAAAATAACAAGGATAACATGGGTACTACAGGGGCCACGAACGAGGTGGCGACGCTGAAGGAGGCCGTGTCTGCGGCCGAACGCAATGCGCCCGTGGAACGGGCAGAGCGAGAAAAGCAGGAGGCGCGGGTGGCGGTGGTTCGGCAAGAGCTCCAGACTCTCATGGAAAAGCATGAGAGTTTGGAGCGTGACTCAAAGACTCGAGAGTCCGAGCTTGCCTCAGCTCTCGAAAGTGCCAAGACTGCCAAGGCCGATGCCCATAAGTCCCTTCAGGAGATTGAGTTGGTGAGGAAGATAGCGGCGGGTAAGGCATTTTTCATGCAAAGCAAGCATGTGAATGTAAATTACGTGTTACTTACCCGAATTCGGAGCTCTCCAGGGGCGTTTGCAGATCTGCCTCGCAGCGTGTCTGATGCCGCCGCATTCTACCGAGTCGAGGAGGGGAGCTCAACGGAGAAGGACTTCTGGTCTCAGTATGCTAAGGCCGGCCATCCGGTGCCCCCTAGCGACCAGCTGAAGCAGCTGGTCGAGCTCCACAAGGTGGCCGAGTAGGCCATGAAGGGCCTCATGGTCCGGCTGTGGCCTGGAGAGGCCATGCCTGGGAGCTACTTCGGCCTCGTGTGACGGTTGGTGGACGCGTGCCCCTGGATGGAGGTTATCAAGCGCTCCGCCTGTATTGAAGGTGCTCGTCGGGCCCTTGCCCGCGCAAAGGTGCATTGGGGCAAGCTGGATGCAGAGAAGCTAATCACTGACGCGCCACCAGCGGGCAAGGAATATCGTACGCCCGAAATGTACTATAAGACTGTCCTGAAGGGTGCCCGCAAGATTGCGGATGAGTGCCCCAGGGATGTAATTATTAAGTAAATTCGCAATGTGTTATCCTGTGCGCTGAAAACTTTGTTCATATGCGCTAAGCAACGCTTGTTAATTTAAAATATTACCTTCTGTGCGGCCGTTTATTAAATCTGAGAGATCGCAAGTCGTCGGCTTCAGCCCCCATGCCACGAGTGCTGGGGTGTTCGGGATAAACTTGAGCACTCTTGTTCCCATTTTTGGGTCCATCTAGGGAGGTGCTCAACACAACGAACAAGGCAACCGGACTTATAGTGCTTGAACACTCTCACTTAGCCATAGAATTCTATAATTTTAAATTTCGGCGAAGCCCCTAGTATTCGGAAGACCGAATTAAGGGCGCTATCCACGCCTTTGTCGGACATGATCCGGAACTTCGCTCGAAGCGGCATGGGTCTTTAAGGACCCGAAAAGACCTCTCGAACAGCGACCAGTCTCTCGCCTTATCATGACAGTCAGTTTTAGCTTTCTCCACTGAGGCGTTAACCCGGCTCAACCGGGGCGCAATCGCAGTGGTTCTCCCAGTGCTACCTTAGCTGATAGAACGGAATGTAAGGTGCCAAACATGGGAGCCGGGCAAACCCAACTATTGACCCAAGACATGATTCGGAGCTGATTCACATAATGCTATAAGTTTGGGGTGCCGCACTTGTGAAAGTGTGCGGTCTTTATCACACCATAATGCGGGGAACATAAGCCCCTGGTGTTTTTGGCCGTACCAAAATGTACGGATGCAACATGTCGTAAATGAACATATATATATATATATATATATATATATATATATATATATATATAAGGTAATGCAATTATGGGCAAAAAGTGCTGCATTTTATTCGAGAAGATCTGCTATGAGTGCGGAATGATACAAATAGTGTGGAAAGCAAGGGATTGGACGAATTAAAGGCGTCTCCCTCTAGGGGTATGCCGCGGAATGGTGTATTTAACAAATTTAATGCTCGTAATGGAGCCACCTGAGTGTTCGTCGTGGCCTTTGTCCCTCCCTAGCTGTTGCATCATGAGTTCGGCAGGTTCGCCGCCGGACAGAGTTCTGTATAAAAAAGAGAGAAATAAAAGATAAAAAGAGCGACACACTTGGGAGCCCCTGGTGTGGTCGAACCGCACTCTGGGTCTGTTGTGGTTGTGCCTCTCCCCCTATGCCCATGGTATCTCCAGGGTGTAATTATGTACGCAGAGAGTTTGTCTTACAATTGTGCGAGGGCTGGGGTTGAGGCCGCATTGCTACGCGTGCTCGGAACATGCCAGGTGGTCTTGGTTGATGTTGCTCCGGGCACGTTTGGCCGTGTCCGATCGTTTAACGGCCGGACTCGAAAATTGCCTTAAAAGGCTGCTCTGTACTTCTGCCGCGAGAGCCGCTGTATGTTCCTCCGTTCGGAGGGAGCGTTCCGTGTTTCCATTGACCGTGAGGACTCCACGAGGGCCTGGCATCTTTAGCTTAAGGTATGCATAATGCGGCACCGCGTTGAATTTTGCGAACGCGGTTCGTCCGAGCAGAGCGTGATAGCCACTGCGGAACGGGACTATGTCGAAGATTAACTCCTCGCTTCGGAAATTATCCGGGGATCCGAAGACCACTTCCAGTGTGACTGAGCCTGTACAACTGGCCTCGACACCTGGTATGACGCCTTTGAAGGTTGTCTTTGTAGGTTTAATCCTTGAAGGGTCTATGCCCATCTTGCGCACTATATCCTGATAAAGCAGGTTCAGGCTACTGCCGCCGTCCATCAGGACTCTCGTGAGGTGAAATCCATCAACGATTGGGTCTAAAACCAATGCAGTGAATCCGCCATGGCGGATACTGGTCGGATGGTCTCTTCGATCGAAAGTGATCGGGCAAGAGGACCATGGGTTGACTTTTGGGGCGACTGGCTCCATCGCGTATACGTCCCTTAGTGCACGCTTCCGCTCCCTCTTGGGGATATGCGTTGCGTATATCATGTTTACCGTCCGAACTTGAGGGGGAAATCCCTTTTGTCCTCTATTGTTCGGCGGCCGGGTCTCTTCCTCGTCATCGCGGTCCAAATGGGACGGGCCCGGAGTTGTTCTTTTGAATGGCTTCTTCCATTGACTGGGCTTGGAGCCTCGAAATCCGGCGTTGACTGCCGTATCCTCATTGTTGTCGCCGTTAATGCGGCGTTTGTTTTTGTTTTGACGCGACCTGCCATTGCGGTCCTTGGTATCCGGACTGCCAGCATTTTTGCTGAGGTTGTTGCTGCGAGCTAGCCAGCTATCCTCTCCCGCACAGAAGCAGGTCATGAGTGATGTGAGGGCTGCCATGGATTTCGGCTTTTCCTGTCCTAGGTGCCGGGCCAGCCACTCGTCGCGGATGTTATGTTTGAAGGCAGCGAGGGCCTCTGCATCCGGACAGTCGATGATTTGATTTTTCTTTGTTAAGAACCGTGTCCAGAATTGCCTGGCCGATTCGTCTGGCTGCTGGATTATGTGGGTTAGGTCATCTGCGTCCGGTGGTCGCACATACGTGCCCTGGAAGTTGTCGAGGAATGCGGCTTCCAGGTCTTCCCAGCATCCAATTGACTCTGCGGGCAGGCTGTTAAGCCAATGCCGAGCTGGTCCTTTAAGCTTGAGCGGGAGATATTTGATGGCGTGAAGATCGTCGCCGCGGGCCATATGTATATGGAGGAGATAATCCTCAATCCAAACCGCGGGGTCTGTTGTGCCATCGTAGGATTCGATATTAACGGGTTTAAACCCTTCAGGGATTTGATGATCCATTACTTCGTCAGTGAAGCATAGTGGGTGTGCGGCGCCTCTGTATTGAGCAATATCGCGACGTAGCTCGAGAGAGCGTTGTCTGCTATGTTCGGCCCGGCCGGAGTAGTTGTATCCGGCGCGACAGTATTCGTCGTGGGTCTTGGGGCACCCACGTGATCCATAGATAGATCTAGATTGTCTTGCCTTGTCCTCCAATATATCCCGCAAGTCCGGCACGTTCCCCCATGGCTTCATGCTTTTTGAGCGATGCCGGGGTACGATTTTGGTGGAGGGCTTGCATGCCTCTCTGTCGCGGCCACGAGGTGGTCGGTCTGCCGTATTGTGCGCTGGTGATGTAGGTTTGTACGCTTCCTCCTCTAGTCGGGGGAGCAACTTGCGTTTTGGGTAACTTTTGGAGGGGCGTTCGAGTTCATACTCTTCGGCCACGAGGACCTCGGTCCATCTGTCGGCCAGTAGGTCTTGATCAGCTTGAAGTTGTTGCTGCTTTTTCTTTAGGCTGTTTTCCGTGGCCATTAGCCTGCGTCTGAAACGCTCTTGTTCGACGGGATCCTCAGGCACGACGAATTCGTCGTCGTCGAGGCTTGCCTCGTCTCCGGAGGGAGGTAAGTAATTATCATCCTCGACCTCTTCGTCTGCCGCCCTCTCGTGAGGGCTTGCTTCTGCCTCCTCCTGCGCTGGATCGTGCTGGAGGGGGTTGTCTTCGGCACTTTCTGGGGTGTTATTATCTCCTGTGCCGGAATCTCCATTCTTGCTGTGGCGGGATTTAGAGCGGCGCCGCTGACGTCGGCGCTTGGGCTGTTTCTTTAAGGAATCGGCCTCCGTTGCTTCTTCGCCGTCCCCATCTTTTGGGGTGTCCACCATGTATATGTCGTATGACAAGGTGGTCTTCCAGTGTCCTGTGGGCACTGGTTCTTGATAGTCTCCGGCATCGTCGTCCATACCGTCGATGTCTTCGGAGTCATAGTCGAGTACGTTGGTTAGATCGTGATGGTGGCTACGAAGTGGGTGGCGGGTGGGCTCTGAATTTCTTCGTCATCCGCGTCCCAACCATCCTGGCCGTAGTTCAGCCAGGGCTCTCAGGATAGCGAGAGATGCTTCCGCGAATTTAAGATATCTCTGAAGGGTGAGTGCTGAAAGATGTCCGCAGGGGTGAATTCCATGATCGGCGCCCAATCGGATTCGACTGGCGGGGGCGCAGGAGGTTCGCAGTCCGGCAGGGAGTCCGGCACCTCGGAGTCATGAGCTTTATGCGGGACAAGATAAGTGTTCGGCTCCATCGCCGTAGAAGTTGCAGCTCCCGAGGCGGTGTCCACCCATCCGTCCTCGATCTGAGCGATCGGCCCCGGACTATGGGTTGGAGCGGATTCGTGTGCGGCCTCCAAGGTGCTGTCCGGCGGCAGAGTTAGGTCGTGCCCATCGTGACAGCGCGGCATGCTCGGCTGTGGCTCAAATCCATCGAAGATCAAGTCCCCGCGGATATCGGCCGTGAAGTTTAGGCTTCCAAACCTGACCTGACGGCCAGGGGCGAAGCTTTCGATCTGCTCCAGATGGCCAAGTGAGTTGGCCCGCAGTGCGAAGCCGCCGAATACGAAGATCTGTCCGGGGAGAAAAGTCTCACCTAGGACTGCGTCGTTGTCGATTGAAGAGGCCATCAAGCCTATCGGTGACGACACAGAGGAACTCTCAATGAAAGCACCAATGTCGGTGTCAAAACCGGCGGATCTCGGGTAGGGGGTCCCGAACTGTGCGTCTAGGCGGATGGTAACAGGAGACAAGGGACACGATGTTTTACCCAGGTTCGGGCCCTCTTAATGGAGGTAAAACCCTACGTCCTGCTTGATTGATATTGATATTGTGGATGTTTACAAGAGTGGATCTACCACGAGATCAAGGAGGCTAAACCCTAGAAGCTAGCCTATGGTATGATTGTAATGGTTGTTGTTGTGTCCTACGGACTAGAGCCATCCGGTTTATATAGACACCGGAGAGGGCTAGGGTTACATAGAGTCGGTTACAATGGTAGGAGATCTACGTATCCGTATCGCCAAGCTTGCCTTCCATGCCAAGGAAAGTCCCATCCGGACACGGGACGAAGTCTTCAATCTTGTATCTTCATAGTCTTGGAGTCCGGTCGATGATGATAGTCCGGCCGATGATAGTTCGGCAGATGATGGTAGTCCGGCTATCCGGACACCCCCTAATCCAGGACTCCCTCAATCTGAAGGTGTAAAAGACGAACAAAGATCATAATTCATTATCAAAAAGTGGATACGGATACTTGAAGCAGATATCATAATGTAGAACATTGATTATAATTTGGGCTAATGTGTGGCTTTTGCAACTCAGGTCTAAATACTTGTCATAATGTAGGGGGCGGGCACTATACTTTGTGTGATAAACACAGTGTACGTATGGAACATGGTTTAGGTTATGAATATATAGTTAGTACATCAAATGTAATATTATTTGGAATCAATATCAAGTGTATTAAAAAAAATAGAATTCGAGTTCATGTAGTACACATAGTTCATATCTATCTCTATAGTAATCATATGGTGTGTTATTAAGGTAATACACGAATGATGGTTGAAGTTGGCAACAATCATGATTGTAGATTCGTATTGAAATAGAGAAACGAATTCAAATTTAGTTCGAATTGCAGCGGTAGTATAGACATTTGGAATGCACTAAAATGTTGGTATGAGTAGGTTACATGCATTATACAGCAAGCGAAAAAATTTAATCGGACATAACATGGATTCATACTCCCTCCTTCCATCTATATAGGGCATAATGAGATTTTTAAGACCGCCTTTGACTATTGACAAGATTAATAGTACATGACATGCACAATGTGAAAATTATATCATTGAAAGAACCTTTCACAAACAAATTTAATGGTGTGCTTTGTGTAAGTTGCATGTCATATATTATTGCTCTAATATTTGGTCAAAGTTAGCATCGAAAAACGCATTAGGCCCTATATAGATGGAAGGAGGGAGTAGCTTTGAATAGCACTTGTATAGTAAAACGGGAGGCAAGAGCACTAGAGACCCATAAACTTGTGTTTGATGTGATGGTTTAGTCCACAAACTTGCAAAAGGTAACCAACTCATTCACAAACTTGCAAAGCATGGGATGAGTTAGTCCACAACCAATTAGAGGCGGACAATTGGCGCCTTGCTGGCAGCTATGTGGCGGAATGGCTCGGTCCGGTGTTTTTATGAAAACCCCTTCAATGTTTATGAAAATCATGCCCGCAGTCCTTGTCTGGGCCGGCCTTAGTTATTTGTCCCAAGATTCTCATCACATATCATATTTTCCCACATTTCAGCACTGGTACCATATTCTATTTACTGCTAAAATATCCTATGCAAGAACATGAAAGATCAACTATAGTAGAGGAAATTAAGTAATATGTGTCTAGAAATAAGCGGCATGAACATTTAAAGTTTGTCTCCTTGATGCGGTGAAATCTTCCGTCGGCATACGTATAACAACTTCTGATTTGTAGTCATATAATACATACATATTTAAAGTTTATTTGTAGGTTTCTAATTATATGCGAGTGGGTTGCAACGGTCAACAATGCTGATAAATAAATTGAATAGATGATACAAATACAACCTTCAAAACATATATCCATTGTTTGATAATCATGTTTAAGCAATTCCATTGACCAAGTGGTGAATAACTATTTGACATCATAATTTTGTCGACCAATCAGTGATTCAAAAACGAACTTTACACACAAAAAACATATTGTATAACAATCGCATTTAAGCAATTTCATCGACTATTTAATACATAACTATTTGAAATCACAATCAGTTCAATTTCTTTCTGTAACATACAATTACCAAGCAGTAAGCTAAACACACACATGACTCCCCACAGTGAAGGTGGCCTACACAAAATAAATATCTGGTAATTTGAACCCAAGTACGTAATTTTTTAACTAGTTCAATTTAAAACTAACTAAAGTCTAAAGTTTATCTAGTGTGCATGCCATGTCAGTAAACAAAGCAAGCGATTGCACCCGGCCGGTTGCTCCATGCATCCATGCTCGTAATTTCCTATTAGTACCCAGAAAGAGGTATTATGCATATCAGATTAGGATCAACCTGGCCGGTAGCATGCTTGGATGCATGATGCTTGTCTTGTCTCTTTTTTCTTTGCTTAGCATGGCAAATTGGCAATTGGCGACGATGATGGTGCATGCACGGTTGGCCCTTTCCAATGCAATTCAACTGTGGCATCATTACATAAGTGAAATACGTGAACAAAAAACATGGTAGACTCACCTCCCCATCAACAGTTTTACCTCCTCACCGTCGTCTGTGGCCGAAATGCAGCGGCGGCGACCTGCGAGGTGCTGCGCATTCTGAAGGTTGCCCTCCTTGCTGTTGTGTGCGGATGATCTGCAGCAGCGGCGACCAGCGAGGTACGTGATTAGTTATACTTTTTGGAGTAGTCTATGACTCCGATCATATGTATTTGCTATAGATGCAGATATGATTAATGTGTGTTAGAAATCTGTAGAAAGTTACGACTACACCCTAAGCTCAGCCAACAAGTTAATCCCCTCCATATTGAAACTGCTTCCTGTATTATGGAACACCACACAGAGTAAATTCTAATCCAAGAAAAGCTATCAGCAAGCGACGGCATCATGGATTTTCGCAAAAATAATGAAGGTCGGCCCAGACAAGGACTGCGAGCGTGATTTCCATAAATGTTGAGGGGTTTTTCACAAAAATGTTGGTCTGCCACGAAGCTGCCAACAAGGTGCCAATTGTCCGCCTCTGATTGGCTGTGGACTAAATCATCCCATGCATTTCAAGTTTGTGGATGAGTTGATCACCTTTTGCAAGTTTGTGGACTAAACCATCACATCCAACACAAGTTTGTGGGTCTCTAGTGCTCTTGCCTCGTAAAACGGGGCAAGACTCTCTCTTTGTGTGGTGTGAATAGTTTTATTTTTTCGTTTTCTTTTTGGTTGAGGGAAGTGTGAATTTATTTGGTACGTACAAGTACAATATTACTACACGTTAGGCTTGTCCCTAAAATTCAACCCGCATCTTGTTATATCCCGAAAATTCAGATATTGTGCTCCCAAAACTAGCGCCTTCACAACCCGCGCCTTGCTATCCCGAAATTACAACGCGCGCGAAAACTCCCTCCGGCTGCCAAATCACGACACGCGAAATCCCCCTTCTAACCCTGAGCCGAAAGGGCCGCTAGTTCTAATCGGTGGGGGGGGGGGGTACTTTTGTAACACACCCTACATTTCGGACAAGTGCGTCCCTAAGTCATGCTTCACCCCCTCCCATCGCCCCCTTTTCGCCATTTGAAATCCTAGGCCGCCATAACCTCTCCGCTCCAGCCGCGAAACCCCACCCTCCTTCGTCCGCCACCTCATTGCTGCCCAGCCGGAGCCTCTTCCTCGACGACGTCATCCACCGCAACAGCTCAACGTCCCTCGTCCACCTCCCCGAATGAGGATCCTCGTCCATCTTGTCGTCTCGCCGGTTCAGCCGACCCGTCCTCCACCTCCAAGGAGCTGCTCCGATGATCGCCTCGTCTATCGCGGCTGCTCCATCCCCACAGCACCGTCATAACCTGCTCCACCGGAACCGCAGCATCCTCACCGACTCCTCGGACGAAGCTGAGGCCTACTCGCTGCGACCAAAGAGGTTGTACACTCATCGCATCACACCTTCTCCTTAACTCGACCCCCTGGCACCGACGGTGCTCCATCCCGCACCCCCATGGAGCGGCTACCTTGAAGCCGGCACCGCGGGCGACATCTCCACGGCGGCTCTCCCCTAGTGCGAGGCCCCTTCGGCGGCGGCGTCCATACCAGCCAGATCTACTACTGCTGCTTCGGCTCTCGCTCGCTCGCTCGCAGTGCTGCTGCTACTCCGGCTCTCGCTCGATCGCTTGCTCGCGCAGCTACTGCTGCTGCTCTCCCCCTCGCTCGTGCTGCTGCTCTTCTCTGATTTAGCCACACTTCAGTCGACTGAATCAACTTTTGGGTCAGTCAATTTTCAGGGTTTGGGGGGGCGGCTCACCGGAGTTAAGGAAGAACCACCCGCAGCGGGGACGGGGGCTCGTCGGAGTGGTACCCCACTATCTATCTTAGGGTTCAGGGTGGGGGGCGGGGGGGGGGGCTAGAGGGCTGGCCGGGGCGGTGGTGGGGAGTTGTTTTGGGGCGGCGAGGCGGCGCTGGGGCGGGCGGTTCGGCCGGTGGTGGCTGGCGGCTCAGGGGGGTGCAGGTTGAAGATGAACTGCAGAACCTCCCTAAACTACATGTCAAGTGCCTCTCTGCTACCATTGCGTTCAGTTTCGACAGTAGCATTCAGATTCCACAGTAAATTTCAGTTTCAACAGTTAATTTCAGAGTCAACAGTTTTTACCTCATTTGTTGTAGTCAGGTGGTTTTTGGTGATTTAAATTTTACATCTATTTTACATCATCTATTGGAGATGCTATTAGAATCCCACTTGAGATTGACGATGTTTGTCTTGTGCTGCTTCAGCCTTGACATCTTATGGCTCACAGGAGCTGCTCCAACGACAGAACGATCCATCACAACAGAGTAGTGCCCTGGACGCCATCTACAGATTCCTCAGATCTTCCTCCACTCCTCCGACAGCCACCTCTGCCTCAACTACTTCAGCGACCAACCCAATAATGCTGAGGTCGACACGGCTACGGCAAAGAGGTTGTACACTTGTTGCATCACTTATTACTATACATTCACGTCGACCCATTAGGGCTATTTTGGTTCAACGGAAAAACATAGCAATAGGGAATTTTCCAATGGCACTCTACTATTCAATTATTCATGCATTTTGTTGAAAGGAATGAAGCAAAACATCCACCTGGACCTACTTTTCAAAATCCTATGCATGAAAACAAGACCAAGTGCATTAGTGGCAGAATAACATTCTAACTGTACATGCTTTCATATGGTTTCACTTTATTTTGGCCATGTTTCTTTGCATTCCTATGCTCTTCCAATTCCTGTAAACCAAACACCCAAGTTGACAGAAATCCTGTGTTTACAAATGCTCTGTTTAGCATGTGCATTCCTATCCTATTCTGTATTTCCCTATCCCTGCGTTTTTAGAATCATGCAAGCCAAATGAGCCCTTACAGAATTACTTCAGTTATAGGTAGGTGTCGAAGGGAACTTTGTGTGGTTTGTCCGGCTCCTACCGTGACGTCGTCCACCTCACCTGAGCTGCTCCATCGACAGAAGCATCCACCAAACCAGACATCACAACTCCTGACCGTCTTTTGCCGCCTCGGATCTCCTTCCCTGCCGCCGGCACCCACCACAACGGCATCACCATCATCGACTCAGCAGATGAACCTGAGGAGTACACGGGTCCACAAGAGAGGTTGCACTCTTTTGTTTCTGCTTATGTTATGCATTGCTTAAACTTACCTGCTACTTTATTGTCCCGTTCAGCTCTTGGTCTCCCAAGTCAGGTCCAAATTAATGTTCAAACTTGAGTTCTAAATTAGTTGTGGGGCACATATCAAGGCAGCAATGAATAGTATGTCTGTCTAATATCTGGTTCACCTAGGGTATGCCTATGTTGTTCATCTTGGGTGGGAAACAAATAGTAAAGCAATCATCATCTGTCTTTTTATTAAATTAAAGCAATCATCAGCCTGCTATCATTATTTTTGGATCCATCCATTGGTTGTTACCATCACTCTAAATTTCTGCATGCTCTCCTTACATAATCTCACCATATTTTTTTGTATGCATGTCAGATATTGTACACAGTCATGCTGAACATGTAGAGAAAAAGAGAAGAATTTTGCGCGGCAATACAATGTCATGCAGACATAGCTCCATGGAGGGTTCAATGGCAAACCCTCCCCACCCCTCTCCAGATTGTAATCTAGAGGAAGATATCTGTTCTGAGGCCGATTCAGACGCCACTGACCACTCCTATTTACCCCCCAAGGTGTTTGCTCTACCTTGGCATGATGATGTTAGTCATATCATGCATATGTTGCCTTGTAGTGCCTACTTTTGACATCATATATGTCATCTGCTTAGTTTAGACATGTTCTGTAATGATACCTATTTAGTTTCTATATAATATATGGGAATTATGCAGTCTCATGTCTTTTAGCCAGCCATAATATATGTGAAATGTGCAATGCCATCCTGTTTAACCAGGCATCATATAATTGAATGATATCTTGCCCATCCTTTTCTTCATTACATTTCCATTTGTCGATAATGTTTGTACATTAAACTACTCTTCATATGAATCAGCCATTTGGGTGGGAGATGGAAAAATCTGGAGTGAAAACAAGGCCTTCAGAGCAGACAGTGCTACCTGTCGAAGCAGATCTCTTGTTGGGTCCCGATAGCTCCTCAGAGATGGATTCAGAGACAGATGACCAGTCCTATTCCCCCACCGAGGTGTATTCTCTAACTTGGCACGGTTATACTACTCATATCATGCATATGTTGTCTTGCATTGCATAGTTTAGACATCATATACACAATATTCAACACCATGTTCTTAGTTCAGACATCATATCGAATGCCCTCTGTTTAGCATATAAATCACATATGTGAATTAAATGATATGATCATGATTACTTAGATAACATGTAGGTGAATTATGTCATGCGATCAGGTTTAGTTATTATTCATATCTTTATGCTATGCTATCCATTTTAGATAGATATCATATATGTGAAATTATGTCATGCTATCCGTTTTAGTTAAACAATATACATGTCAACTATTTCATGCCCTCTTTTTTCCACACTATCTATTGCATCTGTCTCTCATACAATGTTGCGCTTTACTGACCAAAGCGCATGCTTATGCGCAGTTATGCACAGATTAAGCGTAGTTATGCGCAATGCATTTTGCCAATGCCTAGAGCCTAGGCGCGCTTAAGCGCTCGCTTAAGCGCGCCTTTTTTAACTACGATTGGTTTGCTCTTGTATGACTGTATTTACTCATACAAACTTATTTTTAAATTGAAGGATCCAATCAAAACTCCAATCGCACAGTAGGTATGTTCACGCATGTTTCTTTAACAGGTTTGCTCTTATCAATAGCTCTGTTGATTTCAATTTCAATTGTGTATATAGTTGACTTTCTTATCAATAGAGCCAATAGTGTTGTTGTACATGTAGACCCGTGGTACCCATCTGAAATCTTGTTGTGCCGTGTAGTTTCCACGCTTTGTATTCTTTCACTGCTGCTTTGTCTTGAACTGATATGATTTGAACCATGTCTCTATTTTGATTTAGCAAGATAATGCAGTGACCATAGGACATAGATATATGTTTGTTTGATGCTTTTGTTATGTACTAGTACTTGGCAATAGAAGACTCGGTAGTTTAATCCTGTCCACCTTACTAATGAACTAGTTCACCGAATGAGTTTCATATACTAGTACATGCTAAACTTGTTATGTGTCTGCTTGTTTCTTCTTTTAGAATGCTGACAGAATATTGGGGAAGAGTGCCTTATTAAGCAATGGTAAAGGAAGTAATGCAGATAAGGTTCAGGATAGTGACACATCCTTGTTGGTCTCCAACAAAGCTGATAAAACAGCTAAGGAAGACTATCTTGAAGACAGCAAGACAACACCAAAGTCCTGTCTTGGTTTAGTGTTCGAGTTACTGGCCACTACCACTTGCACAAGCTATTCAAACTCACTGTCTGGATCAGTTTGGTTTCTTGAGTCTCAACTACAAGCTAAAAGACATCGATCAGCTGTGCTGCGACAAGAAGCGGAAGGATTGCGAAAGTCCCTGGAGCATTCAGATGCATACTTTCTGGTGCAACAGCAAGAGTTGGAGGATTTTAGCGCCAAACAGGACAAAGCTAATAAGCTTGCTAAGCTTATTGCCAGCATGGTGGATACCCAGGATAACATTTCTTGAGCTCTTCTGAAGTTGTTTCAGTTATGCTCTTGTTTTGCTGCCGCGTTTATTTGCACTGGTGGCCAATTTTGGCGACCAGTGTATGTAATATGCTGCTTTGTTCCCTATATTTTCACTGGTGGCGAACTTTGATGCCCAGTGGATGTAATATGTGTAATAGCGGTAATAGGCTAGCGTTAATTGCTTGCTTATTTATTTCCTTATTATCTTGTTTAGTTGTTTCCTTGTAGTCACTTCAGTTCTTTTTCTGTGTTTTTCTAGTGGCCACAATAGCCTATTTTTGGTAACTAGGTCAAAATAATCATGGTAACACACGGACTGTTGTAACCATGGGCCTCTTGCAGGCCATATGATCCATGGGCTTTCTTCCAGCCGTAGGATCCATCGGCCTTCTATACGGGTCGTAGGATCCATTGGCCTTCTATACGGGCCTTAGGATTCATGGGCCTTCTACGGGCCGTAGGGTCCATGGGCCTCATACGGGCCGTATGATCCATGGGCCTTCTACGGGGCGTATCATCATTTCACCAATCATGGGCCGTACTATTCGTGGACCATAACGGGCCGTTAATAGGCAGTAATTGATAACTCTCTGAAAATAGCCCAACGGGTTTTTTTTACATGAAAATGGCCCAACGTATCAACGGTCCACAAACGGGCCAACTGTAACGATGGGCTGAATTTGGCCCACAAGCAGAAAATGACAGTAACAGGCCGTATGTAACCGAATGGTGCAAATGAGCCCAAGAATCAATGGGCCCTTTGAAGGCCGAAAGATAACTTGGGCTGGAAACGGCCCAATGGAATAACGGGTCGTTAATGTATATAAAGTGATACACTGTTCATTACGGGCCAGTTTCACCACGGGCCGTTAATGGGCCAATAGTTACAAAGGGCCTCATATGGGCCGAAAGAAGTCATGGGCCACACATGGGTCGGAAGTTAAAATGGGCTGGAATCATATTGGACGGCCCAGATGATGCTACTGGGCCTAATTCGGAGAGGTCGTAATGAGCCCTGGGTTAGCGGGCTATAAATGGGCTATATGCGAACAAGCCGTTAACAAGCTTTCCGTGGGCCGGCCCGCCACCTTTTGACCAAGTCAAACGGGCCGGCCTTTTCACAGGAATGGGCCTCTGTTGGGCTGTGCCACATGTCGCCGTATCATACGTGCCTTCGGTCCAATGAGTGGATGACATACGTCCCAACGGTGAGCCGACATGTGTTTCCTCCAGCCAATGATGATTTTACACGTGGAAAATATCCATTGGTCGGGGCTGTTAATGGGTTATCAGATCTGAAACCGGAACCGATAGCTTAACGGCGTTCCGTTACAGTGGATGCCACGTGTCGGTCACCCTTGACGAAAGCACTTCTGTGACGCGCGATTTATCATCATGGAAGTGGACACTTCCGTGATGATAATTTTGGTAATGTCATGGAACACTTCTACGACAACACAGGTATGACTATCTTGATTCTGTCATAAAATTGTCATGGATGTACATGCTTGACAAAAAATGCGACCTACTGTGACAAACACGTATCATCATGGAAGTGTATTTTTTTGTAGTGTATGAACCATAGAGAAGTTGAAATACAGTAGGTTTAACACCAATATAAATAAAGAATGAGTTCATTACAGTACCTTAGAGTGGTGGTTTTCTTTCTTACACTAACAGAGCTCATGAGATTTTCTGTTGAGTTTCGTGTTGTGAAGTTTTCAAGTTTTGGGTAAAGATTTGACGGACTATGGAATAAGGAGTGGGAAGAGCCTAAGCTTGGGGATGCCCAAGGCACCCCAAGGTAAAATTCAAGGACAACCAAAAGCCTAAGCTTGGGGATGCCCCGGAAGGCATCCCCTCTTTCGTCTTCGTCTATCGGTAACTTTACTTGGAGCTATATTTTTATTCACCACATGATATGTGTTTTGCTTGGAGCGCCTTGTATGATTTGAGTCTTTGCTTTTTAGTTTACCACAATCATCCCTCCTGTACACACCTTTTGGGAGAGACGCACATGACTCAGAATTTATTAGAATACTCTATGTGCTTCACTTATATCTTTTAGCTAGACAATTTTGCTCTAGTGCTTCACTTATATCTTTTTAGAGCACGGCGGTGGTTTTGTTTTATAGGAATTATTGATCTCTCATGCTTCACTTATATTATTTTGAGAGTCTTTTAGAACAGCATGGTATTTGCTTTGGTTACAAAAAATTTCCTAATATGATGGGCATCCAAGTTGGGTATAATAAAAACTATCATATAGAGTGCATTGAACACTATGATCAATTTGATACTTGATAATTGTTTTGAGATATAGAGGTGGTAATGTTAGAGTCATGCTATTTGGGTAATTATGAAATTGAGAAATACTTGTGTTAAAGTTGGCAAGTCCCGTAGCATGCACGTATGGTAAAAGTTGTGTGACAAATTTATAGCATGGGGTGCTCGTTTTATTGCCTTCCTTATGTGTGGAGGACGGGATCGCATGATGGTTAAATCCTACCAACCTTTCCCCTAGGAGCATGCGTAGTAGTACTTTGCTTTGAGGGCTAATAAACTTTTGCAATAGTATATGAGTTTTCTATGACTAATGTGAGTCCATGGATTATACGCACTCTTACCCTTCCATCATTGCTAGCCTCTATGGCACCGTGCATTGCCCTTTCTCACCTTGAGAGTTGGTGCAAACTTCGCCAGTGCATCCAAACCCCGTGATACGATACGCTCTATCACACATAAACCTCCTTATATCTTCCTCAAAACAGCCACCATACCTACTTGTGCAACATGTTCATGATCAATTTGCTTAAAATTCATAATATCGTTTCTAAGAGAGATGATCTTAGGAGGAGGAAAATACTTAGAGATAAAAGCATCTTTGCACTTATCCCATGAATCAATACTATTTTTAGGCAAAGATGAAAACCAAGTTTTAGCATGATCTCTAAGTGAAAACGGAAATAGCTTCAATTTAACAATATCATTATGCATGTCTTTCTTCTTTTGCATATCACACAAATCAACAAAAATGTTTAGATGAGTAGCGGCATCTTCACTAGGAAGGCCAGAGAATTGATCTTTCATGACAAGATTCAACAAAGGAGCATTAATTTCACAAGATTCAGCATCGATAAGAGGAGCAATCAGAGTGCTAAGGAAATCATTATTGTTGGTATTGAAAAAATCACACAATTTAGTATTATCTTGAGCCATCGTGACAAGCAATCCAACATACAAGCACACAAGAGGCAAGAGAAAAAAGAGGTGAACGGGAAAGAGAGGGCGAATAAAACGGCAAGGGTGAAATGGGGGAGAGGAAAACTAGAGGCAAATGGCAAATAATGTAATGCGAGGGAGAAGAGTTGGTGATGGGTACTTGGTATGTCTTGACTTGTTTGTAGACTTCCCTGGCAACGGCGCCATAAATCATTCTTGCTACCTCTTGAGCACTGCGTTGGTTTTCCCTTGAAGAGGAAAGGGTGATGCAGCAAAGTAGTGTAAGTATTTCCCTCAGTTTTGAGAACCAAGGTATCAATCCAGTAGGAGGCTACACGCAAGTCCCTCGTCCCTACACAAACAAATAAGAACCTCGCAACCAATGCGATAAAGGGGTTGTCAATCCCTTCACAGCCACTTGCGAAAGTGAGATCTGATAGAGATAATAATAAGATAATTATTTTTGGTATTTTTATGATATAGATTGGAAAGTAAAGATTGCAAAATAAAGTAGATCAGAAACTTATATGATGGAAAATAGACCTGGGGGCCATAGGTTTCAACAGTGGCTTCTCTCAAGATAGCATACGTATTACGGTGGGTGAACAAATTATTGTCGAGCAATTGATAGAAAAGTGCATAGTTATGAGAATATCTAGGCATGATCATGTATATAGGCATCACGTCTGCGACAAGTAGATCAAAATGATTCTGCATCTACTACTATTACTCCACACATCGACCGCTATCTAACATGCATCTAGAGTATTAAGTTCATAAGAACAGATTAACGCATTAGGCAAGATGACATGATGTAGAGGGATAAACTCAAGCAATATGATCTAAACCCCATCTTTTTATACTCGATGGCAACAATACAATACATGCCTTGCTTCCCCTGCCGTCACTGGGAAAGGACACCGCAAGATTGAACTCAAAGCTAAGCACTTCTCCCATTGCAAGAAAGATCAATCTAGTAGGCGAAACCAAACTGATAATTCGAACAGACTTGCAAAGATAACCAATCATACATAAAAGAATTCAGAGGAGATTCAAATATTTCTCATAGATAAACTTGATCATAAACCCACAATTCATTGGATCTCGACAAACACACCGCAAAAAGAGTTACATCGAATAGATCTCCAAGAAGATCGAGGAGAACTTTGTATTGAGATTCAAAGAGAGAGAAGAAGCCATCTAGCTAATAACTATGGACCCGAAGGTTTGTGGTAAACTACTCAAAACTCATCGGAGAGGCTGTGGTGTTGATGTAGAAGCCCTCCATGATCGATTCCCCCTCCGGTGGAGCGCCGGAAAAGGCTCCAAGAAGGGATTTCACAGGTACAGAAGGTTGCGGTGATGGAAATAGGGTATCGTGGTGCTCCTGGATGTTTTCAGGGTATGTAGATATATATAGGCGAAAGAAGTCGGTTAGGGGAGCCACGAGGGGAGCATGAGGGCGGGGGGCGCGCTCACCCCCCTAGGGTGCACCTCCCTGCCTTGTGGCTTCCTCGTTTGCTTCTTGACGTCCACTCCAAGTCTCCTGGATTGCGTTTGTTCCAAAAATAACTCTCCCATAGGTTTCATTCCGTTTGGACTCCGTTTGATATTCCTTTTCTGCGAAACACTGAAATAGGAAAAAAATAACAATTTGGGATGGGCCTCCGGTTAATAGGTTAGTCCCAAAAATAATATAAAAGTGTATAATAAAGCCCATAAACATCCAAAACAGGTAATATAATAGCATTGAACAATAAGAAGTTATAGATGCGTTGGATACGTATCACACCCATATCACATAAGCCATGATAACAATGATCTCCTATTTTAACAGAAACAACAGGCATGCCAACAATAGGTTTGTGTTTATTTTTAGTATCGGGTCTAGCAATTCTAGCAGCTTCATCACAGAAGTAAATAGCATGCCCATCAATATTATCGACCAAGAGATATTTAACCATAGCAATACTAGGTTCAACTTTAATTTGCTCAGAGGGTGTAGGTGTTCTAGCATTACTCTTACGAACCACAGTTGAATGTTTAGCCAGATCCTTTATTCTAACAGGGAAAAGGTGGTTTCTCAATATAAGCGGTAGGAACAATAGGATCAACATTATAAGTGATAGTCTTTTCTTCAACTTTAATAGGTTCTACTACTTTTACTTCAATGGGAGGATGATATTTAAACCACTTCTCCTTAGGGAGTTCAACATGAGTAGCAAATGATTCACAGAAAGAAGCTACTATCTTAGAGTCAAGTCCATATTTAGTGCTAAATTCGCGAAAAACATCAGTATCCGTAAAACATTTAACACGATCAAACTTAGGTGTCATACCTGAATCTTTACCTTCGCCGAGTTCCCAATCTTTAGAGTTGCATTTAATTCTTTCCAATAAATCCCATAAGAATTCAATAGTATTCATCATAAAAGAACCAGTACAAGAAGTATCGAGCATGGATCCATTATTGAGAGAAAGCCGAGCATAAATTTTTTTGAATAATAATTTGTCTTGAGAGCTCATGATTGGGGCATGAATATAAAATTGAATTAAGCCTCCCCCAAGCTTGAGCAATAATTTCTCCTTCATGAGGCCAAAAAAATTATATAATTGCGATCACGATGAACCATATGCATAGGATAAAACTTCTGATGAAATTCCAATTTCAATCAGTTGTAGTTCCATGATCCAGTATCAGCACATAGCCTAAACCATGTCAATGCCTTTCCCTTCAAGGATAAAGGGAAGACCTTCTTCTTGATAACATCCTCAGGCATACCTACAAGCTAAAATAATCCAAAAGCTTCATCCACATAGATTAGGTGCATATTGGGATGTAATGTTCCATCTTCTGTAAAAAGATTAGCTAGCAGTTTCTCTATCATACCCGAAGGAATTTCAAAGTGAACATTTTCAATAGGTTCAGTAGGTTGAGGAGCAACACTTTGCTCTTCTGGTCGGGATGAAGATACCCCAAACAAGCCCCTCAAAGGATTATTTTCCATAGTAACAAGTGATAGTAAATTTCAGCACACTATATAATTTTTTTCCTTACCAAATTCCACCTACCAAAGGCGCTTCACTCCCCTGCAACGACGCCAGAAAAGAGTCTTGATGACCCACATGTATAGGGGATCTATCGTAGTCCTTTCGATAAGTAAGAGTGTCGAACCCAACAAGGAGCAGATGGAAATGACAAGCGGTTTTTAGTAAGGTATTCTCTCCAAGCACTGAAATTATCAGTAACAGATAGTTTTGTGATAAGGTAACTTGTAATGGGTAACAAGTAACAAAAGTAACTAAGGTGCATCAAGATGGCCCAATCCCTTTTGTAGCAAAGGACAAGCCTGGACAAACTCTTATATAAAGCAAAGCTCTCCCGAGGACACATGGGAATTATCATCAAGCTTCATCATGCTCATATGATTTGCGTTTGTTACTTTGATAATTTGATATGTGGGTGGACCGGTGCTTGGGTACTGGCCTTCCTTGGACAAGCATCCCACTTATGATTAACCCCTGTCGCAAGCAACTGCAACTACAAAAGAAGAATTGAGGTAAACCTAACCATAGCATGAAACATATGGATCCAAATCAGCCCCTTACGAAGCAACGCATAAACTAGGGTTTAAGCTTCTGTCACTCTAGAAACCCATCATCTACTTATTACTTCCCAATGCCTTCCCTTAGGCCCAAACAATGGTGAAGTATCATGTAGTCGACGTTCACATAACACCACTAGAGTAGAGACAACATTCATCTCATCAAAAATATCGAACGAATACCAAGTTCACATGATTACTTATAACAAGACTTCTCCCATGTCCTCAGGAACAAACGTAACTACTCACAAATCATATTCATGTTCATAATTAGAAGGGTATTAATATGCATAAAGGATCTGAACATATGATCTTCCACCGAATAAACCAACTATCATCAACTACAAGGAGTAATCAACACTACTAGCAACCCACAGGTACCAATATGAGGTTTTGAGACAAAGATCGGATACAAGAGATGATTTAGGGTTTGAGAGGAGATGGTGCTGGTGAAGATGTTGATGGAGATTGACCCCCTCTCGATGAGAGGATCGATGGTGATGATGATGGTGACGATTTACCCCTCCCGGAGGGATGTTTCCACCGCAGAACAGCTTCGCCGGAGCCCTAGATTGGTTCCGCCAAGGTTCCACCTCGAGACGGCGGCGCTTCATCCCAAAAGCTTCCGTATGATTTTTTTTCCAGGGCAAAAGACACCATATAGCAGAAGATGGGCATCAGGGGACTGCCAGGTGGCCCATGAGGCAGGGGGGCGCTCCCAGGGGGTAGGGCGCGCCCTCCACCCTTACTGAACTGGCAAAATATAATGAACCTCTCAAACATATCAATGGTAGTATCAATCGTATGAACACTTTGATTTATCTTTGCAATAAACGGTTGGATATTTTAGATCTCAAGATGGTTTCTTTTCCGTAAAATTTAGGGAAGCGCAAAGAGCTTCCCGGATTTGAAAATACCCTTACTGAACTGGCAAAATTAACAGAAGACAAAACTTAGATCCTACACGTTATTCCTAGCTAGGGGCGTAAAACGATAGCGCTTGTTGGGAGGCAACCCAATGAATAAATTTATTTTTGCTTTTTGCTTACTCTTATTGAGTGTTAGCACAATTATGCTACTGTTATGATTGTGGTTTTTTTAATTAGTGTTTGTGCCAAGCAATGCCTTTGGGAAGACATGGGTGAAAGTTTAATTGATCTTACTGAAAAGCAGAAACTTTTGCGCTCACCAGATTCATTGTAATTTTTTACATAAGAGTGCGTTTAAGTTGATTCTTTATGAATAGGATTAATAGAAAAATTACTCGCGTCCACCAATTTATTTCAAAAAATTTGGAGTTACAGAAGTATTCAGAACTTTCAGATTGCTACAGACTATTCTGTTTTGACAGATTCTGTTTTCTTTGCGTTGTGTGCTTGTTTTGATGATTCTATGGTTTTCTTTGATGATTTTTTGCCATAGAAAAGTTGGAATAAAGTAGATATGATGCAAAAACAAAATAGGAGTAGGTTTTATATAGTGCTTATAGTAGTGGTTTGGTTTCTTATACTAACGGATCTCACGAATGTTTTGTTTGAGCTTAGTGTGATTGAAGTTTTCAAGTTTTGGGCTATCTTATGATGGATGAAGAAATAAGGATAAGAAAAAGGCTAAGCTTGGGGATGCCCAAGGCACCCCAAGATAATATTCAAAGAAGTAGCAAGCAACTAAGCTTGGGGATGCCCCCATGTATCATCCCCGCTTTCTTCTAACAACCATCAGTATTTTACTTAAAACTATATTTTTATTTGTCACATGATATGAGTTTTGCTTGGAGCGTCTTGTATGATATGAGTCTTTGCTTGTTTTGCTTTGTGTTTTAAGTGTTGAATTCTTGCTGGACACACCCTTTTTAGAGAGCCAAAAATTATGCTATGCTTGCTCCTATGCTTCACTTAAATTTTAGAGCCTTGGACTTGCTCTAGTACTTCACTTATATCTTTTCTGAGCACGACGTGCTTTGTTAATTTCGAAGAAATGCTTTCATGCTTCACTTGGATTTATTTTGGAGTTAGTAAAATTTTAAGAAATTTTCTCTTGCTTCACTTAGATTATTTTGAGAGAAAGAAAAAAAAATGCTAATGATCTTCACTTCTATTTGTTTGAGCTTATCAAAAGCAACATATGAAAATAGTCCCAAAGTGATAGATATCCAAGGAGGATATAATAAAAACTTTCATGAAGATCATTGGACAAAATAAACTTGATTCTTAGTAATGGTTTTGAGATATGATGATATGATATGTGAGTCATGTTGATGAGTAATTGTGCTTTAGTAAGAATATTGATGTTAAGCTTTGTGCTTCCCTATGCAAGCACGAAAGTCAATAGTTATGCAATGAAATTTATATCCTACTTATGGTGCATTATTCGGTGTTACTTATGCTTAATGCTAGGGTACAGGATTTTTTGCTTTTTGGTTGGTCGCTTCTCAATCTTTTTGCTAGCCTTCATTTTGCACTAAGTATGATCACTACTTGTGCATCTAAAACCATTTAAACTAGTTTTGCCTTATGAGTCCACTATACCTACCTATGTGCGGTACTTCCATGCCGTTCTAAGCAAATTTGCATGTGCCATCTCTAATGTTCAAAATAAATTTCTCTTTTGAAGAGAAGCTTGTCCAACATCGTCCGAGATGGTTTGGGCATATCCAGCGCAGGCCTCCAGAAGCTCCAGTGCATAGCGGATGGCTAAAGCGTGCGGAGAATGTCAAGAGAGGGCGGGGTAGACCGAATTTGACATGGGAGGAGTCCGTTAAGAGAGACCTGAAGGATTGGGGTATCACCGAAGAGCTAGCTATGGACAGGAGTGCATGGAAGCTTGCTATCCATGTGCCAGAGCCATGAGTTGGTTGCGAGATCTTATGGGTTTCACCTCTAGCCTACCCCAACTTGCTTGGGACTAAAGGCTTTGTTGTTGTTGTTGTTGTTGTTGTGCTCTACTACTCGCGAGGTTGTAAAGGGTAGCCAATATTTTCCATGCTAGATGTGTTATTCTCACGATGAGTGTTTATTCACTTGTCATTGCACAAGAGTACGACAAAGGTACTAGGGATGCCCAGTCTCGAAATGAATAAATTAATTTACTTTATGTTGTCAAATAATAAATTCCTTGGAAAGTGTTGGTATGGAAGGCACCCGTGGATACGACTAGCCATGGAAACTGAAAGTTATGGTGGAAAAAGGAATAAACTTTATTTTCTGTTTGGGAACCACCTATGATGTATCTAGCATGGAAAGTGTTGGGATGCTCCAAGTTGTTTTTATTGGTAGGAAAATTATGCCTCTCAAAAATAATTTTATCTCTCAATTTAAGCTTTGAGCTCTGGCACCTCTACAAATCCCTACTTCCCTCCGCGAAGGGCCTTTCTTTTACTTATGCAATTTTTATTTTGAATTTGAGTCTCCATCCTCTCTTATAAAGCACCAACTAAGGGGCACTATGATCGTATTTGAGCATTGGTGTAGCTAATATTCAAGTGTGTTTCATGAATGGATCAATGATTGAGCATGATGGGCCAGGGATAACTTGCTTTAGTGAAGACATGGTTGCTTGTTGGTATGCTTGAGTATTAAAGTCTTCATGTCAAAACTAGACTATTGCTTTGAATCATATAAAAGTCCATATGTCCATGCTATAAAGAAAAGAACATGATGAACATGTTAGGCAATATTCCACATCAAAAATTCTGTTTTTATCATTTACCTACTCGAGGACGAGCAGGAATTAAGCTTGGGGATGCTGATACGTCTCCAACGTATCTATAATTTTTAATTGTTCCATGCTGTTATATTATCATTCTTGGATGTTTTACAATCATTTTATAGTCATTTTATATCATTTTTTGGTACTAACCTATTGACATAGTGCCCATTGTAAGTTGCTATTTTCTGCTTGTTTTTTACATCGCATGAAATCAATATCAAACGGAGTCCAAATGCAACGCAACTCCTGGAGGATTTTTTTGGGCCAGAAGAAAGCCAATGGGCCAAGGAAGCACCTGAGGGGCTGCTCGAGGGGAGCAGCACCCACCAGGGCGCGCCAGGAGGCCTAGGCGTGCCCTGGGGGGTTGTGCCCACCTCGGGTGCCCCCCGAACCGCCTCTTTGCTCTATAAATACCCAAATATTCTAGAAACCCTCGGGGAGTCGATGAAATATTGATCCAGCCACCGTGGAGTCCAGAACCACCAAGATACAATCTATACAACGTCATGGAGGGGTTCACCACTTCCATTGGTGCCTCTCTTATGATGTGTGAGTAGTTCTTTGTGGACCTATGGGTCCGTAGTTAGTAGCTAGATGGTTTCCTCTCTCTCTTGTTTATCAATACAATGGTCTCTTGGAGATCCACATGATGTAAGTCTTTTGGTGGTGTGTTTGTTGGGATCAAATGAACTTTGAGTTTATGATCTGATCTATGTTTTTATCCATGAAAGTTATTTGAGTCTTCTTCGATCTCTTATATGCATGATTGCTTATAGCCTCGTATTTCTTCTCCGATATTTGTTTTTTTGGCAAACTTGATCTACTTATCTTGCAATGGGAAGAGGTGCTTTGTAGTGGGTTCGATCTTACGGTGCTTGATCCCAGTGACAGAAAGGTAACCGACACGTATGTATCGTTGCTACTAAGGATAACAAGATGAGATCTATATCTGCCGCAATAGATAAACGGATCTTGTCTACATCATGTCATCATTCTTATTGCATTACTCCGTTTTCTCATGAACTTAATACACTAGATGCATGCTGGATAGCAGTCGATGTGTGGAGTAATAGTAGTAGATGCAGGCAGGAGTCGGTCTACTAATCTTGGATGTGATGCCTATATAATGATCATTGGCTGGATATCGTCATGATTATTTGAAGTTCTATCAATTGCCCAACAGTAACTGTTTTCCCACCGTTTGCTATTTTTCTCGAGAGAAGACATTAGTGAAACGTACGACCCCCGGGTCTCTTGTCATCATATTTGCCTGTGCGATCTATTTTTTCTTGTATTTTTAAGATCTATTAAACCAAAAATACAAAAAAAATACCTTGCTGCAATTTATTTTTTTCACGATCTATTTATCCTATCTACCACTTTTTACCTCATGTTATTTGCCTACTTGAGGCGCCGTACCCGAAAGGGATTGACAACCCCTTTAACACGCGGGACTGTGAGTATTTGTTATTTGTGTGCAGGTTTTGTTTACATGGTGTGAGGAGGTTCTCCTACTGGTTCGATAACCTTGGTCTCATCATTGAGGGAAATACCGACCGTTGCTATACTGCATCATCCCTTCCTCTTTGGGGAAATACCGACATAGTTCTAGCAGACATCAATAGGAAATTCTGGCACCGTTGCCGAGGAGGATCTTCAACATTAACCAGGTTCCTAATCACAAATCTCATCTCCTCGCAATTTACGTTATTTTCCATTTGCCTCTCGTTTTCCTCTCCCCCACTTCACAAAAAATCGCCATTTTATTCTCCCTCTTTTCATTCGCCTTTTTCTCGTCGGATCTTTTATTTGCTTGAACTTGTCACCATGAGTGACTTTGGTATGGCAGAGACAGATGATGGCCTAACTGCTAAAGTGGAGCGTAAAGGTAATCTGGATGCCAAAACTTTTGTTTTGGGACAAGCGAATTTTATGGGAAAATTAACATATCCAAGAATTTTTTAATTGTGTCAGAAAATTAAGTCTTGATGATATTCCTATACTTAAAAGGACTAAATCTTATGCGGAAGCTATTTCAGCACTTGTTTTGAAACTTGAAACTAGTTTATTCGTACTCATCCTACCTTGCAAAGATTGTTTTATGAGTTGCCCATTATAAAGGATCCTAAAGCTGAAAAGTTAGCCACACTTGTTTTAATGAATGAATTTGACTACATAATACATGAAGCTAGGGAAATCTTTGATTTTTATGGCATGAATCGTGAAAACCCAGTTATTGATGAAATTATTTATAATAGTTATTACGCTTTGAGACATTTTCTTGGAGATAACCGAAGCTTTGATGATAATCTTAAAAAGCAAGTCCTTGTTTTAGATATGATCCAACAAGTTTTTAACGATGTAAATCAACACTATTCTTGGATCACTGATGGAAAACAAAGAGGTTACGATAAAAAGCAACTTGATAGTGCTAAGGTTCCCATGGATAATGTGTTTTATGTCTTTTTTACATCCCCCCCCTAACACAAATACCTCCAAGGGAAACAAGGACAAAGATGATAAAACTTAGATCCTACGCGTTATGCCTAGCTAGGGGCATAAAACGATAGCGCTTGTTGGGAGGCAACCCAATGAATAAATTTTATTTTTGCCTTTTTCTTTATGTTCTTGAGTGTTAACACAATTATGCTACTGTTATAATTGTGTTTTATGTGTTTTAATTAGTGTTTCTTCCAAGCAATGCCTTTGGGAAGACTTGGGTGAAAGTTTATTTGATCTTGCTGAAAAACATAAACTTTTGCGCTCACGAGATTTGTTGTCATTTTTTTTACAGAAGAATGCTTTTAAGGTGATTATTTTTTAAGAGGATTAATAGACAAATTCCTCACGTCCACCAATTTATTTAATAATTTTTTCAGTTACAGAAGTATTCGAAATTTTCAGATTGCTACAGACTGTTCTATTTTTGAAAGATTTTGTTTTCTTTGTGTTGTGTGATTGTTTTGACGATTCTATGGTTTTCTTTGATGAGTTTTTGCCATAGAAAGTTGGAATACAGTAGATATAATGCAAAAACAAAATAATAATAGGTTTGCTACAGTACTTATCATAGTAGTTTGGTTTCTTATACTAACGGATCTCACGAAGGTTTTGTTTGAGTTTTGTGTGATTGAAGTTTTCAAGTTTTGGGTTATCTTACGATGGATGAAGGAATAAGGATAAGCAAAATGCTAAGCTTGGGGATGCCCAAGGCACCCCAAGATAATATTCAAAGAAGTAGCAAGCAACTAAGCTTGGGGATGCCCCCGAGTGGCATCCCCGCTTTCTTCTAACAACCATCGGTATTTTACTTGAAACTATATTTTTATTCGTCACATGATATGAGTTTTGCTTGATATGAGTCTTTGCTTGTTTTGATTTGTGTTTTATGTGTTGAATCCTTGTTGGACATACCTTTTAAGAGAGCCAAAAAATTATGCTATGCTTGCTCCTATGCCTCACTTAAATTTTTAGATCCATGGATTTGCTCTAGTGCTTCACTTATATCTTTTTGAGCACGGTGTGCTTTGTTAATTTTGAAGAAATGATCTCATGCTTCACTTAGATTTATTTGGGAGTTAGTAAATTTTTAAGAAATTATCTCTTGCTTCACTTAGATTATTTTGAGAGAAAGAAAAAGTATGGTCATGATCTTCACTTATATTTGTTTGAGCTTATTAAAAGCAACATATGAAAATAGTCCCAAAGTGATAGATATCCAAGGAGGATATAATAAAAACTTTCATGAAGGTCATTGGACAAAATAAACTTGATTCTTAGTAATGGTTTTGAGATATGACAATATGATATATGAGTCATGTTGATGAGTAATTGTGCTTTAGTAAGAATATTGATGTTACGGTTTGTGATTCCCTATGCAAGCACGAAAGTCAATAGTTATGCAATGAAATTTATATCCTATTTATGGTGCATTATTCGGTGTTACTTATGCTTAATGCTTGGGTACGAGATTTTTTGCTTTTTGGTTGGTCGCTTCTCAATCTTTTTGCTAGCCTTCATTTTGCACTAAGTATGATCACTACTTGTGCATCCAAAACCCTTTAAACTAGTTTTGCCTTATGAGTCCACTATACCTACCTATGTGCGGTACTTCCATGCCGTTCTAAGCAAATTTGCATGTGCCATCTCTAATGTTCAAAATAAATTTCTCTTTTGTGTGCTCTACTACTCACGAGGTTGTAAAGGGTAGCCAATATTTTCCATGCTAGATGTGTTATTCTCACGATGAGTGTTTATTCACTTGTCATTGCACGAGAGTACGACAAAGGTACTAGGGATGCCCAGTCTCGAAATGAATAAATTAATTTACTTTATGTTGTCAAATAATAAATTCCTTGGAAAGTGTTGGTATGGAAGGCACCCGTGGATACGGCTAGCCATGGAAACTGAAAGTTATGGTGGAAAAAGGAATAAACTTTATTTTCTGTTTGGGAACCGCCTATGATGTATCTAGCATGGAAAGTGTTGGGATGCTCCAAGTCGTTTTTGTTGGTAGGAAAATTATTCCTCTCAAAAATAATTTTATCTCTCAATTTAAGCTTTGAGCTCTGGCACCTCTACAAATCCCTACTTCCCTCCCCGAAGGGCCTTTCTTTTACTCATGCAATTTTTATTTTGAATTTGAGTCTCCCTCCTCTCTTATAAAGCACCAACTAAGGGGCACTATGATCGTATTTGAGCATTGGGTGTAGCTAATATTCGGGTGTGTTTCATGAATGGATCAATGATTGAGCATGATGGGCTAGGGATAACTTGCTTTAGTGTTGATATTTTGGAAGACATGGTTGCTTGTTGGTATGCTTGAGTATTAAAGTCTTCATGTCAAAACTAGACTATTGCTTTGAATCATATAAAAGTCCATATGTCCATGCTATAAAGAAAAGAATGTGATGAACTTGTTAGGCAACATTCCACATCAAAAATTCTGTTTTCATCATTTACCTACTCGAGGAAGAGCAGGAATTAAGCTTGGGGATGCTGATATGTCTCCAACGTATCTATAATTTTTGATTGTTGCATGTTGTTATATTATCATTCTTGGATGTTTTACAATCATTTTATATCATTTTTTGGTACTAACCTATTGACATAGTGCCCAGTGCCAGTTGCTATTTTCTGCATGTTTTTTACATCGCAGGAAATCAATATCAAACGGAGTCCAAATGCAACGCAACTCCTAGAGGATATTTTTTGGGCCAGAAGAAAGCCAATGGGCCAAGGAAGCACCTGAGGGGCTACTCGAGGTGAGCAGCACCTACCAGGGCACGCCAGGAGGCCTAGGCGCGCCCTAGGGGGTTGTGCCCACCTCGGGTGCCCCCCGAACCGCCTCTTTGCTCTGTAAATACCCAAATATTCCAGAAACCCTCGGGGAGTCGATGAAATATTGATCCAGCCACCGTGGAGTCCAGAACCACCAAAATCCAATCTAGACAACGTCATGGAGGGGTTCACCACTTCCATTGGTGCCTCTCTTATGATGCGTGAGTAGTTCTTTGTGGACCTACGGGTCCGTAGTTAGTAGCTAGATGGCTTCCTCTCTCTCTCTCTCTTGTTTATCAATACAATGGTCTCTTGGATATCCACATGATGTAAGTCTTTTGGTGGTGTGTTTGTTGGGATCCGATGAACTTTGAGTTTATGGTCCGATCTATGTTTTTATCCATGAAAGTTATTTGAGTCTTCTTTGATCTCTTATATGCATGATTGCTTATAGCCTCGTATTTCTTATCTGATATTTGGGTTTTGTTTGGCCAACTTGATCCATTTATCTTGCAATGGGAAGATGTGCTTTGTAGTGGGTTCAATCTTATGGTGCTTGATCCCAGTGATAGAAATGGAACCGACACGTATGTATCATTACTACAAAGATAACAACATGAGATCTATATCTGCCGCAATAGATAACCGGAGCTCGCCTACATCATGTCATCATTCTTATTGCATTACACCGTTTTCTCATGAACTTAATACACTAGATGCATGCTGGATAGCGGTCGATGTGTGGAGTAATAGTAGTAGATGCAGGCAGGAGTCGGTCTACTAATCTTGAACGTGATGCCTATATAATGATCATTGCCTGGATATCGTCATGATTATTTGAAGTTCTATCAATTGACCAACAGTAATTGTTTTCCCACTGTTTGCTATTTTTCTCGAGAGAAACCACTAGTGAAACCTACGGCCCCCGGGTCTCTTTTCATCATATTTGCCTTTGCGATCTATTTTCTCTTGCATTTATTTTCAGATCTATTAAACCAAAAATACAAAAATACCTTGCTGCAAATTATTTGTTCCGCGATCTATTTATCCTATCTACCACTTTTTACCTCATGTTATTTGCCTACTTGAGGTGCCGTACCCGAAAGGGATTGGCAACCCCTTTAACACGTCGGGTTGCAAGTATTTGTTATTTGTGTGCAAGTGATGTTTACATGGTGTGAGGAGGTTCTCCTACTGGTTCGATAACCTTGGTCTTATCACTGAGGGAAATACCTACCGTCACTATACTACATCATCCCTTCCTCTTTGGGGAAATACCAACATAGTTCCAGCAGACATCAAAGACCCCCTTGGCGGTTCTCTAATGGGCCACTTTAGGCAGCCCATGCCGCATACAAGGAAGACTCGCCAAGACTTGGCGCCGAAGACAAGGACTCTCCTGAACCCTAGGCCTCTGGTATGTTATATAAACCGAGGCCAGGCTAGTCAATAGACAATCTCATATTCATTAGAACAATCTCGTGGTAGATACATGTACCCTGTACCACACACATATCAATATAATCAAAAGTAGGATGTAGGGTTTTACCTCCATCAAGAGGGCCCGAACCTGCGTAAAATTATGTGTCCTTGTTACCATCGCTCCAAGATGCCTAGCTTAGGACCCCTACTATGAGATACACCGGATTTAGAACCGACACTCATTTCTGAATAAATTATTATGCTCAAATTGCAAAGACATAAAGCTTATACCATTGTTTTCAATATCTTCCAACCTCCTAAGGTGAGGATCAACGCTTTCTGGTAGAGCCACCAAAGCAAACAGGCACATCAACACACAAGCACACAAGAAGCAAGCGAAAATAAACGTACAAAAGAGCGGCAAAGAAAAAGGAAAGGTTTTCGAAAATCATTTTAGAAGTGGGGGAGAGGAAAACGAGAGGCGAATGGCAAATAATGTAATGCAAGGGAGAACAATTTATGATGGGTACTTGGTATGGCTTGACTTGACATAGATCTCCCCGGCAACGGCGCTAGAAATCCTTCTTGCTACCTCTTGAGCTTGCATTGGTTTTCCCTTGAAGAGGAAAGGGTGATGCAGCAAAGTAGCGTAAGTATTTCCCTCAATTTTGAGAACCAAGGTATCAATCCAGTAGGAGACAATGCACAAGTCACCAAATACCTGCACAAACAATCAACAACTTGCACCCAACGCGATAATGGGGTTGTCAATCTCTTCACGGTCACTTGCAAAAGTGAGATCTGATAGAGATAGATAAATGGTAAAGTAAATATTTTTGGTATTTTTGGTTTATAGATTGGAAAGTAAAGATTGAAAAATAGTAGATCGGAAACTAGGAAGATGTAAACGAGATTCAATATAATGGAAAAGAGACCCCGGGGCCATAAGTTTCACTAGTGGCTTCTCTCGAGATAGCAAATATTATGATGGCTGAACAAATTACTGCCGATCAATTGATAGAAAAGCGCATAGTTATGACAATATCTAAGGCAATGATCATGAACATAGGCATCACGTCCGTGTCAAGTAGACAGACTCCTGCCTACATCTACTACTATTACTCCACACATCGACCGCTATCCAGCATGCATCTAGAGTATTAAGTTCATAAGAACGGAGTAACGCATTAAGCAAGATGACATGATGTAGAGGAATTAACTCAAGCAATATGATGTAAACCCCATCTTTTTATCCTTGATGGCAACAATAAAATGTGTGCCTTGCTGCCCCTACTATCACCAGGAAAGGACACCGCAAGATTGAACCCAAACCTAAGTGAGGGAGTCCTGGATAAGGGGGTATCCGGACAGCCGGACTATATACTTTGGCCAGACTGTTGGACCGTGAAGATACAAGACTCAAGACTTCGTCCCGTGTCCGTATGGGACTCTCCTTTGCATGGAAGACAAGCTTGGCGATTCGGATGATAGATCTCCTTCTTTGTAACCAACTCTGTGTAACCCTAGCCTCCTTTGGTGTCTATATAAACCGGAGGGTTCAGTCCGTAGGAGGACAATCACAATCATCATAGGCTAACTCCTAGAGTTTAGCCTCTACGATCTCGTGGTAGATCAACTCTTGTAATACTCATATCATCAAGATCAATCAAGCAGGAAGTAGGGTATTACCTCCATCGAGAGGGCCCGAACCTGGGTAAAACATCGTGTCCCCTGCCTCCTGTTACCATTAGCCTTAGACGCACAGTTCGGGACCCCCTACCTGAGATCCGCCGGTTTTGGCACCGACATTGGTGCTTTCACTGAGAGTTCCTCTGTGTCATTGCTGCAAGGCTCGATGGCTCCTTCAATCATCAACAACAATGCGGTCCAAGGTGAGACTTTTCTCCCTGGACAGATCTTCGTGTTCGGCGGCTTCGTACTACGGGCCAATTCGCTTGGACATCTGGCGCAGATCGACAGCTACGCCCCTGGCCATCAGGTCAGGTTCGGGAACTTGAACTACCCAGCCGATATCTGCGGAGACTTGATCTTCGACGGATCCGGGCCTACGCCAGGAGCGCCGAATAGTCACGACGAGCACGGCTTAACCTGCTGTCAGACAATACTCGGGATATCGCACCTACAAGAGCTCCGGACCTAAATCCGGGGCAGATCGCGTCGTCCGAGGATGGTGGGTGGACCCCGCCCTGGAGGCCGCATACTTATCGGCGGTAGAGCCGAACACGGACTCCACCCCCAAGGAAGTCTGTGTCACTGGACCCCCGGACTTGTGTCCGGTTGTAGGTTCCAGACCGCGCGCCCCCGAGCCCGCCGAATCTGGTTGGACTCCAGTAATGGAGTTCACCGCTGCGGATATCTTCCAGCACTCGCCCTTTGGCGACATGTTGAACTCTTTAAAATCTCTCTCTTTATCAGAGGACTCTTGGCCAAACTATGTCCGGCTCGAGTGGGAAGCAAGCGACGAAGAAATTCATTGCCCACCCACCACCCACTTCATAGCCACTGTCGATGACGTAACAGACATGCTTAACTTCGACTCCGATGACACCGATGGTATGGACATCGGCGCAGGGGACGATTTGGAACCACCGCCCACGGGGCGCTGGACTGCCACCTCATCATATGATATATACATGGTGGACACATCTAAGGAGGACAGTGGCGACAAAAAGGACACAACGGAGGATAAAACCCCCGGACAAAAGCCAAAACAACGGCGCAGACGCCGCTCTAAGTCCAGCCACAGTAAAAATATCGATAATAGCGTTAGAAAAATCGACACCCCAGTCAACTCCAAAGGCAACAACGACCATATGGACTCAGCGATGGAGCAGGATGAGCCAGGTCACGCCGAACACAGTCCAGAGCAGACGCCCAATCACAGCGATCCCGAGGGCCGAACTCATCAACCTACCTCGGGAGAAGAGCACAGTCCGGACGACGATGCATTCATCATCCAGGAAAAACATTTGGAACAAGATAACCTCCACAGAAGGCTTATGGCCACTGCGAGCAGCCTAAATAAGCAGAAGCTAAGGCTTAAGGCCGCGCAAGAAACGCTCAACCGTAGATGGAATAAAGTGCTAGACACTGAAGAAAAATATGGCGACGAATGCCACACTAAGAGCTACCCAAAGCGCAAGCTGCTGCCAGAATTCGACGACGAGGCCATTCCGCTAAATAACAATACGGCCAGTAGGCCGGACCAACCACTTCATGACCGCGACAGAGCAGCTACTAACGCCGCACACGATTTACGTGAGATCCTGGACAAAAAGGCCGGCGCGACCAGGTCCATCTATGGATCTAGAGGAAAGGCTCCGGCGTAGGATTACGGTCACTAAAACGATCAGACTGATCGCATACTAGTTTGGAATCAACACCGGACACAATAACAGCCGACAACATGCCACAATGTGTCCAGATACAGAGGGGTTGCGCACCCTCTATGCTTTACTGAAGAAGTACTGGATCACGAATTCCCACAGGGATTCAAACCCGTGAACATAGAGGCATACAACGAAACTACAGACCCCGGGGTCTAGATTGAGAATTTTATCCTTCATATCAACATGGCTCGTGGGGACGACCTCCACGCCATCAAATACATTCCCCTCAAGTTGAAGGGGTCAGCTCGGCACTGGTTGAAAAGCCTCCCCGAAAATTCAATCGGAAGCTGGGAAGAACTTGAGGATGCTTTCAGGGCCAATTTTCAAGGGACCTATGTCCGACCTCCAAACGCTGACGATCTAAGTCACATAATACAATAGCCCGGGGAGTCCGCCTGTAAGCTTTGGAATAGATTCCTCACTAAGAAGAATCAAAATGTCGATTGTCCGGATGCCGAAGCCCTAGCGGCCTTCAAGCACAGTATCCGAGACGAGTGGCTCGCCAGACACCTCGGCCAAGAAAAGCAAAGGACAATGGCAGCCTTAACAAGCCTTATGACCCGCTTCTGTGCGGGCGAAGACAACTGGTTGGCCCGTAGAGGCACCAGCGACCCGGGCACATCCAAAATTAGGGATGGCAACGGAAAGCCACGGCGCAATAAAAACAAGCGTCGAAACAAGGAAGAAAGTCCGGATAACACGGTGGTCAATGTCGGATTTAGGGGCTCTCGACCCGGTCAACAAAAGAAGCCATTTAAAGGCAGCAAACAGGGACCGACCGGCCTGAACAAAGTCCTGGGCAGATTGTGCCAAATTCATGGCACCCCCGAAAAACCTGTGAACCACACTCACAGAGAATGCTGCGTCTTTAAGCAGGCCAGCAAGTTAAATGTCGAACACAAGGAAGGGGAAACACCAAGTGACGACGAGGATGAGCCTCGCCAGCCAAACACTGGGGGACAGAAAAAATTCCCACCAGAGGTAAAAACAGTAAACATGATCTACGAGACTCACATACCCAAGAGAAGGCGCAAATGCGTGCTCAGAGATGCATACGCTGTAGAACCCGTCGCCCCCAAACTCAACGCCTGGTCGGCCTGCTCGATCACCTTTGATCACAGGGACCACCCGACTAGTATGCGGCACAAAGGGTCGGCCACCTTGGTGCTCGACCCAATAATCGACAGATACCATCTCACTCGTGTCCTCATGGACGGCGGCAGTAGTCTCAACCTAATATATCAGGACACTGTCCGCAGGATGGGAATAGACTCATCCAAAATAAGCCAAAGTAACACCACCTTTGAAGGGGTGATACCAGGCATTGAGGCCTGCGGCAGGGTATCCCTCGTATTAGAGGTGACATTCGGCTCTCCAGACAACTTCAGAAGCAACGAATTGCTCTTCACCATCGCTCCCCTCCGAAGTGGTTATCATGCATTACTCGGAAGAACGGCCTTCGCTCGCTTCAACGTAGTACCGCACTACACCTACCTTAAACTCAAGATGCCCGGTCCACGTGGTGTCATCACCATTAGCGGAAATACAGAGCATTCCTTACGTATGGAAGAGTATGCGGCGGTCTAGCAGCCGAACACTAAGCGGCCTCTCCTATCAGAACGCACGATCGGTCGTTAAGACCACGGACACGGTTAGACGAGTCCAGCGCACCACCATTGGTAATAGCCCAGATAAACCTGAGCTAGGTGCTATACACGTAATCCCATAGAGGGCACCAGGGGCTGCAAACGTGCAATAAAGCCCACCTTTCGGCTTGACCTTACTAACAGGCCAATGTCCTACACTTCTACTATCCATTGATAATAACCAACTCTTCGCACGCTTATGTCATACTCTTTTACATGAATTTTCTTTCTACAGACACCATTCGTGCGATACCCTCCTAGGACATGGCACAACGGACACAAAGGCGCAGACGTACGGCAGGGCCCTGCTCAAAGGCTTCTCTTTAGATTAAGCCCCTGTGTAAACCTTCTTTATTGTCTCTTGTTGCTTGACATCCCATGGGTACTCAATACACCCACAGGGGATACTCGCGTTATTGGCATTTCGCCATGACAGACTAATGCACATACCTGGAAATACAGGGTTCATAATCAAGGGCGCTACTCAGCCTAGTATATGTTATAAAGTCCAAATACCTTCGGGAGTGTTTGGCGTCGCGAGTTTGGCCTTATATGCATCAGCTCCGAATCATGTCTTTGGTCAAATGTTGGGTTTGCCCGGCTCCTGGGTTCGCTGCCTTACGTTTCGCTTCTATCGGCTAAGTCAGCCAAAGGAGAACTACTGCGATTGTGCCCTGGTTATTCTGGATGAGCACCTCAGTAGAGAAAGCCAAAAACTGACTGTCATGGTATAGCGAGAGACTGGTCAACCACTCGAGGACTCATCGGAATCTTTAGGATTCCTCCGTATTAACGAAGGGTCGTTTTCCGGCCAGGTACACACGCGCCCGTATCTGAATGCACGCGAAGGTACTAGGGGATACATAGTAGCCCCAACGTCAAACTCGTATGGCTAAGTGAAAGTGTTAAACCTATATAGTCCGCTTGCCTAGTTCGACGTGCGATCACCTCCTTAATGGACCGAGACGTTGGATCAAGTGTGATTACGCACATTTTTTGCGAACACCCCTGCATTGTATGCGTGGGGGCTAAAGCCAACGACTGCTAACTTTCAGGTTATATATACATCAAACGGCCACACAGGAGGCACAATAACACTTTTGGGCGAAAGTATAAACATAGCCTCTATAATTAAAATGCAATTATTTTTACAACGGAACGATTTGTCACTCGAACACGACACTCTTTGAGCACTGAGCCTCTATTAAACGAGCACCTTCTGTCACCTGCTCCAAATAGTGCTCGGCTGGATCCTGGCTTCCTGCTGGATTATGGGTTGCAATGATGGTGGCCTCCATGTCTGCCCAATATGTTTTAACATGTGCAGGAGCCATCCGCGCACCCTCTATACACGTCGACCTCTTCATGGCATCAATTCATGATACGGCGCCAAGGAATTGTTGCACTAAACCAAAATAACTATCCAGCTTCGGTCCCTTCGGCCATAGATGGTCTATCACAGACCTCATTGCAAGACCGGACAACCTATGGAGCTCGGCCACAGCGGCCATCCTCTCACTGAATGGCAACGAGCGCGTTGGAGCACTAAATTGCGACCAGAAGAACCTTTCTACTTCACTATCTTTTTGATCCTCGTAAAACTTGGTCGCATCAGCCGTACTTTTTGCCAGATCTGCATACGCATCTGCAGCACTCCAGCGCCGATCTAGAGGAGCGTACTTTGGATCTAAGAACATCATCCGCAACAAATAGGGGCTTCCAGCCGCGATTTCTCCGCCATGTCGAAGCTCCTCCCGCGCATCCCTAATTTCGGAACGCGTCTCCTTGGCCGCATCAAGGGCCTTTTTCAGGTCAGTCGACTTCGCCTGATTCTCCTTTTTCAGGAGCTCATAACGGCCGGCGGCGTCTCTCAGCTCTACAGCCATCTCGGCTATTTTATCTTCGCTTCGGTGATGAGTAGCCTGTTCGGCTCTCAAATCTACGGCCGCCTTCAGGGCAGCCGCATTGCTAGCCCGGGCTTGTTCCTTGGCTAGGGCAAGCTCCGCCCTTAGGGCCTCCACGGCAGCAGCTCCACCTGCAGCCGAAGCATATCACATTAACATTATGTTCCTCTTAATATTTCCTATAAAAATAAGGAAAGCAGAGCACATACTTTGTGACTCGTTAAGCCGCTCGCTCACGAGCGTAATGTCGGCATTCACGACTTCAATCTGTCACCTCAATTCGGCGACTTCATCAGTCCAGTTTGCCGCCGGGCCCTTAGCCACCTGCGCATGAATGCAGTGTGATCATTACTTAAGAGTGTGATCCTCCGTTTGCCGCCTAGGGCTGGCAACCAGAGTTTCAGGGGCTACTATCTATACGGAGCACACCTAGCGCGTGCGGTACACTCAAAAATTATGTATTTCATTATGTACCTCAAAGTCTTTGAGCAGGCTCATAAAAGCTTCATTCAACCCGCTTGTGGCAGATGAAATCTTCCCAAGCACCATACCCATTAACGAACAGTGATCCTCTGAGAGAGCAGATTGCTCCAGAAGGCCCGTCAGCGTGTCCGGACGGTCGCCAGACTATGTCGGACCCTTCTTATTGCCCCCCGTGGGAGCCGAACGCTCCGGGCTTAGGGCGGCCGAAGTATTAGCTTCTGGCCTCGGCGAATCTGGACTCCTCCGTGACGACACCTCGGGGTCGCCCGCCCCATGAGGCGGAGAGGCAGGTGGGGTTTCACTCTCCATCATCTCCGGAAGAAGATCCCCCGAAGATGAACTCTGTCGAGAAGAGCTACTAGCCGGACTGCAAAGAATGGATCTTGGTTATTGTTCTTGGAGGAAGAAGATAGCTTCGTATTTACGATTAACTTACAGCTCAGTGGAGGGCTGGCCCGTTTGCGGGCATGGCGCGGTTTGGACGCCCTCCGGTGTAGGGCCCCCTGGTGAAGTTTCTTCCCTTGTCTAGGCACCTCCGTCTCCAAATCTTCGGAGGCGGCCCTCTTCTTCCCGTGGGCGGAGGAGACCGTAGATTCCCCTTCCCGACTATCCTCCTTCATGGAGATAGTAATTCCCCCAGTTTGTATGTGCAATGTGTGAAGCTCTGTTTCTCTGTTCTTCCCTTCGTCTTTCCCCGAGGGCACTTGACTTAGCACACGACTAAGCATCCTGGCTATGGCAGGACTAGGCGAGCCTTCGGGAAGCGGTGCCGGACACCTGATTCTCTCTTCCTTGCTGAGCCAATCCTAGTCGCGGATGGTTTTCAGAATAATGTTATGATAAATATAAACAAAGTGTTCGGTTTCTAGGTTACTTACTTGGGTATCTGGGCGGTTGCAGCTCAGGCCCGCATCCTCGGTGGTGTCCGAACACTTTACTTGTGGTCCAAAGAATAACTTACACATCCCTTCGAGCGTCATGCCGAGAAGTGCTGAATAGTCCATGGACATTCCGGGTTGAACTACCACATCCGGAGAGGCCGACGTTTGCACGGCAAGATCCGTTGGACTAGCATTACCTAAATTACGCTGACAAGACTGATGTCCCTCTCAAGAAGCTCCCGAATGCAGCTCTGCAATGTCGGTACATCATTAGCAGGCCCCCAATCCAGCCCCACGTTGGCCCACGATGCCAGTTGAGGCGGAGGGCCTGAGCGGAAGTCGGGGGCAGCCACCCACTTTGTGCCTCGGGGAGCCGTGACGTAGAACCACCTCCGCTGCCATAGATCGGACACCTCCAGGAAGAAGCCCTCTGGCCATGGAGCATCGGCGTTTCTGCTTATTGCAGCGCCTCCGCACTCCGCATGTCTCCCCTCAATCACCTTCGGCTTTACATTAAAGGTCTTGAGCCATAAGCCGAAGTGCGGGGTGATGTGGACGAAGGCTTTGCACACGACGATAAATGACGAGATGTGAAGGATGGAGTCCGGAGCTAGATCATGAAAATCTAGCCCGTAATAGAACATGAGCCCTCTCACAAAGGGATCGAGGGTGAAACCTAAGCCACAGAGGAAGTGATAAACAAATATGACACTCTCGTTGGGCTCGGGAGTAGGGATGACCTGCCTTGGAGCAGGAAGCCTGTGCTTGATGTCGGCGGTCAGATATTTGACCTCCCTAAGCTTCGCAATGTCCTCCTCTATGACAGAGGAGGCCATCCACCGGCCTTGAAGGTTGGATCCGGACATGATTGAAGATCCAAAGTGCCCAAGCTTGGGCTTCGGGTGTTGGAACTCGAGATGCGGAAAGGCGCAAGCATGGTAGGAAAGAGGGATAGGCCTCGGCCCCTCTATAAAGGGGGTGAATATCAGCGTCCTCAGCATAACCGCTTCGGACTTGCCTAAAAACATGGAGTCATACCAATAGGCGTAGTGGGGTTACCCGCGCCCGTATTGATGGGAATCCCGCAATAAGGGGAACATGATCTCTGCTTCGACGAGGCGTGCCAATAAAACCGCCTTGCAATGCGTGTCATGGCAGGCCAAGAAAATCGGTTCGTATTAAGCCAGGCCGTGGCGTGAGGGCACACCATGAAATATTGTCAGCAAATTAGATTTGTAAAGTGTTATGCTCTCTACGGTGGTGTGCGGAAATTATTTTACGGAGCCGGACACGATCCTTAATCTACTTTGGAGTATTCGGAGATGGAACCCGCCTTGCAATGCCGAAGACAATCTACATGCTGGACTCATCGTCATTGAAGCCTGGTTCAGGGTATACTGAGGGAGTCCTGGATTAGGGGGTATCCGGACAACCGGACTATATACTTTGGCCGGACTGTTGGACCGTGAAGATACAAGACTCAAGACTTTGTCCCATGTCCGGATGGAACTCTCCTTTGCATGGAAGACAAGCTTGGCGATTCGGATGATAGATCTCCTTCTTTGTAACCGACTCTGTGTAACCCTAGCCTCCTCCTATGTCTATATGAACCGGAGGGTTTAGGAGCTGTTTGGATGGTAGCCCCAACCTGCCATGCCAATAATTTGGCGTTGACCGAGGGGGGTGGCGTGCATTTGGTTCACAGCCAATATTTTGGATCCCAGCCAAAATTTTGGTCGCCGGTTCAGTTTCTGCAGTCCGCGCGTGGGTGAGGCGCTGGCGGCGAATTCCTTCGCCAAAACATTGGCACGACCAATTTTGGTAGGGCTGCCATGGGTAGCATCCAAACAGGCCCTTAGTCCGTAGGAGGACAATCACAATCATCATAGGCTAGCTCCTAGGGTTTAGCCTCTACGATCTCGTGGTAGATCAACTCTTGTAATACTCATATCATCAAGATCAATCAAGCAGGAAGTAGGGTATTACCTCCATCGAGAGGGCCCAAACCTGGATAAAACATCGTGTCCCCTACCTCCTGTTACCATTAGCCTTAGATGCACAGTTCGGGACCCCCTACCTGACATCCGCCCGTTTTGACACCGACACTAAGCACTTCTCCCATTGCAAGAAAGATCAATCTAGTAGGCCAAACTAAACCGATAATTCGAAGAGACTTGCAAAGATATCAAATCATGCATATAAGAATTCAGAGAAGAACCAAATAATATTCATAGATAAACTTGATCATAAATCCACAATTCATCAGATTTTAGCAAACACACTACAAAACAGTATTACATCGAATAGATTTCCTAGAACATCGAGGAGAACATAGTATTGAGAATCAAAGAGAGAGAAGAAGCCATTTACCTAATAACTATGGACCCAAAGGTCTGTGGTAAACTACTCACGCTTCATCGGAGAGGTAATGGTGTTGATGTAGAAGCCCTCCATGATCGAATCCCCCTCCGGCAGGACGCCGAAAAAGGCCCCTAGATGGGATCTCATAGGTACAGCATGTTGCGACTGTGGAAAAGTGGTTTCGTGGCTCTCCTGGATGTTTTTAGTGTATAAGAGTATATATATAGGTGAAGGAACTAGGCCAGGGGAGCCACAAGGGGCCCACGAGGGTGGGGGCACGCCCTACCCCCCTGGGCGCCCTCCTGCCTCGTGATTGCCTCATTGCGTCTCCGACTTCATCTCCAAGTCTTCTGGTTTGCTTTCGATCCAAGAAAGATCATCGCGAAGCTTTCATTCCATTTGGACTCCGTTTGGTATTCCTTTTCTACAAAACTCTAAAATAGGCATACACAAAAAAAGAAATTGGCACTGGGCCCTCGGTTAATAGGTTAGTCCCAAAAATAATATAAAATAGCATATAAATGCCTATTAAACATCCATAACAGATAATATAATAGCAATGAACAATCAAAAATTATAGATACGTTGGAGACGTATCAAGCAACCACTTCCAACGGCCTCATTTAAGCCGCACATGCGAACAAGCCTGCGTGTCAACCACCCAACCGCCCTTGAAGCGTCTTTTTTAATGGGGAAGTTGTGGACCGGCTAGTCCACTTCCACATTCACAGCCCTCCTTCCCGCTTCCACACCCTTCCTGCTCCTTGAGCCCGGACAAGTCCTAGAGCACGCCGTCGGCCACCTCTACCCACTATGGGGATGTGGAAGTGCATCCCCGACAAGACGCCCAAGAACGACCATGAAATGGGGTTGGCCTCTACATCGTCAGCGACAAGGAGCACAAATGTATTCCTCCATCTTCCCAGTTGTCGTTGCGTAACAAGCCATACGTCAAGGTCATAGACCGCGGCAACGACCGATCTAGGTTTTCCTTTTTAGTTCTTTTTAATATTTTTAATTTACCAAAAAAGGCTTTTGCCCCGCTTTATAAATAAAGCAAACCACCACAGCCATAGGGTACACCAAGGTTCACACCCACACACACAGAGTAGCAGCACGACGGAAATTATGGGGTTCTGCTGAGGGCACAACTCAACAAGCCCAAAAAACAAAAAAAGACAAATCAGACAAGCCGTAGCAGCAAGAGGTCTAATCCGGCTCGGGTGGTGGCTGAGGAAGCGGTGGCGCCAAGCGAATAGCAATCACACGCAGGTTAGAAATGATGATGTTGATGGCTTCATGGTCCTGGGGGCGGCTAAGCGGCCGCCAAAGCTACAAGTAACCACGCATTTTAAAAATCGCGTTAGTCACATGTCGAAGAGGGACACATTGGATCACAAGCTTATTCCAGACTGTCCACAACATCCAGGTAAGGACCCCAATCGCCAACCACCTAATGTGTCCGCTAGAAGGGGGCAATGCCTGGATCTTGATGAAGGGATCCGCGAAGTTGGTATTGCACCAACGACCACCGACCGCCTTGCAGAGGCAGCTCCAGAGGAACTGGGCTGGGACGTAGGAGAAGAAAATGTGGTTGGAGGCCTCGATCGTCCCGCATAGGGTGCACATCCCGTCTCTGGGGCCATTCCGTTTTAACACCTCTACTCCGGATGACATTCGTCCACGGATCCATTGCCATAGGAAGATCCTGATCTTTAGAGGAAGTTTGACCGAGCAGACTTGAAAGGATTGAGAAGAGGTGTCTAGAGGGGGGTGATTAGACCCTCAACAAACAAAGTTGGTAGTTTTTAAGTTTTTTAAGTTGAGGTGGTAGATTAACACAATTTCAAGCATACACAATACAATTCAAGCAAGCATGCAAAGAGTATATGAGCAGCATAAAGTAAAGCATGCACCTTGCAAGAAAGTAAAGGGATGGGATTGGAGTGTGCAAACGCAATTGGTGACACAGAGATTTTTGGCATGGTTCCGATAGGTGGTACTATCGTACATCCACGTTGATGGAGACTTCAACCCACGATGGGTAACGGTTGCACGAGTCCACGGAGGGCTCCACCCACGAAGGGTCCACGAAGAAGCAACCTTGTCTATCCCATCATGGCCATCACCCATGAAGGACTTGCCTCACTAGGGTAGATCTTCACGAAGTAGGCAATCTCCCTGCCCTTACAAACTCCTTGGTTTAACTCCACAATTTTGACGGAGGCTCCCAAGTGACACCTAACCAATCTAGGAGACACCACTCTCCAAAAGGTAATAGATGGTGTGTTGTCGATGAACTCCTTGCTCTTGTGCTTCAAATGATAGTCTCCCCAACACTCAACTCTCTCTCACAGATTTGGCTATGGTGGAAAGATGATTTGAGTGGAAAGAAACTTGGGGAAGGCTAGATATCAAGATTCATATGGTAGGATTGGAATATCTTGGTCTCAACACATGAGTAGGTGGTTCTCTCTCAGAAAATGAGTAGTGGAAGTGTAGGTATGTTCTGATGGCTCTCCTCATGAATGCAGAGTGGGTGGAGGGGTATATATAGCCTCCACACAAAATCTAGCCGTTACACACAGATTCCCAAACTCCATGGGACCGAATCAGCAAACTTGGTCGGACCGATTCAGGTCAAAATATGAACATTAGAGTTTTCGGTGGGACCGATATAGTCATCTCGGTGGGATCAATGTGCAGGGGTTAGGGTAAAACCTCAACTCAGTTTGACCGATTACTCAAACTCGGTGAGACCGATTTTGGTAATAAGTAAACAGAGGATTGGTCAAGCAAACTCGGTGGGACCGACTGCACAAACTCGGTTAGACCGAAAATGTTGCAATACATCACAGATAGTTTACAAGCCCATCTCGGTGAGACCGAGATCCCATCGGTGAGACCGAAGTGACTAGGGTTTGGCAGTGGCTGAATAAGATGAAACTCGGTGGCGCCGGATAGACAAAGTCAATGGGGTTGAGTTTGACATTTAGGTTTAGGACATATGTGGATGTGAGAAAGTAGCCGAGGGTTTTGGAGCATATCACTAAGCACTTTGAGCAAGCAAGTCATTAAGCAACACCTCATCCCCTTTTAATAGTACTGGCTTTCCTATGGACTCAATGTGATCTTGGATCAATAAAATGGAAAATGTATAGTCTTGAGCTTTTGCCAATATTTTTCCTTAGCATCTTGAAGGGGTTCCACATCCTCTTGTCCATGTCCATGCCACTCCTATGTTGAACTTATCTGAAATGCATTAGGTAGAGGTATTAGTCCAACAAGAGATATGTTGTCATGAATTGCCAAAATCACCCAGGAAGCACTTGTGCTTTTAATCTCCCCCTTTTTTGTAATTGATGACAACATACATCAAAGCTTTAGATAAAGATATAAGGGAATAGCAAGTAAAGCTTTGGAAGGACATGCAACATGCATTGGCTCCCCCTACATGCATGCAATCATGTGATAATAGATCATAAGAGTATGAGAATGCATAACATGTCAGAGCAAGCAATGAGTTACATGTGTCTTGGCGATATGCATCAGAGCAAATGATATAGATACTGGAAATGTACGTTCATGTTCATGAGTCTCTTTTGCAAACAATATGTACCACAACAAGAGATCTTCATGCACATGAGTGTGATGCATATACTTACCTTGTAGTCTTGAGCCAGCTTGAAGAAGATGTTCCTGGGTAAACAAAGGTTAGATAACACAAGAACATCTACTATACAGAGCAAGAACTAAAGAGCACAAGAATACCAAGACTGGGATGACATGTAGAGTGTGAGTACTAGGTACTCTATTTGGATATTGACATGTCCCCAAGAATAAAGATATGCAATGAATTCCAAAGATTTTCTTCCCTTAGATGTATTTCTCCCCCTGAATCTGACATTGGATAATGGGAGTAGATAGGGTAGCAGAAAATTAGAGCAAACAAGAAAATAACCAGAGCAAGATAAAGTCATAACATAAACTGTCATGTCTTTCCCCTCTTGAATACATGAGACAACTTTTCTCTTAAGGATAGGAGCATCAGGAGAAGCTTTTATGAGTGCATTCTCTCTTATGTGATAAGCTTTGATGTGATCTCTCTCCCTTTTTGACATCAATTTCCAAGAAGGGACTTCTGGAGCATGAATCAAGTAGGTTTGGTCCTGGAGTCACATTACAAAGCCACATGTAATATAGGATGCTGGTAGAGGACAAGTTACAAAGAGTGGAGCTAGGACAAATATGCAGAATGCAAGTGACACAGATTTTGTCTCAGGACTGAAAACTCGGTAGCACCGAGTGGTTGCAATCGGTGGCACCGAGTTGATTTGGTTCAGCCAAAGTAATCAATCCAGTGAGACCGAGTTCAACCCAGAGAGTAACTTTTTGTCACCTCAGCTCACCAGGAAAATACGATCTCACAAGGATATGCAAGGAATTAACTGAATAATTTGCAATAAATTGGATGCAGGGAAATGAAGAAAATAACAGAGAAGAGAAAAGAAGAGAAATCTAGATGAAGTTTTTTTTAAAAAAAAGGGGAAAGCATGTATGAGACAAATGCAAGGGCACAAAGAAATAGCAGAGAACTTCATCTAGAATTGGTCGGCGACAAAGTCACCTATGTTAGAGTATATTGACTTAGGAGTCAAGTGAAGACACTTGATCATAGGTCATACTCATCATTTAAGCTCAAAATGGGGTTTCCATTTTTCGTTTAAGCATTTTGATGTATTCTCATCTTGTTGAGTTGCTTTGACCCATGTCTTGGGGTTAAGCTTCTCTAAGATGGAATGACATACCTTGGGTGGTGGGGATGAACTTGGTCATGTAGTTGAACTTGTGTAGGGTGCTCAAGTTGATGTAGATCATCAAGAGTTAGGAGCACTACTTGTAGTTGAAGTTCATCTTCCTACATGGATTAGTCTTGCAAGGAAGAGCACTTGTGTATCCAAAATGAATATCATGAAATTTGATATAGGAATTTGTCAAAGGATATATTGAATGGATTCGTGCTTCCTTGTCTTCATCCACCATTGTAGAGACTTGGAGATGTAAAGATTGCTTAAAATTTGATTGAGCTGCAATCTCATAGAGTTGGGCTTATCCAAGTACCTACAAGGGTTAGATAGCATGCAAGAGTACAAGAGTATCCAAGACATATGATCATCATCATAAGAGAATAGTCAAGGATTGGTCATAGTAAGGCTCATGCCTTGCATGCATCCAGATGGAGTTTCTACTCCAAATTTGAGGCATCAATGATATTCAATTTACATCTCAACCTGCAAAACACTTTCTCATCAAGTGGTTTAGTGAATATATCCACAAATTGCTTGTCGGTATGAACATGCTTAAGTTTGATACCTCACTTAGCAACATGATATTGAATGAAATGATGACGAACTTCAATATGCTTAGTTTGAGAATGTTGCATGGGATTACGAGCAATCTTAACAGCACTCTCATTGTCGCAAAGCAATGGAACATGTTTCACATATATCCCATAATCTTTAACAGTTTGGGTCATCCAAAGTAATTTAGCACAACATGAACCAGCGGCAATGTATTCCGCTTAGGTGGTGGATAAGGATACCGAGTTTTGTTTCTTGGAGGACCAAGACACAAGAGATCTACCAAGAAATTGACAAGTACCCAAAGTGGACTTTCTATCGACCTTGTCATCGGCATAGTCCGAGTCGGAGTAGCCAACAAGATCAAAAGAAGACCTCTTAGGATACCAAATGCCAAAAATTGGCGTATGTATTAAGTATCTTACTATCCTTTTCACAGCCTTAAGATGACACTCTTTGGGGGCTGCTTGATATCGTGCACACATGCACACACTTAGCATGATATCAGGACGGAAGGCACATAGATATAACAATGAACCAATCATAGAGCGGTAAACCTTTTGGTCAACCGGTTCGCCATCCTTTGTCAAGTCAAGATGTCCTCTAGTAGGCATGGGGGTATTCATACCTTTGCATTCTCGCATGTTGAACTTCTTGAATAAGTCCTTGGTATACTTTGTTTGAGAGATAAAGGTTCCCTCCTTAGTTTGCTTGATTTGCAAACCAAGAAAGAACTTGAGTTCACTCATCATAGACATCTCAAACTTCTCCGACATAAGCTTCCCAAACTTCTCACTAAAATGAGGGTTAGTTGATCCAAATATGATATCATCGACATAAATTTGGCACACAAATAATTCTCCATTAACCCTTTTGGTCAAGAGTGTAGAATCAATTTTACCAATTTCAAACCCTTTATCAAGAAGAAACTTAGTCAAGCATTTATACCAAGCTCTAGGAGCTTGCTTAAGACCATAAAGAGCTTTGTGAAGTTTGTAAACATGGTTGGGTTTCTTAGGATTAACAAAGCCGGGAGGTTGTTTAACATAAACTTCCTCCTCAATTTCACCATTAAGAAAAGCACTTTTGATGTCCATTTGATATAAGGTAATGTCATGATGATTGGCATAGGCAAGTAAGATGCGAATGGACTCAAGTCTAGCAACGGGGGCATAAGTCTCACCACAGTCCATACCTTTGACTTGAGTGTAGCCTTGAGCAATGAGACGAGCCTTATTGCGTACAACTTGTCCATCTTCATCTCGATTGTTCCGAAATACCCATTTGGTTCCAATGACATTGTGCTTCTCATCGGGCTTCTCAACCAACGTCCATACTTGGTTCCTCTCAAAGTTGTGTAGCTCTTTGTGCATGGCATTTATCCAATCCAGATCTTCCCAACTTCTTCAACCTTCATAGGTTCAATGCTAGAAATGAATGAGTAATGTTCACAAAAGTTAGCCAAACGAGTTTTAGAGCGATTAATTCTCCCGGTTTGAATGTCATCAAAGATTTGTTCAACGGGGTGATCTCTTGAGATTCTTGCTCAAACTCGTGATAGCTTTTGTTTGGGTCGGGGTGGAACATCCTCTTCATTGTCTTGTTCTTCTTCTTGTATTTCTTTGTTGTTGTTGGCGTGATCGTTCTCCCGTGGAGGTGGAGAAGGAGGTCATCGAGGTTCATCTTGGTGTACATCGTCGTTCTCATTGTCTTGACGTGTCCCACTTGTGGATGCCTCCAAGTCAACTCGTGGTTCACCTTGGTGTGAGGTTGAGGATTCCACTTGGACAGACGTGGTACTCTCCTTCACCTCAGTTGGGCGAATCTTGCCGATAGACAAGTCTTGGATTGCTTCCGAAGGATCTTTGTCACCTACATCAATTGGCAATTGCTCTACTTGCGAGCCGTTAGATTCATCAAACTTCACATCTACCGTCTCTTCAACCTTTCGAGTGAAATTGTTGTAGACATGGTAAGTGTGAGAGTTTGAGCCATAACCGAGTAGGAAACCTTCATGAGACTTAGGAGCAAATTTCGAACGACGATGCTTGTCAAGAATGTAACACTTTGAGCCGAATAATCGAAAGTATCCAACTTGGGGTTTGTTACCGGTGAGGAGTGCTACCTCTTGGGCACTGCGTTGGATTTCCCCGAAGAGGAGAGGATGATGCAGTAAAGTAGCGTAAGTATTTCCCTCAGTTTTTGAGAACCAAGGTATCAATCCAGTAGGAGACCACGCACAAGTCCCTTGTACCTACACAAAATGATAGCAACTCGCAACCAACGCTTAGGGGTTGTCAATCCCTTCACGATCACTTACAAGAGTGAGATCCGATAGAGACAATATTTTTGGTATTTTTGATAGATAGATGCAAAGTAAAAAGTAAAGGCAAAGTAAAAACAAAGCAAGTAAATAAAGTGATATAGATTGATATGATGAGAATAGACCCGGGGGCCATAGGTTTCACTAGTGGCTTCTCTCGAGAGCATAAGTATTCTATGGTGGGTGAACAAATTACTGTTGAGCAATTGACAGAATTGAGCATAGTTATGAGTATATCTAGGCGATGATCATGTATATAGGCATCACGTCCAAAACAAGTAGATCGAAACGATTCTGCATCTACTACTATTACTCCACTCATCGACCGCTATCCAGCATGCATCTAGAGTATTAACTAAAAATAGAGTAATGCCGTAAGCAAGATGACATGATGTAGAGGGATAAATTCATGCAATATGATAAACCATCTTGTTATCCTTGATGGCAACAATACAATACGTGCCTTGCAACTGTTTCTTTCACTGAGTAAGGACACCACAAGATTGAACCCAAAGCTAAGCACTTCTCCCATTGCAAAAACTACCAATCTAGTTGGCCAAACCAAAAACGAAGAGACTTGCAAAGATAACTCAATCATACATAAAAGAATTCAGAGAAGAATCAAATATTTTCCATAGATAATACTGGATCATAAACCCACAATTCATCGGTCTCAACAAACACACCGCAAAAAGAAGATTACATCGAATAGATCTCCACGAGAGAGGGGGAGAACATTGTATTGAGATCCAAAAAGAGACAAGAAGCCATCTAGCTACTAGCTATGGACCCGAAGGTCTGAAGTAAACTATTCACACTTCATTGGAGGGGCTATGGTGATGATGTAGAAGCCCTCCGTGGTGGATGCCCCCTCCGACGGAGCTCCGGAACAGGCCCCAAGATGGGATCTCATGGATATAGAAAGTTGTGGTGGTGGAATTAGGTTTTTGGCTCATGTTCTGATCATTCGGGGATACGTAGGTATATATAGGAGGAAGGAGTACGTCGGTGGAGCTCCGAGGGGCCCACGAGGTAGGGGGGCGCGCCCAGGGGGCGGCCTCCACCCTCATGACCGCATCTGGCGTTTCTTGGAGTAGGGTCCAAGTCTCCTGGACCACGTTTGGTTGGAAAATCACTATCCCGAAGGTTTCATTCCGTTTGGACTCCGTTTGATATTTTGTTTCTTCGAAATACTGAAAAAGGCAAAAAAAAACAGCAATTCTGGGTTGGGCCTCCGGTTAATAGGTTAGTCCCAAAAGTAATATAAAAGTGGAAAATAAAGCCCAATATAGTCCAAAACAGTAGATAAAGTAGCATGGAGCAATAAAAAATTATAGATACGTTGGAGACGTATCAGGCATCCCCAAGCTTAATTCCTGGTCGTCCTCGAGTAGGTAAATGATAAAAAAGAATTTTTGATGCGGAGTGATACTTTGGCATAATTTCAATGTAAATCTTCTTAATTGTGATATGAATATTCAAATCCGAAAGATTCAAGACAAAAGTTCATATTGACACAAAAATAGTAATACTTCAAGCATACTAATCAAAGCAATCATGTCTTCTCAAAATAACATGGCAAAAGAAAGTTCATCCCTACAAAGTCATATAGTTAGGCTATGCTTCATTTTTGTCACACAAAGATGTTCCCAACTTCTATACCCCCGATGACAAGCCAAGCAATTGTTTCATACTTAAATAATCTCAAACTTTTTCAACCTTCACGCAATACATGAGCGTGAGCCATGGATATAGCACTATGGGTGGAATAGAATATGATGGTGGGGATTGTGTGGAGAAGACAAAAAGAGAAAGTCTCACATTGACGAGGATAATCAACGGGCTATGGAGATGCCCATCAATTGATGTCAACATGAGGAGTAGGGATTGCCATGTAACGGATGCACTAGAGCTATGAATGCTCAACAAAAGAAAACTAGTGGGTGTGCATCCAACTTGCTTGCTCACGAAGACCTAGGGCATTTGAGGAAGCCCATCGTAGGAATATACAAGCCAAGTTCTATAATGAAAAATTCCCACTAGTATAAAAAGACAACTTATGAGACTCACTACATGAAAAACAAGGTGCTACTTTGAAGCACAATATATGAGACTCACTACATGAAGAACAAGGTGCTACTTTGAAGCACAATATATGATACTACATGAAGAACAAGCTGCTACTTTGAAGCACAAGTGTGGAAAAAGAGATAGTAGCATTGCCCTTTTTATATATATATTTTTATTTTCTTTTTTTTGGGCCTTTCTTTTTTTTCTTTTTGGCCTTTTTTTATTTAGGCAATGCTCTAATAATGATGATCATCACACTTCTATTGATTACAACACAAGGATTACAACTCGAAACTTAGAACAAGATATGACTCTACATGAATGCCTCCGGCGGTGTACCGGGATGGTGCAATGAATCAAGAGTGACATGTATGAAAAATAATGCATGGTAGCTTTGCCACAAATACGATGTCAACTACAAGATCATGCAATGGCAATATGACAAAAGTAATGTATGTCATGAATATGATGATGGAAGTTGCATGGCAATATATCTCGGAATGGCTATGGAAATGCCATAATAGGTAGGTATGGTGGCTGTTTTGAGGAAGATATAAGGAGGTTTATGTCTGATAGAGCATATCGTATCACGGGGTTTGGATGCACCGGCGAAGTTTGCACCAACTCTTAAGGTGAGAAAGGGCAATGCACGGCACCGAAGAGGCTAGCAATGGCGGAAAGGTGAGAGTGCGTATAATCCATGGACTCAATATTAATCAAAAGAACTCATATACTTATTGAAAAAATTTAGAAGTCATCAAAAATTCAAGTACTACGCGCATGCTCCTAGGGGGATAGATTGGTAGGAAAAGACCATCGCTCGTCCCCGACCGCCACTCATAAGGATGCACAAGCCAGGTACACTTCATGTTTCAAATTTGTTACATAACTTTAACCATACGTGCATGCTACGGGATTTGCAAACTTCAACACAAGTATTTCTAAAATTCATGATCACGCAACTAGCACGACTATGATATTATCACCTCCATATCTCAAAACAATTATCAAGTATCAAACTTATCTTAGTATTCAATTCACTCAAAAGAAAGTTTCACATATCTTGAACACCAAGTATATTAACATTAAGCAAATTACCATGCTATTAAAGACTCTCAAAATAATCTAAGTGAAGCATTAGAGATCAAATGGTTTCTTTAAAACAAATCCACCACCGTGCTCTAAAAGATCTAAGTGAAGTACTAGAGCAAAAATTATCACGCTCAAAGATATAAGTGAAGCACTATGAGCAAAACTATCAAGCTCAAAAGATATAAGCGAAGCACATAGAGTATTCTAACAAATTCCAATTCATGTATGGCTCTCTCAAAATATGTGTACAGCAAGGACGATTGTGGTAAACTAACAAGCAAAGACACAAATAATACAAGACGCTCCAAGCAAAACACATATCATGTTGGTGAATAAAAATATAGCTCCAAGTAAATTACCGATGGAAGTGGACGAAAGAGGGGATGCCTTCCGGGGCATCCCCAAGCTTTGACTTTTTGGTGTCCTTGGATTATCTTGGGGGTGCCATGGGCATCCCCAAGCTTAGGCTCTTTCCACTCCTTGTTCCATAATCCATCAAAAGAATTCACCCAAAACTTGAAAACTTCACAACACAAAACTCAACAGAAATCTCGTGAGCTCCGTTAGAGAAAGAAAACAAAAGACTACTTCAAGGTGATGTAATGAACTCACTCTTTATTTATATTGGTGTTAAACCTACTGTATTCCAACTTCTCTATGGTTTATAAACTAATTTACTAGCCATAGATTCATCAAAATAAGCAAACAACACACGAAAAACAGAATCTATCAAAAACAGAACAGTCTGTAGCAATCTGTAACTAACGCAAACTTCTGGAACTCTAAAAATTCTACCAAAATAGGAAGTCATGGAAATTTTGTTTATTGATCAGCATCAAAAAGAATCAACGAAAAATCACGTTCCTGTGATTTATCATAATTATATTCGTCCGTGCAAAGTTTCTGTTTTTCAGCAGAATCAAATCAACTATCATCGTAGGTTATCCTATAGGTCCTACTTGGCACAAACACTAATTAAAACATAAAATCACATCCAAACAGAATGTAGATGGATTATTTATTCCTAAACAGAAACAAAAACAAAAAACACAAAATAAAATTGGGTTGCCTCCCAACAAGCGCTATCGTTTAACGCCCCTAGCTTGGCATAAAAGCGAGGATAGATCTAGGTATTGCCATCTTTGGTAGGCAATCCATAAGTGGCTCTCATGATAGATTCATAAGGTAATTTTATTTTCTTTCTAGGTAAGTGTTACATACCCTTCTTTAAAGGAAATTGGAATCTAATATTCCCTTCCTTCATATCAATAATTGCACCAATCGTTCTAAGGAAAGGTCTACCAAGAATAATAGGACACGAAGGATTGCAATCTATATCAAGAACGATAAAATCTACGGGCACATAATTCCTATTTGCAACAATAAGAACATCATTAATTCTTCCCATAGGTTTTTTAATAGTGGAATCCGCAAGATGCAAGTTTAGAGAGCAATCATCAAAATCACGGAAATCTAGCAAATCACATAAAGTTTTGGGAATGGTAGAGACACTAGCACCCAAATCACATAAAGCATGAAACTCATAATTTTTATTTTTAATTTTAATAGTAGGTTCCCACTCATCATAGAGTTTTCTAGGGATAGAAACTTTCAACTCAAGTTTTTCTTCATAAGATTGCATCAAGGCATCAACAATATGTTCGGTAAAGGCCTTATTTTGACTATAAGCATGAGGAGAATCTAGCACGGATTGCAACAAGGAAATACAACCAATAAAAGAGCAATTTTCATGATTAAATTCCTTGAGATCCAAAATAGTGGTTTTAGCAACATCATGGTTTTTATTTATTTCAATCCCACTTTCATCAATTTCATCATCAAGATCTAGAAACTCTGAATTCTTAAAACGCCTTCTAGGTAAAGGAAGATAATCTTCAGATTCATCAAGATTCATATTGCAAAACAAAGATTTAATGTGGGACACATCAATAACTTTTAGATCTTCATCTTGATTTTCATAGGGATTGGAAGAACACGCTTTAAATAAGGCATCTTTGGAAGCACGCATCCTAGCGGTTCTTTCCTTGCACTCATCAATGGAAATTATCATGGCTTTGAGAGACTCATTGATATCATGCTTAGGAGGAATAGATCTAAACTTTAAAGAATCAATTTCAAGAGAAATTCTATCAACGTTCCTAGCCAAATCATCAACTTTAAGAAATTTCTCTTCCAGCAAAGCATTAAAATTATTTTGTGAATTCATAAACTCTTTAACACTACTCTCAAATTAAGAGGGCATCTTATGAAAATTTACATAAGAGTTATTGTAGGAATTTCCATAATTATTAGAAGGATTACTAGGATAAGGCCTAGGATTAAAATTCCCTCTATAAGCGTTGTTTCCAAAACTATTCCTACCAACAAAATTCACATCCATAGATTCATTATTATTCTCAAGCAAGGTAGATAAAGGCATATCATTGGGATCAAGAGGAGTATTTTTAGGAGCAAACATCTTCATAAGTTGATCCATCTTTTCACTCAAAACATTGATTTCTTCTATAGCATGCACTTTCTTACTAGAAGATCTTTCGGTGTGCCATTGAGAATAATTAGCCATAATATTATCAAGAAATTTGGTAGCATCCCCTAAGATAATTTCCATAAAAGTGCCTCCCGCGGCTGAATCTAAAAGATTTCTAGAAGAAAATTCAATCCGGCATAAAAAATTTGTATGATCATCGATAAATTCAAACCATGAGTAGGGCAATTGCGAAGCATTAATTTCATTATTTCCCAAGATTGGGAAACATGCTCATGATCAAGTTGTTTAAAATTCATGATGTCGTTCCTAAGAGTGATAGTCTTAGCGGGAGGAGAATACTTAGAGATAAAAGCATCTTTGCATTTGTTCCAAGAATCAATACTATTTTTAGGCAAAGATGAAAACCAAACTTTAGCACGATCTCTAAGTGAAAACGGAAATAACTTCAATTTGACAATATTGTTATCCGTATCTTTCTTCTTTTGCATATCACACAAATCAACAAAATTGTTTAGATGAGTAGCGGCATCTTCACTAGGAAGGCTGGCGAATTGATCTTTCATAACAAGATTCAACAAAGCGGTATTGATTTCACAAGACTCATCATTATTAAGAGGAGCAATCGGAGTACTAAGGAAATCATTATTATTGGTATTCGAGAAATCACACAATTTGGTATTATCTTGTGCCATGGCAACAAGTAATCCAACACACAAGCAAGCAGAAAGGCAACGAGAAAAAAGGTAAACGGGAAATAGAGGAGGAGATTGGGAAAGAGAGGGCGAATAAAACGGCAAGGGTGAAGTGGGGGAGAGGAAAACGAGAGGCAAATGGCAAATAATGTAATGCGAGAGATAGGGATTGTGATGTGTACTTGGTATGGTGGACTTGCTTGCGTGAGCCTCCCCGGCAACGGCGCCAGAAATTCTTCTTGCTACCTCTTGAGCACTGCGTTGGATTTCCCCGAAGAGGAGAGGATGATGCAGTAAAGTAGTGTAAGTATTTCCCTCAGTTTTTGAGAACCATGGTATCAATCCAGTAGGAGACCATGCACAAGTCCCTCGTACCTACACAAAATGATAGCAACTCGCAACCAACGCTTAGGGATTGTCAATCCCTTCACGGTCACTTACGAGAGTGAGATCTGATAGAGATAATATTTTTGGTATTTTTGATAGATAGATGCAAAGTAAAAAGAAAAGGAAAAGTAAAAAAACAAAGCAAGTAAATAAAGTGATATAGATTGATATGATGAGAATAGACCCGGGGGCCATAGGTTTCACTAGTGGCTTCTCTCGAGAGCATAAGTATTCTACGGTGGGTGAACAAATTACTGTTGAGCAATTGACAGAATTGAGCATAGTTATGAGTATATCTAGGCGATGATCATGTATATAGGCATCACGTCCAAAACAAGTAGATCGAAACGATTCTGCATCTACTACTATTACTCCACTCATCAACCGCTATCCAGCATGCATCTAGAGTATTAACTAAAAATAGAGTAATGCCGTAAGCAAGATGACATGATGTAGAGGGATAAATTCATGCAATATGATAAAAAAACCATCTTGTTATCCTCAATGGAAACAATACAATACAATATGCGCCTTGTAACTCTTTCTGTCACTGAGTAAGGACACCGCAAGATTGAACCCAAAGCTAAGCACTTCTCCCATTGCAAGAACTACCAATCTAGTTGGCCAAACCAAAAAGATAATTCGAAGAGACTTGCAAAGATAACTCAATCATACATAAAAGAATTCAGAGAAGAATGAAATATTTTCCATAGATAATACTGGATCATAAACCCACAATTCATCGGTCTCAACAAACACACCGCAAAAAGAAGATTACATTGAATAGATCTCCACGAGAGAGGGGGAGAACATTGTATTGAGATCCAAAAAGAGAGAAGAAGCCATCTAGCTACTAGCTATGGACCCAAAGTTCTGAAGTAAACTACTCACACTTCATCGGAGGGGCTATGGTGATGATGTAGAAGCCCTCCATGGTGGATGCCTCCTCCGGCGGAGCTCCGGAACAGGCCCCAAGATGGGATCTCGTGGATACAGAAAGTTGCGGCGGTGGAATTAGGTTTTTGGCTCATGTTCTGATCGTTCGGGGATACGTAGGTATATATAGGAGGAAGGAGTACGTCGGTGGAGCTCCGAGGGGCACACGAGGTAGGGGTCGCACCCCCGTGATCGCCTCTGGCACTTCTTGGAGTAGGGTCCAAGTCTCCTGGATCACGTTCGGTTGGAAAATCACGATCCCGAAGGTTTCATTCCATTTGGACTCCGTTTGATATTCTGTTTCTTCGAAATACTGAAAAAGGCAAAAAACAGCAATTCTGGGTTGGGCCTCCGGTTAATAGGTTAGTCCCAAAAGTAATATAAAAGTGGAAAATAAAGCCCAATATAGTCCAAAACAGTAGATAAAGTAGCATGGAGCAATCAAAAATTATAGATACATTGGAGACGTATCAAGGAGCTCGTATGCCGTCTTACCCAGTAGCTTGTGAAGATATAGATGATTCGTTGCATGACAAGCTGTCTCAACCGCTTCTACCCAAAAGTGCTTTGGCGTCTCGTACTCATCAAGCATCATTCTCGCCATTTCGATGAGCGTCTGGTTCTTCCTCTCAACAACTCCATTTTGTTGAGGTGTGTACATAGCCGAAAACTCATGTGAGATCCCTTCTTCGTCAAGAAAGGTGTCCACATTGGCATTCTTGAAATCCGTTCCATTGTCATTGCGAACCTTCTTGATCTTCTCTTCGAATTGGCTTTGTGCTTTCCTAGCAAAGTTTTTGAAGATCTTTTGAACCCGTGATGTATCATCGAGAAAGAACACCCACATAAATCTTGAAAAATCATCAACGATGACTAGTCCAAACGAGTTACCACCGAGACTTTTGTAGGCGTTGGGACCAAAAAGATCCATGTGAAGTAGCTCGAGCGGTCTTCTCGTGGTCATGATGTTCTTCACGGGGTGGCTTCCCCCAACCTATTTTCCTGCTTGGCAAGCGCTGCAAAGTCTATCCTTATCAAATATGACATCTTTAACACCAAGGATATGATCACCTTTAATAAGCCTGTCAAGGTTTCGCATGCCCACATGACCTAACCGTCTGTGCCACAACCAACCTTTGGAAGATTTAGCAATTAAGCAAGTTCTAGGTTGAGCCTTTTTAGTGAAATCAACAATGTATAGATCACCTCTACGTACGTCGGTAAAGACCATTTTATGATTATCTTTTCGAAACACTTGGCAATCTACTTTAGTAAATAGGACATTGAAACCAAAGTCATCTAGTCTAGATACAGAAAGTAGATTATAGCCAACAAATTCAACGAGCATAACATTTTGTATGGAGCTATCATGTGAGATGGCCACCTTACCAAGGCCAACCACCTTACCCTTTGAGTTATCACCGAGAGTGACATACTTTCGAGGGCTGTCATTTTCAGCAAGCTCACGAAACATATCTTTATATCTGGTCATGTGATCGGTACATCCACCATCAAGGACCCATTCCTTTCCCCCAGCCATGTAGCCACGAAGGTTAGCCATAAGACCAAAGTGTCTCATAGACTCTTCAAGATCAAAGTCATTATCATCATCCTCATCATAGTATCCATGTTCAACATCATCTTGGAAATTATCATTTCCTAGAGATAGTGATTCATTAGATATATGATTTTGACAATGTGCATCTCTATGAATTCTAATAGCTTCAAAAATAATATTGCTATTGATTCCAACATCTCCTTTGGCATGCATAAGATTGGTATCCTCAAATAAACAATCTCCAAACTTAGGATCATTGGGATTCATCTTATTCAAAGCAATCAACTTGTGAAGAATCTCATCTAGGTTTTTCAAGGAATAGTCAGGAAATCGTTCCTCAAGAAATCTCCATATAGTAGAAGGACAATCAAGAGTTGTCAAGTGACCAATCAAATTTCTAGGCAATCCTCTAGTGATAAGATTGATAGTTGTAATATTGTGAATCATGTCAAGAGACTCATCATGGGTAGGATGCAAGGGATCAACAATGGGTTCACAAGGAGTAGTAATGTACTTGTTCAAGTGATATTCATGAAAAATTCCAAGCATCTCATTTTTCCACTCACTAAAGAACTCTCCATCAAGCATAGGCACTCTACGTCTAAGACTCCACAACGTAGACTCATCCATCTTCCTCCAATTGTGATTAAACCAAAGCAATGGAGACCAATGCGCTGATACCAATTGAAAGGATCGAGAAGAGGTGTCTAGAGGGGGGTGATTAGACCCTCAACAAACAAAGTTGGCAGTTTTGAAGTTTTTCAAGTTGAGGTGGTAGATTAACATAATTTCAAGCATACACGATACAATTCAGGCAAGCATGCAAAGAGTATATGAGCAGCGAAAAGTAAAGCATGCAACTTGCAAGAAAGTAAAGGGATGGGATTGGAGTGTGCAAACGCAATTAGATACACAGAGATTTTTGGCGTGGTTACGATAGGTGGTGCTATCATACATCCACGTTGATGGAGACTTCAACCCACAGAGGGTAATGGTTGCGCGAGTCCACGGAGGGCTCCACCCACGAAGGGTCCACGAAGAAGCTGAAGGAAATATGCCCTAGAGGCAATAATAAAGTTATTATTTCTTTCCTTAATTCATGATAAATGTTTATTATTCATGCTAGAATTGTATTAACCGGAAACTTAGAACATGTGTGAATACATAGACAAAACATATAGTCCCTAGTATGCCTCTACTTGACTAGCTTGTTAATCAAAGATGGTTATGTTTCCTAACCATAGACATGTGTTGTCATTTGATGAACGGGATCACATCATTAGGAGAATGATGTGATGGACATGACCCATCTGTTAGCTTAGCATTATGATCGTGTCAGTTTCATTGCTATTGCTTTCTTCATGACTTATACAAGTTCCTCAGACTATGAGATTATGCAACTCCCGAATACCGGAGGAACACTTTGTGTGATACCAAACGTCACAACGTAAATGGGTGATTATAAAGGTGCTCTACAGGTGTCTCCGAAGGTATTTGTTGTGTTGGCATATATCGAGATTAGGATTTGTCACTCCGTGTTTCGGAGAGGTATCTCTGGGCCCTCTCGGTAATACTCATCACTATAAGCCTTGCAAGCATTGTAACTAATGAGTTAGTTGCAGGATGAACTATTACGGAATGAGTAAAGAGACCTGCCTGTAACAATATTGAGCTTGGTATGATGATATCGATGATCGAATCTCGGGCAAGTAACATACCGATGACAAAAGGAACAACGTATGTCGTTATGCAGTTTGACCGATAAAGATCCTTGTAGAATATGTAGGAACCAATATGAGCATCCAGGTTCCGCTATTGGTTATTGACCGGAGACGTGTCCCAATCATGTCTACATAGTTCTCGAACCCATTGGGTCCGCACGCTTAACGTTCGATGACGATTGGTATTAGGAGTTTATGTGATATGATGTACCAAAGATTGTTCGGGGTCCCGGATGTGATCATGGACATGACGAGGAGCCTCAAAATGGGCGAGACATAAAGATTGATATATTGTATGGCTATATTCGGACACCGGAAGTGTTCCGAAGAAGTTTTGGATAAAATTGGAGTGCCGGAGGATTACCGGAACCCCCTGGGGGAACTAACGGGCCTAGATGGGCCTTAGCGGGAGAAGAGGAAGGGCCAGGAGGGGCTGGCCGTGTGCCCCCCTGAGTCCGAATAGGACAAGGGAAGGGGGGCGGCGCCCCCCCCCCCCCTTTCCTTCCCTTCCCCTCTTCTTTCCTCCTTCCCCCTCTTCCTTAGTTGGAAACCTACTAGCACTACAAAAAAAGACACATCCGTGACATTTTGGGCCGAACGAATTTTTTTCTGTCATGCTTATGACACTTCTATGACGATAATTGTGACAAAACCAGGTATCATCATAGATGTGGGGGGCTCCTACTTCTATGAAAAAAATCATGACAGAAAATGGGCTTTTCGTCCTGGGCTTGCCGGAGATGCAGCTGCATGACATTCTTTGGGTCGTCCATGACGGAAAAAATCGTGGTAGAAGCGAGGGTGAGGAAAATATCAGGGAGTTCCCGGTTACGGTGGGTAGTCGGGGGCCGAGCGATGCGCGTTTCTCTCATACCGTACGAGCGTGGGTGGGAGGCATTGGGATCTAACTGAACCCGAGCGAGGCGTCGCCTAACTGAACTCGAGCGATTGCAATGCAGGCTACGCGTTACTGAACCCGAGCGATCGAGCAATTCCTTCGCTACAGCTACTAACTGAAGCCGATCGATGCTGCCTCTAGATGAACAGTAAGTGTTGCTAGGGGAGTTGGATGAACAGTTCCTGGTGCGGGTTGGATGAACAGGACCCCGTGGTGTTGCCGCTGGATGAACAGGACCCTGATCGATCGAGCCGGTTGGGTGTGGATGAACAGGACCCCGTGGAGGGCTGGTTGAACAAGACCCCGTGGAGAGAAGGTTGAACAGTAGCCGGAGGAGGGCTGATTGAACAGTAGCCGATGGAGGGCTGGATGAACAGTAGCCCATGGAGGGGTGGTTCAACGGGAGCCTGTGGAGAGGGCTGGTTGAACAGTAGCCGGTGGAGTAGCGTGCGGTGGAGGCTGGATGAACAAGAGCCCGTGGATGAACAGTCGCAGGTGGAGGCTGGAGGAGGTCGACGGTGGATGATTAGTAGCCCGTGGAGGCTGGAGGAGGTCGACGGTGGAGATGAACAGTATCCCGTGGAGTCCTGTTTTGCGATATGCCACACCCCTCCCGATGAACAGGACCCCCGTTTTGACCGTAGTGCTCCAACAAAAGTCCGTTTCCTCCGTTTTGTGGTACGCCACACCCCTCCCAATCAACAGGACCCCGTTTCGACCGTAGGAGGTTCAACAGAAGTCCGTTTCCACTGTTTTGCGGTACGCCAGACCCCTCCTAATGAATAGGATCCCATTTCAACCTTGGCTGGTTGAACACAAGGCCGTTTCCTCTGTTCTGCGGTACGCCAGGCCTCGTTTACATTGGCTATTCCGTCCAAGCCCTCCCTATGAACATGACGATGCATTCCATTCCGACTCAGCCGGTTGGCTCCCCATGAACACGACGATGCAGTTTCTCCGTTCCGACCCAGCAATGTACACGAGCCCTGGCCGTACGTATGCGCGAGTAGGCGTTCCAGACCCCGCCCATATGTACGTACGTGGCCGTATTTTCTTTCTTGCACCCTGGCCGCTGTACGTATGTGTACATGCTACGTGTGCGCCTCTACTACGACACGTGCGCGCCTCTACATCGACCACTATGTACATACAGGTTCACGACCAGAATGACAATGCTACGTACGCTTCGACCAGGTGGGTCCCAACTGGCAGGCACTTCCTTGTGTGCGAAGATGTAGCTAGTGGGTCCCAGTAGTCAGGGGGCGAATCATTTTTTTTCGTAATATGGACGCACTTCCTTGCGTGCGAAGATGTAGCTGGTGGGCCCCAGCTTAGGGAATCCTGGATTAGGGGGTGTCCGGATAGCCGAACTATCACCGTTGGCCAGACTCCTAGACTATGAAGATACAAGATTGAAGACTTCATCCCGTGTCCGGATGGGACTTTCCTTGGCGTGGAAGGCAAGCTTGGCGATACGGATATTTAGATCTCCTACCATTGTAACTGACTTTGTGTAACCCTAACCCTCTCCGGTGTCTATATAAACTGGAGGGTTTTAGTCCGTAGGACGAACAACAATCATACCATAGGCTGGCTTCTAGGGTTTAGCCTCTCTGATCTCGTGGTAGATCTACTCTTGTACTACCCATATCATCAATATTAATCAAGCAGGAGTAGGGTTTTACCTCCACCGAGAGGGCCCGAACCTGGGTAAAAACATCGTGTCCCTTGTCTCCTGTTACCATCCGCCTAGACGCACAGTTCGGGAACCCCTTCCCGAGATCCGCCGGTTTTGACACCGACATTGGTGCTTTCATTGAGAGTTCCTCTGTGTCGTCACCTTTAGGCCCGATGGCTCCTTCGATCATCAACAACGACGCGGTCCAAGGTGAGACTTTTCTCCCCGGACAGATCTTCGTATTCGGCGGCTTCGCACTGCGGGCCAATTCACTTGGCCATCTGGAGCAGATCGAAAGCTACGCCCCTGGCCATCAGGTCAGATTTGGGAGTTTGACCTACATGGCTGACATCCGCGGAGACTTGATCTTCGACGGATTCGAGCCATAGCCAAGCGCGCCGCACTGTTTCGATGGGTATGATCTAGCTCTACCACCGAACAATACCCTGGAGGCCGCACTAGGGTCCGCTCCGACCCATAGCTCGGAGCCAACTTCGCCGATCGAGGACGAGTGGCTGGACACCGCCTCGGGGGCTACGATCTCTATGGCGATTGAGCCGAACACCATCCCTGTCCTTTGCAAAGCCCGTGACTCCGAGGTGTCGGACTCCTCTCCAGACTCCGAACCTCCCGCACCCCTGCCAATCAAATCCGATTGGGCGCCGGTTATGGAGTTCACTACCGCGGACATCTTTCAGCACTCGCCCTTTGGCAACATCCTAACTTTACTAAAGTCTCTCTCTTTATCAGGAGAGCCCTGGCCGGACTGTGGCCAGAAAGGTTGGTATGCGGACGACGAAGAAATTCAACGCCCACCCACCACCCACTTTGTAGCCACTGTTGATGATTTAACCGACATGCTCGACTTCGACTCCGAAGACATCGACGGTATGGACGACGATGCAGGAGACATCCAAGAACCAGCGCCTACAGGGCACTGGAAGGCCACCTCGTCATACGACATATACATGGTGGACACCCCAAAAGATGGGAATGGCAATGGAACAGCGGAGGATGACCCCTCCAAGAAACAACCCAAGCGCTGGCGTCAGCGGCGCCACTCTAAATCCCGACACAGCAAAAACGGTGATTCCGGCACGGGAGATAATAACACCCCGGACAGTGCCGAAGACAACCCCCTCCAGCAGGATTCAGCACAGGAGGAGGGAGAAGCCAGCCCTCATGATAGAGCGGCAGACAGAGAGGTAGAGGATGATAATTATATGCCTCCCTCCGAAGATGAAGCAAGCCTCGATGATGACGAATTTGTCGTGCCCGAGGATCCCATTGAACAAGAGCGTTTCAAACGCAGGCTTATGGCCATGGCAAGCAGCCTCAAGAAAAAGCAGCAGCAGCTTAGAGGTGACCAAGACTTGCTAGCTGACAGATGGACCGAAGTCCTCGCAGCCAAAGAGTATAAACTCGACCGCCCCTCCAAGAGCTACCCAAAACGCAGGCTGCTACCCCAATTAGCGGAGGAAGCACCCAAACCTACATCACCAGCGCATGACGCGGCCGACCGGCCACCTCGTGGTCGCGACAGAGAGGCCTCTAGGCCCTCCACTAAAGCCGCACCCCGACGTCGCTCGAAAAGTACAAAGCCGCGGGGAAATGCGCCAGACTTGCGAGATATATTGGAGGACAAGGCAAGGCAAATAAGATCAATCTATGGAACGCGTGGGCGCCCCACGACACGTGATGACAACCGTCACGCCGGATACAGCAATTCCGGCCGGGCCGAACACAGTAGACAAAGCTCATTTGAGCTGCGTCGTGATATAGCCCAATATAGAGGCACCGCACACCCATTATGCTTCACAGACGAAGTAATGGATCATCAAATCCCCAAGGGTTTCAAACCCGTAAACATTGAATCATACGATGGCACAACAGACCCTACGGTTTGGATCGAGGACTATCTCCTTCATATCCACATGGCCCGCAGTGATGATCTACACGCCATCAAATACCTCCCACTCAAGCTTAAAGGACCAGCTCGGCATTGGCTCAACAGCTTGCCAGCAGAATCAATTGGTTGTTGGGAAGACCTGGAAACCGCATTCCTTGATAACTTCCAGGGCACATATGTGCGACCACCAGACGCTGATGACCTAAGGCACATAATTCAGCAGCCAGATGAATCGGCCAGACAATTCTGGACACGGTTCCTAACCAAGAAAAATCAAATCGTTGACTGTCCGGATGCAGAGGCACTTGCAGCTTTCAAACATAACATCCGCGACGAGTGGCTTACCCGGCACCTAGGACAGGAAAAGCCGAAATCCATGGCAGCCCTCACGTCACACATGAGCCGCTTCTGCGCGCGAGAGGACAGCTGGCTAGCTCACAGTAACAACCTGACCAAAAACCCTGGTAGTTCAGACACAAAGGATAGCAATGGCAGGTTGCGTTGTAACAAGCACAAATGCCGCATTAACAGCGATAATACTGAAGATACGACAGTCAATGCCGGATTCAGAGGCTCTAAACCTGGCCAGCGGAAAAATCCGTTCAAAAGAAATACTCAGGGCCCGTCCAATTTGGACCGCATACTCGATCGCTTGTGCCAGATACATGGCACCCCCGAAAAACCAGCCAACCACACCTACAGGGATTGTTGGGTATTCAAGCAGGCAGGCAAGTTAAGTGCCGAACACAATGACAAGGGGCTGCATAGCGATGACGAGGAGGAGCCCCGGCCACCGAACAATAGAGGACAGAAGGGATTTCCCCCCACAAGTGCGGACAATGAACATGATATACGCAACCCACATACCCAAAAGGGAGCGGAGGCGTGCACTAAGGGACGTATACGCGATGGAGCCGGTCGCCCCAAAGTTCAACCCGTGGTCCTCCTGCCCGAACACTTTTGATCGAAGGGACCACCCCACTAGCATCCGCCACGGCGGATTTGCCGCATTGGTCCTTGACCCAATCATTGACGGATTTCACCTCACTAGAGTCCTGATGGACGGCGGCAGCAGCCTGAACCTGCTTTACCAGGATACAGTGCGCAAAATGGGCATAGACCCCTCAAGGATTAAACCCACACAAACGACCTTTAAAGGCGTCATACCAGGTGTAGAGGCCAACTGTACAGGCTCAATTACACTTGAAGTGGTCTTCGGATCCCCGGATAACTTCTGAAGCAAGGAGTTAATCTTCGACATAGTCCCATTCCGCAGTGGCTATCACACACTACTCGGACGAACCGCATTTGCAAAGTTCAATGCGGTGCCGCACTACGCATACCTCAAGCTCAAGATGCCAGGCCCTCGAGGAGTAATCATGGTCAATGGAAACACTGAACGCTCTCTTCGGACGAAGGAGCACACGGCGGAAGTAAAAAGCAGCCTATTAAGGCAATTCGCGAGTCCGACTACTCAACATCCGGACACCGTCAAGCGCGCCCGGAGTAACCTACAACAAGACCGCCTGGCACGTTCCGAGCACGCGTAGCAATGCGGACCCAACCTAGCCCTCGCGAAATCGCGAGACCAGTACCACGCGTACATAACTATGCTCTGGAGATACCATGGGCATAGGGGAAGGGGCACGACCACGGCATGCCCAGAATGCGGCTCAACCACACAAGGGGCTCCCTATTGTGTCGTTCTTCTTTTTTCTTTATTTTTTCTTATTCTCAGGACTCCGTTTTCCAGAAGCCCTGTCCGGCAGTAGAAACGCCAAACTCATGATGCAACAGCTAGGGAAGTAGAAAAACTATGTCGAGTGTCCAGGTGGTCTCTATTACGAGCAGTATACCTGTTTTACATACTATCCCATAGCCTACCCCTGGAGGGGGAGATGTTAAATAGTCCCATCCCTTGCTTATCGCACTATTTGTATCGTTCTGCTTTCATTGCAGTATCTTTTGAATAAACAATACATAGCTTCTGCTTATTATTGATTTTCCTTTTTTTATAAATGTTCATCTATGACATGTTGCACCCATACAATTTGGTACGGTTAATATACCAGGGGCTTAAGTACCCCAAAACATGGTGTGATAAGTCCAAACACTTTCACAAGTGCGGCACTCCGAACTTATAGCATTATATGAATCGGCTCCGAATCATGTCTTGGGTCAATAGTTGGGTTTGCCCAGCTCCCATGTTTTGGTACCTTATGTTCCGCTATATCGGCTAAGGTAGCGCTGGGAGAACCACTGCGATTGTGCCCCGGTTGAGCTGGGTTGAGCACCTCAGTGGAGAAAGCTAAAACTGACTGTCATGATAGGGTGAGAGCCGGTCACTGTTCGAGAGGTTTTTCGGGTCCCTAAAGACTCATGCCTCTTAGAGCGAGGAGTCGGCATTGTCCGGCCAAGGCGTGGATAGCGCCCCGAACTCGGTCTTTCGAATACTAGGGGCTTCACCGAAATTTAAAATTATAGAATTCTATGGCTAAGTGAGAGTGTTCAAGCATTATAGTCTGGTTGCCTCGTTCGTTGTGTTGAACGCCTCCCTCGAAAGGACCCAAGAATGGGAACAAGAGCGCTCAAGTTTATCCCGAACACCCCAGCACTCGTGGCATGGGGGCTGAAGCCAATGACTCGCCATCTCTCAAATTTGATAAACGGCCGCACAGAAGGTAATATTTTAAATTAACAAGCGTTGCTTAGCGCATATGAACAAATTTTTCAGTGTACAGGATAACATATGCGAGTCTACTCAAAAATTACATCTTTGGAGCATTCACCAGCTATAATGCGGGCACCCTTCAGGACGCCCTTATAATACATCTCGGGCTTGCGATACTCCTTGCCCGACGGTGGCGGGTCCATCACAAACTTCTCAGCGTCCATCTTGCCCCATTGCACTTTAGCACGGGAAAGGGCCCGACGGGCACCTTCAATGCAGGCGGAGTGCTTGATGACTTCAATCCATGGACAGGCGTCCACCAGCCGCCGCACCAGACCGAAGCAGCTCCCAGGCATGGCTTCCTTAGGCCACAGCCGAACTATGAGGCCCTTCATGGCCTGTTCGGCCACCTTGTGGAGCTCGACCAGCTACTTCAGCTGGTCGCTCAGGGGCACCGGATGTCCGGCCTCAGCATATTGAGACCAGAACACCTTTTCCATCGAGCTCCCCTCCTCGGCTCGGTAGAACGCGGTAGCATCAGACACACTACGAGGCAGATCGGCGAACGCTCCTGGAGAGCTCCGGATTCGGGTAAGTAACAGATAATTCACTTTTATATGCTTGCTTTGCATAAAGAATGCCTTACCCGCCGCTATCTTCTTTATCGCCTCTATCTCCTGGAGGGCCTTCTGGGCTTCAGCCTTAGCGACTTTGGCACTCTCAAGAGCCAAGGCAAGCTCGGACTCTCGAGTCTTCGAGTCACGCTCCAAACTCTAGTGTTTCTCCACGAGAGCCTGGATCTCTTGCCGCACCTCCGCCACCCGCGCCTCCTGCTTCTCTCGCTCGGTGCGCTCCAAGGCTGCACTGTTTTCATCCTTGGACACCGCCTCCTTCAGGGTCGCCACCTCGTTCGTGGCCCCTGCAATACCCACGTTATTCCTATCATTTTTTGCAACCAAATCCTTTTCTATAAGGTACTACGTTAATAAGGTATTACTTACCTTCCTTATCCTCGAACTGCTTCTTGGCAAGGCCGAGCTCGTTCTCGGACCGCTCGAGGCTCTGCTTCAATGCATTGACCTCCGCAATCAGTGCGGCAGATGTCAGCAGCGCAGCCTGCATTCCCATGTTGAGATATTTATGTTAGACTCCTGCGTATATCCTTTTAGATCCTCAGCTTGGCTTTTCTTTCCGAACACCAAACTAAGCATCAGGGGCTACTGTCTATGCGGTAATATTCTTACATATCTTAAAAACTTACCTCAAAGCCTGTTAGAAGGCTGGTACAGGCTTCAGTCAGCCCGCTCTTGGCGGACTGAACTTTCTGGATCACCGCACTCATAATAGTGCGGTGCTCCTCGTTGATGGAGGCGCCGTTAAGCGCCTCCAGCAGATTATCCGGCGCCTCCGGTTGGACGGAGGCCACCGGCATCGCAGTCTTTCCCTTCTTACGAAGGGGCTGCCCGCAAGACTCCGGAACCACTGAAGGTTTCGGTACGGAGTCCGGCACAGGGCCAAACTTAGAGCCCTCTGGGGTTTTGCCCCCTTTGCTCCCGGAGTCCGGAAGGTCGCCTTGCGGCGCCTCCAGGACCACCTCCTCCCAGTTGGGCCCCTTTTAGGACTCCACCGCGGTGTCTTCTGCATCGTGAGGGGAGGAGGCGGTCGGAGGTGAAGTGCTATTCACATCCGACGAACCCAGGGAGCCGCTCGATGAAGCGGGGAGCTCGTCCTTGGGCGGGCTACATGGTTGTATTCGGTGTTATAAGACACTATGCGACAGATGAAAATCATGAGTTATTCTGGAATCCGGACACTTACGATCTCGCCAGGGGCTTGGCCCTCGAGGGCCACTCCTCTTCACTGTCGTCGGCGTTGGTGGAGTAGTCCGGAGGAAGGGTCCTTCCCTTCTTGGACCCTCCGGCCTCCCCAGTTGGGGAGGCCTTCCTTTTCTTCTCTCCCCCCATTGGGGGAGAAGCCTCCTTCTTCTCATCCTCGTCTTCGCGGGAGGAGTCTGCCTCGGAGTCATCGGATGATGAGTCCGATAACACCTGACGCCGGAACTCTTTCGAGTTCCCGTGGCCTTCTTCTTGGCCTTCTTCTCCGGCACCACGTGAGGTGCCGGAACTAGCAGCCCCATCAAGCGGGCATCCGCTGGGTCTTCTGGCAAAGGAGCCGGACAGTTAGCCTGCTCGGCCTTCTTCATCCAGTCCTGTCAAAGGTAAGGGAGTTTAGATCCCGCATAGAGTAAAACTATGAAAAAGTGTCCTGTAAAGGGTAAAATAGCTTACCTCGTTGGCTTGACGCCGCGAGCTGAATCCGCGATCTTCGGTAGCGGATGCGGGAGCCTCGGCACCCTTGAACAGCACCTTCCAGGCATCTTCGTACGTAGTGTCGAAGAGCCTGCTCAAGGTTTGGTGTTGTGCCAGATCAAACTCCCACAATTTGAAGGCCCATTGTTGGCACGGGAGGATCCGGCGTATGAGCATGACCTGGACTACGTTGACAAGCTTGAGATTCTTGTTCACCAGCTTTTGGACGCAGGCTTGGAGTCCGGTCAGCTCTTCCGAATCTCCCCATGTTAGGCCCGTCTCTTTCCAGGAGGTAAGCCATGTGGGGAAACCAGATCGGAATTCGGGGGCCGCCACCCATTTGGGGTCGCGCGGCTCGGTGATGTAGAACCACCCTGATTGCCACCCCTTTATTGTCTCCACAAAGGAGACCTCGAGCCATATGACATTGGCCATCCGGCCCGCCATGGCACCTCCACACTCCGCTTGGCAGCCACCCACTACCTTCGGCTTGACATTAAAAATCTTTAGCCATAAGCCGAAGTGGGGCTGGATGCAGAGGAAGGCCTCGCACACGACGATGAACACCGAGATGTTGAGGATGAAGTTCGGGGCCAGATCGTGGAAATCTAGGCCATAGTAGAACATGAGCCCCGGACAAATGGGTGAAGTGGAAAACCTAGTCCGCGGAGGAAGTGGGTGAGGAACACCATCCTCTCATGGGGCCTGGGGGTAGGAAGGAGCTGCCCCTTGTCGGGGAGCCGATGCACGATGTCGCTGGACAAGTATCCGGCCTTCCACAGCTTTTTGACTTGTTCCTCCATTACGGAGGAGACCATCCACTTGCCTCCCTCTCCGGACATGGCTAGGGAAGGTTGAGGCGAGATGTGCGGACTTGGGCACTGGAGCTCGAGTGCGCGGAAATGGATAAGCAAAGGAGGAAGAAGGCGTAGGTAAAAAGCTGGATCCTTATCCCCTTATATGGACGGACGAAACTATGCGTCCCCACCAGCCGGATAAAACTCACTTATCTCCCAAGCGTCGTAATCAATGGCGCGGTTGGGTTACCCACGCCCATATTGATGAGAATCCCGGAATAAGGGGACACGATCTCTGCTTTGACAAGATGTGCCAAGGAAACCGCCTCGCTAAACGCGCTGAGGTGGGACTGTAAAAATGATTCCAGTAAAGGCTTGTCCGTGATGTGATGTCACGCCGCAAAATATGTCAGCAGATTGAATTTGTGTAAATATTATTCTCTCTACGATGGTATGTGGAACTTATTTTGCAGAGCCGGACACTATCCGTGTGTTCAAAATCTTCTATGAAGTATTCGGAGGAGGAACCCACCTTGCAATGCCGAAGACAATATGCGCGCCGGACTCGTCGTCATTGAAGCCTGGTTCAGAGGCTACTAAGTGAGTCCTGGATTAGGGGGTGTCCGGATAGCCGAACTATCACCGTTGGCCGGACTCCTAGACTATGAAGATACAAGATTGAAGACTTCATCCCGTGTCCGGATGGGACTTTCCTTGGCGTGGAAGGCAAGCTTGGCGATACGGATATTTAGATCTCCTACCATTGTAACCGACTCTGTGTAACCCTAACCCTCTCCGGTGTCTATATAAACCGGAGGGTTTTAGTCCGTAGGACGAACAACAATCATACCATAGGCTAGCTTCTAGGGTTTAGCCTCTCTGATCTCGTGGTAGATCCACTCTTGTACTACCCATATCATCAATATCAATCAAGCAGGAGTAGGGTTTTACCTCCACCGAGAGGGCCCGAACCTGAGTAAAAACATCGTGTCCCTTGTCTCCGGTTACCATCCGCCTAGACGCACAGTTCGGGAACCCCTACCCGAGATCCATCGGTTTTGACACCGCCACCAGCAGTCAGGGGGAAACATTTTTTTGCTAAATACAGTGGCCCATCTGGTGGGTCCCTGCTGTCAGGTCGAGGAATAATTATTTTGCGCGTAATAAGGAGCCAATTCCTTGCGGTTGCCGTGGACCCAGCTGTCAGCCTCTCCATGTACAGTACTCTATCGATGGAAGTCGTTACTTGACCATGTTGACCATGCCACACCAAGAGCACCAGAGCGATGGACGACGGTGAGGCCTAGGAAGGGGACGACACGACAGTGGATGCCCACGCAGAAAGGAGTACGAGGGTTCACTGGTTCAGCTGCGGTGTGAGGCTGTCGTCGCCGCAGAATCACAAGGGGTGTGGGTGAGTAGAGGGATGGCCTAGCCAGCGGTGGGAGTAGTGGGGGCGGTGAGGCCTCCGCGGCATCATAGCCGGCCACGGGAGGCAGGAGCATGCGGTACGACCGGCGATGGTTTGGGTGGCTGGAGCAAGAAGACCAGAGGTTGAAGAAGCACTATGGCCATTGGATGGACATCTATGGTCGCTGGAGCTAGAATCGTTTATATTGACTAAGTTGACAAAGCCATTCATCCCCGTCAACTTAGTAGGCCCACAAGTCAGCCTCCCACTATGGTGGGTCCCAGCTAGCAGGGAGTATTCATTTTTTTATGCGTAATAAGGAGGCACTTCCTTGCGTGCGAAGATACAACTGGTGGGTCCGACCTGTCAGCGGGGGGAACATTTTTTTTTGTGAAATACAAAGGCACTTCCGGTGGGTCCTAGCTGTCAGGTGGAGGAATCATTATTTTGTGTGTAATAAGTAGGCATTTCCTTGCATGTGGCCGTGGACCCAACTGTCAGCCTCACCACGTACAGTCCACTTCCGATGGATGTTGTTCATTGACCATGTTGACCAGGCTGTGCCGAGAGCACCAGGGCGATGGACGACGACGAGGCCTAGTAAGGGAATGACACGGAGCCAGGGAAGACTTGGTAGTTGTTTCCCATGCGGAGGGGAGTACGAGGGTTTACTAGTTCGTCTGCCGTCCCCGAAAAATAATAGCAGGTGTGGGTGAGTATAGGGATGGCTAGGCCAGCAATGGGAGTACGGTGGGGCGGTGAGGCCTGCGCGGCAGCATAGCCGGCCACGGGAGGAGGGAGCAGGCAGTCCCGCTGGTGCTTATTTGAGCGGCTGGAGCAGGAAGAGCAGAGATTGAAGAAGCACAATGGTCATTGGATGGACATCCAACAGTCACTGCTCTCGTGTGTTGACTAAGTTGACACGGCGTTGTGTGTGCGTCAACCTTTTTCTTAGGAAAGCATACGCGTCAACCTGTAGCAGGCGCACAAGTCAGCCTCAAATCTGTGGAAAACAGCATACAACCCATCTGCCATTATTTCTAACAATGTACAGCCCATTTGCTAATTCTTAAGAATTTTTTTGGAGCCCGTCTTCTTTTTGTTAGCATTACACCCCATATTGTGGCCACGGTTAAAAATTATATGAAATTTTGCATATTTTGGTGCAGTCAACTATTTTTAATCCCGAAATATCGATTCACATTCAAACTATTTTGAAAAAGTAATTTATATAAATATGAAACCCAAATAATTGTCCACGCATAAAAATCAATGGAATTTAAAATCTTGTAATGAAAAAAAATTGAAATTAATTCCCGGTTTGATGTGTTTTAAAAATGTACAACCCATTTTTGGGCAAACCGAATGAAACTCTCCTCATCTTGAAAGATTTGCAGCCTAGTAGGGCCGATAAAGCAAGTAGGCCTTGTTTGGGTATTTCTTTTAAAAAATAGAACTGGGCTAGCCATTTTCAGCAAGAAAAAAACACAACTGGGCTCATGATGAGGTAAACATAAATAAAACCCTGGCTAGACGGGCCACAGCCCCTGCACAGCCCCGTTGTTACCTTGGTCCATTGCTAAAACTAGTATAAATAACAATTGCTTGTTCCTATAAAAAACTGCGAGGCCTGCTGGGTCCCTGGTGTCAGCCGCTCGTAGTGTAACTCTCTCGTTTATTGACTACGTTGACAATGGCGTGAGCCCCAGATGTCCAACCATTAGGAGGAACCATTTTTTAGGCTTGTAATAAGGAGGCACTTGCTTGCGTACTGCATGACTCTGGTGGGTCCCTACTGTCATCCTCTCCACGTACAGTCATATCCTTGTTCCTCTCGGTTTTTGACGACATGACAATGAAAGAGGGCGGCGCACCGCACACGGCGAGCGAACCAAGGCATAGGACGACAGCGAGGCCTCGGATAGAATGAACAGGATCCGTGGAAGATGCGCCGGTCCAGTCGCAGGCGGAGAGGAGTACGAGGGTTCACTGGTTCGGGTGCGGGTGCGTGTTGGGGCTGACATTAGCGGAGAATAATAGGACATGTGGGGGAATAGAGGGAGGGACTGGCCAACATTGGATGGTACGGTAGGGCGGCGGAGGCGCAGCCAGCCATGGGAGGCGAGAGTAGGCGGAGCCGACGGGGTGGTTTGGTTTGGGCAGCTGGAGGAAGAAGAAGACAAGAGATAGAAGATACACAACAAATGTTGGATGGCAATCCAATGGCTGGTAGGCAGAATCATTTGTTGACTGGCTAGTAAGTCGACACCACCTTGGATAGGCTATTTCCTCGCGGAACCCAAATGTCAGAATCCAAATCTGTCATAGTCATGCGGCCTTTCCTCTGAAAATTTACAGCCCATTTGATGTGCTAGTCCGAAATAAGTTTGTGGGTGCTGGTGGGGGCTAATCACTTGGCTTCTGTTGAGGATATAACTACTGAGTGTAAACCGCCCAGGAGGGGCCGGTTCACGCTCGATTATACTGAAGCCCATGAAGACAAAGAAGATGGCGCTTTACTGATAAAGCTTAGAGGCCCAGAGCCCAAAGGCGGATTAGGGCCCATAATGGTAAACCGCCATAGTTGTATAACTTGTATTGTAAGTTAGGGAAAGGGAGAGATCGAGCTGGACACTTGTATGAGCCGGCCTCGGGACTTTGTAAACCGGCCAGACGTCAACCTGTGTATATAAAGGGACGACCCGGCGGCGGTTCAGGGACAAGAAACAACAACTCGAGACTCGGGCAAAGCGGATTCGATCCCTGGTCATCGAAACCCAATCAATTCCATCACAACTAGACGTAGGCTTTTACCTTCATCGTAAGGGGCCAAACTAGTATAAAACTCTCATGTCCCTTGTCCGGTTTAACCCCTTCAAGCTAATCTCGTTGTGATGGCTCCACGACTAAGTCCTTCTGTTAGGACATCTGACCTGATATTTCCACGACAGTTGGCGCCCACTGTGGGGCTATCGCACGATGGTTTCGAGTTCTTGAAGGGTAGCTTTGAAGGACTCAAGGGGTACGCGGTTGGTCGGATGACCAAGAGTTGTCGCGGCAAGCTCTACATCGACGATGTGGGATGGGGCCCCGAGGCCGGCTCAATTGAGTACGGGTATCGAGTCCCCTTTGGCGGAATTCACGTTTTCATCGGCAAGATCGGCGAACCGGGCCCTGAGCCGGACATCTCCACCGACCTCGTCGAAACGGCTCAGCGTGCGAGTCCTGCCCGGGTTCAGCCTGCCATGAAGCGTGCGTTCGTAGGATTCATCCATGGTTTGGAATATGAACCGGTGTCCGATGGTGATACGGCCATCTACTCAGATGGCGAGTCGTCCACTAGCGAAACCGAGTCACTGTACCAATTGCAAGATGGCCGGATTGGGGGCTATTCCGATGGCAATAGTATTCTGGACCCCTTTGAACCGTCGAACCGGCTTGCAGTCTTCATGGCTGGAACACAACCCACCTTGCAATCTTCATCTACAGCAGCAATGACGTCCGGATCAGCAGCCGCGGCAGGAGGCCTGGCGCGTCAACCAGCTCAAGTTCTCTCTGGTTTGTTGGATGCCTGGGCGACCTTGTTAACCATGGCAGTTACCCCGGAGACGCGGGATCAGCATAATGCGGAGGTTACCAAGCTAAAGGACCAGATAGCATAGGCTAAGGAAGACCTGGCAGCTCAGGAAGTCAGGATGGCTGAAGAACGGGCCGCTTTAGATGCCCAGTCACAGCAGATCCGGGCGCCGAATTACCGGCTCATGTTGGATCAGAACGCGTCGAACAAAGTGATGCGAAGGAAATACCGGTCTCGTCTGCCGTCAGTCTACGAAGGACTGAACCTCTTCAATACGCCGGGGGCTGGGCCAAGCAATCCGGCAGCAGTAAACCGGACCGAGGCACCTAGAGCAGCGCCGGATCAACCATGGATGACGGACCCACCTCGATGAACGGATAACCCGTCGCAATACGTATCAGCACCACCGGGTCATTTTTCTAGCCCTTTGGATAACATGATTGCTGCGGCATCTTGCCAGGCAGCTATTCCGATGGAGGGCGATTAACTAGCGGCGGTTGAGACACGGCGGACCAGGGATCTTCTTCAAACCGCTGTTGTGCAGTAGCAGGGTTATTCCTATAGCTGAGACAGAATTCATTCAACCCCCCGTCCGAGCAAAAGTTATAGCAGACACATAGATGAACCGGAGGTGTCCAGTAGTGCGCGGCGCCTTAATGCCCCTCAAGGGCCCAATCCGGCGCGTGGTGGGGCAAATGCTCAGGATGTGGTGGATAATGGCAGAGCGCGAAGGGAGGCCGCATTAGTAGCACAGCACACGGGTCATCATCAACCCGCCCCGGTTCAGCCAGCAGTGTCAGTAGAGCGAGGGACCGGGCTTGCCTTCAGCTCCTGGGGAGTGCCATGTCTCATCCCGGCTCTCCGTAATGTGCGGTTGCCCAAGGATTTCAAGGGTCCACGTGGAAAGTTATGAGATGGCAATGGAGACGCTGGATGTGGATGAAGCGGCATGTGCAAAATACTTCACCATGATGTTGGAAGGGACAGCCCGCACTTGGTTAAAGAGCCTGCCCGCCAACTCCATCGGGTCATGGGACCAATTGAAGGCCCGGTTTATAGCAAACTTCAAGGATACATGCAAACAGCCTATGTCCATTGTGGATCTAGATGCCTGTGTCCAAGGAGAGAACGAGTCAACAACCCATTGGGTGCGCCGGGTTTCAGAAGTCTTGCATTCGTCGGATCGCATTACGGCTGGCACGGCAATCTTAACATTGGAGCGTAATTGCCGGTTCAAGTCACTGAAGATGAAGTTGGGACGGCTCAAGCGCCACTGCAATGACATGGGAACACTCATGGCAGCCTTGGTTAAATATGTCGATTCTGATAATACCAAGGATCCCGATTCTGATGAAGAGAAACCAGAGAAGGGAAAGAAGAACGGCGGTGCTAAGGGACAGCAGCACAACCAAGGGAGCCATGGGAACAATGGTAAGCGCAAAGCAGATAATTCGGATTTTGTGGCTAACACCAATGTGCAGGGCAATATGCAACGTCGTAAGGGTAAACCGCCCCAGCGCGGTGGAGGTATGAATCTGGAGCGTCTGTTAAACCAACCCTGCCCAAAGCACGGGACCAAGGAGGTTCCAGCAACACATCTCTAGAAGGATTGTTTCATTATGAAGGAGTTCAAAAACTCTGATCTCTTCCGGTATGATCAGGGTCCGTCGGGCGGTTCAGGTCCAGGTTTTCATGGTGGCGGCGGTTCAAACTCTAGATTTCAGAATAATCAGGGCAACCAGAACAACCAAAGTGGTAACAACCAACAGAATAATCAGGGGAATCAGCAGCAATCAGGTTTTCAGAGTCACCCAAAGCAGTTGAATGGCGGGCAGTATCATGTTTTCACCACTAGCTTGTGTAAGCGTGATCAGAAGCTTCACAAGAGGGCAGTTAATACTGTTGAACCGGCAGTACCCCATTACTTACGTTGGTCCGAGCAGCCCATTGTGTGGAGCAGAGAGGATCATCCGCCTCGGGTTGACAATCCGGGTCATCTAGCTCTAGTGGTGGCACCACGGGTGGGAGGTTATAAATTCACCAAGGTGCTTATGGATGGAGGAAGCAGTATCAACATCCTGTATTATGAAACTTTTTGCCGCATGGGGTTGACGGATAAGAATCTTAAACCGTCGAACACTGTTTTCCACGGTGTAGTACCAGGTAAATCGGCATATCCTATTGGCAAGATAGCTTTGGAAGTTGTGTTTGGTGATGAGCATGATTCCAGGTCAGAAACATTGACCTTTGAAGTGGTGAAGATCCAGAGCCCGTATCACGCCCTGTTTGGACGTCCGGCTTATGCAAAGTTCATGGCAAGGCCCTGTTATATTTACTTACAGCTCAAAATGCCAGGTAATAAGGGGACCATCACGGTGCATGGGAGTCGTAAGATCGCTTTGACCTATGAAGAGGGTGATGCGGCTTATGTTGAGTCAGTTTGTGCAACAGAAGAGTTGAAGTTCTACAAGGACAATGTTGACCTGGCGGATATGACTCCTCTGAAGAAGCCCACCACAGAGCATGACCCGACCCTGAAGTTCAAACTGCCTGATGAGACTAAACTTGTTAATTTCGTTCCTGGCAATTCATCCAAACAGTTTAGTATCAGCACGAATCTGGATCCGAAATAGGAAAGCGCACTCATCGAGTTCATCCGTGAGAACCGGGACATTTTTTCATGGAAGCCTTCTGACATGCCAGGTGTACCGAGGGAACTCGCTAAGCACACTCTCAATATTGATCCCAAGTTTAAACCGGTCAGGCAGTTTCTTCGCCGCTTCAACGAGGAACAACGCAAGGCCATCAGAGAAGAAGTAGCCCGGCTGTTGGCTGGTGGGTTTATCATTGAAGTTTTTCATCCGGAGTGGCTGGCCAATCCAGTGCTAGTGCTTAAGAAGAATGGCACTTGGCGTATGTGTGTGGATTACACGGACTTGAACAAAGCTTGTCCGGCAGATCCTTTTGCTCTCCTGTGTATTGATCAGATCATCGATGCTACGGCGGGTTGTGAGCATTTGAGTTTTTTCGGATGCTTATTCTGGTTATCATCAGATCAAAATGGCAGTTAAGGACCAGGAGAAGACAGCCTTCATCACTCCCTTTGGAGCCTTCTGCTATGTGTCTATGCCCTTTGGGCTCAAGAGTGCCCAGGCAACCTATCAGCGTTGTGTGCAGAACTATCTTCATACTCAGATTGGGCACAACGTTCATGCTTATGTGGATGACATTGTGGTAAAGTCCAGGAAGAAGGAGACATTGATAGATGACCTCAAGGAGACCTTTGACAATCTTCAGGTTTATAAAATGATGCTCAATCCGGACAAGTGTGTTTTTGGTGTTCCGGCAGGCAAGCTCTTAGGCTTTCTGGTGTCTAACAGAGGCATTGAGGCTAATCCGGAAAAGATCAAAGTGATTACATCCTTGGCCAAACCGAAGTGTATCAATGACGTTCAGCGACTGGCAGGTCGAATTGCAGCCCTAAGTCGGTTTATCAGCCGTTTTGGAGAAAAGGCAATCCCTCTATATCAGATGTTGAAGAAAACAGACAATTTTGTCTGGAGTGACGCAGCTAATGCGGCGTTTGAGGAATTGAAGCGACAGTTGGTTGAACCGCCAGTTCTTGCTGCTCCGGTTGATAAGGAGCCACTGTTATTATATGTGGCTGCTAATGCTCGGGCTGTCGGTGTAGCCATTGTGGTGGAACGCAAGGAGGCTGGGAAGGAGTATCCGGTTCAAAGGCCGGTTTATTATATTAGTGAGGTGTTAATTGAGTCCAAGCAAAGGTATCCGCATTGGTAGAAGCTAGTGTATGGGGTTTGTATGGCAAGTCGGAAGCTTAAATAGTACTTTTAGGGCCATCCCATCACAGTGGTCAGTTCTTCTCCTTTGGGGGATATAATCCAGAACAGGGAGGCAACCGGCCAGGTTGCTAAGTGGGCTATTGAGCTTGGAACACACGGTTTGAAATACATGCCTCGCACAGCCATCAAGTCCCAGGCTCTTGTGGACTTCATCAATGACTGGACAAAGTTACAGGCACCAGAAGACAAATCGGACAGCACATACTGGACTATCCACTTTGATGGGTCCAGACAGCTGGAGGGCTCGGGGGCTGGAGTTGTCCTTACTTCCCCTCGAGGTGATAAAATTTGTTATGTTCTCCTCTTAATGTTTCCTTGTACTAACAATGCAGCTGAGTACGAGGCCTTACTCCACGGTCTCCGTGTGGCCAAGGAAATGAACTTAAGCCAGGTTCGCTGCTTTGGAGATTCTGATCTGGTAGCTCAACAAGTTTCTGGCACTTGGGACTCTAAGGATCCCCTCATGGCGTCTTACAGGCGAGAGGTGGATGTTGTGGCTGGTTACTTGAAAGGTTATCAGGTTGAGCACATTGATCGGCGCAAAAATGAAGCAACAGATGCTTTAAGCCAGCTGGGGTCTCAACGTAAACCGGTGCCGCCCAATACCTTTCTGGATATCCTGCATAACCCGTCTGTAAAGTTGCCCACAGAGAAGGATTTGTCTATTCCTGATCCAGAGGCACAGTTGGTTGCCGCTTTACATATAATTCTGAATTGGACGATTCCATATCTGGCGTATCTAAACCGGGGCGAGTTACCAGAAGATGAAGTTCTGGCCAGACGGATAGTACGGCGATCCAAGTCCATGGTTATTCACAATGGTGAGTTACACCGCTGCAGTGTTTCAGGCGTATTCCAATGATGTGTTTCTTCTGAGGAGGGCCAAGACATCTTGCGTGAAATCCATGAAGGCAATTGTGGTCACCATGCCGGTTCAAAATCCCTGGTTTCTAAAGCTTTTTGTCATGGTTTTTACTGGTTGACAGCTCATGCCGATGCTGAGGACCTAGTAAAGCGGTGTGATGCCTGTCAGAAGTTTTCACGCCGAGCTCATGTTCCGGCTCAAGAGCTACGGATGATTCCAATAACTTGGCCATTTGCTACTTGGGGGCTTGATATGGTAGGTCCTTTTAAGCGGTCCAAGGATAGGAAGACCCACCTCTTGGTGGCGGTTGACAAATTTACTAAGTGGGTTGAAGCGGAGCCAGTAAGCAAGTGTGACGCAGCCATGGTGGTTCAATTCATCAAAAAGGTGATCTTCCGTTTTGGTTTTCCACACAGCATCATCACAGATAATGGCATGAACCTTTCAAAAGGTGAGATGGAGGAATTTTGTCAACGATAGCACATCCGGCTTGATGTAGCGTCCGTGGCTCACCCCTAGTCTAATGGTCAAGCTGAGAGAGCTAATCAAGAAATCTTAAGGGGTATCAAGCCTCGGCTTATAGTTCCTTTGAAGCGGACGCCGGGTTGTTGGGTGGAAGAATTACCGTCTGTGTTATGGAGCATAAACACCACCCCAAACCGATCTACGGGTTATACACCTTTCTTCATGGTTTACGGGGCATAGGCCATCCTCCCAAGTGATATTCGGCATGATTCGCCCCGGGTTGCCAATTATGTTGAAGCGGACAACGAGCAAGCACGCCAGGATGCACTGGACCTGTTAGATGAGAAACGAGACATGGCTTTGGCTCGTTCGGCGGTTTATCAGCAAGACCTGCGGCGTTATCACAGTCACCGGGTTAAAACAAGAACCTTTCAAGAAGGCGACTTAGTGCTCCGGCTCATCCAGGATCAGACCGATATGCACAAGTTATCCCCACCTTGGGAAGGGCCCTTTGTGGTCAGCAAGAATCTGCACAACAGATCATACTACCTCATTGACGTTCGAGAAGACTCAACAGTTCTGAGGAGGAGACCCGGCGGCCGTCGAACAAAGCTCTCCTTCGGCCTTACTACACCTGAGTTATAAGCTCCTCTTATGTACATATTTCGACAATGTATATATTATGATCAATATAATAAACCGGCATCCTTGCTATAAGCAAGGCCTCTGCCATTTTCTCCAATATCTTTTGATTACATGGGGGCTTCAGCTGACAAAGCGGAGTTCTACCTATTAAACTAGCTATCATGCCACAATACAGCTTGGGAGCTTCACACCCAAGGGGCCAAAGAGAGTCTGGATGCTATGCACAGCTCAAACATAGGCATCCATTGAGCACAGCTCACAAAATTACTTGGGGGCTCTTTGTGCACTGCAACAAAGAGTTTGAAAGGACCCTTGTAATATGCTATCAAGCACGGCTTGGAAGCCTGGTGTATTCACCTAAAACCCCGGGTTAACCTGCCTTCATCAAGTAAGCCACTCCTATCCAGGTAATCCTGGCATGACCCGCCGAACGTTTGACAAGTCAATCTTATACAGACCCTGAACTTGTCAAAGTTAAAATGACGATTGGTTAGTTAGAGGTCCATCTTAAAAGGCTTTGTCAAATGGTTTAACTCAGTGGCCTGGCAGCCCATGAAAAGCCTCGAATTTGGGCCTGGCAGCCCTTGAAAAGCCTCGACTACACGGTTTTATTTGCCTTTGTTAAGATATTTTCTCCTTTGATAATATTTTATGTTGAACCGGTGTCTGTTGACCAGGTATGGCTATCAGTCATGATAATAACCCGGTGTTTGTTAACCCGGTTTAGCTTTCAACTACAAGTTGTCAGACCATACTCATTATTAAACCGGTGTTTGTTAACCCGGATTGGCTTTCAACTACAAGTTGTCAGACCATACTCATTATTAAACCGGTGTTTCATAACCCGGTCTGGCTTGGACATGTCGCCAGTATGATCATCTGGTGTTCATCGCAACCCGGTATGACTTATTACACACCAGCATTGCATGGTGGGAGTTATCAACACTAAAAGAGTTGGGTTTTCACCCTTACTACAATCAAGTTGGTGAACCAACAGCATAATTTCATATCACAGGTATGATTTATTTTTGATGTTTTTACAAACTTGGTTATCTACCAGGTTTTGTATTGGGCATTATGACCCGTCCGGCAGTAAACTGCCTGGACATATCTTTCTTCTGCAGACACAAGGATTGCATAATATTATGAAGATATATAAGCCAACACTACAAATATCATGGTGGATCAAACAAAGTCATGTATCAGTGCACGATGGCAGCAGATCAAAGTATTCCAACTATCCTATTACAAGGCGCTTTAAGGCCCAAAATAAGTGATTGTTCTTTACACCGAACAGTCTGTGAAAATCAACCCGGTTACCGGATTAAGACTCATCGCCAGGTTGACGTGAGGTTGATGGATCTTCTGGAGTTGGTTCAACCTCCTCCTCCCCACCAGTGGCTGGAAGTCAATGGTGGTCCAGTCAATCCGGGTTAAAGCTTGAAAGACATCCTCTTCACTTATTAGATTGGACGGTTCAACGTCAGGGGCATAAGTGTGCTTACGGATTGGCGGGATAAGATTCTGCACTTCTTTCATAGTAGTGTCAACCCGTTGGTTGTTTTCATCATAAAAGGACCGATGAACAGACAAGTTAGCCTCTTCAGCCAATTGGCTTGACAGTGGACGCATCTCCTTTGTCAGAGCTTTGAGGGCTTCATTGTCGAATGCTGACCCGTTTTCCTGTTCACCTGGATAGCCCTTGGCGATATCAACTGGATCCAGGTCAGCTATCCATGCTTTGGCCTGAATCAGTGCTAATAAAGCGCCAGCCCTGGCAGCAGATTGCTTCATTTCTTCTATCTGCATCGGCGTCATCGATAGTTTGGCTAGTGTATCTGTCGGTGTACTAAAGTAGGGGTACCTTAGTACCCCGAACTTGTGCACGGGCAGTCGCAGCGACCCGCGGCAGGGCTTGCCGGGCGTCCGCCAAGACCCTCAACGGCTACTTTGACGCCGTTCAAGAGCAGAGTACTCAAGCTAAAGCCCCGGCAAGAGGAGCCTGCCGGGAAGGCCGACCAAGGCCCCGGCAAGAGGAGCTTGCCGGGAAGAAGACAAGACCCCGGCAAGAGGAGCCTGCCGGGAAGGCCACTCAAGGCATTCCAAGGAAACTTGCCGCGACGCCCCGCGCGTCCCGGCAAGGCCCAGCGAGCGGCAAGCTTGCTGGTGCGACAAGATAAGGGCCGCGGCAAGGCGCTTGCCGCGGCAAGGCTGCCACTATGCACCCGAGCTCCAGCGCATCCAACGACGTGTCACCCCAGGACTATCCCAGGAGCACGTGGCAAGGCGCTGTGCAGCCATGCGGTGCGAGGTGGCAAGAGGAGCTGACAAGGAGGCCATCGTGGCGATCGGTGGCGCCTCTAGCGGCCGTTTCCTTGCACTGTTGGGGCGACCGGACGGGCATTAAATGCCCCTGTCCCCTGCCGTCAGAGTTAGGTAGGGGACACTGTTGGTAGCAGTTGTACCAACCCGCGTTTTTACCTTTCTACCCCTCTTTCTACGCTGCCACCTGTCGGTGACCCCTTTAGCCTATAAAAAGGAGGCCCATGCGCACGTAGAGGAGGTTCCGGGATTTCGGATTCCACAGCTTGGGGGTTCGGCTGATTCAACGCCACTCCCGCTCTCTCGAGCAAGAACAGAAGACAAACACACAAAGCAGCAGTAGGAGTTTTATCTCTCCGGAGAGCTCCGAAGCTGGGTAAAAAACCCCCGCGCGCTCTCGCCTCGATCCGCTCTGCGTGCGCCCTCCGCTCCCTTGCCGGACTAGAAGGGGCCCTCCTGCCCCATAGGTGCTCGTGCTCCCAGCCAGCCACGACACCTCTGGCGCACCAGGTAGGGGGGCGTCGAGGTCGTGCGTATCTGATCCGGCGTCTATGCGCGCTACATCAACATCTTCCTCGACATGCCACCAAAGAAGAAGACTTCGGAGGTGGCCGCTCCGTTTGCGACTTCCCTACCGCCACCGGAGCAAGCGGGCGGTGGGGCGGACGCCGGCGGAGGAGCGGGTGCCGACGGGGGGACGCGCATCGTCACCCGGTCCAAAGACAAGGCCCCGCAAGGTTCGGCTTCTGCATATCCACCGCACCCCTCCCAGGAGGTGCAAGATCGACAACGCCACGATGCTCCTAGCACCGTACTCGCGTTGGAACAAGGCCGAGCTGGTGGGTCGCGGGACGCTCAAGGCCAACATGCACGTCAACACGCTGGTGCGAGCGCAGTGCGGTCGCCTGGGCGAGATGTTACTCCTTCTAACACTGTTAGAAGTTTGAGCATGTCTCGCACCTCGCGTCACTCGCCACCGCCACCCAAGACTCCAGAGGAAGCGCTGGCCCGAGCCCAGCTGCTTCTAGATTACCCTCCAGCGCCGGACAAGATCGACGACTGGAGGGCAGCCATTTATAGCCTCATTGGCTTCGCCAACGGCGACAAGCCCGACGACCGAGCACCTCAAAGCCCCGGCAAGCCGCCCAGGCGCGAGCCGATGCCGACAAGACCACTGGGGGTGCCACCACCGCGCACTCCCCGCCCCGAAGGCCAAGATCACTGACTCGTCGGGCCAACCTCGACACCGACTCCACCGCGTCGTCGGACCCGCGAGCTCGCCGCGATCAACGCCAAGTTCTCCAAGAACGACGACACGAAGACGCTCGCACTCGCATCGAGCGTCGAAGAGAAGCGCGACGTCAATCTGACCGGCGCGCTGGGCCCACTGTTGACATGCATGCACCAAGGGAGCCAGGCGACTTGCCGTACACGGTAGGTTGCCCTGCGTTCACTCGTGAGCTGCGGCAGGTCCAGTGGCCCAGTACCAAGAACTTCAAGCCAGACGTACCCGAGAAGTACGATGGCAGGATACATCAGTCAGAGTTCCTCAGCATCTACACCATCGCGGTGCAGGCTGCCGGGGGGCACGACGAGAAGATCCTCGCCAACTACTTCCCGCTGGTGCTCAAGCCCAATGTCAGATCTTGGCTCATGCACTTGCCGGACAACTCCATCTCTTCGTGGGCGGACCTGTGCCATCAGTTTGTTGGCGCCTTCACAGGCGGCCACAAACCCCATGGCCAGGAGAGTGATCTTCACCTGCTCGCCCAGAAGGAAGGAGAACCCCTGCGCAAGTATATACAGAGATTCAGTCAGGTGCAGCGCAACATCCCAGACGTCCACCCTGCCACGGTTATCAGCGCTTTCCATCAGAACATGCGTAACCGCAGGATGAGGGAGGAGATGGCGATGTGCAAAATCAGAGATGTCAGCGAGCTATATGCTCTGGCCGACAAGTGTACACGGGCTGAAGAGGGGAGGAGGCTCCCCGGAGAGAATGCAGGAGCAGAGGGATCTGACAGCGAGGACGCCCCTCCGGCAAAGAGGAAACGGAGGCGGAATAACAGAAAGAGGAAGGTTAAGGATGTGCTAGTTGTTGAGCAATCCAGCAGCGGAGGCGGTTCCGAGAAGGCTAGAGCTGGTAACTCCGGCGAGGCTGTGGTGGCCGCCGACAAGCAGGATGGCTCCGGCAAGCAGTATTGCAAGATCCACCGCACCAAGGGCCATGACCTCCAAGCCTGCAAAAAAGTTGAGCAGATGGCGGAGCTACAGAAAGCTGAATACGAGCGCCGCGACAAGGAGAAGGCCCGGCAAGGCGGCGGAGGATCCGGCAAGAAGTATCCCGCCCGGGGAGGGCGCCGCGGCAAGGCCAAGCCGCGGCAAGGAGACAGGCCTCCCCGCGGCCGCGACAAAGACGAAGACGAAGATGAGGATGATGAAATGGAGGAAGATGATACTGACGAGCAGGAGTTCCAGAAGGCAACAGAGGTGTTGTGCATCGACGGCGGTGCTTCTCTGCACACCTCGCACCGCCAACTCAAACAGTGGGTCCGGGAAGTGAACGCAGCAGAACCGTCCGTTGAGTCGCGCAAGCCCCTGAAGTGGTCCAGCACGCCCATCATCTTCGACATTGAAGATCACCCTGATCGCATCACTGCGGTCGGGTGCTTGCCGATGTTGGTTTCACCAACAATCCACAACCTCAGGGTCACGAAGATGCTGGTTGACGGCGGGGCCGGCCTGAATCTAATCTCCTCCACAGTGCTCAAGAAGCTCCAGATCCTCGACAGCGAGCTCGAAGAGACTGGTACCTTTCAAGGAATAAACCCAGGAAGGAGCAAGCTGAAGGGTAAGATCACACTGCCAGTAACATTTGGCAGCGAGCTGAATTTCAGGACAGAGAGAGTCACATTTGACGTTGCTGATTTCCCATTGCCCTACAATGGGATACTTGGCCGTCCAGCGCTCGCTAAGTTCATGGCAGCCTGTCACTATGCCTATAATGTGCTCAAGATGCCTGGTCCAATAAGTGTCATTTCTGTCCAAGGCGACAAGAAGGATGCACTCATCTGTACCGACAAGATTTACCGGGAAGCAGCAGCCGCAGCAGAACGCAAACCACTTGCCGCTGAAGCTCCCGGGGGGAAGAAGAAAACCAAGTCCGGCAAGAGTAGCTCTGATGCCCACTCCAGCAAGCGCACCTCTTCGGAGTGCTGCGCTACCGTCGAGGACGCACCATCGAGCTCCACTGGCAAGTGCAAGAAGGCAAAGACAGCTTCACCAGAGACCAAGAAAGTGGCCGCCAAGGAGGACGGCACTGGTGGCACCTTCACCATCAGTGCCATGCTTGATCCTAAATAGGAAAGCGCGCTCGTTGCTTTCCTGCGGGCGAATGTCGATGTGTTTGCATGGCAACCATCTGACATCCCCGGTGTTCCCAGGAAAGTAATTGAGCACCACCTTGCCGTCTGTCCTCACGCGCGGCCCGTCAAGCAGAGAGTTAGGAAGCAAGCAGTGGAGAGACAAGAGTTCATTGCAGAGGAGATCAAGAAGTTGGAAGCAGCGGGCCTGGTCCGAGGAGTACTCCATCCGACGTGGTTAGCCAATCCAGTAGTCATGCGCAAAGCAAACGGGAAATGGAGGCTTTGTATTGACTTCACTGATGTTAATAAAGCTTGTCCCAAAGATCCATTTCCCTTGCCGCGCATTGATCAGATTGTCGACTCCACGGCAGGATGTGATCTGCTTTCATTCCTTGATGCATATTCAGGATATCATCAGATCTTCATGGCAGAAGAGGATGAAGAGAAAACCGCATTCATTACTCCATGTGGCACATACTGCTTTATATGAATGCCCTTCGGACTAAAGAATGCTGGTTCAACATTTGCAAGAGTAGTCAGTCATGCTTTTGGGCCACAGTTGCACAGGAATGTAGAAGCTTACATGGATGACATAGTGGTCAAGAGCAAGGACAAAGAGACTTTGATCCAAGACTTGGACGAGACTTTTGCAAATCTGCGCAGGATCAACCTCAAGTTGAATCCCGAGAAGTGTGTGTTTGGAGTTCCTTCCGGCAAGCTTCTCGGATTCTTTGTGTCCCAGAGGGGGATTGAAGCTAATCCCGACAAGATCAAGTCCATTGAGCAACTCGAAGCACCAAAGCGCGTTAAAGATGTGCGAAGACTTGCCGGCTGTGTTGCTGCTCTCAGTAGGTTCGTCTCTAAGTCTACTGAGCGCGCCCTGCCCTTTTTTAAAATTTTGAAAAAGGCAGGTCCAATAAAATGGACTCCGAAAGCGGAGGCTGTGCTGCAGGACCTGAAGAGATACCTATCCTCTGCTCCAACACTTTTCGCACCTAAGCCACAAGAGAAGTTGCTGCTATATCTGGCGGCAACCAATCAAGTGGTTAGTGCTGCGTTAGTAGCGGAGAGGGAAGCAGATGATGAGCTGGCAACCGTAGCAAGCAAGCCCAGCGACAAGCAGGGGGTTTCTCCGACAAGCTCTGGCCCGACAAGCCCTGATCCGGCAAGTTCCGGTTCCGGCAAAGATGGATCTGCGCAGCCACAAGAAGAGAAACAGAAGAAGATGGTGCAGCGCCCTATTTACTTTGTCAGTTCCCTTCTGCAGGGGGCTAGATCAAGGTACTCTGGTGTGCAGAAGTTGCTTTTCGGCCTCCTAATGGCCTCGAGGAAGCTGCGCCATTACTTTCAAGCACATGAGATCACACTGGTCACTCGCTTTCCGTTGAAAAGGATATTGCAAAATCCGGAAGCAACAGGCAGGATTGTCGAGTGGGCCCTGGAGTTGTCAAGCTTCGGCCTCAAGTTTGAAAGTACTTCAACTATTCAGAGTCGAGCCTTGGCAGAATTCATAGCGGAATGGACGCCAACGCCTGATGAAGAAACTCCGAAGAGGAGCATCCCCGTCAAGGAAGCGAGCAAGGAATGGATCATGTATTTCGATGGTGCCTTCTCACTGCAAGGCGCCGGTGCGGGCGTACTACTTGTCACGCCAACCGGAGAGCACCTCAAGTACGTGGTCCAGATGCACTTTCCCAAGGAGCAAGCAACAAATAATACTGCATAGTATGAAGGCTTGCTTGCCGGACTCAGGATCGCGGCAGAACTTGGGATCAAGAAGCTTATTGTCAGGGGTGACTCACAGCTTGTCGTCCGCCAAGTTAACAAAGATTATCAGAGTCCGTTGATGGAAGCCTACATCGATGGAGTAAGGAAGCTAGAAGAGCATTTTGACGGCCTGCAAATGGAGCATGTTCCGAGAGCTCAGAATGACATTGCAGATGGACTGTCAAAGTGCGCCGCACTCAAGTTGCCTGTGGAACCAGGGATTTTTGTGCTCAAGCTGACTCAGCCATCTGTGACACCATCAACTGGACAGAACAAGAAGAGAAAGTTGGTTACCGGCGATTACTTTCCGGCAGAGCTCCCCGGAGCCGCCGCCAAGAAGGTCCCCGGGATCAACACAGAGAGTGCTGAGGAGCGGACTGCTCCGACAAGCCCCAGGGCTTGTTTCGTTGAAGCAGACGCTCCCGACAAGCTGTGTCCCGACACGCTTGCTGGGGAACATCACGCTCTGGCAGGATCCCAGATTCTTGCCGTAGAAGCGGATGTTCCCGCAGCAGCATTTGCGCCTTTAGTCCTTGTCGTCGAGCCTCAGGCTCCGGCATGGGCACAGCAGATCGTCCATTTCCTTCAGATAGGAGAACTTCCTGAGGAACAAGAAGAATCGGAGAAAGTAGCCTGGCAATCAAGTATGTACCAGTTTGTCGATGACATACTGTACAGAAAAAGATTCAACGGAGTGAAATTGAAGTGCATTTCCCGGGAAGATGGACAGGAGCTGTTGGCGGAGATACATGGAGGCATATGTGGTCACCACATTGGCGCAAGAGCACTTGCCGGCAAAGCCTTCCGGCAAGGTTTCTTCTGGCCGACAGCCCTCCAGGATGCAACTGCACAAGTAACCAAGTGTGAAGCGTGCCAGTTCCACTCCAAACAGATTCATCAGCCAGCTCAAGCTCCCCGAACAATCCTTTTGTCCTAGCCATTTTTGGGCTGGGGGCTCGACATTCTCGACCCCTCTCCCCTTGTATACGGATCGCCTCGAGTACTCCATTACGATGAGCTAAAGCGAGAGCAGCCGCGGAAAAGATGACGCGCTGCTCCTCGAGGAAGATCGTCTTCAGGCTGCGGTACGAGCTGCTCACTACCGGCAAGCTTTGCGCCGCTACCATAGCCGCAAAGCTAACGCCAGAAGCTTCGAGGAGGAGAAGATAGAGGTGTGGGCTGGGTGTCGTTCAAAGGAGCATGGCCTCGCCGAAACACAGGCGACAGAAAATATAAGTTGCCAAAGTTTGAGCATGATCAAGTTTTAAATTTTTAAGTTATATTCCTTGAATGTTGTTGCCTTGTATGGAAAACCTGTGCGCGGAGGAATCGACTTGTGGCTAAGTTGCGCCCTTGATTTGTTTCGAGTCCGCTCAACAGTACAAGCGCGCTGCAACTAGCCCCAACAAGGTTTCTTGCCGGATGCAACACCGCCAGCGGGCTGCTGATGTTCCGCACTCAGCAAGTGTGCTTGCGTCGGCAAGTTTCCCTCAAAGCGTAGGGTGAAAACATACAAGGGATGTGACAGAGTAAAGGATATAACATAGCAAGCGTCGCCCAGGACAAAGTTATATTCCTTGAACGACCGTGCCTTGTGTGTAAAACCTGTGCGCGGAGGAACCGACTCGTGGCTAAGTTGCGCCCTTGATTTGTTTCGAGTCCGCTCAACAATACAAGCACGCTGCAACTAACCCCGACAAGGTTTCTTGCCGGATGCAACACCGCCAGCGGGCTGCTGATGTCCCGCACTCAGCAAGTGTGCTTGCACCGGCAAGTTTCCCTCAAAGCGTAGGCTGAAAACATACAAGGGGCGAAATCAAGTAAAGGAAGTAACATAGCAGATAGTGCCCAAAATAGAGTTATATTGCAAAAGTAACTTGTCGCGGCACTGGCTAAGATGTTCTCATAACTAAAATGACAGCGACCAGGAAGAAGAAGAAGGGCGCGCTGGCACCTGGACCCCGGCAAGCCAGTGTTGCCGGGGGCTGCGAATACCAAGATTCATCTGCGGCAAGCCAGGGTCGCCGGGGGCTGCGATATCAGATAAGTTTTTCATCCCTCATCATGCATCCTCTTATGGACCGGGGAACGCGAAGCCGCGTCCTTGAACGACTGTGCCTTGTATGGAAAAACCGCGTGCGGAGGAACCTCCTCGTAGCTAGTTGCGCCCTTACTTCGTTTCGAGTCGGCTCAACAACTTAAGTGAGCTGCTAAGCGCCCTTACTTTGCTTCGAGTCCGCTCAGCAACTTAAGTGAGCCTCTAAGCGCCCTTACGTTGTTTTCGAGCCTGCTCGACAACTTAAGTGCGCTGCAACTAGTCGCGGCAAGGTTTCTTGCCGGAACCGGCACCGCCAGCAGGCTGCTGATGTCCCGCACTCAGCGCCCGCGGCAAGCGTACTCCGGCACCGCCAGCAAGCTGCTGATGTTCCACACTCAGCACTCGCGGCAAGCGTGCCCGTGCCAGCAAGTTCCCTAAAAACGTAGGGTAAGAACATACAAGGCATAGAGTCAAGTAAAGGATACGGCATAGCAAGCTCCCCCTTTTTCATTAAAAAAAACATCCCACTCGGGTACAGTCCATAGAGGATGAAAAACATGAAAGAGAGGATTACAAGTTTTAAATGCAGCTAAGGCCCGAAGGCTTACAAATTAAAAAGATAAGATGCCCGTAATCCTTTTCTTGTCCCTCTCTTCAGGAGGTAGATCAAGGAGCCGAGGAGGGCAAAAGGGGCGCCTAGGCGAACTACGGGAGCCAGAAGACACCAAGAAAACATCCCCGGGGCCGTCCGAAGGCTGGATGGTGATGGCGGCGCCGGAAGCAGAGCTCGAAGACGGGGCGGTAGGACGTCAGCACGCTGTCGAGGGCACCACGCCCTCGTACTCCGACTTGACGGCCTTGCCGCCAGCCCTCTTCCTCTTCCGCAGCCTCCCTACGCCAGCCGCCCAAGGAGACGACCCCGGGGAGTTCAAGGTGCCGGCGACGCGGATGATGGGGTCGCCGGTGACGCGCGGAGCGGCGCCCGACACCTAGTCGGACTCGCCACCCCGCCGCCCGCTACCCTCATCGTCGTTGTCGCTCTCCTCCTCGTCACTCTCGCTCGAGGGGGAGTCTTCACTGTCGGAGGAGCTGTCCACGCAGCACCTCGCCCGGATGCCGGAGTCCCCGAAGACCTTGACGGAGAGGAGGTCGCCCTCCATTAACTTAAAATGGAGGGTAAACCCCGCCGTCAAGCTGTGGATGCGGGTGAACGTCTTCCACCCACGATCAAGATACATCACATTAGGGGCTGGAGATACAACGTGGACCCGCGTGCCGCTGATCCCACAGCCCCTCATGTGCAATCTCAACGTCTCGGGCGGTTCCGGCTCCATCGCGCTTGCAAACGAAGCTGGGAGCCGAAGACGACGACAAGGCACCCGGCGCAGCCTGACGAAGAACTCGCAAGGGTCGTCCCCTGTATGGACCGCCGCAAGGGGAGGAACCGCCAACGGAGGCGGAGATACCGCGCCGCACCGACCGCCTCTTCCCCGAGCGCCTCAGCCTCGTCCTCGACCTCGTCCACGACCTCGCCCCCTCCCTCTTCCCCTTGTGGCTGGCTCTGCCACCACAGGTGCAGGATAGGGAGGGATGCGCAGTCTGGCGGCGACCCTCGCCGCCACCGACGAAGGACCAGGGTTCCCTTTCTCCATGGCGGATGGGAGAAAGGGGAACAGAAGCTGAAGAAAGGAGGAGATGAGAGAGTGCGGGTTTCTGCGCTCCCCTCTCGCCCTTCTTAAAGGAGCGAGGTGGGGGCTCGGCCGCCCCGCTCGGCGAATCAGAGCACGGGAAGAGCAGGGAGTCGGGGCCGACCCGCTGCCTCCGCCCGTGACGGCCCAGTTTTCCACCTCCACCGTCTGCGACCCCGAGTGCATGGGAGCCACGTGGCGGGGATGCAGAGCCAAGGCGACAGGTGAGGTGACCTCGCCCCTCCCCGCGGTCACGGGTGGGGGGGGTGGGGTGGACGCCTCAAAGATCGCGCACGCCACCCACGTCTCCCACGACGCCGCGATTGGCGCATGCCGTTACTGGGGAGCGCGGTGGATGCGGAGTCAGATTCAGTGTCGACCCAGGCTGCGCGTGCCCGTGCACTGCTTTGGGCCTGGCCCAACAGCGCTCGGCACCGTGTATGGCCCAGGCCCGGGGGCTCATGTCGGTGTACTAAAGTAGGGGTACCTTAGTACCCCGAACTTGTGCACGGGCAGTCACAGCGACCCGCGGCAGGGCTTGTCGGGCGTCCGCCAAGACCCTCAACGGCTACTTTGACGTCGTTCAAGAGCAGAGTACTCAAGCTAAAGCCCCGGCAAGAGGAGCCTGCCGGGAAGGCCGACCAAGGCCCCGGCAAGAGGAGCTTGCCGGGAAGAAGACAAGACCCCGGCAAGAGGAGCCTGCCGGGAAGGCCACTCAAGGCATTCCAAGGAAACTTGCCGTGACGCCCCGCGCGTCCCGGCAAGGCCCAGCGAGCGGCAAGCTTGCTGGTGCGACAAGATAAGGGCCGCGGCAAGGCGCTTGCAGCGGCAAGGCTGCCACTATGCACCCGAGCTCCAGCGCATCCAACGACGTGTCACCCCAGGACTATCCCAGGAGCACGTGGCAAGGCGCTGTGCAGCCATGCGGTGTGAGGTGGCAAGAGGAGATGACAAGGAGGCCATCATGGCGATCGGTGGCGCCTCTAGCGGTCGTTTCCTTGCACTGTTAGGGAGACCGGACGGGCATTAAATGCCCCTGTCCCCTGCCGTCAGAGTTAGGTAGGGGACACTGTTGGTAGCAATTGTACCAACCCGCGTTTTTACCTTTCTACCCCTCTTTCTACGCTGCCACCTGTCGGTGACCCCTTTAGCCTATAAAAAGGAGGCCCATGCGCACGTAGAGGAGGTTCCAGGATTTCGGATTCCACAGCTTGGGGGTTCGGTTGATTCAACGCCACTCCCGCTCTCTCGAGCAAGAACAGAATACAAACACACAAAGCAGCAGTAGGAGTTTTATCTCTCCGGAGAGCTCCGAAGCTGGGTAAAAACCCCCCGCGCGCTCTCGCCTCGATCCGCTCTGCGTGCGCCCTCCGCTCCCTTGCCGGACTAGAAGGGGCCCTCCTGCCCCATAGGTGCTCGTGCTCCCAGCCAGCCACGACAGTATCCTTGATCAATGTTGGTGCCGGTTTGTTGTATGAGACTATGCAGATAACTCGTTGGGCACCAGTATACAGTTGCTCTATCAACGTATATACTGCCTTCAGCTTCATCCGCATGTCAGAGCCCAGATGAGCAACACGGCTACCTATAACCGTTTAAGAACTCGCTGTTAAATCGGATATTTCAAAGATGGTTATTCAATCTCTTTATGCAAGGCACTTACCAAATATCGCGGAAGTCATGGCATTTACTTGACGCTTTAACCCAGTTAGCTCTTCTACCACTGGTTTAAGAGCTGACCCGGCGTCTTCAGCCCGCTTCAACAACGCAGCTTTTTCAGTTTCCCAGCTGGCACGTTCATTCTTGAACCCTTCCTTCGGTTGTTCCATGGCTGTCAAAGCGCCTTTTAGTTCATCTTTGGCCTTGGAGGTCTCTGATTGCTGGGATTTGATATTCTCTTGAAGATCGCCAATTTTGGAATCTTTGCTATTTATATTGGCCTGCAAAAGTCAAATGATGAAGATGTGAGCATTTTTGTCAAAGTCCCAAGCATATAACCAGTTATACACTTGGAACTTGGGGGCTAATGCGGATTGCTTCTTTACTGCTGATTATTAAAAGTCCCAAGGATCAATACAAGTATTAATCTTAGCACTTGGGGGCTAATGTATATTTGATCAGAAAGTAAAAAGGCAAAAGGAATTGACAAAATACAGTTTGGAGCATGAAGTCCCGGTTTATCTTAAAAAGACAAACCAGCCCTTGGGGGCTACTCAGTTGAAGTGTTCTTTATTCCAAAAGTCTCGGTTTATCTTAAAAAGACAAACCGGCCCTTGGGGGCTACAATGGAGTCAGTATACAGAACAAGAAAAGGTTAAAGTGTTTGGAAGATTACCTCATAGCGCTCTTTCATCATATTCACCAAGCCGGCCTCATAATCTCAGCTTGTGTATAGGCGGTTTAGGAATCCGGAATGAAGCTCCTGGGCAGTAAGGTTAACATAGCTGGATAAATCTGTCTTCTCTTTCCCCTTGCCCATAGCAACAAATTCTTCCTTGGCAGTATGCTTTGATAGGGCAACCGGATTGCCTGGGTTGGTGTGACCAGTACCGGTGATAATAACATCATCATCGCCACCTTTTGACGGGCTCGGCGGATTGACAATATCCCTGGCTGGGCTCGGCGGATCAGCAGCTCGGCTCGGCGGATCAGCACCTGGACTTGGAGGAGTAGCATGCAGGCTTGACAGATCGACATGAGTAGCCGGGTCAGCTTCCGGCGGATCAGCATCAGTGTTTGGACCTTGTGGGGCAGAATCATCCATGACAAATTCAGTGTCTCTACCAGCACCTTCTGGGGTCCTCTCCGGTTCAACTTAATCAGTGGGGGTACTGGTTTTGGCTTTCTTGCTCAGTCGGTCTTTGGCACTACAATATCAAACAAAGGTTAGCATGGTAAACCGACCCATGAAGGAAAAATCTGAAGGGCGGTATACTTACCCAGGGACGGTCTTGAGGGGAGGCAGTTGAGTGGTTGATGAACTGCCAGATGAAGAATTGGAAGACACCTGATAGTTCGAATCAGACGGATTAAGTGGGTATCGGAAGCAACCCGCCAAGGGATAAGGTTTATTAAAAGAGCAAGAGACCTCTGGACGACGTTTCCGGTTTGGAGTATCTGGTAAACCGGAGGAAGTGACTTGCTGGCCACTGTGCCGGGTTGTGCGACGACCTTCATGTTGCTGTGTCTTCAAAGAAAATTGTGGATCCAAATAAGCAAGAGGGTGAGAGTATTTTACTTTCCGAACTACACGGCAAAGTTTTTGAACCGGCAAATGATCTGAATCGGGGCAAAGGAAGATTACCTCTACATGGTCGGCACGACTGGCTTCCGCATCATCCTGGTAACAGTTATTGTCAATAAGGTGTACGAAAAATAAGCAAGGGAGTCAAGTTCTACCTCTTGTTCTGATTCCTCGACATCTTCCGGCGGATCAGAGGACTCGGCGGTTTTCTTCTTGGCTGGCTTCTTTGTGACTTTGCTTTTGGCACGAGGAGCCCTCGTCGGTTTATCTTGAGCTTTCCTCTTCCAGAAGGAATTATTGGCCTGTAAAATTAAACAAAGGATTATTATAACAGTGTTAAGATGGAGACAGATCAAAAAGCACAAGGTTAAAGTTTTTTTTATCGCTAGCGGTTTGTTGGAGGCATAAAAAGGACGCAGCCCAGTTTTGCTGCATTCAGCGATCGGTTCGTCCAGCATCTTCTTGACAGATTTAGTGACTTCATCATCAGTCATTTCCATTTCATGATACCATTGAGGATCCTTGATGTTGCCGATATACTCATGCATCAACCCGGGGCGGCGGCTTAAGGGAAGGATACCCCATGAAACCCAGCAACTAACAAGGTCAATGTCGGTTAAGCCGTTTGCTAGGAAAGCCCGAAGCTTAGCAAGTTGAGGTGCATAAGTTTGTCGCTCTTTGGCAGTGAGCCATTGAGGCAGTGGATGGTCGTTGTTGAGCCGGTGACCATGGTAACCCGGCAAAGGGTTTTCATCAGCAGGAGCGGTATTCTGACAATAGAACCATGTTTGATTCCAGCCTTTAGGATGGCTGTGATGTTTGGCATGAGGAAAATCGACTTCTTTCCTCTTTTGAATCGATACACCACCAAGTTCAGTATTGGGGCCGTCAGAGAATTCAGTTCGGCGGTTTAAATGGAAGAAATCCCGGAAGAGCTCAACAGTTGGTTCTTCTTGAAGGTAAACTTCACAGAACACTTGGAAATTGCATATGTTGGACACAGAGTTTGGTCCGATGTCTTGAGGATGGAGTTGGAAGCTAGCAAGTACATCCCGGAAAAACTTTGAACCGGGAGGGCTAAACCCCCGGTCTAGATGTTGCATGAACATAATCACTTCTCCATCTTGAGGTTCAGGAGGGCATTCAGGGCCAGGGACTCGCCAATGAAGGACATTTTTCTTGGCCAAAGCGCCAGTCAGAACATATCCATTGAGTTGCGTTTCTGTGATCTGGGAAGGAACCCAGTTGCAAGCGGCGAATTGCTTGGTCATTTTGGAAGAAAAACTGTAAAAGGAGTGTGAAGGCCGGTTTACGATTCAAGGTTGATGTGCACTAACCAGTGTTAAACCAGGGAATTTAATCAGGGCATATATATAAGTTAAACCGGATACTGCTACTCAAGTCAATATGGCGGTTTAAGTGAGGGCTAATGGTATCTGGCGGATTATCAACTACTAAAGATTAAACCGCCATTAACGGAAGAAGCAGGTCTAAAATCTGCTAAGTGTTGTAGAAACAAGTTTCACAAATTGGTGATTTAATTTTGGATCTACCGTGGTTCGGTCAAGAAAATTTCCTGAGCCCTACAATGGCATCAAGCGGAACAGAGAAGGTCCACATGGGATCTATCCAGGAACAGCAAGATGTTGTGGTATGGCAGATTAAAACTACGGATCCAGCCACAAAAGGAAACTGTCAGGCCTAGCTAGATTCAGTAGGATGCTAAAGGAAAAGGCAGATAAAGTGCTGATGAACACCGACGAACACTGAGGAAACTTCGAAACCCTAATGCAGATTTAATAAGTAAAGGAAGGGAATACTTACCAGGGTCACGCAGTGGCGGAGCAGTGTTGCGGATCTCTGGTACAAACAGGTTGATGCAGTGGCCTAGTTGGTGCAGGGTGAAGGGTCGACAGCGGCGGCGATGCTTGAAGTGCTTCGGGTCGCGAGGAGGAAGACTATGTGAAGAGGCAATGGGAAAATGGAAGGACCCCCAGTCTTATTTATAAAGGAAATGGGATAAACGAGAGGCGCGAGAATTGAGGGGCCTGAAGCGGCAAAAGGGGGCCCAGCTGTCGCCTCGATCTTTGGGAGTTAATTAATTGAAGGGAATCTTTATTATCTTTTTATATACATAGATGATGTCATAATGATTCACTGCAGCGTTCAAAGGATGATGTCATGGCGGTTTACCAAAGTTTATAGGGAGAAGACAACATGGCGGTTTACGAGAGTCATAAGAAGATGTTCCCAGAATTTTTTCTAAGTATTGAAGATTGACATGAACAGGTTCAAATCAATCTGGGGCCTAATGTTGAGGATATAACTACTGAGTGTAAACCGCCCAGGAGGGGCCGGTTCACACTCAATTATACTGAAGCCCATGAAGACAAAGAATATGGCGCTTTACTGATAAAGCTTAGAGGCCCAGAGCCCAAAGGCGGATTAGGGCCCATAATGGTAAACCGCCATAGTTGTATAACTTGTATTGTAAGTTAGGGAAAGGGAGAGACCGAGCTGGACACTTGTATGAGCCGGCCTCGGGACTCTGTAAACCGGCCGGGCATCAACCTGTGTATATAAAGGGACGACCCGGCGGCGGTTCAGGGACAAGAAACAACAACTCAATTCTCAGGCAAAGCGGATTCGCTCCCTGGTCATCGAAACCCAATCAATTCCATCAAAACTAGACGTAGGCTTTTACCTTCATCGTAAGGGGCTGAACTAGTATAAAACTCTCGTGTCCCTTGTCCGGTTTAACTCCTTCAAGCTAATCTTGTTACGATGGCTCCATGACTAAGTCCTTCCGTTAGGACATCTAACGTGATACTTCCACGACAGCTTCTGTAATGCACAGTGAGCTCAAGCAGCCGGCGAGAGTGATGTTATTTCCCTTGGTTGGTATTTGTTACAATATTTCACTCTAAATTAAATGAATGGCAAGCCATTTGCCTTGTTTCAAAGAAAATATGACAATCACAGACGAGTTGAAAAGTGCAAGAACATCTAGCTCCAACTTACAAACTGTACAAAAGCACGGGGGTTAATTGTTCATCGGGTTTACACAAAACCCAGGTTGAAAAGGGCAACAATATCTAACTCTAGCACTGTTTTCGGCAGTCACAATCAAATGGATCAGTCAGGTCCATAGAATGAACATCATGGGTCGTAAAATTACTGGATTATGACCACAATATGTTGTAAATAGAAGCTCGGCACGTTCAGAAGCTCTTTTGCCCACCTGAAACTCCTTTTTTTGCTCTTTGACATACCCATCCATCAAAACCATGTTGCTGATAAACTTAAGCCTGATGGACAATAGTAACCTCGCATTCAGCAGGAAGAATGTGACAAACTAGTTTTTGCATGATTGGCTACATATCATTTTAGTGTTATTGTCTTCAATCAAATCTCATGAGAAGTGAGAAAATCCTGGTGCTTATGAATCCACCGATTGGTTATAACTTTCTTACCCCATCCTATTGCCTAAATAGACATGAAGTTGAACACAGTTAAGGTCTAGAAAAGAGTGTCGAAATAGCAACCTGAACAGTTAATTCTAGTACACTATATGCGGGCTTCCAATGTGTGTGAAATTGTCACCTTTATATACAACTTCTTTAGACATGGAAAGCATTGCAGGAAGCCAATAATCTTGTTTACATCAAAACTATTCATTTGGATATATAAGATCTTGACAGAATCCAGCACCATTGATAGGCCATCCATGGAGAAACTCTTCATTGAGCATAGAACATAATATTAGTACAAAATGTGTACTCCAAGATGATATATAACTTATGCGCAGAAATTTAAGATGCAGCTTATGGTTACAAGTGTAGATGATAATATAAAGTACCTGAAGAACTGTGGAGCCAAACACCATATTGAAATGAGCACAGAGATCATGTATTACACCCAAGGTCTCCAGTTTAGGCACAGAGAGGATGGTTATTTGCAACGGTGAATAACTAGAATCAAGGATCAACCTTTGAAGTGAAGGGGCATCTTGGATGATGAGTTGCCTTCCATCAAAAGAAATTCCAATTCTTACAAGGTTAGGTGACTTTATTTGGAGACAACCGATTCTAACTGTGAAAACAAGCACCAAGCACTCCAGGGCAGGGCAACTGGAGTGGATGATGTTTGAGGCCTCCGATATATGAACCCGCACAAGTGAAAGTTTCTTGAGAAATGGGAGTTGAAGGTTTAGTACCAAATTGTCTGGTAGGTAGCACAGCGCAAAGGTGGCGGTGCAGAGAGAGGAGGAAAACCGCGAGATGGACATCGGTGCTGAGGGCACAAGTACATGGCGTTCTGTTTGTGGTAGGTGATTTCCAGGGGAATAGTAGAACTCAAGCAGCTGTAGTTCTGTGAATTCAGGGGATTTCAGCCATGCGTCCACCGTGCAGGGCATGGCATGCTTGCTCAGGTAGCATGACGGGATGCAAAGGCTTTGAACGGAGCCCTCGTGGGAGGAGATGATGGCTCTGGGGATTTCAAAATCACTGAAGAGAGATAGCTGACGACAGTCGAGATTAAGGGGCACGGCGCGGCATAGAGGGCGCCACCGAATTGAGAGGATTTGGGTGCAGCAGCAATCCTTGGTGGGGAGAAGCGAGATGATCTCCCCAAGGACTGCGTCCGGGAGATCGCTGATGCGGTGCACCAGAGATTCAATGGGTTCCTCGGATCTGGTGGGGCGGAGTTGCCGCTTCTCCTCGCGCTGACGGGTGCGGGATCTACAATAGGCGTCGCCACTGGCGGGAGCCTCATCTTCTTGGCGCTGGGGTCAGTCGACTCCATTTTCCTAGAGGGCGTCGTGTCGCACTCACGGATTTGAGCAGAGTAACGAATGATGAGCCTAGTTGTAGTGCGAGTGAAGAACAGGGGGAGCTAGGGTTTTTCTATAGCGGTGAGGAAGAAGGAGAGCTGGGTTTTTTTTGTAGGAGTGAGGTGAGGAATTGGGGGTACGAGTGGAGCGAGCTGACGTGAGGTGGGTGGGAGTGAGGAGGAAGAAGAGCACCCAGGTTTTGTTGGGGGCGGTGTGCTGTGTGTGGGTAGCGCCTCTCATTCAGTAAATATATGGGCTTTTGAATTGATTTATTATTACTAGGGTGGATGGGCTATTTTGTCTTGGGCATAGAGAAACAATTACTACTAGTACAGTGGAGACACTCTACCGCTACCCAGAAAAACAATTACTACTAGTACAGTGGATACAATACTGCTTCTGGCTCCTCCTAGGTCATCAAAACGTATCCCTCTACTGAATGTCGTTATACTTTTGTTCACCAACATGCAGTCCATGCAGCGCGCGGGCCCAAATACCATCCACCAAATTAGAAGGTAGTATGCAGGCGGAGAGTCACTCCAGTCGTAGCGCGGCAGTAACGAGCCGTTGTATCACAAAACCCCACCTCCCCGCAGTCTAAGTTTGACGAACGAAGCAACCATCATTTCACTCTTCGCTGAATCCCCTTCTCCCTCACCGTCTTAAAGAAAGGCAACACTCACATCCGCCACTGTTCTTCTCTCCCAACAAAGGGAAGGTAAGCGGATCCGTGATGTTGGTATGTTTTCATTCAGAGAAAAAAAGAACTTTTGCAAAGCAGTAACCGATCCTCACTCTCTTTTTTGTTTCATTGTCATTGCGATTGTTTTTTCCTTTCAGTGGTCTCCTAGTATTCGTCAGTTTCATGATGGACCAAGGAGAACCAGGCAAAGATCTGGCGATATTGGAGCAGACGCGGGAGGCTGATCCCCACGAGATAGAGAGCTCCAACAAGATGGAGGCAGCCACCGAGCTGACCCCAGATACGCTCACGGCCACTACTAAGATGGTCAATGCCCCGTTTGAGGTTACAACCCCTGTGGCACTGCAGGAGCAGTTTTCCCCCTTCGAGGATGTGTCCCCCCCCCCCCCCCCCCCCCCCCCCCGCATGCGCTGAGCTGCCCAAGGTGATTTTCTTCTTTGCCAATCTTGATTGTGGTTTTTCATCTAAGTATTTGGTGATGAATAATGCAAAATTTTATTAGCTTCGATGCCCTACTATACATAGTTTTTCAAATAACTTGTGTTTCTTATATTAGAAAGTAATTCAGAATTTTTTTATGTTTCAATCAGAGCCCTGATGCAGACAGGATTGTTTGGTTGTACATGTCACTCGCTCTGAGGCGGATGACCTGAATATACACATTGGGAAAACAGAGTTCTTAGTCTGTTGGAACCTAGAAGCCATTTGCGCTTATACCAATGTCGAGTTGTATTCCAGCCTCACTGTTGTCAGCCGTGTTGTCCAGGGTGTACTGAAGCACAAGAAGTTCAAAGCTATTCCTTCATTTGTGAGGCATACTGTTATTTTCAAGCTTATGCAGGAAGATGATGTGGCATGCTTCCACAAACAAGTTTATGAGTGGCAAGGCCACAAGGTTGTCTTCATGAAGGTTCACATGATTTAGCTGATGCCGGACGTCCTCGATGATGTTCATGGCAAGGTCCGTCTTGTGTCCAGCCAAAATTAGATCAAGGCATGAAATAGTTGCCCCAGCTAGTGTTTAATAGTAGTTTGGATTGTGTCTAGTTATCCGAACCTTGCCTGTTGTCGAGCCCTCTGGGGCTAGTACTCTATTTGAATCTGTCTATGGAAACTACTGCTACTTTTGTGTGCCCGTGAATCATGTGAGAACCATCATAATTGTTACCGAAACAGAAGCGTCCTCGCTAGTTTTTTCATGAATATGGCATGGTAAGACATAAGTTGTCACGGTTTATCATACGAGCAGTGTGTGTTTGATGAAATAGAGTACTCGTTCGAGAACTGTGCGCCGACGTATACATAAGTACTTGTAAACACTATTGGTGCTACCCCACTTGTAAGCAGTTGTGCAAAACATGGCACATTGGCTCAGCTCGCTTCAACACTAGGCTATCTACTAGCTAACAATCAACAATCTGTTGTCTGACATATAAGCAACTATGTATCTTGTTACAGTGGTTCATGCAGTTAACTGAGGCCACAATGTAAATTCCAAACGTTCACACGCTAGTCCAACGTTCATGTGGAACACTCACATTAAACTCGGCTTCATAAAATACTTGAAAAGCATAAGTTAAGCAATTTTATACATCTCAATTATTCATAGAACATAACAAACATATACTAGTTCACAGCAAAAGACAAAGTTGTGAGAAGGTTTACAAATCAGGAGAAAAACAAGCAAGGCTTCTCTGAGCAAAGGGCCTCCCGGTAGGCTTAAATTTCCTGGAGTTCACTCTAGTTTTTTCTTCTTGCCACCATCCAGGGTTAGGTTCTCTCATTCCAGAATAACCAATTATAATTGTGGTCTCAGCTGGAATGCTGAATTGAACCATGCAGTGTACTGACCAGCTGAAATTCTTATGCATTCCACTAAATTTAAGCACTGCTATTTGCAGAAATAAGTAGACCACAATGCCTCTTGTCCGCGCACCTATCCAAAAAACCGTCGTGCAGTCATGCTAGCTAGTCCTCGGTCCATGGATGAACTAGTAGAAAGTGCATTCCGGACTAGGATGCAGTTGTTTTCGCTCATCCCTGCACTGCAATCAGGAAGTAAAATGTATGAATCAGCTTCTTTTAGATTGCATTGGTCATTCTACCTAGTTACTACCAATGTAGGAATACCTGGAACACTGGTGGTTAGAGGACGGTAGCTAGGAATAGCCATCTCATTTTGTGCAGTTGTACTAAAACTGAGGTATGTACTTTTGATTGCGCAGACAAGAAATGATATGTAGACAAACATCCCTGTTTGCGCAAATATGAAATACGGTTATTTAGTGACAGATATTTGCAGTGGCGTATGATTAACAACAACATCTATTGTGTTATAATTGGCACTAGATTGACAGTATGAAAGTGCCCTTAAGTAAGTAGCACCACATCACATCAACACTGCCACTAGATTAACATGCAGAACAATAGCATTAGTATTACTGTCATGGGAGTAGCACATGGTTAGTAAATGTGCAATCAAATTTGTGCAGTTCCACTAAGATGAAGTGATGTTAGCGGTGTGAGATTTAAGTGTAACTGCAAACCCACAATTCATGGGAAATAAAGCAAGACGGAAGCACTTCATAAAATGGTGGTGGCATTGCTTCAATTTATCGACGGCACTAGACCATTACTTATAGTGACATTAGGTGGCATTGCTTAATGCTTCATGTGATTTTACATTAACGGTAGTGATATGGGCGTAGGGACAGTAGGGGCATAAAGTGGTGAGGCAGATGTGGTTGCCGAGAGCAGCAAACACTCAGGCAGCATGTCTACATTTGTCCCATTTTTTAAGTCCTCGGCGACATTCTCCTATGTGAGCACAGGAAATTTAGACCTGCTCATTCTCATTTGTGTTGTCCCCCAACACCCGTCACTTTGTTTCCTTTTTCAACCAAGAGACAGGTCCACTTCCCCCCACCCTTAGTCGTCCACCATGCTTTCTTCGTCTTTTCAACCAAGAGACCGGTTGGGTAGCCAGTATCTACTACTTTCCCCTGTTTCTCTTAGAACCAAGTCCTAGATTCATGCTATAGCTTTCCCACTTTCTTCCCTTTTTGAACCAACTCTTAGAGTCGACTCTATGAACTAGCTTTACCTCTAATAATAGTAAAAGTCTAGGTGGCTTTGGAACAGCGGACGGAAGTAGAAAAATATCCACACGAAGCCAAGTGGGGAGCTGGGGCAGTAGAGCAAGGCAGGTTTCGAAGGAATATATACCAGAGGGTCATCGGCATGTGGCAAAGACGGTGTCGGGAGGCCGCATCTTGGCCACAATACCGCAGGGAGGAAGAAGGGGTCGGAGGCCCTCCCGAGCCGGCACTCTCTCGGAGAGAACGGCACGGCCACCAATCGGGACGCGCGAGCAGCCGTTGGTCTTCTCCCTCGCCGCTGATGACAGCGTGAACGATGCACCTACACCCCTGCCCCGGTCGAGGTTGTCTGGCCGGATTTGTTACCAGCCGTGATCAGAGAGAGAGTGTGGCCACCTATGTCTTGCTTAGATCTGGAGAGCATGAGAGAGTGAAAGAGAGGAACCCTAGTAAAGCAAGCGCTAAGGCTCCTGCTTATATATATATAGTGGAGTGATTTTGTTGTACCAGCTTCAAAAAAATGTGCTCCTACATGTACTCGCGAGTGGGTGTGAGAGAACTAGTGTGTGTGTGCACCACTTCTCTTCATGAGAGTACAATATACTATGCACAAAGAACATTCTCCACAAGAGTAATAGTATAAGTGTGTGATGTGTGAGCTAAAATAAAATGTGCGCGATGTCTTTTATTTTTTAGAAGTTCTGAGGGTAGGGTGTGAAGAGCACATATGTGTGTGACGTCTACCTGCAGATAGATGGTGGGTGCGAGAGGACTCGGGAGAGTCGTGACTCTTGAGGGTGCGTGTGTATGTAAGAGAGAGGGGGCACATATCAATGCAACGCATGTGTCCGTAAATCATTATACAACAAACGTTCGCCACGAGCCTTTTCCTGACGAAGATCGTAAGAACCGCTAGATCGGCATCCGACAATGTCAGTTTTGCCATGTCATTGAACAGAACAACCACTCCTCCTACACAAATCTTCCACGTGAGTGTTAGCAACTGCCGTATGCTCCCTCTGCTCCAAAATGCAGTGCATGTAGCTTTATTGAAAATTCGAACCTCGCAAACTTTTACCGAGTTTTCGTGTACCAAATTGCACATATAGAATACCCAGTATATATCATTTCATTCAGCTTCGAGAGGTAACTATAAAGATGGGGGAGGATTCTACAAAGAAAGACCATTGTATCACCTGTAGCAATTTCAACCATCGTTTGTTGTGGACGAATATCATAGGAACTCTATATGATATGATTTTTATAGGATTTTTCCTTTAGAGCCAATTGGTTCATAGGAATAGATTCATATACTCCACATTTCAAAGGAAATAAACATGATATCATTTTTATAGCTTTAGAGCCACTTGGTTCATATGAATGGATTCCTATACTCCCATAATTTCAAAGGATATTAGCGTATATTCAATAGAAAAGTTCCTATGATATGAACCAAATTACATCTCTTTTCTAATCCCTCCTCATAGGAATTGAGATACATGTCATCTCTAGATTCAATAGAAAAGTTCCTATGATGTGAACCAAATGACATCTCTTTTCCAATCCCTACTCATAGGAATTGAGATACTCCATGTCATCTCTTTCCCTACAACTTGCATGTATACATCTTCTATTCCTAAATAGCTAGTACAATCCACTAGTAGCTTTTTTCCAAGACATGCAACTATGGCACAAGAACTATATAGTGTGCGAATAACTTTGAAAGATGGTCGTTGGATGAAGCTAATCCGACAGTGCAAAAATGGCAAATCCAAGCACTACTAGCTGTTGGATATCATCAACATTCCACCAGATCTGCCACATGTACAATTTGGAAGACTCCATGGTTGAACTTAATCATAATGCACAAACCTCAAAACACAAGCACTTCTCCTATGTTCTAGAATCTTCCGTATCATAATTGCCAAAAAAATCTAAATGAATTGCCATTATTTCTTTTTTTACTTTTTGCTTTACAATGCACAACCCCATGAATCTTAATATTTTTATAAAACTAATTGATTTTGAATGAAATGAACTATAAGAACTAAACGAACATCTACATCATGCATATATGACTCAAAGCTTTACATGCTATAGTGTGTATTTATTCATAATTTGGTTTCCAAATCTCGAGCATTCAATGCATGTGCACCTTACTAGTTTTGAGTAGATTAGCAAATTTCACGCGGCCCCGGGTATATCAAAATGCAGGGCCCATGCATCATTGCCTTTTGATCGAACCTACGTCCACAATTTTTTGTACGTATATCTCCACTGGTTCCCGAAGCCAAAATGTTGCCTCGTTCCCGTAAAACCAAGGGGCCCACACATATTTAAGGCGTCGACTCGAACTCAATCTCTCTCCCGTTTACTATGACGTGGCCCCACATGTCATAGTACTCCTACAAACCCTACCGCCACACACATCATCAGTTTTCTTCAAGAGGACGAGGGAGAAGCCGATTTGTAGTGGAGGCGCTTTCAAAAAAAAGGATTTGTAGTGGAGACCCCTACCCTAGGGTGCCCTAGGTATCTACCGCACGCATCATTGGTTTTCTCTTTTCTTTATGCTCTTGCGCCCTAGAGTGAAATGATGGTTGCTTCGTCCGCCCGTCTTAATGTGGGAAAGGTGGGGCTTTGTGATTTGACCCCTCATTGCTCATTTTCTACTACTGTAGTGCTATGACCGGGGTGCCTCCAATTCCAACCGCTGCTCCAAACTGTAATTTGGTGCATCGCACATGGAACAAGATGGTGGATGAGCCACATGTCGGCCAAAGGGGTCCCGTTAAGTGAGTCGCCATTTTGTGTGCGGATTGACCCTGCTTGAGTTGCTACGCCAACATGACAGGAGCAGCCTACCACTTGATTTTGCTCCTTGGTGAATCTCGACTATATTGATCTAAAAAGATACGTATTGTACTACCCTCTCCGTCTCGTTTTTTTAAGGTGTCTCGGTTTATAGGGCGTGCACGTAGTTCTAGGTCATCCATTTGACTAACTAAATATGAGTTACTATGTCACAAAAAGTATATCATTGGATTCTTAAGTGGATATAGTTTCTAAACATATACTATTCATCACATATATATCCAATTAAATTCTCAACCTAGAACGATGTGCATGCCATGTAAACCAATACGGAGGAAGTAGTAAAAATGAGGTGATTTTACCAAGCGATCGGCAGGGGAGCATGGCCTGTCATGCAGTCCCACGTGTCATGATGTACCAAGGCAATGCGCGTGTCCCTCTTGAGAATGGCCTGTCATGCGGTCCCACGTGGTTTGAGATGATGGCGAACCGAAGTGTGAAATAATGGTCGCTTCGTCCATCTGGGGAGGTGCGGCATTGTGATTTGACGTCTCATTGCTCGTTACTACTATTGGGGCGATACGACTGGGGTGCGTCCCCCCTGCTATTCTGCACTGTTATTTGGTGCTTGACACGTCGACCCGGTTGCTATATGTCCCACATGTCGGCGAGAGGAAGTACAAAATTCATGAAAGCGACTGTCGACGGAGGAGTACAAGATATGGCTTGGTTTGTGCTGCTTCGCGCGATCCATCGATACAAACCCGGACTAAAAAAGGCGAGGGCGGGTCTTTACCCGCGCGGCAGGTAGGGGAGTTTGGCATAGTCTGTTCGAGGCAAGGAGGCAGGAAGGGAAACAAGCAAATGAAGGTTGAGAACCTTAGTTTTTGGAAAATCTGATTTTACAGAGTACCTACCCACTAGGGTTTATAGGGCTCATCTAAAAAAAATCGTTTTTCCGTTTTATAAGTCTCAATTCTACTAGTAGTAGTAGTACCATCACATGTTGGATTTCGAGGTGCGTTAAATCACCCTATGCAAGCAGTGTCAAGAGAAAACTCACCAATGCATGTAGAAGTTCATGAGAATTTAGTGGTCATTCATGCATTCGTTCTAATTAATGCCTCGGTAAACATAACTTCTTGAGAAAAACGAGCATACTAATTACTTGTGAAAACTATGAAATTAATTCCACCACTCACCGTCTACCTTGGTTGGAGAGATTTTGAAATTGAGCCATAAACTGGACAGGAGGGAGCAATAACTTTTGTCTCAATTACTATTTGTGGCCTTGTATAGATGCAAAATCTATTTTTTTATAGTGGCCTTGTATAAGTAAATGGAGGGAGTACTAAAGGACATATATATTCCAAACAACATGATAATCTCTCTAACCAAGATATGGACGAGGAGTAAACGGAGGGAGTAGTAAAATTTTCTCCTCGTCCTGCGAGCCACCGAGCGCGTGGGCGAGGGAGCAGGCGTAAGGGGTACAATACTAGTAGTAAGAAAGCTTCACCTCATTCTGCGAGCCACGGCACCCATGGGCGGGGGAGACGGCGTACTAAGCAAGCTTCTCCTTGTTCTACGAGTTGACGGGACACATCAAAAGTACTCCATTGTATAGAGCCTTGCCTCTAAGGTAGGTTCCACATGGTTTGCCTCTTTTTTAACATAATGCGTCAAGTCGCAATTTGTTTGTTCACCCGTGGTAGACGATCCTCCCTCCATCAAGTGGACAACCAGTACACGTGTCAATTTACCACGTGGGCTACCTATTCATACAGAAATGAGCTCCACCATGTATCCACGCGGGTGTGGTTGGGAAAGAGACGGGATTACATGCGTCGTGCGTGCACCTCTTCTCTTCGTGCACGTCCCCCACCTATGTGGGTGTGTGTGCGAGAGATACAAACCTAGACACAATGCACCGTCCATCCCCATGCCTCCGCCCAGTCCGACCACCAGTCACCACCACGCCCCACTCCTCCTCACCTTATCTCTCATCTTTCTCCCTCCATTTTTATATACAAGGCCACTACCAAAATTACACTTTGCAGATATATAAGGCCACTAACACTAATCGATGCAATATTAATGGTGTTTGCCTCGTAGTACTAGCAAAGGAAGACATTAATTATCCCTTCCATGCATGCGGGGGTGTGAGCATTGGCTTGATGTGCATGAAAGAGAAGAATACACATTAATTTACATGGCAAACAAGGAAACAAGGTGGCTTGCAACATTGACTTAGAAGACATTAATTTTTGCCTTGGTACCTGTAATATGGGTTTGTAGCCTTGTATACAAAAATGGAGTCCGATAAAATTCTCGAGATACCATTTTTCCAATAAAATTCTCGAGATATCGTTAGTTTTTACAAATGGGATTACTCCTACATGGGACTCACAACAGGTGTTTTGTAAAAAAAATACATCTTGATGTTCCGTGCAATGCACGGGCATCTTGCTAATCCATGAAAACAACACATGGCAAAATTCCACAGTGAACGAGGGATGTGAATCTGCTGGGAGGGGCTGTTTGGATCTTGCCTGGGGTAGCCAAAATATTGCCGACCCTTTTGTACACCGGTGCCTTTGCCACCGATGAACAAGGAATGGCTCGGGTGGTCATGCATCCTCCAACACATTGGAGACGAGCTCGCACGATCTGTGTTTTTCTGTCCCACCATGCCGCCCGAGCCGCCCGCAGACCGACCGGTGACCCGCAATTTACGCCATCCAACCATAGCCGCACACATTATGACAGCAACTCAACCAACCGAACGAAATTCATGCAAACATGGCGATATTTCATATAAACAATGACGGAAATCATATAAAATACCGGATTTTCATACAAACATGACGGATTTCATTACATTCAAATGAACTACGCGGTGCTAGTTCTGGACAGCACAGGTATATAATACCTAGTCTAAATGGTCGCCCGCCGATCCATTTGTGTTCCTCATGTCCGGCAGCACAATCACCGGACTACTGGGAGCCCCAGAGGTATATGCTTCAGCGCAAAGGATGACTCGCTTCCCCACTACCCAACTGATATCACTGGCTGATGCTGAAGATGATGGTGGAAGGGGGCTTCCCCGCTTCCGTGGAGCCCATGCGGGGTCGACGAATGTCCTCGCAACAAAAGGATCCAGCAAGACACCTGATGTGTACGCCGGCGTCGCCTCCACGGTGGCCTTCATGGGACCCAAGCGGCGGCGGCCTCCCGTGTTCTACTTCTCCTCGATAACGGCGGCAGACGTGGAGGCGTTGGCCACCGACTCGTCGCTCTCCGCGCACCCGGCTTCTATCGCTGCTTGCATGGCACGGCCGCTGGCGTGGGAGTCTCAGCCACAGAAATGGGAGACGCGGTCGCAGACATGGGAGGCGTGGTACAAGGTGGCAGCCTGGACGACAGCAACGACGCCTGTGCGCTGCTCCTCGTCGAGCTGGCCTAGAGCGGCAAGTTGCTGAACCACGCACCAGCTTGGGGAGGCAACTGGCTCCGTCGGGCGAGGGGGGGGAGGTGGATCAGCGAGCTGCATAGCTCGTATCCAGCAGGCTCAGCGGGCCACCCAGCCGGCTAGGATGCGGGATAACTACTCTTCGTAAGCCATTGGAAGAGTGGACAAAATGGTGAAGGAGGAGATAGAGGAGCGGCGGAGGTGTGCGATTCTTGGTCGGCGTTTGGCCTCGTTAAAATAGGAGATTAAATAGACGGCGGACGGGAGGAGCTCGGCCGGCGTTGCATTTAATGCCGGCCCGGTCATGAACGGACATGTGTCCAGAGTGGGTTTCTCGGCTTCCACACGGGCGGGTTTCATGGAGGCGTTTGAATGAGGCAAGGAGGCGTGTTCAGCCGGGCGTGCAACGAGTGGCGCCCTTGACTCTGACATACGACACCGCACCGTTCTTCCACTGACGTGTGGGCTCTTTGGGTACATGGCCTGCATGTCAGTGACCCAACACAGGCAGCGCACAGCAGAGGAACTTTTGGTGGGTCAGGATGGTCAGAAGCGGGCATTTTCATAAACCGATGCTTGTTCATTGAGTATGACGTCATCTATTTCATGTAGATAAGCCTACTATGTTGATAGCCCATTCGATACGTTGTGATTCATAAAGACCGCTGCAAACATCAATGTTCTGCTTATCATAGATAAGATTGATTAATACCCGTAACAATCCATGTCCTTAACAAAGGGTGCATGCACATATAGGTTGAGCGTGTGTCTTGCATCGTGTGCTGTGTGCATGCAGGCGTGCGAGTGTTGCGTGCGTGCAAGGGTACGTTTCAGTGTTGCATGCATGTGTGCATACGTGCGCGTGTTCGTGAGTGCATGTGTACGTGTCAATGTTGCATGCCTGCATGCGTGCGTATGTTCGTTATGTGTACGTGTCAGTGTTGCACGCCTGCATGCGTGCGTGTGTTGCGTGCGTGCATGTGTACATGCGGGGTGAGGCTACACGTCAGTCGACTGACTTTTTCATCTCTGGTCATTAGATTTTCCAGCCGTTGGATACCAAATCAAGGGCCTGCAGTTTATTTTCAAACTCCACCCCTTGAGCCGCCAGCCACCACCGGCCGAACCGCCGGACCCCGCCGCCCGCGGCCGGCCCGCGCCGCCTCGCCCGTCCCAAAACCACTCCCCATCGCTCGTCCGTCGCCGCACCGGCCATCCCTCTAGCCCCCCTCCCCCTCCCGTGCCGAGTTTTTTCTCCGGCGATCCCCACGCCACCGCCCAATCACCCCCCCCCCACCGCCGGCAACTGCCAACCAGAGGTCTCACGACTTCGAATACCCACCGACCACTAATTTATTACCATTTCTGTCCTTCATATACGCGTTGATGGGTGGGCCCTATGGTAATGTGTGCTGCTGAATGTGGATCATTTGACTGGTCAATTGATTGTGTCATCAACAAATTACGGAGTTGTATGGTGATCCAGTGACCGTATGATAACCCTAAAATGTATTTTATTAACACAGTACAGACTCAAACTACCATTTCTTTCTTTCATATACGGGCTGACAGGTGGGCCCCACGGTTACGCGTCCCGATGGTGCAACACTAGTTGCGCCACGTGGAATGTTTGACTGGTCAATTGATTGTGTCATCAACAAAATACGGAGTTGTATGGGTGAGCCAGTGACCGTATAATCATGACATGTATTTTTTTAACACGGTACAGACGCAAGGGCTCATATATACGCGCAAGCACTCACCACTATAAGCACACACACACGCAGACCCTACCCCTATGAGCACCTTCGAGAGAGTGAGCTAGCATAGGATCTTGAGATTTTACGAAGTCACCATAGGTGCCTCGTAGTCGAGTGGAACGTCTCCACCCACTGAACGCACATCACCAGAAAATACTAAAATTAACCCAGGATAAATGCGAGCACCAGGACTTTAACCCTGGTGGGCTCGAGAAACCACTGTCCTCCTAACCATCCAACCACATGTTGGTTAGCACGACAAAAATGTATGTGGTGACCATGATGAGCTTATTCTGAAGTCCAATGACCATATTGTGCTTTCGCTTCAAATACAATGACTGTAAGTGTCATCAACAAAATATCGAGCACGCATCAAATGCAAAATCCATCAGTGTCATCAAGAAAATACGGAGACGTATCGTGAGCTAGATACCATATGATCACCACGAGAATGTATACGGTGACTGTCGGTGTCAAAACCGGCGGATCTCGGGTAGGGGGTCCCGAACTGTGCGTCTAGGCGGATGGTAACCGAAGACGAGGGACACGATGTTTTTACCCAGGTTCGGGCCCTCTTGATGGAGGTAAAACCCTATGTCCTGCTTGATTAATATTGATGATGTGGGTTACAAGAGTAGATCTACCACGAGATCAAGGAGGCTAAACCCTAGAAGCTAGCCTATGGTATGATTGTTGTTCGTCCTATGGACTAGGGCCATCCGATTTATATAAACACCGGAGAGGGCTAGGGTTACACAGAGTCGGTTACAAAGGTAGGAGATCTACATATCCGTATCGCCAAGCTTGCCTTCCACGCCAAGGAAAGTCCCATCCGGACACGGGACGAAGTCTTCAATCTTGTATCTTCATAGTCTTGGAGTCCGACTGATGATGATAGTTCGGCTATCCGGACACCCCCTAGTCCGGAACTCCCTCAGTAGCCCCTGAACCAGGCTTCAATGACGACGAGTCCGGTGCGCATATTGTCTTCGGCATTGCAAGGCGGGTTCCTCCTCTGAATAATTTATAGAAGATTGTGAACACCAGGATAGTGTCCGGCTCTGCAAAAACAAATTCCACATACCACCGTAGAGAGAATAATATTACACAAGATCAATCTGCCGACGTATTCTGTGGCGCGACGTCACACCACTCCCAAGCCTTTAGTCGAATTGTTTTTATTGTTCCACCTCAGCGCGTTTAGCGAGGCGGTTTCCTTGGCACGTCTTGTCGAAGCAGAGATCGTGTTCCCCTTATTCCGGGATTCCCATCAATACGGACGTGGGTAACCCAACCGCGCCATTGATTGTGACGCTTGGGAGATAAGCGAGTTTTACCAAGCCGGTGGGGACGCGTGTTTCCGTTCGCCCATACAAGGGGATAAAGATCCAACCCTTTTACCTGCGCCTTCTTCCTCCTTGGCTTATCCATCTCTGCGAACTCGAGCTCCAGCACCCAAGTCCGCACTTCTCACCTCAACCTTCTCCAACTATGTCCGGAGTGGGAGGCAAGTGGATGGCCTCCTCCGTCACGGAGGGGCAGATCCAGAAGCTGCGCAACGCTGGATACCTGTCCAGCGACATCGCGCATCGGCTCCCCGACGAGGGAGAGCTCATCCCCACCCCCAGGCCCCATGAGAGGGTAGTGTTTCTTCCCCATTTCCTCTGCGGACTGGGCTTCCCACTTCATCCCTTCGTCCGGGGGCTCATGTTCTACTACGGCCTGGATTTCCATGATCTGGCCCTGAATTTCATCCGCAACATCTCGGCGTTTATCGTCGTGTGCGAGGCCTTCCTCTGCATCCAGCCCCACTTCGGCTTGTGGCTCAAGACCTTCAGTGTCAAGCCAAAGGTTGTGAAGGGCAGCCAAGCGGAGTGCGGAGGCGCCATGGTGGGCAGGATGTCCCACATTACGTGGCTGGAAGGCACTTTCGTGGAAACCATCAAGGGGTGGCAATCGGGGTGGTTCTACATCACCGAGCCGCGTGACGCCGATTGGGCAGCGGCCCCTGAATTCAGATCTGGCATCCCTACACGGCTCACCTCCTGGAAAGAGAGTGGCCTGATTTGGGGGAATTCGGAGGAGCTGACCGGACTCCAAGCCTGTATCCAGAAGCTGGTGGACAAGAAGCTCAAGCTTGTCAACGTAGTCCAGGTCATGCTCATCCGCCGGATTCTCCTGTGCCAACGACGGGGTTTCAACATGTGGGAGTTCGATCCGGCGCAACACCAGACCCTAAGCAGGCTCTTCGACACTACGTACGAAGATGTCTGGAAGGTGCTGTTCAAGGGCGCCGAAGCTCCTGCATCCGCTACCGAAGATCGCGGATTCCGCTCGCAGCGTCCGGCTGATGAGGTAAGTGGTTTTGCCACTTGTTTTCCATAGTTTGACTCTATGCGGGATTTAAACTCCCTTTACCTTTGACAGGACTGGCTAGCGAAGGCCGAACGGACTATCTGTCCGGCCCCATTGCTAGAGGACCCAGCGGATGCCTGCCTAACGGGGCTGCTGGCTCTGGCACCCCACGTGGTGCCGGAGAAGAAGGCCAAGAAGAAGGCCACGGGGACTCGGAAGAGTTCCCGTTTTCAGGTGCTATCGGATGATGAATCCGCGGCCGACTCCTCCCACCAGGGCGAGGAGGAGAAGAAGAAAGCCCCTCCCCCAGCGGGGGGAGGGAAGAAAAGGAAGGCCTCCCCAACAAGGGAGGCCGAAGGGTCCAAGAAGGGAAAAACTCTTCCCCCGGACTGTTCCGCCAACGCTAGTGACGACGACGAGGACTGGCCTCCAAGGGCCAAGCCTCTCGCGAGATCGTAAGTATCCGGACTCCCGAATAACTTCAAGGTTTTAATTCTCTACCACATTATGTCTTTCTAATGCTGCATACAACCCTGCAGTCCGCCTAAGGATGATCTCCCCACTTCGTCGAGCGGGTCCTTAGGGGCGCCGGATATGGATTCTCTTCTGACTGCCTCCACCCCCCATGATGCGGACGATGCCGAGGCGGGATCCCAGGAAGGGACCCACTAGGAGGAGAGGGCCCTGGAGGTGTCGCGGGACAACCTCCCGGACTTCGCACCGGACTCAGCCCTGGAACACACAATGGCTCCGGAGTCCGGTGGGCGACCCCTTCGTAAGAAGGGCAAGACCGCGACGCCGGCTGCCTCCGTCCAACCAGAGGTGCCGGATAATTTGCTGGAGGCGCTCAACGGTGCATCCATCAAAGAGGAACACCGCACTATTATGAGTGCGGTGATTCAGAAGGTTCAGCTCGCCAAGAGCGGGCTGACCGAAGCCTGCAGCAGCCTTCTAACAGGCTTTGAGGTAAGAATTTCAATATATGTAAAATGGTACTGCATAGACAGCAGCCCCTGATGCTCGGTTTGGTGTTCGGAAAGAAAAGCCGGACTGAGGATCTTTAGAAAGATAAACGCAGGAGTCATGAAAATATGTCAATATGAGATTGCAGGCTGTGCTGCTGACCTCCGCCGCACTGACTGTGGAGGTCAATACTTTGAAGGAAAACCTCGAGCGGTCCGAGAACAAGCTCGGCCGTGCCAAGAAGCAGCTCGAGGAACAAGAAGGTGAGTAATACCTTATGAAAATTGTACCTTACAGAAAAGGATTTAGTTGCAAGAAAAATGACAAGGATAACTTGTGTATTGCAGGGGCCACTAACGAGGTGGCGACCCTGAAAGAGGCAGTGGCCACGGCCGAACGCAATGCGGCTGTGGAGTGCACCGAGCGAGAGAAACAGGAGGTGCGGGTGGCGAAGGTACAGCAAGAGCTCCAGGATCTCGTGAAGAAACATGAGAGCCTGGAGAGTGACTCGAGGACTCGAGAGTCTGAGCTTGCAACGGCTCTTGAGAGTGCCAAAGCCGCTAAGGCCGAAGCCTACAAGGCCCTCCAGGAGATCGAGGCGGTAAAGAAAATAGCAGCGGGTAAGGCATTTTTCATGCAAAGTAAGCATGTGAGTGTTAATTACCTGTCGCTTACCCAAATTCGGAGCTCTCCAAGAGCATTCGCAGATCTTCCTTGCAACGTGTCCGATGCTGCCGCATTCTATCGGGCCGAGGAGGGGAGTTCGACGGAGAAGGTCTTCTGGTCTCAGTATGCTGAGGCCGGACATCCGGTGCCCCTTAGCGACCAGCTGAAGCAGCTGGTCGAGCTCCACAAGGCGGCCGAACAGGCCTTGAAGGGCCTCATAGTTCGGTTGTGGCCTAAGGAGGCTATGCCTGGGAGCTACTTCGGCCTGGTGCGGCGGCTGGTGGATGCGTGCCCGTGGGTTGAAGTTATCAAGCACTCCGCCTGTATTGAGGGTGCCCGTCGGGCCCTTGCCCGCGCAAAGGTGCACTGGGGCAAGATGGATGCCCAGAAGCTTGTGACGGACCCCCCACCAGAGGGCAAGGAGCATCGCACGCCCGAGATGTATTTTAAGAGTGTGCTGAAGGGCGCCCGCACTATTGCGGGTGAGTGCTCCAAAGATGTAATATTTGAGTAGACTCGCATTTTGTTATCCTGTGCGCTGAAAACTTGGTTCATATGCGCTAAGCAACGCTTGTTAATTTAAAATATTACCTTATGTGCGGTTGTTTATCAAATCTGAGAGATGGCAAGTCGTCGGCTTCAGCCCCCATGCCACGAGTGCTGAGGTGTTCGGGATAAACTCGAGCGCTCTTGTTCCCATTTTTGGGTCCAGCTAGGGAGGCGCTCGACACAGCAAACAAGGCAACCGGACTTATAATGCTTGAACACTCTCACTTAGCCATAGAATTCTATAATTTTAAATTTCGGCGAAGCCCCTAGTCTTCGGAAGGCCAAATTTGGGGCGCTATCCACGCCTTGGCCGGACAGTATCCGGCTCCTTGCTCTAAGCGGCATAAGTCTTTAAGGACTCGCAAAAAACCTCTCGAACAGCGACCGGCTCTCGCCTCATCATGACGGTCAGTTTTAGCTTTCTCCACTGAGGCGTTAACCCAGCTCAACTGGAGCGCAATCGCAGTGGTTCTCCCAGTGCTACCTTAGCCGATATAACGGAACGTAAGGTACCAAAACATGGGAGCCGGGCAAACCCAACTATTGACCCAAGACATGATTCGAAGCCGATGCATATAGTGTTATAAGTTCGGGGTGCCGCACTTGTGAAAGTGTTCGGACTCATCACACCATAATGCGGGGAACATAAGCCCCTGATGTGTATTAGCCATACCAAAGTGTACGGATGCAATATGCCGTGGATGAACATATGTATGAAAAGGAAATGCAATTATAAGCAAAAAGGTTCTGCATTTGTTTTATTCGATAAGTGCTGCTACGGATGCAGAACGATACAAATAGTGCGATAAGCAAGGTATGGGACTGTTAAACATGTCCCCCTCTAGGGGTAGGCTGCAGATTGGTGTATAAAAATGCTCGTAACAGAGACCACCTGTATATTCGTTGTAGCCTTTATCCTTCCCTGGCTGTTGCATCGTGAGTTCGGCAAATCTGCTGCCGGACAGGGCCTCTGACAAACGGAGTCCTGTGGGTAAAAAATAAAAGGTAAAAAGAAAAGAAAAAAGAACGACACACTTGAGAGCCCCTGGTGTGGTTAAGCCGCAGTCTGGGTTTATCGTGGTCGTGCCCCTCTCCCCATGCCCATGGTATCTTCAGAGCGTAGTGGTGTACGTGAAGGACCTGCTTTAACGTTTCGTGGGAGCTGGGGTTGGGGCCGCACTGCTACGCGTGCTCGGAACGTGCCAGGTGGTCTTGTTGTAAGTTACTCCGGGCACGCTTAGCTGTGTCCGGCCGCTTAAAGGCCGGACTCAAGAATTGCCTTAAGAGGCTGCATTGCACTTCTGTCGTGAGAGCCGCTGTATGTTCCTCCGTGCGGAGAGAACGTTCAGTGTTTCTGTTGACCGTGATGACTCCTCGAGGGCCTGACATCTTGAGCTTGAGGTATGCGTAGTGCGGCACCGCGTTGAACTTTGCAAACGCAGTACGTCCGAGCAAGGCATGATAGCCGCTGCGGAACGGGACTATGTCGAAGATTAACTCCTCACTTTGGAAGTTATCCGGGGATCCGAAGACCACTTCCAGTGTAATTGAGCCTGTACAATTGGCTTCTACACCTGGTATGACGCCTTTAAAGGTCGTTTTCGTGGGTTTAATCCTTGAGGGGTCTATGCCCATTTTGCGCACTGTATCCTGGTAAAGCAGGTTCAGGCTGCTGCCGCCGTCCATCAGGACTCTGGTTAGGTGAAATCCATCGACGATTGGGTCTAAGACTAGTGCGGCGAATCCGCCGTGGCGGATGCTGGTGGGGTGGTCCCTTCAGTCAAAAGTGATCGCGCAGGAGGACCATGGATTGAACTTCGGGGCAACTGGCTCCATCGCGTAGACATCCCTGAGTGCATGCTTCCGCTCCCTTTTGGGTATGTGCGTTGCGTATATCATGTTCACCGTCCGCACCTGTGGGGGGAAACCCTTTTGTCCTCTATTGTTTGGCGGTTGGGTCTCGTCCTCGTCATCTCTATGTAGCCCCTTGTCATTGTTTTCGGCAATTAATTTGCCTGCCTGCTTGAATACCCAACAGTCCCTGTTGGTGTGGTTAGCTGGCTTTTCGGGGGTGCCGTGTAGCTGGCACAAGCGGTCGAGTATTCGGTCCAAATTGGACGGACCCGAAGTAGTTCTTTTGAATGGCTTTTTCCGCTGACCGGGTTTAGAGCCTCTGAATCCGGCATTGACTGTCGTATCCTCAGTATGATCGCTGTTAATGCAGCGTTTGTTTTTGTTGCGACGCGGCCTGCCATTTCGGTCCTTGAAGTACGGACTGCCAGAATTTTTGCTGAGGTTGTTGCTGCGTGCTAGCCAGCTGTCCTCACCCACGCAGAAGCGGGTCATGAGTGATGTGAGGGCTGCCATGGATTTTGGCTTTTCCTGTCCCAGGTGCCGGGCAAGCCACTCGTCGCGGATGTTATGCTTGAAGGCCGCGAGGGCCTCCGCATCCGGACAGTCGACGATTTGGTTTTTCTTGGTTAAGAACCGTGTCCAGAATTTCCTGGACGATTCGTCTGGCTGCTGAATTATGTGTCTTAGGTCATCAGCGTCTGGTGGTCGCACATAAGTGCCCTGGAAGTTATCGAGGAATGCGGCTTCCAGGTCCTCCCAACTCCCAATTGACTCTGCTGGCAGGCTGTTGAGCCAATGCCGGGCTGGTACTTCAAGCTTGAGGGGGAGGTATTTGATGGCGTGAAGATCGTCACCGCGGGCCATGTGGATGTGAAGGAGATAGTCTTCAATCCAAACCGCGGGGTCTGTTGTGCCATCGTAGGATTCAATATTGACGGGTTTAAACCCTTCGGGGATTTGATGATCCATTACTTCATCTATGAAGCATAGTGGGTGTGCGGCGCCTCTGTACTGGGCGATATCATGACGGAGCTCAAGGGAGCTTGGTCTGCTTTGTTCGGCCCGGCCGGACTTACTGTGTCCGTCGCGACGATTGTTGTCACTTATCGTGGGACGCCCACGCGATTCGTAGATCGATCTTGATTGTCTTGCCTTATCCTCCAATATATCTCGCAAGTCCGGAGTGTTCCCCTGTGGCCGTGTGCTTTTCGAGCAATGCCGGGGTACGGGTCTGGTGAAGGGCCTAGAGGCCACTCTGTCGCGACCACGGGGTGGTCGGTCAGCCATATTGTCACCTGGTGATGCGGGTTCGTAAGCCTCCTCCTCTAATCGGGGGAGCAGCTTGCGTTGAGGGTAGCTTTTGGAGGGGCGTTCAAGCTCATGCTCTTCGGCCGTGAGGACTTCAGTCCATCTGTCGGCTAGCAGATCCTGATCAGCTCTAAGCTGTTGCTGCTTTTTCTTGAGGCTGTTTGCCGTGGCCATAAGCCTGCGTTTAAAACGCTCTTGTTCGACAGGATCCTCAGGCACGACGAATTCGTCATCGTCGAGGCTCGCTTCGTCTCCGGAGGGAGGCGTATAATCCTCTGCCTCTTCTCCTGCCGCTCCTTCATAAGGGCTGGCGTCTCCGTCCTCCTGTGCTGCATCTTGCTGGAGCGGGTTTTCTTCAGCACTGTCTGGTGTATTATTGTCTCTGGTGCCGGAGTCTTCATTCTTGCTGTGGCGGGATTTAGAGCGGCGCCGCTGACGCCGGCGCTTGGGCTGCTTTTTGGAGGGGTCATCTTCCTCTGTTCCTTCGCCATTCCCATCTTTTGGGATATCCACCATGTATATGTCATACGATGAGGTGGCTGTCCAGTGCCCAGTGGGCGCTGGTTCTTGGTCGTCTCCGGCATCATCGTCCATACCGTCGATGTCCTCGGAGTCATAGTCTAGCATGTTGGTTAAATCATCGACAGCGGCTACCAAGTGGGTGGTGGGTGGGCTTTGAATTTCTTCGTCGTCCGCATCCCAACCGTCCTGACCGCAGTCCGGCCAGGGCTCTCCTGATAACGAGAGATATTTTAGCAAACTCAAGATATCGCCGAAAGGTGAGTGTTGAAAGACGTCCGCTGCGGTGAACTCCATGATCGGCGCCCAATCGGATTCGATCAGGGCGGGCGTGGGAGGTACGGAGTCTGGCAAGGAGTCCGGCACCTTGGAGTCACGAGCTTTATGAGGGACAAAGTCAGTGTTCGGCTCTATCGCCGTAGAGGTTGCAGCCCCCGAGGCGGTGTCTAGGCATCCATCCTCGATCTGCGTGGCCGGCTCCGAATTGAGGATCGGAGCGGGCTCGAGTGCGGCCTCCAGGGTACTGTCTGGCGGCAGAGCTAAATCATGCCCGACGCGACAGTGCGGCACGCTCGGCTGTGGCTCGAATCCGTCGAAGATCAAGTCCCCGCGGATGTCAGCCGTGAAATTCAAACTTCCAAATTTGACCTGGCGGCCAGGGGCATAGCTTTCGATCTGCTCCAGTTGGCCAAGCGAATTGGCCCGCAGTGCAAACCCGCCGAATACGAAGATCTGTCCGGGGAGGAAGGTCTCCCCTTGGACTGCATCATTGATGATGATCGAAGAAGCCATTGAGCCTATCGGTGACGACATAGAGGAACTCTCAATGAAAGCACCAATGTCGGTGTCAAAACCGGCGGATCTCGGGTAGGGGGTCCCGAACTGTGCGTCTAGGCGGATGGTAACAGGAGACGAGGGACACGATGTTTTTACCCAGGTTCGGGCCCTCTTGATGGAGGTAAAACCCTATGTCCTGCTTGATTAATATTGATGATGTGGGTTGCAAGAGTAGATCTACCACGAGATCAAGGAGGCTAAACCCTAGAAGCTAGCCTATGGTATGATTGTTGTTCGTCCTATGGACTAGGGCCATCCGGTTTATATAGACACCGGAGAGGGCTAGGGTTACACAGAGTCGGTTACAAAGGTAGGAGATCTACATATCCGTATCGCCAAGCTTGCCTTCCACGCCAAGGAAAGTCCCATCCAGACACGGGACGAAGTCTTCAATCTTGTATCTTCATAGTCTTGGAGTCCGGCCGATGATGATAGTTCGGCTATCCGGACACCCCCTAGTCCGGAACTCCCTCAGTGACCATAATGAGCATATTCTGAAGTCCAGTGGCCGTATAGTGCTTTAGCTTGAAATACAGTGACCGTCACGCGTGAATGTGTCATGGGCATGCATACTTTTAGAGGGCCGGGAGATAGTTTGTGTGTGTACGTGAAAGTGGTGTAGAAAGAGGGGGTGTCCGGTGGAGACAAGGAGAGATATGCCCTTCGTTTCTCTTCCCCGTGACTAATATTTTAGGAGAATATAAACATTCACAATGCAGAACAAATATTTTTGGATGCACCATGCAATTAACTTTCATGTATAACATTGTACTATTGTATATGCGTATTTTCTTAGTGGCCGATTGCGTGTGTGGTGTGGTGGGAACATCATTTCTGGTTGTGGTGGGTCAACATGAGGAGTCATGGGTCAGTTCCATCCTGCGCCACATAGGTTGGACCAAGACGCATTATATGAAGACCCATGTGGAGGACTCGGCGTACAACATGAAGCTACCAGAGTCGTGGGACTCTATCCCCACTGGTGATAAGCCGACTATATATGATTTGTAACCCTAGGCCCCGAGTATGTTATAGAAGCTTGGGGGCTAGTTCGTCGATAGTATACACACACGTACAATGCCTGGTATTCACGTGTACTTTGTACACACCCCTATCACTAATATACAGTACCAAGAGTAGGCTTTTTCCTCAACTGCAAGGGTCCGAACTAGGGTAAAACTTTGCCTCGTATTAGCATCCAGCCTAACAGTCAGGGATATCCTACCGAATGATATGATGGAATCATATCTGCCAACTACTAAGAAAGAGGTGTGTCTGGGGGGGCGGGGGCAATGTGTGTGAGAGAGGCCTAAAGATAATGTGCGTGCGGGAGACATGTAGGCACATATATGTGCATACAGAGGGCTAGTAGAGACCATGCGTGTGTATATATGCATGTGAGAGAAATAGTGTTTTCCAATTGAGATTAGTGAAAAGAGTGGTACATAGTAGTCAGAAAGAGAGAGAGAGAGAGAGAGAGAGAGAGAAAGAGCATGTGTGTGAGACACCCCGACACCCCGGGAGAGATTGTGAGCATGTGTGAAAGAGAAATGTCGATGCATATAAAGTGTGTGCACTTATGCATTAGATAGAGAGATATATAGCGTGTTTGTGAAAACGGACCGAGGCATAGTGCATCTACATGTAAAAGGCGGTTCTACGCATTAAATTAAAATATAAATGGCATTATTATTTTTGGATGAGATCATGAATTTTGCAAATTGCGTATGGACGAAAATCGATCTATCAGACACCCATACTCTATTGAATTATAGCATGTGCATGTGTTTATTTCATATTATCGATCCATAGAGTGAGAGTGGTTTGAAATACAGGCAATGGATTGCTTTTGCAATTCATATATAAACATTAATTAGTGCACTCCATGTTGTTAGTGTGAAGCACTTTATACATTTGTTACTTTCATGTATAGATTCCAAATTGCTAGCTACGAAATAGAATACATGTTGAATTCAACATAAAGGGGGTTTCAAAGATTTGAATTCATAGGAAGTGCATTCATCTATTTGAACCTGAGATAATGGCATTTGTAAATCAGATCTAAAAGGGGGCATCAATCTTTGTTGTGCGTTTGAACATGCTATATATTCATACGCATGTTCAATGTATATTCAAATGTACCCCCTCCATTCCAAAATAATCGTAGCTTTAGGATTTTCAAGAGTAAAGATATGTGAAGTTTGACAAATCCTGAAAGTTTAATTCAAAAGAACTGAAAACGTTAATGCTTCTGCTCCCAAATATTTAACGAAGCGCCAAATAAGCCTCTGGTCACCCGAAACCGCGCAAGACTAATGTTTGGTGGTAGGAAATTACTGTCCTAATTCTGGCCCGTGTAGCCTATCGGCCCGATGTCCAAAGGTCTAAACCGGGGTAGGTTTGTAACTTCACCAAGACGCCAGTCTCAACCGCCTCTGAGAAGCATTCATATGCCGTGGGCGCCTAAACACCCATGCGCTCGGCCGAAATCTATCCCACACACATTTGGGACACCTGAGATTACTGTCCTACCCCCAACCCGCAATATGTCCGAAATTTAAGATGGGGGCAAAGTTTATAACTTTCCCCAAATTTCAAACAAGCGTGTCCCAAACCAAAACATTGTTCCCCCTTAGTTCCCCCTCCCTCTGTTTCCCCATTCATACTCCGTGGGCGCCAAAACGCCCTATCCACCAGCCGTGAAACCCCAGCCTCCTCTGTCCTCCACCCCATAGCGCCAATCCATCGCCACCCTCCTCCATCACGCCAAAGTCGGCACCCCGACGTTGTCATCCAACGCAACCGCAACCGCAATACCCTCAAGGACTTAGCAACCGAAGCCGAGGCAGAGCTGCCTCCACGACACCGACACCAACGTGCGTTGTACCAGAACCACTTCGACCACGCCGTCATGTGCCTCACTGCTGCCGCTTCACTGTCGCAACCGTCCACTGCACCAGAGTTGTTCCCGCTACGCCATTGTTCGCCGCCTCGGATCTGGTTCCCCGCCGCCGACAGACGACCACCGCACCACACTCAACAACTTGGCCATGGGTTCCTCCAAGGTTCCACCGTCCTCCACAACTTCTCGTTTCCAATGAACCACAAGAAGACTGTTGGAAAAATAGAAGGAGGACACAACACTGCCAGCAGAAAGAGGTACTCCTCTTCCCTTATTCGTGCAAATGTTACGTCTCTGCTCACACCGTATTCATCCCACGAAAGAAACTAGTTGAGCGCTTCTTACTACATCTTCTTCGTGATACTAAATGCACAAGGTTTCCTCCCTTTACTATTTCACCTTTGCTAGAGGTCAGTAGCATGCCTGGACTTCAATTTAGGGTCAGTCGAACCGCAATTAAAAGAAGCAGCACCCGCTTAGGTGCGCGGAGCACCTAGTCCGCATGTTCATCGGGGAAGCGGCACATCGGTGTCTATCATAGGGGTGTGGGGCGCAGGAGCTGCTTGCGCCTGATCTGGAGGTCGGCGGGGCTTGAATGGATGGTCGGGGCGGTGCCAAGCATGGCGGTGCGATTAGGTCTAGGGGAGGGCGCAGGCAGGGGACTGGGCCGATGGTCGCTGGCGCTTCGAGGAAGATCGTCAACACTGACTGGCTGGAGGTAGATGAAGGCGATCTGCCTATTCTTTGTACATCGTATAGTGCAAAAAAAATGGACTGGCCTATTTGTTTTCAGTCGACTATTATTTTCATAGAATCATGTAGTAATTTAGTGTACCATTCATGTTGTAGAGCTATCATATGTCTCCCATCATTTATTTCTCACCGACCTACTACCTACTACCTTTACACTGTACTAATTGTGTACACACTTCACCCATACTCACACTATCATTTTTTTATGCATGGGTATTTCAGACTTTGACGTGGTGTTGATGAATGCAGAAAAGAAAAGACAGAAGTCGCTCCATTGTAATTCGAAGATAAGCACTAAGCGTTTCAGCGCTCTAAAGGGTGCACTGTCAGAAGTTGGAGACAGTAAACGTAGCTCTGCAGTTGATGATCTCAATTGCCACACACAACCATCCCAGGTGCTTGCTTTAACTTCGCACTGTCAAATGTGGTTGCATGTTGCATATGGTGTCTAGCTTGTATTGCTTTCAATTTGGTTAAATTGCATATACTTACTTTACACATTATACCTTTGATAATGACATGCCTTCCTATTTTTGATACATACTACATATGTCTATTAACCATGTTCGTACATCAAACTGCTGCTCTTTTGTATCCCTCATCAATCACTTATGATGAGACAGTCGCCCCAGTGGGTTACTGTGAGACGCCCTACTCGTTTAAAGAGTGCAGTGTCATCCTCCCCACATGATTCTCGAGAAACAGCAAGGCCAAATGAAGATAGTCAAGTAGCTGTCTAGTTGATGACTGCAATTCCCCCACACCACCATCGCAGGTGCTTGCTCTTACTTGGCAGTGTGATATGTGGTTGCATGTTGCATATGGTGTCTACCTTGTAATGCTTCTAATTAGGGTAAATTGCATCTACTTAGTTAAAACATTATACCTGTGAATATGATATGCCTTCCCGTTTTTGGTACATACTACGTCTTTCTATTAACCATGTTCTTACATCAAACTACTTTTCTTGTGTATCCCTCATCAATCACTTCTGACGATACACCTTCAAGTTGACAATGTAATATTGGTTGCATCTTGCATATCTTTTCAAACATGTATTGCCTCTAATTTGTTGAAGTGCCACTTATAATGAGACACATCTAACTTGGTAGAGTGATTTTGGTCGGATCTTTCATATGGTGTCTAGATTGCATTGCTTCCAATTTTTTGAAATGCCTTCTGCTTAGCGTTTTTCATAAATATTCCATCCTCCTACAATGTGGTTGCCATACATAAAAGTTGTGTTCGTCAGTATCATGCATCAACAAATTTGGAAGTGTGAATTTCATTCCTTTTTCTTGTGTGTTTACTTGACAAGGCAAAATCTGAAAGGACGAAGGCACGGAATGATGGTGGTCCTCTGGAGCAACTGAAACAGATGATCTCTGCAGATTCTCCTGCTACTCCTACTGCAGTCAAGTTCCAAATCTCATCTCCCCTACTCCACAACCCAAGGTGCTTGCTCTAACATGGCAGTGTGATATCTGGTTGCATGTTGCATATGGTGCCTAGCTTGTATTGCTCCTAATTTGTTAAATTGCATCTCCTTACCTTACACATTATACATGTGAATATGACACGCCTTCTTGTTTTTGGTACATACTACATCTGCCTATCACACCATGTTCTTACATCAAACTATTGTTCTTGTGTATCCTGCATCTATCGCTTATGATGAGACAGTCACGCCCGTGGGTTAGTATGAGACGTGCTACTCTTATAAAGAATGCAGTTTCATCCTCTCCACATGATTCTCAAGAAACAGCAAGCCTAAATGAAGATATTGAATGTAGCTCTGTACTTGAAGGCCGCACTTCCCCTACACCACCATCACAAGTGCTTGCTCTACCTTCACAGTGTGATATGTGGTTGCACGTTGCATACGGTGTCTAGCTTGTAATGCTTCTAATTAGGGTAAACTGCATCTGCTTAGTTTACACATCATACCTGTGAATATGACATGCCTTCCTATTTTTGGTACACACTACATCTATGTGTTAACCTTGTTCTTACATGAAACTACCTCTCTTATGTATCCTGCATCAATCACTTACAATGAGTCACCTTTATTCGTTGCATATTGCATATTATTTCTAGCCTGTTGCCATGTACTGCTTCTAATTTGGTCAAATACATTTGTTACGGCACCCTTTTAATTTGGCAGAGTTATATTGGTTTCATCTTTCATATGGTTTCTATCTTGCATTGCTTCTAACAAGTTCAACCACCTTGTGCTTAGTTTACACTTTATACATCATACATGTCAATATGTCACGTCGTCTTGTTTTCCATACATATTCCATCCTCCTATCATGCTACTGCCTTACATGAAAGTAGTGTTCGTTAGTATCATGCATCAATGAGTTCTGAAGAGCAAATTTTATTCCTTTTTCTTGTGGGTTTGACTTGACAAGGCAAAATCAAGAAAGAGGAAGGAAAAGAGTAAGGAAGGCAATGATGGTGGTCCTCTGCAGCAACGTAAACGGAGCATCTATACGGATTCTCCTTGTACTACTAGTGCATTACAAGGTCCAAGTCTCTGCTCCCCTACTCCACCATCCAAGGTGCTTGCTCTAACTTGGCAGTGTGATATCTGGTTGCATGTTGCATATGGTGTCTAGTTTGTAGTGCTCCTAATTAGTGTAAACTACATCTGCTTAGCTTACACATGATAGGTGTGAATATGACACGCTTTCTTGTTTTTGATACATACTATATCTGTCTATCACACCATGTTCTTACATGAAACTCATAGGTGTGAATATGTCAAGCCGTCCAGTTTTTCGTACATATTCCATCCTCGTATCAGGTCTTTGCCTTTCATCAGAGTAGTGTTCATCAGTATCATGCATGAATGAGTTCTGAAGAGCGAATTATATTCCTTTTTCATGTCGGTTTGACCTCACAACGCAAAATCAATAAAGCCGAAGGAAATTGGCAAGGCATTGGATGATGGTGGTCCTTCCAAGCAACTGAAATGGAGGTTCTCTACAAATTCTACTCCGCCATCCTCCCAACAAGATTCGCAAGACAATGCAAGGCTAGACAGTCAACATAGTTGTGTAGATGATGAGCACATCTCCCCTGTTCCACCATCACAGGTTCTTGCTCTAACTTGGCCCTATTATATATGGTTGCATGTTGCGTATGATGTCTAGCTTGTATTGCTTCTAACTTTGTTGAATTGCATATGCTTACTTTACACATAATGCATGTGAATATGACATGTGTTCCTGTTTCTAGAACATACTATATCTGATCACACCATGTTCTTACATCAGACTATTGTTCTTGCATATCCCACATCAGTCACTTATGATAAGGCACCTTTAAGTCGCCACTGTGATATTGGTTGTGTCTTGCATATGATTTCTAGCATGTAATGCTTCTAATTTGTTGAAATGCCATACAGTTTGAACTTGGTAGAGTGATATTGGTTACATCTTTCATATGGTGTCTAGCTTGCAGTGCTTCTAATTTGTTGAAATGCCTTCTGCTTAGTTACCACATCAAAAGTGTGAATATGTCACACCATCCTGTTTTTCGTACATATTCCATCATCGCATCATGTGTTTGCCTTTCATCTGAGCAGTGTTCGTCAGTATCATGCATGAATGAGTTGTGAAGAGAGAATTTTATTCCTTTTTCTTATTGGTCTGACTTCACAATGCAAAATCATTACAGCTGAAGGAAATTAGTCCGGCAGTGGATGATGGTGGTTCTTCGGAGCAACTCAAACAGGGGGTCTCTACAGATTCTACTCCGCCATCCTCCCAACAAGATTCGCAAGACAACACGAGGTTGGACAGTCAACGTAGTTGTGTAGATGATGAGCACATCTCCCCTACTCCACCATCATAGGTGCTTGCTCTAACTTGGCACTATTATATGTGGTTGCATGTTGCGTGTGATGTCTAGCTTGTATTGCTTCTAACTTTGTTGAATTGCATCTGCTTACTTTACACATAATGCATGTGAATATGACACGTGTTCCTGTTTCTAGAACATACGTGTAAATGGTGAGCACATCTCCCCTACTACACCATAACAGTTGCTTGTTCTAACTTGGAACTGTTATATGTGGTTGCGTTTTTCATATGATGTCTAGTTTGTATTGCTTCTGATTATGTTGAATTGCATCTGCGTAGCTTACAACTTATACCTGCAACAATCACTTACCCATAAGACACATTTAACTTGGGACTATGATGTAGGTTGCATCTTGCATTGTCTTCTAGCTTGTACTGCTTCTAATTTCTTGAAATGGCACTTACGACGAGACACTTTTTACCTGATAGAGTGATATTGGTTGCATGTTCATATGGTGCCTAGCTTTCATTTCTTCTAATTTTGTTGAAATGCCTTCCGCTTACTGTTTTCTCATACATATTCCATCCTCCTATTGTACATGTGAATATGCAACGCTGTCTTTCTTTGTATATATTACATCCTCCTATCCTGCGCTTGCCTTACATCAAAGTAGTGTTCGTCTGTATCATACATCAACCAGTTATGCAGAGCTAATTTTATTCATCTTCTTGTGGTTTTGACTTCATAAGGCAATATCAAAAAATAGGAAGGAAAAGAGTAAGTTAGGGGATGTTGGTGGTCCTCCGCACTGACGCAAACAGAGACTTTCTAGATTTTCCACTACTACTGCTAATGAAGTTGAAGTCCCAAGTCTACATGATGGGTTCATCTCCCGTACTCCACCATCGCAGGTGCTTCCTCTAAGTTGACAGTGTGATAATTGGTTTCATGTTGCATATGTTGTCTAGCCTGTATTTCTTCTATTTGATTAAATTGCACCTGCTGAGTTTATATGTTATACATGTGCATATGACATGGATTTTTCTTTGTCTAGAATACACTGCATCTATCTATCATACCATGTTCTTACATCAAAGTACTGCTGTTGTGTATCCCGCATTAGTCACTCATGATTGGACACTTAACATGGCAGTTTGATAGTTGTTGCATCTTGCATTGATTTCTACATTGTACTGCTTCTAATTTTTCGAATTGCCACTTATGACAAGACACTTTTAACTTGGCAGGGTAATATTGGTTGCATCTTTCATATGGTGTCTAGCTTGCATTACTTCTATTTTCTTGAAAATCCTACTACTTAGTTTACACATCGTAGTTGTGAATATGTCACACCGTCCTATTTTTCTTACATATTCCATCCTCATACGGTTGTCTTACATCAAAGTATTACTTGTTTGTATCATGCATCAATGAGTTCTGAAGAGCGATTTTATTCTTTTGTGTTGTGGGTACGGCTTGACATGGCAAATTCAAAACAGAGCAAGGAAAATAATATAGTAGGGAGTGGTGTTACTCCTCGGGTGAAACGAAAAAGGATCTGTCGTCGAGATTCTGCTCGTACTTATAGTGCAGTAGAAGGTCCAAGTCCACCGGCTAAATCTACAAACACAGTATCACCTGCTCCACCAGCTGCATCATCCGCTTCAACTGTACCAGCATCTCAACGAGTTACTCATTTGTTTGCTCTGGAACTGGCTAGTTCCCAAGCTGCCTTCACACCTAACACTACTTCTGAAGCACTGCTGACACAACAGGACTTGGCAAGATCAGATGAACCTCATGAGCATCAACACCAAGACGGTACCTAGCCGAGTCAAGTTGCAGTTGCATGCTCCTTTATATGTACTCTCACAGTTTGATGTACACTAACACTTTCCATATTCGTTGTTGAACTAACACCACGGTGCAAGCGGAAACAGACATTAGGGATAATGCTTGACAGATTAACAAAATCTAAAGGAGGAAGAATGGAGATCCATTTTGAGGCAGGTTTAAAAAGGCCACGTGATGCTACAGAGTTAGTCGTTGCTGTTAGGTGTCATGCACGTATCCTCCCAACGTGGATCCAGTACAGGAATGAGAAAGACAATACCCAGTTTAACACCTTCCTTGACCCTTTATCTGTAAGTAATGTTATTCATCGCAATTAGTAATATTGTCTTGCTCTGTCCCATACTTTCTAGCTTCCTTCTAATAAGACTCGCATTCTTTTTTCAACAGATGAGGTTCAAGTTGGATCCGAAAGATGATGCAACTAAAAAAGCATGCACTCATGTTTTTCAGTCAGCTCTACGACAGTATCAGTACTACCTTAGAAAACCTCACTTTGAAGGCAAGGCTAACAATGAAATCGCCCAAACATCTCTAGTGGAATATATTACAAATGAAGACTGGACAACCCTTGTTAAACACTGGTCTGATCCAAAGTATCACGTAGGCTATATGTATTTGATCAGACCACATATTGAATTTGTATTTATGTATGTTCCTTATAAGTGTATCTTCTTCTAGGCTAACTGTTTGAAGAACAAGACCAACCGTTCTAAAGTGAAATTTCAACAAACAACAGGATCTCGTAGCTATATTGCACACTGCGAGGCTCTTGTAAATAGCTGCTACTTCCTTCTTCTTTTTGTGCCATATTATCGTATCTATATTGACTTGTTCCAAATACAGAGGAAAGCTTGTGCGGACTAAAAATAACCTGAACCGAATGTAGTGCAAATCTTCAAGGATTGCCACACCAGCAAGATGAAGGGCATGAGCACACCAGTTCAAGCTGCTGTTATAAGTCCTTACTCCTCCCGCCTTTGAACTGATTGGTATTGTGATGTGTTCATTTAACTACTTGGTTTGCAGCCAATGTCAGTTACTCTGTTCACTTCTATACACATTTGTCTTAACGTATCATTTCACCTTACATGGTTTAAAAGAGATGAAGGATATTCTTTTGGTCTTGATCTGTAATCTAGTTGTTATGTTCACGTGCGCACACACTGATAAAATAGCCTGTTTGTTTTATATCTGTTTGCCCATGATATGAATGATGCCATACTATGTTCATCCTACTTTAAACCATGTCTCTTTATCCTTATATGTCAACGAATGTGAGGAAATAGACAATACAGTAGACATGCTACATGGACATATGTTCGGAAAGTGATTTTATTATGTAGTTGGCACTACAATAAATGCTAATGTATTACGGTAGTTCACCAAAATAAGTTATGTATAAACGTGTAACCTACTTTGTTTGTTTTTGTCTCATTAGTAACTTATCTGGTACACTAATCTACAAGTTCAAAATTTCAGCAAGCTATGGAACAAATGATTGAACAGCCACAACCACCTGAAGGTGACGAGGCTACCACAGGCACAATGTCACCTCTTGCTGTAGTGCGTCAGTATCTCTCCACTAACAGTGCAAAAAAGCACCTTCCTGCGTAATTATGGGTTTGTTGTCAAGGTAACCTCGTCCAAATTGCCTACTGAACAAAACCTTCCAGCTAGACAGAGTGATATATCTGTGCTCCAGACACAAGTCCAATCCCTAATGGACGTCGTTTCAGAAAAAAGAATAGTGGTTGACAAATGTCGCCAAGATATGAATGGTTTTGAGACCAGACTATCAGACATTCGCTTCGTTGTTCAAGAGCAATGGCGAAAAAAGGTGAATCGTGCCGCTCCATCAGATTCTACAGCCTGACGCTGTTAGGTCCGCGATCCTATGCCACACCGATCTAGCATGTAACACCTCATATCACTTTGCGGCCTCACGCACGGTATTCCCACGGGTGTCGCCTTACCAGGCCCGGGACCATTTGCGCCTTTTGGCTCACGTATATGATAGTGTTGCTAGCATCCATATGACAAAGAACCCGGGCTAACATGGCTAGCCGTGAACCCAAAGTGGCGCTAACTTACAGGGACAGGCATACGTGACCCAGCAACGAACGTGTTGGTCAAAAGTGAGTGAATCCCAAGTCGTAGCAAGCTACAAGGACTTAAAGGACCACCGCGTGACATTTCCCTGAAGGGACAAACACAGGAATGAAGAAGGACACACGCCGGCCAGCCTAAGTGTTCCGGAGTAGTAGCAACCTACCATGGCTCGGTGGAAGCACTAAGAGACATTTCCCGGTAAGAGAGGCTACCAAGGATAAACAACTAGATAGTCAGATCCACACATACCAAGCATTTCAAACATACACACAATATGCTCGATATGTGCAAATACAACGTGGCATCACAGCAAAACTCTACAACTCAAGTGCTTTATTTAAAAGGCTCAAGAGAGCCATACATATCATTCATACAGATAAGGGTCACACGACCTAGCAGACAAGTCACACAAGCATACAAGCCATAAGCGGAAGCAACATGTGTGGGTACAGACATCTAGAAAGTAAAAAGGCTTGAAGAAGCCTATCTATTCTACAAGGGTCCACCATGTGCTTAGGATCACCACCTGGGCCTCAGGCTACTCGTCGACATCAAGCTCTACGCAAAACCCATCAGAAGGGGTAGCAGCATCTTCTGCAATTGTAATTAAGAAAACATGAGTACAAAGGTACTCAGCAAGACTTACATCAGATCCTACATACATGCACATTATCAACAAAGGGATGGTGGGGTTATTGCAGCAAGCCAGCTTTGACTCTTGGCTAAACTATCTTACGAGATTCCAACTTGTAATTGTTTTGCGCACTCGAGTCCACTACACACCACAACAATACACTACCAAGGATCCACTCCCATCATCCTACGGAAGGCCATCCACGGCACTCACACTTGTCTTGAGGCTTTTATAGTAGTTTCCATTTACAGGTCTATGAATTGTATAGGCAACCAAGTGGTCCTTTACCGCGGACGCGGCTATTCGAATAGATGATGTTAACCCTGCAGGGGTGTACTTCTTCACACACACTTCCACCACTTATTGCCGTTTACACGACATGTACTCGGCAACCTTCAAGCAGAAGCCCAACGAGGGTGTCGGCCACGGCCTGCCTAAACACTCAAGTCTCTAGTCCAGGTTTATCACCTATCCAGGTTCCATCCGTGGGGAGTCCGGCCGAGGTTTCCACATACGGCCCTGAACAATGTGTACAGGGTTCCAAGACACCTAATGGGTGCCCGGCATACCCGGCTACATACCTACCACATCACATCCCACCCCAAGGGTCAGCGCTACGCACGGCCTCCAGTATACTACAAACACCAGAAACTACTTGCAACTCCTGGACAGATGACAAGGGTGGTTAAGAAGCTGAGAGGGTCAATTAAGGATCCCAATGCATGGTAGTAGCTGATTCTTAGATCACACATACAGATCTTAGTTCTTAAGGACGATTCCAATGAAACAACCCACCATGTACTCGTACATGGCCTCTCATCGATACCGTTACCAAATCGTGTTCAACACATCACTCTCATTACCAACATGATCATTTCACTCTAGCCCATCACCCAGATGAACCAGACCTGACACGACTCTAAGCATAGCAGGCATAGCAAGGTAGGAAAAACATACATGGCTCAATCAACTCCTACACATGCTAGTGGGTTTCATCTAGTTACTGTGGCAATGACACGTCATGCAGAGGAAATGGGTTCAACTACCGTAGCACACAGCAGTTGGAAACACAGTTGTCTTAAATGTAGTAAATGAGGGCAGGAGCGAGAACATGGGATTTTATCGATCTGATCAATTGGGTGGTTGCTTGCCTGGCAGGTCTGTAGTCTGATACTGTCCTTCGATCGGGTACTCGCGGTATTCCTCCGGGGCAGGACCTACCACAGAGAGCACCGATAACACAATCAATACCAAACAATATGTAGCAGTATGATGCATGTATGTGACATGGCAAACTAACTGTGTTGGGCTCATGCAACTATAACCAGATGGCTTTGAGCTATTTTGAACCAAAGATTCAAAATCCAAACTCATTTGTGATCTTAAATAGTGCCTTATCATGTTTTGTACTAAACAGCAAGGTTAACTTGTTTAAACATGCATGAAACCAGTACGGATGGATAGATTGGATTTTTCTGATCATTTTTCATATATAACACTTTGCATTTGGAGTTACAGATTAATTTCTATGAATTTTTGAAGTTAGCACTATTTTATGAAATTTCTTGAATAAGAATAAATCCAGAAAATGTATTACTGCGTCAGCATTGCGTCAGCAGGTCAACTGGGGCGGTACAGGTCAAACCTGACCAGTGGGGCCCACTGGTCAGTGTCACTGTTAGTTAACTAACTTAATTAGGATTAATTTAACCCTAATCAAGGTTTGACTAAAGGACAGGGCCCACATGTGAGTGACCCAGGGGGGTCAAATCCTTAGTCAAACTGGGCTGACTCGCCGGCGTTTAGCCGTCGGCGATGTCCAGACGCGGCGGAGGGCGCGGTTTTCGCCCTTCGGCGACCAAATGGACGGCGGAGGCCACATACGTGCAGCTGGGAGCAAGCCGCGTCGAGGGGTGGTGGTGGTTGAGCTCAAGGTCGCCGGAAACGACGCCGGCGATGTGCTTTGCGACTGCTGGAGTTCGGGCAAGGCTGAAATTGTTGTTGTTGTGGTCCTGGAGGCACGAGGCCAGCTCCTACGTGGCCTATGAGGTGCGGTGAGGTTGTTGGACAAGGTGGCGTGGCCGTTGGGTGACCGGAGCTACGTCCGCGATGAGCTCAGGCGGCGGCGTGTGCGGTGGTGCTTGTTGCAGTCGCTGCAAAGGAGGGCAACGATAACGGAGAGGATGGGGAGAGGCAGGAGCTCACGGTGATCTCAACGAGCTAGGCAGCAAGGTCGGCCATGAGCTGGAGCAAGCGTGACGGCGAAGGGGATCTCCGACGACAGCGAGGTCGGGCGAGGTTGTTGCGGTGGCTCCGGGGCGAACGAGCACTCGGGGCTCGGTCTACTCGATGAAGAGGAGGGCGGCGAACCTCCTGGACATGGCGAGGCGGCGTGGAGTCAACGATGGCCGTGGCGATGATGGCGGTGCGGCTACGGCTACGTCAGCCATGGTGGGAGAGGGCGAGGGAGAGGCGCTGGGGGGGAGTGAGGTGTCCAGGGGGTCGGGCGACGACGTGGAGGACGTCCAGGCGTCCAGCAGCACAGGCGGCAAGCAGCTGGCTTGCGCGGGCCAGCACAGTGTTGGGCCATCAGGTGGGCCGGCTGGTGGGTTTGGCCGGGTAAGTTTGTTTTCCTTTTTATTTCTATTTTCTTTTCTTTCTGTAAGTTTGTAGCTTTGCTAAAAATGCTTAGGCACTTTCAAAAATCATGAAACTTCTCATGCCCACTGAATAGAATATATCCAACAGTAAACATTTTAGTTTATGATTATTTGGACAGTTAAAGTATTTTATAGCATTTTAATGTCCAAATGCAAATAACATATGATTTAATCCAATGATCTTAGGATGTCCTAGAAAATCGTGCGCCATTTTTGTCAGAGGTTTTAAACCAAGGCAAAGATGATGAACATTTTGAAGGGCATTTCAGGTTCATTGAAAAAGATTTTAGTAAACCCTAGTTGGATTAAGGGGGTGATGGGGCTTCTGTCATCCCCATTTCCAAGTTTCTGATCAAAGTAAACATGATGCAATCACTCTAATGCATGAACTAGCAAGGGTGTGACAGAAACATTAGCACTCAGGTCAAATGATTTGTGCTTCTATACATGTGATGGTGCTTTTATCTGCAAGGACTGTAAACTTTATGCCAACAGGCCTTTTGTTTTATGGTTGGAATTTATTTTGTTGTGATACAACATTTATGATGCAGCCAAAGGCTGCAGTAATTACGACGCTATTTTTGTATAGTGTAGTGATACGTCTCCAATGTATCTAAATTTTTTGATTGTTCCATGCTATTATATTACCCGTTTTGGATGTTTATGGGCTTTACTTTACACTTTTATATCATTTTTGGGACTAACCTATTAACCGGAGGCCCAACCCAAATTGATGTTTTCTTGCCTATTTCAGTGTTTCGAAGAAAAGGAATATCAAACGGAGTCCAAACAGAATGAAACCTTTGGGAGAGTTATTTTTGGAACAGAAGCAATCCAGGAGACTTGGAGTAGACGTCAGGCAAGCAACGAGGAAGCCACGAGGCAAGGAGGCGCGCCCTACCCCCTGGGCATGCCCCCACCCTTGTGGGCCCCTCGTGGCTCTCCTGACCGACTTCTTTCGCCTATATATATCCATATACCCTAAAAACATCGAGGAGAACCATAGATCGGGAGTTCCACCGCTGCAAGCCTCTGTAGCCACCAAAAACCAATCGGGACCCTGTTCCGGCACCCTGTCGGAGGGGGGATCCCTCACCGGTGGCCATCTTCATCATCCCGATGCTCTCCATGACGAGGAGGGAGTAGTTCACCTTCGGGGCTGAGGGTATGTACCAGTAGCTATGTGTTTGATCTCTCTCTCTCTCTCTCGTGTTCTTGATTTGGCACGATCTTGATGTATCGCGAGCTTTGCTATTATAGTTGGATCTTATGATGTTTCTCCCCCTCTACTCTCTTGTAATGGATTGAGTTTTCCCTTTGAAGTTATCTTATCGGATTGAGTCTTTAAGGATTTGAGAACACTTGATGTATGTCTTGCGTGGGATACCCGTGGTGACAATGGGGTATTCTATTGATTTACTTGATGTATGTTTTGGTGATCAACTTGCGGGTTCCGTGACCTTGGGAATCTATGCATAGGGGTTGGCACACGTTTTCATCTTGACTCTCCGGTAGAAACTTTGGGGCACTCTTTGAAGTTCTTTGTGTTGGTTGAATAGATGAATTTGAGATTGTGTGATGCATATCGTATAATCATGCCCGCGGATACTTGAGGTGACATTGGAGTATATAGGTGACATTAGGGTTTTGGTTGATTTGTGTCTTAAGGTGTTATTCTAGTACGAACTCTATGATGGATCGAACGGAAAGAATAGCTTCATGTTATTTTACTACGGACTCTTGAATAGATCGATCAGAAAGGATAACTTTGAGGTGGTTTCGTACCCTATAATAATCTCTTCGTTTGTTCTCCGCTATTAGTGACTTTGGAGTGACTCTTTGTTGCATGTTGAGGAATAGTTATATGATCCAGTTATGTTATTATTGTTGAGAGAACTTGCACTAGTGAAAGTATGAACCCTAGGTCTTGTTTCCTAGCATTGCAATACCGTTTGTGCTCACTTTTATCATTAGTTACCTTGCTGTTTTTATATTTTCAGATTACAAATACCTATATCTACCATCCATATTGCACTTGTATCACCATCTCTTCGCCAAACTAGTGCACCTATACAATTTACCATTGTATTGGGTGTGTTGGGGACACAAGAGACTCTTTGTTAATTGGTTGCAGGGTTGTTTGAGAGAGACCATCTTCATCCTACGCCTCCCACGGATTGATAAACCTTAGGTCATCCACTTGAGGGAAATTTGCTACTATCCTACAAACCTCTGCACTTGGAGGCCCAACAACATCTACAAGAAGGTTGTGTAGTAGACATCAAGCTCTTTTCTGGCGCCGTTGCTGGGGAGGTGAGTGCTTGAAGGTATATCTTTAGATCTTGCAATCGAATCTTTTTGTTTCTTGTTTTATCACTAGTTTAGTTTACAAAACAAAACTACAAAAGAATGGAATTGAGTTTGCCTCATACGCTTCATCTTTTTAATATCTTTCGTGAGTATGATGGAAAGGAAAATTGTGCTCAAGTGCTAGAAGAAGAAGTCTATAAAATGTTTGGCACTAAATCTTTGAATGATGAGCATGATTGCAATGTTGTTAGTATGAACTCTTTGAATATCCATGGTACTAATGATGATTGCACTAGTCATGATGAAAATGTCTCTTATAAGCATGTCAACTTTTGTGGAATACATAGAGCTTCAAGTACACAACGAATAGGGAAGATAGATTTTGCAAGAGGCATAAGTATTTAGAAACTAAATGGTTGCAAGAAAGGCTAGATGATTGTGCTGAAAGATTCAATATTTATCGCCATCCTTGTGAACTTTGTAATGAACACGGTCATTTAAATCTCTAGTGTAAATTGTTTCATGATCAAATCGTGTCCAAAAGTTGTGATAACTTGATTACCCTTGAGCATCATAAAGATCTTAGTCTTCTTTTGGGGTATGAAGAAATGAAATGTATAACTGAGGGTATTCCAAAATTTAATCTTGATAGATTTCTTGATTTTGATCTAGAAGAAATTTATATGTATTGTGCGGTGAATTGCATTGAAAATTCTTATATTGCCAATTATATAAAGAAAAGAAAGCAAATTGAAGATGAAGAGAATACTAATGAAAGGGAAGAGACTTCCCAATTTCCTCCTGTTATTTCTTATGATGAATCAGGTAACGAGGATGAGCTTTCTATTCAACCAATCTCATTAATAAGGAGCTCAAAAAAGACGGTTAAACCCACACATGATGTGAAGAAGAAAAAGAAAAGATGGAGCAGCAAAGGTAGAAAAGTATCCCTCCCAAATGATGTTGCCCCTATTACTCATTGTGATGATGATAATTTCTACTATTGGTAATATCCATACAATTAATGATGAGAGTGATTATGCTTATGATATTAAAGGGCCCAAGCTTGGGGATGCTATATTTGATGAGAATGACATGTTTGAGAATATATTTGCTGCAATTAATGTTTGTCCTAAGCTTGTGTATGCTACGTTTAATGAAGATGATATTTTTAGCCTCCCAAGTTTTGATGAGCGAATTTATTATGATGATAGCATGCCTCCTATTTATGATGGTTATATTGATGAAAGTGGGTTTGGAAGAGTGTCAACTTTAGGAAGTAATGATCCCACAATTTTGGAGGGTGTTGAATCATATAATATTTATGAAAGTGGATTTGGAGAGGTCATTACTTTATTTAGTGATGAATCCACTATTTTGGAAGAGGTTTCAATTGATTATGATGAGAACAAAGTTGCTACTTATGATGATTATTGTGATGAAACTTATGCTATAAAAAGTAGTGATGATTATATTTATAAAACTTGTCATGATTATGATTATCCTTTTTCTGAACATTACTCTTTTAATGTGGAAACAATTTATAGTATTCGAGTTTCTTATGATACTTCCACTATTCCGAATGAGAAGAATTTTGCTTATGTGGAGAGTAATAAAATTTCTATGCAAGTAGATCATGAAAAGAATGCTTTAGATGCTGGTTATATTGTTGAATTCATTCATGATGCTACTGAAAATTACTATGAGGGAGGAACATATGCTTGTAGGAATTGCAATAATATCAAGTTTCCTCTCTATGTGCTTAAAGTTTTGAAGTTATGCTTGTTTAGCCTTCCTATGCTAGTTGATTATTGTTCCCATAAGTTATTTGCTCACAAAATCCATATGCATAGGAAGTGGGTTAGACTTAAATGTGCTAGTCATATGCTTCATGATGCTCCCATTATGTTTCAATTCTTATCTTTTATGTGAGCATCATTGTCATCATCATGCCTAGCTAGAAAGGCATTAAAGAAAAACGCTTGTTGGGAGACAGCCCAATATTTGCCTTTATTGTTTTTGTGTGTCCACATGATTATGCTACTGTATTAATCATGTTTTATAGCTTTTGTTTCAATAAAGTGCCAAGTAAGACCTTTAGGATAGCTTACGGTGATAGTTGTGTTGATCCTACTGAAAATCAGAAACTTTTACACCCAGTAAATTAGTTTTGATAATTCACAGAAACGTGCTTTTGATCTGATTCTTTTTGCTATGGATTGGTACACAAATTGCTCAGGTTTTACTAATTTGGTAAAAAAATGAGTTACAGAAGTATTCGAATGATACAGATTACTACAGACTGTTCTGTTTTTGACAGATTCTGTTTTCTATGTGTTATTTGCTTATTTTGATGAATCTATGAGTAGTATCGGAGGGTATGAACCATAGAGATGTTGGAATACAGTAGATATTACACCAATATGAATTTAGAATGAGTTCACAACAATACCTAAGTGGTGATTTATTTTCTTATACTGACGGAGCTTACGAGTTTTCTGTTGAGTTTTGTGTTGTGAAGTTTTCAAGTTTTGGGTAAAGATTCGATGGACTATGCAATAAGGAGTGGCAAGAGCCTAAGCTTGGGGATGCCCATGGCACCCCAAGATAATTCAAGGACAACCAAAATCCTGAGCTTGGGGATGCCCCGGAAGGCATCCCCTCTTTCGTCTTCGTTTATCGATAACATTACTTGGAGCTATATTTTTATTCGCCACATGATATGTGTTTTGCTTGGAGCGTCTTGTATGATATGAGTCTTTACTTTTTAGTTTACCACAATTATCCTTGCTGTACACACATTTTAGGAGAGACACACATGATTTGGAATTTATTAGAATACTCTATGTGCTTTCTGCTCTAGTGCTTCACTTATATCTTTTAGAGCACGGCGGTGGTTTTATTTTGTAGAAATTGTTGATCTCTCATGCTTCACTTATATTATTTTGAGAGTCTTTTAGAACAGCATGGTATTTGCTATGGTTATAAAATTGGTGCTAGAATGATGGGCATCCAAGTTGGGTATAATAAAAACTATCATAGGAAGTGAATTGGATGCTATGACCAATTTGATGATTGATAATTGTTTTGAGATATAGAGGTGGTGATATTAGAGTCATGCTAGTTGGGTAATTGTGAATTTAAAGAATACTTGTGTTGAAGTTGGCAAGTCCCGTAGCATGCACGTATGGTAAAAGTTGTGTGACAAATTTGTTGCATGGGGTGCTCTTTTGATTGCTTTCCTTATGTGTGGAGGTCGGGGGCACGCGATGGTTAACTCCTACCAACCTCCCCCCTAGGAGCATGCATAGTAGTACTTTGCTTCGAGGGCTAATAAAACTTTTGCAATAAGTATATGAGTTCTTTATGACTAATGTGAGTCCATGGATTATACGCACTCTTACCTTTCCATCATTGCTGTCCTCTTTGGTACCGTGCATTGCCCTTTCTCACCTTGAGAGTTGGTGCAAACTTCGCCGGTGCATCCAAACCCCGTGATACGATACACTCTATCACACATAAACCTCCATATATCTTCCTCAAAGCAGCCACCATACCTACCTATTGTGGCATTTCCATAGCCATTCTGAGATATATTGCCATGCAACTTTCCACCGTTCCGTTCATCATGACACTCATCATCATTGTCATATTGCCTTGCATGATCATGTAGTTGACATCGTATTTGTGGCAAAGCCACCATGCATAATTTTTCATACACGTCACTCTTGATTCATTGCCCATCCCGGTACACCGCCGGAGGCATTCATATAGAGTCATATCTTGTTCTAGTATCGAGTTGTAATCAATGAGTTGTAAATAGATAGAAGTGTGATGGTCATCATTATTAGAGCATTGTCCCTTATAAAAAAGTAAAGGCCAAATAAAAAAGGCCAAAAAAGGCCAAAAAGGAAAGGCCCAAAAAAACAAAATAAAAAAGGGGACAATGTTACTATCTTTTTCCACACTTGTGCTTCAAAGTAGCACCATGTTATTCATGATAGAGAGTCTCCTATGTTGTCACTTTCATATACTGGTGGGAATTTTTCATTATAGAACTTGGCTTGTATATTCCAACGATGGGCTTCCTCAAAATGCCCTAGGTCTTTGTGAGAAAGCAAGTTGGATGCACACCCACTTAGTTTCTTTTGTTGAGCTTTCATACATTTATAGCTCTAGTGCATTAATTGCATGGCAATCCCTACTCCTCATGTTAACATCGATTGATGGGCATCTCCATAACTCCTTGCTCTTGTGCTTCAAATGATAGTCTCCCCAACACTCAACTCTCTCTCATAGGATCTGGATCTGGTGGAAAGAAGATTTGAGTGGAAAGCAACTTGGGGAAGGCTAGAGATCAAGATTCATATGGTAGGAATGAAATATCTTGGCCTCAACACATGAGTAGGTGGTTCCCTCTCAGAAATGGTAAGTTGGAAGTGTAGGTTTGTTCTGATGGCTCTCTTCACGAATGAAGAGGAGGTGGAGGGGTATATATATAGCCTCCACACAAAATCTAACCGTTACACACAATTTACCAATCTCGGTAGGACCGAATCAACAAACTCGGTCAGACCGATTTAGTAAACCTAGTGACCGTTAGGGTTTTCGGTGGGACTGACATGCAACTCGGTAGGACCGATATGGTTAGGGTTAGGGCATAACGTAATCTCGGTGAGACTGACTACACAAAATCGGTGAGACCGATTTTGGTAATTAGCTAACCAGAGATTTGGTCAGGTAAACTCGGTGGGACCGATTTGCTCTTTTCAGTGAGACCGAAATGTTACAAAAGGGAAACAGAGAGTTTACATTGCAATCTCGATGGGACCGATCGCTCACTTCAGTTAGACCGAAACGTTAAGAAGGGAAACAGAGAGATTACAATCCCATCTCGGTGAGACCGAGATCCCTATCGGTGAGACCGATTTGCCTAGGGTTTGTGGCAGTGGCTATGACATATGAACTCGGTGGCGCTGGATAGAAAGAATCGGTGTGACCGATTTTGGCTTTAGGTTTAGGTCATATGAGGATGTGAGAAAGTAGTTGAGGGTATTTGGAGCATATCACTAAGCAATTGAAGCAAGAGGCTCATTAAGCAACACCTCATCCCTCCTTGATAGTATTGGCTTTTCCTATAGACTCAATGTGATCTTGGATCACTAAAATGTAAACTGAAAAGTCTTGAGCTTTTGAGCTTGAGCCAATCCTTTGTCCTTGATATTTTGAGGGATCCACTTTCATCATCCATGCCATGCCATTCATTGAGCTTTCCTGAAATAATAGTCTTGGAATAGCATTAGCTCAATGAGCTATATGTTGTTATGAATTACCAAAACCACCTAGGGATAGTTGCACTTTCAATCTCTCCCTTTTTGGTAATTGATGACAACATATAGATCAAAGCTTCGACAAATGATAATAAGATTGAAAAACATCGTCACTTTGAGAAGTATGTGATAAGCAAGAGCTCCCCCTAAATTTGTGCATAGTTTAGGATTTGCTTTGGACTGCAAATGCACAAGGAATTAGGCTCATGGGTTACTCTTCCATGTCACATACATCTTGGTGGAGCGCTCAAAATAATAAAGATTGAATACATGCACTCATCATCAAGCAAAGTGAATGATCATATAAGGATAGGTAAGATAATATCATCAAACAGGCATAAGTGTAGCTTATGATCAAACACATGATCATCAATGTCTCATAGATAATAGCGTAGTATCTCAAGCAATCAAAAGCAAACAAAGTTTAACCACCAAAGCAAGAGAGAACAAAAGTAACACTCTCTCTCTCGAAGCCTATGATCTATACATTTTTCTCCCCCTTTGGGAACAAGTTACCAAAAAGTTCATAGAAAATGCATAGTGCTAGATCGACTCTCAGGCTTGATCTTCAGGTGGTGGTGTCCGGAGAACTCCAAGAACGAAGGCTTCAGTTGATGTAGAGGGAGCTGGAGGAGTTGGTGCTGGAGCTGGTTGCCCTGGAGCTGTAGGAGCTGTAGCTGGTGCAAATGATGTGGCTCTGGTGTCTGTCACAGGCACTGCAGCTGACCTCTAAGCTCTAGGCACTCTGGCAAATGCATCAATGGTTGTCTTGCCCTTCCTCTCCTGCATGTCTTCCTGAAGCTGCTCCACAACTAACTGAATCTCAGTTACTTTGACATCTTGATCATAGAATTTTTGTTCCATGATCCTTTCCAAGCTCTCCTGGTTTTGAGTTAGGGTGGCCAACCCCTTCTCAATCCTCAGTGTTGATGCTATCAAGTAACCAAGCTGCTCCTGCTTGTTCTTCAAAAAGTACTCAGATGCCTCCTCTTGAGTTGGCATCTTGGCAGCCTTCTCTTTCCTTGCCTTCTCCTTCTTCTCTTGAGCTTGCACTGATGATGGTTCATTCTCAGTCATGACAACCTAATTGTCCTCAAAGTCTGGATAAAGAGCAAAATGTTCCTTATCCAACAGATATTTCCCTGTGCCCATCTTTGAGTTAATCAACTCCTGAATCTGTGGGGCATATCCACAACTTCTCTTCTGGTCTGCTGCAGTCCTCTTAATGGTCTCAACCATAAGGCTCATGACCTTGAATTTCTGAGGCACATCAAATATATGCAGCAAGTTGATTGCATGCCCTCTGATCATGCTCTGGTCACCTGACTTGGGCAAAAGAGTGTGCCTTAGGATCCAATTGATCGTAGGCAGTCCTGACAGAAGAAAGTGGACTGATCCAAACGAGAAAGTCTCAAGAGCTTTGTCTGGGATCTCCTTGTACATATGTGTCATAGTATTGTGTCCCATTTTCTTCTAGTCATAGACATCCAAGTCATCTTCACTCTCCTTGGGGGCATTGATCAGACTAGCCCATTCCTCTATGGTTGACTGGTACCTCGTACCTTCTGATATCCAAACTATCCTGCCATCTGGATAGAAGTGTGTTGTGGAGTAGAATTGCATAATGAGTTCAACATTCCAGTTGGTGAGCTTCTGCCCAACAAAATCTGCAACTCCACAAGCTTCAAAACTGTCATACACTCCAGGATAGTGTTCTTCATTTTCCTTCATGTAGGTCCAGTCGACCCACCTCATATCACAAACTATGGGCTTCTTGTCCAACAAGATTGTCTCATAGAAGTCCTGTTGTTCCTTTGTATGGAACCTGTAATCAACAGCAGTCCTTCTCCTGGTGGCATATGGATCTATCATCCTCCATAGCCTCAACCCTGAGTCTCTCCTGATATTCATGTCCTCAGCCACAGGATGAGCATCATTGTGGTCTGGAATCTTGGGCTTTAGCTTCCTCAGGACTTGTCCTTCATCCTCTTCATCATCAGCAACTTCAGGCACTGGGGCCTTGTTCTTCTTAGCAGTTGTAATACTCCTGGTATTCCTCTTTGGTGCATTCTTGGGCTTGGGGGCAGCTTTGGGTGCTTCTTTGGGCTTTGATGTTGCAGCCTCTGATCTTATAGCATCACGCATCAGCTTTTGTGCCTTGGGTGCTGGTGCAGCAACCTCTTCTTCCTCTTCCATAATGGAAGGTTGCCCAACAACTCTGGCTATGGTCTTTTTGACCCTTTCTTTCCTTTTCTTTCCTTCAGCAGCAGGCTCTTTGGAATCAGGCTTTTCAGGTATTTGAGTTGACCCTCTGACCTTCAACATAGGTGTCCTCTTGGCAGGGACCTTCCTGTTAAGTCCAGGCTTAGTGGTCTTTGCTGAGCCATACTCCTTTTTGAGCACTACTGAGGGAGTTCCGGACTAGGGGGTGTCCGGATAGCCGAACTATCGTGATCGGCCAGACTCCAAGACTATGAAGATACAAGATTGAAGACTTTGTCCCGTGTCCGGATGGGACTTTCCTTGGCGTGGAAGGCAAGCTTGGCGATACGGATATGTAGATCTCCTACCATTGTAACTGACTTTGTGTAACCCTAGCCCTCTCCGGTGTCTATATAAACCGGATGGCTTTAGTCCATAGGACGAACAACAATCATACCATAGGCTAGCTTCTAGGGTTTAGCCTCCTTGATCTCATGGTAGATCCACTCCTGTAACACACGTCATCAATATTAATCAAGTAGGATGTAGGGTTTTACCTCCATCAAGAGGGCCCGAACCTGGGTAAAACATTGTGTCCCTTGTCTCCTGTTACCATCCGCCTAGACGCACAGTTCGGGACCCACTACCCGAGATCCGCCGGTTTTGACACCGACATTGGTGCTTTCATTGAGAGTTCCTCTGTGCCGTCACCGATAGGCTCGATGGCTTCTTCAATCATAATCAACGACGCAGTCCAGGGTGAGACCTTCCTCCCCGGACAGATCTTTGTATTCGGCGGCTTCGCACTACAGGCCAATTCGCTTGGCCAACTGGAGCAGATCGAAAGCTACGCCCCTGGCCGCCAGGTCAGATTTGGAAGTTTAAACTTCACAGCCGACATCCGCGGGAACTTGATCCTCTATGGATTCGAGCCACAGCCGAGCGTGCTGCACTGTCACGGCGAGCATGATTTAGCTCTGCCGCCGGACAGTACCCTGGAGGCCGCACTCGAACCCGCTCCGATCTTCAATTCGGAGCCGGCTGCGCAGGTCGAGGACGGATGGCTAGACACCGCCTCGGGGGCTGCAACCTCTACGATGATAGAGCCGAACAATGACCTTGTCCCTCATGAAGCTCGTGACTCCGAGGTGCCGGACTCCGAACCTCCCGCGCCCTCTCCGATCGAATCCGATTGGGCGCCGATCATGGAGTTCACCACAGCAGACATCTTTCAACACTCACCTTTTGGCGACATCTTGAATTCGCTAAAGTATCTCTCATTATCAGGAGAGCCCTGGCCGGACTGCGGTCAGGACGGTTGGGATGCGGATAACGAAGAAATTCAAAGCCCACCCACCACCCACTTGGTAGCCGCTATCGACGATCTAACCCACGTGCTAGACTACGACTCCGAAGACATCGACGGTATGGACGACGATGCCGGAGACGACCAAGAACCAGCGCCTACTGGGCACTGGAAAGCCACCTCATCATATGACATACATGGTGGATATCCCAAAGGATGGGAATGGCGAAGGAACAGCGGAGGATGACCCCTCCAAGAAGCAGACCAAGCGCCGGCGTCAGCGGCGCCGCTCTAAATCCTGCCACAGCAAGAATGACGACTCTGGCACCGGAGATAATAATACACCGGACAGTGCTGAAGACAACCCACTCTAGCAAGATGTAGCGCAGGAGGACGGAGACGCCAGCCCTCATGAGAGAGCGGCAGAAGAAGCGGTAGAGGATTATATGCCTTCCTCCGGAGACGAGGCAAGCCTCGACGATGACGAATTCGTCGTGCCTGAGGATCCCGTCAAACAAGAGCGTTTTAAACGCAGGCTTATAGCCACGGCGAATAGCCTCAAGAAAAAGCAGCAACAGCTTAGAGCTGATCAAGATCTGCTAGCCGACAGATGGACAGAAGTCCTCGCGGCCGAAGAGCATGAGCTCGAACGCCCCTCCAAAAGCTACCCTAAATGCAAGTTGCTCCCCCGATTAGAGGAGGAGGCGTATGAACCCGCATCACCAGGAGACAATACGGCTGACCGACCACCCCGTGGTCGCGACAGAGAGGCCTTTAGGCCCTTCACTAGACCCGTACCCCGGCATCGCTCTAAAAGCACAAGGCCATAGGGGAACGCTCCGGACTTGCGAGATATATTGGAGGATAGGGCAAGACAATCAAGATCGATCTATGGATCGCGTGGGCACCCCACGACACATGACGACAACCATCACGCCGATCACAGTAAGTCCAGCCGGGCCGAACAAAATAGACAAAGCTCCCTTGAGCTCCGTCGTGATATCGCCCAGTACAGAGGCGCCGCACACCCACTATGCTTCATAGATGAAGTAATGGATCATCAAATCCCCGAAGGGTTTAAGCCCGTCAATATTGAATCCTATGATGGCACAACAGACCCCGCAGTTTGGATCAAAGACTACCTCCTTCACATCCACATGGCCCGCGGCGACGATCTTCACGCCATCAAATATCTCCCCCTCAAGCTTAAAGGACCAGCCCGGCATTGGCTTAACAGCTTGCCAGCAGAGTCAATTGGGAGTTGGGAAGACCTGGAAGCCGCATTCCTAGATAACTTCCAAGGCACGTATGTGCGACCACCAGACGCTGATGGCCTAAGCCACATAATTCAGCAGCCAGACAAATCAGCCAGACAATTCTGGACATGGTTCTTAACCAAGAAAAACCAAATCGTCGACTATCCGGATGCGGAGGCCCTCGCGGCCTTCAAGCATAATATCCGCGATGAGTGGCTTGCCCGGCACCTAGGACAGGAAAAGCTGAAATCCATGGCAGCCCTCACATCACTCATGACCCGCTTCTGCGTGGGTGAGGACAGCTGGCTAGCACGCAGCAACAACCTCAGTAAAAATTCTGGCAGTCCGGATATCAAGGACCGTAATGGCAGGTCGCATCGTAACAAAAACAAATGCCGCATTAACGGCGACAATAGTGAGGATACGGCAGTCAATGCCGGATTCAGAGGCTCTAAACCCGGTTAGCGGAAAAAGCCATTCAAAAGAACTACTCCGGGTCCGTCCAATCTGGACCGAATACTCGACCGCTTGTGCCAGATACACGGCACCCCCGAAAAGCCAGCTAACCACACCAATAGGGACTGTTGGGTATTCAAGCAGGCAGGCAAGTTAATTGCCGAAAACAATGACAAGGGGCTGCATAGCGATGACGAGGAAGAGACCTGACCACCGAACAATAGAGGACAGAAGGGTTTCCCCCCACATGTGTGGATGGTGAACATGATATACGCAACGCACATACCCAAAAGGGAGCGGAAGCATGCGCTAAGGGATGTATACGCGATGGAGCCAGTTGCCCCAAAGTTCAATCCATGGTCCTCCTGCCCGATCACTTTTGACCGAAGGGACCACCCCACCAGCATCCGCCACGGCGGATTCGCCGCATTGGTCGTCGATGGATTTCACCTCACCAGAGTCCTGATGGACGGCGGCAGCAGCGTGAACCTACTTTATCAGGATATAGTGCGCAAAATGGGCATAGACCCCTCAAGGATTAAACCTACCAAGACGACCTTTAAAGGCGTCATACCAGGTGTAGAAGCCAATTGTACAGGCTCAATCACACTGGAAGTGGTCTTCGGATCCCCGGATAACTTCCGAAGCGAGGAGTTAATCTTCGACATAGTCCCGTTCCGCAGCGGCTATCATGCCCTGCTCGGACGTATCGCGTTTGCAAAGTTCAACGCGGTGCTGCACTACGCATACCTCAAGCTCAAGATGCCAGGCCCTCGAGGAGTCATCACGGTCAACGGAAACACTGAATGTTCTCTCCGAACGGAAGAACATACAGCGGCTCTCGCGGCAAAAGTACAATGCAGCCTCTTAAGGCAATTCTCGAGTCCGGCCGTTAAGCGGCCGGACACAGCCAAGCGCGCCCGAAGTAACCTACAACAAGACCACCTGGCACGTTCCAAGCTCGCGTAGCTGTGTGGCCCCAACCCCAGCCCCAGTAAAACGTCAAAACAGGTCCTTCGCGTACACCATTACGCTTTGGAGATACCATGGGCATGGGAGAGGGGCACGACCACGATAGGCCCAGAATGCGGCTCAACCACACCAGGGGCTCTCAAGTGTGTCATTCTTTTTTTACTTTTCTATTTATTTTTTACCCACAGGACTCCGTTCGTCAGAGGCCCTGTCCGGCAGCAGACCTGCCGAACTCACGATGCAACAGCCAGGGAAGGATAAAGGCTACAACGAATATCCAGGTGGTCTCCATTACGAGCATTAAATCTGTTTTACGCACCATTCGGCAGCCTACCCCTGGAGGGGGACATGTTTAATAGTCCCATCCCTTGCTTATCGCACCATTTGTATCGTTCCGCACTTACAGCAGTCTTTCTTGAATAAACAATGCAGCACCTTTTTGCTTATAATTGCATTTCTTTTTGTACATATGTTCATTTACGGCATGTTGCATCCGTACACTTAGGTACGGCTAAAATACACCAGGGGCTTATGTTTCCCGCATCATGGTGTGATAAGTCCGAACACTTTCACAAGTGCGGCACCCCGAACTTATAGCACTATATGCATCGGCTCCGAATCATGTCTTGGGTCAATAGTTGGGTTTGCCCGGCTCCCATGTTTTGGTACCTTATGTTCCGTTGTATCGGCTAAGGTAGCACTGGGAGAACCACTACGATTGCGCCCCAGTTGAGCTGGGTTAATGCCTCAGTGGAGAAAGCTAAAACTGGCCGTCATGATGAGGCGAGAGCCGGTCGCTGTTCGAGAGGTTTTTTGTGAGTCCTTAAAGACTTATGCCGCTTAGAGCGAGGAGCCGGATCTTGTCCGGCCCAGGCATGGATAGCGCCCCAAATTCGGCCTTCCGAAGACTAGGGGCTTCGCCGAAATTTAAAATTATAGAATTCTATGGCTAAGTGAGAGAGTTCAAGCATTATAAGTCCGGTTGCCTTGTTCACTGTGTTGAGCGCCTCCCTAGATGGACCCAAAAATGGGAACAAGAGTGCTCAAGTTTATCCCGAACACCCCAGCACTCGTGGCATGGGGGCTGAAGCCGACGACTTGCCATCTCTCAGATTTGATAAACAGCCGCACAGAAGGTAATATTTTAAATTAAAAAGAGTTGCTTAGCACATATGAACTAAGTTTTCAGCGCACAGGATAACAAAATGCGAGTCTACTCAAAAATTACATCTTTGGAGCACTCACCCGCAATAGTGCGGGCGCCCTTCAGCACACTCTTATAATACATCTCGGGCGTGCGATGCTCCTTGCCCTCTGGTGGCGGGTCTGTCACGAGCTTCTGGGCATCCATCTTGCCCCAGTGCACCTTTGCGCGGGCAAGGGTCCGACGGGCACCTTCAATACAAGCGGAGTGCTTGATGACTCCAACCCATGAGCACGCATCCACCAGCCGCCGCACCAGGCCGAAGTAGCTCCCAGGCATGGCCTCCTTAGGCCACAGCCGAACTATGAGGCCCTTCATGGCCTGTTCGGCCGCCTTGTGGAGCTCGACCAGCTGCTTCAGCTGGTCGCTAAGGGGCACCAGATGTCCGGCCTCAGCATACTGAGACCAAAAGACCTTCTCCGTCGAGCTCCCCTCCTCGGCCCGGTAGAATGCGGCAGCATCGGACACGCTGCGAGGAAGATCTACGAATGCTCCTGGAGAGCTCCGAATTCGGGTAAGCAACAGGTAATTAATACTCACATGCTTACTTTGCATGAAAAATGCCTTACCCGCCGCTATCTTCTTCACCGCCTCGATCTCCTGGAGGGCCTTGTAGGCTTCGGCCTTAGCGGCTTTGGCACTCTCAAGAGCCGTTGCAATCTCAGACTCTCGAGTCTTCGAGTCACGCTCCAGGCTCTCATGTTTTTTCACGAGATCCTGGAGCTCTTGTTGTACCTCCGCCACCCGCGCCTCCTGCTTCTCTCGCTCGGTGCGCTCCATGGCCGCATTGCGTTCGGCCGCGGCCACCGCCTCTTTTAGGGTCACCACCTCGTTAGTGGCCCCTGCAATACCCACATTATCCTCGTCATTCTTTTTGCAACCAAAATCCTTTTCTGTAAGGTACAATTTTAATAAGGTGTTACTCACCTTCCTTGTCCTCGAGCTGCTTCTTGGCACGGCCGAGCTTGTTCTCGGACCGCTCGAGGCTTTCCCTCAAAGTATTGACCTCCGCAGTCAGTACGGCAGAGGTCAGCAGCGCAGCCTGCAATCCCATATTGACATATTTTTTATGACTCCTGCGTATATCTTCTTAAGATCCTCAGTCCGGCTTTTCTTTCCGAACACCGAACCGAGCATCAGGGGCTACTGTATATGCGGTACTATTTTACATATATCAAAATTCTTACCTCAAAGCCTGTTAGAAGGCTGCTACAGGCTTCGGTCAGCCCGCTCTTGGCGAGCTGATCCTTCTGAATCACCGCAATCATAACAGTGCAGTGTTCCTCTTCAATGGAGGCGCCATTGAGCGCCTCCAGCAAATTATCCGGCGCCTCCGGTTGGACGGAGGCAGCCGGCGTCACGGTCTTGCCCTTCTTACGAAGGGGTTGCCCGCCGGACTCCGGAGCCACTGTGGGCTCCGGGGCTGACTCCGGTGCAAAGTCCGGGAGGTTGTCCCGCGACACCTCCGGGGCCTCCTCCTCCTGGTGGGTCCCTTCCTGGGATCCCGCCTCGGCATCATCTGCATCACGGGGGGTGGAGGCGGTCGGAAGAGAATCCATATCCGACGCACCTAAGGACCCGCTCGACGAAGCGGGAAAATCATCCTTGGGCGGACTGCAGGGTTGTATGCGGCATTAGAAAGACATTATGTGGCGAAAAGGAAAAACCTTGAAGTTATTCGGGAGTCCGGATACTTACGATCTCGCCAGGGGCTTGGCCCTTGGAGGCCAGTCCTCGTCGTCATCACTAGCGTTGGCAGAGCAGTCCGGGGGAAGAGTTTTTCCCTTCTTGGACCCTTCGGCCTCCCTTGTTGGGGAGGCCTTCCTTTTCTTCCCTCCCCCCGCTGGGGGAGAGGCTTTCTTCTTCTCCTCCTCGCCTTGGTGGGAGGAGTCGGCCTCGGATTCATCATCCAATAGCACCTGAAAACGAGAACTCTTTCGAGTCCCGTGGCCTTCTTCTTGGCCTTCTTCTTCGGCACCACGTGGGGTGCCGGAGCCAGCAGCCCCGTTAGGCGGGCATCCGTTGGGTCCTCTGGCAATGGGGCCGGACAGATAGTCCGTTCGGCCTTCGCCAGCCAGTCCTTTCAAAGGTAAAGGGAGTTTAGATCCCGCATAGAGTCAAACTATGGAAAACAAGTGACAAAATCACTTACCTCGTCAGCTGGACGCTGCGACCGGAATCCGCGATCTTCGGTAGCGGATGCGGGAGCCTCGGCGCCCTTGAACAGCACCTTCCAGACATCTTCGTACGTAGTGTCGAAGAGCCCGTTCAGGGTCTGGTGCTGCGCCGGATCGAACTCCCACATGTTGAAACCCCATCGTTGGCACGGGAGAATCCGGCGGATGAGCATGACCTGGACTACATTGACAAGCTTCAGCTTCTTGTCCACCAGCTTTTGGATACAGGCTTGGAGTCCGGTCAGCTCCTCCGAATCGCCCCAGATCCGGCCACTCTCTTTCCAGGAGGTGAGCCGTGTAGGGATGCCGGATCTGAATTCGGGGGCCGCTGCCCAATCAGGGTCACGCGGCTCGGTGATGTAGAACCACCCCGATTGCCACCCCTTAATGGTTTCCACGACAGTGCCCTCCAGCCACGTAACATGGGACATCCTGCCCACCATGGCGCCTCCGCACTCCGCTTGGCTGCCCTTCACAACCTTCGGCTTGACACCGAAGGTCTTAAGCCACAAGCCGAAGTGGGGCTGGATGCAGAGGAATGCCTCGCACACGACGATAAACGCCGAGATATTGAGGATAAAATTCGGGGCCAGATCATGGAAATCTAGGCCGTAGTAGAACATGAGCCCCCGAACAAAGGGATGAAGTGGGAAGCCCAGTCCGCTGAGGAAATGGGGAAGAAATACTACCCTCTCATGGGGCCTGGGGGTGGGGATGAGCTCTCCCTCGTCGGGGAGCCGGTGCGCGATGTTGCTGGACAAATATCCGGTATTGCGCTGCTTCTGGATCTGCTCCTTCGTGACGGAGGAGGCCATCCACTTGCCTCCCGCTCCGGACATGGTTGGAGAAGGTCGAGGTGAGAAGTGCGGACTTGGGCGCTGGAGCTCGAGTTCGCGGAGATGGATAAGCCAAGGAGGAAGAAGGCGCAGGTAAAAGGGTTGGATCTTTATCCCCTTATATGGGCGGACAAAAACATGTGTCCCCACCGGCCTGATAAAACTCGCTTATCTCCCAAGCGTCACAATCAATGGCGCGGTTGGGTTACCCACGTCCGTATTGATGGGAATCCCGGAATAAGGGGAACACGATCTCTGCTTCGACAAGACGTGCCAAGGAAACCGCTTCGCTAAACACGCTGAGGTGGAACAATAAAAACAATCTGAGCAAAGGCTTGGTAGTGGTGTGACGTCACGCCACAAAATACGTCAGCAGATTGAACTTGTGTAATATTATTCTCTCTATGGTGGTACGTGGAATTTATTTTTGCAGAGCCGGACACTATCCTGGTGTTCACAATCTTCTATAAATTATTCGGAGGAAGAACCCGCCTTGCAATGCCGAAGACAATATGCGCGTAGGACTCGTCGTCATTGAAGCCTGGTTCAGGGGCTACTGAGGGAGTTCCGGACTAGGGGGTGTCCGGATAGCCGAACTATCGTGATTGGCTGGACTCCAAGACTATGAAGATACAAGATTGAAGACTTCGTCCCGTGTACGGATGGGACTTTCCTTGGCGTGGAAGGCAAGCTTGGCGATACGGATATGTAGATCTCCTACCATTGTAACCGACTTTGTGTAACCCTAGCCCTCTCCAGTGTCTATATAAACTGGATGGCTTTAGTCCATAGGACGAACAACAATCATACCATAGGCTAGCTTCTAGGGTTTAGCCTCCTTGATCTCGTGGTAGATCCACTCTTGTAACACACATCATCAATATTAATCAAGCAGGACGTAGGGTTTTACCTCCATCAAGAGGGCCCGAACCTGGGTAAAACATCGTGTCCCTTGTCTCCTGTTACCATCCACCTAGACGCACAGTTCGGGACCCCCTACCCGAGATCCGCCGGTTTTGACACCGACAACTACCTTCTTGGAAGTAGCCTCATCTTCTTCTGCCATATAATCCTCATCCTCAGATTCTGAGGTTCTCTTCTTCCTTGACCTGGTGGCAGCTTTAGGCAGATTGCTTGGGGTGCTTCTGCTCCCTTCATCTGAGCTGCTAGAGGGACTAATGCCCTCACTCATGTGCATCTGCTCTTCTGTCTTGTTCTGACTATCACTTTGGTCTGACATACTGCAAATCACTAACTGCTAACCCTGTGAATAGTTATAGATGAGATAGAATGGATGAGCATCACAAAATGCAGAGATTTTTGCAAAAGAATGATTCAAAAATTCAGTTTTAGTTTTCCACAGAAAGCATTTCAGATCAACCGATTTTCAAACTCGGTGATACCGAAGCAGTTTTGGAACCTAAACTGGTGAACTCGGTGGGACCGAGTCACAGTTCGGTGGCACCGAGACTGCTAGGGTTTCACAAAGTTCTAAGATCGGTCACACCGATTTGTAATTCTCGGTCAGACCGAGAGTTACTAGTGCAATGGCGTTAGCCAAATCGGTGGGACCGAGTTTTTCAACTCGGTGGGTCCGAGATGGTTTCGGCGGAAACCTAACCCTAAATTCTCAAATTGCATCTATTCTAAGGATCATATTGACTGGATAGGAGTGTTTCAATCGTGGCAAGGTACATGATGAACACAATGTGCTAGGAATCAGACGAAGATAGCACTGTGATCGAGTCCATACCCTAGCTCGGCGATGAACTCGCTCCGGCGGCAACGGTGGGGGTGAAATCCGTTGACGGCGGCGGAGACCAGCGACAGGAGGCGGCTGGTGACGAGGAGACGATCAAGAGACCCTAGAGGCAGAGTGGCAATGCGCGGGCGAAGGGGTTTGGAGGAATTTCCAAATTTTGCCCGTGACTATATATAGCCCGACCATGTCGGTGTGACCGAGTGGAACATCTCGGTGGCACCGAGATGCATAACTGTATACAGTTACAGCAACTCGGTGAGACCGAAAAATTTAAATCGGTTGCACCGAGATTGAAAACCTAGATCGACTTAGTGATCTCGGTGGGACCGAAATGGGGGAATCGGTCAGACCGAGAATCACAAAGAAGTTTTGGAAGTTTAAGTCTATGACGAATCGGGGACTTCGAGTGCTCCTCACATAGAGTGGTTCGAAACTGACTTGATCAAATTTTGTGATGTAGCATGAATAGAGTTTGAGACGAGAAAAGCATAGATAGCTAGAGAAGGTTCTTAGGCATTCTTGTCCATCCACTTGGCAAAAAGAAAAGAACCCAAACAATCAAAGCAACAAGTGGATGTCCTCGAATGAGTGGCAACCAACATGCTCACACAATAGAACAGCAGATGAAATATGTGGCAAAGCATGCACAACCAATTCTAGCATCTATCAAACAATTGGCGATGACTAGGTCATCTATATATGAGTATATTGACTTAGGAGTCAAATGAGAACATTTGATCATAGGTCATACTCATCGTTTAAGCTCAAGTGGGGTTACCACTTTTACATAATGCATTGATGTGTTTACACCATTAGAGTTGCTTTGACTCATTTCTTAGAGTTAAGCTCCCCCTAGATGTGAGATCCCCTTTTAGAGGGATGAACTAACCTTGGGTTTTGTCGATGATGACTTCATGTAGGTGTTGAAGATGTGGATGCTCAATGTTGATGTAGATCGTTTGGAGCAATCCTTTGGAGTGAGTTGCACTTTCAACATACCTACATGGGTTAGTCCCACAAGGAACAAACAAGAATATCCATAGACATAGAGTGATGCACACACAAGATGATGTCCACGAAATCATTAGGTTACCTTGTCCCTTGCCTTACCAACATGAGGGTTTATGACTCCTTGAACTAGTGCAAGATGTGGAAGTTGATTGCACTTGTCCTTGCCATAATGATATGAGTGAAGAATGTTGGCGGAGTCACCCTCAAGAACTCTCTAGTTCTTCTTCTTCGGGATCCACATCATCTTGATGGGAATCCTTGGAGTTGTAGTTGTACTTGATGAAGTTGAACTTGACGTAGTCTTGGGAACCCACTTGACCAAGGCCTTGGGTGCTTCTTCAAATGCATCAATCTCCTCTTGAAGCTTGTCCTTGCCTTTGTTCTTGTGGTCTTGTGGTGGAAGATCATCTTGAGCTTGTGTTCCCTTGAAGGAAGTGGGATCATACTTCTCTTGTTGAGGAACAAACTTCGTCTTGGGGTATTGATCTTCTTCCCACTCAACTCCATTGGCATTGAACTTTCGTTCAAAACCAACACCTTGATTCTTCCGGTGCCTTCCTTGCTTGCGTACAATTTCCTCGAATTGCTTACTCCCAGCAAGGCTCTTGTATACACCTTTCTCTATAATTCCCTTCAATAAGCTATTTTCTTGCTCAAGTGTAACTTGGCTAAGAGAATCATTAGTGGAATCAAGAGAACTACTAGAAGCAACAATATTGGATTTGGCATAATTATTGTTACTACTAGAGGAAGAATCTTTCTTGTTCTTGTTACTTGACTTGACTTGAGGCATGTAAGTAGATAAGAGTAAATGCTTGGCAATGTAAGAAGAACTTTTCTTACGGAGATCATCATTGATTGCTTTTAAGAACTCATGATCTTGCTCAAGATTGAGCTTTTCAAAGCGTAACTTCTCATGAGCCCTTAAAAGTTCTCGATGATCTTCGAAGATAGTTTCATGAGCTAACTTAAGAGTGTTTAGTTCTTTAGTTAGAAGCTCAATCTTCTCCTTATCATTGTCATTCGTTTTATCTTGATTAGCATGATTAATTGACGTTTCATCATAGTATTCATCACTAGAGTTGTCAACAAGTAAATCATCATCACCTAGCAAGTCATCCTCATCACTATTGAAATCAACATACTCGGGATGTGTTACCTTTGGACCTTTGGCCATGAAGCATCTTCCAATTCCTTCATTTGGTGAGTCAAATATGTCGTAGGAGTTGGTTGACACAAGTGCTAGACCGGCAACACCTTCATCTTGAGTATATTCGGAGTCGGAGTGATAGCTTCTCTTGGAGTGATGGTCGGAGTCGGAGCCGGATACCCATTCACCAACATGAGCTTGATGTCTTCGTTTTGTGTAGCTCCTTGATGACTTGTCCTTCCTTTCCGAATCCTTTCTTCTCCGTGAGGGTCTTCGTTCATAATGATCATCTCTACTCCTCCTCTCTCTTGGTGGTGATTCTTCTCTTTTGCTTCTTCTTTTTGGAGAATCTTCTCTTCTTTTGTAGGGTGCCGTACACTCATTGGAGTAGTGTCCGGGTCTCCCACAATTGTAGCAATTGCGCTCTCGACTAGAAGATATTTTGTCATTGTATGACCTTGACTTGGAGCTTCTTTCTTTGCTTCTACTCTTGTAGAATTTGTTAAAGTTCTTCACCATTAAGCTCAATTCTTCATTGAAGGTTTGTTTATCACTTGATGATGTGGGGGCTTCACATGAGGCTTTGTAAGCACCACTTGACTTGTTGTGAAGTTCTTCCTTATCCTTGAGTGACATCTCATGAGCAACAATTCTTCCAATGACTTCCGTTGGCTTGAGATCTTTGTAGTTTGGCATCATTTGGATCAATGTGCACACGGTATCATACTTTCCATCCAATGCTATTAGGATCTTCTTGACGATGAATCTGTCGGTCATCTCTTCACTCCCTAAGCCGGCAATCTCATTTGTGATAAGAGCAAGCCTAGAGTACATTTCAGCGACACCTTCACCATCCTTCATCTTGAACTTGTCAAGCTGACTTTGGAGCACATCCAGCTTGGATTCCTTGACGGAGTCAGTACCTTCATGCATATCAATCAAAGTATCCCAAATTTCCTTTGCATTCTCAAGACGGCTGATTTTGTTGAATTCTTTGGGGCACAATCCGTTGAAGATGATATCACAAGCTTGAGCGTTGTATTGCAGCATCTTCAATTCTTCCGCATTAGCTTCATGGCTCGGCTTTCTCCCATCAAAGAATTCACCTTGCAAGCCAATACAAATAATTTCCCAAACGGCGGGGTTATGTCCGAGAATATGCATTTTCATCTTATGTTTCCAACTAGCAAAATTAGTGCCATCAAAGTAAGGACCTCTACGGTGATAATTTCACTCGCTAGATGCCATACTCTCCTAGGTTGTGAAACCAAGGCTATGACCACCAAAATCTATGGGAATCAAAGCAAATGGAGACCAAAGCTCTGATATCACTTGTAGGACCTTGAAGTATGTCTAGAGGGGGGGTGATTAGACTACTTTACCAATTAAAAACTTAACCTTTTCCCAATTTTAGAGTTTGGCAGATTTTAGCAATCTTTGGACAAGTCAAGCAATCATCACTCAAATCAAGCAAGCATGCAAAGAGTATATAGGCAGCAGAAATTAAAGCATGCAACTTGCAAGAAAGTAAAGGGAAGGGTTTGGAGGATTCAAATGCAATTGGAGACATGGATGTTTTTGTCGTGGTTCCGATAGGTGGTGCTATCGTACATCCACGTTGATGGAGACTTCAACCCACGAAGGGTAACGGTTGCGCGAGTCCATGGAGGGCTCCACCCACGAAGGGTCCACGAAGAAGCAACCTTGTCTATCCCACCATGGTCGTCACCCACGAAGGACTTGCCTCACGAGCGATAGATCTTCATGAAGTAGGCGATCTCCTTGCCCTTGCAAACTCCTTGGTTCAACTCCACAATCTTGTCGGAGGCTCCCAAGTGACACCTAGCCAATCTAGGAGACACCACTCTCCAAGAAGTAACAAATGGTGCGTTGATGATGAACTCCTTGCTCTTGTGCTTCAAATGATAGTCTCCCCAACACTCAACTCTCTCTCATAGGATTTGGATCTGGTGGAAAGAAGATTTGAGTGGAAAGCAACTTGGGGAAGGCTAGAGATCAAGATTCATATGGTAGGAATGGAATATATTGGCCTCAACACATGAGTAGGTGGTTCTCTCTCAGAAATGGTAAGTTGGAAGTGTAGGTTTGTTCTGATGGCTCTCTTCATGAATGAAGAGGAGGTGGAGGGGTATATATATAGCCTCCACACAAAATCTAACCGTTAAACACAATTTACCAATCTCGGTGGGACCGAATCAACAAACTCGGTCAGACCGATTTAGTAAACCTAGTGACCGTTAGGGTTTTCAGGGGGAGACATGCAACTCGGTAGGACCGATACAGTTAGGGTTAGGGCATAACGTAAACTCGGTGAGACCAATTACACAAACTCGGTGAGACCGATTTTGGTAATTAGCTAACCAGAGAGTTGGTCAGGTAAACTCGGTGGGACCGATTTGCTCTTTTCAGTGAGACCGAAATGTTACAAAAGGGAAACAGAGAGTTTACATTGCAATCTTGGTGGGACCGATCGCTCACTTCGGTTAGATCGAAACGTTACAAAGGGAAATAGAGAGATTACAATCCCATCTCGGTGAGACCGAGATCCCTATCAGTGAGACCGATTTGCCTAGGGTTTGTGGCAGTGGCTATGACATATGAACTCGGTGGCGCCGGATAGAAAGAATCGGTGTGACCAATTTTGGCTTTAGATTTAGGTCATATGAGGATGTGAGAAAGTAGTTGAGGGTATTTGGAGCATATCACTAAGCACTTGAAGCAAGAGGCTCATTAAGCAACACCTCATCCCTCCTTGATAGTATTGGCTTTTCCTATAGACTCAATGTGATCTTGGATCACTAAAATGTAAAATCAAGAGTCTTGAGCTTTTGAGCTTGAGCCAATCCTTTGTCCTTCATATTTTGAGGGATCCACTTTCATCATCCATGCCATGCCATTCATTGAGCTTTCCTGAAATAATAGTCTTGGAATAGCATTAGCTCAATGAGCTATATGTTATTATGAATTACCAAAACCACCTAGGGATAGTTGCACTTTCAAGGTGACATTGGAGTATCTAGGTGACATTAGGGTTTTGGTTGATTTGTGTCTTAAGGTGTTATTCTAGTACAAACTCTATGATAGATCGAACGGAAAGAATAGCTTATTATTTTACTACGGACTCTTGAATAGATTGATCAGAAAGGATAACTTTGAGGTGGTTTTGTACCCTATAATAATCTCTTCATTTGTTCTCTGCTATTAGTGACTTTGGAGTGACTCTTTGTTGCATGTTGAGTGATAGTTATATGATCCAGTTATGTTATTATTGTTGAGAGAACTTGCACTAGTGAAAGTATGAACCCTAGGCCTTGTTTCCTAGCATTGCAATATCGTTTGTGCTCACTTTTATCATTAGTTACCTTGCTGTTTTTATATTTTCAGATTACAAATACCTATATCTACCATCCATATTGCACTTGTATCACCATCTCTTCGCTGAACTAGTGCATCTATACAATTTACCATTGTATTGGGTGTGTTGGGGGCACAAGAGACTCTTTGTTATTTGGTTGCAGGGTTGTTTGAGAGAGACCATCTTCATCCTATGCCTCCCACGGATTGATAAACATAAGCTACTGTCCTACAAACCTCTGCACTTGGAGGCCCAACAACGTCTACAAGAAGAAGGTTGTGTAGTAGACATCATGTAGGTTTATCTTAGTAACGTATTCGGCCAAAAGCTTTGTAGGAGCCCAACATGCCAACATTCGTCGGGCCCATTCCAATTGGGCTAAAAAAGATTATGGGCCGAAATTTGCATGTAGCCCACTAAAAATATCTGGGCCTAAATCATCATAAGCTTTCATATTTTTCTGGTAGGCCTGTGCCCATAGTGGGCCTTTAACAGGCCTAAACATAATTTGGGCCCTCAATAACAATAGGCCATTTACAGGTGTAAATATCTCGAGCCCATAAAAAACATGGGCCTTTAATAGGCCGAAAGTGAGATTGGGCCCTAATTGTGCCAAATAACCCACTAGTCTTAGCAGGCCGAAATGGTGGCCCATTTACAATGCAGATCTTTCACAGGCCGAAATTCTGACGAGCCATAAATGCGCCGACCTAATACACGGGCCTTTAACAGGCCGGAAGTTCGGTCGGGCTTGATTAGCGTCATCTTTATTTGGGCTGTTAATGGGCCCAATGTGACGTTGGGCCACATATGGCCCATGGATTTTGTCTGATGTTAACAGGCCGAAAATCACAACAGGCCGAAAGTGACCCAAATCTATAGTGGGCCTCTAACAGGACGAATGTCAGACATGGCCGAATATGACCCAAATCCTTCACGGGCGTTTATGGGCCGAAAGTTTCAATGGCTTGTAAATGGACCCAAATGAAGCAGGACCTTTAACAGGCCAGAAATACACCGGGCCGTAATTCGGCCCAAATACTTAGCGGACTGTTAGCGGGCCAGAAGTGACCATGGGCCGCGATGATGACAAGTTTAGGATAGGCCATTGACGGCTGATTTGACACTAGCCGTACGGGCCTTAACTGAGGATGTTGGGCCTTTAGCTGGGCTGGCCCATTATGGTCTGCAAAATCTTGTGGGCCTTTAGCTGGGCCGGCCCATTATGGTCCGCTAAATCTTGTGGGCCTTTAGCTGGGCCGGCCCATTATGGTCTGGAAAATCTTGTGGGCCTTTAGCTGGGCCGGCCCATTATGGTTCGCTTAATCTTGTGGGCCTTTAGTTGGGCCGACCCATTTAAACTTTATGGGCCACTTTTGGGCCCGTCCACGTGTCATCATATCATAGGCCCATCTCGACCGTTGGGTGAGTGACACATGTGCCAACGCGGAGCTGACGCGTGGTTCCGTTGGCCAATGAGAATTTTACACGTCGAAAATCGGCATTGGTCGTGGCTGTTAGCGGGTTATCGGATCCAAAACCGGACCCGATAGCTTGACGACGCTTAACGGCGTCCTGTTACAGTGGATGCCATGTGCCGGTCACCCTTGACGAAAGCACTTCTATGACGCATGATTTATCGTCATGGAAGTGGACACTTCCATGATGATAATTTTGGTAATGTCATGGAACACTTCTACGACAGCACAGGTATGACTATCTTGATTCTGTCATAAAACCGTCATGGATGTACATGCATGACAAAAAACATGACCTACTGTGACAAACACGTATCATCACGGAAGTGTATTTTTTTGTAGTGTAGGACTTGGAGTCCTAGTAGGATTCCCCTCTCTTGGTGCGCCCTAGGAGGGTCGGCTGGCCTCCCCCTTGCTCCTTTATATACGGGGGCAGGGGCACCCTGGAACACACAAGTTGACAATTGTTTTAGCCGTGTGCGGTGCCCCCTCCATAGATTTCCACCTCAGTCATATCATTGTAGTGCTTAGGCGAAGCCCTGCGCCGGTAACTTCATCATCACCGTCAACACGCCATCGTGCTGACGAAAATTTCCCTCGACCTCAGCTGGATCTAGAGTTCGTCGGACGTCACCGAGCCGAACATGTGCAGATCGCTGAGGTGTCGTACCTTCGGTGCTAGGATCAATCGGATCATGAAGACGTATGGCTACATCAACCGCGTTGTCATAACGCTTCCTCTTTCGGTCTATGAGGGTACGTAGACAACACTCTCCCCTCTCGTTGTTATGCATCACCTAGATAGACCTTGCGTGATCGTAGGATTTTTTTTGAAATTACCGCGTTCCCCAACAGAAGCAACCTTGTCTATCCCATCATGGCCATCGCCCATGAAGGACTTGCCTCACTAGGGTAGATCTTCACGAAGTAGGCGATCTCCTTGCCCTTACAAACTCCTTGGTTCAACTCCACAATCTTGAAGGAGGCTCCCAAGTGACACCTAACCAACCTAGGAAACAACACTCTCCAAAAGGTAATAGATGGTGTGTTGTTGATGAACTCCTTGCTCTTGTGCTTCAAATGATAGTCTCCCTAACACTCAACTCTCTCACACAGATTTGGCTATGGTGGAAAGATGAGTTGAGTGGAAAGCAACTTGGGGAAGGTTAGAGATCAATATTCTTATGGTAGGATTGGAATATCTTGGTCTCAACACATGAGTAGGTGGTTCTCTCTCAGAAAATGAGTAGTGGAAGTGTAGGTATGTTCTGATGGCTCTCCTCATGAATGAAGAGTGGGTTGTTGGGGAACGTTGTAGAAAATAAAAAATTTCTACGCTTTCACCAAGATCAATCTATGAGTTCATCGAGCAACGAAAGGAGTGCATCTACATACCCTTGTAGATCGCGAGCGGAAGCGTTCAAGAGAACGGGGTTGAGGGAGTCATACTCGTCGTGATCCAAACACCGATGATACTAGTGCTGAACGGACAGCACCTCCGCGTTCAACACACGTACGGTCAGGAAGACGTCTCCTCCTTCTTGATCCAGCAAGGGGGAAGGAGAGGTTGACGGAGATCCAGCAGCACGACGGCGTGGTGGTGGATGCAGCAGCGATCTCGGCAGGGCTTTGCCGAACTTCTACGAGAGGGAGAGGTGTAGCAAGGGGGAAGGGAGGCGCCAAGAGCATGGGTGCGGCTGCCCTCCCTCCCCCCCTCTTTATATAGGCCCCCTGGGGGGGCGCCGGCCCTAGGATATGGGATCTCCAAGGGGGGGCGGCCAAGGGGGTGGCTTGCCCCCCAAGGCAAGTGGAGGCGCCCCCCACCCCTAGGGTTTCCAACCCTAGGCGCAGGGGGGGCCCAAGGGAGGGCGCACCAGCCCACTAGGGGCTGGTTCCCCTCCCATGGGGCCCTCCGGGATAGGTGGCCCCACCCGGTGGACCCCCGAGACCCTTCTGGTGGTCTCGGTACAATACCGGTGACCCCCAAAACTTTCCCGATGGCCGAAAGTGCACTTCCTATATAAAATTCTTCACCTCCGGACCATTCTGAACTCCTCGTGACGTCCGGGATCTCATCCGGGACTCCGAACAACTTTCAGGTTACTGCATACTAATATCTCTACAACCCTAGCGTCACCGAACCTTAAGTGTGTAGACCCTACGGGTTCGGGAGACATGCAGACATGACCGAGACGCCTCTCCGGTCAATAACCAACAGCGGGATCTGGATACCCATGTTGGCTCCCACATGCTCCTCGATGATCTCATCGGATGAACCATGATGTCGAGGATTCAATCAATCCCGTATACAATTCCCTTTGTCAATCGGTACGTTACTTGCCCGAGACTCGATCGTCGGTATCCCAATACCTCGTTTAATCTCGTTACCGGCAAGTCACTTTACTCGTACCGTAATGCATGATCCCGTGACCAGACACTTGGTTACATTGAGCTCATTATGATGATGCATTACCGAGTGGGCCTAGAGATACCTCTCCGTCATACGGAGTGACAAATCCCAGTCTTGATTCATGCCAACCCAACAGACACTTTCGGAGATACCCGTAGTGCACCTTTATAGTCACCCAGCTATGTTGTGACGTCTGGCACACCCAAAGCACTCCTATGGTATCCGGGAGTTGCACAATCTCATGGTCTAAGGAAATGATACTTGACATTTGGAAAAAGCTCTAGCTAAACGAACTACACGATCTTTGAGATATGCTTAGGATTGGGTCTTGTCCATCACATCATTCTCCTAATGATGTGATCCCGTTATTAATGACATCCAATGCCCATAGTCAGGAAACCATGACTATCTGTTGATCAACGAGCTAGTCAACTAGAGGCTTACTAGGGACATGTTGTGGTCTATGTATTCACACGTGTATTACGATTTCCAGATAACACAATTATAGCATGAATAACAGACAATTATCATGAACAAAGAAATATAATAATAACCATTTTATTATTGCCTCTAGGGCATATTTTCAACAGTCTCCCACTTGCACTAGAGTCAATATTCTAGTTACATTGTGATGAATCGAACACCCATAGCGTTCTGGTGTTGATCATGTTTTTCTCTAGGGAGAGGTTTAGTCAACGGATCTGCTACATTCAGGTCCGTATGTACTTTACAAATATCTATGTCTCCATCTTGAACATTTTCACGTATGGAGTTGAAGCGATGCTTGATGTGCCTGGTCTTCTTGTGAAACCTGGGCTCCTTAGCAAGTGCAATAACTCCAGTGTTGTCACAGAAGAGTGCGATCGGCCCCGACGCATTGGGTATGACTCCTAGGTCGGTGATGAACTCCTTCACCCAGATTGCTTCATGCGCTGCCTCCGAGGCTGCCATGTACTCTGCTTCACATGTAGATCCCGCCACGACGCTTTGCTTGCAACTGCACCAGCTTACTGCCCCACCATTCAATATATACACATATCCGGTCTATGACTTAGAGTCATCCAGATCTGTGTCGAAGCTAGCGTCGACGTAACCCTTTACGACGAGCTCTTCATCACCTCCATACACGAGAAACATATCCTTACTCCTTTTCAGGTGCTTTAGGATGTTCTTGACCGCTGTCCAGTGTTCCATGCCGGGATTACTTTGGTACCTTCCTACCAAACTTACAGCAAGGTTTACATCAGGTCTGGTACACAGCATAGCATACATGATAGACCCTATGGCCGAGGCATAGGGGACGACACTCATCTTTTCTCTATCTTCTGCCGTGGCCGGACATTGAGCCGAGCTCAATTTCACACCTTGCAAAACAGGCAAGAACCCCTTCTTGGACTGATCCATATTGAACTTCTTCAATATCTTATCAAGGTATGTGCTTTTTGAAAGACCTATGAGGCGTCTCGATCTATCCCTATAGATCTTGATGCCTAGTATGTAAGCAGCTTCTCCAAGGTCCTTCATTGAAAAACACTTATTCAAGTAGGCCTTAATGTTGTCCAAAAGTTCTATATCATTTCCCATCAAAAGTATGTCATCTACATATAATATGAGAAATGCTACAGAGCTCCCACTCACTTTCTTGTAAACGCAGGCTTCTCCATAAGTCTGCATAAACCCAAACGCTTTGATCATCTCATCAAAGCGAATGTTCCAACTCCGAGATGCTTGCACCAGTCCATAAATGGATCGCTGGAGCTTGCATACCTTGTTAGCATTCTCAGGGTCGACAAAACCTTCCGATTGCATCATATATAGTTCTTCCTTAAGATGGCCGTTAAAGAATGCCATTTTGACGTCCATTTGTCATATCTCATAATCATAGTATGCGGCAATTGCTAACATGATTCGGACGGATTTCAGCTTCGCTACGGGAGATAAAGTCTCATTGTAGTCAACCCCTTGAACTTGTCGATAACCCTTAGCGACAAGTCGAGCTTTATAGATGGTAACATTACCATCCGCGTTCGTCATCTTCTTAAAGATCCATTTGTTTTCTATCGCTCGCCGATCATCGGGAAAGTCTGTCAAAGTCCATACTTCCTTTTCATTCATGGATCCTATCTCGGATTGCATGGCTTCAAGACATTTGTTGGAATCCGGGCCCGACATCACTTCTTCATAGTTCGAAGGTTCACCGTTGTCTAACAACATGATTTCCAAGACAGGGTTGCCATACCACTCTCGTGTGGAACGTGTCCTCGTGGACCTGCAAAGTTCAGGAGTAACTTGATCTGAAGTACCTTGATCATCATCATTCACTTCCTCTTCAGTTGGTGTTGGCACCACAGGAACATCTTCCTGAGTTGCGCTACTCACCGGTTCAAGAGGTAGTACTTCATCAAGTTCCACCTTCCTCCCACTTACTTCTCTCGAGAGAAACTCTTTCTCCAGAAAGGACCCATTCTTGGCAAAAAAGATCTTGCCTTCGGATCTGAGGTAGAAGGTATACCCAATGGTTTCCTTAGGGTATCCTATGAAGACGCATTTTTCTGACTTGGATTCGAGCTTTTCAGGTTGAAGTTTCTTGACATAAGCAGTGCATCCCCAAACTTTTAGAAACGACAGCTTAGGTTTCTTCCCAAACCATAATTCATACGATGTCGTCTCAACGGATTTAGATGGTGCCCTATTTAAAGTGAATGTAGCTGTCTCTAGAGCGTATCCCCAAAATGATAGCGGTAAATCGGTAAGAGACATCATAGATCGCACCATATCCAATAAAGTGCAATTACGACGTTCGGACACATCGTTACGCTGAGGTGTTCCAGGCGGCGTGAGTTGTGAAACGATTCCACATTTCCTTAAGTGCATACCAAATTCGTGACTTAAATATTCTCCTCCACAATCTGATCATAAGAACTTTATCTTTCGGTCACGTTGATTCTCTACCTCATTCTGAAATTCCTTGAAATTTTCAAAGGTCTCAGACTTGTGTTTCATCAAGTAGACATACCCATATCTACTAAAGTCGTCAGTGAGAGTGAGAACATAATGATATCCTCCGCGAGCTTCAACGCTCATTGTACCGCACACATCAGTATGTATGATTTCCAATAAGTTGGTTGCTCGCTCCATTGTTCCAGAGAACGGAGTCTTGGTCATTTTGCCCATGAGGCATGGTTCGCATGTGTCAAATGATTCATAATCGAGAGACTCTAAAAGTCCATCAGCATGGAGCTTCTTCATGCGCTTGACACCAATGTGACCAAGGCGGCAGTGCCACAAGTATGTGGGACTACTGTTATCAACTTTACATCTTTTGGTATTCACACTATGAATATGTGTAACATTACGCTCGAGATTCATTAAGAATAAACTATTCACCAACGGGGCATGACCATAAAACATATCTCTCATATAAATAGAACAACCATTATTCTCGGATTTAAATGAGTAGCCATCTCGAATTAAACGAGATCCTGATACAATGTTCATGCTCAAAGCTGGTACTAAATAACAATTATTGAGGTTTAAAACTAATCCCGTAGGTAAATGTAGAGGTAGCGTGCCGACGGCAATCACATCGACCTTGGAACCATTCCCGACGCGCATCGTCACCTCGTCCTTCGCCAGTCTCCACTTATTCCGCAGCTCCTGCTTAGAGTTACAAATATGAGCAACCGCACCGGTATCAAATACCCAGGAGCTACTACGAGTGCTGGTAAGGTACACATCAATAACATGTATATCACATATACCTTTGGTGTTGCCGGCCTTCTTGTCCGCTAAGTACTTGGGGCAGTTCTGCTTCCAGTGACCACTTCCCTTGCAATAAAAGCACTCAGTCTCAGGCTTGGGTCTATTCCTTGGCTTCTTCCCGGCAACTGGCTTACCGGGAGCGGCAACTCCCTTGTCGTCCTTCTTGAAGTTCTTCTTACCCTTGCCTTTCTTGAACTTAGTGGTTTTATTCACCATCAACACTTGATGTTCCTTTTTGATCTCTACCTCCGCTAATTTCAGCATTGAATATACCTCAGGAATGGTCTTTTCCATTCCCTGCATATTGTAGTTCATCACAAAGCTCTTGTAGCTCGGTGGAAGCGACTGAGGAATTATGTCAATTACCGCGTCATCCGGGAGATTAACTCCCAGCTGAGTCAAGCGGTTGTGCAACCCAGACATTCTGAGTATGTGCTCACTGACAGAACTATTTTCCTCCATCTTACAACTGAAGAACTTGTCGGAGACTTCATATCTATCGACCCGGGCATGAGCTTGGAAAACCATTTTCAGCTCTTCGAACATCTCATATGCTCCGTGTTGCTCAAAACGCTTTTGGAGCCCCGGTTCTAAGCTATAAAGCATGACGCACTGAACGAGGGAGTAATCATCAGCACGAGACTGCCAAGCGTCCATAACGTCTTGGTTCTCTGGGATGGGTGCTTCACCTAGCGGTGCTTCTAGGACATAATCTTTCTTGGCAGCTATGAGGATGATCCTCAGGTTCCGGACCCAGTCCGTATAGTTGCTGCCATCATCTTTCAGCTTGGTTTTCTCTAGGAACGCGTTGAAGTTGAGGGTAATGTGGGCCATTTGATCTACAAGACATATTGTAAAGATTTTAGACTAAGTTCATGATAATTAAGTTCATCTAATCAAATTATTCAATGAACTCCCACTCAGACAGACATCCCTCTAGTCATCTAAGTGAAACATGATCCGAGTCAACTAGGCCGTGTCCGATCATCACGTGAGACGGACTAGTCGACATCGGTGAACATCTCCATGTTGATCGTATCTTCTATACGACTCATGCTCGACCTTTCGGTCCTCCGTGTTCCGAGGCCATATATGTACATGCTAGGCTCGTCAAGTCAACCTAAGTGTATTGCGTGTGTAAATCTGGCTTACACCCGTTGTATTCGAACGTTAGGATCTATCACGCCCGATCATCACGTGGTGCTTCAAAACAACGAACCTTTGCAACGGTGCACAGTTAGGGGGAACACTTTTTTGAAATTATTGCGAGGGATCATCTTATTTAAGATACCGTCGTTCTAAGCAAATAAGATGTAAACATGATAAACATCACATGCAATCAAATAGTGACATGATATAGCCAATATCACATAGCTCCTTTGATCTCCATCTTCGGGGCTCCATGATCATCTTCGTCACCGGCATGACACCATGATCTCCATCATCATGATCTCCATCATCGTGTCTTCATGAAGTTGTCACGCCAACGACTACTTCTACTTCTATGGCTAACGCGTTTAGCAATAAAGTAAAGTAATTTACATGGAGTTCTTCAATGACATGCAGGTCATATAAAAAATAAAGACAACTCCTATGGCTCCTGCCGGTTGTCATACTCATCGACATGCACGTCGTGATTCCTATTACAAGAACATGATCTCATACATCACATATATATCATTCATCACAACTTTTGGCCATATCACATCACAAAACACATGCTGCAAAAACAAGTTAGATGTCCTCTAATTGTTGTTGCATGTTTTTTACGTGGCTGCAATAGGGTTCTAGCAAGAACGTTTTCTTACCTACGTGAAAGCCACAACATGATATGCCAACTTCTATTTACCCTTCATAAGGACCCTTTTCGTCGAATCCGCTCCAACTAAAGTGGGAGAGACAGACACCCGCTAGCCACCTTATGCCACTAGTGCATGTCAGTCGGTGGAACCTGTCTCACGTAAGCGTACGTGTAAGGTCGGTCCGGGCCGCTTCATCCCATGATGCCGCCGAAGCAAAATAAGACTAGTAGTGGCAAGAAAGTTGACAACATCTACGCCCACAACAAATTGTGTTCTACTCGTGCAAAGAGAACTATGCATAGACCTAGCTCATGATGCCACTGTTGTGGAACGTTGCAGAAAATAAAAAATTTCTACACTTTCACCAAGATCAATCTATGAGTTCATCTAGCAACGAGAGAAAGGAGTGCATCTACATACCCTTGTAGATCGCGAGCGGAAGCGTTCAAGAGAACGGGGTTGAGGGAGTCGTACTCGTCGTGATCCAAATCACCGATGATCCTAGTGCTAAACGGACAGCACCTCCGCATTCAACACACGTACGGTCAGGAAGACGTCTCCTCCTTCTTGATCCAGCAAGGGGGAAGGAGAGGTTGACGGAGATCCAGCAACACGACGGCGTGGTGGTGGATGCAGCAGCGATCTCGGCAGGGCTTCGCCGAGCTTCTACGAGAGGGAGAGGTGTAGCAAGGGGGAAGGGAGGCGCCAAGAGCATGGGTGCGGCTGCCCTTCCTCCCCCCTCTTTATATAGGCCCCCTGGGGGGGCGCCGGCCCTAGGAGATGGGATCTCCAAGGGGGGGCGGCGGCCAAGGGGGTGGCTTGCCCCCCAAGGCAAGTGGAGGCGCCCCCCACCCCTAGGGTTTCCAACCCTAGGCACAGGGGGGGCAAGGGGGCGCACCAGCCCACCAGGGGCTGGTTCCCCTCCCACTTCAGCCCATGGGAACCTCCGGGATAGGTGGCCCCACATGGTGGACCCCCGAGACCCTTCCGGTAGTCCCGGTACAATACCAGTGACCCCCGAAACTTTCCCGATGGCCGAAACTGCACTTCCTGTATATAATTCTTCACCTCCGAACCATTCCGGAACTCCTCATGACATTCGAGATCTCATCTGGGACTCCGAACAACTTTCAGGTTACTGCATACTAATATCTCTACAACCCTAGCGTCACCGAACCTTAAGTGTGTAGACCCTACGGGTTCGGGAGACATGCAGACATGACCGAGGTGCCTCTCCGGTCAATAACCAACAATGGGATCTGGATACCCATGTTGGCTCCCACATGCTCCTCGATGATCTCATCGGATGAACCACGATGTCGAGGATTCAATCAATCCCGTATACAATTCCCTTTGTTAATCGGTACGTTACTTGCCCGAGACTCGATCATCGGTATCCCAATACCTCGTTTAATCTCGTTACCGGCAAGTAACTTTACTCGTACCATAATGCATGATCCCGTGACCAGACACTTGGTCACATTGTGCTCATTATGATGATGCATTACCGAGTGGTCCTAGAGATACCTCCCCGTCATACGGAGTGACAAATTCCATTCTCGATTCATGCCAACCCAACAGACACTTTCGGAGATACCCGTAGTGCACCTTTATAGTCACCTAGTTACGTTGTGACGTTTGGCACACCCAAAGCACTCCTACGGTATCCGGGAGTTGCACAATCTCATGGTCTAAGGAAATGATACTTGACATTTGGAAAAAGCTCTAGCTAAATGAACTACACGATCTTTGAGCTATGCTTAGGATTGGGTCTTGTCCATCACATCATTCTCCTAATGATGTGATCCCGTTATCAATGACATCCAATGCCCATAGTCAGGAAACCATGACTATATGTTGATCAACGAGCTAGTCAACTAGAGGCTTACTAGGAACATGTTGTGGTCTATGTATTCACATGTGTATTACGATTTCCAGATAACACAATTATAGCATGAATAACAGACAATTATCATGAACAAAGAAATATAATAATAACCATTTTATTATTGCCTCTAGGGCATATTTCCAACATGGGTGGAGGGGTATATATAGCCTCCACATAAAATCTAGCCGTTGTACATAGATTCCCAAACTTCAAATCAGCAAACTTGGTCGGACCGATTCAGGTCAAATATGAATGTTAGAGTTTTCGGTGGGACCGATATAGTCATCTCGGTGGGACCGATGTGCAGGGGTTAGGGTAAAACCTCAACTCGGTTTGACCGATTACTCAAACTCGGTGAGACCGATTTTTGGTAATAAGTAAACAGAGGATTGGTTAAGCAAACTCGGTGGGACCAACTGCACAAACTCGGTTAGACCGAAAATGTTGCAATACATCACAGATAGTTTGCAAGCCCATCTCGGTGAGACCGAGATCCCATCGGTAACACCGAAGTGACTAGGGTTTGGCAGTGGCTGAATAAGATGAAACTCGGCGGCGCCGGATAGACAAAGTCAATGGGGCTGAGTTTGACATTTAGGTTTAGGACATATGTGGATGTGAGAAAGTGGCCGAGGGTTTTGGAGCATATCACTAAGCACTTTGAGCAAGCAAGTCATTAAGCAACACCTCATCCCCTTTTAATAGTATTGGCTTTCCTATGGACTCAATGTGATCTTGGATCAATAAAATGGAAAATGTAGAGTCTTGAGATTTTGCCAATATTTGTCCTTAGCATCTTGAAGGGGTTCCACATCCTCTTGTCCATGTCCATGCCACTCCAATGTTGAACTTATCTGAAATGCACTAGGTAGAGGTATTAGTCCAACAAGAGATATGTTGTCATGAATTACCAAAATCACCCTTGTGCTTTCTAGACTGCCGGAAGTGGCTCAGGGGCTGGAGTGGGCGCGATGGTCCAGTATAGGGATTTGGTGGAGAAGGTGCTCGAAGGCTCTAAGCGTCAGGATAGGCGATCATGTGGCAGCCCAAGGTCTGGCTCGTGAAGTGCAGCGACGTCCAAGAGCTCTTGACACACTATTATTTCTGGGGGGGTGGGGGGCAAAAGGCCGTCTGAACGCGAGGAGCCCTATGTCAATAAGGGCCGCCTCTACGGAGACCCGAGGGTCTATAGCGATAGCGAACAAGTCCGGAAAGCGAGTCGCAAAGGGAGACTCACGTTGGAAAGTTTGGCCGTGACTTTTGGACTTAATGTTGAACTTAAGTTATCGTTTAAATTGTTCTTATGTCTTCTTTAGACATGAATTTAAATTTCAAATCCGGACGCTATTTGCAAATGCATCGAGCCGGCTGGGCGGACGACTGCAAATGGTGTCCGCTTTTGCCGACGCAAATGGACAGAAACCGAACAAAACTCATGATCGTTTGCGGCCGTGTGTTGGAGTTGGCCTAGAAAAATATGCTCCTAACAGCATTTGGTGATTGTGAGCTGGATTATCATGTATGGATTGTGAACATGTAACTTAAAGGATGAAAGAAACAAACTTTGGCCTGATACCGCGATAAAGCCAAGGCAGTAAATAGATGTTGTACGCTGTCGAGCTAGTTGGTTAGTGGAGTTTGCTTGGGTGTTGTTTCGATAGACAGATGCGTGCCTATGTGTTGCGTGGTAGATTCTGATGGTTGAGGTCATTTGCCACGAACGAGGGATGTGGTCGGGCTTTCTATCAACCTAGTTGTTCCCCTAGCCACCCAAAATTGTATCGATGTCGTATGTTTTTTTGTGTCAAGGGTATAAAGGATCAACATTGTATATAAGGGTGTGCTATGCTGACAGTCCCATTTAAACTCACAATTATTTTCACATTTCCAAAATGAATAAAAGCCAGAGCATGAGAAAGAATCTTATGATCCATTCACCCGCTCAAGCAAATTGCTTATGTGTCGCCAAAGAAAGCCATGTGTAATGTTCATCGTTATTTGTCATTGGTAAATACAAGGCTAATATAAACGTAACACAAACATAATCATTTCTATAAATTCCAAGAAAACATCTTTTAGATAGTTTTTGCAATCAATTAAGTAACAACAAAAGGCCGTGTTCAGGAAATGCATATGGTTCACATGTTTTATATCAGAAGTTTATGATCTGGATTTCCGAATATAGGCGCTACAGGTGCACTCTGTGCAAAACGGTGTGGATCAAACAAATTGACCGGGTTACATAACAACACCCTGCTACACCGCGACGACACTAATTAAGCTTAAAATGGAAAGCATAAACATGGTAGGAATACTATAGCTAACATCGCTGAGAAATAGTTTGAGATAAATTATGCTTTTATTTCACCATTCGATCAAGTCATCTTTTACATTTATCATGCAAAAAAATTGCTTAGGCATATGAGGAGCTAGATTAATTCATGTTTCACTTGCAGTATGGCATCTCCATCCAAGTGCTGCTGCTGACGTTGTTGTTGTTGATGCTGAATGTTCATCATTTGTTCTTGCTTCGGAATCATCATCATTTGCTGCTGCTGCTGCATCTGGATATATTGTTGTTGCTGTTGTTGCTTCTGAGTCATCATCATCTGCTGCCGCTACATCTGAATATGTTGTTGCTGCATCGGAATCTGCTGCTGCTTCTGAATATGGAGTTGTTGTTGTTGCTGCATCTGAATTTGTTGTTGTTCTTGTTGCTGCTGCATCTGAATCTGCTGCTGTTGTTGCTGCTGCTGCCTCTGAATCATCATGGCGTGCAGCTGCTGATGGTGCCTGCCTCGCCACGACGGGCACAGGTCCATGTTCCTGTACATCTCCACGAACCTGTCCATGAGCACGTCGCCGCCTTCCCAGAGGGCCTTCTGCCCAATCTCGTTGGCCCGATCGATGAAGAACTCCAAAATGACTTCCCAGAACAGCTCCGCGTCGACACAGTTGGCGATCTGCGGCTCGTCACCCTCGTCCTCCGCCTCTATGCTTAGCGCGACCTTGTACCCGGCCTTGAGGTACTTGGCGTAGGGCTCCTCGTACCCGCCCTTCTCGATGGTGTCGCAGACGTCGCCCTCCCACCGGTGCAGGAACGCGGCCTCGACGCGGTAGAAGGCCGGCATGAAGTTGAGGCGCGCCTGGCCGCCGCCGCGGCCGGTGCACGCTATGGCCACGCGGTCGTGCGCGAGCGCGGCCTGGTGCTCGTCGTCGAAGGGGCTGATGTCGCGGCTGCCTCGCTTCGGGTCCATGACGCGGGCCATCCACCCCTTGCCTGGGTCGTGGTGCACCCCGAAGTACCTAAACCTCGGTGCCGGTGGCGGTTGCGGCGTGGCGCTCCCGGGCGCGCCCTGCGCGTGCCGGGGCGGCATGGGAGCAGGGGCGGCGACCGCGACGGCTGCGGGGTTTGTTGGCAGTGGCGTGCCACCCGTAGGCGCTCCCTACGTCGGCGCGTGACGCTTGGCTGGCGGAATGGCCGTCCCCATCGTCGTTGGTGGTCGTTTGCGTGGGGAAGTATTAGAGTATATATTCGGTTTGTATATTTGGTAGTTCAAATTGTAATCTATCTCTACTATCCTTGGTCCCCAAGTTTTGTATCTTATATAAACAGCCCTTTGAGGCCCTAATACATATTCAGAATTCAATAATCTTCATGGTATCAGTCGCCTAGGTTATCTTCTCCACATGGCCTCTCCGCCGTCCCCTCCACCTCTTCCGGCGCGGCCTCTCTTTATCGCGGCCGAGTTCAACGCCGCCAGACCGCCATCTGCCTCTTCTTCCTCCTTCAACCCTAGTTCCCTTACCCACCACCAATATGCCCTTCACGCCACAACCAAGTCTTCGGCGCCAGCTCCATCCACTTCGTCGTCGGCCCCTGTCCAGCCGCCTCCAGGCTGGCGCCCGAGCCCTAACTACCGCAGCAAGAATCCCGTCTACCGGCCGCCCCAGCCTCGCTCCGCCAGCTCCTCGGCGTCATCATCATCATCGTCTACACCGGCATCTACTCCAACGGCATGGCACCAGCAGCAAGATCCCTAGACCGGGCTGGTTCAGGCGTGGCCCATGCCTTGGTCTGCTCCATCTCCTTACGGCGCTCCTCCAGCATACACGGGCGCCTGGAGCCCGGGCCATCGTCCTGCCACCGGATCCCCTGGTCTCCTCGGACCCCGACCGCCGGCTCACGTCTACACCGCCACTACTACACCGACCACGCCCCGTGCCCCCGTGCTTCCGCCCGGCTACGCCCTGGTTCCCTATGCGCCCGGTGCTCCTTCGGCTCCGTCACCGTACGCATACGGGCAGCATGCACCAATGAACATGCCTGCTCCCTCTCCTACGACCACATCGCCGAGCTGGGATCAGGCTGCTTTCATCGCCGCCATGAACAATTTCACCCTCAACAACAAAGGTACGGATTGGATTTTCGATTCTGGTGCATCTACGCATATGTCTTCAACTATGAATTTTTTGTCAGCTTGTTTCCCTTCTTCTTTTTCTTCCATTACCATCGGTGATGGTTCTACTATTCCTGTCTCTTGCACCGGTGATTCTTACATCCCCTATTCTTCTAACAATTTTCTTTTACGCAATATTCTTGTAGTCCCATCCTTAATTACTAATCTTATCTCCGTTCGTCAGTTTACCATCGATAATCAAGTTATTGTGGCCTTTGACCCCTTTGGTTTATCTGTGAAGAATCTGACAACGGGGGAGGTTCTAGCTCGGTACAATAGCACCGGCGATCTTTATCCTCTTCATGGCGCCCCCACTTCCACTCCTCGCGTCATGCTTGCATCAGTTCATCTATGGCATCGTCGGCTTGGTCATCCTAATAAAGCTACACTATCATCATTGTTACAGGAATTTTGTATCCCTAGTTTTAGTGTCCCTCATGATTCCTCTCTTTGTAATGCCTGTCAATGTGGCAAACATGTTAGACTACCTTTTGGTACATCCTCTACTATTAGTACTTTTCCTTTTGAATTGCTCCATTGTGATCTATGGACCTCTCCAATTCCTAGTGTTTCTGGTTACAAATATTATCTTGTAATTCTTGATGATTATTCCCATTATGTTTGGACCTTTCCTCTCCGAGCCAAGTCCGATGTACACCCAATTTTTCTCAATTTTCGTCAATATGTTCTAACCCACTTTGGTCTTCCAATACGCTTTATTCAATGTGACAATGGACGAGAATTTGATAATACTCGCAATCGCACTTTCTTTCTTTCTCACGGCATACTTCTTCGTTTTTCTTGTCCCTATACATCTCCTCAAAATGGCAAAGCAGAACGCTCTCTTCGTTCCATCAATGATATTCTTCGCACCTTGCTTATTCAAGCTTCTCTTCCTCCCCGTTTTTGGGTTGAAGCATTACGCACTGCCATACTTCTTCTCAATATTAGACCAACCAAAACATGTCCTCTCTACACTCCCTTTCAATCCCTCTTTTTTTCCCGTCCCGACTATCTTTCCCTTCGCGTTTTTGGTTGTCTCTGTTTTCCCAACATCACTTCTACCACTTCTCATAAACTAGAACCTCGCTCTTTACCCTGCATTTATCTTGGTCTCTCCGATGATCATAAGGGCTCTCGCTGCTTTGATCCCTCATCCGGCCGTGTCATTATTTCCCGTCACGTCGTCTTTGACGAATATACCTTTCCCTACGCTGCCACACAAACATCATCCACAACCCAACCTTCCTCTGTTCGTTCTTCATCTCCTCTCCTCCCTCGTCTAGCTCCTACCTCTATTGTCCCGGAGCAACAACCACCACCGCATCAGTCTTCCATGCCTCCACAGCAGCCTTCTGCACCGCCCACTTCTCCTTCACCACAGCCTTCCGCGCCCCCCACTCCTCCCTTGACAGCAGCTTCCTCTCCTCCCACGCCCATCTCCCCACTTCTCCTTCGCCACCGCCAGCGCTGGCTGCGTGGGCGGCACTGGCTGCGTGGGCGGCACTGGCATTCGAGGCTTCGCCGACGGGACGGCGGCGCCGACTGGACGGGTGTTCGCCGGGACGCCCGGTCTCGCTGCCTGCATACGTGGCATCGACGAGGGGGCTGCTGGCATGGGGGCACTGCCGAGGTTACCGCGGCTCATCGGACGTGGCAGCACGACAGCGCCCCGCGCTCCCTGCGTGTGTGGCAGTGGCATGGGAGACCCCGCGGTCGGGACCGCACGAGGGTGCGCCTGAATGCCGGGCGCTCTTGCCGCCGCTGCGGCCTGCACCTTCATCTGCGGTGTCGGGGCTGCTCTCACGGCAGTGCTGAGGTTAACATAGGTGCTCATCACCGGCCGCGGCACGCCGCCCCCCTGCGCGCGTGGAGTTGCAGCGGGAGGCCTCGGCGTCGGGGTGCCGGCGCCGGGGTTAGAGCACGGCGTCATGCCGTCGAAGCGTGGGTGAGTGGGTGTGTGCGCAGTAGTCGGCTGCTGTGAAGATCTGGGTCGGTGCTCGGACGAGTTGGCAGAGCTGCGTTGGTCAGCTGCTGCTTTAAATAGAAGCCGCAGGCGAAGCGAGAGGCCGGGTCGGTTTCGCCACCGCTGCTCCTACACAGCACGCGTCGTGGAGTCGGGGCCGGGCCGGAGTCGGATTCCAGTGTGGAGTCGGATTCTCGGTCTCGGGACAGCACGGCGCGTCAGGCCGTGGAGTTTAATTACCCGGCCGGGAAAACCGCGTCTAAAACCAAAGGTGTATTTCTCACAAACAAAGAAAATGGCCAGAAGGCGGGTTCACTGACTTTACGTAATTCTTGACAGAAGGCGGGTTTGTTACTTTTGCAATTCCAGCTTGAAGGCGGCAGTTCCAACTTCCATGCCTCCAACTCCAACACACTCGAATCCACCACCGCTCGCCGTCGGTAATGCCGATTCCGCGCCGCCTGCCCTGCCTTCCCGCTGTCGCCGTATCCACCAGACGCTCGACCGCGAGCCTCGCCGTCTCCCATGGTGGGACCGGCGCGAGGCCCTCGACGGCCGTCCTGGCCGCCGCCGCGACGGCAGCCGCGGCGGCGGGCCGCGCCTCCGAGTGCCAGTCGCTCCTCCTCCGCATGTCGCGCCGCCGCGGCGCCTCCCGCCTCGACATCGTGTCCTCCCTCCTCGCCTCCTCCCCGACCCCGCAGCCGCAGGTGTTCGACCTCCTCATCCGCACCTACACCCAGTCCCGCAAACCCCGGGAGGCATTCGAGGCCTTCCGCCTCCTGCTCGACCGCCGCGTCCCCATCCCGGCCGCCGCCTCCAACGCACTACTGGCCGCGCTCTCCCGCGCCGGCTGGCCCCACCTCACCGCGGACGCCTACCGCCTCGTCCTGTCCTCCGGCTCCGAGGTAAACACCTACACGCTTAATATCATGGTCCACAGCTACTGCAAAATCCTACAGTTCGATAAGGTTGATACCGTAATCTCCGAGATGGAGAAGAGATGCGTGTTTCCGGATGTGGTAACCCATAATGTGATGATTGATGCTAGATTTCGTGCTGGGGATGTTGAGGCCGCGATGGCAGTGGTCGATTCGATGGTTAGTCAGGGGATGAAGCCTGGAATCTTGACGTATAATGCAGTGTTGAAGGGGTTGTGTAGGAATGGAAAGTGGGATAAAGCAAGGGAGGTGTTCAGGGCAATGGACGAATGTGGGGTGGCACCGGATGTTCGGAGCTTCAACATGTTGATTGGGGGATTTTGTAGAGTTAAGGAGGCTGATGAGGCAATGAAGTTTTATAAGGAGATGCGACAGCGTGGAGTCACACCAGATATTGTGAGCTTTAGTTGCCTGATTGGGTTGTTTGCAAGGAGGGGGAAGATGGACCATGCGGCGGCCTACTTGAGGGAGATGAGAGAGTTCGGATTGATGCCTGATGGTGTGATTTACACAATGGTCATTGGTGGATATTGCAGGGCTGGGTCAATGCTGGAGGCGCTGAGAGTTAGGGATGAGATGGTTGGCCGTGGATGTTTGCCAGATGTGGTAACTTACAATACCTTGCTGAATGGGCTCTGTAAAGAGCGTAGGTTGTCTGAAGCAGAGGAGCTTTTGACTGAGATGAGGGAGAGGGGGGTTCCACCAGATTTATGCACCTTCACGACTTTAATTCATGGGTATTGTAGGGAGGGTAACATAGGGAAGGCATTACAACTATTTGAAACAACGCTGCACGAGCGTTTGACGCCAGACATTGTGACGTACAACACTTTGATTGATGGAATGTGCAGACAAGGTGATCTGGGCAAAGCTAATGAGCTATGGGATGATATGCATTCTCGAGAAATCTTCCCCAACCACATTACCTACAGCATCCTGATAGACAGCCACTCTGAGAAGGGACAAGTGGATGATGCATTTGGGTTTTTGGATGAAATGATAAACAAGGGGATTGTGCCAAACATCATGACCTATAATTCCATCATTAAGGGTTACTGCCGGTCTGGAAATGTATTGAAGGGGCAACAATTTTTGCAGAAGATGAGGGATGCCAAGGTGTTGCCTGATTTAATTACTTACAACACCCTAATCCATGGTTATGTTAAAGAAGAGAAGATGCATGAAGCTTTTAATTTGCTTAACATGATGGAGAATGAAAAGGTTCAACCAGACACTGTGACGTATAATATGATTATAAACGGGTTTTCTGTACATGGTAATATGCAAGAAGCTGATTGGGTTTACAAGAAAATGGGTGCTAGAGGAATTGAACCAGATAGATATACATACATGTCCATGATTAATGGTCATGTTGCAGCTGGGAACTCGAAGGAGTCATTTCAACTTCATGATGAGATGCTTCAGAAAGGGTTTGCTCCTGATGACAAATTCTGAGGGTATTATTTTCCTCCATACTGGAATCTAATTGATGCTATGGTTAATTTAACAATGAGAAATGAAGGCAATTTGCAGCTTGTTTAGATCATCAGGATTTTTGCTCCAACAAGTATTTATAGACTTGAAGGTGAGCATGAGAAATTTTGCAGGTGAGCATTAAAATATCGGCTAGGTTGTGCGCACTGCCCTTCTACATTACCATAGTGGAATCAGCAACGATATATGTTTCCTACTTTACTAATTGAGTATCAGTTCATAAGATGCAATATTGTTCTGTACAAGTATCTGTTCTTCTGAATTCTGATAGTAGAATGCTGCTTGACTGACATTCTTTTGCTACTTTTGCATTCTAGGTGGTTTGCGATTTGGTACCATCACATTGACTGTTGTAATTTTCTATAGGCATCTGATTAAATTTTGGAGTAAATTCTGTGGAAGTTTTCATTATTGGGTGGTCCAAGGGTAGCAAAAATTTCCACACAAGTGACCTATCTGGATGTGCTTTCTCCACCAACGTGCAGAAATATTCTGTTAGGGCTCAGGAGGTGTGCTTTGTTTTCTGGGCATCGGAGGAATCTAGCATGCTCTAAATTTTTCAGGTACTTTATTTCTTACCCAGAATTCCTTTTTTAAGAGGAAATATTAGTGTAGTGCACTAATGTCTGATATACAACTACATTTTGCAAATCTGTAATGCAGTAACATACTGCCAGGTTATTCCCTGTTTCCTGTTGCTTAGTTGACCCTATCACCTCTAATAGCCTCTGCTTGAGCAGTTCAACCTACCAATCTATATTTTAGGGCACACAAATAGCAATACAGGCAGCACTTCTTTCTGAGTAGTCACAACTTAACACAACAAAATTGCAAAATTTAACATATGCTCCTAAAAATATCATGAGTTAAGATCAAATCCTCTTGATCAGATGCTGCTGAACTGAGTAAGACTGCAGACTACTTTTTTCTTCCCCTTTTTCAGGGTGAATGCAAATCACTTTTAGCATGAAGTATTAACATCACGCGAAACTGATTAAAAGGGAAGAGCCGAGGGTACATAAAAAGGTATCACTATCTTTTATCTGACACATATGGAATAGTTCTCAAGAGAATGCTGTGTATATGAGAAACTCACTCTCCCGCTGTACTGCAGGGCAACCAAAATTGGTGTACAAAGGACGAAATGAAACTGACTAGAGAGTGTAAAATGTGCCCCTTCAAGCCTTACCTCCAAAAGAGCAAGGAAAAGAACGAAAGGGAAACAGAGGTTATGAGCACCAGGTTTTATGTCAGGCTTTGATGAAGTTATGAGAAGTTTCTCTGTCGTGGCCGTGGTTGTATGGATTACCCATCAACATTTTGCACTTTGGACACAAATTATTTGTCTCCACCATCTCAAAAGAGAAACAGAGGTGTGAAGAGGGATACATACGTACCAATTGAACAAGCGTCTTGCCTGCTGGGCGTGGCAGATTACAGTTGAACAAAAAAAATTCTTAGGCAGAGTTTACAAAGATCCTTGCATGTTGTATTTTTAAAAAATGAAACAGGTTTTTTGTATGTCCAAAGCAGCAGCAGACTTCGTTCTGTCACCAAGGTTCGGTGAATGGATGTCAAAGATCTCTTTTACCTGTTGCAAATGCATCATGAGAAGCGTAGCAAAATTCTCTTCTGGAATGTATGCCTCTGAAAAAACACTCATGTTTTTCTTTTTCCTTTTTTGCAAATAATTCTTATATATTACTCAAAAAATCAGGAGTTACAATCACGACTTACAATGTCAAGGACTTCCTCAGGCCCCGCCCCAAGCCATACCGCAGTATGAATTTCTGCCCTCCTGAAGTTGGCCATAAAATGGCCAGCTAGATTTTGACTACTTCAAATATGAGTAATACAGGAACCATGTTCCTCTAGATTACCAACACTCGTGTTTTTTCAAGGCAGGAAAGAAAACCCTTAAATTAGAGAGAACACTTCTGGCAATAAATAAAGAATTAGAGAGAGCACTGTTTTTAAAGGGCAGCAAAATCTCAGGTTGATTGCAACTCATAAAAAAAATCGGATGCAAAATACTGACTGGGCCAAATGAAAACCCAATGCCAATATATTCCATAGGCCCTGAAACTTTACAGCCAGCCCGCTCAGAGAAACGCCCACCGCTAAGGGCATCTCCAGCCGCGCCCCCAACAGGCCCTCCCCAGGCGATTTCGCCGCGCCGGCGCCGAAAAAAGGCCCCAGTCGCGCCCCCAGAACCCCGTTTTTCGCCGGCTCGGGCCAAAACTGGTGCCGGCGGACCCAGGCCGAACTCGGCGCCCTGGGGGGCGCTTGGGGAGCCGGCGCAAGCGAAAAAGGCGCGTGGGCCCGCACTGGAGGCGACCCGAGGGCCTTTTCCCGCCGTTTTGCTGCCCCTTTTTCTCACTTCTCTCCCGCTCGCTCGCCTTGCTCCCGCCATTCTCCCCCCTTTCTCCCGCCAATCCCGCTCGCATCCCGCCGCCATGCCGCCGAAGAAGTACTCCATGCCACGCGCGGCGGCGACCGCGACGGGCGCCGTTACCCAACCGAAGCAGAGGAAGCCGAGGGCGCCTCCAACGAAGCCGCCGGGCCTGTCGAACGCCGAGTGGAGGGTGAAAGTACAGCGTCGAGAAGCAGTCACCGCCGACAGGCGGAACCGGGGGATAGCCAAGAAGGCCCGCGACAACGCGGCGCGCGCGGCGGCGTCCTCCTCTTCTGTCGAGGCTCCCGTCGTCAGCCACGCCCACCAGCACGCGCCCTGGGGACAGCAAGGCGCCGGATCTCCATGGGGGTCATCGTCGCCCGGCTACGCCGACGGCGACGCGCACGGCGGGTTCAACCCAAACGTGACTTTCCCTCATGGTCACACCGCTGCGTGCACGCCATCGCCCGCCTTCGCCGGTGTGCAGTACCCACCATACAACTACTCGCCGCCCCCCGCCTACGCGACCACGCCGACGCCCCATCTCTACCGCGGGCCGCTGCCCTTCTCGCACCTCGGCGACGCCGGCGACACGGGAGCCGACATGGACGACATCATCGTGATAGGATCGGCCGCGGCCGCCTCGTCTCCCGGTTTCGCCACCCAGGACGAGGTAGTCGACCTCAGCGGCGACATGGAGGCCGAGCTCGGCTACGTCTACGGCGACGATGCGCAGGAACCCGAGGAGGAGGAGGAGGAGCCGGCTCCTGTTCCGACGAAGGGGCGCCAGAAAAAGAAGCGGGCGGCGAGGTCGGGCGAGCCGCACATCAAATGGACGTCCAAGGAGGAGGAATGCCTCGCCGAAGCGTGGAAAGTCGTCTGCCTCGACCCGACCACCGGCGCGAACCAGAGCTTGGAGACGTACTGGGACCGCATCAAGGCCGAGTTCGACGAGCGGAAGCTCGTCGACCCCTACTTCAAAGGCGTCTACATGCAGCGCGGGGCCAAGGCGATGGCGAACCATTGGGGGCGTATCCAGTTGGCGTGCAACAAATGGCACGGAATCGTCGAGGAGGTCGCGGCTCGCCCGGAGAGCGGCGCCAGCGTTGAAGATCAGGTACGCACGCTGTTCGCCCGCACATCTTCGTCCCCTGCGCCCGCGGTTCGCCAACTGTTCGTCCATCCGCGTAGCTGCTGCGCATGTTCGCCATGTTCCGGGGTGACAACCAAGACGCCGACTTCAAGCACCTCCACGTCTACAAGCGCATTGACAAGTGCGAGAAGTGGGCGGAAGTCCGACGTGCCCTCGACAAGGCCAAGGAGACGTACAAGCCGGACGCGCCGACTCCGGGTGCGTCGGAAGGGCGGCCGGACGGCCACAAATTGGCCAAGAAGGGGAAGAACGCCGACGCGGCAACCGCGCGAGTGCAGGAGTCCATAGAGCATTGTCTCGCCGACGTCCAGGCCCGGGCCGTCCTACGCGAAGAGAGGACCGAGGCGCGGTGGTCGGCGCTAATGAAGAACAACGCCATCAAGCTCGACCTGCTCCGGACGAACGTCGCCGCGAAGAAGAGGAACACCGACATGGCTTTTCTGATGGGCGCGGCGGACTTGCTTCAGAGCAACGACGAGAAGCTCAAGGCGTGGTACCTGGTTCAGCGCGGCCTCATCCTGAACGAGCTGCCGATGGCAACGCCCACGACGCCGACGACGCCCACAGCCGCACGGACGCCAAGCCCGAGCGAAGCCTCTACGTCGCTGCCCAGCAGTGTTGAAGCCGCGCCGACGCAGCCCAACACCGAAGCAGCCCCGACACCGCCGAGCTCGCGCACGCCGACTCCGCCAACACCTGGGACCAACCCCGCCGAGTGATGAATGACCCCGCCGAGGCGGCGACGCTCTTTTTTTGTAACGGCAGACTATGCCCGATCGCCGGACTTGCGGCGTCTTGATGAGAGCGGGAACGGCCAAGTTTGAATTAACCGCGTCCTGGGGCCGGCGCGTGGGTGCGTGACTGGGAGCTAGATCGCCCCTAGGGACCGAGCTAGCGCCGGCACGCCCCCAGGATGCCGAATTTAGACGCCCTGGGGGGCCGAACGGCTGGAGATGCCCTAATAACTCACCCCCACGGCTCCATCTTCCCTCTCCGAACCAAAAATTTCGAAAAGGGCCGAAACCTCCCGCCCTTTCCCCGTTCCCCCTACCCCCGAGCGGCGGAGCCCCCTCCCCCCTCCTCCCGCGATGCCTCCCGGCGGCGGCGCGATCCGCGTGCTGAACGTGGCGGAGAAGCCGTCGGTGGCCAAGTCCGTGGCGGAGATCCTGTCGCGCGGGGGGATGCAGTCGCGGGCGGGCCGGTCCCGCTATAACCGCGTCTTCGAGTTCAACTACGCCATCGGCGCCCAGGCCTGCCACATGCTCGTCACCTCCGTCACGGGCCACCTCATGGAGCTCGACTTCGACGACCGCTACCGCCGCTGGTACTCCTGCGACCCCGCCGAGCTCTTCCACGCCCCCGTCCGCAAGGCCGTCCCCCAGGTGCCCCTCCCTCCCTGCCTCCCCGGCTCGCGCATTTCGCCGAACAGTTCGTGCGCGCGGCACCGCGGCCTGTGAACGCTGGCCTATCGCGTTGCCTTTGATTGGTTCAGGCATTATGTTGGGGGTGTTTCGTGCCATCTTTGTGCCCGCGTCCTAGGAAGTATATGCCTTACGGGAATTTTGTCGAGCAATGAATGTTCGGAGTGTTGTGGTGTGCTCTATCTTATTCCCTTAAGGATTTTCTGGTCATGCTGCTACTGAGGGTGCCTGATTGGTAGTGTCAATGGATGACGATGCTGTTTTTGTTCATGCTTCATTGCTACTCTTTGCAAGTAAATTTGTTAAATCCCACATCAGGAGCAATTTTTCCGGAGTTGAATGGATGTGGCTTGGTATCGATCACTTTTTGTCATTTGCTCAACCGCAAACTGTTTATGGTCACACACATGTATGCGATGCACCATAGGACCTGTGGTACTAGGAGGGGAACAGTGCAGGCTAAACTTGTGAATTGTTATTGCGGCCATATTCGTGTACTTGTACAGTTGTTACTGGAAACTGCGATCAACCCCCCTTGGCAGAAATAGTGCTCATAGGAAACAGGTTACAAGGGAATAAAAGTTTATCTACAGCTTCATTTAATTTCTAGCCCTTATAAGCTTTGGAGCAATATTTTCATACATTAAAACGTAAAAAAAACTGCAACTCTGAAGCTCATGCAGCAAAATGCGGAAGCCAAGCAAAGTACTGAAACCTGACAAGAAGCATGGGTACCAATGGTTTACAGCAGTCATATGGGTGTCCTCTCCTCCAGGCTCCAGCTTGTTTTTTATTCTCCCATTCCAGCACCAGACAAATTTATACTGCCTCCTAGTTGCTTGAAACGGCCATAACAATGCTTGAGCTTGCTGGCTGATATTGTTTGACATTGCTTCATGTCCAAAAAGGGAAAGCGTGTTCTGTCTAATGAAAGTTGGATGCTGAGGACCTGAGAGCATGTATTGTTTGGTGCTCTCCATTCATCAGCTGCATTATTTGTTTTACTTTTGGTTCACTCTTGCATTTTTTCGAGATGCAAGGCTATTGTGTTTTCTTCAAAAAACTTTTGGTTTGCTGTTGGTGCATTCTTCTCACTTCTGAGTTAATCGAGGAATACACAACCAATGTCAGGCTTCACTGTCAATATTCAGTTATCTATATTTGCTCAACACGTTGTGAACACACTGAGATTACCTTGTATTTTTGTTCAAAGCTATGATGGGTGTGGAATGATCATGACGTTAGTATAAGCTAAGTTATTCTGAACTCGAGATCAATTGATAAATTTTGTTTTTTGAAGTGCAGGATAAACAGGACATAAAGAGAACATTGGAAGAGGAAGCTAGGACGTGTCAATGGCTTGTGTTATGGCTTGATTGTGATAGAGAGGGCGAGAATATCGCATATGAAGTGGTTGACATTTGTGCGGGCGCCAACCGTAACCTAAACATTTGGAGAGCTCGCTTCTCAGCTTTGATTCCCAGGTATTGATTGCTCCAGATTAATGGACCGTTTCCGTTTGTTTTTCTGTTATGGAAAGATGGCATATCCATTTCAGTTCAGTTGTCTTACAAATTGAACTGCAGGGAAATACATGAAGCTGTACAACATCTCGCCAGACCCAACAAGCTATTTGCTGATGCTGTGGATGCAAGACAGGTTACTTCAGTTTTGCATCTGATTGTCAAATTGTCATTGATGCTTAATATTCTTGTGTGCCAACTATCAACTCAAAACAAATACTACTACGATGCCAGCAAACAGAGAGCCATGAGAATATTCTGACGCTGTGCCTTTGTACTAATTTTGTACAAATAAACCTAAAACACACAAAGATGCTAGTACAAACTGTCCTGCTAATATTCTTCGTTTTTCTCCAAAAGAATAGCATTAGCACTCCTCTTCTCATCAAACGAATAAACATTTGTTTGCGCCTTATTGCTGTCTTCAAAAGCACAGATAATAATAGGAATTTTTGTACAGGAAATTGACCTTCGCATAGGTGCCTCCTTCACTAGGTTTCAAACAATGCTGCTAAAAGATGCATTTGTCCTTGATGTCAGTGGGGAAGAAAGGAATATGGTTCTGAGCTATGGTCCTTGCCAGGTACCTCACTATATAATATTAACTGAACATATTGAATGCATATGCATTTTTATTCCCTGTCTAATATTTTCATTTCATTCCAGTTTCCAACTCTAGGATTTGTAGTTGAGCGTTTCTGGGAGATACAAGCTCACGAACCTGAAGAGTTCTGGACAATAAATTGTTCTCACACTTCAGATGAAGGCACCGCGTCGTTTATTTGGATGTAAGATTCGCTTCAGCCGTCCTGAACTTCAATTAGAAAAGTTGTGTGACATATTCTTGTTTGGCAGACGTGGCCATTTGTTTGATTACTCATCCGCTGTTGTGATCTATGAAATGTGTGTCCATGAACCAATGGCAACAGTGAGTCCTCACATCTTCTGTTTCACCACTGGTTACAATATTAACAATGATGGACAACTTTAATGACAGATCAGAGGTACCTATTTTTAGTTGTTTTATTTTATTTCTACAGGTACAGAATGTCAGGAATCAGGAGAAACTAAAATACCCTCCATACCCACTAAGTACCGTGGAGCTTCAGAAACGTGCTTCTAGGTGCTGCAGAATGAGTTCAGAGCACACAATGAAGGTATATTAGAAAAACTAAATCCTTTTGGTGTCTTATTTTTTCTTAACAGTTTTGAGGTCATGGGTTCAAGTCCTGGAAACAGCCTCTTACAGAAATGTAGGGAAAGGCTGCGTACTATAGACCCAAAGTGGTCGGACCCTTCCCTGGACCCTGCGCAAGCGGGAGCTACATGCACCAGGTTGCCCTTTTTTTTTTTAGTTTTGCTAGTAAAAAATGCATAGCTCTATTTCCTAATTGCTTCGTTTGCTGAACTCTTGTGCTATTCATACCAGGTGGCTGAAGAACTTTACCAAGCTGGATTCATTAGTTATCCCAGGACAGAGACTGATAGTTTCTCTCCAAACACTGATCTGCATGTCAGTTATGAATGCTAGCGTGCCTTGTCCATGTTTTTATTCATTGTCCTGATTCTGCTTACACATTCTTTCTAGATTTATATCTTCTAACATATTTTACATGATATTATTTTGTTCCATGAAGGAAACCAAATTCTAAAGAACATGTAACCCTAAAAAAAGGAACATATTATAAAACAATTTTCTCTAGTGAATGTTAGTTTGGAAAAAAAGTAGCCATGGTCTCATAGGCATACTTCTCCTGTTTTCTTTCCGTTTGACCTGACGTAGATATATGTTACCACCTGATGATCTTCATTGCTGAATAACCATAAGAAAAATATAAAAGGCATCTCTAGTGTCCAGCTCATACTTGTGATGAATAAACATTTATTTACTCTTAAGTTGTTATTAATTTTCATTTGCTCATCCTGGCATGATTGCCCTGACATGGGTTGCTCCCTTTTACTTAGGCAATTGTACGTGAGCAAGTGGATCATCCTGATTGGGGAACGTATGCCCAACGTCTTCTGAATCCTGAAGAAAGGCTCTGGAGAAATCCCAGCAACGGTGGTCATGATGACAAGGCACATCCTCCTATTCATCCAACAAAGTTCTCGACTGGTGAAAATAACTGGTCTCCAGACCACAAGGTACGTAGCACTACCAAATACTCCCTCCGTCCCAAAATAAGTGTCTTGAGCTTAGTACAAATTTGTACTAGAGCTAGTACAAAGTTGAGATACTTATTTTGGGACGGAGGGAGTAGAAGAGAAATATCTATCAGTCTCACATCAGTTTATAGTAGTTTTTCATATCTGTTATTTTTATGCTCCACAAATCTAATAATGTTTTCCATATCTATTTCTGCTGTCCAGAAAGTGTATGAGCTAGTTGTTCGCCATTTCCTTGCTTGTTGCTCCCAACCTGCAGTTGGAGCCGAGACAACTGTGGAAGTTGACATTGCTGGTGAACAGTTCAATGCATCAGGGCGTGTCGTACTTGCTGTGAGCATCCTGAAATGTTGCTATCATCTTCTATTGTTGCTTACGTCTAATAATCTACTACCCATATTTCAACAAACATGAAACTTGTCATGTCTTACCCAATGTACAGAGACAATGTAGCTGTAATACCAGTATTACCGATATAGCTGAGAAACAAGCATAGAATAATGTATGTTATCTGCAATTACCTAATATTCAGAGGTGATGTAGCTTTAGCTGATTCCCTTATTTACTTAATGTTGATGTGGTGATATGTTTTGGTTGTTTCTAACATATGAGCGTAGAGCTGGGAAAGCTCATAGAAAATAACTTATTGCAATTTTATTTATGATATGATATTTTCTGAAAAAGGGACACAAAGGGGGATTATATTTCTCAAAAATGAATCCGATAACCAACATGCAGTTTAACAATAAATGCGTGAAAATAATTGCTTCTCCTTGACGCTGATTGGTACGTAGGTGGCTTATTAGTAAACAGGGCCCTATGCTAGTACAGAGAAATGCTCTGCCCAGCGAACCCATGCAAGAAAAGTTATTTATCTTATTATTACTAGATTTATGAAACTTTCACCAAGGTTTTTTGGTCAAGTAAGAGTCATCCATTCTCTTATACATCTGGGATGTGTAAAAGTTTCTCTTTAATAATAAAAAACATTTATACTTTCTCTGTAGAAAAATTATTTGGATGTTTATCGTTATGACTCATGGGGTGGTTCATTACTTCCAACATACACCATTGGACAGCAGGTTTGCTACATTCTACCCTACTTCTATTCTACTCCCTCCGTTCCAAAATAAGTGTCGTGGTTTTAGTTCAAATTTGAACTAAGACCACGACACTTACTTTGGAACGGAGGGAGTATTTGTTAAAATATTTCCTGTTAGTTTCTTCATGCCTCCTATGCAAGTTGAGATAAAAAAGAAGTCCCAGTATGGGAAGATCTTCCAGAGGTCATATTTTGAGTTGAAAACTTGATACTTGTATGCTGTTGTAAATATTGGTGACACATAGGAAGGTTGCAATATATATTGTAGCATATCAGTCAGTATAATGGGTATGGATTAATTGCCTGATATCTGGCAACTCTAATATGGAGGGATCAATTGTTTGTCAATTCCTTCAAAAATGATTTATGACCTTGAACATCCTTTTCCTTTTAATTTCAATGCAACAATAATTTTTAACGCCAATACAAAACCTTGCAGTTTATTCCGACGTCTTTAACACTTGATTCAGGAGTAACTCGACCACCACCTCTTCTTGCTGAAGCTGACCTCCTTAGCTGCATGGATAAAGTACATGAATTCTTCTTATCTTCTATGTTTACTCTTTATTACTCTAAAATGCTGAGTTGTGCAAATGTCTGACTCCCTTTGGTGCTATTTCCAGGCAGGAATCGGCACCGATGCAACCATGCATGAACACATAAAAAAGCTACTTGACCGTTGTTATGCAACCAAAGATGCAAATTCACGTTTCTCCCCAACAAATCTTGTGCGTTTCATGCCATACGAAAGCTCCATTATACCATTGCATGTAGCATATATGCTGTTTAAATGATTTTTATGGCTATAATTGTGTTTGTTAATAGTGTGTTCACAATACAGCACCTAGTGGACCTTAGCTTGTTTAGCAACCCAGAAGTGCGCTGAAGAAGTCTTTGCCCGCACTTTGTGAAGCGCCTCCTTAGCCACACTACTAAGTGCAACCTTTTCTTGAATGATATATTCAAAACTCAGGAGAGAAAATACACATAATTCTCATCTTGAATACTCCCTCCGTTCCATATTAGTTGTCGGCTTGTCGCTGATTTAGTACAACTTTGTACTAAATCAATGACAACTAATATGGAACGAAGGGAGTACTTTGCTGTGGAAACTCCATCGCTTCCGTACGGAAGCCACTCTTATCATCACTAATCTATGTAATACTTTTGATATCTGAAAGTAAGGTGCTTTTACATTTTGCTTATGTAAAACATGCTTAATTTCTGAGTAAACAGCAGAATCCAATTCATATTAATGCAAATGTGACGCCTTCTGTTAGATTTCCTTCCCAATTAGTACTCATCATGTTTTTTACAGTCAATTTTTTTTATTTAGATTTTTTAATTGGGAATGGATAGCATTTCTCCAGTGTGCAGAAAGTAACAGTTCTTCCATTGACATGTTTCCATTGTTTTTTGTGTGTGTAAATGTAGGGGGAGGCGTTGGTAATGGGTTATGATGAAATGGGGTAAGCTAATTCTTATATATATACCTTTTCAAAAAAAAAAGATTGAACACCTCTACCTTTCAACTTATATTGGATGAAATGTACCTAGTTCCTCAAAGAAACTCAAAATTTTAGGTATGAGCTTTGGAAACCTTATTTAAGAGCAATGATGGAAGCTGACATGAAATCAGTTAGTGTCGGTACAAAGAGTAAAGCGCAAGTACTTGAGGGTTGTTTGCAGCAGATGAAGGCTTGTTTTCTGGATGTAAGTTGTAGTTTACTGAGCATTCCATGGTTGTCACCAATTGAATTAGTACAGTCCCACCCAGTTGCTCTAAATTTATGTTTTGTAAGTTGACCACTTGGTGATCATGTAGGCAAGGGCAAACAAAGTGAAGCTCCTTGATGCAATGGGAACATTCTTTGCTAGGTTTGGTGGATCCCATTGTTTTTCTTCTTTTCTTGCTGCACGTTTATAGCTTCACTTTGACTATTTTTCTTTTCTAGGTCAAATAGACCTATCAATGAGACACAAAATACCGTTGAAGTTGTAAGGCCCTGTGGTGCATGCAACGACTCTGAAATGTTGCTGAAGCGAAGGCCGGTAAATTGTCTTCCAGTGCTTCTTTTCATTTCTTCAGGGAAATGGGACGTGTCATGCTTGGCGCATGCTTGAGCTTTGCTTTTCTTGTCCCAGAATGGTGATTTTATGGTTGGCTGTCGGGGCTTTCCTCAGTGTAGAAATGTAGTATGGCTGCCCGGGTCCCTTGCAGAAGCTTCTGTGACGCAACAAATTTGTCCTACCTGTGTTCCAGGTGATCATTAAGTTCCCCATTTTTCGCTACTGTGCTACCAGTCTGGCTTATGTTTGCATGGCCTGAATATTCTGTTGTTTCTCTCAGTGAAATGATAATCCACCGCATTTACAGGTCCTGTTTATAAGATCCAATTTAAGTTCAACCGAAGGGATATCCCACCAAGTTTCGATGTTGATCACCTAGGTATGTTATCTTAACTTAAATTGCAGTTTTATACCTATTTTAGTTAACGTGGTATGACTTACCAGTGCTTAAGGTCATATCATGACATATCTATCCTTTACTCTGATAGGTTGCATTGGTGGATGTGATGATGTACTCAAAGAGCTTACAGAGATGAGTAGATTTCAACATCATAACCAGACTACGACGCCAGGTATGGATGTTTGTCCTCGTTGTCTGTTTCATCATACATGGGCCGACTGTTGTGCTCGTCCGTTTACAGTTCTAAATAAAGGTATAGTGTGTGGCAGTGTGGGGCTGAAATGAACACGGTTTTATGCTTACTTTCTTAGTAGGAGCTTCCAGTTTTCTCTCATAAAGATAAAATGCTAAGCATGCTTTTTTCTGTTCTTGCTTCTGCTGTATCCATGTCTTATTTTTCTGGACACATGACTATAATGGCCACTCATAAAAGCTTATTTTGTGACAAATTATATTACTTCACAGCAAGAAGCCAAAGCCAGACTCAGACTACATCTATGAGTGGTGCAAGGCAGGGGGCTCCAAGGCAGGATTTACCTACTGGTTCTCGTTCAACGGGGCAGTTTGCTAACCAGCACACACCTGCTGTGAACCCCCAAGGTTTCTGTTCACCCCCCAAGTGTCTCCATGGTTTGTTTTTCCAAATACATGACAAACATTCATTTCATTGACGCTTATTTTTATCATCACATGACTTTGCAGGGAGAGGTCAAAGCCAGACTCCGAGTGGTGTCGGAGTAAGGCAGGGGACTCCAAGGCAGGATTTGCATACTGTTTTTCGTACGGCCAGCCAGTTTGCTAATGAGCAGCAGACACCTGGTGTGAATCCACAAGGCTTTCGTTCGACCCACACGGGCCTTACCCAAAACTCAAGAAATGCATCATCATCAGGTATGTAAAGTCCTACATACTTCTCTATTCTTATCCAGAGCTGGTGCCTTAATCTTCAGTGGTTTTCAGGTGCAGGTCAAGTACTCTGCACTACATGTGGAGAGGCCTGCATAAATCGAACGGCTAATACAGAGGCGAACAGAGGGAGGAAGTTCTATAAATGTCAAAATCCTGGATGCGGCTTCTTTGTGTATGCTGTCTTAACCCCTTACTGTGCAATATTTTGTCTGTGACATGCATAAGTACCTGATACAAACTAATAGTCACAATAAAATTACTTGATCTTACTACCTGAAACCGTGGATGCATGTAGCACTACACTGCATATGCAACTAGCTCAATTAGGGCAATCACTACTTATCTGGAGTTTCTTTGCATATATGATTGCTGAAAGCTTGCATCAAGTTAATAGTTGGCGTCCATCAACTTTTGTTAATATTTATGCTCGCCTGCTTGCTTTTGTTAACGGAAGGCTTGCACCAAGCTTAATAGCCCAGTTCTCTTGCCTGACGCTCTGTACATACAATGCAGATGGGAAGACGAGCTGGATAACGTGGCGCCCAGGGGCCGTGGGCGCGGCAGCCGCGGTGGCGGGAGGCAAGCATCCGCGTCCGCATCTGCATCGGCAGGTCGTAGAGGCGGCGGGCGAGGCAGGAGGGGCCGGGGGAACGCCGACGCCGACGGCATGACGTTCGTCTCGGCGACCGGCGACACCGTGCACGGCTGCTGCTTCACCTGCGGCGACCCTTCCCACTTCGCTAACGCATGCCCAAACCGGGGGCGATAGCACAGGTCGGCTGCGTTAGCACGCACGAAGCAAATGCACGTAGTACATTTATTATCGCTACTGCATCCATCATAGCCATGTTAGTGATGTGACGGTGCTGCTGCTCGTAAGCTGTCAAGCTAAGATGGATGCGTGAGGCCGTGTCAACTCGCACACCGAGACCTGCAAGCACGCACGTGCCGGGGGGAAGACCATCATACGCGAGAGGGAAAAGGCACACTTGCTCAAACTTAACGCTTACAAATGTCACAGAGAAACCAACGCTTCTTCCATGACATGAAGATCGGAATGATGGAGATGCACCCGTGCGTGGTGAGCTGCGGTGCACGTATGGCATGCAATCCATTCCGACGGTTCCAACCCTCGTCGCCCCCAAAGTCTTAGTCAAAAAAGTGGAGCGGAAAAAATGGATCATGTCACCGCCTTTTCTCCCTCGCCCTATTACCATCGGTAAGCAACCACTGTTTTCGTCAGGTCGCTTTCGTGATGCGTGACCACAGCATTCACCGGACGCTCATGACCTTTTCGCTGATCAGACCGCTGATGAATGATGGGTGAGGTCGTTAGGTGTGACCGTTTGTTTCCCTCGGTGACTTGTCAATCATGCACTCGGATGTAGCCCATCTCACCTGCAGCTCGACTGCTCGACGACTTTGAACGCGCAGCAGTTCCTCTTAAAAAATGTTAGATTTGGGTTAGTTTCCCCCCTAATCATGTGCAATTGACTAACCTTTTTTACTTTACCTAGTGATGAGTGAGACCAGAATATATATATACACGAGAGGGGAGGAGAGGAGGCATTGAAATGTATGCCCAGGTAGGTAGGTTCCGCACCAAACGGTGTCGGCAGGCGGCATATCTACAGCTTTGCATATATTCTTCAGCAGGAGTACATTACCTTGATCGATCGGGAAGATTCGTAAAGAGGCTTATTATACGTATGTACGTACCTGGAAAACCTTGGAAGCGATGTTTCCATGATCGGAAAGACTCGTAACGAGGACGACACACAACCGATCCATCCATCAAAGTAACCTACCCTAGCTCAGCTTGCTAGCTTTTGTGACCCCATCATTACCCACGTACGCCCACCGGTTAGCATATATGCTGCAGCAGCAGTGCAGTGCAGCTAGCCTGCGTGCATGTGTTGCTACTGTACGTACATTCCTCTGCATGTGTTGCTACTTGCTACTACAAGCTGCTATCATTACGTATTTGTGCTTGCTATAAAGGAAAGGAGGCTTTAAGCTGCTTATTATGTCCTAATCTCTCTCTCTCTCTCTCTCTCTCTCTCTCTCTCTCTCTCTAAGACACAGACGGAATTGTATTAACAAGGCAGGCTTCAAGTTCAAGATTCTAAAAACAGCAATATGCTAAGAGAAAGATGTACTCAGTACTACTCCATGTTATACAGAGAATCACTGAAAGTCTGAAACCATGTCCAGTCCGCAACAAGGAAAAAAACTACTGATCATGGCAACTGATCGACCGAAGAAGTGGGTGTCGGATGGCTAAGAAACATGCAGTCCAAGCTATCAAAAGAACCATGGAGGATCGATCATCAGCGGCATGCAGTCGATGATCGCCTGGGCCGATGTCCATCTGTGATCAATATGCGAGGGACAGACGGTTTACCTCAAAGAAAACGCGGTGCCTGCTCCAATCCCCAGCTTGACCAACAAAACAAGCTGCAGCAATCGGCGCCCGTCGTCTCCGATGGAAGAAGGGTTGAGTTGGGGGGAATGAAGCCTGGTCCGAAACCGCACACGCACGCCGTGGATGAATCCGTCCGGCCGTCGTGCGTGCTAGGCCTCCAACCAGACAACATTCCCCTCAACTGCCATGCACCGGACCGGCGGTAAGAGAGATATGAGAGAGGAAGGAGGCGATCTAGAGAGAGAGAGAGAGATCATATATATGGCCTCATGTGCACGCTTGGTGGCGCCAGAGAGGGAGAGGTGTAGCCATGAAGCCACAGCTTGCGTCTTGCAAGCGCGCGAGGCAAATGACAGGACGCTGGCCGCTACGCCGCTTTTCGAAACCTTATGGCAGACGAGCTGCCACATGCATGCTTCTTTGATTCGCCGCTTGTTGCTTTCACACACCACATCTCCCATAAACAACAAATGAACCTGATTAATTAAGCCCTACTCATTCTTGGTAGTCGATTGACATAACTAGGCCTTTTCAATTTTTTTTTTGACATAACTAGGTACCGAGTGCATTCTACTTCCTCTGTCCCATATTAGTTATCTTAGGTTTGTCAAAGATATAGATGTATCTAACACTAAAACGCGTATAAGTTTAATGCAATTTTTACCTTATTTAAAAAGGGTTTTTGGTAAGTATCAGCGGATTGAGATTTCCTTAAGACTGGTCGATTCATAAGGCAAACTCGGGTTACACCTTTCACTAAACTGAAGTTGCACTTTTCTAAACTGATTGGGACCTAAAAAATTCTCGCTTGATTGAGACACGACACTTTTCTAAACTGATGGAGACTTAAAAAATATCCCGTCGAGACACGGACAAACCCTGGCCCTTCATTGTAAACTTAAAATAGATTTTGCCTCATTTTGTTATTATCTTTTAAACATACAAGTTATACTCAATTGTTATGATTATGAGGCAGATGGCGGTGGACAACTCATGCATGTATTTTCCGGGGAGTAAAGAATCATATCCAATTGCTTGAAATTTCACTAGAAAATGTTGAATTTTATAAAATTGTGTTGAATTATGTCATACATATATGTGGTGCTAATCCTGCCAAACGTTGGATAGGCCTCACTGTATATGGGTTAGAATTGTCCGTCTAGTCAGTTCTTCTTTTAAATCTCATGCGAGGGTAGGGGGTTCCTACATTTCATTAAGAAGAATAAAGATGATCCAATTTATAAGAAAAACCAAACCAAAAACCTAACATTCTTGGTTAATCAGGAAAACCGAATGAAAACCAAGAAAAAACAGAAAAAGACACTAGAGCTAGGGGATGACAAAAGCAGTCTAGTCAGTTGCCATCATCCTTTTGACATGTCAGTTTGGAAAACATAATAGAATAGGGTTAAAGCCATCATAAGGTCGCAACTAAGGGTAAAATATAACAATTTTAAGTGAGATAAGAGAGCTATCACAAGATCCAAGGTTTGTGGTTAGCTTGAGAGTGCGTCCGTTACGATGTACTCCTATGTAGTTGGAATCTCCTCGGTGCTTTTTATAACGTGCGTTCTGATTTATTTCCCTTCCCTCGTCTATCTCAGCTTTTCTTCAAAACCCGCCAATGTATTAAATTTTGCTCAAAAACCTGTATCCACGTGAGACAAAAACGACCTGAAAGCAATATGAGGGATTAATTTATCCGATATGAAAAGTTGAGGGATTAAGCTTTGCTGGTTTTGAGTTGAGGACCATTTCTATACTTTTGAAAGAGTTGAGGGATGAAAAAAATATACTTTTCCTTTTTAGTTTAAATTTGAACTCAAACCACGACACTTATTATGGACCGGATGGAGTAATATTTTTTTTCTACAAACTTGATCAAAGTTTATAAAATGTGTCTTTAGACAAAGCTAATATGCGTCATGAGTAAAAAAAAGAGGGAGTATTTTGGAACATTGATGGCGCCACTTAGGCTTAGCTTACGATTATCTGAGCCAGCATTAGCATCTGACATGGCAGCCAGCACTTTGACATTGCATGCATGCGTGTGTACACGGTTTTATTCCCAAGCAAGGGATTGGCTTCTTTCGCTTTTGCAGGTCGACGCACAGCTAGCGCGCGAGTCTGTTGCGTTGTTCTGATTCCAGGCTTAACCCTTAAGAAACCGGCCAGCGTGCACCTCTGCAACAACATAGTAGCTGGGACTCTTTTTCTGCATGCATGGGACGATGTGAAATGGGCGGTGGGGGAAGCTAGGCGGTGAAGAATCACAAGTAACTTGAGTGTTGGGTTTGTGTGTGAGGTGTAATGACCATTTTTTACACGAGTGGTGGGAATCTGCACTAATCTTTTTTACTTTCAGCCTCCCTGCAGGCTACCATTTCCTTGTTGGGGGTGTTCTTTCTTGCTTTTAGCTTTTAGTTTTGCAGATGAGATGGGCGTGTGAACGGTGGGAATGGAATGGTAGTATGCCAGGCTTTGGCTCCTCTTCCTTTGATGTGTAGAGTGTTTTTCTTTTTGAGAAACACCTGTAATTTATTCGTACTTATAACAATTACAGGTACACTAATTTCGATCTAAAACCCAAGAAAATACAAGGTAACTTCTATTACTAAGAATTATAATGAAATCATTTGAACACCATCTTCACTGTATCAATTTCTGCTGAAAGAAATACTTCAAATACTTAGGTAAAGAGACAACAATAATTGGACTGGAGCAACGATATTGTCACCCTTTCACCCGCAGAAACGTTATCAATAACGGTTTTTTAAAGCGCCTTGAGTCGCCCATCCAGAAAGATGGGAGGCTTTGATCGATGAACATACTTGTGCTGGGGATGATCTCCTATAAGTGCAGGACGTCGGATCACCATATCTTCACCATATCTCCTATAAGTGCAGGATTTCAACTTCACAAAGAATGAAAACAACAACAAAAGTTTGACACCCCAGCATAAACTCATCAAATCTGATTTGGATCTGCGAGGACAGAAAACTCTCTAATCTCATGGCACGGCAAAAAAAAAAACGAGAGTAAATTTACCCTCACATAATACGATAATCACTACACAATGATGAAGAACGTAGAACTTTTGAAGATGCGAGGTCTCCAACCTCTCAGCGCCAGGATGGCCGCCAGAGGCGAGGGGACCAAAAATTCCGTTGTGGCGGCGGCGCAGGCTGCAGCTAATGAAATCCTACAAAATCTCGGCTAGTCTGGTTGTAGAGTGTACTTGTTGATTAATGGACGATTGCACGCAGAATATACTATTAGAATTATCGGGCCAAGTCCAATAATTACCCTTGTATAGTTCTTTTTTTTCTTGAGGCCTTTTCTGTAATTAGTCGAAGTTGTCTGGAGCCTGCGCCGGCGGCTGACTGTTTGGCATGGGTCGGCATGGGTTCCGGCGTTTGCGGCGACGAGGACTTCGTTGGTCGAAGTTGATGGTGAAGTCCGAGTCGCTGGCTGGTGGAGGAGTGATGACAATGACACTTGGTGATGACCTTGACTTTGTGTTTCTTCTATGCAGCGTTGTTGTATCTTCGTGTGGGTGACCAGGTCGACCAGTGTTGCCCTGTGTGGACTGTTGTGGCGGTTTTAGCCCCGTTTTCTATTAATTAATCGGGCAGTCATCTTCTTTTTAAATGAATCGGGATCCTTGGAGGCGGGCTTCAAAAAGAATAAACTTGAAAATAATAAAAATACACAGCGGAGGAGAACTCCTATGTGGCACCTTATGCACCAATAGAATCAGCTGGCGCTCACGCGCTGCTTGTGTGCGCAGACCCACCAATGCGAGTTGGTGGACAGCTCGGGTCGCTTAGGTTAGAGCATCTCTAGGAGACCCCGTATAATGCTGCGATCTGCGAAATAACTGGCAAAATGCGGGTCGATATGGAAAAAGCTGCCCGATCAGACCCCGTAAACACGTCCGACCCATAAAAAACTTTGGGGGACGCGGCAAAATCTCGGCCCCAACCCGCGAATACGCAGGTTTCCACCTCGCCCCTATGGTGTCCCGTATCCCAGGAAAGCTGTTGGCGGGAGGGACATTTCAGCCCGCGCCCTTTACCCACCTCCTTCCGCTGCCGCCCGCCATTGGTTCCGCCCGTCCGCCGCTGACGATTTCCGGCCAAATCTGCGGGCCGAATCGCGCCGCAGGGGTGCCCCCACCCTCTTCCACCGATACGCCACACGCCCCCCAGGATCCGGCGAGACGAGCCGCCCCTGGTCGCCGTCACCGTCGGGGATTGACAGCCCCCGAGCCGCCCCTAGTCGCTGTCGCCGCCCAGGATCGCCCGCCCCCGAACCGCCAGAGAGCCACCGCCCTTGAGCAGCCGATGAGTGTTTACTTGTGCTTTGTGCCGAGCGCTATGCATAGTTGGTGGCATGCAATTTTTGTTCATGTAGATGGAATTGAGCCCGTGCGAGAAGTTTTTGCTCGACGATTCGTCCGATTCGGACAACTCAGATGTTGAGAGACGCTGCTTTCAAACTATCGCAGCAGATGGTATCCGTGAAGGAGCACAAAGATGAGAACCGAAAGGGGCGGCGAGGATCGACTGTTGGCCGTCTTTGCATTCCTCGAAATCGCAATCTCGGGAACGAGATGTTGACGCAAGACTACTTCGCGGAGAATCCAACATATCCGCCGCACCTCTTCCGGAGAAGGTACCGAATGCGACGATCTCTCTTTGTGAAAATTATTCAAGCTTGCAAGGCAAATTGTCGGTACTTTACTCAAAGAAGAAATGTCGCGGGCTTGAAGGGATTTAGTGCATATCAAAAAATCTCGGCAGCTATGCAGGTGATTGCATACGGCATTCCAGCTGACTATGCCGATGAGTACTTTCGCATTGGTGAAGATACCACAATTGAGTCAGTGCGCAGGTTTGCCAAAGTGATCATCCGTGTCTTTGGTCCTGAATATCTTCGGGCACCCAACGAGGATGACAAAAAAAATTGATGGCATCTAATGAGAGGACAGGTTGGCCTGGCATGCTAGGTAGCATTGACTCTATGTATTGGAATTGAAAAAATTACCCAAAGGCATGGCAGGGAATGTATTGTGGCAAGTCTCGTGATGCAACAATTGTGCTAGAGGTCATATGAAAGTGCAACAAATCCCTGGGCGGTTTTGGTAATTATTAACAACATATAGCTCATTGAACTTTCAAGATGATCATTTCAAAAAGTTCAGTGATTGGCATGGCATGGACTAGAGATGTGGACCCCTCAAAATGCTAAGGACACATATTGGAAAAAGCTCAAGACTCTACATTTTCATTTTAGTGATCCAAGATCACATTGAGTTCATAGGAAAAGCCAATACTATTAAAAGGGGATGAGGTATTGCTTAATGGCTTACTTGCTCAAAATGCTTAGTGATATGCTCCAAAAACCCTCAACCACTTTCTCATATACACATATGTCCTAAACCTAAAGTCAAACTCGGCCCCACCGATTTGATCTATCCGGCGCCATCGAGTTCATTTGACATAGCCACTGCCATAAACACTAATCACTTCGGTCTCACCGATAGGGATCTCGGTCTCACCGAGATGGGATTGCAAACTCTCTGTTTCCCTTCGTAACGTTTTGGTCAACCAAAATGAGCAATCGATCCCACCGAGTTCGCAATGCAAACTCTCTATTTCCTTTTCGTAAATGAGCGATCGGTCCTACCGAGTTTGCCTGACCAACTCTCTGTTTGCCTATTACTGAAATCGGTCCCACCGAGTTCATGTGATCAGTCTCACCAAGATCAAGTTATGCCCTAACCCTAGCACATTGGTCCCACCAAGTTGATGTTGTCGGTCCCACCGAAAAGCCTAAAGTTCACATTTTGAACTGAATCGATCTTACGGAGTTTCACTATTTGGTCTCACTGAGTTTGGGAATTTGTGTGTAACAGTTAGATTTTGTGTGGAGGCTATATATACCCCTCCACCCATTCTCCATTCGTGGGGAGAGCCATCAGAACGTGCCTGCACTTCCAGCATTCATTTTCTGAGAAAGAACCACCTACTCATGTGTTGAGACCAAGACATTCCAATCCAACCACAAGAATCTTGATCTCTAGCCTTCGCCAAGTTGCTTTCCACTCAAATCATATTTCCACCATAGCCAAATCTGTGAGAGAGAGTTGAGTGTTGGGGAGACTATCATTTGAAGCACAAGAGCAAGGAGTTCATCATCAACACACCACCTATTACCTTTTGGAGAGTGGTGTCTCCTATATTGGTTAGGTGTTGATACATCTCCAACGTATCTACTTTTCCAAACACTTTTGCCCTTGTTTTGGACTCTAACTTGCATGATTTGAATGGAACTAACCCGGACTAACGCTGTTTTCAGCAGAATTGTCATGGTGTTATTTTTGCGTAGAAATAAATGTTCTCGGAATGACCTGAAACTCCACAGAGTCACGTTTTGGAATTAATAAAAAATATTGGCGAAAGAATCAATAGAGGGGGACCCACACCCTGTCCACGAGGGTGCAGGGCGCGCGCCCCTGCCTCATGGGTCCCCTAGACCTCCACTGACCACAATTCCAACTCTATATATTCATGTTCGGGGAGAAAAAAAAATCAGAGAGAAGGATTCATCGCATTTTACGATACAGAGCCATTGCCAAACCATGTTCTTCCCTGGGAGGGGGTATCTGGAGTCCGTTCGTGGCTCCGGAGAGGGGAATCCGTCGCCATCGTCATCATCAACCATCCTCCATCACCAATTTCATGATGCTCACCACCGTGCGTGAGTAATCGCATCATAGGCTTGCTGGACGGTGATGGGTTGGATGAGATTTACCATGTAATCGAGTTAGTTTTGTTAGGGTTTGATCCCTAGTATCCATTATGTTCTAAGATTGATGTTGCTATGACTTTGCCATGCTTAAGGCTTGTCACTAGGGCCCGAGTGCCATGATTTCAGATCTGAACCTATTATGTTTTCATGAATATATGTGAGTTCTTGATCCTATCTTGCAGGTTATAGTCACCTACTATGTGTTATGATCCGGCAAACCCCGGAGTGACAATAGTCGGGACACTTCCCGGTGATGACCGTAGTTTGAGGAGTTCGTGTATTCACTAAGTGCTAATGCTATGGTCCGGTACTCTATTAATAGGAGGCCTTAATATCCCTTAGTTTCCAATAGGACCCCGCTGCCATGGGAGGGTAGGACAAAAGGTGTCATGCAAGTTCTTTTCCATAAGCACGTATGACTATATTCGGAATACATGTCTACATTACATTGATGAACTGGAGCTAGTTCTGTGTCACTCTATGGTATAATTGTTGCATGATGAATTGCATATGACATAATTATCCATCATTGATCCATTGCCTATGAGCTTTTCATATATTGAGCCTTGCTTAGTTACTTCTCCGTTGCCACTGTTACGATTGCTACAAAACTGCTACTGTTACTTTTGCCACTGTTACCGTTACTTCCATGCTACTTTGCTACTAAATACTTTGCTGCAGATATTAAGTCTTTCAGGTGTGGTTGAATTGTCAACTGAGCTGCTAATACTTGAGAATATTCTTTGGCTCCCCTTGTGTCGAATCAATAAATTTGGGTTGAATACTCCACCCTCGAAAATGGTTGCGATCCCCTATACTTGTGGGTTATCAAGACCTTTTTCTGGCGCCGTTGCCGGGGAGCATAGCTCTATTATTTGAGTCACTTGAGATTTATATCTGTAGATCACTATGAGGAATTTGAAAGATGAAAGAACCAAGATTTTTCCCTCAACTAGAAGGGGAGGTAAGGAACTGCCATCTAGCTCTGCACTTGATTCACCTTCTGTTTTAAGCAAACTTGCGACACCTACACCTGCTATTGATTCTGATATGACGCATGTTATTGATGATGGCACTTCTGCTATGCATGATACATATGATGATACTACTTCTCTGCTTGATAATAATGTGTCATTAGGTGAATTTCTTGATGAACAACTTGCTAGGGTTAGAGAGAATGAAATTATTGAAACTGATGATACTAATGAAAGTGATGATGAAGATTCTCCCCCTAGATGTGAATTTCCTGTTGTGTCTGAGGGTTATGTTATGGATGAAGAAACTGCTATAGACCTTTTTTGCTTGCAATGATAGATATGATCTTAAGAAGCTGTTAGCTAAGCTGAAAGAAAAGTCTCTTCATGCTAGAATGAAATATGACCCTGCTTTTGCTACTTCACCTATCTGTGTTACTGATAAGGATTATGATTTCTCTGTCGATCCTGAGTTAATTACTTTGTTTGAATCTGATCCTTTTTATGGCTATGAATCTGAAACTATTGTGGCACATCTTACTAAATTGAATGATATAGCCACCCTATTCACTCATGAGGAAAAAAATTGCTATTATTATATCCTTAAATTGTTTCCTTTCTCACTAAAGGGTGATGCTAAGATATGGTTTAATTCTCTTGCTCCTGGTTGTGTGCGTAGTCCCCAGGACATGATTTATTACTTCTCTGCAAAATATTTCTCCGCTCATAAGAAACAAGCTGCCTTAAGGGAAATATTTAATTTTGTGCAAATTGAAGAAGAGAGTCTTCCACAAGCTTGGGGGAGGCTCCTCCGATTACTTAATACTTTGCCTGATCATCCTCTCAAGAAAAATGAAATACTTGATATCTTTTATAATGGACTAACCTGCTTCCAGAGACCATCTAGATAGTTGTGTTGGTTGTGTTTTCAGGGAAAGAACTGTTAAGCAAGCTGAATTGCTATTGAATAATATACTGAGTAATGATAATGATTGGACACTTCGTGAACCAACTCCTAAGCCAACTCTGAAGAAAAGGGGTATTCTATTTCTCAGTCCTGAAGATATGCAAGAGACAAAGAAATCTATGAAAGAAGAAGGTATTAAAGCTGAAGATGTTAAGAATTTACCACCTATTGAAGAGATACATGGTCTTGATAACCCGACACATGTAGTAAAGGTAAATTCTCTCTATAGATTTGATAAGTGTGAAATCCCATCTACTAAGTTTGCTAGTCAATGCTTGGATGAGTTTGATGATTTTATTGTTAAACAAGAAGACTTCAATGCTTATGTTGGTAGATAATTTAAACGTAATGCATATATGGTTGAACACTTGAGTGATTATATGTCTAGAGTTAAAGGTGATCTTAAGCTTATTAGTAAACATGCATCCATGGTCACCACTCAAGTAGAACAAGTTCTGAAGGCACAAGATGATTTGCTCAATGAATTAAATAATAAGAACAATGATAATGCTGTTAGAGTTATGACGAGAGGTGGTAAAATGACCCAGGAACCTTTTTATCCTGAGGGCCATCCTAAGAGAGTTGAGCAAGATTCTCAGAGAACTAATATTGATGCACCTAGTCCTTCTAAGAAAAAGAAAAAGACAAATGATAGGACTTTGCATGCTTCTAGTGAACCTTTTATTGACACACCTGAGAATCCCGATGATATTTCTATTCCTGATGCTGAAACACAATCTGGTAATGAACATGAACCTAGTGATAATGTTAATGATGATGTTCATATTGATGCTCAACCTAGTAATAACAATGATGTAGAGATTGAACCTGCTGTTGATCTTGATAACCCACAACTAAAGAATCAACGTTATGATAAGAGAGACTTCGTTGCTAGGAAGCACGGTAAAGAAAGAGAACCATGGGGTTCAGAAACCCATGCCTTTTCCTCCTAAGCCATCCAAGAAAAAGGATGATGAGGATTTTGAACGCTTTGCTGAAATGATTAGACCTATCTTTTTGCATATGTGTTTAACTGATATGCTTAAAATGAATCCCTATGCTAAGTATATGAAAGATATTGATACAAATAAAACAAAGATATCAGAAGCAGAAATTTCCACCATGCTTGCTAATTACACTTTTAAGGGTGGAATACCAAAGAAACTAGGAGATCCAGGAGTACCAACTATACCATGCTCCATTAAAAGAAACTATGTTAAAACTGCTTTATGTGATCTTGGAGCCGGTGTTAGTGTTATGCCCCTCTCTTTGTATTGTAGACTTGATTTGAATAAGTTGACACCTATTGAAATTTCTTTGCAAATGGCCGATAAATCAACTGCTATACCCGTCGGTATTTGTGAGGATGTGCCTGTTGTGGTTGCAGACGTTACTATTTTAACGGACTTTGTTATTTTTGATATTCCCGAAGACAACAGTACGTCGATCATCCTTGGTAGACCCTTCTTGAATACTGCAGGGGCTGTTATTGATTGCAACAAAGGCAATGCCACTTTTCATGTTAATGGTAATGAGCATACGGTACACTTTCTGAAGAAACAACCTCACGTTCATAGTATCAATTCTATTGGAAAAATTTCAACTATTACTATTGGAGGTTTTGAATTCCCTCTTCCTACTGTCAAAAAGAAATATGATATTCTTATTGTTGGGGACATGCATATCCCCGTTGAGGTAACCTAGTGTTATTTGAAAATTCTCCGGTTTCATGTTATTCGGAAGAAGTTTGTTAACAAGACTTGATCAACCTTGTTAGTGGATTCCTTTTGATGAGCATGAGATGGATGAAGTTAGAAGACACAACCTTCTGTATCCTCCTTTTACTTTCTGTTATTTAGTTTAAATAAAGCAAAAATAGTATTTATTGTCTATTTTCTGAATTATCCATGCAATAAAAAATACCCTGAAAATAAAAGTTCTCCAAATACCCTGAAAATTGGATATGATTTTTTGTAGAATATTTGAGAATTTCTAGCACTTAGAACACACCACGGGGACCCACCATTTGGTCACGAGGGTGGAGGGCGCGCCCTACCCCCCTGGGCATGCCCCCTGCCTCGTGGGCCCCACGTGGACCCCCTCCACTTATTCCAGTACCCATACACTTCGTCTTCCTCCAGAAAAAAAATCATCTCGTAGCTCAAACCCGTGTTCTAGCCCGTTTTGCTGCCATTTTCGACCTCCTAGCTCAAAGCTCCATTCACAAAACTGCTTTGGGGGATTGTTCTTCGGTATATGACTCCTCCAATGGTCCAATTATATTTTTTTCTAGTGCTTTATTTATTGCAATTTTTTGCTGCTGAGGTGACCCTGTTCTTGAGCTTGCATGTCAAATTTATATGGTCCAAAGTAGTTTTAATGCATGATATAGCCTCTAGGCACTTGTGGGAGTAGTTGCTATCAATCTTGTTGAGTTTGGTACACTTTTATTTTGAGTCACTAAAAATTTCAGAAATTTTTTAGAGGAAGAAAATGATGAAGAGATTGTTGAGAGGCTCCTCGAGCCGAAGCTCGAAGGATAAGCATAATGAAGAGAATAAAAAGCCCAAGTACAATCTTCCTCGCACCGCGGAGGTTCGGCCGTGTGAATGGCCTTGTGATGCATTCTTGAGATCTGCCGGAATTTACGACGACTTTTATTATTTGCCTGAGAATGCAGGCCTCACCGACTTCCTCCACGAACAGTGTGAACAGTATATCCTACTCACTAATTGTAACGTCCCGGATACAACTTTCCATATTCGTAACTCCAACTCTTGCCTTTTCTGGAGATGCGATATGATATTTCCTCCATGGTTGGGTTTTGTCTTTTGTTTTGCATTTTTCCATGTCATCATCTGCATTTCGTATCATGTCGTCATGTGCATTGCATTGCATATGTGTTCGTCTCAGGCATCCGAGCATTTTCCCCGTTGTCCATTTTGCAATCCCGCACTTCTATGTCCCCCGGCCCCCCCTTTTGCCTCTTTTCGTGTGCGGGTGTTAAACTTTCTCAGAATGGCCCGAGGTTTTCCAAGCGGCCTTGGTATACCACCGGTAGACCGCCAGTCAAGTTTCATGCCATTTGGAGTCCGTTTGATACTCCAACGGTTAACCGGGTAACCGTAAAAGCCATCTTTGTGTTGCAGCCCAACACCCCTTCCAAAGTGGCCCAAAGCCCAGCAAACTCCCCTCCATGCTCTCGGTCGTTCGATCACGATCGTGTGGGCGAAAACCGCACCCCATTTGGACTCTCCTATCTCCCTCTACCTATAAATTAGTCCACCTCCCCCGAATTCGCGGATGAAACCCTAGTCCTCTTCCTCCCGCCGCCACCGGACGCGTCCGCGTCGCGCCGGACATGTCCAGCCGCCGCCCCGTCGAATCCTCCATCGCCATGTGTCAGCGTCGCCGCCTCTCCACCGTGCATCGCCGCCGGGCCCGCGGAGCCCATCTCCGGCCCGCTTCGGGCCACGGCGGGCCCGATCCGTCCGGTCAGCACGCCCCGCGCCCTCCACCCGCCGCCGGCGAGTCTCCGGTCGATGCCGCCCCGAGCGCCCGCTCGTCGCCCCCGATCTCTGCCTCCGGCGCCGCTGCGCCTCGGCTGCCGGCCGCGCCGCTGCCCGCCGCCGGGGCCCCGCCGCCGTGCCTCGCCGCCCCTAGCCGCTGCCACCCCTCGCCGGCCCTCGCCTCCGGCCGTCCCCGCCGCCGCGCTGGCCCGTGGGTCCTCCGACCTCGTCGCCACCCCCGCCCGGCCGGATCTCACGCCGCAGCTCCGGGAGCCGCCGGATCCGGCCCTGCTGGCGCCCGTGGCCACCGCCCTCCGTCGCCGCCGACCGCCGCCTGCGCGCCGCCCTCGCCGGAGTTCTGCTGGCCCGATCCACGAGGGTGGATCAGATCCACCAGGCCCACCATCCAAACACGCCCACGTCCGTCCCGGGATCTCTCCGTCCCAATCCCGCGGGTGAAAAATCCACTAAGTCCCGAAATATTTTGCATTATCATGCCATGTTCATCGCATCATAACTTGCTGCATACTGCTCCGTTTCGTGCGTGTAGCATATCAAATTGTTCGCCTCGACGAGTACTTCATTCCATTCCATTGCATCATGCTCATTTGAGCTCGTCTTGATGCCTGAATCATCGTTGCAAGAGTGCATGTTGCTGTTAATCTGCTAAAACTGTTATAACATGCTCATTTGTCATTTTTGCCATGATTGATGTGTGCATCTTATGAACCTTATACCTACATATGTTTTGAACTATGCCATGAAATCTTTACATGGGTGTATGCCATGTATTTTTGTGATCAATGTGGTGACTAGCACAAGCATGTAAACTAGGCCTCGTGATGTTGCTGATTCAGTCCCTGTTCTGCTGTTATTTTTATGCCATGTAAACTTGATGCTACAGAGAGATCCATGCTTATTTTGAGATACTTCAGCAAGGATGTTTTGTACATATGGTTATGAGCTATCCATCCATGCCACTGTTTACAATTATGGAGTAGCCTAGCATGTCATTTTCGTGCTCTACTTTTGCTACAAAATGTTTCCTGGCAGATTGTTTACATGTTATTCAATGTTGCCATGATTGTTGTTAGTGATCCATGCACCCTATGACCTTTCCATTGCCATGCTTAGCTTTATAAACATGTATTCTTTCTGTTGGTTTCCTTGCCATGCCATGTATTGCTCTGTGGTGAGTGGTTCAAGCTCACCAACTTGCCGACTTATTGTTGTTCCTGCCATGTTTGAATCTGTCATATAACTTGCTATGTTTACATGGGTGCCATCATATCTTCTGATCCTTTTTGGCTCATGGTCAGTAAAGGACTTTTGTTCTATGCATTTATTAGATTCATGCCATGCCTTTGTTTGCCATGATAAGTTCCTGTAACATGTTGTTTGATAGCTCTAAACATTGCAACATGATGTTATGTCCGCTAAAGTCTGAAACTGTTATTATTTGCAATCTTGCCATGTCCTTTTGAGCATGTTCTAGTGATTTCTGGAGATAGCTCAGTGTTCATGTTTTGTTATGCTTTACCTGTACATCATGACCATGCCTTTTGTTTTCATATTGAGGTTCTGTAGCATGTTGTTTTGATGCTTGCAATATGCCTACTTGCTGTTTTGGACAGATTGTTGTCATATCTTGTATAGAGTGTATGTGTTGAACCATTGCTCCGTTTTGAGTGTGCTCTATATGAAACTTGCTTGATTTTGCATGTAGTTTCATATTATCATGTTGCATCCTTGTTTTGAGGTGTTTGCTTGATGTTTTTATGCATTTTGCATCAATGCCATGTTTAACTTGTTTTGCTCATATCTTCTAGGCCGTAGCTCCGAATCTGATGAACTTTATATGTAACTTGACTAGAATCTCGTGTAGATCATCTTGGTGCATCTTAACTTGCTGTTTAACAACTTGAACATAAGGTTTATTCAGATCTTGACCTATTTCAAAATTTGCATATGAGGACTTACCGGAATTGTTATATGTTGTTTCCGGCCTCATTTAAACTTGTTTTGATGTGTTGCTCTTGTATGCATCGTCTCTTGCCATGAGTAGCTTCATGTAGCTTTGTCATGCATCATGCTTGTTTGTGCATCATGTCTTGTTTATGTGTGGTGTGTTTGCCATGTTGTGTGCTTCTTCTCGATAGTTCCCGTTTCGTTGCGACCGTGAGGATTCGTTCGTCTACGCTTGGTTCGTCTTCGTGGATTCATCTTCTTCATGGACTCGTTATTCTTCCTTGCGGGATTTCAGGCAAGATGACCGCTACCCTGGATCTCACTACTATCATTGCTATGCTAGTTGCTTCGTTCTATCGCTTTGCTGCGCTACCTATCTGTTGCTCTTCAAGCCTCCCAAATTGCCATGTCAACCTCTAACCTTTGACACCCTTCCTAGAAAACCATTGCTTGGCTATGTTACCGCTTTGCTCAGCCCCTCTTATAGCGTTGTTAGTTGTAGGTGAAGTTGAAGATTGCTCCATGGTGGACAGGGTTTATGTTGGGATATCACAATATGTCTTATATTATTAATGCATCTATATATTTGGTAAAGGGTGGAAGGCTCGGCCTTATGCCTGGTGTTTTGTTCCACTCTTGCCAGCCTAGATTCCGTCATACCAGTGTTATGTTCCCGGATTTTGCGTTCCTTACGCGGTTGGGTGATTTATGGGACCCCCTTGACAGTTCGCTTTGAATAAAACTCCTCCAGCAAGGCCCAACATTGGTTTTACCATTTGCCTCACCACCACCTACATTTCCCTTGGGAGTAATTAACCCGAGGGTCATCTTTATTATAGCCCGCCGGGCCAGTGCTTGTCTAAGTGTTGGTCCGAACTAGAGCCCTTTGTAGCGCCCCCTCAGGGAAACTTGAGGTCTGGTTTTAGTTGTACGGATTGCTCATCCGGTGTTGCCCTGAGAACGAGATATGTGCAGCTCCTATCGGGATTGTCGGTGCATCGGGCGGCTTTGCTGGTCTTGTTTTACCATTGTCGAAATGTCTTATAAACCAGGATTCCGAGACTGATCGGGTCTTCCTTGGAGAAGGAATATCCTTCGTTGATCGCGAGAGCTTATCATGGGCTAAGTTGGGACACCCCTGCAGGGTATTATCTTTCGAAAGCCGTGCCTGCGGTTATGTGGCAGATGGGAATTTGTTAATGTCCGGTTGTAGACAACTTGACACCAGATCCGAATTAAAACGCATCAACCGCGTGTGTAGCCGTGATGGTCTCTTCTCGGCGGAGTCCGGGAAGTGAACACGGTTTCTGGGTTATGTTTGACGTAAGTAGGAGTTCAGGATCACCTCTTGGTCATTGCTAGCTTCACGACCGTTCCGCTTGCTCTCTTCTCGCTCTTATTTGCGTATGTTAGCCACCATATATGCTTAGTCGCTGCTGCAACCTCACCACTTTACCCCTTCCTTTCCCATTAAGCTTTGCTAGTCTTGATACCCATGGTAATGGGATTGCTGAGTCCTCGTGGCTCACAGATTACTACAACAACAGTTGCAGGTACAGGTTGCGATGATCATGACGCGAGAGCGATGTTTACTTGTTTTGGAGTTCTTCTTCTGCTTCTTCTTCGATCAGGGGATAGGTTCCAGGTCGGCAGCCTGGGCTAGCAGGGTGGATGTCGTTGGAGTTTCTGTTTGTGTTTCATCCGTAGTCGGATGGTGCTCTTATGTAAGATGATGTTGTATTCGTGTGGCATTGTATGCCGTATGTATGTATCCCTATCTATTATGTAATGTTGATGTAATGATATCCACCTTGCAAAAGCGTCTTCAAGATGCGCTTCTATCCTTGGTGGTACCTTCAATTTCCTTTAGGATAGGGTCGCATCTTGGGCGTGACAAGTTGGTATCCGAGCCTCGACCGACCCTAGGAGCCCCCTTGATTGATCATGTAGTTTGGCCGTTGTTGAGTCTAGAAGAAAATTGTTCTCGGAGTCTAGTTATATCAGAGAGTAGGAATTCTTTTTACTCCTCTGCCCCTTCGTCGCTCTGGTAAGGAATCTGACGTAGGTGTTTTGAATTACTCCTCTTCTCATTCAAATTTTTCTTTAGGATCACGTGGTTAGTTTTTCGTTCCCTGTTCCTCAGCTCTTTCTTCCGGTGCATTTCTCGTCAAGTTGACTCAAGCCTCTTCATCTTTACCAAGTTCAACCTTAGTTGTTTTCTTTTCCCACCCGCCCACCCTTTTTCTCCTTGGAGCCGGAGCCCGTAATCGAGTATGCTTTCTACTCGTGCGAAGTCTTTGCTTTCTTTCCTCAGTGATTTTAACCGGTGTTTTCTCTTCAAGATATTCGTTGGTTCTCCCTTCTAGGTGCTTTTGTTTTCCCGCCCTCCCACCCTTTTCTTCCCGGAGTTTGAGTCTCTTTCGACCATCAATATAATTCGTGCGGAGCCTCTGCAGTCTTTCGTCAATTGTTTCAACCGGTGAATTCTCTTTTATTCGACATTCTTCATCTCTTTTCCGGTGGACTTAATTCAAGTATTTGGTGTTGATCATATTCTTTCCCTCAGCTCAAATATTTCACTCTGTTTTTTCGCCTCTCGCCAGTTTATCATTCCAGAGTTCGGAAGACATCGCAGGAGATTCGTCTGTATTCCAATTAATTCGAGGTTGTCACCCCCATTCAAATATTTCAATCATTCCGGTGCATCATCTACCTCTTTAACAATCCTTTCCAACGGTGTTATCTCTTCAGTGGGCCCTAACCCACAGGTCTTTTCCCAGGATCTTACCTGACTCTTCTAATTCCCCCGGAGTTATTCTCAATTCTTTTCAAGTGTGATGTAAGAATGGATCCCATCAGTCACATGCCTTCTCCAAGATCGCTTTCAAATTCTTTCATTGTTGGCCCAACCTCTCTGCTTTTAATTCTCCCGGAGTATCTTAGTAATTTTGGTGGTGTTTCTCGTCGTCTTTTGAAGACCAAAGAAGAGTTTTTCCGCTAAATCTTGTCTGTTCTCTCGAAGATTCGTGGTTCTAGTTTCATGCTATCGTCTCGAATTATTCCATTTGTCAGATATTCCTTTTCTTACCCATCCGGAGTATTTCAGGAGTTGATTTCTTTTCATTTCATCGGAGGCCATCATTCCAGTTATCGTTCTCTATTTACCCTGGTGCTTCATTCAAATGTTCTTCAATCAGCTCATGATCTCTTTGTTCTTTTGTATCTAAATCCCCTCAATCATATTTGTTCTTCTAATTCTTCCCGGTGATTCATTCTCTTCCATCAGTCATTTTCGAATTCGTACGGTGGTTCGTTCAAGATTCTTTTTATTTGATTATCATTTTAATCCATTCGTTCTTTAAATCCTACCGGTGGTTCATGAAGACCTTCTCAAGTTTGCGATATGGCACTTCTCAATTCTTTTTCAAGAAGAATAAGTAGTATGCAAAATCCATTGCTTGTCATCAATTTTATTTGATGAAGGACAAGCATACAATAAATCTTATTCTTATTTCATCCAAGCGAGTAATCCCTTCCTTCGGAGTTTGTTCTTGGTGTATAAATTCTAGCTCCAAGTGTTTTCATCTTTTATTTTCCGGAGTACAAAATTTCCACGGCCATTTCGTCGGAACCTCCATCTAAATCACCGCAAGCTTCAATCTTATTCTTTCATCCTTCATTTCTATCTCATCATCCTTTTTGTCACCGGAGTTCTTCATGGTGGTTCTTCATGATTTAATTCATTCTTCAAGAGTTCATCAAGTATCATTCCATCCTCTCTAGTTCATGTTCTATTCCTTCCATTTTCAGCCGGAGTGCTGTCTAAATACTTTCAGTCTTATTCGTTTCTTATCTCGTTCTAACCGGAGTGGTTTCATAGTCTATCTGATTCCGTGAGCTTTCGATTCTCGTCATTCTCATCGTTCCCTCTTCTTCTCGAGTGCTCTCGATTCCTTGCTTCTTCTCTTGAGTTCTTGTTTCACCTCATCCTTTTTTCCCTTCCGTCTTGGTCCTAAGATCTCGGGATGAGATCTCTTGTTAGTGGAGGAGTGTTGTAACATCCCGGATACAACTTTCCATATTCGTAACTCCAACTCTTGCCTTTTCTGGAGATGCGATATGATATTTCCTCCGTGGTTGGGTTTTGTCTTTTGTTTTGCATTTTTCCATGTCATCATCTGCATTTCTTATCATGTCATCATTGCATTGCATTGCATACGTGTTCGTCTCTGGCATCCGAGCATTTTCCCCGTTGTCCGTTTTGCAATCCGGCACTCCTATGTCCCCCGGCGCCCCCTTTTGCCTCTTTTCATGTGCAGGTGTTAAAATTTCTCAGAATGGCCCGAGGTTTGCCAAGCGGCCTTGGTATACCACCGGTAGACCGCCTGTCAAGTTTCGTGCCATTTGGAGTCCGTTTGATACTCCAATGGTTAACCGGGTAACCGTAAAAGCCATCTTTGTGTTGCAGCCCAACACCCCTTCCAAAGTGGCCCAAAGCCCAGCAAACTCCCCTCCATGCTCTCGGTCGTTCGATCACGATTGTGTGGGCGAAAACCGCACCCCATTTGGACTCTCCTATCTCCCTCTACCTACAAATTAGTCCACCTCCCCCGAATTCGCGGATGAAACCCTAGTCCTCTTCCTCCCGCCGCCACCGGACGCGTCCACATCACGCCGGACATGTCCAGTCGCCGCCCCATCGAATCCGCCGTCGCCACGTGTCAGTGCCGCCGCCTCTCCACCATGCATCACCGCCGGGCCCGCGGAGCCCATCTCCGGCCCGCTCCGGGCCACGGCGGGCCCGATCTGTCCGGTTAGCGCGCCCCGCGCCCTCCGCCCGCCGCCCGTCGCCCGCGAGCCTCCGGCTGACGCTGCCTCGAGCACCTGCTTATCTCCCCCGATCTCCGCCTCTGGCGCCGCTGCGCCTCGGCTCCCGGCCGCGCCGCTGCCCACCGTCGGGGCCCAGCCCCCGTGCCTCGCCGCCCCTAGCCGCTGCCACCCCTCGCCGGCCCTTGCCTCCGGCCGTCCCCGCCGCCGCGCTGGCCCGCGGGTCCTCCGACCTCGTCGCCGGCCCCGCCCGGCCGGATCTCACGCCGCAGCTTCGGGAGCCGCCGGATCCGGCCCCGCTAGCGCACGTGGCCGCCGCCCTCTGTCGCCGCCGACCGCCGCCTGCGCGCCGCCCTCGCCGGAGTTCTGCCGGCCCGATCCACGAGGGTGGATCAGATCCACCAGGCCCACCATCCAAACACGCCCACGTCCGTCCCGGGATCTCTCCATCCCAATCCCGCGAGGTGAAAAATCCACCAAGTCCCGAAATATTTTGCATTATCATGCCATGTTCATCGCATCATAACTTGCTGCATACTACTCCGTTTCGTGCGTGTAGCATATCAAATTGTTTGCCTCGACGAGTACTTCATTTCATTCCATTGCACGATGTTCATTTTAGCTCGTCTTGATGCCTGAATCATCGTTGCAAGAGTGCATTTTGCTGTTAATCTGCTGAAACTGCTATAACATGCTCATTTGTCATTTTTGCCATGATTGATGTGTGCATCTTATGAACTTGAGACCTACATATGTTTTGAACTATGCCATGCCATCTTTACAGGGGTGTATGCCATGTATTTTTGTGATCAATGTGGTGACTAGCACAAGCATGTAAACTAGGCCTCGTGATGTTGCTGATTTTAGTCCCTGTTCTGCTGTTATTTTTATGCCATGTAAACTTGATGCTATAGAGAGATCCATGCTTATTTTGAGATACTTCAGTAACGATGTTTTGTACATATGGTTATGAGCTATCCATCCATGCCCCTGTTTACAATTATGGAGTAGCCTAGCATGTCATTTTCGTGCTCTACTTTTGCTACAAAATGTTTCCTGGCAGATTGTTTACATGTTATTCAATGTTGCCATGATTGTTGTTAGTGATCCATGCACCCTATGACCTTGCCATTGCCATGCTTAGCTTCATAAACATGTATTATTTCTGTTGGTTGCCTTTCCATGCCATGTATTGCTCTGTGGTGAGTGGTTCAAGCTCACCAACATGCTGACTTATTGTTGTTCCTGCCATGTTTGAATCTGTCATATAACTTGCTATGTTTACATGGGTGCCATCATATCTTCTGATCCTTTTTGGCTCATGGTCAGTAAAGGACTTTTGTTCTATGCATTTAGTAGATTCATGCCATGCCTTTGTTTGCCATGATAAGTTCCTGTAACATGTTGTTTGATGGCTCTAAACATTGCAACGTGATGTTATGTCTGCTAAAGTCTGAAACTGTTATTATTTGCAATATTGCCATGTCCTTTTGAGCATGTTCTAGTGATTTCTGGAGATAGCTCAGTGTTCATGTTTTGTTACGATTTACCTGTAAATCATGACCATGCCTTTTGTTTTCATATTGAGGTGCTGTAGCATGTTGTTTTGATGCTTGCAATATGCCTACTTGCTGTTTTGGACAGATTGTTGTCATATCTTGTATAGAGTATGTGTTGAACCGTTGCTCCGTTTTGAGTGTGCTCTATATGAAACTTGCTTGATTTTGCATGTAGTTTCATATTATCATGTTGCATCCTTGTTTTGAGGTGTTTGCTTGATGTTTGTATGCATTTTGCATCAATACCATGTTTAACTTGTTTTGCTCATATCTTCTAGGCCGTAGCTCCGAATCTAATGAACTTTATATGTAACTTGACTAGAATCTTGTGTAGATCATCTTGGTGCATCTTAACTTGCTTTTTAACAACTTGAACATAAGGTTTATTCAGATCTGGACCTATTTCGAAATTTGCATATGAGGACTTACCGGAATTGTTATATGTTGTTTCCGGCCTCATTTAAACTTGTTTTGATGTGTTGCTCTTGTATGCATCGTCTCTTGCCATGAGTAGCTTCATGTAGCTTTGTCATGCATCATGTTTGTTTGTGCATCATGTCTTGTTTATGTGTGGTGTGTTTACCATGTTGTGTGCTTCTTCTCGATAGTTCCCGTTTCGTTGCGATCGTGAGGATTCGTTCGTCTACGCTTGGTTCGTCTTCGTGGCTTCATCTTCTTCATGGACTCATTCTTCTTCCTTGCGGGATTTCAGGCAAGATGACCGCTACCCTGGATCTCACTACTATCATTGCTATGCTAGTTGCTTCGTTCTATCGCTTTGCTGCGCTACCTATCTGTTGCTCTTCAAGCCTCCCAAATTGCCATGCCAACCTCTAACCTTTGACACCCTTCCTAGCAAACCATTGCTTGGCTATGTTACTGCTTTGCTCAGCCCCTCTTATAGCATTGTTAGTTCCAGGTGAAGTTGAAGATTGCGCCATGGTGGACAGGGTTTATGTTGGGATATCACAGTATCTCTTATATTATTAATGCATCTATATATTTGGTAAAGGGTGGAAGGCTCGGCCTTATGCCTGGTGTTTTGTTCCACTCTTGCCGCCCTAGATTCCGTCATACCGGTGTTATGTTCCTGGAGTTTGTGTTCCTTACGCGGTTGGGTGATTTATGGGACCCCCTTGACAGTTCGCTTTGAATAAAACGCCTCCAGCAAGGCCCAACATTGGTTTTACCATTTGCCTCACCACCACCTACATTTCCCTTGGGAGTAATTAACCCGAGGGTCATCTTTATTATAGCCCCCCCGGGCCAGTGCTTGTCTAAGTGTTGGTCCGAACTAGAGCCCTTTGCAGCGCCCCTTAGGGAAACTTGAGGTCTGGTTTTAGTTGTACGGATTGCTCATCCGGTGTTGCCCTGAGAACAACATATGTGCAGCTCCTATCGGGATTATCGGCGCATCGGGCGGCTTTGCTGGTCTTGTTTTACCATTGTCGAAATGTCTTGTAAACCGGGATTCCGAGACTGATCGGGTCTTCTTGGGAGAAGGAATATCCTTCGTTGATCGCGAGAGCTTATCATGGGCTAAGTTGGGACACCCCTGCAGGGTATTATCTTTCGAAAGCTGTGCCCACGGTTATGTGGTAGATGGGAATTTGTTAATGTCCGGTTGTAGACAACTTGACACCAGATCCGAATTAAAACGCATCAACCGCGTGTGTAGCCGTGATGGTCTCTTCTCGGCGGAGTCCGGGAAGTGAACACGGTTTCTGGGTTATGTTTGATGTAAGTAGGAGTTCAGGATCACCTCTTGATCATTGCTAGCTTCACGACCGTTCCGCTTGCTCTCTTCTCGCTCTTATTTGCGTATGTTAGCCACCATATATGCTTAGTCGCTGCTGCAAGCTCACCACTTTACCCCTTCCTTTCCCATTAAGCTTTGCTAGTCTTGATACCCATGGTAATGGGATTGCTGAGTCCTCGTGGCTCACAGATTACTACAACAACAGTTGCAGGTACAGGTTGCGATGATCATGACGCGAGAGCGATGTTTACTTGTTTTGGAGTTCTTCTTCTGCTTCTTCTTCGATCAGGGGATAGGTTCCAGGTCGGCAGCCTGGGCTAGCAGGGTGGATGTCGTTGGAGTTTCTGTTTGTGTTTCATCCGTAGTCGGATGGTGCTCTTATGTAAGATGATGTTGTATTCATGTGGCATTGTATGCCGTATGTATGTATCCCTATCTATTATGTAATGTTGATGTAATGATATCCACCTTGCAAAAGCGTCTTCAAGATGCGCTTCTATCCTTGGTGGGACCTTCGAGTTCCTTTAGGATAGGGTCGCATCTTGGGCGTGACACTAATATTTTCGTGCAAAACTTTTATTTCCATGCTAGAAGATCACCACATTCAGTGGAGTTTTATTTATATGACGAGTTTAAGGATATGTCACTCTATGATTTGTGTGTGGTTTGCAAGTTGCCCTTTGAGGGCAGCATCGAGGAACCACATCCTAGTAATGTGGATGGATTTATTGATCAAATTGTTGTAGGGGAAACGAGAAAGGTTCCAGATGCTAGGATTACTAGTGTACATTTTCCTGTCCTACGTTACTTTGCAATATTTGCTAGTAGATGTTTAATTGGTCGTGGGAACAATGGGGGCCTCTGTGCTCCCGACCTTGCTATTTTGCGCCATGCTTTATTTCGCGATACAACTTTCAGTTTAGGCGCTATTGTTGCTAAACGGTTAAGTCTGAACCATACAAAGGGTCCTATCTTTGGAGGTATCTTTGCTTCACGCCTTGCTAAAAACTTTGAGATACCTATTAGGCATTATGAGAAAGAGGAAAAGTCGCTGCCCACTATTTTGCTAGACTATAAAAGTATGGTAGCACATGACTTTATTATTAAAATAAGAAGAAGATACACAAGTATAACTTGATATTTGCTAAAACTAAGTGTGAGGCTATTATCTTGCCTGCACCTTCTTTGTTTAATGTACATTCAGGCATGTACCTCATCATGCCCGAGGACATTTATGCATACTGGGAGCTGACACGAATCCCAGAGCCTGAGCCTGAGCCACCACTTGATCCATATCAAGGGTCTATTTATCAGTGGGATCCGGAGGAGCTCGCTAACCAGTGGCATCCCGAGGACCCTCCTCAGTACACCGGAGAGGATCGCTTCAATCCATGGGCATAGACCAACTTAGGCCAAAAGCCTAAGCTTGGGGGAGTACGTATTTCTCACCGACATTACATTCATGTTCACACATTCATTCTAGTTGTCGGTGTTCATACTTTTTCATTGTATTATCCATGCTAGTTTATTTTCTTTTCTTGCTTTCTTCTTGTGTGTTTGAATTTTTTTGAGAAAAACAAAAAAAATTTAGTTATAGCTTTTTGCTAGTTTACTTTCCATGCTTGTAGTAGTAATATTAAAAGAAAACCCAAAAATATTTCCCGTTGTTCTTTTGCTTGTTGGGAGCTTTCCCGTGTAAATAGTTTTATTTTTCTTTGAATTTCTTTTCTTTGGGGGTTGAGAGGAGAAGACCGCAATGAAAATGATGAGTGGCTCTCATATGCATTATTGTTGATCTAACCAAGAGCCCATGTTACCTTGTCTTCTCCTATGTATTAAATGTTTGCAGATTCCAGCTTAGTCCAATGCACGTGCACTATTATTATTATCCACACCATTCGGTCGTGCAAGTGAAAGGCAATAATGACGATATATGATGAAATGATTGAGATGAGAGAAGCTGGTATGAACTCGACGTATCTTATTTTTGTAAATATGAGTAGTTCGTCGTTCCTGATTCAGCCAATTATGAATGAAACATGTTTGCAATGACAATTAGAGATTATAGTTATTCATGCCATGCTTAAAGTTTATAATGGTTTACCTTGCGTGCCAACATGCTATTAAAATGGTTGTGATGTGGTATGATAGGGTGGTATCCTCCTTTGAATGATTCAAGTGGCTTGACTTGGCACATGTTCACGCATGTAGTTGAAACAAAATCAACATAGTCTTCACGATATTTATGTTCATGGTGATTTATATCCTACTCATGCTTGCACTCATTGTTGGTTAATATCAATGCATGTTCATGACTGTTGTCGCTCTCTAGTTGGTTGCTTCCTAGTATCTTTCTAGCCTTCACTTGTACTAAGCGGGAATACTGCTTGTGCATCCACTTCCATAAACCCCAAAGTTATTCCATATGAGTCCACCATACCTACCTATATGCGGTATTTACCTATCGTTCCAAGTAAATTTGTATGTGCCAAACTCTAAACCTTCAAATGAAATTCTGTTTTGTATGCTCGAATAGCTCATGTATCAACTAGGGTTGTCTATATCTTCCATGCTAGGTGGGTTATTCTCACGATGAGTGGATTCCGCTCATCATTCACGAGAAAATGGCCGGCAACTAGGATGCCCAGTCCCATGCTCAAATCAAATCAAAATAATTGCAAACAAAACTCCCCAAGGATTGTTGTTAGTTGGACGGTACCCGTTGTTTCGGACCAGCCGTGGAATGTGCTCGTTGGTGGTGGGGAGTATAAACTTTACCATTCTATTTGGGAACCGCCTATAATGTATGTAGCATGGAAGATATCGAGATCTCTTGGTTGTTATGTTGACAATGAAAGTATGCCGCTCAAAATATTATTTATCTCTATTTCAAGACTCGAGCTCTAGCACCTCTACAAATCCCTGCTTCCCTCTGCGAAGGGTCTATCTATTTACTTTTATATTGAGTCATCATCCTCTTATTAAAAAGGCACCAGTTGGAGAGCACTGCTGTCATTTGCATGTATTGCTATTAATTTACATTAAGTATGACTGGATCTCTTTTGCTATGAATTACAATGTCTAGTCAGTCCTTGATCTTCAGGGGTGCTCTGCATTTATGTTTTGCGGTCTCAGAAAGGGCTAGTGAGATACCATGTTGTTATATCATATTATGATTGTTTTGAGAAAGTGTTGTCATCCAAGATTTATTATTATTGCTCGCTAGTTGATTATGCCATTCATATGAGTAAATGTGAGACCTAAATGTTATTGTGAGTGTGGTTAGTTCATAATCTTTGCTGAAAACTTGAATGCTAGCTTTTGCAACAACAAGATCAAATAGAGTTTGTAAAAGTTTTTCTTTATCACTTTTAGTTCGTCAACTGAATTGCTTGAGGACAAGCAAAGGTTTAAGCTTGGGGGAGTTGATACGTCTCCAACGTATCTACTTTTACAAACACTTTTGCTATTGTTTTGGACTCTAACTTGCATGATTTGAATGGAACTAACTCGGACTGACGCTATTTTCAGCAGAATTGCCATGGTGTTATTTTTGAGCAGAAATAAAAGTTCTCGGAATGACCTGAAAATCCACAGAGTCACGTTTTGGAATTAATAAAAAATATTGGCGAAAGAATCAACAAGGGGGACTCACACCCTGTCCACGAGGGTGCAGGGCGCGCCCCCTGCCTCGTGGGTCCCCTGGACCTCCACCAACCTCAACTCCAACTCTATATATTCGCGTCAAGAGAGAAAAAAATTAGAGAGAAGGATTCATCGTGTTTTACGATATGGAGCCGCCGCCAAGTCATGTTCTTCCTCGGGAGGGCTGATCCGGAGTCCGTTCGGAGCTTCGGAGAGGGGAATCCGTCGCCATCATCATCATCAATCATCCTCCATCACCAATTTCATGATGCTCATCGCCGTGCGTGAGTAATCCCATCGTAGGCTCGCTAGAAGGTGATGGGTTGGATGAGATTTACCATGTAATCGAGTTAGTTTTGTTAGGGTTTGATCCCTAGTATCCATTATGTTCTAAGATTGATGTTTCTATGATTGATGTTGCTATGACTTTTCCATGCTTAATGCTTGTCACTAGGGCCCGAGTGCCATGATTTCAGATCTGAACCTATTATGTTTTCATGAATATATGTGAGTTCTTGATCCTATCACTACAAAAAAAAGACACATCCGTGACATTTTGGGCTGAACGAATTTTTTTTCTGTCATACATATGACACTTCTATGACAATAATTGTGACAAAACCCGATATCATCATAGATGTGGTGGGCTCCTACTTCTATGACAAAAAATCATGACAGAAAATGGGCTTTTCGTCCTGGGCGGGCCGGAGACGCAGCTGCATGACATTCTTTGGGCCGTCCATGACGGAAAAAACCGTGGTAGAAGCGAGGGCGAGGAAACTTTTGGGGAGTTCCTGATTACGGTAGGAGGTCGGGGGCCGAGCGATGCACGTTTCTCTCGTACATGTACGCGCATGTGTGCGAGGCATTGGCTCTAACTGAACCCGAGTGAGGCGTTGGGCTCTAACTAAACCCGAGTGATTGCACTGCAGGCTACGCGTTACTGAACCCGAGCGATCGATTGATGGCTGTTAACTAAACCGATCGAGTGATTCCTTCGCTACTGCTGCTAACTGAAGCCGATGGACGCTGCCTCTCTGGATGAACAGTGAGCATTGCGGCGGGGGGGGGGGGGGGGTTGGATGAACAGTGAGCGGTGGCGTTGCCTCTGGATGAACAGGACCCCGTGGTGTGGAGGGCTGGATGAACAGTAGATGATGGAGGGGTGCCCGTGGAGGGGTGGTTGAACAGTAGCCGGTGGAGTAGCGCGCGGTGGAGGCTAGATGAACAGGAGCCCGTGGAGGCTGGAGGAGGTCGACGGTAGCCCGTGGAGGCTGGAGGAGGTAGACGGTGGAGATGAACAGTATCCCGTGGAGTCCCGTTTTGCGGTATGCCACACCCCTCCCGATGAACGGGACCCCCGTTTCGACCGTAGCGCTCCAACACAAGTCTGTTTCGTCCGTTTTGCGGTACGCCACACCCCTCTCGATGAACATGACCCCCGTGTCGACCGTGGCGCTCCAACACAAGTCCGTTTCATCCGTTTTGCGGTACGCCACACCCCTCCCGATCAACAGGACCCCCGTTTCGACCGTAGGAGGTTCGTTTCCTCCGTTTTGCGGTACGCCAGACCCCTCCCAATGAACATGATCCCGTTTCGAACGTGGCCGGTCGAACACAAGGCCGTTTTCTCTGTTCTGTAGTACGATAGGCCTCATTTCCATCGCCTGTTCGGTCCAAGCCCTCCCGATGAACATGACGACACATTCCGTTCCGACCCAGCCGGTTGGCTCCCACGCGTTCTGTTGCCTCCCGATGAACACGACGCATTCCGTTGCCTCCCCATGAACACGATGCATTCCGTTGCCTCCCCATGAACACGATGACGATGCTGTTTCTCCGTTCCGACCCAGCCATGTACACGAGCCTTGGTCATACGTATGCGCGAGTAGGCGTTCGAGACCCCGCCCGTATGTACACATATGTGGCCGTATTTTCTTTCTTTCACCCTAGCCGTTATACGTACGTGTACATGCTACGTGCGCACCTCTACTACGACACGTGCGCGCCTCTACATCCACCAGTATATATGTATGTACACGTTCGCGACCAGAATGACAACGCTACATATGCTTCGACCAGGTGGGTCCCGACTGTCAGGCACTTCCTTGCGTGCGAAGATGTAGCTGGTGGGTCCCAACAGTCAGGGGGGCAAATCATTTTTTTTGCCTGGAAACACTTCCTTGCATGCGAAGACGTAGCTAGTGGGTCCCAGCAGTTAGGGGGGTGAATCGTTTTGTTTTTTTCTCCCGGACGCACTTCCTGCGTGCGAAGGTGTAGCTGGTGGATCCTAGCAGTCAGGGGGGCGAATCATTTTTTTTGCCCGAACGCACTTCCTTGCATGCAAAGATGTAGCTGGTGGGTCCCAGCAGTCAGGGGGGCGAATCGTTTTTTTTTTCGGACGCACTTCCTTGCGTGCGAAGATGTAGTGGTGGGTCCCAGCAGTCAGGGGGCGAATCATTTTTTTCGTGAAATATGGTGGCCCGTCCGGTGGGTCCCCGCTGTCAGGTGGAGGAATAATTATTTTGCACGTAATAAGGAGGCACTTCCTTGCAGCTGCCGTGGACCCAGCTGTCAGCCTCTCCACGTACAGTCCACGTCCGATGGAAGTCGTTCCTTGACCACGTTGACCACACCGCGCCGAGAGCACCACAGCGGTGGACGACGGCAAGGCCTAGGAAGGGGACGACGCGGAGCCGGGAAGACGCGGCAATGGATGCACACGCGGAGAGGAGTACGAGGGTTCACTGGTTTGGCTACGCTGCCATCGCCGCAGAATAACAGGGGGTGTGGGTGAGTGGAGGGATGGCCTGGCCAGCGGTGGGAGTAGTAGGGGGCAGTGAGGCCTCCGCAGCAGCACAACCGGCCACGGGAGGCAGGAGCAGGCGGCACGACCGGCGCTGCTTTGGGCGGCTGGAGCAAGAAGACCAGAGGTTGAAGAAGCACGATGGCCGTTGGATGGACATCGTACGGTCACTGCAGCTAGAATCGTTTATATTGACTAAGTTGACAAAGCCCTTGGTATGTCAACTTAGTAGGCCCACAGGTCAGCTTCCGAAACGGTGCGCCCCAGATGTCAGGGGGAGGAATCATTTTTTGGGCGGGTGAAGCTAGAATATCCGAGATTGCAGAAGAAGCACGGCATCCGTTGGATGGACATCCAACGGCCACTGCTGCTAGAACCGTGTGTTGACTATAAGTTGACAAAGCCTTGCATACGCGTCAACTCTATTTTTTTAGGGGACACGTCAACTTAGTAAGGCCAGAAGTGTGTGGCAGAGAACTTATAGCCCATTTGAGATTTGTAAGAATGTGCAGCCCATTTTTGAATTCTAATGGAATTTACTACAGCCCATTTACAGTTTGTTAAAAGTACAGCCCATTTCAACCAACCGTTCAAAACAGAATTCAATAAAATTTCCCACATTTTGATGGGATCCGAAATATTTTTATCCCGAAATTTTTAGTCAGATTAAATATAGTTTCAATATAAATTTATATTACGTAAATATCCAACGAAACATTGCGCTCGTAACAATTAATGAAATTAAAATTTTCAATATCTAAAAATAATATTTTATAAAGTAATTACGTGTTTGGTGCATTTTTTTATAGTTACTGCCCAGTTTTTATAATTACATCCCATTTATTATTTCTTAAAGCCCATTTTCTTGTTAAGCCTAATGCATCCCTCCTAGGAAAGATTTACAGCCCAACGGGGCGGAGAATAACAACTTGACCTTGCCTGGGTATTCCTAAAAAAAGTATAGCTGGGCTAGCCATTTTCAGCTTGAAAAAAATTAATATCTGGGCTAGATATCTGGCCTGGGCTAGACGAGCCATAGCCCGCCCAATTAATACCTGCAACGATGTTTTCGTTGTTGTTTAGAGGAGAAAAATTAATATCGGGCTAAACATCAAAAAACTCTGCAGTGCTCACACCTCAAAACACAAATACTGCTCGAGCTGCTTGGTCCCAGCTGTCGGCCGCTTCTTGTGCAATTCTCTCGTTTATTGACTACTCCCTCCTTTCCGGTTTATAATGCTCAATTCAAAAATCTCACCAATCAAGGTAGATGGCGAGTGGTGGAATACATTTTGTAGTTTTGCAAAAGCACCTAATTAATGCTCTTGTTATCCTCAAAAAATTATGTTTATCAATGCATTAGTTGCAATTCATGCATGCATAAAGTACATGCATTGGTCAATTTTCTCTTAATACTTGCATGCAATGATTTAATGCACCTTGGAATATGAACATGTGATGGAAAACAACCAAATTGAGCCTTATAAAATGGAAAAACTAAAATTTTGAGATAAGCCCTATAAACCGGAAAGGAGGAGTACATAGGTTGACAATGGTGTGGGACCGAGATGTCAGGAAACCAGGAGGAAGCAAAATAAATTATATATATATATATATATATATAATAAGGAGGCACTTGCGTACGTGAGGCTATGGCCCTGGCGGGTCCCCATTGTCATCCTCTCCAAGTAAAGTCACCTCCTCGCCTGCGCGCGCTTTCCGCCCAAAACAGTCAGCGCCGCCCGCCCCGCTTCCTGGTGCAGGTGATTGCTCCGCCTTCAAATGACACAATTGTCGTCCGTCCGTCCATCTACCGCCCACATTAATGATACGTGGAGGCGGCTACTCTGGCTCCACACGTCCGTCTCTTCGCCGCCCACCATTGCTATATAAATTGCTGCGCCGGCCATAGCCGCAGTCATCCACATCCGTTCCCTTTCTCCTGTCCACACCACTACTGCCCACCATGGCTTCCTCGCGCTCCGGCGCTCTTCGGGAAGGGCGGACGACGAACCACAAGGAGATGGCAGCCATTGCTGCCGACCGGCTGGCCGGCAGGCAGCCAGAGGACGACGACGTCCCAATGGAGAACATGGTAGTCGACGATCCGGCGCCAACCCCCTCCTCCGTGGCATCCTCGCTGGTGCATTGCACCATGACCATCGGCGAGGCCCGTGCCCAATATATGGACACGGTGAGGCAGATGCGTGAGGAGCAGTTCCGGGAGGCACAGGCCGATGCCGCCTACAACCACCATCTCCTCCAGGAGCACCTGCAGGCGGAGGAGCAGATCGCTGCAGAGCAGGTGGAGCAGGAGGCGCTGCTCGACTTGTACCGCTCCGCCCGCAAGGGCCGCCTCGAGCGCTGGCGGTACCGCATGCGGGTGGCGGAGGCTGCGGCCGCCTACAAAGAGGGCGATGAAGCAGGTGAGGCACTGTTTGGCGAGACCGAGGACGAGGCAGAAGACAATGCCAGCTCCGACGAGTCCCTGCTCCACCGAGGCCCCGCGGCGCCAACAACGAGGTAGAGGACACCGCCGGCTCCGCCGAGGCACCGCCCCGCCAACAACGAGGTAGAGGACATCGCTGGCTCAGCCGAGGCCCCACCCCATCGGCAACGTGGGGGAGGATTTCCACCGCTCCACCGAGGCGCCGCCTGTCGGCAACGAGATAGAGGACATCGCCGGCTCCGCCGAGGCCCCGCCCCGCTGCCAATGAGGCCGGGCCACACAGAAAACGAGGAAGAGTAGAACACGGTAGGTCGCCGCTGCTCGGGTCCAAGTAAGGCCACCGCTGGTACCCTCCGGTTGAAGCCAAGCTAGGCGGGTTGACCAATGACGGCCGGTTAGCTTCTTGGCGGCGACATGGAGTCGGAGAGCTGCACTGTAGAAGAACGCTGCTTCTACTTAACTGCTGGTGCAGTTGGCTGACTGACACGTGGGCCCAACAAGCCACATGTCAGTTATGCAACTGCACTTGTAGTTAAGTCACTGAAGCTTCTGTTCGGCCCAGCGGGACACAGGTGGGTAGCTTCGGTTAATTAATTATACCTCCGGCGCACCCCTTTTTAGTTGAAGAATGTATGAAATGTAATGAAATCCGGCATGTTTATATGAAATCTGACCATGTATGAATGAATTTATTTCGATTAGTTCGAATTCCTGTATCATTGGCATTGGATGAACATGCAAAACAATACATACTAGCATTATTCCCAGGGTGATCACCTCGTTTGCAGCAGTTTCACATGTACTCCATCCGGTCCTTTCTAGTCTGCATACAAGTTTTGTCTGCAGTCAAAGTATCTCTACTTTGACCAATCTTATACAAAAAAGTATGCACTTTTGCAATGTGCGAAGTAAAAAGGAACAGAAGGAGTACAAAGAGTTTGAGCAGCTTTTTAGCGTTTCTGTACATTGCAATCAAACACACAGGGCTGGCAATTCATAGAGAACATTCAAAACAATCGATGATTATGCATCTCAGCGACTCACATGTCAGAGGCAATATTTACTTCACAATTAAAGAATAAAGAAAAAATTGATCGACACTGCTGACAGCAAAGGGCGTCCCATTCGAAAATATCAAACGCATGTCTTGCTAAAATCAATGAGCAAAATTTGACAAGGTTGTCCCATTCCAAAATATCAAATGCCTATGATTGTGGAATGGGAAGAGTTTGCCATCAGTTCGGACATTGACATGGCACCTCGTGCTAAACAAACCAGTTGTTCTTTTGTGCAGTTCCACCAAAATCAACCAAATTCGCACGTAGCTTGTATGATTTCGCCCTTATATGTTGCAACGCCTTGAACTTATCGACACCTCCTTTCTTGTGGTGGAAATGAATGATTCGATGTATTCATGAAAATTTTGTGCAGTTCCCATTGAAATCAAGCTGAGCACCCCTGTTTGCACAAATACAAAAAAGTGATTAGTATAAAGCAAGCTGTACTATGAATTGACAGGTTAAACAGGCACCTACATGGTCCATGTAGAGCACACTTTTAGAAAAATGGAACTCACCAGAAAGAATCCTAGAACAACATTGTACTCGCGCATCACAGAAAAAAATGGAGATTTGTCAGTCCTTCTGAGCTGAAGTTAGTTTGGTCTTGTGGGGAGTAATGTAACCATCCTTCAACTGCTCCTTCTGATGAGAAGATAGATAGGGCTTCTTCATCCTGGCATAATCGGAACTAGTCACTTCACGTACTCCATATTCTTCTTCAGAGGAAGATGATCCTTTTGTGCAAAGACAAGAGGACTACTAAATGCTAGCATCCATGTTTGCTCGAAAAAAAGGAAAGGAAATATTTAAAACAACACAAATGAAGCACTTCTCAAGGACAATACCACTTTTTCATGACAGTATCTAAACAGTAGCACAATACCAATAGAGATGACCAAGCTCAATCATATGGATGAAATCAGTGGGCGAGTACCAACCTTTGTCAGGAGGCTTATTGTGTAGAGCATACAGATGAAGCACTTCTCCGGAACCATCTGTTGCTATCTACGGTGGTGGCCATGCTTACTATATACTCCTCGATTAGTTTAATGTTTCCAACATCTTCTTGTGCAGTTCCACTAAAATATATGGTATCTTCAAAGAAGATCCCTGTTTGCACAAGTAGAGATAATTACGTATTACATTAAGAGTGGCATCAAATCAGTGGCAAAAAAATTGCTCGTTCCAGCCATAGCAATAAATTAAGATGCAAAACTATATCATTACTTGTGTCATCATAGTTCTATTGCTTCATTACAGCACCGGGAGTTGATTTTTGTTTTTCTTCCGCTTGTTCTTCCCCTTCATCACTTGGTTCAATAACAGACAAGCTTAGCCTTCAATGTAAGATTTGGCATGTCAATTAGGGAGCACAAGTATAGTACTAAACTTAATTTTCTGATGAAAGTGGCAAAATACAGGCCAACAGTTGTGAAATATCCTTATCTTACCTCAATGGGATATTACGGTGTACATACAGATTGGAAGTCTTGTTTCCATTTGTGCAGTTCACTAAAATCAAGCAACATTATCGTACAAGTAGCACAACATATGAAAGCACACCACAGAATCATGTGAAAGAAGGCTAGTACTGACCTCTCGTGATGCGGAATTCAAACAACTCACAAGAAGAAGATCTGAACCAAATTTGCGAACACGGATAGGAAGTAAGATCTCTTCTTGTGCAGTTCCACTAAGATCAAGCAATCAAGCAACGTTGTCGGTGTGACATTTTGGTTGAACTGCACAAAACACTCTTAAAATAGAAGTGTTTTGTGCAGTGCAACAACAGGTCACAATGGCAACAAGGTGAAGCAGATAACCTTGTTTACATAGAGGTGCAAAGGAAACAATTAGTGGTCAATAACGGTGGATGACACAGAAGCCAACAAAAAGAAGCATCTACCTTATCTAAGTGGGAAAGAAAGCAAGATAGTAGCATTTCTCAAACGGTGGCATTGATTAATATTAACATAGAGATTATATTAACAATAAAATTCGTTAAACATGTAATTTGCTTTTAACTGTGGTGTTGCATCAATTTTCCAGCGACATTATTAGAGGGTGTTTGTTTACAGGGACATTTTGGTGCAGGGACTAAAAAAACTCCATGTCAGTCCCATCTAAACCAAACAGGAGGGACTTTTAGGGACTAAAAGTGGGCATTTGGGACTAAAGAAAGAAGACCCTGAGGGAGAGTCTTTTTGGGACTTTTTGAGTGTGTTCCATAGCTTTCTGTTGTTCAGTTGCAATTTTAGCAAGTGTTTTGTAACTAGGTTTGGATTCACCATCAGAGTCATCTTCACTTGATGTTTGAAAGTAAGCATCACGTGATTTTACCTTGGCACCACGTGCCATGAAGCAGTAGGTGGGAGGTGAGTCGTCCTTGTCATTATCATCAGCGTGACGGAGCCATTGTCTTCGGTGTTGAAGATGGACTTGGTGACGTAGGCTGTAGCTAGAGCCAGACTCGCAACACCAGAGTCAGACTCCTCCTCAGACTCCACCTCCGCCTCCTCAGAAGCGGACTCCTCCTCTGAATCCATTTCCTTGCCAACAAAAGCACGAGCCTTGCCAGATGAGCTCTTCTTGTGTGATGAAGACTTGGAAGAAGACTTGGAAGAAGACTTTGGGATTACTTCTTCTTGTTGTCATTAGAATCATATTCTTTGCTCTTCTTCTTATTCTTCTCATTGTCCCACTATGGACACTCAGAGATGTAGTGACCAGGTTTCTTGCACTTGTGACAGGTTCTCTTCTTGTGGTCATAGGCAGAAGCTTCATCATTCCTTGAGCTGGATCGTGAAGACTTTCTGAATCCTTTCTTCTTGGTGAATTTCTGGAACTTCTTCACAAGCATAGCTAGCTCCTTTCCAATGTCTTCAGGATCACCAGAACTGCAGTCAGATTCTTCTTCAGATGAGGAAGCAGCAGCCTTTGCCTTCGAAGCGTGATTCGGCCATAGTTGGGGCCATAGATGTCTCATTTCTCAGATAGCTGGTACTCATGTGTGTTGAGCCTCTCAAGTATGTCAGACGGATCGAGTGTCTTGAAGTTAGGGCGTTCTTATATCATCAGGGCTAAGGTGTCAAATGAGCTGTCAAGAGATCTCAGTAGTGTCTTCACTATTTCATGCTTCGTAATCTCAGTGGCACCGAGTGCTTGTAGCTCATTTGTGATATCAGTGAGGCGATAAAATGTGAGCTGGACATTCTCATTGTCGTGTCTCTTGAAGCGGTTGAAGAGGTTGCGGAGAGTACTGATCCTTGATCTTGCTGAGTTAAGACGCCTTCATTGACCTTGGAGAGCCAGTCCTAGACTAGCTTCGACGTTTCCAGAGCACTCACACGGCCATACTGTCCTTTGGTCAGATGACCACAGATGATGTTCTTGGCGGTAGAGTTTAGTTGAATGAACTTCTTAACATCAGTAGGGGTGACACCTTCACCAGTCTTGGGAAGCTAGTCACCGTTAGAGAGGTGGATGTTACCACGAAGGCACACCAACGCCACGAAGGCTCACCCTATTCTCCCTTTGAGACAACACCACGGAGGTGTTTCTCAACCACTAGTGGTAGACCTTGGGGTGGTCTCCAAACCGTCACAAACTTTTCCGAGGGTAATCACAAAGTTCGATTCCTCTCCGAATGACTCCTACCGCCTAGGAGTCTCCAACCTCCAAGAGTAACAAGAACGATGGGAACAACTCAAAACTTGCTCAAGTCACGAATTCCTTTGGTGCAAAGAAAGGGAAGGAGTGGATCTATCACTTGATTAGAGAACTTCTCTCAAATGCTCCTAGAACACTTGGGAATCTAGGATTTGGTGTAGATGAATGAGAGAGAGAGTGAGGAGTGTTCTTGATAGGCTCAAAGTGAATGGTCAAACTTATCCCGTGGAAGGGAGAGGTATATATATAGGTGGTGAGTAAAAGTGACCGTTTGGGGTACAGGATGGGCCGGACGTCCGGAGAACGTCGGACGTCCGGAGGCACAAATAGGTCCGGACGTCCGACAGTCATCGGACGACCAGCCGCTGTGAGAATGTGAGCCACAACCCAGTGTACAGGATACGGACGTCCGAGCTGGACCGGACATCCGGAGCACGGATGACCTGAGAGTCCGGACGTCCGTAAAAATGCTTCTGTTGTGAAAGTGTCGGACATCCGAAGAGTTCCGGACATCCGTAGAAATGCTTCTATTGTGGAACGCCGGACGTCCAGAAGTGGCCGGACGTACGGGCAATCAAGAAGGACCGGACGTCCGTAGAACACCGGACGTCCGAAGGCAAGGTATAGAAATAGTAGCTTTTGAGCAAGTTTTTCACTAGATCCATCGATCCCCTCTTAATAGTGCGGGATCCCTATACTCAAGAACAAACCATAAATGAAGTCAACATCTTGTATCTCCATTCTTGAGTTATATGCTTTTTTGTCTCTAGTCATGATCCATGCACACGGTCTTTGAAACATAATCCTGAGATATACTTGATAAACATGATTAGTCCCGAGCATATGTGTTGTCATCAACATCAAAATATGATTAAGGGCATGATTGCACTTTCAATCTCCCCCTTTTTGGTAGTTGATGACAACTCATATGCATACTCATAATAGTAATCGGAAGTATTTGTTGTGGAGCTCAAATAACCATAATAAGAATGAGTAGCGAGCGAGCTCCCCCTCAAAGTGATACCATAGATACTACTAAAACAAAATGATGAGGGCTCCCCCTCAAAATGATGCCTCCAGTATGACCAAATCTCATACACACGATAATCAAGAGTTAAACTTCATAGAGATTCATCACATGTAGATTCACCAAATCTCAGATTCAACAGACTCATAACATAGGTTCAGTACAAGCTAAAACACAACCATAACAATAAGTTTGATTACATAATGAGCTAGAATAACATGCATATGGAGCCTACTCCCCCTTGGCATCAAGTATCCAAAAATAGAAAATAGGGGGAAAACATAATAGCATTAGAGATCATCCTCATCATCATCATCATGAACACCACTGCCACCAGCCTCATCGAAGAAATCAGCCCACTCAGGACCGGAGGGAAAACCAAAGTCAGAAGGGGGGTCTGCAGGAAGACGCTCATCGTCACTCACATCATACACTCCTGAGTCTCTCAGACGAGCCTTCAGAGCGTTCTTTGAAGTGACCATGCGAGTGACCACATCGTGGTGTTGGAAGCAATGGTAGGTGAACATCTTCGTCATGGCTGAGCGAGCCTTCCCAAGAAAACGAGCAATGCGCCCAAAGGGGGCAACACTAGAAGGAGGATGGGTAGCATGAGAAGGAACACTAGCGGTGGTGCGACTAGCAGTAGCGGGAGGAGGAGGAACATGATCAGCCGCCATGTGAGCGGGAATGACCCATCGCTCATGAACCTGAGTGCGGACAATGGGAAAGGGAGCTACACTTTCGATAAAAGCCTGAATAAAAGGTGCATGAGGAAAAGCCCTCTTGTGTTGGAAGCTAGCAACGCGGATCTCATGCCATAAAAAATGTGGGACATTTATCTTCCCTTTAGGAGATGTGAAGAGGCGATGCATGAGATCAATGCAGTAGCTGCTGCAGGAGCCCTTGTCACCCATCTTGGGATAGATGGTGCAGATGACACACTGGTAAATGATGTTGAATGGAAAGCGCCAAATGGAGACTTGGTTTAGACCTTTTGTTTTTCAGTGGCAGACAAAGTTGATATAGGTCTAAGGAGATCCATACAGACCGCAATGCCCTTAGGCTTATGGTTGGGGTCATCCTTGTGGATTTTGAACCCAGTTTCGGGAAATCCAAGGGCATTGACAAACTGAGCATAAGATGCTGTGAGTGCAGTGTCGGAGGTCATCCATGTGACAGTGTTATCAGGAGCAAAGTAACATGTGGCATAAAACTGATGGATGGCAGCGTGGTTAAAATCATGTTGAAAGGCGAATGGAGCAGCTAGGTTGGACGACTCAATGAGCTCAATGGCTCCCGGATATTTCTCCGGATGAGTGCGAATGTGCTCAAGATCAATGCAAACAATAAGTGACAAGCCCTTAGGGATGACAATCGTGGTGAAGATGTCGGCTTGGACATTTGTGCGAAAGCGACTATCCTGAGAATCCCTAACAATAGTAAATTGATCTACATCACGACGCAATTTAAGATATGAAGTTTTTGGCACATCGTTGAAACGCTTAACATGAAGGCCGAGGGGCAGTGGAGGCTCAATTGAGATGTGGCGAGCATCACCGTGGGGTTGCACCGGAGGAGGAGGAGGGTGAAAGGTTGGACGATGAGTGCCTGGCTTGGGTGCAGCGACGCGAACACCAACCATCGGGGACGGATCCACCTCCTCAAGCTCACCTCAAAGTCCGACCCCTCCGAGGAGGAATCACTGGACGAGCTGGGAGTACGAGCGGCACGTTTCCGAGGGCGATCTTCTTCCTGGGAGTCATCGGAGCCACCACGACGAGACGGACGAGCCGGCCCTCTGGCGACTTTCTTGCGAGCTGAGTGCTTGGACCGAGGCATCGTGACCTTGAAAGGAAGAACACAGAGGAGACGAGCGGCGTGCTGGAGCAGGTGGCCGACGGGCTGGACGGGCTGGAGCAGCGCCAAGCGGGCCGCAGATCCGCGGCGGAGAGAAGCCCCGGCAAGGGGCACGGCGGCGTGCGGCCGCAGTGAGTGGACACACGGCAGGAGCAGCGGCGGTGGTGGGGAAATAGCGGGTAGAGGATGGGGTCAGTTGAGAAACCCTACCGCGCAGTATATATAGTGACCAGTAAAAACGTCCGGACGTCCGGACCCTACGACCGACCAGAGTCGAATATGCATCCGAACGTCCGGGGGGGGGGGTGAGGGGTACGGACGACCGGAGTTGGGACCAACAGAAAGTAGAGGATGACAGAGATGATTCTATGGACGACCGACGGCTACGGACGACCGGACAGATAGTAACAGAAAGTTTATTACGGACGTCCGGAGTCTTACGGACGTCCGTCGTTTCGGCGTCTAGGCCAACTACGGGAACCAGAGTGGATTTTACGGACGTCCGGAGAGGCCGGACAACCGGTCGATGGTAATCAGAGAAGAATCTACGAACGTACGGATGCCTACGGACGACCGGCATTGAAGAACCACACGGACGTCCGGAACCTATGGACGTCCGACGCCAGAAGTTTGACAGGAGGCAAAGGTGCAAGTGCTGATCATGATGAGGAGAACGCAATTTTATTTTTCTTAGTAAAAATTTATTTATGTAGTAACTAATACCATACCTCACCCAATCATAGCCATATACTACAAGTGGTGGCTAATGCCACAATGTATGAGTAGACATGACATGACACGAAAAGATTTGAACTTTGAGTGCATAGTCACTACTCCATCATGTTGAAGCACCATAGGTCTAGACCCATGGATACTTTGAGAGTGTTGGTTCTTTTTATGCATTAAGTAGGGTGAGAAGATTCATGAATTGAAGGTCTCCCCCTACGTATATGCCTACATCATGACAAGACATTAGATTCATGCATGAATGGGTACTAGATTTCACATAATGTTGTCAAGCTCCAAGATACCAAGTTCACGCCTAAGTCGACAGAACCTTGCTTCATCTAAAGGTTTGGTGAAGATATCTGCTAGTTGAAAATCTGTGCCAATGTGATCAATGTGAATATCACCCTTTTCAACATGATCTCTCAAGAAATGATACCTAATATCAATGTGTTTGGTGCGGAGATGATTTTTGGGGTTTTCAGCAATATTGATGGCACTTTCATTATCACACAGAAGAGGCACATTTCTATAGTTGATACCGTAATCCTTCAAAGTTTGCCTCATCCATAACACCTGAGTTGCACAACTAGCAGCAGCAATGTATTCAGCTTCTGCGGTAGAGAGAGCAATACAATTTTGTTTCTTCGAGGACCAACTCACCAAGGATCGTCCAAGAAACTGACATGCACCGGATGTGGACTTACGATCCACTTTGTCTCCAGCCCAATCCGCATCCGTGTACCCAATGAGATCAAACTTAGCATCCTTGGGGTACCAGAGGCCCAACTTTGGGGTGTGAACAAGGTATCTAAGAATATGCTTAACCGCCTTATGATGACTTTCCATAGGGAAAGCTTGAAATCTAGCACACATGCATACACTGAACATGATGTCTGGTCTGGATGCACAAAGATAAAGTAATGAACCAATCATAGAGCGGTAAGTAGATGGGTCGAAAGGAGTACCATTTGTGTCTTCGGTGAGAGTAATTTTGGTGGCCATGGGTGTCTTGCATGGACTAGCATCAGACATACCAAACTTTTCTAGAATATCCTTGAGGTACTTTGCTTGAGATAAGAAAATTCCTTCTTGAAATTGTTGAATTTGGAATCCAAGAAAGAACTTCAAATCCGTATTGAGTGACATTTCAAAATTCTTGGTCATTGAAGCCGCAAACTTCTTGCACAAATGAATGTTAGGAGAACCAAAAATGATGTCATCTACATAGATTTGACATAGCATCAAATCACCCTTGTCCCTCTTAGTAAAAAGAGTGGGATCGATCACCCCTCTCACAAAACCATCATCGAGTAAAAACTTCTTCAGATGATCATACCAAGCACGAGGTGCTTGTTTGAGGCCATACAAAGCCTTATGAAGTTTATACACATAGTCTTTGTGAAAGGGATCAACGAACCCGGGTGGTTGTGACACATATACTTCTTCTTGTAGAGGACCGTTAAGGAAAGCACTCTTCACATCCATTTGATGCAATGTAAAACCATTGAATGTGGCATAGGCAAGTAAGATGTGAATGGATTCAAGACGGGCAACGGGGGCAAAGGTCTCACCAAAGTCTAAACCTTCAACTTGTGAGTACCCTTGTGCCACTAACCTTGCCTTGTTGCGGATGAGTACACCATTTTTGTCTTACTTGTTCTTGAAAATGCATTTTGTTCCAATGATGTTGTGCTCGGTAGATGGCCTCTTGACTAATGACCACACTTGGTTGCGTTCAAAACTGTTCAACTCTTCTTGCATAGCAACTAGCCAATCATTGTCCATCAATGCCTCTTGTACCTTGAGTGGCTCAATACTAGACACAAACGAGAAGTGAGCACAAAAGTTTGTCAAATGTTTACGAGTGACTCTACCTTCCGAGATGCCGGTGAGGATTTTGTCAACATCAACACAACCGTCCACTCGAGGCATGATGGAGGTGAGGGTTTCACGAGGTTCAACTTCATGTCCATCATACACATCTTCAACATATGGATCATTCACATGTGGAGGAAGATCTTCTTGTTCATATTGCATTTGTTGAGGTTCATCATCAATGATTGGACTTCCTTGTTCTTGCTCTTGATGATGATCTTGTTCTTGATGATTATCATTAAGAGAGACTTGATCATCCTCTTCAACTTGGGCTAAGGGTATTGGTTGAACAATAGGAGCTTGTGGTGGTATGAATGTTGAAGTAGTTTGATGATGTGTGAGACCTCCATCTTCTTCTTCATCATCATGAGGTTCTTGTTCCATAGGAAGAAGTGCACCAACACCCATGGTCAAAATGTCTTGAGAAGAATCTTCTTCACCTACATCACTTAGATCAACTTGCTCCCGATGGGAGCCATTAAATTCATCAAACACCACGTCACAAGTTTATACAACACATCCATTGGATTTGTTGTAGACTCTATAGGCGTGAGAGTTTGATCCATAACCAACAAATATACCTTCAATTGTTTTGGATTGAAATTTTCCTAACCTTTCTCTTTTGTTGAGGATGAAACATTTGCACCCAAATACACGAAAGTACCTGACATTTGGCTTGTTTCCAGTTAGAAGCTCATATGGAGTCTTTTCCAATATAGTGCGGAGGAAGAGCCGGTTTGATGCATGGCATGCGGTATTGACAGCTTCGGCCCAAAAACTATGTGGTGACTTGTATTCATCCAACATGGACCTTGCCATCTCTACAAGTGTACGGTTCTTCCTTTCGGCTACGCCATTTTGCTGAGGAGTGTATGGAGCTGAGTATTGATGCTCAATCCTTTCATCACTAAGAAATTCTTCCAAGGTATAGTTCTTGAACTCAGAGCCATTGTCACTTCTTATTGCCCGGATTTCTTTGTCAAACTTGCGTTGGGATTGCTTGGCAAAATCAATGAAGGTGATCTTCGTTTCGTCCTTGGACTTGAGGAAGAACAGCCATGTATATCTTGAGTAATCATCAACAATGACAAGCCCATACTTTTTCCCACCAAGACTATCCCATGAAGGAGGCCCAAAACGATCCACATGAAGGAGCTCCAGGGGCCTTGAAGTAGATACTACGTTCTTGGGTGGGTGCTTTGATTGATGTTGCTTCCCGGCTATGCATGCACTACACACACGATCTTTCTCAAAAGAGACATTGGTTAGTCCAAGGATGTGATTCCCCTTTAAGAGATCTTGAAGATTTCTCATGCCGACATGGGCTAGCCGGCGATGCCATAGCCACCCCTTGTCACCCTTGGCCATTAGACAAGTTGCATGGAATGTGCTCTCTTTTGAGAAATCAACCGTGTAAAGGTTGCCATCCAACTCTCCAACAAAAGCCACTTCGAGAGTATCTCTCTTAAAGACTTTCACATCCGTTAGTCCAAAGAGTGTATCATAACCAACAGAAGTCAATTGGCGAACAGAAAGCAAGTGGTATTTAAGGGATTGGACAAGCATGACATTTGCAAGAGACATGTCATTGGTGATAGCCACCTTGCCCAACCCAAGTACCTGTCCTTTTGAATCTCCACCAAACATAATGCTCATAAATGGTTGAATAGCTTCCATGAAGTCGTAGAGCAATTTGCTATCTCCGGTCATATGATTGGTACATCCACTATCAATCACCCATTTTACTCCACCGGAGAAGGCAACCTACACACAATTATTACTTGGTTAGAGGCACCCATTTTGCAATGGGACCTCTCAAGTTAGTCACAAGGGTCTTAGGGACCCAAATAGCATAAAACTGAAATGCATTTTGAGGACCAACAAACTTTGCATAAACTTCTCCATCCTTAGTCTTACGAAGTACATAGGATGGAGGCATGAACTCTTTTGGCTTGTTGAGAGTGGGCATGTCCCTTGTGGCCTTCCCACTCACAACCTTACCTTTCTCCTTGTGCCCTTCTCTTACAAATGTTTCTTTTAGAGGAGTTGTGCACTTTTGAGAGGATGTCTTCTTCTTGCTTGTGCTCGGGTCAAACCCAAGTCCCTCTTTGGCAAACACCTCATTGTGTTGGCTCAAAATCTCATCAAGATTCTTTTGCCCTTGAGCACATGTCATGAGACCTTTCTCAATTTGAGCCTTGAGAAAACGATTTTCCTCAAGAATAGATGCTAGATCACTACTAGAGTCAGTAGTACAAGCATCAACATTTATAATAGGGGAAGAGTAAGCCTTGGCTAGAGTTTCAAGATAAGTAAGTTTGAGCGTCTCAAAACTCTTTCTAAGAACGGCGAGCTCTCCTTCCTTAGTCTTGAGAGACACGGATAGAAGCTCACAATCCTTAGATAGAGAAGTATGAGACTTCACAAGCTTACTTTTATCATTCATTAACTCTTCGCAAGAGTCAATAGCCTTTTTCAAGGAGGCAAGATCATTAGTGTGAACATCAATATTTGCACCAATTTTTAAGCATAGTTCATCATTTCGTGCTTCCTCATATTGGACTTTCCGCTCAAGGATTTTACACTTTTCCTTTTCCTCGGTGATGAGGGTTTCGAGTTCCTTAATGGTGATGGTGTGCTTACTCACCATCTCCATAAGCATACGAAACATAGTGAGTTTCTTTCCTTTGTGGGAGCACATGAACTTATTAAGTTTAGCAATCATAGGATCATCTAGATCATCATCCTCATAGCTATCCTCCGCATCAAGATACTCATCACTAGGAGTAGAAGGTGTGAAAAGAGGAGGATTTGATTGTGGAGTTACCTTGACCTTGTCAGAAGAGCTTTGGTCCTCTCCTTCTTCAATCATGGCCTTTGCCATTAGGCACTTGTGAGCGTTGCCCTTGTAATCTTTCATGTAGTTGTAGGTGACCACGTCGCCACTCTTGTTTACTAACCTCAACGTGTTTTGAGAGTCTTGAGCAACTCCGGCAACACCACTAACATCATCCGGATCAGATTCTTCTTGAGAAACCATTGCCTTTCCATCTCTCTTCTTGAGCTTGGAGTTCAAAGGATTTGGCAACTTCTTCTTGGGAAAGGTCTTGGGAAACCTTGGTTTATCTTCTCTCTTCTCATAAGGGCACTCGTTGGAGAAGTGATTGGTTTCTTCACAGTTGTAGCATTTTCTTACTTTCTTCTTTTGAAATCTTCCCTTGAATTTTCCCGCACTAAACTTCTTGACAAAAAGAGCCATGTCTTCATACGAAGGGCCCTCGTCGGATTCAATCTCATTACCATCATCATCATCATCATCATCTTCTTCTTCTTCTTCACTTTGCTCATCTTCACATACTTGCTTGGCCTTCAATGCAAGATTGATCTTTGATGATGGGGAACCATGCACGGCAATATGTTTTGTGGCATTAGCCTTTGACTCTTCAAATAGTTGGAAGGTGGATATGATGTCATCTGTAGTCATTTCCTTGAAGGTATGGTGCTGTCTTATGTCCCACACCATTTGATGATGACATGGAGCAAGAGCATGAAGCAACTTATCCACAAGAAACCTCTTAGTCATGTTGAATCCATCTTGTGTCTTGTCACACTCACATGACTCAATATCCGCAGTGAGAGTCATGAGAAGCTCAAGGAGTTGATTGGGGGTTTCACCTTTTTCGATACAAAAGTTTTGCAATTGCCCCTTGGCAATTTCATATTGAGCACTCCGGAGGGTAGAGGTGCCAGTCCTGGATCGTATAATACTTTCCCATAGTTCCTTGGCACATCTGATGTGTATGAACGGTCTCCTTTTCTTTTCATCCATACCTCTCCTAATACACATGATTGCCGTGTCATTGAGGTTCTTGTCATATATTTCTCTTGGTGTGGGGTTCTTTGGATCAACCACATGATAGCCATACTCTATAATCTCTAGCATCTCATCGTTTCCATGTCGAAGATGATCCTGCATAGCAACTCTCCACAAAGCAAAATCGGAAGTAGCACTAAGTAAAGGAGGTTTGCCTTGAGGATTATATCTTGGTTTCTCAACCCGAGGTCTTGCATAAAGCCAAGGAACACTGGCGTGTTCATTGCTAGGAGGTTGTTGACCAAGTGATGATGTAGGCACGGTTGGCCTCGAACCCACACCACTTGAGTGTGGTGCAAGCACCGCGGACAAGTGGCTAATCTCAGTTGGACCAAGGCCTCAAGAGAAGCATCATGCTCCTCTTTTTTCTTAGCAAGGGCCCGTTCTAGATCCCGAGACATAAAGGACTTGACTTCAGAAGAAACCTCACCTTTATCCTTAGGATCTACAACCAGGGGAGTCCCATCTGGGTTCATCTTGCTCTAGGGCGGTTAAGCCACAAGAATAGAGCATGAGGCTCTGATACCAATTGAAAGGATCGATATGGACCTAGAGGGGGGTGAATAGGTACAATTACAAATTTTAATTATTACTTGGCAATTTTAGGCAATAATGCGGAATATGAAGATGAGCCTAACAATTGCACGTGAGCACAAAGTAGTAAGCAAACAACACAAACATGTAATTAGGCAAGCACAATATAATGTACGTAAGTGTAAAGAGACAAGTAACCACAAGTAGAGAGTTAGGGTTAGGAATAACTGCAACTCCAGGAGACGAGGATGTATGCCGATGTTCACTTCCTTGGAGGGAAGCTAGTCACCGTTAGAGAGGTGGATGTTACCACGAAGGCACACCAACGCCACGAAGGCTCACCCTATTCTCCCTTTGAGACAACACCACGGAGGCATTTCTCAACCACTAGTGGTAGACCTTGGGGTGGTCTCCAAACCCTCACAAACTTTTCCGAGGGTAATCACAAAGTTCGATTCCTCTCCGAATAACTCCTACCGCCTAGGAGTTTCCAACCTCCAAGAGTAACAAGAACGATGGGAACAACTCAAAACTTGCTCAAGTCACGAATTCCTTTGGTGCAAAGAAAGGGAAGGAGTGGATCTATCACTTGATTGGAGAACTTCTCTCAAATGCTCCTAGGACACTTGGGAATCTAGGATTTGGTGTGGATGAATGAGAGAGAGAGAGTGAGGAGTGTTCTTGATAGGCTCAAAGTGAATGGTCAAACTTATCCCATGGAAAGGAGAGGTATATATATAGGTGGTGAGTAAAAGTGACCGTTTGGGGTACAGGATGGGCCGGACGTCCGGAGAATGTCGGACGTCCGGAGGCACAAATAGGTCCGGACGTCCGACAGTCATCGGACGACCGGCCGCTGTGAGAATGTGAGCCACAACCCAGTCTACAGGATACGGACGTCCGAGCTGGGCCGGACATCTGGAGCACGAACAACCGGAGAGTCCGGACGTCCGTAAAAATGCTTCTGTTGTGAAAGTGTCGGACATCCGGAGAGTTCCGGACATCCGTAGAAATGCTTCTGTTGTGGAACGTCGGACGTCCGGAAGTGGCCGGACGTCCGGGCAATCAAGAAGGACCGGACGTCCGTAGAACACCAGATGTCCGAAGGCAAGGTATAGAAATAGTAGCTTTTGAGCAAGTTTTTCACTAGATCCATCGATCCCCTCTTAATAGTGCAGGATCCCTATACTCAGAACAAACCATAAATGAAGTCAACATCTTGTATCTCCATTCTTGAGTTATATGCTTTTTGTCCCTAGTCATGATCCATGCACACGGTCTTTGAAACATAATCCTGAGATATACTTGATAAACATGATTAGTCCCGAGCATATGTGTTGTCATCAACATCAAAATATGATTAAGGGCATGATTGCACTTTCACCCGCCCAATCACTCTGTAAGTCTTCAAGGTAGACTTCCGAACCTTCACAGACTTTGTTCACCGGCAATCCACAATGACTCTTGGATGCTCAGAACGTGACGCCTAACCGGCTGGAGGATTCACAGTCCTCAAGTGTAACAAGTCTTCAGATCACGCGGACAGAAAGACTTCAGTGATGCCAAACACTCTTTGGGCTATGGGTGGTTTGGGCTTTGTCCTCGCAAGGATTCTCTCTCTCGAAAGCTTTGGTGGTGGGTTGCCCTCAAACGACAAAAGCCGTGTACTAACTCTGAGCAGCCACCAATTTATGGTGTAGGGGGTGGGCTATTTATAGCCACTAGGCAACCCGACCTGATTTGTCCGAAATGACCCTGGGTCACTAAGGAATTGACATGTGTCACAACGGTCACATTTCAAACACACGCGGCAGCTTGACTTGGGCTACAAGTAAAGTTGACTCATCCGACTCTGGATAATATTTGCTCTCATTGTCTTCACTCGAAGACATAGGATTTGGTTGAGCATCACTTCAGTCACTCTGACTTTGTTCACTTGGACCCCACTTAATAGTGCGGTGGTTCCTATGATTCAACAAAAGAAGAAAAGGAAAACAACGAAACAACTAAGTCTTCGTGCTCCATAGTCTTCACTCGATGTCTTCTCATGTCATAGTCTTCATCGTGAATAGCTTCACAGACCACCATTGTCTTCAATGTCTTCACACATTTTTAGGGGTCATCTCCGGTAGGTAAACCGAATCAATGAGGGACTACTATCTGTGTTATCCTGCAATTCTCACAAACACATTAGTCCCTCAACAAGGTTTGTCGTCAATACTCCAAAACCAACTAGGGGTGGCACTAGATGCACTTACAATCTCCCCCTTTTTGGTGATTGATGACAAACTGGTTGAAGTTTTCAACGGGGATAAAAGTATGTGAAATTGTAGAGGATTAAGGTATTGTCTTCATAGGTGGCAAAAAGGCTCCCCCTGAAGATGTGCATATAAATGTTTTGCGTTGGAATGCAAATGCACATGGCAGGTTGTACTTGTGGAGATCCTATTCACCATATGAAGACAATACATCATGCATGAACAGATATACAGGAGTAATGACATGCATAATGAAAAATGGACGTCTGTGAAATGACTTCATGTGGGATTTATCATCACACATGCGGAATTTATCGTCGCATCACAGAATAGCAGAAAAAGTAGCAGAGGACCATCAAGTTTAAGTGTTACAACTCAAAGAACCAAAAGTATCAAAAACGAGAGTTGTAAACACCAGGCAAAAGTATAGCAACCACCCATAAGGACCCGCTTGAAGACTATCAACATATGCTTCTCCCCCTTTTGTCAGTAAGGACCAAAAAGGTTTGAAGACATAGTCTCTACTCGTTCCCATGAGGAGTAGGTGAAGCAGCAGGGTCGTTGAGGTTTGGTGGTGCAGAAGAACTTGGTGCAGTGTCGAGACGCCAAGAGGTTGGAGGTGGTGAAGTAGCATCATTGACATCATCAAGGACTCTGGCATTAACAGTTGCTGCGGAGGAGGAGTACTCTGAATCTTCAAGAGACGGGGTTCGACACAAGATAGCATTCTGGGGAGGAGTGGTGTCGAACTTGAATCTTTCTGTGAAGCCATCGTCTTGAAGATCAGCTTCAGCACTGAGCAAAGTCAGACTCTTCCAAGACCTCCGACAGGTTTCATGAGTGACAAAGGCATTCTTGTGGCAAGGTTGCGAATGCGATTGACATCCACCAAGAGGCTTTGCATTTGATGCTTTATCCAGTAGTGATGCTTGTCATGTTTCTAATGCAAGGCCACGAGAAGCTCTCGGTCATTGAGCACACGAGATCGCTTCCAAGGCCTTGGAGCAATAGTGCTTTCTGTGGATTCAGTGCGTGCACAGCGAGTGTTGCCAGGCAGCGGATAAACACGAGAAGCAACCTGAACACCTTCAACATGCTGAGAGAAACTCTGACGATCTGCATTGTGAAGATATAGTGCTTCCTTGGCAGGCTCTGGGTACATGGCTTCAACGGACATATCAACCTCTGGCAGAAATATGAGATGATTGCGTGCAGAGGGCTGATAGTCAACAGTAGTGTCGGAGTTCGGGTTCCGGCAGACCCTTGAGGTTTGAACACTGGGGTGCGCGCGGAGATCTCGCCCACTACCTACCTGCATCCTACTGCCACGTTAGGATCTAAGCTATCAAAAGAGCAACACAAGGGACACGGTGTTTATACTGGTTCAGGCCACCATTGCGGTGTAATACCCTACTCCAGTGTGTGGCGTGGTGGATTGCCTCTTAGGCTGATGATGAACAATACAAGGAAGAACTGCCTTGCGAGGGACTGTTCTTATGGTGGTGTTGTCCCTTCGGAGGGGTTGATTCGAGATGCCTATCCTATCTCCAGATACCTGTCAAGGTGTCTCTACCCTGTGGGTGGCTAGTCCTATTTATAGGCAAAGGCCCTGGGCCTCTTCCCAAATATTGAGCGGGAAGGGCGCCAACAATTGGCCATTTTGAAGGGGAACATCTGGTACACTTATCCTGACTAAAGTTGGTCCTCGCCTGCCAAAGGCTCTGGGGGTGACACCGGCTTGGGCTCCACGATGACCTCCATCCTGCTGTTGGACTGGTCTTGGTCTTGTTGCACCGAAACGGACGCCTTTGCTTGATACCCTCGCCTGTGCTTTCTCCCCTTGCACCAAAGAGGAAAGGAGGACACTGCGCGGGCTGGCACCCGCCTGGCGCCCTTGGTCGTCATGGCTTGCGTCATGGGCACCTCGCGAGGTACCCCGCCTTGATCTCTCCGCCTCCCCGCGAGCCAGCCTGATGAGGCCACGCCTAAGGAAGCTCCTTGTCACCCGCCCCGCGAGGCTTGGCCCCTCGCGAGGGTGTTGAGCTCGTGTCGATGAAGATGGGCCGTGCTGGGCCCCCCTTCGAGCCACGCCGTAGGCCGCAGGCAGGCAAGTCTGGGGACCCCCATTCCCAGAACACCGACAGTAGCCCCCGGTCCCAAGGCGCGCCTGGACTTGGCTGAGTAGAGAGGCGAAAGGGCAAGTGCGAAGCGTCGCGGGCCCTAACAGCCTGCGGCCTTGGGTGCCGCGTGGCGGTTGATGGGACGCGGGTGCCTCAGCAACCGCGCGAGTTGATAAAGGAGCAACATCTGCCCAGGTCTTGCTTCTTTTGCTTTCTCTGGTTGCTGCCCAGATCCCCTTTGCTGTGCTTCTCCTTCCTGCCTCTGAAATCTCCAGATCTACTTCGACCGCGCGACCTAGGAAGTCATGGCACCTCGCCAGTCCCCGGCCGGAGCTTGCTACTCGTCTGCCCTGGACTCGCCGAACGTGTCGGAGGCGAGCCTCGCCCGAGTGCGCCAAATGGCGGTGGCGCAGGGCGTTGATGGGGCGCAGGTGTTCAAGGCCGGCCCTGCCCTTCCTGAGGGCCAAGGGAGCACCTTCTATCTGCTCTTTGTGAGCACCATCACTGCCGGTCTGGTACCTCCCTTCTCCGAGTTCTTCTTCTCCATCCTCCGCCATTACAAGCTGCAAGCTCTGCATCTCCACCCCAACTCTGTCCTTCTCTTGGCAATCTTCGCCTACTACTGCGAGGCTCATGTGGGTGTGCAGCCCTCAGTGGCCTTGCTGCGCCACTATTTCTCCCTCTGGACCTCTCATGGTCCCATCTCAGCGTGCACGAGTTTCGTCGCATACGGTAGCTCCATTGCCATTTCGAACCCCGGGAATAGGATTGAGGGCTTCAGATGCAAGTGGGTCTTGGTGGATGCTGGACGCATCCACCCTCGGCTGACCTTGCCCACGGGTCACCCCACGAGCTCCGAAGATTGGTCTCGGGTGGAGCTCATGGACCCCCACGCGAAGCCGGTGCTGGGGAAGATGGACGCGGATCTGAGGCCGGCCAGCATAGCGGCGGCGAGGCTGACCGGTGCTTCGCTGCTGAGGGAATTCCTGGAGCACCAGATGGCTCTGCTTCGTCAGTACTCACTGCCAATGTGGAGGCCCCACCCGAGCTTGGCCGACGAGGATCTGGCTGCAGTCCTCCAATCCTTGGTCGGGGGCGACGTGGCGAGATTGGAGGGCGCTCCTACGCCCCTGTTTCTTCGTGATGACTGGGAGCGAGTAGTGGAGTCCATGCCCATCTTCAACGGGGATGGGCCCGTGCCCGCGGAGGCTCCCGAGGGCCCGGTGGATGTGTCCTCTGACGACTCCAGCGATGAGATGGGAGAAGGGGATCGGGAAGGAGGGCTTGACTCCGAGGCCACCGACGGAGAGTCGAGGGCTCCCCTCCTTCGGCGCAGGTCCCGCACTCTCCGCCTCTCCCCCAGTGATGACAACGAGGATGATGCTGATCAGGGTGGCGGGAGCTTGCCCCCGACCCCGAGGAAGGACAGGACCGGGCTGATCCCCCGCGGGTCCGCCCCGGCCTCGAGGCGATCCGCAGATGCGCCTCCTACTCCCGAGTTCCTTGAGGCTGACCCTTGCAGCCGGCTCTCGGGCTTCAAGTACGGCCAGAGGTTGCTCGAGCTCACGAGCGATGACCTGTAAGTGCTTGTTTCCTATCTTGTTTCTTTCGTTGTTGCTGAGGCTTGACGTCCGCATCTCTTGGCTAGGCTGGCGCCCTTGCCGAAGAGGCTGAAGGGGTTTCCTGAGGTCCCTTCCGGGGCGGCACCCCTGCCCGCGAAAAATGGCGACCACAAGGCACAGGCCTCTCCTGCCCGGTCGTCCTCGCGAAGCCTGGCTGAGCCGGCTGGGGCGGGCTCATCCCCCATGGCCCAGGTGACCGCTGAGGTGCCCATGCCTGATGCCGTCGCAGCAGCCGTTGGGGCACAGCAGGTCCTGCCTCTGGATGCTGTGGTTACGCTGCCGTCCTCTCCTCCTACTCCATCAACTGCTGTCTCTCCGACTCCTTCCACCATCCTGGACCATGCCGCTGCCGAGCTGGACTGGCTGTGGCAAGATCTTCTGGGCGCCGACCCTCGCCTGGTGGCCGGGCACTTGGAGTTGGCTTCTGGCTGGATTCACTCTGATGCTTCAATTCGAGCGGCGTTGGTTCAAGCCTCGACGGCCTGCGACAAGGAGAAACAGGCTGTCCTCAGGGTGAAGGCCGCTCGAGACGCCGCCCTGGGAGAGGCGGCTGACGCCCAAGGTCGCTGCAAGGCGATGGAGAGCGAACTGGAGGGCCTGCGGAGCCAGCTTGCCGAGGAGGCCCGCGTCCACCAAGAAAAGGATGAAGACCTGATGGCTCACGAGGCGGCTGTTAAGGACCGGGACGCCAATCTCAACAAGCGCCATGACCGCCTGGGTGCACTGGAGCAGGAGTTGGAGGCGTGGAAGGTCAAGCTAGATGGCAAGGCGCAGGTCCTTGCCGAGGACCACGTGGCCTTCGCGGAGATGGAGGTGAAGGTTCGCGGCTTGCTGAAGACACTTTATGACAGCGGCCTGGAAAGCCCTCTGGCCGGCACCGAGGATGGCCCCGCCAAGCTGCTCCCCTTCATGGTCCGTGCTCTTGAAGATGTCACCCTTGGCCTTGGTCCTACGGCTGGGGCCGACGCACGCGTCTTGTCTTCTGCGGCGCTGACGCGGGTTTTTACCCACATCTATCTTCGCGACCCCAACGTCGACCTCGACAGCCTGCTAGAGCCAGCGAGCGGCAAGCTTGCCGCCGCCGCCGCCGAGGCCGTGAAGGGTCGCGCGGAGGCGCTGCTGGGGAAGTTCCGGGCCTTCAGCACCAGGCCAAAGCGAGGCGCTGCCGGCACTACGGCTCAGCAGGGCAAACCCACTCCCCGCAGCTCCACCGCCGACAAGTGACGCCATTGCGGCTCCCGTCCTGCTTTTAATTCCTGCACATGTACCATGCCTCGGGGAGGCGTTTAAACTTGCGTTTGTATTATGATAACAATATGGACTGTAATATTTGCTTTTGAATTCCTTGAAATTTGCGATTTCCCTACTTGCTCGTGTTCTATGCCGGCAGAGCCCGGCCCCGCGCATACCTCAGCCGCCATTAGCCCCGACCGAAAACCAGGATGGGACCAAGGAGTGAGGGGCTACGTGACAAGTTAGGCTCCTGAGTCGCGATGCTCAGGAGTCCCCCTTGGCGTACGAACAACAAGTAGGGAGGTGAGATGCGTGGGTGGATCTACCATTCTACGTCTGCAGAGCCCGGCCCCGCGCATACCTCAACCGCCGTTAGCCTTTCGGAACTAAGGAGTGAGGGGCTACGTGACCAGTTAGGCTCCTGAGTCGCGATGCTCAGGAGTCCCCCTTGACGCTCAAATGGCCTTCGTACCTTGGCTCCGCTCAGGGAGAGCTGCGCGACGAACCAGGCCCGAGGAGCCTGGCTAGGTGGCGTACGTCTGGGCGTGACCCAGGCGCAGCCCCCGTGCCCAGCCCCCTCGCGCGGCACTCTCGAGGGGAGGCGTTGCGATGAGACCAGACACTGAGCTCTGGGCTCCCTGAGGTTGATGCGGCCAAGGGCCACCCTTAGTTGTTTATCACCAGCGCGGAGCATAGAGCTATGGTATGTGTACGGGCATAGCCGCTCCTCGGCAGTGTCGTCAGCCAGCGCGGAGCATGGTGCTTCCACTGGTGCGTGGGAAGGGGATCCCCTCTGGGAGGAGCCCCCGGGGCGTATACAGCCCCACCCTGACACATGGCCGGCACGGTAGGGCGTGAGGAGGTGTATCTGGGCACCCGTGAGCCAGCGCGGGACTCACGGGGCCCTACCTCAAGGCGGGGTGCGTCTGGCACTGGCCTTAACCTGTGATGTGTTCCTGCAAAATTGGCCAGATGCCGATGCTCTACGTCCTCAGGTCCCGGCCCTCGAGCTGGTCTCAGCCGTCGCTGGTTTGCTGGGGCGCGATGCCGTGGGTAAAGCCAGAGGGTGAGGGCTGGAGAGCCGGTAGGAGCCCTCAGTCGCGATGCTCAGGTACCCCCCCTTTAACACGCAAGCTTGGTTAGATGACGACGCTCTACGTCCTCGGGTCCCGGCCCTCGTGCTGGTCTCAGCCGTCGCTGGTTTGCCAGGGCGCGATGCCGTGGGCAAAGCCAGAGGGTAAGGGCTGGAGAGCCGGTAGGAGCCCTGAGTCGCGATGCTCAGATACCCCCCCTTTAATGCGCAAGCTTGGTTAGATGACGGCGATCTACGTTCTCGGTTCTCGGCCCTCGAGCTGGTCTCAGCCGTCGCTGGTTTGCCGGGGCGCGATGCCGTGGGCAAAGCTAGAGGGTGAGGGCTGGAGAGCCGGTAGGAGCCCTGAGTCGTGATGCTCAGGTACCCCCCTTTAACTCGCAAGCTTGGTTAGATGACGGCGCTCTACGTCCTCGGGTCCCGGCCCTCGAGCTGGTCTCAGCCGTCGCTGGTTTGCCGGGGCGCGATGCCGTGGGCAAAGCCAGAGGGTGAGGGCTGGAGAGCCAGTAGGAGCCCTGAGTCGCGATGCTCAGGTACCCCCCCCCTTTAACGCGCATGCTTCCGCCATCGAGGGAGAAGGGGTGCTACGGACAGGCACCAAATAACAAGCATGATGGGTCTAATGCATAGCCTGAAAATAAACGCAAGAGGGATACACGCCGCTGGGTCTAACCCGAGCGACTTGGGGATGATGCAGCCCGAGGGGCGCCCCCAACGAAGTGAGCTAAAAACATGAAATAAAAGGGATACACGCCGCAGGGACGGATCCACGCGGCCTGGGGATGATGCGGCCCTGGGGGGCGCTCCCAGCTGGAAATGAAACTAGAAAGATGTCACCTGATAGTGTTGACGACGCTGGGGTGTTGAGGTAGCAGACATAGCGGGCTGTGGGTGTCGATCTTCACGAGCCCCCAGGCCTAGGAGCCTCGGGAGGCTCCGGGGGCTCTAGTGGCTCCTTGCGAACCATCTCCATCTCCGCCAGGACTGCAGAGTGCCTGGCCTCCTGGGCCTCCAGGATACTCCTCATGAGGCGCTGGCGCACCGCAGCCGCGTTCGGCAAGCCGTAGGGCATGCGAACGTAGCTGTGGTGTGGGCCCCCGCAGCGCCCCACATGTGAGGGCCAGAAGCGCTCTTGAGAGGCGACTCGGTTGAGCCCTGAGATGTCGATGCAGACGCGCAGCCCGCCATCCTCTCCTGGATGGGGAGCTGCGGCGGGTAAGCGGAGGCTGCCAATCATGATCCTTGACTCCTGTAACTCCTAAACAGCCTTGCTGACGAACTCCTGAGGGTTCGGCCCTCCTTGCCTTGCTCCTTCTTGGGGGAAGCGTGCTTCGAAACACGCCTCCAAGTGGTGCCCAAGCGCCTTCCTCGTGACCTTGGCAAGGTCAGCGGCCCTCCAGGGGAGAGCCCCTGAGCCCTGCCTGAGAATGGCGCCGGGCGCGCTTTCCAATGCGATAGAAGGAGGTTCCCCCTGGGCAGGCGCGGGCCCTAAGGGACCTGCCTCCTGAGGGACCGGGCCAGACAATGTCTTCTTCTTCTTGGGGGCAGCCTTGGGGAGCCTCCTGCTTCCGCGGTCAGGATCTTCCAGTGATGCGGCCTGAAAGGCTCGCTCCAGGGAGCACACCGCGTCTTTCTCCTCGCAAGGTACCGTGATGACCCCGCCACTTCCGGGAATCTTGAGGACGTTGTAGCCATGGTGAGTCACGACCATGAACTTGGCCATCGTTGGGTACCCGAGGATGGCGTTGTACGGCAGGCGGATGTGAGCAACGTCGAAGTCAATGAGCTCCGTGCGGTAGTTGTCCCCTGTCCCGAAGGTGACAGGGAGGCGAACCTATCCAATCGGGACCGTGGAGCCGTCGGTGACTCCGGAGAAAGGCTTGGTTGGCTGAAGCTAATCGTAGGGCACCTGAAGATTGTTGAATGTTTCCACGGACAGGACATTGAGCCCTGCCCCACGATCGATGAGAGTCCTGGTGACTAGCACGTTGCTGATGATCGGGGAACAGAGCATCGGGAGGACTCTGGCTGTGGCAGCACACTTGAGTTGATCCGCTGAGCTGAACGTGATGGCACATGCCGACCACCTAAGAGGGCGCGTGGCTTCGAGCTTGGGGAGGACTGCGTTCACTTCATGAGCGAACTGCTTGAAGATGCACTGAGAGGCTGGGGCTTGAGCTCCGCCCAGGATGCAGACGATCGCGCGTGGCTCCTGGAAGCCCCCAGCCCCCTCATCCTGATGACGGTCCTCGTTTCTCCTTGGCTGAGGCGGCAGCGGAGGGAGGCCTGCGTTGCCATGCGGGCGATCCTCGCGAGGCTGATCCCTCCAGTCTCCCTCGTGAGACGGGTCTTGCCAGCGATCCTCGCGAGGTCGGTCGCGCCACCCTTGGCGTGGGCCGTGGTCTTCCCAGCATCCGGCTTTCCTTCCTCCTCCTCGACCGTAGCCCCGGTCGCTGCGGTCAGGGCGTCGGCCGATCCTTCCTTCTCGCTCTGGCCGGAGCTCTTGACATTCGTTGGTGTTGTGGGTGTGGAGGTCGTGGTACACACAGTACCGGCTGCCCTTGGAAGATTCGGGCAGATCTCTGCTCCGCTTGGTGTCCGGTTCCGCCGCTAGCACGGAGGCCCCCTTGCGCTTCACATCCTTGGCCTTGGGTTTCTTCTCTTCTGGGTCTGCGTCAAGCAGCTCGAGGAGGGAGAGGCGCCCTTCCTCGGCCCTGGCGCACTTGGTCGCCAAGTTGAACAGCTCCAGAGAGGTGCACAGGTCTTCATGCATCGCCAGCTCCTCCTTCATCTTGACGTCACGCACGCCATCAGAGAAGGCCGAGATGATGGCCTCCTCGGTCACCTTGGGAATCTTGAGGCGCGCGTTGTTGAAGCGCTGGATGTACTTCTGCAGGGTCTCCCCTGGCTGCTACTTGATGCGGCGCATGTCGCTCACGGCAGGTGGCCGGTCGCGGGTACCTTGGAAGTTGGCGATGAAGCGGGTGCGCATCTCGTCCCAGGAGGAGACCGTGCCGGGGGCCAAGTTCAGGAGCTAGGTGCGGGACCCGTCCTTGAGCGCCATGGGGAACCAGTTCCCCATGACCTTCTCGTCTGCGTTGGCGGCTTCGATGCCCAGCTCGTAGAGTTGGAGAAACTCGGTGGGGTCTGCCGTGCCGTTGTAGCGAGGAGACAGGTCTGGCTTGAACTTGCCGGGCCACGCAATGTTGCACAGCTCGATGCTGAAGGCACGGCAGCCCGCTGTGGTTACTGGAGGCCTTGGGTGACGAGGAGCTTGGTCTTGTGGGTCCCCACGCGCTGCAGCTGGGAGTAGTGCGGGGTCTTGACGCACGGGGGCGGGAGCATGGTCGCGACGAGCCGGAGCAGGGAGCACTCGGGCGGCTTCTTGCGGACGAGGGACTTCTTGGCAGCTCTGCTCTTGCCGCGCTGGCACCTGACGGGGCGGATCCCGCCCAGGGGCCACGCGCCTTGGGGCAAGGGCGCCTTCTTGAGGGGGAGGCGGCTGAGGCGCCCCCGGGGCTTCATCGCCCGCGCAGGGCGGGGTGCGGCGCAGCGGGACGGACGGTGCAGGAGAGCCCCCTGTGGCGCAGGCGAGCTCGGCGACGCAGTCGAGCCACTCTTCATAGATGTCGCCGACGGGACGGTAGCACATGAGCTCATTCTCCGCGATGAGCGCAGCTCGAGCCTCCATGGGTGCGCGGAACGCATGAGACGAGGAACCCGCTGGGGTGAACGAGGGGGTAGCAGTGCGGCCGTCTTGCCTCACGGAGGGATGCTGGGATGATGCCTGCTGCTTGTTCCCCACCGGGCCGGTGGCAGTGTTGATGGCGGGCGACGGGGAACGACGAGGACGCCCGCTGACAGGGGACGTCTGGGCGACATGGGAGGCGAGAGCAGCTTGGTGCTCGGCGCGGGCCCGACGAGCGTCAGACATTGACGTGATGGTCGGAGGAGAACAGGGCGGTGGAAGACAAATTCCGGTGCACCCCTACCTGGCGCGCCAAATGTCGGATTTCGGGTTCCGGCAGACCCTTGAGGTTCGAACACTGGGGTGCACGCGGAGATCTCGCCCACTACCTACCTGCACCCTACCACCACGTTAGGATCTAAGCTATCAAAAGAGCAACACAAGGGACACGGTGTTTATACTGGTTCAGGCCACCATTGCAGTGTAATACCCTACTCCAGTGTGTGGCGTGGTGGATTGCCTCTTGGGCTGATGATGAACAATATAAGGAAGAACTGCCTCGCGAGGGACTGTTCTTGTGGTGGTGTTGTCCCTTCGGAGGGGTTGATTCGAGATGCCTATCTTATCTCCAGATACCTGTCAAGGTGTCTCTACCCTGTGGGTGGCTAGTCCTATTTATAGGCAAAGGCCCTGGGCCTCTTCCCAAATATTGAGCGGGAAGGGCGCCAACAATTGGTCATTTTGAAGGGGAACATCTGGTACACTTATCCTGACTAAAGTTGGTCCTCGCCTGCCAAAGGCTCTGGGGGTGCCGCCGGCTTGGGCTCCACGATGACCTCCGTCCTGCCGTTGGACAGGACTTGGTCTTGTTGCACCGAAACAAATGCCTTTGCTTGATACCCTTGCCTGTGCTTGCTCCCGTTGCACCAAAGAGGAAAGGAGGACACTGCGCGGGCTGGCACCCGCCTGGCGCCCTTGGTCGTCATGGCTTGCATCATGGGTACCTCGCGAGGTACCCCGCCTTGATCTCTCCGCCTCCCCGCGAGCTAGCCTGATGAGGCCGCGCCTGAGGAAGCTCCTTGTTGCCCGCCCCGCGAGGCTTGGCCCCTCGCGAGGGTCTTGAGCTCGTGTCGATGAAGATGGGCCGTGCTAGGCCCCCCTTCGAGCCACGCCGCAGGCCGCAAGCAGGCAAGTCTGGGGACCCCCGTTCCCAGAATGCCGACAAGTAGAGTGAAGCTTGATCAGTTGCATAATCCAAGGAGCATAGAATTTCAGACCAAATATGTCTAAGCCAGATGCAGCAAATTGGCGAATGAAGAAATCCTGAGCATTGAAGCTGATGCCATTGAAAATATAGAAGACCAATGTCTTCATTGTGCCTTCTAGCTTTGCTGAGGAAGGATGTCCTTTGATGGGCCATAGAGTTCGCCTGATAATGTGATAGATGATGCGGGGCAGATACTCTAGGTCTTCAACAAAGAATTCCTTGGGATATTCAGCATCCTCTGGCAGTGGCTTCATCATGCTCAGCATTTGGCTCATATTGGGCTCTGGCTTCTGAAAGATACTTTCCAACGCATTGCGGTGAAGCTGACAACCAGGTTCATAGAGTTCACCTGGAGTGGATAGGCCAGTAAGCTCAATGAGGTCAAGAGCTTTGGCTTCATGATGAACATTGCCTGTCATCCACTCAAGGACCCATATCTTTGGATCCCTGTTGTAGCCGCGAATGTGAAGGGTTGCATAGAATTGCAGCAGAAGCTCTTCATTCCAATTTTCCTTGTCAGTAACAAAGTGTAGAAGGCCAGCATCTCAAAAACAGTCAAGGGCTTCTTCTAAGCAGGGCGGACCAGCAATGGCTTCGGAATCCACGCATATGAGGAAATATGCGCCCTTGATTGCATAGAACACAAGAGTAGTAGTTGCGCTGCTGATAACTCCAGAACCGATCAGATCATATTCTTGGCTTGGAATATGGGTTCTTGGCTTTATCGAAGAAGGTGTGGTGTGCAATGAAGCCAGTGACATTGAACGATCCTGGCGCAGATGCAGTACCTAGAAACCTTGGCAGCTGTGGTTTTGGCTTCTGAACCTGAGGCATGTGCTCCACATGATAGTCGAACTGAGGTTCGGGAGCAGGCGGAGGAACCAGAATTGGCCATCTAACAATGACAAGCTCGCCTTGGTAAAATGCTTGCTCAATAGTATGAGGCCTTAGTGGCGGAACATGAGCAGTGGCATTACCAAGGGCGTCAGGATGCACATTAGTTGCAGGTGCATCAGTGGCTTCATGCACAATGTTCATTGCAGGCGCCACATTGTCTTCAGCCATGACAGCGTCATTGGCTTCAGTGGTGTTGTTGGTGGCCGCCTCAGGATTTTCAACCTCCACTTGAGTAACTTCTTGGTTGGTAGGGGGAGTAGCAACATGTTCTTCTTCTTGTCTTTCATCGGCTGATGCAGCCGGATTGTCTTCAGCAACATTGGCTTTGGACGAGGGAACCGTCACAGAGGGATTTTCTTCAGGGAACACTTGACGTGTGTCACGCCCAATATGCGACCCTATCCAAAAGGAACTCAAAGGTCCCACCAAGGATAGACCCACATATTGAAACGCTTTTACAAGGTGGATATCATTACATCAACATTACATAATAGATGGGGATACATACAAGAGGCATACAATGCCACACGAATACAACATCATCATACATAAGAGCACCATCCGACTACGGATGAAACATAAACAGAAACTCAAACGACATCCACCCTGCTAGCCCAGGCTGCCGACCTGGAACCTATCCCCTGATCGAAGAAGTAGAAGAAAAACTCCAAAACAAGCAAACTTCGCTCTCGCGTCAAGATCATCGCATAAACCTGTACTTGCAACTGTTGTTGTAGTAATCTGTGAGCCACGAGGACTCGGCAATCCCATTACCATGGGTATCAAGACTAGCAAAGCTTAATGGGTAAGGAAGGGGTAAAGTGGTGAGGCTGCAGCAGCGACTAAGCATATATGGTGGCTAACATACGCAAATAAGACCGAGAAGAGAGCAAAAGGAACGGTCGTGAAGCTAGCAATGATCAAGAAGTGATCCTGAACTCCTACTTACGTCAAACATAACCCAAAGACCGTGTTCACTTCCCGGACTCCGCCGAGAAGACACCATCACGGCTACACACGCGATTGATGCGTTTTAATTCGGATGTGTGTCAAGTTATCTACAACCGGACATTAACAAATTCCCATCTGCCCATAACCGCAGGCACGGCTTTCGAAAGTTTAATCCCTGCAGGGGTGTCCCAAATTAGCCCATGATAAGCTCTCGCGATCGACGAAGGATATACCTTCTCCCAGGAAGACCCGATCAGACTCGGAATCCCGGTTTACAAGACATTTCGACAATGGTAAAACAAGACCAGCAAAGCCTCCCGCTGTGCCGACAAATCCCGATAGGAGCTGCACATATCTCGTTCTCAAGGCACACCGGATGAGCAAGACGTCAGGTTGGCATAGACCCTGATTGCCCAGGGGGCGCCGGACATCGCTCGGTTTGGACCAGCACTTGGAGAAGCACTGGCCCCGGGGGGGGGGGGGGGCTAAAATAAAGATGACCCTCGAGAGCGCGACTCCCAAGGGAAAAAGGCTAGGTGAGGCAAATGGTAAAACCAAGGTTGGGCCTTGCTGGAGGAGTTTTATTCAAAGCGAACTGTCAAGGGGGTCCCATAAATCACCCAACCGCGTAAGGAACGCAAAATCCGGGAACATAACACCGGTATGACGGAAACTAGGGCGGCAAGAGTGGAACAAAACACTAGGCATAAGGCCGAGTCTTCCACCCTTTACCAAGTATATAGATGCATTAGTTAAATAAGAGATATTGTGATATCCCAACAAAATCCTGTCCACCATGGAGCAATCTTCAACTTCACCTGCAACTAACAACGCTATAAGAGGGGCTGAGCAAAGCGGTAACATAGCCAAGCAACGGTTTGCTAGGAAGGGTGTCAAAGGTTAAAGGTTCATGGCAATTTGGGAGGCTTGATGAGCAAAAGATAGGTAACGCAGCATAGCGATAGAACGAAGCAACTAGCATAGCAATGATAGTAGTGAGATCCAGGGTAGCGGTCATCTTGCCTGAAATCCCACAAGGAAGAAGAACGAGTCCATGAAGAAGATGAAGCCACGAAGACGAACCAAGCGTAGACGAACGAATCCTCACGATCGCAACGAAACGGGAAACTATCGAGAAGAAGAACACAATATAGTAAACACACCACACATGAACAAGACATGATGCACAACAAGTATGATGCATGACGAAGCTACATGAAGCTACTCATGGCAAGAGATGATGCAAACAAGAGCAACACATCAAGACAAGTTTAAATGAGGCCGGGAACAACATATAACAATTCCGGGATGTCCTCATATGCAAATTTCAAAATTGGTCGAGAACTGAACAAACATTAAGTTGAAGTTGTTAAACAGCAAGTTAAGATGCACCAAGATGATCTACATGAGATTCTAGTCAAGTTACATATAAAGTTCATTAGATTCGGAGCTACGACCTAGAAGATATGAGCAAAACAAGATAAACATGGCATTGATGCAAAATGCATACAAACATCAAGCAAACACCTCAAAACAAGGATGCAACATAATATTATGAAACTACATGCAAAATCAAGCAAGTTTCATATAGAGCACACTCAAAACGGAGCAACGGTTCAACACACACACATGAAACAAGACATTACGACAATCTGTCCAAAACAGCAACTAGGCATATTGCAAGCACCAAAACAACATGCTACAGTACCACAATATGAAAACAAAAGGCATGGACATGATGTACAGGTAAAGCATAACAAAACATGAACACTGAGCTATCTCCAGAAATCACTAGAACATGCTCAAAAACACATGACAAGATTGCAAATAAAAATAGTTCAGACTTATCAGGAAATAACATCAGGTTCCAATGTTTAGAGCTATCAAACAACATGCTACAGGAACTTAACATGGAAAACAAAGGCATGGCATGAATCTACTAATTGCATAGAACAAAAGTCCTTTACTGACCATGAGCCAAAAAGGATCAGAGGAAATGATGGCACCCATGTAAACATAGCAAGTTATATGACAGATTCATACATGGCAGGAACAACAATAAGTAGGCATGTTGGTGAGCTTGAACCACTCACCACAGAGCAATACATGGCATGGCAAGGCAACCAACAGTAAGAATACATGTTTGTGAAGCTAAGAATGGCAAGAACAAGTTCATAGGGTGCATGGATCACTAGGAAAACACATGGCAAAACTGAACTTCATGTTAACAGGTTGACAGCAACATCATTTAGCAAGTTTGGAGCAAGATATGAACAATCTACAGCAAGCTATAAATGCAACCAGGGGCATGGATGGATAGCTCATAACCCTATGTACAAAACATCCTTAGTGAAGTATCTCAAAATATGCATGGATCTCTCTGTAGCATCATGTTTACATGGCATAAAAATAACAGCAGAACAGGGACTGAAATCAGCAACATCATGAGGCCTAGTTTACATGCTTGTGCTAGTCACCACATTGATCACAAAAATACATGGCATACACCCCTGGAAATATGGCACGGCATAGATCAAAACACATGTAGACATCAACCTCATAGGATGCACACATCAAACATGGCAAAAATGACAAATGAGCATGTTATAACAGTTTCAGCAGATTAACATCACATAGCACTCTTGCAACGATGATTCGGGCATCAAGATGAACTCAAATGAACATGATGCAATGGAATGAAATGAAGTACTCGTCGAGGCGAACAATTTGACATATTACACGCATGAAACGGAGCAGTATGCAGCAAGTTATGATGCGATGAACAGGGAAACATTATGCAAATAATTAGGGGACTTAGAAAATATACCACTCCGATCTAGGGTTGCACGGATTTTGATGCAGCACAGATCTCGCCGGAGAGCGGCCGGAGACGAGGAGGAGGCCGGAGGAGAACGGATCTGGCGCGGCCGGAGCTAGGGATCGCCGGATCTGGGACCGGGGACAACGCGAGAGGCGAGACGAGTGGCAGCGCGGCTCCCGCGGTGGCGGCCGGCGGCAGGGCTGGGCTCCAGCGCGGGGAGGCGGGCGGCCGGAGCAGTGCCAATCAGGACGCGCCGCTGGGCGGCGGCGATCGGGAGGCGGGAAGGCGAAGGGGTCGGCGCGGCGGCGCGCGGTCGCCGGGCGGCGACGGAGGCGGGCGCTCTTGCGCGGAGCCGGAGCAACGGGACGCCGCGGGGCGTAGGGATGGCACCGACGAGGAGGCGGCGGGCGGCGGGGTGCCGGGTGGCGGACGACGGCGGGGCGCCGGGAGGCGGATATGGGCCGCGGGGGCCCGCTGCGGGCCGCGGCGGGCCGGCGGCGCGGGCCATTCGGGCGGCGACACGTGGCGGCGGTGGAGCGGGTCGGACACGTCCGGCGCGACCCGGACGCGTCCGGCGGCGCGGGGAGGAGTTTGCTAGGGTTTCGGGGGAAAATACCCGCGAATTTGGAAGGGGGAGGCGCATTTATAGGGAGGAGGAGCTAGGAAGCTCCAAATGAGGTGCGGTTTTCGCCCACACGATCGTGATCGAATGACCGAGAGCATGGAGGAGAGTTAGATGGGTTTTGGGCCACTTTGGAAGGGGTGTTGGGCTGCAAAGAGTAAGGGGCTTTTGCGGTTACCCGGTTAACCGTTGTAGTATCAAACGGACTCCAAATGGCACGAAACTTGACAGGCGGTCTACAAGTGCTATACCAAGGCCGTTTGGCAAACCTCTGGCCATTCTGAGAAAGTTTAACACCCGCTCACAATAGGAGACAAAAAGGGGGACGCCGGAGGACATAGGAGTGCCGGATTGCAAAACGGACAACGGGGAAAATGCTCGGATGCATGACACGAATACGTATGCAATGCAATGCACATGATGACATGATAAAATGCAACACACAAGAAAATGGCATGGCAACAACGACGAATAACTGGCAGACACCTGGCGCATCAAATCCGGGGCGTTACAACACTCCTCCACTAACAAGAGATCTCGTCCCGAGATCTTAGGACCGAGACGGAAGGGAAAATGGATGATGTGAAGCAAGAACTCAAGAGAAGAAGCAAAGAATCGAGAGCACTCGAGAAGAAGAGAAGAACAATGAGAATGACGAGAATCAAATGCTCACGGAATCAGATAGACTATGAAACCACTCCGGTTAGAACGAGGTAAGAAGCGAATAAGACTGAAAAGGATTTAGGCAGCACTCTGACTGAACATGGAACGAATAGAACAAGAACTTCACAAGATGGAATGACACTTGACGAGATGATCAATGCAATGCCTCCAGAAGAATTGAAAGAATTGAATGAAAAGAACTTAGAAGGAAGGATTGAACGGAGTTGTTGAGGAAATCAACAACGAAAGAATACGCTTGACGTGGACTTATGGATAACATCTCAAAATTTATGAGCTGATAACCGACCACGAGAGGAAAAGATTAAATAGCTGAGGAGAACGAAGAATGCAAAACTCCACTTCAAAAGGATATGGAGGATTAATTGCACTTTGAGATGCAAGAAGGAAGATACTAAAACTCCTTGAACAAGAATCTTGATGAACACATGAGGAATGAATTACATCCTGATGAACCACTGTAAGAATTCAAAAATGACTGATGAAAGAGAATGAATCACCGGGAAGAATTAGAGAAGCACGAAGATACTTGAGGGAATTTAAATGCAAGAGAACAAAGAGATCATGAGCTGATTAAAAACACTTGAACGAAGCACCGGGATAAATGGATAACGGTAGCTGAAATGTGAGGACGAAGAATTCTTCTGGAACGATGGCCTCCGGTGAAAAGAAACGAGAAAACGACTTCTGACAAACTCCGGATGGGTAAGAAAAAAATATCTGACAAATGGAGTAATCCGAGAGGATAACATGAAGCTAGAACCACAAAACTTCAAGAGAACGGGCAAGATTTAGAGGAAAAACTCTTCTTCGATCTTCAACTGACGACGAGAAAAACCACCAAAATTACTGAGATACTCCAGGAGAATGAAAAACAAAGAGGTTGAGCCAACAATGAAAAGAATTTGAATGAGATCTTGGAGAAGACATGTGACTGATGGGATTCATTCTTATGTCATACTCGAAAAGAATTTGAGAATAATCCCTGGAGAATTAGAAGAGTCAGGTAAGATCCTGGGAAAAGACCTGTGGGTTAGGGCCCACTAAAAGAAAACACTGTTGGAAAGTGATGTTGAAGAGGTAGATGATGCACCGGAACAATTGAAATATTTGAATGAGGTGATAACCTCAAATTAATTGGAACACAGACGAATCTCCTGATATGTCTTGAGTACTCCGGAAGGATAAACTGGCGAGAGGCGAACGAGTAAGGAGAACACTTGATCGAAGGAAAAGAATATAATCACTACCAAAATTAGAATTGAATCCACCGGAAAAGAAATAGATGAAGAATGATGAACGAGGCGAGAATTCACCGGTTGAAATAATTGAGGGAAGACTGAAGAGGCTCCGCATGAAAGAAATTGATGGTCGAGAGAGAGTTAAACTCCAGGAAGAAAAGGGTGGGAGGGCGGGAAAACAAAGGCAACTTGGAAGGGGGAACCAACGAATATCTTGAAGAGAAAACACCAGTTAAAATCATTGAGGAAAGAAGGCAAAGACTTCGCACGAGTAGGATGGATACTCGATTACGGGCTCCGGCTCTGAGATGAAAAGGGGTGGGCGGGTGGGAAAATAAAGCAACTGAGGATTGAACTTGGCAAGACAAAGAGGCTCGAGTCAACTTGACGAGAAATGCACCGGATAAAAAGAGCTGAGAACCAACTAACGGAAAACCCACTGCGTGAACCTAAAGAAAAAATTGAAGGGGAAGAGGAGTAATTCAAAACACCTACGTCAAGATTCCTTACCAGAGCGACGAAGGGGCTGAGGAGTAAAAAGAATTCCTACTCTCCGATATAACTAGACTCCGAAAACAGTTTTATTCTAGACTCGACAACGGCCAAACTACACGATCAATCAAGGGGGGCTCCTAGGGTCGGTCGAGGCTCTGATACCAACTTGTCACGCCCAATATGCGACCCTATCCAAAAGGAACTCGAAGGTCCCACCAATGATAGACCCGCATATTGAAACGCTTTTGCAAGGTGTATATCATTACATCAACATTACATAATAGATGGGGATACATACAAGAGGCATACAATGCCACACGAATACAACATCATCATACATAAGAGCACCATCCGACTACGGATGAAACATAAACAAAAACTCAAACGACATCCACCCTGCTAGCCCAGGCTGCCGACCTGGAACCTATCCCCTGATCGAAGAAGCAGAAGAAGAACTCCAAAACAAGAAAACTTCGCTCTCGCGTCAAGATCATCGCATAAACCTGTACCTGCAACTATTGTTGTAGTAATCTGTGAGCCACGAGGACTCAGCAATCCCATTACCATGGGTATCAAGACTAGCAAAGCTTAATGGGTAAGGAAGGGGTAAAGTGGTGAGGCTACAACAGCGACTAAGCATATATGGTGGCTAACATACGCAAATAAGAGTGAGAAGAGAGCAAAAGGAACAGTCGTGAATCTAGCAATGATCAAGAAGTGATCCTGACCTGCTACTAACGTCAAACATAACCCAAAGACCGTGTTCACTTCCCGGACTCCGCCGAGAAGAGACCATCACGGCTACACACGCAATTGATGCGTTTTAATTCGGATCTGGTGTCAAGTTATCTACAACCGGACATTAACAAATTCCCATCTGCCCATAACCGTGGGCACGGCTTTTGAAAGTTTAAGCCCTGCAGGGGGTCCCAACTTAGCCCATGATAAGCTCTCGCGATCAACGAAGGATATACCTTCTCCCAGGAAGACCCGATCAGACTCGGAATCCCGGTTTACAAGACATTTCGACAATGGTAAAACAAGACCAGCAAAGCCTCCTGCTGTGCCGATAAATCCCGATAGGAGCTGCACATATCTCGTTCTCAGGGCACACCGGATGAGCAAGATGTCGGGTTGGCATAGACCCTGATTGCCCAGGGGCGCCAGACATCGCTCGGTTTGGACTAGCACTTGGAGAAGCACTAGCCCAGGGGGGTAAAATAAAGATGACCCTCGAGAGCACGACTCCCAAGGGAAAAAGGCTAGGTGAGGCAAATGGTAAAACCAAGGTTGGGCCTTGCTGGAGGAGTTTTATTCAAAGCGAACTATCAAGGGGGCCCCATAAATCACCCAACCGTGTAAGGAACGCAAAATCCGGGAACATAACACCGGTATGACGGAAACTAGGGCGGCAAGAGTGGAACAAAACACCAGGCATAAGGCCGAGTCTTCCACCCTTTACCAAGTATATAGATGCATTAATTAAATAAGAGATATTGTGATATCCCAACAAAATCCTGTCCACCATGGAGCAATCTTCAACTTCACCTCCAACTAACAACGCTATAAGAGGGGCTGAGCAAAGCGGTAACATAGCCAAGCAACAGTTTGCTAGGAAGGGTGTAAAAGGTTAAAGGTTCATGGCAATTTTGGAGGCTTGATGAGCAAAAGATAGGTAACACAGCATAGCGATAGAACGAAGCAACTAGCATAGGAATGATAGTAGTGAGATCCAGGGTAGCGGTCATCTTGCCTGAAATCCCGCAAGGAAGAAGAACGAGTCCATGAAAAAGATGAAGCCATGAAGACGAACCAAGCATAGACGAACGAATCCTCACGATCGCAACGAAACGGGAAACTATCGAGAAGAAGCACACAACATTGTAAACACACCACACATGAACAAGACATGATGCACAACAAGTATGATGCATGATGAAGCTACATGAAGCTACTCATGGCAAGAGATGATGCAAACAAGAGCAACACATCAAGACAAGTTTAAATGAAGCCGGGAACAACATATAACAATTCCGGTAAGTCCTCATATGCAAATTTCGAAATTGGTCCAGAACTGAACAAACATTAAGTTGAAGTTGTTAAAAAGCAAGTTAAAATGCACCAAGATTATCTACACGAGATTCTAGTCAAGTTACATATAAAGTTCATTAGATTCGGAGCTACGGCCTAGAAGATATGAGCAAAACAAGATAAACATGGCATTGATGCAAAATGCATACAAACATCAAGCAAACACCTCAAAACAAGGATTCAACATGATAATATGAAACTACATGCAAAATCAAGCAAGTTTCATATAGAGCACACTCAAAACGGAGCAACGGTTCAACACACACACATGAAACAAGACATTACGACAATCTGTCCAAAACAGCAACTAGGCATATTGCAAGCACCAAAATAACATGCTACAGTACCACAATATGAAAACAAAAGGCATGGACATGATGTATAGGTAAAGCATAACAAAACATGAACACTGAGCTATCTCCAGAAATCACTAGAACATGCTCAAAAACACATGGCAAGATTGCAAATAAAAACAGTTCAGACTTATTAGGAAATAACATCAGGTTGCAATGTTTTGAGCTATCAAACAAGATGCTACAGGAACTTAACATGGAAAACAAAGGCATGGCATGAATCTAATAATTGCATAACAAAAGTCCTTTACTGACCATGAGCCAAAAAGGATCAGAGGAAATGATGGCACCCATGTAAACATAGCAAGTTATATGACAGATTCATACATGGCAGGAACAACAATAAGTCGGCATGTTGGTGAGCTTGAACCATTCACCACAGAGCAATACATGGCATGGCAAGGCAACCAACAGTAAGAATACATGTTTGTGAAGCTAAGAATGACAAGAACAAGTTCATAGGGTGCATGGATCACTAGGAAAACACATGGCAAAACTGAACTTCATGTTAACAGGCTGACATCAACATCATTTAGCAAGTTTGGAGCAAGATATGAACAATCTACAACAAGCTATAAATGCAACCAGGAGCATGGATGGATAGCTCATAACCCTATGTACAAAACATCCTTACTGAAGTATCTCAAAATATGCATGGCTCTCTCTGTAGCATCATGTTTACATGGCATAAAAATAACAGCAGAACATGGACTGAAATCAGCAATATCACGAGGCCTAGTTTACATGCTTGTGCTAGTCACCACATTGATCACAAAAATATATGGCATACACCCCCGGAAAGATGGCATGGCATAGATCAAAACACATGTAGACATCAACCTCATAGGATGCACACATCAAACATGGCAAAAATGACAAATGAGCATGTTATAACAGTTTCAGCAGATTAACATCACATAGCACTCTTGCAACGATGATTCGGGCATCAAGATGAACTCAAATGAACATGATGCAATGGAATGAAATGAAGTACTCATTGAGGCGAACAATTTGACATATTACACGCATGAAACGGAGCGGTATGCAGCAAGTTATGATGCGATGAACAGGGCAACATTATGCAAATAATTCGGGGACAGAAAATATACCACTCCGATCTAGGGTTGCACGGATTCTGATGCAGCACGGATCCCGCCAGAGGAACTCGCCGGAGAGCGGCCGGAGACGAGGAGGAGGCCGGAGGAGAACGGATCTGGGGAGGCCGGAGCTAGGGATCGCCGGATCTGGGGCCGGGGACGGCGCGGGAGGCGAGGCGAGGGGCGGCGGGGCCGGGCTCCAGCGTGGGGAGGCGGGCGGCCGGAGCAGTGCCAATCAGGACGCGCCGGTGGGCGGCGCGATCGGGAGGCGGGGAGGCGAAGGGGCCGGTGCGGCGGCGCGCGGTCGCCGGGCGTCGGCGGAGGCAGGCGCTCGGGTGCGGAGCCGGAGCAGCGGGACGCCGCGGGTGCAGGGACGGCGCCGGCGAGGAGGCGACGGACGGCGGGGTGCCGGGCGGCGGACGGTGGCGGGGCGCCGGGAGGCGGATTTGGGCCGCGGGGGCCCGCTGCGGGCCACGGGGGCCCACTGCGGGCCGCGGTGGGCCGGCGGCGCGAGCCATTCGGGCGGCGACACGTGGCGGCGGTGGAGCAGGTCGGACACGTCCGGCGCGACGCGGACGCGTCCGGCGGCGCGGGGAGGAGTTTGCTAGGGTTTCGGGGGAAAATACCCGCGAATTTGGAATGGGGAGGCGCATTTATAGGGAGGAGGAGCTAGGAAGCTCCAAATGAGGTGCGGTTTTCGCCCACACGATCGTGATCGAACGACCGAGAGCATGGAGGAGAGTTAGATGGGTTTTGGGCCACTTTGGAAGGGGTGTTGGGCTGCAAAGAGTAAGGGGCTTTTGCGGTTACCCGGTTAACCGTTGGAGTATCAAACGGACTCCAAATGACATGAAACTTGACAGGCGGTCTTCCGGTGCTATACCAAGGCCGCTTGGCAAACCTCGGGCCATTCCGAGAAAGTTTAACACCCGCTCACAACAGGAGACAAAAAGGGGGACGCCGGAGGACATAGGAGTGCTGGATTGCAAAACGGACAACGGGGAAAATGCTCGGATGCATGAGACGAATACGTATGCAATGCAATGCACATGATGACATGATAAAATGCAACACACAAGCAAATGAGATGGCAACAACGGCGAATAACTGGCAGACACCTGGCGCATCGAATCCGGGGCGTTACAACGTGCCACTGAGCTGGATTGGTTTGAAGCTTCTTCTGTGATGGTTGTCATGGAGACCGATGGTTTTAGGCCTTTGCAAAGCTGTTTGAACATGGGCGATGCTTTTGGTGATGGTGTAGTCTCCATGAAATTGTCGTCATTCACCATTGGGCGGGTGACTTGCACTGGTGGAGGACGGGGTGTACTGGGTGAATCTTGGCTTGGTGTTGGTGGTTGGGGACGATCAGCCCATGAGGCATCCTGGGAGATTGGCGTCAAAGGACGACCAATACTGATGAGCTCGCTGTTCATGAGAACAGGCGATGATACTGTTGGGCGCTCGATCTGAGGAAGGACTTCATCATCTTCTACATTGTCTTGGGGACCAATGTCTTCTGCCGTGATGGGGTCAACGGCTGGATCTTCTTCAGCTTCAGGAGCCTCTGTGGAAGCAGGCTCATGAACTATCAACTGACGCTCTTGATTTTTAGAGGCAGGATGAGCAAAAGCAATGGGCTCGACAACAAGGGGCTCTTTGGGAGCAACCCGATTTCTCTTCTTAGTCTTTCTCTTCTTGGTGGGTGGTGCATCATCAGTGGTGTTCTTGATTTTGCCCTTTCTGGCTTCGGCTTCAGCTGCCTTGGTTTTCTTCTATTCTGAAGCCACTGTGGGGACCTTCAGCTTCGAGCCTGTCATGCTAGCAGGGAAGACAATGTGAGGTTCTTCTCGCCTTGGAGCTTCAGTTTGGGCCACAATAGGCTTCTTCTTCTTCTTGGCAGCCAGCTTGGGGTTGATGCCAGGACGCCCAAGCGCCTTGCGCTTCTCAGCTTCATTGTAAGCTTGAACACACTTGGCAGCTAGATTCTTCATGCGCTCTCGTGAACCTTTGGCTTCTTCGCGCTTCTTGCAAAACGCCTCCTTGAGGTCATGCAACATCACCTTGAAGTTTTGAACATTGCCACGCTGAGCTTGGCCACATGCTTCTTGAACTTCTCTTTCTCATAGTCAATCTTGTTCTTCAATTCAACAATCTGTTGAGCCAGAGCTAGCTCAGGAGCTATGGCGCCTTGGAAAGAGATGCTGATGCCAATTGGGAGCTGAAGATCATCAAAGCTGAGATTGGGGTTGTCAAACCACTCATCAATGAAGTTGTCCAAAATGTTCACATCGAAGAGGGGCAGATCATTGAAGATCTCCGCCTCTTGCTTACTCTTAATCAACTGCTCAAGAGCATCATCACCGCACTCATCGTTTGTTGAAAGATCAATGGCTTCAGTCTCATTCCTCAGAACGGCAACATGTGTAAGGGCTTGACCAGAACTTTGAACATCTTTCTTCTGAGTCTTCTCTTTCTTCTTGGAGGTGCGAGAGAGATCTTCAGAAGTGTTACTTGGAGCAGGAGGGGAAGTTGCCAATGGCTTCACTCGAGACACTTTTGGTGCAGCAGTTGGTTTTGAAGCCTTAGCTTTCTTTTGCTTCTGCGGCTTAGGAGGAGGAGCTAGTGCATCATCAGTGTCAGCATCATCACCAGAATGATCCACTTTTGCACCTTGGATGGCAATGTGTGTGATGAGGCCTGCAAGGTTGTAGAAGGGGCCGATCATGTTTTCATTGGCTTCACAGGTCCCATCTTCCCGAGGAGAAGATGGACCTGGGTTGAAGTCAAGTCCGAATTCCTTCTTGTTCTTTACAGCAGAGCCTTTGGCGAACTGGTAGTTGCGCTTGAACAGATTGTCTTCACGGCACCACAGCAGAGAAGAAGGGTCAGCGTTCTCTGGCTGTGGTCCGCGCACCATGCATGGATAGAAACCTTGCTCAATAGCATCAGCCTGGGGCCTGGGAGGAAGATTTTTGTATAGTATATCACCCCAGGGTCGCTTGATGGCATTCTTCTCTGCATACTCTTCTGTGACGAATTTGTACTTGAACCATTCCTCTGCCCAATATCTTCGAATCCATTGGATTCGATTCTTGCGTCCTCCATAGGTTTCCTCTGGGTCACACAAAGAACTACTAGATGGAGCGAAGTTGGAGGCCGAGCAGTTTGATCTTCCGTGCCCTAACTTGGCAACGGAGGACACCTACGGCGACGACGGAGAGGATGAGGTCCGCGGCCAGTGTGAGGACGGCGTCGGAGAAGTCGCGGCAGCTAAGCGCTTTGTCGCTGGCGTCGTCGAGAGCTAGCGGAGGCGCTAGGGTTTGCGAGAGGTGGCGAGGTGGAAGAAGAATTTTTGACCGAGATGTGATGGGTATATATAAGGAAAGGGACGGCACAGCGCAATTACGTAGGTGCCCCTGGTGGTTCACATCTAAAGAGTACATGGCAAGCATGCAACACCTTGGAAGTTGTTCCATGTTCCCACGCACGCCTGGATTGTCGTGGTGGTCGTTCCGAATTCTCCAGTTTTTAGGCAAAAAGGATATAGCATTAAAAGCAGATATAAATGTTTGTCAGATTGACTTCAGCTGACAAGGTCTCGGTGAAGACAATTGACAGTTTTCAATAGAATGCCTATGATTTGGACAGATAGAGTTGAGGTAGAAGCATAGATAGGTTAGGGTCCGATCACATTCGCTTAGATCAAAAGATTCAGCATGAAGTCATAGCTATAAGTGAATGTTGTAGAGGACAAAACACAAATATGTATGTAACTAGTATAGGGCCAAATCAACCAAATGAAGATAAACTTGAATATAAGCCAGGGATGAAGATAAATCAAATATGAAGACTTTGCAAATATAACGCCAAGAGAAACACTTCAAACAAAAGTTTGGTGGTGGCGTTACCCACCGTATAGGAAGTATTAGACCCAGATATGGCGCACAATTATCGTGGCGCTCCGAAGTCAAATTCCGCATTAATGTATTCACACTTAGAGTGTATGTCTTCATTGATTGAAGATATACATTTCTTCGTGTGTTGCACATCTAAGTCATCAAAATGCATAAGTGTTAGGATGTGTGGCTAATCACAGGACATTTGGGGATTCCAAGATATTTAGCTCACACCGCAACTTGCAAAACCTTTTCTCATCCAAGGGCTTTGTGAAGATATCAGCCAATTGCTCTTCTGTCTTGACGTGAATGATATCAATATCTTCCTTCATAACATTATCTCTGAGAAAGTGATGACTAATTTCAATGTGCTTTGTCTTCGAGTGCTGAACTAGGTTGTTGGCAATCTTGATGGCACTCTCATTGTCGCAGTAGAGAGGCACATTCTTCAGATGGATACCATAGTCCTTGAGAGTTTGCTTCATCCAGAGAAGCTGAGCACAACAAGATCCAGCAGCAATGTATTCGGATTCAGCAGTGGAGAGAGATACACAGTTCTGCTTCTTTGAAGACCAACAGACAAGAGACTGTCCCATAAAGTGACATGTGCCTGATGTGGACTTGCGATCAACCTTGTGACCAACATAATCAGCATCCGAGAATCCAAGTAGATCAAACTCTGAGCCCTATGGATACCATAATCCTAATGTTGGGGTGTAAGACAAATATCGAAGAATTCGCTTCACAACTAAGTGATGCGATTCCTTTGGTGCCGCTTGGAATCGGGCACACATGCAAACACTAAGCATTATATCTAGCCTAGATGCACATAAATAAAGCAAAGAACCAATCATGGAGTGGTATACCTTTTGATCGAACTCTTTACCATTGTCGTCGGGACCCAGATGACTTTTGGTTGGCATTGGCGTCGTGTATCCTTTGCATTCTTGCATTCCAAACTTCTTCAGGCAATCTTTGAGGTAGTTTTCTTGAGATATGAAGATGCCGTTGTGTTGCTGACGGATTTGGACACCCGGAAAGAACTTCAGCTCGCCCATCATGGACATCTGATATTGCTCTTGCATCATGTGACCAAACTCATCACTGTATTTCTTATTGGTGCAGCCAAAGATAATGTCATCCACATAGATTTGGCACACAAACAGTTCACCATCATATGTCTTCGTGAAGAGTGTAGGATCTAGTGAACCAGGTTTGAAGCCTTTGCTCTTCAGGAAGTCTTTGAGCGTATCATACCAAGCACGAGGGGCTTGTTTGAGGCCATATGGTGCCTTATTGAGCTTGTATACCATATCAAGATGTCTTGGATCTTCAAATCCAGGAGGTTGTGCGACATATATTTCTTCTTCTATCTTTCCATTGAGAAAAGCAGTCTTCACATCCATTTGATACAAAAGGATGTTGTGATGATTTGCATAGGTTAGTAGTATGCGAATGGCTTCAGGCCTTGCCACCGGAGCAAATGTTTCATCGAAGTCAATTCCTTCCACTTGAGTGTAACCTTGTGCAACGAGACGAGCCTTGTTTCTGACGACTTGTCCATGCTCATCTTACTTGTTGCGATATATCCATTTGGTACCAATGATATTGTGCTTCCGAGGATCAGGATGCTTGACCAATTCCCACACATTATTCAGCTCGAACTGTTGAAGCTCTTCTTGCATAGCTTGAATCCATTCAAGTTCCATGAAGGCTTCATCGACTTTCTGGGGTTCAGAGATTGAGACGAATGCAAAATGCCCACAGAAATTAGTTAGTTGTGTTGCTCTTTGAGTTGCTTTTGAATGAGTGAGTGGACCAGGTGCATTCAAGATGTCAATTATCTTCTCAATCTGAACTTCATTTGCAACACGAGGATGAACAGGATGAAGATTTTGCTCTTGCTGATCAATGTCATCATTTGGGGGATTGTCTTCAGGCTGAGCATTGTCTTCAGGTTGATTAGGTGCAGAAATGATAAGCTCTTCTTCAGTCTGTTTCTCAGAAGGTATGATCTCTCCAATTCCCATCTTCTTGATTGATTCACTTGGAGGTACTTAATCTAGCACATTTGGCAGGTGCTCTCTTTGCAAGCCGTTAGTCTCATCAAACCGCACATCCACAGTTTCAACCACTTTATAGTGAAAGAGGTTGAAGACTCTGCAGGAGTGCGAATCCTTTCCATAACCAAGCATAAAACCTTCATGTGCTTTCGGTGCAAATTTTGACGTGTGATGTGGATCCTTGATCCAGCACCTAGCACCAAATACTCTGTGTAAGTGCATCTAGTGCCACCCCTAGTTGGTTTTGGAGTATTGACGACAAACCTGGTTGAGGGACTAATGTGTTTGTGAGAATTGCAGGATAACACAGGTAGTAGTCCCTCATTGATTCGGTTTACCTACCGGAGATGACCCCTAAAAATGTGTGAAGACATTGAAGACAATGGTGGTCTGTGAAGCCATTCACGTTGAAGACTATGACACGAGAAGACATTGAGTGAAGACTATGGAGCACGAACACTTAGTTGTTTTGTTGTTTTCCTTTTCTTCTTTATTGAGACATAGGAACCACCGCACTGTTAAGTGGGGTCCAAGTGAACAAAGTCAGAGTGACTGAAGTGATGCTCAACCAAATCCTATGTCTTCGAGCAAAGATAATGAGAGCAAATCTTATCCAGAGTTGGATGAGTCAGCTTTACTTGTAGCGTAAGTCAAGCTGCCGCGTGTGTTTGAAATCTGACCGTTGCGACACGTGTCAGTTCCTTAGTGACCCAAGGTCATTTCGGACAAATCAGGTCGGGTTGCCCAGTGGCTATAAATAGCCCACCCCCTACACCATAAAGTGGTGGCTGCTCATAGTTAGTACACGAATTTTGTCGTTTGAGAGCAACCCACCGCCGAAGCTTTCAAGAGAGAATCCTTGCAAGCACAAAGCCCAAACCACCCAGAGCCCAAAGAGTGTTTGGCATCACTGAAGTCTTTCTGTCTGCGTGATCTGAAGACTTGTTACACTTTAGGACTGTGAATCCTCCAGCCGGTTAGGCGTCGCGTTCTGAGCATCCAAGAGTCATTGTGGATTGCCGGTGAACAAAGTCTGTGAAGGTTCGGAAGTCTACCTTGAAGACTTACCAGAGTGATTGGGCGGGACTGGGTGTCCTTAGCTCAAGGGGAATAAGGTGAAGACGCGGTCTTCTGAGTTTACATACAGTTTGTCTTCGTGATGTCATTGCCTGCTTGCATTATCTGTTTGACTTCACTGTGTGAATACCTGTTCTGGTTGGCTTCATACTATCTTCCATCCTGATCTTTACTACCTAACTGCTATTAGTCTTTGTGCTTTCATTCATTGAATACTTGACTATGGCTTGTCTAGTGTAGTCTACCTTCCGCTGCATACGAATAGTGTCGGTTCTGTTATTTGTCTTTGAAACTCCCACCTTTTGAAGACTTTCATAAAAATCGCCTATTCACCCCCCTTCTAGTTGATAACTAGCCCTTTCAATTGGTATCAGAGCAAGGTACTCCATTGTTTTGTGTGATTGGGTTTAACCACCTGGAGTTTAGCTATGTCGACAGCAGGGATAATCAAAGTCTCCGCTGCGTGCCCCATCTTCGATGGCATTGAATATCCCTACTGGAAGAATAGGTTGCGCATGCATCTTGAAGCCGTTGATGTCGATCTATGGTATGTCATCAAGAACGGCGTTACCAAGACTGGTGAAGGTGTCACCCCTGCTAATGTCAAGAAGTTTATTCAACTGGACTCAACCGCCAAGAACATCATCTGTGGTCACCTTACCAAAGGACAGTATGGCCGTGTGAGTGATCTGGAAACATCGAAGCTAGTCTGGGACTGGCTCTCCAAGGTCAATGAAGGCGTCTCAACTTAGCGAGATCAATGTATTAGTACTCTCCGCAACCTCTTCAACTGCTTCAAGAGACATGACAACGACAATGTCCAGCTCATGTTTGATCGCCTCACTGATATCACGAATGAGCTCCAAGCACTCGGCACCACTGAGATCACGAAGCATGAGATAGTGAAGACACTACTGAGATCTCTTGACAGCTCATTTGACACCTTAGCCCTAATGATACAAGAACGCCCTAATTTCAAGTCTCTCGATCCGTCTGACATACTTGAGAGGCTCAACACACATGAGTACCAGCTATCTGAGAAAACAGATATCTATGGCCCCAACTATGGCCGAACTCGAGCTTTGAAGGCAAAGGCTATTGCTTCCTCATCTGAAGAAGAATCTGATTGCAGTTCTGGTGATCCTGAAGACATTGGAAAGGAGCTTGCTATGCTTGTGAAGAAGTTCCAGAAATTCACCAAGAAGAAAGGCTCCAGAAAGTCTTCATGATCCAGCTCAAGGAATGATGAAGCTTCTGCCTATGATCACAAGAAGAGAACCTGTCACAAGTGCAAGAAACCTGGTCACTACATCTCTGAGTGTCCACAGTGGGACAATGAGAAGAAGAAGAAGAAGAGCAAAGAATATGATTCTGATGACAAGAGGAAGAAGAAATCCTCAAAGTCTTCTTCCAAGTCTTCTTCCAAGTCTTCATCACACAAGAAGAGCTCATCTGGCAAGGCCCATGCTTTTTGTTGTCAAGGAAATGGATTCAGAGGAGGAGTCAGCTTCTGAGGAGGCGGAGGTGGAATCTGAGGAGGAGTCTGACTCTGGTGTTGCGAGTCTGGCTCTAGCTACTGAAAGGGCTAGTTATCGACTAGAGGGGTGGCGGGGGGGTGAATAGGCGATTTTTATGGAAGTCTTCAAAACATGGGAGTTTCAAAGACAAACAATATAAACAACACTATCCGAATGCAGCGGAAGGTAGACTACACTAGACAAGCCATAGTCAAGTATTCAATGGAGTGAAAGCACGAAGACTAATAGCAGCTAGGTAGTAAAGATCAATATGGAAGATAGTATGAAGCCAATCAGAACATATAGTCACACAGTGAAGTCAAACAGATAATGCAAGCATGCTATGACTTCACGAAGACAAACTATAAGTAAAGAGAGATAAGAGATAGAACCAGTGGCTTCAGAAGAACAGGGATTTGTTTGACTAGTTCCAGTTGCTGTGACAACTGTACGTCTGGTTAGGGAGGCTGAGATTCAACTCAGAAGACCGCGTCTTCACCTTATTCCCCTTGAGCTAAGGACACCTAGTCCCCACCCAATCACTCTGGTAAGTCTTCAAGGTATACTTCCGAACCTTCACAGACTTTGTTCACCGGCAATCCACAATCGCTCTTGGATGCTCAGAACGCGACGCCTAACTGGCTGGAGGATTAACAATCCTCAAGTGTAACAAGTCTTCAGATTACGCAGATAGAAAGACCTCAGTGATGCCAAACATTCTTTGGGCTCTGGGTGGTTTGGGCTTTGCCCTTGCAAGGAATCTCTCTCAAAAGCTTCAGCGGTGGGTTGCTCTCAAACGACAAAAGCCATGTACTAACTCTGAGCAGCCACCAATTTATGGTGTAGGGGGTGGGCTATTTATAGCCACTGGGCAACCCAACTGGATTTGTCTGAAATGACCCTGGGTCACTAAGGAACTGACACGTGTCGCAACGGTCAGATTTCAAACACACGCAGTAGCTTGACTTAGGCTACAAGTAAAGCTGACTCATCCAACTCTGGATAAGATTTGCTCTCATTGTCTTCGCTCGAAGACATAGGATTTGGTTTGAGCATCACTTCAGTCACTCTGACTTTGTTCACTTGGACCCTACTTAACAGTGCGGTGGTTCCTATGACTCAACAAATAAGAAAAGGAAACAACAAAACAACTAAGTCTTCGCGCTCCATAGTCTTCATTCAATGTCTTCTTGTGTCATAGTCTTCAATGTGAATATCTTCACAGACCACCATTGTCTTCAATGTCTTCACACATTTTTAGGGGTCATCTCCAATAGGTAAACCGAATCAAGGAGGGACTACTACCTGTGTTATCCTGCAATTCTCACAAACACATTAGTCCCTCAATCAGGTTTGTCGTCAATACTCCAAAACCAACTACGGGTGGCACTAGATGCACTTACAATCTCCCCCTTTTTGGTGATTGATGACAAACTGGTTAAAGTTTTCAACGGGGATCAAAGTATGTGAAATTGTAAGGATTAAGAAATTGTCTTCTTAGATGGCAAAAAGGCTCCCCCTGAAGATGTGCATATAAATGTTTTGCGTTGGAATGCAAATGCACATGGCAGGTTGTACTTGTGGAGATCCTCTTCACCATATGAAGACAATACATCATGCATAAACAGATATATAGGAATAATGACATGCATAATGAAAAATGGACGTCTGCGGAATGAGTTCATGCGGGATTTATCATCGCATATGCGGAATTTATCATCGCATCACATAGAATAGCAGAAAGTGTAGCAGACGACCATCAAGTTTAAGTGTTACAACTCAAGGAACCAAATGTAGCAAAACGAGAGTTGTAAGCACTAGGCAAAAAGTATATCAACCACCCATCAGGACCCACTTGAAAACTATCAACCTATGCTTCTCCCCCTTTTGTCAGTAAGGATCAAAAAGGTTTGAAGACATAGGCTCTACTCGTTCCCATGAGGAGTAGGTGAACCAGTAGGGTCGTTGTTGAGGTTTGGTGGTGCAGAAGAACTTGGTGCAGTGTTGATACGCGCTGATGTTGGTGGTGGTGAAGTAGCATCATCGGCTTCATCAATAACTCTGGCATTTACTGTGTCTGCGGACGAAGAGTACTCTGAATCTTCAAGAGACGGGGTTCGACGTAAAACATCATTCCTTGGAGGAGTGGAGTCAAACTTGAATCTTTCGGTGAAGCCATCTCTTGAAGATCAGCTTCAGCACTGAGCAGTGTCAAACCCTTCCAAGTCCTCCGACAGGTTTCGTGAGTGACAAAGGTGTTCATGGTGGCAAGATTGCGAGTGCGATTGATATCCACCAAGAGGCTTTGCATTTGTCGCTTCTGCCAGTAATGATGCTTATCTTGTTTTTGATGCAAAGCCACAAGAAGCTCGCTGTCATTGAGCACACGGGATCGTTTGCGAGTTCTTGGAGCAATTGTGCTTTCTGTGGCTTCAGTACGTTCACGGCGAGTGTTGCGGGCTAGTGGATAAACACGAGAAGCAACCTAAACACCCTCAACATGCTGGGAAAAGCTCTGACGATCTATATTGTGAAGATATAGAGCTTCCTTGGCAGGCTCTGGGTAAATGGCTTCAATGGACATATCAACCTCTAGTAAGTATATGAGATGGTTACGAGCAGAGGGCTGATAGTTAATGGCAGAGTGGAGCTTGATCAGACGCATGATCTAAGGAGCATAGAACTTCAGACCCAGATGCAGCAAACTGGCGAATGAAGAAATCTTGAGTGTTGAAGCTTTTTACATTGAGTATGTAGAAGACCAATGTCTTCATTGCACCTTCAAGCTTTGCTGAGGAGGAATGCCCCTTGATCGGCCATAGAGTTTGCTGAATGATATGATAGATAGTGCGGGGCAGATACTCTAGGTCTTCAACAAGGAATTCCTTGGGATACTCAGCATCTTGGGGCAGTGGCTTCATCATACTAAGCATCTGGCTCATGTTGGGCTCAGGCTTCTGAAAGATGCTCTCCAATGCATCACGGTGAAGGTGAAAACCAGGTTCATACAGTTCGCCTGGAGTGGAGAGGCTGGTAAGCTCAATGAGATCAAAGGCTTTGGCTTCATGATGAACGTTGCACGTCATCCACTCAAGGACCCATGTCGTTGTATCCCTGTTGTAGCCGCGAATGTGAAGGGTTGCATAGAATTGCAGCAGAAGCTCTTCATTCCAATGTTCCTTGTCAGTGAGAAACTGCAGAAGACTAGCATCACGAAAGCAGTCTAAGGCTTCTTCAAGGCAAGGCAGACCAGCGATGGCTTCAGTGTCCAGAAGCATATGAGGAAATATGCGCTCCTGATTGTATAGAATACAGGAGTAGTAGCTGTGCTGCTGATAGCTCCAGAACCGGTCTGATAATATTCTTGGCTTGGAATATGGGTTCTTGTCAGAATCGAAGAAGGTGTTGTGTGCAATGAAGTCGTTGACATTGAATGAGCCTGGTGCCGATGCAGTACCTGGAAACCTTGGCAGCCTTGGTTTTGGCTTCTGAACCTGAGGCCTGTGCTCCACATGATAGTGAAACTGAGGACCAGGAGCAGGCAGAGGAATCAGAATTGGCCATCTGACAGGAACAAGCTCGCCTTGGTAAAATGCATGCTCAATGGTGTGGGGCCTTGGTGGCGGAACAGGAGCAGTGGCATCAGCAGAGGCGTCAAGCTGCACATTCGTTGCAGGTGCAGCATTGGCTTCATTCACATTGTTAACTTGAGGCGCCACATTGGCTTCAGTCATGACAACGTCATTGGCTTCAGTGACGATGTTGGTGGCCGCCTCAGTATACTCAACCTCCACTTGAGGAGCTGGAGGGTTGGGCACAGACACGTTCTCCTCGAGAACAACTTCTTGGGTGGTAGGGGGAGTAACAACAAGCTCTTATTGTCTTTCTTCGACTGATGCAGCCGGAATCTCTTCAGAAGCATTAGCTTCGGACACAGGAACCGTCACAAAAGGATTGTCTTCAGGAAACACTTGACATGCCACTAAGCTGGATTGGTGTGAATCCTCTTCTGTGATGGTTGTCATGGAGACCGATGGCCTCTGGCCTTTGCGAAGCCGTTGATACACGAGCGGCGCTTTCGGGGATGGTGTGGTCTCCATGTAATTGTTGTCATTGACAATTGGACTGGGACCTTGCGTTGGTGAAGGAAGGGGTGTACTTGGTGAGTCTTGAACTGGGGTTGCTGGTTGGGGGCGATCATCCCATGAGGCATCTTGTGAGATTGGCGTCAGAGGACGACCAATACTGATGGTTTTGCTATTCGTGTGAACAGGCGATGATACCATGTGGCGCTGGTTCTGAGGAAGGACTTCATCATCTTCTATATTGTCTTGGGGACCAATGTCTTCAGTCGCGATGGGGTCAACGACTGGAACCTCTTAAGCTTCAGGAGCCTCTATGGAAGCAGGCTCATGAACAATCAATCGACGCTCTTGATTTGTAGATGGAGGGGGAGCAAAAGCAATGGGTTCAACAACAAGGGGCTCTTTGGGAGCAGCCCGATCTCTTTTCTTGGTCTTTCTCTTCTTGAGGGGTGGTGCATCATCTGTGGTGTTCTTGGTTTTGTGCTTTCTGGCTTCGGCTTCAGCTACCTTGGTTTTCTGCTGATCTGAAGCCACTATGGAGACCTTAGGCTTCGAGCCTGTCATGCTGGCTGGGAAGACAATGTGAGGTTCTTCCTGCCGTGGAGCTTCAGTCTAGGCCACGGTGTGCTTCTTCTTTTTCTTGGCAGCCATCTTGGGGTCAATGCTAGGACGCCCAAGAGCCTTGCGCTTTTCAGCTTCGTTGTAAGCCTGAACACACTTAGCAGCAAGAATTTTCATGCTCTCTCTTGAGCCTTTGGCTTCCTCATGTTTCTTGCGAAACGCCTCCTAGAGGTCATTGAGCATCACCTTGAATTTCTGGACATCATCCACACTCAGCTTGACTACATGCTTCTTGAACTGTTCCTTCTCAAAATCAATCTTGTGCTTCAGTTCAACAATTCGCTGAGCCAGAGCCAGCTCAGGAGCAATGGCGCCTTAAAAGGAGATGCTGATGCTAATGGGGAGTTGAAGATCATCAAAGCTGAGGTCTTGATTGTCGAACCATTCATCAATGAAATTGTGTAAGATGTTCACATCAAAGAGGGGCAGATCATTGAAGATCTCCGCCTCTTGCTTGCTCTTGATCAGCTGCTCAAGGGCATCATTGCCAAATTCTTCATCTGAAGACAAATCAATGGCTTCAGATTCGTTCCTCAGAATGGCAGCAGGTGTCAGTGCTTGACTCTGTCACTGAACAGGTTTCTTCTGTGACTTCTCACGCTTCTTGGAGATGCGAGAGAGATCTTCAGAGGTGTTACTGGGAGCAAGAGGGGCAGTTGCCAATGGCTTCACTCGCGAAGCTTTTGGAGCAGCAGATGACTTTGAATCTTTAGCCTTCTTTTGCTTCTGCGGCTTTGGAGTAGGAGCTGGAGCTTCATCAGTGTCAGCACCATCATCAGAATGATCCACTTTGGCACCATGGACAGTAATGTGGGTGATGAGGCCAGCAAGGTTGTAGAAGGGGCCGTTCCTGTTCTGATTGGCTTTGCGGGTGCCATCATCCCGAGGTGAGGAAGGACCAGGGTTGAAGTCGAGCCCTAGAGCCTTCTTGTTCTTCGCAGCTGAGTCTTTGGCGAACTGGTAGTTGTGCTTGAACAGATGGTCTTCACGGCACCACAGTAGAGAAGAAGGATCAGCATTCTCTGGCTGCGGTCCGTGAATCATGCACGGATAGAATTCTCGTTGGATGGCTTTAGGAAGGGACTGGGGTTGAAGATTTTTGTTAACAATATCTCCCCAGGGTCCCTTGATGGCATTTTTCTCTACATATTATTCAGTGATGAAGCGGTATTTGAACCATTCTTATGCCCAATATCTTCGAATCCACTAGATTCGATTCTTGCGGCCGGTATAGGTTTCCTCAGGGTCTGTTCTGTACAGCTCGTGCAAATCTGGAGGCAAATCCTTGGAAGTGTTACCACGGCACTGTCTACCTCCCTTTCGTGCTGACTTCTTAGTTGCCATGAAGTTTAAACTGAAGGGCTTCAGTACGTGTAATGGCTTCAAACGGCTGGTCAGACTAGAACTGGCTTCAGGTGAATTGATGTGACTCTACAAGAATTCTGCAAACGAATGTAGACTACGAGAACCAAGGGATTCTCCCACGGACATGTACCTGTGACATCATTAGAGGTGTGAGGGAAGGGGAAGAGGTCATATGCATTTTCAGAAGATTTTGAAGATAAATCAGTTTGAAGACATTGACCTCATAACGCGAAGACATTCACTTATTTGATGAGAGTTGGTTCCAGAGTTGTACAAATCGAAGAATAAGTACAAGTGAGGAATCTAACTTGTAAAGAAGCATAAGTGAATAGACTAGGCAGAATATGAGATGTGGAATGAGATAGATTCAACTTTGGAGATCTAGAAACCACTTTTGGTAAAGACGGATGAATCTATCAGATCAAAAAGACGGTAAAAGGTAAACTTTAATTACCACACGAAGAACTGCTAGACGGAGCAAAGGTGGAGTCCGAGCAGTTCAATCTCCTGTGCCCTACCTTGGCAACGGAAGACACCTACGGCGACGGCGGAGAGGACGAGGTCTGCGGCCGGCGTGAGGACGGCGTCGAAGAAGTCGCGGCAGCTAAGCACTTCGTCGTCGGCGCCGTCGAGAGCTAGCGGAGGCGCTAGGGTTTGCGAGAGGTGGCGAGGAGGAAGAAGAATTTTTGACTGAGACGTGATGGGTATTTATAAGGACAGAGACGGCACAACGCAATTATGCAGGTACCCGGTTCACATCTGACGGACACGTGGCAAGCATGCAACACCTTTGGAGTTGTTCCATGTTCCCACGCATGCTTGGAATGTCAGGGTGGTCGTTCCGAATTCTTCGGGGTTCAGGCAAATCGGATAAAGCATTAAAACGGATATAAAATGTTTGTCAGATTGACTTCAGCTGACAAGGTCTCAGTGAAGACAATCGATAGTTTTCAATAGAATGCATATGACTTGGTCAGATAGAGTTGAGGTAGAAGCATAGATAGGTTAGGGTTCGATCACATTCACTTAGTTCAAAAGATTCAACACAAAGCCATAGCTATAAGTGAATGTTGTAGAGGACAAAACACAGATAGATTATATAGTACTAGTCCAATTCAACCAATTTAAGATAAACTTGAATATAAGCCAAGGATGAATATGAATCCAATATGAAAACTATGCAAACATAACGCCAAGAGAAACACTTCAAACAAAAATTTGGTGGTGGCGTTACCCACCGTATAGGAAGTATTAGACCGAGACACGACACACAATTATCATGGCGCTCCGAAGTAAAATTCCGCATTAATGTATTCACACTTAGAGTTTATGTCTTCATTGATTGAAGATATACATTACTTCATGTGTTGCACATCTAAGTCATCAAAATGCATAAGTGTTAGGATGTGTGCCCATTCACAGGACATTTGAGGATTCCAAGATATTTAGCTCACACCGCAACTTGAAAAACCTTTTCTCATCCAAGGGCTTTGTGAAGATATCAGTCAGCTGTTCTTCTGTCTTGACGTAAATGATATCAATATCTTCCGTCATAACATGATCTCTGAGAAAGTGATGACGAATTTCAATGTGCTTTGTCTTTGAGTGCTGAACTAGGTTGTGGCAATCTTGATGGCACCCTCATTATCGCAGTAGAGAGGCATATTCTTCAGATGGATACCATAGTCTTTGAGAGTTTGCTTCATCCAGAGAAGCTGAGCACAGTAGGATCCAGCAGCAATGTATTCAGATTCAGCAGTAGAGAGAGATACACAGTTATGCTTCTTTGAAGACCAATAGACAAGAGATCGTCCCAGAAAGTGACATGTGCCTGATGTGGACTTGCGATCAACCTTGTCACTGGCATAATCAGCATCTGAGAATCCAACTAGATCAAACTCTGAGCCCTATGGATACCATAATCCTAGTGTTGGGGTGTAAGCCAAATATCTAAGAATTCGCTTCACAGCTAAGTGATGTGATTCCTTTGGTGCCGCTTGGAATCGGGCACACATGCAAACACTAAGCATTATATCTGGCCTAGATGCACATAAGTAAAGCAAAGAACCAATCATGGAGCGATATACTTTTTGATCGAACTCTTTACCATTGTCGTCGGGACCCAGATGACTTTTGATTGGCAATGGTGTCGTGTATCCTTTGCAATCTTGCATTCCAAACTTCTTCAGGCAATCTTTGAGATATTTTTCTTGTGATATGAAGATGTTATTGCGTTGCTGACGGATTTGAAGACCCAGAAAGAACTTTAGCTAGCCCATCATAGACATTTGATATTGCTCTTGCATCGTGTGACCAAATTCATCACTGTATTTCTGGTTGGTGCAGCCGAAGATAATGTCATCCACATAGATTTGGCACACAAATAGTTCACCATCATATGTCTTCGTGAAGAGTGTAGGACCTAGTGAACCAGGTTTGAAGCCTTTGCTCTTCAGGAAGTCTTTAAGCGTGTCATACCAAGCTCGAGGGGCTTGTTTGAGGCCATACAGTGCCTTGTTGAGCTTGTATACCATATCAGGATGTTTCGGATCTTCAAAGCCTGGAGGTTGTGCGACATATACTTCTCCTTCTATCTTTCCATTGAGAAAAGCACTTTTCACATCCAATTGATACAGAAGAATGTTGTGATGATTTGCATAGGCTAGCAGTATGAAAATGGCTTCAAGTCTTGCCATCGGAGCAAATGTTTCATCGAAGTCAATTCCTTCCACTTGAGTGCAACCTTGCGCAACGAGACGAGCCTTGTTTCTGACCACTTGACCATGCTCATCTTGCTTGTTGCGATATATCCATTTGGTGCCAAGGATATTGTGTTTCCGAGGATCAGGACGCTTGACCAATTCCCACACATTATTTAGCTCGAACTGTTGAAGCTCTTCTTGCATAGCATGAATCCATTCAGGTTCCATGAAGGCTTCATCAACTTTCTTGGGTTCAGAGATTGAGACAAATGCAAAATGTCCACAGAAGTTGGTTAGCTGTGTTGCTCTTTGAGTTTCTTTTGAATGAGTGAGTGCACCCAAGTATATCTAGAGTAATCATCAACAATTATGAAGCCATAGAGGCAAGCAGTAGCATTGAGAGTAGAGTACTGAGTAGGGCTGAATAGATCCATGTGAAGCAGCTCGAAGGGTTGAGATGTAGTCATGATTGTCTTCGAGGGATGCTTGGACCTAGTCATCTTTCCAGCTTCACAGGAGCCACATAGATGGTACTTCTTGAACTTGACGCCTTCGATCCCCACGACATGCTTCTTCTTCGCGAGAGTGTGCAAGTTCTTCATACCAGCATGTCCAAGCCTTCGATGCAAGAGCCAGCATTCTGAAGCCTTTGCTAGAAGACATACAACCATCTGTGGTCCTGCTGAGAAATCTACCATATATAGATCGTCTTTCCGATACCCTTCTGTAACGCCCCGAGACCGATGTTACAGTTGCCCTTCCATTTGTTTTAGTTATTGACGTGTATTCATTATGTTTGTTGCATTATCATAATTGTTTTGTATATTTCATTCATATATGTTATGCCATGATCTTGTCGAGTGCCTTGTCATTTTTGCTTCTTGCATCGTGTTCATCTTTTATTATATTGCATTGCACCATCCTTGCTTTGTTCTATGTTTCATGATATTGCATATGTCATTTTATTGCATTTGCATCATGAGAATCATGCCTTGGTTTGCATCTTGAAATCTTGCTGTGTGATCTTCTGTAACCCCCCTTTCTTCTTATCTCCACCTCACTAATGCAACATGCTCATACCAGCGACCATTCATCAAGTTCACCCAAGTTTCTATTCCATTCAAACTTCTCCTTTCTTCTTTATTACATTTATTTTCATGTGACATTTTCCCTGTCCAGAAAATGTTCCTTCTTTTCCTGCAAATCTTACACCATGCCTTGTATCTCTTTGTCAAATTTCAGCCCATTTTGGTTTGATTTGGTTGGGTTCAAAAATGGCTTAAGTTTGAATTTAATTCAAACTTGAATTATTTTTCTACCTCTAAAAATTGCCAAACCAATTTAGTTAAAATGTGCATATTTCCAGGACTCCATATATATATTCTTATCTGTCGAATTCCATTCGTGCCCTTCTATTCTTTTCCTCCAAGGGTTTTCTGTCCTGGAAAATGAAAAAGGTAAGAATATAAGGGAGAGAGAGAGAGCCCAGCGCCTCAGCCCATCCATGGTCTAGCGCACCACTTACTCCCTCCGTTGCAGCCCATCCAGCCCACCAGCACCAGCGCCCGGTTCTTCTTCTGCTTCTTCTTTGATCAGGGGATAGGATCCAGGTCGGCAGCCTGGGCTAGCAAGGTGGATGTCGTTTGAGCTTCTGTTTGTGTTTCATCCATAGTCGGATGTTGCTCTTATGTATGATGATGTTGTATTCGTGTGGCATTGTATGCCTCTTGTATGTATCCCCAATTATTATGTAATGGTATGATGTAATGATATCCACCTTGCAAAAGTGTCTCCAATATGCGCTTCTATCCTTGGTGGGACCTTTGAGTTCCTTTTGGATAGGGTCACATATTGGGCATGACACCTTCAAAGACTAGAGACTTGTCAGATTCCATTAGTACAAGGCATCGATATTTTCCAAATAGCACAATCATGTTTAAGTCACAAAGCATTGAGACAGACATTAAGTTGAAACCAAGGGATTCAACAAGCATCACTTTATCCATGTACTGATCCCTTGATATAGCAACTCTGCCAAGACCCAATACCTTGCTTTTACCAGTGTCAGCAAATGTGATGTGACTTTTGTCTGATGGACATAGCGTTGAATCCATTAGAATACTTCGATCGCCTGTCATGTGGTTAGTGCATCCACTGCCCATAATCCATTCTGAAGTACAAGGTGTCATAGTCTACAGTGCAGTTTGGGGGATAGGCTTCACCAAGCGAGTTGTGAAGCATAAACATTTGACGAACAAGTGGAACGTGAAAATTCAGATCTTGGTTAGGATAGATAGGGTGAGTAGCAAGGAATCCTGGAAGGAAGTACATAGTAAGACCATTTGGGCATTTTATCTTGCACCCCACAAGATGTTTAAGGTCCCCAGCATTAGTTTTGGACGCCTTTGATTTCTGGCTGGAGACCTTACCCTGCAAAAGAGAGTTAAGTTTTCTTAACCACCCACATTTTCAGGGGTGGCTTAGAAGCAATGAGTCTAAGTGCAGCATCTGAGAATTTCGGCTTTGGATCCCTAGTAAATAGCCTTGAAGGAGGTGAATAATACTCATAGGAATAAGCAGAAAAATTATTTGTTCTATGAACATAGCGGTTTGAAGAAACACGCTCATATTCATGGGTCTGAGTATGATCTCCCTGCAAAACATTGACATTAGGGTGACTCAGATGAGTCCTCGGTCTGTATGAAGCTTTTGGACCATATGAAGCCTTTGGTATGGGATTTGTCTTCTTCATGGGTGGTGTCATGATAACATTCACTGGAAGATTCTCAAGACAACTTTTGGGAACCCATATCTTCTTCAAAGGTGGCCCATTCCTGCAGTTAGTACCAATGTACCTTGCAAACACTTCACCATTCTGATTCTTAAACAGTTTATAGTTTGCATCAAAGGATTCATCAATGATAATGGGGTTAGCACAAGTGAAACCATATAAGGTGGATGGATCAGCTGGAGGTTCCTTTGCAGCAACCCATGTGGTTTTGGGGTACTACTCAGGCTTACAGTATGACCCATCAACATTCATTTTCCTCTCGAACCCAACACCCTCTTTCCTAGGGTTTCGGTTCAGAATCAACTTTTTAAGGACATCACATAGTGTTTGATGCCCTTTGAGACTTTTTTACATCCCTGTCTCAAGCAGTGTCTTCAACCTGGCATTCTCATCAGCAATAGTAGTGGTATCCTCAGCAGAGGGGTTAGTTACCATGTCAGCAGTTGAAGATATTGCAACAGTAGCAGCGGTAGAACATTCAGCAACAGAAGCAGCGTTATCACGCTCAATGCATTTTAGGCATGGTGGTTCAAATCCTTCCTGAGCGGGACTGATCAGTTGGGCGCGAAGTGACTTATTTTCCTTTTGAAGATCTTCATGATCTGATCTTAATTTCTCAAGTTCCTGCTTCCTTTGAAGATAATCATAGGAGAGCTTTACATGAGAAGTTGTGAGCGATTCATGTCGACCTTCAAGTTCCTGGTACTTAATATGAAGATTTTTTATGTCTTCAATTAAGGACTGAGACTTGGTCATTTCCGCGTCCAACAGGTCATCGCTTTTGTCTAACAGTTTTTCAGTATGTTCCATAGCTTTCTGTTGTTCAGTTGCAATTTTAGCAAGTGTTTTGTAACTAGGTTTGGATTCACCATCAAAGTCATCTTCACTGTAAGTTTGAAAGTAAGCATCGCATGATTTTACTTTGGCACCACATGCCATGAAGCAGTAGGTGGTGAGGGAGTCCTGGATTAGGGGGTATCCGGACAGCCGGACTATATACATTGTCCAGACTACTGAAGCATGAAGATACAAGACTCAAGACTTCGGCCCGTGTCCGGATGGGACTCTCCTTTGCGTGGAAGGCAAGCTTGGCGATTCGGATATTGTATTTCCTTCCTTGTAATCGACTCCATGTTAACCCTAGCCCTCTCCGGTGTCTATATAAACCGGGGAGGTTGGTCCTTAGAAGGCCGATCACAATTACAATCATACCATCATAGGCTAGATCTTAGGGTTTAGCCTCTATGATCTCGTGGTAGATCTACTCTTGTACTACTCATATCTTCAATATTAATCAAGCAAGAAGTAGGGTTTTACCTCCATCGAGAGGGCCCGAACCTGGGTAAACATTGTGTCCCATGCTTCCTGTTACCATCAGCCTAAGATGCACAGATCGGGATCCCCTACCCGAGATCCGCCGGTTTTGACATCGACATTGGTGCTTTCATTGAGAGTTCCTCTGTGTCGTCGCTGCAGGGCTTGATGGCGCCTTCAATCATCATCAACAACACGGTCCAGGGTGATGCTTTTCTCCCCGTACAGATCTTCGTGTTCGTGGCTTTGCACTGCGGGCCAGTTTGCTTGGCCACCTGGAGCAGATCGACAGCTACGCCCCTGGCCATCAGGCCAGGTTCGGAAACCTGAATTATACGGCGGACATCCGCAGAGACTTGATCTTCAACGGATTCGGGCCTGTGCCAGGGGCACCGGACAGTCACGATGAGCACGGCTTAGACCTGCTGTCGGACAAAGCTCGGGGTATCACCCCCGTAGTAGCCTCGGACCTAAATCCGGAGCAGGCTGCGCTGCCTAAAGATGGAGGGTTGGACCCCGCCCCGCAGGCTGCACACTCATCGGCGGTGGAGCCGAACACGGGTCTCACCTCTGTGGTGGCCTGTGACTTCGGACCCCCGGATTCGTATCCGGATGTTGGTTCATGTCCATGCACTCCCGAGCCAGTCGAGCCAGGTTGGGCTCCGGTAATGGAGTTCACCGCTGCGGATATCTTCCAGCACTCACCCTTTGGCGACATGTTGAGTTCGTTAAAAACTCTCTCTTTGATAGAAAATTCCGGGCCGAACTATGTCCGGCTCGAGTGGGAAGCAGGCGATGAAGAAATTCGTTACCCACCCACCACCCACTTCATAGCCACGGTTGATGATTTAACCGACGTGCTTGACTTCGACTCCGAAGGCATCGATGGTATGGACGACGATGCAGGAGAAGATTCAGAATCTATGGGGTGCCGGACTTCTGCCTCATCACACAACATATACATGGTGGATACGCCCAAGGAGGGCGACGGTGACAGTCCGGAAGATAAAACCCCCGGTCAAAAGCCAAAGCAACGGCGCAGGCACCGTTCCAAGTCCAGCAATAGTAAAAATAGCAGCAAGAGCGCCAGAAGGATCGATACTCCGGTCAACCCCGAAGGTAACAACGACCATACGGAACCAGTGATGGAGCAGGACGAGCCAGGTCACACCGAACACAGTTCGGAGCAGACGCCCGATGACAATGATCCAGAGGGGCGAGTTCATCAAACCGCCCCAGGACAAGAACACAGTCTGGACGATGATGCATTCATCATTCCGGAAGAACGTGTGGAACGAGATAGCCTCCACAGGAAGCTTATGGGCACAGCGAGAAGTCTAAAGAAGCAGAAGCAACGGCTCAAAACCGCACAGGAAACGCTCAATCGCAGATGGAATAAAGTGCTAGACACTAAAGAAAGATATGGCTACTATCGCCATACAAAGAGCTATCCAAAACGCAAGCTACTGCCAGAATTCGACGACGAGGCCGTTCGACCAAAGACTAATACGACCAGGAAGCCCAACGTACCGCTTCACAACCGCAATAGAACGGCTACTGACACCGCGCATGATCTACGTGAGCATCTGGATAAGAAAGCCAGCGCGGCCAGGTCCATCTATGGATCTAAAGGACACACCTCGACGAGGGACTATGGTTACCAAAACGATCATACAAGTCAAATACCAGTTCGGAATAAACACCGGACACAACAACAGCCGACTACATGCCACAGCACGTCCAGATACAGAGGGGCTGCTCACCCCCTGTGCTTCATCGAACAAGTACTGGACCATGAATTCCCACAAGGTTTTAAACTTGTGAACATAGAGGCATACGACGGAACGACAGACCCAGGGGTCTGGATCGAGGATTTCATCCTACATATTCACATGGCTCGTGGGGATGACCTCCACGCCATCAAATACCTTCCCCTAAAGTTGAAGGGACCAGCTCGACACTGGTTGAAAAGCCTCGCCGAAAACTCAATTGGGAGTTGGGAGGAACTTGAGGACGCTTTCAGGGCCAATTTTCAAGGGACTTATGTCCGGCCTCCGGATGCGGACGACTTAAGCCACATAATCCAACAGCTCGGAGAGTCCGCCCGCAAGCTTTGGAACAGATTCCTCACTAAGAAGAATCAAATTGTCGATTGTCCGGACGCCGAAGCCTTAGTGGCATTCAAACACAGCATCCGCGACGAGTGGCTTGCCAGATACCTCGGCCAAGAAAAGCCAAGGACAATGGCAGCGCTAACAAGTCTTATGACCCGCTTTTGCGCGGGTGAAGATAGCTGGCTAGCCCGTAAAGGCACCAGCGACCCCAGCACATCCAAAATAAGGGATGGCAACGGGAAGCCACGACGTAATAAAAAAAATGCCAAAACAAGGAAGAGAGCCTGGATAACACAACTGTTAACACCGGATTCAGGGGATCTCGACCCGATCAGCAAAAGAAGCCATTTAAAGGCAGTAAAGAGGGACCGTCCGGTCTGAATAGAGTCCTAGACATACCGTGCCAAATCCATGGCACCCCTGACAAACCTGCGAACCACACTCACAAAGAGAGCTGGGTCTTCAAGCAGGCCGGCAAATTAAATGCCGAACACAAGGGAAGGGATACACCAAGTGAAGACGAGGATGAACCTCGCCAGCCGAACACTGGGCGACAGAAAAAATTCCCGCCAGAGGTTAAAACAGTGAACATGATCCACACGACTCGCACATCCATGAGAAGGCACGAACGCGCGCATAGAGACGCGCGTGATATAGAGCCCATCGTACCCACACCTAACTACTAGATGTCTTATCCGATCACTTGGACAGCCGAACTAGTATTCGGCGCGGAGGATCAAAGGCCTTGGCGCTTGACCCAATAATCGACGGATACCATCTCACCCATGTCCTCATGGACGGCGGCAATAGTCTCAATTTAATATACGAGGACACTGTCCGTAGGATGGGGATAAACCCATCCAGAATTAGCCAAAGCAACACCGCCTTTGAAGGGGTGATACCAGGCGTTGAATCCTACGGTAGGGGCTCCGTCGTACTAGGGGTAACATTTGGCTCCCCAGGCAATTCCAAAAGCGAAGAACTACTCTTCACCATCGCACCCTTCCAAAGCGGCTATCATGCATTGCTTGGAAGAATGGCCTTCGCCCGCTTCAACGCATTACCGCACTATGGCTACCTTATACTCTAGATGCCCGGTCCACGTGGCGTCATCACCATTAACGGAATAACAGAGCACTCTTCACGCGTAGAGGAACTTGCAACGGCCCTAGCGGCTGGACTATAAGTAGCCTCCAATATCAAAAAACATGACTGGTCGTTAAGACCACGGACACGGTTAGACGAGTCCGGTAGCCCAGATAAAATCGAACCAGGGCACCGTATATGTAATCCCATAGCAGACACCAGGGGCTATAAATACTTAATAAAGCCTCGCACTTGGCTCAACCTTTTTGACAGGCCAACATCTTACACTTTTACCATCCATCGCATACTTACGTTGTACTCTCCTATGAGTTTTCTCTTTTCCACAGACAACGTTCGCGCGATACCCTTCCAGGATACATCACAATGGAGACAAAGGCGCAGACATGCAGCAGGGCCCCGTTCAACAGGTTTCTTTTTAGATTAAGTCCCCGTGTAAACCTTTTCTATTGCCTCTTGTTGTTTAACCATCCCATGGGTTCCACACCTACAGAGGATACTGTCGTTATTGGCATTTCGCCATGACAGATTTAATGCAAGTACCTGGAAACACAGGGTTTATAATGAATGGGCCATCTTGAGCCCATCATCTGTTATAAAGTCCGAATACCTTCGGGAGTGTTCGGCATCACGAGTTTGGCCTTATATGCATCAGCTTCGAATCATGTCTTTGGTCAAATGTTGGGTTTTCCCGGCTCCTGGGTTTGCCGCCTTACGTTCCGTTATTATCGGCTAAGGTGGCCAAAGGAGAACTACTGCGATTGTGCCCTGGTTATTCCGGACGAGCACCTCAGTAGAGAAAGCCGAAAACTGACTGCCATGATATGACGAGAGACTATTCAACCACTCAAAGACTTATCGGAATCTTTAGGATCCCTCCGCATTAAAGAAGGACCGTTTCCCAGTCATGTACACACGTGTCCGTATTCGGATGCACGCGAAGGTACCAAGGGTTACATAGTAGCCCCAACGTTAGACTCCCATGGCTAAGCGAAAGTGTTACAACTATATAGTCCGGTTGCCTAGTTCGACATGCGATCACCTCCTTAATGGACCAAGACGTTGGATCAAGTGTGATTATGCATATTTTTTGCGAACACCCCCGCATTGTATGCGTGGGGGCTGAAGCCAACGACTGCTAACTTTTGGATTACTTATATATATATATATATATATATATATATATATATATAATGGCCGCACAGGAGAGACAATGATACTTTTGGGCAAAAAGTATAAATATAGCCTTACAACCAAAATAACATTGTTTTTACAATGATTCGATTTGTCACTCGAATAAGACATTCTTCGAGCATTGCACCTCTATTAGGCGGGCACCTTCTGTGACCTGCGCCAAGTAGTGCTCGGCCGGATATTGCCCCCCCCCCCCGCCGGATCCTGGGTCGCTATAATGGTGGCCTCCATATCCGTCCAATAGGCTTTAACACGGCAAGAGCCATTCGTGCATCCTCTATGCACGCCGACCTCCTCATGGTGTCGATCCGAGGCACAGCCCCAAGGAATTGTTGCACCAAGCCAAAGTAACTGTCTGGCTTAGGCCCCTTCGGCCAAAGATGGTCTATTACAGACCGCATTGCAAGCCTGGACAGCCTGTGAAGCTCCGCTACAATAGCCATCTTGTCACTCAACGGCAGCGGGCGAGTGGGAGCATTGAATTGCAACCAGAAAAGCTTCTCCACTTCCTTATCACCCTGATCCTCGAAGAACTTGGCAGCATTAGCTGTACTCTTCGCCAAATCCGCATACGTGTCCACAGGACTCCAGCGTCCATCCAGGGGAGCGTACTTCGGATCGAAAAACTTCGTCCGCAACAAGTAGGAGCCCCCAACCGAAATTTAACCGGCCTGTTGAAGCTCCTATTGCGCACCCCTGAGCTCGGTCCGTATTTCCTTGGTGGCATTAAGTGCCTTGTTCAGGTCGGCCAAACTAGCCTTATGATCCTTTTTAAGGAGCTCATACCGGTCAGCGGCATTTTGTAACTCCACAGCCATTTCGGCTATCTTTTCCTTGCTTCGGCAATGAGCAGCCTGTTCGGCTCTCAATTCCTTGGCCGCCTTTCGGGCAGCAGCATTGCTAACCCGAGCTTGTTCCTCGTCCTGGGCAAGTTCCTCCCTCAGGGCTTCCACGATAGCAGCGTCTGTAGTCCACACACATTGCATTAATATTATTCCACTCTCATATTTTCCTATATAAATAAGGAAACAAGAGCACATACCTTGTGACTCATTGAGCCGCTTGTTCACCAGCGTGATATCGGCATCAATAGAACCAATTTGCCTCCTTAATTCGGCAACCTCAACGGACTGTTCCGCAGCCGGATCCTTAGATACCTGCACATATTTACAGCGCAATCAGTACTTGCAAAATATGATCCTCCGTTTGCCGCCTAGGGCAGGCAACCAGAGTCTCAGGGGCTACTATCCATATGGAGCACACCTAGCGCGTGCCTTACAACCAAAAAATAGTGCATTTTTTCACTACATACCTCAAAGCCTCTGAGCAGGCTCGTAAATGCCTCATTCAAACCGCTTGTTGCGGAGCAAATCTTCTTAAGCACCGCGCTCATTAATCAGCGGTGCTCCTCCGATAGCGCAGCTCGCTCCAGAAAACCTGCCAGTACGTCCGGCCGAACACCGAACTATGTCGGACCCTCCTCATCGCCCCCCGTGGGAGCCAAACGCTCCGGGCTCAGGGCGGCTGACGTATTAGCCTCCGGCTTCGGCAGATCCGGACTCCTCCGTGACGACACCTCAGTGTCGCCCGCTTCATGAGTCAGAGAGGTGGATGGATTCTCGCTCTCCATCATCTCCGGAGGAAGATCCCCCGAAGACGAGCTCTATTGAGAAGAGGTGCTAGCCGGACTGCAAAAGACGAATCCCGGTTATGGATCTCAGAGGAACACAGTACCTTTGAATTAACGATTTACTTACAGCTCGTTGGAGGGCTGGCCCGTTGGTGGGCACGACGCGATGAGGGTGCACGTTGGGGCAGAGCTCCCTGGTGATACTTTTTTCCCTTGCTTGGGCATCTTAGTCTCCAAGTCTTCGGAGGTGGCCCTCTTCTTCCCGCGCGGGGAGGAGGCTTCGGCCTCCCCTTACCAACTATCCTCCTTAGGGGAGGTAACAATTCCACCGGTTTGGATGTGCAGCGTGTGAAGTTCGGCTTCCTTGTTCTTCCCCTTGTCCTTCCCTGAGGGCATTCTGCTAAGCACCCGGTCAAGCATCTTGGCGATGGTTGGACTAGGCGAGCCTTCGGGAAGTGGCACCGGACACCTGATTCTCTCCGCCTTGCTGATCCATTCCTGGCCATGGATGATTTTCAGAATAACAACTATGGAAAATATAAAACATAGTGTCCGGTATCAAGGTTACTTACTTGGGTATCTAGGCGATTGCAGCTTAGGCCCGCATCCTCAGTGGTGTCCGGACACTCTACTTGTGGTCCGAAGAATAATTTGCACACCCCTTCAGGCTTCAGACTGAAGAAGTGCTTAATAGTCCGCGGACCCTCCGGATTGAACTCCCACATCCGGAGAGGCCGACGTTTGCACGGCAACATCCGTCGTATTAGCATCACTTGAATTATGCTGACAAGATTTATGTCCCTCTCGAGAAGCTCCCGGATGCGATTCTGTAGTACTGGTACATCACCAGCGGGACCCCAATTCCATCCTATGTCGGTCCAAGACACCAACTGTGACGGAGGGCCCGAGCGGAACTCGGGGGCAGCTACCCACTTTGTGCCTCTGGGAGCGGTGGCATAAAACCACCTCCGCTGCCATACATCAGATACTTCTGGGAAAGAACCCTCCGGCCATGGGGCATCAGCGTTCCTGCTTATTATGGCACCTCCGCACTCCACATGTCTCCCCTCGATCATCTTCGGCTTCACATTAAAGGTCTTGAGCCATAAGCCGAAGTGTGGAGTGACGTGGAGAAAAGCCTCGCATACAATGATGAATGACGAGATATGGAGGATAGCGTCTGGAGCTAGATCATGAAAATCCAAGCCGTAATAAAATATGAGCCCCCTCACGAAGGGATCGAGGGTGAGGCCCAGGCCACGGAGGAAGTGAGGGACAAACACGACGCTCTCATGGGGCTCCGGTGTAGGGATCACCTGCCCTGGAGCAGGAAGCCGGTGCTGAATATCGGTGGTCAAGTATCCGACCTCCCTAAGCCTCGTAATGTCCTCCACTTGGATCGAAGAGGCCACCCATCGGCCTTTTGGGTCGGATCTGGACATATTGGGGGATCTGGGGTGTTTGGGCTTAGGTCTCGGGTGTTAGAACTCAAGGTGCGAGAAGGCGCGAGGGAGGTGAAAAAGAGGCATAGGCCTCGGCCCCTTTATAAAGGGGATGAATAGCAAGAGTCCTCAGCGTGACCGCTTAAGGCTTATCTAAAAATGCACGGAGTCATACCAACGGTCGTCGCGGGGTCACGCACGCCCATATTGATGGAAAATCTCGTAATAAGGGGAACACGATCTCTGCTTTGGCAGGGTGTGCCAATAAAACCGCCTCGCAACGCGAGTCGAGGTGGGGCAGGAAACGCCGGTTCGTATTGGACCAGGCCACGATGCAAGGGCACGACGTACGAAGGTTGCCAGTAGATCAGATTTACGCTATGTTCCCTACAATGGTGTGTGAAGATCATCTTGCAGATCTGGACACGGTCTACGTGTTTGATAATTACTTTGGAGTATTCGGAGAAGGAACCCTCCTTACAATGGTGAAGACAAGACTGCGCGCCGGACTCATCGTCATTGAAGCCTTGTTGAGGAGCTACTGAGGGAGTCCTGGATTAGGGGGTATCCGGACAGCTGGACTATATACATCGTCCGGACTATTGAAGCGTGAAGATACAAGACTCAAGACTTCGGCCCGTGTCCGGATGGGACTCTGCTTTGCGTGGAAGGCAAGCTTGGCGATCCGGATATTGTATTTCCTTCCTTATAACCGACTCCATGGAAACCCTAGCCCTCTTTGGTGTCTATATATACTGGAGCGGTTGGTCCTTAGAAGGCCGATCACAATTACAATCATACCATCATAGTCTAGCTCTTAGGGTTTAGCCTCTACGATCTCGTGGTAGATCTACTCTTGTACTACTCATATCTTCAATATTAATCAAGCAGGAAGTAGGGTTTTACCTCCATCGAGAGGGCCCGAACCTGGGTAAACATTGTGTCCCATGCTTCCTGTTACCATCAGCCTAAGACGCACAGATCGAGACCCCCTACCCGAGATCCGCCGGTTTTGACACCGACAGGTGGGAGGCGAGTCGTCCTCGACATTATCATTAGTGTTGGTGACGGAGCCATTGTCTTCGGTTTTGAAGATGGACTTGGCGACATAGGCAATAGCTAGGGCCAGACTCGCAACACCCGAGTCAGACTCCACCTCCGCCTCCTCTGAAGCTGACTCCTCCTTAGAATCCATTTCCTTGCCAACAAAAGCACGAGCCTTGCCAGATGAGCTCTTCTTGTGTGATGAAGATCTGGATGAAGACTTGGAAGAAGACTTTGAGGATTGCTTCTTCTTCTTGTCATCAGAATCATATTCTTTGCTCTTCTTCTTCTTCTTCTCATTGTCCCACTGTGGACACTCAGAGATGTAGTGACCAGGTTTCTTGCACTTGTGACAGGTTCTCTTCTTGTGATCATAGGCAGAAGCTTCATCATTTCTTGAGATGGATCGTGAAGACTTTCTGAAGCCTTTCTTCTTGGTGAATTTCTGGAACCTCTTCACAAGCATAGCAAGCTCCTTTCCAATGTCTTCAGGATCACCAGAACTGCAGTCAGATTCTTCTTCAGATGAGGAAGCAGCAGCCTTTGCGTTCAAAGCTCGAGTTCGGCCATAGTTGGTACTCATGTGTGTTGAGCCTCTCAAGTATGTCAGACGGATCGAGAGTCTTGAAATCAGGGCGTTCTTGTATCATCAGGGCTAAGGTGTCAAATGAGCTGTCAAGAGATCTGAGTAGTGTCTTCACTATCTCATGCTTCGTGATCTCAATGGTGCCGAGTGCTTGGAGCTCATTTGTGATATCAGTGAGGCGATCAAATGTGATCTTGATATTCTCGTTGTCGTGTCTCTTGAAGCGGTTGAAGAGGTTGCGGAGAGTATTGATACGTTGATCTCGCTGAGTTGAGACGCCTTCATTGACCTTGGAGAGCTAGTCCCAGACTAGCTTCGACGTTTCCAGAGCGCTCACCTGGCCATACTGTCCTTTGGTAAGGTGACCACATATGATGTTCTTGGCAGTAGAGTGTGACACTCCAAAAAAATTGATTTGGTTTTTTATCAAATTCTTTATTTGATTTGAAGGAGACTATTGAAAATCTTTCTAAGAGGACTCTCCTTCTCAAAATTTTCTCTTATGACAAATATTTTATTTTTGGGTCATCCTCAACCTTGATGTTTGGTATTAAAGGCTTTTCATTGGTGTTTACTCATCACAATTAATTTTGGAAACTTTTTCAATTAAAAAGAAATCCTTTGGGATTTGAATATATTCTTTTTATTCAAACCATTCTCTTTTGCCATGCCTCATGTTGAAATTTTCTTCCAAAACCCCTCCCTCCACTTTGGGTCAAGTCAAATATCCAATCCCAGCAAGTTCAACCCATTTTTGATTTTTATTCTATTTATTTTATCCCCCAAACTATTTCTGTCATTTATTTTGGACCTAGGTGATTTACAAAGGAAGTACCAAATTACTTTTGAGTTTTGATCCCAAACAAACTCCTCTGACTAGTCCTTAGCACCCCCACCCTAGATCCATCAAGATCCACTCTTCCACAATTCAAAATTTTCAAATTTTGCTCACTGCAAGTTTGAACCAGATTTACCATTTTTTATGAAATTCATTATTTTGCTTCTCCAAAAATTCTGAGATAAATCAGACAGCCCCTAGATGCATCAAGAGACCACCTCACCAAAGATCAGCTCCAGAAAAAAAATTCATGTGCCAAAATCATTTCATCAAACAGTTGGCGTGCACTGTTTATGTCAAGTTCAGAAATTTAGAGATATAGTGCTGCCGTCAGTGTCGTTTTCTTCAGAGGGCGACGTCAATCTCACTAGTGCCCCCTCTGGCGCGATGCTCACTGCTCGTTCTTCTTATCCAGTGCGCCGTGAGATCATTTGGACGGGCGCAGGTGTCGGCAGCGATGTGGCACCTCATCGCCGGCGTCTTCCGCGGTGGCAGAGCCACCCGTGGCGGCCAGCAGGGGCCGGCCCTGCCTTTCGGCACCGTCCAGCACCGCCCAAGCCACCCGAAGCCTCTGCGTGGCTGTCCGCTTGCCTGTGCACGCTGCAGCATCGTCGCCGTGGCCTGAGAGGCGCAGAGCACGCTCCCTGCCGCCGACGAGCCCATGAGCCGTTCTGTCGGAAACTTGGAGTATCACCCAAGGCAGGCCAAGCTTAGCACTTGAATGGAACCACTAGACCATCGCAATGATACCTAGCCCCCTAAATCACCTGACCGGCCACTGCCTCGCCGTAATCATCGCCGGAGTTATCCAGTTCTCAGCCACCACCTCGGACGGGCTATAAAAGGAGCCCTCGAGCTTGTTCTCGACCGAGAGCCACTCCTCCACCTCACCAGAGCCCCGCCTAGCCACTAGGAGGACCTCGAGGAGGTCTCCTTCCCCGACTCAGGCCGCCCCGATCCGCCTCGGGCTCCGGCACGATTCACTCTGGTGAGACCACCCCCGCCTCCCAGACCGTGCCAGTCGCCTCCTACCAAACCCAATACTCTAACCCGAGCCCCTATTCAACGTTTGCAGCCCTCCCCGGCGAGATCCACCAACGCCCGAACCACCGTCCACCGGAGTTGGGGCCACCGTCGACGTGGTGCTCGCCGACGACTAACTCCACCACCCACAGGTGCAGAAGGACTCAGTGAACCCGTAGGTACCCTCCTTTCCCCCTACCTCGCCGTGGATCGCCGCCGGCGACCACCGTAGCCCTAGGGCACCGGCGACTTTGTTCTGAAATTCAAACCTGACGGGTGGGACCCCCTCGTCAGCTTTTTCTTCTTTTTGAACCGTTTTCTAAAAACTCCTTTGGGCAAAATACGCTTTCTAACTGAAACGTTTTTCTGTCTTTCTATAAACTACCCCCTGGAAACTTTCTGTTTCATTACAGATGAGTCCCTTGACTAAAACCTTAATAACTTTTAAACATAAAATGATTTTTAATTGATTCTTTCTCTGACATCTTTATTTTTCTGTCTAGTTTTTTATCATATTTATTTGAAAAGTATTTGGAACACTTTTTGTTCACACACGGTATTTACATTAGTACGCGTTGTCTTTATACCGTAGATACCAGAGGAGGTGACGGAACCGCAAACTTCACCGAGCTAGACTCCGACTACTCCGAACCAGGCAAGCATGTTTGAACCTTTGATATGATGAGTGTTTTGCATGTTTGCTTGAATAGTTACTTCATGGCATGTTTATATAAGCATCTGTAAGTGTTATATTGCATGCAAGGCAACCACGAGTGAGCTTCGAAACTTGATGTGTCATTTGATGAGAGATAACATGATCATGTGGTGACATGAAAGGTGGTAAGATGGTATTGTTGAAGCATGCCAGTCTTATGTCAACCATTTAACTCCAGTGTTAACGTAGATCAAGTCACGTTACCGTCCATTCCCTTTTTGTGCTGCCACATGTTTTCTGCAAAGAATTCGGTTTAGTAAGTTGCAAACCTCTTTCCACGTACACACCAAATAGAGGGGCCGTGATGAGGGTTCCATGGCCCTGGATTAAATCCCGTCATCCGGTCAGGGGGCATGGGTGTTTCTGGTTGGGACCGAGAGGGGGACACCCCTTAGAGTGCGCGATATAAACTTGATCCCATGCTATTCGAGGTTGTGGCCTCCCCGTCTTAAAGTTTTTCTTGAACGTTGCCTAGGGTGATCCGTGGCAACGGGATGTGGAATGGGTGTGTACTGGTTAGATGTGTTTAGTTCTAAAATACCGTAAACGGAACTAGTCCCTTGTGACTACTGAAATTCGTTGGTTGTGGTTAAAGAGTACAAACTCTACAGAGTCAAAACCATTCGAGTAACCTTATCTAAGGTCAAGGACTGTGTTCAACTTATATATGTCAGTCTAAGTGTCGGTCTCAGTGACAATCTCCGATGAATCAATATGAGTGTCAAACCCGACTGAATGTTATTCCTGTGGATGGACTAACCCGTTTATTATTATGTACTGAGTATTTCCTTGGAGTGATTTAAATTCATGAATTTATTGAATACAAATGATGAAATATAAGCCCTTTATGAGAAGTCGCTCAGACGTCCGACTATGGAACTCTTATTATTTACTTTTGATATAAGCCCTTTATGTGATGTCGCTCAGACGTCCGACTGTGGCACTCTTGTTATTTATTTTTGATATAAGCCCTTTATGTGATGTTGCTCAGACGTCCGACTATGGCACTCTTGTTATTTATTTTTGATATAAGCCCTTTATGTGATGTCACTCAGACGTCCAACTGTGGCACTCTTGTTATTTACTTTCAATATAAGCCCTTTATGTGATGTCGCTCAGACGTCCGACTGTGGCATCCCTGTTATTGACTTTCATTATAAGCCCTTTTCGAGATGTCGCTTAAGACGTCCGACTGTGGCATGCACTGTCATTTATCATTCAATATAAGCCCTTTATGCAGTGTCGCCCTGACACCCGACTACGGCATGTTAATTTATTTTTACCTTTCGAGGCGTCGCTTCAGACACCCGATCAGTCTTCAGTTATTTTGGGATGTCGGGAGGACTACCGCCTGACTTACTTTTTATTTAACATGCCGTGCAAACTTATTATCTGAGTGTGCATTGCTAACTGCTCATGTGCATCGTGTTTGCATTTGTTATATCTTATGTCTGAACTGTCTTGCGAGTACATTCAAAGTACTCACCTGGCTTATTGATTTGGCGAGATGTTGACGAAGGCGATCTTATGGATGAAGAGTACGATAGCGAGTACGACGCCTAGAGGAGTCCCAGTCAGTCCTGTGCGATCCTGGAATTGGTCACTTGTATCATATACGCTTCCGCTACCCGAATGAAATCACCAAGCCTCACTCCGACGCTCGATGAGCTGTAAGATTAGGAGTCATGTCACCCACTTCACTGTGACATATCCACCACCACTTTTATTACGAGTCAGTAGTATGCCACCATACCCTTGTGTCATATCCGCCCTTATGTATAATATTGGCGTGCTTGTAATAAACTTGGTGAGAAGCCTCAGCTCAACCTTGCATAATATTTAGTAATTCTGGATTTCTGTATCAAGGATTTGTCTACCAGTAAGGAGATTTTTCCTATACTGGTCTATATAAGGGTCGGTTTCTCAATAAATGTTTTATTGGAAAACCGGTCGTGACAAAACTTGGTATCAGAGCCAGGCTGATTGTAGGAAGCCACTAGGTGCGATCGCTAATCGGTTATTAGCGTAATGAGTGCTATTATAATATTTAGCAAATGTAGCAATTTTCTGTTAGTCATCATAAATTTATGATTTGACTATTCAGAATTTTTGTCTACTTTTGTAGATGGCTGGCAGCGTCTGTGAGTCACAGGTGTTCACCAATGTACCTGAGGGATTTATCGAGCTACTTGTCTCCATCACCAAAGTCGCGATCGGGCCATCGGCTCGTCCGGAGTTCACACTCTACCAGCACAAGATCAGCGACAGCGTGTCTATGCACCAGGCCGTGGTGCAATTCAAGGGAGGACGTTCCGAGTCACGCTGCTTCCGATTTGTGGGAAGAGCCATGCCTACGGAGAGGCATGCTATGCAAATGGCTGCCCGTGAGGTGATAGCTCGTCTCCGGGATGCTCTCCCTTTGATGAAGGCTCGTCGCTACCGCTACCTCCCCTGCCACATGCCATACACTTGTCACTATGCATTTGCTTGCCCTAGGGGAGAGAGAGATGAGGCTATTGAGATGCTGGTTGAGTATCTCAAGGCTCTGGAGGCAGCTTTTGATAACCTTGTGGACGACCTTGTGGTTGCTCGTATGGACTTCGTGCAGGGTTGTTCCGCCAACAGGAGGGAGCTCCTCCATACAGCACCACCACTGACTTACGTCTCGTTCGCAGCATCCTATACACCTGCCATCTTCGCCACTGCTTGCCGCCTGCCTACCACCGAGGAGTTTGACCAGGTCATTGCTCCTACTCCAGTTAGTACCGCACCACCTGCTGCACCCGCACCAGCTCCTCAACTCAGCACTTCGCACCTGGAGCCTATTAGTGAGGAGGAGGTTGAGTCTCCAGCATCACTAGGTCTTACCCTCGGTAGGCCAAGGGAAATCCTCACCATCTCCGACTGAGTGCGCCTAGCAGCCGTGTGATGTACCAGTTTGTATGATATGTTTATATGTATATAGGTTGTGAGAAGTAGTTTGTGTGCGCATCATGTAGGAACTGGGAGAAGTGCACTAGCCTAAATAGCATGTCAGGAATGTGTATGCACATCCTGAGTGATGTATTGTATAATTACAGCTTGCGTGTAAGATATGTAATGAGCAGTCCTTCTCCATGCGCAATCGAATATTTTCTTGAAAAATGTTGGAGTTCTTAATTTTTCGCCTTGCAAAATTATTTATTCTGCCACTCAGCTTTTCTCATAAGTTTTACAAAAAAATACCCCAGAGTGGAAAATGCCTCGTCCTTGGACTCGTTCCAAGCCAAGTCTGCTGGAAGAAAATTATGGTACGCAGACAAGTAACAATTTCACACAGGGGCAGTCAAGTCAGCAAGGCAGTGAAGCAGCATTTTCTCAAGTATGCCGTCTTTATGAGCAAAGCCAGCAGCAGCATCATGAAATGATGAATCATGTTATCAATCTGGGAAATTACCGTGAAACATATCAGTAGCATTCCAGGTTGTCGGAACTACAAAAGACACGTCCCACAACATTCTCTCACACTTATAGACCGCTTGAGGCCGATGATGGGATTCGAGACATTGAAAGGAAATTAATTATTGCACAATGTTCAGACCGTGAGAAGGTACTATATACACCTCACTATCTCATTGGAGCAGCTGCATCATGGTGGGAGAATTTCCTACACATGCACCCCGATGAAAACAACATCACTTGGGAAGAATTTAAAAAAGGTTTTTGTGGGGCGCACATTCCCAGAAGCATTATGAAGATCAAGAAAAGGGAATTTGATGACCTCAGGCAGAGAAGCATGACAGTGACTGAGTACAATAGTCAGTTTACTCTATTGTCTTGTTATGCCAACGAAGAGCACATGTCTGAAAGTAAAAAGATGGAGAAATTTCTGGACGGTCTGGCACCAGCACTTAAATGCCAGCTGGTCGTACACACCTTTCCGGATTTCGAAACACTTGTGGACAAAGCCATTACATTGGAAAATGAGCGCCGCAGCTTGGAGGATTTTCGCAAGCGCAAAAGGGACAAGACTACTAATGCTCGCAACAACCGGAACAAGACTGATTTTCAGAAGAATGGAGCAAAAAAGTCCACAACCAATGTTCCACGCCCAAACAAAAAAATTCATGCAAGGGACAAGGACTTTACCTACCGCCCAGGTGTTACTTGCTACGCTTGTGGAGAAGAAGGGCACTATGCCAAACAGTGCCCAAAGCCAAGAAACTCAGCTCCTAAGCCGAACAACGGTGGAAATAATTCAACACCCAAGCGCAACAACTTAAACCCCAATGGTCACTTGAACCATGTGACCAAGGAGGAAGCACAGAATGCCCCGGATATCGTACTCGGTATGTTCCCTGTCAACATAATACCTGCCACGGTTTTGTTTGATTCTGGAGCTTCTCACTTGTTCATTTCAAAGAAATTTGCTTTGCAAAATGATTTTTCGATGCTTCCCTTGGAAAAATCCATGATCATCAAGTCCCCCGGGATTAAGCAAGTTACTTAGAGTTACTGCCAAGGTGTGGTTATTGAGTTTGAGGGACTAAAGTTTCATGCAAACCTCATTGTACTGGAAAATAAGGGACTGGATGTCATCCTAGGAATGGACTGGTTAACCACCAACAAAGGATTTATCGACTGCTTCAATTGGACTGTAATTCTTACCCATCATCATGGGAAGACAATAAAAATTGCAGCTCAAGAAAGACAAACATCACGGCAACCAAGGTTGAACAAGGTGGACATTTCAGAGTTAAGCAAAGTTCCAGTGGTGTGTGAGTTCCCCGACGTATTTCCCGAAGAACTACTAGGAATGCCACCAGACCGGGAAATAGAATTCATCATTGAGATAGCACCTGGAACCACACCCATTTACAAGAAGCCCTATAGAATGGCACCCTCCGAGTTGGTAGAGTTAAAGAAGCAAATAAAATAATTACTGGACAAAGGATTTATACAAGACAGCTCCTCACCTTGGGGTTCACCAGCATTATTTGCCAAGAAAAAGGATGGGACACTAAGATTATGTATAGACTATCAAGCACTCAACATGGTCACCATAAAAAACAAATATCCGATGCCACAGATAAATGATTTATTTGACCAGCTCGCTCAAGCCAAGGTTTTCTCAAAAATTGATTTAAGGTCAGGGTATCATCAATTAAAAGTACGGACAGAAGATATCCCCAAGACAGCATTCACCTCCAGATACGGATTATATGAATTCACAGTAATGCCGTTCGGACTAACAAACACCCCCGCAAATTTTGTCCACCTCATGAACAAAGTGTTTATGAAGTTTATGGACAAATTTGTTGTGGTGTTCATTGATGATATTCTGGTATACTCCAAGACACCAGAAGAGCATGTTGAACATCTCAGGATTGTACTGGGAGAATTAAGGAAACATCAATTATACGCCAAGTTCAGCAAATGTGAATTTTGGTTAAGACAGGTTGGTTTTCTAGGCCATGTATTAACCCAAGAAGGTGTTGCCGTAGACCCGGAAAAGGTCAAGGCCGTACTTGGCTGGAAACCACCAGCCATCGTAATGGATGTACGAAGTTTCTTGGGAATGGCAGGATATTACCGAAGGTTTATTGAAGGGTTCTCCCCCATAGCAAAACCAATGACACAGTTACTCATGAAGGATAAGAAATTTGTATGGACTGAAGCCTGCGAGAAAAGTTTCCAAGAACTCAAAAGGAAATTAACAACAGCACCAGTATTGGTTGTACCAAACATACACAAAAGTTTTGAAGTATATTGTGACGCATCCCGGAAGGGCCTCGGATGCGTATTAATGCAATAAGGCAAAGTAGTCGCATACGCTTCCAGGAAACTACGGAAGCATGAAGAAAATTATCCTACTCATGACTTGGAGTTGGCAGCAGTCATTCATGCACTCAAAGGGTGGAGGCACTTTTTGCTTGGGAATCGTTGTGAAATATATACGGACCATAAAAGCCTCAAATATATTTTCACACAACTAGAGCTCAATTTACGACAACGACGCTGGTTGGAATTAGTGAAAGATTATGATGTTGGCATTCACTACCATCCAGGAAAAGCAAATGTAGTGGCAGATGCTCTTAGTCGGAACCCCGGTTCAGGCAACGACGGTCTAACAAACCTGAGACCTGAATTTCAGCAGGAGTTCGCCAAACTCAACTTGGTGATGGTCACGGAGGGCAATGTGTCATATTTGGAAATACAGCCTACCCTAATGGAACAGATTAAGGAGGCTCAGCATGGACACCCCAGCATCGAAGGCATAAAAAGAAAAGTGAGTTTGGGCAAGGCCTCAGAATTCGTCATAGACGATAAGGGAATATTATGGTACGGAGATAGGCTTTGCGTACCAAATATAGAAGACCTCAAACAGCAAATTCTAGCCGAAGGCCACACTACTTCATATTCAATCCATCCTGGAGGGACCAAAATGTACAAGGACATTCAGGAAAAAATTTGGTGGCACGGTATGAAAAGGGATATAGCCACATTCATTGCATGTTGTGATTCATGTCAGCGCATTAAAGCCAAGCACCAAAAACTAGCAGGACTATTACATCCAAACAAGATACCCGAGTGGAAATGGGACGAAATTGGAATGGATTTTATTGTCGGGCTACCTCGGTCACGATACGGAAATGATGCCATATGGGTCATCACAGATAGATTGACTAAGGTGGCACATTTCATCCCAGTAAAGACGACCCACACCACTCAGAAACTTTCCAAACTTTATCTCTCCCGTATAGTCTATCTGCATGGAATTCCAAAGACTATAATATCTGACAGAGGCACTCAATTCGTCTCTAGATTTTGGGATCAATTACAACAAGCTCTGGGAACTCAACTAGCATTCAGTACAGCATACCACCCCCTGACTGATGGACAAACTGAACGCGTGAATCAAATTCTAGAGGACATGCTGAGAGCATGTGTTCTCACCTATGGAACCAGTTGGGAAGAAAGCCTGCCATATGCCGAGTTCGCATACAATAACAGTTACCAAGCCAGCCTACAAATAGCACCTTTTGAAGCCTTGTACGGGCGGAGATGTCGTACTCCATTAAATTGGTCAGAGACAGGGGACAGTCGTATCTTCGGCCCAGACATGCTCAAGGTAGCTGAGGAGAAAGTTAGGCTAATCAGGGACCGACTCAAGACAGCTCAAAGCCGACAAAAGAGTTATTATGATCGAAAATATCGGGGAGTCAGCTTTGAACCCGGTGAGTATGTGTACCTACGAGTATCTCCCATGAGGGGCCTACAATGATTCAAAGTTAGAGGAAAGCTAGCACCAAGATTTATCGGACCCTTCTGTGTAGTTGCACGAAGAGGCACAGTAGCCTACCAGCTAGACCTACCCGAAGAGCTGTCAGACGTCCACGACGTGTTTCACGTCTCACAGTTGAGGAAATGCGTAAGCAACCCAGAGAAGCATGTATCTCATGAGGACATTGATGTGCAACCAGACCTCACCTACAGGGAACGTCCAATAAAAATATTGGAGGAGTCTGAAAGGAGGACCCGTTAGAAAACAATTAAGTTTTTCAAAGTTCAGTGGAGCAATCACACCGAGGATGAAGCAACATGTGAAAGAGAGGATTTTCTTCGGACAGAACACCGACACCTATTTGAGGATCTGGTGAAATCTCGAGGACGAGATTTTTCCTAAGGGGGTAGGTGTTGTGACACTCCAAAAAAAATATTTGGTTTTTATCAAATTCTTTATTTGATTTGAAGGAGACTATTTAAAATCTTTCTAAGAGGACTCTCCTTCTCAAATTTTTCTCTTATGACAAATATTTTATTTTTGGGTCATCCTCAACCTTGATGTTTGGTATTGAAGGCTTTTCATTGGTGTTGACTCATCACAATTAATTTTGGAAAGTTTTCAATTAAAAAGAAATCCTTTGGGTTTTGAATATATTCTTTTTATTCAAACCATTCTCTTTTGCCATGCCTCATGTTGAAATTTTCTTCCAAAACCCCTCCCTCCACTTTGGGTCAAGTCAAATATCCAATCCCAGCAAGGTCAACCCATTTTTTATTTTTATTCTATTTATTTTATCCCCAAAACTATTTCTGTCATTTCTTTTGGACCTAGGTGATTTACAAAGGAAGTACCAAATTACTTTTGAGTTTTGATCCCAAACAAACTCCTCTGACTAGTCCTTAGCACCCCCAACATAGATCCATCAAGATCCACTCTTACACAATTCAAAATATTCAAATTTTGCTCACTGCAAGTTTGAACCAGATTTACCATTTTTGATGAAATTCATTATTTTTCTTCTCCAAAAATTGTGAGATAAATCAGACAGCCCCTAGATGCATCAAGAGACCACCTCACCAAAGATCAGCTCCAAAAAAAATTCACGTGCCAAAATCATTTCATCAAACAGTTGGCATTCACTGTTTATGTCAAGTTCAGAAGTTCAGAGATACAGTGCTGCCGTCAGTGTCGTTTTCTTCAGAGCGCGGCGTCAATCTCACCAGTGCCCGCTCTAGCAGGATGCTCACTGCTCCATCTTCTTATCAAGTGCGCCACGAGATCACTTGGACGGGCGCAGGTGTCGATGGCGACGTGGCACCTCATCACCGGCGTCTTCCGCGGTGGCAAAGCCACCTGTGGCGGCCAGCAGGGGCCGGCCCTGCCTTTCAGCGCCGTCCAGCACCGCCCAAGCCACCCGAAGCCTCCGCGTGGCTATCCGCTTGCCTGTGCACGCTGCAGCACCGTCGCCGTGGCCTGAGAGGCGCAGAGCACGCTCCCTGCCGCCGCCGAGCCCGTGAGTCATTCCATCGGAAACTTGGAGTATCACCCAAGGCAGGCCAAGCTTAGCACTTGAATGGAACCAGTAGACCATCGCAATGATGCCTAGCCCCCTAAATCACCTGACCGACCACTGCCTCGCCGTAATCATCGCCGGAGTTATCCCATTCTCGGCCACCGCCTCGGACCGGCTATAAAAGGAGCCCTCGAGCTCGTTCTCGACCCAGCGCCACTCCTCCACCTCACCAGAGCCCCGCCTAGCCACTAGGAGGACCTCGAGGAGGTATCCTTCCCCGACTCAGGCCGCCCCGATCCGCCTCGGGCTCCGGCACGATTCACACTGGTGAGACCACCCCCGCCTCCCAGACCGTGCCAGTCGCCTCCTACTACACCCAATACTCTAACCCGAGCCCCTATTCGACGTTTGCAGCCCTCCCCGGCAAGATCCACCAACGCCCGAACCACCGTCCGTCGGAGTTGGGGCCACCATCGACGTGGTGCTCGCTGACGACCAACTCCACCACCCATAGGTGCGGAAGGACTCAGTGAACCCGTAGGTACCCTCCTTTACCCCTACCTCGCCGTGGATCGCCGCCGGCGACCACCGCAGCCCTCGGGCACCGGCGACTCTGTTCTGAAATTCAAACCTGACGGGTGAGACCCTCTGCTTTTTCTTCTTTTTGAACCGTTTTCTGAAAACACCTTCGGGCAAAATACGCTTTCTAACTGAAATGTTTTTCTGTCTTTTTATAAACTACCCCCTGGAAACTTTCTGTTTCATTACAGATGAGTCCCTGGACTAAAACCTTAATAACTTTTAAATAGTAAATGATTTTTAATTGATTCTTTTTCTGTCATCTTTTTTTTCTATCTAGACTTTTATCATATTTATTTGAAAAATATTTGGAACACTTTTTGTGCACACACGGTATTTACGTTAGTACGCGTTTTCTTTATACCGTAGATACCGGAGGAGGTGACGAAACCGCAAACTTAACCGAGCTAGACTCCGTCTACTCCGAACCAGGCAAGCATGTTTGAACCTTTGATATGATGAGTGTTCTGCATGTTTGCTTGAATAGTTACTTCATGGCATGTTTATATAAGCATCTGTAAGTGTTATATTGCATGCAAGGCAACTACGAGTGAGCTTCGAAACTTGATGTGTCATTTCATGAGAGATAACATGATCATGTGGTGATGTGAAAGGTGGTGAGATGGTATTGTTGAAGCATGCCAGTCTTATGTCAACCGTTTAACTCCAGTGTTAACGTGGATCAAGTCATGTTACCGTCCGTTCCCTTTTTGTGTTGCCACATGTTTTCTGCAAAGAATTCGGTTTGGTAAGTTGCAAACCTATTTCCATGTACACACCAAATAGAGGCGTCGTGATGAGGGTTCCATGGCCCTGGATTAAAGCCCGTCATCCAGTCAGGGGGCATGTGTGTTTACGGTTGGGGCCGAGAGGGGGGCACCGCTAAGAGCGCGCGATATAAATTTGATCCCATGCTATTCGAGGTTGTGGCCTCCCCATATTAAAATTTTCTTGAATGTTTCCTAGGGTGATCCCTGGCAACGGGATGTGGAATGGGTGTGTACTGGTTAGATGTGTTTACTTCTAAAATACCATAAACGGAACTAGTCCCTTGTGACTACTGAAATCCGTTGGCTATGGTTAAAGAGTACAAACTCTGCAGAGTCAAAACCATTTGAGTAACCGTATCTAAGATCAAGGACTGTGTTCAACTTATATATGTCAGTCTCAGTGTCGGTCTCAGTGACAGTCTCCGGTGAATCAGTATGAGTGTTAAACAAGGCTGAATGTTATTCCTGTGGATGGACAAACCCGTTTATTATTATGTACTGAGTATTTCCTTGGAGTGATTTAAATTCTTGAATTTATTGAATACAAATGATGAAATATAAGCCCTTTATGAGATGTCGCTCACACGCCCGACTGTGGCACTCTTATTATTTACTTTTGATATAAGCCCTTTATGTGATGTCGCTCAGACGTCCAACTGTGGCACTCTTGTTATTTATTTTTGATATAAGCCCTTTATGTGATGTTGCTCAGACGTCCGACTATGGCACTCTTGTTATTTATTTTTGATATAAGCCCTTTATGTGATGTCGCTCAGACGTCCGACTGTGGCACTCTTGTTATTTACTTTCGATATAAGCCCTTTATGTGATGTCGCTCAGACGTCCGACTGTGGCATCCCTGTTATTGACTTTCATTATAAGCCCTTTTCGAGATGTCTCTTAAGACGTCCGACTGTGGCACGCACTGTCATTTATCATTCCATATAAGCCCTTTATGCGGTGTCGCCCTGACACCCGACTGCGGCATGTTAATTTATTTTTACCTTTCGAGGTGTTGCTTCAGACATCCGATTGGTCTTCAGTTATTTTGGGATGTCGGGAGGACTACCGCCTGACTTCCTTTTTATTTAACATGACGTGCAAACTTATTATCTGAGTGTGCATTGCTAACTGCTCATGTGCATCATGTTTGCATTTGTTATATCTTATATCCGAACTCTCTTGCAAGTACATTCAAAGTACTCACCTGGCTTGTTGATTTGGCAGATGTTGACGAAGGCGATCTTATGGATGAAGAGTACGATAGCGAGTCCGACGCTTAGAGGAGTCCCAGTCAGTCCCATGTGATCCTAGAATTGGTCACTTGTATCATATACGCTTCCGCTACCCGAATAAAATCATCAATCCTCACTCCGACGCTCGATGAGCTGTAAGATTAGGAGTCATGTCACCCACTTCACTGTGACATATCCACCACCACTTTTATTACGAGTCAGTAGTATGCCACCATACCCTTGTGTCATATCCGCCCTTATGTATAATATTGGCATGCTTGTAATAAAATTGTTGAGCAGCCTCAGCTCAACCTTGTATAATATTTAGTAATTCTGGATTTCTGTATCAAGGATTTGTCTACCAGTAAGGAGATTTTTCCTATACAGGTCTATAAAAGGGTCGGTTTCTCAATAAATGTTTTATTGGAAAACTGGTCGTTACATAGAGTCTAGTTGAATGAACTTCTTGACATCAGCAGGGGTGACGCCTTCACCTGTCTTGGGAACGCCGTTCTTGACGACATACCATAGGTCGACATCAATGGCTTCAAGATGCATGCGCATCCTATTCTTCTAGTAGGGATATTCAGTGTCATCGAAGATGGGGCACGCAGCGGAGACTTTGATTATCCCAGCAGTTGACATAGCTAAACTCCAGGTGGTTAAACCAAATCACACAGAACAAGGGAGTACCTTGCTCTGATACCAATTGAAAGGGCTAGTTATCGACTAAAGGGGGGGTGAATAGGCGATTTTTATGGAAGTCTTCAAAACATGGGAGTTTCAAAGACAAACAATATAAACAACACTATTCGGATGCAACGGAAGGTAGACTACACTAGACAAGCCATAGTCAAGTATTCAATGGAGTCAAAGCATGAAGACTAATAGCAGCTAGGTAGTAAAGATCAATATGGAAGATAGTATAAAGCCAATCAGAACTGATAGTCACACAGTGAAGTCAAACAGATAATGCAAGCAGACTATGACTTCACGAAGACAAACTGTAAGTTAAGAGAGATAAGAGATAGAACCAGTGGCTTCAGAAGGACAGGGATTTGTTCGACCAGTTCCAGTTGCTGTGACAACTATACGTCTGGTTAGGGAGGCTGAGATTCAACTCAGAAGACCGCGTCTTCACCTTATTCCCCTTGAGCTAAGGACACCTAGTCCCCGCCCAATCACTCTGGTAAGTCTTCAAGGTAGACTTCCGAACCTTCATAGACTTCGTTCACCGGCAATCCATAATGGCTCTTGGATGCTCAGAACGTGATGCCTAACCAGCTGGAGGATTCACAGTCCTCAAGTGTAACAAGTCTTCAGATCACGCGGACAGAAAGACTTCAGTGATGCCAAACACTCTTTGGGCTCTGGGTGGTTTGGGCTTTGTCCTCGCAAGGAATCTCTCTCGAAAGCTTTGGCGGTGGGTTGCTCTCAAACGACAAAAGCCGTGTACTAACTCTGAGCAACCACCAATTTATGGTGTAGGGGTGGGCTATTTATAGCCACTGGGCAACCCGAACGGATTTGTCCGTAATGACCCTGGGTCACTAAGGAACTGACACGTGTCTCAACGGCCAGATTTCAAACGCACGCGGCAGCTTGACTTGGGCTACAAGTAAAGCTGACTTATCGGACACAGGATAAGATTTTCTCTCATTGTCTTCGCTCGAAGACATAGGATTTGGTTTGACCATCACTTCAGTCACTCTGACTTTGTTCACTTGGACCCAACTTAACAGTGCGGTGGTTCCTATGACTCAACAAAGAAGAAAAGGAAACAACGAAACAACTAAGTCTTCGCGCTCCATAGTCTTCACTCAATGTCTTCTCGTGTCATAGTCTTCAATGTGAATATCTTCACAAACCGCCATTGTCTTCAATGTCTTCACACATTTTTAGGGGTCATCTCCGGTAGGTAAACTGAATCAAGGAGGGACGACTACCTGTGTTATCCTGCAATTCTCACAAACACATTAGTCCCTCAACCAGGTTTGTTGTCAATACTCCAAAACCAACTAGGGGTGGCACTAGATGCACTTACAACTACAGCCTACGTCGCCAAGTCCATCTTCAACACCGAAGACAATGGCTCTGTCACCAATGCTGATGATAATGACAAGGATGACTCGCCTCCCACCTACTGCTTCATGGCACGTGGTGCAAAGGTAAAATCATGCGATGCTTACTTTCAAACATCAAGTGAAGATGACTCTGATGGTGAATCCAAACCTAGTTACAAAACACTTGCTAAAATTGCAACTGAACAACAGAAAGCTATGGAACATACTCAAAAACTGTTAGACAAAAGCGATGACCTGTTGGACGCGGAAATGACCAAGTCTCAATCCTTAATTGAAGACATCAAAAATCTTCATGTTAAGTACCAGGAACTTGAAGGTCGACATGAATCGCTCTCAACTTCTCATGAAAAGCTTTCCTATGATTATCTTCAAAGGAAGCAGGAACTTGAGAAATTGAGATCGGATCATGAAGATCTTCAAATAGAGAATGAGTCACTTCATGCCCAACAGATTAGTCCCGATCACGAAGGATTTGAACCACCATGCGTAAAATGCATTGAGCATGATAACGCTGCTTCTGTTGCTGAATGTTCTACGGCTGCTACTGTTGCAATATCTTCAACTGCTGATGTGGTAACTAACCCCTCTGCTGAGGATACCACAACTATTGCTGATGAGAATGCTAGGTTTAAGACACTTCTTGAGACAGGGATGTACAAAAGTCTCAAAGAGCATTAGACATTATGTGATGTCTCAAAAAGCAGATTCTGAACCGAAACCCTAGGAAAGAGGGTGTTGGGTTTGAGAGGAAAATGAATGTTGATGGGTCATACTGGAAGCCTGAGCAGTACCCCAAAACCACATGGGTTGCTGCAAAGGAACCTTCAATAGATCCATCCACCTTGTCTGGTTTCACTTGTGCTAACCCCATTATCATTGATGAATCCTTTGATGCAAACTATAAACTGTTTAAGAATTAGAATGGTGAAGTGTTTGCCAGGTATATTGGTACTAACTGCAGGAATGGGCCACCCATGAAGAATATATGGGTTCCCAAAGGTTGTCTTGAGAATCTTCTAGTGAATGTCATCATGACACCACCTGTGAAGAAGACAAATCCCATACCAAAGGCTTCATATGGTCCAAAAGCTTCATACACACCGAGGACTCATCTGAGTCACCCTAACATCAATGTTTTGTAGGGAAATCATACTCAGACCCATGAATATGAGCGTGTTTCCTCAAACCACTATGTTCATAGAACAAAGAACTTTTCTGCTTATTCCTATGAGTATTATTCACCTCCTACAAGGCTATTTACTAGGGCTCCAAAGCCGAAATTCTCAGATGCTACACTTAGACTCATTGCTTCTAAGCCACCCCTGAAAATGTGGGTGGTTAAGAAAACTTAACTCTCTTTTGCAGGGAAAGGTCTCCAGCCGGAAATCAAAGGCGTCCAAAACTAATGTTGGGTACCTTAAACATCTTGTGGCGCGCAAGATAAAATGCCCAAATGGTCTCACTATGTACTTCGTTCCAGGATTCCTTGACACTCATCCTATCTATCCTAACCAAGATATGAATTTTCATGTTCCACTTGTTCGTCAAATGTTTATGCTTCACAACTTGCTTGGTGAAGCCTATCCCCCAAACTGCACTATAGGCTATGACACCTCATACTTCAGAATGGATTATGGACAGTGGATGCACTAACCACATGACTGGTGATCGAAGTCTTCTGATGGATTCAATGCTACATCCATCAAACAAGAGTCACATCACATTTGCTCACACGGGTAAAAGCAAGGTATTGGGTCTAGGCAAAGTTGCAATATCAAGGGATCAGCACATGGATAAAGTGATGCTTGTTAAATCCCTTGGTTTCAACTTAATGTCTGTCTCAATGCTTTGTGACTTAAACATGATTGTGCTATTTGGAAAATATCGATGCCTTGTACTAATGGAATCTGACAAGTCTCTAGTATTTGAAGGGTATCGGAAAGATGATCTATATATGGTAGATTTCTCAGCAGGACCACAGATGGTCGTATGTCTTCTTGCAAAGGCTTCAGAATGCTGGCTTTGGCATTGAAGGCTAGGACATGCTGGCATGAAGAACTTGCACACTCTCGCGAAGAAGAAGCATGTCGTGGGCATCGAAGGCATCAAGTTCAAGAAGGACCATCTGTCTGGCGCCTACGAAGCTGGAAAGATGACTAGGGCCAAGCATCCCTCGAAGACAACCATGACTACATCTCAACACTTTGATTTGCTCCACATGGACTTATTCAGCCCTACTCACTACTCTACTCTCACTTCTACTGCTTGCCTCTATGGCTTTGTCATTGTTGATGATTACTCTAGATATACTTGGGTGCATATAATCCTCTACAAGACTGACGTGCAGGATGTCTTCAGACGCTTTGCCAATCATGCCATGACAAACTATGGCGTCAAGATCAAGCACATCAGATGCGACAACGGCACTGAGTTCAAGAACACCGACCTTGACCTCTATCTGGATACACTTGGTATCACTCATGAGTTCTCTGCTCCTTATACACCTCGGCAGAATGGCATCACAGAGCGCAAGAACATAACTCTCATTGAGATGGCTCGAATGATGCTTGATGAGTACAAGACTCCACGGAAGTTCTGGCCTGAAGCCATTGACACTGCTTGCCACATCATCAACCGTGTATCTTCACAAGCTTCTGAAGAAAACATCCTATGAGCTCCTAACTGGTAAGAAGCCAAATGTAAGCTACTTCAGAGTATTTGGTGCTAGGTGTTGGATCAAGGATGCAGATCACACGTCAAAATTCGCACCGAAAGCACATGAAGGTTTTATGCTTGGTTATGGAAAGGATTTGCACTCCTACAGAGTCTTCAACCTCTTTCACTATAAAGTGGTTGAAACTGTGGATGTGCGGTTTGATGAGACTAGCGGCTCGCAAAGAGAGAACCTGCCAAATGTGCTAGATGAAGTACCTCCAAGTGAATCAATCAAGGAGATGGGAATTGGAGAAATTATACCCTCTGAGAATCAGACTGAAGAAGAGCTTATCATTTCTGCACCTAATCAACCTGAAGACAATGCTCAGCCTGAAGACAATCCCCCAAATGATGACATTGATCAGCAAGAGCAGAATCTTCGTCCTGTTCATCCTCGTGTTGCAAACGAAGTTCAGATTGAGAAGATAATTGACAGCTTTAATGCACCTGGTCCACTCACTCATTCAAAAGCAACTCAAAGAGCAACACAGCTAACTAATTTCTATGGGCATTTTGCATTCGTCTCAATCTCTGGACCCAAGAAAGTCGATGAAGCCTTCATGGAACCTGAATGGATTCAACCTATGCAAGAAGAGCTTCAACAGTTCGAGCTGAATAATGTGTGGGAATTGGTCAAGCATCCTGATCCTCGGAAGGACAATATCATTGGAACCAAATGGATATGTCACAACAAGCAAGATGAGCATGGTCAAGTGGTCAGAAACAAGGCTCGTCTTGTTGCACAAGGTTACACTCAAGTGGAAGGAATTGACTTCGATGAAACATTTGCTCCGATGGCAAGGCCTGAAGCCATTCGCATACTGCTAGCCTATGCAAATCATCACAACATCCTTCTGTATCAAATGGATGTGAAGAGTGCTTTTCTCAATGGAAAGATAGAAGAAGAAGTATATGTCGCACAACCTCATGGCTTTGAAGATCCAAAACATCCTGATATGGTATACAAGCTCAACAAGGCACTGTATAGCCTCAAACAAGCCCCTCGTGCTTGGTATGATACGCTCAAAGACTTCCTCAACAGCAAAGGCTTCAAACCTGGTTCACTAGATCCTACACTCTTCATGAAGACATATGATGGTGAACTGTTTGTGTGCCAAATCTATGTGAATGACATTATCTTTGGCTGCACCAACAAGAAATACAGTGATGAGTTTGGTCACATGATGCAAGAGCAATATCAGATGTCCATGATGGGAGAGCTGAAGTTCTTTCTGGGTCTCCAAATCCGTCAGCAACGCAACGGCATCTTCATATCTCAATAAAAATACCTCAAAGACTGTCTGAAGAAGTTTGGAATGCAAGACTGCAAAGGATACATGACGCCAATACCAACAAAAAGTCATCTGGGTCCCGACGACAATGGTAAAGAGTTTGATCAAAAGGTATACCGCTCCATGATTGGTTCTTTGCTTTACTTATGTGCATCTAGGCCAGATATAATGCTTAGTGTTTGCATGTGTGCCCGATTCCAAGCGGCACCAAAGGAATCGCATCACTTAGCTGTGAAGCGAATTCTTCGATATTTGGCTTACACCCCAACGCTTGGATTATGGTATCCAAAGGGCTCAGAGTTTGATCTAGTTGGATTCTCAGATGCTGATTATGCTGGTGACAAGGTTGATCACAAGTCCACATCAGGCACATGTCACTTTCTGGGACAATCTCTTGTATGTTGGTCTTCAAAGAAGCAGAACTGTGTATCTCTCTCCACTGCTGAATCTAAATACATTGCTGTTGGATCTTGCTGTGCTCAGCTTCTCTGGATGAAGCAAACTCTCAAGGACTATGGTATCCATCTGAAGAATGTGCCTCTCTACTACGACAATGAGAGTGCCATCAAGATTGCCAACAACCCAGTTCAGCACTCGAAGACAAAGCACATTGAAATTCTTCATCACTTTCTCGGAGATCATGTTATGAAGGAAGATATTGATATCATTCACGTTGAGGGAGTCCTGGATTAGGGGGTGTCCGGATGGCCGGACTATGACCTTTGGCCGGACTCCCAGACTATGAAGATACAAGATTGAAGACGTCGTCCCGTGTTCGGATGGGACTTTCCTTGGCGTAGAAGGCAAGCTTGGCGATACGATATGAAGATCTCCTCCCATTGTAACCGACTCTGTGTAACCCTAGCCCTCTTTGGTGTCTATATCAACCAGAGGGTTTTAGTCCATAGGACGAACAACAATCATACCATAGGCTAGCTTCTAGGGTTTAGCCTCTCTGATCTTGTGGTAGATCAACTCTTGTAATACCCATATCATCGATATCAATCAAGCAGGAGTAGGGTTTTACCTCCACCGAGAGGGCCCGAACCTGGGTAAAAACATCGTGTTCCTTGTCTCATGTTACCATCCGCCTAGACGCATAGTTCGGGACCCCCTACCTGAGATCCGCCGGTTTTGACACCGACATTGGTGCTTTCATTGAGAGTTCCTCTATGTCGTCACCTTTAGGCCCAATGGCTTCTTCAATCATCAACCACGACGCGGTCCAGGGTGAGACTTTTCTCCCCGGACAGATCTTCGTATTCGGCGGCTTCGCACTGCGGGCCAATTCGCTTGGCCATCTGGAGCAGATCGAAAGCTACACCCCTGGCCATCAGGTCAGGTTTGGGATCTTAAACTACACGGCCGACATCCGCGGGGACTTGATCTTCGACGGATTCGAGCCACGGCCGAGCGCGCCACACTGTCACAATGGGCATGATCTAGCTCTGCCGCCGGATAGCGCCCAGAGTGCCGCTCAGGTGTCCGCTCCGACCATTAGCTCGGAGCCGACTGCGCTAGTCGGGGACGGACGGTTGGACGCCGCCCCAGGAGCCGCAGTCTCTACGGCGATAGAGCCGAACACCGGTTTAGTCCTCTGCGAGGCCAATGACTCCGGGGTGCCAGACTCCTGTCCGGACTCCAAACCTTCCGCATCCCTTCCGATCGAACCCAATTGGGCTCCGATCATGGAGTTCACGGCCGCAGACGTCTTTCAGCACTCGCCTTTCGGCGATATCCTGAATTCACTAAAGTCTCTCTCTTTGTCAGGAGAGCCCTGGCCGGACTATGGTCAGCAGGGTTGGGATGCGGACGACGAAGAAATTCGAAACCCACCCACCACCCACTTTGTAGCCACTGTCGATGGTATAACTGACATGCTCGACTTCAACTCCGAAGACATCGACGGTATGGACGCCGATGAAGGAGACAACCAAGAACCAGCACCTATAGGGCACTGGAAGGCCACCTCGTCATATGACATATACATGGTGGACACCCCCAAAGCAGGGGATGGCGATGAAAAAATGGAGGACGACCCCTCCAAGAAGCAACCCAAGCGCCGACGTCAGCGGCGCCACTCTAAATCCCGCCAAAGCAAAAACGGCAAGTCCGGCACCGAAGACGTCAACACCCCGGACAGTGCCGAAGACAACCCCCTCCAGCAGAATTCAGTGCAGGAGGATGAAGGAGCCAGCCCTCATGAGAGAGCGGCAAGCAGGGAGGTCGAGGACGACAATTATATGCCTCCCTCCGAAGACAAGGCAAGCCTCGACGACGACGAATTCGTCGTGCCAGAGGATCCCGTCGAACAAGAGCGTTTCAAGCGCATGCTTATGGCCACGGCGAGCAGCCTCAAGAAAAAACAGCAGCAGCTTAGAGCTGACCAAGATTTGCTAGCCGACAGATGGACTGAAGTCCTGGCGGCCGAAGAGTATAAACTCGAGCGCCCCTCCAAGAGTTACCCAAAGCGCAGGCTGCTACCCCAACTAGAGGAGGAAGCAACTAAACCTACATCACTAGCGTATGATGCGCCCGATCGGCCACCCCGTGGCCGCGACAAAGAGGCCTTTCGGCCCTCAACCTAAGCCGCACCCCGGCGCCGCTCCAAGAACACCAGAGCACGGGGAAACGCAACAGATCTGCGAGACATATTGGAAGATAAAGCAAGGCAAACAAGATCGATCTACGGATCACGTGGGCACCCTGAGTCACGTGACAATAACCGTCACACCGGATATAATAAATACGGCCAGACCGAATACAGCAGACAAAGCTCATCCGAACTACGTCACGATATAGACCAGTACAGGGGTGCCGCACACCCACTATGCTTCACAGACGAAGTAATGGATCATCAAATCCTAGAGGGTTTTAAACCCGTAAACATCGAATCATACGATGGCACAACAGATCCCACGGTATGGATCGAGGATTATCTCCTTCATATCCACATGGCCCGTGGTGATGATCTACATGCCATCAAATACCTCCTGCTCAAGCTTAAAGGACCAGCTCGGCATTGGCTTAACAGCCTGCCAGCAGAGTCAATAAGTTGCTGGGAGGACCTGGAATCCGCATTCCTCGACAACTTCCAGGGAACTTATGTGCGACCACCATACGCCGATGACCTAAGCCACATAATCCAGCAGCCATAGGAATCGGCCAGACAATTCTGGACACGGTTCCTAACCAAGAAAAATCAAATAGTCAACTGTTCGGATGCCGAGGCCCTTGCAGCCTTCCGGCACAACATCCGAGATGAATGGCTTGCCCGGCACCTAGGACAGGAAAAGCCGAAATCTATGGCATCCCTCACGACACTCATGACCCGCTTTTGCACGGGAGAAGACAGCTGGCTAGCTCGTAGCAATAACATAACCAAGAGCCCTGGCAATTCGGATACCAAGGACAACAATGGCAGGTCACGCCGCAACAAGCACAAGCGCCGCATCAACGGCGACAATACCGAGGATACAGCAGTTAATGCCGGATTCAGAGGCTCTAAACCCGGTCAGCGGAAGAAGCCATTCAAAAGAAACCCTCCGAGCCCATCCAGTTTAGACCGGATACTCGATCGCTCATGCCAGATACACGGCACCCCCGAACAACCAACCAACCACACCAACAGGGATTGTTGGGTGTTCAAGCAGGCAGGCAAGTTAAGCACCGAAACCAGAGAAAAGGGGCTGCGTAGCGATGACGAGGAGGAGCCCCGGCTGCCGAACAACAGAGGACAGAAGGGATTCCCCCCGCAAGTGCGGACGGTGAACATGATATACGCAACCCACATCCCCAAAAGGGAGCGGAAGCGTGCCCTCAAGGACGTCTATGCGTTGGCACCAGTCGCCCCAAAGTTCAACCCATGGTCCTCCTGCCCGATCACTTTTGATCGAAGGGACCACCCCACTAGCATCCCTCATGGCGGATTCGCCGCATTGGTCCTAGACCCAATCATCAACGGATTTCACCTCACTAGAGTCCTCATGGACGGCGGCAGCAGCCTGAACCTGCTTTATCAGGATACAATGCGAAAAAGGGGTATAGAGCCGTCAAGGATTAAACCCACAAAGACAACCTTTAAAGGCATCATACCAGGTGTAGAAGCTAGCTGTACAGGCTCGGTTACACTCGAAGTGGTCTTCGGATCCCCGAATAATTTCCAAAGCGAAGAGTTAATCTTCGACATAGTCCCATTCCGCAGTGGCTATCACGCCCTGCTCGGACGAACTGCATTTGCAAAATTCAATGCGGTGCCACACTACGCATATCTCAAGCTCAAGATGTCAGGTCCTCGCGGAGTCATTACGGTAAATGGAAACACTGAACGCTCTCTCCGAACGGAGGAGCACACAGCGGCCCTGGCGGCGGAAATACAGAGCAGCCTCTCAAGGCAACTCTCCAATCCGGGTGTTAAACGTTCGGACAACGTCAAGCGCGCCCGAAACAACCTCCAACAAAGCCGGCTGGCACATTCCAAGCAAGCATAGCAGTGCGGCCCCAACCCCAGCCCTCGCCAGATGGTGATACCGGTACCACGCGTACATAATTATGCTTTGAAAATACCATGGGCATAAGGGAAGGGGCACAACTACGGCACGCCCAGAATGCGGCTCAACCGCACTTAGGGGCTCCCTATTCTGCCGTTTCCTTTTCTTTCTATATACTTTTAGGACACAACTATTCGGAAGGCCTGTCCGGCAATACACTCGCCGAACACACAATGCAACAGCCAGGGAGAGAACAAGCCGCGTCGAATGTCCAGGTGGTCTCTATAACGAGCTAAATACCCGTTTTACTTAAATTCACGCAGCTTGCCCCTGGAGGGGGACATGTCAAATAATCCCATCCCTTGCTTATCACACTATTTGTATCGTTCTACTTTCATAGCAGCTCTTTTTTAATAAACAATACATAGCTCTTATCTATTATTGTATTCATCTATTTTTATACAAATATGTTCAGTCATGACATTATGCAACCGTACACTTTGGTACGGCCAGTACACCAGGGGCTTAAGCACCCCATAATATGGTGTGAGAAGACCGAACACTCTCATGAGTGTGGCACCCCGAACTTATAGCACTATATGCATCGGCTCCGAATCATGTCTTGGGTCAATAGTTGGGTTTGCGCGGCTCCCATGTTTTGGTACCTTACGTTCCGCAATGTTGGCTAAGGTAGCGCTGGGAGAACTACTGTGATTGTTTTCCAGTTGAGCTGGGTTAAAACCTCAGTAGAGGAAGCTAAAACTGACCGTCATGATAGTGTGAGAGACCAGTCGCTGTTCGCGAGGTTTTTTGAGTCCCTAAAGACTTATGCCGCTTCGAGCGAGGAGCCGGATTTATCTGGCCTAGGCGTGGATAGCGCCCCGAACTCGGTCTTCCGAATACTGGGGGCTTCGCCGAAATTTAAAATTATAGAATTCTATGGCTAAGTGAGAGTGATAAAGCATTATAAGTCTGATGGCCTTGTTCGTTGTGCTAAGCGCCTCCCTAGATGGACCCAAGAATGGGAACAAGAGCGCTCAGGTTTATCCCGAACACCCCAGCACTCGTGGCACGGGGGTAGAAGTCGACGACTTGCATCTCTCAGATTTAATAAATGGCCACACAGAAGGTAATATTTTTAAATTAACAAGCGTTGCTTAGCGCATATGAACAAAGTTTTCAGCGTACAGGATAACAAATGCGAGTCTACTCAAAAATTACATCTTTGGAGAATTCACCCGCTATAATGCGGGCACCCTTCAGGACGCCCTTATAATACATCTCCAGCGTGCGATACTCCTTGCCCGGTGGTGGCGCGTCCGTCAATAGCTTCTCAGCGTCCAGATTGCCCCAGTGCACTTTAGCACGGGCGAGGGCCCGACGGGCACCTTCAATACAGACGGAGCGCTTGATGACTTCAATCCATGGACAAACGTCCTCCAGCCGCCGCACCCGACCGAAGTAACTCCCAGGCATGGCTTCTCTAGGCCACAGCCGAACTATGAGGCCCTTCATGGCCTGTTCAGCCACCTTGTGGAGCTCGACCAGCTGCTTCAGCTGGTCTCTCAGGGGCACCGGCTGTTCGGCCTCAGCATATTGAGACCAGAACACCTTTTCCGTCGAGCTCCCCTCCTCAGCTCGGTAGAATGCGGCAGCATTAGACACACTACGGGGCAGATCGGCGAATGCTCCTGGAGAGCTCCGGATTCGGGTAAGTAACAGATAATTCACTTTTACATGCTTGCTTTGCATAAAGAATGCCTTACCCGCCGCTATTTTCTTCATCGCCTCGATCTCCTGGAGGGCCTTCTGGGCTTCGGCCTTAGCGGTTTTGGCACTCTCAAGAGCCAAGGCGATCTCGGACTCTCGAGTCTTCGAGTCACGCTCCAAACTCTCGTGTTTTTCCATGAGAGCCTGGAGCTCTTGCCGCACCTCCGCCACCCGCGCCTCTTGCTTCTCTCGCTCGGTGCGCTCCAAGGACGCACTGTTCTCGGCCTTGGACACCGCCTCCTTCAGGGCCGCCACCTCGGTCATGGCCCCTGCAACATTAACGTTGGTCCTGTCATTATTTGCAACCAGGTATTTCTATGTACATTTACATATGGTATTACATACCGTCTTTGTCCTCGAGCTGCTTCTTGGCACAGCCGAGCTCGTTCTCAGACCGCTCGAGGCTCTCCTTCAATGCATTGACCTCTGCAGTGAGTGCGGCAGAGGTCAGCAGTGCAGCCTGCATTCCCATATTGACATGTTTATGTTAGACTCCTGCGTATATCTTTTTAGATCCTCAGCTCGGCTTTTCTTTCCGAACGCCAAACTGAGCATTAGGGGCTACTGTCTATGCGGTAAACATTTTTATATGTTTTGAATACATACCTCAAAGCCTGTCAACAGGCTCGTACAGGCTTCTGTCAGCCCGCTCTTGGCGGACTGAACCTTCTGAATCACCGCACTCATAACAGTGCGGTGTTCCTCGTCAATGGAGGCACTGTTAAGCACCTACAGCAAATTGTCCGGCGCCTCCGGTTGGACGGAGGTCGCCGGCGTCGTAGGCTTTCCCTTCTTACGAAGGAGCCGCCTGTCGGACTCTGGAACCGTTGATGGTTCCGGAGCAGTGTCCAGCCCAGAGCCGGACTTAGATCCCTCTGGGGCTTTACCCCCTTTGGGCCTAGAGTCCGGGAGGTCGCCTTGCGGCGCCTCCAGGACCACCTCCTCCTGGTTTAGTCCCTTTTGGGACTCCACCTCGGCGTCGTCCACAGGGAGCGGGGAGGAAGCCGTCGGAAGTGAAGCACTATTCACATCCGACGTATCCAGGGAGCCGCTCGACGAATCGCCGAGCTGAGCCTTGGGTGGACTGCATGATCGAATTCGGCGTCAGAAAAATACCGAATAATAGAGGAGCGCCATAAGTTATTCGGGTATCCGGACACTTACATTTTGCCAGGGGCTTGACCCTGGATGGCCATTCCTCCCCGCCGTCTTCGGCATCGGAGGCGTAGTCCGGTAGAAGGGTCTTCCTCCTCTTGGACCCTCCAGCCTCCCTAGTTGGGGCGGCCTTCCTTTTCTTTCCTCCCCCCGCTGGAGGGGGGAGGCTTCTTCTTCCTCCTCCTCCTCGTCCTCAGAGGCGGAGGGCGCTTCGGGGTTTTCAGGTGATGAATCCGACACCACCAGGCACAGAGAGCTCTTTCGAGTCCCCGCGGCCTTCTTCTTGGCCTTCTTCTCCGGCACCATGTGGGGTGCCGGAACCAATAGCCCCATCAATCGGGCGTCTGCTGGGTCTTCTGGCAAGGGAGCCGGACAGCTAACCTGCCCAGACTTCTTTAGCCAGTCCTGTCAAAGGTAAGGGAGTTTAGATCCCACGTAGAGTCAAACTATGTAGAACAAGTACCCCGTAATGGGAAAATTAAGCTCACCGTGCTGGCTTGGCGCTTGGCGCAGAATCCGCGATCCTCGGTGACGGGAGGGGAGACCTCGGAGCTCTTGAATAGCACCTTCCAGGCATCCTCGTGATTTGTGTCGAAGAGCCGGGACAGAGTCTGGTGCTGGGCTGGGTCGAACTCCCACAAGTTGAAAGCCCGTCGTTGACACGGGAGAATCCGGCGGAAGAGCATGACCTGGACTACAGTGACAAGTTTAACCTTCCTGCTGATCAGGTCCTTGATGCAGGTTTGAAGTCCGGTCACTTCTGCCGAAGTACCCCACAACAGGCCTGTCTCTTTCCAAGATGTGAGCCGTGTGGGGATGCCAGATCGGAATTCGGGGGCCGTTGCCCATTTAGGGTCACGCGGCTCGGTGATATAGAACCACCCCGATTGCCACCCTTTGATGGTCTCTACGAAGGCGCCCTCGAGCCATGTAACGTTGGCTATCTTGCCCGCCATGGTGCCTCCGCACTCCGCCTAGCGGCCGCCCACGACCTTCGGCTTGACGCTGAAGATCTTCAGCCATAGGCCAAAGTGGGGCTGGATGCGGAGGAAGGCCTCACACACGACGATAAACGCTGAGATGTTAAGGATAAAGTTCGGGGCCAGATCGTGGAAGTCCAGGCCGTAGTAGAACATGAGCCCCCAGACGAACGGGTGAAGAGGAAAGCCCAGTTCGTGGAGGAAATGGGGGAGAAAAACAGCCCTCTCATGGGGCCTGGGGGTGGGGATGACTTGCCCCTCATCTGGAAGCCGGTGCGCGATGTCGTCAGACAAGTATCCGGCCTTCCTCAACTTTTTGATTTGCCCCTCCGTGATGGAGGAGGCCATCCATCTACCTCCCGCTCCGGACATGATTGGAAAAGGTTGAGGTGGGAAGTGCGGACTTGGGCGTTGGAGCTCGAGTGCGCATGGAGGGATAAGCAAAGGAGGAAGAAGGCGTAAATGGAAAGGGTAGATCCTTATCCCCTTATATGGGCGGCCGAAACTACAAGCCCCCACCAGCCTAATAAAGCTCGCTTATCTCCCAAGCACCGCGGTTAATGGCGTGGTTGGGTTACCCACGCCCGTATTGATGAGAATCCCGGAATAAGGGGACATGATCTCTGCTTTGACAAGACGTGCCAAGGAAACCACCCCGCTAAACGCGCTGAGGTGGAATAGTAAAATGATTCGGGTAAAGACTTGGCCGTGGCGTGATGTCACGCTGCGGAATACGTCAGCAGATTAGATTGGTGCGGATATTATTCTCTCTACGGTGTTATGTGGAACTTATTTTGCAGAGCCGGACACTATCCTTGTGTTCAACATCTTCTATGAAGTATTTGGAGGAAGAACCCGCCTTGCAATGCCGAAGACAATTTGCGTGCCGGACTCGTCGTCATTGCAGCCTGGTTCAGGGGCTACTGAGGAGTCCTGGATTAGGGGGTGTCCAGATGGCCGGACTATGACCTTTGGCCGGACTCTCGGACTATGAAGTACAAGATTGAAGACGTCGTCCCGTGTCCGTATGGGACTTTCCTTGACGAAGAAGGCAAGATTGGCGATACAATATGAAGATCTCCTCCCATTGTAACCGACTTTGTGTAACCCTAGCCCTCTTTGGTGTCTATATAAACCGGAGGGTTTTAGTCCATAGGACGAACAACAATCATACCATAGGCTAGCTTCTAGGGTTTAGCCTCTCTGATCTCGTGGTAGATCAACTCTTGTAATACCCATATCATCAATATCAATCAAGCAGGAGTAGGGTTTTACCTCCACCGAGAGGGCCCGAACCTGGGTAAAAACATCGTGTCCCTTGTCTCCTGTTACCATCCGCCTAGACGCACAGTTCGGGACCCCCTACCCGAGATCCGCCGGTTTTGACACTGACACACGTCATGACAGAAGTGCAGTTGGCTGATATCTTCACAAAGCCCTTGGATGAGAAAAGGTTTTGCAAGTTGCGGTGTGAGCTAAATATCTTGGAATCCTCAAATGTCCTGTGATTAGGCACACATCCTAACACTTATGCATTTTGATGACTTAGATGTGCAACACACGAAGTAATGATATCTTCAATCAATGAATACATACCCTCTAAGTGTGAATACATTAATGCGGAATTTGACTTCGGAGCGCCACGATAATTGTGCGTCATGTCTGGGTCTAATACTTCCTATACGGTGGGTAACACCACCACCAAACTTTTGTTTGAAGTGTTTCTCTTGGCGCTATGTTTGCAAAGTCTTCATATTTGATTTATATTCATCCTTGGCTTATATTCAAGTTTATCTTCATTTGGTTAATTTGGCCTTATACTAGTTATATACTTATTTGTGTTCTGTCCTCTACAGCATTCACTTATAGCTATGGCTTCGTGTTGAATCTTTTGAACTAAGTGAATGTGATCGGACCCTAACCTATTTATGCTTCTACCCCAACTCTATCTGTCCAAATCATATGCATTATACTGAAAACTGTTGATTGTCTTCACTGAGACTTTGTCAGCTGAAGTCAATCTGACAAACATTTATATCTAGTTTTAATGCTATATCCTTTGTGCCTGAAAACCGGAGAATTCGGAACGACCACCCCGACAATCCAGCGTGTGTGGGAACATGGAACAACTTCCAAGGTGTTGCATGCTTGCCACGTGTCCTTCATATGTGAACCGCCAGGGGCACCTGCACAATTGCGCTGTGCCGTCCCTTTCCTTATAAATACCCGTCACATCTCGGTCAAAAATTCTTCTTCCACCCCGCCACCTCTCATGAACCCTAGTGCCTCTGCTAGCTCTCAACGATGCCGGTGATGAAGCACTTAGCTGTCGCGACTTCTCCGACGCCGTCCTCACGTTTGCCGCGGACCTCGTCCTCTCCGTTGCCGCCGTAGGTGTCCTCCGTCGCCAAGTTAGGGAACGGAAGATCGAATTGCTAGGCCTCCAACTTTGCTCCATCTAGCAGTTCTTTGTGTGGTAATTAAAATTCACTTTTTTCGATTTGATAGATTCATCCTTCTTTACCAAAAGTGGTTTCTAGATCTCCAAAGTTGAATCTATCTCATTCTGCATCTCATACTCTGCCTAGTCTATTCACTTATGCTTCATTACAAGTTAGATTCCTCACTTGTACTTATTCTTGGATTTGTACAACTCTTGAACCAACTCTCATCAAATAAGTGAATGTCTTCGCGTTATGAGGTCAATGTCTTCAAGCTGATTTATCTTCAAAATCTTCTGAGAATGCATATGACCTCTTCCCCTTCCCTCGCACCTCTAATGCTGTCACAGGTACATGTCCGTGGGAGAATCCCTTAGTTCTCATAGTCTGCATTCGTTTGCAGAATTCTTACAGAATCACATCAATTCACCTGAAGCCAGTTCTTGTCTGACCAGCCATCTGAAGCCCTTGCAAGTACTGAAGCCTTTCAGATTAAGCTTCATGGCCACTGAGAAGTCAGCAAGAAAGGGTGGCAGATAGCGCCGTGGGAACACTTCCAAGGATTTGCCTCCAGATTTTGCACGGGCTGTACAAAACAGACCTAGAGAAAACCTATACAGTACGCAAGAATCGAATCCAGTGGATTTGAAGATATTGGGCAGAGGAATGGTTCAAGTACCGTTTCGTCACAGAAGAGTATGCAGAGAAGAATGCCATCAAGGGACCCTGGGGAGATATTGTAAATACAAAAATCTTCAACTCCAGTCCCGTTCTGAAGCCATTCAATGAGAATTCTATCTGTGCATGGTTCGCGGACCGCAGCCAGAGAACTCTGACCCTTCTTCTCTGCTGTGGTGTCGTGAAGACCATTTGTTCAAGCGCAACTACCAGTTCGCCAAAGACTCTGCTGCAAAGAACAAGAAGGCATTAGGACTTGACTTCAACCCTGGTCCTTCCTCACCCCGGGAAGATGGCACCCATGAAGCCAATGAGAACAGGATCGGCCCCTTCTACAACCTTGCAGGCCTCATCACACACATTGCTGTCCAAGGTGCAAAAGTGGATCATTCTGATGATGATGCTGACACTGATGATGCTCCAGCTCCTCCTCCTAAGCTGCAGAAGCAAAAGAAAGCTAAGGCTTCAAAACTAACTACTGCTCCAAAAGCTTCTCGAGTGAATCCATTGGCAACTGCCCCTCCTGCTCCCAGTAACACCTCTGAAGATCTCTCTCGCATCTCCAAGAAGCGTGAGAAGCCACAGGAGGAAACTGTTCAGAGATCCAGTCAAGCACTAACACCAGCTGCCGTTCTGAGGAACGAATCTGAAGCCATTGATCTGTCTTCAGATGAGGAGTTTGGTAATGATGCTCTTGAGTAGCTGATAAAGAGCAAGCAAGAGGCGGAGATCTTAAATGATCTGCCCCTCTTCGATTTGAACATTTTGGACAATTTCATTGATGAGCGGTTCGACAATCAAGATCTCAGTTTTGATGATCTTCAACTCCCCATTGGCATCAGCGTCGCCTTCCAAGGCGCAATTGCTCCTGAGCTGGCTCTGGCTCAGCGAATTGTTGAATTGAAGAACAAGATTAACTTTGAGAAAGAGCAGTTCAAGAAGCATGTGGCCAAGCTTAGTGTGGATGATGTTCAGAAATTCAAGCTGATGTTGAATGACCTCAAGGAGGCGTTTCGTAAGAAACGCGAGGAAACCAAAGGTTCAAGAGAGCGCATGAAAAATCTTGCTGCTAAGTGTGTTCAGGCTTACAACAAAGCTGAAAAGCGCAAGGCTCTTGGGCATCCTGGCATTGACCCCAAGATGGCTGCCAAGAAGAAGAAGAAGCATACTGTGGCCCAAACTGAAGCTCCACGGCGGGAAGAACCTCACATTGTCTTCCCTGCCAGCATGACAGGCTTGAAGCCTAAGGTCCCCACAATGGCTTCAGAACAGAAGAAAACCAAGGCAGCTGAAGCCGAAGCCAGGAAGCGAAAAATCAAGAGCACCGCCAATGATGCACCACCCCCCAAGAAGAGAAAAACCAAGAAGAGAGATCGGGCTGCTCCCATAGAGCCCCTCATTGTCGAACCCATTACTTTTGCTCATCCTGAGCCTGAAAATCAAGAACGTCATCTGATTGTTCATGAGTCTGCTTCCACAGAGGCTCTTGAAGCTGAAGAAGATCTAGCCATTGACCCCATCATGGCTGAAGACATTGGTCCCCAAGACAATGTAGAAGATGATGAAGTCCTTCCTCAGATTGACCGCCCAACGGTATCATCGCCTGCTCTCACGAATAGCAAGCTCATCAGTATTGGTCATCCTTTGACGCCAATCTCTCAAGATGCCTCATGGGCTGATCGCCCCCAACCAGCAACTCCTAGTCAAGATTCACCAAGTACACCCCGTCCTCCACCAGCGCAAGTCACCAATCCGTTGGTGAATGATGATAATTACATGGAGACCACACCCTCACCAAAGGCGTCGCCCGTGTTTCAACGGCTTCGTAAAGGTCTAAGGCCATCTGTCTCCATGACTACCATCACAGAAGAAGACTCAAACCAATCCAGCTCAGTGGCACGTCAAGTGTTCCCTCAAGACAATCCTTCTGTTACAGTTCTAGTGTCTGAAGCTAATTCTTCTGAAGACATTCCGGCTGCATCAGCCAATGAAAGACAAGGAGAAGAAGAGCGTGTCGCTACTCCCCCTACCACCCAAGAAGTTGTTCTCAAGGAGAACATGTCTGTGCCCAACCCTCCAGCTACTCAAGTGGAGGATGAGAATCCTGAGGCGGCCACCAACAACACCACTGAAGCTAATGATGTTGTCATGGCTGAAGACAATGTGGCGCCTGCAATAAACGATGTGCTTGAAGCCACTGATGCACCTGCAACAAATGTGCAGCCTGACGCCTCTGCTAATGCCACTGCTCATGTTCCGCCTCCAAGGCCCCACACCATTGAGCAAGCATTCTACCAAGGCGAGCTTGTCCCTGTCAGATGGCCAATTCTGGTTCCTCCGCCTGCTCCCAGACCTCAGTTTGACTATCATGTGGAGCACAGGCCTCAGGTTCAGAAGCCAAAGCCAAGGCTGCCGAGGTTTCCAGGTACTGCATCAGCACCAGGATCATTCAATGTTAATGGCTTCATTGCAAACAACACCTTCTTCAATAACGCCAAGAACCCATATTCCAAGCCAAGAATATCATCAGATTGGTTCTGGAGTTATTAGCAGTGCAGCTACTACTCTTGTATTCTATACAATCAAGAGCGCATATTTCCTCATATGCGTCTAGACACCAAAGCCATTGCTGGTCTACCCTGCTTAGAAGAAGCCCTTGACTGCTTTCGAGATGCTGGCCTGCTACAGTTTGTTACCGAAAAGGAACATTGGAATAAAGAGCTTCTACTGCAATTCTATGCAACCCTCCACATTCGCGGCTACAACAGGGATACAACGACATGGGTCCTTGAGTGGATGACGGGCAATGTCCATCATGAAGCCAAAGCCTTTGATCTCATTGAGCTCACCGGCCTGTCCACTCCAGGCAAACTGTATGAACTTGGTTGCCAGCTTCACCGTGATGCATTGGAGAGCATCTTTCAGAAGCCAGAGCCCAACATGAGCCAAATGCTAAGCATGATGAAGCCACTGCCACAGGATGCTGAATATCCCAAGGAATTCTTTGTTGAAAACCTAGAGTATCTGCCCCGCACCATCTATCACATCATTTGGCAAACTCTATGGCCCATCAAAGGGCATTCCTCCTCAGCAAAGCTTGAAGGTGCGATGAAGACATTGGTCTTCTATATTCTCAATGGAAAAAGCTTCAATGCTCAGGATTTCTTCATTCACCAATTTGCTGCATCTGGCTCTGACATCTTTGGTCTGAAATTCTATGCTCCTTGGATTATGCGTCTGATCAAGCCTCCCTCTACCATTGACTGTCATCCCTCTGCATGTAACCATCTCATATTTCTAACAGAGGTTGATATCTCCATTGAAGCCATTTACCCAGAGCCTACCAAGGAAGCACTATATCTTCACAATGCAGATCGTCAGAGCTTTTCCCAACATGTTGAAGGTGTTCAGGTTGCTTCTCGTGTTTATCCTATGGCCGGCAACACTCGTCGTGCACGCATTGAAGCCATAGAAAGCACTATTGCTCACAGGCCTCCGAAGCGATCTCGTGTGCTCAATGATCGAGAGATTCTTGTGGCCTTGCATCAAAAACATGACAAGCATCATTACTAGATGAAGCATCAAATGCAAAGCCCATTGGTGGATGTCAATCGCATTCGCAATCTTGCCACCAAGAATGCCTTTGTCACTCATGAAACCTGTCGGAGGTCCTGGAAGAGTCTGACACTGCTAAGTGCTGAACCTGATCTTCACGATGATGGATTCACCGAGAGATTCAAGTTCGACTCCACTCCTCCCAGGAATGTCATCTTGCGTTGAACCCCGTCTTTTGAAGATTAAGAGTACTCCTACTCTGCAGCAACTGTAAATGCCAGAGTCCTGGATGACGCATATGATGCTACCTCACCACCTCCAACCTCAGCGCGTATCGACACTGCACCAAGTTCTTCTTCACCACCAAACCTCAACAACGACCCTGCTGCTTCACCTACTCCTCATAGGAATGAGTAGCGACTATGTCTTCAAACCTTTTTGGTCCTTACTGACAAAAGGGGGAGAAGCATATGTTGATAGTCTTCAAGCGGGTCATATGGGTGGTTGATATACTTTAGCCTAGTGCTTACAACTCTTGCTTTGGATACATTTGATTCTTTGAGTTGTAACACTTGAACTTGATGGTCGTCTACTACTTTTTCTGCTATTCTGTGTGACACGACGATAAATTCCGCATGTGCGATGATAAATCCCGCATGAAGTCATTGACAGACGTCCATTTTTCATTATGCATGTCATTACTTCATATGGTGAAGAGGATCTCCACAAGTACAACCTGCCATGTGGATTTGCATTCCAACGCAAAACATTTATATGCGCATCTTTAGGGGGAGCCTTTTTTCCATCTATGAAGACAATATCTTAATCCTTTACAATTTCACATACTTTTATCCCCGTTGAAAACTTCAACCAGTTTGTCATCAATCACCAAAAAGGGGGAGATTTTAAGTGCATCTAGTGCCACCCCTAGTTGGTTTTGGAGTATTGACGACAAACCTGGTTGAAGGACTAATGTGTTTGTGAGAATTGTAGGATAAGACAGGTAGTAGTCCCTCATTGATTCGGTTTACCTACCGGAGATGACCCCTAAAAATGTGTGAAGACATTGAAGACAATGGTGGTCTGTGAAGCCATTCACGTTGAAGAATATGACACAAGAAGACATTGAGTGAAGACTATGGAGCGCGAAGACTTAGTTGTTTCGTTGTTTCCTTTTCTTCTTTATTGAGTCATAGGAACCATCGCACTGTTAAGTGGGGTCCAAGTAAACAAAGTCACAGTGACTGAAGTGATGCTCAACCAAATCCTATGTCTTCGAGCGAAGACAATGAGAGCAAATCTTATCCAGAGTCGGATGAGTCAGCTTTACTTGTAGCCCAAGTCAAGTTGTCGCGTGTGTTTGAAATCTGACCATTGCGACACATGTCAGTTCCTTAGTGACCCAGGGTTATTTCGGACAAATCAGGTCGGGTTGCTCAGTGGCTATAAATAGCCCACCCCCTACACCATAAAGTGGCGGCTGCTCAGAGTTAGTACACGGCTTTTGTCGTTTAAGAGCAACCCACCGCCGAAGCTTTCGAGAGAGAATCCTTGAAAGGTCAAAGCCCAAACCACCCAGAGCCCAAAGAGTGTTTGGCATCACTGAAGTCTTTCTGTCCACGTGATCTGAATACTTGTTACACTTGAGGACTGTGAATCCTCTAGCCGGTTAGGCGTCGCATTCTGAGCATCCAAGAGTCACTGTGGATTGCCAGTGAATGAAGTCTGTGAAGGTTCGGAAGTCTACCTTGAAGACTTACCAGAGTGATTGGGCGGGGACTAGGTGTCCTTAGCTCAAGGGGAATAAGGTGAAGACGCAGTCTTCTGAGTTGAATCTCAGCCTCCCTAACTAGACGTACAGTTGTCACAGCAACTGAAACTGGTCGAACAAATCCTTGTCCTTCTAAAGCCAATGGTTCTATCTCTTACTTCTCTTTACATACAGTTTGTCTTCGTGATGTCATTGCCTGCTTGCATTATCTATTTGACTTCACTGTGTGACTACCTGTTCTGATTGGCTTCATACTATCTTCCATCCTGATCTTTACTACCTAGCTGCTATTAGTCTTTGTGCTTTCACTTCATTGAATACTTGACTATGGCTTGTCTAGTGTAGTCTACCTTCCACTGCATACGAATAGTGTCTCTTCTATTATTTGTCTTTGAAACTCCCACATTTTGAAGACTTTCATAAAAATTGCCTATTCACCCCCCCCCCCCCTCTAGTCGATAACTAACCTTTTCACTCTGAAGTAGCTTACATTTGGCTTCTTACCAGTTAGGAGTTCATAAGATGTTTTCTTCAGAAGCTTGTGAAGATAAACACGGTTGATGATGTGGCAAGCAGTGTCAGTGGCTTCTGGACAGAACTTCCGTAGAGTCTTGTACTCGTCAAGCATCGTTCGGGCCATCTCAATAAGAGTTCTGTTCTTGCGCTCGTTGATGCCATTCTACTGAGGTGTGTAAGGAGCAGAGAACTCATGAGTGATACCCAGAGTATCCAGATAGAGGTCGAGGCCGGTGTTCTTGAACTCAGTGCCGTTGTTGCTTCTGATGTGCTTGATCTTGATGCCATAGTTCGTCATTGCACGATTGGCAAAGCGTCTGAAGACATCCTGCACTTCAATCTTGTAGAGGATTATATGCACCCAAGTATATCTAGAGTAATCATCAACAATGACAAAACCATAGAGATAAGCAGTAGCATTGAGAGTAGAGTAGTGAGTAGGGCCAAATAAGTCCATGTGTAGCAGCTCGAAGGGTTGATATGTAGTCATGATTGTCTTCGAGGGATGCTTGGCCCTGGTCATCTTTCCAGCTTCGCAGGCGCCACACAGATGGTCCTTCTTGAACTTGACGCCTTCGATGCCCATGACATGCTTCTTCTTCGCGAAAGTGTGCAAGTTCTTCATGCCAGCATTTCCTAGCCTTCGATGCCAAAGCCAACATTCTGAAGCTTTTGCTAGAAGACATACGGCCATCTGTGGTCCTGCTGAGAAATCTACCATATACAGATCATCTTTCCGATACCCTTCAAAGGCTAGAGATTTGTCAGATTCCATTAGCACAAGGCATCGATATTTTCCAAATAGCACAATCATGTTTAAGTCACAAAGCATTGAGACAGACATTAAGTTGAAACCAAGGGATTCAACAAGCATCACTTTATCCATGTGCTGACCCCTTGATATTGCAACTCTACCTAGACCCAATACCTTGCTTTTACCAGTGTCGGCAAATGTGATGTGACTCTTGTCTGATGGACGTAGCGTTGAATCCATCAGAAGACTTCGATCGCCAGTCATGTGGTTAGTGCATCCACTATCCATAATCCATTCTGAAGCACGAGGTGTCATAGCCTACAGTGCGGTTTGGGGATAGGCTTCACCAAGCGAGTTGTGAAGCATAAACATTTGACGAACAAGTGGAACATGGAAATTCAGATCTTGGTTAGGATAGATAGGATGGGTGTCAAGGAATCCTGGAACGAAGTACATAGACCATTTGGGCATTTTATCTTGCGCCCCACAAGATATTTAAGGTCCCAGCATTAGTTTTGGACGCCTTAGTTTTCCGGCTGGAGACCTTTCCCTGCAAAAGAGAGTTAAGTTTTCTTAACCACCCACATTTTCAGGGGTGGCTAAGAAGCAATTAGTCTAAGTGCAGCATCTGAGAATTTCGGCTTTGGAGCCCTAGTAAATAGCCTTGCAGGGGGTGAATAATACTCATAGGAATAAGTAGAAAAGTTCTTTGTTCTATGAACATAGCGGTTTGAGGAAACACACTCATATTCATGGGTCTGAGTATGATTTCCCTGCAAAACATTGACGTTAGGGTGACTCGGATGAGTCCTCGGTCTGTATGAAGCTTTTGGACCATATGAAGCCTTTGGTATGGGGTTTGTCTTCTTCACAGGTGGTGTCATGATGACATTCACTGGAAGATTCTCAAGACAACTTTTGGGAACCCATATCTTCTTCATAGGTGGCCCATTCCTGCAGTTAGTACCAATGTACCTCGCAAACACTTTGCCATTCTGATTCTTAAACAGTTTATAGTTTGCATCAAAGGATTCATCAATGATAATAGGGTTAGCACAAGTGAAACCAGCTAAGGTGGATGGATCTACTGAAGGTTCCTTTGCAGCAACCCATGTGGTTTTGGGATACTGCTCAGGCTTCCAGTACGACCCATCAACATTCATCTTCCTCTCGAACCCAACACCCTCTTTCCTAGGGTTTCGGTTCAGAATCTGGTTCTTGAGGACATCACACAATGTCTGATGCCCTTTGAGACTTTTGTACATCCCTATCTCAAGCAGTGTCTTCAACCTAGCATTCTCATCAACAATAGTAGTGGTATCCTTAGCAGAGGGGTTAGTTACCACATCAGCAGTTGAAGATATTACAACAGCAGCAGCAAAGTAGAACATTCAGCAACAAAGGCAGCGTTATCACGCTCAATGCATTTTAGGCATGGTGGTTCCAATCCTTCCTGAGCGGGATTGATCTGTTGCACGCGAGGTGACTCGTTCTCCTTTTGAAGGACTTCATGAGCCGATCTCAAATTCTCAAGTTCCTGCTTCCTTTGAAGATAATCATAGGAAAGCTTTTCATGAGAAGTTGAGAGCGATTCATGTCGACCTTCAAGTTCCTGGTACTTAACATGAAGATTTTTGATATCTTCAATTAAGGACTGAGACTTGGTCATTTCCGCATCCAACAGGTCATCGCTTTTGTCTAACAGTTTTTGAGTATGTTCATAGCTTTCTGTTGTTCAGGTTCAATTTTAGCAAGTGTTTTGTAACTAGGTTTGGATTCACCATCAGAGTCATCTTCACTTGATTTTTGAAAGTAACCATCGCGTGATTTTACCTTGGCACCACGTGCCATGAAGCAGTAGGTGGGAGGCGAGTCGTCCTTGTCTTTATCATCAGCGTTGGTGACGGAGCCATTGTCTTCAGTGTTGAAGATGGACTTGGCGATGTAGGTTGTAGCTAGAGCCAGACTTGCAACACTAGAGTCAGACTCCTCCTTAGACTCCACCTCCGCCTCCTCAGAAGCAGACTCCTCCTCTGAATCCATTTCCTTGCCAACAAAAGCACGAGCCTTGCCAGATGAGCTCTTCTTGTGTGATGAAGACTTGGAGGAAGACTTTGAGGATTACTTCTTCTTCTTGTCATCAGAATCATATTCTTTGCCCTTCTTCTTCTTCTTCTCATTGGCCCACTGTGGACACTCAGAGATGTAGTGACCAGGTTTCTTGCACTTGTGGCAGGTTCTCTTCTTGTGGTCATAGGCAGAAGCTTCATCATTCCTTGAGCTGGATCGTGAAGACTTTCTTAATCCTTTCTTCTTGGTGAATTTTGGAACTTCTTCACAAGCATAGCAAGCTCCTTTCCAATGTCTTCAGGATCACCAGAACTGCAGTCAGATTCTTCTTCAGATGAGGAAGCAGCGGCCTTTGCCTTCAAAGCGCAAGTTTGGCCATAGTTGGGTCCATAGATGTCTCGTTTCTCAAATAGCTGGTACTCATGTGTGTTGAGCCTCTCAAGTATATCAGACGGACGAGTGTCTTGAAGTCAGGGCGTTCTTGTATCATCAGGGCTAAGGTGTCAAATGAGCTGTCAAGAGATCTCAGTAGTGTCTTCACTATTTCATGCTTCGTAATCTCAGTGGCGCCGAGTGCTTGGAGCTCATTTGCGATATCAGTGAGGCGATCAAATGTGAGATGGACATTCTCATTGTCGTGTCTCTTGAAGCGGTTGAAGAGGTTGCGGAGAGTACTGATCCGTTGATCTCGCTAAGTTGAGACGCCTTCATTGACCTTGGGGAGCCAGTCCTAGACCAGCTTCGACGTTTCCAGAGCACTCACACAGACATATTGTCCTTTGGTCAAATGACCACAGATGATGTTCTTGGTGGTAGAGTCCAGTTGAATGAATTTCTTGGCATCAGCAGGGTGACACCTTCACCAGTCTCGGGAACGCCGTTCTTGACGACATACCACAGATCGAAATCAATGGCTTCAAGATGCATGCGCATCCTATTCTTCCAGTAGGGATATTCTGTGCCATCGAAGATGGGGCACGCAGTGGAGACTTTGATTATCCCTGCAGTCGACATAGCTAAAAATCCAGGTGGTTAAACCGAATCACACAGAACAAGGGAGTACCTTGCTTTGATACCAATTGAAAGGGCTAGTTATCGACTAGAGGAGGCGGGTGAATAGGCGATTTTTATGAAAGTCTTCAAAACATGGGAGTTTTGAAGACAAACAATATAAACGACACTATTCGTATGCAGCGAAAGGTAGACTACACTAGACAAGCCATAGTCAAGTATTCAATGAAGTGAAAGCATGAAGACTATTAGCAGCTAGGTAGTAAAGATCAAGATGGAAGATAGTATGAAGCCAATCAGAATAGATAGTCACACAGTGAAGTCAAACAGATAATGCAAGTAGGCAATGACTTCACGAAGACAAACTATAAGAAGAGAGAAGTAAGAGATAGAACCAGTAGCTTCAGGAGGACAGGGATTTGTTCGACCAGTTCCAGTTGATGTGAAAACTGTATGTCTGGTTAGGGAGGCTGAGATTCAACTCAGAAGACTGCGTCTTTACCTTATTCCCCTTGAGAAAAGGACACCTAGTCCCCTCCCAATCACTCTGGTAAGTATTCAAGGTAGACTTCTGAACCTTCACAGACTTTGTTCACCAGCAATCCACAATGACTCTTGGATGCTCAGAACATGACGCCTAACCGGCTGGAGGATTCACAGTCCTCAAGTGTAACAAGTCTTCAGATCAAGCGAACAGAAAGACTTCAGTGATGCCAAACACTCTTTGGGCTCTGGGTGGTTTGGGCTTTGTCCTCGCAAGGATTCTCTCTCTCGAAAGCTTCGGCGGTGGGTTGCTCTCAAGCGACAAAAGCCGTGTACTAACTCTGAGCAGCCACCAATTTATGGTGTAGGGGGTGGGCTATTTATAGCCACTGGGCAACCCGACCTGATTTGTCCGAAATGACCCTGGGTCACTAAGGAACTGACACGTGTCACAACGGTCAGATTTCAAACACACGTGGCAGCTTGACTTGGGCTACAAGTAAAGCTGACTCATTCGACTCTGGATAAAATTTGCTCTCATTGTCTTCGCTCGAAGACATAGGATTTGGTTGAGCATCACTTCAGTCACTCTGACTTTGTTCACTTGGACCCCACTTAACAGTGCGGTGGTTCTGTCGGGGGTTGGGTGCGACATATGCCAAAGGATGGCTTATCATGGTGGGAGCGAGTAGAACGTCGCCGGTGCCAGGAAACGGGATGAGGCGAAGACATGCACGCCGGCGGATCTTACCCAGCTTCGGGGCTCTCTGGGGAGATAACACCCCTACTGCTGCTCTGCGGGGTCTCCGCATGATCACTAAGGCAAAGTGAGTACAAGGTTGCTCCTAGAGCTGTATTCTGGAGGTAGGAGAAGGCAAGGCTAGCTCTCTCCTTCCTATATGATCTGGTCTAGTGCTAATGGATTCTAACCCTTTGCATGGGTGCCCCGGGGGGTTTATATAGGCCTACCCCCCGGGGGTACAATGGTAATCCGGCTAGGCACGGGGCCCAGTCGTCTGTCTCTCAGGCCGCCGTCTTCTCCGCCGACTGCTGGGGCCCGCCGACTGGTGGGCCCCGCCGACAGGTCCGGTACTGTAGTCGTGCTTCTAACGACGCAGGCTTGGTCATGGGGTCATGTCAACAGTGCCGCCGTCTATCAGACGATCACTGTCGCCATTCCCCGTCTTGTCTGGTTAATGGCGTGTGGGGCCCGTGGGAGGGGCTAGCCGACTCCAGGGGAGCCGACTCCCACGGGTCCGTCTTCGGGGCGTAGCCGCCGTCTTCTGTGCTCTCGCCGACAGGTGGGTCCCGCCGTCTCTGAGTCGTACAGGTAGGTCGTCGTGGCCACAGTGCGCCGCCCACTATGGCTGAGGTCAGGGCGGGCATGGCAACAGTGTCGCGCCACGCTGGAGATCTCCAGCGTTATGGCACACTGTAGCCATGCCAGCTCCTCGTAAGCAGGGCGTGACGGCCACGCCGTGACCGTACCCCGCCTCGCCTATCATGGCGAAGGTAGGTGGCGGGTGGAGTCGCGGGCCAACTCTCTATAGCCGGCTTCTCTCGGAGTCGCCGGCCATGAGTCGGCTTATCTTGGAGTCGCGTCTGGGACTCGGCTTATCTTGGAGTCGCGCCTGGGACTCGGCTTATCTTGGAGTTGCGCCTGGGACTCGGCTTATCTTGGAGTCGCGCCTAGGACTCGGCTTATCTTGGAGTCGCGCCTGGGACTTGGCTTATCTTGGAGTCGCGGCTGGGACTCGGCTTATCTTGGAGTCGCGCCTGGGACTCGGCTTATCTTGGAGTCGCGCCTGGGACTCGGCTTGAGGGGCGCTGCCTACCCCGATGTCTTGAAAGGTTCTGGGGCCCGGGTTAGCCTACCCGTGGCCCATTACTCCGACAGGTTCCTATGACTCAACAAAGAAGAAAAGGAAAACAACGAAACAACTAAGTCTTCACGCTCCATAGTCTTCACTCGATGTCTTCTCATGTCATAGTCTTCAACGTGAATAGCTTCACAGACCACATTGTCTTCAATGTCTTCACATATTTTTAGGGGTCATCTCCGGTAGGTAAACCGAATCAATGAGGGACTACTACCTGTGTTATCCTGCAATTCTCACAAACACATTAGTCCCTCAACCAGGTTTGTCGTCAATACTCCAAAACCAACTAGGGGTGGCACTAGATGCACTTACACAAACCCTAGAAAACAAGTGCTGAGGCTGCAGCTTATACGTGATGAGGTTATTATACGGCCACTACGAGATCGTATAGCTCCATATCCATCCATTTTGACCAGTCAAAGAATCCTCCTGGCACAAATTATGCTCAAGTGTAGTTATCGAACCCGAGACCTCAAGTTTGATGAGCGAACATGCTAACCAGCTACACAACCCTCCCGTTATGTTCAACGAGAGGAAAATAACCTTTTATACATTCCTGCATTCGTGTGACAAGCATGCCGTGTTTTTGTGTGTGTGTGGGAGTCATTGGGATTTCAATCATAATCGTGTCATGTGGCTTTGGTGGTAAGACTATCCACAGTGGTGCAGAAATAATGCAGCCTTAGTCTCCTTACCTCTCTCCACGTAGTACGTTGGGTCCCACTAGTCAGAGGGTGAAACAAACAAATTAATAAGAAAAATTAAAAGCGCCAGCGGTGTATCTTACCTCACACATCTCGCTACTGCTCAGGAAAACTGTCCAATTGATCCCTCTGTTCGCTCGCGTACTATTTTAAGTGAATCCTTATTATAACATGCACACAATTTTGGGCACTTGTATTCGACTTAAATCAGTGTGCCACCGTATCTCGTATACTTACTACTCCCTCCGTCCAGGTGTAATAAGTCACGTTAGAAGGTGCAACGGGACCAAGGTGCGTGCATGTGTGTGTGTGTGTGTTTAACAGCATGTGTGTGTTAGAGAGAGCGACAGATCGACCTACTCCTATAGAGAGATGGTGTGTAGTGTACGATTTTAGCTGCGAGAGTCGGTGCATCCTCTCGTTTCCGGGCGTGTCCGGTAGGGACATCCGGACAGCCGCCACGCCCGCTCCTGACCAGCCTGGCCCACCCAAAGCCCCTCCATCGCCCGCGCGCGCTTCCCGACCGAAACGGTAAGCGCCGCTCAAAAGCATAGGTGCCGCATTCATGCCCGGGAAGAGCGGACGCAACCTCTCACTGGCGCAAGAGTGATGGTTGCTTCGTTCGTCCAACTTAGCTGGGTCTATGTGATTGGACGGCTCATTGGTCTTTATTACTGAGGTGGTAGGACTGCTGGATGTCCCATGCTTTCGGCAAAAGGAGGTACTACTAGATTACAATTTTCTCCATCCTTACAGTGGAGGCGTGCAAGAGCAGTGAAAACACGCAGGCTCAGTGATTACATGGCCCACCTCACACTATCACCGTGCGACACCTAACTCTTTACATAGTACTCCCTCCGTTCCTAAATATTACTAGATGAGTCCCCGCGCGTTGCCGCGGAACAGCCATATATCTCTCTATGCAAAATTATCGATTTCATAGAACTAAAAAAACTCTATAACCGCATGACAAATGTGGTAGCCAAACTAAATAAACTCCCATCATCATTTAGATAATCCCACGTAAGGAAAAAAGATCAGCCAACTCCTACTGCATAATGGGATTATATTTTTCTTTTTGACATGTTAATGGGACTTAAAAGCTCACTTACATGCATGCTACTGGTGCATGCTTGCATGCAGACATGTTGATGTGATTTAAAACCCACTCACATGCATGCCACGGTATGTCTGCATGCTTGCATGTGGCTTAGTGCGGAGCCTCTCAACGTCTAGATCAGACGGCTATTATGGACTGATTTAGTTCATCTAACGGCTACATTAATTTTGATGATGTGGCTCAAGGAGAGGATAGAGAATTCCTAGTAGTGGGGGCTAGCTATTACTAGTAGATAAGTCTTTGTAGAGATTCCACTAGGTGAACTACATACGGAACAAAATGAATGAATCTACACTTAAAATGCATCTATATACATCCGCATGTGGTTCATGGTGAAATCTCTACAAAGACTTATATTTAGGAACAGAGGAAGTACTAGTATAGTGTGTACTGTAATTTATCAGCGAGATAAATTTGTACAATAATGCTATGAAGCTTCCAGCTTCTGTTACATGTATCTTGCGTCCAAGGTTGCCCGTTGCAACATGATAACCCACAAGTGTAGGGGATCGCAACAGCTTTCGAGGGTAGAGTATTCAACCCAAATTTATTGATTCGACACAAGGGGAGCCAAAGAATATTCTTAAGTATTAGCAGTTGAGTTGTCAATTCAACCACACCTGGATAACTTAGTATCTGCAGCAAAGTATTTAGTAGCAAAGTAGTATGATAATAAAGGTAACAGTGGCAAAAGTAAAGATAATAGTTTTGTAGTAGTTGTAACAGTAGCAATGGAAAAGTAAATAAACGAAGCACAATATGTGAAAAGCTCGTAGGCATTGGATCAGTGATGGATAATTATGTCGAATGCGATTCCTCATGTAATAGCTATAACATAGGGTGACACAGAACTATCTCCAATTCATCAATGTAATGTAGGCATGTATTCCGTATATAGTCATACGTGCTTATGGAAAAGAACTTGCATGGCATCTTTTGTCCTACCCTCCCGTGGCAGCGGGATCCTAGCGGAAACTAAGGGATATTAAGGCCTCCTTTTAATAGAGAACCGGAACAAAGCATTAGCACATAGTGAATACATGAACTCCTCAAACTACAGTCATCACCCAGAGGTATCCCGATTATTGTCACTTCGGGGTTGTCGGATCATAACACATAATAGGTGACTATAGACTTGCATGATAGGATCAAGAACACCCCTATATTCATGAAAACATAATAGGTTCAGATCTGAAATCATGGCACTGGGGCCCTAGTGACAAGCATTAAGCATAGCAAAGTCATAGCAACATCAATCTCAGAACATAGTGGATACTAGGGATCAAACCCTAACAAAACTAACTTGATTACATGGTAAATCTCATCCAACCCATCACCGTCCAGCAAGCCTACGATGGAATTACTCACGCACGGCGGTGAGCATCATGAAATTGGTGATGGAGGATGGTTGATGATGACGACGGCGACGAATCCCTCTCTCTGGAGCCCCAAACGGACTCCAGATCAGCCCTCCCGAGAGAGATTAGGGCTTGGCGGCGGCTCCATATCGTAAATCGTGATGAAACTTTCTCTCTGATTTTTTTTCTCCGCGAAACGGAATATATGGAGTTGGAGTTGAGGTCGGTGGAGCTCCAGGGGGCCCACAAGACAGGGGGCGCGCCCAGGGGGGAGGGCGCGCCCCCCACCCTCATGGACAGGGTGTGGTCCCCCTGGTCTTGATTCTTTCGCCAGTACTTTTTATATTTTCCAAAACTTATCTCCGTGGATTTTTAGGTCATTCCGAGAACTTTTGTTTTCTACACAATAAACAACATCATGGTAGTTCTGCTAAAAATAGCGTCAGCCCGGGTTAGTTTCATTCAAATCATGCAAGTTAGAGTCCAAAACAAGGGCAAAAGTGTTTGGAAAAGTAGATACGTTGGAGACGTATCAACTCCCCCAAGCTTAAACCTTTGCTTGTCCTCAAGCAATTCAGTTGATAAACTGAAAGTGATAAAGAAAAACTTTTACAAACTCTATTTGCTCTTGTTGTTGTAAATATGTAAAGCCAACATTCAAGTTTTCAGCAAAGATTATAAACTAATCATACTCACAATAACACTTAGGTCTCACATTTACTCATATCAATGGCATAATCAGCTAGCGAGCAATAATAATAAAACTTGGATGACAACACTTTCTCAAAACAATCATAATATGATATAACAAAATGGTATCTCGCTAGCCCTTTCTGAGACTGCAAAACATAAATGCAGAGCACCTTTAAAGATCAAGGACTGACTAAACATTGTAATTCATGGTAAAAGAGATCCAGTCAAGTCATACCCAATATAAACCAATAGTAATGAATGTAAATGACAGTGTGCTCTCCAGCAGGTGCTTTTTAATAAGAGGGTGATGACTCAACATAAAAGTAAATAGATAGGCCTTCGCAGAGGGAAGCGGGGATTTGTAGAGGTGCCAGAGCTCGATTTTAAAATAGAGAGGAATAACATTTTGAGCGGCATACTTTCACTGTCAATGCAACAACTATGAGATGGTTGTATCTTCCATACTACATGCATTATAGGCAGTTCCCAAACAGAATGGTAAAAGTTATACTCCCCCACCACAAACAAGCATCAATCCATGGCTTGCTCGAAACAACGAGTGCCTCCAACTAACAACAGCCATGGGGAGTTTTGTTTAATTATATTTATTTGCTTTGATCTTTTTGGATCATGGGACTAGGCATCCCGGTTACCGGCCCTTTCTCGTGAATGAGGAGCGGATTCCACTCCTCTTGAGAATAACCCACCTATCATGGAAGATATAGGAAGCCCTAGTTGTAACATGAGCTGCTCGAGCATACGAAACAAAATTTCATTTGAAGGTTTGGAGTTTGGCACATACAAATTTACTTGGAACGGCAGGTAAATACCGCATATAGGAAGGTATGGTGGACTCATATGGAACAACTTTGGGGTTTAAGGAGTTTGGATGCACATGCAGTATTCCCGCTTAGTACAGGTGAAGGCTAGCAAAAGACTGGGAAGCGACCAACTGAGAGAGCGACAACAGTCATGAACATGCATTAAAATTAATTTACACCGAGTACAAGCATGAGTAGGATATAATCTACCATGAACATAAATATCATGAAGGCTATGTTGATTTGTTTCAACTACATGCGTGAACATGTGCCAAGTCGAGTCACTCAATTCATTCAAAGGAGGATACCATCCCATCATACCACATCATAATCATTTTAATAGCATGTTGGCACGCAAGGTAAACCATTATAACTCATAGCTAATCAAGCATGGCACAAGCAACTATAATCTCTAAATGTCATTGAAAATATGTTTACTTCATAATAAGCTGAATCAGGAACGATGAACTCATCATATTTACAAAAACAAAAGAGGTCGAGTTCATACCAGCTTTTCTCATCTCAATCAGTCCATCATATATCGTCATTATTGCCTTTCACTTGCATGACCGAACGATGTGTATAATAATAATAGTGCACGTGCATTGGACTAAGCTGGAATCTACAAGCATTCAACTCAAGAGAGAAGACAAGGTAATATGGGCTCTAAGTTAAATAAACAATCATGCATATGAGAGCCACTAAGCATTTTCAATATGGTCTTCTACTCTCGACCCCCAAAGGAAAGAAAAGAAAAGAAAACTATTTACACGGGAAAGCTCCCAACAAGTAAAAGAAGAACGAGAAATATTTTGGGTTTTCATTTTAGTTCTACTACAAGCATGGAAATTAAACTAACTAATTTTTGTTCTGAAGGTTTATCAAACACACAAGAAGAAGGCTAGAAAAAAGAAATTAAACTAGCATGGATAATACAATGAAAGAGTATGAGCACCGACGTCTAGAATAGTGTGTGAACATGAATGTAAAGTCGGTGAGAAATACGTACTCCCCCAAGCTTAGGCTTTTGGCCTAAGTTGGTCTATTGCCAAGGACCACAGCTGCTCTCCCCGGTGTACTGAGGGGTGAAATCAGGATACCACTGGCTGGCCATCTCCTCTGGATCCCACTGGTAAGATGATGCACGATAGAGGTCCAGTGAAGGTTCCAGCTCAGGTTCAGGTTCTAGAGTGGATGCTTGGCCTCGATGAGCGTACACCGCTCCCGCATTGACAAGAAAATTATCTGCAATCAAATCAAACAACAGAGGCGCAGGCAGAATAATAGTCTCATTGTGTTTATTATTAAAGAAGCATCTTATCTTTGTTGTCAACAATAAACTCATGCGCTACCATGCTCATGTAATCTAATATGTAAGGAGGCAATATTGTCTCCTCTTTTTCATGGTGCCTAATAGGTATCTCAAAATGTCTAGCAAGGCGTGCAGCATAGATACCTCCAAAGATGGGCCTTCTGTATGATTTAGGCTTAGCCGTTTAGCAATAACGGCACCCATACTAAAACTATTATCACCAAACAAGGCATGGTGAAGAATAATAATATCAGGAACATTGAAGTTCACACTATTTCCACGACCAATTAAGCATCTACTAGCAAATATGGCAAAGTAGCATAAAACAGGAAAGTGTATGCTAGAGATTCTCTCATCGGAACCCTTCTTTGGATCCCCTACAGTGATAGTGTTAACAAAGCCATCCACATCTTTACGATGTGGTTCATCTAATTTACCCTCAAAGGGTATCTTACAAACCGCGCAAAAATTACGTAAAGACATTTCCCTGAATTCATCATATAATGAAATGATACTGAAGGCGGTGACTTCTTAGGATAATAATTAAAGTTTTGCACAAAAGTATTGGTGAGTAAGAGATACTGATCGATCCGGTCATGGAGGAAATCGGTGAGACCTGCATTCTCGATCAAAGAATAAAAGTCTTCATAAATCCCGGCTTCTCTCAAGAATTCGTCACAGGGCCATTCACATGGCCGTACTTCCGCTATGCGAGGAAGATTATACTTGGCCTTTTCCTTTTCTTTAGCTTGTCTTTCCTGGGAGCCTTGGCTAGAAGAGCCCCTCAAAAATCTCCTTAACATTTTCTGAAAATTTCTGAAATTTTAGTAATTTCAAACTAAAAGTGAATAAAACTAAACAAGATTGATAGCAACTACTCCTACAAGTGCCTAGAGCCTATATCATGCATTAGAATTACTTGGGTCCTCAAAAATTTAACATGCAAGCTCAAGAACAGGGTCACCAATGCAGCAAAAAATTTCAATGAATAAAGCACTAGAACAAAAACTAATTGGACCAATGGAGGAGTCACATACCAAGCAACAATCTCCCAAAGCAGTTTTGTGAATGGAGCTTTGAGCAAGGAGATCAAAAATCGCAGCAAAATGAGCTAGAACTCGTGCTTGAGCTGGATGGGGATTTTTTTGGGAAGAAGATGGAGTGTGTGGGTGCAGGAATAAGTGGAGGGGGGCCACCATGGGCCCATGAGACAGGGGGCGCACCCAGGGGGTGTGGGCGCGCCCTCCACCCTTGTGGCCTGGTGCTTGCCCCTCCTGCAATGTTTTCAGTGCCTAAAATCCTCAAATATTCCATAAAAAATCATACTAAATTTGCAGGGCATTTGGAGCACTTTTATTTTCGGGATATTTTTTATTGCACGGATAATTCAGAAAACAGACAGATAATACTATTTTTTCTTTATTTATTCTAAATAATAGAAAGTAAAAAAGAGGGTACAGAAGGTTGTGCCTTCTAGTTTCATCCATCTCATGATCATCAAAATGAATCCACTAACAAGTTTGATCAAGTCTTGTTAACAAACTCATTCTGAATAACACGGAACCGGAGAAATTTCGAATAACACTAAGTTACCTCACCGGGGATATGAACATCCCCAACAATAAGAATATCATATTTTTTTCTTGACAGTAGGAAGAGGAAATTCAAAACCTCCAATAATGATAGTTGGAACTTTTCCAATAGAATTGATGATATGAACTTGAGATTGTTTTCTCGGAAAGTGTACCATATGCTCATTACCATTAACATGAAAAGTGGCATTGCCTTTGTTGCAATCAATAACAGCCCCTGCAGTATTCAAAAAGGGTCTACCAAGGATAATCGACATACTATCGTCCTCGGGAATATCAAGAATAACAAAGTCCGTTAAGATAGTGACATTTGCAACCACAACAGGCACATCCTCACAAATACTGATAGGTATAGCAGTTGATTTGTCAGCCATTTGCAAAGATATTTCAGTACGTGTCAACTTATTCAATTCAAGTCTACGATATAAAGAGAGAGGCATAACACTAACTCCGGCTCCAAGATCACATAAAGCGGTTTTAACATAGTTTCTTTTAATGGAGCATGGTATAGTTGGTACCCCGGGATCTCCAAGTTTCTTTGGTATTCCGCCCTTAAAAGTATAATTAGCAAGCATGGTGGAAATTTCAGCTTCCAGTATCTTTCTTTTATTTGTAATGATATCCTTCATATACTTAGCATAGGGATTTACTTTAAGCATATCAGTTAAGTGCATACGTAAGAAGATAGGTCTAATCGTTTCAGCAAAGCGCTCAAAATCCTCATCATCCTTTGTCTTGGATGGTTTAGGAGGAAAGGGCATGGGTTTCTGAACCCATGGTTCTTTTTCTCTACCGTGCTTCCTAGCAACAAAATCTCTGTTATCATAATGTTGACTCTTTGATTGTGGGTTATCAAGATCAACAGCAGGTTCAATCTCTACTTCATTATTTTTGCTAGGTTAAGCATCAACATGAACATTATCTTTAACATTATCACTAGGTTCATGTTCATCACCTGATTGTGTTTCAGCATCATAAATAGAAATATCATTGGGATTCTCAGGTGTGTCTACAACAAGTTCACTAGAAGCATGCAAAGTCCTATCATTTTTCTTTTTCTTCATTTTGGAAGAACTAGGTGCCTCTAAATTATTTCTCTAAGAATCTTGCTCGATTCTCTTAGGGTGGCCTTCAGGATACAAAGGTTCCTGAGTCATTCTACCGGTTCTAGTAGCCACTCTAACAGCAAAATCAGGTTTATTATTTAATTCATCGACCAAATCATTTTGAGCTTTAAGTACTTGCTCAGCTTGAGTAGCAACCATAGAAGCATATTTCCTAATGAGTTTAAGTACGCCTTTAACTCTAGCCATATAATCACTCAAGCGTCCTATCTCGAAAGCATTATTCTTTAATTCTCTACCAACATAAGCATTAAAACTTTCTTGCCTAGCCATAAAGTCATCAAATTCATCTAAGCATGGGCTATGAAATTTAGTAGACGGAATTTCAACTTTATCATATCTATAGAGAGAATTTACCTTTGCTACATGTGTCGGGTTATCAAAACAATGTGTTTCTTCAACATGCGGTATATTAAGACCATGTATTTCTTCAATAGGTGGTAAATTCTTAACATCTTCAGCTTTAGTACATTTTTCTTTCATTGATTTCTTTGCCTCTTTCATATCTTCAGTACTGAGAAATAGAACACCTCTCTTCTTCGGAGTGGGTTTAGGAATAGGCTCAGGAGTTGGCTCAATTGGTTCAGGAATTGGCTCAGGAATTGGCTCAGGAAGAGTCCAATTATTTTCATTAGTCAACATATTATTCAATAGTAATTCAGCTTTGTCAACTGTTCTTTCCCTGAAATCACAACCAACACAACTATCCAAGTAGTCCTTGGAAGCATCGGTTGGTCCATTATAAAAGATATCAAGTATTTCATTTTTCTTAAGAGGATGATCAGGCAAAGCATTAAGTAATCGGAGAAGCCTCCCCCAAGCTTGTGGGAGACTCTCTTCTTTGATTTGCATAAAATTATATATTTCTTGCAAGGCAGCTTGTTTCTTATGAGCAGGGAAATATTTAGCAGAGAAGTAATAAATCATATCCTAGGGACTACGCACACAACCAGGATCAAGAAAATTAAACCAAGTCTTAGCATCACCCTTTAATGAGAATGGAAATATCTTAAGGATATAATAATAGCGAGACTTCTCATCATTAGTAAACAGGGTGGCTATATCATTTAACTTGGTAAAATGTGCCACAACAGTTTCAGATTCTAGGCCATAAATAGGATCAGATTCAATTAAAGTAATAATTTCAGGATCAACAGAGAATTCATAATCCTTACCAGTAACACAGATAGGTGAAGTAGCAAAAGCATGGCCAGGTTTCATTCTAGCATTAAGAGATTGCTGCTTCCATTTAGCTAATAACTTCTTAAGATCGTATCTATCTTTGCAAGCAAACATTACTCTAGCAGCTTCCTCATCCATAACATAACCCTCGGGAACAACAGGTAATTCATAATCAGGGGGAGAACATTCATCATCACTATCATCAATAATAGCATCTTCAATAATTTCATTCTCTCTTGACCTAGCAAGTTGTTCATCAAGAAATTCACCTAATGGCACAGTAGTATCACACATAGAAGTAGTTTCATCATAAGTATCATGCATAGCAGAAGTGGCATCATTAATAACATGCGACATATCAGAAATCATAGCAGTAGCAGGTTTAGGTGTCGCAAGCTTACTCAAAACAGAAGGAGAATCTAGTGCAGAGCTAGATGGCAGTTCCTTACCTCCCCTCGTAGTTGAGGGAAAAATCATAGTTTTCATGTCTTCCAAGTTCTTCATAGTGATCAACAGATATAAATACCAAGTGACTCAGAGAATAGAGCTATGCTCCCCAGCAACGGCGCCGAAATTAGTCTTGATAACCCACAAGTGTAGGGGATCGCAACAACTTTCGAGGATACAGTATTCAACCCAAATTTATTGATTCGACACAAGGGGAGCCAAAGAATATTCTTAAGTATTAGCAGTTGAGTTGTCAATTCAACCACACCTGGATAACTTAGTATCTGCAGCAAAGTATTTAGTAGCAAAGTAGTATGATAATAAAGGTAACAGTGGCAAAAGTAAAGATAATATTTTTGTAGTAGTTGTAATAGTAGCAACAGAAAAGTAAATAAGCGAAGCACAATATGTGAAAAGCTCGTAGGCATTGGATCAGTGATGGATAATTATGTCGGATGCGATTCCTCATGTAATAGCTATAACATAGGGTGACATAGAACTAGCTCCAGTTCATCAATGTAATGTAGGCATGTATTCCGTATATAGTCATACGTGCTTATGGAAAAGAACTTGCATGACATCTTTTGTCCTACCCTCCCGTGGCAGCGGGGTCCTAGCGGAAACTAAGGGATATTAAGGCCTCCTTTTAATAGAGAACCGAAACAAAGCATTAGCACATAGTGAATACATGAACTCCTCAAGCTACGGTCATCACCGAGAAGTATCCCGATTATTGTCACTTCGGGGTTGTCGGATCATAACACATAATAGGTGACTATAGACTTGCAAGATAGGATCAAGAACACACATATATTCATGAAAACATAATAGGTTCAAATCTGAAATCATGGCACTCGGGCCCTAGTGACAAGCATTAAGCATAGCAAAGTCATAGCAACATCAATCTCAGAACATAGTGGATACTAGGGATCAAACCCTAACAAAACTAACTTGATTACATGGTAAATCTCATCCAACCCATCACCGTCTAGCAAGCCTACGATGGCATTACTCACGCACGGCGGTGAGCATCATGAAATTGGTGATGGAGGATGGTTGATGATGACGACGACGACGAATCCCCCTCTCCGGAGCCTCGAACGGACTCCAGATCAGCCCTCCCGAGAGAGAATAGGGCTTGGTGGCGGCTCCATATCGTAAAACCTGATGAAACTTTCTCTCTGATTTTTTCTCTCTGCAAAACGAAATATATGGAGTTGGAGTTGAGGTCAGTGGACCTCCAAGGGGACCACGAGACAGGGGGGCACGCCCCCCACCCTCGTGGATAGGGTGTGGGCCCCCTTTATTTCGCCAGTATTTTTTATATTTTCCAAAACTTATCTCCGTGGATTTTCAGGTCATTCAGAGAACTTCTGTTTTCTACACAATAAACAACATCATGGCAGTTCTGCTGAAAACAGCGTCAGTCCGGGTTATTTTCATTCAAATCATGCAAGTTAGAGTCCAAAACAAGGGCAAAAGTGTTTGGAAAGTTGATACGTTCGAGACGTATCAGAACATTTCATCAAATACAAAGGAGACTAACATGCATGCTATTGCATCTCAACGATTGACAGATCATAGCAAATATGTACTCCCTCCATTCCAAAATAAGTTTCTCAACTTTGTGCAAACTTTAGTACAAAGTTGTACTACTACAAAAGTTGACACTTATTTTGGAACAGAGGCAGCTAAAGAAAAAAATGATCCATGCAGTCCCTAGCCCTTGAACCGTGAACCCTAACCAGGCTTCAATTTGCTGGCAATGTTCGAGCTTCCTAATAAATGAAGTTTGCAACCTTTTGACCATCAGATCATTTTGTGCAATTTCACCAAAATCGAGATGAGCATCCCTGTGGCAAAGAAATTGAAGAAGCGTGATTAGAATAAGATTACTGGGACTAGTTGATGAGACATAAACTCATCACAAATACTGTACGTAGAAGCCAGTAGAGGTATGTGCGGGGCAAAGAAGTAGAGAAATATCCACAGGGAGTGATGTGGGCAGCTGGAGCAGTGGTGCAAGCCGGCTATAAAGGGAGTTGTACATGAGGGACGTAGCTCAACCTTGATGAGGGCGGCGGGAGGCGGCAACTGCCCACGTCGCGGCAGTGAGCAAGGGACGAAGGCAACCTCACCAGCTTTGTGAGAGAGAACGGCGGGGACCCCTGATTGGGACGTGCCGACAGTGGGTTTTCACCGTCAGCGACGGCGACCGCATCTACACTAAGCATCCACCCCTTCCCCCAGAGGACGTGATCCGCCGGGATGTTAGAGATGTGGCAACTGTTGTTTTGTGCGAGAGAGTGTGAAGAGAGCAACCCTAGCAAGCAACCGTGTAGGCTGGCCCGTCCTGACTATGTATATAGTGGAGCTGTTTCCTTTTCTCTCCATATGAACCTATCATATTGCATACGTGCCACTAAAGAAAAAAACTTTATTTATAAATGACGCGGCACCTACTACTCGTTCTCCTATAACCTTGCACTTGGCATCTCCAAAATGTTAACCTTGCGATTGGCTCTTCGCCTCTTCGGGAAGTCGAGCAATAATGGTAGTGCAGTATATATCGTTCTGGCTATATGAGACCGAATGAATTGTTGCACGTCCACCACGTGGGCGAGGGTCGAGGGGCGAGGGAGAGTGCTACATACAGAGAAAAATGAGTGAATGTACACTCTAAAATACGTCTATATACATCAGTGTTTGGAGTATGTACTAGTAGTTCATATTGAAATCTACTAAAGGACATATATTCCAAACAATATGATATAATCTCTATAACCAAGGTAGTAGGGACGAGGAGTAAACGGAGGGAGTAGTAAATTTTTCTCCTCGTCCTCCGAGTCACCGCGTGCATGGGCGAGAGAGCGGGCGTAAGGCGGAGCAAGCTTCACCTCATCCTGCAAGCCACCGCGCCCATGGGCGGGGGATACGGCGTACTAAGCAAGCTTCTCCTTGTTCTTCGAGTTGACAGGACACATCAAAAGTACTCCAGTGTATAGAGCCTTGCCTCTAAGGTAGGCCCCACATGGTTTGCCTCTTTTTTTAATTTAACATAACGCGTCAAGTCACAATTTGTTTGTTCACCTGTGGTAGACGATCCTCCCTCCACCAAGTGGACAACCAGTACACGTTCCAAATTACCACGTGGGCTGCCTTTTTTGTACAGAAATGAGCTCCACCGTGTACCCACGCGGGTGTGGTTGGGAAAGAGACGGGAGTACATGCGCCGTGCATGCACCTCTTCTCTTCGTGCACGTCCCCCACCTACGTGGGTGTGTGAGAGAGATACAAACCGCGTTCATGAGTGTTTTTTTGTTTTGGGGTGGGGGTGGGGGTGGGGTGGGGGTTGATTTCGTGAATTATTTGTGGGAATATGTGTCGATGACATCTCAAACAAAATTTTGCATGCAATGTGTGTGAAATGGAGGCCTATCCATATCATACATAGAGGGTCGGGCAATCCACGAGAAGAGAGGGAGGGGTCATAGCTATCGATAGAGTCGAAGAGAGGATCAAGTGGGTGGGTGCGAGATCGATGAAGAGAGCCATCGAAATTGTGTGTGTGTGCAAGTCAAAGATATAGGGCGACTGGCCTACCGGAACGTTAGAGGGAACATGTCAAGTTTGTGTGTGGCAGGGAGACATGACTAGAGTGCTCGATGTATCGGTGTGCGTGGGGGGGAGGGGGGTTGGGGGAGGGGTAGGCAGAGGCCTAACTATAGAGGTAGAACAACTCGTATATGTGTTGAGAAGGAGAGACCCAGCTATGTCTTGAGGGAGATCGATCGACATCCATACATAACTGAAGGACGGAAATATGATGGGACAGAGAGAGAGAGAGAGGAGAGAGAGAGGGAGGGAGAGGGGTAGAGTGTTGGATGGGTGATGGAGTTGCTTCTCGAAGATTGTGGGAGAGGCCTACTAGACAAACTGAGGGTGGAACTGCAATGTTATCAATAAGAGTGGGGATGTGTTTCTGTGTGTGCCTATGTGTGATAGATCTGTCGAGACGCATCCATGGATGATGAAGGGGAACCATGTGTTTGGTAAGCAAACCTAACCAGATCGGTAGATCAATTGTTGTTTGTTGGAGGAAGGGAGAGACGCAACTAACGAGGTATATTGATCGACACGTGGGTAAAAGCGAGTTATAAGGACCTAGCTAGCTATATGTATAGCGATAGATCGGTCGGTGTACGTCCATTTGTTAGAGGCAAATAAGGCCCAGCGAGACAGATAGACAGAGAGAATGGAGCTAGGAGGTGGTGCGAGAGGCCCAGCTACTAGCTAGATAGGGGAGGAGTGTGCGGTTGTGAGATCGATGAAAAGAGGGGCGAGAGTTTACACGTGTGTGTGACCGTATGAGAGACACGAGGCAAGGACACATAAAGGAGGATATTGAAGGTGTGTGTGTATGTTGTAGGCAGGCATCGCTGGAGAGGTTTATCGATCGGTGTGTGTCGGAAAGGAGTTGTGGAGACTCTGGGAGAACGACCTAAAGAAAAAAAATGAATGTGCCCGGTGGATAGAATGCCGAGGGAGGGGGAGGGCGTGTGCATGCACGAGATAAAGTTAGTGGTAGCTACAAAGGTTAGAGGATTGTGTGGGTGTAAGAGACTAACAAAGATCATAATTTGATATGAAAGCGGATTCATATATTTGAATAGGAGATCATAGTGTTTTAAACATTGCATGCATGAATATAGCGGTGATACACGTGCTGTGCACATGTTATACCATAATGTGATAATGCATGGCGTTTGCAACTCACAGCTAAATGCCGAACAATCTAAACCATACTATACATCAAACAATCTCACATTTTATTTGAATTTGTGATAATGTGTGGCGTTTGCAACTTACAACTAAATATCGAACAATCTAAACAATACTATATATCGAACATTCTCACATTTTATTTGAATTTGTGGTAATGTGTGGTGTTTGCAACTCATATCTAAATACTTGTAGGCGTAGGGGGCGGGGCACCATACATAATGTGATAAACACATTATACATATGAGACATGGTTTAGATTATGAAGATCTAGTTAGAGCTAGAAATGTAATGTGATTTGAAATCAAAATAAAGTGGAGTCAAAAATCGAGTTCGAGTTCATATAGTACACATAGTTCATATGTAACTCGAGACTAATCATGTGGTGTGCTGTGAAGATAATACACAAACGATGGTTTAACTTGAAAAAAATGATGATTGTAGATCTTATTAAAACAGAGAAACGAATTCAAATGCTTCGACTTCACAACAATCATTACTGTAGATCTTATTCAAATAGAGAAATGAATTCAAATTTAGTTCATATTGAAGCGGTAGTATATACATTTGGAATGCACTAAAACGTTCATTTGAGTAGTAGGGTGCATGCATTATACACGTAGTAAAATATTTTAATTGAACATAACATGAATTCAAAGTTTTGAATGACATTTGTAGTGCACATTGGTTTGGTACAGTACACGTTAGGCTTGTCCGGAAATTTCAACCCGCGCCTTGGTAGCCCGAAATATTTAAGATATATCTTTGTCTCATTGTGCTCCGACAACTCCATCCATCTCAACCCGCGCCTTGCTATTCCGAAATTAAAACGCGCGCGAAAACTCCCACCTCCTGTGAAATCCCGACACGCGAAATGCCCGTGATACCCCTGAACCGAAAGAACCGCCTCAAATTGGTGGGGGTACTTACGTAACTTACCCCACATTTCGGACAAGCGCGTACCTAAGCCATGGTTCCCCACTGCCATCCCATCCGCCCACCCATTCATACACCGAGGCCGCGAAAACCCGAGACGAAACCCCACACCCTGCTCCGTCTACACCCAGCCGGAGCCTCTTCCCCAACGATGTCATCCACAGCAACACCTCAACGTCCCTTATCCACCGTACCGGATGAGGATCCGTCGTCGATCTCGTCGTCCCGCCGATTAGCCACCCCGTCCTCCACCTCCAAGGAGCTGCCCCGATGTTCCCCTCGTCTTTCGCTCCACCTCCATTCCTACACCGCCATCTTCACCTGCACCACCGGAAGATCATCATCATCACCATTTCCTCAGATGAAGTTGCGGCCTAATCGGCGCCACCAAAGAGGTTGTACACTAATCGCCGCATTTTCTTCTTGATTTGATCTCACGGTGCTGTCGGCGCTCGGTCTCGAGCCGACACGGCGTGGCTCCATCCACGGCAGCGTCGCCGGCCACTTCCTCCACAACATCGCTCCCTCGGCGGCGACGTCCACATCAGTAGGAGCTACTGTTGCTTTAGCTCTCGCTCACGCTGCTGATCTGCTCTTGCTCTAGGTCCCCTGCCTGGTCTGCTCTTGCTATTGCTCTTGCTCGTGCTGCTGCTCTCGCTCTTGCTCTTGCTTGCAATGCTGCTCCGATTTAGCTACACTTCAGTCGACTGAATCGACTTTTGGGTCAGTCGATTTTCAGGGGTGGGGGTGGCTCGCCGGGGTGAAGGAAGAACCATCCGCAGCGGGGAGGGGGGCTTGTCAAAGAGGTACACCACTATCTATCTTAGGGTCTAGGGTGGGGGCGGTGGTCGCCGACGGTGGCGGGGCGTTGGCGGGGCGGTGGCGTGGGGATCACTGGAGAAAAAGCTCGACATGGGGGGGCTAGAGGGATGGCCGGGGCAGCGGCGGACCGGCAGTGGGGAGTGTTTGTGGGGCGGGCGGGGCAGCGCACCACCGGCCGCAGGCGGCGGGGGGCTGCTGTTTGGCCGGTGGTGGCTGGCGACTCAGGGGCGTGGAGGTTGAAGATGAACCACATGCCCTTGATTTCGTATCCAACGGCTGCAAAATCGACTGACCAGGGATGAAAAAGTCAGTCGACCGACGTGTAGCCTCACCTTGCTAGTGCATTCAGTTTCGACAGCAAAATTCAGTTTCGACAGCAACATTCAGTTTCGACAGTTAAGTTCAATTTCGACAATTAAGTTCAGTTTCGACAGTTAAATTCAGTTTTGATAGTTAAGTTCAGAGATGAGCGGCTGATGTATTTTACATCTAGCACTTTGTGGTTATGTATTTTACGTCATGTATTGGAGATGCTATTAGAATTCCACTCAGGTTAACGTTGTTCGTTGTCTCTCTTGTCTTGCTTCAGCCTCGGCGTCGTACAACTCACCGGAGCTGCTCCAACAAGGAAACCCTCCATCAAAGCGGAGCAGTACCTCGGGCTCCATCTCCAGACGCCTAAGATCTTCTTCCCCTCCTCCCACAGCAAAGTCAGCCAGAGCATCCTCACCGGCCAGCCCAATCATGCTGAGATTGACATGGCTTCGCCAAAGAGGTTGTACACTTGTTGCATCTCTTTTTTACTCTACATGTTATATATATTGTCCACTGAGCACACGAATTTGTTCCTTTAGTGTCTCCTTGAAAGAAAAAACGTAGGAATTTTAATTTTCACTTGTCCTCCTTTTCAAATTCCTATTCATGAAGCACAAGACTAAGAGTAGTAGCATAATAGCATTATAACCGTACATTTTCTTGTGGTTTGACTTAATCTCACCATGCTTCTTTGCATCCTGTGATCTTCCAATTGTTGTGAATCAACCACCCAGATTGGCAGAAATCATGTGTTTTTAAATTCTTTGTTTTGCACGTGCATTCCTATCCTATTCCTGTCTATTTCCTATCCCTGCATTGTTGGAATCCTCCAATTCAAACGAGCCCTTATAGAATTACTTCTCTTACAGATAGTTGTCAAAGAAAACCTTGCGTGGTTTGTCCCGCTCCTACTGCACCGTCGTCCACCCCAGCTCAGCTGCTCCAACGACAGAAGGGTCCAGCACAGCAGAGATCCGGCCTCCAGACTGTCTTTCACCGCCGGCAGCCATGAAAACTGCATTACCATCATCAACCAAGCAGATGACCTCGAGGACTACACGGGTCCGCAAGAGAGGTCGCACTCTTTCGTGTCTGCTTACGTTATGCATCGCTTAATATTACATGCTACTTTATCATCCTGGTCACTGATTAGACTCTGAGTCAGCTCCAAATTAATGGTCAAACTTGAGTTTTTAAATGGTTGTGGGGTACATACCGGGGCCGCAATCAATAGTATCTATCTACTATCTGGTTAATCTCCGGTGTCTACTATGAGTTTCATGTTGGGTGGGAAACAAACAGTAAAGAAGCCATTATCTGTATCTTTTAACTGAAGCCATTATCTGCCTGCTGTTATTGGTTTTGGGTCTATCCACAGGTTGCTACCATCACTCTGGATTTCTGCATGCACTCCTTACATAATCTCACTATGTTTTATTCCTATGCATGACAGTTATTGTAAACAACGGAACTGAACATGTAGAGCAAAAGAGACGAGCCTTGCATGGCAATAAAATTTCATGCAGACGTCGCTCCATGGTAGGCACAAAGGCAGCCCCCCGTCCACACATTTCGGAATGTAATCGAGAGGAAGATATCTGTTCTGAGGGGGATTCGGAAGGAGAAGACAACTCCTATTTACCCCCTGAGGTCTTCGCTCTAACTTGGCATGCTGATGTTGGTTATATCATGCATATGGTGTCTTGCATTGCTTACTTTATACATCAAATACGTCATCTGCTTAGTTTAGACATCCTTTGTGCGAATGCCATCTGTTTAGTTTATTCATCGTTTATGTGAATTATGCAACGCCATCTTGTTTAGCCAGGCATCATATATGTGAATTTTGCAATGCCATCCTACTTAGCCAGTCATGTTATATGTAAATTAAATCAGGCCATCCTTTTTTTCGTTACATATTGCATTTGTCAACAATGTTAGTACATTCAACTGCTCTTCGTGTGCATCAACCATTTGACACGGTGATGGCAAATTCTGGAGTGAAAACAAGGTCTTCAGAGCAGACTATGCTATCTGACGAAGCGCATATCTCGTTGGTTACGGATAGCTCCTCAGAGGAGGATTTAGAGACAGATGACCAGTCCTATTCCCCCCTCCCCCCCGAGGTGTATGCTCTAACTTGGCAGGGTTATGTTGCTCATATCGTGTGTATGGTGTCTCGCATTGCTATGTCATTTGATTAGTTTAGACATGCTTTGTGTGAATGCCACCTGTTCAGTGTCTAAATACCATATATGTGAATTATGCATTGCCATCTTGTTGCAAGACATTATATATGTGAATTATACAATGCTATCTTGTTGCAAAGGCATTATATATGTGAATTATGCAATGCCATGCTATTTAGCCAATCATCATGTATGTGAATTATACCATGCTATCATTTTTTTGTATTACGTGTTCCATTTGTCGACAACGTTTGTATATTCAACTACTCTTCCTGTGCATCAGCCATTTGAAGCAGTGATGGAAGTATCTGGAGTGAAAACAAGGTATTCAGAGCAGACAATGCTACCTGCTGAAGCAGACATCTTGCTGGTTACAGAGAGCTCCTCAGAGGAGGATTCAGAGATTGATGACCAGTCCTATTTCCCCCTGAGGTCTATGCTCAAACTTGGCAGGGTTATATTACCCATGTCATGCATGTTGTCTTGCATTGCTTAGTTTTTACATCATATATGGATTGCCATCTGCTTACTTTCTTACTATATAAATCATATATTTAAATTATATCATGCGATCATGTTTACATAGTACATACACATCATCTATATGAATTATGGCATGGCAACCCATTTAATAAAGACATCATATAGTTATATCATCTCATCCTGTTTAGTGTTTACAGTCATCATATTTTGAATTATGGCATTCTATCCGTGAATGTATGTGAATTATGGCATGCCAACCTATTTAATAAACACATTATATAGTTATGTCATGTCATCCTGTTTACATAGTCTCATATTTTGAACTATGTCTTTCCATCTTTTTTAGTTAGCCATCATAATGTGAAATTGTGTCATGCTATCTTGTTTAGTTAGCCATCATATATGTGAAATTGTGTCATGCTATCCTGTTTGGTTAAACAACATAAATATGAATTATTTCATGCCCTCTTTTATTCCCCACTATCCATTGCACCTGTCTATCATACAATGTCTATACTTTAAATTACTTTTCTTGTTTATCAGCCATTTGAATTGGAGAGCGTGATGGCAGTATCTAAGGGAGTAACAACATGGTCTTCAGAAAAGATAGTGCTACCAGTTGATGCAGATAGAACCATGGTTGTACTTGCCCAAGGACCAGATCCACCACACATAGCCCAGACTCTCGCAGATTGTACCCCTACCCAGTTGGACAGAGAACCAGCTACACCCCTTCTAACCCTGACCCCGGTAGATAGTAACCCAGTTCTAGTTGACACGGCACCATCTCCACCACAGAGCACCCAAACACGAGCAGTTAGTAAGGGAATTGCAGTGCCCAAAGCACGAGGACCACCACTCCGAATCCCAACTCAACGCTTAAAGGAGAAGAAGATTTGTTCTCAGGTCAGGTTCTGTAGCTATGGTTCATACTCCTTTGCTCTTGCATTACTGTATTTACTCATACCAACTATTTTCAAATTTGAAGGATGGAATTGAAACTCCAATGGAGCAACAGGTATGTTTTAAACCTGTTTCTTTAACTGGTTTGCTGTTGTAACCTGCTCTATGTTGATTTCAGTTTAAACTGAATAAACAGTTATGTTCTCATGTCATGCACATTACAAATGTTGTTATTGCTCTATAATTTCCCACACTTATATTCTGTCTATTCTGCTTTGTCTTGAACAAATATTATTTGAACTGTGTCTCTATCTTGATTTGGCAACAAAAACTAGAATGATATAGACCATAAAGTGACCATGGTACATAGATATATGTTTGTTTCATGCTATTATCCTGTCCACTTTACTACTGGACTCATTTACCAAAATGAGTTTCATATACAACATGGTAAACATGTGATGTGTCTGCTTGTTTCTCGTTTAGAATGCGGACAAAATATTGGAGAACAGTACCGCGTTATCCAATGGTAAAGGAAGTAATGCAGATAAGGTTCAAGATAGTGAGACATCCATGTTGGTCTCCAAGAAAGCTGATAAAAACTACCTTGACGATAGTGAGAGAACCCAAAAGTCTTGTCTTGATGTAGTGTTCGAGTTACTGGCCACTACTGCTGGCACAAGCTCTTCGAACTCACTGCCTGAATCAGTTCGTCTTCTTGAGTTTCAACTTCAAGTTGAAAGACATCGATCAGATGTGCTGTGACAGGAAGCTGAAGGACTGAGGAAGTCCCTGCAGAATTCAGATGCATATTTCCTGGTGCAACAGCAAGCGCTGGAGGATTTAAGCGCCAAACAAGAGAAAGTTAATAAGCTTGCTAAGCATCTTGCCAGCATTATGGGTACCCAGGATATTGTTTCTTGAGATCTTCTGAAGTGGTTTCAGTTCTGGATTTGTTTTGCTGCGGCGTTTATTTGCGCTGGTCACCAACTTTGACAACCAGTGTATATGATATGCTGCTTTGTTCCCTATATTTGCACTAGTGGCGAACTTTGATACCCAGTGGATGTAATATGTGTAATAGCCGTGATAGCCTAGCGTTAGTTGCTTGCTTATTTGTTTCCTTGTTGTCTTGTTTATTTGTTTGCTTGTAGTCATTGCAGTTATTTTTCCGCGGTTTGCTAGTGGCTGCAATAACCTATTTTTTAAACTAGGCCACAATAACCATGGGCTAATATTTACTGTAGTGACACTGGGCCTCCTACGGGCCGTAGAAACAGTGGGCCTTCTACGGGCCGTAGAAACAATGGGCCTTCTACGGGCCGTAGAAACAATGGGCCTTCTGCGGGCCGTATCATCAATGGGCCTTATACAGGCCGTATGATCGATTGGCCAAACATGGGCCAAACAGACCGCATTATGGTCGTAAACGGGCTAGAGTTGGAATCGTCCGTTCATGGGCCGACCATAATGGGCCATCATTAATAGGTTGTATTTGATGACGCTATGAAAACGGCCCAACGTATTAACGGACCACAAACGGGCCGACTGTAACCACGGGCTGAATTTGGCCCACAAGCAGAAAATGACAGTAACAGGACGTAAGTAAACGAATGCTGGAAATGAGCCCACGGCCGTTAATGGGTGTAAAGTGATACACTGTTCATTACGGGCCAGTTTCACCACGGGTCGTTAATAGGACAAGAGTTACAAAGGGCCTCATATGGGCCGAAAGACGTCATGGGCCATACATGGGCCAGAAGTGAAAACGGGCTGGAATCATATTGGATGGCCAAGATGACGCTACTGGGCCTAATTCGGATAGGGCGTAATGGGCCTTGGGTTAGCGGGCTATAAATGGGCTATATGCGAACATGCCGTTAACAAGCTTTCCATGGGCCGGGCCGCCACCTTTTGACCAAGTCAAACGGGCCGGCCTTTTCACAAGAATGGGCCTCTATTGGGTCGTGCCACGTGTCAACGTATCATAGGCGCCTTCCGTCCAGTGAGTGGATGACATCTGTCCCAACAATGAGCCGACACGTTTTTCCTCCAGCCAATGATGATTTTACACGTGGAAAATCCCCATTGGTCGGGGCTGTTAATGGGTTATTGGATCCAAAACCCAACCCGATAGCTTAACGGCGTTCCGTTACGGTGGATGCCACGTGTCGATCACCCTTGACGAAAGCAGTTCTATGACGCGTGATTTATCATCATGGAAGTGGACACTTCCGTGATGATAATTTTGGTAATGTCATGGAACACTTCTACGACAGCATAGGTATGACTATCTTGATTCTGTCATAAAATCGTCATGGATGTACATGCATGACAAAAAACGTGACCTACTGTGACAAACACGTATCATCACGGAAGTGTATTTTTTTGTAGTGTATCTTGCAAGTTATAGTCACCTACTACGTGTTATGATCCGGCAAACCACAGAGTGACAATAGTCGGGACACTTCCCGGTGATGACCGTAGTTTGAGTAGTTCGTGTATTCACTAAGTGCTAATGCTTTGGTCTGGTACTCTATTAAAAGGAGGCCTTAATATCCCTTAGTTTCCAATAGGACCCTGCTGCCACGGAAGGGTAGGACAAAACATGTCATGCAAGTTCTTTTCCATAAGCACGTATGACTATATTCGGAATACATGCCTACATTACATTGATGAACTGGAGCTAGTTCTATGTCACCCTATGTTATAACTGTTGCATGATGAATTGCATCTGACATAATTATCCATCATTGATCCATTGCCTATGAGCTTTTCACATATTGAGGCTTGCTTAGTTACTTCTCCGTTGCCACTGTTATGATTGCAACAAAACTGCTACTGTTACTTTTGCCACCGTTACCATTACTTCCATACTACTTTGCTACTAAATACTTTGTTGTAGATATTATGTCTTTCAAGTGTGGTTGAATTGACAACTGAGCTGCTAATACTTTAGAATATTCTTTGGCTCCCCTTGTGTCGAATCAATAAATTTGGGTTGAATACTCTACCCTCGAAAATTGTTGCGATCCCCTATTGTCTGGGTTATCTCGCGGGCAGATTCGTGAGACGACAGATGCCACGAGGTAGCTTGAGGTGAGGGCAAGACTGCTTTGGATATCCGGGGACGGGATTGGGAAAACAGCACGCAGTGGTTTACCCAGGTTCGGAGCTCTCCGGAGATATAATACTCCTACTCCTACATGTCTAAATATATATGCAGTGTACATGTCTGGTAGTACAAAGTTGCTCGTGGAGCTGTATTTGAGAGAGGCAATAGCTGAGAGCTAGCTAGCTAGTGGCGCATGTGCCTGAGCATGCATGTGTGTGTGTGTCCATATGTGCGTGAGTGGATGGATGGATGTGTGCTTGTTTATATAGTGTGAGCTAGCTTGTGATGTAAGCCATGTAGGCATGGGTGTGTGCATGGGATGTAAACTACAATGAGTAGCTTACATCCCAAGCTGAGCTAGGCTAAGTTTCGTCCCTGGGGCATTTTATAGATCAATGACCCGGGGACAAAGTACACTGTAGATGATGCTGTGCACGATGAGCGAACAGTGTATGTTTCATCAGCAATAGTGGTCACGGTATGGCTGTTTTGTCGGTGTCGCGTTGGACGTGATGTTGTGGTTGACTTCGCGTAGAAGGCCGGCCGGAGCAGCCGGACATGAAGCTGGCCGGGCGGCCGGGTTGAGGGACTTGGCCGGGTTGATCAACCCGGCCAAGTGCGAGCGGGTTGAGGGGCGTTGCTAGCCCTGATGTTTTTGAAGCGTCGTTTGCCGTCTTGGGCCTACCCGGGGGTCATCCCCCTGTCACTATAGTTTGGGGTTATCATGTGTCACTTGGGAGCCTCCGTCAAGATTGTGGAGTTGAACCAAGGATTTTGTAAGGGAAAGGAGATCGCCTACTTCGTGAAGATCTACCCAAGTGAGGCAAGCCCTTCATGGGCGATGGCCGTGGTGGGATATACAAGGTTGCTTCTTTGTGGACCCTTCGTGCATGGAGCCCTTCGTGGACTCGCACAGTCGTTACCCTTCGTGGGTTGAAGTCTCCATCAACGTGGATGTACGATAGCACCACCTATCGGAACCACGCCAAAAATCTCCATGCCTACATTGCATTTGCTCCCTCCAAACTCCTCCCATTTACCTTCATATGCAATGATTTACATTCTGCTGTTATACTCTTAGAATTGCATGTGTAGGGGTATTGCTTGACTAGTGCTAAGTTGCTAAAATCTGCCAAGACTTAAAATTGGGAAAAGGCTAGATCTTTATTTGGTCAAGTAGTCTAATCACACCCCCCCTCTAGACATACTTTCGATCCTACAAGTGGTATCAGAGCTTTGGTCTCCATTTGCCTTGATTTCCATAGCTTTGGTGATCATATCCTTGATTTCACAACCTAGGAGAGTATGGCGTCTAGCGAGGGAAACTACCACCGAAGAGGTCCTTACTTTGATGGTACTAATTTTGCTAGTTGGAACATAATATGAAAATGCATATTCTTGGACATAACCCCCGTCGTTTGGTCCATTGTGTGTATTGGCTTGCAAGGTAAATTCTTGGATGGGAGAGAAAAAAATCATGAAGCTACCGCGGAAGAATTGAAGATGCTGCAATATAATGCTCCAGCTTGCGATATCCTCTTTAACGGATTGTGCCCCAAAGAATTCAACAAAATCAGCCGTCTTGAGAATGCAAAGGAAATTTGGGATACTTTGATTGATATGCACGAAGGTACCGACTCCGTCAAGGAATCCAAGTTGGATGTACTTCAAATTCAGCTTGACAAGTTCAAAATGAAGGATGGTGAAGGTGTTGCTGAAATGTACTCTAGGCTTGCTCTCATCACAAATGAGATTGCCGGCTTAGGAAGTGAAGAGATGACCAACAAATTCATCATCAAGAAGATCCTAAGATCCTTGGATGGAAAATATGACACCGTGTGCACTTTGATCCAAATGATGCCAAATTACAAAGATCTCAAGCCAACCGAAGTCATTGGAAGAATTGTTGCTCATGAGATGTCACTCAAGGATAAATAAGAGCTTCACAACAAGTCTAGTGGTGCTTACAAAGCCTCATGTGATGCTCCTATATCATCAAGTGAGAAACAAGCCTTCAACAAAGAATTGAGCTTAATGGTGAAAAACTTCAACAAGGTCTACAAGATTAGAAGCAAGGAAAGGAGTTCCAAGTCAAGGTCCTACAATGACAAGAGATCTTCTAGTCGTGAGAGAAATTGCTATAATTGTGGAAGACCCAGACACTACTCCAATGAGTGTACGACTCCCTACAAAAGAAAAGAAGACTCACCTAAAAGGAGAAGCAAAAGGGAAGAATCACCTCCAAGAGAGAGAAGGAGTAGAGATGATTGCTATGAACGAAGAACCTCTCGCAGAAGCAAGGATTCTGAAAGGAAGGACAAGTCATCAAGGAGCTACACAAAACAAAGACATCAAGCTCATGTTGGTGAATGGTATCCGGTTCCGACTCCGATCACCACTTCGAGAGAAGTTATCACTCTGACTCCGAATATACTCAAGATGAAGGTGTTGCCGGTCTAGCACTTGTGTCAACCAACTCCTACGACATATTTGAGTCACCAAATGAAGGGATTGGGATATGCTTCATGGCTAAAGGCCCCAAGGTATCACACCCCGCCTATGTTTATTTCAATAGTGATGAAGATGATTTGCTAGGTGATGATGATTTACTTGTTGACAACTCTAGTGATGAATACTATGATGAAATTGCTATTAATCATGCTAATCAAGATGAAACAAATGAAAATGATAAGAAGGATATTGAGCATCTAACTAAAGAAGTAAACACTCTTAAGTTAGCTCATGAAACTACTTTAGAAGATCATCGAGAACTTTAAAAAAACTCATGAGAAGCTACGCTTCGAGAAGCTCAACCTAGAGCAAGAACATGGGTTCTTAAAAGCCATCAATGATGATCTTCGGAAGAAAAGTTCTTACATTGCCAAGCGTTTACTCTTGTCTACTTACATGCCACAAGTAAAATCTAGCAACAAGAGTAAGAAAAATTATTCTTCTAGTAGTAACAATAATCATGCTAAATCCAATATTGTTGCTTCTAATAGTTCTCTTGATTCCACTAATGATTCTCTTAGCCAAGTTACACTTGAGCAAGAAAATAGCTTATTGATGGGAATTATAGAGAAATGTGTTTACAAGAGCCTTGCTGGAAGTAAGCAATTTGAGGAAATTGTACGGAAGCAAGGAAGTCACCTGAAGAATCAAGGTGTTGGTTTTGAACGAAAGTTCAATGCCAATGGAGTTGAGTGGGAATAAGATCAATACCCCAAGACGTTCCTCAGCAAGAGAAGTATGATCCTACTTCCTTCAAGGGGACGCAAACTCAAGATGATCTTCCACCACAAGACCACAAGCTAAAAGGTAAGTACAAGCTTCAAGAGGAGATTGATGCATTTGAAGAAGCTCCAAAGGCCTTGGTCAAGTGGGTTCCCAAGTCTACATCAAGTTCTACTTCATCAAGTACATCTACAACCCCAAGGATTCCCATCAAGATGATGTGGATCCCGGAGAAGAAGAACTAGAGAGTTCTTGAGGGTGACTCCGCCAACATTTTTCACTCATATTCATTTTGGTAAGGACAAGGGCAAACAACTTCCACATCCTGCACTAGTTCAAGGAGTCACAAACCCTCTTGTTGGTAAGACAAGGGACAAGGTAATCTAATGCTTTCATGGACATCATCTTGTGTGTGCTTCACTCTATGTCTATGGATATTCTTGTTTGTTCCTTGTGGGACTAACCCATGTAGGTATTGAAAGTGCAACTCACTCCAATGGATTGCTCCAAATGATCTACATCAACGATGAGCATCCACATCTTCCACACCTACATGAAGTCATAAAAACCCAAGGTTAGTTCATCCCTCTTAGGGGGATACCACATCTAGGGTGAGATTTACTCTAAGAATTGGGCTAAAGCAACTCTAATGGTGTGAACACAACAATGCTTTATGTAAAAGTGGTAACCCCACTTGTGCTTAAACGATGAGTATGACCTATGATCAAATGTTCTCATTTGACTCCTAAGTCAATATACTCATATATAGATGACCTAGTCATCGCAATTGCTTGATAGATGCTGGAGTGATTGTGCATGCTTTGTCACATATTTCATTTGCCATTTTATTGTGTGAGCATGTTGATTGCATATTTTTCTCATTCGAGGACATCCATTTGTTGCTTTGATTGTTTGGCGCTTTTTTCTTTTGCTAAATGGATGGACAAGAATACCTAAGAACTCCCTCTAGCTATCTATGCTTTTCTCGTCTCAAACTCTATTCATGTTACATTACAAAGTTTGATCAAGTCAGATTCGAACCCTCTGGGTGAGGAGCACTCGGGGTCACCAATTGTTCATAGACTTAAACTTCCAAAATCTCTCTATGCATTTCGGTCTGACCGATTCATTCCCTTCGGTCATACCGAGTTCATTGAGTTGATCTAGGTTTTCAATCTCGGTGCAACTGATTTGAACAATTCGGTCACACCGGTTGTAGTAACCGCTTGCGATTCTGCATCTTGGTGCCACCGAGTCGTTCCACTCGGCCACACCGACAGGGTCAGGAGATAAATGCCCACGGGTCAAATTTTGGAAATTCCTCCAAAAACCTTTCACCCGCGCGTATCCTGCTCTGCCGACTCGGGTCTCCAGATCATCTCCTCATTGCCAGCGACCTCCTGCCGCTGGTCTTCGACACCGTCAACGGAAATTTCCACCGCCGTTGCCGCCGTAGCGAGCTTATCGCCGGATTATGGTATGAGTTCGATCCTTTGTGCTTTCTTACTCCGATTCTTAGCACAAAGACAGTGCCATAATTCTTGACAAGTTTGAGATTACACTACAAGAAATATGTCAACTTATGACCTTCTGTCGGTGACCCTTGAAGAATTGGTCATAAATTTATGACCATTTTAGACCAATTGGTCAAAAGTTGTTCGGGGGGCTCCAAACCCTAAACCATTGCGACCATTTTGGTCAGAAAGGTCGTAATTTCCTTACACGAAATGGTCACAAAGCAAACAGTGCTAGTCCGCTTCCTTATTTCTAGTTGTTAATGACCAATATAGATGGTCATAGCCTTGTAGATTGTGGTGGGTTGTGATGACTAGGCGCCATCTCATCAGTTTTGCCTATGTGTCATGTCCATGTGGCAGTTTTTGCCCTAGGTTGTGAAGCAACCTATATTTATATCATTCCCAAAATTCCCAAAAAAATCTCATAAATTCTTTGGGGCATATCTTCATCAAATATGTAAAAATCCTTCCTTGCCTAGTTCAAAACTAATTCAACAATATTAATTTTCCTATTCTGTTCACAACAACACTTTATGAAGGAAGTGCTATTTATATATTCGTGATTGCCCTCGGAATTTTTGGGCACTCTTTCCTATCCAAATCGTTACCACATGACAAAATTCAGCTCCATTTTCCTAGCAAATCTTCCTCGGCAAATTTCCAAAAAATTTGTCCACCTAGAAGCATTGTGAAGGAAGTACCTTTTTTATATCTCTAAATGACATGAAATTTATATAGTTCCTTCATATGCCCAAATTATCACCCTCCTCCAAATTTCAGCTCAGTCAAATCATCTATCTGAGCCCAGGTTCAATTTATATTTTATGGCCAAATTGGCACGTTGCAAAGCAAGTGTTATATAGACCCCTCCTATTACCCTTAAACTTTTCGGGCACTCTTCCATACCAAAATCATTGCCACATGATAATATTCAGCTCAATTTTCCTAGTAAATCTTTCTCGGGAAATTTCTAAAGTTTCTACCTCGAGAGAAGCTTTGTGAAGTAAGTACTAGCTAGGCTTACCCAAATGATCTGAAAATTTACCAACGCATGACCATACCTAAGTAACTTACCTACACCAATTTTGAGCTCATTTCATTCATCCAATCTCTCTCACTAGTTTTCCCAAGTTTCTGTCCATAGAAGAGCATTGTGAAGGAAGTACTACTTTGGCACGTCCAAATGGTATCAATTTTCTACAATGCTTTCCTATGCCCAAATAACCATCCTCCACAAGATTTCAGCTCACTCAATTCATTATTTTGAGCCCAGCTTCAACATTCATATTTTTGTCCAGCTTGGTACTTTGCAAAGCAAGTACCACCTAGGATCCTCCTTTTGAGCTAAAAATTTGTGAAGACATTCTCCTTAGTAGATGATCATCCTCAGCCAAAACTCACGCCCATTGGCCATGTGCATTTCCCGTACCGCTAATCAAACACTTGGCTGCTAATTCATGTTTGAGCATCGATCGGTCTCCTCGTGAGAATATTATGTTGTAATTTTCTTCCTAGAACCAACCTGGGGAGTGCCCAACCCACTAGACATGCCTAGGTCGCCCAGAACACATGGAAACATTACGGTCACGCGGTGACCACGCGACGGGCATGCGAGTTTACGCGCTCTAGAGTTAGGGCCCTCGGCCACCGCCCAAACCTCGATGTATCGCCACCAAACCATGTATTTATGATTAAATAGGTCCTTACATACCTAGAAATGATTTTTGGAAAAAATAAATAGCAAACTATGAGGCAGCTGCAGTTCAAATTTGACCCGCTTCCTCCTGAATCAGCGGAAATTTGTCTTTTTCACGAGAGGTGGATCAAAAAATTTTACACCCAACCATTTTGTCAATTGTGCATTAAATATGGCCAAGTATTTTATGAAAATGATTTGGTCCAATTTTGCAACAATTATTTGGTAGTTCCTTCACAAAAAAACCTCCTTTCGGGCACTCGAAAAATGGAAAATGGTTTTTTCGTCCAACGAATATGAAAACTTCCTTAGGCAACATTGTTTGCCATTCCAATATGCACCCTTGTGCACAATATGAGATTGTTTGAACAAACTATGCCATGAATGTGGCCATAAGATTGATCATTTGGCTTGAAAGCCATGAATCTTCATGCATGATAGCTCATTTCTGAGAACACTTTTTTAAAAGAATTGTCGTATTACAAGTTTATTAATTTTCCTGGTAACTTGATCACATATAATGACACAATGCGAAGGTTTTCCATTTTTTGATTTTTTTGAATTTTTTATGCCCGTTTCAAAATGCGGTCAAAACGGCGGGAATGGCCGTTCCTAGCTAGTGGTTGAATCTTGGAATTTTTTTGATATTTCTCTGATTAAATAGATACTTTTGTACCTAGAAATGATTTTTGGAAAAAATAAATAGCAAACTACAAGGCAGGTACAGTTGAAACTTGACCCGCTTCCTACTGAATCGGCGAGAATTTGTCTTTTTCACCGGAGGTGGATCAAGGCATTTGACACCTAAACATTTGGTCAATTGTGAATCAAATATGGCCTCGTATTTTATAAAATTGATTTGGTCCAATTTTGCAACAAATATATTGTAGGTCCTTCACAAAAAGAACTCAATTCGGGCACTCGGAAAATGGAAAATGAATTTTCCGTGTAAAGAAAATAAAAAGTCCCTTAGGCAACATTGTTTGCCATTCCAATATGCACCCTTGTGCATAATATGAGATCATTTGAACAAACTATGACATGAATGTGGCCATAAGATTGATCATTTGGCTTGAAAGCCATGAATCTTCACGCATGATAGCTCATTTCTGAGAACACTTCTTTAAAAGAATTGTCGTATTACAAGTTTATTAATTTTCCTGGTAACTTGATCACATATAATGACACAATGTGAAGGTTTTCCATTTTTTTGATTTTTTTTTAATTTTTTATGCCCGTTTCAAAATGCGGTCAAAACGGCGGGAATGACCGTTCCTAGCTAGTGGTTGAATCTTGGAATTTTTTTGATGTTTCTCTGATTAAATAGATACTTTTGTACCTAGAAATGATTTTTGGAAAAAAATAAATAGCAAACTACAAGGCAGGTACAGTTGAAATTTGACCTGCTTCCTGCTGAATCGGCGGGAATTTGTCTTTTTCACCAGAGGTGGATCAAGGCATTTGACACCCAACCATTTGGTCAATTGTGAATCAAATATGGCCTAGTATTTTATAAAATTTATTTGGTCCAATTTTGCAACAAATATACTGTAGGTCCTTCACATAAAGAACTCAATTCGGGCACTCAGAAAATGGAAAATGAATTTTCCGTGGAAAGAAAATAGAAAGTCCCTTAGGCAACATTGTTTGCCATTCCAATATGCACCCTTGTGCATAATATGAGATCATTTGAACAAACTATGCCATGAATGTGGCCATAAGATTGATCATTTGGCTTGAAAGCCATGAATCTTCACGCATGATAGCTCATTTCTGAGAACACTTTTTTAAAAGAATTGTCGTATTACAAGTTTATTAATTTTCCTGGTAACTTGATCACATATAATGACACAATGCAAAGGTTTTCCATTTTTTTGATTTTTTTTGAATTTTTTTATGCCCGTTTCAAAATGCGGTCAAAACGGCGGGAATGACCGTTCCTAGCTAGTGGTTGAATCTTGGAATTTTTTTGATGTTTCTCTGATTAAATAGATACTTTTGTACCGAGAAATGATTTTTGGAAAAAATAAATAGAAAACTCTGAGGTAGCCGCAGTTCAAATTTGACCTGCTTCCAACCGAAACGACGGAAATTTGTCTTTTTCACCAAAGGTGGATCAAAACTTTTGACACCCAACCATTTTGTCAATTGTGCATTAAGTATGTTTAAATATTTTAGAAAATTGATTTGGTCCAATTTTGCAACAAATATATTGTAGGTCCTTCACAACAAACTCATTTTCGGCACTTGAAAAATGGAAAATGAATTTTTAATCAACCATGACCAATTTTTTAGTCAACTACGACCAATTTAAATGGTCATGACATCGTACCCGTGTGCTGCATTTTGATTGGTCTGTGGGCGTTTCACGCGGATCGTGGATCGAACACCGTCGGATGCTCGCGGATCCAACGGCAGTCCTCACCCCAAGCCCACCTAAGCCGAAACCCTAGTCCTTGTGGACATTTTCCAGCCACCCCCCCCCCCCCGCCTCCTTTCTTTCTCCCTCCCTCCCACGACCCCAACCCCTTCCTCCCGTGACCTCCTCTCCCCCGATCCCAACGCCGGCGCGACCTCCGCTCCACCAGCCCCACCAGCGACCTCCTACCCCAACGCCGGCGCGCGGCAGATCAACCCAGCAGCTGCCCCTTCTCCCCTGTCTCCTCCTCCCATCAGATCCATCACCGCCGCCACCTTGTCATCTCCTCCTCCCTTCAGATCCATCCACCCGCTGCTGCCCCTTCTCCCCCGTCTCCTCCTCCCATCGGATCCATCGCCGCCGCCACCTCCTCTTCTCCTCCTCCCTTTAGATCCATCCACCCACTGCCGCCCCTTCTCCCCCAGACCAAGCAACCTCCTCTCCTCACGCAACGGAGACAACAACACTGACGCCCAGCCACAACAGCGTCGCGGCTGGCTTGCTCGCCGGCGCGCGCGTGCGTGCTTCGATGCGTGGCGCTCCGTCGAGCTGGCCGGACCATGGCGCGCGCATGGCTTGCTTAGGGTTTGCGGTGGCAGCGCAGCACGCCGTGTCTCCGGCCACCAGGACGGCAAGGGCGCAAATCTCAGAGACCTCTCGGCCTCTCCCAGCCTCAAACGCTCACATGTAGCCCTCCCTGTGGCTAGGGCGGCGGCGCCTCAATCGTCAACACGGCTCCGGCGACATTGGCGACTCCTCCCCGACATCTGTCGCGCCCCCACACTCGGCTCAGCCCCCGGATGGTGCTATTCCGCCCGGTGGCCATGGGGTACTCGAGCTCCATCCCCTCCTATCTCTCTCTCTCTCTCTCTCTCTCTCTCTCTCTCTCTCTCTCTCTCTCTCTCTAATTTCTGCTCTGTTCTTTGACTGTAGGTATGCAGGAGGATGTTGTAGATAGACTGGGCGGCAATGATGGATGGCGCCTGAGGAGGGGGTGCTCAACCATGGCTGCTGCTCGGGATGCATCAGCCATGGATCTTACTCTCTGGCCGTAGGTGAGCTCGTCCCCTCCTCTCTGCTCGATTGATTTGCTAGTACTAGGATAGGCCATTGCTTCTCTGGTGTTAGCATTTGGCACTGAACCTCATGTGGGTTGGATTGATTTTGCACAAAGATCCTAACAGCATATCAGAATAGAATCATCTTTTTAGGTTCGCTGGAATGCATCAGTACAGCAAACCGAACACATCATGCATCACAACAAAGAGCCTAATAGAAGTTTTGCTCTACTCCTTGCTAGTTCTATAATTAGATGCATTTTGTAGATAAATTGTTGGCCATCTATGATGGATTTACAGTGCTAATTTGGTTGTATAGCCTTTCCGAGAACCGGCAAAGATACTTCAAACATTATTTCTATTACAATGGTTTCATTAATCTGGTCTCAAAATTCAGTTTAGTTGGTTCAGTGTTGTAGTTTAACTGATCTCATTTGCCCCATGCACTGTCTTATAATGATTTACAATTCACCGATATGCTCACAAATGGACAGCATCAATGATATGCTCTCAAATTTGTTTTCCAAAATATTGACAGGAGCATTGCTCACATTTTGACATGCATAAATGACCTGCTCTTAAATTGATAACATAAAGTTACGATCTCAGATAAATTTGAGTTCTAGATTCCTCACAAAATACAAATTCAGTTTCTAAAACTGAAACTTCACTTCAGGTTCTTGCTGCTCAGCTACTGCCTGCTGCCTCCTTCATCGGTTTAGAAATTCAGTTTCTAAAACTGAAACTTCACTTCAGTATTTCTTGCTTGCATGTTTGCTTCTTCTTTAATGGTTTGCTGATTCGGATCAACTAAACTGAAAGTGAGATGCTGAGATGTGGATCACACTAGTACTATTTCAGTATTTCTTGCTTGCATGTTTGCTTCTTCTTTGTACTGAAGTAGGTGAGTTGATTTTCTGCTCTTAGGTTCTGTAGCAATTGGAGGAGGAGTTGGTGCCGAGAACTGGACCAGATGTGCTTTGATTCGTGATCTACAGCGCCCTTGATCTCAGGTGTGTGATCTGCAGTGCCCTAGCTTGTTTGTTCTGACTAAATTCAGTTATAACAAGTTAAGCTTCAGACTGCATATAAGAAAAGAATAAAAACAGACTCCTAAATTCAGTAAGAACAAGTTGAGTACTTGGTGTATATTCAACGCCCTTTGCTTGTTTGTTCTGACTAAATTCTGTTGCCTCGCATGACCATGAGCGGAGGCTGGAGCAGATCCGGAGGGCGTTCCAGGGCCTCGAGGGCTCCCACGTCTGTCCCTTCCAGGTCAAGCCTCGCTTTGCTATTTGTTTCTCCTGTAGTGTACATTACATTACTTGGTTTGCTATTTGCAACACTGCCTGCGTGCTATTGTCTAGTTTGCTGCTGCTTTTCGTGCTTCACTGAATTTCAGGATTGGGGTGTGTTTTCTAAATTTTCGTGCTTGTTATGGTGCAGTATGCTTCGACGAGAGCATCTGCGGAGAGGGTCAAGGAGTGGGTCTCAGAGCTGGCTCATCCACTTGGAGGTATGCACCTTGCTAGATCTTGGTGCAACTTATCATCAGATTTTCTTTGAAACTTGGCGTTGATTGGTCTGAAGATGAAACTATAGTACTATACACACGACATGCAGCAGCCACTTATATCAAACAGTGGAACAGTGTTGATGTCCTGAATGGAACGACACGATATTTAGCATCGTTGATAAATCGTTTGTGTACTATCGTGTGTATAGCAGGGTTTAGATACTTGGAATTAATGTCTGCGTACATATATAACCGATTGGATTCTGTATGTATGCTTAGATGATTGTTTGGCTCTATATAATTGTTGACATGAATATCTTAACTTTCCAAACAAGTATAGGACTGTGCCTATGCATATAGATTATCCAAACAAAACTTAAAGTAAAAAATTTAAGTATGAAATAAGCAATAAGTGTCTGATTTTTAACTACATGTTAAGCGGAAAATTGCAGCCAAGGCTTATATATTACAAAATATTGTCTCACATTTGAGCTTCTACCGTTGTTAGGGACATTGTAGTGTGATCTTCATGATTTTTTGCTTGAAGATGTACTGATTCATTAGTCAAGCAGAGACAGAAGTCATATTTTGTGTCTATTAAGTCACATAAAAATCACATAACTTTATCAGTGCCTAACATTAGATTTAAGCTATACTTTGTTGTAAGTTCTTGCTTATATTAGTGTCATTCATTTCTGTTCTAATTAATGTGGAACCGAGAATGAACATTTTTCTCTCTTTTTAGACTACTAGATTGTACAAGTTGAACAATCTGCTCTAGTTTAAACAAGTTGGGATCCATCAATACAATAGGACTTAGTTTACGTTTCATCTTGCTTGTAATCAATATCCTCACTTCTAATTTACCTCAAGTTTACCGTTTACCGAAAGTTTCAAATTAGAAGAAGTTTCAAATTCTTATGTTGGTTTATGTTCTCTTTGTAGGTTATGAGATGTGCTGCTGGAGACATGTCGTTAGCAAACTGGAAGTGATGCAACCAAATCTAATCGGAAGCATGGCCTTCTTGTAGGTTTGCACATAAGTGGAAGTTGTAGTGTATAAGTAGTTGCTGGAGCTGTGATGGTGATCTTTCTTTTGACTGGCTGTCGTTTGTTATAGATGACAATCTTTTAGTTGCTGCTTCAAATGATGTAACTACAAGAAATGATGTATGATTGTACAGTGAAACAAATGTTGCTTTGATAGCAAAATTGAAAAAAACTGAATTGTTTCTCTGTTGTCCAGTCCTTTGAATTAGTGGGCTGAAAATATTGATGGGCTAGAAGAGGCCTTAGCCCAAACAATATTGGACAAAAAAATGAAAGGAAAAACATCTTAAAAAATTTAAAAAATTAAATGGACCGCAGAAAGGCCGAGGCCCAGAAAAATGGAAGAAGCTCAGAAAACAAAAAAGGCCAAATTGTTGGCCCAGGCCCATGTACCTAGCGAAAATTAACAAAAAAATATATATATTAAAAAGGCTGAATTAATGGGCTCGGCCCATCTAAAGCACCGAAATGGACCGGGCCGATTCTAATTTTTGACCTTTTCAATTGGTCGCAATTGTGCCACGTCAGATTGCCACGTCGGATCCGACGTGGCTTGGGCAGATAGCCAGTGACCAAAACAAAAGGTCATGGGTTCAACGACCTTTTGTTAAAGGTCGCTATAGTCAGTTTACGACCGCCAGCTTTTGACCTTCTGTTTTTGGTCACAATAAGGTCGTAAATGGAAATTTGTGACCTTTCAGTGACCAATAGTGGTGGTCATAAGTTGACATATTTCTTGTAGTGTTATCCTATCCAGCCAAAACTTCCTTTAGTCTAGATTTGATTCGAAAATTTAGGGTTAGGTTTCCGCCGAACTCATCTTGGACCGACCGAGTTGTGGAAATCGGTCTCACCGATTTGGCTTAGGCCATTGCACTTGTGATTTTCGGTCTGACCGAAAGTTACAAATCGGTGTGACCGAGTTCAAAACTTTGTGAAACCCTAGCAATATCGGTGTCACTGAACTGTGCCTCGGTCTGACCGAGATCACCAGTTTAGACACAAAATGTTGCTTCAGTATCACCGAGTTTACAAATTGGCAGCTCCGAAATGCTTTCTGCAGAAAACTAATACTAAGTTTTTGACTCAATTGTTTTGCAAAAACTCTGCACTTTCTGATGCTCATCCACTCTATCTCATCTATAACTATTCACAAGGTCAGCTTGCAGTGTCAGCTATGTCACATCAGAGTGATAGCCACAACAAGTCTGAGGAACAAGTCAATATGAGTGAGGGCACTAGTCCCTCTAACAGCTATGATGAGGGGAGCAGAAGTACTCCCAGCAACCTGCCTAAGGCAACAACCAGGCAGAGGAAGAAGAGAACATCTGATTCTGAGGATGAAGATTTTGTAGCTGAGGAAGTCATTTCCAAAAAGAAAGTGGTCAAGAAAGAGTTTGCCACAACTGATAACACCAAGCCATGCATGAAGAAGAAAGCTCCCGCCAGAAGGATTGCCGTGTCCAAAGCCAGAGCATCAACACAAGAAACTATGAAATTTACTCTTGAGCCAAGAGAAGATGTTGATGGAAAGAAAAGAAAGGAAAGGGTCAGGAAAACCATTGCCAGAGTGACTGGAAAGCCATCTATGACTAGAGATTCTGAAGAGGAGGAGGAAGAGCAAGATGCACCTCTTGCCAAGTCTCGGAAGCTGATGGGGGATGCCATCAAATCTAGGGCTGCTCCATCAAAGCCCAAGCCTGCCCCCAAAGCTACAGCTCAAGCTTCAAAGTCTGCACCAAAGAGAAGCACCAGAAACATTCCTGTCGCTGAAATAAACAAGGTCCCAGTGCCTGAAATGGAAGAAGAAGAGGAAGCCCAAGTGCTTAGAAAGTTGAAGCCAAAGATACCTGATCATGATGATAATCATCCAGTGGCTGAAAATATGAAGGAGAGAAAGGATGTAGGTCTCAGATTATGGAGACAACCAGACCCTTATGCTATGAGGAGAAGAACTGTTATGGACTACAGATTTCACACTAAGGAACATCAGGACTTCTATGAGACTGTGCTCTTAGATAAGAAGCCCATTGTATGTGACATGAAGTGGGTGGACTGGAAATATATTGATGCCAATGAATATCATTTCCCTGGAGTACATGAGAGCTTCAGACTCAATGCAGTTGACACCTTTATGGGTTAGAAATTGACCAAGTGGAATGATGAGCTTATCATGCAGTTCTATTCAACAGCTCACTTCTACCCAGATGGGAAAATTGTTTGGATGTCTGAAGGTACTAGGTACCAATATACTATTGGTGAGTGGGCCAAGCTCATTAATGGCCCTGAAGAAGCTGAGGATGATATTGATGTCTATGCTGAGCGCAAGAAAGATCACAACTCCATGGCCAACATGTACAAGGAGATACCTGATAAGGCCTTGGAGACACACAAGCTAGGCTCAGTATACTATCTGATGTCTGGACTGGCCACCATGAACACTATTTTGAGGCATATCTTGTTGCCCAAATCAGGAGATCATAGGATAATCAGAGGCCACTCCATCAACTTGCTTCAGCTATTTGATTTGCCACAAAAATTCAAGGTGATGAGCTTGATAGTTGAAACCATCAAGAGAACAGCAGCAGACCAGAAGAGATCATGTGGGTATGCTCCACACATCCAGATGCTCATAAACTCCAAGATGAGCAAAGTTGTGTATCTGTTGGACAAAGAGCACCTTCCCTTGAGACCCGACCTTGAGGACAACACAGTTGTTATGGATGCTTCAGATCCTACTTTAGTAGAGGCTCAGGAGAAGAGAGCAAAAGCAAAAGTAGAGAAGGCAGCCAAGATGCCAAGTGTTGAAGAGGCATCTCAAGTTTTTCTCAAGTCCAAACAAGATCAACTTGGCTATCTCATTCAGGCTACTTTGAGGATTGAGAAGGGATTGGCCACCCTGACTCAGAACCAAGAGAGTCTTGAAAGAATTTTTGAGACAAAGCTTCATGACTTGAATGTCAAGGTGACAGAGATTCAGACTTCTGTCGAGAAGATCCAAGAAGAGCTTGAGGATAGGAGTGACAAGACCACCATTGATGCTTATCAAAGGGTGCCCAGAAGACAGAGGTCTGCAGCAGTGCCAGTGACAGACACTAGAGCTACAACTTCAGCTCCTGCAGCCATAGCTTCAGTTGCCCCTCCGGTTGCAACTGCTCCAGCGGCTACAACCTCTTCAGAAGCATTTGTTGCAGGACTCCTCTCCACTCCACCTCCCAAAAATCAAGCTTAGAGAGCTGCATAGCACTATGCATTCTTGAGCTTTTTGGTAACGTATTGCCAAAGGGGGAGAAAGTGTATAGATCATAGGCTTAGAGACATAGAGAGAGAGAGGGAGAGCTTTGCTTCTTTTTGGCTCTTTTGCTACTTATTTGCTTGCTTGCTTGGATGATACTTTATGGTTATGTGTGTGAGATACTTGTATGGTCATGTGCTTGATCATATCATACTTAAATGTTTGTGCTTGGATGATGATATTCTCTATCCCTTATGTATGATCATTCACACTTTGCCTTGGTGATGAGTGCATATTTCATATTCTATCATTTTGAGCGCTCCACCAAGATGTATGTCACATGCAAGAGTAACCCATGATCCTAATTGATTGTGAATTTGCATTCAAAAGCAAATTTTAAATAATGCACAAATTTAGGGGGAGCTCTTGCTTATCACATACTTCTCAAAGCGACGATGTATTTCATTCTTATTATCATTTGTCGAAGCTTTGATCTATATGTTGTCATCAATTACCAAAGAGGGGGAGATGAAAGTGCAGCTAATCCCTAGGTGGTTTTGGTAATTCTTAACAACATATAGCTCATTGAACTAATACTGTTTCAAGATGATCATTTCAGAAAGTTCAATGATTGGCATGGCATGGACTAGATATGTGGACCCCTCAAAATGCTAAGGACACATATTGGAAAAAGCTCAAGACTCTACATTTTTATTTTAGTGATCCAAGATCACATTGAGTCCATAGGAAAAGCCAATACTATTAAAAGGGGACGAGGTGTTGCTTAATGGCTTACTTTCTCAAAATGCTTAGTGATATGCTCCGAAAACCCTCAACAACTTTCTCATATCCACATATGTCCTAAACCTAAAGTCAAACTCGACTCCATCGATTTGATCTACCCAGCGCCACCGAGTTCATTTGACATAGCCACTGCCATAAACCCTAATCACTTCGGTCTCACCAATAGGGATCTCGGTCTCACCGAGATGGGATTACAAACTCTCTGTTTCCCTTTGTAACGTTTCGATCTAACCGAAATGAGCGATTGGTCCCACCGAGTTCGCAATGCAAACTCTCTGTTTCCTTTTTGTAACGTTTCGGTCTCACCGAAATGAGCAATCGGTCCCACCGAGTTTGCTTGACCAACTCTCTGTTTGCCTATTACTAAAATCGGCCCCGCTGAGTTCATGTGATCGGTCTCAGCGAGATCAAGTTATGCGCTAACTCTAGCACATCGGTCCCACCGAGTTGATGTTGTCGGTCCCACCGAAAAACCTAACGTTCACATTTTGAACTAAATCGGTCTGACCGAGTTTCACTATTCGGTCTCACCGAGTTTGGGAATTTGTGTGTAACGGTTAGATTTTGTGTGGAGGCTATATATACCTCTCCACCCATTCTCCATTCGTGGGGAGAGCCATCAGAACGTTCCTACACTTCCAGCATTCATTTTCTGAGAAAGAACCACCTACTCAGGTGTTGAGACCAAGACATTCCAATCCAACCACAAGAATCTTGATCTCTAGCCTTCCCCAAGTTGCTTTCCACTCAAATCATCTTTCCACCATAGCCAAATCTGTGAGAGAGAGTTGAGTGTTGGGGAGACTATCATTTGAAGCACAAGAGCAAGGATTTCATCATCAACACACCATCTATTACCTTTTGGAGAGTGGTGTCTCCTAGATTGGTTAGGTGTCACTTGGGAGCCTCCGTCAAGATTGTGGAGTTGAACCAAGGAGTATGTAAGGGCAAGGAGATCGCCTACTTCGTGAAGATCTACCCAAGTGAGGCAAGTCCTTCGTGGGCGATGGCCATGGTGGGATAGACAAGGTTGCCTCTTCGTGGACCCTTCGTGGACCCTTCGTGGGTGGATCCTTCTATGGACTCACGTAGCCGTTACCCTTCGTGGGTTGAAGTCTCCATCAACATGGATGTACGATAGCACCACCTATTGGAACCATGCCAAAAATCTCTCTGTCTACATTGCGTTTGCTCCGTCCAAACTCCTCCCCTTTACCTTCATATGCAATGATTTACATTCCGCTGCTATACTCTTAGAATTGCATGTGTAGGTTGATTGCTTGACTAGTGCTAAGTTGCTAAAATCTGCTAAGACTTAAAATTGGTAAAATGCTAGATTTTTATTTGGTCAAGTAGTCTAATCACCCCGACCCCTAGACATACTTTCAATCCTACACCGTAGCATCCGAGGATTTATGGATTTGGCATTGCTTTTTCGGTATGCCGGGTACTCTCACTGATATCAATGTGTTGCAACGGTCTCATTTGTTTGCTAGGCTTGCTAGTGGTGATGCTCATGCTTGTAATCATGAATACACAAAGGGGTACCGTCGGTGGGAATGACACCTATGGGATCACAAGAATCCCTACAGTGGTCGGCGGGCGCGGGGCCGTGAGAAGAGCAGGTCTAAGAGCGAGCACAAAGGTCGTTTACCCAGGTTCGGGCCGCGGAGATCGCGTAATACCCTAGTCCTGCTTTGGTGTGTATATCAGTGTTCTTGAACTAGCTATCGAGCGTGATTCGCCCAAAGAGTCGAATCCCCCTCCAGTACGCCTCGGGCCTCCTTTTAGAGTCGAAGGAGGCACTACAGTGGCACACAGGAGGAGTAAAGGGTACAGTAGCTATGTTTATCCCTTGTCATTATGGGACAAGACGCATTAAATGTGCCCCTGAGGTGTCCCCCTACTTTATCGCCGCCTCACCCTACTTTGACGCGCGCCCAGGCCAGCAAGGCGGGCAGCGCCATGTAGGCTGGCAGGCTACTGAGGTGGCGTGGTGGCAGCGTCTTCACGAAGATTTGCATCCCACCACACAGGTGCTTGCTGAGTTGGCCTCGGGACCGCACGTTGCCACGCAGGTGCCCGCCTGGCTGGCTGGGCTGGCAGCTGCATGGGAATGGTGATGGGGTCTTGACGCGTGCGGGCCTAGCCATGGCCTCGCTGATGTCCTCGGCAAGGGTCTTGCCGGGAGGCGGCAAGGGTCTTGCCGTAGTACTGCGGTCGTCCCCGGCAAGGATGTTGCCAGAGGTCTCGTCTTCTGGTCCTCACCTGATATTGTGTGTTAATAATCTTCACAAAGATCTGCGTGCCATCATGGAGGCGCCTCCCGAGCCTTGGTTCCAATGTGGTTGTTGGTGTTGGAAACCTCGGGCTCAAGGGTGGCGCGCTCCGCTAGGATTAGGCAAGCTGCCCCGGCAGGGTCCTTGCCGGGGCCGTGGAGGCCGCCCCGGCAAGGGTTTTGCCGGGGGAGTCCATCTCGCCCTCTTGCTCTTCGTGTCTCTGTCTTGGCGTTGCTTTGATCGTCTTGTGGCTTCGGCCTCCCTCATCTGCCCTGCTCAATGTGGCCGTGGGCACGACTCTGGCTGCCCGTGCATAGGTAAAGGGGTGCAGAAGCAGAGCCCCTACTTCTGTACACCGATAGGTACTATCTTGCAGATGGTATATACCCTCCTTGGTGCACATTTGTCAAGAGCATCAAAGAATCCAAAACTAAGAAACAATGTGAATTTGCGAGGGTGCAAGAGGCGACCTGAAAAGACATTGAAAGAGCATTCGGGGTTTTGCAATCTAGGTTTGCTATTGTTCGTGGTACTGCTCGATTTTGGGACAAGCGGATCTTAAAAAACATCGACATGATGTGTTATTCTTCACAATATGATTCTCGAAGATGAGAGAGGCATGAACTTGGAGTTCTTCCATGACAATGTGGGTAGCCGTGTCAAATCAGCTAGAGACCCTAACCGCATTAGACCTTTTCTTTAGACATACAAAGAGATTGAAAATGCAAACACCCATTTTCAGCTTCAGAAGGATCTCATTGAGCACCATTGGCAAAGGGTTGGACAGTAACAAAACTCAAATTTCTATTCAATTTCATTTAATTCATGTGTGATTTGTATTCGGAACAAGTTTTATATTGCATTATTTAGTTTGCGTCGATGATTTGAATAATTATTTGTAATGTGGATGATTGTTGTATTGTGATGTGGTAATGATATTTTTTCTGAATAATTATTTGTAATGTGGATGATTGTTGTATTTGTGGTGTGGTATTGATATTTGCCGACCGGCGGGAGTGGCGCAAGAGCAGACCCCGTAAAGCCGGCCCGTAAGAGAGCATATTCCCCGAATATCCTTTTATATGGGTCCATTTTGCGGGGTCTAACTCTGCGGCCGCCCGCGCCAGCCCGTAATACCGTTTTTTCGCAAACTGCAAACGCGTTTTGCGGGTCAGCGTTATACAGGGTCTGCTAGAGATGCTCTTACTAATTTTTCTGAGTTGTCAGTTGACTTGACTAGGCTGCCATTTGACTAGATGTATTGACTTTTGACTTGACTTTTTACAAAGAGTTTTACACACTCGAAAAGTTCATACATTTAGAAAAAGTTCATGAATTTGAACAAAAAGTACGTTGGTTACAAAAAGGTTCACGGATTTGAGGAAAAAGTTCACAATATATGAAAAGAGTTAAGGCACTCGAAAGAAATCCAAAAACTAAAGAAATGTTTTTGAATTTAAAAAAAAACACAAATTTGAGTAAAAACCATGAATAATACAGTAGAAAAAAATCACGTATTTAAGAAGAAAACCATTCAAGAATTTGAGGGGAAAAATCAAAAAATCTGATTAAATTGTTAGTGAATTTGAAGAAATTTCTCGAATTTAAGCAAAAATATCACAATTTTTTAAATAAGTTCATGAATTTGGCAGGAAAAGTGCAAAACTTCTGGAAAATCAGGAATTTAAGAAAAAAGTTAAAAAATGAAAAGGAAATGCGAATTAGGAAAGCTTATGAATTTGAAAGAAAACACGTATTTCAGAAAAAAAGAAATAAGGAAAGAGAAAAAGATGGAAATAAGAAAACCGAAGAAAAGCTGGCCCGGAAAACTGAAAAAAGAAAAAACAACGGTTGAAAGCTTACAGAAGCTTCCTAAAACTAGCCCAAAGACGCGTCTGGAAGCTTCCCGCTCGTCTTACTTGGGCTGACCTGTTAAAATATATCCATGGAGAATGGGTTGGCGCCAATTACCAAAATGGCCTAGTTGTTTCCGCAAACCGGCGCCTGCAGCGACGCTACTTGGGCTCGGCCCATCTACCATTCCCCCCACTCGCCTCCCCTGTTTTGAAACTCCAAAAAGGAGATCTGCAAAGCCGGGAATCAAAACACAGATCCCTCGGTTGAGCGCTAACTCTAGCAACCACTACGCCACCAACCTCACTCGTGAATACAAACATCATTTCCTTTTCTTTATACGTACAGGAAATGACTTCATGTTCTCTGTGTGTTTTCCCCTTTTCTTTTTCTGTTTCCTCTTTTTTCCTTTTTTCTCAAATGCATGAAATGTTCACAAATATATGATATTTTTTCTAATTCGTGAACTTTTTCTTTAAAATGATGAATTTTTTTCAGTTTCAATGAACTTTTTTCAAACTTGATTAACTTTTTTTGAAATGAATGAACTTTTAACATTTTGATGAACTTATTTTAAAATCCGATGAACTTTTTTCAAAATTTTGGATTTATTTGAAAGTTCATGATTTGTTTTTCAAATTGAATGAACATTTTTGAAATTTGATACACTTTTACTAAAAAAATGGATGAACTTTTTTCAAATTGATGAACCTTTTTCAATTTGGATGAACTTTTTTGAAATTCGATGAACCTTTTTTCAAATCGATGAACTTTTTCATTTTATAGATGAACTTTTTGGAAAATTGATGAACTACTTTTGTATTCGTGAACTTTTTTTGAATACATGAACTTTTTCAATTTGATGAACTTTTTCCTTTTGAAAACAAATTCTTAAATTTTCTGAATGTTCGCGAACGTTTTTTTGAAATAACTCCCGAACTTCGCTACAGCGCGGCTATAGGTTGCTCTTAAGTATTTTCACGCTTCTTATTGTCAGTAGTTGCAGGCAAAATTCATAAATACGTAACCCCCCGCAGGGGGTAAAGTCTAACAGATGCATAAGAACTTATTTATGGCCATCATTACCATTCATTGGCCAACACAAAAACTAAACAAAGGACAAAAAAACTCAATTTTCTGTGGACAACATCAACATTCGTTGACGAGCGTAAAAATAATAAAAGAGCAAAATGAAACAAAATAAAATTGATTTTCGTGTGACCTTTTGAAAGGAACTACCAAACACGTGTAGAAGAAGCTCGTAAGGCAGACGGGAGGCATACTTAATGATATCAGACAATCGGATAGACCCAACGGTGTCAAATAGAAAGCAAACAACAAAGGGCCAAATCTAAGCAATGTTAATTAATCCGGCAGGCTCACCAGCCGGTCAGGGCGTGCGCACCGCGATTGGACCATCCAATGTCGAACAGAGAAGGTCGACCAACACTCTAACAACGGATAATGAGTACATGCCTATCCGCTGAACAAACAAAGACGATGGCCGACAAGGCACAATAAATCGGGTGGGATACACAATTGAGCCAGGCAAACCGTGTCTATTACCCGGCGGGCGAGAAAGCGCACACAAAGCATAAAGTGATAAGTATATTTTTCATCCCTCGACTCTTTCAAAAATATAGAAACAGTCCTTTAATTTCAAAACCAGTAAACATTGGTCCCTCAATTTTCAAAACCGGATAAATTTAGTCCCTCCTGTGGCTTCGGGTGGTTTTCCGCTGATGTGGCGTGGTTTTGGACTAAAACCAGACTTCGCATTGGTATGTGCTCCGGCCTTGGCAGTTCTAGTGGCGTGCGGGCACCTGCCCCGTCGACCTCAGCAACACAAAGATGCGCATGTTATGGACCAGCAGAGCACCGTGTCGAGCTATAGAACCACCACGAGGCCGCTCCCGCGCGCGTCTTCCAGCGTGCCGTCTGCAATGCCGTGCTCATGCCCATGTGATGCAGACGTCCAGCTCATGCCCTCGAGGAGCAGAAGCTCCCGGAGCGCCATGACTTCGTGTGTAGCACGACGAGCCTGTTCATCTGCTCGCCCGGATCAGGAACCCGCTTGCTTGGTGCTACGCAGACCGCAGTCGAATGCGATGTTCTCTCCGCGGTCGCCTGTCGTGCGTGTTGTGCTGCTACTGCAGCCCCAACGTCAGCGACACAGCCAGCGTTGCCGTCGTGTGTGTCGTGTTGCTGGTCATCGTTGTTGACGAGATGTAGATCGTGTATGCCTTGGTTGATGAAATGCAGACATCACGTGCACACATGGTGGCAGCTAGGAGACCACGGCTCTCATGGCCGGGACGCAACTTATGCACCTCCGAATGCTGTTCGTTCAGGTCAGGTACACGCAGACGGCGGCGGACTGCGCGGCAAACAGACTGAGCAGGGCGAGCGCGCGACTGCCTCATGGTCACCGGAGTTGCAGGGCGAGCTCGTGACTGCCTCGTGGTTACTGGAGTTGCAGGTCCGGCACGTGTGTGTGAGCCGGGTGGGCTTGATGGTGCAGGACGTCGCCCTGGACGAGCCCGCCACAGTATAGCAGTACACGCGCCGGGGCCATCAGAGCTGCGGCTTATGGGGAGATATCGAGAATGTAAGACAATAAGTTTTGGGGAACCAGCACAACACTCTAGGGGTGGCTTATCTCATTATATATAATGGATGTGTTACAATACATACAATATACGTACATAAGTACAGAAGCTATACATAGTCTAACACCCTCCCTCAATCTTAGCCACTTTCTAAAGAACTGAGAAGGGTAAGATTGCGCCTACAAGCCTCAAACTGTGGCAGAGGTAAAGGCTTAGTGAAGATGTCTACAAGTTGATCCTTAGATGAGATAAACTTGATCTGAAGTTGCTTCTGTGATACACGTTCCCGTACAAAGTGATAGTCAACTTCAATGTGTTTCGTTCGGGCATGAAATACTGGATTTGCAGAAAGGTATGTAGCACCGATGTTATCACACCAAAGAATAGGAGGATGTGGTTGAGACAAACCCAACTCCTGAAGCAAAGACTGCACCCAAATAATCTCTGCAGTAGCATTAGCTACAGCCTTGTACTCAGCTTCAGTACTGCTACGTGACACAGTAGCCTGTTTCCGAGCACTCCAGGCGATCAAATTAGGGCCAAAGAATACTGCATAACCCCCCGTGGATCGCCTGTCATCTGGGCTACCAGCCCAATCTGCATCAGAGAAGGCCGAAAGGACCCGAGAGGAAGTCGGCCGAATATGCATACCAAATGTCAGGGTGAACTGAACATAACGAAGAATGCATTTAACAGCAGCCCAATGAGTATCTCTGGGAGCCTGAAGATACTGACAAACCCTGTTAACAGCATAAGAGATATCTGGTCTCGTGATCGTCAAGTACTGAAGTCCACCAACAATGCTCCTGTACTCTATGGAATCCGCAGGAGACAAAAGCTCACCATCAACAGCTGTTATCTTGTCGGTAGACGACATGGGTGTGGTGGTCGGTTTGCACTTCAGCATGCCAGCTTTTTGTAACAACTCCAAGGAGTACTTCTTCTGCGTAAGGACAAGACCAGTAGCACGAGAAGTGACCTCAACTCCAAGAAAGTAGTGAAGCTTCCCAAGATCTTTGACCGCAAAATCAGCACCAAGAGAGCAGACAAGAGCATCAGCAGCATACTGAGAAGAGTTGGCAAGGATAATATCATCGACATATACCAAAAGATACATAGTGACTTCTGGCTTCTGTAGAAGAAATAATGAAGTGTCAGCAGTGGACGGCACAAACCCATGAGCACGAAGGGCAGAGGCAAGGCGGGCATGCCAGGCACGAGGAGCTTGCTTCAAACCATATAGTGCTTTGGAGAGACGACAGATATAGTCAGGACGATCAGGATCAGAGAAACCAGGCGGCTGTTTCATATAAACCTCTTCCTCCAAAAATCCATGTAGAAAAGCATTCTGCACATCAAGTTGACGAAGTGACCAACCACGAGAAACAACAATGGAGAGAAGAAGCCGAATAGTGGTAGGCTTGACGACAGGACTGAAGGTGTCCTCATAGTCAAGACCATGGCGCTGCCGAAAACCGCGAGCAACAAGTCGCGCTTTGTAATGCTCAATAGATCCATCCGAATGCTTCTTCACTTTGAATACCCATTTTGAGTCAATAACATTTACCCGTGGTGGTGGAGGAACGAGAGTCCATGTCTTGTTACGAAGGAGAGCATGAAACTCCTGCTCCATAGCCTCTCGCCAATGTGGAATGCGCAGGGCAGCCTGATATGAGCGAGGCTCAGAAGATGGATCCGCAACAGCAGCAGCCAAACAAGCAGCCAACCAAGCAACCGTACCATCCTTACGTTCCTTAGGTTTGAAAATGCCACTGCGACTGCGTGTATGTGGTCGGGACATAGGAACCACCGAGGTCGACGGAGCAGCCTGCAACGGGCTGGAGGACGGCGACGTTGACGAGTCAGCCGGTGACGAGGAGCCAGACACAGTAGCCTCGGGCTCGGTCGGCGAAGAAGGCCGGCCCACCGGCGAAACCGGCAGAGCAGGCGAAGCAGCTGGCGACGCCGGCGTCACGGACTGGGCCGATGGCGAGCCCGGCATAGTGGGCCGTGGCGCGGCCGGTGTCGCGGGCCGATCCGCGGATGAAGGCGACGTGAGGACGGCGTCGCGGACCCGAGCTGCAGGCGAAGACGGCGTGATGGGCCGAGCCGCGGGCGAAGACGGCGTGACAGGCCGAGCCGCTGGCGAAGAGGGCCGAGCCGCTGGAGACTCGGCGGTCGCTGGCGTAGCGGACCGAGCAGTGGAGATGCTCGGCGCGACGGGCTCTTCGGGTGACCATGCATGGGCACGCGAATCGATGCCATGCAACATAGGGCGATCGACGTGCCCATCAGAAGGCGGCGATGATGATGGTGAATCCTCCAACAGCTCCAAACGAGCCCCACGTCCGGTTCCTGCACCATGGTTAGGTAACAGCAAAGGAGAGTATGCAACATCATCAAATTGGTCAGAAGCAACAGAGGATGAATGCAGAGATGGTGGTTCGACAGTGGACACAGGAAGTTTGGCAAAGGGAAAAACATGCTCATCAAACACGACGTCCCGAGATATATAGACACGATTAGTGGGAACATGAAGACATTTGTAACCTTTATGAAGAGAGCTATATCCAAGAAAAACACACTTCTTAGAACGAAACTCAAGCTTGCGCTTATTATATGGACGAAGATGCGGCCAGCAAGCACACCCAAATACCTTGAAAAAGGTATAATCAAGTTGTTCATTAAGGAGAACCTCAATGGGAGTCTTCATGTTTAAAACACGAGTGGAAGTACGGTTGATGAGAAAACATGCAGTAGTGAAAGCATCACTCCAAAACCGAAACGGAACAGATGCATGGGCCAAAAGAGTAAGACCAGCTTCAACAATATGACGATGCTTACGTTCGACTGAACCATTCTGCCGATGTGTATGTGGACATGCTAAACGATGAGCTATCCCAAGCGACTGAAAGAAGGAGTTGAGGTTGCGATACTCGCCCCCCCAGTCCGACTGGACATGAACAATTTTGTGCTTGAGAAGACGTTCAACATGTTTTTGAAACTGAACAAAAATATCAAACACATCAGATTTGCGTTTAATAAGGTAAAGCCAGGTAAAGCGACTATAAGCATCAACGAAACTGATATAGTAATTATGACCACTGACAGAAGTCTGAGCAGGACCCCATACATCTGAAAACACAAGTTCTAAAGGATGTTTCACCTCACGACTGGACTCCGAAAAAGGAAGTTGATGACTCTTCCCCTGCTGACAAGCATCACACACTGCTACATCTTTATTACTAGACAAACTAGGAAGCTCATGACGACGCAAAATATGACGGACAATAGGTGTGGCCGGGTGACCAAGACGAGCATGCCACTGTGACGGAGAGACCCGAACTCCACTGAAAACGCGGGCGACGCCAGGATGCTCCAGACGGTAGAGGCCCTGGCACAACCGCCCACTAAGAAGAATGTCCCTCGTGCCCCGATCCTTAATAAAAAGATCAAAAGGGTGAAATTCACAAAGCACATTATTATCACGTGTGAGTTTAGGAACTGAAAGAAGATTACGGGTCACAGATGGAACTCGAAGAACATTGCGAAGCTGAAGACTCCTATTGGCATGTCTAGTGAGAAGAGATGCTTGACCAATATGAGAGATGTGCATACCTGCTCCATTGGCGGTGTGGATCTTGTCGGAGCCATGATAGGGTTCACGAGTGTGAAGCTTCCCCATCTCGTTGGTCAGATGCTCTGTCGCCCCAGAGTCCATGTACCAGTGTGGATCGATGGAGTAGGACTGAGTGTGTCCCTGTTGCTTCTGCGGCGCGGGACGATCAGCCATGGCGACCTGACGGGCATTGTTGCGTGTATCTTTGCCGTCATTGCCAAGACCAAGGAAGCTTCACTGGAAGCGCTTATGACACTTGGAGGCCCAGTGCCCATCGCGGCCACAAAGTTGACACACACGTGGACCGCCAGCCCCCGGTAAGGTCGCAGTAGGTGGGGGGGCCGAGGCGGGCGACGGTGGCAGCCCCAAGGGAGACCGGGGTGATGAAGAAGAGCGGCCACCCTTGGTGGCGGCGTTGGCCGAGAGGGAGCCAGTGCCCCTGGAGCGGCGTGTCTCGACCCGTTGCTCAGTGAGAAGGAGCCGAGAGAAAACCTCGTGTGCCAGCATGGGTGTCGAGTTGCCCCGCTCGTTGATGATCTCAACTAAGGCATCATACTCCTCATCAAGACCATTGACGATAAACGAGTTGAACTCGGAGTCGGTGAGGGGCTGTCCAATGGAGGCCAATGTGTCGGCGAGGCCCTTGACCTTGTTGTAGAACTCAGTGGCAGTGGAGTCAAGCTTCTGACACTCTCCAAGCTGACGACGGAGTGCAGAGACACGATCCTGGGACTGCGCTGCAAAGGTGCGCTCAAGGATGGTCCAGGCCTCATGAGACGTCTTCGCGAAGATAACAAGTCCGGCAACTGCCGGCGAGAGCGACCCCTGGATGGAGGAGAGGTTCGCCTGGTCCTGCCCCGTCCAGACGCGATGGGCCGGATTGTAGACCGGACCGTGCACGCTGTCTACCAGGGCGGGTGGGCAGGGAAGCGATCCGTCGACGTAGCCTAGCAGGTAGTGACTCCCCAAGAGCGGGAGAACCTGCGCACGCTAGAAGATGTAGTTGTCGGCGGAGAGCTTGATGGTGATGAGATGACCGAAGTGAAACGGCGGCGGCGAAGACGATCCCATCGAGGGGGCTGCCTGGGGTGCAAACACCATTGAGGCAGCCGGAGGCACCGAAGCCGATGCGGGAGGAGGCGGGACCGCAGCCAGGGCGGACGCCGCAAAGCTCGCGGCCGGGTCGGACGCCGCAAGGCCCGCGGCCGGGGCGGACGCCGCCAACCCCGCCAGCGGGGCGGTGTGATCCGCTTGCGGCAGGAGCGGCGGGACGACGCCCGCGGAGTCCGCAGCGGACGGCGGCGCCGCGCTGTGGACCACGAGGTCGCGCCCAAGCGAGGGCGCCGGCGGCGTGGAGTAGACGGAGCCGATGCTCCTGGTCCCGATCGGAGCCGGAACGGCGAAGGCATCGAGCGGGAGGTTGAGCAGAGCCGCAAGAGAGGCCGGGAGGAACCCCGCAGCAGTGGAACCGGTGGTGGCGGCGCTCGACATGGCGGCGGCGCGATCGGTGGCGCGGCGGCGGCGGTGAAGGCGGCGGCGGCTGCGGCGGCGGTGCGGGTATTAGGGTTTGGAAGCGGAAGCGATCGTAACCTAGCGTGATACCATGTAAGACAATAAGTTTTGGGGAACCAGCACAACACTCTAGGGGTGGCTTATCTCATTATATATAATGGATGTGTTACAATACGTACAATATACGTACATAAGTACAGAAGCTATACATAGTCTAACAGAGAAAGAGGTTTCCTGGTTTAGAGGTTGAAGATGCTCCTTACAGATGGGGTCCACATGTAAGTGAGAGAGATAAATAGCAGGAAGTAAAGTGAAAATTTGGGTTGATGTGATGGGGGGGCATACTTGTCACTTTGAGTCAAAAACCAACGCCACTCACAGCAGGAAACCACCCGAAACAGAGCCAGGGACTAAACTTATCCGGTTTTGAAAGTTGAGGGATCAATGTTTGCTGGTTTTGAAAGTTGAGGGATCAATGTTTGCTGGTTTTGAAATTGAAAGACCATTTCTATACTTTTGAAAGAGTTGGGGGATGAAAAATATACTTATCCCAAGCATAAATGCCCGCACGAGGCGTACCGGCTGGGTGGAGTACAAAGACGAAGCAGGCACGACGCCCATCTTCACCCGACGACCAAAATGATGAACCAACGCAAAATACGTCGAATGACAAGGCCTGCGGCCGACATGTCATGGACCCCCATGTCACCGGGAAGTGAGGTATTGTTACGCGATCGGACGGCATGAGGGACACCACGCGGGCTGGGAGTGCGTCAAGATGCGGATGCCCCGGGAGGCGGGTACTCGAGCACCGTCGTCGTGCCTCGCTTCGCTTGCTAATAGTTGCAACCGTGTGGCAACTCCGACTAGTTGGCCGGCCCATACCTTCCTTTCTGCCTTAGAGCATCTCCAACAGCCGCGCTAAACTGCCGCGCGCAAAAAACCCGTTAGCGCGCGCGCTGCGGCTGGTTTTGTGCGCCCGCCTGCGCTGGCTCTAGCAGCGGCGCTATAATGCAGCGCGCGCGCGCCGCTCCAGCAGGGCGCAAAAATACAGCGCGCGTGCCGCACAAACCACATATACATTTGCAAGAAGATGAGCAAAATAATCAAACAAACAAAATAAAAATCAATAACAAATAGTTTAAAATAAATCATTACAAAACAAACAAATAGTTTATCGTTCCGTACAACAACAAATAGTTCAAATAAATTGTTACAACACAACAAATAGTTCATGAAGTTCATGCTCTTTGCCGTCCATGCCATGTCCACCACTCTTCAATTAGATCTTTCCGAAGTTCATTGTGCGTTGCGGGACGCCGAATGGCATGATAGGAGGCAACAAAACGGGCTACCCTTTCAGCCCTCCGCCGCACTCGCACGGGATGTCCCAAGAGCTCATATTGTGAGTAGTCTAAATCTTGGCCACGCTCATTCTCGATGATCATGTTGTGCATGATCACACAAGCGTGCATGATGTACCAAAGCATTTGTTGATCCCAAAATCTCGCCGGTCCTCTCACAATAGCAAATTGGGCTTGCAAAATCCCAAATGCTCTCTCCACATCTTTTCTAGCCGCCGCCTGAGCATTGTGGAAATCAAGATTTTTCTTACCTTCCGGCTTTTTCAACGGCTTCACGAAGGTTTGACACTTTGGATAGATGCCATCCGCTAGATAATAGCCATAGTTGTACGTATGACCATTTGCTACAAACTGCACAGGTGGCAACTCACCGTTTGCAATCTTATTCATCAGTGGTGACCGGTTGAGAACATTGATATCATTTAAAGATCCAGGCATTCCAAAGAATGCATGCCAAATCCAAGTCTCCTGATCGGCCACCGCTTCAAGGATTGTAGTGGAACCCTTTTTTTGGCCGTGGAATTGCCCATGCCATGCCTTTGGACAATTCTTCCAACTCCAATGCATGCAATCTATTGAGCCAAGCATGCCAGGAAAGCCGCGCGCTTTGTTCAGCGCCAATAGCCGTGCGGCGTCTTCAGCAGTGGGAGCTCTCAAATACTCCTCGCCAAACACTTGCACAATTCCCACTGCAAAGCGCTTGACACACATGATGGCTTGGCTCTCACCCATAGCCAAATGATCATCAACTAGATCAGCCGGGATACCGTATGCCAACATACGCAAAGCGGCTGTCACCTTCAGAAAAGTGCTATGCCCGAGCTCTCCGGCGGCATTCCTCCTTTGCTGGAAAAACCGGTCATGGCTCGCTAGTTTCTCTGCAATGCGCCTGAACAACTCGGTGCTCATCCTAAACCGGCGACGAAAATACGACTCCGGGTACGTGGGATTCTCCACGAAATAGTTCTTCATCAATCTGTTATGGGCATCAATCCTATCTCTCCAAATTTTCTCCCGACCCATAACCGAACCACCGTGCTTCGGTTTTTTTATTGATATGCATAGCTACGATCATTCCAAGATCCTCCTCCTCTTCCATATCAAATTCTTCTTCGGAAGAATCATACGACGAACTCATCTACAATGTTCAATACTATACTATAAAAACTACAATTCAAAACATGCATCAAATTCATGAAGTTTGAGCAATACATACCTTGTAGGCGTTTTGTCAAACACCTTGCGGGCGCGGCGCGGCGGCGAGCGCTCGGGCGCTGTTCCTCGGACGACGGAGGCGCGCGGGCGCCGGCGGTACTAGGAGGGGATGGGCGGAAGCGCGGGCGCGCGGGGATAGGCCGGGGAAGCCTGAGACGGTCACCGGGGGTGCGCGGGCGGCGGCGGCGGCGCAGCCGGTCGGGGGTGGAAGCGCGAGAGGAAGAGCGGACGCGAGCGCTCGAGTGTGCCGCGCGCTGTAGTGGGCGCCCGAAATACGCCGTGCCGGTAAGTGTTTTTGCCCGCGCGCCTAACCCGTTTTAGCGCGCCCGCTGGAGCGCCCTGACGCGTTGCGCGCGCGCTAAAAACGCCTATTTTGCGGCGCGGCGCTAGTTTAGCGCAGCCGTTGGAGATGCTCTTACCCACCAAGGTTCCATTTCCGCCACGAAGCAAAAACCTCCTATAAAACACAGCTCGCCCGAACACGGATCAAACGGCCCCGGAAAAACACCCAAAAAAGGCGGCGGAAAGGGAAAAGAGGAAGAACATGGACGGGCACGTCGGCCAGTTCTTCGAGTCGGTGAGCTCGATCTTCCGCGGGAGCGACACCCTCCCCGTCTGCGACCGCGACATCATCGCCGTAAGCACCCCCTGCCCCCCGCCCCTTCCTCGAGAAATCCCCACGGACGCCTCTGGCTCGGACCTTCTCTTACTCCCCTAGCTCTGTTGCTGCCCGCTGGTTTGGGGAGGCGAATTTCCGCTGGAGCGTGCGGGGATTCACGAATTCGGCGCGTTTTGAGTGGTAATCTGCGCCGGTTTGTTAGTTCTAGCACCAAGGGGAGTTGCGTCTCATCATGGGGATTTTGTGTTTGGGTGGAATCGACACTGCTGCGCTTTACTCTTCGTTTATCTAAAATCGGTGTCTATTAAGCTATTTCCGGTGGTGTCAAGGGGTCATGTTCAGCAACCAGACGTTTTGTGATTTTTCTACTGTATTTGATTACTCAATTCCCATGCGTCAACCTAGCGGCAACCATTATCTGACTGATTGAGCCTGGCTTGATGTCTAATTGCGTCGCGTTTGCGGGCGAATTTCCGGAATGTGACTGGGTTTACGTAATCAGAAGCATTTGGACAACCCGTGCCACCATGCCAGACCTTGATTCTCAGCCGATTGCAGGGAAATTTGGGCGTGGTCATGTGGATTTTCGGGGTCTGCCGAATCCCCAGTTCATGCTGTGTATTAGAGTATATATTCGGTTTGTATATTTGGTAGTTCAAATTGTAATCTATCTCTACTATCCTTGGCCCCCAAGTTTTGTATCTTATATAAACAGCCCTTTGAGGCCCTAATACATATTCAGAATTCAATAATCTTCATGGTATCCGTCGCCTAGGTTATCTTCTTCACATGGCCTCTCCGCCGGCCCCTCCACCTCTTCCGGCGCGGCCTCTCTTTACCGCGGCCGAGTTCAACGCCGCCAGATCGCCATCTGCCTCTTCTTCCTCCTTCAACCCCAGTTCCCTTACCCACCACCAATATGCCCTTCACGCCACCACCAAGTCTTCGGCGCCAGCTCCATCCACTTCGTCGTCGGCCCCTGTCCAGCCGCCTCCAGGCTGGCGCCCGAGCCCTAACTACCGCGGCAAGAATCCCGCCTACCGGCCGCCCCAGCCTCACTCCGCCAGCTCCTCGGCGTCATCATCATCATCGTCTACACCGGCATCTACTCCAACGGCATGTCACCAGCAGCAAGATCCCTGGACCGGGCTGGTTCAGGCGTGGCCCATGCCTTAGTCTGCTCCGTCTCCTTACGGCGCTCCTCCAGCATACACGGGCGCCTGGAGCCCGGGCCATCGTCCTGCCACCGGCTCCCCTGGTCTCCTCGGACCCCGACCGCCGGCTCACGTCTACACCGCCACTACTACACCGACCACGCCCGGCGCCCCTGTGCTTCCGCCCGGCTACGCCCTAGTTCCCTATGCGCCCGGTGCTCCTTCGGCTCCGTCACCGTACGCATACGGGCAGCATGCACCAATGAACATGCCTGCTCCCTCTCCTACGACCACATCGCCGAGCTGGGATCAGGCTGCTTTCATCGCCGCCATGAACAATTTCACCCTCAACAACGAAGGTACGGATTGGATTTTCGATTCTGGTGCATCTACGCATATGTCTTCAACTATGAATTTTTTGTCAGCTTGTTTCCCTTCTTCTTTTTCTTCCATTACCATCGGTGATGGTTCTACTATTCCTGTCTCTTGCACCGGTGATTCTTACATCCCCTATTCTTCTAACAATTTTCTTTTACGCAATATTCTTGTAGTCCCATCCTTAATTACTAATCTTATCTCCGTTCGTCAGTTTACCATCGATAATCAAGTTATTGTGGCCTTTGACCCCTTTGGTTTATCTGTGAAGAATCTGACAACGGGGGAGGTTCTAGCTCGGTACAATAGCACCGGCGATCTTTATCCTCTTCATGGCGCCCCCACTTCCACTCCTCGCGCCATGCTTGCATCAGTTCATCTATGGCATCGTCGGCTTGGTCATCCTAATAAAGCTACACTATCATCATTGTTACAGGAATTTTGTATCCCTAGTTCTAGTGTCCCTCATGATTCCTCTCTTTGTAATGCCTGTCAATGTGGCAAACATGTTAGACTACCTTTTGGTACATCCTCTACTATTAGTACTTTTCCTTTTGAATTGCTCCATTGTGATCTATGGACCTCTCCAATTCCTAGTGTTTCTGGTTACAAATACTATCTTGTAATTCTTGATGATTATTCCCATTATGTTTGGACCTTTCCTCTCCGAGCCAAGTCCGATGTACACCCAATTTTTCTCAATTTTCGTCAATATGTTCTAACCCACTTTGGTCTTCCAATACGCTTTATTCAATGTGACAATGGACGAGAATTTGATAATACTCGCAATCGCACTTTCTTTCTTTCTCACGGCATACTTCTTCGTTTTTCTTGTCCCTATACATCTCCTCAAAATGGCAAAGCAGAACGCTCTCTTCGTTCCATCAATGGTATTCTTCGCACCTTGCTTATTCAAGCTTCTCTTCCTCCCCGTTTTTGGGTTGAAGCATTACGCACTGCCACACTTCTTCTCAATATTAGACCAACCAAAACATGTCCTCTCTACACTCCCTTTCAATCCCTCTTTCTTTCCCATCCCGACTATCTTTCCCTTCGCGTTTTTGGTTCTCTCTGTTTTCCCAACATCACTTCTACCACTTCTCATAAACTAGAACCTCGCTCTTTACCCTGCATTTATCTTGGTCTCTCCGATGATCATAAGGGCTCTCGCTGCTTTGATCCCTCATCCGGCCGTGTCATTATTTCCCGTCACGTCGTCTTTGACGAATATACCTTTCCCTACGCTGCCACACAAACATCATCCACAACCCAACCTTCCTCTGTTCGTTCTTCATCTCCTCTCCTCCCTCGTCTAGCTCCTACCTCTATTGTCCCGGAGCAACAACCACCACCGCATCAGTCTTCCATGCCTCCACAGCAGCCTTCTGCACCGCCCACTTCTCCTTCACCACAGCCTTCCGCGCCCCCCACTCCTCCCTTGACAGCAGCTTCCTCTCCTCCCACGCCCATCTCCCCTATTGTTGCTTCTCCTTCTTCCTCTTCTTCCTCCACACCGCCTCTTCCATCTAATGCCGTTCCTATAATACCTCCGGCCAATGATCATGTCATGTGCACTCGTGGTAAGCGTGGCTTTCACCTCCCTACACGACGTCTTAACCTCACGGCCGTTCCCACTATCTCCCCTATTCCTACATCTTATAAACGTGCTCTTCTCGATCCTCTTTGTCACTCTGCTATGCGTGATGAGTTTCATGCTCTTCAGCAAAATAACACCTGGACTCTCGTTCCCAAACCAGCCGGTGTCAATGTTGTTTCCGGCAAATGGGTTTTCCGTCACAAATTTCATGCTGATGGTACTCTTGCTCGTTATAAAGCTCGTTGGGTTTGTCATGGGTTTTCTCAGCAACACGGTGTTGATTTTGATGAGACTTTTTCTCCAGTTGTAAAACCTAGTACCATTCGTGTTGTTCTCAGTCTCGCTGTCTCCTCCTCTTGGCCGATCCATCAGTTAGATGTTAAAAATGCCTTCCTCCATGGCACTCTCAATGAAACTGTCTATTGTCAACAACCTTCGGGTTTTGAGAATTCCTCTTCTCCTGATTTTGTTTGTCTTCTTCACAAATCTCTGTACGGTCTTAAACAAGCTCCTCGTGCTTGGTTTCATCGCTTCACCACCTTTATTCACACAATAGGTTTTACCGCGTCTAAATCTGATTCATCTCTCTTCATTTTTCGTTCCTCCTCCCATACTGCCTATCTTCTCTTATATGTTGATGACATAATTCTCACTGCCTCTTCTGATTCCCTTTTACAACACATTATATCTTCTCTTAATCGTGAATTTTCCATGACTGATCTCGGTCCTCTTCATCACTTTCTTGGGATCACTGTCTCCCGCACTTCATCTACACTCTTTCTCTCTCAACGCCAGTACATTCTTGACTTGCTCTCTCGTGCAGGGATGACTGACTGTCAACCATGTCGTACGCCGGTCGATGTTGGTACCAAGTTGTCGGCCGACGGTGAACCTTTTTCTGATCCTACTCTATATCGCAGTATCACTGGTGCTCTCCAATATGCCACACTCACTCGTCCTGATATATCTTATTCTGTTCAACAAGCGTGCTTATATATGCATGATCCTCGTGTTCCTCATTATTCTCATGTCAAGAGAATACTTCGGTATCTCAAAGGCACTATTGATCATGGTCTTCTCCTTAATTCTTCCTCTCCAACAAGCTTGACAGTTTATTCTGATGCAGACTGGGCGGGTTGTCCAGATACTCGACGATCTACATCCGGCTTTTGTGTTTATTTGGGTGACAATCTTGTTTCTTGGTCTTCTAAAAGGCAGGTTACAGTTTCCAGATCGTCTGCAGAAGCTGAATACAGGTCTGTTGCTCATTCTGTGGCCGAGGCGGTGTGGCTCCGTCAGCTTTTGGTTGAGCTCCATCGACCAATCGAGCGTGCAACTATTGTTTATTGCGACAATATTTCTGCAGTCTACATGGCGTCCAATCCTGTTCAGCATCGACGCACCAAGCACATCGAGATTGATATTCATTTTGTTCGTGAAAAAGTGGCTCTTGGCGAGGTCCGTGTGCTTCATGTTCCTACCACTGCGCAATTTGCTGATATTTTCACCAAGGGGCTCCCCACTGCAGCATTCACTGGCATTCGCTCCAGTCTCAACATTGTTACACCTGATGTTGACACTGCGGGGGGGGGGGGGGGGGGGGGTATTAGAGTATATATTCGGTTTGTATATTTGGTAGTTCAAATTGTAATCTATCTCTACTATCCTTGGCCCCCAAGTTTTGTATCTTATATAAACAGCCCTTTGAGGCCCTAATACATATTCAGAATTCAATAATCTTCACTGTGCTTTCGTCCATTCAGAGACGAGTCTTGTTATTTCGTTGACTGTGACGCTAAGCGAACAAACATTATAGGCATTTGATGTTACTTTAACTGATCAATTGATTCTGAGACCAGATCTTTGTCTTCTGTTGAATCCTTTCCACCCTCACACTACTATATATGTGATGTGAAGCTTAGATGGCCATTATTATTTTTGTATGCTTACATATCCAATTGGGTTGTACTTGATCATGCACTCATTTGTGCTTGTCTAATCTACTATTGTACGTGCTTTTGTCTCAGGGTTGTGAGACAGAGGTTGCTGAGGCTGCAAATGAAGAACAGAAGAACGACAGCCTCATGAGGCTATCATGGGCGCTTGTTCACTCTAGGCAGCCCGAGGATGTCAACCGCGGCATTGGAATGCTTGAAGGTGATGCATCCATTCTATATACTTCATAGTTTTATTATTCCGAATTTGTTAATGGTAGTAAGAATTGACTGACTTGAGTAGTACTTTACTAATTCAAAGATATGAGTGTTCATCTCATTTTCTGAAAATTTCCTAATAATGCATATTCCTTGGTGAAGTAAATAGGAGTCATGTAGTACTTGAGTTATTTGTGTGCTTGTTCTACATGTTAATTTCGATTCTATTTCATATTGATATATATTCTGATTCTTCAATTTTCAACGGTCGAGTGCCTTTTCTTAGAATCCATAACCTGAGAATATTTGTTAAGTTGTAGGGCCACACCCAAATGGCTGTCATGGCAATGTTGGAATGCTGTAGATGTCTTGAGTTTTTAGTTTTGATCTTCTCTTTTATGGGTAGATTTGGGGCATCAACTGCTGTATTTGATTATTCTATTTTTCTCTCTTCTTAAAGCGATAATGCATAAATCTTATTCGTGTTGTTGAAAAGATATAAACTGTCCTGCCATGTGGATGTCCATTGCAGTGGTCCTGTCAGTCTTCTAACAGCCCTGTCACCTTCAAAACCAATTATAGTGTCATTAATATGTGATTTCCGTTGCTTAAACTAAAAATCCTACTTAGATGTAGGCTGCGCTCATCCTAGGCTTCCAATCCTGCACATTCATTTGAATCAAGCCAATCCTACTTGCTGTAGCACTTTGTTACTCACTTAGCACTTGTAGTTTTCCTAGCTGAACTTTCCGCTTTCCCTGGGGCAGAACTCATGATTTGTGTTGGCATTTCTCAGCTTCTTTCGGCAAGTCCAACAGTCCGCTGCAAACAAGGGAGAAGCTCTATTTGTTGGCTGTTGGACACTACAGAAATGGGGATTACACAAGAAGCCGTGAGCTTCTGGAAAGATGCTTAGAGGTTTGATTACTCGACATATCATTTCATTTCTCGCTACCATCATTACCATTATGGACATGACACTTGGTTTTACTTAATTTGGAAAGATTTCTGGGGTATTAATCAAGGCAATTGAGAGAGTTTAAATGTTATCTCTTAACATTGTGTTTTTATTTCCTTATTAGAAAGCCCAAATTAGGACTCATATATGGGTGATGATCATGTTTACTAATTTTCTGAAAAATGAAGGCATTACACTGGAAAACATGCCATTAGACAATTACTATCTGGAATTACTTCATTTTGTATAAACTGCTACCGAATTGGCTGAATGTAATGTAATTTTCTTTATTAAAGTTTTGGTAATGATAGTTTGACTTGTTATGTTTAGTCCATAGCTTTACTTTGTATCCTTTATGGCATGCTCCTGAATTTGAGGCTAAATTGCTAACCAATGTGCACTATCACGTGTTCTCCAGGTTCAACCTGACTGGAGGCAAGCTCTTACTTTGGAAAGGCTCCTTGAAGAGAAAACCAAAAGAGGTAGGACATGTCATTGGACATGCAGTGTCCCATCTCATACTATATAGATGAATGCACAGTATTTTGATTTCTGCAATCTCAGACTATTAGATAAAAATAGTGTAAATTGATTTTTAATTTGCTACCATTTACTGTACATGTCAAATACACTACAACAACAACAAAGCCTTTCAGTCCCAAACGTTTTGGGGTGGACTGGAGTTGAAGTCCATAAGATCTCAAAATCTAATCATGGCACCCCTGTCCATTGCTAGTTCTTTGGTGATATTGCAGTCCTTCAGGTCTCTCTTCATGGACACATGTCAAATACACTAATCAGGGCAAATGTTCATTAGTAGCAAATGCTCTTCTAGTATACTGCGAGCATAGGACCTCCCAAGCCAATTGCTGTCAGCGGGCACCCAATAAAGTTTGAGACGGATCAACAAATGACATCTTGCAGTTATATGAGTCTGTTTTTTCACATGTCATGAAATTAAATGTTGGGCCATCCTCTAATATTATTTGACATACCACTTGTGATATGTACCAATTTTTTCCTTTGGAAGAATTGACATGACTGACTGACTGATGTGTTTTTAAATGCAGATGGTATGATTGGTATGGCCATTGTGACGGGCGCCTTTGGACTTGTGGGGCTTGTTGCTGGTGGAATTATAGCCGCTGCTTCATCGTCCAGGAAGAAATGAGGCTCCCGTATGCAGTGAATAAGATGATGAGATGAGCAAGAACTGGATGTAAGGCTGCGTAATCTTACCTTGATGAGCAAGAACCATGTGCGCACTTATCCTTTTCCTGTCCTGTTTCCACGTTGGACCAACCTTAACCGCACTATGAGTTGTCATGTTACGACATTTCTACCGTCAGACTCTTTTACCCCGGCCCTACTGATAGAAGAATGCATGTTAAGCAAATGCTAGATCACAGACTGTTGCCTCGGTTCATTTGTTCTGATAATCCATCTTACAAGCATAAGAGGAGCTGTATCTTATGCCAACGTAAGATGTTGATGTGAAAATTTCAGAAGAGCATAAGGCCGAGGCGAGAAATTGTAGAATATTTTGGTCTTCCCACATCTGATAAAATTGCTCTTTTACAATATGATGATGGCACAATGTTCCCAAACAAACAACATGATCATCTAGTAGACCTTTATTTGATGCAAACACCAATATCTTTCAATCTTCACTCCTTCCCTACCAAGGCCAGCAAGATATCCATGTAATATCCCGAGGTGTCGCCGACGACATCTTCTGTTACGGTCGTCTTGAATCTGACCCTGTACTCTTGCTTGATCTTCTTCATGTCGATGTCGGCCCTGGACACGATCGCCCTGTGAGCGCGTCCTCGTCCGTTCCAAGTCCTAAGATGGAGTACCTGATAACCTGACCAACGAACACAGAGCGTATATATATCATCTCACAGTGAGGATTCATCTCATCTCCCACGCCACAGGATCAGTGAAAAATTCCACGAGTTTGATCTGAGGTTCTTACCTCTGCAAAGTGCTTTTCAGGAGATGTGAGGCACCAGACAGCAATCTTGAGCATCCTTGCAAATTGGCTGCTGCTGTACTGCTTCATGTCCTGCAACAACAGCAGCAGCAACATTCACCAATTGGATCCGTGGATCGGATACTTAAATTATTAGTTGGACAAGTAATAAACCTCTTCGATGTCGCTGCCATGTTGTTCCTTGTAGCACCGGAACGTGGCGGCGAGCTGCGGCTTGCTCCTGGTGCTGACGATCCGGACGACCTCGCCGCCGTGCGGCTGCTTCTTCCTCCGGATGGCCTCCGCCAGCTGCGCGGCCTCCAGCTTCGCGACGTCCATGTCCACGCTCTCCTCGGCGCAGCGGTACGACCTCACCAGGCTCACCAGCAGCTGCAACAGCCAAGAAGCAGCAGGGCGCCATCGCCATGCATGCTAAGCAAGCACCCAGGAATATATTATACTAGTGGATTGCTCTCTTCTTCTCCAGTCTTTATGTCACCTTCCTGAGCGGCTCTTGGAACGCGGGGCAGGCGGCGACGTCCTCCTCCAGGGAGGATCCATGGAGGGACCGGTACGCGCGGCGGACGGCGATGAGGTGGTCCGGCGTGGCGGCGCAGGCGGCCTCGATGAGCACCCACGCGTCCCTGTCGTCGCCCCGCCTGCCCAGGGCCTCCCTCGCCAGCTTGGCGTCCCTCTCCGCCGGGTCCGTCGCCAGCAGGACCATCGCTTTCTTCATTAACGGAACAACACGTCGTCATCATCAGTACTGCAGCAAGCACAGATCATCGAGAGTACGTACCTGGAAGTGGCCGGAGAGCTCGCCGTGGAGGTGGGCGAGGAGGGACTCCTTGTAGAGGCTGGCGTAGACCCGGCGGATCTCGGCGCGCTGCGCTGCGGTTCGCCGGCCGAGGATCTCCACCAGCGTCTTCTCGTCCGTGCCCCAGCCTTAAGAAACGGAAATCGACCAACAAACTTGAGCGCCCGACACAGATCGCACGGAAAGGAGATGGTCGACATGTACGCACGTTAGTACTCCCTCCGTTCGGAATTACTTGTCTTGGAAATGGATGTATCTAGAACTAAAATACATCTAAATACATTCATTTCTGAGACAAGTAATTCCGAACGGAGGGAGTACCTTGCACGGCATTCCTGAGGCTGTCCGCGTCGGCGGCCGGGGACGGCAGGGGCGTCGGGACGGCGATGGTCGCCATCTCCCGCCCGCTAGCTGCTCTCTGCTCTCAAACGCACGAACAGAGGATGATGGTTCGATGGAGGGAGGGAAGGAGGAAGGAATCGCAAGTTTTTCTTGGTGGGTGAGACAGCGTGCGGGCCGAGGGCGTGCAGTGCAAGCAATAGGGACTCTAGATTGAACGGTTGGGCCCCGCGGTTCAGTTTTTCTTTCACCGTCTCTAATGTTTTCAAAGTGTGCATTGATATTTTTTTTAATAACGTTCCTTTTATCAATTTTGCAAAGTTCCCTTTTCTGTTAGGCAAAATGCTTCGTCCAATATTACGTATGTTCTCCTCTCCATTCCTTCATTGGGGCGTGCTACTCACCCGCTGACTAATTGAACATATAAAGGATGAGCCAATACGCCCAACTAGCGCCAGTGGCCACGTCTCCTTCTATTCGCGCTATGAATAGTGCACGCGCTAGCCTACCGAGAGCCTCCTCTCTCCAATCTGCCGCCTCCTCTTCTCCTCCTCTCCAATCTGCCGCCTCCTCTTCTCTTCCTCCTCCTCCTCTCCTCCCCAATCCGCCGCCTCCTCTTCTCCTCTCCAATCCGCCGCCTCCTCTTCTCCTCCTCCCCAATCCGTTAGCCCTCACCACCATGAAGCCACAAGGGGGGAGGGGACTGCGCCACCACAGGGGGGAGGGGACTGCGTCGCCGCTGGAAGAAAATAGGAAGAGGAGGTGGTGCGGGGGAGACCAGCGGCAGCGACGGTGCATCGACGTACTCGACAAGGAAGCGAGCCAGAGCGCGGGCTGCTGTGAGCGTTGCGTCGCCTGGGAGCCACCATGGAGCAGGTGCTCTTCTCCTCCCCAGTCCATGAGGAGGCCGGCGTTGGGGAAGGAGCAGCCATAGTGTGGAGGAGGCGACCGGAGGGGATGGATCTGGCCGGCACAGATTGCCTGCACTGCCTTCTTTTTGGGCTGCAACGGTGGACTTTTTCTCACCTTGTGCTCCCTGTCCGGCGATCTTCGTCAGCTTGCTCGTCCTTGCTGTCCTCACTACATCGGTATGTCTGCCTCTTCTACGTCATTAGTGCCAAGGTTCACACCTTTCTCACATCAGTTGTCATTTGGACAGCTCCTTTTCAATCTTGATGAACTACAAATAATTTTATTTATTTGGATATGCTAGATGGTTGATGACAAGCAGGAATGGTGATTTTGCCGATATACGTATCTACAACATGAGTTGCCATGAAAGGTATCTTTTCATCCAGCTCATTTACTTGTTTGGTTTTTATCAGGTGATGAAGTTGACAGACCTCTTATTTTATTGAGATATATGGTTATGCCTAGAGTTGCAGTTTCAACATTACAATCAACATTAAAATGCACAGGCACTGGACCAATGGTACTTGCTTGGTTCAGAATTTTATATCAACAATACTTGCTTGGCCCTTGACTAGACATGAGTTGCTTTCTCTTTTGTGGTGACTGCCAAAGAACAATCTCTTTGTTTCTACAAATATGTGATGCTTTCTATAGCAGGCAAGATGTCTGAGGAAATGCACAAAAGGGAATAGGATGTGAGTGCGTACTAATGTTATTATATTCTGTATCAACTATGTTCGCTCGTATGACCTAAGAATTGTATCTACTATATTGAGATAGAGAGTGCTTATTCTACACCCCAGCTTGCTAGATGGTAATGTTCAGAACCTGTTTTGGGACTCAAGGGCATGTGAGCAAGGGGGGCATTCTGTGAGTAAGAACCCTGTCATAGATGGATAATTTATGATTATGGCATCTTTTGTCTTGACAGTCGACCATTTTATTTGTAGAGATATTTGCTCCTCACGGTATTCTTAGGTTTCTACAGAATTTACAAGACATAATAGAGCATGCTCTTTCCTTTTCTGCCTATGACATATGCTTTTAGATTTGGAGGTGGGCTTTTGAAGTAGCTATACACTGACCTCACATGTAAGCGATGCTAAGGATCTTTCAACACTATCAGATGCTCATTATTAAACTGATGGCTGAAGTCTGACGAAATCTATACAAAGTGTAGGTGTAATGAATTAGTTCAGTAATGCCTTTAGCAGCCATACCTTTTTCTTCCATCAGTTCATCTTTATAATGTATGTTTATAACATGTCAATCAAAGCCTAATCTTGAAATTTCCCCATTTCCCATTTTGATAGGGGTAGCTTGTCTGTTGTACCGCTGAAGCTTATTGGAAACATACTAACTATCCAACAGTAACGAACTTCAGGCTCGTGAATGGTAAGACATGAAAAGCTCATGAACAAGTAATTCATTATATATTTAGATTGATCGTTGAAAGGTTCTTTGGGATCCATTGATGTTTATTATAAGCTTAGATTTCAGGTTGTTCACCGCCGCTAGAAGAAAATAGGAAGAGGAGTTGGCGCGGGGGAGACCAGCGGCAGCGACGGCGCATCGACGTGCTCGACAAGGAGGCGAGCCAGAGCGCGGGCTGCTGTGAGCGCTGCGTCGCCTGGGAGCCACCGTTGAGCAGGTGCTCTTCTCCTCCCCAATCCGTGAGCCGTCACCACCAAGAAGCAACGGGGGGACATCACCGCCGCTTACCTCCACCTGCCTCAGTTTGTTTTTCTCTCCTCCCCTGCTGCTACTTCCTCGTTGCTCTCAAATGAGTCTCTCTGTCTCCTCTTATCATTGCCTTTTTTTGATTGTATTGAAATTGATTCAAAAGAAGATCAGTTCGTTTGCTGCCAGTTAGATCGATCTATTCATTGTGGTTGATTTAGTTTTTAGGATCTGCCGCCCCCCTTTTTTTCATTTTTGTGACACACAACCTGTTTCATGATGAGACTCATCAATTATCTTTTCATATTTTGATAGTACTATATTGTTTACTTTGTGCAACTTTAGTTACCTGTAAGATGCAATCCACACCTTCAAATATTTGTGTTTCTGGGTGCTCTGTCGTTGACCATAAAATCATGAAAGTTTGTTAATAACTTAGAAGGATATGCTTCCAGTAATGTGTTTCACGCATATTATGTACTATTAGTGTGTGAACAATATTTTTCACAGGCTATACTTGCAAGTGCATTTGCTCGTCAGGACCATTCGAAGGCCAAGGCCATAGCTTACCGTGCACTGCAGGTATGGTTCCTTTTTTCTATAAATCCTTTTTTGTCACCTTAGTAAAGAACTGTTCATTTTGCAGCTCGGATTGATCTTGGGGCTTCTCCTGGACCTACTTCTTGGAGTTGGCCTCCATACAGGTTCTAGATTATTTACAGAAGCCCAGGGTGTACTGCATCATATCTACGTGGCAACACCGGTACAGTTACAGTGTGCTGAATCATAAGAGTACTGCAACTCTGAATCTTGAAATGTTAATAGTTACGTTCTCATGATTTTCTTGCAGTTCATGGTACTTGCGAGTATACCCTAAAAATATTAGTACTTGAGAGTATGACAATCTTTTCTTATGTTTGATTCCCTCAAGGCAATCTCTTGAACAAAGCAGAGTTATGTTTCCTATGTACAGTTTGTTGCTCTCACTCAATCAATCAACGCTTTAAGTTTTGTTTTCGACGGTGTCAATTGACCATAGTGTCGCATGAAGCTTTATCTTTGATCCTTACCATAATATTGCTTTGTTGAACCATCTCCGAGCGTATGGACCTGGTTCTTTTTCGGTACAGCTTTCTCTGTCTTTACATGTTTATTTAATTCATTTACGTTTCCTTTCCAGTTGCAGTGTTGGAGGATATATCCTCCGCCATGAATGGATGTGTTTGACACTGTGAGATGGCACGGCTCACTGATGAGGCAAGTGGCCGAGGTGAGATCGGGAAGAGACATCGGCACAAACTTGCTTGACAAGCTCACAGGTAAAAAAGTGTGGTTTGAAGTGTTTTCCAATTTCTGTGGCTTTCCTTGTTAAATGTCTAAAAAAAATAAGAAAATCATACTAAATGTGGAGCTTCATCTCATGTACATTTATAGCAATGATAATCTTAAATTTCTTTTGCGCTGATAGGTTTTCACTCATCAGAAATTTAGAGTATAGCCTCCAACCACCATACAAAGACTGATATGTCACTTCGGTTGGTTGTTTTATTTTTCTCTGTTGTAGAATAGGAATGAGACATGTGCATCTATTTCCGCTGTGTACCAGTCACTCAGTAAGGTCTAACTTCTTGAATGATTTGCATTATTGGATCCAGAGATGTATTGACATCTTCTGTTCTTGAAGAACTGAATCTATTTTACATTTGTGTGGAGAACAAAATTGTTGTTGACATTGTTAGCAAAAGATCTTTCTCAACGTTGCAAGTGCTTGAGCTGCATTGTAAGGCTCCAAGAAAATTTTATTGACAATTTTAGTAGCTTCATTTTCAAGTTTCTGCATGACATCTCATACAATTCATGCACTCTACACATTTTGGAAATTCATGAATACTGATTTTCCTCCGTTTGGTTCTTTTCCAAGGTTTCTTCGCCGTTTCAATAGTATCCGGCAACAAGGGGTATTACGAGTTTGATCCGCAGTTTCATCAGGACCTTGACCAACAAGGAAAGCATTTGCTTGTTGACCATATCTTTTACTTGTTTTGAAGGATTATACTATCCTGTTGTTGTCCGTGTTGGTTACCATGTCGTACCTTTCTTTGCAATATCCATGTTTAGCTTTGTTCAACATGGCTAGGAGTTGCTTGCTGTATAATCAATGCTTAAGTTGACGATAAGTTGATGTTTTGCCTTGGCCTTTTGTTCTAATCATTTGTTGTTATTATCACAAATCATTTCATCATTTTTTGGCTAAATTCTTTCCTTCCTGCTCGCGGCAGGTGCATGACTCGGGCAACGGTTAATGGACAAGCACTATATACACAATGCATCTCTCCTAATATAACTTACTTTATAAAGCCATCAATGTATGCTATTATCAAATGATTCGAATATTTTATTTTAAGCTATCATGTAATGGAATATAAGTATCCATTAACTTGGTTCTAAATCAGTCTAATATGCATGGTTTGAATGCTCGGCTTGCTCTCCCTTTTTGCGTGATATGAATATTTTCTATTAAGCTATCATGTAATGTTATGCAAGTATTTATTAAGTTGGTTTAAATCAATCTCATATGCATGATTTTAATACTTGGCTCGCTCTTGCTTTTTACGCCATGGGCGCAACGGGTCATCTAGCATATGCACTATTGCAAGAGCCCTTTATATAACTTAGCATTTGTATAGATGCCTACCAAGACTTCTATGTTTATCATCCTTTTGGATGTTATGTAATCCCCTAAGACCCTTTTGTGCATTTAACTGTCAGTTATTTGCTGCTTAGACTACTGTGTGGTATGCTTTTGAAACAGCCACAATGAAAGAAAAATATGCTTTCATTTTGTTTTTACATATTTTAATACACACGCTATCAATACTTGGCATGCACTCGGGCTTTGCGCCATTGGCGCAACGGGTCATCTAGTCTTTTTAAAAGATCAGCCGGGTATATGAATCTGGATGTAATTTTTATTATTTCTTGTGTTCGTTGTACTGTCATGATTGAAAATGAATAGGTCGACAGTTTCCCTTGGAAAAAAATCTGAAAGGAACACTACCCGACCTGTCTTGAGCAATAAGATCCTAAGAAGATTATCTGCCACCTACAGCTAGCTCTACTAATTAATCGATCAATCAATGTCTTTGGTGTTGTCAAAGCAACAACCAGATCGCACTGATCTCCTCCTTAGTCCTTCACATGCAAGATGGGGCGAGCCGATTGTTTTGTTAAAAACATTGTTGAGGAAATCGTTAACTGGTAGCTGCTCGGTTGGCTGGTGAGTAGGGGGATTAATCGGCTAATCGGCAAGTTAATCGGCCATTTAATCAATTAATCGGACGATTTATCGGTTTATAGGCTACTCGGTGACTCTACAAGTAGGGATTAATCGGCAAGTTAACTCGTTAATCGGATGAATTCTTGAACAGGGGTCAAAAATAGATCATCTGCCCTTTAATACACACTGCGATCTCCATAGTTTCTCTGTTGCATATTTTCTTCATGTAAAGCTCGGTTCGAAACCAGCCCCTCCCTTCCCCTCCCTGGCCGCGAGCGGCCGCCGGGGGGGGGGGGGGGGAACCCTAGCCCGCGGGGCGCGGCTCCCTCCTCGTTTCTCCCTCCCCTCGCCGCCGCCCCAGCGTGCTGGCGGGCAAAGCCCGGCCAGATCGGGCGGCGGCGGGGCCTCTTCCTCCCCCGCGCGGCGCTGGATGGCGCGGGCCATCCTTGTTGGGCGGCGGCGCGGCGCTGGCCCAGGGCGTGGCGGCGCGGCGACGGCGGCCAGCGGCGGGGGAGCGGCTTGCTGGCGGCGGCACGGGTGGTTGGGACGGGCTGGGGGCGTGCCCTGATCCCGGCGACGGCGGCGTGTGGGCGCGGCCCAGATCCGTCGCGGATGCGGCTCAGGTGCTCTGGGCCCTTGTGGTGGCGGGGCCCCGGCTCGCCGCAGGTGGTGGCCTGCTCCGGTGGCTGCCCCTGCTGCGGCGCTCCCTGGTGGTGGTGGACCTACCGGCCCCCGGTCGATCCGGCGATGGCAGGTGCCGCGAGCTGCGCTCGGCGGGGATGTGGGCTACCACGGCATGGTGGTGGCTCATGGCGGTGGTCAGGATCGTCTCACGGCGGCGACCGGACTTCTTCGGCGTCGGCACGTTGGTGAGCGGCCTGTGAAGAGCTTCGACCCCTCTTCTCGATGCCCGGGCGCAATCTTCGTCGGTGGGATGGCCCTCTCCCTGCTGCAACCCATCGCTAGTCCCGTGCTCGGGCAGCAGGACTGTGCTTGTCTCGCGCCCGGCAGCAGGACCTCCTCGTCTCGCGCCCGGCAGCCGGACCGAGCCCGTCTCGCGCCGGGCAGCAGGACCGAGCTCGTCTCGCGCCCGGCAGCAAGACCAAGCTAGTCTCGCGTCCGGAGCTGTAAGACGAATCGATGGACTTGTGTGCCTCGGCATCCGATCGTCTCTTCCGTTGGGGTAGCGGCGGGTGTCGGTTGTGGTGGTTCCTAGGTCTTGGATTCCGGGGCGGCGGCCCTGGTGGTGGTTGCGCGGTGCTCTCGTGCAGAGCCCGTCGCTTGGTGCTGCCCGGTGGCCATGGCCGTGTGGGCGGCGTGGTTGTCGGGGTGCGGCGTTCGATGGCAGTGAGTATTGGCCGGGATGAAAACCTGCTCTTTTTTCGGACAGACCGGCGGCGGCGTAGCTCGCTCCCTTCTTGAAGGCGTCGTCGCGGCTCTCATTGTCTGTCGTGTGGCTCCGGGGGAAACCTTGATACTCGGATCAGGCGGTGGCGACGCTCCCGGGTCGTACCCTTCCTAAAGGCACCGTCTTGAAGCCCACGGTTCGTCGTATGCGGTTGCATCTCTTCGTGGTGGCGTGTTCACTGGTGGAGTCCCGGGTGCTCGAGTACTGCTGGGGGTCGTGTTGCTGCGCTTAGCGCCTATGTATCCCGCCTTGGGTGTGTGTGCGTGTTGTGGTGGTGTGCGTCTGTACCTGGATGTTGTTGGTCATTGCTTTATTTATAAAGCGGGACGAAATCCTTTCTCGGTAATACACACTGCAACAAATCTCAAGAAAAATGGAGGAGTTGCATCCGGTGGATGGTGGAACGCACGACCAAAGCGCGTTTCAAAATAGCTTGTTTTCTAATCTAATTATAATCTGCACATGGATGCCACGAGCACGACGGAACATAATATTATATGCGTGTGCTTTCCATGAGGATTGGGAGATGATATAGATTGATCTAACGGGATTGTTAATTCTCGGTTGACTGAGACTACGAGGGTGTTTGTTTCCAGGGACTTATTGACTTAGGAACTTAAAAAAGTTCCTATAAATCCCATCTAAACCAAACAAGAGGGACTTATAGCGACTTAAAGTGGGCATTTGAGACTTATGTAATAAGACTCTCAAGGAGGGACTTATAAGGACTTATAGTTGTAATATGGTCTTATAAAGACTTATAAGTCCCAGGAACCAAACAGGTAAGAACATTTTAGGGACTTGGGACTTATAAGTTGAGACTAAAAAGTCCTAAGACTTGTGAACCAAACGGGGCCTATATTCATAAGATCTTACGTGGAGATCCGTGCAAAATTTTATTTTTATTTTTTTCTTTTCTTTCTTACATGTTATGTCACTTGACTTAGATTTGGTTAAGTCTCGGACGACTGAGACCTGACCACACTCTTGATCTAAATGAGAGATGAGAGCACCCGGCAAAAAAAAAAAAAAAGAGATGAGAGAAAGGGAAAAACGGATATCATGATTTCTTCTTCTTGTTGTTGTTCATTTTTATTAGCCACGTCGACACATGCATGCCAGCGCGGGATTGCTTTCCTAATGAACGGCAGTCCCATGTGTTGCCAATAAATTTAGCGGGGACGTTGAACTTGTTAACTCATCGATCGTGCCCACACCTCTCTGTCCAACTGTCGTCGTTCCTTTGCTTACTGCACAAGGAAACGTGCAGCACGAGCGGCCATCATGCACACCACCATGAATGCAATTTCTTCCGGTTGTTTTTTTATTAGCGACACAGGCCAGGCCAGGGCGAATTCGATGCTTCTATGGAACGGCAATCAGCTAGTAATCTCCTGCAACGTTACTCCTCTGGATTGAATTGTACTACTCTCCTAATTAATTTGGTACGTAGTAACATGCATGCATGCACGAGAGACGTTGCAGGAAGGATCGATGGGCAAGGCGGCATAGTAGTATTCTAGTACTACAAATTAACAAGCATTTGGGCCATGCCTGGATGGTGGACGCCTGCGTGCGTCCTCTGGTATAAAGGCCAGCCCGATGCAGCAGTTTCTTGCAGCACAGCCGAGCAGTAACGGCAGCACTGCAGCAGCAGCAGGTCCACCGCCGTCGCCGTCGCCCTTGCGTTCCAGGCCGCCCAGGAGAGAGCAGCAGAGCCAGAGCCAGAGCATCAAGGAGGCGACCATGGCCGACGAGCACCAGGAACTCACCAAGGCCTTCTCCGGTACGTACGGTGAACCAAATTAACCACTGTCCTGAAACCGTACAGTGATCTCTTCTTCTTCTTCTTCTTCTTGATCAATCACTCACTGTGGGTTTTTGGATGCTCCATGGAATGTTTTCATTCGGATCTGCAGGGATGGGAGGTCTGGGCGTGGAGGAGACGGCGCTGGTGTCGGCGCTGGGGCGGTGGAGGAAGCAGCCGGAGAAGCGGGCGCAGTTCCGCAGGGGCTTCCCGGGCTTCTTCGCGCCGCCGGCGGCGGCGGGGGCGGGGGCGATCGAGCGCTGCTCCGACGACTACGTGCGCCACCTGAAGACGGAGTTCGCCCGCTTCAAGAACCTCATGGTGCTGTGGGCGATGCACCCGTGGGAGCGCGACGCGCGCTGGGCGCACCGCGCGCTGCACAAGAAGCACCACCCGGCGTCCGTCCTCGTCGAGCTCGCCTGCACGCGCGCCGCCGACGAGCTCCTGGGCGCCCGCCGCGCGTACCACGCTCTCTACCACCGCTCCCTCGAGGAGGACGTGGCGTACCGCGTCAAGGACGCCGCCGCCAACCGCCTGCTGCTCGGGCTCGTCAGCGCCTACCGCTATGAGGGCCCGCGCGTCGACGAGGAGCTCGCCAGGGAGGAGGCCGCGGCGCTCTCTGCCGGCCCCGGCGCCAAGGCGCAGAGCGAGCTCGTGGTGCGGGTGCTCGTCACCAGGAGCAAGCCGCAGCTCCGGGCGACCTTCAGGCTATACAGGGAGCTCCACGGCAAGCCGCTGGAAGAGGAGTTCGGCGGCGACGCGCCGTGCCTGCGGGAGGCCGTGAGGTGCCTCGAGTCGCCGGCCAAGTACTTCGGCGAGGTGATCGACGGGGCGTTCAAGGAGGGGGCGGACAAGCAGGCCAAGGCCGCCTTGACCCGCGTCGTCGTGTCCCGGTCCGACGCCGACATGGAGGAGATCAAGGAGGCCTACCTGAAACAGCACGGTGCCAAGCTCGTGGACGCCGTCGCCAAGAACACCCACGGACATTACAGGGACGCGCTGCTCGCCATGATCGGGAAGTGATCTTTGAAGCTCAGTCAGCTGGAGCCGGTCAATTTGCTCTCCTTTTTACCTTAATTGATTAATCTTTTTTTGCAGCGACAGTTCGTGTTAATTATCTGCTTATCTTACGTCCAAATGTATGGGATATCTTCACTATCCCGCATGATTGAATAAAATAATTTTCTTTCCAATGTAAGAGCATCTCCAGCCGTCTCCCAGGACGCCCCCAGGACACCTTTTAGGCTCGGTTTTACGCTTGGACGGCGCTTTTCGACGAAAAACGGCTCAACCATGTCGCCAACGCCCCAGGACGTCAAAATAGCGCCGGCAAACCTAGACGAAACCCAGCGTGCTGGGGGACACTTGGGGCGCCGACGGAAGTTTCGACGAATCGTGTCTCATTACATGTCCTTTTTTTGGCTCACTTAATCATTCTCCTCACAAACTTTTGCTTTGGGTGGGGTGTGACTAGGAAGATAGCCTCTTTATTTCATCGGATGACCCTCAAGACACAAACTATTTTGGTTTGGTGATGTTCTTGGGGTGCCAACGGCTGGAGATGCTCTAATGGCTCAACAAAATTTTTATTGAGTCGTTTTTTGTAAGGTTGCATGCAAGAATCCAGCACAACTAGCCGAACTCATTTGTCGAAAACAATTTCCTCGGGAAAAGAAACACGTGACAACTTTTTAAATGATTGATAAAAAAAGCATGATCGATGAACACAGTAGCACCCCCACCCATGGAGAAAAGAGATTCCTAAGGTCCCGTGTCTCCATCCGCCGTTTGGAATATATTCAGCACACCGTTTTAAAGAAACAAGTGAAATCTGTTTTTTTTAATAAATGAAATATGTTTCATGAATTTTAAAATTATTTAAAATATATTCAAATTTGATCTTGTTTCAAAGATCTCGACATCAGAAATCCAAATATGTAAAAAGGATTCAAAAATATTCTTTTTCATAAGATACAAATGAATTAATATAGTACTACTATCTTTTCTATGGGTAGAGAGAGAATCGTGTGTCCATGCAGTCAATCTCACGCTCTCTCTCGGTCCTAAAGCTAACACATCTGAGCACCCTTCCTATGCATCTCTGACTAATGGCCTAGGAACTAATGGCTAGTGTATTCTACGGCAGATGAAGAGGCGCGAGGTCCTGTGCACGGGAGATTTTGCGCTTCCTCAAGAAAAGAGATTCCTACGTGCACGGGAGGTCCCGTGCCTCCATCCGCCGTTGCTTCCCTTGGAGATTTGAGTGCATGCAAACGTCTTCCCTCATAGTACGCAGGAGTACATGATTGTATAGTTATTCTTTTCCATGCATGCTGATCACTTTTTATGTAGGTAGCTTTGCCAGAGGTCTGGAACAAATAACATAGACCCACTCTACCATGCGACGCACCGCACACCCATGACAGATTTTTCTGTACAAGTGAAATTGTATTTTTTAAATGAGTTAAATAAGTTTTTTAATGAGAGAATTTATTTTCCTGAAGTTAAACCATTGTTTGATATGAGTGGAATATGTTTTTGAAATGGATGAAACCAGGTTTTCAAATGAGTAAAATTTGTGTTTTGAAATGATGAGTGAAATAAGTCTGCCGAAACAAGTGAAATATATTTTCTGAAATTGTAGAAATCAGATTTTTCTGTATGAGCGATTTTTTAAATGAGTGAAATAAGTCTTTTGAAATGAGTGAAATCAATTTTTAGATTTGACCGAAATCAATTGTTTGAAATGAGTGAAAACATTTTTCTAAATTGTGTGAAATGAGTGAAATTGCCTTTTAGTAACTTTTTTATTTGTGTAGAATATGTATTTCGAACTAAATGAAATTAGTGATTTATAAAAATATTGAATTATGTTATTTGAAATGACTGAAATATGTTGTTTTAAACAAGTGAAATCATCCTTTTTGAAAATGATTAAAAAAATTATTTGAATTGAGTGAAACAAGTCTTCTAAAATAAGTAAAAATGTTTCCAAATGAGTGGAATCATTGTTTTGAAAATGAGTGAAATCGGTGTTTGGAATATATTCAGCACCCGGTTTTAAAGAAACGAGTGAAATCTGCTTTTTAGAAATAAGTGAAATATGTTTCATGAATTTTAAAAATTATTTAAAATATATTCAAATTTGATCTTGTTTCAAAGATCTCGACATCAGAAATCCAAATATGTAAAAATATTCAAAAAATAGAATATTTTTTCATAAGATGCAAATGAATTAATATCTCACAGGAAAAATAAAGTACTAGCTTTTCTATGGGCGGAGAGAGAATCATGTGTCCATGCAGTCAATCTCACGCTCTCTCTCGGGCCTAAAGCTGACACATCTGAGCATCCTTCCTATGCGTATCTGACTAATGGCTTGTGTATTCTACGGCAGATGAAGGCACGGGAGGTCCCGTGCACGGGAGATTTTGTGCTTCCTCAAGAAAAGAGATTCATGTTGGGTAATGTTGCATGGAAAACAAAAAAAATATTTATGCACATGCAATGATCTATCCATGGACATAGCAACGAGGGGAAGAGTATGTCTATGGACCCTCGTAGACCGTAAGTGGACGCGTTTCACAACGCGGTTGATGTAGTCAAACTTTCTTCGCGATCCAACCGATCGTGTACCGAACGTACGGCACCTCTGCGTTCAGCACACGTTCAGCTCAGTGACGTCTTCGCCTTCTTGATCTAGCAAGATGGCGAGGTAGTGGATGATTTCTGACAACATGGCGTCCTAGTGACGGTGATGGTGAAGTGATCTCCGCATGGCTTCACCTAAGCACTACGAAAATATGACCGATGGTGTAAACAGTGGAGGGGGCATCGCACACGGCTAGGCAATTGTCTATTATGTGCTAGGCGCCCCCTCCCACATATATATAGGTGGGAGGGAGGGAGGAGCAGCCAAAGGGGGCGTCCAAGTAGGAGGAATCCTACTTGGGGTCTCATCCAAGGTGGTGCCCTCCTGGCATGTATAGGAGCGGGGAAAAGGCAGGGGAGGGTGGCGCCCCCTTCCTTTCTCCCATGAGAGGGGAAGGCATGAGGGGCTAGCCCCCCCCCCCTTTCCTTCCCTTGGGCTGCCCGGCTAGGGAGAGGGACACCAACCCCCTGTGGGCTGGTCTGTCCCTCCCTTGGCCCATTAAGCCCATATACATGCCCGGGGGAGGGGGGGTGTCCGGAAACCCTTCCGGTGACCCGATGGCTACCCAGTGCATCCCGAAACACTTTCGGTGCCCGAATACCATTGTCCTATATATCAATCTTTACCTCTCGATCATTTCGAAACCCCTTGTCATGTTCGTGATATCATCCAGGACTCTGAACAACATTCGGTCACCAAATCATACAACTCATATAACACTATATCGTCAAGGAATGTTAAGCGTGCGGACCCTATGGATTCGAGAACTATGTAGACATGACCGAGACACCTCTTCGGTCAATAACCAATAGCGGAACTGGGATGCCCATATTGGTTCCTACATATTCTACGAAGATCTTTATCGGTCGAACCGTTATGACAACATACATAATTCCCTTTGTCCATCGGTATGTTACTTGCCCGAGATTCGATCATTGGTATATCTATACCTAGTTCAATCTCGTTAACGGCAAGTCTCTTTACTCGTTTCGTAATACATCACTGAAGGAAATATGCCCTAGAGGCAATAATAAAGTTATTATTTATATTTCCTTATATCATGATAAATGTTTATTATTCATGCTATAATTGTATTAACTGGACACTTGGTACAGGTGTGAATACGTAGACAATACATAGTGTCCCTAGTATGCCTCTACTTTACTACCTCATTAATCAAAGATGGTTATGTTTCCTAACCAAAGACATGTGTTTTCATTTGATGAACGGGATCACATCATTAGGAGAATGATGTGATGGACAAGACCCATCCGTTAGCTTAGCATTATGATCGTTACAGTTTCATTGCTACTACTTTCTTCATGACTTATACATGTTTCTCTGACTATGAGATTATGCAACTCCCGAATACCGGAGGAACACTTTGTGTGCTATCAAATGTCACAACGTAACTGGGTGACTATAAAGATGCTCTATAGGTGTCTTCGAAGGTGTTTGTTGGGTTGGCATAGATCGGGAATAGGATTTGTCACTCCGTATATCGAAGAGGTATCTCTAGGCCCTCTCGATAATGCTCATCACTATAAGCCTTGCAAGCAATGTGACTAATGAGTTAGTTGCGGGATGAAGCATTACGGAACGAGTAAAGAGACTTGCCGGTAATGAGATTGAACTAGGTATGATGATACCGACGATCGAATCTCGGGCAAGTAACATACCGATGACAAAAAGGAACAACGTATGTTGTTATGCGGTTTGACCGATAAAGATCTTCATAGAATATGTAGGAGCCAATATGAGCATCCAGGTTCCGCTATTGGTTATTGATCGGAGATGTGTCTCGATCATGTCTACATAGTTCTCGAACCCGTAGGGTCCGCACGCTTAACGTTCGATGATGATTTGTATTATGAGTTATGTGTTTTTGATGACTGAAGTTTGGTCGGAGTCCCGGATGAGATCACGGACATGACAAGGAGTCTCTAAATGGTCGAGACATAAAGATTGATATATTGGAAGGTTATGTTCGGACACCGGAAAGGTTTCGGAAAGGTTCGGGCATTTTTCGGAGTACCGGGAGGTTACCGGAATCCCCCGGGAGAAGTAGTGGGCCTTCATGGGCTTTATTGGAAAGGAGAGGAGGGCCGCAGGGTGGCCGCGTGCCCCCCCATGGCTGGTCCGAATTGGACTAGGAGGAGGCGGCGCCCCCCTCTTTCCTTCCCTCTCTCCCCCTCCTGGAAAGGAAGGGGACTCCAACTAGGATTGGGAATCCTAGTTGGACTCCCCATGGCGTGCCCCTCCTAGCCACTGGCCTCCTCCCTCCCTCCTTTATATACAGGGGAAGGGGCACCCCAAAGCACAACAGACAATCTCTTAGCCGTGTGCGGTGCCCCCTCCACAGTTTAACACCTCAGTCATATTGTCGTAGTGCTTAGGCGAAGCCCTGCGCCGGTAACATCATCAACACCGTCGCCACGCCGTCGTGCTGATGGAACTCTCCCTCGTACTCAACGGGATCAAGAGCTCGAGGGACGTCGTCGTGCTGAACGTGTGCTGAACACGGAGGTGCCGTACGTTCGGTACTTGGATCGGTCGGATCGTGAAGACATTCGACTACATCAACCGCGTTACTAAACACTTCTGCTTTTGGTCTATGAGGGTACGTGGACACACTCTCCCGTTTCGTTGCTATGCATCTCCTAGATAGATCTTGCATGATCGTAGGAATTTTTTTGAATTACTACGTTCCCCAATAGTGGCATCCGAGCTAGGTCTATGCGTAGATGATATATGCATGAGTAGAACACAATGAGTTGTGGGCGATAATAGTCATACTGCTTACCACAAACATCTTACTTTGATTTAGCGGTATTGTTGGATGAAGTGGCCCGGACCGACATTACATGACCGCGTTCATAAGACTGGTTCTACCGACATGCTTTTGCACGTAGGTGGCTGGCTGGTGCCTGTTTCTCCGACTTTAGTTGAATCGAGTTTGACTATGACCGGTCCTTGTTGAAGGTTAAAACAACACACTTGATGAAAAATCATTGTGGTTTTGATGCGTAGGTAAGAACTGTTCTTGCTAGAAGCCCGTAGCAGCCACGTAAAACTTGCAAAAACAAAGTAGAGGACGTCTAACTTGTTTTTGCAGGGCTTGTTGTGATGTGATATGGTCAAGATATGATGTGATATATATTGTTGTATGAGATGATCATGTTTTGTAACAAAGTTATCAGCAACTGGCAGGAGCCATATGGTTGTCGCTTTATTGTATGAAATGCAATCGCCATGTAATTGCTTTACTTTATCACTAAGAGGTAGCGATAGTCGTAGTAGCAATAGTTGGCGAGACGACAACGATGCTACGATGGAGATCAAGGTGTCAAGCCGGTGACGATGGAGATCATGACGGTGCTTCGGTGATGGAGATCATGATCACAAGATGATGATGGCCATATCATGTCACATATTTTGATTGCATGTGATGTTTATCTTTTATGCATCTTATTTTGCTTAGTACGGCGGTAGCATTATAAGATGATCCCTTACTAAATTTCAAGGTATAAGTGTTCTCCCTGAGTATGCACCGTTGCTACAGTTCGTCGTGCGGAGACACCACATCATGATCGGGTGTGATAAGCTCTACATTCACATACAACGGGTGCAAGCTAGTTTTGAACATGCAGAATACTCGGGTTAAACTTGACAACCCTAGCATATGCATATATGGCCTCGGAACACTAAGACCGAAAGGTCGAATGTGAATCATATAGTAGATATGATCAACATAGTGATGTTCACCATTGAAAACTACTCCATCTCACGTGATGACCGGACATGGTTTAGTTGATTTGGATCACGTGATCATTTAGATGACTAGAGGGATGTCTATCTAAGTGGGAGTTCTTAAGTAATATGACTAAATTGAACTTTAATTTATCATGAACTTAGTCCTGATAGTTTTTGCATGTCTATGTTGTTGTAGATCAATGGTCCGTGCTACCGTTCCCTTGAATTTTAATGCGTTCCTAGAGAAAGCTAAGTTGAAAGATGATGGTAGCAATTACATGGACTGGGTCCGTAACTTGAGGATTATCCTCATTGCTGCACAGAAGAATTACATCCTGGAAGCACCGCTAGGTGCAAAGCCTGCCGCAAACGCAACTGCAGACGTTGTGAACGTCTGGCGGAGCAAAGATGATGACTACTCGATAGTCCAGTGTGCCATGCTTTACGGCTTAGAATCGGGACTTCAAAGACGTTTTGAACATCATGGAGCATATGAGATGTTCCAAGAGTTGAAGTTAATATTTCAAGCAAATGCCCGAGTTGAGAGATATGAAGTCTCCAACAAGTTCTATAGCTGCAAGCTGGAGGAGAATAGTTTGTCAGTGAACACATACTCAGAATGTTTGGGTACCATAATCATTTGACTCAGGTAGGAGTTAATCTTCCTGATGATAGTGTCATTGACAGAATTCTTCAATCACTGCCACCAAGCTATAAAGGCTTTGTGATGAACTATAATATGAAAGGGATGACGAAACCGATTCCCGAGCTCTTCGCAATGCTAAAGGCTGTGGGGGTAGAAATCAAGAAGGAGCATCAAGCGTTGATGGTCAACAAGACCACTAGTTTCAAGAAAAAGGGCAAAGGGAAGAAGGGGAACTTCAAGAAGAATAGCATGCAAGTTGCTACTCTAGGGAAGAAGCCCAAGTCTGGATCTAAGCCTGAAACTGAGTGCTTCTACTACAAAGGGACTGGTCACTGGAAGCGGAACTTCCCCAAGTATTTGGCGGATAAGAAGGATGGCAAAGTGAAAGGTACATTTGATATACATGTTATTGATGTGTACCTTACTAATGCTCGTAGTAGCGCCTAGGTATTTGATACTTGTTCTATTGCTCATATTTGCAACTCAAAATAGGGGCTACGGATTAAACGAAGATTGGGTAAGGACGAGCTAATGATGCACGTCGTAAATGGTTTCAAGGTTGATGTGATCGCCGTCGGCACGCTACCTCTACATCTACCTTCGAGATTAGTTTTAGACCTGAATAATTATTATTTGGTGCCAACGTTGAGCATGAACATTATATCTGGATCTTGTTTAATGCGAGACGGTTATTCATTTAAATCAGAGAATAACGGTTGTTCTATTATATGAGTAATATCTTTTATGGTCATGCACCCTTGTTGAGTGGTCTATTTTTATTGAATCTCGACCGAGGAGATACACATGTTCATATATTGAAGCCAAAAGATGCAAAGTTGATAATGATAGTGCAACTTATTTGTGGCACTGCCGTTTAGGTCATATTGGTGTAAAGCACATGAAGAAACTCCATGCCGATGGGATTTTGGAATCACTTGATTATGAATCATTTGGTGCTTGCGAACCATGCCACATGGGCAAGATGACTAAAACTCTGTTCTCCAGAATAATGGAACGAGCTACTGACTTATTGGAAATAATACATACAGATGTATGCGGTCCAATGAGTGTTGAGGCTCGTGGTGGGTATCGTTATTTTCTTACCTACACAGATGATTTGAGCAAATATGGGTATATCTTCTTAATGAAGCATAAGTCTAAAACATTTGAAAAGTTCAAAGAATTTCAGAGTGAAGTGGAAAATCATCATAACAAGAAAATAAAGTTTCTACGATCTGATCGTGGAGGAGAATATTTGAGTTATGAGTTTGGTCTTCATTTGAAACAATGTGGAATAGTTTCGCAACTCACGCCACCTGGAACACCACAGCATAATGATGTGTCCGAACGTCATAATCATACTTTACTAGATATGGTGCGATCTATGATATCTCTTTCTGATTTACCGCTATCATTTTGGGGTTATGCTATAGAGACGGCTGCTTTCACTTTAAATAGGGCACCATTAAAGTCCGTTGAGATGACGCCTTATGTACTATGGTTTGGCAAGAAACCAAAGTTGTCGTTTCTTAAAGTTTGGGGCTGCGATGCTTATGTGAAAAAGCTTCAACCTAATAAGCTCGAACCCAAATCGGAGAAATGTGTCTTCATAGGATACTCAAAGGAAACTGTTGGGTACACCTTCTATCATAGATCCGAAGGCAAGATATTCGTTGCTAAGAATGGATCCTTTCTAGAGAAGGAGTTTCTCTCGAAAGAAGTGAGTGGGAGGAAAGTAGAACTTGATGAAGTATTTGTACCTTCTCCCGAATTGGATAGTAGTTCATCACAGGAATCAGTTCCAATGATTCCTACACAAATTAGTGAGGAAGCTAATGATGATGATCATGAAACTTCAGATCAAGTTACTAATGAATCTCGTAGGTCTTCCAGAGTATGGTCCGCACCAGAGTGGTACGGTAATCCTGTTCTTGAAGTCATGTTACTAGACCATGATGAACCTATGAACTATGAGGAAGCGATGATGAGCCCAGATTATGCGAAATGGCTTGAGGCCATGAAATCTGAGATGGGATCCATGTATGATAACAAAGTGTGGACTTTGGTGGACTTGCCCGATGATCGGCAAGCCATAGAAAATAAATGGATCTTCAAGAAGAAGACTGACGCTGACGGTAATATTACTGTCTACGAAGCTCGACTTGCTGTGAAAGGTTTTTGACAAGTTCAAGGAGTTGCTACGTTGAGACCTTCTCACTCGTAGCAATGCTTAAGTCTGTCTGAATCATCTTAGCAATTGCCGCATTTTATGATTATGAAATCTGGCAAATGGATGTCAAAACTGCATTCCTTAATGGATTTCTCGAGGAAGAGTTGTATATGATGCAAACAGAAGGTTTTGTCGATCCAAAGGGTGCTAACAAAGTGTGCAAGCTCCAGCGATCCATTTATGGACTGGTGCAAGCCTCTCGGAGTTGGAATAAACGCTTTGATAGTGTGATCAAAGCATATGGTTTTATACAGACTTTTGGAGAAGCCTGTATTTACAAGAAAGTGAGTGGGAGCTCTATAGCGTTTCTAATATTATATGTGGATGACATATTGTTGATTGGAAATTATATAGAATTTCTGGATAGTATAAAAGGATACTTGAATAAGAGTTTTTCAATGAAAGACCTCGGTGAAGCTGCTTACATATTGGGCATCAAGATCTATAGAGATAGATCAAGACACTTAATTGGACTTTCACAAAGCACATACCTTGGTTTAGTCTTGAAGAAGTTCAAAATGGATTAGTCAAAGAAGGGTTCTTGCCTGTGTTAGAAGGTGTGAAGTTGAGTCATACTCAATGCTCGACCACTGCAGAAGATAGAGAGAAAATGAAAGTCATTACCTATGCTTCAGCCATAGGTTCTATCATGTATGCAATGTTGTGTACCAGACCTGATGTGTGCCTTGCTATAAGTGTAGCAGGGAGGTACCAAAGTGAACGAGGAGTGGAGCACTGGACAACGGTCAAGAACATCCTGAAATACCTGAAAAGGACAAAGGATATGTTTCTCGTTTATGGGGGTGACAAAGAGTGGTTATGTCGATGCAAGCTTTGATACTGATCCTGATGACTCTAAGTCGCAATCCGGATACGTATTTATATTGAATGGTGGAGCTGTCAGTTGGTGCAGTTCCAAGCAGAGCGTCGTGACGGGATCTACGTGTGAAGTGGAGTACATAGCTGCTTCAGAAGCTGCAAATGAAGGAGTCTGGATGAATGAGTTCATATCCGATCTAGGTGTTATACCTAGTGCATCGGGTCCAATGAAAATCTTTTGTGACAATACTGGTGCAATTGCATTGGCAAAGGAATCCAGATTTCACAAGAGAACCAAACATATTAAGAGATTCTTCAATTCCATCTGGCATCAAGTCTCGGAGGGAGACAAAGAGATTTGCAAAATACATACGGATCTGAATGTTGCAGACCCGTTGACTAAGCCTCTTTCACGAGCAAAACATGATCAACACCAAGACTCCATGGGTGTTAGAATCATTACTTTATAATCTAGATTATTGACTCTAGTGCAAGTTGGAGACTGAAGGAAATATGACCTAGAGGCAATAATAAAGTTGTTATTTATATTTCCTTCTATTATGATAAATGTTTATTATTCATGCTAGAATTGTATTAACCGGAAACTTGGTACATGTGTGAATACATAGACAATACATAGTGTCCCTAGTATGCCTCTACTTGACTAGCTCATTAATCAAAGATGGCTATGTTCCCTAACCATAGACATGTGTTGTCATTTGATGAACGGGGTCACATCATTAGGAGAATGATGTGATGGACAAGACCCATGCGTTAGCTTAGTATTATGATCGTCACAGTTTCATTGCTACTGCTTTCTTCATGACTTATACATGTTCCTCTGACTATGAGATTATGCAACTCCCGAATACCGGAGGAACACCTTGTGTCATGGAAAGGTCACGGCAGATGTCCTAGCAAAAGGACTTAGTCGTGGCGCCATCGCAACTAGGAAGCTTAAAGGGGTTAAAAACATGACAAAGGACATGAGAGTTTACACAGGTAAAGGCCTAATCCAGTTTGAAGTGGTACTGCTTATGTCTCGATTACCAGGGAGCGAATTTGCTTGACCTAGCTTTTGATCTGATCTTACTTGTCCTGGACCACCCCTGGGTCGTCCCTTTATATACAGAGGTCGATGCCCAGCGGCTCACAAAGTCCCAGCCGGCTCATAAAAAGTGTCCGGCTTGGTGATTATCTATTCTTGCCTTACAATACAAGTCATACATATATGGTGGTTTATCTCTACGGGCCTTAAGTCACCATTGGGCTTTGGGCCTTTAACTGAACCGCCATCTTCAAGTATCGTCGTGGGCTTCATGTGATGAATCGCCATAGGTATAACCCGGCCCCTCCTGGGCGGGTTATACTAATAGTTATATCCCCAACACCTTGTGTGCTATCAAACATCACAACATAACTGAGTGACAATAAAGATGCTCTACATGTGTCTCCGAAGGTGTTTGTTGGGTTGGCATAGATCGAGAATAGGATTTGTCACTCTGTGTATCAGAGAGGTATCTCTGGGCCCTCTCGGTAATGCTCATCACTATAAGCCTTGCAAGAAATGTGACTAATGAGTTAGTTGCAGGATGAAGCATTACGGAACGAGTAAAGAGACTTGTCGGTAACGAGATTGAACTAGGTATGATGATACCGATGATCAAGTCTTGGGCAAGTAACTTACCGATGACAAAGGGAATAACCTATGTTGTTATGGATTTTGACCGATAAAGATCTTCGTAGAATATGTAGGAGCCAATATGAGCATCCAGGTTCCGCTATTGGTTATTGATCGGAGATGTGTCTCGATCATGTCTACATAGTTCTCGAACCCGTAGGGTCCACACGCTTAACGTTTGATGATGATTTGTATTATGAGTTATGTGTTTTTGATGACCGAAGTTTGTTCGGAGTCCTGGATGAGATCACAGACGTTACGAGGGGTCTCAAAATGTTTGAGACATAAAGATTGATATATTGGAAGGTTATGTTCAAACACCGGAAAGGATTCAGAAAGGTTCGGGCATTTTTCGGAGTACCAGGATGTTACTGGAACCCCCCGGGAGAAGTAGTGGACCTTAATGGACTTTAGTGGAAAGGACAAGAGGGCCGCAGGGTGGCTGCGCCCCCCAATGGCTGGTCTGAATTGGACTAGGAGGGGGCGCCCCCCCTCTTTCCTTCTCCATCTCCTACTTCCCTCTTTCTCCCCCTCTTGGAAAGGAAGAGGGGAATCCAACTAGGATTGGGAATCCTAGTTGGACTCCCCATGGCGCGCGCCCCTCCTGGCCTCCGGCCTCCTCCCTCCCTCCTTTATATACGGGGATAGGGGGCACCCCAAAGCACAATAGACAATCTCTTAGCCATTTGCGGTGCCCCCTCCACAGTTTAACACCTCGGTCATATTGTCGTAGTGCTTAGGCGAAGCCGTGCGCCGGTAACATCATCAACACCGTCGCCACGCCGTCGTGCTGACAGAACTCTCCCTCGTCCTCAACTGGATCAAGAGCTTGGGGGACGTCATCGTGCTGAACGTGTGTTGAACACGGAGGTGCCGTATGTTCGGTACTTGGATCGGTTGGATCGTGATGATGTTCGACTACATCAACCGTGTTACTAAACGCTTCCGCTTTTGGTCTACGAGGGTACGTGGACACACTCTCCCATCTCGTTGCTATGCATCTCCTAGATAGATCTTGCGTGATCGTAGGAATTTTTTTGAATTACTACGTTCCCCAACAATCACCTCGTGACTAACTCCTTAGTCATTTGCTTGCAAGCTTATGATGTGTATTACCGAGAGGGCCCAGAGATACCTCTCTGATACTCAGAGTGACAAATCCTAATCTCGATCTATGCCAACTCAACAAACACCTTCGGAGATACCTGTAGAGCATCTTTATGATCACACAGTTATGTTGTGACGTTTGATAGCACATAAGGTATTGGAGGAGAATATTTGAGTTATGAGTTTGGTCTTCATTTGAAACAATGTGGAATAGTTTTGCAACTCACGCCACGTGGAACACCACAACATAGTGGTGTGTCCAAACGTCATAACCATAATTTATTGGATATGGTGTGATCTATGATGTCTCCTACTGATTTACCACTATCATTTTGGGGTTATGCTTTAGAGACGGATGCATTCACTTTAAATAGGGCACATTAAAATCCGTTGAGACGACGCCTTATGAACTGTGGTTTGGCAAGAAACCAAAGTTGTCGTTTCTTAAAGTTTGGGGCTGCGATGCTGATACGTCTCCGTCGTATCTACTGTTCGAAACACTTTTGCCCTTGTTTTGGACTCTAACTTGCATGATTTGAATGGAACTAACCCGGACTGACACTGTTTTCAGCAGAACTACCATGGTGTTATTTTTGTGCAGAAATAAAAGTTCTCGGAATGACCTGAAAATCCACGGAGCAACTTTTTAGAATTAATAAAAAATACTAGCGAAAGAATCAGCGTCAGGGGGCCCACACCCTATCCACCCCCTCCCCTAGGGCACGCCCCCTGCCTCGTGGCCCCCCTGGACGTCCACCGACCTCAACTCCAACTCCATATATTTGCTTTCGTGGAGAAAAAATTCAGGGAGAAAGTTTCATTGCGTTTTACGATACAGAGCCGCCGCCAAGCCCTAATCTCTCTCGGGAGGGCTGATCTGGAGTCCATTCGGGGCTCCGGAGAGGGGGATTCATCGCCGTCGTCATCATCAACCATCCTCCATCACCAATTTCATGATGCTCACCGCCATGCGTGAGTAATTCCATCGTAGGCTTGCTAGACGGTGATGGGTTGGATGAGATTTAACATGTAATCAAGTTAGTTTTGTTAGGGTTTGATCCCTAGTATCCACTATGTTCTGAGATTGATGTTGCTATGACTTTGCTATGCTTAATGCTTGTCACTAGGGCCCGAGTGCCATGATTTCAGATCTGAACCTATTATGTTTTCATGAATATATGTGAGTTCTTGATACTATCTTGCAAGTCTATAGTCACCTATTATGTGTTATGATCTGACAACCCCAAAGTGACAATAATCGGGATACTTCTCGGTGATGACCGTAGTTTGAGGAGTTCATGTATTCAATATGTGTTAATGATTTGGTCCGGTACTCCATTAAAAGGAGGCCTTAATATCCCTTAGTTTCCATTAGGACCCCGCTGCCACGGGAGGGTAGGAAAAAAGATGTCATGCAAGTTCTTTTCCATAAGCACGTATGACTATATTCGGAATACATGCCTACATTACATTGATGAATTGGAGCTAGTTCTGTGTCACCCTATGTTATAACTATTACATGAGGAATCACATCCGACATAATTATCCATCACTGATCCAATGCCTATGAGCTTTTCACATATTGTGCTTTGCTTAGTTACTTTACCATTGCTACTGTTACAATTACTACAAAACTACTATTGTTACTTTTGCTACTATTATCGTTACTTCCATACTACTTTGCTACTAAATACTTTGCTGCAGATACTAAGTTATCTAGGTGTGGTTGAATTGACAACTCAACAGCTAATACTTGAGAATATTCTTTGGCTACCCTTGTGTCGAATCAATAAATTTGGGCTGAATACTCTACCCTCGAAAACTATTGCTATCCCCTATACTTGTGGGTTATCAAGACTATTTTCTGGTGCTGTTGCCGGGGATCATAGCTCTATTCTTTGAGTCACTTGGGATTTATATCTGCTGGGCACTATGAAGAACTTGAAAGATGAAAGAACTAAGATTTATCCCTCAACTACGAGGGAGGTAAGGAACTGCCATCTAGCTCTACACTAGATTCTCCTTCTGTTATGAGTAAGCTTGCGACACCTAAACCTGCTTCTGCTATTAATTCTGATATGTTGCATGTTATTGATGATGCCACTTCTGCTATGCATGATACTTCTGATGAAACTACTTATGTGCTTGATGCTACTATGCCATTAGGTGAATTTCTTGATGAACAACTTGCTAGGGCTAGAGAGAATGAAATCATTGAAGATAGTGATGATGAAGGTTCTCCTCCTAAGTATGGATTGCCTGTTGTTCCTGAGGGTTATGTTATGGATGAATAAACTGCTAGAAATTTTCTTGCTTGCAATGATAGATCTGATCTTAAGAAGTTATTAGCTAAACTGAAACAGAAAACTCTGAATGCTAGAGTGAAATATGACTTTGCTTTTTCTACTTCACCTATCTTTGTTACTCATAAGTATTATGAATTCTCTGTCGATCCTGAGATAATTACTTTGGTTAAATCTGATCATTTTTATGGCTATGAATCTGAAACTGTTGTGGCACATCTTACTAAATTGAATGATATAGCCACCCTGTTCACTAATGATGAGAAATCTCGCTACTATTATATCCTTAAGATATTTCCGTTCTCATTAAAGGGTGATGCTAAAACTTGGTTTAATTCTCTTGATCCTGGTTGTGTGCGTAGTCCCCAGGATATGATTTATTACTTCTCTGCTAAATATTTCCCAGATCATAAGAAACAAGCTGCCTTGAGGGAAATATATAATTTTGTGAAAATTGAAGAAGAGAGTCTCCCACAAGCTTGGGGGAGGCTTCTCTGATTACTTAATGCTTTTCCTGATCATCCTCTTAAGAAAAATGAAATACTTGATATCTTCTACAATGGACCAACTGATGCTTCCAAGGACCACTTGGATAGTTGTGCTGGTTGTGTTTTCAGGGAAAGAACAGTCGATCAAGCTCAATTGCTATTGAATAATATGTTGACTAATGAAAATAATTGGACACTTCCTGAGCCAACTCCTAAGCCAATTCCTAAGCCTATTCCTAAACCAACTCCGAAGAAAAGGGGAGTTCTATTTCTCAGTCCAGAAGATATGCAAGCGGCAAAGAAATCTATGAAAGAGAAAGGTATTAAAGCTGAAGATGTGAAGAATTTACCTCCTGTTGAAGAAATACATGGTCTTAAATATACCACCTATTGAAGAAACACATGGTCTTGATAACCCGACACAGGTAGTAAAGGTAAATTCTCTCTATAGATATGATAAAGTTGAAATCCCATCTACTAAGTTTCCTAGCCAATGTTTGGATGAATTTGATGACTTTATGTCTAGACAAGAAAATTTCAATGCTTATGTTGGTAGAGAATTAAAGAGTAACTCTTACATGATTGGATGCTTGAGTGATTATCTGGCTAGAGTTAAAGGTGAACTTAAACTCATTAGTAAATATGCTTCTATGGTTACCACTCAAGCGGAACAAGTACTCAGGCTCAAAGTGATTTGCTCGATGAATTAAATAATAAACATTATTTTGCTATTAGAGTGGCTACTAGAACTAGTAAAATGACTCAGGAACCTTTATATCCTGAAGGCCACCCTAAGAGAATTGAGCAAGATTCTCAGAGAAATAATATAGATGCACCTAGTCCTTCTAAAAGGAAGAAAAATAAAAATGATAGGACTTTGCATGCTTCTAGTGAACCTGTTGTAGACACACGTGAGAATCCCAATGATATTTCTATTTCTGATGCTGAAACACAATCTGGTGATGAACATGAACCTAGTGATAATGTTAATAATAATGTTCATGTTGATGCTCAACCTATCAATAATAATGATGTAGAGATTGAACCTCTGTTGATCTTGATAACCCACAATCAAAGAATCAATGTTATGATAATAGAGACTTTGTTGCTAGGAAGCACAGTAAAGAAAGAGAACCATGGGTTCAGAAACCCATGCCTTTTACTCTTAAGCCATCCAAGAAAAAGGATGATGAGGATTTTGAGCGCTTTGCTGAAATGATTAGACCTATCTTCTTACGTATGCGCTTAACAGATATGCTTAAAGTAAATCCTTATGCTAAATACATGAAAGATATCATTACAAATAAAAGAAAGATACCGGAAGCTGAAATTGCCACCATGCTTGCTAATTATACTTTTAAGGGTGGAATACCTAAGAAACTTGGAGATCCAGGAGTCCCAACTATACCATGCTCCATTAAAAGAAACTATGTTAAAACTACTTTATGTGATCTTGGAGCCGGTGTTAGTGTTATGCCTCTCTCTTTATATCGTAGACTTGAATAAGTTGACACTCACTGAAATATCTTTGCAAATGGCTGATAAATCAACTGCTACACCTGTCGGTATTTGTGAGGATGTGCCTGTTGTGGTTGCAAATGTCACTATCTTAACAGACTTTGTTATTCTTGATATTTCCGAGGACGGTAGTATGTCGATTATCCTTGGTAGACCCTTTTTGAATATTGCAGGGGCTGTTATTTATTGCAACAAAGGCAATTTCACTTTTCATGTTAATGGTAATGAGCATACGGTACACTTTCCAAGGAAACAACCTCAAGTTCATAGCATCAATTCTATTGGAAAAATTCCAACTATCATTATTGGAGGTTTTGAATTTCCTCTTCCTACTACCAAGAAGAAATATGATATTCTTATTATTGGGGATGTTCATATCCCCATTGAGGTAACCTAGTGTTATTCGAAATTTCTCCGGTTCCATGTTATTCGGAATGAGTTTGTTAACAAGACTTGATCAACCTTGTTAGTGGATTCCTTTTGACGATCATGAGATGGATGAAGTTAGAAGGCACAACCTTATGTACCCTCCTTTTACTTTCTGTTATTTAGATTAAATAAAGTAAAAATAGTATTTTCTGTCTGTTTTCTAAATTATCCATGCAATGAAAAATACCCTGAAAATAAAAGTTCTTCAAATGCCCTACAAATTTAATATGATTTTTTCTGGAATATTTGAGAATATCTGGCACTGAGAACACAGCAGGGGGAGCTGGCACCTGGCCACGAGGGTCCAGGGTGCGCCCCCTACCTCGTGGACCCATGGTGGCCCCCTCCACTTATTCCTGCACCCACACACTTCATCTTCCTCCCAAAAATATCACTATCCAGCTCAAGCACGAGTGCTAGCTCATTTTGCTGCCATTTTTGATCTCCTTGCTCGAAGCTCCTTTCACAAAACTGCTTTGGGGGATTGTTCTTTGGTATGTGACTCCTCCAATGGTCCAATTAGTTTTTGTTCTAGTGCTTTATTCATTGCAAATTTTTACTACCTAGGTGACCCTGTTCTTGAGCTTGCATGTCAAATTTATATGGTCCCAAGTAATTCTAATGCTTGATATAGGCTCTAGGCACTTGTGGGAGTAGTTGCTATCAGTTTTGTTGAGTTTGATTCACTTCTATTTTGAGTTACTAAAAATTTCAGAATTTTTCAGAAAAAGATGAAGAGATTTTTCTTGAGGGGCTCTTCTAGCCAAGGCTCTAAGGATAAACAAGCCAAGGAGAATGAAAAGGCCAAGTATAATCTTCCTCGTGTGGCGGAAGTACGGTCGTGTGAATGGCCTTGTGATGATTTCTTGAGAGCAGCCGGGATTTATGATGACTTTTAATTTTTGCCTGATAATGCGGGCCTCACCAATTTCCTCCACGACCAGATCGAATAGTATCTCTTACTCACCAATACTTTCATGCAAAACTTCTACTATTATCCTAAGAAATCACCTCCTTGAGTAGCTTTTCATTTATATGATGTGGCTAGGGAGATGTCATTACGTGATTTTTGCGCGGTTTGCAAAATACGCTTCGAGGGCAGCTTAGAGGAACCACATCGTAAAGATGTGGATGGATTTATTGATACTATTACTGTAGGGGAAACGAGGAAGGTTTCCGACGCAAGAATTACTAGCATACATTTTCCTGTTTTACGCTACTTTGCAATATTTGCTAGTCGATGCTTAATTGGTCGCGGAAACTATGGAAACCTTAGTGTTCCTGATATTATTATTTTGTTCCATGCTTTATTTCGTGATAGCTCTGTTAGTATGGGTGCTATTATTGCTAAAGGTTTAAGCCTGAACCATATAAAGGGCCCCATGTTTGGTGGTATCTATGCTGCACGCCTTGCTAAACATTTTAGGATACCTATTAGGCATTTTGAGAAAGAGGAAAAATTGCTACCCCCTACCTTTCTAGATTATAAGAGTATGGTAGCACATGAGTTTATTGTTTAAAATTATGATAAGATGCTCTTGTATAATTTGATATTTCATAAGAAACACAGTGAGACTATTATCTTGTCTGCGCCCTCTTTGTTTGATTTAACTGCAGGCTCTTACCTCGTCTTGCCGGAGGCCGTCTATGCGCTCCGTGGCCAGATGTCAGCTCCAGAGCTTGAGCCGGAACCACCACTTGACCCTTATCGACCATCCTGTTATCAGTGGGATCCGGAGGAGATCGCCAGCTAGTGGCAGTACAATGACACTCCTCAGTACACCGGGGAGAGTAGCCGCGATCCATGGCCATAGACCAACTTAGGCCAAAAGCCTAAGCTTGGGGGAGTATGTATTTCTCACCGACATTACATTCATGTTCACACACTCATTCTAGTTGTCGGTGCTCATACTGTTTCATTGTACTATCCATGCTAGTTTAATTTCTTTTTCTAGAGTTCTTCGTGTGTGTTTGATAAACCTTAAGAAAAACCAAAAAAAAAATAGTTAGCTTACTTTCCATGCTGTAGTAGTAATAACTAAAAGAAAACCAAAAAAGATTTATCGTTCTTATTTTGCTTGTTGGGAGCTTTCCCGTGTAAATAGTTTTATTTCTTTTCTTTCCTTTGGGGGTCGAGAGGAGAAGACCATAATGAAAATGTTTAGTAGCTCCCATATGCATGATTGTTGATTTAATCAAGAGCCCATATTACCTTGTCTTCTCCCTTGAATTGAATGCTTGCAGATTCCAGCTTAGTCCAATGCACATGCACTATTATTATTATCCACACCGTTCGGTCGTGCAAGTGAAAGGCAATAATGACGATATATGATGGACTAATTGAGATGAGAGAAGCTGGTATGAACTCGACCTCTCTTGTTTTTGTAAATATGATTAGTTCATCATTCCTGATTCAGCCTATTATGAATAAACATGTTTGCAATGAAAATTAGAGATTATAGTTGCTTATGCCATGCTTAATTAGCTATGAGTTTATAATGGTTTACCTTGCGTGCCAACATGCTATTAAAATGGTTGTGATGTTGTATGATAGGGTGGTAGCCTCCTTTAAATGAATTGAGTGACTCGACTTGGCACATGTTCACGCATGTAGTTGAAACAAAATCAATATAGCCTTCACGATATTTATGTTCATGGTGGATTATATCCTACTGATGCTTGCACTCCGTGTTGATTAATTTTAATGCATGTTGATGACTGTTGTCGCTCTCTCAGTTGGTCGCTTCCCAGTCTCTTTCTAGCCTTCACCTGTACTAAGCGGGAATACTACTTGTGCATCCAAACTTCATAACCCCAAAAGTTATTCCATATGAGTCCACCATACCTTCCTATATGCGGTATTTACCTGTCGTTCCAAGTAAATTTGTATGTGCCAAACTCCAAACCTTCAAATGAAATTCTGTTTTGTATGCTCGAGCAGCTCATGTATCAACTAGGGCTGTCTATATCTTCCATGTTAGGCAGGTTATTCTCAAGAGAGTGGACTCCGCTCCTCATTCACAAGAAAATGGCTGGTAACCAGGATGCATAGTCCCATGCCTAAATCAAATTAAAATAATTGCAAACAAAACTCCCCCAAGATTGTTGCTAGTTGGAGGCACCCGTTGTTTCGGGCAAGCCATGGATTGATGCTTGTTGGTGGTGGGGGAGTATAAACTTTACCATTCTGTTTGGGAACCGCCTATAATGTGTGTAGCATGGAAGATATCGAGATCTCATAGTTGTTATGTTGATAGTGAAAGTATACCGCTCAAAATGTTATTTATCTCTATTTCAAAATCGAGCTCTGGCACCTCTACAAATCCCTGCTTCCCTCTAAGAAGGGCCTATCTATTTACTTTTATGTTGAGTCATCACCCTCTTATTAAAAAGCACCCGCTGGAGAGCACCACTGTCATTTTCATGCATTACTATTAGTTTATATTGGGCATGACTATGAATGGATCTCTTTTACCATGAATTACAATGTTTAGTCAGTCCTTGATCTTTAAAGGTGCTCTGCATTTATGTTTTGCGGTCTCAGAAAGGGCTAGTGAGATACCATCTTGTTATATAATATTAGGATTGTTTTGAGAAAGTGTTGTCATCCGAGTTTTATTATTATTGCTCGCTAGTTGATTATGCCATTGATATGAGTAAACATGAGACCTAAGTGTTATTGTGAATATGGTCAGTTCATAATCTTTGCTGAAAACTTGAATGCTAGCTTTATGTATTTACAACAACAAGAGCAAACAGAGTTTGTAAAACTATTTCTTTATCACTTTCAGTTTATCAACTGAATTGCTTGAGGACAAGCAAAGGTTTAAGCTTGGGGGAGTTGATACGTCTCCGTCGTATCTACTTTCCCAAACACTTTTACCCTTGTTTTGGACTCTAACTTGCATGATTTGAATGGAACTAACCCAGACTGATGCTGTTTTCAGCAGAACTGCCATGGTGTTATTTTTGTGCAGAAATAAAAGTTCTCGGAATGACCTAAAAATCCACGGAGCAAATTTTCAGAATTAATAAAAATACTAGCGGAAGAATCAGCGTTAGGGGGCCCACACCCTGTGCACGAGGGTGGGAGCGCCCCCCTCCCCTATGGCGCGCTCCCCTGCCTCGTGGGCCCCCCTGGACGTCCACCGACCTCAAATCCAATTCCATATATTTGCTTTCATGGAGAAAAATATCAGAGAGAAAGTTTCATTGCATTTTACGATACGGAGCCACCGCCAAGCCCTAATCTCTCTTGGGAGGGCTGATCTGGTGTCCGTTCGGGGCTCCGGAGAGGGGGATTCATCACCGTCGTCATCACCAACCATCCTCCATCACAAATTTCATGATGCTCACCGCTGTGCGTGAGTATTTCCATCCTAGGCTTGTTGGACAGTGATGGGTTGGATGAGATTTACCATGTAATCAAGTTAGTTTTGTTAGGGTTTGATCCCTAGTATCCACTATGTTCTGAGATTGATGTTGCTATGACTTTGCTATGCTTAATGCTTGTCACTAGGGCCCGACTGCCATGATTTCAGATGTGAACCTATTATGTTTTCATGAATATATGTGAGTTCTTGATCATATCTTGCAAGTCTATAGTCACCTATTATGTGTTATGATCCGAGAACCACGAAGTGACAATAATCGGGATACTTCTCGGTGATGACCGTAGTTTGAGGAGTTCATGTATTCACTATGTGTTAATTCTTTGGTCTGGTACTCTATTAAAAGGAGGCCTTAATATCCCTTAGTTTCCATTAGGACCCCGCTGCCACGGGAGGGTAGGACAAAAGATGTCATGCAAGTTCTTTTCCATAAGCACATATGACTATATTCGGAATACATGTCTGCATTACATTGATGAATTGGAGCTAGTTATGTGTCACCCTATGTTATAACTATTACATGAGAAATCGCATCCGACATAATTATCCATCACTGATCCAATGCCCACGAGCTTTTCACATATTGTGCTTTGCTTAGTTAGTTTACCGTTGCTACTATTACAAGTACTACAAAACTTCTACTATTACTTTTGCTACTGTTACCGTTACTTCCATACTACTTTGCTACTAAATACTTTGCAGCAGATACTAAGTTATCCAGGTGTGGTTGAATTGACAACTCAACTGCTAATACTTGAGAATATTCTTTTGCTCCCCTTGTGTCGAATCAATAAATTTGGGTTGAATACTCTACCCTCGAAAACTGTTGCGATGCCCTATACTTGTGGGTCATCAGATGCTTATGTGAAAAAGCTTCAACCTGATAAGCTCGAACCCAAATCGGAGAAATGCGTCTTCATAGGATACCCAAAGGAAACTGTTGGGTACACCTTCTATCACAGATCCGAAGGCAAGATATTCGTTGCTAAGAATGGATCCTTTCTAGAGAAGGAGTTTCTCTCGAAAGAAGTGAGTGGGAGGAAAGTAGAACTTGATGAGGTAGTTGTAGCTTCTCCCGAATTGGACAGTAGTTCATCACAGAAATCAGTTCCAATGATTCCTACACCAATTAGTGAGGAAGCTAATGATGATGATCATGAAACTTCAGATCAAGTTACTAACGTACCTCGTAGGTTTTCCATAGTACGGTCCGCACCAGAGTGGTACGGTAATCCTGTTCTTCAAGTCATGTTACTAGACCATGATGAACCTACGAACTATGAGGAAGCGATTATGAGCCTAGATTCTGCAAAATGGCTTGAGGCCATGAAATCTGAGATGGGATCCATGTATGATAACAAAGTGTGGACTTTGGTGGACTTGCCTGATGATCGGCAAGCCATAGAAAATAAATGGATCTTCAAGAAGAAGACTGACGCTGACGGTAATGTTACTGTCTACAAAGCTTGACTTGTTGTGAAAGGTTTTCGACAAGTTCAAGGAGTTGCTATGATGAGACCTTCTCACCCGTAGCAATGCTTAAGTCTGTCCAAATCATGTTAGCAATCGCCGCATTTTATGATTATGAAATTTGGCAAATGGATGTCAAAACTGCATTCCTTAATTGATTTCTCGAGGAAGAGTTGTATATGATGCAACCAGAAGGTTTTGTCGATCCAAAGGGTGCTAACAAAGTGTGAAAGCTCCAGCGATCCATTTATGGACTGGTGCAAGCCTCTTGGAGTTGGAATAAATGCTTTGATAGTGTGATCAAAGCATATGGTTTTATACAGACTTTTGGAGAAGCCTGTATTTACAAGAAAGTGGGTGGGAGCTCTGTAGCATTTCTAATATTATATGTGGATGACATGTTGTTGATTGGAAATTATATATAATTTCTGGATAGCATAAAAGGATACTTGAATAAGAGTTTTTCAATGAAAGACCTCGGTGAAGCTGCTTACATATTGGGCATCAAGATCTATAGAGATAGATCAAGACGCTTAATTGGACTTTAACAAAGCACATACCTTGATAAAGTCTTGAAGAAGTTCAAAACGGATCAGTCAAAGAAAGGGTTCTTGCCTGTGTTAGAAGGTGTGAAGTTGAGTCATACTCAATGCCCGACCACTGCAGAAGATAGAGAGAAAATGAAAGTCATTACCTATGCTTCAGCCATAGGTTCTATCATGTATGCAATGTTGTGTACCAGACCTGATGTGTGCCTTGCTATAAGTATAGCAGGGATGTACCAAAGTGAACGAGGAGTGGAGCACTGGACAAAGGTTAATAACATCCTGAAATACCTGAAAAGGACAAAGTATATGTTTCTCGTTTATGCGAGTGACAAAGAGCTCATCATATATGGTTACGTTGATGCAAGCTTTGACACTGATCCGGATGACTCTAAGTCGCAATCCGGATACATATTTATATTGAATGGTGGAGCTGTCAGTTGGTGAAGTTCCAAGCAGAGCGCCGTGGAGGGATCTACGTGTGAAGCAAAGTACATAGCGGCTTCGGAAGCCGCAAGTGAAGGAGTCTGGATAAAGGAGTTCATATCTGATCTAGGTGTTACACCTAGTGCATCGGGTCCAATGAAAATCTTTTGTGACAATACTGGTGCAATTGCCTTGGCTAAGGAATCCAGATTTCACAAGAGAACCAAACACATCATGAGATGCTTCAATTCCATCCGGCAACAAGTCTCGGAGGGAGACAAAGAGATTTGCAAAATACATACGGATCTGAAGATTTCAGACCCGTTGACTAAGCCTCTTTCACGAGCAAAACATGATCAGCACCAAGACTCCATGGGTGTTAGAATCATTACTTTATAATCTAGATTATTGACTCTAGTGCAAGTGGGAGACTGAAGGAAATATGACCTAGAGGCAATAATAAATTTGTTATTTATATTTCCTTATATCATGATATATGTTTATTATTCATGCTAGAATTGTATTAACCAGAAACTTGGTACACATGTGAATACATAGACAATACATAGTGTCCCTAGTATGCCTCTACTTGACTAGCTCGTTAATCAAATATGGTTATGTTTCCTAACCATAGACATGTGTAGTCATTTGATGAACGGGATCACATCATTAGGAGAATGATGTGATGGACAAGACCCATCCGTTAGCATTGTATTATGATCGTTACAGTTTCATTGCTACTGCTTTCTTCATGACTTATACATGTTCCTCTGACTATGAGATTATGCAACTCTCGAATACCGGAGGAACACCTTGTGTGCTATCAAACATCACAACGTAACTGGGTGACTATAAAGATGCTCTACATGTGTCTCCGAAGGTGTTTGTTGGATTGGCATAGATCGAGAATAGGATTCGTCAGTCCGTGTATCGGAGAGGTATCTTTGGGCCCTCTCGGTAATGCTCATCACTATAAGCCTTGCAAGAAATGTGACTAATGAGTTAGTTGCGGGACGAAGAATTACGGAACGAGTAAAGAGACTTTCCGGTAACGATATTGAAATAGGTATGATGATACCGACGATCGAATCTCGGGCAAGTAACATACCGATGAAAAAGGGAATAACCTATGTTGTTATGCGTTTTGACCGATAAAGGTCTTCGTTGAATATGTAGGAGCCAATATGAGCATCTAGGTTCTGCTATTGGTTATTGATCAAATATGTGTCTCAATCATGTCTACATAGTTCTCGAACCCGTAGGGTCCGCACGCTTAATGTTCGATGACGATTTGTATTATGAGTTATGTGTTTTTGATGACCAAAGTTTGTTCGGAGTCCCGGATGAGATCACAGACTTTATGAGGAGTCTCAAAATAGTTGAGACATAAAGATTGGTATATTGGAAGGTTATGTTCGAACACCGACAAGGTTTCAGAAAGGTTCGGGCATTTTTCGGAGTATCGGGAGGTTACTTGAACCCCCCGGGAGAAGTAGTGGTCCTTAGGGCTTTAGTGGAAAGGAGAGGAGGGCTGCAGGGTGGCCGCCCTCCCCTATGGCTGGTCTAAATTGGAATAGGAGGGGACGGCACCCCCCCTCTTTCCTTCTCCGTCTTCTACTCCTTCCCTCTCTCTCCCCCTCTTGGAAAGGAAGGGGACTCCAACTAGGATTGGGAATCCTAGTTGGACTCCCCTTGGCGCGCGCCCCTCCTGGCCGCTGGCCTCCTCCCTCCCTCCTTTATATACGGGGGCAGGGGCACCCCAAAGCACAATAGACAATCTCTTAGCCATTTGCGGTGCCCCCTTGAAAGTGCAACTAATCCCCGGGTGGTTTTGGTAATTAATAACAACATATATATCATTGAACTAATAGTTTCTTGAGAATCATTTCAGAAAGTTCAGTGATATGGGTATGGCAAGGACTGAAGAAGTGGACCCCTCAAAATGCTAAGGCAAGCATTGGCAAAAGCTCAAGACTCCATTTTTGGTTTAGCGATCCAAGATCACATTGAGTCTATAGGAAAGCCAATACTATTAAAAGGGGATGAGGTTATGATAATGATCTGGTTGCTCAAAGTGCTTAGTGATACATCTCCTAAACTATCAGCAACTCTCACTTCCATAATACACTCATAAGTAATCTCGGTCCCACCGATTTTTCCAAACCCAGTCACACCGAGATGAACCACCTCAGCCATATAGCCAAACCCTAGAATTCTCGGATTTTCCGATTCTGAACTCGGTCTCACTAAAACTTGAGTTGCCAAGCTTCTGTAACCTTCTGTCATCAAATCGGTGTCACCGAGATGATGAAGTCGGTCCCACCGAGATTGGCAAGCTCTTGTCTTTGGACGAATCGGACTCACCGAGTTTGTATTTTCGGTCCCACCGAAAATCCCAACGTTCACATGATTTGAACTTTCGGTCTCACCGAGTTGTCAACTTCGGTCTGACTGAGATTGGTCAAATGTGTGTAACGGTTGGATTTTGTGTGGAGGCTATAAATACCCCTCCACCCCCTCTTCATTCGTGGAGAGAGCCATCAGAAAGAACTACCACTCCTACCTTACATTTCTGAGAAGAAAACTACCTACCCTTGTGTTGAGATCAAGTAGCTCCACTCCCACCATATGAAACTTGATCTCTAGCCTTCCCAAGTTGCTTTCCACTCAATCCTTTCTTCCACCACAGCCAAATCAGTGAGGAGAGTTGAGTGTTGGGGAGATTATCATTTGAAGCACAAGAGCAAGGAGTTCATCATCATCAACACCATCTATTACCTTTTGGAGGGTGGTGCCTCCTAGATTGGTTAGGTGTCGCTTGGGAGCCTCCGTCGAGATGTGGAGTTGAACCAAGAAGTTTGTAAGGGCAAGGAGATCGCCTACTTCGTGAAGATCTACCCCGAGTAAGGCTAGCCCTCCGTGGGCGTAGGCCATGATGGCATAGACAAGGTTGCTTCTTCGTGGACCCTTCGTGGGTGGAGCCCTCCGTGGACTCTCGCAGCCGTTACCCTCCGTGGGTTGAAGTCTCCATCAACGTGGATTGACGATAGCACCACCTATCGGAACCACGAGAAAAAATCTCCGTGTCTCCAAATTGCGTTTGCTCTTCTCCACCTCTCTTTACTACATGTGCAATTTACTTTCCGCTGCCTATACTCTAGAATTGCATGTGTAGGGTGATACTTGACTTGATCATCATTGTGAACTTGCCAAAAAACTTGTCTTTATCAAAAGGCTGAATTTTTATATTGTCAAGTAGTCTAATCACCCCCCCTCTAGACATACTTTCGATCCTACAAGTGGTATCAGAGCTTTGGTCTCCATTGTATTGGTTTCCATTGCATTGGACTCCATAAGCTTGGTTTCACAACCTAGGAGAGTATGGCGTCTAGTGAGGGTAATTCTCGTAGAGGTCCTTACTTTGATGGTACAAATTTTGCTAGTTGGAAGCATAAAATGAAAATGCATATTCTTGGTCATAACCCAGCCGCATGGGGCATTATTTGTGTTGGTTTGCAAGGTGAGTTCTTCGAGGAAGGAAAAGTTCCGGATCGCGAAGCTACAACGGATGAATTGCGGATGTTGCAAAACAATGCTCAAGCTTGTGACATTCTATTCAATGCTTTGTGTCCCGAGGAGTTCAACAAAATCAGCCGTCTTGAGAATGCAAAAGAGATTTGGGATACTTTGGTTGAAATGCACGAAGGTACCGAGTCCGTGAAGGAATCAAAGCTAGATATTCTTCAAGGTCAACTTGACAAGTTCAAGATGAAGGATGGTGAAGGAGTCGCTGAAATGTACTCTAGGCTTGCTCTCATCACAAATGAGATTGCCAGCTTAGGAAGCGAAGAAATGACCGACCGATTCATCATCAAAAAGATTCTCAGAGCTTTGGATGGAAAGTATGACACCGTGTGCACTTTGATCCAAATGATGCCAAACTACAAGAATCTCAAGCCAACCGAAGTCATTGGAAGAATTGTTGCTCATGAGATGACACTTAAGGATAAGGAAGAGCTTCACAACAAGTCAAGTGGTGCTTACAAAGCTACAACTGATGCTCCCACAACCTCAAGTGACAAGTTAGTTTCCAATGAAGAGATAAGCCTAATGGTCAAGAACTTCAACAAATTCTACAAGAATAGAGGCAAAGAGAGAAGCTCAAAGTCTAGATCATATGATGAAAAGAGATCTTCTAGTCGTGATCGAAACTGCTACAATTGTGGAAGACCCGGACACTACTCAAATGAGTGTACGGCTCCCCACAAGAGAAGAGAAGAATCTCCAAGAAGAAGAAGCTCAAGAGATGAGTCACCTCGGAAAGAGAGAAGGAGCAGAGATGATCGTTATGAACGAAGACCCTCTCGGAGAAGCAAGGATTCGGAGAGGAAAGACAAGTCATCAAGGAGCTACACAAGAAGAAAACATCAAGCTCATGTAGGTGAATGGGTCTCCGGCTCCGACTCCGACAATCATTCCGAAAGAAGCTATCACTCCAACTCCGACTACAGTCAAGATGAAGGTGTTGCCGGTCTTGCTCTCGTGTCCTCCAACTCCAACTCCTATGACTTATTTGATTCACCAAATGAGGGAATTGGAAGATGCTTCATGGCTAAAGGCCCCAAGGTATCACACCCTGAATTCATTGACTTTGATAGTGATGAGGATGACTTGCTTGGAGAAGATGAGCTTTTACATGACAAATCTAGTGAGACTAGTAATGATGAACATGCTAGTAGTCTTTATAGTCGAGAAGAGTCGAATGACAATGCTATGAAGGAGATTGAGCGTCTAACTAAAGAACTAAACACTCTTAAGTTAGCTCATGAAACAACTCAAGAAGATCATAGAGAGCTCCTAAGATCTCATGAGAAGCTACGCTTCGAGAAGCTCAATCTAGAGCAAGAACATGAGTTCCTAAAAGCAATCAATGACGATCTTCGAAAGAAGAGTTCTTCATATCTTGCCAAACGACTTCTCTTGTCTAATTTCTTGCCACCTATTAAAACTAAGCATGACAAGCATAAGAAAAATTCTTCATCTAGAAGCAACAATATTGGTTCTAGTAGTTCTCTTGATTCCACTAACAATGTTTCAAGCCAAGTTACACTTGAGAAAGAAAATAGTTTATTGAAAGGGATTATAGAGAAAGGTGTCTACAAGAGCCTTGCCGGAAGCAAGAACTTTGAGGAAATTATTCGCAAGCAAGCGAGGCACCGGAAGAATCAAGGAATTGGTTTTGAGCGAAAGTTCAACGCCGAGGGTGTTGAATGGGAAGAAGGTCAATATCCCACTCCAAAGTTTGTTTCTCAAAAGGAGAAGTACGATCCTACTTCTTCCAATGTGGAACAAGCTCAAGATGATCTTCCACCACAAGACCACAAGCTAAAAGACAAGGACAAGCTTCAAGAGGAGATTGATGCATTTATTGAAGCACCTAAAGCCATGGTCAAGTGGGTTCCCAAGGAAACGTCAAGTTCTACTTCGTCAAGCTCAACTACAACCCCAAGGATTCCCATCAAGATGATGTGGATCCTGAAGAAGAAGAACTAGAGAGTTCTTGAGGGTGACTCCGCCAACATACTTCACTCATATTCATTTTGGCAAGAACTTGTGCAATCAACTTCCACATCTTGCACTAGTTCATGGAGTCACAAACCCTCTTGTTGGTAAGTCAAGGGACAAGGTAATCATAGCTCTCATGGACATCATCCATTGTGTACTTCAATCTATGTCCATGGATATCCTTGTTTGTTCCTTGTGGGACTAACCCATGTAGGTATTGAAAGTGCCCGAATCCAAAGGATTGCTCCCAACTCTTGATGATCTTCATCAACATTGAGCATCCACATCTTCAACATCTACATGAAGTCTTCTATGACAACCCAAGGTTAGTTTGACCCTTTAAAAGGGGTTCTCACATCTAGGGGGAGCTTTGCTCTAAAGAATTGAGCTAAAGCATCTTCAAATGATGTGAACACATCAATGCTTTATGTAAAAGTGGTAACCCCACTTGTGCTTAAACGATGAGTATGACCTATGATCAAATGTTCTCATTTGACTCCTAAGTCAATATACTCATATATAGATGACCTAGTCATCGACAAATTGTGTGATAGTAGCTAGAGTTTTGATTGTGCATGTTTAACACATATTTCATTTGCTATCTTATTGTGTGAGCATGTTGGATGCATGATTTAATCCATTCGAGGACATCCATTTGTTGCTTTGGTCTTTTTGATTTTTTTTTGACCAAATGGATGGACAAGAATGCCTAAGTACCTCCCCTATCTATCTATGCTTTCTTGTCTCAAATTCTATTCATGCTTACATCACAAACTTTGAACAAGTCATTTTCGGACCCTCCGAGTGAGGAGCACTCGGAGCCACCGATCCGTCAAGGGCTAACTTCCAAAACCTTCTAAGTGATTTCGGTCAGACCAACCCACTCAAACTCGGTCAAACCGAAAGCATTTGGATTGATCTAGGTTTTCACCTCGGTGAAACCGAGTTGTGAATTTCGGCGTGACCGAAGTGCATAACTGCCCTGCAGTTATCCATCTCGGTGCCACCGAGTTTTACAACTCGGTCCCACCGACAACAAAGGGGTATATATACTCCGAGGGCCGCGCGTTGATTTCTACTTCAAAACGCTTCGCCCCCACACCCCTTGCTGCCGTCGCCTGGTCTCCGGATCGTCTCCGTCGTCGCCTGTGCGCCCTCGCCGCAGGTCTCCGTCGCCGTCAACGGACATCTTCTCCGCGCCGTTGCCGCCGTAGAGGAACTCCACCAAGTTAGGGTGAGTTTCGATCCCACTCGTGCTCTCATCTCCGATTCAATGCACGTTTGGTTTGCCTATAATCTTGCCACGATTGAAATCTTCCTGAACACAAGATTAGTTCCTTTGAACGAAATTCGAGTAAGAGTTTTAGGGTTAGGTTTCCGCCGAACACATCTCGGTGAGACCGATTTTACATTCTCGGTATGACCGATTTGGCCTCTGGCCATTGCACTGCACCTTTCGGTCCAACCGAGTTGTGCAAATCGGTGTGACCGAAATGAGGATTTAGTGAAACCCTAGTGTTTTCGGCAGGACCGAAACCCACTTCGGTCCAACCGAAAGTGGTGTGAATGCTTCTGTTTGAACACTTCGGATTCACCGAATTTTAAACTCGGACTGACCGAAATGTCTTCTGTGAAAACCTAATACTAGAATTTGAACTCATTCTGTTTGCAAAATCTTCTGCAGTTTGTGATAACTCTTCTACTCTGCCTACACCTTATCTATTCACAGGTTGTCAGCCATGTCAGATGCCAGTGACAGCCAGAACAGGTCTGAGTCACCTATTGCTGATATTCCAGAGGCAGGCACTAGTCCTGAACCCAGCAGCTCATCAGATGATGGTGAGAGGAGCACACCAAGTGGTTTGCCTCCTGCAGCCACCAGGGCCAGAAAGAAGAGGAACTCTGATGAAGAAGATTCTGATTTCATTGTTGAGGAAGAGGTCTCCTCCAAGCCAAAGAGAAAGGTTGTTGCCAAAGAGCCTCAAGGGCAGCAAACCAAGAAAGGCACCAGAAAAGTGAAGCAGTCCACTGTTGCCAAAAAGCTGAGTATGGAAGAGGAAACTACAAGCAAGGTGAAGAAAACTTCCAAGAGAAAGAGGATAGTGTATGTGTCAGGAGCTAGAGCAGATATGTATATTGATCCTCATGCAGATGCAGCAGTAGAGGATGAGGAAGCACCCCAGCCTCCTCAGAAGCCTAAGCTCATGGGTGATGCCATCAGGGCTGGAGCCACTTCAAAGTCCAAGCCATCTGCTCCAGTCAAGGCAGCTCCAGCAAAGCCTGCTGCCAAGCCCAAGAAGACCGTCAGAAACATTCCAACGTCTGAAAAGAACAAGGATGATGTGCCACCAGCTGTGTCAGATGATGAGGCACCAGTTTTGCTGAAACTTCGTCCAAAACTGCCACTTCACAATGATGCTCATCCTCAAGCTGAAAACATGAAGGAAAGGAAGGATAGAGGTCTCAGGCTATGGAGACAAGCTGATCCATATGCTGTGAGGAGAAGAACTGCTGTTGATCCCAGATTTCACACCAGAGAGCAGCAGGACTTCTATGAGACTGTGCTGATGGACAAGAAGCCCATAGTGGCAGACACCAGATTTGTTGATTGGAAATACATTGACAGTGAAGAGCACAGAGACTTCTTTCCACATGTGCATGAGAGCTTCACTGCATGTAGTGTTGCAGACTTCGTAGGTCAAAAGCTGACAAGTTGGAATGATGAAATGATTATGCAATTCTATGCCACAGCTCATTTCTATCCAGATGGAAAGATCACATGGATGACTGAAGGCCAAAGATTCTCTTCAACTGTAGAAGAATGGGCAGAACTGCTGAATGCTCCAGTGCAGAGAGAGGATGATGTTGATGTCTATGGCATTCCCAAGAAGAACCATGAATCTATGAAGAATATGTACAAGGAGGTTCCAGCTAAGGATTTAGCAATCTGGAAGCTTGGCTCAGTGTATTATCTCCAGGCAGGTTTACCTACCACAAACACTATTTTGAGGCATACCTTGATGCCCAAGTCTGGAGATCATCGCATGATCAGAGGGTACTCTATCAACATGCTGCATATACTTGATGAGAAGGCACCGTTCAAGGTGATGGACTTGATAGTTGAGACTATTAAGAGGACTGCAGCTGACCAGAAAAGGTCGTGTGGATTTGCCCCGCATATTCAGATGCTTATCAATGCCAAGTTTGGCATGGGCACATTCTTGTTGGATAGAGAACACCTACCACTGCAGCCTGAGCATGAGGACAATGATGTTGTGATGGATGAGGAGGATCCAACTTCTGTTGAAGGTCAAACAAAGATTGAAGCTGCCAAGAAAGCCAAAGCTGAGAAGGAAGCAGCAGCAGCAGCAGCTAAACCAAAGAGTGTTGGAGAGCAGCTCCTTGAAGCTACCCAAAGGATTGAACAACGCCTGGCCAGCATTGTACAGTCTCAGGAGAGCCTTGAGAGGATTGTTGAAGACAAGATCCATGCTCTGGATGTGAAGCTGACTGAAGTGCAAGTAACTGTCAACAAGCTTGAGGCAGATATCGAGGCAGCAAAGAGGGAGAAGGAAGAGCTCATGCGTGAGATGCAGGATGACCTAGTCCAGGATGCTTATGAACAGACTGCTCCGGTTCCCACAGGACCCCGATCAGCTGCTATTCCAGTGACAGACACCAGGACTACAACCTCAGCACCTCCCACAGCTCCATCAGTTGCTCCAGCTCCAGCTCCAGTGACCACTCCTCCAGCTCCACAGACATCAGCAGAAGTCTTCGCCGATGCAGCCATCTCAACTCCAACATCAACCCAGACAGGAGCCGCCAGCAGAGTCCCTAGTGACGTTTAGCTCTATACTTTTCGAACTTTTTGGTAACTTGTTGCCAAAGGGGGAGAAATTGTATAGATCATAGGACTTCGAGAGAGAGAGTGCTGTTGTTTTTTTTTTGCGCTTTTGTTCTTTTGGTTTTCGTGACATTCTGTGTGTTTGATACTACGTTTGATGAGTGCTTGGTCGTACTATGCCTTAATGTGTGCTTAATGCTTATCATATGCTATTCCTATCTTGTATGACCATTTACTCATGTCTTGGTGATTGGGTGCATGCTATTCATTCTTATCATTTTGTGCGCTCCACCAAGATGTATGTGACATGGAAGAGTGACCCATGATCCTAATCGATTGTGCATTTGCATTCAAACGCAAATCTTAAATAATGCACAAATTTAGGGGGAGCTCTTGCTTATCACATACTTCTCAAAGCGACGATATTATTCATTGATTATATCCTTTGTCGAAGCTTTGATCTATATGTTGTCATCAATTACCAAAAAGGGGGAGATTGAAAGTGCAACTAATCCCCGGGTGGTTTTGGTAATTAATAACAACATATATATCATTGAACTAATAGTTTCTTGAGAATCATTTCAGAAAGTTCAGTGATATGGGTATGGTAAGGACTGAAGAAGTGGACCCCTCAAAATGCTAAGGCAAGCATTGGCAAAAGCTCAAGACTCCATTTTTGGTTTAGCGATCCAAGATCACATTGAGTCTATAGGAAAGCCAATACTATTAAAAGGGGATGAGGTTATGATAATGATCTGGTTGCTCAAAGTGCTTAGTGATACATCTCCTAAACTATCAGCAACTCTCACTTCCATAATACACTCATAAGTAATCTCGGTCCCACCGATTTTTCCAAACCCAGTCACACCGAGATGAACCACCTCAGCCATATAGCCAAACCCTAGAATTCTCGGATTTTCCGATTCTGAACTCGGTCTCACTAAAACTTGAGTTGCCAAGCTTCTGTAACCTTCTGTCATCAAATCGGTGTCACCGAGATGATGAAGTCGGTCCCACCGAGATTGGCAAGCTCTTGTCTTTGGACGAATCGGACTCACCGAGTTTGTATTTTCGGTCCCACCGAAAATCCCAACGTTCACATGATTTGAACTTTCGGTCTCACCGAGTTGTCAACTTCGGTCTGACTGAGATTGGTCAAATGTGTGTAACGGTTGGATTTTGTGTGGAGGCTATAAATACCCCTCCACCCCCTCTTCATTCGTGGAGAGAGCCATCAGAAAGAACTACCACTCCTACCTTACATTTCTGAGAAGAAAACTACCTACCCTTGTGTTGAGATCAAGTAGCTCCACTCCCACCATATGAAACTTGATCTCTAGCCTTCCCAAGTTGCTTTCCACTCAATCCTTTCTTCCACCACAGCCAAATCAGTGAGGAGAGTTGAGTGTTGGGGAGATTATCATTTGAAGCACAAGAGCAAGGAGTTCATCATCATCAACGCCATCTATTACCTTTTGGAGGGTGGTGCCTCGTAGATTGGTTAGGTGTCGCTTGGGAGCCTCCGTCGAGATGTGGAGTTGAACCAAGAAGTTTGTAAGGGCAAGGAGATCGCCTACTTCGTGAAGATCTACCCCGAGTAAGGCTAGCCCTCCGTGGGCGTAGGCCATGATGGCATAGACAAGGTTGCTTCTTCGTGGACCCTTCGTGGGTGGAGCCCTCCGTGGACTCTCGCAGCCGTTACCCTCCGTGGGTTGAAGTCTCCATCAACGTGGATTGACGATAGCACCACCTATCGGAGCCACGAGAAAAAATCTCCGTGTCTCCAAATTGCGTTTGCTCTTCTCCACCTCTCTTTACTACATGTGCAATTTACTTTCCGCTGCCTATACTCTGGAATTGCATGTGTAGGGTGATACTTGACTTGATCATCATTGTGAACTTGCCAAAAAACTTGTCTTTATCAAAAGGCTGAATTTTTATATTGTCAAGTAGTCTAATCACCCCCCCTCTAGACATACTTTCGATCCTACACCCCTCCATAGTTTAACACCTCGGTCATATCGTCGTAGTGCTTAGGCGAAGCCCTGCACTGGTAACATCATCAACACCGTTGCCACGTCGTCGTGCTAACAGAACTCTCCCTCGTCCTCAACTGGATCAAGAGCTTGAGGGTCGTCATCGTGCTGAACATGTGTTGAACACGGAGGTACCGTACGTTCGGTACTTGGATTGGTTGGATCGTGAAGACATTCAACTACATCAACCGCGTTACTAAACGCTTCCGCTTTCGGTCTACAAGGGTACGTGGACACACTCTCCCATCTCATTGCTATGCATCTCCTAGATAGATCTTGCGTGATCGTAGGAAATTTTTTGAACTACTACGTTCCCCAACAATCACCTCATGACTAACTCATTAGTCATTTGCTTGCAAGATTATGATGTGTATTACTGAGAGGGCCCAGAGATACCTCTGTGATACTTAGAGTGACAAATCCTAATATCAATCTATGCCAAACTAACAAACACCTTCAGAGATACCTGTAGAGCATCTTTATGATCACCCAGTTATGTTGTTATGTTTGATGGCACATAAGGTATTCCTCCGGTATCCGGGAGTTGCATAATTTCATAGTCAAAGAAATATGTATTTGACATGAAGAAAACAATAGCAACAAACTGAACGATCATTATGCTAAGCTAACGGATGTGTCTGGTCCATCACATCATTCTACTGATGATGTGATCCCGTTATCACATTACAACACATGTCTATGGTTAGAAAACCTTAACCATCTTTGACCAATGAGCTAGTCTAGTAGAGGCTTACTAGGGACACTTTATTTGTTTATGGATTTACACATGTATTTAAGTTTCCGATCAATACAATCCTAGCATGAATAATAAACCTTTATCATGAATAAGGAAATATAAAACAACAACTTTATTATTGCCTTTAGGGCATATTTCCTTCAGTCTCCCACTTGCACTAGAGTCAATAATCTGGTTCACATTGCCATGTGACTAATGCCCATAGTTCACATCGTCATGTGACCAACACACAAAGAGTTTACTAGAGTCAATAATCTAGTTCACATCGCCATGTGATTAACACCCAAAGAATATTTAAGGTGTGATCATGTTTTGCTTGTGAGAGAAGTTTAGTCAACGGGTCTGCCACATTCAGAGTCGTATGTATTTTGCAAATTTCTATGTCTACAATGCTTTGCATGTAGCTAGTCTAGCTAATTGCTCCCACGTTCAATATTTATCCAGATTGAGACTTGGAGTAATCCAGATCATAAAAGCTTGCATCAACATAACCCTTTACGACGAACTCTTTATTACCTCCATAACCGAGAAATATTTCCTTAGTCCTTTTCAGGTATCTGGATAATTTTGACTGTTGTCTAGTGATCTACTCCTGGATCACTATTGTACCCCCTTGCCATACTCATGGCAAGGCACACAACAGGTTTGGTACACAGCATGGCATACTATATAGAACCTATGGCTGAGGCATAAGGAATGACTTTCATTCTCTCTCTATCTTCTGTCGTGGTCATGTTTTGAGTCTTTACTCAACTTCACACCTTACAATATAGGCAGGAACTCCTTCTTTGACTGATCCATTTTGAACTCCTTCAAAATCTTGTCAAGGTATGTACTCATTGAAAGTCTTATCAAGCGTCTTGATCTATCTCTATAGATCTTGATGCCTGATATGTAAGCAGCTTCACCGAGGTCTTTCATTGAAAAATTCTTATTCAAGTATCCTTTTATGCTATCTAGAAATTCTATATCATTTCCAATCAACAATATGTCAACCACATATAATATCAGAAATGCTACAGGGCTCCCACTCACTTCCTTGTAAACACAGGCTTCACCGTAAGTCTGTATAAAACCATATGCTTTGATCACCTCATCAAAGCGTATATTCCAACTCCGAGATGCTTGCACCAGTCCATAGATGGATCGCTGGAGTTTGCACACTTTTTTAGCATATTTAGGATCGACAAAACCTTCTGGTTGCATCATATACAACTCTTCTTTAAGATATCCATTAAGGAATGCAATTTTGACGTGCATTTTCCAGATTTCAAAATCATAAAATGCGGTAATTGCTAACATGATTCGGACAGACTTATGCCTCGCTACGGGTGAGAAAGTCTCATCGTAGTCAACCCCTTGAACTTGTCGAAAACCTTTTGCAACAAGTTGAGCTTTGTAGACAGTAACATTACCATCAGCGTCAGTCTTCTTCTTGAAGATCCATTTATTCTCTATGGCTTGCCGATCATCAGGCAAATCCACCAAAGTCCATACTTTGTTCTCATACATGGATCCTATCTCAGATTTCATGGCCTCAAGCCATATGTCTAAATCTGGGCTCATCATAGCTTCTTCATAGTTCGTAGGTTTGCCTTGGTCTAGTAACATGACTTCCAGAACAGGATAACTGTACCACTCTGGTGCGGATCATTCTCTGGTTGACCTACGAAGTTTAGTAGTAATTTGATCTGAAGTTTCATGATCACCATCATTAGCTTCCTCTCTATTTGGTGTAGGCATCACGGGAACGGTTTTCTATGATGAGCTACTTTCCAATTCTAGGAAGGTACATTTACCTCATCAAGTTCTACTTTCCTCCCACTCACTTTTTCGAGAGAAACTCCTTCTCTAGAAAAGACCACAACTTAGCAACAACGATCTTGCCTTCGGATCTGTGGTAGAAGGTGTACCCAATAGTTTCTTTAGGGTATCCTACGAAGACACACTTATCCGATATGGGTTCGAGCTTATCTCACTACAGAAACAAGACACATCTGTGACATTTTGGGCCGAACGAATTTTTCCTGTCATGCTTATGACACATCTATGACGATAATTGTGACAAAACCCGATATCATCATAGATGTGGTGGGCACCTACTTCTATGACAAAAAAACATGACAGAAAATGGGCTTTTCGTCCTGGGCGGGCCGGAGACGCAGCTGCATGACATTCTTTAGGCCGTCCATGACAGAAAAACCGTGGTAGAAGCGAGGGCGAGGAAAATATGGGGGAGTTCCCGGTTACAGTGGGTGGTCGGGGGCCAAGCGATGCGCGTTTCTATCATACACGTACGCGCGTGGGTGCGAGGTGTTGGGATCTAACTGAATCCGAGTGAGGCATTCGCCTAACTGAACCCGAGCGATTGCACTACAGGCTACGCGTTACTGAACTCGAGCGATCGATCGATGGCTGTTAACTGAACCTGATCGAGCGATTCCTTCACTACTGCTGCTAACTGAAGCTGATCGATGCTGCCTCTAGATGAACATTGAGCATTTGGGGGGGGGGTGGATGAACAGTTCCCGATGGGGGGTTGGATGAACAGGACCCTGTGGTGTTGCCGCTGGATGAACAGGGTCCCGATCGATTGAGCCGGTTGGGCGTAGATGAACAGGACCCCATGTAGGGCTGGATTAACAGGACCCCGTGGAGGGAAGGTTAAACAGTAGCCGGTGGAGGGCTGGTTGAATAGTAGCCGGTGAAGGGCTGGATAAACAGTAGCCCGTGGAGGGGTGGTTGAATGAGACCCCGTGGAGAGGGCTGGTTGAACAGTAGCCGGTGGAGGAGCGGGGGAGGCTGGATGAACAGGAGCCCGTGGCTGAACAATTGTAGGTTGAGGCTGGAGGAGGTCAACAATGGATGAATAGTAGCCCGTGGAGGCTAGAGGAGGTCGACGGTGGAGATGAATAGTATCCCATGGAGTCCCGTTTTGCGGTACGCCACTCCCCTCCCGATGAACAGGACCCCCATTTCGACCGTAGCGCTCCAACACAAGTCCGTTTCCTCCATTTTGCGGTATGTCACACCCCTTCCGATCAATAGGACCCCGTTTTGACCGTAGGAGGTCCAACAGAAGTCTGTTTCCTCCGTTTTGCAGTACACCAGACCCCTCCCGATGAACAGGATCCCATTTCGACCGTTGCCAGTCGAACACAAGGCTGTTTCCTTTGTTCCGCGGTATGCCAGGCCTCGTTTCCATTGGCTGTTCCGTCCAAGCCGGTTGGCTCCCGATGAACAGCACCTGTTCCGTTGCCTCCCAATGAACACGACGCATTTTGTTGCCTCCCCATGAATACGACGATGACGCAGTTTTTTCGTTTTGACCCAGCCATGTACACGAGCCCTGGCCATATGTATGCGTGAGTAGGCATTTGAGACCCCGCCCGTATATACGTACGTGGCCGTATTTACTTTCTTGCACCCTGGCTGCTATACGTACGTGTACATGCTACGCGTGTGCCTCTACTATGACATGTGCCCTTCCTTCCTTGCACGACCACAGTTCATTGCTGCAGCCTGTAGACAGACCGATCAACCAATACATACATACACGTTCGTGACCAGAATGATAATGCTACATACGCTTCGACCAGGTGGGTTCCGACTGTCAAGCACTTCCTTGTGTACGAAGATGTAGCTGGTGGGTCCTAGCAGTCAGGGGGCAAATCGTTTTTTTCTGTAATATGGACGCACTTCCTTGTGTTCGAAGATGTAGCTGGTGGGTCCCAGCAGTCAGGGGGAAATGTTTTTTGCGAAATACGGTGGCCCATCCGGTCGGTCCCTGCTATCAAGTGGAGGAATAATTATTTGCGCATAATAAGGAGGCACTTCCTTGCTGCGGCCGTGGACCCAGCTGCCAGCCTCTCCATGTACAGTACTCTTCCAATGGAAGTCGTTCCTTGACCACGTTGACCATGCCGCGCCGAGAGCACCAGGGCGGTGGATGATGGCGAGGCCTAGGAAGGGGACGACGCGGAGCCGGGGAAGATGCGGCAGTGGAAGCCCATGTGGAGAGGAGTACGAGGGTTCACTGGTTCGGCTGTGGTGTGAGGCTGTCGTTGCCGCAGAATAACAGGGGGTGTGGGTGAGTAGAGGGATGGCCTGGCCAGCGGGAGGAGTAGTAGGTGGCGGTGAGGCCTCCGCGGCATCATAGCCGGCCACGGGAGGCAGGAGCACTCGGCACGACCGACGCTGCTTTGGGCGGCTGGAGCAAGAAGACCAGAGGTTGAAGAAGCACTACGGCCGTTGGATGGACATCGTACGGTCACTGCAACTAGAATCGTTTATATTGACTAAGTTGACAAAGCCCTTGGTACGCGTCAACTTAGTAGGCCCACAGGTCAGACTCCGAAATGGTGCGCCCCAGATGTCGGGGGAGGAATCATTTTTTGGGCGGTTGAAGCAAGAATATCCGAGATTGAAGAAGAAGCACGACATCCGTTGGATGGACATCCAACGACCACTGCTACTAGAACCGTATGTTGACTATAAGTTGACAAAGCCTTGCATACGCGTCAACTTAGTTTTTTTTAGGGACGCGTCAACTTAGAAGGCCCACAAGCGTGTGGCGGAGAACATATAGTCCATTTGCGATTTGTAAGAATGTACAACCCATTATTGAATCCTAATGGAATTTACTAGCCCATTTATAGTTTGTTAAAAGTACAACCCATTTTCTAGCTAGGACAACGATTAATAATTTGAACCAACCGCTCAAAACATAATTAAAAAAATCCCAAATTTTTATGGGATCCAAAATATTTTTATCCAAAATTTCTTGTCAGATTAAGTATAATTTCAAAATAAAGTTGTATTACGTAAAAATCCAACAAAATATTGCACACGCAACAAGTAATGAAATTAAAATTTTCAAATTCCAATAATAATATTTCTTAAACTAATTATGCATTTGGTGCATTTTTTTATAGTTACTACCCAGTTATTATAATTACATCCCATTTATTATTTCTTAAAGTCCATTTTCTTATCAAGCCTCATGCGTCCCTCCTAGAGGAAAGATTTGCAGCCCAGCGTGACGGAGAATAACAAGTTGACCAGGATATTGTGTACAACTGTCGGCCCAGTTGCATTGCTGATGTTGAAAAAAAGGCATGTGTAGTACAGTACAACCTTACATGGCTACTTAGCCCACATTCAGCGACGCCGGAAAGGCCCAAACAAGGCTTCTGTACAACTTTTTGAAGTCACTGAGCTCAATTAATAACTTAAGAAAAAAGTTAGAGTACAGTGGAACCTAATTAAAAGCTATCACGAGCAAAGAAATAATTCAACGGGTCCCACTTGTGAGTGTGCACATGTGTGTGTGTGTGTCTGTGAGAGAGAGAGAGACCCATCGGTCGATGCTCGTAAATACATATTTCAGCCATATGCATTGCTGATGCTCAGTAAAAACTTATATAGTTGACACAATCATATAGAACATCATAGCACACCGAACTTGCATACAAAAATTTCACGCAGGCGGCACAATCAGGGTGGAAGTGGTGGATCGCTACGGGTAGGGCTATGTTGAAACCAACGAACTTGTACATAACCGTTTATAGTCTTTATCAATGACGGGGAAATATCTTGAATGTTGTGCAAAGAAAACAGACAGACAACACAATAAGTTTTGCTAGCACATTAAGTTGACGTACAACCCTTTCTAAAAAAAGTTCAGGTGCAAAATTAGAACAGGTCACAATCAAATGTACTGGCACAGCAGTGCTTCACACCCATAGCTCGGATTTAACTAGTATCTGACAAGATTCAGTTGTTACATCAAATTAGAGCACATCCAGGCAGCCAGCCCTACCTCTTCTCCTAAAGAAGTAGTGGCCTCCACCGCACGACGGAGTAGGCCCTGTGCCATCCATCGTTCCGAGCAACACGGGGAAAGTCTGACGTTGACTCCTGTAATGGACGTCGTCGATGGACCCTGGCACCATGACTTCGATTGATGGATTGACCACTTCTTCGACATGTACGAACACTCGATATAGGTACATCTCTAACGTGGTCCGCGACAGCCTTGGTGGCGACGAATAGTACAACCTTGGTTCCTGCACCGGTATCTCAACGCCAATCACCTTCGATATGGTGGACGGCTTCTTCATCCATGCCATAACCATTAGAGCCCAGCTGTCTGGAGGAACAAACATACTTACGAGCTCACCTCCAAGGTCGTTGATAAGCTCATTCATGGACTCGCTATTCGAAGTACGTCGAGGCATGCCATGGAAGGTAAGCTTTGTTAAAAACTCAAGATCAGAGGGCACCGAGCCCCATCCTAGGTGTCACCGATCAAAGCTCACCAGTGCGCCATCGTAGAACAAACGCCGGAAAGATTCGAACACACGACTGCAGTCGAAAGTTGTCCGGAACTTGACGAAGAAATCAGCCGATGGCGGACAGACTTCGATGATCAAGTCACTTATTTGGATGCCGTGCGCAATGCCGAGAGCTTTGATAAGGTCGTCCGACGAGACAGGAGGCCGGTCGCCGTTGATGGTTACCATTAGCACTTTGCTGGCAAACTGGTCGTCAAGCACCGCCATGCCACTGTTGAGCGACAACACGCAGCGATCGAAGGCAGGATGGACCTCAGGATCTCCGACTCGAAGATCCACGTTGACCGGCGACATGATAGTGCACTTGAGTATAGGGAGTACAGGAGGGGGATCTGTGGGAACTAGAGGAGGAATCAAGATTCCAGAGGTGGGGGAGGGGCGGGAGATTTGGGATGAAACTGTAACACAAATTTCGAACACGCGCCAATATGCTCTCGGCGCACAAGCGCACGAAAACACTGGTGGCGCCCACATGTCGGCCTAAGAGTCCTTATTCTTTCTTTTTTTGGAGAGCCTAACCTTTTTTGAGGATTTTTTGAGAGCCCAGCCTGGGAGTCATAATTGACCTGTTTGGCATTACGTTACTACTCGTCCCATATTCAACGACACCTCACTGGCCCAAACAAGTGTACATCATCGAAAAGACACTGAGCTCAAATTATAACTTGAAAAAGGAGATATACTCTGAACACTTGAGAATGGTGATGCCCTCATGTAGCCCACCAGCAGTTCGAGACAATAAACAGTTTGATATAACGATATATACAACATTCAAACACTGACTAGTGACTACTACTGACATAAACATCAAGACATGATAGTTCATAAGAAGTCTTGCTACACCACCAAAACGCACCCATCTGCAGCGCTCAGACTTTCGTGATCCAGACGAGAATGACATTCTCAATAGAGGCAACTATTACATAGTAAGAGTGACATAGACGAGGATGACCAAATGACAAGGAATATGCATAACAAAAGAGAGAACTACCCATTGATACGTCTCCAATGTATCTATAATTTTTGATTGTTCCATGCTATTATAGTACCCTTTTTGGATGTTTATGGGCTTTATTATACACTTATATATTAATTTTGGGACTAACCTATTAACCGGAGGCCCAGCCCACATTGTTGTTTTATTGCCTGTTTCAGTATTTTGAAGAAAAGGAATATCAAACGGAGTCCAAACGGAATGAAACCTTCGGCAGCATTATTTTTGGGAAGAATATCACCCAGGAGACTTGGAGTTCACGTCAGAAGAGCCTCGAGGAGGCCACGAGATAGGAGGGCCCCCCTACTAGACGTGCCCCCTGTCTCGTGGGCTCCTTGAGCACCTCCCGACCGACTTCTTTCGCCTATATAAGCCTACGTACCCTAAAAACATTGAATATCAAGATAGATCGGGAGTTCCGCTGCTGCAAGCCTCTGCAGCCACTAGAAACCTCTCGGGAGCCCTTCTCGGCACCCTGCCGGAGGGGGATCCTTCACCGGTGGCCATCTTCATCATCCCGATGCTATCCATGATGAGAAGGGAGTAGTTCACCCTCGAGGCTGAGGGTATGTACCAGTAGCTATGTGTTTGATCTCTCTCTCTCTCTCATGTTCTCTCTCGTGTTCCCTCTATGGCACGATCTTGATGTATCCCGAGCTTTGCTATTGTAGTTGGATCTTATGGTGTTTCTCCCCCTATACTCTCTTGTGATGAATTGAGTTTTCCCTTTGAAGTTATCTTATCGGATTGAGTCTTTTATGAGAACACTTGATGTATGTCTTGCCGTGCTTATCTGTGGTGACAATGGGATATCATGTGCCACTTGATGTATGTTTTGGTGACCACATTGTGGGTTTCGCCCATGAACCTATGCATAGGGGTTGGCACACGTTCTTGACTCTCTGGTAGAAACTTTGGGGCACTCTTTGAAGTACTTTATGTTGGTTGAATAGATGAATTTGAGATTGTGGGATGCATATCGTATAATCATGCCCACGGATACTTGAGGTGACAATGGAGTATCTAGGTGACATTAGGGTTTTGGTTGATTTGTGTCTTAAGGTGTTATTCTAGTATGAACTCTATGAGGGATTGAGCGGAAAGAATAGCTTCACGTTATTTTACTACGAACTCTTGAATAGATAGAACAAAAAGGATAACTTTGAGGTGGTTTTGTACCCTACCATAATCTCTTCGTTTGTTCTCCGCTATTAGTGGCTTTGGAGTGACTCTTTGTTGCATGTTGAGGGATTGTTATATGATCTATCTATGTTTTTATTGTTGAGAGAACTTGCACTAGTGAAAGTATGAACCCTAGGCCTTGTTTGCTACCATTGCAATACCGTTTGTGCTCACTTTTATCATTAGTTACCTTGCTGTTTTTATAATTTCAGATTACAAATACCTTTATCTACTATCCATATTGCACTTGTATCACCATCTCTTCGCCGAACTAGTGCACCTATACAATTTATCATTGTATTGGGTGTGTTGGGGACACAAGAGACTCTTTGTTATTTGGTTGCAGGGTTGCTTGAGAGAGACCATCTTCATCCTACGCCTCCTACAGGTTGATAAACCTTAGGTCATCCACTTGAGGGAAATTTGCTACTGTCCTACAAACCTGTGCACTTGCAGGCCCAACAACGTCTACAAGGAGAAGGTTGTGTAGTAGACATCACCCATCCAGAACAAGCAGCAAAGACAACAAGTCAATCGAAGAGGGATGCATAATTTGCAGCCCCGCTTCAGCGACTAGTGATCCGGAGACACTAGTACTCCACCCTTTCAATGCAACAGCCCAATTACCTATCAACCTGAAGGCTTGAACCACATCATTGCCTGTCGTACTTGAGACATCCAAGAATCAAAGTTAATCCAGATGCCTTTGCCATTCTCACCTTCTTTTGGATGCAGGCTGTATCATTGATAATTAGGGGAGTTTGCTCCCGAACTCCTAGTGCTTGCCGTGTAGACACAGTTTTACATAGCAAACAGAGCCTCTCTGCCATCAAGGTCCTTGCCAACGGTGATCTCCTAGTTAATCGGATAATTGAGCCCGAGAAATAGAGAGTGTAAACCAAGGTTATTTACCCGCCTCCAACTCAAAAATCTCGAAGGCCCCCAACAAGTTGGTATCCTGCTCATAGACGTAACAGCCACTGTCCGGATACTCACGTATTTCACGGTGCTTGTATACAGTGGGGTTTTTGCAATACAACTTTTCCGGCTCATGTGACCGAATGATCATCAGTCTTTTGCCGTCGTCTGATCGAGCGAGGAAGCAGTTCTCCTTCCCTGTTTTTGGCAAAGGTGGTGTGATTTCAAAGGGTAGTAACTGTAGGAACACTGCATCATATCAAAAAGGACATGCATTGTTAATGTAAGATCAACATTGTTCAGAGTATGAGTAGGATAATGCAAGAAACAACATTGATATGTCCCTGTTGTAACTGGGAGGAAAATACAGGGAAATGTATACTGGGTTCGAAAATATAGAAGTGCCATGCATGGTTATACTCATGTTATCTCGCAATCGATTCTTCACAAGAAACTACCATGTCATGCATGTTATGTAATCATGTTTTGTCCTCACAAAAAAATTCTTCAAGGTAACTAATAGACCATGCATTGTTATATACTCGTGTTCTGTGGGATTTTTTTTTGTGAGGATATTATTCTAGCCATTGATTGCTGAAGGGCAAATATAGATATGTACACATGGTAAGCATTACAAGATTTCACTACTTCCAAATGTAGAGTTCTCCATATGCACATTTACTTCCCTAATGTATGGTTAGATTGAACCAACAGTGTGGTGCATGTTTCTACATCATGAAAATGAGGAAACTAACATGGCCATTGATACACACTCATATTTAGTAGTAGTATATAGATTACTGTAAAATAAGGAGAATATCCATATATTCCTAACCGTTTGATTATTGAGGGGTACAAATTGGCTGTAATGAAATGGTCACAATTGCATGAATTAACTCATTCCAAATATGGCTGATTTAAGACGTCTCTAATACATTGCCATAGTTCAACTCAAATTCTTCTCAAACAGGGATATGCCAATCATCACAAAAAGTTCAAACAGTGTCATGGCGTCATCATTAACATTAGACGGAAACAACTTACACGCGCCGTCCCAGCAATACGTGGTGCCATATGCTTTGTCGATCGCGTAGATGATGCCATTGTGTTCAATAGCATCACAGAAGTGTGTATCAGCTTTGAAGATGATCCACTGCGAGCTGAGTTGTCTCCAGCTAAAGATGGCACAGACGTAAAGATAGACGAGTCCACAGTCGAACAAGGCAATTAGCTTGAAGTCTGTGTAATTCGCATGTCGTGTGGGCACTTGGCAGATTACAATCTTCTGCAAAACAAGGTCCGTCCAACTAAGGTGGTAATCTAGATGACTTGGACCACGATTGTAAAACTCTATATAATCCAACGGAGGAAGGATAATCTCATGTGAGGTCTGGAAGTTCACGAGCACCAACTTTTTCCCGTCTTCTCTGACGGCACCCATCCAGTGGGAGTTCATGCCGACCCAGTAAATACCTGCCAAGAAGTTTCGGGCAATGGTGATCGGATCGAAGTCGAGGGAAATGATGTATGGCGACCCACTACATACCTGCAAAGAAGTTTTGGCTAATGGAGATCGGATTGAAGTCAAGGGGCATCATGTACGCCTCTGTATCTTGGTGAGCAAATCTCGCAAGACCAGATAGCAGCAAGAAGGGTGTCTTGAAAAGCTTATGCCTCGCTTCGATGATGGCCGTGTGCATGTCCCTCGAGCATGCAGCCAGCCACAGGACGCTCAACATATCCATACACGAACAACAGAGGTCGAGGATGTCACTGGGGAGATTGCTCCAATCGCGGCTCATATGGATGCTGCACGGTTCGTGTTCGGCCATGGTGGAGTTTGGAAGGTGGGGTTTTGGGGGGCTTGATTTACGGGGGAGAAGGCTCTCGGTGCTGGAGCGGCTAGCGAGGGAATAGTGGTACTGGGGGAGGCGAGCGAGGCGAGGGTATGCGGGGGCATAGTGAGATGATGAAGAGTGACCTTAGGATCTCCCGCGAGATGGAGATGGAGATGGAGATGGAGTGGTGCTAGGGGAGAGGGAGACGAGGCGAGGCATGCTATATAGCGCGGTGAAAGTGATTGCACAGTGCACAAGGTGAGGCTGACTTTGGTAACCCGAATACACAGCCTGAACTGGTGTCACCTCAGGCGCAGGGTCTTGTCACTTCACTGTGACGACCGGATGAATAATATTTTGACCATCAAGTGTACCACAGTTGTACTACTACTACTAGTAGGAGTAGTAGGAACATGAGTAGTACTGTGCTAGCATGCCTCTGGGTTCACTTCATCCTCCAGGTATCATCTGTATTGCAAGAAGAACCAAATTCTCGGGCATGCGGAAGCGCGAAGAAGGCCTTTTCTTTTTTGAGGATAACTGCATATTCCATAACTAGAGAATGTTGTGTCTCCCACGCACGCGCCAATATCCATCCGAACCAGCTACGACACTTTTTATTATCCGTTTGCATAGGTCCCACCTGTCAAGAGGGGTGCAGAAATAAAAAGGAATCATAAAATGTCTCATCACGGTGATTTGAAAGAGTGACCTCAACTAGCCAGTGGCACATGAAGCTCTAGAAGGATGGGCACGTACAGGGACAGGTACCACTCCTCAGTCTACCTGCGTAGCCTTTTCGTTTATTCTACCTAGCCGTCTAATCAACTGCCTGCAGGCCACTTCTCCCATTTACTTCTCCATCGGGAACCGATTTTCCTCGGCTTCTTCACTACTCCTTCATCTTCATTTGCATCCAAACCACACTGCATTCACATTGTTTTAATCTCTTCACATCCTCCTGGAGTAATTTTGAAGCCCCTATAAATAATCATCTTCTTTAGTTAGACTAGCCATCTAATCCTAATTCTCCAAACCATAGCCCTTCGGTCCATCGGTTCCAAATGGCGAAAGAGACCGAGATGCAGGTTTTTAGCGTCCAACATGTCCTTGTCGAAGGCTCGTTGAGCATAGTTGCCACAGTCACCGACTACCCAAGGGTTGTTCGGGAGTGGATAAAAAATGTATCCAACTCCCTCCAAAAGGTGGAGATGAAGGTCATCAGTCTCGACACAGAGTACACTAAGCGTGCCACTGGGAAGATCCAACGCACCGCTGTCCTTCAGCTGTGCCTCGAAGATGATGTTTTGGTGTACCAAATCATACACGCGTCCTCCATACCAGGTGAGCTTCACGATTTCTTGTCTCGGGAGGACATATACTTCTGTGGGGCAGCCATCGCAGGGACAAATAGAAGTTGGAGCCATACAACCTTGATTTGAAAAGCATCGCTGAGTACAAACCAAAATAAAAATTCTTGTAGAAGATTGTGATAAACCGACACCATCCCTATTCGACATAGCAAATTTTGTGCTCGGAACAAATCTTCAGAAGGGTGACGAGATGCTGGCATTAAGGTCATCTGGATGGGAGAATTATCCCTTGACGTATGAGCGGATAAAATATGCTGCCCTCGATGCCCGTGTGAGTTTTGAGATAGATGCAAGGTCCAGAGAGCTTGTTGCAAAGCCGTCTTCCACAGAAAATGAGAAGAAGAAGAAGAAGAAGAAGAAGAAGAAGAAGAAGAAGAAGAAGAAGAAGAAGAAGAAGAAGAAGAAGAAGAAGAAGAAGAAGAAGAAGAAGAAGAAGAGGTTGCACCAGCATCAGGGCATTATGGATGGATGAGCTATTTCCTCTCTTGTAAAAAATATATTCCCTCTTGGTGTATATTGATATAGATGGACTATTTCGATGGTGTGCATGTCTTTGGAACAAGTAGTAGCGTGGGGCCGCTTGACTATAAGGAACTATTTATCCGCCTAGCTTTCTCTACTACTCCTTCCAGTGATTGGTATGCAATGCATGTGTCCGTAGACATTATAGCTTGTCCATGGAAGCTCAACTACGACGACCATCACATTTCATCCACTGCCACTCGCGTTTCCCACGACGCCGCTCCAACTCACGGCACCAAGTCCCCCGACATGCGCCTCACCCCTCTTGGCCGCACAACCCCTCTGCCTTTGTGTGCATGACATGTGGGCCACCTGAAATGCGGCGAGCATCAAGTTTCTACCACAGCCACACGCGATTCCCACGACACCGCTTGAACCCATGACACCACACGTCCCCTGACCTGTGGCTCACCCCTCTCAGCCCCACTGCCCCTCTACCTTCGGGAGCATTACATGTGGACCAGCCACCTAGCGGGTCCACATGTTATTGACTCAAAGGCAGGTGTAGTAAGGCGCTGAAGCTCAGTTCCGAGGGCCCTGAGAGGTAAATTTAACTCATGCGCCAGGCCTTGTGGTGGTACCGCTGCATGAACTCGTGCCAAACTCGAGTTTTGTTTCTTTACTATACATGCATGCAATGATTTAATGGACATTGTAATCTCAACATGTGATGGGGAGCTCTAAATTTGAATTTGAAACTTATAAAATGAAAAAATTCAAAACAAATAAACTAGGAGAGAGGGAGTATACCATAGGATGTGTCCATACGAAACAAGTCACCTGGTTTATCACTGCGAAGATGCAGTTATAAAGGATCACAATGTTTTCGTATCCGTACAACAACAAATCGGCCACAGACAGCATGGTCCTCCTTTGACCGCCATGTGCAAGGTTTGTACTATCTTCTTCAATCTAACCGTGGTTCCATCGTACCAATTCAGGTGGTGGCCCGTTGCATGGCTGCTCCCAATGTTGGACAAAGGTTCTACGTGAATGGTGTCACCGTTGTAAATGTTGTGCAAATTGATGTTGGTACCCTCCCGTACATATGCGAGCCAATCTCCACTCGCACCGAGCCTAACCTATGAAACAATGGGCATGGGGAGAATTAGGAAATGGACACAAAAGTAGTCTTTAGAATGCATTTACTACGTGATCAAACTCATCTTACATGCTCATCGGAGAAAATTAGAGTGCCCCTCAACGTCGACATCTCAAGGGGCGTCAACTTGCAACTACGTCCACGCCGTGCTGGAGAGACCCCCAAGGAAACATCCTCGTGCGTTGCACGGAACATTAAGATGCATTTGTATGATTAGTTTATCTTGTGAGAGAAAAGGATGAACGATGGAAGGCCTTATTTGCAAATGTGGAGAGGGGTGTAGGTATCTTTTTGCAAAATTGCCATAGTTTTCTTCCTATCCGTCAGATATAAATTGGACGGCCTATATTGCAGGATGGCAGGCACACCATCATCACCAACCCTGTTTTTTATAAGACTAGTAAGATGCCCATGCTTTGCACGGAACATCAAGATCTTGTGGGAGAAAAGGATGAACGAGGGAAGGCCTTATCTGCAAAGGTGGAGAGGAGTGCGGGTAAATTGTCATAGTTTCCTTCCTATCCGTCGGGTATAGATCGGACGGCCTATATTGCAGGATGGCACGCACACCATCATCACCAACTCTACTTTTTATAAGAGTATATATCTTGCTAGTATAAGAGTACTAGCAAGATGCCCATGTGTTGCACGGAACATCAAGATGCATTTGTATGAGTAGTTTATATTGTGGGAGAAAAGGATGAACGAGGGAATGCCTTATTTGCAAATGTGGAGAGGGGTGTGGGTATCTTTTTGCAAAATTGCCATAGTTTCCTTTCTATCCGTCAGATATAAATTGGACGGTCTATACTGCAGGATGGCAGGCACACCATTATAAACAACTCTGTTTTTTATAAGAGTAGAGTAGAGATAGAGATAGAGACTACTACTACCAATGTGCTGGACCATGCGTTGCAATGGATCCAAAGTAGTAGAATAATACTTGTTCACGGGCTTGAAATATAAGCACTCTAGTTTTGATATACATGTGTCAGCAGACATGACAGCTTGTCCATGGAAGTTGAATCACAGCGACCATCATGTTTCTTGTTTCTACCACTGCCACACCCACATGTGATTCCCACGACGCCACTCCAACCCATGGCCCGACATTGCCCGACATGCGCCTCACCCCTCTCGGCCCCACCGCTCCTCTACCTTTGTGTGCATGACATGTGGGCCAGCTGAACTGTGGCGACCATCAACTTTCTACCACAACCACACCCGATTGGACGCGGTTTGCCTGCTCCGCTACTGTGCTCTGATCCGTACTACGGAACCATCGAATTTTCATCTAGCGGCTGTGACACATTTCGTCCCGGGCATCAATCCTTAGCTGGAGTACTTCTGTACTACAGGTACTACCCGCCGGTGTGGCCATCTACGCCTCATAACGCCCCGACGCCCAGCTGTGGCACCCTCACCACGGCCACGCCACCACCGGCCAGTTCATCTCGAACAAGTGAGTCGTGAACCACGCCACCACCATGAGAATGACATGTGGGCCAGCCGCATTTAAGGTCCGCATGTCATTGAATCATAGGCCGGTGCACTAAGCCACTGAAGCTCGGTCTCGTGGGCCCCGGGAGGGAAATGTAACTCCTGTGGCAGACCTTGTGGCGCTCCCACAGTATGAGTTCGTGCGAAACCCGGAATTTGTTTCTTACTACTACCAACTAGTAAGGTACACGTGCATTGCACACATGAGATTCTGGTGCTTTGTGCATTATGCTTAAGTTCAACCATGGAGTCTTCTATATTCTACATGTGGCAGAATCTGGTGGAATGTAGATGATATCCAATGGCCAGTACTGCTTGGATTTGCCATCTTTGTACCGTCGGATTGGCTTCATCCAAGGACCAACTTTGAAATTTATTCACATACTATATAGGGGCATAGATATAGATGTGCCGACTCGTGCGTTGCAATGGATCCAAAGTATATCTATTTAGTGGAGTGCACTCTAAACACATTATCTATTTATTTTTCTCCGACCTTTCGTAGCCACGCAACCAAGACACTAAGCTTCACGGGTGCCCCACACATCATATTATTCATACTACGTTGACTGAAAAAAAGATAAATCACCCAAAACAAGATCTTCCCATTTTTTGTTCCTACGATGCTGTGCCGTGCACGTACCTAGTTGTATAGTGGTAGTACTAGTTGTATAGTAAAAAATTGGTACTAGTAGGAGTAGTAGTACGGAAAGCTCCTGCTCTATCAACGAGCCCCATTTGACACCAAATTTCTGGGCTTCTGTGCTACAGCTAGATCTTCCCCTCGTTTTTGTTTTCCATCCCGGCGGCGAGCGGGGTGCGGTTTGCCAATAGTCGGTTTGCTCAATGGTGGTCCCACACGAAAGTGAAAATGCTAGGCAACACGCCTTCCCTAAGCTATGTGGCGTGCCGTACGGGCCATGGAGTACTCCTGATTCCCGGCGTGTGGGGGTGCAACGCGAACGCGGCAGGCCTTTTCCTTTTACTAGCAATGTGCCCATGTGTTGCCACGGATCCAAAGTAGTAGAATAGTAGTACTTGTTCACAAACTTGAAAGAAATCACTCTTGTTTTCATATACTCCTAATATATTACTTTTGCACTCAAAATATATTTCTCAGGCTGTTTTGATGAGGTGAGGAGGGATGTGGTTGCTTTCAAGATAATAAGGGGTTTTCTGCAAATTGGAGCAAAGAAGTGGGCTATTGTTGCAAAAATTCCACAACTTACCTCACAGCCGTTAGATGCAGATCTAATGGTCAGAAACGACGGATGGCAGACACACCACCATCACCAACTGAGTCTTTTATAGGAGCAGGAGTAGAGAAACATGTATAACTTGTAACATTTGGTTCTGCTCCTTGGCACGATCGATAGATAGAAATAACGATTGGAAACGCTAGGGCAGGGCAATTTCGGCCAGATAAGCAGGGTACGTAGTAGCTAGGTTGGCGCATCGTCGGTTTGGTCACATGCGGTCCGACATGTTCTAGTGTTTCTAGCAAGATGCCCGCGTGTTGCACGAAGTTGATGAAAAAGGTAGGCACAACTTCTAAATTGACGGATGGAGTACTAGTTAGTGATGCATATAATTAAGCAATGAGATCGCACATGTCGGTATTGACTGGAACGAGAATGCAATAGCACAATAAGAATTAAGGCCGTGATGATGCAATCACAGTGGTGGTTACAGGAGGCAAGAATAAAGATGCATCCATCAACATATGACCTCCTCCTCAACTTAGTGCGACGGGCCACCGACCGACGGCTAAGGAGCGAAGGCTTTTGTGGTGAGGTCAAGGTGCTTCTCAGCAAAGGCATCCAAGGCTTCCAGCTGGTTGAGGAAGGACAATGTTGTAGCGTCCTCACTGTCCTTGTAGATACCTATGTACACGATTTGCTCGTACACATGGATATGTAGGTCGACGAATTCTTCCAGGGCGAGGCACCTCGCGGCGAGCGTGACCTCCAGGTGGACATTCTTCATGCATCGGCAAGCAGTCGCAGGGCCACCAGTGCTTGAAAGAGGTTCCGGCCATGGAGGCCGATTAGGGTGGCCGGCAATGAGGAGCCCGGGTGCACGGTTTGGAGGAGTACAACGATGTTGTCCGCGAGCTTCTTGAGGATGGTGAACTTGTTGGTGGTGGTAACGATCATCTGGTCCAATTGAGAGTCGTAGTTGGCATCGACGGCGGCCATCCACCAGCCGGTTGCCAACACCGTCTGGAGACAATCCTCACCACCATGCCGCAGGCCGGCGTCGTAGACCATCTGGCACAGCCGCTGGCCGCTCGCGTAGATCGCCTCCATGGGTTTGGAGTGAGCACTTTTGCACTTAGTGTAGGTGCTTAGGCAAATGCTTAGGTGCGTACGATGTGGTAGATGCATTGGAATGGAGGGGTGTCTTTATATGAGTGCAAACTGCGTTGCATTCACATCGTGCAGCCTCTTTTCCCGGTCCTCCTCCCATTACTTCCCTCATGCATTCACGATGCTAATAGAAGGAGGATGCATTGGCCGTTCAACATTTCAGGAACCGCTACCCCCTCCCTCGTCTGCATTAAAGCCGTATTAGGAACTGCGCCGCCTGCTATCAAATCAAATAGTATTGCACGGCCCGCTACGCGCCCAGCTGAACACGCCTCCTCGTCTCCATCAAACCCCTCCGTTAAACCCGCATGCAAACGAGAAACCTACTCCGACCGCACGTCCTTTCATGAGCGGGCCAGAATTAAACACAATACCGGCCGAGCTCCTCCCATCTGCCCTCAGTTTAAATGAGGTCATACACCGGCCAAGCTCCTACCGTCCGCCCTCTATTTAAATGAGGCCAGACAGACTACGGGCAAGAATCGCACCCCTCCGCCGCTCCCCCATCTCCTCCTTCACCATTTTCTCCACTCTTCTGATGGCTTCTGAGGAGCCGTTCTCCGGCATACTACCCGGTTGGGTGGCCCGCGGAGCCCTCCGGATATGGGCGAGGCCGCTCGGTGCTTCACCAACCTCGCTTGGCCCGACGGAGCCAGTTCCCGTCCCAAGCAGGCGCATTGTTCAGCAACTCGCCGCTCCAGTTCAGCTCGACGTGGAGTGGCGAGTTTCTGCACGCCGGCACGGCGGCGAGCACGCCGGTACGGGCATCATAATTGCCGCATCGTATGGTGCCACCAGTGTCTGTGATGGCCGCGCCTCCCGTGTCTATGGGCGCGCCTCCCGTGCCTGCGGCTGCGCCTCCCGTGCGTGCAGCAGCGCCATGCAGGTGGAGAAAAAAATGGGTGCGTGGAGAGCGACGAGTCGGTGGCCAGCTTCTCCTTGTCCGCCACCATCATCAAGGAGAAGTAGAACACGGGAGGGCTGCCGCCACTTGGGTCCCATGAAGGCCACCGCCGAGGCAACGACTGCGCATTCAGGTTGTTTCTTTGTTGCTTCGTCTCTTCCGAGGACCTTCGTCGACCCCGCAAGTGTCTGCCAAACATGAGGAAGACAAAGGGATCCACGGGCGGCCATTTAGATTAGGTACTCCCTCTCTAGCTGGTGGGAAATATTAAGAATGGATAAATTGTATGTATCTATAACTAAAATAAGTCTAGATACATCCATTTCTAGGACAAGTATTTTTGGACAGAGACCAAGAGAGCCAGATTAGCACCATTTAGTTCATGTAAATGTAATGAAATCCATCATGTTTATATGAAGATCCGGCTTTTTTATACGAAATCCTTCATGTTTATATGAAATCAGTCCGTGTTTGCACGAATTTCATCTGGTTGGTTAGAGTTGTGAAAATGTATGCCGCTGGCATTTGATGTCTTCCTCCACGGAAGGAAGCGGGAGGAAATTTGTCGGCTGCCGTTGGAGATGCTCTTATGCTGGAAATAATAGAGTGACATCCAATCCATTTGAGTTAATTGTGTGTATGATTCTCCCTCTATAAAAAGTTATTTGCATGTACAGTGTACACGTGACTTGCAGGGTGGCTATAGCTTCGTACAAAAAGTTAAAAAGAAACAAGTCCATCCTTAATCTTGTATTCTAAGTACTCCATGGGTTCCACTGTCACTACAGTAGCGAAAGAAGTATATATTAAATAAGTAATATATATTATAAAAATCTAAAGTTAAAGATAGAATTCGAACTCAGGTCATCGCATTGCGAGCATCCAGCGCTAACCAGTCCAGCACATTTTTGTTGTAGACCATGCTGGAGATATCTCCATGTCTACTCTTATACTCCATCCGTCCCTAAATATTTGTCTTTTTCTTATTTCAAATGGACTACCACATATGAATGTGTATGTAGACATATTTTAGAGTGTAGATTCACTCATTTTTCTCCGTATGTAGTCACTTGTTGAAATCTCTAAAAGTACAAATATTTAGGAACGGAGGGAGTAGAAAACAGAGTTGGTGATGATGGTGTGCGTGCCATCCTGCAATATAGGCCGTCGGATTTATATCTAACAGATAGGAAGGAAACTATGTCAATTTTGCAAAAATATACTCACACTCCTCTCCACTTTTGCAAATAAGGCCTTCCTTTGTTCATCCTTTTCTCTCACAAGATAAACTACTCATACAAATGCATCTTGATGTTCTGTGCAATGCACGGGCATCTAGCTAGTTTCTTTTAAAAATGTTACTACGATAATTGGGTTGAAGTGATATATTTTATGTGTGCCCAGAATGATTTCAGATTCACTAGTAGTAACAAAGAAAAGGTTGCCTTATTAATTAACAGAAAGCAGGGCGAAAACTATCACACGAGGCCGGTAAAAACAAGGCACACTGGGTCCATCATCATCGTCACTACAGTTGTGCGCGCGTGCGAGAAGTCCACATATCGAGGGGGCTACGGAGAAAAAGACGTATCGAGTGTGTCTGAGCGAGGCACAAAGAAACAATGTTTGAGAGATAAACCAATTGACAGATTAAGATCAGATCGGGTTGTCACCCTTCTGCTGTCATTGTTGGGGTGGGGGAGGGGGAGGGAGAGAAAGACATATCGAGAGTGTGCACGGTAGGCAGAGAGGCACAACTAGCGAGTGTGTGTTTATGTGTGTGTGTTTGAAAGAGGAGTAGATATATTACAATCAAGATCGAGGTGCCACCCTACTCCCTCAGTGTCGGGTAGTGTGTGTGTGTGTGTGTGTGTGTGTGTGTGTGTGTGTGTGTGTGTGTGTGTGTGTGTGTGTTTGAGAGAGAAGCCAGTTGATAGATTAGTATCAAAATCGAGGTGTCACCCTACTCCTTCGGTGTAGGATAGTGTTTGTGTGTGGGTGGGTGGGTGTGGGGGGGCAGTGACACTTACATATCTCTACTCTTATAAAAAACAGAGTTGGTGATGATGGTGTTCCTGCCATCCTACAATATAGGCCATCCGATTTATATTCGACAGATAGGAAGGAAACTATGGCAATTTTGCAAAAAGATACCCACACCCCTCTCCACATTTGCAAATAAGGCATTCCCTCGTTCATCCTTTTCTCCCACAAGATAAACTACTCATACAAATGCATCTTGCTAGTAGGGAGAAGGAGTTTGTGTGACACATATCTAGCTATATTAAGGGATAGGTAGATAGCATGTGTGCGAGGCATACTTAAAGTATCACAAAGATAAACAAATGGTGTGCATGCAAGTGCCAGAAAAAATGAAGCGAGAAACAATGTGTATGCGCGCGTGCGCGCGTGCGCACGTGCGCGCATGCACGCGCGTGTGTGTGTGTGAGAGAGAGAGCAAAATCTCAAAACAAAAGGTGCTCTGCTGGAATCCCATTGTATGTATTCATATGGTTCCGGAACTCGAGTTAACCTTAGGCATATGTGTGAGAGACATAATTATACTTTGAGACATTAGTGGCTGTGGGTGGGCGGAATTAAAGGGGTGGGCGTGCTCAACAGAGAGAGCGTGTGTGTTTCTGTGTGAAAGACTTGTAGATGGGGTAGAAAGATGAATTCTAACATTGACGGAGGGAAAGAAATACACGAAGTGCGCGTGTGTGATTCCGATGCCCACAGGGAAATGAGATATGTACGCGTGTGAGATAGATTGCACAATTCATTCATGTATCACTATCTAGAAATCATGGATGTGCATCGCTTGAACATAAATCAATATCTACTTCATATCGTGGCCGAAGGTACAATATCGATTCAATGCAATAAAGATTGGACACTCACATATCATATATTTTCTATCTAAATATACATTTTCAACCAATGTAGCTATCGTGTACATGCACCATTGTTACTCTTGCATTCAAATTCATTAGTCTTGGATGATTTAATGTTCTATTATGAAGTATTATATGTAATATTCATATATGAATTCAACCGCTACGCAATTTATGAAATGGAGGCTATGTAATCATATGAGGTAACACTTTTAAGTAGCGGACTACAATATCCATTTTTTTTGTTGGACTACAATATCCATTTCTTTTTGTGCGCCTATACACTAACACGTCAATGCATTATGTTTAAAGTAAATAACCAATGGCACTAAATTATCTATTTACACAAGAAATACATAGGCTGAGCGTTTGATCCCTTTTTGTGTGAACGCGCCTCTACACCCGTACGATTGGTCGCGCCCGTGTGAACATTCAAGTTATCGGCGCGTCATCCCGAGTTATTGTCTTTTTTCTGGGATGGACTTCACACTAGTTATTAACTGGTGATGCCTGCCCTGTGTACATAGTCTTGCATGACCTTCCCGCTAGCACGGTCCAAAATCAGTTGAAACTGGATACAAACAATCCCGCAGGCAGCAAAATCTCCCTCCTCCTTCTAAAATTTCCGCTACCTAGTCTTTAGCATGCAAAATTCCCCTTTTGTCCTTGGTGCACGAAGACCAATAGTTACAATACCGCCCTCATCTACATAATAGGTCGGGGCTTCTTTGGTAACTTCTGGTTCCCCCCACCACACAGCACCCCCATTTCCTCTCCCCCTCCTACAAAAATGACTAACTCCACAGCACCAGAGCATCTTACATCATGCCGTCCGTACTTCATCGGCCTTTCTACCCCTCCCCTCTCGAAACCCTAGACTGCTCATCCACCAGCGTACCAGAGCCCATTCACTGCCAATGGCGTCTACCTTGCCAGATCTACTTCTGCGGCTGCATCTACCCCTCCCACCTCCCCTAGAAACAAGTAGACTGCTCATCCACCACTGTACCACAGCGCATTCAGTGTCAGCCTTGTCCACGATGCCGGATCTGCTTCGCCGGTACTCTATTCAACCGCAGCGCATCTGCAATGGCTCATTCGTACTCCCCACTGATACATCTCCAACGTATCTATAATTTATGAAGCATTCATGCTATTATATTATTTGTTTTGGATGATTATGGGCTTTATTATACACTTCTATATTATTTTTGGGACTAACCAATTAACCGGAGGCCCAGCCCATATTGTTGTTTTCTTGCCTATTTTAGTATTTAGAAGAAAAGGAATATCAAACGGAGTCCAAATGGAATGAAACCTTTGGGAAAGTTATTTTTGGAACGAAAGCAATCCAGGGGACTTGGAGTGCACGTAAGGGAAGCTTCAAGGCGGCCACAAGGCAGGGAGGTGCGCCCACCTCCCCTGGGCGCGCCCCCCCACCCTTGTGGGCCCCTCGTGGCTCCCCTGACCGATTTCTTTCGCCTATATATATCCATATACCCTAAAACATCGAGGAGCACAATAGATCAGGAGTTCCGCCACCGCAAGCCTCTATAGCCACCAAAAACCTCTCGTGAGCCCTTTCTGGCACCCTGCCAGATGGGGGAACCCATCACTGGTGGCCATCTTCCTCATCCCGGCGCTCTCCATGACGAGGAGGGAGTAGTTCACCCTCAGGGCTGAGGGTATGTACCAGTAGCTATGTGTTTGATCTCTCTCTCTCGTGTTCATGATTTGGCACGATCTTGATGTATCGCCAGCTTTGCTATTATAGTTGGATCTTATGATGTTTCTCCCCCTCTACTCTCTTGTAATGGATTGAGTTTTCCCTTTGAAGTTATCTTATCGGATTGAGTCTTTATGGATTTGGGAGCACTTGATGTATGTCTTGTCGTGCTTATCTGTGGTGACAATGGGATATTGATACGTCTCCAACGTATCTATAATTTTTGATTGTTCCATGTTATTATATTACCCGTTTTGGATGTTTATGGGCTTTACTTTACACTTTGATATCATTTTTGGGACTAACCTACTAACCGGAGGCCCAGCCCAAATTGCTATTTTTTTTGCCTATTTCAGTATTTTGAAGAAAAGGAATATCAAACAGAGTCCAAACGGAATGAAACCTTCGGGAGCGATCTTTTTGGAACAAACGTGATCCAGAGGACTTGGAGTGTAAGTCATGAAACAAAGGAGGCGTCCACGAGGGTGCCCGGTGTGCCCCCTACAGGTGGGCACGCCCCCCACCCTCGTGGGTGTTGGGGAACGTAGTAATTTCAAAAAATTCCTACGTACACGCAAGATCATGGTGATGACATAGCAACGAGAGGGGAGAGTGTTGTCCATGTACCCTCATAGACCGTAAGCGGAAGCGTTATGACAACGCGGTTGATGTAGTCGTACGTCTTCACGATCCGACCGATCCAAGCACCGAACGTACGGCACGTCTGAGTTCGGCACATGTTCAGCTCGATGACGATCCCCGGGCTCCGATCCAGCAAAGCTTCGGGAATGAGTTCCGTCAACACGACGCCGTGGTGATGATGATGATGTTCTACCGGCGCAAGGCTTCGCCTAAACTCCGCGACGATATGACCGAGGTGGAATATGGTGGAGGGGGGCACCGCACACGGCTAAGGAATGATCCGTAGATCAACTTGTGTGTTCTGGGGTGCCCCCATGCCCCCGTATATAAAGGAGGGAGGGGGAGGCCGGCCGGCCCTTGTGGGCGCGCCAAGGAGGAGGAGTCCTCCTCCTAGTAGGAGTAGGACTCCCCCTTTCCTACTCCTACTAGGAGGGGGAAGGAAGGGGAAGAGGGTGGAAGGAAAGAGGGGGGCGCCCCCCCCCCTAGTCCAATTCGGACCAGAGGGAGAGGGGGCGCGCGGCCCACCCTGGCCGCCCCTCTCTCTTTCCACCAAGGCCCATGTGGCCCATTATCTCTCCCCGGGGGGTTCCGGTAACCCTCCGGCACTCCGGTTTTCTCCGACAACGTCTGGAACACTTCCGGTGTCCGAATATAGTCGTCCAATATATCAATCTTTATGTCTCGACCATTTCGAGACTCCTCGTCATTTCCGTGATCACATCCGGGACTCCGAACAAACTTCGGTACATCAAAACTTATAAACTCATAATAAAACTATCATCGTAATGTTAAGCGTGCGGACCCTATGGGTTCGAGAACTATGTAGACATGACCTAGAACTATTCTCGGTCAATAACCAATAGCGGAACCTGGATGCCCATATTGGTTCCTACATATTCTACAAAGATCTTTATCGGTCAAACCGCATAACAACATACGTTGTTCCCTTTGTCATCGGTATGTTACTTGCCCGAGATTTGATCGTCGGTATCCAATACCTAGTTCAATCTCGTTACCGGCAAGTCTCTTTACTCGTTACGTAATGCATCATCCCGTAACCAACTCATTGGTCACATTGCTTGCAAGGCTTATAGTGATGTGCATTACCGAGAGGGCTCAGAGATACCTCTCCGACAATCGGAGTGACAAAACCTAATCTCGAAATACGCCAACTCAACATTTACCTTTGGAGACACCTGTAGTACTCCTTTATAATCACCCAGTTACGTTGTGACGTTTTGTAGTACCCAAAGTGTTCCTCCGGTAAACGGGAGTTGCATAATCTCATAGTTACAGGAACATGTATAAGTCATGAAGAAAGCAATAGCAATATACTAAACGATCAAGTGCTAGGCTAACGGAATGGGTCATGTCAATCACATCATTCTCCTAATGATGTGACCCCATTAATCAAATGACAACACATGTCTATGGTTAGGAAACATAACATTCTTTGATTAATGAGCTAGTCAAGTAGAGGCATACTAGTGACTATATGTTTGTCTATGTATTCACACATGTATCATGTTTCTGGTTAATACAATTCTAGCATGAATAATAAAAATTTATCATGGTATGAGGAAATAAATAATAACTTTATTATTGCCTCTAGGGCATATTTCCTTCAGTGGGCCCCTTGAGCGTCCACCGACGTACTCCTTCCTCCTACATATACCCATGTACCCCAAAAACATCAGAAGCAACCATGAAAAACTATTTCCACCGCTGTAACCTTCTGTATCCACGAGATCCCATCTTGGAGCCATCACCGGCGCACCGCCGGAGGGGGAATCCACCATGGAGGGCCTCTACATCATCCCCAAGGCCTCTCCGATGAGTTGTGAGTAGTTTACCATAGACCTTCGGGTCCATAGTTATTAGCTAGATGGCTTCTTCTCTCTCTTTGAATCTCAATACAAAGTTCTCCTCAATCTTCTTGGAGATCTATTTGATATAACTCTTTTTGCGGTGTGTTTGTTGAGATCCGATGAATTGTGGGTTTATGATCAAGTTTATCTATGAGAAATATTTGAATCTCCTCTGAATTCCCTTATATGTGATTAAGTTATCTTTGCAAGTCTCTTCGAATTATCAGTTTGGTTTGGCCTACTAGATTGACCTTTCTTGCAATGGAAGAAGTGCTTAGCTTTGGGTTCAATCTGGCGGTGTCCTTTCCCAGTGACAGTAGGGGCAGCAAGGCACGTATTGTATTGTTGCCATCGAGGATAAAAAGATGGGGTTTATATCATATTGCATGAGTTTATCCCTCTACATCATGTCATCTTTCTTAATGCGTTACTCTGTTCTTCATGAACTTAATACTCTAGATGTAGGCAGGAGTCGGTCGATGTGTGGAGTAATAGTAGTAGATGCAGGCAGGAGTCGGTCTAGTTGTCACGGACATGATGCCTATATACATGATCATGCCTAGATAATCTCATAATTATTCGCTTTTCTATCAATTGCTCGACAGTAATTTGTTCACCCACCGTAATAATTATGCTATCTTGAGAGAAGCCACTAGTGAAATCTATGGCCCCCGGGTCTATCTTTTATCATATAAGCTTTCAATCTACTTTTATTTGCATCTTTACTTTTCCAATCTATATTATAAAATACCAAAAATATATTTATCTTATCATATTATCTCTATCAGATCTCACTTCCGCAAGTGGCCATGAAGGGATTGACAACCCCTTTATTGCGTTGGTTGCGAGTTCTTGTTTGTTTGTGTAGGTGCGTGGGACTTGTGAGGAGCCTCCTACTGGATTGATACCTTGGTTCTCAAAAACTGAGGGAAATACTTACGCTACTATTGTTGCATCACCCTTTCCTCTTCAAGGAAAACCAACGCAAGCTCAAGATGTAGCAAGAAGGATTTCTGGCACTGTTGCCGGGGAGGTCTTCGCTCAAGTCAAGACATACCAAGTACCCATCACAAACTCATCTCCCTCGCATTTACATTATTTGTCATTTGCCTCTCGTTTTCCTCTCCCCCACTTCACCTTTGCCGTTTTATTCGCCCTCTCTTTCCCAATCTCCTCTCTCTCTCTTTTGCTTGTCTTTTGTGTGCTCGTCGCTATGGCTAGTCCCCCTAGTATCGTTAATACTCCCGATCATGAAGTTCTCACTTTTAAACAAAGGGAGGGAGAAAATTTAAAAGATGCTTGGCATAGAATTTGCAATGCTCAAAATAGATCTACTAGGAAGCAATCTACTTCCATTCTTCTTCGCAATTTTTATGTAGGCATTACTCCTTGGAATAGATATATTCTTGATACCATCACCGGAGGGAATTTCTTGGGTAGCCATACTTTTGATGCTTATAATGCTATGATAGATTTGTTTGGTCCACCACCTCTCTTGGTTAATGGAACTATCTTAACTTTTGAACATGTGATGCAAAGGCTTGAAATTATTGAAAATAAAGTTGCTCTGTTGAGTTAATTGAAAATTTGGATAAAAAGATCCACAATCAAATTACCCAATTTGGATCTAAGGTTGGAGCTACTCTAAAAAATTTTAAGGATAAAGAACCTATAGTTAACGAAAGAATAGATCAAAATTCTTCAAGAGTCGGTAAACTTGAGGATATCATTACCAACTTAGGGGCTGCCTTTTCATCCGTGAAAAATACTTCTACTCCGCTTACTAAAATTGCCAAATTAATGTATGTTCCTAAAAATAAGGGTGAATCTTCTAGTAAGGAAAAGGCGGATCTCAAATCAATAAGTGTTCACCCCAATTGTCTCTCTATCATAAAGGAACCTTTTGCTTCAAATGAATTTCTTGATTTCTTTCCTAGGAGCTTAATCATTGCTAAAAAGAAAGAAACTCCTAAAAATTATAAGTGCCCGATTGAAGAATCAAGTGCCAAAGATGGCACTACTTAGATCTATCCTCGCTTTTATGCCTAGCAAGGGGCGTTAAACGATAGCGCTAGTTGGGAGGCAACCCAATTTTACTTTTGTTTTTTTGTTTTTTATTCTATTTAGTAATAAGTTTTGCATCTACCTTCTGTTTAGATGTGTTTTCATGTTTTAATTAGTGTTTGTGCCAAGTAAAACCTATAGGATGACCTATGGTGATAGTTAATTTGATTCTTCTGAAAAACAGAAACTTTGTGCTCACGAGAACAAATTCAATAAATCACAGAAACGTGATTTTGCATTGATTATTTTTTATGTTGATTAATAGACAAATTTCCTAGGACTTCCTATTTTGGTAAGATTTTTAGAGTTCCAGAAGTATTCGAAAGTTACAGATTGCTACAGACTGTTCTGTTTTTGACAGATTCTGTTTTTCGTGTGTTGTTTGCTTATTTTGATGCATCTATGGCTAGTATATAGGGGTATGAACCATAGAGAAGTTGGAATACAGTAGGTTTAACAACAATATAAATAAATAATGAGTTCATTACAGTACCTTATGTGGTGGTTTTTCTTTCTTGCACTAACGGAGCTTATGAGATTTCCTGTTGAGTTTTGTGTTCTGAAGTTTTCAAGTATTGGGTAAAGATTTGATGGACTATGGAATAAGGAGTGGAAAAAGCCTAAGCTTGGGGATGCCCATGGCACCCCAAGATATTCAAGGATAACCAAAAGACTAAGCTTGGGGATGCCCCGGAAGGCATCCCCTCTTTCGTCTTCGTCTATCGGTAACTTTACTTGGAGCTATATTTTTATTCGCCACATGATATGTGTTTTGCTTGGAGCGTCTTGTATGATATTAGTCTTTGATTTTTAGCTTAACACAATCATCCTTTCTGTACACACCTTTTGGGAGAATCCCACTTGATTGGAATTTATTAGAATACTCTATGTGCTTCACTTATATCTTCTGAGCTAGATAGTTTTTGCTCTAGTGCTTCACTTATATCTTTTAGACCACGGCGGTGGCTTAATTTTGTAGAAATTGTTAATCTCTCATGCTTCACTTATATTATTTTGAGAGTCTCTTAGAACAGCATGGTATTTGCTATGGTTATAAAATTAGTCCTGGAATGATGGGCATCCAAGTTGGGTATAATAAAAACTATCATATGAAGTGAATTGGATGCTATGATCAATTTGATAATTGATAATTGTTTTGAGATATGGAGGTAGTGATATTACAGTCATGCTAGTTGGGTGATTATGAATTTAAAGAATTCTTTTGTTGAAGTTGGCAAGTCCCTAGCATACACGTATGGTAAAAGTTGTGTAACAAATTTGAAACATGAGGTGTTCTTAGATTGTGCATCCTTATGAGTGGCGGTCGGGGACGAGCGATGGTCTTTTCCTACCAATCTATCCCCCTAGGAGAATGTGCGTAGTGCTTGGTTTTTTATGACTTGTAGATTTTTGCAATAGGTATATGAGTTTTTTTTTGACTAATGTTGAGTCCATGGATTATACGCACTCTCACCCTTCCATCATTGCTAGCCTCTTCGGTACCGTGCATTGCCCTTTCTCACCTTGAGAGTTGGTGCAAACTTCGCCGGTGCATCCAAACCCCGTGATATGATACGCTCTATCACACATAAACATCCTTACATCTTCCTCAATACAGCCACCATACCTACCTATTATGGCATTTCCATAGCCATTCTGAGATATATTGCCATGCAACTTTCCACCGTTTCGTTCATCATCATGACACGCATCATTATTGTCATATTGCCTTGCATGATCATGTAGTAGACATAGTATTTGTGGAAAAGCCACTTTGCATAATTTTCATACATGTCACTCTTGATTCATTGCCCATCCCGGTACATCGCCGGAGGCATTCATATAGAGTCATATCTTGTTCTAGTTTTGAGTTGTAATTCATTAGTTGTAAATAAATAGAAGTGTGATGATCATCATTATTAGAGCATTGTCCCCAAATAAAAAAAGGCCAAATAAAAAAAAGGCCAAAAATGAGAAAGGCCAAATAAAAAAAGGGAAAGGCCCAAAAAAGGGGGCAATGTAACTATCCTTTTCCACACTTGTGATTCAAAGTAGCACCATGTTCTTCATATAGAGAGTCTCATATGTTGTCACTTTTATTTACTAGTAGGAATTTTTTATTATAGAACTTGGCTTGTATATTCCTACGATGGGCTTCCTCAAATGCCCTAGGTCTTCGTGAGCAAGCAAGTTGGATGCACACCCACTAGTTTCTTTTGTTGAGCTTTCATACATTTATAGCTCTAGTGCATCCCTTGCATGGCAATCCCTACTCCTCATGTTGACATCAATTGACGGGCATCTCCATAGCCCGTTTATTATCCTCGTCAATGTGAGACTTTCTCCTTTTTTGTCTTCTCCACACAATCTCCATCATCATATTCTATTCCACCCATAGTGCTATATCCATGGCTCATGCTCATGTATTGCGTGAAAGTTGAAAAGGTTTGAGATTATTTAAGTACAAAACAATTGCTTGGCTTGTCATCGGGGGTGTGCAAGATGGGAGCATTTTCTGTGTGACGAAAATGAAGCATGACCTAACTATATGATTTTGTAGGGATGAACTTTCTTTAGCCATGTTATTTTGAGAAGACATGATTGCTTTGATTAGTATGCTTGAAGTATTACTATTTCTTATGTAAATATGAACTTTATTTTGAATCATTTGGATCTGAACATTCATGCCACAATAAAGAAAATTACATTGAGAATTATGCTAGGTAGCATTCCACATCAAAAATTCTGTTTTTATCATTTACCTACTCGAGGACGAGCAGGAATTAAGCTTGGGGATGCTTGATATGTCTCCATTGTATCTATAATTTTTGATTGTTCCATGCTATTATATTACCCGTATTGGATGTTTATGGGCTTTACTTTACACTTTTATATCATTTTTGGGACTAACCTACTAACCGGAAGCCCAGCCCGAATTGTTGTTTTTTTGCCTATTTCAGTATTTCGAAGAAAAGGAATATCAAACGGAGTCCAAACGGAATGAAACCTTCGGGAGCGATCTTTTTGGAACAAACGTGATCCACAAGACTTGGAGTGGAAGTCAAGAAACAAAGGAGGCGGCCACGAGGGTGCCTGGCGCGCCCCCTACAGGTGGACGCGCCCCCACCCTCGTGGGCCCCTCGAGCGTCCACCGACGTACTCCTTCCTCCTACATATACCCATGTACCCCAAAAACATCAGGAGTGACCACGAAAAACTATTTCCACCGTCGTAACCTTCTGTATCCGTGAGATCCCATCTTGGAGCCGTCGCCGGCGCTCCGCCGGAGGGGGAATCCACCATGGAGGGCCTATACATCATCCTCAAGGCCTCTCCGATGAGTTGTGAGTATTTTACCATAGACCTTCGGGTCCATAGTTATTAGCTAGATGGCTTCTTCTCTCTCTTTGAATCTCAATACAGAGTTCTCCTCGATCTTCTTAGAGATCTATTCGATGTAACTCTTTTTGCGGTGTGTTTGTCGAGATCCGATGAATTGTGGGTTTATGATCAAGTTTATCTATGAGAAATATCTGAATCTCCTCTAAATTCTTTTATGTATGATTAAGTTATCTTTGCAAGTCTCTTCAAATTATCAGTTTGGTTTGGCCTACTAGATTGATCTTTCTTGCAATGGGAGAAGTTCTTAGCTTTGGGTTCAATCTTGCGGTGTCCTTTCCCAGTGACAGGGCAAGGCACGTATTGTATTGTTGCCATCGAGGATAAAAAGATGGGGTTTATATCATATTGCATGAGTTTATCCCTCTACATCATGTCATCTTTCTTAATGCGTTACTCTGTTCTTCCTGAACTTAATACTCTAGATGCAGGAAGGAGTCGGTCGATGTGTGGAGTAATAGTAGTAGATGCAGGCAGGAGTCGGTCTACTTGTCATGGACATGATGCCTATATACATGATCATGCCTAGATAATCTCATAATTATTCGCTTTTCTATCAATTGCTCGACAGTAATTTTTTCACCCACCGTAATAATTATGCTATCTTGAGAGAAGCCAGTAGTGAAATCTATGCCCCCCAGGTCTATCTCTTATCATATAAGCTTTCAATCTACTTTTATTTGCATCTTTACTTTTCCAATCTATATTATAAAATACCAAAATTATATTTATCTTATCATATTATCTCTATCAGATCTCACTTCCGCAAGTGGTCGTGAAGGGATTGACAACCCCTTTATTGCGTTGGTTGCGAGTTCTTGTTTGTTTGTGTAGGTGCGTGGGACTTGTGAGGAGCCTCCTACTAGATTGATACCTTGGTTCTCAAAAACTGAGGGAAATACTTCCGCTACTATTGCTGCATCACCCTTTCCTCTTCAAGGAAAACCAACGCAAGCTCAAGATGTAGCAGATATTCACGTGATCTACTTGACGTATGTTTTGGTGATCAACTTGCGGGTTCCGTGACCTTGGGAATCTATGCATAGGGGTTGACACACGTTTTCGTCTTGACTCTCCGGTAGAAACTTTGGGGCAATCTTTGAAGTACTTTGTGTTGGTTGAATAGATGAATCTGAGAGTGTTGATGCATATCATGTAATCATGCCCACGGATACTTGAGGTGACAATGGAGTATCTAGGTGACATTAGGGTTTTGGTTGATTTGTGTCTTAAGGTGTTATTCTAGTACGAACTCTATGATAGATTGAACGGAAAGAATAGCTTCATGTTATTTTACTACGAACTCATGAATGGATAGAACAGAAAGGATAACTTTGAGGTGGTTTCATACCCTACCATAATGTCTTCGTTTGTTCTCCGCTATTAGTGTCTTTGGAGTGACTCTTTGTTGCATGTTGAGGGATAGTTATGTGATCCAATTATGTTATTATTGTTGAGAGAACTTGCACTAGTGAAAGTATGAACCTTAGGCCTTGTTTCCTAGCATTGCAATACCGTTTACGCTCACTTTTATCACTTGTTACCTTGCTGTTTTTATATTTTCAGATTACAAATACCTATATCTACCATCCAAATTGCACTTGTATCACCATCTCTTCGCCGAACTAGTGCACCTATACAATTTACCATTGTATTGGGTGTGTTGGGGACACAAGAGACTCTTTGTTATTTGGTTGCTGGGTTGTTTGAGAGAGACCATCTTCATCCTACACCTCCCATGGATTGATAAACCTTAGGTCATCCACTTGAGGGAAATTTGCTACCGTCCTACAAATCTCTGCACTTGGAGGCCCAACAACGTCTACAAGAAGAAGGTTGTGTAGTAGGCATCAAACTCTTTTTTGTTGCCGTTGCCGGGGAGGTGAGTGCTTGAAGGTATATCTTTAGATCTTGCAATCGAATCTTTTTGTTTCTTGTTTTATCACTAGTTTATTTATAAAAGAAAACTACAAAAAAAAATATGGAACTGAGTTTGCCTCATACGCTTCATCTTTTTAATATCTTTCGTGAGAATGATGGTAAGTAAAATTGTGCTCAAGTGCTAGAAGAAGAAGTCTATAAAATGTTTGGCACTAAATCTTTGAATGATGAGCACGATTGCAATGTTGTTAGTATGACATCTTTGAATACCCATGATGCTAATGATATGCAAAGCCACGAGCTTGGGGATGCTATGTTTGATGAATATGATATTTTTTGTCCCCCATGTTTTGATGAGCAAATTCATTATGATGAAAGCATGCCTCCTATTTATGATGATTATTGTGATGATGCATATGCTATAAATAATAATGATAACCATGAAACTTGTCATCATGATTTCAGTTTTCCATTGGATTATGCTTCATATGATATTTGTTTTGTTGAGTTTGCTCCCACTACTATTGATGAGAATAAATTTGCTTATGTGGAGAGTAGTAAAATTTCTATGCTTGTAGATCATGAAAAGAATGCTTTAGGTGTTGGTTATATGGTTGAATTCATTCATGATGCTACTGAAAATTATTATGAGGGAGGAACATATGCTTGTAGGAATTGCAATAATATCAAGTTCCCTCTCTATGTGTTGAAAATCTTGAAGCTATGCTTGTTTTGCCTGCCTATGCTAGTTGATTATTGTTCCCATAAGTTGTTTTCTCACAAAATCCCTATTCACAGGAAGTGGGTGGGACTTAAATGTGCTAGTCATATTCTTCATGATGCTCTCTTTATGTTTCAATTCTTATCTTTTATGTGAGCATCATTGAAATCATCATGCCTAGCTAGGGGCGTTAAACGTTAGCGCTTGCTGGGAGGCAACCCAATTTATTTTTGTTCCTTGCTTTTTGTTCCTGTTTAGTAATAAATAATTCATCTAGCCTCTGGTTATATGTGGTTTCATGTTTTAATTAGTGTTTGTGCCAAGTAGAACCTTTGGGAATACTTGGGTGAAGTCTTTATGATCTTGCTGTAAAAAACAGTAACTTTAGCGCTCACGAGATTAGCTGCCACTTTTTACTGGAGAGTTATTTTAGGTTGATTATTTTTGAAGATGATTAATATATAAATTACTCAGGTACACCAATTTATTTCAGAATTGTTTGAGTTACAAAAGTATTCGAATGATACAGATTACTACAGACTGTTCTGTTTTTGACAGATTCTGTTTTCTATGTGTTGTTTGCTTATTTTGATGAATCTATGAGTAGTATCGGAGGGTATGAACCATAGAGAAGTTTGAATACAGTATATATTACACCAATATGAATTTAGAATGAGTTCATAACAGTACCTAAGTGGTGGTTTTATTTTCTTATACTAACGGAGCTTACAAGTTTTGTGTTGAGTTTTGTGTTGTGAAGTTTTAAAGTTTTTGGGTGAAGATTCGATGGACTATGGAATAAGGAGTGGAAAGAGGCTAAGCTTGGGGATGCCCAAGGCACCCCAAGGTAATATTTAAGGACAACCAAGAGCCCAAGCTTGGGGATGCCCCGGAAGGCATCCCCTCTTTCGTCTTCGTTCATCGGTAACTTTACTTGGAGCTATATTTTTATTCACCACATGATATGTGTTTTGCTTGGATACTCATTTTATTTTATTAGTATTTTATTTCTGTTATTTAGAATAATTTTTTTCATCTATATTTTCAAAAAAAAATGTCAAGGATAGCCTTTACCATGCTTATTTTGTTAGTATACATGTTGCTGTTTGAAAACAGAAAGTTTACCGCTGTTGTAAAAATTCCCTAGAAAAGTAAGAGAATGATATAATGTTGAAACTTTTTGAATATTGAGCCCTGATAAATCTTCTACAGCTTAGTATTTTTCTCATAATTTTTGGAGTTAGGAAAGTATGATGAATCTTGCATTCTTTACAAACTATACTGTTTTGGCAGATTGCTGTTATGTTTGCATTGTTTGCATATGTTTGCTTGTTTAATGATTCTATTTGAGGATAGGAGTACTAAATATGCAGAGACATTTAGATTGCAATGTTGAATAATAATTTTAGTGATTTTTTACAGTAAAAAATGATAAGGTTTTTGCATTGGTTTATACTAACTTATCTCACGAGTGCTTGTTGATTTTGGTGAGGATGAAGCTTTCGAGATTTAGGAAACCGAGATATAAAAGTAATTAAGGAGACACAAAAGCTCAAGCTTGGGGATGCCCAAGGCACCACAAGATAATATTTAAAGAAGTCTCAAGCATCCAAGCTTGGGGATGCCCCGGTAGGCATCCCACCTTTCTTCTTCAACAATTATCGGTTAGTATCGGTTGAACCTAAGTTTTTTCTTCTTCACATGAGTCGTGCTATACTTGCAATGCCATTTTCTTTTGTTTTGCTTGTTGTTTGAATAAAATACCAAGATCTGAAATTCTTAAATGAGAGATAGTCTTCACATAGCTACATAATTATTTAACTACTCATTGATCTTCACTTATATCTTTTTGGAGTAGTTTATCATTTACTCGTATGCTTCACTTATATCCTATGAGTAAATGGTTGAATGAGTTGAATGTCATAAATCTGAATTTATATATGCTTCATATGCTTACCCCTTGGGGAGTAATGACTTCACATCTAAGAATTAGAGGTAGTAAATTTATTGAAGGTTTGCAAGCATTGTATTGGTCACTTGAACAATTAATGAAATAATATTGAAGGAAGAGAAATTTCACATATAAATATACTATCTTAGACATCTTCTATGATTGTGAGCCCCATTAATTATTTTCAAACCTGAGCAAATTAGTTGAAGTTGGACAAGGAAGACAATGTAATGAGTTATGCTTGGGTGTATTTGTATAGAAGTTATATTGTTATAGATTCTCCAACATGTGGTGCTTGCTTTTTAGAATCCTTTGCTAGCCTAAATACCTGTACTAAGCGGGAATACTGCTTGTGCATCCAAATTCCTTGAACCAAGTTTCTTCCATGAGTGTCCACCATACCTACCTATATGCGGTATCTACCTGCCATTCCAAGTAAATTTGCATGTGCCAAACTCTAAACCTTCAAATAATAATCTGTTTTGTATGCCTGAATTGCTCATGGGGCTGTCAGTATCTTCCATGCTAGGTGGGTTATTCTCACGGTGAGTGGACTCCGCTCATCATTCACGAGAAAAATGGCTGGTAACTGGGATGCCCAGTCCCATGATCAAAAGATCAAAATCAAATAAAAAATAATTGCAAACAAAACTCCCCGAGGATTGATGTTAGTTGGAGGCACCCGTTGTTTCGGGCAAGCCATGGACTGATGATTGTTGGTGGAGGGGGAGTAAAAACTTTACCATTCTATTTGGGAACCGCCTATAATGTATGTACACTAGTAGAAAAACACCTAATAGACCCGGTTCGTAAGGGCCTTTAGTCCCGGTTCATGAACCGGGACTAATGGGACGTTACTAATACCTCCACCCATTAGTCCCGGTTCAAACCAGAACCGAGACCAATGTGCCTCCATGTGGCCCTGTGCGCCGAGCCCAGTCAGGTGGCCTTTGGTCCCGGTTGGTGGCTCCAACCGGGACCAAAAGGCATCCACGCGTCAGCATTCCATTGGCTGGGGTTTTTGTTTTTTTTTAAGGAGGGGAGGTTGGGGGTTTTGGGGGGTTAATTTAGGTGTTTCATATATTGTGTTAGCTAGCTAATTAATAGAGAGAAGTGTCCTCTCTTATGTCCGTGCTTGGTCGACGCTACGTACTATATATACATAAGTGATCGAGAGAACCATTCAATACAGAAGTTCGTCATGCATACCGAGAGAAGTGATTGATCGACCTCTCCTTCTCCGAGAGATTGGTCGAACAACAAGTTTTCGTATCATGTATCCGACGCTACTGGCTACATACATGTACAATATGTATAAGATCTCTTAATTACAAACCCCTAGCATTTGAAATCAATTTCCACATGGTATTCTCCGGCTTTATTGATGACGTGGTCAAGAAAGAATCCCGCCAATTCCTCTTGAATTGCTTTCATGCGATCTGGTTCTAGGAGTTCATTCCGCATCTGCCACGTCTAATTTGAAGAAGGGGGTTAATTAATACATATATATGAATGAAACTCAACAGAAATGATGGTGTAATAAAATGAAATTGTGAATATTATTGCTTACGCACTTCATATTGTCTTTGAGAGTAGCCCCGCTTGTTTTTCAAAGTCGCGGTGTGGATGAACTCACACACGTAGTATCCACAGAAATCATTCCCTTCCTCCTGCCACAAGCACTTTACGAGAAATAGATGTCAATCAAACTGATAATGAAGCATTATAAATGGCATTGATGAAAGTATAGCTATAGAATCAACGGGAGATGCGCGCAACTAGCTAGCCAGTAGTACTTACTTTCGGCCATTTATATGTCAGCTCCTTCGGCAGTCCCGGAGCTTCTGCGGTGAACTATTTCCAAACCCTGCAAGACAAAGAAAATTATTATTATTACTTGAGATATCAGGAAATGAACAAAAAGTTGTCGATATGGTGCGATAATGATCGATTGAACTTACTTGCTGAGCATTTCAGTGATGTCCGCATAGGATTTGGGATCTTTCCGTCTCGAGTCTAAGACGGTTACTAGTCCACACTCAAGCTTAATCTCCAGAAGAATATAGTGGTACCTGCGCACGCATGCATAACTCATCAATTACATTACTATAAGCTCGCTTGAGTAATAAGGAAACCGAATATGCACACGACAGTAACACTCACGGGCCGTTGTAAGGAAAGAGTATGGTATCTTTGTTTTGGTTTTTGATCAACGATTGTAGCAAGTTGTCCTCGGCCTCTTTGACATTCTTTTCAACCAGAAATACATCTATGATATTTGTGTTAATGAACCCAATATCATAAATTTCTTGTTTTTTGCACTCGACGATCTTCAATCTGCATAATATATATATTGAGGATAATTAATTATAAATACATGCAATGAAAGAGCCGAGCTATATATAGAGACTTAATGACAGAAATAGTACTTACAGGTAGTAGCAAAAGACCATTAATTTATCGAGGGCCTTTTGATTGAAGAACTCGAAGAACCCCTCAAATGGAACAGTCAACAGATCATTTGCAACGAGATCGTGCTCCTCTTTAATATGTAGATACAAAGCATTCTTACCCTCAGACTCTCTGCAGGTTTCCATGTACCAATTATGGAATCTTCGCATCATTGTTGTCAGAGATTTTTCATCTTTGACGAGAGGCTTCCCGTATTCGTATCTGTGTCCGTCCACCTCCAAGAAATCAGGAAGTGCATCGTCAGGCAGGTAATCGTCAAGATTGCCATAACCGACCACCGTCCCCGGAGCATTAGACACATTGAGCGGGGGGCACGATTGATGTGCTTGTTCGCCGAGCTGGGCAATTTTTTCCCCTTTGATCGTTCTTTTGACCTTTTAGCACTGACAGTAGTTCCCGACCGCTGGGCTTGGAGATATGTTTGTTCAGTAATGCGCTCATAGTTGGTTCTCGGCAAAGACTTTGGTGGTTTCCTCAGGGCGTCGAGAGTGCGCTTTGCTTTCACCGGATCTACCTTCTCCTCCGGAGGTGGATGTCTCTTTGCTTTCACCCCTTCAAAGAACTCCATCACGTGGGTCCGCACAATCGTATCGTTTTCCTCCTCGGACCTCTCGTACGGTAACTTCTCTAGAGGCTTGAGAGATGATGGACCGTATTTGTATTGCCTCCCGCCTCTGGTTGTGGAGGATTTTCCGATCAGAGTAAGACTTCGTATTCCCACATATAGGGCATGGACAACACATAAAACCATTCTGCTTGTTTGCCTCAGCCACTTCGAGAAAATCATGCACGCCCTTAATGTACTCGGAGGTGTGTCTTGAACCGTACATCCATTGCCGGTTCATCTGCATGCATTATATATAATTAAGTGTGTCAAAAATCATTACAGAACATCATTAATAGATAATTAAGTGACCAAATTAACAGAAGTTCATCATCACATTAAAACCAAAGTACATACATAGTTCTCATCTAACAACATAAAGCTCTGCAGAGCATCTAAATTAATTAAACCATACACTGAAACTATGTAAAACATTTCAATGCGAAAACAAATGCGATCATAATCGCAACTAATGTAACAACTGATCCAACGGCATAATGATACCAAGCCTCGGTATGAATGGCATATTTTCTAATCTTTTTAATCTTCAAGCGCATTGCATCCATCTTGATCTTGTGATCATCGACGACATCCGCAACATGCAACTCCAATATCATCTTCTCCTCCTCAATTTTTCTAATTTTTTCCTTCAACAAATTATTTTCTTCTTCAACTAAATTTAACCTCTCAACAATAGGGTCGGTTGGAATTTCCGGTTCAACAACCTCCTAGATAAATAAAATCTATGTTATGTTGGTCGGCATAATTGTCATAAATAATAAATGAACCAATAGTTATGAAAAGATAATATATACCACATCTGAATCATAGACAGGACGAGGGCCGACGGGGGCGGATACCAAAACCATCGCACTATATAAGATGCAATAATAAAAGTAAGAAAATTATACAAGTATCTATATAAACATACAAGTAAGAATTTTTTTTCCTTTCAGAAAGAAGATAAGAACAAGAGGCTCACCACGGTGGTGCCGGCGATGAGATCGGCGCGGGCGATCGACGGCGGTGAAGACGGGGACGGGACGTGATAGACCGCTAAACCTAGACAAATATTGAGAAAAATGGAGCTTGGAGGTGGAGCTTGGAGAGGAGAAAGCTTAAGTAGTGTGGCTCGGGCATTCCATCGAACACCTCGTGTGCATAGGAGGTGAGCTAGAGCACCACAAAGCTTTCTCCTCGCTGGCCACGAAAAACAGAGCAGTGAGAGTGCTCTGCTCGTGGGGTATATATAGGCAACTAATTGGTCCGGTTCGTGGCTTGAACCGGGACTAGAGGGAAGACTTTGGTCCCGGTTCAGGCCACCAACCGGGACAAATGGTGGTGGGCCAGGAGCAAGGCACATTGGTCCCGGTTCGTCCCACCAACCGGGACCAAAAGGTCCAGACGAACAGGGACCAATGGCCCACGTGGCGCGGCCGGCCCCCGGGGCTAACGAACTGGGTCCAATGCCCCCATTGGTCCCGGTTCTGGATTGAAATAGGACTAATGGGCTGACCCGGCCTGGACCGTTGCCCCCTTTTCTACTAGTGGTAGTATGGAAGATATTGGGAACTCTTGGTTTTATGTTGACAATGAAAGCATACCTCTCAAAATTATTTATCTCTATTTCAAAATCGAGCTCTGGCACCTCTGCAAATCCCTGCTTCCCTCTGCGAAGGGCCTATCTTTTACTTTTATGCAAGAGTCAGTAGTATTCCTTCTCATTCCAATCTACTCTTTAGTTGGCAAGCATCATGTGATGGGGAAAGATCTAAGCATATATGGCCATGCAAATATATTTGATCATGAATTATTATTGTTGGCAATTATGTATATGATAAGTGAGTTGGGAGGTGAAACACTAAGCCCCTATCTTTCTCTGTGTTCAATGGATGTTATTTGTTCTAAGAATATGCTTTGAGTGGTAGCAATCATGGAAGACTATATGACAGTTGAGTATGTGGAGTTTGCTAAATCAAAGCTCTGACATAGACCCTTCCTAAAAATAAGATGAATTGTAATTGTTTGATGACTGAGAATGAAGTTTGCTAGTTTTCAAGAAAGTTTATGGTCTATGCTTTAACATGTGAATATCTTGTTACTTGATCTTGAGAAGTTTTATGAGATGAACTACTGTTATGACATATAATCATGCTAGAAAATGTGATTGAAATTATCATTGATCAAACTTGTGCACCTCCTAGCATTCATACTTCATAAATTCTTTCTTTTATCATTTACCTACTCGAGGACGAGCAAGAATTAAGCTTGGGAATGCTGATACGTCTCCAACGTATCTATAATTTATGAAGCATTCATGCTATTATATTATCTGTTTTGGATGATTATGGGCTTTATTATACACTTTTATATTATTTTTGGGACTAACCTATTAACCGGAGGCCCTGCCCATATTGATGTTTTCTTGCCTATTTCAGTATTTCGAAGAAAAGGAATATCAAACGGAGTCCAAATGGAATGAAACCTTTGCGAAAGTTATTTTTGGAACGGAAGCAATCCAGGGGACTTGGAGTGCACGTAAGGGAAGCTTCGAGGTGGTCACGAGGCAGGGAGGCGTGCCCACCTCCCCTGGGCGTGCCCCCACCCTCGTGGGCCCCTCGTGGCTCCCCTGACTGACTTCTTTTGCCTACATATCTCCATATACCCTAAAAACATCGAGGAGCACAATAGATCGGGAGTTCCGCCTCCGCAAGCCTCTGTAGCCACCAAAAACCTCTCGAGAGCCCTTTCTGGCACCCTACCGGAGGGGGGAACCCAACACCGGTGGCCATCTTCATCATATCGATGCTCTCCATGACGAGGAGGGAGTAGTTCACCCTCGGGGCTGAGGGTATGTACCAGTAGCTATGTGTTTGATCTCTCTCTCTCTCTCTCTCTCTCTCTCTCTCTCGTGTTCTTGATTTGGCACGATCTTGATGTATCGCGAGCTTTGCTATTATAGTTGGATCTTATGATGTTTCTCCCCTTCCACTCACTTGTAATGGATTGAGTTTTCCCTTTGAAGTTATCTTATCGGATTGAGTCTTTAAGGATTTGAGAGCACTTGATGTATGTCTTGCCATGCTTATCTGTGGTGACAATGGGATATTCACGTGATCTACTTGATGTATGTTTTGGTGATCAACTTGCGGGTTCCATGACCTTGGGAATCTATGCATAGGGGTTGACACACGTTTTCGTCTTGACTCTCTGGTAGAAACTTTGGGGCACTCTTTGAAGTACTTTGTGTTGGTTGAATAGATGAATCTGAGATTGTGTGATGCATACCGTATAATCATGCCCACGGATACTTGACGTGAAAATGGAGTATCTAGGTGACATTAGGGTTTTGGTTGATTTGTGTCTTAAGGTGTTGTTCTAGTATGAACTCTATGATAGATTGAACGGAAAGAATAGCTTCATGTTATTTTACTACAGATGCTTGAATGGATAGAACAGAAAGGATAACTTTGAGGTGGTTTCGTACCCTACCATAATCTCTTCGTTTGTTCTCCGCTATTAGTGTCTTTGGAGTGACTCTTTGTTGCATGTTGAGGGATAGTTATGTGATCCAATTATGTTATTATTGTTGAGAGAACTTGCACTAGTGAAAGTATGAACCTTAGGCCTTGTTTCCTAGCATTGCAATACCGTTTACGCTCACTTTTATCACTTGTTACCTTGCTGTTTTTATATTTTCAGATTACAAATACCTATATCTACCATCCAAATTGCACTTGTATCACCATCTCTTCGCCGAACTAGTGCACCTATACAATTTACCATTGTATTGGGTGTGTTGGGGACACAAGAGACTCTTTGTTATTTGGTTGCAGGGTTGTTTGAGAGAGACCATCTTCATCCTATGCCTCCCATGGATTGATAAACCTTAGGTCATCCACTTGAGGGAAATTTTCTACCGTCCTACAAACCTCTGCACTTGGAGGCCCAACAACGTATACAAGAAGAAAGTTGTGTAGTAGACATCACCCACCGGAGACGCTTCCTCAACACACCCCCGAAGCCGCCCCACTGACGCCCCCATCGACAGCCTCTGATCCACTTCGCCGACACCTTCCTCAACCCTACCGGAGCCGCTTCGTCGACACTATCTTCAACCCTACCAGAGTAGCTTCGCCTATAACATTCTCAACCCTACCGGGGCCGCTTTGCCAACTCTCAAGTCCACGGCCTCAGATCCGCTTCATCGCACCCTCATCCAACCTACCGGAGCAGCTTCTGACGCCCCGTCCACGGCCGCAGATCCGCATCGTCGACACCATCCTTAACCCAACCACCAGAGCAGCTTCACCGACGCCCTCGTCCACGGCCACAGATCCGCTTCGCCTACACCATAGTCCACCCTACCGGAGCCGCTCCACAAACACCCTACTCGACGGTTCTAGATCTCCTTACCTGATCCCAACAGCCAGTGCAACGTCATCACCCTTGACGTTTCTAACCTAATTCCCACCGTCTGGCAAGATGCCAAGCACCCGCCACGGCCTAGGTACTTGTCACCTTTAAACCCGTCCAGCATCACCTGCCCGATGTACTTCAAATATACTAACAGGTCGTTGTTACTTGTTATGCAGCTGGCAAAAGCTACAAGGACGATGTTTCTTCTGGATCTAACAGCTTGGCCAACAAAGATCCTGGACTGAGGCATCGCTATGATCTTGTAAGTGCGTCTCTCTCTCTCTCTTGTATTGTTGTGTGCCTACTAGCGTGCTTTGTTAGGATTTTCGACCAGTAATCCCTTTGTGCAGACAATGATTTCTACTACTAGCTGCTAAATTAGATATGTAGATGTCATACATGATACTACCTCGTACCTCCATTCCTAAATATAAGTCTTTCAAGAGATTTCACTATAGGCTACATACGAAGCAAAATGAGTAAATCTACACTCGAAAATGCATCTATATACATCTGTATGTGGTCCATACTAGAATCTCTACGAAGACATATATTTAGGAACAGAGGCAGTACACTACACAAAATCATAGGTGGCATGTAGGAATTCCAGTGCACTACATTAGGCTCCCTTAGAGTGACTGCTAGTCCAGCACACAGAGTCATTGCTAGTTTATGCTACGCACACAATTATTAATTGGTGGTTTAAATATGCGCAAGAGCAATGTATTATCATGTAGAGATGTCTGAAATTAGCCATGTCAACTTGCAGATAGGGTTACACAATGAAAAAGTACAAGATGTATGTGGAAATTTCATGGAACATCACAAAAAAGGAGAGGCAATGGTGAGGCTATACATTGTGCTATGGTATGTCACTCCTTCATTGCAATCATCGTGACATGTTATTTGTATGTCAATTCTATTGGCCAAGTTTCTTAGGGATAGTTATTACGAGTTATCCTAAGAAAATAAGCACCTGTGAATATAAGATCCATGTAATAAGCCAACCAGTTCTTTTCATTGCCTTCCTTTTCAGCTTATCATTGGTATGATCAGTGAAAAGTCTAGATTGCATTATATTTTTTCATTTTTCTGCCCATATGAAAATTAGTTTGACTTGCAAACATCACAAATTGAACCCAGTGCAGTAATTAATATGATAGGAAAACAGACCATCACTATTTGTTCAAAATGCAAATACAAAGATACCATCTACTTGGCACAATCTACTTTGGTCAATGTCTTCCATAGAGATCCCATTGCCTAATTTAAACAAAGAATGCATGACCCACATTTTAATGAAGAACAATTATTTATTGAAATTCGATGGTCCAAGTGGTTGGTTATTATCATATAGTAGCACCACCTGAAAGCATCATATAGCAGAAGCAACAGCTCATAGCAACTCATCATACAGCAGCAGCAACAACAACAACAACAACAGTGTGCAATTCATCATATACCAGCAGCAGCTCATAGCAATTCATCATATAGCAGCAGCAGGAGCAGCTCATAGCAATTCATCATATAGCAGCAGCAGGAGCAGCTCATAGCAATTCATCATATAGCAGCAGCAGGAGCAGCTCATAGCAATTCATCATACAGCAACAGCAGGAGCAGCTTATAGCAACTCATCATATAGCAGCAGCAGCTCATAGCAGTTCATCATATAGCAGCAGCTCATAGCAATTCATCATATAGCAGCAGCAGCAGCAGCTCATAGCAATGCATCATATAGCAATAGAGGAAGCAGCTCATAGCAATTCATCGTATAGTGGATTAGAAGAAAATTTGGTAAAAAATTAGAGGAGATCCTCACCTTGTTGGATGAGCTCATCCTTCAACAGCACCTCAAGGCCATGGCCTGGGAGGAGGGGAGGGGGAATAAGGTGCCTTCTGCCGCAGTGTGGCATCAGCCGTAGTTGTGCGGCACCCGCCGAAGTAGTGTGTTGGATGGACCATAGTGGAGCAGCTGCTGGAGACCATGAGAATGAGGGGCGTCACCAGAGGGAGGAGCGGTCGGGGAGATTTGCCCCTACCTGCCGGCCATGTAGCCTAGCTGGACAGAGCATCATCGAGGACCAGGCCAGATGGGACTAGTGGCGACGGCTCATTGGAGGAACCCTAGTGCTGCAGGCAGGGGATCGAGGTAGAGGGAAAGGGGATAGGAGATGCAAGCGGGTAGGGCAATGAACGCTTGCGTGTTTATTTTTACTTGAGGGTCAGGTGTGATGCAGGTGTGAGCAGTTGCATTTTGAGTGTAATATAGGCAGACGACAGAGTCATTTCACTATTCCCCTTCCCTTCAATTTTTAATGAGCTTCTACCCGAAACACACCCCCTCCAAAGTGAAATAAGTTAAGCCCAAGCCCATAACTCAAAAATGACTTTTTTACATCTTTTATGGCTTATTTTGACAATAAGCCCTGAAAAGGAAAAATTGAACTGGCCCTTAACCTGCAATTCAATTGTGCGTGCAATGATGAATCACTCCTGCCTGCTATAGTGTACATTTAGGCATCATCATACATGGCATAACCTAATACATGTGCATTCCATTGCAGAATCTAGAATATGCAATGTTTATGTTAGTTCATACGTTGCACATGATGTTCAAATGCCCCTTAAATCTGGCCAGTCAAGTGATGGTCTTTAAGCCTCCTTCTTTGCTTCTTTTCTTGATATGCAAGATTTTCTCAGACATCTGTTCAATTGCATGTTTGTGTTAGCCAGCCATACTAGGATTGTTTTCCTTGATTACTTGTTATTCTTGACCTAACACTCTAACAGAGCTTGTTAACAATTTAAACACTATGGGCTGCTGTAGTGGGGCCTTGTCTAACTCATAGGTGACATAAAGGTTTGGATGTACACTAAAGTAGGCTCTCCAAGAGTACCTGGAGATCCAGTTTGAAGGTATGCCTAGTTTTTACATAGTGTAGACATAGTAAATGCTCATTTCATTGTGTGCAAGTGCAAGAGATGTGGCATGTTTCATTATGTGGTGTTGTTTTGTTATAATCTCATCCTTTTGTGTTGTTCACAGACTGGAAAGTATGCATATTTATCTTCCAAGGAGACGAGTAACTAGTTTGTGTCACCTTGCAGAGGGGGTGCAATGAAGATAAGATTGAGGATTTCCAAGTACAAGATGTTAGGAAGAAGCCTTGCAAGAGAAGTAGGAGCTGCGCTGAGCCTGGTCAACCAGTTAAGGTAAGTCACTATATCCAACTCAACAATTCAATTCCTTGTTTGTTTTAGGCATAGTTAATTTGCTCTTTTCAATTGCTTTATTTGTCCTCAGTAATGAGATGCCCAAACAATGATGCGTGATGTTGGGTACTTGTATAACTATTAGTTGACATAATTAAAGGCCTTACCATTTAATTACCCTGCCGAAGTGTGCCTGAAACTTTGAAGTCTATTAACCAACTATTATTGCATGAGGCTCACAATCTAGTTTATACTAGGCTAACGATTGCATAGTTTTGCTTGCTGTAGTAGGTTTGTATGAATCCCTCTGTTGTTCATTATGCTCCCTAAGACTTTAGTTGAGCTACAGAATGGCCAACTACTTGCTTACTTATACGCAACGTGTTGTCTAAATTTGTAACTTGTCTGTGTTTTGGATTGGGCCCCAACATCATGCTCCTCTTGTGAGCTAAGAGAGATTTTTGTATGCAGGCTACACAGACTACCTTTTTTATAATTTTTAAAATATCACCTGCTTATGCTTCATGATGTGTAATATTACTGTTTGTCCTGTTTTGCCATGTACTAAATAGTCTGTCTTGCTTGCTTCACTGTTGTAACTATATTTTTGCCCTAGTCATGTGTACTTACAGAAACATTTCAGGATGAAGTGACATCAACACAAAGATCTGCGAGCAGTGCGGCATGGCAGTTACCGAATGATTATGGATTGGAATTGGAATGTGCTGATGTTCTCGAGCATCAACTAGAGGTGGCGAGACAACATGTACATGATTCTCAACGTACAATCAACAAGTTGAGACTGGACATGCAGGTATTAGATGCAGGAGTGAAAAAATGAAACAAGAAACTGAGGTAACCATGAAGGAATTGGAGATTTTGCAGACTGAAATTTGTGCTATCTGAATCCAGCCAATCCTATTTTCTAAAGAGATTATAGTTCAAATGATAAGTTCTGTTGATGCGTGTCCATGATGTATGAGCTTTATTTGTCTAGTGTATGTAATTTGCTGTTTGTGTATGCTTTATTATCACTGGTGTCGAACTACAATTCCCAGTGGGTATATTTGGCTATAATTTCTTTATTGTATAGTGTAGGATTATTCTACGTTTCTATGCCTTAGTCTTTTTATTGTATAGTGTATGTTTTTTAGAGGTGATGGTATAGAGTAGGATAATTCTTGAATATGCTATATCGTTGAAACGGGGGCCAACACGCCCCAACATCTCTGGGACGCCATACAAACGAACAAACATGTGTAGTCAAAGCGGGCCTTAATTGGGCTGGTCAAAATAATATTAAGTGGATCCCAAATGATGTGGCACACTGTAACAACGACTCTTAGCAGGCTGTCAACAGGTCTAAAGCTCGATAGGGTCGTATAAATGGAAATGGCCCGCTAGCCTTTAGCAGGCCGAGATAAATGTCAATTTGTCTCGGCCCTTTTACTTTACGGTCCAGTAAGAGGCCGAAAGTGTTATGGGCCAGAGGAGGCCCAATTTGCAAACTAGGCTTTTAACAGGCCGAAAGTCGCGTTGGGCTGAAATGATGTCATGCGGAATGTGGGCCTCTAATGGACCTAAAGTCAAAGGCCTAACTATTGTGCGGGTGGTTAATAGGCCGAGAGACAAAATGGGATAAGAATTGGCCCATTTACCGAATGGGCCGAGGACATGCCTAAAGTCACAGTGGGCTAGAATTGGCCCAACTACAGAATGAGCCGAGAAAAGGCCGAAAGACGTTTCAGGCCATTAACGGGCTGGAACTGACGATGGGCTGCTAATAGGCCAAAAGAAGCTCGGGCCGCAGTTGGGCCCAAAAACATAGCGGGCCGTGTAATTAACACGTCAGATGTCCTTAGTGTGAGGACTTAGTCGTGAGGCCAACGCATCTATGTGGTAGCTTGAGAGGGGTTGAGCGGAATCGAGAGACGCAACACGCAAGACAAAGATTTAGACAGCTTCGGGCCCCGGGAAACATCGTTCGGTAACAACCCTACATGCTGTTTGTGGCTAGGTCTCATTATCATCATGAGGGAGTCGCCGTAAATCGGCTCTCCTCTCATTGTGTCTAGCCCTAGAGATTGTTTCTTGTTGCTTGTCCCTCTTTGGGGAGCCCTACCCCTCCTTATATAAGTTGAAGGGGCAGGTTACATGTGGAGTCCTCTTAGGATTAGGACTAGTCTACCTTCTAATACAAACCGGATACAAGTTCGGGTCTTAACTCCTTGTAAGGTAAATATTCCTCACGCCTTTCCTCTTAAACTGGCCCACCATTAACATAAACCGGCCTTCTGGGCCTTGGGCCTTGTCATCCGTCTGTCCCGCCCGCTGGGTTACCAGTGAGTCATAATGTTTAGGTAGGTTGCTTGTAAACCGTTTGGTCAGGGCGGGTCATCAATGAATCGCCGAGTGTAAACCGGGTCTCAAGTAAACCGCCAAGTGCAGCGGGTCATATTTCCGGCCGGTTCATACCGTGGGGTATATCCCCGACATTAGCCCCCAGTTTAATTTGGATTCATCCATGTTAAACTGATCCTGTAGAACAAACCCAAGAACAAACTTTGGCGGCTTGTGCTCCGGGTTAAAGATTCTTATAAACCGACGCTTGATCATCCTTAAATCCTTGTCATTTCTTCCTTCTAGAAAATCCAGGTCAGTAGACCAGCTTCATAATCAATTTGCTTGTAGAAGAAATATTGTAAATAAAGAATCCATTTGACTTGGCCTTCAATGCTCTGACTTGACAAAAATATTGGTCTTCAAATATTCAACTGATATTCAGCTGGCTTAAAGATGTAGAACTTGCCGATCTATGATTTCCAAAATCGCCGGGTTATAAAAACTGATAATTCCGGGTCATGATTGCTTCCAATTCCGGTTCATGATTTTTGCCAACACCGGTTCATGATGATTGGTGATGCCGGGTCAATCAGGTTTGCTCAAAACTGAAAATCAGAAGATATTTCTCCCTTATATCCATATTACATGTAGCCCCCAAGTCTTGAACAGAACAAAGTGATGATTTGAGACTTGTTTACATATAATTACTGCCACTTTGAAGAAATCCATGTTGTTCATCTCAGTCACTAGCAAAAAAAATTGAATACTCCATGTATGTAGCCCCCGAGTGTCGGGTTGTCATGCTTGCAGCAACCTGGGACTTGAAATTGCCTTATGCTCATAAAAACTTCAACTAGTATAGCCCCCAAGGGCCGGGTCATTATGCAATAATGAGCAGGGACTTTGTAAATATAATCATGTAAACTTTGAACAACAATGTGTAGCCCCCAAGGGCCGGCTCAGTAAGATAATATTGAGCGGGGACTTGATATATACTTTAATGAAAATAACATCATATGATGTAACCCCCATCATGGGGATTGAATCCATGTCCACAAGGTTAAGAGCTTTGTACTCTACCAACTGAGTAGTGGACCGTTCAATATAATGAATTAATGCTTGTGTAACTTGAATTTTTGACAGGAGCAATTGGTAGTCCCCAAGGGCCGGCTCATTACGATGTGATGAGTCGGGTCTTCAATAAGGTGAGCAAACAATGACTTTGCATTAGCCCCCAAGTGTCATGGTGCATGCTTGCAGCGACATGAGACTTGTGTATTTGATGTAATCTTAACTTGGATAATGTAGCCCCCAAGTGTCGGGTCGTAAGCCTGCAGCAACTCGGGACTATTCCTTCAATTGTAGAATAAATCATATCCATTGATGATATGATAGCCATTGCGCTAAAGCGACTTTGAAAACCTTAATCATAATACTGGTTATTGATAACCATAATAAAATCCAGCCATGTTGGCTATTTGAAAATCCTTAATCATAATACTGGTTATTGATAACCATAATAAAATCCAGCCATGTTGGCTATTTGAAAATTTGAATAATATAATCCAATGATTTATGAGCGCATGATTCCAATGGTGCAATCCAAATATATACTGGCGACTTATAGTCCAAAGCCAGGCCGGGTTAACAAACACTGGATAATTTATCATCATATACTGGCGACTTATCGTCTTAAAGCCAGGCCGGGTTAATAAACACCGGTGATTTATAATTATGCTTTATTCAACCTATTTCTACATACAACAAGTTTAAAGTGTCCTGGCGGTTTATCACCGGACGGGTCATAATGCCCAACATATAACCTGCGTTTATAACCAAGGCTGCAAGGATAATAAAATATGAAATATATCATACCTATGATATTGAATCACATCGTTGGTTTACCAACTTTCTTGTAGTAAGGGTGATAACCCAAATCTAGAGTACTGATAACTCCCACCATGCTTTGCTGGTAATTCCCACCATGCTTTGCTGGTTTATAATGAAGCCATACCGGGTTATAATAAACACCAGATGATCATCCTCGCGACTTATCGTCAGGCCAGGCCAGGTTAACAATCACCGGTTTATAATTGGTTGTGTGCTAACAACTTATAGTTGAAAGTCAAGCCGGGTTAACAAACACCGGATTATATTGACGACTTATAGTCAGGTCGGATCAATAGATGCCGGTTTTATCATAAAACCTTATCAAAGGAGAAAAGACTTTGACAAATAAAAGCAAATAAAATCTTGTAGTCGAGGCTTTTCAAGGGTTGCCAGGCCCAAATTCGAGGCTTTTCATTGGCTGTCAGGCCGCCAAGTTAAACCATTTTACAAAGCCTTTTAAGATGGACCTCACATTAACCAATCGTCGTTTTAACTTTGACAAGTTCAGGGTCTGTATCAGATTGACTTGTCAAATGTTCGGCGGGTCATACCAGGATTACCTGGATGGAGTGGCTTACTTGATGAAGGCAGGTTAACCCGGGGTTTTAGGTGAATACACCTGGCTTCCAAGCCTGGCTCGATAACCTATTACAAGGGTCCTTTCAAACTCTTTGTTGCTTTGCACAAAGAGCCCCCAAGTAACTTTGTGAGCTGTGCTCAGTGGGTGTCTATGTTTGAGTTGGTGCTTTTTGCAACACTCTCTTTGACCCCTAATTGATTTCCTGTTGGCCTTACGCCGATCAAGAGGTGTAGCTATGGTTCGAATATGACCAAGCCCCCAAGAGATTTCCCTGGTGGCCTTACGCCGATCAAGAGGTGTAGCTATGGTTCGAATAAGACCAAGCCCCCAAGTGATTTTTTTGAGAACTCGAACTTTACGAGAGATATTTCTTCTTGAACCGGATGTTAAACTGGATTTTGAGAGCTTCAAAGCTTTGTGGGAGACATCTTTCCCTTGAACCGGATTTTAAACCAGAATCTTCATTTTTAGCCGGAAATTTTCTGACGGTCTTTAAACTTGAACTTCCGAGAAATTAAATCTTTTTAACCGGAAATTCTTAAACCGGATTTGAGAGCTTCAGAGCTTTGTGGGAGAACGAATTTCCCTTGAACCGAATTGTAAACCGGATATTTGAGAGCTTCAGAGCTTTATGGGGGAACAGATTTCCCTCCAACGTCCTGGGGTTCTTGACTTTACTGAAAATCGCGGACATTTGCTGAGTCATATCATTGTAGCCCCCGAGTCTCAAGGTGACTCGAGGAGTTGGCTTGAGATTCTCCATATTGGACTGTGATATAAACCGGCATAAGTTGCATATTGTTGGTGTTGATAGCACGATGTAAATCCATAGAAGGTTGAGGTGACTGCGGCGGGTTATAAATGATCCCGTATGAGCCGTGTTAGCAACTCGGCCAATGGTTCCTTCCAAGGCTATTTGAAGTTAACCAAACTGTAGTGGTGGCGACTTGTGCACCTGCCCACTGGGCCACCCAGTGCAAACGGCGGTTGATAGTATATGATAATTTGCCTTCATTTTGTTGAAAGAAAACCAGGCTAACCAAGTTGTGACTTGCTCATACTCAATGAACAGCTCCTGCAGACAGGTGCGGCCCAGTGTGTTGATGTAGATTAGGCCGCGAGAGACGGACGGTAAAAACGAGCGCAGTATCAGAGGCAAAATAGATGAGTCGGCCACGATGTTGTACGCCGGTGCGGACAAGCAAGTTGTCCTCCTCGTAGTAAACCGGCGCGGACACGTGAACCGGCCGTGAGAGCGGACGGGCGAGTCGTCCGTGGCTTTGTAAGCCGGTGCGGACGCGCAAGTCAATCATGGGCACAGTCCCAGCTAGTTGATGTAGACCGGGCCGTACGGGCGGCGGCTTGTGCGCGTCCATTCATCGGGTAATATGTTACGGACTATCACCGGGCGGAATATTGTCAGCCCATGCTCCATACCCATGGTATAAATCATATTTGTAGTGAATGATTGTCCTGTATACACAGATCAAAGTAATTGTTCTTTGACAAAAATAATACATGCTAATAAAATAGACTTTAGATGGATAGCACCTGATTCATTCAGGCCAGAAATTATCCATCGCGGAGTTGATGATCACCGCGTTGATGCTGAAATCAACCACGGCCGAGTCGGCCGCGGGAGCAGACATATGAATCGGCCCAGCATTTGTAAGCCGGTGCGGACGAGCAAGTTGTCCTCTGCGTTGTAAGCCGGTGCGGACGCGTGAACCAGCCGCGAGAACGGATGGGCGAGTCGTTCGTAGCATGTTGATATAGTGAATAATTGTCCTATATCAAAAACATCGCAAGCCAGAGTAATTGTCATTTGAAAAAAGTAATAAAATAAACTTAAAACAGATAGATATCACCTGATTGTTCGGATGATGGATGATCCGTTCAACGCAACAGAGGCGACTCAGGCATACTAACCACTTAATATGCCTCGGGCGGCTTAACCCGGCAGGGCAACGGCAGAGGCGACTCAGGCATACTGACCACTCAATATGGCCCAGGCGGCTTAACCCGGTAGCGCAACGGCAGAGGCGACTCAACGCGCCCCGGCAACTCAACACAGCAGCAAAATAGAGGCATCACGATAGCGGCGGCTCAAAAACTGCAGCTGCAGCGCGTTTGAGACAGCGGTGGCAGCAATTTGAACAACTTGAATCGGACGCAAGTCGACCCGAGGGCAGGTGGCGGTGACTTAAAGAAGACACTGTGCATGGCGACTTGAAACTGCAGCAAGACCACGGGCGGCTCGACGATGGCACGAGGCGCACTGGCAGCCCGGCGCAGGCAGAAGTGGTCTGACACGGCCGCGGGGGCGATGGAGGCAGCCAGGTGTGCGTTGGACAGCTGTGGTGAACCAGCGCGGAGAGAGCCCTTTGGTAATTAAAAAACTAAACCAATACTACTTAGTAGCCTTACGTGAGAAAGTAGTAGTCCTGTAGTACTTGATTCGGTTGATTGATGGCTTGACGTGACACAGCAGCAACAGTGGAACCTTGTAATGTCCCGTGAGTAGTAGCTGTATAGATCAATTAAAAATCATATAATAGCAGCTCTGGCTTCCTTGGGACTTGAAGACAGTACGTGCGGGAACAGCGGCTCAGCGGGTCGCTTCTGGTCAATGTACGAGTTGAATCGGTAATAGAATTTTGTTGGTCTCAGTTTCCCTTATCGATCTGGCTTCCGGCTCGCCAAGCTGCGTCGGCGACAGCGCACAGGACGCCGAACCCTAGCTTCTCAAATCTCGTATATTGCCAATCCAGACTGGCTAATCTGAAACTGACATGGATCCTTCTGAACGGGAATTTCCTCCTCCAAAAAACTATGAACATCTCGACCATTTGGGAAAGATCCCTCCAAGAACTCAACACCACCGTGCGCAAGCCCCATGGTAGGTGCCAACGGTCGTGGAATTATCACGTCAGATGTCCTTAGTGTGAGGACTTAGTCGTGAGGCTAACGCATCTATGTGGTAGCTTGAGACGGGTTGAGTGGAATCGAGAGACGCAACACGCAAGACAAATATTTAGACAGCTTCGGGCCCCGGGAAACATCGTCTGGTAACAACCCTACATGCTGTTTGTGGCTAGGTCTCATTATCATCATGAGGGAGTCGTCGTAAACCGGCTCTCCTCTCATTGTGTCTAGCCCTAGAGATTGTTTATTGTTGCTTGTCCCTCTTTGGGGAGCCCTACCCCTCCTTATATAAGTTGAAGGGGCGGGTTACATGTGGAGTCCTCTTAGGATTAGGACTAGTCTACCTTCTAATACAAACCGGATACAAGTCCGGGTCTTAACTCCTTGTAAGGTAAATATTCCTCACGCCTTTCCTCTTAAATCGGCCCACCATTAACATAAACTGGCCTTCTGGGCCTTGGGCCTTGTCATCCGTCTGTCCCGCCCGTCGGGTTACGAGTGAGTCATAATGTTTAGGTAGGTTGCTTGTAAACCGTCTGGTCAGGGTGGGTCATCAATGAATCGCCGAGTGTAAACCGGGTCTCAAGTAAACCGCCAAGTCTAGCCAGGTCATATTACCGGCCGGTTCATACCGCGGGGTATATCCCTGACAGGCTTAAACTCACAATGGGCTGGAAATTGTCAAATCTAGAATGGGCCTTTGATGGGCCAATTCTGTGTAACTTGTATGGGCCGTACATGTAAATGGGCCTGACTCAAGTAGGCCGCTAATGGGCTGGCCCTCTTATTTTGACAGGCCCGGCCTTTTCACCGGAATGGGCCTCTATTGGGCCGTGCCACATGTCGACGTACCATAGACGCCTCCTGTCCAATGAGTGGATGACATCTGTCCCAATGGTGATCCAACACGTGTTTCCTCCGGCCAATGAGAATTTTACACGTGGAAAGTCCCCATTGGTCTGGGCTGCTAATAGGTTATTGGATCCAAAATCAGACACGATAGCTTAACGACAAGCCGTTACGGTCGATGCCACGTGTCGGTCACCCTTGACGAAAGCACTTCTATGACGCGTGATTTATCGTCATGGAAGTGGACACTTCCATGATGATAATTTTGGTAATATCATGGAACACTTCTACGACAACACAGGTATGACTATCTTGATTCTGTCATAAAATCGTCATGGATGTACATGCATGACAGAAAACGTGACCTACTGTGACAAACACATATCATCACGGAAGTGTATTTTTTTGTAGTGTCTGGCTAAAGCCTTTTGACATAAGCACCGCATCCCCAAACTTTAAGAAATGAAAGCTTAGGTTTCTTGCCAAACCACGGTTCATACAGTGTCGTCTCAACAAATTTAGATGGTGCCCTATTTAACATGAATGCAACTGTCTCTAATACATAACCCCAAAACGATAGTGGTAAATCGGTAAGAGAAATTATAGATTGCACCATATCTAATAAAGTACGGTTACAATGTTTGGACACACCATTATGATGTGGTGTTCTAGGTGGCGTGAGTTGTGAAACTATTCCACATTGTTTTAAATTCGCCTTCGCGATCCGATCGTAGAAACTTTATTTTCTTGTCACTGTGATTATCCACTTCACTCTGAAATTCTTTGCACTTTTCAAATGTTTCAGACTTGTGTTTCATTAAGTAGATATACCCATATTTGCTCAAATCATCTCTGAAGGTCAGAAAATAATGATACCCGTCGTGTTCTTCAATACTCATCGGACCGCATACATCGGTATGTGTTATTTCCAATAAGTCATTAGCTCGCTCCATTGTTCCGGAGAACGGAGTTTTTTAGTCATCTTGCCCATGAGGCATGGTTCACAAGTATCAAATGATTCATAATCAAGTGATTCCAAAAGTCCATCTATATGGAGTTTCTTCATGCGCTTTACACCAATATGAGCTAAACGGCAGTGCCACAAGTATGTTGCACTATCATTATCAACTTTACATCTTTTGGCATCAATATTATGAATATGTGTATCACTATGATCGATATTCAATAAACCATTTACATTGGGTGTATGACCATAGAATGTTTTATTCATGTAAACAGAACAACAACTTTATTCTCTAACTTAAATGAATAACTGTATTGCAATAAACATGATCTAATTATATTCATGCTCAATGCAAACACCAAATAACATTTATTTATGTTCAACACAAATCCCGAAGGTAGAGGGAGTGTGCGATGGTGATCGTATCAATCTTGGAATTGAAGGAAATATGACCTAGAGTCAATAATGAAGTTGTTATTTTATATTTCCTTATTTCATGATAAATGTTTATTATTCATGCTAGAATTGTATTAACCGGAAACTTAATACATGTGTGGATACATAGACAAAATAGTGTGTCCCTAGTAAGCCTCTACTAGACTAGCTTGTTAATCAAAGATGGTTAAGTTTCCTAACCATAGACACATGTTGTCATTTGATGAACAGGATCACATCATTAAGGGAATGATGTGATGGACAAGACCCATATATTAGCTTAGCACTATGATCGTTCAGTTTTATTGCTATTGCTTTATTCATGCCAAATACATATTCCTTCGACTATGAGATTATGCAACTCCCAGACACTGGAGGAATGCCTTGTGTGTTATCAAACGTCACAACATAACTGGGTGATTATAAAGATGCTCTACATGTATTTCCTAAGGTGTTTGTTGGGTTGGCATAGATCGAGACTAGGATTTGTCACTCCGAGTATCGGAGAGGTATCTCTAGGCCCTCTAGGTAATACACATCATAATAAGCCTTGCAAGCAAAGTGACTAATGAGTTAGTTGCGGGATGATGTATTATGGAACGAGTAAAGAGACTTGCCGGTAACGAGATTGAACTAGGTATGAAGATACCATCGATCGAATCTTGGGCAAGTAACATACGATGATAAAGGGAATAACGTATGTTGTCATAACGCTTAGACGGATAAAGATCTTCATAGAATATGTGGGAGCCAATATGAGCATCCAAATTCCGCTATTAGTTATTGACCGGAGAGGTGTCTCGGTCATGTCTACATAGTTCTCGAACCCGTAGGGTCCGCACGCTTAACGTTCGATGACGATATTGTATTATATGAGTTATGTGATTTGGTGACCGAATGTTGTTCAGAGTCCCAGATGAGATCACGGACATGACGAGGAGTCTCAAAATGGTCGAGAGGTAAAGATTAATATATAGGATGATAGTATTCGGACACCGGAAGTGTTCTGGAGGGTACCAGGTACATATGAGAGTACCGGAGGGGTTACCAAAACCTCCGGGGAGAAGATATGGACCATATGGGCCATAAGAGGGGAGCACACCATCCCACAAGGGGTGGCGCCCCCCCCCCCCTTAGGCAGGAGGCCGAATAGGAGAAGGAACAAAGGGGGTTCAGCCCCCCTTCCTTTTTCTCTTCTCCCTTCCCTTTCTTCTCCAGCAAAATAAGGAAGGGGGACGCCGAATTGGGGAGGACCCCAAGTAGGATTCGGCCTACTTGGGGCGTGAGGGAGTCCTGGATTAGGGGGTATCCGGATAGCCGGACTGTATACATCGTCCGGACTATTGAAGCATGAAGATACAAGACTCAAGACTTCGGCCCGTGTCAGGATGGGACTCTCCTTTGCGTGGAAGACAAGCTTGGCGATCCGGATATTATGTTTCCTTCCTTGTAACCGACTCCATGTAAACCCTAGACCTCTCCGGTGTCTATATAAACCGGAGAGGATGGTCCTTAGAAGGCCGATCACAATTACAATCATACCATCATAGGCTAGCTTCTAGGGTTTAGCCTCTACGATCTTGTGGTAGATCTACTCTTGTACTACACATATCTTCAATATTAATCAAGCAGGAAGTAGGGTTTTACCTCCATCGAGAGGGCCCAAACCTGGGTAAACATTGTGTCCCTTGCTTCCTGTTACCATCCGCCTAAGACGCACAGATCGGGACCCCCTACCCGAGATCCGCCGGTTTTGACACCGACATTGGTGCTTTCATTGAGAGTTCCTCTGTGTCATCGCTTTGAGGCTTGATGGCGTCTTCAATCGCCAACAACACCGTCCAGGGCGAGACTTTTCCCCCCGGACAGATCTTTATGTTCGGCGGCTTCGCACTGCAGGCCAATTCGCTTGGTCATCTGGAGCAGATCGACAGCTATGCCCCTGGCCACCAGGTCAGGTTCAGAAACTTGAACTATATGGCAGACATTCGCGGAGACTTGATGTTCGACGGATTCAGGCCTATGCTAGAAGCGCCGGACAGTCACGACATGCACGACCTAGACCTGCTGTCAAACAATGCTCGGGATATCATCCCCGCAGTTGCCCCGGATCTAAATCCGGAACAGGTTGTGTTGCCCAAGGACGGAGTGCTGGACCCTGCCCCGCGGGCCGCATACTCATCGGTGATGGAGCCGAACACGGGTCTCACCTTTGTGGAGACCTGTAACCCCGGGCCCCTGGACTCGTGTATGGTTGTCGGTTCTAGTCCGCACACCCTCGAGCCAACCAACCCAGGTTGGGCTCCGGTAATGGTGTTTACCGCTGCGGACATCTTTCAGCACTCGCCCTTTGGCGACATGCTAAACTCATTAAAGTCTCTCTCTCTGTCAGGAGGCTCTGGGCCGAACTATGACCGGCCTGAGTGGGAAGCAGGCGACGAAGGAATTCGTTGCCCACCCACCACCCACTTCATTGCCATGATCGATGATTTAACCGACGTTCTGGACTTCGACTCCGAAGACATCGACGGTATGGACGACGATGCAGGAGAAGCTTCAGAATCTCTGGGGCACGGGACTACTACCTTGTCACACAATATATACATGGTGGATACGCCCAAGAAGGACGACAGCGACAGTCCGGAAGATAAAACACCCGGCCAAAAGCCAAAACGGCGGCGCAGACGCTGCTCAAAGTCCAGCAACAGCAAAAATAGCGACAAGAGCACAAAAATGATTGACACACCAGTAAGCCCCAAAGGCAGTAATGACCACATGGACCCAGCGATGGAGCAGGACGAGCCAGGTCACGCCAAACCAAGTTCGGAGCAAATACCCGATCACAATGATCTGGAGGGATGAGCTCATGAAACCGCCCCAGAACAGGAACACAGTCCGGATGACGATGCATTCATCATTCCGGACGAACAAGTGGAACGAGACAACCTCCACCGAAAGCTTATGGCCACAACAAGAAGTCTAAAGAAGAAGAAGCAACAACTCAAAGCCGCATAGGAAAAGGTCAGTCGAAGATGGAATAAGGTGCTAGACACCGAAGAAAGATATGGCGACGATCGCCATACGAAAAGCTATCCAAAGCGCAAGCTACTGCCAGAATTCGACGACGAGGCTGTTCCACCAAAGAATAATATGACCAGGAGACTAGACATACCGCTCCACAACCGCAACAGAACGGCTACTGATGCCGCCCATGATTTGCGTGAGCATCTGGATAAGAAAGCCTGTGCTGCCAGGTCCAGCTATGGATCTAAAGGACACACCCCGGCGAGGGACTATGGTCACCCAAACGATCACACAAGCCAAATACCAGTTCGGAATAAACTCCGGACACAACAACAGCCGACTACATGCCACAACGTGTCCAGATACAAAGGGGCTGCTCACCCCCTGTGCTTCACTGAAGAAGTATTGGACCATGAATTCCCACAAGGCTTTAAACCCGTGAACATAGAGGCATATGACGGAACGACAGACCCAGGGGTCTGGATCGAGGATTTTATCCTACATATTCACATGGCTCGTGGGGATGACCTCCACGCCATCAAATACCTTCCCCTCAAGTTGAAGGGACCAGCTCGACATTGGTTGAAAAGCCTCCCTGAAAACTCAATTGGGAGTTGGGAGGAACTCGAAGACGCTTTCAGGGCCAATTTTCAAGGGACTTATGTCCGGCCTCCAGATGCAGACGATCTAAGTCACATAATCCAACAGCCTGGAGAGTGCGCCCGCAAGCTTTGGAACAGATTCCTCACTAAGAAGAACCAAATTGTCGATTGTCCGAACGCCAAAGCCTTAGCGGCATTCAAACACAGCATCCGTGACGAATGGCTCGCCAGACACCTCGGCCAAGAAAAGCCAAGGACAATGGCAGCCTTAACAAGCCTTATGACCCGCTTTTGCATGGGTGAAGATAGCTGGCTAGCCCATAAAGGCACCAGCGACCCAAGCACATCCGAAATAAGGGATGGCAATGGGAAGCCACGACGTAATAAAAACAAACACCAAAGCAAGGAAGAGAGTCCGGACAACACAACGGTCAATGCCGGATTCAGAGGCTCTCGACCTGATCAGCAAAAGAAGCCATTTAAAGGCAGCAAAGAGGGACCGTCCGGTCTGAACAGAGTCCTGGACAGACTATGCCAAATTCACGGCACCCCGGAGAAACCTGCGAACCACACCCATAGAGAGTGCTGGGTCTTCAAGCGGGACGGCAAATTAAATGCCAAACACAAAGGGAGGGAAACACCAAGTGAAGACGAGGACGAACCTCGCCAGCCGAACACTGGGGGACAGAAAAATTCCCGCCAGAGGTTAAAACAGTAAACATGATCCACGCGACTCACACATTTACGAGAAGGCATGAACACGCGCTCAGAGACGCGCATGACGTAGAGCCCATCGTACCCACATCCGACTACTGGATGTCTCGTTCGATCACCTTCGATCACACAGATGGCCGAACTAGTATTTGGCGCGGAGGATCACAGGCCCTGGTGCTTGACACAATAATCGACGGGTACTGTCTCACTCGTGTCCTCATGGACGGCGGCAATAGTCTCAGTTTAATATACGAGGACACTATTCGCAGAATGGGGATAAACCCATCCAGAATTAGCCAAAGCAACACTGCCTTTGAAGGGGAGATACCAGGCGTTGAAGCCTACGGCAGGGGCTCCGTCGTGCTGGAAGTAACATTCGGCTCCCCAGGCAACTCCAAAAGCGAAGAACTACTCTTCACAATCGCACCCTTCCAAAGCGGCTATCACGCAATGCTCGGAAGAACGGCCTTCACCCGCTTTAACGCATTGCCGCATTATGGCTACCTTACACTCAAGATGCCCGGTCGCCGTGGCGTCATTACCGTTAGCGGAAACATAGAGCGCTCTTCACGCGCAGAGGAACACGCGACGGCCCTGGCGGCCGGACTATAAGCGGCCTCCAATATCAGAAAACATGACTGGTCATTAAGACCACAGACATGGTTAGACGAGTCCGGTAGCCCGGATAAAATTCAACCGCACACCGTATATGTAATCCCATAGCGGAAATCAGGGGCTATAAATATTTAATACAGCCCCACACTTGGCTCAACCTTATTGGCAGGCCAACATTTTACACTTTCACTATCGATCGCATACTTACATTGTACTCTCCTATGAGTTTTCCTTTTTTTTCACAGACAACGCTCGCGTGATACCCTTCCAGGATACGGCACAACGGAGACAAAGGCACAGACGTGCAGCAGGTCCCCGTTCAACAGGTTTCTTTTTAGATTAAGCCCCTGTGTAAACCTTTTGTATTGCCTCTTGTTGTTTAAACCATCCCATGGGTTCCATACCCACAGAGGATGCTATTGTTATTGGCGTTTTGCCACGACAGATTACCGCACGTACCTGGAAACACAGGATTCATATTGAATGGGCATTCTTGAGCCCATCTTCTGTTATAAAGTCTGAACACCTTCGGGAGTGTTCGGCGTCATGAGTTTGGCCTTATATGCATCAGCTCTGAATCATGTCTTTGGTCAAATGTTGGGTTTGCCTGGCTCCTGGGTTTGCCGCCTTACGTTCTATTATTATCGGCTAAGGCAGGCCAAAGGAGAACTACTGCAATTGTGCCCTGGTTATTCCGGATGAGCGCCTCAGTAGAGAAAGCCTAAAACTGACCGTCATGATATAGCGAGAGACTGTTCAACCACTCGAAGACTCATCGGAATCTCTAGGATTCCTCCACATTAACGAAGGGCTGTTTTCTGCACATGTACACACGCGCCCGTATTCGGATGCACGCGAAGGTACCAGGGGCTACATAGTAGCCCCACCATTATACTCCCATGGATAAGCGAAAGTGTTACAGCTATATAGTCTGGTTGCCTAGTTCGACGTGCGATCACCTCCTTAATGGACCAAGACGTTGGATCAAGTGTGATTAAGCATATTCTTCGCGAACACCCCCGCATTGTATGCGTGGGAGCTGAAGCCAATGACTGCTATCTTTTGGACTACTTATACATGTAAGAATGGCCGTACAAGGGACACAATCATATTTTCAGGCAAAAAATATAAATATAGCCTCATAATCAAAATAAACATTGTTTTTACAATGATTCGACTTATCACTTGAACAAAACATTCTTCGAGCACTGCGCCACTATTAGGCGAGCACCTTCTGTGACCTGCACCAAGTAGTGCTCGGCTGGATATTGGCCTCCCGCCGGATCCTGGGTCGCTATAATGGTGGCCTCCATATCACTCCAATAGGCTTTAATGCGGGCAAGAGCCATCCGTGCACCCTCTATGCATGCCGACCTCCTCATGGCGTCAATCCGAGACACGGGCCCAAGGAATTGCTGTACTAAACCAAAATAACTGTCCGGCTTAGGCCCCTTCGGCCAAAGATGGTCTATTACAGACCGCATTGCAACCCCGGACAGCCTATGAAGCTCCGCCACAGCAGCCACCTTCTCATTTAACGCAGCGGGCGAGTGGGAGCATTGAATTGCAACCAGAAAAGCTTCTCCACTTCCTTATCACCTTGATCCTCGAAGAACTTGGCAGCGTCAGCCGTACTATTCGTCAAGTCCGCATATGCGTCTGCAGGACTCCAGCACCCAGCCAGGAGCATACTTTGGATCCAAAAACTTCGTCCGCAGTAAGAAGGAGCCCCCAGCCATGATTTTGTCGGCCTAATGGAGCTCCTCCCGCATACCCTGGATCTCGGTCCGCATCTCCTTGGTGGCATTAAGTGCCTTGTCCAGCTCGGCTGAACTAGCCTTATTCTCCTTTTCAAGGAGTACATACCGGTCGGCAGCATTTTTCAACTCTTCAGCCATTTCGGCTATCTTTACCTCGCTTCGGCGATGAGCAGCATGTTCGGCTCTCAAATCTTCGGCCGCCTTTAGGGCAGCTGCATTGCTAGCCCGAGCTTGTTCCTTAGCCTGAGCAAGTTCCGCCCTCAGGGCCTCCACGACAGCAGCACCATCTATAGTGCAAACACATTACATTAATATTTTGCCCCTCTTGCATTTTCCTATACAACATAATAAGGGAAGTAGAGCACGTACCCTGGGATTCTTCCAGCCGTTTGTTCACCAGCGTGATATCGGCATCAATAGATCCAATCTGCCTCCTCAGTTCGGCAACTTCAACAGGCTGGTCGGTTGCCGAATCCTTAGATACCTGCGCACATGAACAGCGCAGCCATTACTAAGTGATCCCCCGTTTACCGCCTATGGCGGGCAACTAGAGTCTCAGGGGCTACTACCCATAGGGAGCGCACCTAGCGCGTGCTTCACAACAAAAAAATTGTGCATTTTCACTACATACCTCAAAGCCTTTGAGAAGGCTTGTAAATGCCTCATTCAAACCGCTGGTAGCGGATGAAATCTTCATGAGAACCGTACTCATTAAAGAGCGGTGCTCCTCCGAGAGCGCGGCTCACTCCAAAAGACCTATCAGTATGTCCGCCGGACATCGAACTGCGCCGGACCCTTCTCATCGCCCCCCGTGGGAGCCGAACACTCCGGGCTCAGGGCGACTGGTGTGTTCACTTCCATCTTCGGCAGATCCAGACTCCTCCATAACGACACCTCAGTGTCGCCCGCTTCATGAGGTGGAGAGGTGGGTGGGGTCTCACTCTCCATCATCTCCGGACAAAGATCCCCCGAAGACGAACTCTGTTGAGAGGAGCTGCTCGCCGGACTGCAAAAGACGAAGTCCCGGTTATGGATCTCGGAGAAACACCACACCTTCGAATTAATTATTAACTTATAGCTCGGTGGAGGGCTGGCTCGTTGGTGGGCACGGCACGGTGAGGGTGCCCGTCGCGGCAGAGCCCCCTGGTGATGACTTCTTCTCTTGTTTGGGCATCTCCGTCTCCAAGTCTTCGGAGGCGGCCCTTTTTCTCCTGCGCGGGGAGGAGGCATTAACCTCCCCTTCCCGACTATCCTCCCCAGGGGAGGTAACGATTCCCCCGGTTTGGATGCATAGTGTGTGAAGTTCGGCTTCACCGTCCTTTCCTTTGCCTTTCCCTGAGGGTATTTTGCTGAGCACCCGGTCAAGCATCTTGGCCACGGTTGGGCCAGGCGAGCCTTCAGGAAGTGGTGCCAGACACCTGATTCTCTATGTCTTGTTGAGCCATTCCTGGCCACGGAGGGATAAATATAAATGAAGTGTCCAGCTTTAAAGTTACTTACTTGGGCATCTAGGCGATTGCAGCTTAGGCCCGCATCCTCGGTGGTGTCCGGACACTTTACTTGTGGTCTGAAGAATAATTTACACATTCCTTCGAGCTTCAGGCCGAAGAAGTGCTTAATAGTCCGTGGACCCTCCGGATTAAATTCCCACATCCGGAGAGGCCGACGTTTGCATGGCAACATCTGTCGGATTAGCATCACTTGCATTATGATGACAAGATTTATGTCCCTCTCAATAAGCTCCCGGATGCGGTTCTGCAGTTCTGGTACATCACCAGCAGGCCCCCAATTCCGTCCTATGTCGGTCCGAGACGCCAACTGTGATGGAGGGCCCGAGAGGAACTCGGGGGCGGCTACCCACTTTGTGCCTCTAGGCGCCATAACATAGAACCACCTTCGCTGCCATACATCGGATACTTCCGTAAAAGAACCCTCTGGCCATGTGGTATCGGCGTTCCTGCTTATTATAGCACCTCCGCACTCCGCATGTCGCCCCTCAACCATATTTGGCTTCACATTGAAGATCTTGAGCCATAAGCCAAAGTGTGGGTTGACGTGGAGAAAAGCCTCTCACACAATAATGAACGACAAGACATGGAGGATAGCGTCTGGAGCCAGATCATGAAAATTCAAGCCATAGTAGAACATGAGCCCCCTCACAAAGGGGTCGAGGGTGAGGCCCAGGCCTCAGAGGAAGTGAGGGACAAACACGACACTCTCATTGGGCTCTGGCGTGGGGATAACTTGCCATAGAGCAGGAAGCCTGTGATGGATATCGGCGGTCAGGTATCCGACCTTCCTAAGCTTTGTAATATCCTCCTCTTGGATCGAGGAGGCCACCCACCAACCTTTCGCGTCGGATCCGGACATACTGGAGGATCTGGGGTGTTGAAGCTTAGGTTTTGAGTGCTGGAGCTCGAGCTGCGAGAAGGAGCGAGAGAGGTGGAAAAGAGGTGTAGGCCTTGACCCCTTTATAAAAGGGATGAATATCAAGAGTCCTCAGCATGACCGCTTGGGACTTATCTAAAATACACGGAGTCATGCCAACGGTCACCGTGGGGGCACACACGCCCATATTGATGAAAGATCCCGTAATAAGAGGAACAGGATCTCTGCTTTGGCAGGACGTGCCAATAAAACCGCCTTGTAACGCGAGTCGAGGTGGACCAGGAAACGCCGGTTTGTGTTGGACCAGGCCACGATGCAAGGGCACGACATACAAAGATCGCTAGTGGAATGGATTTATGCTATGTTCCCTACAATGGTGTGTGAAGATCATCTTGCAGATCTGGACACGGTCTACGTGTTCAATAATAACCTTGGAGTATTCGGAAGGAGGAACCCGCCTTGCAATGCCGAAGACAAGACTGCGCGCCGGACTCATCGTCATTGAAGCCTGGTTCAGCGGCTACTGAGGGAGTCCTGGATTAGGGGGTATCTGGACAGCCGGACTGTATACATTGTCCGGACTAGTGAAGCGTGAAGATACAAGACTCAAGACTTCGTCCCGTGTCCGGATGGGACTCTCCTTTGCGTGGAAGACAAGCTTGGCGATCTGGATATTATGTTTCCTTCCTTGTAACCGACTCCATGTAAACCCTAGCCCTCTCCAATGTCTATATAAATCGAGGAGGATGGTCCTTAGAAGGACGATCACAATTACAATCATACCATCATAGGCTAGCTTCTAGGGTTTAGCCTCTACAATCTCGTGGTAGATCTACTCTTGTACTACTCATATCATCAATATTAATCAAGCAGGAAGTAGGGTTTTACCTCCATCGAGAGGGACCGAACCTGGGTAAACATTGTGTCCCTTGCTTCCTGTTACCATCAGCCTAAGACGCACAGATTGGGACCCCCTACCCGAGATCCGCCGGTTTTGACACCAACAGGGCGCCCCCTTGGCTGCCTCTCCTCCCCTCCAACCTATTTATGTGTGGGGAGGGGGCGCCTACAACACACAACATCAATTGTTAGCCATGTGTGGGGCCCCCTCCAAAAGTTTACACCCCCGGTCATATTCTCACGGTGCTTAGGCGAAGCCCTGCGCAGATCACATCGCTTTAACCATGCCGTGCTTGCTGACGGAACTCATCTACTTTCTCGACAACTTACTGGATCAAGAGGACGAGGGACGTTGATGTCTACTACGCAACTTTATTCTTGTAGACACGTGTTGGGCCTCCAAGCGCAGAGTTTTGTAGGACAGTAGCAATTTTCCCTCAAGTGGATGACCTAAGGTTTATCAATCCGTGAGAGGTTTAGGATGAAGATGGTCTCTCTCAGATGACCCTGCAACCAAATACAAGAAATCTCTTGTGTCCCCAACACACCCAATACAATGGCAGATTGTATAGGTGCACTAGTTCGGCGAAGAGATGGTGATAAATGTGTAATATGGATGGTAGAAATATATTTTTATAATCTGAAGAAATAAAAACAGCAAGGTAGCAAATAGTAAACGGGCACAAATATGGTATTGCAATGCTTGAAAATGAGGCCTAGGGTGCATACTTTCACTAGTCAATCTCTCAACAATGCTAACATAGTTGGATCATATAACCATCCCTCGAAGTGCGGTGAAGAATCACTCAAATGTTCCTATCTAGCAGAGAACATAAGAGGGAATTGTTTGTAGGGTATGAAACCACCTCAAAGCTATTCTTTCCGTTCGATCTATTCAAGAGTTCATACTAAAATAACACAAAGCTATTCTTTCTGTTCGATCTATCCTAGAGTTTGTACTAAAATAACACCAAAGCAAATTCAGATTCATAATATTCAATCCAACACAAAGAACTTCAAAGAGGGTGGACTACTCCCTCCTTATCGTGGTGGCTGCCGAGATGATGAAGATGGCCACCGGTGATGATTCCCCCCTCCGGCAGGGTGCCGGAACAGGTTCTAGATTGGATCTCGTGGATACAGAGACCTTGCAACGGCGAAACTTCTGATCTAGGGCTATCCTGAAGGGATTTGGAATATTTTAGAATTTATAGGGCGAAGAGGCGGTCCAGGGGGCACCCGAGGTGGGCAACACCCACCAGGGTGCGCTAGGGCCTCCAGGCGCGCCCTGGTGGGTGCTGCTCCCCTCGAGCAGCCTCCCAGGTGCTTCATTTGCCCACTGGCTTTCTTCTGGCCCAAAAAAATCCTCCTAGGAGTTTCGGTGCATTTGGACTCTGTTTGATATTGAGTTCCTGCGATGTAAAAAAACAACCAAAAAACAGCAACTGGCACTGGGCACTGGGTCAATTTGTTAGTCCCAAAAAATGATATAAAGTTGCTATAAAATGATTGTTAAACATCCAAGATTGTGTAGAAACCACGATCCCAATGGACCGAAGTCTCTGTTCTTAAGTGTCATCCCTGGATCAGTAATGCTGACACACACAGTACTGGAGGAATTATAACATAGTTCAATCACACACTTATTACATCGAGTCCTCGTAAAGAGTATCATTACACAAAAATAGCATGGCTGAAGGCCATCTAAACTAAATAACTATAGAAGCTTCGAAGTTAAATGAGCCCATCAACTCCAACGGCATAGCTGAGTGCACGACAATGACCTATCAGACCTTATTAGTCGTGTGAGTAGTCTGCAACATGAGACGTTGCAGCCGTGTAGGTCAGCACATTGAATATGTTGGCAGAGTTACACTGTAAAGCAATGAATGCAAGAACTACATCTACATGCAATATCTGGCTGGTGGAGTCTATAAGTTTATGATTTTGCATAAAGCTAGTTTTTCCCTACAACAAAGTTATAAATTTATTTAAATTACTCCCAAGTTGTACCAATATTTGAGAAGGTTCCTCCAACTCAAAGCCCAATTAAAAGCATCATCATTAAACCCAAATCAATTAATTAAGAATGATGAGATCAATAATAATATCCAATTCCAGATACTCAAGATGTCCATAATCGGGGACACGGCTAACCATGATTAGTTTATACACTCTGCAAAGGTTGCGCACATTTCCCCACAAGACTAGACTGCATCCAGGATCGGAAGATCGAGTTAGTCTTTCTGAAGCATTAACTCTCTACTCTGGGCAGACCGGTACACCTACTTTCCCACTACATCTGTTGGTCCGCCTCTTCGAGAGCTTATACAAGTTACTCAACTATGCCAGAGCCCATAATGGCTTGTGGCTGCACACGGAAGTTTCTAGGCATGAAATATCATATGATCCCTTTGAGCCTGGGTGGCGAACTGAGGAAAAATCACACGGGTACTCCGGGATTTCCCTTAATGGACAACACTGGATTCTCCAGGTGCCCCAACCAATCCACCCAGATGTGTATTAAAGTTGCCACCTTAATGTTATCCAAGATTTATAACTCTCATAACTTCCATGTGAATCACGATCCAAACCCCGTCTACGAGCATGGCCAAGCAATAATAAAGCATAACGTATATTCCCGGAGTGATTAAAAGGTATTAGGTTCCTACCTCATCATACTACAACCAAACCACATGTTCCCAATCCTACTCATGCAATTATTTGAGGGGCAATACTAATGCATAGTAAAAACTGGGTATAGAATTGTATGATCAAAGTGTAATTTGCCTTGCTGACGATCTGTAAAACTCTAGAGATTCGTAGTAACAAGCTTCGCACTCCGGGTAATCTAGCATAGACAAACAGTAGCATACATAAGCAATCACTCAAATGAAACAAAAAGAAATCGAGAAAAGATCCAAATCAAACATGAAACAAACAAACGTCTAAACTAAACAGAAAACAAAACCTAACAGCATTATGATCATGTGAATTAGATCTTAAAAGTAGGTACATGTGATTAGCTATGATTTGCAAAGAGAAACGACTCAAACGGAGAAATGAAACTCAAGATACGAATGAAACAAAGATTGTTTACTAATCTGAACTAAACTCAAATTTTCAATTGTCAAAATCATGTTCAAGTTGGTTAACTGGAAAGAAAAGATCGTAACAAAGATTTAAGTGTTGGTTTCATATAATTTGGACAAACAAGCGAAAGGTTACGCTAGTTTTAAGATCAGGGGCTAAATCGCGAGAAAACTATTCGTGGATAGGTCCCTGGCCAAAAATAAAACTAAAAAGAAAAATCTACCGCGCGAACATTCATTAACAGAACTAAACGAACGAAAACCATTCGCTAACAGACCAAACAAACGAACACTCGTTAGTTAAACTAACCTAATAAAAATAAATCGATCTAATCTAATAAACCAACTAAACCGCGAAAAACCGAAAAAAAAACCGAAAGAACTGACTGGTTCTTACCGTTCAACGGAGGGGCGGCGAGATCCGGTGGCGGCCGCGTCGGGCGCCAGCGAGGCGAGGCGAGGCAGCGGCGCGGGTAGCTGCAGCAGCGCGGCGAGCGGCGGCGGTGGCGGTGGCACGGCGAGCGGCGGCGGCGGTGGTGGTGCAGGAAAAGTGCGGGGCGGTGGTGACTTGGGAGGAGAGGAGGGGCGGCGGCGGTGGTGCGGGCAAAGTGCGGAGCGGTGGTGACTTGGGAGGAGAGGAGGGGCGGCGGCGCGGCTATATAAAGGGGCCCCCGGGCTCCTTCGACTTGGGGGAGGAGCCGGACGATGGCGGCAGCGGCTCGGACTCCTCGGGGGTGCGGCGCGGCTAAGGCGGCACACGCGGGGAAGGCGGTGGCCTGCTGGGCCTGCTGGGCCTTCGGCCCAGTTCGCCCGGAACTTTTTTAAAAATAATTTCACCATAGAGAAAAAATCCTAATAAAATATAAAAAATTCTAAAAACTCCAGAAACAATTTTCACCGTCCAAACCTAATATTTAGGACAATATGAACATTTTCTGGACTAAAAATGCAATTCTCAAAAATGCAAGTTTTCTCTAATTCAAATAAAATAGCAAATAAAATACAAATAAAATAATAATTTGATTTTAAATTTCTACTCCAATATTCCCCTTCTGTTGAAGAAGTCATATTATATTCTCTCATTTATTTTTTATTATTGGAAATAATTGGAGAGAAAATTATTAAAATCAAATTGATCCTCTTTTCTAATTTCAATTAAATTCGAATATGAAAATTTTGTGAAACCTCCAACTCTCTCATTGGGTCCTTGAGTTGCTTAAGATTTCTAGGATCACAACAAAATGCAAAAAAAAAATATGATATGCATATGATGATCTATGTATAACATCCAAATTGAAAATTGGGATATTACAAACCTACCCCCCTTAGGATGAATCTCGCCCTCGAGATTCGGGTTGGTCAGCAAAAAGGTTTGGGTGGTCCTTGCGAAGATCTTCTTCTCGCTCCTAGGTGGCTTCCTCCTAGGTATAGTGGCTCCACTGAACCTTGCAAAACTTGATAACCTTGTTGCGAGTAACTCGGCTAGAAAACTCGAGAATCTTGATTGGCTTCTCTTCATAAGTCAGATCACTATCCAACTGATTTGCTTCCAGTGGCACTGTATCTCTCAGAGGAATGTCGGCCATCTCAGCGTGGCACTTCTTCAACTGGGAAACGTGAAACACATCATGAACTCCTGATAATCCTTCTGGCAATTCCAACTTGTATGCAACTTCTCCCATGCGTTCCAAAACTTTGTAGGGTCCCACAAAACGTGGTGCTAGCTTTCCCTTGACTCCAAAACCTATGATCGTCATGAATTGAATTACAATCAAATTGCTCTAAGTTAGTTACCAATCTCCATAATGGGAGATTTACAATTCAAACAATTATGCCAAGGGGCGCCCTTTCTCATTATCATCTACCGCCCATTTCTTCATCATCATCTGTTGCCTTAAGTGCGTAAAGTAGGCTCAGCTTCTTAGGTTTCATGCACCACCTGTGTCCGCGTTCCCGAGGGCACCCCTCTCTTTCAAGAGGATTCACGGCATGTCAAGCCCTGGTAAGGTTCTTCGCTTTGAATCGAATTTCTTTATTTACCGAACTAGCTACAAGGAGCTTTTCCGAGCAGATTTCCCTGTTCAGAGAAGAGCAGGAAACAGTGGGTTTTCCCGAGCGACCTATCCTATCTGTGGTCGAACAGCTTGATTTCATCAAATGGATTTATTAGATAATCGAAAACAGAGGATCTTGAGTACTATTCGAAATTCAGAAGAATTGCGTAGAGGGACCATTGAGCAACTCGAAAAATCTCAGATTCGGTTATAGAAAGTCTCATTATCTTTCGGTAAAGAAAAAGTATGGTGGACTAACTAATCTTTAAATCATTTTATGAAGAGCCCAATGCAAAAAAATGCATGTTGGGTCTTTGAAATAGTTCAAATCATTTCGATAATAATCCGTTTGATCTGTTTTACCGAGAAGGTCTACTTTGATCTCAATTTCGCCTACTAGTATTTATAATACTTCAGGAGCTAATGAAACTATTTTGGTAAAATTCACTAAATAGGCATGTGGATGCGGCATCTGGCTCTATGCGATGAAATCAATGGGAAATAAGATTCTGGGTTTGATTACTGGTACAAACAAGTTCAAAGCTAGCGAGAGCATAAAGAACGGTAGATTCCATTCAACTGGTAGGTCAAGCCCTTACCCATAACACTTATTCAAAATGGGCTATCCGAAAGAGGCATACACATTCACTAGTTCCATTCAGAACCTTTCTCTAGATGGAATCCTGATTCGAAAAAAAGAGTCAAGAAACACTAATGGCAACCCTTCGAGTCGACGAAATTCATACAATTCTCCGTGAACATATTGAACAGTATAATAGGAAAGTCGGGATTGAGAATATAGGTTTAACACTCGAAGTGGGGACACATGAAGATATGCTCTATCTCCAACTTTGTAGACTATCTCCTTGCGTTTAGTATCTGCATAACTCTTCTGCCTGGACTGGCCTACCTTGAGTCGGTCTCAAATTAACTTAACCTTCTCCTCATACTCTCTGATTAAGTATGGTCCGAACAACTGTCTATCTCCAACTTCATCCCACGATAACGGTGTCCTGCACCTCCTTCCGTACAAGGCTTCGAAAGGGGCCATCTTCAAACTGGCTTGATAGATGTTGTTATAGGATAACTCTGCATAGGGAAAATTGTCATCCCAACTAGATCCATAATCTAGCGCACAAGCTCTAAACATGTCCTCCAGAATCTGATTGACTCTCTCGATCTGTCCATCTGTCTGTGGATGAAAGGTTGTACTAAAATCTAGCCTGGTACCCAAAGTTTCATGCAACTAATTCCAAAACTTTGAAGTAAACTATGTTCCTCTATCTGATACGATGGTCCTCGGAACTCCATGCAGACATACAATCCTGGTCATGTATATCTTTGCCAACTTAGCACTGGTATAAGTTGTCTTCACCGGGATGAAATGAGCTACTTTCGTCAAATGATCAACTACAACCCAGATAGAGTCATAGCCTGAACGAGTCCTGGGTAATCCAGTGATAAAATCCATGCCAAGTTTATCCCACTTCCATTCGGGTATCGGCAACGGCTGTAGCAATCCTGCTGTCTTATGATGCTCTGCCTTGACTCTCTGACATACATCGCATACTACTACATACTCGGCAATATCCTTCTTCATTCCTGTCCACCAGAAACTTTCCTTCAAATCCAGATACATCTTGGTCTTGCCTACGTGAATCGAATAAGGCGAATCATGAGCCTCCTGAAGAATCAACTTCCTGATCTCAGGGTCATTAGGCACATATATGCGATCCTCAAACCATAAAGTGTCATGCTCATCCTCATGAAATCCCTTAGCCTTACCTTTACTCATCCTTTCTTTTATCTCTGCAATCTCCTTGTCCGTCTTCTTGGCTTCTCTGATCTTATCCAACAAAGTGGACTGAATTTCCATTGCTTCAACATAACCTCTCGGAACTATCTCCAAGCATAGCTCTCGAAGGTCGTCTGCTAACTCCTTAGGCAATCCTCCGGTTATGAGCATGTTAACATAACTCTTGTAGCCCAACGCATCTGCTACGACATTGGCCTTTTCTGGATGATAATGCAATCTCATATCATAATCCTTTATGAGCTCCAACCATATACTTTGCCTGAGGTTCAACTCCTTCCGTGTGAAGATGTATTTCAAACTCTTATGATCCGTCTATACATCACAACGGTTTCCGATGAGAAAGTGTCTCCATGTCTTGAGCGCATGCACTACGGCTGCTAACTCCAAATCATGCGTAGCATAATTCAACTCATGAGGTCGAAGCTGTCATGAGGCATATGAAACAACTCTTCCTTCCTGCATAAGCACACCTCCAAGTCCTCGACGTGAAGCGTCGCAATACACTTGGAAATCCTTGCGTTGGTCTGGGAGAATCAGCACTGGGGCTGTAACCAAACGTTTCTTCAACTCCTCAAAACTAGCCTCACAATCCTTGGTCCATTTGAACTTGATGTCCTTCAATAAATCCATCATGGGCTTTGCAATCTTGGAAAAATTCTCAATAAATCTCCGGTAATAACCCTCGAGTCCAAGAAAACTTCTGATCTCTCCCACTGAGGTGGGTGCGAACCATTTAGTGATAGAAGCAACCTTGGTAGGGTTTACTGCTATTCCTTCTCCGGATATAACATATCCGAGAAATCCAACTTCCTTCAACCAAAACTCACATTTGTTGTACTTGGCATACGAATGATGTTCCTTGAGCTTCTCGAGAACCAAACGCAAATGTTCCTTATGCTCCTCTTCATTCTTCGAGTACACCAATATGTCATCGATGAACACCACGATGAACTTATCCAAAAACTCCATGAACACCTTGTTCATCATACTCATGAAATAGGCAGGGGCATTAGTCAATCCAAATGACATAACTGTATACTCATATAGCCCATACCTCGTAGTAAAAGTTGCCTTAGGTATATCCTCCTCTCGGATCTTCAATTGGTGATAACCTAGTCGAAGATCGATCTTGGAGAAGACTTTAGCTCCTTGCAACTGGTCAAACAAATCATTGATCATCGGCAGAGGGTATTTGTTCTGTATCGTCACCTCATTTAGCGCACGATAATCAACAACCATTCTCAAAGATCCATCCTTCTTCTTCACTAGAATCACTGGGGCTCCCCAAGGTGATGAACTTGGTCGAATATAACCTTTCTCCAGTAACTCCTTAATCTGCTTCTTAATTTCCTCCAGATCCTTTGAGGGCATCCGATACGGTCTCTTTGATATTGGTCTGGTGCCTGGCAATAACTCGATTAGAAACTCAATGTCCCGATCCGGTGGCATGCCTGGTAACTCCTCCAGAAATACGTCAGGATAATCCTTCACCACTAGTATTTCCTCCTGTACAACTCCCGATAAGGAATTCACCTGAGTCCTGCTCGGCGCATGCCTGGATACATACTTGATCCTCTTTACTTCTGGCGTGGTCAGAAGAATTGATTTACTGGCGCAATCGACGTTTCCCTCAAACTTGGATAGCCAATCCATGCCTAGTATCACATCCAATGCTTGTGACTCCAGGACAATCAGGTCGGTGGGGAAAACATGTCTACCTATGGTTACTGGCAACTGATAGCATCCCCTACTAGCCATATACTCTGCTCCTAGGGAACTTACTAACATAGGTGACTTAAGGGCTATTGTTGGAAATTTATACTTGTCCACAAATCCCCTTGATATGAATGAATGAGATGCACCAGTATCAAAAAGAACAAGTGATGTAAATGCATTAATCAAAACTTACCAACAACTATGTCGGGTTGATACTCAATCTCCTCCTCACTGACGTGGTTCACCTGACCTTTGGTGAAGGGATTTGGCTTCTTTGCATAACCTCCATTGCCATTTCCACTCTTAGCTCTAGGACATTCAGTGGCGTAATGTCCGGTCTTCCCGCACTTGAAACAAGTAATGTGGCTCAGATCCCTCTTGGCTGGTGTTGCGGGGTTGGAACGATTCTGGCTGCTGCTTCCTCCATTCCCATTGCCATTCTTGGGGCCACTGTGGTTGTGCGAACTTGCTCCATTATGCGTATGTCCTCCATGGTTATGGCCTCAATGGTTGTGAGTATGTCCTCCCGAGTACGGGGAATAGCAGGGCTTCTACTGAGCTCTAGAAGTGTAACTCCTCTGTCCATACTTCCTCTTGCGATTGTCAATCTGTTGCTGCTTGCCTTCTATCATGAGGGCCCTGTCTACCAACTCTTGGTAGTTGTTGAAAGTTGCCACCATCAACTACATGCTTAGCTCATCATTGAGTCCCTAAAGAAATTTCTCCTTCTTTGCGGCATCTGTGGCCACATCATCTGAGGCATATCGTGCTAACTTGCTGAACTCATCCACATATTGTCCCACTGTTTGACCTCCTTAGCGCAAGTTGTGAAACTCGCGCTTCTTCATGCTCATAGCTCCTGCTGAAACACGGGTGGTGCAGAAATCCTGTTGAAACTGATCCCATGTAACTATATCAATGGGGTAAGTGGTGGTGAAGTTCTCTTACCAAGATGCTGCGGGTCCATCAAGCTGATGTGCGGCAAAGCGCACTCTCTCTGCATCTGTGCATCCTGTAGTGGTCAGCTCTCTTCCAATCTTGCGGAGCCAATCATCTGCAACAATCAGCTCGGTGCTGCTAGAGAACACCGGCGGATTCAACCTCAGTAAACGGGCTAGGTTGTCAATAGGGGGTGGCGGTGGGTTGTTGTTGTTGTTGTTCCCTTGGTTTTGGTTCTGAACTAACATCTGCATCAAGGCATTCTGCTGCTGGATCAACTGACTGAGCTCCAGTGGGAACACGAATCATTGTCATGTCTCGGAGGCATCTGATGGGTTAGAAGGGGTGAGAAAACATAATAGAATAAGGTCTAAGAGAGATTCACTACCCATATGCTCATGAGACAAACACAATTAATTCACTTCATTCAATAGCACACAAGGTTCACACAAATGATCTAAACTACGATTACAAACTCGATCGATGCTAACTACTTGGAGGAATACTACTAGTAACAGGGTGGTCATTTAGAAATTTTGATCACAGGAAGACTCCATAATATCTGCTCCAGCTTCGTCAACGTAGTCATCATCACTGTCGTCATTTGCATCACTGTCTGTGTCGGTGTCGTCCAAGATGATGTAGTCCTCTGAACATATCTCCTTTGCTGATTCTCGCTTGTGATTCTCCATGGGTAGTCCTAGATTCCTCTTCAATTCTTCATGCTTCTCCAGTAGTACGGCAATTTCTTCCTCGTATCCGTCGTGTGTAAACTTGAGTTCCTCTTATAGCTTGGTATTCTTCTTCATCAGCTTCTTTATCTCCTTCATGTTGAAGCATAGTTGGTTCTCTTGTCGATGAATGTGATCACCCATCTCCTGAATGTAAGCTGCAATTGATCCATCCTTCCTGGTACGAATCATCTCCCATTCTTCGTCTCGGCGGCCACATATCTAATAAATGGTGTTTTCCAGCTCATTATGATACACCTCACATATGCGTCCAAAAGTGATGTGGGCTGCCATGCTCTTTCCTAAACTCCAGCTTGGTGCATCCAGCTAGAAATCAATAGGCTCCATTGTTGGCTCAAATGTCCTCCCAGGTACCCAGACTTTGATCTTCCAGCGCTCCTCTTCTGATAAAGTTGCAAAGAAAGTCCTAGTGAAGCTTGGTAGTCCGATGTTCAGGTACTTAGTGACTTCCTTCAAGTGTCGTCCAAAAGGGGTGTCGTCATCCAGTTGAGTGAACTTGTTCCTGGGGTCCGCCATCTATAGAGTAGAAATAGAGGAGAACTAGAAATGAGCAGAGAAGAGAAATCATGTGGGTTATTCTAGTGGTCGCGTCCTACAGTCAGCGTGTGCTCCGACACCATCTTGTAGCAACCATGATCCCAATGGACAGAAGTCTCTGTTCTTAAGTGTCATCCTTGGATCGGTAATGCTGACACATACAGTACTCGAGGGATTATAACATAGTTCAATCACACACTTATTACATCGAGCCCTCATAAAGAGTATCACTACACAAAAATATCATGGCTGAAGGCCATCTAAAGTAAATAACTGCAGAAGCTTCGAAGGTAAATGAGTCCATCAACTCCAATGGCATAGCTGAGTGCATGAAAACGACCTATCGCACCTTATTCGTCGGCTGAGTACTCTGCAACATGAGACGTTGCATCCATGTAGGTCAGCACATTGAATATGCTGGCAGAGTTACACTGTAAAGCAATGAATGCACGAACTACATCTACATGCAATATCTGGCTGGTGGAGGCTCTAAGTTTATGGTTTAGCATAAAGCTAGTGTTTCCCTACAACAAAGGAATAAATTTATTTAAACTACTCCCTGGTTGTACCAATATTTGAGAAGGTTCCTCCAACTTAAATCCCAATTAAAAGTATCATCATTAAACCCAAATCAATTAATTAAGAATGATGAGATCAACAATAATATCCAATTCCAGATACTCAAGATGTCCATAATCGGCGACATGGCTAACCATGATTAGTTTATACACTCTGCAGAGGTTCCACACTTTTCCCCACAAGACTCGACTGCATCCATGATCGGAAGATCGAGACATAGTCTTTCTGAAGCATTAACTCTCTACTCCGGGCAGACCGGTACACCTACATTCCCACTACATCTGCTAGTCCGCCTCTTCGAGAGCTCATACAACTTACTCAACTATGCCAGAGCCCATAATGGCTTGTGGCTGCACACGGAATATTCTAGGCATGAAATATCATATGATCCCTTTGATCTTGGGTGGCGAACTGAGGAAAAATCACACGGGTACTCCGGGATTTCCCTTAATGGACAACACTGGATTCTCCAGGTGCCCCAACCAATCCACCCAGATGTGTACTAAAGTTGCCACCTTAATGTTATTCAAGATTTATAACTCTCATAACTTCCATGTGAATCACGATCCAAACCCCGTCTACGAGCATGTCTAAGCAATAATAAAGCATAACGTATATTCCCGGGGTGATTAAAAGGTACTAGGATCTTACCTCATCATACTACAACCAAACTACATGTTCCCAATCCTACTCATGCAATTATTTGAGGGGCAATACTAATGCATAGTAAAAACTGGGTATAAAAGAGTATGATCAAAATGTAACTTGCCTTGCTGACGATCTGCAAAGTCTAGAGATTCGTAGTAACAAGCTTTGCACTCCGGGTAATCTAGCATAGACAAACAGTAGCATACATAAGCAATCACTCAAACGAAACAAAGAGAAATCGAGAAAAGATCCAAATCAAACACGAAATAAGAAAATGTCTAAACTGAACAGAAAAAAAACCTAACAGCATTATTATCATGTGAATTAGATCTTAATAGTAGGTACATGTGATTAGCTACAATTTGCAAAAAGAAACGACTGAAATAGAGAAACGAAACTCAAGATACGAAAGATCGTTTACTAACCTGAACTAAACTCAAATTTTAAATTGTCAAAATAATGTTCAAGTTGGTTAACTGGAAAGAAAATATCGTAACGAAGATTTAGACACTAGTTTCATCTAATTTTGACAACCGAGCGAAAGGTTACGCTAGTTTTAAGGTCAGGGGCTAAATCGCGAGAAAACTATTCGCGGATAGGTCCCTGGCTGAAAATAAAACTAAAAAGAAAAATCTACCGCGCGAACGTTCGTTAACAAAACTAAATGAATGAAAAATGTTCGCTAATAGATCTAAATGAATGAACGTTCGTTAGTTAAACTATCCTATTAAAAATAAACCGATCTAATATAATAAACCAACTAAACCGTGAAAAACCGAAAAAAAAAACGAAAGAACCGACCGGTTCTTACCGGTCAACGGTGGGCGGTGAGATCCGGCGGTGGCGTCGTCGGGCGGCAGTGAGGCAAGGCGGCGGTGCGGCGGGGCGGTGGCGCGAGGCGACGGCGCAGCAGCGGTGTAAGGCAACGGCGGTGCGGGCGGCTGTAGCAACGCGGCGGTGGCGGCGCGGCGAGCGGCGGCGGCGGTGGTGGTGCGAGCGAAGTGCGGGGCGGCGGCGACTTGGAAGGAGAGGAGGGGTGGCGGCGCAGCTATATAAAGGGGCCTCCGGGCTCCTTCGACTTGGGGGAGGAGTCAGGCGGTGGCGGTGGCGGCTCGGACTCCTCGGGAGTCCGGCACAGCTACAGCGGCGCACACAGAGAAGGCGGTGGCCTACTACACCGGCTGGGCCTTCAGCCCAGTTCGCCCGGAACTTTTTTTAAAATAATTAGGCCGCAAAGAAAAATCCTAATAAAATATAAAAAAAGTTCAAAAAAATCCTAAAACAATTTTCACCTCCAAACCTAATATTTATGACAAGATGAACATTTTTCTGGACTAAAAATGCAAGTTTTCTCTAATTCAAATAAAATAATAATTTGATTTAGAATTTCTTCTCCAATATTCCTCTTGTGTTGAAGAAGTCATATTATCTTATCTCATTTATTTTTTATTATTGGTAATAATTGGAGAGAAAATTATTAAAATCAAATCGATCCTCTTTTCTAATTTGAATGAAATTCAAATATGGAAGTTTTGCGAAACCTCCAACTCTCTCCTTGGGTCCTTGAGTTGCTTAAGATTTCTGGGATCACAACAAAATGCAAAAAAAATATGATATGCATATGATGATCTATGTATAACATCCAAATTGAAAATTGGGATGTTACAGAATGATCATATAATGGCGTGAATACTTCATAAATTATAGATACGTTGGAGACATATCATACGTCAACGAGCTGAACGTGTGCAGAACTCAGAGGTGACGTATGTTTGGTACTTGATCGTTCGGAGCTAGAAGAAGTTTGACTACATCAACTGTGTTGTCAAACGCTACCGCTTACGGTTTACGATGGTACATAGACACACTCTCCCCTCTTGTTGCTATGCATCTCCTAGATAGATCTTGCATGAGCCTAGGAAAATTTTTGAAATTGCATGCTATGTTACCCAATAGTGGCATCCGAGCCAGGATTATGCGTAGATGATATGCACAATAGAACACAAAGAGTTGTGGGCGGTGATCGTCATACTGCTTACCACCAATGTCTTATTTTGATTCGGCGGTATTGTTGGATGAAGCGGCCTGGACCAACCTTACATGACCATGTTCATGAGACCTGTTCAACTGAAAGACATGCAACTAGTTTTTCATAAAGGTGGCTGGCGGGTGTTTGTTTCTCCTACTTTAGTTGAATCGAATTTGACTGCGGTCGGTACTTGTTGAAGGTTAAAACAGCAAACTTGATGAATCACTGTTGTGGGTTTTGTGCCGTAGATAAGAACGGTTCTTGCTAGAAGCCCGTAGCAGCCACGTAAAACTTGCAACAACAAAGTAGAGGACGTCTAGCTTGTTTTTGCAGGGCATGCTTGTGATGTGATATGGTCAAGACATGATGTGATATACGTTATTGTATGAGATGATCATGTTTTGTAAAAGTTATTGGCAACTGGCAGGAGCCTTATGGTTGTATCTTTATTGTATGAAATACAAATGCTATGTAATTGCTTTACTTTATCACTAGGTGGTAGCGATAGTTGTAGACGCAATAGTTGGCAAGACGACCACAACGCAACGATGGGGATCAAGGTGTCGAGCCGGTGAAATGGAGATCATGACGATGCTTTGGAGATGGAGATCAAAAGCAAAAGATGATGATGGCCATATCATGTCACATATTTTGATTGCATGTGATGTTTATCTTTATGCATCTTATTTTGTTTAGTACTGCGTAGCATTATAAGATGATACCTTAACTAAATTTCAAGGTATAAGTGTTCTCCCTGAGTATACACCGTTGCGACAGTTCTTCATGCTGAGACACCACATGATGATCGGGTGTGATAGCCTCTACGTTCACATACAACGGATGCAAAACAGTTTTGCACATGCAGAATACTTGGGTTAAACTTGACGAGCCTAACATGTACAGACATGGCCTCGGAACACTGGAGACTGAAAGGTCAAACATGAATCATATAGTAGATATGATCAACATAGAGATGTTCACCATTGATGACTACTCATCTCATGTGATGATCGGACATGGTTTAGTTGATTTGGATCATGTATCATTTAGATGACTTGACAGATGCCTATCTAAGTGGGAGTTCTTAAGTAATTTGATTAATTGAACTTAATTTATCATGAACTTAGTCCTGATAGTATTTGCATATCTATCTTGTAGATCAATGGCCCATGCTACTGTTCCCCTGGATTTTAATGTGTTCCTAGAGAAAGCTAAGTTGAAAGATGATGGTAGAAACTATACGGACTAGGTCTGTAACTTGAGGATTATCCTCATTGTTGCACAAAAGAATTATGTCTTGATGCACCGCTAGGCGAAAGGCCTGCTATAGGAGCAGATGCTGGTGTTTTGAATGTCTGGCAAGCTTGATCTGATGACTACTCGATAGTTCAATGTGTCATGCTTTACGGCTTAGAATCGGGACTTCAAAGATGTTTTGAATGTCATGGAGCATATGAGATGTTCCAAGAGTTGAAGTTCATATTTCAAGCAAATGCCCGAGTTGAGAGATATGAAGTCTCCAACAAGTTCTATAGCTGCAAGATGGAGAAGAACAGTTCTGTCAGTGAACACATACTCAGAATGTCTGGGTATCATAATCACTTGACTCAGCTTGGAGCTAATCTTCCAGATGATAGTGTTATTGACATAGTTCTAGAAGATAGTGTTATTGATGCAAAAAGATGCAAAGTTGATAATGATAGTGCAACATATTTGTGGCACTGTTGTTTAGGTCATATTGGTGTAAAGCGCATGAAGAAACTCCATGCAGATGGACTTTTGGAATCACTTGATTATGAATCATTTGATACTTGTGAACCATGCCTCATGGACAAGATGACTAAAACTCTGTTCTCTGGAACAATGGAGCGAGCAAATGACTTATTGGAAATAATACATACCGATGTATGCAGTCCGATGAGTGTTGAGGCACGCGGTGGGTACTGTTATTTTCTAACCTTCATAGATGATTTGAGCAGATATGGGTATATCTACTTAATGAAACACAAGTCTGAAACATTTGAAAAGTTCAAAGAATTTTAGAGAGAAGTGGAGAATCATCGTAACAAGAAAATAAAGTTTCTACGATCTGATCGCGGAGGCGAATATTTGAGTCACAAGTTTGGCCTTCATTTAAAAAAATGTGGAATAGTTTAACAACTCACGCCACCTGGAACACCACAGAGTAATGGTGTGTCCAAACATCGTAACCGTACTTTATTACATATGGTGCGATCTATGATGTCTCTTACCGATCTACCACTATCGTTTTGGGGTTATGCATTAAAGACAGTTGCATTCACGTTAAATAGGGTACCGTCTAAATCAGTTGACACGACACCGTATGAACTATGGTTTGGCAACAAACTAAGCTGTTGTTTCTTAAAGTTTGGGGTTACGACACTTATGTCAAAAGGCTTCAACCTGATAAGCTCGAACCCAAATCGGAGAAGTGCGTCTTCATAGGATACCCTAAGGAAACAATTGGGTACACCTTCTACCACTGATCTGAAGGCAAGATCCTTGTTTCCAAGAATGGAACCTTTCCAGAGAAGGAGTTTCTCTCGAAAGAAGTGAGAGCGAGGAAAGTAGAACTTGATGAGTGATACATCTCCAACGTATTTATAATTTATGAAGTATTCATGCCATGTTTACAATAGTTTTATATGATTTTGGTATGATTTGATTAGAACTAACCTGGACTAACGCTGTTTTCAGCAGAACTACCATGGTGTTATTTTTGTGCAGAAATAAAAGTTCTCTGAATGCCTTGAAAACCAATGGATATTTTTTCGGAAAATATAAAAAATACTGGAACAAAAATCTACCGGAGGTGAGTCCCATGGGCTCCACGAGGGTGGGGAGCGCGCCCACCCCCTGGAGCACGCCCCTGTTCCTCGTGGACTCCCTGTGGGATCCCTTGACTTGTCCTTGACGCCAACCTCTTCTATAAATACCCAAACCTCCAGAAAATAACCTAGATTGGGAGTTACACCACCACAAGCCTCTGTAGCAATGAGAAATCAATCTAGGCCCTCTCTGGCACCCTGCCGGAGGGGGCCATCATCACCGGAGGCCATGGGGAAGGATCTCGGAGGGGTCATCATTGCCATGAAGGCCAAGGACCAGAGGGGGAACCTCTCCCCATCCAGGGGGGCCATGGAGGAGGAAGCACAAGGGGGAGAACCTCTCCTCCTCTCTCTCAGTGGCACCGGAGTGCCATCGGGAGGGGAATCATCGCTGTGGTGGTCGTCTTCATCAACATCACCATCCTCATATCTTTTACACGGTCCACTCTCCCGCAACCCGTTGTAATCCCTACTTGAACATGGTGCTTTATGCCTCATATTATGATCCAATGATGTGTTGCCATCCTATGATGTTTTGAGTAGATATCCTTTGTCTTTGAGTTGATTGATGATCTAGACTGGTATGAGTTCTATGTTTCATTTTGGTGATGTCCTATTGTGCCCTCTGTGTCGCGCAAGCATGAGGGATTCCCGCTGTAGGGTGTTGCAATATGTCCATGGTTTACTTATTGTCTACATTGCTTGAGTGAAAGACGCATAAACACGGATAAGTGGGTCACGGCATATGGGAATAAAGGGGACTTGATATGTTAATGCTATGGTTGGGTTTTACCTTAATGATCTTTAGTAGTTGCGGATGCTTGCTAGAGTTCCAATCATAAGTGCATATGATCCAAGAAGAGAGAGTATGTTAGCTTATGCCTCTCCCTCGTATGAAATTGCAATGACAATCACCGCTCTTGTTAGCAATTGCCTGGGATAATTCCTCACACCAACCCATCATTATTCCACACTCGCTATTTATAATATTTGGTAATATATTCTAAATTTATGATAAAAGCACCTACTTTTATATTTTAGCTCTCCGATATCATGCAAAGTTATCCTCTTCATACCCACAACGTAGTTTTATTTCTCATTTCTAGTTGGAAGCAAACGTTTGGTGTACGTAGAGTCGTATCAGTGGTAGATAGGACTTGAGAGAATATTGATCTTACCTTTAGCTCATTGTGGGTTCAACACTCCATACTTATCACTTCCACCTTTGGGAATTGCTATGATGATTCCCAGCACCTAGGGATTATCAATGAGCTAATTGTACCTTCTCTCAATTTGGAAAGTAGCTCATCAGAGAAATCCGTTCCCGTGATGCCTACACCAACTAGAGAGGAAGCTAATGCTGATGATCATGAAACTTTAGATCAAGTTACTACCGAACCTCGTAGGTCAACCAGAACATGATCGACGCCAGAGTGGGACGGTAATCCTGTTCTGGAAGTCATGTTACTAGACCATGGCGAACCTACAAACTATGAAGAAGCTATGATGAGCCCAGATTTCGATAAATGGCTTGAGGCCATGAAATCTGAGATAGGATCCATGTATGAGAACAAAGTGTGGACTTTGGTGGATTTGCCCGATGATCAACGACCCATAGAGAATAAATGGATCTTCAAGAAGAAGACTGACATTGATGGTAATGTTACTGTCTACAAAGCTTGACTTGTCGCAAAAGGTTTTCGATAAGTTCAAGGAGTTGACTATGATGAGACTTTCTCACCCATAGCGATGCTTAAGTCTGTCTGAATCACGTTAGCAATTGCTGCATTTTATGATTAAGAAATCTGGCAGATGGACGTCAAAACTGCATTCCTTAATGGATTTCTTAAAGAAGAGTTGTATATGATGCAACCAGAAGGTTTTGTTGATCCTAAAGGTACTAACAAAGTGTGCAAGCTCCACCGATCCATCTATGCACTGGTCCAAGCATCTCGGTGTTGGAATATACGCTTTGATGAGGTGATCAAAGCATATGGTTTTATACAGACTTTTGGAGAAGCTTGTATTTACAAGAAATTGGGTGGGAGCTCTGTAGCATTTCTAATATTATATGTGGATGACATATTGTTGATTGGAAATGATGTAGAATTTCTGGATAGCATAAAAGGATACTTGAATAAAAGTTTTTCAATGAAAGACCTCGGTGAAGCTGCTTATATATTGGGCATCAAGATGTATAGAGATAGATCAAGACGCTTAATAGGACTTTCACAAAGCACATACCTTGACAAAGTTTTGAAGAAGTTCGAAATGGATCATTCAAAGAAAGGGTTCTTGCATGTGTTGCAAGGTGTGAAATTAAGTCAGACTCAATGCCCGGCCACTACAGAAGATAGAGAGAAAATGAAAGTCATTCCCTATGCCTCAGCCATAGGTTCTATCATGTATGTTATGCTGTGTACCAGACCTAATGTATGCCTTGCCATAAGTCTGGTAGGGAGGTACCAAAGTAATCCAGGAGTGGATCACTGGACAACGGTCAAGAATATCCTGAAGTACCTGAAAAGGACCAAGGATATGTTTCTCATTTATGGAGGTGACAAAGATCTAGTCGTAAATGGTTACGTTGATGCTAGTTTTGACACTGATCCGGATGACTCTATGTCACAAACCGGATATGTATTTATTTTGAATGTTGGAGTTAACAGTTGGTGCAGTTCCAAGCAAAGCATCATGGCGGGATCTACATGTGAAGCGAAGTACATAGATGCTTCAGAAGCAGCAAAGGAAGGAGTCTGGATGAAGGAGTTCATATACGATGTAGGTGTAATACCTAGTGCATCGGGTCCAATGAAAATCTTTTGTGACAATACTGGAGCAACTGTCTTAGAGAAGGAATCCAGAATTCACAAAAGAACCAAACACATCAAGAGACGCTTCAACTCCATCCGTGATCAAGTCAAGGATAGAGACATAGATATTTGCAAAATACATACGGATCTGAATATTGCAGACCAGTTGACTAAGCCTCTTCCACGAATAAAACTTGATCAGCACCAAGACTCCATGGATGTTAGAATCATCACAATGTAATCTTGATTACTGACTCTAGTGCAAGTGGGAGACTGAAGGAAATATGCCCTAGAGGCAATAATAAAGTTGTTATTTTATATTTGCTTATTTCATGATAAATGTTTCTTATTCATGCTAGAATTGTATTAACCGGAAACTTAATACATGTGTGGATACATCAACAAAATATTGTGTCCCTAGTAAGCCTCTACTAGACTAGCTCGTTAATCAAAGATGGTTAAGTTTCCTAACCATAGACATGTGTTGTCATTTGATCAACGGGATCACATCATTAGGAGAATGATTTGATGGACAAGACCCATCTGTTAGCTTAGAATTATGACCGTTCAGTTCTATTGCTATTGTTTTCTTCATGTCAAATACATATTCCTTCGACTATGAATTATGCAACTCCCGGATACCAGAGGGATGCCTTGTGTGCTATGAAACGTCACAACGTAACTAGGTGATTATAAAGATGCTCTATAGGTATCTCTGAAGGTGTTTGTTGGGTTGGCATAGATCGAGATTAGGATTTGTCACTCCGAGTATTGGAGAGGTATCTCTTTTTCCATAGTACAATCTTATTCTTTGGTGAAATCAAGATCATTTTCATGCGATAATGAACATCCAAAACCAAAGGGTTTCTCTGGGCAACAAACAAATAATAAGATTTTGGAATAATATGAATTGACTTATCAAAAAAGAATTCAAATTATTTAATAATTTTGATTCTTCTTTGAATGTACTTTTATGTGTCGAATTACTCGGTACAATATTCTTAGAACAAAAACCCCCTCTTATATACAAGAAAAAAAAGTCTAGGCCCTCTCGGTAATACACATCATAAGAAGCCTTGCAAGAAAAGTGACTAATGAGTTAGTTGCAGGATGATGTATTACGAAACGAGTAAAGAGACTTGCCGGTAACGAGATTGAACTAGGCATGAAGATACCGACGATCGAATCTCAGGCAAGTAACATACCGATGACAAAGGGAATAACATATATTGTCATAACGGTTCGACCGATAAAGATCTTCGTAGAATATGTGGGAGCCAATATGAGAATCCAGGTTCCGCCATTGGTTATTGACCGGAGAGGTGTCTCGGTCATGTCTACATAGTTCTCGAACCCGTAGGGTCCGCACACTTACGGTTTGATGACAATATTGTATTATTGAGTTATGTGATTTGGTGACCGAATGTTGTTTGAAGTCCCAGATGAGATCACGGACATGACGAGGAGTCTCGAAATGGTCGAGCGGTAAATATTAATATATAGTATGTTAGTATTCGGACACCGGAAGTGTTCCGGAGGGTACCGGGTACATATTAGAGTACCGGAGGGGTTACCGGAACCCCTAGGGAGAAGATATGGCCCATATAGGCCATAAGAGGGGAGCACACCAGCCCACAAGGGGTGGAACGCCCCCCTTAGGTAGGAGGCCGAATTGGAGAAGGAACAAAGGGGGTTCGGCCCCCCTTCCTTTCTCTCTTCTCCCTTCCCTTTCTTCTCCAGCAAAATAAGGAAGGGGGAGGCCGAATTGGGAAGGACCCCAAGTAGGATTCGGCCTACTTGGGGCACCCCCTTGGCTGCCTCTCCTCCCCTCCAACGATATATATGTGGGGAGGGAGGCTCCTAAAACACACAACATCAATTGTTAGCCATGTGCGGTGCCCCCCTCCACAGTTTACACCCCCGGTCATATTCTCACGGTGCCTAGGTGAAGCCCTGCACGGATCACATCACTGTTGTGGTGACGGAACTCATCTACTTCCTTGACATCTTGCTGGATCATGAGTACGGGGACGTCATCAAGTTGAATGTGTGCAGAACTCGGAGGTGTCGTATGTTCGGTACTTTATCGGTCAGAGCTAGAAGAAGTTCGACTAGATCAACCGCGTTGTCAAACACTACTGGTTACGGTCTACGAGGGTACGTAGACACACTCTGCCCCTCTCGTTGCTATGCATCTCCTAGATAGATCTTGCATGAGCGCAGAATTTTTTTTGAAATTGCATGCTACGTTACCCAACAGGAATCACTTCCAACACACATCGTCACCTCGCCCTTAACTAGTCTCTGTTTATTTTGCAACTCCTGTTTTGAGTTACTAATCTTAGCAACTAAACCAGTATCAAATACCTAGGGGGCTACTACGAATACTAGTAAGGTACACATTAATGACATATATATATCAAATATACCTTTGTTCACTTTTCCATCCTTCTTATTCGCCAAGTATTTAGGGCAGTTCCGCTTCTAGTGGCCATTCCTTTTGAAGTAGAAGCACTCAGTTTTAGGCTTAGGTCCAGCTTTGGGCTTCTTCACGGGAGTGGCAACTTGCTTTCCATTCTTCTTGAAGTTCCCTTTCTTTCCCTTGCCTTTTTCTTGAAACTAGTGGTCTTGTTAACCATCAACACTTGATGCTCTTTCTTGATTTTTACCTTCACCGATTTCAGCATCAAGAAGAGCTTGGGAATCATTTTCATCATCTCTTGCATATTATAGTTCATCATGAAGTTCTAGTAACTTGGTGAGAGTGACTAGAGAACTCTGTCAATCACTATCTTATCTGGAAGATTAACTCCCACTTGATTCAAGCGATTGTAGTACCCAGACATTCTGAGCACATGCTCACTGGCTGAGTTATTCTCCTCCATCTTGTAGGCAAAGTACTTGTCAGAGGTCTCATACCTCTCGACATGAACATGAGTCAGAAATACCAATTTCAGCTCTTGGAACATCTCATATGCTTCGTGGTCTTCAAAACGTTTTTTAGTACCGGTTCTAAGCCGTAAAGCATGGCGCACTAAACTATTAAGTAGTCATCATATCGAGCTTGCCAAACATTCATAATGTTTGCATCTGCTCCTGCAGTAGGTCTGTCACCTAGCGGTGCATCAAGGACATAATTCTTCTGTGTAGCAATGAGGATAATCCTCAGATCACGGACCCAGTCCGCATCATTGCTACTATCATCTTTCAACTTAGTTTTCTCTAGGAACATATCAAAAAAAGGGGAAGCTACAACGCGAGCTATTGATCTACAACATAATTTGCAAATACTACCAGGACTAAGTTCATGATAAATTTAAGTTCAATTAATCAAATTACTAATGAACTCCCACTTATCAACATCCCTCAAGTTGTCTAAGTGATACATGATCCAAATCAACTAAACCATGTCCGATCATCACGTGAGATGGAGTAGTCTTCAATGGTGAACATCTCCATGTTGATCATATCTACTATATGACTCATGTTTGACCTTTCGGTCTCCAGTGTTCCGAGACCATGTTTGTACATGCTAGGCTCGTCAAGTTTAACCCAAGTATTCTGCATGTGCAAAATTGTCTTACACCCGTTGTATGTGAACGTAGAGTTTATTACACCCGATCATCATGTGGTGCTTCGAAACGATGAACTTTAGCAATGATGCATACTCGGGGAGAACACTTTTATCTTGAAATTTAGTGAAGAGATCATCTTATAATGCTACCGCCGTTCTAAGCAAAATAAGACGCATAAAAGATAAACATCACATGCAATCAAAATATGTGACATGATATGGTCATCATCATCTCATGATTTTGATCTCCATCTCCAAAGCATCGTCATGATCTCCATCGTCACCGGCTCGACACCTTGATCTCCATCATGGCGTCATGGTCGTCTCGCCAACTATTGCTTCCACAACTATCACTAATGCATAGTGATAAAGTAAAGCAATTACATGGTGTTTGCATTTCATACAATAAAGAGACAACCATAAGGCTCCTGTCGGTTGCTGATAACTTACAAAACATGACCATCTCATACAATAACATATATCACATCATGTCTTGACCATATCACATCACAACATGCCCTGCAAAAACAAGTTAGACGTCCTCTACTTTTTTGTTGCAAGTTTTACGTGGTTGCTACGGGCTTCTAGTAAGAACTGTTCTTACCTACGCAAAAAACCACAACGGTGATTTATCAAGTTTGCTGTTTTAACCTTCTTCAAGGACCGGCCGCAGTCAAATTCGATTCAACTAAAGTAGGAGAAACAGACACCTGACAGCCACCTTTATGCAAAACTAGTTGCATGTCAATCAGTGGAACCGGTCTCATGTGCGTGGACATGTAAGGTTCCTCCGGGCCGCTTCATCCTACAATGTCGCCGAATCAAAATAAGACATTGGTGGTAAGCAGTATGAACGTCACCGCCCACAACTTCTTTGTGTTCTACTCGTGCATATCATCTACGCATAGACCTGGCTCATGATGCCATTGTTGGTGAATGTTGCATGGAAACAAAAAAATCTACGCACACACAATGATCTATCCATGGAGATGCATATCAACGAGGGGGAAGAGTGTGTCTACGTACCCTCGTAGATCGTAAGCAGAAGTGTTTCACAATGCAGTTGATGTAGTCGAACTTTCTTCGCGATCCAACCGATCGAGTACCGAACGTACGACACCTCTGCGTTCAACACATGTTCAGCTCAGTGACGTCCGTGCCTTCTTGATCCAGCAAGATGGCGATGTAGTGGGTGAGTTCCGACAGCACAACGGCATGGTGACTATGATGGTGAAGTGATCTCCGCAGGGCTTTGCCTAAGCACTATGAAAATATGACTGGGGGTGTAAATGGTGGAGGGGGCGCCGCACACGGCTAGGAAATTGTCTATTATGTGCTAGGCGCCCCCTCCCACATATATATAGGTGGGAGGGAGGGAGGAGCGACCAAAGGGGGCACCCAAGTAGGAGGAATCCTACTTGGGTTCTCTCCCAGGGTGGTGCCCCTGCCATGTATAGGAGCGGGGGAAAGGCAAGGGAGGGTCCCCCCCCCCTTTCCTTTCTCCCATGAGAGGGGAAGGCAGGAGGGGCTAGCCCTCCCCCTTTGCTTCCCTTGGGCTGGCCGACCAAGGAGAGGGGGGCACCAGGCCCTTGTGGGCTGGTATGTCCCTCCCTTGGCCCATTAGGCCCATATACATGCCAGGGGGTGTCCGGAACCCCTTCCAATGACCCGATGGCTACCCGGTGCATCCTGAAACACTTCCGGTGTCCGAATACCATCGTCCTATATATCAATATTTACCTATAGACCATTTTGAGACTCCTCGTCATGTCCTTGATCTCATCCGGGACTCCGAACAACATTCGGTCACCAAATCATACAACTCATATAACACTATATCGTCAATGAACGTTAAGCGTGCGGACCCTACGCGTTCGAGAACTATGTAGACATGACCGAGACACCTCTCTGGTAAATAACCAATAGTGGAACCCAGATTCCCATATTGGTTCCTACATATTCTACAAAGATCTTTATCGGTCGAACTGTTATGACAACATACGTAATTCCTTTTGTCCATTGGTATGTTACTTGCCCGAGATTCGATCGTCGGTATCTCTATACCTAGTTCTATCTCGTTACCGGCAAGTCTCTTTACTCGTTCCATAATACATCACCTCGTGACTAACTCCTTAGTCATTTGCTTCCAAACTTGTGATGTGTATTACCGAGAGGGCCCAGAGATACCTCTCCGATACTCGGAGTGACAAATCCTAATCTTGGTCTATGCCAACTCAACAAACACCTTCAGAGATACCTGTAGAGAATCTTTATGATCACCCAATTACATTGTGACATTTGATAGCACACAAGATATTCCTCCGGTATCCTAGAGTTCCATAATCTCATAGTTGATGGAATATGTATTTGACATGAAGAAAGCAATAGCAATAAACTGAAAGATCATTACGCTAAGCTAATGGATGGGTCTTTTCCATCACATCATTCTCCTAATGATGTGATCCCGTTATCAAATGACAACACATGTCTATTGTTAGGAAACCTTAACCATTTTTTATCAACGAGCTAGTCTAGTAGAGGCTTACTAGGGACACGGTATTTGGTTATGTATTCACAGGTGTATTTAAGTTTCCAATCAATATAATTATAGCATGAATAATAAACATTTATCATGAATAAGGAAATATAATATAACAACTTTATTATTGCCTCTAGGGCATATACCTTCAATTCCTACATGCACAGGAGGTCACGTGCCTCCATCCGCCAGTTGCTTCCCATGGAGATCTGAGTGCATGCAAACGTCTTCCCTATATGTGTATATCATAGCACGTAGGAGTACATGATTGTACAGTTATTCTTTCCCATGCATGCTGACCACTTTTTGTGCAGGCAGCTTTGCCAGAGGTCTAGAGCAAATAACATAGACTCACTCTACCATGCAATGCACCACACACCCATGACATATTTTTCTGTACAAGTGAAACTGTATTTTTTAATGAGTGAAATAAGTTTTTTAATGAGAGAATTTATTTTCCTGAAATAAAATCATTGCTTGAAATGAGTGGAATATGTTTTTGAAATGGATGAAACCAGATTTTCAAATGAGTAAAAATTGTATTTTAAATGATGAGTGAAATAAGTCTTCTGAAAAAAGAGAAATATGTTTACTGAAATTGTCAAAATCAGATTTTTCTGTATAAACGTTTTTTTAATGAGTGAAATAAGTCTTTTGAAATGAGTGAAATCAGTTTTTCAACTTGACTGAATCAATTGTTTGAAATGAGTGAAAACATTTTTCTGAATTGTGGGGAATGAGTGAAATCGCCTCTTTCAAATTAGTAACTTTTTTAGTTGTGTGGAATGAGTATTTCAAACTAAATGAAATCAATGATTTAAAAAATATTGAATCATGTTATTTCAAATGAGTGAAATATGTTGTTTTAAACAAGTGAAATCATGTTTTTAATGATTAAAAAAATTATTTGAATTGAGTGAAACAAGTCTTCTAGAATAAGTGAAAGTGTTTCCAAATGAATGAAATCAGCGTTTTGAAATGAGTGAAATCAGTGTTTGGAATATATTCAACACCTGATTTTAAACAAACGAGTGAAATCTGCTTTTTAGAAATAAGTGAAATATGTTTCATGAATTTTAAAATTATTTAAAATATATTCAAATTTGATCTTGTTTCAAAGATCTCAACATCAGAAATCCAAATAAGTAAAAAAGAATCAAAAATAGTTTTTTTATAAGACACGAATGAATTCATATCTCAGAGGAAAAATAACGTTCTACCTTTTCTATGGGTGGAGAGAGAATCATGTGTCCATGCAGTCAATCTCACGCTCTCTCTCGGGCCTAAAGTTGACACATATGAGTACCCTTCCTATGCGTATCTGACTAACTGGCTTGTGTATTCTATGACAAATGAAGGCACGGGAGGTCCCGTGCACGGAAGATTTTGCGCTTCCTCAAGAAAAGAGATTCTTATGTGCACGGGAGGTCCCGTGCCTCCATCCGTCGTTGCTTCCCTTGGATATCCGAGTGCATGCAAACGTCTTTCCTATATGTGTGTATCATAGTACCTAGGAGTACATGATTGTATAGTCATTCTTCCCGATGCATGTTGATCACTTTTTGTGCGGGCAGCTTTGGCAAAGGTCTAGAGCAAATAACATAGACCCACTCTACCATGCAACGCACCACACACCCATGACTGATTTTTCTGTAGAAGTGAAATTATATTTTTGAAATGAGTGAAATAAAATTTTAATGAGAGAATTTATTTTCCTGAAGTTAAATCATTGTTTGAAATGAGTGGGATGTGTTTTTGAAATGGATGAAACCAGATTTACAAATGAGTAAAATTTGTATTTTGAAATGATGAGTGAAATAAGTCTTCTGAAAATAGTGAAATATGTTTTCTGAAATTTTCTCAATCAGTTTTTTCTGTATGAGCGATATTTTTATTGAGTGAAATAAGTCTTTTGAAATGAGTGAAATCAGTTTTTTGATTTGACTGAAATCGGTTGTTTGCAATGAGTAAAACATTTTTCTGAATTGTGTGAAATGAGTGAAATCATCTCTTTGAAATTAGTAACTTTTTTAGTGTGTGGAATAAGTATTTTGAACTAAATTAAATCAATGATTTAGAAAAATGAATTATGTTATTTGAAATGAGTGAAGTATGTTGTTTTAAACAAGTGAAGTCATTCTTTTTGAAGATGATTAAAAAATATTTGAATTGAGTGAAACAAGTCTTCTAAAATAAGTGAAAGTGTTTCCAAATGAGTGAAATCAACATTTTGAAATGAGTGAAATCGGTGTTTGGAATATATTCAGCACCCGGTTTTAAAGAAACGAATGAAATCTGTATTTAGAAATAAGTGAAATATGTTTCATGAATTTTCAAATTATTTAAAATATATTCAAATTTGATCTTGTTTCAAAGATCTCGACATCAGAAATCCAAATATGTAAAAAAGATTCAAAAATAGATTTATTTTTCATAAGATACAAATGAATTAGTATCTCATAGGAAAAATAAAGTACTAGCTTTTCTATGGGTGGAGAGAGAATCATGTGTCCATGCAGTCAATCTCGCGCTCTCTCTCGGGCCTAAAGCTGACACAGCTGAGCATCCTTCCTATGTGTATATGACTAATGGCTTATGTATTCTAGGAAGATGAAGGCACGGGAGGTCCCGTGCACGGGAGATTTTGCGCTTCCTCAAGAAAAGAGACTCCTACGTACATGGGAGGTCCCGTGCCTCCATCCGCCGTTGCTTCCGTTGGAGATCCGAGTGCATGCAAACGCCTTCCCTGTATGCGTGTATCATAGTACATAGGAGTACATGATTTTATAATCATTCTTTTCCATGCATGCTGACCACTTATTATGCTGGCAGCTTTGCCAGCGGTCTAGAGCAAATAATAGACCCACTCTACCATGCAACGCACCACACAACCATGACATGATTTTTCTGTACAAGTGAAATTGTATTTTTTTTAATGAGTGAAATAAGTTTTTTAATGAAGGAATTTATTTTCCTGAAGTTAAATCATTGGTTGAAATGAGTGGAATATGATTTTCAAATGGATGAAACCAGATTTTCAAATGAGTAAAATTTGTGTTTTGAAATGATGAGCGAAATAAGTCTTCCGAAACAAGTAAAATATGTTTTCTTAAATTGTCAAAATCAGATTATTATTTTTCTGTATAAGCGACTTTGAAATGAGTAAAATAAGTCTTTTGAAATGAGTGAAATCTGTTTTATTTGACTGAAATCAGTTGTTTGAAATGAATGAAAACATTTTTCTGAATTGTGTGAAATGAGTGGAATCGCCTCTTTGAAATTAGTAACTTTTTTAGTTGTGCGGAATAAGTATATTGAACTAAATGAAATCAATGATTTAGAAAAATATTGAATTATGTTATTTGAAATGAGTGAAATATGTTGTTTTAAACAAGTGAAAAATGATTAAAAAATTATTTGGATCAAGTGAAACAATTCTTCTAAAATAAGTGAAAGTGTTTCCAAATGAGTGAAATCAGCGTTTTAAAATGAGTGAAATCAGTGTTTCGAATATATTCAGCACCCAGTTTTAAAGAAACGAGTGAAAACTGTTTTTTAGAAATAAGTGAAATAAGTTTCATGAATTTTAAAATTATTTTAAAATATATTCAAATTTGATCTTGTTTCAAAGATCTCGACATCAGAAATCCAAATATGTAAAAAGATTCAAAAATAGAATTTTTTTTCATAAGATACAAATGAATAAATATCTCATAGGAAAAATAAAGTACTAGCTTTTCTATGGGTGAAAGAGAATCATGTGTCCATGCAACCAATCTCGCGCTCTCTCTTCGGCCTAGAACTGACACATCTGAGCACCCTTCCTATGCGTATCTGACTAATGGCTTGTGTATTCTACGGCAGATGAAGGTACGAGAGGTCCCGTGCACGGGAGATTTTGCGCTTTCTCGAGAAAAGAGATTTCTACATGCACGGGAGGTCCCGTGCCTCCATCCGTCGTTGCTTTCCTTGGAGATCCGAGTGCATGCAAACGTCTTCCCTGTATGTGTGTATCATAGTATGTAGGAGTACATGATTGTATAGTCATTCTTTTCCATGCATGTTGACTACCTTTTTTGCATGCGGCTTTTGCAGAGGTCTAGAGCAAATAACATAGACTCACTCTACCATGCAACGCACCACACACCCATGACAGATTTTTTTGTACAAGTGAAATTGAGTGAAATAAGTTTTTTAATGAGAGAATTTATTTTCCTGAAGTTAAATCGTTGTTTGAAATAAGTGGAATATGTTTTTGAAATGGATGAAACCAGATATTCAAATGAGTAAAATTGTTGTTTTGAAATGATGAGTGAAATAATTCTTCCGAAACAAGTGAAATATGTTTTCTGAAATTGTCGAAATCAGATTTTTCTGTAGGAGCAAATTTATATTTATTTTTTAATGAGTGAAATAAGTCTTTTGAAATGAGTGAAATCTGATTTTCGATTTGACTGAAATCAGTTGTTTGAAATGAGTGAAAACATTTTTCTGAATTGTGTGAAATGAGTGAAATCGCCTCTTTGAAATTAGTAACTTTTTTAGTTGTGTGGAATAAGTATTTTGAACTAAATGAAATCAATGATCTAGAAAATATTGAATTGTGTTATTTGAAATGAATGAAATATGTTGTTTAAACAAGTGAGATCATTCTGTTTGAAATGATTAAAAAAATTATTTGAATTGAGTGAAACAAGTCTTCTAAAATAAGTGAAAGTGTTTCCAAATGTGTGAAATCAGTGTTTGGAATATATTCAGCACCCAGTTTTTTAGAAATAAGTGAAATATGTTTCATGAATTTTAAAATTATTTAAAATATATTCAAATTTGATCTTGTTTCAAAGATCTCGACATCAGGAATCCAAATATGTAAAAAGATACAAAATTAGATTTTTTTTTCCATAAGATACAAATGAATTAATATCTCGCAGGAAAAATAAAGTACTAGCTTTTCCATGGATGGAGAGAGAATCAAGTGTCCATGCAGTCAATCTCACGCTCTCTCTCGGGCCTAAAGCTGACACATTTGAACATCCTTCCTATCCGTATCTAACTAATGGCTTGTGTATTTTACGGCAGATGAAGGCACGCGAGGTCCTTTGCGCTTCCCCCACTCATGCCGCTTTCCACCAAGTCACTTGCTCTTTACGTGTTTCATGTGAAACCGGATCAACGTACATATAAAAGAAAAGTCACAGTGCTAGCCTATTATAAAATAAAGAAAAAAAAATTAGAGACTATTAGCAAAGTTGCTGGTGATTAGCATGTTGTTTACTGTTGGTATTTACTCCCTTCGTTCCTAAATATAGGTCATTTTAGAGATTTCAACATGAACTACATACAAATATATATAGATGTATTTGAAGTGTAGATTCACTCATTTTGCGAAGGACTTAGATTTAGCAACCGAGGCAGTAATTTAGATATAAATATAATGTAAAATTAATTTTGTTTCACCATCAATTTGTTTGTATGTAATTACTATAAATGAACACAGTAAATCAGTAATTTGCAAATTAGTTTAATTATTTTACCCTTAATCATACGGATTGAAAGAAGAAAAGTTAAGGCACAGTAGCTTCTCTAGGGTCCGGGTCCGTCCCATGCTCCTGCGAATAAATTAGGACAGTATTTTTGCTAAAAGTTTCTATACACCGTTTCTTTTGCTCTCTAAGCTATCTACTCTACAAGAGTTATGGGCTCAATCATTTGAAACACTATTCATATTTTTTTTCAAACATGTCGCAGATCACCATTTACGTGCAAATGAGCTTCAAATCATTTGAAATACACCATACATACCGAATGGACCAACTTGAAAAAAAAAAGATTCAGTTCTTGTAGTCAAACCAACAAACACGAAAAGGCACCAAATTACACAGCAAAGCCAAAAATCCCAGCGAGCCTATTCGTAGGAGCAGGAGCACCATCCTCCACAAGAAATCTGATCAAGAACAGAAAAGGAAAGTTCAGAAAGAATAGGGGAAGAACAAGAACACGAGAGAAGAAAAAAGAAACACCAAATCTACGCAATCAACCATCAAATCTATTCACCAAATCATAAAATAAAAATAGGGGGGCAGCTAGCAAGCGCACAGCACGCCAGCGCTCTCCCTGCCGTTTGCCCCCATCTTTTTTACCTCACGCACGAGCATGGGCAATCCCAGCTGGATCATTATGAATTTTGCCTTCATTTGCTCTGCAATCACAGGATGCATTAATCCACTAGGATTACAAATCAGAAACGATAGATTCACTGCGGCTGGAAACATCTTCGCAATAACAATACATAAAATTCCACTGCTTGGTCTTAAACCCCGGAGCACAGAACTACAGCTAACAGCACCATAGAAACACAGATGGCCCTTTATTACAACATCTAGTCCTTTGTACCCTACTGTGCATGCCAACCCCGGATAGAGAGGGGCAGCAAGTTCTTCCAGTTGTGGCTGGAACACCTCGCTCATAATGCCGCGACCATCAGCTGCTTCTGTTCATCAAAGATAAGGTCATCAGAATACGACCGACACGTACAATTAACAGCTTCTACAGGTGGATGGGCAACAAACAGTTTCAGCAGTTACTGTGCCGAGTCTTATGCAAATTTCATCATAACTAAAATAAGCTCAAATCAAGAGAGGGAGAAGTGTTCTGAAAATAACCCACATGTGGCATAAAACAACATTATAGGATATCCAAAACAGTGCTCGAGCACAGGTGAGCTATTTATCCTGGGTGTCGGTAGGCATGGAGATTGGTGTGCCAAAGTGTATAGTCTTCTACAAGTTCAGTATTTTCTCACTGCAGTGTTTAAACAATTTCTGACCGACGCATGGTACTGCTATCCTGACATGAAGGGATCCTGCTGGCACATCTTTCTTGCTACCTTTCAGATTCCGAGCCAATGCAGTTAACATTGCTACTGCATATGCCCCGTTAATATACTGTGACTTCTGACTTTGTAAAGGAGTGCAAACGAGCAATACTCTATTGGAATATTTGCATCTACCAACATCTCAGAAAATATCACACCCTTCAAACTCCAATATATAACACCAATAAAATGAAAATATGACAACTTTCGGAGAAAAATGTACAGAAAGGAAAAATAATCAGAAATCACTAACCTTCAACTGGCAAATTATCCTTTAAAGGTTGATTATTTAGCCAAACGAACCCCTGCACTTGCGAGACCAACATAAGCAGCTTTTAGTCCTCCGACACCCAGAATTACCTTGGCTCTGACCATAATCATATGTAAGCTCTGTCATTGGAGGAATATGCTTAATTGCAAAGAAGGCGATGTGTGGATATCCCTCATCACCATGGTCATACAGAACTGGTTGCCAAAAAACATTAGGTGAGCAGCTGTGGTTCATGAAGCGAGCTATGTTACCAGTATGTTTTGCACTAATAATTATTGGCAACTGCTTAGATGATTCGTTGAAGTCAGAAAGACTAGGTTCACCAAGTAATTCTGGTGCATAGTTCCATCTTAAGTTCTGCTCCGAAGGAGGGGTCTCAAAGACATAATCATCTTCTGCATCAAGAGCATTCTTGTCAACAATTACACCTGCATATTCACAGATAAATGTGCCTGCTCGGATTGGATCCCAACTACGCAGGCCCCAACCTCGATCTCCCGTCTTAAACACTTCAAAGTGGATCTGGATACCTTTTTGTACAACCCGGTTCCGGCAATTATGTAAACAAGTGCATGAATCATTGCACTCGTATAACATAGGCATCCGACTAACAAGTATGCCTGAAGCACTGTAAGGAAGGTCACCAGCATTTCGATGCGTACAAGAACAGTTGTTATCACCGGGTAGGCATACGCTTGTGCATTTGCAGCCTTGCATCTTTCTCATTGAGCTTGGGGAATTCATGTAGTTAAGTTTAGTTGTATAGGTGAAGTGGCTAGGACCTTTCTCATCGTCAACCTCATTTACAAGGCAGATAGGCTTACTTTCCACACCGTATGATATGTCGTGCAATATAACACGATCTCTAGAGGATGGATTTTCCCTCCATTTTTCAGTCTTCTTCCACACGGCAATGCCATCAGGTTGTCCAGGTTCTCTGAGCAACTTGTGTTTAAACATATTGAAACCAGATTTCCCTTTCTCCACCCAGGCTTCTCTGATCTGGTAAAGGCCATCATATATGTATATCTTACCAGTTGAACAAGTCAAGTCTTTCACAGTGCGAACGACTCTAATGGGATTACCCCTATGCAAACTCCTCTCCAGTGCAAGATTACCTCTCTCAAGCTTTTGGTCATCCTTACCAGACATGCCATGTCCACTGTAAACCAGAACATCTGGATCATCATCTTCGGCATCCTCATACACACCAGCTGACACAATACTAATGGCCAGGGGGTCCTCCTCATTACCAAACTTAGCAGACATATAATCTATCCCTGCCATGCTCTGACTATTTAACCCTACCAGGCACATCTCAATTCTGAAGTAGAACATGTCACCAACCTCGACACCTGGAACCTCTCCAATCCTCTTGTTTTTATTGAGGCGAAGTTCAGCGTTCATCATGATACTCCCAGCCTTCAAGTTTTGCTGCTGCTTTGCTACTTGCTTCACCTCATCCAACTGCATGAGCCGTCGTCGCAGTGCATCAAACATCATAAGCACATTATCTGCGGACTCCCTGGGATCGTTTGAAAACAAAGACAGGAGGTGCAACAGGCTTGTGTCAATTTTTTTAGGCCGGCCACGTTTTGATGTGTCACCACTGTCAACATCTACTGAAAGGCCAGAATGACTTGAAGGAGTCACTGAACTATCAGGCACACGCTTCGGCCGCCCTCTCTTCCTCTTACCACCCTCCAATAAGGTGACTGCAGAAGGAGTCAATGAACTCTCTTTTGAATGAACTGGAGGAGTTAAAGTATCTGAACTATCCTGCACAAGCTTGGGTCGCCGCCCCCTTTTCTTTGTAACAGATTCATGTACACTAGATGCGGGGGGTGTCTGTAAAATAGGTGTACCATCTGCTACAGGCACTGGAGTTGGTAAGACAGAAACATCTGGCACACGCTTGGGTCGTCCCCTCTTCCTCTTGCCAGATTCCTGTGTGACGGCTGAAGGAGGTGTCTGGAGAACAATATTATTAACTTCTGGAGGAGCTGGAGGAACTGAAGGAACCGTAGGAACCGGTTGAACTGGAGGAACCGAAGGAACAGTAGTGGTATCTTGCACACGCCTGGGCCTCCCCCTCTTCTTCTTACCAGATTCCTGTGTAGTGACTGCTGGAGGAGTTTGCAACACAGGGGTAACCATTGTGTTGTTTGTAGTACCATTAGCATTAGAAGTTCCATTCATATGAGCCGTATATGGCTGCACCTGGTTGGGATCTGCAGGAGCGGACAGTGATGTTAACATTGGTGGAACACCACCAGGCATTCCCAGTTCGGGACCTCCAGCATATGGTCCAAATGGGGTGACACAGACAACTGAAGATGAGCTTTTAGGGGTGAAAGTGTGCATCCCAAGCGGTGCAGGGAACATGGGGGTCAGTGTGCGCAAGGGTTTGGCGTCGAGGACTGCTGCATAATCCAACACAACTGAAGCCGGCTGCTGATTTCCAGCCATTGTAAGCTGCCAACTGATCTTTCTCAAATGAAGACTTATGCCAGCAATTCCTTTGTGTCTTTGTCTACAGGTCTACACTTGTCCACAAGCCATACTTCAGAGAAAGCTGGAAAAAAAATTCTTCAGTGCCTTGAGTGTAGAATTCAGAAAGAACTTAAACTGTTATTTGTGTAATGCAGATAGTGAAGTATTACCAGCAGATCTAGAAGAAAAATTAAGTCTGATTGTTCATCAGATTACAGTTCACTGATTAAAGATGTGCAAAATTAATAGCATAATCATGACAAATAAACAAAGATAAAGTATCAATTAAATTTTGCTTGGTAACTGTGCCATCAATCAAACTGTAAACATTGTTATTTTTGTAATATTGAGATTGCCCATCCAAAAATGGCATTAGTATTCGACACAATGCTTCCATGGTATTATAAGCTATGGCAGCAAAGTATCTTAAATCTTGTGTATTAGACAGCATGAAAAATAAAAATAAAAACATTTTTCTGGATTCAGATAGAGTAATACTTACTATCGAAAGTTTTATACACAAACAGTTCAACCGTTTTTAGGCTACAAATGGCTCAGAACTAAGCCAACTTCAAGGAGCATAGCACGGAGAATGAGTTAAGCAAAAAGGACCTATTAGTAGGAATCAAATAGATGTTTGTTGTTTGCTGTTTGAATATGTACGACAAGTGACAACAGAACTAAGATTAGACAACAACTTCCCATTTGTATAACATCAAGTAAGAAAAATGGCAAATTTGACACATAATAATTGATGGTGGTACAAACACAGTTGCAGGTAAACAACCAAAAGTTCAAAAAGAATATCTGGTAATACATTGATGATTTAAAATGATTACCCTACTGACAATTAAAAATGGTAACAATTAATACAACTGACATTATGCCAACTGGAAATTTTATACACAAACAGTTCAGCCATTTTTAGGCTACAAATGGCTCTGAGCCAAGACAACTTCAAGGAGCATAGCACGACGAATGAGTTAAGCAAAAAGGACCTATTAGTAGGAACTGATAGACTTGTTGTTTGCTGTTTGAATATGTAGGACGACAGAACTAAGATTAGACAATAACTTCCCAAGTGTTGCAACATAGGATTGCAGAGTAACAGGAACCACTACAATTAAACATGGGTGGACACATGTGCACATTGAAAATGGGTTGATTAACAGTCAAACGTAATAGCCAAGTCTTATTATATGCATTCATAGTACAGGTCTACAGGACCCCGCAAAGATTGATCTTGTGCACAAAGTACAGACTGAGCCAGATGGATCAGACTAGTACTCCACACCTAAATGGCCTGAAAGGAAAGCTTTGGATTTGATGGCTCACAGGAAAGGAATTTAGGAAGGAGGATGACAGGGAAGAGGTCGCCAGCAACTCTGGAAGAGTTCAGACTTCAGACAGGCTTGTGTTAGCCGCAAAGGCAGGGGAGGGGCCTGCAACTTATATGAAAAAGCTATTTTGAATTCACGCGCCACGTGGGCTCAAAGAGGCATCGTATTCATATGTCCCCACTATGTGTGGCATGTTCCCAGATCCACCGCAAGCAACATCTCGCCACTAGGCGCCAGCCCGGCATCCTGCCAATGGTTTGGTTGACTGCCAGCTGCAAATCCACACCGCAGCACTAACATCCCGTCCAAGGTGCTTCCCTAGTAAAAAAATTGCAACCATGCTTCATTTTCTTCAAATTTTAATTTAGATTCCTCACTCCTTATTTTTCTGAATTGTGAATTTCTATAATGGGGGACAAAGTGTATGTACATAATATAAAGTGATACATACATCACATGGAAAGCATACAAAAAAGTAGAGTGCATATAAAGCTCGTTCCATCAAATATGTCATGTGAATAGATGACGACTATAGACCAATCACTCACCCAACACTTGCAGTCTCACGTGTTGGCACAAAGCACTGCACAACACACGAGGAGAGGGAAATCCCTAGAAAAAAGAGTGGAGAAAACAAACCCAAGTCATGTCCACCTTGGTTATTAGGCATAGCAATGGCCAATGTGGTCATTGAACAGAGATGGGATGTAGCTGCGCATCTGAGGAGAGAGTTGCCAACCGAATCCTTAATTATCTAACTACGCCCTTAACTCTTATATATAAGGGTCTAATCGGGTTTTCTGGTTTCTTATTGCTGTGATTTACAATTGGAGAAATAGACATCATTATGTTTTTAAGCAACATAAGTAGTGCCCCGAATCAGAGAGCAAAAATGAAGGCAGGTAGTTCCTTGAAATGTGCTCCCTCCGTATCTCAGTTTAGCACAGTGGCTAATGACTTCAACCTGCCCTCCATTTCTATCGTAGTTCGCCGTGTGGTCTTCTCCTCCTTATCATAGCCGAACAATTACAGCCATAGCTCAAAAACAACGCAGCAAGAGCCCAAAAAACAACAGCTCCCCTAGTCATCCTTTTCCTTCCAACCATCTTCTTGGCATCTACAATTCGCGTATGCTATAAAAAAAAATCTACATCGCACAAACGAAACAAGTCCCATCAGCAATCGTATGCGCAGCAACATACATTCCAAAACCATGTTGATGTAAAACAAAACAAAAAGATCCGAAATCATGTGGACGGCGACATCGATCCACAGCTAGGAAAACATTCTACGACCATGTAGTACGCGGATAGCAGATCTCCGTTTCTTACCTTGATTAGGAAGGAGAGGAGAGGAGAGAGCCGAGCCTTGCCGTCGCTGATCCCCTGGCCCGCTGGTCCCGTGAGCCGCGGCCGCAAGGAATCGCACAGCCGCGCCGCCGCGGCAGGGGGGAGAGACGGAGGGGAAGAGCGGGGAAGATTTAGGGCTTTCTGTTCCCCTCTCTCTGTCGGGTGAGTTGGAGTGGAGTGAGCAGGATGAGATTTGCGTCACGTGCTGTCACGTGTCGCCCGAGCACGGTTAGCGGGGTGGGAGTGGGACGCGTCAGTTCGGCCGATTCGGCGAAATCACTAGCGGTGTGGGAGTAATAATTAGGCCATTGTTACAAACCAACCGCTCTAAAAAAATGCTATAAATCAACCCACTGATTTCTTCGGATTTCTTCACCTGGGCCGTCGGCTCTGTTGCTCGCTAACCCTTCGATCGGTCAACGCAACCACTTGAACCACATCAGCCACAACCCCCCCCCCCCCCCCCACCACACACACACATCATCGGACCGCCCGTTGCACTGCACGTTCGCCGCCCACCGGCGTGTTACACTGCCGCTCCGCCGTCAGGCACAGCACCACGCCCATTGCCCTGCAATTCCGTCGCCGACCGGCGTGTTGCACTGCAACTCTGCTCCACCCTCTGTCGTCGGCGCGCAGCACAACGCCAGCTGCACTGCAGCTCCGCCCGGCCACCGGCGTGTTGTACTGCAACTTCGTCGCTCCGCTAAGCCGCCGGCGTGCAGCACAACACCCGTCGCACTGCAGCTCCACCCCGCACACCAGCGTGTTGTAATGCAGCTCCATCGCTCCGCTCCGTCGCTGGCGCGCAGGACAATGCTCGCTGCACGGCAGCTTCACCCCGCCCACCGACGTGCTGCACTCGGTTGGTTTGTGGTCAACGTGTATTGTACAGGGAGAAAGAGGCGTGTGGCCGGAGAGCTTCCTCAGTTCGGATAAGGACGAGGGGTAGGGAGCTGTGATGCGTGAGTCTCACCAGTACACGTGGCAAGCGTTAGACGAGGCTTACGTCCGAGATAGATCACTCGGTTAATCTAGATAGTTTTCCTAATAATTAATATTACTTTTGCAAAGATCACTCCCACCCGCCAGGTTGTGACAAGTGGCGTACTGCATGTCCGCGACTCGCTATCTGGGGTTTCCCTTTTTCGTACATCCGTCTATTCAAGATGTTTTATCTTTTAAACTGTGCGTCCAAATCTCAAACCATTTTCACCGTTGAATTTTCCGTGTCTAGATCTTTAAAACTAGATCCCATGTTGATAGGTTTTGCCGAACTTTTTTGACAAAAAAGGACAAAAAAACGAACCGGAAGCGTGTTTTTTTTTAAAAGAGGCATGATTGTGCCTCTCGCAAAAGCAAATACATGCCTCCACGAGAAATAAATGTGTGTCGGGGATATTTTTGTTTTTTTTAGTGATACTAAGGCAAAATAAAAGCAAATAAAAAGTAGAGCAAGTAAATGATAATGTGTATGAAGGGACCTTGAGATGTTTGATGAAATCTTCTCGGCAACGATGCCAGAAATTCGTCTTTCCTACTTGTGAAATGCGTTGGGATTTCCATGAAGAGGAATGGTGAAGTAGTACAATAGCAGAAAGTATTTCCCTCGGTAAAGAACCAAGGTTTATCGAACCAATAGGAGATTCACGCAAACAACCTTTAGCCATACCTACACACATAAGAGCAAATACTTGCACCAAACGTGGGCAAGATGGTTGTCAATCCCTTTGCACCCGTTAATTGCAAGGATAAAATCTGATAGAAGGAGATACATAAATTGCAAAACGAATAAAAGTAAATAAATTACAGCAAGTTATTTAGGGTTTTAGTAATATGATTTAAATGGGCCCGGGGACATAGCTTTCACTAGAGGCATCTCTCTTAAGAACATAACAAATGGTGAGTGAACAAATCATTGTTGGGCAATTGACAGAATAACACATAGTTATGATGTTATTCATGGCATAATCAATACATAGGCATTACGTCCGTGACAAGTAGACCGTTAAACTTATCGACGTCTACTACTATTAATCCACTTCTACAATGCTTATATGCTTGACTCTGTAGGTATTAAGTTCATAACAAACACAGCAATGCATTAGGTATGATGACATAATATAGACGAAATAAGATCAACTAATGTGACCAAACCCCATCGTTTTATCCTTAGTAGCAACAATACAAATACGTGCTCGCTACACCTTCTATCACGAGGTGAGGACACCGTGAGATTGAATCTACTACTATGCACCGCTTCCACTGAAGATCTAATCATCAACTTGGCCAAAGATAACTCATAGATCAGAAAGCATTACATAACTGTAACAATCACACATAATAAAGTTCATAAATAACTCAATTACTTTCAATGAATAACCTGATCATAAACTCATAATTCATCGGATCCCAACAAACATACCGCATAAGAGGATTACATCATATCGATCTCCGAAGAGAACATTGTATTGAAGTTCAGAGAGAGAGAGAGAGAGAGAGAGAGAGAGAGAGAGATCTAACTACTGCTGTGGACCCATAGGTCATGTGAGGAACTACCCACACATCATCGGAGATGCAACAAGGTTGATGTAGAGGCCTTTCGTGATTGATTCCCCCTTCGGTAGAGTACCGGCGGGGGCCTCCAGATGGGATCGCAGAAGAACAGAGGCTACGACACCGACATAATTTTTTTGGGTCTCGCTCTGGTGGTTTATGGATTTTAGGGAATTTATGGGCCTAGAATTAAGTCAAACAAAGTTGCGAGGGGAGCACAAGCTCAGATGGCACCCCCCTGGGGGACGCGCCGTGTGAGCTTGTGCCTCTCCCGTGCGGCATCTAGTCTCCCTTGAAGCTTGTATGGTCCCTTCTGGTTTAGAAAAAATCACCATAAAGTTTCATCGTGTTTGGACTTTGTTTGGTATGGTTTTCCTGCAAAACAATAAAATAGCCAAAAATAGGAACTAGCACCGGGCACTAGGTTAAAAGGTTAGCTCTCAAAAATGATATAAAATTGAATATAAATCATATAAGATTGATAGTATAATAGCATGAAAAAATAAAAAAATTGCAGATACGTTGGAGATGTATCAACGCCCCTGATACGTCTTCGTCGTATCTACTTTTCCTAACGCTTTTACTCTTGTTTTGGACTCTAGTTTGCATGATTTGAATGGAACTAACCCAGACTAACGCTGTTTTCAGCAGAACTACCATGGTGTTGTTTTTCTGCAGAAATAAAAGTTCTTGGAATGGAACGAAACTTTTTGGAGAATTTTGATACAATAAAAGAAAAATACTGGAGCCAAGAACCACCGGAGGGGGGGCTGGGGGAGCACAACCCACCAGGGCCCCCCTCCCGGCGCGCCCAGGTGGGTTGTGCCCACCTAGTGGCACCGCTGACCCCATCTTCGACGCTATAAAATCCTATTTTCAGAGAAAAAATCATGGAGAAAGAATTATCACGTTTCACGAGATGGAGCCGCCGCCACCTCCTGTTCTTTGTCGGGAGGCCAGATCTGGAGTCTGTTCAGGGCTCCGGAGAGGGGGATCTTCGATCTTCGTCATCACCAACCCTTCTCCATCACCAATTTCATGATGCTCCCCACTGGGAGTGAGTAATTCCTCTGTAAGATCGCTGACCGGTGAGGGAGTTGGATGATATTCATCATGTAATCGAGTTAGTTTTGTTAGGGCTTGATCCCTAGTATCCATTATGTTCTGAGATTGATGCTGTTATGACTTTGCCATGCTTAATGCTTGTCACTTTGGGCCTGGGTGCCATGATTTCAGATCTGACCCATTTATGTTATCACCATTATATCTATGTTCTAGATCCGATCTTGCAAGTTATAGTCACCTATTATGTGTTATGATCCGTAAACCCTGGAGTGACAATAGTCGGGATACTTTCCAGTGATGACCGTAGTTTGAGGAGTTCATGTATTCACTATGCGCTAATGCTTTGTTCCAGTTCTCCATTAAAAGGAGGCCTTAATATCCCTTAGTTTCCTTATGGACCCTGCTACCATGGGAGGGTAGGACAAAAGATGTCATGCAAGTTCTTTCCATAAGCACGTATGACTATTTATAGAATACATGTCTACATTATATTTATGAACAAGAGCTAGTGTCGTATCACCCTAGGTTATGACTATTATATGATGAATATCATCCAACGAACTCACTGATCCAATGCCTACGAATTTTTCATATATTGTTCTTGCTAAGTTACTATTGCTATTGTTGCTGTCATAACTGCTATAAAATCATTGCTACCATTGTTGTCGTTACCATTACTGTTACTACCATTATCAAAATTATCATATTACTTTGCTATTGATCATATTGATATAGATAATTAATCTTCGGGTGTGGTTGAATTGACAACTCAGCTACTAATACTTGTGAATATTTTTTGGCTCCCCTTGTTTCAAATCTATAAATTTGGGTTGAATACTCTACCCTCGAAAACTATTGTGATCCCCTATACTTGTGGGTTATCAGCCCCTCCCCCCTAGGTTGTTGGACAAGCTTGGGGGCCGAAATGGAGTGAGAGGAGGGCTTCTCCTCCCCTAGGCTAGCACACCAAGGAGGGGAGTCCTCCCATAGGTGGTCTCCCCTCCCTTGTCCCTACACCTATATGTACTAGAGGATTTGTCCCAAAGCCACACACAGGTTCTATTGTTTAGAGTATTCTCTAGTTCTTTTGTCCTAGTTTTAGTTTAAATTTGATGTAGATTAGAGCTAGTTCTAATTCTCTCTAATCCTCGTAATAGAGAAGCCTCGTTGTCGGTACTAAAACTGGTAGACCTCGGGGTAGGGGGTCCTGAGCTGTGGATCTCTGATCTATGGCAACATGAGACAAAGGGGATAATATTTACCCAGGTTCAGGCCCTCTCGAAGATGTAATACCCTACGTCCTACTTTGCTTGTATTGATGATGATGTATCGAGTACAAGCTTGATCAACCTCGAGATCGAGAGTTGTGTTATAACCCTAAGGCTAGGAGGTTGTAGTTGTGACCATACTCTCTACGGACTAAACCCCTCAGTCTATAATACACTGGGGTACCTAGGGTTACACATGGTCGGTTGCCAATCTAGGGATGCACGTGCGGGCGGCCGATGCAGTACTTGGAGTGCACGTCAAGTCTTCGGCAGAGTCCACCTTGATCACGCCAAAGTGCGAGGCTTCTGGAGTCCTTCCTTGTGAGAGCGATGTGCCATAGGATCAACCCATGGACTATGGGCCAACTGGGTTGGTACCCCCTAGTCCAGGACACCGTCAGAGCCCTTGAATTGGTTGATACATCCATTTTGCATCATGTTTTCCTACTGTTATTTATTATGTTTTTATGCATAATAATGCTTTATGGAGTAATTCTAATGCCTTTTCTCTCATAATATGCAAGGTTGACACAAAGAGGGAGAATACCGGCAGCTATAATTCTGGACCTAAAAAAGCTACGTCAGAGATACCTATTCTGCACACTCTAAATGAGCTAAAATTTTACGGAGAATTATTTTGGAATATATAAAATATACTGGAGCAAATAACTACCTGTTGGGGAACGTTGCAGAAAATTAAAAATTTTCCTACGGTTTCACCAAGGTCCATCTATGAGTTCATCTAAGCAATGAGTGATAGGAGAGGTAAGCATCTACATACCACTTGTAGATCGCGTGCGGAAGCGTTCAAGGGAACGGGGATGATGGAGTCGTACTCGCCGTGATCCAAATCACCGATGACCAAGTGCTGAACGGACAACACCTCCGCGTTCAACACACGTACGGAGCGGACGACGTCTCCTCCTTCTTGATCCAGCAAGGGGGAAGGAGAGGTTGAGGAAGAAGTCTCCAGCAGCAGCACGACGGCGTGATGATGGTGGAGAGGCAGTACTCCGATAGGGCTTCGCCAAGCACTCAACGGAGGAGGAGAGGTGTTGGGGAGGGGAGGGGCTGCGCCTTGGATCAGGTGTTCAGCCCTCCCCTCGCCCCTCTATTTATAGGGGAAGGGGGAAGGGGGCCGTCCCCCTCTAGATGAGATCTAGAGGGGGGTGTGGCGGCTAGGGAGGGGGGCTTGCCCCCCAAGCAAGGGGGGCGCCCCCACTAGGGTCCCCCCCCAACCCTAGGCGCATGGGCCCAAGGGAGGGCACGCCCAGCCCCCCAGGGGTTGGTTCCCTGCCCCTTGCGGCCCATGAGGCCCTTCGAGAGGGGTGGCCCCTCCCGGTGGACCCCCGGAACCCCTCCGGTGGCCCCGGTACAATACCGATATGCCCATGAAACTTTCCGGTGTCCGTATGACAACTTCCCATATATAAATCTTCACTTACGGACCATTCCGGAACTCCTCATGACATCCGGGATCTCATCCGGGACTCCGAACAACATTCGGTAATCACATACAAGTCTTCCTAATAACCCTAGCGTCACCGAACCTTAAGTGTGTAGACTCTACGGGTTCGGGAGACATGCAGACATGACCGAGATGGCTCTCCGGTCAATAACCAACAGCGGGATCTGGATACCCATGTTGGCTCCCACATGCTCCTCAATGATCTCATCGGATGAACCACGATGTCGAGGATTCAATCAACCCCGTATACAATTCCCTTTGTCAATCGGTACGTTACATGCCCGAGACTCGATCGTCGGTATCCCAATACCTCGTTCAGTCTCGTTACCAGCAAGTCACTTTACTCGTGCCGTAATGCATGATCCCGTGACCAAACACTTGGTCACTTTGAGCTCACTATGATGATGCATTACCGAGTGGGCCCAGAGATACCTCTCTGTCATACGGAGTGACAAATCCCAGTCTCGATCTGTGTCAACCCAACAGACACTTTCGGAGATACCTGCAGTGTACCTTTATAGTCACCCAGTTACGTTGTGACGTTTGGTACACCCAAAGCACTCCTACGGTATCCGGGAGTTACACGATCTCATGGTCTAAGGAAGAGATACTTGACATTGGAAAAGCTCTAGCAAAACGAACTACACGATCTTGTGCTATGCTTAGGAGTGGGTCTTGTCCATCACATCATTCTCCTAATGATGTGATCCCGTTGTCAACGACATCTAATGTCCATAGTCAGGAAACCATGACTATATGTTGACCAACGAGCTAGTTAACTAGAGGCTTACTAGGGACGTATTTGGTCTAAGTATTCACACGTGTATTACAATTTCCGGATAATACAATTATAGCATGAATAAAAGACAATTATCATGAACAAGGAAATATAATAATAATCCTTTTATTATTGCCTCTAGGGCATATTTCCAACAGTCTCCCACTTGCACTAGAGTCAATAATCTAGTTAAATTGTGATGAATCGAACACCCATAGAGTTCTGGTGTTGATCATGTTTTGCTCGCGAAATAGGTTTAGTCAACGGATCTGCGACATTCAGATCCGTATGTACTTTGCAAATATCTATGTCACCATCTTGAACATTTTCACGGATGGAGTTGAAACGACGCTTGATGTGCCTGGTCTTCTTGTGAAACCTGGGCTCCTTGGCAAGGGCAATAGCTCCAGTGTTGTCACAGAAGAGTTTGATCGGCCCCGACGCATTGGGTATGACTCCTAGGTCGGTGATGAACTCCTTCACCCAAATTGCTTCATGTGCTGCCTTCGAGGCTGCCATGTACTCCGCTTCACATGTAGATCCCGCCACGACGCTCTGCTTGCAGCTGCACCAGCTTACTGCTCCACCATTCAACATATACACGTATCCGGTTTGTGACTTAGAGTCATCCAGATCTATGTCGAAGCTAGCGTCGACGTAACCCTTTACGATGAGCTCTTCGTCACCTCCATAAACGAGAAACATGTCCTTTGTCCTTTTCAGGTACTTCAGGATATTCTTGACTGCTGTCCAGTGTTCCTTGCCGGGATTACTTTGGTACCTTCCTACCAAACTTATGGCAAGGTTTACATCAGGTCTGGTACACAGCATGGCATACATAATAGATCCTATGGCTGAGGCATAGGGGATGACACTCATCTCTTCTTTATCTTTTGCCGTGGTCGGGCATTGAGCCGAGCTCAATCTCACACCTTGCAGTACAGGCAAGAACCCTTTCTTGGACTGATCCATTTTGAACTTCTTCAAAATCTTATCAAGGTATGTGCTTTGTGAAAGACCTATGAGGTGTCTCGATCTATCTCTATAGATCTTGACGCCTAATATGTAAGCAGCTTTTCCAAGGTCCTTCATTGAAAAACACTTATTCAAGTAGGCCTTAATGTTGTCCAAGAATTCTATATCATTTCCCATCAAAAGTATGTCATCTACATATAATATGAGAAATGCTACAGAGCTCCCACTCACTTTCTTGTAAATGCAGGCTTCTCCATAAGTCTGCATAAACCCAAACGCTTTGATCATCTCATCAAAGCGAATGTTCCAACTCCGAGATGCTTGCACCAGCCCATAAATGTATCGCTGGAGCTTGCATACTTTGTTAGCATTCTTAGGATTGACAAAACCTTCCGGCTGCATCATATACAGCTCTTCCTTAAGATAACCGTTAAGGAATGCCGTTTTGACGTCCATCTGCCATATCTCATAATCATAGTATGCGGCAATTGCTAACATGATTCGGACGGACTTAAGCTTCGCTACGGGAGAGAAAGTCTCATCGTAGTCAATCCCTTGAACTTGCCGATAACCCTTAGCGACAAGTCGAGCTTTATAGATGGTTACATTACCATCCGCGTCCGTCTTCTTCTTAAAGATCCATTTGTTTTCTATCGCTCGCCGATCATCGGGCAAGTCAGTCAAAGTCCATACTTTGTTTTCATACATGGATTCTATCTCGGATTGCATGGCTTCAAGCCATTTGTTGGAATCTGGGCCCGCCATCGCTTCTTCATAGTTCGAAGGTTCACCGTTGTCTAACAACATGATTTCCAGGACAGGGTTGCCATACCACTCTGGTGTGGAACGTGTCCTCGTGGACCTACGAAGTTCAGTAGCAACTTGATCCGAAGTACCTTGATCATCATCATTAATTTCCTCTCTAGTCGGTGTAGGCACCACAGGAACATTTTCCTGAGCTGCACTACTTTCCGGTTCAAGAGGTAGTACTTCATCGAGTTCTACTTTCCTCCCACTTACTCCTTTCAAGAGAAACTCTTTTTCCAGAAAGGATCCGTTCTTGGCAACAAAGATCTTGCCTTCGGATTTAAGGTAGAAGGTATACCCAATGGTTTCCTTAGGGTATCCTATGAAGATGCATTTTTCCGACTTGGGTTCGAGCTTTTTAGGTTGAAGTTTCTTGACATAAGCATCGCATCCCCAAACTTTTAGAAATGACAGCTTATGTTTCTTCCCAAACCATAATTCATACGGTGTCGTCTCAAGGGATTTATACGGTGCCCTATTTAAAGTGAATGTAGCTGTCTCTAGAGCGCATCCCCAAAATGATAGCGGTAAATCGGTAAGAGACATCATAGATCGCACCATATCCAATAGAGTGCGATTACGATGTTCGGACACACCGTTACACTGAGGTGTTCCAGGCGGCGTGAGTTGTGAAATGATTCCACATTTCCTTAAGTGTGTACCAAATTCGTGACTTAAATATTCTCCTCCATGATCCGATCGTAAGAATTTTATCTTTCGGTCACGTTGATTCTCTACTTCATTCTGAAATTCCTTGAACTTTTCAAAGGTCTCAGACTTGTGTTTCATCAAGTAGACATACCCATATCTACTCAAGTCATCAGTGAGAGTGAGAACATAACGATATCCTCCGCGAGCCTCAACGCTCATTGGACCGCACACATCGGTATGTATGATTTCCAATAAGTTGGTTGCTCGCTCCATTGTTCCGGAGAACGGAGTCTTGGTCATTTTACCCATGAGGCATGGTTCGCACGTGTCAAATGATTCATAATCGAGAGACTCTAAAAGTCCATCAGTATGGAGCTTCTTCATGCGCTTGACACCAATGTGACCAAGGCGGCAGTGCCACAAGTATGTGGGACTATCGTTATCAACTTTACATCTTTTGGTATTCACACTATGAATATGTGTAACATTACGTTCGAGATTCATTAAGAATAAACGATTGACCATCGGGGCATGACCATAAAACATATCTCTCATATAATTAGAACAACCATTATTCTTGGATTTAAATGAGTAGCCATCTCGCATCAAACGAGATCCAGATACAATGTTCATGCTCATGACCATAAAACATATCTCTCATATAATTAGAACAACCATTATTCTTGGATTTAAATGAGTAGCCATCTCGCATCAAACGAGATCCAAATACAATGTTCATGCTCAAATTTGGCACTAAATAACAATTATTGAGGTTTAAAACTAATCCCGTAGGTAAATGTAGAGGCAGCATGCCGACGGCGATCACATCGACCTTGGAACCATTCCCGACGCGCATCGTCACCTCATCCTTCGCCATTCTCCGCTTATTCCGCAGCTCTTGCTGTGAGTTACAAATATGAGCAATGGCACCGGTATCAAATACCCATGAGTTACTACGAGTACTGGTAAGGTACACATCAATTACATGTATATCAAATATACCTTTAGTGTTGCCGGCCTTCTTGTCCGCTAAGTATTTGGGGCAGTTCCGCTTCCAATGACCCTTCCCTTTGCAATAAAAGCACTTAGTCTCAGACTTGGGTCCATTCTTTGACTTCTTCTTGGCAACTGGCTTACCGGGCGCGGCAACATCTTTGCCGTCCTTCTTGAAGTTCTTCTTACCCTTGCCCTTCTTGAACTTAGTGGTCTTATTGACCATCAACACTTGATGTTCTTTCTTGATTTCAACCTCTGTTGACTTCAGCATTGAAAATACTTCAGGAATGGTCTTCACCATCCCCTGCATATTGCAGTTCAGCACAAAGCTCTTGTAGCTCGGTGGGAGCGACTCAAGGATTCTGTCAATGACCGCCTCGTCCGGGAGGTTGATCTCCAGCTGGGACAGGCGGTTGTGCAACCCAGACATTTTGAGTATGTGCTCACTGACAGAACTGTTTTCCTCCATCTTACAACTATAGAACTTGTCGGAGACTTCATATCTCTCGACCCGGGCATGAGCTTGAAAAACCATTTTCAGCTCCTCGAACATCTCATATGCTCCGTGTCGCTCAAAACGCTTTTGGAGCCCCGGTTATAAGCTGTAAAGCATGCCACACTGAACGAGGGAGTAATCATCAGCACGTGATTGCCAAGTGTTCATAACGTCTTGGTTCTCTGGGATGGGTGCTTCACCTAGCGGTGCATCTAGGACATAATCTTTCTTGGCTGCTATGAGGATGATCCTCAGGTTCTGGACCCAGTCCGAATAGTTGCTGCCATCATCTTTCAGCTTGGTTTTCTCTAGGAACGCGTTGAAGTTCATGTTGACATGAGCGTTGGCCATTTGATCTACAAGACATATTTTGCAAAGACTTTAGACTAAGTTCATGATAATTAAGTTCATCTAATCAAATTATTTAATGAACTCCCACTCAGATTGACATCCCTCTAGTCATCTAAGTGTTACACGATCCGAGTCGACTAGGCCGTGTCCGATCATCACGTGAGACGGACTAGTCATCATCGGTGAACATCTCCATGTTGATCGTATCTTCCATACGACTCATGTTCGACCTTTCGGTCTCTTGTGTTCCGAGGCCATGTCTGTACATGCTAGGCTCGTCAAGTTAACCCTAAGTGTTTCTGCATGTGTAAAACTGTCTTACACCCGTTGTATGTGAACGTAAGGATCTATCACACCCGATCATCATGTGGTGCTTCGAAACGACGAACTTTAGCAACGGCGCACAGTTAGGGGGAACACTTTATTGAAATTATTATAAGGGATCATCTTATTTACTACCGTCGTTCTAAGTAAACAAGATGCATAAACATAATAAACATCACATACAATTATATAATAGTGACATGATATGGCCAATATCATATAGCTCCTTTGATCTCCATCTTCGGGGCTCCATGATCATCTTCGTCACCGGCATGACACCATGATCTCCATCATCATGATCTCCATCATCGTATCTTCATGAAGTTGTCACGCCAACGACTACTTCTACATCTATGGCTAACACGTTTAGCAATAAAGTAAAGTAATTTACATGGCGTTCTTCAATGACACGCAGGTCATACAAAAATTAAAGACAACTCCTATGGCTCCTGCCGATTGTCATACTCATCGACATGCAAGTCGTGATTCCTATTACAAGAACATGATCTCATACATCACAATATATCATTCATCATTCATCACAACTTCTGGCCATATCACATCATATGACAATTGCTGCAAAAACAAGTTAGACATCCTTTAATTGTTGTTGCATCTTTTTCGTGGCTGCAATTGGGTTCTAGCAAGAACGTTTTCTTACCTACGAATAACCACAACGTGATTTTGCCAACTTCTATTTACCCTTCATAAGGACCCTTTTCATCTAATCCGCTCCAATTAAAGTAGGAGAGACAGACACCCGCTAGCCACCTTATGCAACTAGTGCATGTCAGTCGGTGGAACCTGTCTCACGTAAGCGTATGTGTAAGGTCGGTCCGGGCCGCTTCATCCCACAATACCGCTGAAGCAAGAAAAGACTAGTAGCGGCAAGCAAGTTGACAAGATCTACGCCCACAACAAAATTGTGTTCTACTCGTGCAATAGAGAACTACGCATAGACCTAGCTCATGATGCCACTATTGGGGAATGTTGTAGAAAATTAAAAAATTTCCTACGGTTTCACCAAGGTCCATCTATGAGTTCATCTAAGCAACGAGTGATAGGAGAGGTAAGCATCTACATACCACTTGTAGATCGCGTGCGGAAGCGTTCAAGGGAACGGGGATGATGGAGTCGTACTCGCCGTGATCCAAATCACCGATGACCAAGTGCTGAACGGACAGCACCTCCGCGTTCAACACACGTATGGAGCGGACGATGTCTCCTCCTTCTTGATCCAGCAAGGGGGAAGGAGAGGTTGAGGAAGAAGGCTCTAGCAGCAGCACGACAGCGTGATGATGGTGGAGAGGCAGTACTCCGACAGGGCTTTGCCAAGCACTCAACAGAGGAGGAGAGGTGTTGGGGAGGGGAGGGGCTGCGCCTTGGATCAGGTGTTCAGCCCTCCCCTCGCCCCTCTATTTATAGGGGAAGGGGGAAGGGGGCTGGCCCCCTCTAGATGAGATCTAGAGGGGGGGGGGCGGCGGCCAGGGAGGAGGGCTTGCCCCCCAAGCAAGGGGGGCGCCCCCACTAGGCCCCCCCCCAACCCTAGGCACATGGGCCCAAGGGGGGGGCGCCCAGCCCTCCAGGGGCTGGTTCCCTGCCCCTTGCGGCCCATGAGGCCCTCCGAGAGGGGTGGCCCCTCCTGGTGGACCCCCGGAACCCCTCCGATGGCCCCGGTACAATACCGATATGCCCTCGAAAATTTCCGGTGTCCGTATGACAACTTCCCATATATAAATCTTCACCTCCGGACCATTCCGGAACTCCTCGTGACGTTCGGTATCTCATCCGGGACTCCGAACAACATTCGGTAATCACATACAAGTCTTCCTAATAACCCTAGCGTCACCGCACCTTAAGTGTGTAGACCCTACGGGTTCGGGAGACATGCAGACATGACCGAGATGGCTCTCCGGTCAATAACAAACAGCGGGATCTGGATACCCATGTTGGCTCCCACATGCTCCTCGATGATCTCATCGGATGAACCACGATGTCGAGGATTCAATCAACCCCGTATAAAATTCCCTTTGTCAATCGGTACGTTACATGCCCGAGACTCGATCGTCGGTATCCCAATACCTCGTTCAGTCTTGTTACCGGCAAGTCACTTTAGTCGTGCCGTAATGCATGATCCCGTGACCAAAACACTTGGTCACTTTGAGCTCACTATGATGATGCATTACCGAGTGGGCCCAGAGATACTTCTCTGTCATACGGAGTGACAAATCCCAGTCTCAATCCGTGTCAACCCAACAGACACTTTCGGAGATACCTGTAGTGCACCTTTATAGTCACCCAGTTACGTTGTGACGTTTGGTACACCTAAAGCACTCCTACGGTATCCGGGAGTTACACGATCTCATGGTCTAAGGAAGAGATACTTGACATTGGAAAAGCTTTAGCAAAACGAACTACACGATCTTGTGCTATGCTTAGGATTGGGTCTTGTCCATCATATCATTCTCCTAATGATGTGATCCCGTTGTCAACGACATCTAATGTCCATAGTCAGGAAACCATGACTATCTGTTGACCAACGAGCTAGTCAACTAGAGGCTTACTAGGGACATATTTGGTCTAAGTATTCACACGTGTATTACGATTTCTGGATAATACAATCATAGCATGAATAAAAGACAATTATCATGAACAAGGAAATATAATAATAATCCTTTTATTATTACCTCTAGGGCATATTTCCAACACTACCAGAGGGGGCCACCTGGTGACCACAAGACACCAGGGCACGCCATGCCCCCCAGGCGTGCTTTGGTGGGTTGTGGTCAGCCCAGCCCACCTCTGGTACCCATCTTCTGGTGCATAAGGTATTTTGACCTAGAAAGAAATAAGGAGAGGACTTTCGGGATGGAGCGCCGCCGTCTTGAGGCGGAACTTGGGCAGGAGCACTTTTGCCCTCCAGCGAAGCGATTCCGCCCAGGGGAACTTCCCTCCCAAAGGGGGAAATTGAAGCCATCGTCATCACCAACAACCCTCTCATCTTTGGAAGGCCAATCTCCATCAACATCTTTAACAACACTATCTCCTCTCAAACCCTAGTTCATCTCTTGTGTTCAATCTTTGTATCGAAACCTTAGATTGATACCTATGGGTGACTAGTAGTGTTGATTACATCTTGTAGTTGATTACTATATGGTTTATTTAGTGGAAGATTATATGTTCAGATACATTATGCTATTTAATACCCCTTTGATCTTGAGCATGAATATTATTTGTGAGTAGCTACTTTTGTTCTTGAGGTCAAAGGAGAAGTCATGTTGCAAGTAATAATGTGAATTTGATATGTGTTCAATATTTTGATGATATGTATCATGTATGTTGTGATTCCCTTAGTGGTGTCATGTGAATGTCAACTACATGTCACTTCACCATCTTTGGGCCTAAAGGAATGCATTGTGGAGTAGTTATTAGATGATGGGTTGCTAGAGTGATAGAAGCTTAAACCCTAGTTTATGCGCTACTTCGTAAGGGACCGATTTTAATCTATACTAGTACAAATGCCCGTGCGTTGCACCGGGCAAAAAAAGACACATGTGCCATTGTGCATCATTTTTATATTCAATTTTAATAAACGTTCATAATTAGGTTAAACATAGAAAATTCCTTATTTTTAATAAAATTTAAACTTTTCACAAAAATTGGAGCACTTTTTAAGAATAGTTAACATTTTTCTGAAAATTGGAACGTTTCTCTAAAAAAGAACTTTTTTTTTACGGAAAACATACATTTTTTAACAGATGTTTTTTATGAAACGAATGCATTTTTTGTTGTATGTTTTTAAATGGACTTTGTTTTAGTAAAAGTTGTGGAAATTAATTAGTTTTTTAAAAATGCAAACAAAATAGTGTGAACACATGTAAAACTATGAACATTTTAAAGCTAATTTTACTTTGTTAATTTTTTTACAGATATTTTTTAGAGCATTTTTGTTAGGGAATTTTTACAGATGGTTGTTTGGTTGGGAAGAGTTTATTCTTTTTTTAACCATTTGGGCTTGGCCCAAACAAATCACTTGACCTTAACTTTTATTAAAAATAAGAACCAGTTGTTCTTCTCAAAAAAAAGAACCAATTGTTTCGTCCAAGCAACATACTATCCAACAGCAAAGAGTATTGACAAATCCGAACCGGGTCCTCTTTCCTTGGGATCTGATATACCTTTAGGACGATCAACTCTGCTAGGTGTTCTCTGAACTCGAAATGTCTTAATCAACTCATGTGCAACTTTTGACGATGGTACAAATGGAGTGGCATCACAAGATTAGATCCTTATCCTACTATATAACTGTAGTACAGTTGAAGCAAATAAGCAGAGAAGTTGGACAGCGAGATAAAGGTGCACCACACCGTCCAATTCTGAAAAAGTGGCTAATGTCTTCCCTAGTTGAATCCATAAGGAGCATGCTTTTCTATCCTTGAACTAAGCTGAAAGTCAAGAGATCTAAAATCTGAACGAAAGAACTTGATTTCTTGGAAGGAGGGCGGCTGCACCAGATCCATTAGCCTTGCCCATGCATCACCGAAGCTAGGGCATACATTGGAGCCGTGGCATTTGCGACGCACAGCAGCGGGGTCACATCTCATCCCCATCAGCTCAAATCAAAACAGAAGGAGCAAACAAAACAGCTACCCAAACCGCACTCATCGCCACTCTGGTAATCACAGGCTAGCCATGGCTTTAGAAGTTGTCATCACTCTCTGTGTTGCCTCACTGCAGAGCTGCGGGAGCTAGGCTTCCACCGCAGTTGGCGTGCATGGAGGGCGAACGCCAAGCCAAAAGGCCTGCGCGGTGCAAGGGGTAGAAAATTAATAATTTACCACCCAAACAACTTTGCAAGTAGAAAACAATATTGGAAGTACTCAAAGTAGCTGTACATCAGCTCCAGAACCAGCTCTTCCAAAATATCATCTTGAGGACGGGGCGTTGACCCGTTGGCTGGGCAGCTGAGGTTGCTGCCAGCCCACCTGAGTTCAAGTCCCGACTTGGACGCATGATGCTCGCGGAGTTTCTCCTATAAATAAATGCCAACAAGGGTTAGCCCTTGGGTTGGTCTTTTTTTTAAATATCATCTTTTTTCATTCCACATCCCTGCCTACCATGTTGACGTAAACTGCCAACTATTCTGGGAAACATCATCTAACTCCCCCATACTGAGGCACGAATAGGTGTATGCTCTGAGTACTGTTTAATGGTCCTGCAGCACATCGGACAATGAACACACTGTGTCATCACAAGTCGCGAGTAATGCTTAAGTGTTAACATTAAGTGATGCATGTAGTAAGATAGGAAGGCCTTCAGTTATTAAAACATCTTATTACTACGAAAAACATTGGTGCCAAACATTTAGTATTGACTAAGCTACCTCTGAAGCTCGCATTTAAACAAACACCAAACATGTTTGCTATATTTGAACATAGCAGATAAACAAAAGAAATATATGTGACTGGATCAGGTTCTCGTCTCACCATTGAGCGTGATGTACATCTCCTTCTGATATGCAACGTACGCTAAATCCTAACAAGTTTCAAAAATATCAAACTTACAAAACCAAATATTTCTTCAGTTATTAAAACATCTTATTACTACGAAAAACTTTGGTGCCAAACATTTAGTATCGACTAAGCTACCTCTGAAGCTCGCATTTAAACAAACACCAAACATGTTTGCTATATTTGAACATAGCAGATAAACAAAAGAAATATATGTGACCGGATCAGGTTCTCGTCTCACCATTGAGCGTGATGTACATCTCCTTCTGATATGCAACGTACGCTAAATCCTAACAAGTTTCAAAAATATCGAACTTACAAAACCAAATAACTTAATTTGTTGGCCCCATCATTTAAAGATTAAAAGAAACTCAAATCCAAGATCAATTGTTTTCATAGTTGTTGTACCCAGATCAAATACCATTCCAAATTTTCCTAGAGATCCACCACAAAAATTGTTTCTTATTTTTATTTCTTCCATTGAAGCAAAGAAATATAAGCAAATAAATAAAGACATGCTTGTGTTTAAGGGCTGTATACCAGGAATAGCAGCTCAGTAAGCAAGGTCAGATGTTGCACATTTGACGTTCGCCTCACCACCCAAGGAAACCACACACAAATTATATCAATGCATGAGCACAACTTTGCATATATAAATAGTTCAGCATAAGAAATAACACAGAAAAGCTAGAATTTCTATGCAATCAACATCATTGTAAAAGTAATTGTATAAGTATTGTTCATTCATTGTATAAGTATTCAAAAATTATCTATACGAGAGCTATTAAAATTGACCAGTACAAAAATATGAGAGCTATTAATTGACTGTTCATTCATTTCTATACAACCTCTTATTATAATTTACAATGAAACTATGAGAGCTATTAAAATTGACCAGTACAAAAATTAGAAGACGCTACAAAAGTAAAAAAAAAACTGAGGAAGCATAGATTCTGAGAAAACTCACTAATAGTTTTATGAGAGCATGAACTGCAATGCTGAATGTTCAAAGTGGGAAGAAATTCCTTGAGCATCGTATATGCGAGACACTTGTAAGCAACTCTCAGTTTGCCTTAATGGCCCAAATAAGCCAGGTTGATCGAATTTTGTGTGAGCAATGTCGTTGGGCATTTCGTCAAACATGTGGAAGGCAGCACTGATATGCAGTAATCTAGGCCAAATTTTGAAATAGTCTTCTTAGCCTCATAGAAATTCTGGAGCAGCCCATCCCCAAATGACTTATCAGACCATTTGTTCATGGCTTTTGTATTAAAGAAAAACATAACTAATGATAGTTGTGATAATCCAGATCCCGACCATAAAGGCTTCTTCGAATCATTGATCAATCTGTAAAATTCTTTAGGTTCTAATCAGGTGTGATGGAAATTCTGAAAAGAAGAGAACAAAATCGCATAATATTTCTCAGTCGTTACAACATGATCGTACTACCCTAACAATCAATTTTTCTCTCAACCAACATGGACATGTATATCGTCCTATATTTCCCAAGGGGCATGATCGGTTTGCCAATAGAACGATACATTCCATAGTAATAGGACTACATGATGATCAACAGTACACTGCAGTAATCATTTGAAAACTACAGGATAATTAAACTGGACATGTAGGATCTAAAAAGATGTGCAGTATGTTAGCATCTTAATCTTGTACTGAAACTGTGAACACAGATATACGCAAAACTCTCCAGCTGGTGAATTTTTGCAACATGAATCAGCTAATGGAGTATTCATTAAAGGGATCCTTGACCATTCTTGCTTATCTCTCCCTTCATGAATCAACTGCAGGGTAAATGGATCTTGAATATTTGGTGACTCGGGGGCTGACAGAGAAGAGGATGACACTTACAGCTAACGCGTGCTGCTACCGGAGCTGGTCATGATCATGAGGCGGCGAGCAATCCGGCACAAGAAGAATCTGGTTGAGTTCAGTTGGGTCATGTACAACCGTGGAAGGAAGCATGGCTGATCATAGAGCCATCGACGTCGAGGGAAGCGGCAAACTGGATGCACGACTGAAACATGAATCTGACGAAGCACGGCGCCCCGGCCGCCCGGCCCACACCGTCGGAGAAGCCTCGCGGCCGTCTCCCGGGTCCTCCTGGGAGCCTCCTGCACGTGGACACCTCTCCCTCCTTCGGCTCAGCTCACCGTCCTCCTCCCATCGCTCGCCACGAGATCACCATGACCTCGCTCGCTCTCCTCCCAGCTCTTTCCAGAACGCCTACTCCTTACCGACCTCGCGTGCAGGCTGGCCGCCTCTTCACACACAGGCGCCCCCACTTTGCTGCCGTCCCGACAGCCACCGCCGGCCTCTCCACTCTCCCCCGCGCCTGGCTGCCCTCCGCCTTGCCCCGCCTCTACTCGAAGGAGCCCGGGCATTTTCTCAATTAAAAAGGACGCGGGTCGAATGTATCAAAACACAGGGTCTCTTTTGCAAAAGTGAAACGTTTTTCACATAAAGGACTGCGGGTTGAATACCTAAAATACTATTGATCTTTTTGTAAAAACGCCGCGACGGTGAACCCGACGGACTCAATCCGTGCTTTATTATTATTAGGAAAAGATGTTTAATGCTATGGTTAGATTTTATCTTAATACTTTTCTCGTAGTTGCAGATACTTGCGAGGGGGTTAATCATAAGCGAAAGGTTTGTTCAAGTAGAACAACACCCAAGCACCGATCTACCCACATATCAAATTATCAAAGTATCGAAGGTGAATCAAACCAACATTATGAAAGTGACTAGATGAAATTTCCGTGTACCCTCAAGAACGCTTTGCTTATTATAAGAGACCGTTTTGACCTGTCCTTTGGCACAAAAAGATTGGGCTACCTTGCTACACTTTATTTACCGTTACCGCTACTTGTCCGTTACAAGTTATCTTGCTACCAAACTACCTGTTACCGACAATTTCTAGTGCGTATAGAAATTACCTTGCTGAAAACCACTTGTCATTTCCTTCTGCTCTTCATTGGTTTCAACACTCTTAGGCCCTGTTTGGTTCATAAGTCGTAGGACTTTTTTAGTCCCAACTTATAAGTCCCAAGTCCCTAAAAAGTGACTACGTGTTTGGTTTCTGAGACTTATAAGTCCCTATAAGACCATATTACAACTATAAGTCCCTATAAGTCCCTTCTTGAGAGTCTTATTTCATAAGTCCCAAATGCCCACTTTAAGTCCCTATAAGTCCCTTTTGTTTGGTTTAGATGGACTTATAGGGACTTTTTTAAGTCCCTAAACCAATAAGTCCCTGGAAACAAACACCCTCTTACTTCTCGAAAGGACTATGATTGACCCCCTATACTTCTGGGTCATCAAGGCTCTTTTCTGGTGTTGTTGTCGGGGAGTGAAGCGCTCTTGGTAAGTGGAAATCGATAAGGAAAAAAAATTATATTACGTGCTGAAATTTATTGTCACTTGTTACTATGGAAAACCATCCTTTGAGGGGTTTCACTAAGAAAAAGACACATCCGTGACATTTTGGGCCGAATGAATTTTTTGTCATGCTTATGACACTTCTATGACGATAACTGTGACAAAACCACGTATCATCATAGATGTGGTGGGCTCTGATGACCCACAAGTGTAGGGGATCTATCGTAGTCCTTTCGATAAGTAAGAGTGTCGGACCCAACGAGGAGCAGAAGGAAATGACAAGCGATTTTCAGTAAGGTATTCTCTGCAAGCACTGAAATTGTAGGTAACAGATAGTTTTGTGATAAGATAATTTGTAACGGGTAACAAGCAATGAAAGTAAATAAGGTGCAGCAAGGTGGCCCAATCCTTTTTTGTAGCAAAGGACAAGCCTGGCCAAGTTCTTATATGAGAAAAGCGCTCCCGAGGACACATGGGAATTATCGTCAAGCTAGTTTTCATCACGCTCATATGATTCGCGTTCGTTACTTTGATAGTTTGATATGTGGGTGGACCGGTGCTTGGGTATTGCCCTTTCTTGGACAAGCATGTCACTTATGATTAACCCCTATTGCAAGCATCCACAACTACAAAAGAAGTATTAAGGTAAACCTAACCATAGTATGAAACATGTGGATCCAAATCAGCCCCTTACGAAGCAACGCATAAACTAGGGTTTAAGCTTATGTCACTCTAGCAACCCATCATCTACTTATTATTTTCCAGTGCCTTCCTCTAGGTCCAAACAATGGTGAAGTGTCATGTAGTCTACGTTCACATAACACCACTAGAGGATAGACAACATACATCTTATCAAAATATCGAACGAATACCAAATTCACATGACTACTTATAGCACGACTTCTCCCATGTCCTCAGGAACAAACGTACTACTCACAAATCATATTCATGTTCATAATCAGAGGGGTATTGATATGCATTAAGGATCTGAACATATGATCTTCCACCAGGTAAACCAACTAGCATCAACTACAAGGAGTAATCAACACTAGTAGCAACCCACAAGTACCAATCTGAGGTTTTGGTACAAAGATTGGGTAGAAGTGATGAAGTAGGGTTTGAGAGGAGATGGTCCTAGTGAAGATGTTGATGGAGATTGACCCCCTCCCGATGAGAGGATCGTTGGTGATGATTTCCCCCTCCCGAAGGGAAGTTTCCCCGGCAGAACAGCTCCGCCGGAGCCCTAGATTTGTTCCGCCAAGGTTCCGCCTCGTGGCGGCGAAGTTTCGTCCCATAAGCTTGCTTATGATTTTTTTCAGGGTAAAAGACTTCATATAGCAGAAGATGGGCACCGGAGGCCTGTCAGGGGGCCCACGAGGCAGGGGAGCGCGCCCCCACCCTCGTGGACAGGGTGTGGGCCCTCTGACGCTGATTCCTTCGCCAGTATCTTCTATTAATTCCAAAAATGACTTTTGTGGAGTTTCAGGACTTTTGGAGCTGTGCAGAATAGGTCTCTAATATTTTCTCCTTTTCCAGCCCAGAATCCCAGCTGTCGGCATTCTCCTTCTTCATGTAAACCTTGTAAAATAAGAGAGAATAGGCATAAGTATTGTGATATATAATGTAATAACAACCCATAATGCAATAAATATCAATATGAAAATATGATGCAAAATGGACGTATCAACTCCCCCAAGCTTAGAACTCGCTTGTCCTCAAGCGGAAGCCGATATCGAAAAATATGTCCACATGTTTAGAGATAGAGGTGTCAATAAAATAAAATACATACATGAAGGCATCATGATCATTCTTATAACAACAACATATATATATTTTGTCATATGATTACTTATAACAACAATCTATTCACAATGTCAAGTATGACTCAAAAACTTCATTGAAAACCAACAACTACAATCTTGGTCATTGAAGCAATTGCAATTTATCATAACGTCGGAAAGAGTCAATTTAAGAGCTTTTCAGAAAGTCCACATACTCAACCATCATTTAGTCTTTTACAATTTCTAACACTCGCGTAATACTTATGGGTATGGAGTTTTAATCGGACACAGAGAAAGATAGGGGCTTATAGTGTTGCCTCACAACCTTTTACCTCATGGGTAATGTCAACAATAATAGTTCATGCTAACTTACATCCAATTGGATATATATATATATATATATATATATATATATATATATATATATATATATATATATCAGGATCTTTCCAACACGAGGTGCTTGCCAAAGGATAAAAGATAAAAAGGAAAGGTGAAGATCACCATGACTCTTGCATAATGTATAAGACAGAAATAAAAGATAGGCCCTTCTCAAAGGGAAGCAGAGGTTGTCATGTGCTTTTATGGTTGGATGCACGAAATCTTAATGCAAAAGAACGTCACTTTATATTGCCACTTGTGATAAAGACCTTTATTATGCAGTCCGTCACTTTTATTACTTCCATATCACAAGATCGTATAAAGCTTATTTTCTCCACACTAATAAGTCATACATATTTAGAGAGCAATTTTTATTGCATGCAACATGAAAACTTACTTGAAGGTTCTTACTCAATCCATAGGTAGATATGGTGGACTCTCATGGCAAAACTGGTTTAAGGGTATTTCGTAAGCACAAGTAATTTCTACTTAGTGCAAGGAATTTGGCTAGCATGAGAGGGAAATGCAAGCTCAACATGTTGGATGATCCATGACGATATACTTTATCTCAGATATAAGAGAACATAACCCATTACGTTGTCTTCCTTGTCCAACGTTAACTCTTTTAGCATGTTATATTTTAATGAGTGTTCACAATCATAAAATATGTCCAAGATAGTATATTTGCATGTGAGAACCTCTCTTTCTTTATTACTTCCTATTAATTGCAACAATGACCAAAACTATGTTTGCCAACTCTCAACAACTTTTATTCATCATACTCTTTATATGTGAAGTCATTACTCTTCATAAGATCAATATGATCTCTTTATTCCTTTTTATTCCTTTTTCTTTTTATTATTTCAAGATCATGGCAAAACAGCAAGGCCCTTGACTCAACACTAATCTTTATTATATATAGCTCACGGACTCGATTACATAAAGGGACCATAAGGCAAAACTCAAAACTAAATCATACCAAACTTTGTTCTACTAGATTGTGATATTACTAATAGGATCGAACTAAGTAAAATTGTAAAGATAGGAGTCTAATGGTGATATGATACTGGGGCACCTCCCCCAAGCTTGGCAGTTGCCAAAGGGAGTGCCCATACCCATGTGATTATGTCTCCTTTGCTGGCGAAGAAGGTGGTGATGGATAGTCGCACATCGAGCATAGGAGCTCTTCCAACTTGCAGATAATGCCCTTGAGTGGGATGATATGATCCTTCAACAAAATATTTTCACGTGTGAGATACTTGTTTTGTATACGAGCTAACTCAATCATCTTGAAAGCTTCAATCTCAGTTGGGGTAAAGAGGTCGGGAAGAGGTTGGATGTCTTCTTCTTCTCCCCGCCGGCGCTTTATCCTCCGTAGCCTTCTTGATCCTATCCTCCTTGTTGATCTCCCCGGGTTCTTCTCTTTTCAGCTCCATCTTCATCAGCCAAGCATCGTTGCCTTCATTATTGGAGGACGGTGACGACATGATGCCTAGCCTTGACAAATCTGATAGAAAACAGCTTGAAACAAAGACAGAGGATATTTGCATGATACGGTGGTCAAAACCTTTGGGAGATTATACAATGAATTTTTACCGATCAAAAGAAGTATCGTGCAAGAGAACGGAATCCCCAGAGCACACGAGGTGCCCATGAGGTAGGGGGGCGCGCCCAGGGGGGTAGGGCGCGCCCTCCACCCTCGTAGACACCTCGTGTCCTTCCCGGACTACTTCTTATTTTCCTATTTCCTTAAATATTCCAAAACGGAGAAAAATTGTTGTTAGAATTGTTTTGGAGTCGGTTTACTTACCGCACATGTACCTATTCCTTTTTGGAGTCTGGGACGTTTTGGAAAGTGTCCCTTATGTATTCCTTCGGGGCTACGATTTCAATAACATTAGTTTCAACATTTATTAGGTTACCTGAGATACAATGTTTGATTCTTTGACCATTCACCACCTTCGGATTTGTGCCCTCAAAGTTGTTGATTTTTATGGCACCGGAATGATAGACTTCCTTGATAACATAAGGGCCTTCCCTTTTAGAGAGAAGTTTTCCCGCAAAAAATCTTAAACGAGAGTTGAAAAGCAACACATAGTCACCTACATTAAACTCACGCTTTTGTATCCTTTTGTCATGCCATCTTTTAACCTTTTCCTTAAACAGTTTGGCATTTTCATAAGCTTGGGTTCTCCATTCATCAAGTGAGCTAATGTCAAACAACCTCTTCTCACCGGCAGGTTTGAAATCATAATATAGCTCTTTAATAACCCAATATGCCTTATGTTCTAGTTCAAGAGGTAAATGACATGCTTTTCCGTAAACCATTTTATATGGAGACATACCCATAGGATTTTTATATGCAGTTCTGTAGGCCCATAATGCATCATCAAGTTTCTTGGACCAATTCTTTCTAGATCTATTAACAGTCTTTTGCAAAATTAATTTAAGCTCTCTGTTACTCAGCTCTACTTGGCCACTAGACTGTGGGTGATAAGGAGATGCAATTCTATGATTAACATCATATTTAGCAAGCATTTTACGAAAAGCACCATGAATAAAATGTGAACCACCATCAGTCATTAAGTATCTAGGGACTCCAAACCTCAGAAAAATAACTTCTTTAAGCATCTTAATAGAGGTGTTATGATCAGCACTACTAGTTGGAATAGCTTCTACCCACTTAGTAACGTAATCAACAGCAACTAAAATATGTGTGTACGCATTAGAGGCAGGAAAAGGTCCCATATAATCAAAGCCCCAAACATCAAATGGCTCAATAACAAGAGAACAGTTCATAGGCATTTCTTGACGTCTACTAATATTACCAATTCTTTGACATTCATCACAAGACAAGACAAACTTACGGGCATCTTTGAAGAGAGTAGGCCAATAAAAACTGGATTGCAATACCTTATGTGCAGTTTTATCTCCAGCGTGGTGTCCTCCGTATGCCTCGGAATGACACTTGCGTAGGATCTGTTCCTGTTCATGCTCAGGTACACAACGTCTAATAACACCATATACTCCTTCCTTATAAAGGTGTGGGTCACCCAGAAGTAATGTCTTAAATCATAGAAAAACTTTTTCTTTTGCTGGTATGTAAAACTAGGTGGTATGAATTTAGCAACAATATAATTAGCATAATCAGCATACCATGGAGCAGTACGAGAGGCATTTATGACAGCTAATTGTTCACCAGGAAAGCTATCATCAATAGGTAGTGGGTCATCAAGAATATTCTCTAACCTAGACAAGTTGTCTGCAATGGGGTTCTCAGCTCCCTTTCTATCAATAATATGTAAATCAAATACTTGTAGAAAGAGGACCCATCTAATAAGTCTAGGTTTAGCATCTTTCTTTTCCATAAGATATTTAATAGCAGCATGATCAGTGTGACTAGTTACTTTAGAATCAACAATATAAGGTCCGAACTTATTGCAAGCAAATACAACTGCTAAAAATTTCTTTTTCAGTAGTAGCATAATTTCTCTGGGCACTGTCTAGAGTTTTACTAGCATATTGAATAACATTTAGTTTCTTATCGACTCTTTGTCCTAGAATAACACCTACAGCATAATCACTAGCATCACACATAATTTCAAAGGGTAAATTCCAATCAGGTGGCTGAACAATAGGTGCAGAAATCAAAGCTTTCTTAAGTATTTCAAATGCTTCTACACAATCATCATCGAAGACAAAAGGAATATATTTTTGTAATAGATTAGTCAGAGGCCTAGAGATTTTAGAAAAGTCCTTAACGAACCTCCTATAAAAACCGGCATGACCAAGGAAACTTCTTATACCTTTGATGTCCTTGGGACATGGCATCTTTTCAATGGCATCAACTTTAGCTTTATCAACTTCAATACCCTTTTCAGAAATTTTATGCCCCAAGACAATGCCTTCATTAACCATAAAGTGGCACTTCTCCCAGTTCAAAACAAGACTAGTATCTTCGCATATCTGCAAAACTCGTTCAAGGTTGCTCAAGCAATCATCAAAAGAGGATCCATAAACGGAGAAATCATCCATGAAAACCTCACAAATCTTTTCACAAAAGTCAGAGAATATAGCCATCATGCATCTTTGAAAAGTAGCAGGTGCATTACATAAACCAAAAGGCATACGTCTATAAGCAAAAGTACCGAAAGGGCAAGTAAAGGTGGTCTTTTCTTGATCCTCCGTTGACACAGGTATTTGAGAGAAACCAGAGTAACCATCTAGAAAGCAAAAATGTGTATGTTTGGATAGTCTTTCTAGCATTTGATCAATAAAGGGTAAAGGGTAATGATCCTTTTTAGTAGCTTTATTTAATTTGCGGATATCAATTACCATCCTATAACCTGTAATAATTCTTTGCGGGATCAATTCATCTTTATCATTAGGAACAACAGTAATACCTCCCTTCTTAGGGACACAATGGACATGACTTACCCACTTACTATCAGCAACGGGATAAATTATACCTGCCTCTAGGAGCTTTAGTATTTCCTTTCTTACCACTTCTTCATCTTAGGATTTAACCTTCGTTGGTGATCAATAACTGGTTTGGCGTCTTCTTCTAATTTTATTTTGTGTTGACATACAACGGGACTAATGCCCTTAAGATCATCAAGAGTATATCCAATAGCATCACGGTGCTTCTTCAGAGTTTTCAATAATCTTTCCTCTTCCTGCTATGAAAGGTTAGCACTAATAATTACAAGATATATCTTCTTTTCATCGAGATAAGCATATTTAAGGGTATCAGGTAATGGTTTAAGCTCAAACCGGGATCACCCTTGGGTGGTGGAGGATCCCCTAGGATTTCAACATGTAAGTTGTGTTTCAAAATAGGACCCTGTTTAAAGAATACTTCATCTATTTCCCTTCTTTCATTCATGAACATATCATTTTCATGGTCTAGCAAATATTATTTTAAAGGATCATTAGGAGGTACAACAATAGAAGCAAGACCAATAATTTCATCCTTACTAGGCAATTCTTTATCATGGGATTGTCTACGAAATTTAGCAAAATTAAACTCATGAGTCATATCATCCAAACCAATCATAACATCTTTTTCGCAATCAATTCTAGCATTAATAGTATTCAAGAAGGGTCTACCAAATATAGTAGGACAAAAGCTATCTTGTGGGGAACCAAGAACAAGAAAATTAGCAGGGTATTTAACTTTCCCACACAAGACTTCAACATCTCTAACAATCCAAATTGGTGCAATAGTATCTCTATTGGCAAGCTTAATTGTAACATCTATTTCTTCTACCTCAGCAGGTGCAATATCATGCATAATTTCTTGATATAAGGAATAAGGTATTGCACTGGCACTAGCACCCATATCACATAAGCCATGATAACAATGATCACCTATTTGAACAGAAATAACAGGCATGCCTACTATAGGTCTATGTTTCTTAGCATCGGGTCTAGCAATTCTAGCAGCTTCATCACAGAAATAAATAACATGCCCATCAATATTATCAGCCAAGAGATCTTTAACCACGACAATATTAGGTTCAACTTTAATTTTCTCAGGTGGTGTAGGTGTTTTAGTATTACTCTTACGAACCACAGTTGAAGCTTTAGCATGATCTTTTATCCTAACAGGGAAAGGAGGTTTCTCAATATAAGTAGTAGGGATAATAGGATCATTATAAGTGATAGTATTTTCTTCAACTTTAATAGGTGCAACTACTTTTACTTCAGTGGGAGGATTATATTTAAACCACTTCTCCTTAGGGAGATCAACGTGAGTAGCAAATGATTCACAGAAAGAAGCTACTATCTCAGAGTCAAGTCCATATTTAGTGCTAAATCCACGAAAAGCATCGGTATCCATAAAAGATTTAACACAATCAAACTTACGTGTCATACCTGACTCCTTACCATCATCAGAATCCCACTTCAATGTTGCATTTAATTATTTCCAATAAATCCCACTTGAATTCAATAGCCTTCATCATAAAAGACCCAGCACAAGAAGTATCAAGCATGGTGCAATTGTTGAGAGAAAGCCGAGCATAAATTTTTTGAATAATCATTTCTCTTGAGAGATCATGATTGGGGCATGAATATAACATTGACTTAAGCCTCCCCCAAGCTTGAGCGATGCTTTCTCCTTTGCGAGGACAAAAATTATATATGTAATTACGATCACGATGAACAAGATGCATAGGATAAAACTTCTGGTGAAGTTCCAATTTCAATCGTTTATAGTCCCAGGATCCCATATCATCACATAGCCTATACCATGTCAATGCGTCTCCCTTCAAAGATAAAGGGAAGACCTTCTTATTGATAAGATCCTCAGGCATACCTTCAAGCTTAAACAATCCACAAACTTCATCTACATAGATTAGGTGCAAGTCGGGATGTAATGTTCCATCTCCTGTAAAAGGATTAGCTAGCAGTTTCTCCACCATACTCGAAGGAACTTCAAAGTAAACATTTTCAGTAGGTCCAGTAGGTTGAGGAGCAACTCTTTGCTCTACTGGTCCGGGTGAATATACCCCAAACAAGCCCCTCAAAGGATTAGTTTCCATAGTAACAAGTGACGATAAATTTCAGCACACTATATAAATTTTTGCTTACCAAGTTTCACTTACCAAAGGCGCTTCACTCCTCGGCAACGGCGCCAGAAAAGAGTCTTGATGACCCACAAGTGTAGGGGATCTATCGTAGTCCTTTTGATAAGTAAGAGTGTCGAACCCAACGAGGAGCAGAAGGAAATGACAAGCGGTTTTCAGTAAGGTATTCTCTGCAAGCACTGAAATTGTAGGTAACAGATAGTTTTGTGATAAGATAATTTGTAACGGGTAACAAGCAATGAAAGTAAATAAGGTGCAGCAAGGTATCCCAATCCTTTTTGTAGCAAAGGACAAACCTGGACAAGTTCTTATATGAGAAAAGCACTCCCGAGGACACATGGGAATTATTGTCAAGCTAGTTTTCATCACGCTCATATGATTCACGTTCGTTACTTTGATAGTTTGATATGTGGGTGGACCGGTGCTTGGGTATTGCCCTTTCTTGGACAAGCATACCACTTATTATTAACCCCTATTGCAAGCATCCGCAACTACAAAACAAGTATTAAGGTAAACCTAACCATAGCATGAAACATGTGGATCCAAATCAGCCCCTTAAGAAGCACTTATTACTTCCAAATGCCTTCCTCTAGGCCCAAACAATGGTGAAGTGTCATGTAGTCGATGTTCACATAACACCACTAGAGGATAGACAACATACATCTTATCAAAATATCAAACGAATACCAAATTCACATGACTACTTACAGCAAGACTTCTCCCATGTCCTCAGGAACAAACTTACTACTCACAAATCATATTCATGTTCATAATCAGAGGGGTATTGATATGCATTAAGGATCTGAACATATGATCTTCCACCAAATAAACCAACTAGCATCAACTACAAGGAGTAATCAACACTACTAGCAACCCACAGGTACCAATCTGAGGTTTTGGTACAAAGATTGGATACAATAGATGAACTAGGGTTTGATAGGAGATGGTGCTAGTGAAGATGTTGATGGAGATTGACCCCCTCCCGATGAGAGGATCGTTGGTGATGATGATGGTGATGATTTCCCCCTCCCGGAGGGAAGTTTCCCCGACAGAACAGCTCCGCCGGAGCCCTAGATTGGTTCCCCCAAGGTTCCGCCTAGTGGCGGAAGAGTTTCATCCCGTAAGCTTGCTTACGATTTTTTTTTCAGGGTAAAAGACTTCAGATAGTAGAAGATGGGCATCGAAGGCCTGTCAGGGGGCCCATGAGGCAGGAGGGCGTGCCCCCACCCTCGTGGACAGGGTGTGGTCCCCCTGACGCTGATTCCTTCGCCAGTATTTTTTATTAATTCCAAAAATGACTTTCGTGGAGTTTCAGGACTTTTGGAGCTGTGCAGAATAGGTCTCTAATATTTGCTCCTTTTCCAGCCCAGAATCCCAGCTGTCGGCATTCTCCTTCTTCATGTAAACCTTGTAAAATAAGAGAGAATAGGCATAAGTATTGTGATATATCATGTAATAACAACCCATAATGCAATAAATATCAATATGAAAACATGATGCAAAATGGAAGTATTAGGCTCCTACTTCTATGACAAAAAAATCATGACAGAAAATGGGCTTATCATCCTGGGCGGGCCGGGAACGAACCTGCATGACATTCTTTGGGCGTCCATGACATAAAAAATCATGGTAGAAGTGAGGGCGAGGAAATTTTCGCAGAGTTCCCGGTTACAGTGGGTGCTCGGCCCAAACGATGCAGTGTGGTTTGCACGTTTCTCTCTCGTACGAACACGTGGTGCAAGCCGTGTTCGCTATAACTGAACCTGAGCGAGAGAGGCTTCGCTTACGAACCCGAGTGATCGCGCACTGCTACATACTGAAGCCGATCGATCGATCCCTTCGCTGTTAACTAAACCCGAGCAATTCCTTGGCCGCATGGTGCTGCTAACTGAACCCGATCGAGCCCCCATGAGAGACGTAGCCACCCGGTGTGTTGGGTTGCCTCTGGGTGAATAGTGCTCGTTGATGCCACGCGAGTGATATGTAGAACGAGTCAAGACGTGGTGAGTCAACCTAGCCGGTTGGTTGGCTATGGATGAACAGTTCTTGATGGGGGTTGGATATGAATAGGACCCCGGCCATGTGTAGGCGGTTACCGCTGGATGAACAGGACCCCATGGTAGTAGGCGGTTGTCGCTGGATGAACAGGACCCCATGGCAGTAGGCGGTTGCCGCTGGATGAACAGGACCCCGAGGAGGCTGCCACACCCCAGCCTGTTGGGGGTGGATGAACAGGACCCCGTGGAGGCTCTATGAACAGTAGCTGATAACCCACAAGTATAGGGGATCAATTGTAGCCTCTTTCGATAAGTAAGTGTGTCGAACCCAACGAGGAGCTAAAGGTAGAACAAATATTCCCTCAAGTTCTATCGACCACCGATACAACTCTACGCACGCTTAACGTTCGCTTTACCTAAAACAAGTATGAAACTAGAAGTACTTTGTAGGTGTTGTTGGATAGCTTTGCAAGAATATAAAGAGCACATAAATAAAATCTAGGGGCTGTTTAGATAAAGAAGCAATAAAGTTAGTATAGCGAGTGTGTAAAAGTGGTGGTAGGAGTTGTGAAATTGTCCCTAAGCAATTGACTACTTTACTAGACCGATAGCAAGTTTTATGTGGGAGAGGCCACTGCTAGCATGTCATCCCTAACTTGGAATTCTATGCACTTATGATTGTAACTATTAGCAAGCATCCGCAACTACTAACGTTCATTAAGGTAAAACCCAACCATAACATTAAGATATATTGGTCCCCCTTCAATCCTGTATGCATCAATTTCTATGTTAGGTTGAAGCTTCTGTCACTCTTGCCCTCCAATACATAGTCCTATCAACATACAACTAACCCTATGGTGCGATCCATGCATGCGCTCATATGATGGGCACCAAAGGACAGCAACATAACCACAAGCAAATTAAACCAATCATAGCAATTCATCAATTACCAATAGGACAATGAAAATCTACTCAGACATCATAAGATGGCAACACATCATTTGATAATAATATGAAGCATAAAGCACCATGTTCAAGTAGAGGGTACAACGGGTTGTGGGAGAGTGGACCGCTGAATATAGATGGGGGAAGGTGATGAAGATGTTGGTGAAGATGACAGAGGTGTTGGTGTAGATCGTGGTGATGATGATGGCCCCAGCGGCATTCCGGCGCCACCGGTAGAGAGGGGGAGAGAGACCCCCTTCTTCTTCTTCATTGACCTTCTCCTAGGTGGGAGAAGGGTTTCCCCTCTGATCCATGGTCTCCATGGCATGGGAGGGGCGAGAGCCCCTCCGAGATTGGATCTGTCTCTCTGTCTCTCTCGGTTTCTGCGTTCCTAATTCTGCCCTTTCACCGTTTCTTATATTCCCGGAGATCCCTAACTCCAATTGGGTTGTGCTTTAGACATGATTTCTATCCGGATATTGGCTTTCTTGCGGTGAAAGAAGGGCACAAACCGCCTTACGGAGTGGCCACGAGGGTCAGGGGCACGCCCACCCCCCTGGGGCACGCCCCCTGCCTCGTGGGCCCCTTGAGCATCGTCTCACGTTGATTCTTCTTCCCAAAAATCATAAATATTCCATAAATATTCTCCGTCCGTTTTTATTCCGCTTGGACTCCGTTTGATATGGATTTTCTGCAAAACAAAAAACATGCAACAAACATGAACTGATACTGGGCACTGGATCAATATGTTAGTCCCAAAAATAGCATAAAAAGTTGCCAAAAGTATATGAAAGTTGTATAATATTGGCATGGAACAATCAAAAATATAGATACAATGGAGATGTATCAGCATCCCCAAGCTTAATTCCTGCTCGTCCTCGAGTAGGTAAATGATAAAAAAGTTAATTTTTTATGTGGAATGCTACCTAGCATAATCTTGATCATGTGATCTAATCATGGCATGAATATTAAGACACGAGTGATTCAAAGCAATAGTCTATCATTTGACATTAAGACAATAATACTTCAAGCATGCTGACCAAGCAGTTATGTCTTATCAAATAACATAGCCAAAGAAAGCTTATCCCTACAAAATCATATAGTTTAGCCATGCTTCATTTTCGTCACACAAAATGCTCCCATGATGCACAACCCCGATGACAAGCCGAGCAATTGGTTCATACTTTTTAACGCGCTTCAGCCTTTTCAACCCTCACACAATACATGAGCATAAGCCATGGATATAGCACTATAGGTGGAATAGCATATGATGATGGAGGTTGTGTGGGGAAGACAAAAAGTGAGAAAGTCTCACATTGACGCGGCTAATCAATGGGCTATGGAGGTGCCCATCAATTGATGTTAATGCGAGGAGTAGGGATTGCCATGCAACAGATGCACTGGAGCTATAAGTGTATGAAAGCTCAAACTGAAACTAAGTGGGTGTGCATCCAACTTGCTTGCTCATGAAGACCTCGGGCATTTGAGGAAGCCCATCATCGGAATATACAAGCCAAGTTCTATAATGAAAATTCCCACTAGTATATGAAAGTGATAACTCAAGCGACTCTCTATATGAAGAACATGGTGCTACTCTGAAGCACAAGTGTGGTAAAAGGATAGTAACATTGTCCCTTCTCTCTTTTTCTCTCATTTTTTTATTTTTTTATTTTATTTCTTTGGTGTGCTTCTTTGGCCTCTTTTTTTATTTGGGCTTCTTTGGCCTCTTTTATTTTTCATAAAGTCAGGAGACTCATCCCGACTCGTGGGGCAATCATTGCTTCCATCATCCTTTCCTCACTAGGGCAATGCTACAATAATGACGATCATCACGCTTTTATTTACTTACAACTCAATATTACAACTCGATGTCTAGAACAAAAATATGACTCTGTATGAATGCCTCTGGCAATGTACCAAGATGTGCAATGATCTAGCATAGTAAAGATATCAAAAAATGGACAAGCCATGAAAATATCATGCTAGCTATCTTACGATCATGCAAAGCAATATGACAATGAATGCTCAAGTCATGTATATGATGATGATGGAAGTTGCATGGCAATATATCTCGGAATGGCTATGGAAATGCCATAATAGGTAGGTATGGTGGCTGTTTTGAGGAAGATATAAGGAGGCTTATGTGTGATAGAGCGTATCGTATCACGGGGTTTGGATGCACCGGTGAAGTTTGCACCAACTCTCGAAGTGAGAAAGAGTAATGCACGGTAACGTAGAGGCTAGCAAATTGCGAAAAGTTAAGAGTGCGTATAATCCATGGACTCACATTAGTCATAAAGAACTCATATACTTATTGCAAAAGTTTATTAGCCCTCGAAGCAAAGTACTACTATGCATGCCCCTAGGGGGATAGATTGGTAGGAAAAGACCATAGCTCATCCCCAACCGCCACTCATAAGGAAGACAATCAAAGAAACACCCCATGCTTCAAATTTGTCACACAACGGTTACCATACGTGCATGCTACGGGACTTGCAAACCTCAACACAAGTATTTCTCAATTTCACAATTACTCAACTAGCACGACTCTAATATCACCACCTTTATATCACAAAACTGTTGCAAGGAATCAAACATATCATATTCAGTGATCTACGAGTTTTATGACTAACCATGTGAATGACCAATTCCTGTCATCTCTCTAAACAGATATAAGTGAAGCAAGAGAGTTTAATTCTTTATACAAAAGATATGCCCATGCTCTAACAAATTTAAGTGAAGCAAAAGAGCATTCTACAAATGGCGGCTTTCTATGTGAAGATAAACAGGCAATCCAAACTTCAAATGATATAAGTGAAGCACATGAAGCATTCTATAAAGCCATACTTAAAAGATTTAAGTGAAGTGCAATGAGCATTCTATAAATAAACCATGGACTATCTCATACTAGCATGGTGCATAAAATAAAAGTGAAAACTAGACGCAAAAGACGCTCCAAGATTTGCACATATCACATGAATGAAACAAATCCGAAAACATACCGATACTTGTTGAAGAAAGATGGGATGCCTTCCGGGGCATCCCCAAGCTTAGACTCTTGAGTCTCCTTGAATATTTACTTGGAGTGCCTTGGGCATCCCCAAGCTTGAGCTCTTGCCTCTCCTCCTTTTCCTCATATTGAGACCTCCTCGATCTTCGAACACTTCATTCACACAAAACTTCAACAGAAAACTCGGTAAGATCCGTTAGTATAATAAAGCAAATCACTACTCTAAGTACTGGTTCTAACCAATTCATATTTTGTTTTTTCATTGTAGCTACTGTAATATAACTTTTCCATGGCTTAATCCACTGACAGAAATTGATAGTTTCATCAAAACAAGCAAACTATGCATAAAAAACAGAATCTGTCTTAAACAGGATAGTCTGTAGTAATCTGAACATTCACCATACTTATGGTACCCCAAAAATTCTGCCCAAATTAGGAAAAATAAACAATTTGTATAGAAAGACAGTGCAAAAAGTTTCAGAACTGTTTGACGTTCCAGTAAAAAATGTAAAATCACGCACTACAGCCAAAGTTTCTGTCCTGCACCGCACAAACCAACAAGCATTGTAAACATCCTAAAGGCAAACCTTGGCACATTATTTTTATAATACAATGGAATTTTACAAGGGGATAATTAATTTTGATGAGTTTCTGTAATCAAGATTCACAAAGTTTCCGTGAGCATGAACAATGTTCAAGGCTAGCTCCCACTTTAACAATGCTCGTCTTTCTCACTTTCGCTTTTCTTTTTGAAAAAGTTTTGTGTTCCCCTCTTTATTTTTTTGTTTTTAAACTTTATGAAAGCACACAACAGAAATAAATGACTCTCTAAAACTTCCAGGTTGTCTCCCTAGCAGCGCTTTCTTTAAATCCATTAAGCTAGGCATATAGTGCTCAAGTAATGGATCCACCCGGATCCCAAGGTATATCAAAGCCAATTTTAATTAACAATGATTTGTGATTTAGTAGTGAGCACAAAGTAACATATATCATGCAACAACAAAGTCTAACTCTCTTCCTATGCATCGGCATGTCATAAAAGAACAATTCATGCACACCAAGTAAAGGCCAATGCATAGTATAAACAATTTCTTGCAATTTCATCGTGTGGGAGACATAGAGAGGTGGATATATAGTTCCTCTCTCATAATAATTGCAAGTTGGAGCAGCAAGCACATGCATATTATATTCATCAAAATCATCATGTGTAGTATTAAAAGGCAATCCATCGATATAATCCTTAATAAGCACAAACTTCTCCGATATAGTGTAGTTTGGAGAATTCAAAAAGATAATAGGACTATCATGTGTGGGTGAAATAGCAACAATTTCATGTTTAACATAAGGAACTATAGCAAGTTCATCTTCATGAGCATAATTCATATTGGCATCTTGGCCACAAGCATAGCAAGCATCATAAAAAAGGGGTATTTCAAGAGAATCAACAGGATCATAACAATCATCATAGTAATCATCCTTCGGTAAGCATGAAGGGAAATTAAACAATGTATGAGTTGAAGAGTTACTCTCATTAGAAGGTGGGGACGGGTGATCAATCCGCTCCTCCTCCTTTTGTTCTTCGCTCTCCTCCTCATCTTTTTCATCCAATGAGCTCACAGTTTCATCAATTTCTTCTTCCATAGACTCCAGCAAAATATTAGTCTCTTCTTGGACAACGGAGGAGTCCTCAATATATGGTTTAACATAGGCATTAGAAGCATAATTATCATAACAATATTGAAGTATGGCAAATTTTTCAGATTTGTAAAGAGTAGCATCATACTTTTCAATCAAACAAGCAATTTCATAAGCACCCTTAAAAGAAACAAATTCTTCAATTTGTTGAACATCATAGTAATTATAAACACCCTTAGCATACGAAGATACGATTCCATTATCACTAAACTCACATTGATAGGGAAGGTGTTTCTTAGGGTTTTCAGAACAACAAGTAAAATCATATATTTCACATAAATTCCAAGCATAGCATTCCAACCGATGAATTTGATCCAATAAAAGTTTCCCTTTTTGTGATAAGCGGTGTCGCACATAACAAGCATGCTCATCTAAAGATTTGCCCTCAACTAAGCTAGTTGGGGTTTCAGCACGAGCACATAGGGATCAAAGATGATCCAAGTAAAAAGCTTCAAGAGTGTGATAGATTTTGAGTGGTTCTTCAACCATTGGTGTAGTAGGTACAACTATTTTTTTTTGGTATTTTGCGTTTCCTACCCATAACTAAAGATAGAAAACAACTAAGAACAACAAATAAAAATTACTTAGTGATAAAGCAAACAAGCACACACGAGAATATTCACCCCACGCTATAACTCCCCGGCAACGACGCCAGAAAAGGTCTTGATAACCCACAAGTATAGGGGATCAATTGTAGCCTCTTTCGATAAGTAAGAGTGTCGAACCCAACGAGGAGCTAAAGGTAGAACAAATATTCTCTCAAGTTCTATCGACCACCAATACAACTCTACGCATGCTTAACATTTGCTTTACCTAAAACAAGTATGAAACTAGAAGTACTTTGTAGGTGTTGTTGGATAGGTTTGCAAGAATATCAAGAGCATGTAAATAAAATCTAGGGGCTGTTTAGATAAAGAATCAATAAAGTTAGTATAGCGAGTTTGGAAAAGTGGTGGTAGGAGTTGTGAAATTGTCCCTAAGCAATTAACTACTTTACTAGACCGATAGCAAGTTTTATGTGGGAGAGGCCATTGCTAGCATGTCATCCCTGACTTGGAATTCTATGCACTTATGATTGGAACTATTAGCGAACATCCGCAACTACTAATGTTCATTAAGGTAAAACCCAACCATAGCATTAAGATATATTGGTCCCCCTTCAATCCCGTATGCATCAATTTCTATGCTAGGTTGAAGCTTCTGTCACTCTTGCCCTCCAATACATAGTCCTATCAACATACAACTAACCCTATGGTGTGATCCACACGCGCGCTCATATGATGGGACCAAAGGACAGCAACATAACCACAAGCAAATTAAACCAATCATAGCAATTCATCAATTACCGATAGGACAACGAAAATCTACTCAGACATCATAGGATGGCAACACATCATTGGATAATAATATGAAGCATAAAGCACCATGTTCAAGTAGAGGGTACAGCGGGTTGCAGGACAGTGGACTGCTGAATATAGATGTGGGAAGGTGATGAAGATGTTGGTGAAGATGACGGAGATGTTGGTGTAGATCGCGGTGATGATGATGGCCCCGGCGGCGTTCCGGCGCCACCGGGAGAGAGGGGGAGAGAGCCCCCCTTCTTCTTCTTCTTCCTGGACCTTATACCTAGGTGGGAGAAGGGTTTCTCCTCTGGTCCATGGTCTCCATGGCGTGGAGGGGCGAGAGCCCCTCCGAGATTGGATTTGTCTCTATGTCTCTCTCTGTTTCTGCGTTCCTGATTCTGCCCTTTCACCGTTTCTTATATTCCCGGAGATCCGTAACTCCAATTGACTTGTCCTTTGGACATGATTTCTATCCGGATATTGGCTTTCTTGCGGCAGAAGAAGGGCACGAACAGACTTACAAAGTGGCCACGAGGGTCAAGGGTGTGCCCCCTGCCTTGTGGGCCCCTCGAGCATTGTCTCGTGTTGAGTCTTCTTCCCAAAAATCATAAATATTCAATAAATATTCTCCGTCCATTTTTATTCCATTTGTACTCCATTTGATATGGATTTTCTATGAAATAAAAAACATGCAACAAACAGTAACTGACACTCAGCACTAGATCAATATGTTAGTCCCAAAAATAGTATAAAAAGTTGCCAAAAGTATATGAAAGTTGTATAATATTGGCATGGAACAATCAAAAATTATAGATACGACGGAGACGTATCAGTAGCCGCGATGAAGTCTGGAGGACGATGGTGGATGAACAGTAGCCGGTGGAGTCCCGTTTTGCGGTACGCCACACCCCTCCCGATGAACAGGACCCTGTTTTGACCCTAGGCGCTTGTCGGTGTCAAAACCGGCGGATCTCGGGTAGGGGGTCCCGAACTGTGCGTCTAGGCGGATGGTAACAGGATACGAGGGACACGATGTTTTTACCCAGGTTCGGGCCCTCTTGATGGAGGTAAAACCCTACGTCCTGCTTGATTAATATTGATGATGTGGGTTACAAGAGTAGATCTACCACGAGATCAAGGAGGCTAAACCCTAGAAGCTAGCCTATGGTATGATGGTTGTCCGTCTTATGGACTAAAGCCATCCGGTTTATATAGACACCGGAGAGGGCTAGGGTTACACAGAGTCGGTTACAAAGGTAGGAGATCTATATATCCGTATCGCCAAGCTTGCCTTCCACGCCAAGGAAAGTCCCATCCGGACACGAGACGAAGTCTTCAATCTTGTATCTTCATAGTATTGGAGTCCGGCCGATGATGATAGTTCGGCTACCCGGACACCCCCTAGTCCGGAACTCCCTCAGCGCTCCAACACAAGTCCGTTTCCTCCATTTTGTGGTACGCCACACCCTAGGACTCTGTTTCGACCTCAGGCGGTTGAACAGAAGTCCATTTCCTCTGTTTTGTGGTACGCCAGACCCCTTGAGGGAGTCCTGGACTAGGGGGTGTCCGGACAGCCGGACTATCATTATCCGCCGGACTCCAAGACTACGAAGATACAAGATTGAAGACTCCGGCTCGTGTCCGGAAGGTACTTTCCTTGGCGTGGAAGGCAAGCTTGGCGATACGGATATGTAGATCTCCTACCATTGTAACCGACTTTGTGTAACCCTAGCCCTCTCCGGTGTCTATATAAACCGGAGGGCTTTAGTCCGTAGGACAACATACATTACAACAATCATACCATAGGCTAGCTTCTAGGGTTTAGCCTCCTTGATCTCGTGGTAGATCTACTCTTGTACTACCCATATCATCAATATTAATCAAGCATGACGTAGGGTTTTACCTCCATCGAGAGGGCCCGAACCTGGGTAAAAACATCGTGTCCCTCGTCTCCTGTTACCATCCGCCTAGACGCACAGTTCGGGACCCCCTACCCGATATCCACCGGTTTTGACACCTACATTGGTGCTTTCATTGAGAGTTCCTCTGTGTCGTCACCGATAGGCTTGATGGCATCTTCAACCAACAACGCTGTCCAGGGTGAGATTTTTCTCCCCGGACAGATCTTCGTATTCGGCGGCTTCGCACTGCGGGCCAATTCACTTGGCCATCTAGAGCAGATCGAAAGCTACGCCCCTGGCCGTCAGGTCAGATTTGAAAGCTTAAACTTCACGGCCGATGTCCGCGGGGACTTGATCCTCGACGGACTCGAGCCACAGCCGAGCGCGCCACACTGTGACGATGGGCATGATCTAGCTCTGCCACCGAACAGTGCCTTGGTGGCCGCACACGGATCCGCTTCGGCCATTAGCCCGGAGCCGATCGCCCAGATCGAGGGACGGTGGATAGGCACCGCCCTGGGGGCTTCAACATCCACGGCGATGGAGCCGAACACAAATCTTGTCCCCTGCGAAACTCGTGATTCCGAGGCGCCGGACTCCTCGCCGGACTCCGAACCTCCCGCGCCCCTACCAATTGATCCGGATTGGGCGCCGATTATGGAATTCACCGCCACGGACATCTTCCAATGCTTGCCTTTCGGCGATGTCTTGAATTCACTAAAGCATCTCTCGTTATCAGGAGAGTCCTGGCCGGATTATGGCCAGGATGGTTGGGATACGGACGATGAAGAAATTCAGAGCCCACCCACCACCCACTTTGTAGCCACTGTCGACGATCTAACGGACATGCTAGACTACGACTCCGAAGACATCGACGCTATGGACGACGATGCCGGAGACGAACAGGAACCAGCGCCCACAGGGCACTGGAAGGCCACCTCGTCATATGACGTATACATGGTGGATACCCCAAAAGATGGGGACGGCGAAGAAACAGCGGAGGCAGATCCCTTAAAGAAACAGCCCAAGCGCCGGCGTCAGCGGCGCCGCTCTAAATCTCGCCACAGCAAGAATGGAGATTCCGGCACAGGAGATAATAATACTCTAGAGAGTGCCAAAGACAATCCCCTCCAGCAAGACTCATCGCAGGAGGATGCAGAAGCAAGCCCTCGTGAGGGGGCGGTAGACGAAGAGGTTGAGGACCATAATTATATGCCTCCCTCCGAAGACGAAGCAAGCCTCAACGATGACGAATTCGTCGTACCCGAGGATCCCGTCGAACAAGAGCGCTTCAAGCGCAGGCTTATCGCCACAGCAAACAGCCTAAAGAAAAAGCAGCAGCAGCTTCAAGCTGATCAAGACCTGCTGGCCGATCGATGGACCGAGGTCCTCGCGGCCGAAGAGTATAAACTCGAACGTCCCTCCAAAAGTTACCCAAAACGCAAGCTGCTCCCCCGATTAGAGGAGGAAGCATTCATACCTCCATCACCAGCACGATATGGCTGATCGACCACCACGTGGTCGTGACAGAGGGGCATCCAGGCCCCCAGCCAAGACCATACCCCAGCATCGCTCCAAAAGTATGAAGCCAAGAGGGAACGCGCCGGACTTGCGAGACATATTGGAGGACAAAGCAAGGCAATCCAGATCCATCTATGGATCACGTGGGCGCCCTACGACCCACGACGAATACCATCGCGCCGGATACAATAACCCCGGCCGGGCCGAACACAGCAGACAGCGCTCTCTCGAGCTGCGTCGCGATATCGCTCAATACAGGGGCGCCGCACACCCACTATGTTTCACCGACGAGGTGCTGGACCATGAATTCCCAGCAGGATTTAAACCCATAAACATAGAGGCTTACGATGGAACAACAGACCCTAGAGTCTGGATAGAAGATTATATACTACATATACATATGGCCAGAGGAGATGATCTCCACGCCATAAAATACCTACCTCTCAAGCTCAAAGGGCCAGCCCGTCATTGGCTTAAAAGCCTCCCAGAAAATACTGTTGGAAGTTGGGAAGAGCTCGAGGACGCGTTTAGAGCAAATTTTCAAGGGACTTATGTCCGCCCTCCGGATGCAGATGATCTAATTCATATAACTCAACAGCCCGGTGAGTCAGCGCGGAAATTCTGGAACAGGTTCCTTACAAAAAAGAACCAAATAGTCGACTGTCCGGACGCCGAAGCCTTAGCAGCTTTCAAGCACAATGTCCGAGATGAATGGCTCACCAGGCACCTCGGTCAAGAGAAATCGAGGACAATGTCCGCACTAACAAGCCTCATGACCCGCTTCTGTACGGGCGAGGATAGCTGGTTAGCACGATGCAGCACCAACGACCCAAGTACATCAGAGATAAGAGATGGAAACGGAAAATCACGGCGCAGAAAAGAGCAGCGCCGGAATAAAGAGAAAAGCCCAAAGAGCGTGGCAGTCAACGCCGGATTCAAAAGCTCGCGGCCCAACAATAAAACACAGCCTCTTAAGGATGACCGTGACGAATTGTCCAACTTAAACAAAATTTTGGGTCGGATATGCCAAATCTACAGTACCCCCGGAAGGCCTGCAAACCACACCCACAGGGATTGTTGGGTTTTTAAACAGTCCGGCCGACTAAATGCCGAACACAAGGGGCTCGACGCGTCAAGCGAAGAAGATAAACCCCACCAGCAGAGCACCAGAAAACAAAAGACTTTCCCACAAGGGGTCAAAGCAGTAAACTCACTTCATGTGATACTACGGAAAAATAGTGCGGCACTTTCTAAAAAGAGCTTCGCGCGGTCCAACCCAGCAGACCGTAGAGATTGGATATCAAAATCAATCACTTTCGACCACCTGGACTATTCCAGAAGCGTTCAAAATGCGGGACGGACTCCACTGATATTGAATCCCATAATAGACGGATTGCAATTTACTAACGTCCTAATGGACGGAGGCAGTGACTTAAACCTGCTATATTCAAACACAATCCGTAGGATGGGGATAGACCCTACCAAAATTCGACACAGTCGCACTTCCTTCAAAGGAGTGACGCCAGGCCATTACGCCAAGTGCACAGGCTCCATATTACTAGAAGTCATGTTCGGATCGCCGAACAATTCTCGACGCGAAAAATTAATTTTTCATATCGTCCCATTTGAAAGTGAATATCAAGCACTATTGGGACGAAAGGCTTTTGTCCGCTTCAATGCCATACCGCATTACGCATCTCTTACACTCAAGATGCCCGGACCGCGTGGCATAATTTTAGTGCGTGGGTCACTTAAAGACCCCGGACTTGGATAGACGAATCCGGCGTCAACGGGCTAGGGGCTCCCTAGCCGCATACCCCTTCACAGGGGGCTGCGCGCACAAATAACCGCGGGTTCATACAAACCCCGCTTTAATTATTTATATTTCTAATATTTTTCGCACTAATTGTTTTTAAAACTAAACGTTCCTCTCTTTTTATAGATGAACAACGTGCATACCCGTCTAGGATAACGGCGCAACGGAGACACAGGCGCAGACGTGCAGTAGGGACCCGTTGTGAGGATTATTTTTAGATTAAGACCCTGCGTAAACCTTTTTTACTGTCTCTTGTTGTTATTCTCCCTTGGTTTCTTCCTATAGCCAAAGCGGAGCCTGACGTTTTGGCATCGGCCGCGTCAGAAGACCATGCCCGTACCTGGACACTAGGGGCTTAGGGCATCATTTTGCCCATTATTATAAAGACCGAACACCTTAGGGAGTGTTCGGCGTCTCGAGTTAGGCATTATATGCATCAGCTCCGAATCATGTCTTTGGTCAAATGTTGGGTTTGCCCGGCTCCTGTGTTTTGCTGCCTTACGTTCCGTATCATCGGCTAACGCGGCACCAGGAGAACTACTGTGATTGTGCCCCAGTTCGGCTGGGCGAGCACCTCAGTAGAGAATGCCGAAAACTGACTGTCATGATGCAGCGAGAGACTGGTCAACCACTCGATCGACTATAGGAATGTTTAGAATTCCCAGCTTTGACGAAGGGCCGTTTCCCGGTCAGGCACACGCGCTCCGACTTCGGAGAAGGGCGATGCCACCAGGGGCTATATCGTAGCCCCACCCTCGAGCTCCACTGGCTAAGTGAAAGTGATAAAGCATTATAGTCCGGATTGCCTCGTTCGCTACGCTACCACCTCCTTTTAACAGGACCGAGACGTCGGATTAAGTGTGAAAACGCGCTATTTTTGCGAACACCCCAGCACCTTGTGCGTGGGGGCTGAAGCCGAAGACTGCCATCTTTCAAGTTATACACAAGTATACATAAACGGCCGCACAGGAGAAGTTTTACTACTTGGACGCACAAGTATAAAAAGCAGTTATAACATAATCATCGATTTACAAGCTAATGTGTTCATTTGAACGCTACATTCTTCGAGCACTGCGACTCTATTACATGAGCGCCACGCATAACTTCCCCGAAATAGTGCTCAGCAGGGAGCCGGTTTTCATCCGAACCCTGGGCAGCAACAGCGGTGGCGTCCATCTCTGGACAATGCGCCTTCACACGGGCAAGAGCCATCCGCGCGCCCTCTATACATGCCGACCGCTTCATCTCCTTTATATGCGGCACCGCTCTAAGGAATTGCTGTAATAAGCCAAAGTAGCTCGTCGCCTTGGACCTCTCTGGCCAGACATGGGCCACGATGTCAGTCATGGCAAGTCCGGACAATCTATTTTGCTCGGCCCATTCGGCCAACCGGTCTGTCAATGGAAGTGGGTGATCCGGACTGTGGAATTGAGACCAATATAGCTCTTCCGTCTTGTGATCCTTCTGGCTCCGGAAGTGCTTAATGGCATCGGCCGCACTTGCAGCTAAGTCCATATACGGATCCTCCGGACTCCACAGCCGCTCAAATTGAGCATACTTTCCATCCATAAACCGGCGATGCAGCAGAAAAGGCTTGCCAGCCACGATCTCTCCGGCCTGGCGCAGTTCCTCCTTCATAGCCCGCATTGCAGAGCGGGCATCCTTGGCTTCGGCGGTGGCCTTCTTCAGGTCTTCCCGCTCCGATAAGCGCTCCTTTTCAAGAGCCTCATTGCGGTCGGCAGCATCCTTTACTTTCATGGCCAATTCGGCCACCTCGGCCCTGCTTAGGCAGTGTGCAGCCTTTTCGGCTTTCAACTCCTCGGCCGCCCTCGAGGCAGCCGCTTCACTCCTTCGGGCTTGCTCCTTAGCTCGAGCAAGTTCGGCCCGAAGGCCCTCCACAGCAGCAGCACCGTCTGTACAAAAAACATATAATTTATCAAAGGAGGGCTTCGACCCCCTTAATAAGGCGACTGCGGAGAACTCTTTTACCTTGCGACTCGTCAAGTCGCCTGTTGACAAGTGCGATGTCCGCATCTGCCAAGTCAAATTGCCGATTTAACTCGGCAAACTCACTAGTCCGGCTAGCCCCCGGACTATCCGCCACCTGCGTAGGACCGACGGAATTCATTCCTTTAGATTTCGAACCTCGGTACGCTGTCGTTTCCGAAAACCTACCGAGTCTCAGGGGCTACTATCTATACAGGGCGCATTTTTTATATGCAAAACTATTAAAAGACAAAGGGGTGCGTCATTCTCGCATACCTCAAATCCCGCCAGCAAACTCATGGCGGCATTACGCAATTCTCTCTCGGCGGACGAAATCCTTCCAATCACCATACGCATTAACGCACGGTGATCTTCTGAAATGGACGCCCTCTCAAGCAGATTCTTCAGTTCTCCCGGCCGGACACTAGTAGGTGCCGAACTCTCTGGCCCCTCCGGACTCGGGGATACCCTCCGTGATGACACTTCGGGTTCGCCTGCCTCATCCGGCGGCGCTGCGGACGGAGGCGTATCGCTCTCCATCATCTCTGGAAGAAGGTCCCCCGAAGATGAACTCATCTGAGAAGGCTGTAGATCCGAACAGCAATATAAATATTTCGGTTATCTACAGAAGCACAAATGAAGGTATTTCCTTACTAATTAACTCCCTCTTTCATACTCACGGCTCGCTGGAGGGCCGATCCTTTGATGATGATTGTGCGTCCGGATTCTTTCCGGGCGCCGGACCCCCCAGGGAAGATCTCTTCCCACGCTTAGGGGCTTTGGCCTCCGGATCTTCGGAGGCGGTCCTCTTCTCCCCCTGAAGGGAGGGGTTCTTGGTTCCCCCCTCTTCAGTCGCCCCTTTGGGCGAAATATTAGCTCCTTTATTTTCCCCGTCGTCCCCTTCTGTGGGCGCAACCTCCAACATTCTGACCAGCACGGGCTCCTGTGCGGTCTCTGGGAGGGGGGCCGGACACCTTATCAGCCTTGATCGCGCCACCCATTCCTGTAAAGAACAAAGGGTCAGGAGGCGAACTATAGAAAGGCACATAAACAGAATGTCCCGACTCTGAGCTACTTACCTGAATATCCGGGCGATCGCGGCTTAGGCCTGTATCCTCGGCTAAATCCGGACACGCCACCTGCGGTCCGAAGAACAACTTGTACATCTCCATGGGTGTCGCACCCATGAAGTGTTGGAGAATCCGAGGTCCCTCCGGGTTGAACTCCCATAGATGGAGAGGACGGCATTTGCAGGGCAGAAGATGCCTGATTAGCATAACCTGCATCACCTTGATCAGGTCGATCTACCTCGCTTGGAGATCTCGAATCCGGCCCTACAGTGAAGGCACGTCTTCGGACGGCCCCCAATTGAGCCCTTGGTTGACCCATGACATCAGTTGGCGTGGAGGTCCCGGGCGGAATAAGGGCGGCGGCTTTTGCCTGCTGCCCCTTGGAGCGGTGATATAGAACCACTCCTGCTGCCACAGTCCAAGTTCCTCTTGGAAGGAACCCACGGGCCACGGGGCATCGACCTTTTTGCTTATGGTCGCCCCGCCGCATTCCGCTTGACGCCCCCCGATCATCTTCGGCTCCACCTTGAAGGTCTTCAGCCATAGGCCGAAGTGGGGAATGACGCGGAGGAAAGCTTCACAGACGATAATGAATGCGGGGATATGGAGGATGGACTCCGGAGCCAAGTCGTGAAAGTCCAGCCCATAGTAGAACAGGAGCCCCCTCATGAAGGGATCCGTCGGGAAGCCTAAACCCCGACGGAGGTGGGATACGAAAACGACGTATTCACCGGGCTCAGGGGCTGGCACGGCCTGCCCTTGGGCAGGCAACCTGTGTGAAACCTCGTAGGCCAGGTACTTGGCCTCACGTAACTTCAATATGTCCTCCTCCGTGACGGAGGAGGGCATCCACCGGCCCTGGAGGTCGAAGCCGGACATGATTGAGGATCCGAAGCGCTCGAATCTGAGGCTCTGGGTGTTGGAACTGGGAGCGGGGAAGAGATTCGATGCGAGATTGAAGAACAATGGCGAGCCTTGGTCCTCTTATAAAGGGGAAGAAATACCAAGGGCCGTCTCCGTGACCGTTTGGGATTCCCCTTCGATAGAGGAGGCGTGGCGACGGGAGCGGTTGGGTTACCCACGCACGTATTGATGAGAATCCTGGAATAAGGGGAACACGATCTCTGCTTCGACAAGACGTGCCAAGGAAACCGCTTCGCTAAACATGCTGAGGTGGTATAGTAATTCAAGCAAAGGCCTTGTGGCGGTGTGATGTCACGCCGCATAATACGTCAGCAGATTGAACTAAGTGTACATTTTATTCTCTCTACGGTGGAATGTGGAATTTATTTTGCAGAGCCGGACACTATCCTGGTGTTCATGATCTTCTCTGAATTATTCAAGGGAGGAACCCGCCTTGCAATGCCGAACATTGTACACGCCGGACTTATCGTCATTGAAGACTGGTTCAGGGGCTACTGAGCGAGTCCTGGACTAGGGGGTGTCCGGACAGCCGGACTATCATTATCCGCCAGACTCCAAGACTACGAAGATACAAGATTGAAGACTCCGGCTCGTGTCCGGATGGTACTTTCCTTGGCGTGGAAGGCAAGCTTGGCGATACGGATATGTAGATCTCCTACCATTGTAACCGACTCTGTGTAACCCTAGCCCTCTCCGGTGTCTATATAAACCGGAGGGCTTTAGTCTGTAGGACAACATACATTACAACAATCATACCATAGGCTAGCTTCTAGGGTTTAGCCTCCTTGATCTCGTGGTAGATCTACTCTTGTACTACCCATATCATCAATGTTAATCAAGCAGGACGTAGGGTTTTACCTCCATCGAGAGGGCCCGAACCTGGGTAAAAACATCGTGTCCCTCGTCTCCTGTTACCATCCGCCTAGACGCACAGTTCGGGACCCCCTACCCGAGATCCGCCGGTTTTGACACCGACACCCCTCCCATGAATAGGATCCCGTTTCGATCGTGGCCGGTTGAACAGAAGGCCGTTTTCCTCCGTTCTGCAGTACGCCAGACCCCGTCTCGGCTGTTCCGTCCAAGCTGGTTGGCTCCTGTTGACCAGGACGCATTCTGACCTAGTCTGTTGCCTCCCGATGAACAGGATGCTGTTTCTCCATTCCGACCCAGCCGGTTGGCTGCCCGATGAACAAGACGCCGCTGATGCCGTCCGTTGCCTCTCCATGTACACGAGCCTTGGCCGTCCGTATATATGTTTGAGTACGTGTTCGAGACCATGCCCGTATGTACGTACATGGATGTATTTTTTGCCGTGTGGCTGTACGTACGTGTACATGATTTAGACGGGACTGCATGAACTACTACATCGGGTGCTCCACTATGGCACGTGCTGCTCCTTACTCGACCACGGTTCATCATTGCAGAGAGACCGATTGACCAATATGTAAGTACACGTTCGCGACCAAACAGACAACCCTACGTACAGTTCGACCCGGTGGGTCCCAGCTGTCAGGGAGGATGAGGAGGCACTTCCTTGCATGCGAAGATATAACTGATGAGTCCTAGCTGTCAGGGGGAAGAGTCATTTTTTGCCTGCTGGACGCACTTCCTTGTGTGCGAAGATGTAGCTGATGGGTCCTAGCTGTGAGGGGGGGAAATGTTTTTTTTGCAAAATACAATAGCCCTTCAGGTGAGTCCCTCTGTCAGGTGGATGAATCATTATTTTGCGTGTAATAAGGAGGCACTTCCTTGTTGCGGTCGTGGACCGAGCTGTCAGCCTCTCCATGTACAGTCCTCTTCCGATGGAAGTCGTTCCTTGACCACATTGACCATGCCGTGCCGAGAGCACCTAGGCGGTGGACGACGGCGAGGCCTAGGAAGGGAATGACCCGGAGCCGGGGAAGACTCAACAGTTGTTTCCCACGCGGACGGGAGTAGGAGGGTTTACTGGTTCTGCTGCAGTATGAGGCTGCCGTCACTGGAGAATAATAGGAGGTCTGGGTGAGTACAGGGATGGCCAGGCCAGCGATGGGAGTAGGGTGGGGCTGTGAGGCGTGTGGGGCAGCACAGCCTGCCACTGGATGCAGGAGCAGGCGACACGACCAGCGATGGTTTGGGTGGGTGGAGCAAGAAGACCAGTGGTTGAAGAAACATGATGACCGTTGGATGGACACCATACGATCACTGTAGCTAGAATTGTTTATATTGACTAAGTTGACAAATCCTGCGTCTACGTTAACTTAGTAGGCCCACAAGTCAGCCTCCAAATATGGTGGGTCCCAGCTGGCAGGGGGAGTATTCATTTTTTTTGTGCGTAATAAGGAGGCACTTCCTTGCATGCGAAGATATAGCTGGTGGGTCCAAGCTGTCAGCGGGAGGAATTTTTTTCCACGAAATAGACAAGCCCTTCCGGTGGGTCCCCGATGTTAGGTGGAGGAATCATTATTTTGCATGTAATAAGGAGGCACTTCCTTGTGTTCGGCCGTGGACCGAGCTGTCATCCTCTCCATGTACAGTCCTCTTCTAATGGATGTCGTTTGTTGACCATGTTGACCACGCTGTGCCGAGAGCACCAGGGCGGTGGACGACGATGAGGCCTAGGAAGGGAACGACCCAAACACAGAGAAGCCTCGACAGTTGTTTCCCACATGGAGGGGAGTACGAGGGTTTACTGGTTCGTCTGCTGTCGCTGGAGAATAACAGGAACCGTGGGTGCGTGAGGGATGGCCAGGCCAGCGATGGGATTAGTGTGGAGCGGTTAGGCATGCGCGGTAGCACAGCCGGCCATGGGAGGCATGAGCAGGCAGTACGACCGATGCTGCTTTGGGCGGCTGGAGCAAGAATACCAGAGGTTGAAGAAGCAGCACGGCCGTTGGATTAACATTCAATGGTAACTGCTGCTAGAATCGTTTGTGGACTAAGTTGACAAAGCCTTTCGTACACGTCAACCTAGTAGACCCAAAAGTCAGCCTCCAAATTTGCCCCAAACAGCATACAACCCAAAATTTCTAGCCAGATTCAAATTAATTTAAAAATAGACAAACCATAATTTAAAATCCAATGAAATTTTACCCGCACAAAAACAATGAAATTTAAAATATCAAAATCCGAAAGAAGAAATTAATTTGGAACTGATTGCCTGTTTGCTGTATTTTTCATTTTACATACCATTTCTTATTACTTATAGCCCATTTTCTGGGCAACCGAATGCATTCCTCCTCGTCTTGAAAGATTTCCGGCCCAGCAGGGCGTAGAAAAGCAAGTAGGCCTCCGTTGGTTATTCTATAAAAAGCAAAATAGCCGGGCTAGCCATTTTCAGAAAGAAAAAACAAAACTAGGCTGGTCATGTGGTAGACATATGAAATAAAAGCCTAGGCTCGACGGGCCATAGATTCCGCACAACCTAGTTGATACCCTGCTCCATCTCGAAAACAAAAGAAAGTACTGCGCGAGCTCCTAGGTCCCGGGTGTCAGCCACTCCTTGTGCAGTTATCTCGCTTATTGATTACGTTGATAGTGGCGTGCGACCCAGATGCTAGGAAACCATCAGGAGGAACCATTTTTTTCTTGTAATAAAGGAGGCACTTGCTTGCCTACTGCCATGATCCTAGTGTGTCCCTACTGTCATCCTCACCATGTACAATCATCTCCTTATTTCTCTCTGTTGTTGACTATGCATGTTGACAACACCGGAAGGCGGCACCGCAGCAAGCGAAACAAAGTGGAGGACGATGGTGAGGCCTCAGACGGGAACAAACAGGAGCCAGAGAAGATGCACAAAGTTTTAGGTGAAGGAAATATGCCCTAGAGGCAATAATAAAGTTGTTATTTTATATTTCCTTATTTCATGATAAATGTTTATTATTCATGCTAGAATTGTACTAACCAGAAACTTGATACATGTGTGGATACATAGACAAAACACCATAAGCCTCTACTAGACTAGCTCGTTAATCAAAGATGGTTAAGTTTCCTAACCATAGACATGTGTTGTCATTTGATGAACGGGATCACATCATTAGGAGAATGATGTGATGGACAATACCCATCCATTAGCTTAGCATAATGATTTTTCAGTTTTATTGCTATTGCTTTCTTCATGTCAAATACATATTCCTTCGACTATGAGATTATGCAACTCTCGGATACCAGAGGAATACCTTGTGTGATATCAAATGTCACAACGTAACTGGGTGATTATAAAGATGCTCTACAGGTATCTCCGAAGGTGTTTGTTGGGTTGGCATAGATCGAGATTAGGATTTGTCACTCCGAGTATCGGAGAGGTATCTTTGGGCCCTCTTGGTTATGCACATCATAAGAAGCCTTGCAAGTGACTAATGAGTTAGTTGCAGGATGATGCATTATGGAACGAGTAAGAGACTTGCCGGTAACGAGACTGAACTAGGTATGAAGATACCGACGATCGAATCCCAGGCAAGTAACACACCTATGGACAAAGGGAATAATGTATGTTGTCATAACAGATCGACCGATAAAGATGTTCGTGAAATATGTAGGAATCAATATGGGCATCCAGGTCCCACTATTGGTTATTGAGCGAAGAGGTGTCTCGGTCATGACTACATAATTCCCGAACCCATAGGGTCGCACGCTTAACATTTGCTGACGCTAGAGTAGTATTGGGATATTTGATGAGTGGTAACCAAATGTTGTTCGGAGTCCCGAATGATATCCCGTACGTCACGAGGAGTCTCAGAATGGTCGAGAGGTAAAGATTTATATATGGGAAGTCATATTTTGGATTCCGGAAAAAGGTGCAGTTTTTCGGCATTGTACCGGGAAGCTTCCAGAAGGTTCCGAAGGATTCCGGAGGGGTCTGGAAGTCCCCAATTTGGTTCAACATGACCCAAGGGCTAGCATGGGCTGCGGGGAGGTGCCCTAGCGTTATTGGTCTAGGCGCACCAAGTCCTCAAAAGCCCATATGGCTAGGAAAGGCAGAAAAGGAAGGAGTCCTAGTAGGAATAGGATTGAACTCGGGAGTCCAAGTCCTCTCCCCCTTGTCTAAAAGAAGTCCTCTCCCCCTTAGCTGCGCCCTAGGACTTGGAGGGGCTGTTTGCCACGCCCCTCCACCTATATATAGAGGGGAGGGGGCTCCCCAAGAGGATACACCAAGTCCTTGGCACCCCTCTCTCTCCCGTTACTCCGTAGTTCCACCGCCTCGTCTCGGCGATGCTTAGCGAAGCGCTGTTGGTGCTCCACCACCACCATCAACACCATGCCGTCGTGTTGGTTGTGATCCCATCTACTTCTCCTCTCCCGCTTGCTGGATCAAGAAGGATGAGACATCATCAATACGCATGTGTGCTAAACTCGAAGGTGTCGTCCGTTCGGCACTAGATCGGTCGGATCATGATCGGATCGCAAAGAGTTCGACTACATCAACCGCGTTGGGAAAATGCTTCCGCTTTCAGTCTACGAGGGTACGCAGACACACACTCTCCCCTTCTTGTTGCTATGCATCTCCTAGATAGATCTTGCGTGAGCGTAGGATTTTTTTTTGAGATTACATACTACGTTCCCCAACAGTGGCATCCGAGCCAGGTCTATGCGTAGATGATATGCACGAGTAGAACACAAAGAGTTGTGGTCGGTGATCATCATACTGCTTACCACCAATGTCTTATTTTGATTCAGTGGTATTGTTGGATAAAGCGGCCCGGACCAACCTTACATGACCACATTCATGACACCGGTTCCACCGATAGACATGCAACTAGTTTTGCATAAAGGTGGCTGGCTGATGTCTGTTTCTCCTACTTTAGTTGAACCGAATTTGACTGCGGCTGGTCCTTGTTGAAGGTTAAAACATCAAACTTGACAAATCACTGTTGTGGTTTTTGTGCTGTAGGTAAGAACGGTTTTTTCTAGAAGCCCGTAGCAGCCACCTAAAACTTGCAACAACAAAGTAGAGGACGTCTAACTTGTTTTTGCAGGGCATGTTGTGATATGATATGGTCAAGACATGATGTGATATATGTTATTGTATGAGATGATCATGTTTTGTAAAAGTTATCGGCAACCGCAGGAGCCTTATGGTTGTCTCTTTATTGTATGAAATGCAAATGCCACGTAATTGCTTTACTTTATCACAAGTGGTAGCGATAGTTGTAGAAGCAATAGTTGGCGAGACGACCACAACACAACAATGGGGATCAAGGTGTCGAGCTGGTGACGATGGAGATCATGATGATGCTTTGGTGATGGAGATCAAAAGCATGAGATGATGATGGCCATATCATGTCACATATTTTGATTGCATGTGATGTTTATGTTTATGCATCTTATTTTGCTTAGTACGGCGGTAGCATTATAACATGATCCCTTAACTAAAATTTCACGGTATAATTGTTCTCCCTGAGTAGGCACTGTTGCGACAGTGCTTCGTGCTGAGACACCACACGATGATCGGGTGTGATAAGCTCTACGTTCACATACAATGGGTGCAAGACATTTTTGCACATGCGGAATACTCAGGTTAAACTTGATAAGCCTAGCATGTACAGACATGGCCTCAGAACACCGGAGATCGAAGGTCGAACGTGAATCATATAGTAGATATGATCAACATAGAGATGTTCACCATTTATGACTACCCCATCTCACGTGATGATCGGACATGGGTTAGTTGATTTGGATCACGTCACACTTAGATGACTTGAGGGATGTCAATTTAAGTGGGAGTTCTTAAGTAATTTAATTAATAGACCTTTAATTTATCATGAACTTAGTCATGATAGTATTTGCAAATTATGTTGTAAATCAATAGCTCACGTTGCAACTCTGATATGTCTCCAACGTATCTATAATTTTTGATTGTTCCATGCTATTATATTACCCGTTTTGGATGTTTGTGAGCTTTACTCTACACTTTTATATCATTTTTGGGACTAACCTACTAATCGGAGGCCCAGCCCGAATTGCTGTTATTTTGCCTATTTCAGTGTTTCGAAGGAAAGGAATATCAAATGGAGTCCAAACGGAATGAAACCTTCGGGAGCGATCTTTTTAGAACAAACGCAATCCAGAAGACTTGGAGTGGACGTCAAGAAGCGATCGAGGCGGCCACGATGGTGCCCGGCGTGCCCCCCACCCTCGTGGGCCGCTCGAGCGTCCACCGACCTACTTCTTCCTCCTATATATATCTACGTACCACGAACCCATCCAGGAGCACCACGAAAAACTATTTCCACCGCCACAACCTTCTGTATCCACGAGATCCCATCTTGGAGCCTTCGTCGGTGTTCCGCCGGAGGGGGAATCGACCATGGAGGGCCTCTACATCATCTCCAGGGCCTCTCGGATGAGTTGTGAGTAGTTTACCAGAGACCTTCGAGTGCATAGTTATTAGCTAGATGGTTTCTTCTCTCTCTTTGATTCCCAATACAAAGTTCTCCTTCCTCTTCTTGGAGATCTATTCGATGTAACTCTTTTTGCCGTGTGTTTGTCGAGATCCAATGAATTGTGGGTTTATGATCAAGTTTATCTATGAGGAATATTTGAATCTCCTCTGAATTCTTTAATGTATGATTGGTTATCTTTGCAAGTCTCTTCGAATTGTCAGTTTGGTTTGGCCTACTAGATTGATCTTTCTTGTAATGGGAGAAGTGCTTAGCTTTGGGTTCAATCTTGAGGTGTCCTTTCCCAGTGACAGCAGGGGCAGCAAGGCACGTATTGTATTGTTGCCATCGAGGATAAAAAGATGGGGTTTATATCATCTTGCATGAGTTTATCCCCCTACATCATGTCATCTTGCTTAATGTGTTACTCTGTTCTTATGAACTTAATACTCTATATGCAGGTAGGAGTCAGTCGATGCGTTGAGTAATAGTAGTAGATGCAGGCAGGAGTCAGTCTACTTGTTGCGGATGTGATGCCTATATACATGATCATGCCTAGATATTCTCATAATTATGCACTTTCCTGACAATTGCTCGACAGTAATTTGTTCACCCACCGTAATACTTATGCTATCTTGAGAGAAGCCACTAGTGAAACCTATGGCCCTCGAGTCTATCTTTTATCATACAAGTTTTCCATCTACTTTTATTTGCATCTTTTATTTTCCAATCTATATCATAAAAATACAAAAATATTTATCTTATCTTATTATCTCTATCAGGTCTCACTTTCGCAAGTTACCATGAAGGGATTGACAACCCCTTTATCGCGTTGGTTGCGAGGTTCTTGTTTGTTTGTGTAGGTGCGTGGGACTTTTGAGGAGCCTCCTACTGGATTGATACCTTGGTTCTCAAAAACTGAGGGAAATACTTACGCTACTTTGCTGCATCACCCTTTCCTCTTCAAGGGAAAAACCAACGCATGCTCAAGAGGTAGCAAGAAGGATTTCTGGCGCCGTTGCCGGGGAGGTCTTCGCTCAAGTCAAGACATACCAAGTACCCATCACAAACTCATCTCCCTCGCATTATGTTATTTGCCACTTGCCTCTCGTTTTCCTCTCCCCCACTTCAGCCTGTTCATTTTATTCTCCCTTCTTCTGTTTGTCTTTTCGTTTGCTTTGATGTCTTACCTGGCTCGTTTGCTCGTTTGGTTGGAATAGTTGTTTATTTATATCTAAATAGAGAACCCAAGATCTATGGATCCTCATCCGCTTGCCAATCTTTTTAAGAGATCCAATTATCATGAACCAAATTCTAGTGATTTGAGTGCACTAGATTATCTTTATGAGGTTCTGCTTGAAATTTGTGAATCCGAAAATTGTGATATGAAGAGATTCATGATAGCTCCTTGAATAAAAAGCATGATTGCAATGGTTTTATTATAAATTCTATTGATGTCAATTGTGCTAATAATATCCAAAACCCTAAGCTTGGGGATGCTAGTTTTGCTATGTCCACTACTTGTTGCAATGATCATGATTGGGGTGATTCTTCTTATGATCTTGAAAATTTATTTATGCCCCATGATGAATATGAGATTGATAATAATTTTTGCAATAATATTGGAAGTGGGTTTGAAAGAGTGTCAACTTTAGATCCCATATATTTGGATAATTTTCAATCTTATGAAATTTTTGATAAAAGTGGGCTTCGAGAGGTCATGACTTTAGTTAATGTTAATCCCACTATTTTGGAAGAGTTTCAACTTTGCATGCACGTGGATCGTGTTGAAAATATTTTATGTGATAGCTATTTTGTTGAATTTGCTTATGATCCCACATGTAATTATTATTAGAGAGGAAAATATGGTTGTAGAAATTTTCATGATAATAAATTACCTATCGTTATGTTGAGATTGCTAACGTCTCTTTCTTCTTCCTTGCATATGCTAATTTTTGCTTGCTATGATAATTTTTTTCTTATAAAATGCCTATGAATAGGTAGTATGTTAGACTTAGATGTGTTTATCACGTGTTCTATGATGCTCTCTTTGTGCTTTAATTCTTGTCTTTCATGTGAACATCATTAGAATTATCAATGCCTAGCTAAAAGGCTTTAAAGAAAAGCGCTTGTTGGGAGACAACCCAATATTTTTAATTTCTGTTATTCAATAAATAATTAATTTAGCTTCTGTTTAGATGTGTTTTTATGTTTTAATTAGTGTTTGTGCCAAGTAGAACCTATAGGATAACTTACAGTGATAGTTAATTTGATTCTGCTGAAAAACAAAAACTTTGTGCGCAAGAGAAAAAAATTCAATAAATCACAGAAACGTGCTTTTGCATTGATTCTTTTTTCTGTAGATCAATAGACAAATTTCCTAGGACTTCCTATTTTTGTAGGAGTTTTGGAGTTCCAGAAGTATTCGAAAGTTACAGATTTCTACAGACTGTTCTGTTTTTGACAGATTCTGTTTTTCGTGTGTTGTTTGCTTATTTTGATGAATCTATGGCTAGTATCGGGGGGTATGAACCATACAGAAGTTGGAATACAGTAGGTTTAACACCAATATAAATAAATAATTAGTTCATTACAGTACCTTATGTGGTGGTTTTTCTTTCTTGCACTAATGGAGCTTATGAGATTTCCTGTTGAGTTTTGTGTTGTGAAGTTTTCAAGTTTTGGGTAAAGATTTGATGGACTATGGAATAAGGAGTGGCAAGAGCCTAAGCTTGGGGATGCCCATGGCACCCCAAGATATTCAAGGACAACCAAAAGCCTAAGCTTAGGGATGCCCCGAAAGGCATCCCCTCTTTCGTCTTCATCTATCGGTAACTTTACTTGGAGCTATATTTTTATTTACCACATGATATGTGTTTTGCTTGGAGCGTCTTGTATGATATGAGTCTTTGCCTTTTAGTTTACAACAATAATCCTTTCTGTACACACCTTTTGGGAGAGACCCACATGATTTAGAATTTATTAGAATACTCTATGTGCTTCACTTATATCTTTTGAGCAAGATAGTTTTGCTCTATGTGCTTCACTTATATTTTCTAGAGCACGACGGTGGCTTTATTTTGAAGAAATTGTTGATATCTCATGCTTCACTTATATTATTTTGAGAGTATTTTAGAACATCATGGTATTTGCTAGGGTTATAAAATTGGTCTTAGAATGATGAGCATCCAAGTTGGGTATAATAAAAACTATCATAGAAAGTGCATTAAATACTATGATCAATTTGATGCTTGATAATTATTTTGATATATAAAGGTGGTAATGTTAGAGTCATGCTAGTTGGGTAATTATGAAATTGAGAAATACTTCTGTTTAAGTTGGCAAGTCCCGTAGCATGCACTTATGGTAAAAGTTGTGTGACAAATTTGTTGCATGGGGTGCTCTTTTAATTGCCTTCCTTATGAGTGGAGGTCGGGATCACGCGATGGTTAACTCCTACCAACCCTTCCCCTAGGAGCATGCATAGTAGTACTTTTCTTCGAGGGCAAGTAGACTTTTGGAATAAGTATATGAGTTCTTTATGACTAATGTGAGTCCATGAATATACGCACACTTACGCTTCCACTTTGCTAGCCTCTATTATGCCGCGCAACCTTCGCCGGTATCACGCACCCATTATTTACCTTCCTCAAAACAGCCACCTATTATGGCATTTTCATAGCCATTCCGAGATATATTGCCATGCAACTTTTCACCGTTCCGTTTATTATGACACGCTCTATCATTGTCATATTGCTCTTTGCATGATCATGTAGTTGACATCGTATTTGTGGCAAAGCCACCATCATAATTTTTTTATACATGTCACTCTTGATTCATTGCATATCCCGATACACCGCCAGAGGCATTCACATAGAGTCATATTTTGTTCTAAGTATTGAGTTGTAATTCTTGAGTTATAAATCAATAAAAGTTTGATGATCTTCATTATTAGAGCATTGTCCCAAGTGAGGAAAGGATGATGAAGACTATGATTCCCCCACAAGTCGGGATGAGACTTCGGACTTTATAAAAATAAAAGAGGCCAAAGAAGCCCATAAAAAAAGAGGCCAAAGAAGCCCACCAAATAAAAAAATGAGAGAAAAGAGAGAAGGAACAATGCTACTATATTTTTTTCCACACTTGTGCTTCAAAGTAGCACCATGATCTTCATGATAGAGAGTCTCTTATGTTGTCACTTTCATATACTAGTAGGAATTTTTCATTATAGAACTTGGCTTGTATATTCCAATGATGGGCTTCCTCAAAACGCCCCAGATCTTCGTGAGCAAGCAAGTTGGATGCAAACCCACTTAGTTTATTTTGTTGAGCTTTCATATATTTATAGCTCTAGTGCATCCGTTGCATGGCAAACCCTACTCAGTCACATTGATATCTATTAATGGGCATCTCCATAGCCCGTGGATACACCTAGTTGATGTGAGACTATCTTCTCCCTTTTTTTGTCTTCACAACCAGCACCATATACCACATATAGTGCTATGTCCATGGCTTACGCTCATGTATTGCGTAAGAGTTGAAAAAGCTGACACTACTAGGAAAAGGGCTATAGATGATATGGCTACTAATGGCGCACCAGACATGTGGTGCGCCATTACTATATACTAATGGCACACCTGGTGCCTGGTGCGCCATTAGTAGTTTTTTTTTAAAAAAATTGTTACTAATGGTGCACCGTTGTACAGTGCGCCATTACTAGTTGACATAGTAATGGTGCACCAAACCCACCGTGCGCCATTAGTAGTTTTGAAAAAAAAATTAAAAAAAAATTGTTAGTAATGTCGAGCCCCCCTCCCCTCGCCCCGCCGCCCCCCTCCCCTCGCCGCCCCCTTGCCCCACCTCCCCTCGCCCCGTCGCCCCCTCCCCTCGCCGCCCCCTTGCCCCACCACCCGCCGCCGCCACACCGCCCCTGGCCCCACCGCCCCTCGCCCCGTCGCCCCCACCACCCGCCATCGCCCCTTGCTCCGCCCCCTCCGTCCGCCGCGCCTGCACGCCGTCGGCGACGCCGCCGCCGCTGTGGTCTTGCGCTCCCCGACGCCGCCGCCCCGACCCCCGCGGGACTCCACCGGCCCCTGCAGCAGCCGGCGAGCGCGGGCCCGACGCGCCCACCCCGCCTGCCCCTGCCGTCTACCATCGCTGACGACCCACCGCACCCTCCCCTGCTCCACCGGCCGCCGCCGCCGACCCCCGGCCCGCACCCTCCCCCACTCCACCGTCGCCGACGACCCACCGCACCATCCCCTGCTCCACCGGCCGCCGCCGCCGACCCCCGGCCCGCACCCTCCCCCACTCCACCGTCGCCGACGAACCACCGCACCCTCCCCCGCTCCACCGGCCGCCGCCGCCGACCCCCGGCCCGCACCCTCCCTACTCCACCGTCGCCGACGACCCACCCGCACCCTCCCCCGCTCCATCGGCCGCCATCGCCGACCCCCGGCCCGCACCCTCCCCCACTCCACCGCCGACGACGACCCCCCACACCCTCCCCCCATATGAATATTTTTTCATATTCATAAATATTTTCAAAACAAATTTAAACATATTTTTTAAAAAATTATTAATGTTTTTATAAAAAAATATTACTGTTATGATTTAAACAAGTTTGGACATATTTAAACACAAATAAATATCAAACAGCATTTTAAATGCATAAAAGCAAAAATTGGGGAGCCTGGGAATCGAACCCAAGACCTCCTAGTGTGTGTACTGCATGCTGACCAGTCAAGCTAGTGGGCGGGTTCTGATTTAGATAGGGTTAGGTGGAATATAACTTGACCAGTCGGGCTAGTAATTAAAACAAAATTCTAATGGAGCACTAAGGTGAGGTGCGCCATTAGAACCCTCCCCCCACTCCACCTATTGCCCTCGCACTGTGGCCTCCCTCCCTTCCTCGCCTGATTCCCCAACCGTATGCCGCCGCCCCCTTCGTCCGCCGCAGCCGCCCACGCGACCCCGCCGCCTCCCTCTCCCCTTCCTCCCCCTCGAGCGCCGCCGCCCTCTCCGTCCGCCGCAGCCGCCCACGCGCCCCCGCCGCCTTCCTCTCCCCTTCCTCCCCCTCGAGCGCCGCCTCCCCCCCGAGCCCCGCCTCCCCCGCGAGCGCCGCCTCCCTCGCCTCCCTCCCTAACCCTCGGAGCCGCCGGAGACTTGGAGCCTCGGCGCCGCCCCACGTCCACCAGGAGAGGAGGCCCCACGTCCACCAGGAGAGGAGGCCCGCGACCTCCCCGCCGTCTATCCCCGCCTCCCCCAAGCTTGCCGTCTCCACCCTCCGTCGTCTCCGCTCCGGCCACCACCTCATCATCGTGGTCAGGTAACCCTCCTCCCTCTGCCTCTCTTCTCCTCTCTTCCTCCTCTCCTCCCTCCCGGCCATGCCCTCTTCTTCTCTCTATTGCTAGGTTTAGGTCAAATTCCTCTCTAATTTAGGTCAAATTAGGTTCAAAAAATTGCTAATTTTGGTTAGCAACGGCCATAGCAAGTCAGCAACTGCCATAGCAGTGCTCCTATGTTTTCTATAGCGTTAGTAGAGTGCTAATTTAATCTCTGCTCTAGCTTTGTTTAGTGGTCATAATTGAGGCCTAGGGCAGCTACCCCTCTGCTAGTCTCGAGCAATTCAAAGATTTAAGAAATAGCATTGGATAGAGACTTGAAGGAATGAGCTATAAGCAGAGAGGAGATGAGATGTTTGTGTTTCGATTCCAGATGCAGAGAGGAGAGGAGATGTTCATTCTCTGGAATGCAGATACATTTTTCTTTTCGAACTTGTTTAACCAACAAATCTCCTTCCTTGATCATACATCTGAAGCTATGTATGATTCAGTTCACAGTATAATATTGGGAGAGGAAATTATTAGTAGTGGTTTGGTTCTGATTGAGGCCGATTCAACTCTTTGATCCGACAAGACATGTCACACTACATCCATGTGTGTGAAGTAATTTAGATCCTGTTAGTGCTCTACTGCCCAAGGTAATTGACTACAAGACCAGTAGATGGATAATCTGACAGTGAGGGTAGTAGTGAGATAATTTTAGTACTGACCTGGGAGAGGAAGTTGACCCAGATGGCATAAAAGTTCTTTAGACTGTGCATGCTCTTTGTTTCGTGCAATCTAGTGTCGTACTGCCATCACAAAGTACATGACAAAACTAACAACACAGATGGCTTGTTGAAGTATCATAAGGTTATAAGGAGCACAACAGCAGCTGTCAGTAGTTACACACTTGCACTGCATCTATGATAGTTGGATGCAATATATTTCCTACTGTATTTGACTAGTGTTTAGGTCAACAGCAATCCATGATTTTTTTTAGTTAACAATAATCCATGATTTTTAGTTAACAACAACCCATGATTTTTAGTTATAAGCAATCCATGATTTTTAGTTAACAACAATCCATGATTTTTTGGCTGTTGGTTGCTACTGTACGTTGCTACTGCTACTTGTTGGTGGGGCACTGGTGCTACTGTTAGTCTGCTACTTGTGCTGGATGTGCTACTGCTAGTCTGCTGCTCGTGTGTTGTTGTTAGTTACTTCGGTTGCTCGTTGGCTTCTGCTAGTGCTAGGCTGCTAGTAGTTTTGTAGTGTAGTTGCGGCTACTAGTGCTAGGCTGCTAGCGTCCTCGCGGTGTTTTATGATCTGTTGTAAGGGTACTAATTGGTCTCTTCTGCTGCTTATCAGAGATGGGGGGAAGCAGCCACCGCCGCTCTGCCACACCGCAGTACGAGTTGGATGCTTCCGAGTTCTTCAGTATCATGCTTGGGACTTCAGTATCATCCATGACGCAGGTATATAAAATGAGAGATCTCCCCTTCACCCATCTCATTATGATATCTGTTGTTTGCTACGTCACTCATTGTCCCAAACTGCAGAGGTTGCCTGACAGTTTTATGAACATGCTGGGTGAAGATCCGCCAAATAATGTGAAGCCGCGACAGGCCGGTAGCAGGTTTCGTAGGCTGTGGGATGTGGAGTTGGTGATCAAGGAGGGCCACATGTACTTGTATCGTGGGAGAAGTTCTACCGTGCCTACGACCTGCGGCTGGGGTACTTCCTTCTCTTTAGGTACGCCGCCGCCACCACCATGCTCAACGTGAAGGTGTTCAACGCGACTATGTGTCGCATGCGCTACGCTGACGATGATGATGCCAGTACGTTCTGCCTCTTCTTATTCCTCTACATTTGGCTTTGTCTCACATCGATTGTTAACGGTCATTGTTGCATTTGGACAGACAATGGGAGCAGCAGCAGCGACACTGGCTACAACCAAAGCAACAACGATTATGGCTATAGCAAAAGCAACAACAATTCTGGCTTTAGCGAAAGCAGCAGTGATTCTGACAGCAGCGATTCTGACAACAAGAAGGATGATCCGGACTGGAGTGGGGGAGAAGAGGAGCAGAGTGGGGATGAGGAGCTGCAGGATGACGATGGGCATCAGGCTGAGGATGACCTAGCGCTGGCGGTGGCTGACCAAGGGCAAGAGATGGTGGTGGCTGACCATGGGCAAGAGATGGTGGTGGCTGACGAAGGGTGTGACGCCCGGATATTTAAGCTACACTGAACCTCCGCTAATGATGCCACGTCACCTCAATTACTGATGCTAATCTCGCGTTAGTTCGAAACCGGTTCGAGTTCAAATCCAAATTCAAGCAAACAATAAAAGTTTTCAAACAATAAAACTAAAAATTTCGGGTTGTGCCAAATAATGCATAGGTAATTATGGTGAAGAAACCCCGCTTTTATAAAATGCCTAAGTACTCTAAAATGAATAAAGTAGTAGAAAAAACAATTATTTGAATGCTTTAAAATAATAAACAAATGTTGAACTAGTTTATCTAGTCACCAAACTTTTGTGGCGGTTCTAAATAATGGCTACTATTTGTTTTGACAAGTGGCACTTCTTACAAAATTCTTTTGGTGGCTCAACTTAAATGCAAAACAGGAGCTAAGATTTAAAACAGAGAATTAAAGAGAAAAGGAAAAGGAAAAAGGGCCTACAAACTACTTTGCCACTGGGCCATAAGTGGCCACGCGACCCAGCTCACCTCCCCATCTCCTTCCTGTTCACCGAAGCCTCGTGGACAGAGGGGACGCGTCCGTGGCCGGGATGGCCACGCGACGGCCATCCGGCGACGCCCCGACATCCTATAGGTACCCCGACGCCCCTTCCCGAACCCTAGCCTATCCAGTCCTTCCCCAGCTCTGCCTCTCCTGTTACAGAAGCCGCCCGCCGCCACCATCGCCGCCACCTCATCGATCCGGTGGCCACCGGCCTCCCCTCGTCGCGTCAAGGCGTCCAGGAGATTCGCCATCGTCGTCTTGTTCGCCTACGTGCTCTGAATCGAGCCAGGACAGCCCGTACGCTCGCCATCGAGCTCATCTCCGCCGCTGTTCGTCGTTGGTTCCGACGTCTTCACTGCATCCCGCGCCTCCCCGAGCCTCTCCCCGTCAACGATGTGAGCCGACGCGCTTTTCCCCTCTGCCTTCCCCTTGATCTGCATCCTCTGATTGCCGTGCTCGTCGTTGTCGTCCCGCGCTAGAAGTCGCCATGGCCGGTGCTCCACTCATGTTGCCTCTGCCTTGCTCCAACACGCGCGCGCCCCTGGCCGTGCCCCTGCGCCGCCCGAGCATGCATCCACCGTGGCTTGGCCGTCACCCAAGCGCGCTTCGCCCGCTGCGTACGCCCATGCTCACCCCGCCCATGTGGCTGCTCCCCGTCGCCTCGGGCTCCAGCGCCCTGCCACTCAGCCGCAACCACCTCCGCCGCTGCTCGCCGACCCGCCACGCGGAGGTCCGGTCGCACCCTCCATGGCCCCGGCGTCCTCCTCTGGCGACCGCCCGCTTCACCACGGACCCGCCCTGCCATGGCTTCGTCGGCGCCGCGCCGGTACCCATCCGCGCATGCTGGGCATCGACCGGGTTCGCCCTGACGGGCAGCCTCGCCCCTGCGCCCGTTACGCCCACGCCCCGTTAAGGCACCCCTTTGGGCCATTGACAACGGGGCCCCACCCCCAGGAACTTTTTATTAAAAAACAACAATAAATAAAATTAAGTAATTAATAATTAAATTAATCAATTACTTAATTAAGTAAATTAATTAACCTAATTAATTGTAATTAATAAATCTAATCATTTTAGTTAGACTAACTAAACCAGATTAGTTAGTCTTAGTCTATGACATGTGGGGCCCTTCTGTTAGTTTGACCAGTCAACGGTCAACGCTGACAGCTGACGTCATGATGACGCATTAAACATTTTCGAATTAAATTAATACTAATAATTTATAAATTGATTAAAACTTTCAAAACTAATATAAAAGAAACCGTAGCTCAGATGGAAAAACTTTGTACATGAAAATTGCTTAGAACGACGAGACGAATCCGGATACGTAGCCATTCGTCCGTCACACATCCCTAGCATAACAAACATGCAACATTTCACCTCCAATTCTTTTGTCCGAAAACGCGAAAACACCAGGGATACTTTCCCGGATGTTTCCCCCTCTCGCCGGTATCACCTACTACCGCGTTAGGGCACACCTAGCACCGCTCATTGTCTTGTCATACATCGTCATGCTTATGTTTGCATTATATTTATTGTTTCTTCCCCCTCTTCTCTCCGGTAGACTACGAGACCGACGCCGCTGCTACCCAGTACGACTACAGAGTTGACGACCCCTCCTTCTTGCCAGAGCAACCAGGCAAGCCCCCCCCCATTGATCACCAGATATCGCCTATTCTTCTCTATACTGCTTGCATTAGAGTAGTGTAGCATGTTACTGTTCGGTTACTCCTATTCTGTTGCATAGCCTGTCATTGTTGCTGCAGTCATTGATACCTTACCCGCAATCCTAAATGCTTAGTATAGGATGCTAGTTTATCATCATTGGCCCTACATTCTTGTCAGTCTGCCTTGCTATACTATTGGGCCGTGATCACTCGGGAGGTGATCACGGGTATATACTATACATACATACATACTATATAGATGGTTACTAAAGTTGGGTCAGCTCATTGAGTACCCGCAAGTGATTTCGATGTGGGGGCTGGAAGGACAGGTGGCTCCATCCCGGTAGAGGTGGGCCTGGGTTCCCGACGGCCCCCGACTGTTACTTTGTGGCGGAGCGACAAGGCAGGTTGAGACCACCTAGGCGAGAGGCGGGTCTGGCCCTGGTCGGCGTCCGCGGTTACTTCATAATAACACGCTTAACGAGATCTTGGTATTTAATCTGAGTCTGGCCACTGGCCTATACGCACTAACCAACTACGCGCGAAACATATGGGCACTCGACGTCGTGGTATCAGCCGAAGCCTTCATGATGTCAGCGACTGAGCGGCGCGCGCCAGATTGGACCGCGTAACGTGACTTCCTTTGTAATGGAGGTTTCTAGGTCTGCTTCCGGCCGCCCTCGCAACGTGCAGGTGTGCAATGGGCGATGGGCCCAGACCCCTGCGCGTATAGGATTTAGACCGGCGTGTTGACCTCTTCTATTGTGCCTAGGTGGGGCTGCGACATGTTGATCTTCCGAGGCCGGGCATGACCCAGGAAAGTGTGTCCGGCCAAATGGGATCGAGCGTGTTGGGTTATGTGGTGCACCCCTGCAGGGAAGTTTATTTATTCGAATAGTCGTGTCCCTCGGTAAAAGGACGACCCGGAGTTGTACCTTGACCTTATGACAACTAGAACCGGATACTTAATAAAACACACCCAAACAAGTTCCACAGACAACCCGGTGATCGCTTTTCCACAGGGCGACGAGGGGAGGATCGCCGGGTAGGATTATGCTATGCGATGCTTGTCGGTGTCAAAACCGGCGGATCTCGGGTAGGGGGTCCCGAACTGTGCGTCTAGGCGGATGGTAACAGGAGACGAGGGACACGATGTTTTTACCCAGGTTCGGGCCCTCTCGATGGAGGTAAAACCCTACGTCCTGCTTGATTAATATTGATGATATGGGTAGTACAAGAGTAGATCTACCACGAGATCAAGGAGGCTAAACCCTAGAAGCTAGCCTATGGTACGATTGTTGTAATGTATGTTGTCCTACGGACTAAAGCCCTCCGGTTTATATAGACACCGGAGAGGGCTAGGGTTACACAGGGTCGGTTACAATGGTAGGAGATCTATATGTCCGTATCGCCAACCTTGCCTTCCACGCCAAGGAAAGTCCCATCCGGACACGGGACGGAGTCTTCAATCTTGTATCTTCGTAGTCTTGGAGTCCGGCGGACATTGATAGTCCGGCTGTCCGGACACCCCCTAGTCCAGGACTCCCTCAGTAGCCCCCGAACCAGGCTTCAATGACGATAAGTCCAGCGTGTTTATAGTCTTCGGCGTTGCAAGGCGGGTTCTCCCTTCAAATTCCATGTACCTGCCGAACAGTGTCCGGCCTCATCTTGAATACTGTGTTCCCCGGCTTCTACGCCAAATAATGGCCCTCTTCCACGCGTCGCACGAATGCGAAAAGCCAGGGTGTCTTTTGCATTTCACCCCCCCAATTGTGCGAGTTGCCCGCCTATAAAAGAGGCAAGAACCCAAATCCAAACCACACCGTCTTCCTCCCGCGAATACTCCATCAAAGCGCCTTTGACCTAGAAATCCATTCCACCATGGATCGTCAACGCGGCTCTCCTTCACGCGCTCCCAGCCCATCGCCGGGGAATTGGAGGAGGTGCTCTATTTCGCACAACGAGCTTGTGAAGCTCCAAACGGGGGGATTCCTCCCTCCGGCCTTCATGATCCCAGTCCGGGCCGGACTGGTTACTTATCAAGGTGGGAGACAGGCGGAGGACACTCCAAGCCCCAATAAGGGGGAGCGAGTATGTTTTGTCCCTTATCTGACAAGGGGACTCAGATTTCCAATACATCCGTTCCTCCGCGGGCTCCTGAAGTTCTACGGACTCCAGCTCCACCACCTCACGCCCACCTCTATCCTGCATATCGCGGGCTACGTAGCTCTTTGTGAGCTATTCCTGGGCATTGAGCCCCATTTCGCATTGTGGAAGAGGCTGTTTTGCCTCGTACCCCGTTCTTACCAGGGGTCCATATATCAAGTGGGCGGCACCGAAATATGGCCCATCGCCGGGACCGGATACCTATCCGGTACTCCCAAGAAGGCGTCCGAAGACTGGCCCTCGGAGTGGTTTTATATAGAAGACGCTCCGCTGCCAGACCCAGTTCGGATCGGCCTCCCGGAGTTTAGTGCTGCTCCCTTGAACAAACGCCTCAGCTGGCGCCCGCGGAGCCCCCGATTGGAGAAAGACAAGAGCGTCCATTACTTGATGGGCCGGATAAGATTAATGGCTCATACCGGCTTGACCATGATCGGAGTCATGGCGACATGCATCAAGCGAGGGGTACAACCACTGCAATACAGAGGCCACCCCATGTGGGATTTCAACGGGGAAGACGATGCTTCCCGGCATGGCCGCAAAGGGCCGGATTTGACCGAGGATCTGGTGAAGATCCTGTCCAGCCTGTACAAGGGGGGGAAGGAGGATTTCTTTCGAACGAACCCTGTGAATGGGTTTTCCATGATCAACCCCAGAGGATGGGTAAGTGAACACCTTGAAGGGCCCAGCCCATGCTTTCGAAGTTTAAGCTTCTTACATTATGTCTTCAGTGCAGGGTCTACGCCGGACTGTGGAGGACATGGTAAGTCCTGCTCCTCAACCCGAGGACCCAAAAGGATCCTTGGATCCGGCCTCCGAAGAGGACCCGGATATCAAGGTGGAGCTGATCGACGGGGTGTATCACCAGCTCAGCATAGACAATGCTTTGGTCGCCATTACGGCGGACTACCCCGGGCTAAGTTCGGCTTCCCAGGTGACCGCGACCGAAGTCCGGACACCATTATCTCATCCCTGCCCATTTCTGACCTTCGCGAACGATGGTATTTTGCAGGAAGCGCCTTTACGGCAGGAAGCCGAGCCCGCGGCGGCCGACCAACAGAGGTCAGTCCGAACCAGCAGGCGGAAAAGGAGCGCAGTGCGGACGGAAACGCCACCGCAAAGGTATAGCTCGTACTTAGAGCAACGTTCCGAGGAAATGTCTGAGTGCTCATGATCTTTGTAGGAGAAAAAGCGCTCGCCGGACTGCGAGCGCAGGAATTGCCAATCCGACCAACACCGGCCAGGCTCCAGCGCCCGGCCTGGAGGGGGAGGCAAGCGCAAGACACGAGCCGGATCCTTCTCCAATGGAGGATACCGACAGACTGTCTGCCACCAAGTCTGAGGTGGAGAGCGCCATGAACCATAGGCGCCGCCGGACAGTATTTCAAGAAGCGTGCTTTTCCGCTGAGGCATTGGATGCTTTTAACGCAGGGGACGCGCATCTCCGTGCAGCTGAAAATGGTTTGACCAGAGCCACGGAGCAGTATGTGAAAAACATACGGGTAAAGGAATTTTAATGGTTGTATATACCAGTAGCCCCCGAGACTTGAAGCAGTTATGCTAACTGATTTAAGGATCATTGGAAATTTCAGGCACTTAACGAGAAGAACGCCCAGCTATCTCGGGAGCTGCAAGATTGCAAGGCCCAACTTGAGGCCGCACTTGCTGCCGCAGGAGGAGACGGAAAGACCCTTCCTGGTAACACATTTTTATTAATAAATATAAGCGCTATGCGGCGTGCGCGTGAGTCTAATAATGACATTGCAGGTGCCGCCGGACAAGATCCGGACAGGCAAGCATTGCTACGCCAGCTAAAGGCCGGCGAGAGTGTACTGAATAGAGTTCAGCAGGAAAGGAACAAGCTCCAGGATGCCAACGCCAAGCTCGGAGAAGAGCTGAAAGGCGCTCAGGCCGAGCTGTCCGCCTCCGTTAAGGAGAATCAGCGGCTTCGTCGCGGCATTTATAGTAAGTGCTTGAGCGAACTCTTTTGAAAAGAAGAGTTCGGCGAGGAAGTATTTTGACATGATATGTCTTGTAGGTATACTCACGGGTCGTCCTGCAGAGGAGATGCCCATATCAATGGGTGATCAACTTCCCGAACTGTTGCAGCTACTCGAACGAGTTCGGCAGGTAATGAGCGGCGTCGTTCAGGCTTTATGGCCAGCCCTCACCCTACCCGAGGGCCTCGGGGAGCTTGCGGAGAAGCTGCAGGGAGTGCGGCAGCGCTTCCGTTTGTGGAAGATTTCGGCTTGCCGTCAAGGTGCGAGGGAGGCTTGGGCCATGGTGAAGACGCGGTACAAGAAGGCGGATCCCAACCACATGGCCGAAGTTGGACCGGTGGGGCCCGATGGGAAGGAGATCCCTGTGAGTTTAGTGTATAGCCAAGTAGAGTTGGCTGCTAAATTTTCCCAATAGGACTGTAAACTAGACAGCCTATTAGACGGGACTGGGGAGGAATACAATCAATAAATTTGACAATGTATGTTATCCTTTAAAGTGACATGTGAAATGCCTTCTAGCCGGATTGTAGATCGTTTGTCTTTGCTGACCTTTTCGCTTCGACCTCGGGACCCTAGAGTCCGGAGTGTGTCCGAATACCTTTTTTGGTAAGAAACAACCGTGGTATGCATGGAGACCAGGCGTAGGGGTCATTAGTGCTTTATCAGACAAGTGCCCAACTAGTTATGTTATATTACATGGTTAGTAAGAAACATCTTCCAGGGAGAATAGTTCTGTTAAGGGTTCCTTTCGCTGGGAGGCATGCCCTAAAGTGCATGTCCGGACTGCAAAGAAAGCAGTAAAACATCTGGGGGCAAATAGATAAATAGGTAAAAAGTCATCTTTTAAATCACCGACCGAATATTCCCTTAAGAACGCTAGCTTTCGGCTTCACCCAGTCTGAGGTACACATCCGGCTGACCCGGCAGTAACAATCGCAGAGGTGCTCCCTTTACCTCCTAGCCGAACAATCGGGAACGTAGGGGTAAGCACAGGAGCCAGGCAACCCAGCTTGGCCAAAACTTAAGTCATATCGATGCATATAATGGCGAGTAAAAGGTACATGTGGAAGCTTGACACAGGTACTGGGTATAAAACCCGTATAATTGAGCTTCTGTAAAAGAAGCCCCCAGGAATAATGAGTGCGGATGGCACATCATGCGTATGCAAAGAATGCAAAAATAGGCCCGGAAGGACCCGAAAAAACCTCTCGAACAGCGACCAGTCTCTCGCCTTATCATGCCAGTCAGTTTTAGCTTTCTCCACTGAGGCGTTAACCCGGCTCAACCGGGGCGCAATCGCAGTGGTTCTCCCAGTGCCACCTTAGCTGACAGAACGGAATATAAGGCACCAAAACGTGGGAGCCGGGCAAACCCAACTATTGACCCAAGACATGATTCGGAGCTGATTCATATAATGCTATAAGTTCGGGGTGCCGCACTTTGTGAAAGTGTTCGGACTTTATCACACCATAGAGTGGGGAACATAAGCCCCTGGTGTATTATGCCGTACCAAAATATACGGGTGCCAGATGTCATATAATGAGCATATACATAAAATGTAATGCAATTGCGATCATAAAGGTGCTGCATTATTAATGAAAGAAAAGTCTGCTAGTAGAGCGGACTGATACAAATAGTGCGGTAAGCAAGGGATTTGGACTAATTAAATATGTCCCCCTCCAGGGTTGAGCTGCGGATTTGGTGTATATAATCGAATTTAATGCTCGTAATTGAGACCACCTGAGTGTTCGACGCGGCCTTCTTTAGTCCTTGACTGTTGCATCATGAGTTCGGCAGGTTCACCGCCGGACAGGGCTTCTGGTTAACAGAGTCCTGTGTACAAAAAGGAAGAAAAATAATAATAATAAAAAAGAGGGGCACATTTGCGAGCCCCTGGTGTGGTCGAACCGCACTCTGGGTCCGTTGTGATCGTGCCCCCTCCCCTGTGCCCATGGTATCTCCAAAGCGTAATGATGTACGCGGAGTGTTATTCTTGCGATCATACGCGGGCGAGGGTTGGGGCCGCATTGCTACGCGTGCTCTGATCGCGCCAGTAGGTCTTGGTTGGCATTGCTCCGGGCGCGCTTTGTTGTATCCGGCCGTTTAACGGCCGGACTCGAGAATTGCCTTAGAAGGCTGCTCTGTACTTCTGCTGCGAGAGCCGCTGTATGTTCCTCCGTTCGGAGGGAGCGTTCCATATTCCCATTGATCGTGATGAATCCACGAGGGCCTGGCATCTTGAGCTTTAGGTATGCATAGTGCGGCATCGCGTTGAATTTGGCAAATGCGGTTCGCCCGAGCAGAGCGTGATAGCCGCTGCGAAACGGGACTATGTCGAAGATTAACTCTTCGCTCCGGAAATTATCCGGGGATCCGAAGACCACTTCCAGTGTGACTGAGCCTGTGCAGTTGGCTTCCACTCCTGGTATGACACCTTTAAAGGTTGTCTTTGTAGGTTTAATCCTTGATGGGTCTATGCCCATTTTGCGCACTGTATCCTGATAAAGCAGGTTCAGGCTACTGCCGCCGTCCATCAGGACTCTCGTGAGGTGGAACCCATCGACGATTGGGTCTAAGACCAATGCGGCGAATCCGCCATGGCGTATGCTGGTCGGATGGTCTCTTCGATCGAAAGTGATCGGACAAGAGGACCATGGGTTGAACTTTGGGGCGACTGGCTCCATCGCATAGACGTCCCTTAGTGCGCGTTTCCTTTCCCTCTTGGGTATGTGGGTTGCGTATATCATATTCACCGTCCGTACTTGTGGGGGAAAACCCTTCTGTCCTTTGTTGTTCGGCGGCCGGGTCTCTTCCTCGTCGTCGCTATTCAGCCCCTTGTCATTGTTTTCGGCAATTAACTTGCCGGCCTGCTTGAACACCCAGCAATCTCTATTGGTGTGGTTAGCTGGCTTTTCAGAGGTGCCATGTATCTGGCATGAGCGGTCGAGTATTCGGTCCAGATTGGACGGACCCGGAGTGGTTCTTTTAAATGGCTTCTTCCGTTGACCGGGTTTAGAGCCTCGGAATCCGGCATTGACCGCCGTATCCTCCTTATCGTCGCCGTTAATTCGGCGCTTGTTTTTGTTTCGACGTGACCTGCCGTTGTTGTCCTTAGTATCCGGACTGCCAGAATTTTTACGAAGATTGTTGCTGCGGGCTAGCCAGCTGTCCTCTCCCGCACAAAAGCGGGTCATTAGCGATGTGAGGGCTGCCATGGATTTCAGCTTTTCCTGCCCCAGGTGCTGGGCTAGCCATTCGTCCCGGATGTTATGTTTGAAGGCTGCGAGGGCCTCTGCGTCCGGACAATCGACGATTTGATTTTTCTTTGTCAAGAACCGTGTCCAGAATTGTCTGGCCGATTCGTCTGGCTGCTGAATGATGTGGCTTAGGTCATAGGCGTCTGGTGGTCGCACATATGTGCCTTGGAAGTTATCAAGGAATGCGGCCTCCAGGTCTTCCCAACACCCAATTGACTCTGCGGGCAAGCTGTTAAGCCAATGCCGAGCTGGTCCTTTAAGCTTGAGTGGGAGGTACTTTATGGCGTGGAGATCGTCGCAGTGGGCCATATGGATGTGGAGAAGATAGTCTTCGATCCACACCGCGGGGTCTGTTGTGCCATCGTAAGATTCGATGTTTACGGGTTTAAACCCTTCGGGGATCTGATGATCCATTACTTCGTCAGTGAAGCATAGCGGGTGTGCGGCGCCCCTGTATTGAGCGATATCGCGACGCAGCTCGAGAGAGCGCTGTCTGCTGTGTTCGGCCCTACCGGGGTTATTGTATCCGGCACGATGGTATTCCTCGTGGGTCGTGGGGCGCCCCCGTGATCCATAGATGGATCTGGATTGTCTTGCCTTGTCCTCCAATATGTCTCGCAAGTCCGGCGCGTTCCCTCTTGGCTTTGTACTTTTGGAGCGATGCACAGGGTATGGTCTTGGCTGGTGGCCTGGATGCCTCTCTGTCACGATCACGGGGTGGTCGGTCAGCCATATCGTGCGCTGGTGATGGACGTACGTATGCTTCCTCCTCTAATCGGGGGAGCAGCTTGCGTTTTGAGTAACTTTTGGAGGGACGTTCGAGTTTATACTCTTCGGCCGCGAGGACCTTGGTCCATCGATCGGCCAGCAGGTCCTGATCAGCTTGAAGCTGCTGCTGCTTTTTCTTTAGGTTGTTTGCTGTGGCGATAAGCTTGCGCTTGAAGCGCTCTTGTTCGACGGGATCCTCGGGTACGACGAATTCGTCATCGTTGAGGCTTGCTTCCTCTTCGGAGGGAGGCATATAATTATGATCCTCAACCTCTTCGTCTACCGCCCCCTCATGAGGGCTTGCTTCTGCATCCTCCTGCGCCGAGTCTTGCTGGAGGGGATTGTCTTTGGCACTCTCTGGAGTATTATTATCTCCTGTGCCGGAATCTCCATTTTTGCTGTGGCGAGATTTAGAGCGGCGCCGCTGACGCCGGCGCTTGGGTTGTTTCTTTAAGGGATTTGCCTCCGCTATTTCTTTGCCGTCCCCATCTTTTGGGGTATCCACCATGTATACGTCATATGACGAGGTGGCCTTCCAGTGCCCTGTGGGCGCTGGTTCCTGTTCGTCTCCGTCATCGTCGTCCATAGCGTCGATGTCTTCGGAGTCGTAGTCTAGCATGTCGGTTAGATCGTCGACAGTGGCTACAAAGTGGGTGGTGGGTGGGCTCTGAATTTCTTCGTCATCCGCATCCCAACCATCCTGGCCATAATCCGGCCAGGACTCTCCTGATAACGAGAGATGCTTTAGTGAATTCAAGATATCGCCGAAAGGCGAGCATTGGAAGATGTCCGCGGCGGTGAATTCCATAACCGGCGCCCAATCCGGATCGATTGGTAGGGGCGCGGGAGGTTCGGAGTCTGGCGAGGAGTCCGGCGCCTCGGAATCACGAGTCTCGCAGGGAACAAGATTAGTGTTCGGCTCCATTGCCGTGGATGTTGAAGCCCCCAGGGCGGCGTCTATCCACCGACCCTCGATCTGGGCGATCGGCTCTGGGCTAATGGCCGAAGCGGATCCGTGTGCGGCCACCAAGGCACTGTTCGGTGGCAGAGCTAAATCGTGCCCGTCGTCACAGTGCGGCGCGCTTGGCTGTGGCTTGAGTCCGTCGAAGATCAAGTCTCCACAGACATCGGCCGTGAAGTTTAAGCTTCCAAATCTGACCTGACGGCCAGGGGCGTAGCTTTCGATCTGCTCCAGATGGCCAAGTGAATTGGCCCGCAGTGCGAAGCCGCCGAATACGAAGATCTGTCCGGGGAGAAAAGTCTCACCCTGGACGGCGTTGTTGGTTGAAGATGCCATCAAGCCTATCGGTGACGACACAGAGGAACTCTCAATGAAAGCACCAATGTCGGTGTCAAAACCGGCGGATCTCGGGTAGGGGGTCCCGAACTGTGCGTCTAGGCAGATGGTAACAGGAGACGAGGGACACGATGTTTTTACCCAGGTTCGGGCCCTCTCGATGGAGGTAAAACCCTACGTCCTGCATGATTAATATTGATGATATGGGTAGTACAAGAGTAGATCTACCACGAGATCAAGGAGGCTAAACCCTAGAAGCTAGCCTATGGTACGATTGTTGTAATGTATGTTGTCCTACGGACTAAAGCCCTCCGGTTTATATAGACACCGGAGAGGGCTAGGGTTACACAGGGTCGGTTACAATGGTAGGAGATCTATATGTCCGTATCGCCAACCTTGCCTTCCACGCCAAGGAAAGTCCCATCCGGACACGGGACGGAGTCTTCAATCTTGTATCTTCGTAGTCTTGGAGTCCGGCGGACATTGATAGTCCGGCTGTCCGGACACCCCCTAGTCCAGGACTCCCTCAATGCTACTTGAAGGACTTCAATCTACTCTCTTCTACATGCTGCAAGACGGAGGTTGCCAGAAGCGTAGTCTTCGATAGGACTAGCTATCCCCCTCTTATTCTCGCATTCTGCAGTTCAGTCCACTGATATGGCCTCCTTACACATATACCCATGCATATGTAGTGTAGCTCCTTGCTTGTGAGTACTTTGGATGAGTACTCACGGTTGCTTTGCTCCTCCCCCCCCCCCCGTTTTCCTCTTCTTCTCGGATGCCACCACCAGACGTTGGAGCCCAGGAGCCAGAAGCCACCGTCGACGACTACTACTACACTGGAGGTGCCTACTACTACGTGCAAGCTGCTGACGACGACCATGAGTAGTTTAGGAGGATCCCAGGCAGGAGGCCTGCACCTCTTTCGATCTGTATCCCAGTTTGTGCTAGCCTTCTTAAGGCAAACTTGTTTAACTTATGTCTGTACTCAGATATTGTTGCTTCCACCGACTCGTCTATGATCGAGCACTTGTATTCGAGCCCTCGAGGCCCCTGGCTTGTAATATGTTGCTTGTATGACTTATTTATGTTTTTAGAGTTGTGTTGTGATATCTTCCCATGAGTCCCTGATCTTGATCGTACACATTTGCATGCATGATTAGTGTACGATTGAATTGGGGGCGTCACAAAGGGCAAGAGATGGTGGTGGATGAGGATGACCTAGCGATGGTCGTGCCCGTCCTGCCTGAAGGTGGCCTCGCGATGGTGGTGGTGCCTGACAATGACCACGCACCGGTGGTGGCGCCGGTGATCCCACAGCTGGGCGACATGACCACGCCAATTTTGGTAGAAGACTACATCCCGCTGCCTCCACCGCCTCGCCGCTCTTGGCGCATCAGGCTAAGGAAGGAGAAGGAGAAGAACAATAAGAACTGAACTATGTCAGGTATGTCAGATCTCCAAAATGATATATATATATATATATATATATATATATATATATATATATATATATATACTTAGTTACCTATGTTATCTCTAATATGCTTAGTTTCCTATAGGTTAGCTCCAAAATAACTTATGTTAGCACAAAATGATCAAGTTTACATAATAAGCTTATAGTCTTCTTCTTATTCTTCTTCTTTTCCAAAATGACATAGGTTAGCTTCATTTTACCTAAGTTGGCTCTAATATGCTAACTTAGAGAGCTTATATGCTTAGTTTCCTATAGGTTAGCTCCAAAATAACTTATGTTAGCACAAAATGATCAAGTTTACATAATAAGCTTATAGTCTTCTTCTTATTCTTCTTATTCTTCTTCTTTTCCAAAATGACATAGGTTAGCTTCATTTTACCTAAGTTGGCTCGAATATGCTAACTTAGAGAGCTTATATGCTTAGTTTCCTATAGGTTAGCTCCAAAATAACTTATGTTAGCACAAAATGATCAAGTTTACATAATAATCTTATAGTCTTCTTCTTATTCTTATTCTTCTTCTAGTATTCTTCTAGTGTTCTTCTTCTTCTAGTATTCTTCTAGTCTTCTTCTTCTTCTTCATCTTCTTCTTCTTCCTCTTCTTCTTCTTCTTCTAGTATTCTTCTAGTCTTCTTCTTCTTCTTCTTCTTCTTCTTCTTCTTCTTCTTCTTCTTCTTCTTCTTCTTCTTCTTCTAACTTCTTGTTTATCATTTTGAAGATTTGATTTAATTCACAGAAGCTTGCATGGATGGAGTGCTTCTTTTCCATTTGTGTTTTTATTTTGTATCAATGTGAAACTTTTGTGAATTGATGGATAATGGTGTTGGATGAACAATGTGAAACTTTTGTAATATGTAACGATGGAACTATGTGTTGGCTATGTGTGTATATATGATGAAACTTGTATGTTGGATATGATTGTTATATGGATGCTTGTTGTGTATATATATGTGTTGGATATCTCATATGTGAAATAGTGACCTGAGATTAAGAAAAAACAAAAAAATAATAAAAAAATTGTTACTAATGGCGCACTTCCATGTGGTGCGCCATTAGTATACCAGATACTAATGGCGCACCTGTGGGTTACTAATGGCGCACCCGTGGTGCGCCATTAGTATACCAGATAATAATGGCGCACCAGATACTAATGGCGTGATGCTAGTGGCGCACCAGTAGTGCGCCATTAGTAGGCAAAATTGGTGCGCCACTAGCATGCCTTTTCCTAGTAGTGTGAAGCGCGTTAAAAAGTATGAACCAATTGCTTGGCTGAAACCGGGTTTGTGCATGATGGGAGTATTTGGTGTGATGAAAATGAAGCATGGCCTAACTATATGATTTTGTAGGGATAAGCTTTCTTTGGCTATGCTATTTTGATAAGACATGATTATTTGTTAGTATGCTTCAAGTATTACTATTTTTATGTTTTATAAGCTTTTATCTTGAATCATTTGGATCTGAACAATCATGCCACAATAAAGAAAATTACATTGAGAATTATGCTAGATAGCATTCCACATCAAAAATTCTGTTTTTATCATTTACCTACTCGAGGACGAGCAGGAATTAAGCTTGGGGATGCTTGATATGTCTCTAACGTATCTATAATTTTTGATTGTTCCATGCTATTATATTACCCGTTTTGGATGTTTATGGGCTTTACTATACACTTTTATATTTTGGGACTAACCTACTAACCGGAGGCCCAGCCCGAATTGTTTTTTCCTATTTTAGTGTTTCGAAGGAAAGGAATATCAAACGGAGTCCAAACAGAATGAAACCTTCGGGAGCGATCTTTTTGGAACAAACGCAATCCAGGAGACTTGGAGTGGACGTCAAGAAGAGATCGAGGCAGCCACGAGGGTGCCTGGCGTGCCCTAAGGGGGTTGGTGCGCCCCCACCCTCGTGGGCCCCTCAAGCGTCCACCGACCTACTTCTTCCTCCTATATATATCTACGTACCCCGAAACCATCCAGGAGCATCACGAAAAACTATTTCCACCGCCGCAACCTTCTGTATCCGTGAGATCCCATCTTGGAGCCTTCAACGGAGCTCCGCCAGAGGGGGAATCAACCACGGAGGGCGTATACATCATCTCCAAGGCCTCTCCAATGAGTTGTGAGTAGTTTACCACAGACCTTCAGGTCCATAGTTATTAGCTAGATGGCTTCTTCTCTCTCTCTGATTCTCAATATAAATTTCTCCTTCCTCTTCTTAGAGATCTATTTGATGTAACACTTTTTGCGGTGTGTTTGTCGAGATCCGATGAATTGTGGGTTTATGATCAAGTTTATCTATGAGAAATATTTGAATCTCCTCTGAATTCTTTTGTGTATGATTGGTTATCTTTGCAAGTCTATTCGAATTATCAGTTTGGTTTGGCCTACTAGATTGATCTTTCTTGCAATGGGAGAAGTGCTTAGCTTTGGGTTCAATCTTGTAGTGTCCTTTCCGAGTGACAGCAAGGGCAGCAAGGCACATATTGTATTGTTGCCATCGAGGATAAAACGACGGGGTTTATATCATATTGCATGAGTTTATCCCTCTACATCATGTCATCTTGCTTAATGTGTTACTATGTTCTTATGAACTTAATACTCTAGATGCAGGCAGGAGTCGGTCGATGTGTGGAGTAGTAGTAGTAGATGCAGGCATGAGTCGGTCTACTTGTTGCGGACGTGATGCCTATATACATGATCATGCGTAGATATTCTCATAATTATGCACTTTTCTATCAATTGCTCGACAGTAATTTGTTCACCCACCGTAATACTTATGCTATCTTGAGAGAAGCCACTAGTGAAACATATGGCCCCCAGGTCTATCTTTTATCATACAAGTTTCCCATCTACTTTTATTTGCATCTTTTATTTTCCAATCTATATCATAAAAATACAAAAATATTTATCTTATCTTATTATCTCTATCAGATCTCACTTTCGCAAGTTACCGTGAAGGGATTGACAACCCCTTTATCGCGTTGGTTGCGAGGTTCTTGTTTGTTTGTGTAGGTGCATGGGAGTTTTGAGGAGCCTCCTACTGGATTGATACCTTGGTTCTCAAAAACTGAGGGAAATACTTACGCTACTTTGCTGCATCACCCTTTCCTCTTCAAGGGAAAAACCAACACATGCTCAAGAGGTAGCAAACTCCCCTATGGTTTTTGATATGTTCCTAGAGAAAAAGTTGAAAGATGATAGTAGCAATGATACAAACTGGGTCCGTGATCTAAGGATTATCCTCATTGGTGCACAGAAGAATTATGTCCTTAATGCACTGCTAGGTGACAGACCTATTGCAGGAGCAGATGCAGATGTTATGAACATTTGGCAAGATCGATATGATGACTACTTGATAGTTTTGTGCACCATATTTAATAGCTTAGAACCGGGACTTCAAAAATGTTTTGAACACCACGGAGCATATAAGATGTTCCAAGAGGTGAAACTGGTATTTCAGACTCATGCCCATTTCAAGAGGTATGAGACCTTTGACAAGTACTTTGCCTACAAGATGGAGGAGAATAGCTCAACTAGTGAGCATGTGCTTAGAATGTCTGGGTACTACAATTGCTTGAATCAAGTGGGAGTTAATCTTCCAGATAAGATAGTGATTGAAAAAGTTCTCTAGTCACTATCACCAAGCTACTAGAACTTCGTGATGAACTATAATATGCAAGGGATAACGAAAATGATTCTCGAGCTTTTCGTGCTGCTGAAATCGACGAAGGTAGAAATTAAGAAAGAGCATCAAGTGTTGATGGTTAACAAGACCACTAGTTCAAGAAAAATGACAAGGGAAAGAAAGGGGACTTCAAGAAGAATGGCAAGCAAGTTGTCACTCCCGTGAAGAAGCCCAAAGCTGGACTTAAGCCTGAAATTGAGTGCTTCTACTGCAAAGGAAATGGTCACTGGAAGCGGTACTACCCCAAATATTTGGCGGATAAGAAGGATGGAAAAGTGAACAAAAGTATATTTGATATACATGTTATTGATGTGTACCTTACTAGTGCTCGTAGTAGCCCCTGGGTATTTTTTATACCTGTTCAGTTACTAAGATTAGTAACTCGAAACATGAGTTACAGAATAAATGGAGACTAGTTGAGGGTGAAGTGACGATGTGTGTTGGAAGTGGTTCCAAAATTGATATGATCATCATCGCACACTCCCTATACTTTGGGGATTAGTTTTGAACGTAAATAAATGTTATTTGGTGTTTGCGTTGAGCATGAACAAGATAGGATCGTGTTTATTGCAATACAATTATTCATTTAAGATAGAGAATAATTGTTGTTATGTTTACATGAATAAAACCTTCTATGGTCATACACCCAATGTGGATGGTTTATTGAATCTCGATCGTAGTGATGCACATATTCATAATATTGATGCCAAAAGATGCAAAGTTGATAATGATAGTGCAACATTATTGTGGCACTGCCGTTTAGGTCATATTGGTATAAAGCACATGAAGAAACTCCATACAAATGGGCTTTTGGAATCACTTGATTATGAATCATTTGATACTTGCGAACCATGCCTCATGAGCAACATGACTAAAACTTTGTTCTCCGAAACAATGGAGTGAGCCAATGACTTAATGGAAATAGTACATACCAATGTATGCAGTCCGATGAGTGTTGAGACACACGGTGGGTATCATTATTTTCTGACCTTCACAAATGATTTGAGTAGGTATGGGTATATCTACTTGATGAAACACAAGTCTGAAACATTTGAAAAGTTCAAAGAATTTCAGAGTGAAGTGGAGAATCATCATAACAAGAAAATAAAGTTTCTATGATCTGATCGAGGAGGCGGGGGAGCAAGACATCTTCCATACCAACATTTTGTTTGCCACCCCTGCTTCCTTCTTCACTTGAGCTTGTGCAGCAAATCTACTTTATGCTTGTTGTAGATTAAGATGTCATCAACAAAAACAAGTACACAAACCCTAGTCAGCTCAGCTAGAATTGAAAGTAGGCACATGTCTGCTAAGAGCTCATCGAACTTGACTTGTAGAGTGAGACCTGGCGACGCAAAACGTTGAACAGGAAACTCGTGTCATCGGTTAGTCAATTTCCCTCCTTTCTGTTTCGACAAAGAAAAAGTAGATATGGTGCTTTGTAGAGTTACGAGTTTGGCCTTCATTTAAAACAATGTGGAATTGTTTCACAACTCACACCACCTGGAACACCACAGTGTAATGGTGTGTCTGAACGTTGTAACCACACTTTATTAGATATGGTGCGATATATGATGTCTCTTACCGGTTTACCACTATCGTTTTGGGGTTATGCATTAGAGACAACCGCATTCACGTTAAATAGGGCACCGTCTAAATCTGTTGAGACGACACTGTATGAACTGTGGTTTGGCAAGAAACCTAAGCTGTCGTTTCTTAAAGTTTGGGGTTACGACACTTATGTCAAAAGGCTTCAGCCTAATAAGCTCAATCCCAAATCAGAGAAGTGCGTCTTCATAGGATACCCTAAGGAAACAATTGGGTACACCTTCTACAACAGATCCGAAGGCAAGATCTTCGTTGCCAAGAATGGAACCTTTCTAGAGAAGGAGTTTCTCCCGAAAGAAGTGAGTAGGAGGAAAGTAGAACTTGATGAGGTAATTGTACCTTCTCTCAATTTGGAAAGTAGCTCATCCGAGAAATCCGTTCCCGTGATGCCTACACCAACTAGAGAGGAAGCTAATTATGATCATGGAACATTAGATCAAGTTACTACGGAACCTAGTAGGTCAACTAGAACACGATCGACACCAAAGTGGTACAGTAATCCTGTTCTAGAAGTCACGTTACTAGACCAAGACGAACCTACGAACTATGAAGAAGCTATGATGAGCCTAGATTCCGATAAATGGCTTGAGGCCATGAAATCTGAGATAGGATCCATGTATGAGAACAAAGTGTGTACTTTGGTGGATTTGCCCAATGATCGGCGATCCATAAAGAATAAATGGATCTTCAAGAAGAAGACTAGCGCTGATGGTAATGTTACTGTCTATAAAGCTCGACTTGTCACAAAAGGTTTTCGACAAGTTCAAGGAGTTGACTACGATGAGAGTTTCTCACCCGTAGTGATGCTTAAGTCTGCCCGAATCATGTTAGCAATTACCGCATTTTATGATTATGAAATCTCGCAAATGGACGTCAAAACTGCATTCCTTGATGGATTTGTAAAAAAGGGTTGTATATGATGCAACTAGAAGGTTTTGTCGGTCCTAAAGGTGCTAACAAAGTGTGCAAGCTCTAGCGATCCATCTATGGACTGGTGCAAGCATCTCGGAGTTTGAATATGCGCTTTGATGAGGTGATCAAAGCATATGGTTTTATACAGACTTTCGGAGAAGCTTGTATTTACAAGAAAGTGAGTGGGAGCTCTATAGCATTTCTAATATTATATGTGGATGACATATTGTTGATTGGACATGATGTAGAATTTCTGGATAGCATAAAAGGATACTTGAATAAGTATTTTTCAATAAAAGACCTCGGTAAAGCTACTTACGTATTGGGCATCAAGATCTATAAGAGATAGATCAAGACGCTTAATAGGACTTTCACAAAGTACACACCTTGACAAGATTTTGAAGGAGTTCAAAATGGATCAGCCAAAGAAGGAGTTCTAGCCTGTATTGTAAAGTGTGAAGTTGAGTAAGACTCAAAGCCCGACCACGGCAGAAGATAGAGAGAGAATGAAAATCATTCCCTATGCCTCAGCCATAGGTTCTATAAAGTATGACATGTTGTGTACCAAACCTATTGTGTACCTTGCCATGAGTTTAGCAAAGGGGTGCAATAGTGATTCAGGAATAGATCACTGGACAACGGTCAAAATTATCCTTAGTTACCTTAAAGAGGACTAAGGAAATATTTCTCGGTTATGGAGGTGATAAAGAGTTCGTCGTTAAGAGTTACGTCGATGCAAGCTTTGACACTGATCTAGATGACTCTAAGTCTCAATCTAGATACATATTGAACGTGGGAGCAATTAGCTAGAGTAGATCCATGCAGAGCATTGTAGACCTAGAAATTTGCAAAATACATATAGATCTGGATGTGGCAGACCCGTTGACTAAACTTCTCTCACAAGCAAAACATGATCACACCTTAGTACTCTTTGGGTGTTAATCACAAAGCAATGTGAACTAGATTATTGACTCTAGTAAACCTTTTGGGTGTTGGTCACATGGCGATGTGAACTATAGGTGTTAATGACATGACGATGTGAACTATTGGTCTTAAATCACATGGCGATGTGAACTAGATTATTGACTCTAGTGCAAGTGGGAGAATGAAGGAAATATGCCATAGAGGAAATAATAAAGTTGTTATTTTATATTTCCTTATTTCATGATAAATGTTTATTATTCATGCTAGAATTGTATTAACCGGAAACTTGATACATGTGTGGATACATAGACAAAACACCGTGTCCCTAGTAAGCCTCTACTAGACTAGCTCGTTAATCAAAGATGGTTAAGTTTCCTAACCATAGACATATGTTGTCATTTGATTAACAGGATCACATCATTAGGAGAATGATGTGATGGACAAGACCCATCCATTAGCTTAGCATAATGATCATTCAGTTTTATTGCTATTGCTTTCTTCATGTCAAATACATATTCCTTCGACAATGAGATTATGCAACTCCCGGATACCGGAGGAATACCTTGTGTGCTATCAAACATCACGACATAACTGGGTGATTATAAAGATGCTCTATAGGTATCTCTGAAGGTGTTTGTTGGGTTGGCATATATCGAGATTAAGATTTGTCACTCCGAGTATCGGAGAGGTATCTCTGGGCCCTCTCGGTAATGCACATCATCAGAAGCCTTGAAAGCAAAGTGACTAATGAGTTAGTTGCATGTTGATGCAGTACAGAACAAGTAAAGCGACTTGCCGGTAACGAGATTGAACTAGGTATGAAGATACCGACGATCGAATCTCGGGCAAGTAACATACTGATGGACAAAGGAAATAATGTATGTTGTCATAACGGTTCGACCGATAAAGATCTTCGTGAAATATGTAGGAATCAATATGGGCATACAGGTCCCGCTATTGTTTATTGACCAAAGAGGTGTCTCGGTCATGACTACATAATTCCCGAACCTGTAGGATCGCACGCTTAACGTTTGTTGACGCTAGAGTAGTATTGGGATATTTGATGAGTGGTAACCAAATGTTGTTCGGAGTCCCGGATGAGATCCCCGACATCATGAGGAGTCTCGGAATGGTCGAGAGGTAAAGATTTATATATGGGAAGTCATATTTTGGGTTTCGAAAAAAGGTGCAGTTTTTCCGGTATTGTATCGAGAAGCTTCCAGAAGGTTCCGGAGGATTCCGGGGGGGGGGGGGGGGTCCGGAAGTCCCCAATTGGGTTCACCACGACCCAAGGACTAGCATGGGCTGCGGGGAGGTTCCCTGACCTTATTGGGCTAGGCGCACCAAGTCCTCAAAAGCCCATATGGCTAGGGAAGGCAAAAAAGGAAGGAGTCCTAGTAGGAATATGATTGGACTTGGGAGTCCAAGCCCTCTCCCCCTTAGCTGCGCCCTAGGACTTGGAGGGGCTATTTCCCATGCCCCTCCACCTATATATAGAGGGGAGGAGGTGCCCCAAGAGGATACACCAAGCCCTTGGCGCCCCTCTGTCTCCCGTTACTCCGTAGTTCCACCGCCTCGTCTCGGCGATGCTTAGCGAAGCGCTGTCGGTGCTCCACCACCACCATCACCACCACGCCGTCGTGTTGGTTGTGATCCCATCTACTTCTAATCTCCTGCTTGATGGATCAAGAAGGAGGAGACGTCATCAAGCCGCACGTGTGCTAAACTCGGAGGTGTCGTCTGTTCGGCACTAGATCGGTTGGATCGTGATTGGATCACGAAGAGTACAACTACATCAACCGCGTTGGCAAACGCTTCCACTTTCGGTTTATGAGGGTACGTAGACACACACTCTCCCCTTCTCATTGCTATGAATCTCCTAGATAGATCTTGCGTGAGCGTAGGATTTTTTTTGAAATTACAGGCTACGTTCCCCAACATTAGGGTGCGATGTGGCCGTGATGCATGCGCGGCAGCACAGCCAGCCGTGGAGGCGGGGGCAGCCGGTGCCGTCAGCGCTGGTTTGGCTTTGGCGGCTGGAGGAAGAAGAGACTGAAGAAACACGATAGACGTTGAATGTCAATCCAACGGTCAAGGTTGGCACAATTGCTTGTTGACTAAGCCGACACAATGTAGCAAAACTGGGCTCGTTTGCCAGATAACAGTCCCAAAACTACCACCGTTTGATCTTGCATCGCAACTAAAACTACCAAGAAAATGCATTCATTTGCCGACCTCCTCCCAGCGAATGTTCGCCACATAAAATTCCGGAAAATCAAAGACTCAAGAAGGCATACAGAACAAGCTAGTGTACCAGTAAAGAGATGTTGCTGAGTTTTCAAAAAAAGAGAGACGTGCTCCTGTAGCTGGTTCGTATCCAAACCTAGACTATGACTACATATAGTGCTATGCTACTCTGCAAGTAATGAAATTGACATATCCAACATTCGCTTCTCCTCTTCTCTAGTTACTCTGCCTAGCATCAGAAGCTCCGGTCGCAGCAACCATGTCTGTTGGCGGCTCATCCACTTGCTCTTCAACAGGAAACAACCAGATATGTGCCAAGCCGCCACCTGTACCATCCCCTGTGGGTCTCATCACACCCCTGTCGGCACACTCACCGCAGCCGGTTGCTTATCGCAACCCACTTCCCTTGGTGTGGTGCCACTGTGCAAATCATGCAGAATCATCTGTCGCGTCTCAACTACAATCCTCAACCCTGGCCGAGTCTTCTACAAATTCCCGAATCGTGGGGTAATAATATGTTTAAGTGTTGTTTGCGTGCTTTCAATTGCTGATTTTTTTAATAGTTTGGTTGATGATCTTCCAATTTGATTCGTCCAGAATAAGGAAGATTCGTGTGATTTGTATTTCTGGGAAGTTGATGATGTGTGGGAATGGAACTACGCTGCTCATTTGGTTAGCTGAGGAATCCCAATACTAGCAGGTTAGGTGTTGGACAAGTAACTGAAGGAACGATAGAAGAGGAAGATGCAGAACAGAAGGTTAAAGATGTAGTTCCTCTAATGATGGCCGAGCAATAACTGATGAACAACCTTGACAGCAATGAGGAGATGAAAGAGCTTGTGAATATAATGGGCAAGATCGTTGTGCTCTGTAGGATGATTGTCTCTTAATTTGCAGTGTATGTAGCACTCGTGATGTATTCAGTGTCTATGACACGAGCACTTTGTTGAAACTAGTAATGAACGAAACTTGTTTAGTACGTTGTGTGTAGTGTTGTGAACATCTAATGATTTCTACTAACGAAAATCAGGGGGTATCCCCTTTTTCTCATAAATAAATAAATAGCAGAGGCCCTATTGCTAATAAATAAATCAATTAGAAGAGGCCTTGTCGGGTCAGCTTTGTTCCCATTCAAAGACGTCGAGAAAATTGCAATCAAACAGCAAACTATGTCATCAAATACAAGTTTCACAACCAAATATGAGTACAACTAAACAAAAATGTCATCATGTTTTAGTTGTCATACAATAACCAAACACAAATCAACATACATCATAAGTGATGTTCTCACAGCAAAATACTAAACAACAACTTCATCAGGTTTTAGTTGCCATAGCAAACACAATTTCACATAGTAGATAAAAATCATCTTCTCACACGCAAATATGACAAAAGCAATCTAATCATCATCCATAGCACCAGTGTCAACATCTTCACCACGTGTATCAGTCTGAATCATAATTCCCCCCAGTGTCATTTTCTTCTTCATCCTCAATGTCCTTGAATGTTGGCGTCTTATTGATCAACTCTCGTATGTCCACAGCCCTACAGGGAATCTTTTTGCCAGCGTTATTGATGTGATAGTTCTCAAAGATATTAGGAACATCTCTGGAATCTTCTACATCAGGAGCAGTGTAATAATCATCTTGTTGTGCAACTTCATTGAATGAATTACTCTGCTCAAACCTTTGCAATACTCTCCAGTCATATCTACATGCATATGTGTCTTCCAAGAAAAATATTGGTGTTGCTTGATTTGCCAAAATAAAAGGCTCGTTGGTCTGGTACGCCGCCTTGACATTGATGGATTTGAAATAATCATTAGTTCTAGGTTTTGTGATCCTGGAAAATAGGTTATACCAACGACAGCACAACAGAACCACACACCGATGAACCTTGAAACTGGAGATATACTGCAGCCGAACAATGTCTGTTATGTTAGCATACATTTCAATTGTCTCTTCGCCATACTTATCCGTGCTCATGGTGGCACTGTTTTGTGTATTCCTTCCTTCGTCGCGTGCAAGGGTGTTGTAGCGCACATCTCCAACAATGAAGGATTCATAATGTCTTATACGAGTATCAGGACCCATTGCTAGTGCGTAAAGGGCATCCTTAATAGCCTGCCCATCCTCCCGCATCTTCTTAACCTATGATTACAAAATAGACAAGCTGATCATCTTATGTACTTAATATATTTAAAAAATTGATAGTTCAATTCAAAAGCTTACATGGCTGTTGAACCATTTCGCAAATCCTGCCATAACCAATTTGTCAATGTTTCTTGGATTTTGTGGCAGTAAATCCATTTTGTAGAAGTTGCATAACATAGTGATTGCGTTAAACATCTAAATATATAAGAATGTGCTGCAAGTTTAGTAGATTATGATGTATAAGATGCAGTACTTAGCACTTACTAGATATAAGGTAGAATCTCAGGACAATTATTCAACACATACCAAACCATTTTGTCCATTTTTTTATGTTTGTCGTCTTGTCGACTCTTCCCTGTAACTCGAACAGAACAATCAAAAACATTGAGCTCGGGATTGTCTTCACCCACCTCTTTGCTAAGATGATCAGTTGTTTCAATGTATTTTGAGCAGAATGTCTACGCTTCAGTAGAAATGTATGCCTCTGCAATGGAACCCTCAGGTCTGGCTCTATTCCTAACATATCCCTTGAAAGTGCCTAGCCGCCTTTCAATAGGTTACATCCAGCCATACTGTACTGGACCTCTAAGTAGTGCCTCATCAGGTAGATGAATAGCCAAATGCACCATCACATCAAAGAAGGCTGGAGGATATATCTTCTCAAGGTCGCATAGGATAGTTGGTATCTTGTCTGTAAGACGCTCCAAAGCATCTATCATGATATTTCTACTGCAGAGTTCCATGACGAATTGTCCCAACTCTGCAACTGCTCTGTATAAGTCAGGGCGGTCCAATCCTCAAAGGATAACAGGTAAAACCCTTTGAAGTAGGACGTGGCAGTCATGAGTTTTCAACCCTTATACCTTGTTTCCATCTGCACTGACTCTCCTTTCAGGGTTGGAAGAAAATCCATGTGGGAATCTCACACGTGACAGGACCTTGCAGAATTTTTTTCTTTTTACCTTGTCCAAGACATACACAGCTGGTGCCATATCCAGTGATGCACCATCATCTTCCACCTGCAAATCCCTTCTAATACCCAGGTGTGTCAAATCAACCCTAGATTTTAAGGTATCTTTCGTCTTGCCTTCAATATTAAGAAGTGTGCCTATAATGTTGTCACATATATTTTTCTCTATGTGCATCACATAAAGATTATGCCGCAGATCCAAATCTTTCCAATACTCCAAGTCCCACAAAGTGGACCTGCACGTAAACAATAATATCTCTTATGCCCTGCCACGCTTCCTTTTCCCGCTACTATTATCAGGATGGTTTCTTGGTGTAATATGCCTGACCTTCTCTAATTCCACTTGCAACTCATCGCCGGTGATCCTCTTTGGCGCATCACGGTTTTCATGCTTTGCATTGAACACATGTCTTCGGTATTTTCTAGGACACGGCTTGTCCTTGGCAAGGAAACACGCGGTGTCCAATGTAACAGATCTTGCTTAGTATTGCATATGACAGCGGATTCTTGTCAAAGCAAACACATGCATTGTAACCATGCGTCGTTCGCCTTGACATAGTGCCCAAAGACGGATAATCATGGATGCACCAAATTATAATAGCACACAGAAATAAATCAGCTGGTGGGCTTCTATATAGGTCTCAAGTGAGAACACCCCTCCATAGCTGTTGAAGTTCCTCCACAAGAGGCTCCATGAATAAATCAAAATCATTTCCAGGACTTTTTGGACCTCGGATGAGCAAGGCCATCATGTAGTTTGATTCTTTGGTGCAGACATTTGGTGGCATGTTGTAAGGGATAACAAGCACTTGCCACATGCTATATGTGGCGCTCTGGTGGCCAAATTGGTTGAATCCGTAGCTAAGCCAAGTCTAATGTTTCTTGGGTCAGCAGCAAACCTTTTGTGTTTCTAATTGAAGCTTTTCTAGTCACTACCATGAGATGGATGGCTCATTACATTCTGATCTCTGTACTCCTGGTTCCTAGAATGCCACAATACATCCTCTCTTGTTTCAGCATCATGAAACAACCTCTGCAATCTTGGTATAATTGGAAAATGTCTCAGAACATTATGAGGAATCCTCTTTACAACATCGCCATCTTTCCATCTTGATGATTTGCATTTTGGGCATTCACTTAAGTTGGCATAATCCTTCCGGAATAGAACACAATTAATCTTACAAACATGGATCATATCATATCCAATTCCAACTGCACGAAGGAAATTCTTCATTTTACTGTAGGTGTGTGGCAGCTCAGACACAACTGGGAAAGATTTGCGGAAAGCAGCCAACATCGCATCGAATGATTTTTTGGTCATCCACTCAGATGTCTTCACCTGAAGAAAGGTGACCATAGATAACAATACTGACAACTTATTTCCTGGGATGACTGCCACGTTGCATTGCTCCAACATGCGTGCCCACCTTTTTCTTCTACAGGTGAAAGTTCATGAAATGCGCGAGCATTTCGTAGCATTGTTTCAATGTTGGTCAAACTCACTGGCTCCGTCGCCACCACCTCCTCCTCCTCTTCCACCTGAGCATCAGGCATATCAAGATGGTGATCTGCTGCTTCCACATGGTCAGTAACATTGACGTTCATAGCTTCATCATGATGAACCCACCTAGTATATGTGGCCGACATACCATACAAGTGTAGATGATTTTGCACAGTTGACTGGGGTCTTATAACTGAATTCATACAACTGCTACATGGGAAGAGCACATCTGATTTCGGACCACCGTTCTCAGCTCTGATAAAGTTCATAAAGTTTTCAACCCCCTCGACATATGTAGCGGAGAATCTTCAAGCGAAGTTATCCAAGTCATGTCCATTTGTTAGACATACAAAATTAGTTCTTCTACTAGATATTATAGGAAAAATATATATGCTTTTTTTATAAAGTCCATAAAAAATACCTAGGTTGATGTCTAAAGCTATGGCAAGATATTTGGACAAGTAGATCTAAGTAACGAAATATATGTAAAGCTAATTCAGCAAACATATTTGAGTGCTAAATTATGGCAGGCTATTTCAGCAGTCAATGTGGCCGAGTACACAACCATCAAAGGCCATCTCAGCAACAAAGATCGAGTATAAAATAGTGTCGAGCTATTTCACCTAACAGATTGGCTACTAGACCATGGCAATCTACTTTACAATAAATATATGGCAGGATATTTTAGCAACTAATCGGGCATGGCATGCCATCTCAGCAAAGCAGATTGAGTGCAGAACGGGGCAAGGAAGCTTCTTAAGCAGAGCATATTGACTGTAAACTATTTCGGCAAACAGTGAGATTAACAACGTCTATCAGCTAACATTCAACGCTACTCCGAAATGCACGAGCCTCAGTCTAGAATGCGCATACCGTGGGAGAAGCTGATCGTCGTGCCTCTCCATAAGAATGTCGCCAGTGCTGGCGGCGCGAGTGGAGGACGGCAGTCTACGAGAGCATACTATGGGAGCGGGAGGATCGCCGTGCGTCCCCTCGACGAACCGCAGCGCCGAAGTATTGGCATGGCGGGGAGGGCTACTTTAGCAGAGCGAATGGAGTGGAGGGGTCCGGGGGGAGGGGGTTTGGGGAATATTATTGGCTAGTTGGCTGAAGGGCAGTTGAATTTGGGATTTGGGGGGAATTGTTTGGGGGAATTTTCGCGCAGTGGACGGGGGAGTTTGGCGCATGGTTGGTTTCTCCAAATGCGGCCCCACATGCCAGTGAATAGGCAAGCCGAAGCACGGTCCATTTGCGTCAGCCGTGTGCAGGACCGACTGTGTGAGGGGTGCAATGCGACCGCGACAGGCGTGCTATGAGTGTACCGCCTTTTTCCTTTCAAACTTGGTGCTTCGTGCGATCCATCTATACTACTAGTAATCTGGTAATCCCTACTAAAACGGCACGGCCGGGTCTTTTCCCGCACGATATGCTGGGAGGTTGGCTTAGTTGATTTTTCTAGGACTTTATTTTTTAGGACAAGGCTTAGTAGGTTTGACAGACAGAGCGAAAGAAAGATGCGAGATCCGTGAATGTGTTAGTGGACGTAGTATTGGAGTGCCTAAGATAAATTGTGTATGTATACCTATGTGTTTATTTACTTCGCATGTTAGCTTTGTCTCGAGTAAAACCTTCTAACCTTAGACCAAGTTTATACACACAAAAATGAATCATCATTCAATATATTTCCATACAATATATCTTACTATTATTGTGAAAGTTCATATACACCAGACGAGATTCATGCAAACATGGCAAATTATCATTACATTTCAAACTTTTATAGGTCGGAAAAATAAAACAAACTCGACCATAAACCTATTCTACGGTGGCGACTGACATCCACTTTCCTTTGTACTTACGCATTGGCAACTACGTCCTCCATCTGCCGTCTCCATGAACGGCAGCGGGGTTCAATACCCGCGAAGTGAAGGTGCAGTCTCCAGCGAGGAAGAGTAGAACACGGGAGACGGACCAGCCAGTTGGCACACCATGCCCTGCCGCCTCCCATGCCCTACTCATCCTCGGAGGAGTTCCCGACCTCGGCGATGCCGGTGGGACGTGAGGTCGAGGATGATGGACGTGGATGGTCCATCTCTTCACCTACCACATGCGCCACCGAACGTTGGATGACGACAAGTAGGACGCGTGGCTGGCAGTGCTAACTTCATTGGCCGTCGGCGTGGTCACCGCTTGTGCGGTCGCATCCACGTCAGGCTACGCTGGTATTGCGTTGTGAGCGTCGAGTTGAGAAAGGAAGACGACCTCAAGCTTCATCCCCGAAGACAAGCTCTCCCTCAGAGCGTTCCCACTCACAATCATGGTGGATGTGGTGCCAGGTAGGAGGATGCACTATGGTGTGGAGTTTAGCTGGGCGTTGCCGCTTTAAGTAGCGCATTCCGGTGAGGCCAAGCCTCCGGGTGCATCAATAAGTCGCCGGAGTTGGTTCCTCGGGTAGAGAGCGTGCTTAATGATGGCATACTGACGAACGGCATGAATGCTGGCAGTTGGCTCTAGCTGGGAACGCATGCGCGCGACGACGCGAGGAACGAGGGTTTTTTGTGTGCCAGGGTAGTCAGCTGCGGGCGTGGCAATGTTGGACATGCCCTTTGCTCACATGTGATCCAACATTTCATTGAAAGACAACCTGACATGGTCTCAGGTCCTAGGGATGCACTTGGCCGCGCTAGAACACTCTGCGGATGCATCGTGGCACGCAGACACTTCGGCGCCCCATGCTTCCTTGACGAGCCGGGTGTTGATCTGCTGGTCATGCCACAACGGTAGTGCCACCCTCGGCATCCTGAAGCCAAGCGTGTGCAGGAGCGATGAGCGTGTAGCGCATCACAGTCGCCGTGTCCAGAGGCATTGCGGGAGCTGCGCTACGTTGCTGGCCCCCATGACCCACATGAACGGTTGCCGGTGGCGAGGAAGTCATGGGCCAGCTCCTCCATTGGACTAGTCTACACCATGTCATCCCGATAGGTGTGCCCCACGTGTCGATTTCCCTGTTTTCCTGGCCAAATTCGAGCGTCAATATGGCCTCATTAACACTCGGCCGACCTCTCTCTTCTAGTCTAGTAGTAAATGACGCGGGTAGGGGAGGGGAGGGACGCCGGTTTGCTCTCAACTGCAGTCCCACAAGTGAGAGAAAATGCAAGACAAAGCGTGTTCTATTCGGTGAGTGATGTGTAGGGTCCACCGTGTCGGGGTGCAACATGAACGCGACAAGAGTGATGTACACCGTCCGTTCCGCGCTCATACATGCGCGCATACACTCACCCCTATGAACGCACACACGCACACCCTACCCCTATGAGCACCTTCGAGAGACTGAGCCGTCATTTCTACTATTAGCAAGAGGCCCATGCGTTGCACGGAACATCAAGATACATTTATACGAGCTATTTATCTCTTGGGAGACGAAGATGAATGAGGGAAGGCCTTATCTGCAAATGTGGAGAAGGGTGCGGGTATATTTTTGCAAAATTTCCATAGTTTGCTTTCTATCCATCAGTTATAGATCAGACGGTCTATATTGCATGATGGTGTGCCTGCCATCTTGCAATATAGACCGTCCTATCTATATTTGATGGATAGAAAGCAAACTATGGCAATTTGCAGAAGTATACTCGCACCTTTCTCGTTCATCCTTATCTCCCACAACTTCATTGTTAAGTAATTAAAAAAGGAAGCCTCTGGAACAATCTAGCATGGTGGCTACTTCCGGCGTCGTCCATCCCCATGCCTCCACTAAGTCTGACCACCAATCACCACCGCGCCCCACTCCTCCTCACCTTATCTCTCATCTTTCTTGAGATATCATTTTTCGATGAAATCCTCGTGATACCATTAGTTTTTACACATGGGATTACTCCTGCATGGGTTAATCACAATGGGTGTTTTGTAAAAAAATGCATCCCGATGTTCCGTGTAATGCACGGGCATCTTGGTAGTCATCTTGAGATTTACAAAGTCACCGCCTCGTCGTCGACAAGAACGGTGGGGAGGTCCAAATGTCTGCCATGTGAAACTCCCAAACTTTGGTCCCATCCCACCCCACAACTCTCCGAGCTCCAGCCGTCCAGCTTTGCAAACTCCGCATAGTCAAAACCGATTGACTGGTCGTCACCGAAACCACTATTCACACCAGAACCTTTGCTGCTCGGCCTACACTAAAACCACAACTCCTCTCCATCCCATTCCCCCACCTTTGGATCCCCTAGCCCGCATCAATCGTCCCCTAGTTCACCGGAAAGCCATGGTGCACCTCAAGATCACGTACTACAAGATGCTGACACCGGAGCGCCGCGCAGAAATAGCGGCAGGGTTCTGCGCCACAGACCTTCATTCCAAAGATCGCTTTGCGACGGGCCAATCCTCGAGTTCTCTAGAGCCAAGCTTCGAGGAGGAGGAAGCCAATCCAATGTTCATTGTGGAGGTCGCGGCACAGAAGGCCCCCGATGCATATGAGTCGATGGACGTTGACTTCATGCCGGTGTCCAAGTCCCCCATGGTGCAGGCGGATGAGTGGTTCAACACCTCGCAATCTTAAATGAGGACCGGGAGGCGGAGGCTCAACTCGACGCGGAGCGTGTGGATGCCGCTGCCCTCGAGGCCCTCCTATAGGCAGAACTGGATGTCACGGATGTGAACTGGGCGCCGAAGGCTAACCTTGATGCGGAGCGCGTGGATGCCGTTGCATCGAGGCCCTCCTACAGGCGAAACCGGATGTCATGGATGTGAACCGGGGGGCGGAGGCTCAACTTGACGTAGAGCGCGTGGATGCCACTGCCATCGAGGCCCTCCTACAGGCAGAACCGGACGTCCTAGACTTAAACCGGGTGGCGGAGGCTCAACTCGACGCGGAGCACGTGGATGCTGCTGCCATCGAGGCCCTCATGCAGGCCGAACCGAACGTCGTGGACATGAACCGGGCGGTGCTCTCATTCATGCAGCGCGCCCGCACGCTCCGCATGAACGAGTAGCTGGAGGTCGAGGACAACCACAGTGCGGAGACACACGTCCACAACTACGACTGGTTCGCGCCGGCAACCAAAGACGATGAGGTCGTCTCGTTCCACGAGAAGTGATAGTTTTTCTTTATGTTGTTGTTTTTAGGGATCTTTTGCTTTGTAAAAACATATATTTATGCAAGTCGCCTAACTTTCATCATTTGGGTCAGTAGACCATTTCAGGCGGTTGGATGAATATCCTATGTCTCCTAACCCTTCTTCTTCCTCACCTCTTCTTCTTCCCCAATAGAGCACCGCACGGGCCACACAGATCTTCCCCAACATGTGGTTGGATAAACATACTATATGAACGAAAATTATGTGTTAGCGGTAGGATGGCTGAGTTTGGTTTGACCACATGTGGTAGCATGTGTCAGTGAGGGTGCGCTCCCTTGGTTGGGTTTGCAGCATGTAGGAGTGATTGTGTGACGGTGCGGTGCGACCGCGACAGTCGTGCGCAAGTGTACCTCCTTTTCATTTTGAAAAACTTTAGGCAAGCTTGGGAAAAATGTGTGGCAAAGTATGGCAATGCAAGGTGTACACCCAAATAGGACATGTGTCGTAGTAGAGGCGCAGACGTAGCATGTCACGCAATCCCGTCTATATATGTTGTGTACACGTACGTACAACCATGCTGCAAGAAATTAAATACGACAACGTACATACATATGGGCGGGGTCTCGAACGCGTACTCGCGCATACGTACGGCCAGGGCTCGTGTCCATGGAGAGGAAACGGATGACAACAACGTCATCCTGTTCATCGGCATCTAACTGGCTGGGTCAGAACGGAGGAAACACCTCTTCACTGAGAGCCAAGTGACCAGGTCGGAATGCGTCCTGTTCATTGGGAGCAAAGCCACTGGGTCGGAATGCGTCATGTTCGTCAGGAGCCAACCGGCTTGGAGGGAACAGCCGAAATGAGGTCTAGCATACTGCAGAACGGAGGAAACGGGCCTTCTGTTTTACTGCGTACGGTCGAAACAGGGTCATGTTCATCGGGAAGGGTCTGGCGTACTGCAAAACGGTGGAAACAGACTTCTGTTCGAGATCCTACGGTCAAAACGGGGTCCCGCTGATCGGGAGGGGTGTGGCGTACCGCAAATGGAGGAAACAGACTTCTCTTTGACCTCCTACGGTCGAAACGAGGGTCCTGTTCATCGATAGGGGTGTGGCATACCGCAAAACAGGACACCACGGGCTACTGTTCATCCACCGTCGACTTCCTCCAGCCTCCACCTGCTATTGTTCATCCACCGTCTCCAGCCTCCACCAGACACTGTTCATCCAAGGGCTATTGTTCATCCAGCCTCCACCGGCTTCAGTTCAACCAGCCTCCACAGGGTCTTGTTCATCCACCCCCAACCAGCTGGGATGTGTGGCGGCCTCCTTGGGATCCTGTTCATCCAGCAACAACCGCATACTATATATCACGGGGTCTTGTTCATCCAGCGGCAACCGCCTATACACACGGCCAGGGTCCTACTCATCCAACCCCCCACCAGGAACTGTTCATCCACAGCCAACCCAACCAACTCGACTCACACCACTTCCTGACTCGTTCTATGTATCGCGCGTGCGACAGCAATAGGTACTGTTCATCCAGAGGCAACCCAACCGACTAGCTATGTCTCACATGGGGGTTCAATCAGCTTTAGTAAGCATGCAGCAGCAGCGATCAATCAGGTTCAGCTAGTGGTATAGGAGTCTCGGCTGGGTTAAGTTAGGAGCGAAGGGATCGATCGATCTGCTTTAGTATGTAGGAGCAGGAGATTGCTTGGGTTCTGTTATAGCGACATGGCTCGCACCATGCGCGCATACGAGACAAACGCGCAAACCACACTGCATCGCTTAGCCTCGACCACCCACCGTAACTGGGAACTCCCCGATATTTCCCTTGCCCTCACTTCTACCATGATTTTCTCCATCATGGACGACCCAAAGAATGTCATGCAGGTGCGTCTCCGGCCCGCCCAGGACGAAAAGCCCATTTTATGTCATGATTTTTTGTCATAGAAGTAGGGTCCCACCACATCTATGATAATACCGGGTTTTGTCATAATTATTGTCATAGAAGTGTCATAAGCATGACAGAAAAAATCTCGTTCGGCCCAAAATATCACAGATTTGTCTTTTTTTGTAGTGGTTGCATCAAGTATAGCTTTATCCACCTCAACTCATAAGAGAACTTATGCCCCAAGACAATACCTTCATTAACCATAAAGTGGCACTTTTCCCAACTCAAGACAAGATTAGTTTCTTCACATCTCTGCAAAACTTGATCAAGGTTGCTTAAGCAATCATCAAAAGAAGTTCCGTAAATGGAGAAATCATCCATGAAAACCTCAACAATCTTTTCACAAAAGTCAGAGAATATAGCAGTTATACATCTTGGAAAGGTAGTAGGTGCATTGCATAAACCAAAAGTTATACTTCTATAAGCAAAAGTACCAAAAGGGCATGTAAAAGTAGTTTTTTCTTGATCCTCTTGTGACACATGTATTTGGGAAAAAAATAGAATATCCATCTAGAAAGCAAAAAAATGTATGTTTTGATAGTCTCTCTAGCATTTGACCAATGAATGGCAGAGGATAATGACCTTTCCTAGTAGCTTTATTTAATTTCCTAAAATTAATTACCAGTCTATAACCTGTGACAATTCTTTGCGGAATCAATTCATTTTTGTCATTAGGAACAACAGTAATACCTCCCTTCTTAGGGATACAATGAATAGGACTTACCCATCTACTATCAGCAATAAGATAAATTATACCTGCTTCTAGAAGCTTTAGTATTTCATTTCTTACCACTTCTTTCATCTTAGGATTCAACCGTCGATGGTGATCAACAACTGGTTTAGCATCCGGTTCCATATTAATATGATGACATAGAGTATTTTTTTCATGCTCTGAAAGGTTAGCACTAATAATAACATGATATATATTATTTTCATTAAGATAAGCATATTTCAAAGTATCAGGTAATTGTTTAAGATCGAACACATGATCACTCTTGGGTGGAAGAGGATCTCCAAGAGTCTCAACACGCAAATTGTGTTTCAAAACAGGCATTTGTTTAAAGAATATCTCATCTATTTCATTTCTTTCATTCATGGACATGTCATTTTCATGGTCTAGCAAATATTTTTCTAAAGGATCGGTAGGAGGCACGACAATAGAAGCAAGACCAATAATTGCATCTTTACTAGGGAGTTCTTTATAACGAGATTGTCTACGAAATTTGGAGAAATTAAACTCATGAGACACATCCCCGATACTCACACTAACAGTTTCTTTCTCACAATCTATCTTAGCATTTACAGTATTCAAGAAAGGTCTACCAAATATAATGGGACAAAAATCATCTTGTGGGGAACCAAGAACTAGAAAATCAATAGGGTATTTTATTTTTCCACACAAGACTTCAACATCTCTAACAATCCCAATTGGTGAGATAGTATCTCTATTGGCAAGCTTAATAGTAACATCAATATCTTCTATTTTAGTAGGTGCAATGTCATTCATAATTTCTTGATATAAAGTAAAAGGGATTGCATTCACACTAGCACCCAAATCACATAAGCCATCATAACAATGATCTCCTATTTTAACAGATACAACAAGCATGCCAACAACAAGTCTATGTTTATCTTCTTCATCGGGTTTCGCAATTCTAGCAGCTTCATCACAGAAATAAATAACATGCCCATCAATATTATCGACCAAGAGATCTTTGACCATAGCAATACTAGGTTCAACTTTATTTTTTCAGGGGGTGTAGCTATTCTAGTATAACTCTTACGGACTACAGCTGAAGCTTTATCATGTTCTTTCATCCTAACAGGAAAAGGTGGTTTCTCAATGTAAGCAGTAGGAATAACTGGATCAACATTATAAGTAATGGTTTCTTCTTCAGCTTTAATGGATTCTACTATTTTTACTGCAATTGGAGGATGATACTTAAACCACTTCTCCTTAGGGAGATCAACATGAGTAGGAAATGATTCACAGAACGAAGCTACTATCTCAGGGTCAATTCCATTTTTAGTGCTAAATTCACGAAAAGCATCGGTATCCATAAAAGATTTAACACAATCAAACTTCAGAGTTGTGTTTAATTCTTTCCAAGAGATCCCATTTGAATTCAATAGTCTTCTTCATAGAAGAACCAGTACAAGAAGTATCGAGCATGAATTGATCATTACGTGAAAGCCGAGCATAAAAATTATGAATAATGATTTCTCATAAGAGCTCATGATTGGGGCATGAATATAACATTGATTTAAGCCTCCCCCAAGCTTAAGCGACACTTTCTCCTTCACAAGGCCAAAAGTTATAAATATAATTGTGATCACAATTGCATAGGATAAAACTTCTGATGAAGTTCCAATTTCAATCAGTTGTAATTCCAAGCTCCAATATCATCACATAGCATATACCATGTCAATGACATTCCCTTCAAATATAAAGGGAAGACCTTCTTATTGACTTCTTATTCGGGTAAACCTGCAAGCTTAAATAATCCACAAACTTCATGCACATAGATTAGGTGCATATCAGGATGTAGTGTTCCATCTCCTGTATAAGGATTAGCTAGCAGTTTCTCTATCATACCCGAAGAAATTTCATAATAAATATTTTTAGTAGGCACAGTAGGTTGAGGAACAACTTCTTGTTCTTTCGGTCGAGGTGCAGATACCCTGAACAAACCCCTCAAAGGATGATTTTCTGTAGTGACAAGTGACAGTAAATTCCAGCACGTAATATAACTGTTTCCTTACGAAATTTCACTTACCAAAGGTGCTTCACTCCGCGGCAAAGGCGCCAGAAAAGAGTCTTTATGACCCACACGTATAGCAGATGAATCATATTCCTTTCAATAAGTAAGAGTGTCGAACCCAACAAGGAGCAGAAGAAAATGACAAGCGGTTTTCAGCAAGGTATTTTCTGAAGGCACTGAAATTATCGGTAACCACTAAAAAAATACACTTCTGTGACTATACGTGTTTGTCACAGTAGGTTACGTTTTTTGTCATGCATGTACATTCATGACGATTTTATGACAGAATCAAGATAGTCATACCTGTGCTGTCGTAGAAGTGTTCCATGACATTACCAAAATTATCATGACGGAAGTGTCCACTTCCATGACGATAAATCGCACGTCATGGATGTGCTTTCGTCAAGGGTGGCCGACACGTGGCATCCACCATAACGGGTCGTTGTTAAGCTATCGGGTCCGGTTTTGGATCTGATAACGCGCTAACAGCCACGAACAATGGGGATTTTCCATGTGTAAATTTCTCATTGGCCAGAGAAACCACGTGTCGGCTCACCGTTGGGACAGATGTCATCCACTCATTGGACAGAAGGCGCTTCTGATACGTCGACACATGGCACGGCCCAACAGAGGCCCATTCCGGTGAAAAGGCCAGCCCATTTGACTTGGTCAAAAGGTAGCCAGCCGGCCCATGGAAAGCATGTTAACGTCTTGTTCGCATATAGCCCATTTACAGCCGCGAAGTCACGACCCATTACAACCTATCCAAATTAGGCCCAGTAGCGTCATCTGGGCTGTCCAATATGATTCCACCCCGTTGTAACTTCCAACCCATGTATGGCCCATGGCGTCTTTCGGCCCATATGAGGCCCTTTATAACTCTTGGCCCATTAATGACCCGTGGTGAAACTGGCCCGTAATGAACAGTGTATCGCTTTATACCCATAACGACCCATTATTCTGTTGGGCTGATTCCAGCCCATGTTATCTTTCGGCCTTCACAGGGGCCATTTATTCTTGGGCTCATTTCCAGCATTCGGTTACTTACGACCCGTTAATGGCCTTTTCTGCTTTGTGGGCCAAATTCAGCCCGTGGTTACAGTCGGCCCGTTTGTGGCCCATTAATCGTTGGGTTGTTTTCATAGCATCATCAAATACTACCAATTAATGACGGCTCGTTATGGCCGGCCCATGAACGGACGATTCCAACTCTATCCCGTTTACGGCCCATAATGCGGTCTGTTATTGGCCCATGTTTGGCCAATCGATCATACGGCCCGTAGAAGGCCCATTGATGCTACGGCCTATATAAGGCCCATTGTTTCTACGGCCCGTAGAAGGCCCATTGTTTCTACGGCCCGTAGGAGGCCCACGGTCACTACAGTAAATATGTAGTCCATGGTTATTGTGGCCTAGTTTTAAAAAATAGGTTATTGCGGCCACTAGGAAACCGGGAAAATATAACTGCACTGACTACAAGCAAACAAATAAAGAAGACAACTAGGACATAAATAAGCAAGCAACTTGCGCTAGGCTATCACGGCTATTACACATATTACATCCATTGGGCATCAAAGTTCGCCCCTAGTGCAAATATAGGGAACAAAGCAGCATATCACATACACTGGTTGTCAAAGTTGGTGACCAGTGCAAATACACTCCATAGCAAAACAAGTACAGAACTAAAACCATTTCAGAAGAGCTCAAGAAATAATATCCTGGGTACCCATAATGCTGGCAAGATGCTTAGCAAGCTTATTAACATTCTCTTGTTTGGCGCTTAAATCCTCCAGCACTTACTGTTACACCAGAAAGTATGCATCTGAATTCTGCAGGGACTTCCTCAGTCCTTCGGCTTCTTGCCGTAGCACCGCTGACTGATGTTTTCAGCTTGTAGCTGAGACTGAAGATGCTGAAGTGATTCATGCAGCGAGTTCGAAGAGCTTGTGCCAGCGGTAGTGGCCAGTAACTCAAACACAACATCAAGACATGACTTTTGGGTTGTCTTACTGTCGTCAAGATAGTTTTTATCAGCTTTCTTGGAGACCAACATGGATGTCTCGCTATCTTGAACCTTATCTGGATTACTTCCTTTACCATTGCATAGAGGGGTACTCTTTGTCGGTGGCAAAACCGGCGGATCTCGGGTAGGGGGTCCCAATCTGTGCGTCTTAGGATGATGGTAACAGGAAGCAAGGGACACAATGTTTACCCAGGTTCGGGCCCTCTCGATGGAGGTAAAACCCTACTTCCTGCTTGATTAATATTGAAGATATGAGTAGTACAAGAGTAGATCTACCACGAGATCATAGAGGCTAAACCTTAAGAGCTAGCCTATGATGGTATGATTGTAATTGTGATCGGCCTTCTAAGGACCAACCCCTCCGGTTTATATAGACATCGGAGAGGGCTAGGGTTTACATGGAGTCGGTTACAAGGAAGGAAATATAATATCCGGATCGCCAAGCTTGTCTTCCACGGAAAGGAGAGTCCCATTCGGACACGGGCCGAAGTCTTGAGTCTTGTATCTTCACGCTTCAATAGTCCAGACGATGTACATAGTCCGGCTGTCCGGATACCCCCTAATCCAGGACTCCCTCAGTAGCCCCTGAACCAGGCTTCAATGATGATAAGTCCAACGCGCAGTCTTGTCTTCGGCATTGCAAGGCGGGTTCCTCTTCCGAATACTCCAAGATAATTATCGAACATGTAGACCGTGTCCGGATTTGAAAGATGATCTTCACATACCGCTATAGAGAGAACGATATTTCACAAATGTACTCTGCTGACAACTTTCTAGACAGTGCGACATGTCATCAAGGTCGGGTCATTATCCGAGCCGTTTTCCCACATCCAGCCTCAGCGTATATTGCGAGGCGGTTTCCTTGGCACGTCTTGTCGAAGCAAAGATCGTGTCCCCTTATCATGGGATTCCCATCAATACGGGTATGGGTAATCCAACCGCACCGCTAATCGCGGCGAGTGGGAGGTGAGCGGGTTCCATCAGGCAAGTGGGGAGGCGCAAAAGCTTTTACCACCTCTTATAAAGAGATAAGGTCTCTTCCTCTTTACCCACGCCTTCTCCTTCCGCTAACTCATTCCCCTCTGCTCGAGCCCTAATGCCCAAGCACTCTCCCTTTCCATTGAAGAGAGGTTTTCCAAAGATGTCCGGATCCGGAGCAGGAGGCAGATGGATGGCCTCTACCATCCGGAAGAATGATATCAAGAAGCTCCAGGAAGCCGGGTATCTAGCCAAGAAGATCGGCCACCGTCTCCCACCGGCAGGACAGGTTGTCCCTACTCCGGAGCCTTACGAGAGAGTCGTGTTCCTTCCCCATTTTGTTCGCGGGCTCGGGTTTCCCCTCCACCCATTTGTTCATGGAGTCATGTATTACTATGGGATTGATTTTCATGATCTTTCCCCCAACTCTTTTCTCAATATCTCGACGTTCATCGTCGAGTGCGAGGCCTTTCTCCGGATTCCGCCTCACTTCGGCCTGTGGCTGAAGATTTTCAATGTGAAGCCCAAGGTGGTGAGTGGCGCACACACCGAGTGCGGTGGTGCCATGGTGAGCAAGATGCCCAAGGTCGTTTGGCCGAAGGGCACTTTCAACGACTCTGTCAAGGAGTGGCAGCAGCAGTGGTTTTATATCACCGAACCACGCGGCAAAAAGTGGGCTATAGCTCCTGAGTTCAGATCCGGAGCTCCACTGCGGCTCATGTCCTGGCCCAAGAAGGGCCCGAACTGGTCCTCGTCCGATGAGTTGTCACTGCTCCAGACGCGCGTTCAGAGAGTGGTGGAAAAGGACGTCAAACTTGTCGACATAGTCCAGGTGATGCTAGTTCGCCTGGTTCTCCCTTGCCAGTGTCGAGCCTGCATTTTGTGGGAGTTCGACCCAACCGAGCACCAGACCCTTCGGGAGCTCTATGATTCCTCCCACGAGGATATCTGGAAGGTGCTCTTCAAGTCCGGCAAATCATGGCCGGACTCCGCCGAGGACCGGGGGTATCAATTATCCCATTCTGCATGCTCGGTAAGTCACAGCCATGCCCTGTCCATCCATGCTTCAGCTGGCATGTCATGAGGGAGACATTTTAATCGTGTTTCATCGTGACCTCAGGGATGGATAAAGAAGGTGGAGCGGATGCGTTGTCCGGCCCCGCTGCCGGAAGAACCGGCCGGACCTCCTCTAACGAAGATGCTGGTCCCTGCGCCTTACAAGGCGCCAAAGAATGAGGCCTCCAAGAAGGTCAAGAAGACCCGGAGTGGCCTCTGTTGCCGCGAGGCTTCGGACACCAACTCCGAAGGCTCCAGCGATGCTCCTTCTTCTGAAGACGAAGAGGAGGAAGCAGAGGAGGACGAGCCTCGCTTTGAAGGCGGGAAGAAACGTGCGGCTTCCCCGTCCCTGGAGGCCGAATCACCCAAGATGGCGAGAGGTTCCCATCCAGAGGCATCCACCCCGGCTGCCGATGACAGCCCGGAGAGGGATCCCAAGGCCCAGCCCCTGGAAAAATTGTAAGTAACCAAAATCCGAATGCGCCTATGCATCCAGGGTCGTCTGGGTACAGTAGTCTTAACTGTCGCCACATCTCGTACAGCCCAGCGAGATCTCCTGCCGGACAGTCCTCATCGGAGGATTCATTGAGCTCGGATGCTGTGGCGAGTGAGACGCCTCCGGGGGCTCCTTTTCCGAAGTCCAGGCGCGACACCGAGGTGTCGTCTCAAAGAGACTCAGAGCCGGATAAGGTCCTGGAGGCCTCTAAGGCTCCAGGATCGGGCGAGCGGCCACCCTCCATGGAGGGAGGCTTGCCTACTCCGTCGGCGGCCTCTATCTACGCAGAGCTGTTGGGTGGTCTATCGACAGCGTTAAAGAACGCGTCTATCATCGATGAACATCGGACCCTCATGGGTACGGTGGTTGGAAAGATTCTGGCTGCCGAAAGCGGGCTGAATGAGTCTTGTCTTGGCCATATAAAGGCTTTTGAGGTATGGTTTCTAAGGAACCTTTGAAGAATCATCATGATATGAGGAGTAGCCCCTAATACACTGTCCGGCAAAAGAGAGCCGGGCAGGGGATCAAACCCTCTTTTTTAGTGGGAACCTTTGTTTAATGATGTATACCCCTTTGTTTGAGAACAGGCATCTGCGGAGAAGACGGCCGCTCATGATGCGGAAGTGTCCGAACTGAAGCAGAGCCTGGAACGGGCCGAGGAAGAACTTGCCGTGTGAAGAAGCAATTAGAGGAGAAGCAAGGTATGTTTAAACATTGTCTTGCATTGGGCACGGATGAATAAGTGTGCCTATTGAAAAGTATTTATGTTGTATGCCCTAGGAGCGAGTGCCAAATATGAGGCGCTGAAGAAGGCAGTGGCTGATGACCACGAGAAGGCTGCCGCCGAACAAGCGCTTCGGTGAAAACATGAGGCCAGGGTTATCACAGCTGAGCGGGAGCTCCAGGAGGCTTTGACGAAAAGCGAGAGCTTGGAGCAGTGTCTAGTAGGGAAAGAATCCAAACTCGCCCAAGCTCTCCAAGCCGCGGAAGATGCTCGGGAAGAAGCCCGAGGTGCTGTACGGGACATTCAGGAGGCCCGGAAAGTTGCGGCTGGTAAGGGCTGTTGTATCTATGGCCATTATTACGTGATAGTGGAGAGAACTCTAAGCGGCAAGCTGAATCTTGATTTTACAAGGGCGTTTGCGGATCTGCCTCGCAGCATATCAAACGCCGTGCAATTTTACCAGACCGAGGAGAGGGGGTCTGCAGAGAGGAACTTCTGGTCGCAGTATTTGGCGCCGAACTATCCGGTGCTTTTTATCGATCAGCTGAAGCAGCTGGTCGAACTGCACCAGACGGCCGAACTAGCCATGAAGGACTTGGTTGTCCGGCTGTGGCCTGCAGAGCCAATTCCAAGCAGTTACTGCGGACTCATAAAGCGGATTGTGGGCGCCTGTCCTCGGCTTGATGCTATCAAGCGATCAGTCTGCATAGAAGGTGCGTGCATGGCGTTTGCCCATGCAAAAGTGCATTGGGGGAAGCTTGATGCGAAGAAGCTGATGACTGAGGGGCCACCGGAGGGTAAGGAGCATCGCAAGCCCGAACTGTACTATGAAGGTGTACTGAGGGAATTCTTGCCAATATTTGTAATATGGGATAATGGCACTTTTATTATATATTGCATGTTTTGTTTGAACATATGTTCTTCCTGTGCGGCTGTTTATTGTATGTAAATTCTGAGAGTTGGCCAGTCGTCAGCTTCAGCCCCCACATGAGAAGTACGGGGGTGTTTGGGATATTTTTGAACACTCTTTATCCCATGGTTGGGTCCTTGTGAGGAGGTGTTTCGCACCATGAACCAGGCAATCGGACTATAGGGCTTTACTACTCTCACTTAGCCATAGGAATTCGAGTATGGTCGGTGCAGCCCCTAGTGTTTGGAAGGCCGAACTAGGGGCTCTATTGGCGCCTGATCGAGAGACCGATTTGTCGCAGTCTGCATTTATGATGGCATTATGCGGAATAAATCTTTAAGGATTTTACAACCTCTCGAACAGCTGACCAGCTCTCGCGGCATCATGATAGTCGGTTTTCGGCTTTCTCTACTGAGGTGCTCGTCCGGCAGAACCGAGGCACAATCACAGTAGTTCTCCCAGTGCTACCTTAGCCGACGGAACGGAACGTAAGGTACCAAAACATGGGAGCCGGGCAAACCCAACCAATGACCCAAGACATGATTCGGAGCTAATGCATATAGTGTTATAAGTTCGGGGTGCTGAGCGACCAAAAAGGTGGTCGGACTTTGTTGCCGTATTTGTGAAGCCCCTGGCATAACCGGGCGTAACACGAAGCGTGGCTGCCATTTTATGGCAAAGAGGCATCGATTATAAATGACGGTCGGTACATGTTATTGAAGTCTATGCATTGTAGCAGGGTTGTATGGCTATGCATATGAGTGCTATTTATGATTATGAAAAGAGATGGTTTTTGTCGGAACCTGTGATGGCCGGACTGTAGGGGGCTGTGAGTGGATCGAAAGTGAATCCGGACTGCCTTCTACCTGCATGGTCCTGTCTTTGTGTGTACTGGCCAATTCCACGCCACCAATCCTGTTCTGCATAAAAGTTAGTTTGTGAAGGTAAATGTTTGGAGGCAGCCGAACGTCCTCTTGTGGTTGGTCTAAAGGTTCCTGATCGGAGCCTGGTGACCCCAGCCGCTATACCACGAAGCAGCGCGGACTCCTCAGTTGGTGTCCGGATTGTTGGCTGTCATATCAAAATTTTGATAGGCATGCATGACTTGCTACTCCGGCAGTTGTATGATTTCCGCTCTAAAGGCGGGGTTTGGCTTTGCACGTAGGCATGAGTATATCACTGGTGTTGGCCTAATGGTTTACCACATGGAATCTAGTCAACATGGTTCATCCTGTTAGCATACGGTGTGGTACCATATGAGGGGAATGCACCGATGGCGTGACATTTTTTGGTTACCTGAGAACAACCGTTAGAGCGGTGGGCCAATGAACTTGGCCTTTGCACCCGCGGGGGCTTTATGTGTTATGGAGACCCTGGACTACTAGGTCTAGGGGTACGGCAATTGAATTCCCGTGGTTTGTATGATAGGGGGCGATAGGTCGTACCGTTGTGCTCGGGGGGGGGGGGGTCTCTTGACTAGACGCCTCCCTTCATTGTTTCTGGCACACGACCGGTCGCTTTGCTTTGAGGATCCGGCATTCTCTATTGATATGCTTTGCCGTCCTTCTAGGAGTACCGTGAATTTCACATGGTTGATCAAGTATGTGGCTCGGGCCGGATAGGCTTGAGCTGCTCTTTGTCTGTTGACCGGACTGGGAGTTGCTGGGCTTGGCACCAGCTTCCTTGGCTTGACGTTTATGACCGCTGCACCGAGGCTTTAGGATGCCTCTTCATGTATCCTTTTTACTATCTTGGACCGTAGTGGTGTGTGGACGTCGGGTTGTGTGCCTTTGGTTCTCCTTCTTAGGTTGAGGTAGCCGGCTGTGACGCGTGTGCCCTCTGTTAGGGCGGTCGAGTCCGTACTTTTCGGTGGACAGGATCTTGGTCCATCTATCCACTAGCAAATCTTGGTCAACTTTAAGCTGCTCTTGCTTCTTTTGCAGGCTCCTTGCCGTGGCCATGAGCCTTCGCTTGAAGCGAACTTATTCCACTGGATTTTCAGGCATGCCGAATTCGTCATTTCCGAGGCTAACCTCGTCTTCGGAGGGGGGGTGTATAGTTGTCCCTCTCCAAGTATCCCACCGTGGCCGGTCCGGACTGCTTGAAGGTGGGCTGATCAGGGCTGTATTCCTCTTCGGCACCATCCGGATTGCTTTCATCTCTGGGGCCGGTATTGATGTGGCGGGGCTTGGAGCGGCACCGGAGACGCCCATGCTTTGCTTTTCCCCCTGAGGGGTTATCCTCCATTGCCTTGTCGCCATTGGTTTCCTTTGGCGTGTCCACCATGTATATATCGTATGAGGAGGTGGCCATCCACCGCCCTGTGAGCGGTGGCTCCTGTACTTCTCCTGCATCGTTGTCCATATCGTCGATGTCTTCGGAGTTGAAGTCAAGCACGTTGGTTAAATCGTCGACCGTGGCAATGAAGTGGGTGGTGGGTGGGCAGCGAATTCCTTCGTCGCCTGCTTCCCACTCAGGCCAGACATAGTTTGGCCCAGAGTCTCCTGACAAAGAGAGAGACTTTAATGAGTTCAGCATGTCGCCAAAGGGCGAGTGCTGGAAGATGTCCGCAGCGGTAAACTCCACTACCGGAGCCCAACCTGGCCCAACTGGCTTGAGGGTATGTAGACCGGGACCAACAACCGGATACGAGTTAGGGGGCCCAAGGTTACAGGCCTCAATAGAGGTGAGACCTGTGTTCGGCTCCACCGCCGACGAGTATGCGGCCCATGGGGCGGGGTCCACCCCTCTGTCCTTAGGCAACGCAATCTGTTCTGGATTTAGATCCAGTGCTACTGCAGGGACGGTATCCCGAGCATTGTCCGACAGCAGGTCTAGGCCGTGCTCGTCGTGACTGTCCGGCGCTTCTGGCACAGGCCCGAATCCGTCGAAGATCAAGTCCCCGTGAATATCCGCCGTGTAGTTCAAGTTTCCGAATCTGACCTGGTGGCCAGGGCTGCGGCTGTCGATCTGCTCCAGACGACCAAGCGAATTGGCTCGCAGTGCGAAGCCGCCGGACATAAAGATCTGTCCGGGGAGACAAGTCTTCCCCCTGACCGTGTTGTTGTCGATTGAAGACGCCATCAGGCCTCAAAGCGACGACACAGAGGAACTCTCAATGAAAGCACCAATGTCGGTGTCAAAACCGGAGGATCTCGGGTAGGGGTCCCAATCTGTGCGTCTTAGGCTGATGGTAACAGGAAGCAAGGGACACAATGGTTACCCAGGTTCGGGCCCTCTCTATGGAGGTAAAACCCTACTTCCTGCTTGATTAATATTGAAGATATGAGTAGTACAAGAGTAGATCTACCACGAGATCGTAGAGGCTAAACCTTAAGAGCTAGCCTATGATGGTATGATTGTAATTGTGATCGGCCTTCTAAGGACCAACCCCTTCAGTTTATATAGACACCGGAAAGGGCTAGGGTTTACATGGAGTCGGTTACAAGGAAGGAAATATAGTATCCGGATCGCCAAGCTTGTCTTCCACGCAAAGGAGAGTCCCATCCGGACACGGGCCGAAGTCTTGAGTCCTGTATCTTCACGCTTCAATAGTCCAGACGATGTACATAGTCTGGCTATCCGAATACCCCCTAATCCAGGACTCCCTCACTCTTCTCCAATATTTTGTCCGCATTCTAAAAAAGAAACAAGCAGACACAACACAGGTTTACCATGTTGTATATGATACTCATTTTGGTAGATCAGTTCAATAATAACATGGATCGGATAACAACATGAAACAAACATATATCTATGTACCACGGTCACTGTATGGTCTATATCATTCTAGTTTTTGTTGCCAAATCAAGATAGAGACACAATTCAAATAATATCTGTTTAAGACAAAGCAGAATAGACAGAATATAAGTGTGGGACACTACAGAGCAACAACAAAACTTGTAATGTGCATGACATGAGAACATAACTGTTTATTCAATTGAAACTTAAATCAACATAGAGGAAGTTACAACAGCAAACTAGTCAAAGAAACAAGTTTAAAACATACCTGTTGCACCATTGGAGTTTCAATTCCATCTTTCAAATTTGAAAATAGTTGGTATGAGTAAATACAGTGATGCAAGAGCAAAGGAGTATGAACCATAGCTACAGAACCTGACCTGAGAACAATTCTTCTTCTGCTTAAAGCATAGAGTTGGGATTTGGAATGGTGGTCCTCGTGCTTTAGGCACTGCAGTTCCCTTACTAACTGCTCATGTTTGGGTGCTCTATGGTGGAGAAAGTGTTGTGTCAACTGGAACTGGGTTACTATCTGCTGGTGTTGGGGTTAGAAGGGGTGTAGTTGGTTCTCTGTCCAACTGGGTAGGGGCACAATCTGCGAGAGTATGGGTTATGTGTGGTGGGGCTGGTTCTTGGGGAAGTACAACCGTGGTTCTATCTGCATCGACTGGTAGCACTATCTTTTCTGATGACCGTGTTTCTACTCCCTTAGATACTGCCATCACCCTCTCCAATTCAAATGGCTGATAAACAAGAAAAGCAATTGAATGTACAAACATTTTATGATAGACAGGTGCAATGGATAGTGGGGAATAAAAGAGGGCATGAAATAATTCATATGTTGTCTAACCAAACAGGATAGCATGACACAATTTCACATATATGATGGCTAACTAAACAGGATAGCATGACACAATTTCACATATATGATGGCTAACTAAAAAGGATGGAAAGACATAGTTCAAAAATCTTGACTATGTAAACAGGATGACATCATATAACTATATAATGTATTTATTAAATAGGTTGGCATGCCATAATTACATACATGCCGCTTATATGAAGTCTTTATCAAATGGGTTCGCATGCCAAAATTCAGATAGATGCTGTCTATGGAAACATGATGGCATGATATAATTCAAATATATGATTTATATAATAAGCAAGTAAGAAGATGGCAATTTCATATATGATGTAAAAACTATGCAATGCAAGACAACATGTATGACATGAGTAATATAACCCTGCCAAGTTTGAGCATAGACCTCAGGGGGAAATAGGACTATTCATTTGTCTCTGAATCCTCCTCTGAGGAGCTATGTGTAACCAGCAAGATGTCTGCTTCAGCAGGTAGCATTGTGTGCTCTGAATACCTTGTTTTCACTCTAGATACTTCCATCACCGCTTCAAATGGCTGATGCAGAGGAAGAGTAGTTGAATATATAAACGTTGTCGACAAATGGAACACGTAATACAAAAAAAGGATAGCATGATATAAATCACATATATGATGATTGGCTAAACATCATGGCATTGCATAATTCACATATATAATGCCTTGCAACAAGATAGCATTGCATAATTCGCACATATAATGTCTTGCAACAATATGGCATTGCATAATTCACATATATGGTAATTAGACACTAAATAGGTGGCATTCACACAAAGCATGTCTAAACTAAGCAAATGACATAGCAATGCAAGACACCATATGCACGATATGAGCAACATAACCCTCCCAAGTTAGAGCATACACCTCGGGGGGGAATAGGACTGGTCATCTGTCTCTGAATCCTCCTGTGAGAAGCTATCCGTAACCAGCGAGATATGCGCTTCGTCAGATAGCATAGTCTGCTCTGAAGACCTTGTTTTCACTCCAGAATTTTCCATCACTATGTCAAATGGCTGATGCAATGAAGAGTAGTTGAATGTACTAACATTGTTGAAAAATGTAATACGTAGTGAAAAAAAGGATGGCGTGATATAATTCACGCATAAGATTACTAGCTGAGCAGGATGGCATTAAAAAATTCACATATATGACGCCTGTCTAAAAAAGATGGCATTGCATAATTCACATACATGATAAAGAAACTAAATAGATGGCATTCACACAAAGCATGTCTAAACTAAGCAGACGACATATTTGATGTATAAAGTAAGCAATGCAAGGCACCATATTCATGATATTGTTGGGGAACATGGTAATTTAAAAAAAATCCTACGATCATGCAGGATCTATCTAGGAGATGCATAGCATAGAGACGAGAGAATGTGTCCACGTACCCTCGTAGACTGAAAGCGGAAGTGTTTAGTAACATGGTTGATGTAGTTGAACGTCTTCATGATCCAACCGATCCAAGTATTGAACGTACGGCACCTCCGTGTTCTGCACACATTTAGCACGATGACGTCCCTCGAGCTCTTGATCCAGTAAAGGGTTGAGGGAGAGTTTCGTCGGCATGACGGCATGGCGACAGTGTTGATGAAGTTACCGGTGCAGGGCTTCGCCTAAGCACTACGACGATATGACCGAGGTGTTAAACTATGGAGGGGGGGCACCGCACACGGCTAAGAGATTGTCTGTTGTGCTTTGGGGTGCCCCCTGCCCCTGTATATAAAGGAGGGAGGGAGGAGGCCGGCGGCCAGGAGGGGCGTGCGCCATAGGAGGAGTCCAACTAGGATTCCCAATCCTAGTTGGAGTCCCCTCCCCTTTCCAAGAGGGGGAGAGAGGGAAGGAGGAGGAGAAGGAGAGGGAAAGAGGGGAGTGCCACCCCTCCCTTGCCCAATTCGGACTTACCATGGGGGGCGCGGCCTCCCTTGTGGCCCTCCTCTCCTTTCCACTAAGGCCCATGAAGGCCCACTACTTCCCCCGGGGGGTTCCGGTAACCTCCCGGTACTGAGAAAAATGTTTGAACTCTTCCGAAACCATTTCGGTGTCCGAAACATAGCCTTCCAATATATCAATCTTTATGTCTCGACCATTTCAAGGCTCCTCGTCATGTCCATGATCTCACCCGGGACTCCGAACAAACTTCGTTTATCAAAAACACATAACTCTTAATACAAATATCATCGAACATTAAGCGTGCGGACCCTACAGGTTTGAGAACTATGAAGAAATGATCGATACACATCTCTGATCAATAACCAATAGCGGAACCTAGATGCTCATATTGGCTCCTACATATTCTATGAAGATCTTTATCGGTCAAACTGCACAACAACATACGTTGTTCCCTTTGTCATCGGTATGTTACTTGCCCGAGATTCGATCATCGGTATCTTCATACCTAGTTCAATCTCATTACTAGCAAGTCTCTTTACTCATTCTGTAATGCTTCATCCCGCAACTAACTCATTAGTCACATTGCTTGCAAGGCTTATAGTGATGAGCATTACCGAGAGGGCCCAGAGATACATCTTCGATACATAGAGTGACAAATCCTAATCTCGATCTATGCCAACCCAACAAACACCTTCCAAGACACCTGTAGAGCATCTTTATAATCACCCAGTTACATTGTGACATTTGATGGCACACAAGGTGTTCCTCCAGTATTCGGAGTTGCATAATCTCATAGTCAGAGGAACATGTATAAGTCATGAAGAAAGCAATAGCAACAAAACTTATCGATAATTATGCTAAGCTAACGGATGGGTCTTGTCCATCACATCATTCTCTAATGATGTGATCATGTTCATCAAATGACAACACTTGTCTATGGTCAGGAAACATAACCATCTTTCATTAACGAGCTAGTCAAGTAGAGGCATAATAGGGACACTTTGTTTTGTCTATGTATTCACACATGTACTAAGTTTCTGGTTAATACAATTCTAGCACGAATAATAAATATTTATCATGATATAAGGAAATATAAATAACAACTTTATTATTACCTCCAGGGCATATTTCCTTCAGTCTCCCACTTGCACTAGAGTCAATAATCTAGTTCACATCGCCATGTGATTTAACACCAATAGTTCACATCTGTATGTGATTAACACCTATAGTTCACATCGCCATGTGACCAACAACCAAAGGGTTTACTAGAGTCAATAATCTAGTTCACATCGCTATGTGATTAACACCCAAAGAGTACTAAGGTGTTATCATGTTTTGCCTGTGAGAGAAGTTTAGTCAACGGGTCTGCTAAATTCAGAGTCGCATGTATTTTGCAAATTTTCTATGTCTACAATGCTCTACATGGAGCTACTCTAGCTAATTGCTCCCACTTTCAATATGTATCAAGATTGAGACTCGGAGTCATCTGGATTGGTGTAAAGCTTACATCGACGTAACTCTTTACGATGAACTCTTTATCACCTCCATAACCGAGAAATACTTCCTTAGTCCTCTTAGGTAACTAAGGATGACTTTGACCGCTATATAGTGATCCACTACTGGATCACTATCGTACCCCCTTGCCAAACTCATAGCAAGGCACACAACTGGTCTGGTACATAGCATGGCATACTTTATAGAACCTATGGCTGAGGCATAGGGAATGACTTTCATTCTCTTTCTATTTTCTACTGTGGTCGGGTTTTGAGTCTTACTCAACTTTACACCTTGCAACACAGGCAAGAACTCCTTCTTTGACTCTTCCATTTTGAACTTCTTCAAAATCTTGTCAAGGTATGTACTCATTGAAAAATCTTATCAAGCATCTTGATCCATCTCTATAGATCTTGATGCCCAATATGTAAGCAGCTTCACCGAGGTCTTTCTTTGAAAATCTCCTTTCAAACTCTCCTTTATCCTTGCCAGAAAATTCTACATCATTTTCGATCAACAATATGTCATTCACATATACTTATCAGAAAGGCTGTAGTGCTCTCACCCACTTTCTAGTAAATACAAGCTTCACCACAAGTCTGTATAAAACTATATGCTTTGATCAACTCATCAAAGCGTATATTCCAACTCCGAGATGCTTGCCCCAGTCCATAGATGGATCGCTAGAGCTTGCACACCTTGTTAGTACCTTTAGGATTGACAAAACCTTCTGGTTGCATCATGTACAACTCTTCTTTAAGAAATATCCATTTAAGGAATGAAGTTTTGACATCCATTTGCCAGATTTCATAAAATATGGCAATTGCTAACATGATTCGGATGGATTTAAGCATCGCTACAGTTGAGAAAATCTCATTGTAGTCAACACCTTGAACTTGTTGAAAACCTTTTGCGACAACTCGAGCTTTGTATATACTAACACTACTATCAGCGTCCGTCTTCCTCTTGAAGATCCATTTATTTTCTATGGCTTGTCGATCATCAGGCAAGTCCACCAAAGTCCGCACATTGTTCTCATACATGGATCCCATCTCAGATTTCATGGCCTCAAGCCATTTCACAGAATCTTGGCTCATCATCACTTCCTCATAGTTCGTAGGTTCATCATGGTCTAGTAACATGACTTCCAGAATAGGATTAGTGTACCACTCTAGTGCGGACCGTACTCTGGTTGGCCTACGAGGTTCGGTAGTAACTTGATCTGAAGTTTCATGATCATCATCATTAGCTTCTTCACTAATTGGTGTAGGAATCACTAGAACTAATTTCTGTGATGAACTACTTTCCAATTTGGGAGAAGGTACAATTACCTCATCAAGTTCTACTTTCCTCCCACTCACTTCTTTCGAAAGAAACTCCTTCTCTAGAAAGGATCCATTCTTAGCAACGAATATCTTGCCTTCGGATCTGTGATAGAAGGTGTACCCAATTGTTTCTTTTGGGTATCCTATGAAGACACATTTCTCCGATTTAGGCTCGAGCTTATCAGGTTGAAGCTTTTTCACATCAGCATCGCTGCCCCAAACTTTAAGAAACGACAACTTAGGTTTGTTGCCAAACAACCATTCATATGGTGTCATCTCAACGGATTTTGACGGTGCCCTGTTTAACGTGAATGCAGTTGTCTCTAATGCATAATCCCAAATGATAGTGGTAAATCGGTAAGAGACATCATAGATCGCACCATATCTAATAAAGTGCGGTTACGATGTTCAAACACACCATTACGCTGTGGTGTTCCAGGTGGCGTGAGCTGTGAAACTATTCCACATTGTTTTAAATGAAGGCCAAACTCGTAACTCAAATATTCACCTCCACGATAAGATCGTAGAAACTTTATTTTCTTGTTACAATGATTTTTCACTTCACTATGAAATTTTTTAAACTTTTCAAATGTTTCAGACTTGTGTTTCATTAAGTAGATATACCCATATCTGCTCAAATCATCTGTGAAGGTCAGAAAATAATGATACCTGCCACGAGCGTCATCACTCATCGGACCGCATATAGCGGTATGTATTATTTCCAATAAGTCATTAGCTCGTTCCATTGTTCCGGAGAACGGAGTTTTAGTCATCTTTCCCATAAGGCACGGTTCGCAAGTATCAAATGATTCATAATCAAGTGATTTCAAAAGCCATCAGCATGGAGTTTCTTCATGCGCTTTACACCAATATGAAACGGCAGTGCCACAAGTATGTTGCACTATCATTATCAACTTTGCATCTTTTGGCATCAACATTATGAATATGTGTATCACTACGATCGAGATTCAATAAACCATAAACATTGGGTGTATGACCATAGAAGGTTTTATTCATGTAAATAGAATAACAATTATTCTCTGTCTTAAATAAATAACCATATTGCAATAAACATGATCTAATCATATTCATGCTTTAACGCAAACACCAAATAACATTTATTTAGGTTCAACCCTAATCCCAGAAGTATAGGGGTTGTGCGATGATGATCATATCAATCTTGGAACCACTTCCAACATACATCATCACTTCACCCTCAACTAGTCTCTATTTATTTTGTAACTCTTGTTTCGAGTTACTAATCTTAGCAACTGAACAAGTATCAAATACCCAGGGGTTACTACTAGAACTAGTAAGGTACAAATAAATAACATGTATATCAAATATACCTTTTTTCACTTTGCCATCCTTCTTATCCATTGACCATTTCCTTTGCAGTAGAAGCACTTAGTTTTAGGCTTAGGTCCAGCTTTGGGCTTCTTCACGGGAGTGAAAACTTGCTTGCCATTCTTCTTGAAGTTCCCTTTCTTTCCCTTTGCCCTTTTCTTGAAACTAGTGATCTTGTTTAATCATCAACACTTGATGCTTTTTCTTGATTTCTACCTTCATCGATTTCAGCATCACGAAGAGCTCGTGAATCGCTTTTGTCATCCCTTTCATATTATAGTTCATCATGAAGTTCTAGTAACTTGGTGATGGTGACTAGAGAATTCTGTCAATCACTATTTTATCTGGAAGATTAACTCCCACTTGATTCAAGCGATTGTAGTACCCAGACATTCTAAGCACATGCTCACTAGCTAAGCTATTATCCTCCATCCTTTTAGGTGTAGTACTTGTCAGAGCTCGCATACCTCTCGACACGGGCATGAGTCTGAAATACCAATTTCAGCTCTAGGAACATCTCATATGCTCTCTGGTGTTTCAAAACGTTTTTGAAGTCCCGGTTCTAAGCCGTAAAGCATGGTGCACTAACTATCAAGTAGTCATCATATTGAGCTAGCCAAACGTTCATAATGTCTGCATATGCTCCTGCAATAGATCTGTCACCTAGCGGTGCATCAAGGACATAATTCTTCTGTGCAGCAATGAGGATAAACCTCAGATCACGAACTCAGTCCGCATCATTGCTACTATCATCTTTGAACTTAGTTTTCTCTAGGAACATATCAAAAAATATAGGGAAGCTACAAAGCGAGCTATTGATCTACAACATAATTTGCAAATACTATCAGGACTAACTTCATGATAAATTAAAGTTCAATTAATCATATTACTAAATAACTTCCACTTAGATATACATCCCTCTATTCATCTAAATGATCACGTGATCCATATCAACTAAACCATATCCAATCATCATGTGAGATGGATTAGTTTTCAATGGTGAACATCTCTATGTTGATCATATCTACTATATGATTCACGTTCGACCTTTCGGTCTCAGTGTTCCGAGGCCATATTTGCATATGCTAGGCTCGTCAAGTTTAACCCGAGTATTCTGCACGTGCAAAATTGTCTTGCAGCCGTTGTATGTGAATGTAGAGCTTATCACACCCGATCATCATGTGGTGTCTCGGAACGTCGAACTGTAGCAACGGTGCATAATCAGGGAGAACACTTATACCTTGAAATTTAGTGAGGGGTCATCTTATAATGCTATCGCCGTACTAGGATAAATAAGATGCATAAAAGATAAACATCACATGCAATCAAAATATGTGACATGATATGACCATCATCATCTTGTGCCTTTGATCACCATCTCTAAAGCACCATCATGATCTCCATCGTCACCGGCTTGACACCTTGATCTCCATCGTAGCATCATTGTCGTCTCGCCAACTATTACTACTATGACTATTGCTACCGCTTAGTGATAAAGTAAAGCAATTACATGGTGATTGCATTTAATACAATAAAGCGACAACCATATGGCTCCTGCTAGTTGCCGATAACTCTGTTACAAAACATGATCATCTCATACAACAATTTATATCACATCATGTCTTGACCATATCACATCACAAGAAGCCCTGCAAAAACAAGTTAGACGTCCTCTACTTTGTTGTTGCAAGTTTTATGTGGCTGCTACTGGCTTCTAGTAAGAACCATTCTTACTTACACATAAAAACCACAACGATTTTTCGTCAAGTGTGCTGTTTTAACCTTCTACAAGGACCGGCCGTAGTCAAACTCGATTGAACTAAAGTTGGAGAAACAGACACCTGCCAGCCACCTGTGTGCAAAGCACGTAGGTAGAACCAGTCTCATGAACACGGTCATGTAATGTCGATCTGGGCCGCTTCATCCAACAATACCGCCGAATCAAAGTAAGACATTGGTGGTAAGCAATATGACTATTATTTCCCACAACTCTTTGTGTTCTACTCGTGCATATCGTCTACGCATAGACCTGGCTCTGATACCACTATTGGGGAACATAGTAATTTAAAAATATTTCTATGATCACGCAAGATCTATCTAGGAGATGCATAGCAATGACACAGCAGAGTGTGTCCATGTACCCTCGTAGACTGAGAGCAGAAGCATTTAGTAACGCGGTTGATGTAGTCGAACGTCTTCACGATCCAACCGATCCAAGTACCGAACGTACGGCACCTCCGTGTTCTGCACACGTTCAGCATGATGACGTCACTTGAGCTCTTGATACAGTAGAGGGTCGAGGGAGAGTTCTGTCAGCACGACAGCATGGAGACGGTATTGATGAAGTTACCGGCGCATGGCTTGGCCTAAACACTACGACTATATGACCGAGGTGTTAAACTGTGGAGGGGGCACCGCACATGGCTAAGAGATTGTCTGTTATGCTTTGGGGTGCCCCCTACCCCGTATTTAAAGGAGGGAGGGAGGAGGCCGGCGGCCAAGAGGGGAGCGCGCCATAGGGGAGCCCAACTAGAGTTCCCAATCCTAGTTGGAGTCCCCTTCCCTTTCCAAGAGGGGGAGAGAGGGAAGGAGGAGGAGAAGGAGAAGGAAAGAGGGGGTTGCCGCCCCTCCCTTGTCCAATTCGGACATACCATGGGGGGCGGCATCCCTTGTGGCCCTCCTCTCCTTTCCACTAAGGCCCATGAAGGCCCACTACTTCCCCCGGGGGGTTCCGGTAACCTCCCGGTACTCCGAAAAATGTCTGAACTCTTCTGAAACCTTTCCGGTGTCCAAACATAGCCTTCCAATATATCAATATTTATGTCTCAACCATTTCGAGACTCCTCATCATGTCTGTTATCTCATCCGGGACTCCGAACAAACTATGGTTATCAAAAACACATAACTCTTAATACAAATCATCATAGAACATTAAGCGTGCAGACCCTACGGGTTCGAGAACTATGCAGACATGATCGAGACAAATCTAGGATCAATAACCAATAGCAGAACCTGGATGCTCATATTGGCTCCTACATATTCTACGAAGATCTTTATCGGTCAAACCGCACAACAACATACATTGTTCCCTTTGTCATCGATATGTTACTTGCCCGAGATTCGATCATCGGTATCTTCATACCTAGTTCAATCTCATTACCAGCAAGTACCTTTACTCATTCTGTAATGCTTCATCCCGCAACTAATTGATTAGTCACATTGCTTGCAAGGCTTATAGTGATGAGCACTACCGAGAGGGCCTAGAGATACCTCTCCGATACACAAAGTGACAAATCCTAATCTCGATCTATGCCAACTCAACAAACACCTTCGGATACACCTGTAGAGCATATTTATAATCACCCAGTTATGTTGTGACGTTTGATAGCACACAAGGTGTTCCTCCGGCATTCGGGAGTTGCATAATCTCATAGTCAAAGGAACATGTATAAGTCATGAAGAAAGCAATAGCAATAAAACTTATCGATCATTATGTTAAGCTAACGGATGGGTCTTGTCCATCACATCATTCTCTAATGATGTGATCCCGTTCATCAAATGACAACACATGTCTATGGTCAGGGAACATAACCATCTTTGATTAACGATCTAGTCAAGTAGAGGCATATTAGGGACACTTTGTTTTGCCTACGTATTCACACATGTACTAAGTTTCCGGTTAATACAATTCTAGCATGAATAATAAACATTTATCATGATATAAGGAAATATAAATAACAACTTTATTATTGCCTCTAGGGCATATTTCCTTCAGATATTACCAATGTCAGCATGCCAAGTTAGAGCGAAGACCTCAGGGGGTAAATAGGAGTGGTCTTCTCCTTTCGAATCCCCCTCAGAACAGTTGTCTTCCTCTTGATTACAATCTAAAATGGATGGAGGGGTGGCTGCCTTTGTGCCCACCATGGAGCGACGTTTGCATGAAATTTTATTGCCATGCAAGGCTCGTCTCTTTTGCTACATGTTCAGTTCCATTGTGTACAATAACTGACATGCATAGGAATAAAACATAGTGAGATTATGTATGGAGTGCATGCAGAAATCTAGAGTGATGGTATCAATCTGTGGATAGACCCAAAACCAATGATAGCAGACAGATAATGGCTTCAGTTAAAAAATACAGATAATGGCTTCTTTACTGTTTGTTTCCCACCCAATATGAAACTCATAGTAGACACCAGAGATTAACCAGATAGTAGATAGATACTATTGATTGCGGCCAAGATATGTACCCCACAACCATTTAAAAACTCAAGTTTGAGCATTAGTTTGGAGCTGACTCAGAGTCTAATCGGTGAACAGGATGATAAAGTAGCATGTAATATTAAATGATGCATAATGTAAGCAGACACGAAAGAGTGTGGCCGCTCTTGCGGACCCGGGTAGTCCTCGAGGTCATCTGCTCCGTTGATGATGGTAATGCAGTGGTCGTGGCTGCCGACGATGGGGAAGAAGATCTGAGGCGGCGAAAGACAGTCTGGAGGGCGGATCCCTGCTGTGGTGAACCCTTCCATCGTTGGAGCAGCTGAGTTGGGGTGGAACACAGCAAAGCAGGAGCGGGATAAACCATACAAGGTTTTCTTTGACACATGTTTGTAACAGAAGTAATTGGGTAAGGGCTTGTTTAAATTTGAGGATTCTAACAATGCATGGATTGGAAATACACATGAATAGGATAGGAATGCACGTGCAAAATTGAGAATTTAAAAACACAAGATTTCTGCTAATCTGGGTGTTTGGTTCACAAGAATTGGAAGATCACAGGATGCAAAGAAGCATGGTGAGATTAAGTCAAACCACAAGAAAATCTAGGGTTATAATGTTATTATGCTACTATCTCTTAATCTTGTGCTTCATGAATAGGAATTTGAAAAGGAGGACAAGTGGATATTAAAATTCCTACAGTTTTTCTTTCAAGGAGACACTAAAGGAACAAATCCTACAGTTTTCCTTTGCTCCATTCCTTTGAACCAAATGCATGAATAGTAGTACCATATGAAACTTTCCAAATCATATGTTTTTACTTCACTTTTCCTTTGAAGCAGTGGCGATTCTAGTAGGTAGGCTTGAGCAAGGAAAAGCCTACACTCAAAAAATGTTTCTGTGCTACTTCTACAACTTTGGACCCAGGTCACTGCCCTAATAGCTCAACTCCCAGGCCCATCTACAAATGCACAGCTCAAATGCACAGAGATAAATAATGATGGCGTTCAAGAGAGTCCATCATGGATAGCTAAGTTGCCTGGTACCTCACTGCTTGTCATATAGTAGGAGAAACTAATCGTATTTCACATTACTACATGTGCTCAGTGGACAATATATATAACATGTAGAGTAAAAAAGCGATGCAACAAGTGTACAATCTCTTTGGCGAAGCCATGTCGATCTCAGCATGATTGGGTTGGTCGGTGAGGATGCTCCGGATGATTTGGTTGTCGGAGGAGGGGAAGAAGATCTTAGGCATCTGGAGATGGAGCCCAGGGTACTGCTCCACTGTGATGGAGGGTTTCATTGTTGGAGCAGCTCCGTTGAGTTGTACGACGGCGAGGTTGAAGCAGGACAAGAGAGACAACGTTAACCTGAGTGGAATTCTAATAGCATCTCCAATAGATGACGTAAAATACATAACCACAAAGTGCTAGATGTAAAATACATCAGCCGCTCATCTCTGAACTTAACTGTTGAAACTGAATTTAACTGCCGAAATTGAATTTTGCTGTCGAAACTAAATTTAACTGTCGAAACTGAATTTTGTTGTAGAAACTGGACACACTAGTACCAGAAAAGCAGTAGCAGAAGTAGTGCCCGGAGCAGTAGCACGTCCAAGAGTCAGGGCAGCTGTTCATGTAGCAGCATCTCAGGAAGCAGCTGCAGAGGCTCGAGGGAGAGCAGGATCTGCTGCTTATGCAGTAGCAGCGCGTGCAAGAGTAGAGCAACAGCGCAAGCAAGAGCAAGAGCGAGAGCGGCAATGCGAGCAAGAGCAGACCAGGCAAGGAACCAAGAGCAAGAGCAGAGCAGCAGCGCGAGCGACAGCCAAAGCAGCAACAGCTCCTATTGATGTGGACGTCGCTGCCGAGGGAGCGACATAATGGACGAAGTGGATGGCGACGCCGCCGTGGATGGACTCGCACCATATCGGCTCGGGACCGAGTGCCCGCGGCACCGTGAGATAGAATCAAGAAGAAAATGCGGTGATTAGTGTAGAACCTCTTTGGTGGCGTCGATTAGGCCTCAGCTTCATCCAAGGAATCAGTGATGATGTTGCTCTTCCGGTGGTGCAGGTGAAGACTGTGGTGTGGGAATAGAGGTGGTGCGAAAGACGAGGGGAACGTCGGGCAGATCCTTGGAGGTGGAGGACGGGGTGGTTGAACCGGCGAGACGACGAGATCGACGATGGATCCTCATCCGGTGAGGTGGATGAGGGACGTCGAGGTGTAGCTGTGGACGACGTCGTCGGGGAAGAGGCTCCGGCTGGGTGGCGGATGGATGAGGGTGTGGGGCTTCGCGGGTTTTCGCAGCCTCAGTGTACGAATGGGTCAGCAGATGGGATGGGAGGGGGAACCATGGCTTAGGGACGCGCTTGTCCAAAATGTGGGATAAGTTATGAAAGTATCCCCACCGATTTGAGCTAGGCGGTTCTTTCGGTTCAGGGGTATCATGGGCATTTCACGTGTCGGGATTTCGCGGGAGGTGGGAGTTTTCGCAGGCGTTATTATCTTGGGATAGCAAGGGCGTGGGTTGAGATGGAGGGAGTTTTCGGAGCACAACGAGACAAAGGTATATCTTAAATATTTTGGGATAACAAGGTGCGGGTTGAAATTTCCAGACAAGCCTAACGTGTACTGTACCAAATCAATTCACACTTCCCTCCACGAAAAAACAAAAAGAAATCAATTCACACTTCACAACAGAGTCTAGTCCTGTGTACTGTACCAAATCAATTCGCACTACAAATGCCATTCAAAACTTTGAATTCATGTTATGTTAAATTAAATTATTTCGCTACGTGTATAATGCATGCAACCTGCTACTCAAATGAATGTTTTAGTGCATTCCAAACGTATATACTACCGCTTCAATATGAACTAAATTTGAATTCCTTTCTCTATTTTAATAAGATCTACAATAATGATTGTTGTGAGGTTAAACCATTTTAATCTGTTTCTCTATTTTAATAAGATCTACAATCATCATTATTGTCAAGCTAAACCATTATTTGTATATTATCTTCACAACACACCACATGATTACTGTCGAGTTAGATATGAACTATGTATACTATATGAACTCAAACTCGATTTTTTGAATCCACTTTATGTTGATTTCAAATCATAGTACATGTCAAGCTCTAGCTAGATCTTCATAATCTAAACCATGTCTCATATGTATAATGTGTTTATCACATAATGTATGGTGCCCCACCCCCTATGCCTATAAGTATTTAGATGTGAGGTGCAAACGGCACACATTATCACAAAATCAAATAAAATGTGAGATTGTTGGATATATAGTATGGTTTAGATTGTTCGATATTTAGTTGTGAGCTGCAAACGCCACACATTATCACAAATTCAAATAAAATGTGAGATTGGTCGATGTATAGTGTGGTTTAGATTGTTCGATATTTAGCCATAAGTTGCCAATGCCACGCATTATCACATTATTGTATAACATGTCCAAAACCACACCATGCATATCACCACTATCATGCGTATGTTTATAACACTACAATATCCTATTCAAATATATGAATCCACTTTCATATTGAATAATGATCTTTGTTAGTCTCTTACACCCACACAATCCTCTAACCTTTGTAGCTAGCACTAACTTTCTCTCGTGCATGCACACACCCTTCTCGTCCTCCCCCTCCCTCAGCATTCTATTCATCGCGCACATTTGTTTTTTTTCTTTAGGTCGTTCTCCCACGGTCTCCACAACTCCTTTCTGACACACACCGATCGATAAACCTCTCCAGCGATGTCTGCCTACCACATAGACACGCACCTTCCATCTCCTCCTTTCTGTGTCCATGCCTCGTGTCTCTCTTACAGTCCCATACATGCGTAAACTCTTGCCCCTCTTTTCATCAATCTCACAATCGCACACTCCTCCTCCTATCTAGCTAGTAGGCCTCTCGCACCACCTCCTAGCTCCATTATCTCTGTCTATCCGTCTCGCTGGGCCTTATTTGCCTCTAACAAATGGATGTACACCGACCCATCTCCTGCTATACATATAGCTAGCTAGGTCATTATAACTCATTTTCCCCAAGCGCCAATCGATCTACCTCATTTGTTATGTCTCTTCCTTCCTCCGACACACAACAATTGATCTACCTATCTAGTTAGGTCTACTTACCAAACACATGGTCCCCCTTCAGCATTCATGCATGCCTGCTGACACATCTACCACACACACGCACACATAGATACACATCCTCACTCTTATTGATAATATTGCAGTTCTACCCTCAGTTTGTCTATTAGGCCTCTCCCACCATCTTCGGGAAGCAATACACCACCCATCCAGCACTCTACCCCTCTCCCTCCTCTCTCTCTCTCCCCTCTCTCTCTCTCTCTCTCTCTCTCTCTCTCTCTGTCCTAACCTATTTCCCGTCCTTCACTTATGTATGGATGTCGACCGATCTCCCTCATGACATACCTGGGTCTCTCCTTCTCAACACATATACAAGTCGATCTACCTCTCTAGTTAGGTCTCTACCTCCTCCCCCCCCCCCCACACCAATACATCGAGCGCTCTATTCATGTCTCCCTACCACACACAAACTTGCCATGTACCCTCTGACGTTCCAGTAGGTAAGTCACCCTATATCTTTGACTTGCACACACACAATTTCAATGACTCTCTTCATCGATCTCACACCCACCCACTTGATCCTCTCTTCGACTCTATTGATATCTATGGCCCCTCCCTCTCTTCTCGTGGATCGCCTCCTCTATATATGATATAGATAGGCCTCTATTCCACACACATTGCATGTGTCAAATTTTTGTTTGAGATATCATCGACACATATTCCCAAAAATACATTCACGAAATCACCCCCCAACAAAAAACACTCACGAACGCACGCCATCTACCCACGTAGGTGGGGGACATGCACGAGGAGAAGAGGTGCACGCACTACATGCGCACCTACTCCCGTCTCTTTCCCAACCACCCCCGCGCGGGTACACGGTGGAGCTCATTTCTGTACGAAAAGGCAGCCCACGTGGTAATTTGACACGTGAACTAGTTGTCCACTTGATGGAGGATCGTGTACCATGGGTGAACAAACAAATTGCGACTTGACGCGTTATGTTAAAAAAGAGGCAAACCACGTGGGCCTATCTTAGAGGCAAGGCTCTATACACTGGAGATGCTTTGTATGTATTACTTTTGATGTGTTCCGTCAACTCACAGAATGAGGAGAAGCTTGCTTAGTACACCATCTCCCCAGCCCATGGGCATGGTGGGTCGCAGAGTCACTGGACGAGGAGAAGCTTGCTACTACGCCTACGCCCGCACCCTCGCCCACGCACGCGGTGGCTCGCGGGACGAGGAGAAAATTTTACTACTCCATCCGTTACTCTTCGTCCCTACCTTGGTTAGAGAGATTATCATATTGTTTGAAATGTACTCCCTCCGTCCCAAAATTCTTGTCTTAAATATTTCTAGATACGGATGTATCTAGTTTTACTCCCTCTGTCCTATAATATAAGAACATTTTTGACACTAGTATTATGGGACAGAGGGAGTAGTAGATTTCAATATGAACTACTAGTACATACTCCAAACACTGATGTATATAGACGTATTTTAGAGTGTAGATTCACTCGTTTTGCTCCGTATGTAGTCCATATTGAAACTGACATACTAGTACGCACTCTCCCTCACCCCTTGACCCTCGCTTGACCCTCGCCTACGTGGTGGACGTGCAGCAATTCATTCGGTCTCAGATAGCCAGAACGATATACTGTAGTACCATTATTGCTCGACTTCCCCAAGAGGCAAAGAGCCAAGCGCAAGGTTAATATTTTTTAGATGCCAAGCGCAAGGTTTATAGGAGAATGATTAGTAGTAGTACTAGTAGTATGTACCAGTGGTACGTACTATATGAGGAAGAAGGCAACAAGATGTATGTTTTGCATGACAGTCTCTTTTTACATGACGTGCTAGACCTAGTGGACCTGATTATTGCAATGGGAGTACTATCATAGATGGCATGATTCAGAGTGGTGGGAGCGGGAATAATTCAGAACTGCTTAGTCTTAAACCCCATGAAGAATTCCCATCAAAAGGAATAGCCATCCTCTACACATGCTCTTATGTAAAATGAGTAAATGAGACAAAAAGAGACAGAGACAAAGTAAAAAAACACCAGCCATAGAGCCAGCCCTATTGTACCAGTGAATGATATTTCTACGTCGTGATTGACATGTTATATTATTAACCATGCTGCCAAGATCAGCGGATGGATATTCAACGAGGAATGAAATGATGGCTGCTTCCTCGGTCAAACATAGAGAAAGGTCGGCCTCGTGATTTCACGACTTATTAGTCATTATTACTGCCTATACTCTTTGCCCATATAATAACCGCGTGGTAGAGTAGTGGGTTATACTTTTAATAACCATGCTTGAAGAGAAGAGGTGCACACACCCACGCATGTAGTACTAGTACTCCGTAGCACTCTCTGCGTCTTTTGCGTCTTCCCCAACCACACACGTGACATGATGGAGCTCATTTTTGTACGACGATGCAGTCCACGTGATAATTTGACGCGTCTAGTAGTAGTTACTCACTTATAAATAATGGAGGGTCGGGAACCACGCATGAACGATGCCGGAGAGAAAAAGAAACCACTCCACTATATACATAGCCAGGACGATCCTACACGGTTGCTTGTTGGGGTTGCTCTCTTCACACTCTCTCTCACAAAACGACTGTGGCCACATCTCTAACATCCGGGCAGATCACGTCCTCCGGGGGAAGGGGTGGATGCTTTGTGTAGATGCGGTCGCCGTCGCCGACGGCAAAAACCCGTTGTCGGCACATCCCGATTAGGGGTCCCCGCCGTTCTCTCTCACAAAGCCGGTGCACTTGCCTTCGTCCCTTGCTCACTGCCGCGACATGGGCAGTTGCCGCCTCCCTCCGCCCTCCTCTAGGTTGAGGTACGTCCTGACATCCCTCAGGTACAGCTTCCTTTACAGCCGGCTTGCACCACTACCCCAGCTGCCCACATCACTCCATGTGGATAATTCTCTACTTCTTTGCCCGCATGTACCTCTACTGGCTTCTACTGTATTTGTGATGAGTTTATGTCTCATCAACTAGTCCCAGTAATCTTATTTTAATCACGCTTCTTCAATTTCTTTGCCACAGGGATGCTCATCTCGATTTTAGTGAAACTGCACAAAATGATCTGATGGTCAAAGGGTTGCAAACTTCATTTCTTCGGAAGGTTCAACGTCGCCAGCAAATTAAAGCCTAGTTAGGGTTTAGGGTTCAAGGGCTAGGGACTGCATGGATCGTTTTTTCTTTAGCTGTCTCTGATCCAAAATAGGTGTCAACTTTAGTACTAGTACAACTTCGTACTAAAGTTTACATAAAGTTGAGATACTTACTTTGGAACAGAGGGAGTACATATTGGCTATGATCTCTCAATCATTGAGATGCAATAGCATGCATGTTAGTCTCCTTTGTATTTGCTGAAATGTTGCAACGGGGAAACCTTGGACGCAATATAAATGAAACAGAAGCTGGAAGCTTCATAGCATTATACAAATTTATCTTGCTGAGAAATTACAGTACGTACTATACTATACTACTCCCTCCATTCCAAAATAGATGACCCAACTTTGTACTAACTTTAGTACAAAGTTAGTACAAAGTTGGGTCATCTATTTTGGAACAGAGGGAGTACTATGTAAAGAGTTAGGTGTCGCACGGTGTCCAGAAAATATGGTGATAGTGTGAGGTGGGCCATGTAATCACTGAGCTTTCGTGTTTTCACTGCTTTCGCACTCCTCCATTGTAAGAATGGAGAAAATTGTAATCTACCTCCTTTCGCCGAAACGTGGGACATCCAGCAGTCCTACCACCTCAGTAATAATGACCAATGAGCCGTCAAACCACATAGACCCAATAGTAAGTTGGACGGCTGAAGCAACCATCACTCTTGATTCCGCTTCTTCAACGCAGGCGCCAGTGAGAGGTCATGTCCGCTCTACTAGGGCATGAATGCGGCACCGATTCTCTGGAGTGGCGCTGAACGTTTCGGGCGGGAAGAGCGCGCGAGCGATGGAGGGGCTTTGGGTGGGCCAGGCTGGTCAAGAGCGGGCGTGACAGCTGTCCCGACCTGATGCCCAGAAACAAGAGGATGCACCGACTCTTGCGACTAAATCATACACTACACACCATCTCTCTGTAGGAGTAGGTCAACGTGTCGCTCTCTCTAACACATATGTTGTTAAAACACACACACACACACACACACACACACACACACAGGTTATAGATTAGGAATATCGTGCGAGTGGGAAGCCATAGGAAGTGAGATAAATGGAGCATGTACAAGAAGAGAAGAGGTGACGAATATTCCATCAAACCTGGACTGAGCAGAGTAGTACTTCCTCCATCTAGGAATTAAGTCATCTTACGAAAATCAGATATTCCCAAAATGTTTAGGCATCGTCCATTAACTTCCCATCTCAATCCCCTCCTAGCCTCGTTGCTACAGAGCGTTGTTAGTACTTACTTTGCCTTGTTATCTCCCTCGGAAACCCAATGCATGGAGCGCAACTACGTGTTGATCAGTCAATGAATCAAAGTCGGTCTGCATGCGAGTTAATACATGGCCCTGCATTGTACTCCCTCCGTTTCAGTTTACAAGTCCTACACGTATGCCTAGGTTGCCAATTTTATCATCCTAATATAAACTATATAACACAAAAATTATACCATTTGAAAATAGAACATCTAAAGTTTATATTGGTATATTTTTTGTAATATATGACTTGTATTAGGTTTGTCAAATTGATGACCTAGGGGTGATTAATTTCTGTCAAATTATACCTACATTGTGATTAATTGTTGCGTTTAGAGACAGAAACCAGGGCTTTGATTGGAGGAAGGACCGGTCAAGTTTCTCCTTCTCCTCCAATCTGCTTGCACCTTGGTCCCGCTGCACCTTCTAACGTGACTTACACCTAGACGGAGGGAGTAGTACGAGATACGGTGGCACACTAACTTAGGACGAATACAAGTGCCAAAATTATTGGAAGAGAGCAAAGTGTACAAATTAAATAACTAAAATTGAATTTCTTGGGTTTTTTCGAAATGGAGGCAAAAGATTTGCCTCATCCACTAAATCAGAGGTGAATAGAGTTTCACAGTTTGCAAGTGACCTTACAAATAAACGGCATGGCAATTACTCTCAATACGCCCTATTTTCTTAGCACCCGCTGTAACCCTTAGTACATACGATGGCACACTGACTTAGGCCAAATACAATTGCCCAAAATAAATTTTTTTTGAAACTCAAAATATTTAAAATTGGAGGATGGTGTAGCCCGCCTTTCTGATATTTTGACCGTGTGGTTCAGTTGTTGTTCACCACTTCGGAGGGTCATGTACCACACGTGAACGTTAGTAAGCACGGCCGGGAGGCGTGCAACGTTAATTGCGAGTTTACTCCTTTGAGTGTTAAATTTTCTTCACGTATTAGCATTGCCCTAGTATTTTTCTTCACTACGTTAAATAAAGAGTTCCGTTTCGTGCACAATTTTTAAAATGATTTTTATGGAGAGAAAAAGAAAACCACCCCATCTATATACGTTGTAGCCTCGGCGCTTGTTTTCTAGGGTTTGCTCTTTTCGCACTCTCTCTCCACTATATATATACACCTTGAAGCCTCAACACTTGTAGTTGATCTCTTCACACTCTCTCACCCTCTACAGATATAAACAAGACTTTGTTAGCCTCTCTCTCTCTCTCTCTCTCTCTCTTCCCTCACTGTTGGTCAAAGAGCCGACAGGATCCGTCCGCCGGGAAGGGAAGGAGGCTTAACGTTGTCGCCGTCAGCGAGGGAGGGAGTCCACTACCAGCGCAGCTATTCTCTTTCACCCAGCAGCAGCGTGGGAGGGCCTCTGACCCCTTCTTCCTTGATGTCGTACATAGTGTGGGCAGATCGGCCTCTGGGCGCCCACTGAGCCACACCCCGAGAACCTTAAGGTATAATTTACTTATCCACATGCATTGCTCTAGCTGGGTGTGGGATTTTTCCGTTTTTGCACTCGAATCTAGGTGTTGGATCAAATAGGAAAGTAGTGGGGAAAGTTGCGTAGCATGAATCTAGGACGTGGTTCAAAGAGGAAAGGAAGGGGGAAAGTAGTACAGACTATCTATCCAGGACCTACGTTGGTCGAAAAGGGAAAACAATGACAAACGCAGTACACACATCTGTAACAAACTGATCTTTCTGTTTTGAGGGACAAGGCTATAGAGTTTGAGCAGGACTAGATTTGCTACCCTCACATAGGGAAAGGTGTCTAAAGATGACAAAACTGGGACCAACACAAATGTGCTCCTTAGTTGTTTGTTCTTTGTTGCAACAGACTGTGAATCACCCCTTTATACATCGGTAGATGCACATGGTGCTGGTGCGTCCACTGTCCCGTACAACTCTTTAGCTGTTGTTAATCTAAGGCCCTGCTTGTTTAAAAAGTCCTAGGACTTTTTTTAGTCCCAACTAAAAAGTCCCTAGTCCCTACCTGTTTGGTTCTAGGGACTAAACATGGACTAGAGGTTATTAAATGACATGCTAAAAGACCATGTTACCCCTAGTAATGAACTAATAGAGATAAGGTGCGATGCGGGGCAGGGGCAACTGTTGGAAAAAGTCCCAAAAAGACTCTCCCTCGGGGTCTTCTTTCTTTATACCCAAATGCCCACTTTTAGTCCCTAAAAGTCCCTCCTGTTTAGTTTAGATGGGACTAAAAGGGACTTTTTTTAGTCCCCACACCAAAAAGTCCCTGTAAACAAACACCCTTTAATATGCCGCTGGAAAATTGAAGCAATGCCATAGTTAAAAGCAAATTACATGTTTAACGAATTTTATTGTTAATATAATATCTCTATTAGTATGAATCAGTGCCACTGTTTGAGAAATGCTACTGTCTTGCTTTCTTTCCCATTTAGATAAGTTAGATGCTTATTTTTGTGGGCTTCTGTGTCATCCACCGTTATTGACCAGTAATTGTTTCATTTGCACCTCTGTGTAAACAGGGTTATCTACACCTCATTGCTATTGCGACCTTTTGTTGCACTGCACAAAACACTTTTGTTTTAAGAGTGTTTTGTGCAGTTCAACCAAAATGTCACACCGACAATGCTACTTGATTGATTGATCTTAGTGGAACTGCACAAGAGGAGATCTGACTTTCTATCCTTATTGGCAAATTTGTTTCAGATTTTCTTCTTGTGAGTTGTTTGAATTCCACGTCATGAGAGGTCAGTACTAGCCTTCTTTCACATGATTGTGCAGTGTGCTTTCATATGTTTTGCTACTTATACGGTAATGTTGCTTGATTTTAGGGAACTGCACAAATGGAGACAAGACTTCCAATACGTAATATCTCATTGAGGTAAGATAATGATATTTCACAATTGTTGTCCTGTATTTTGCTACTATCATTAGAAAATTAATGTCGTTATTTAGTGCTATACTTGTGCTCCCTAATTGACATGCCAAAACTTACATTGAAGGTGAAGCTTGTCTATTGTTGAACCATGTGATGAAGGGGAAGAACAATCTGAAGAAAAACAAAAATCAACTCCTGGTGCTATAATGAAGCACTGGAATTGTGATGACACAAGTAATGATCTAGTTTTGCATCTTAATTTATTGCTATGGCTGGAACGAGCAATTGTTTTGCCACTGATTTGATGCCACTCTTAATGTAATATGTAATTATCTCTACTTGTGCAAACAGGGATCTTCTTAGAAGATCACATTTATTTTAGTGGAACTGCACAAGAAGATGTTGGAAACATTAAACTAATCGAGGAGTATATAGTAAGCATGACAACAGCAGTAGATAACAAAAGATGGTTCTGGAGAAGTGATTCATCTGTATGCTCTACACAATAAGCCTCTTGACAATGGTTGGTACCGGCCTAGGGATTTCATCAATATGATTCAGCTTTGTCATCTCTATTGGTGTTGTGCTACTATTTAGCTACTGTCATCAAGTGCTTCATTTGTGCTGTTTGAAATAATTCCTTTCCTTTTTTTCGAGCATTGCACAACAGGATCATCCACCTCTGAAGAAGAATATGGAGAACGTGAAGTGCCTAGTTCCAATTATGCCAGGATAAAGAAGCCAAGCCTCTCTTCTTATCATAAGGGAACAGTTGAAGGATGGTTTCATTGCCCACAAGAACAAACTAACTTCAGCTCGGAAGCATTCACGAATCTCCATATTTGTTGCTGTGATGGCCAATACAATGTTGTTTTAGGATTCCTTCTGGTGAGTTCCATTTTTTAAAATGTGTGCTCTGCATGGATCATGTAGGTTGCCTATTTAAACTGTCAATTCATAGTACAGTTTGCTTTATACTAATCACTTTTTTGTATTTATGCAAACAAGGGTGCTCAGCTTGATTTCAATGGGAACTGCACAAAATGTTCATGAATACATCGAATATTCTCGAATCATTCATTTCCACCACAAGAAAGGAGATGCCGATATGTTCAAAGTGTTGCAACAATATAAAGGCAAAATCATACAAGCTACGCGCGAATTTGGTTGATTTTGGTGGAACTGCACAAAAAGAACAGCTCGTTTATTTAGCACGAGGTGTGATGTCAATGTCTGAACTGATGGCAAACCTTGCCCATTCCATAATCATAGGCATTTGATATTTTGGAATTGGGAAAACCTTGTCAACGTTTGCTCATTGATATACGCAAAACAGCACACATTTGACATTTTGGAATGCAAAAACCTTGTCAAAATTTGCTCATTGATGTTAGCAAGAAGACATGCGTTTGATATTTTTGAATGGGGTGCCCTTTGCTGTCAGCAGCATCGATCGATCTTTCTTTATTCTTCAGTTGTGAAGTAAATATTGGCTCTGACATGTGAATCACTGAGATGCATAATCATCGATTGTTTTGAATGCTCTATCAATTGCCAGGCCTGTGTATTTGACTGCAATGTACAGGAACGCTAAAAAGCTGCTCAAACTTTTTGTACTCCCTTTGTTCCATTTTACTTTTCATATTAGATTTGTTTCAAGTCAATTTTACATTGTGAATGTTGATACTTTTTTCTATCAGATTGGTCAAAGTAGAGATACTTTGACTTCAGACAAAACTTATATGGAGACTAAATAGGACCAGAGGGAGTACGTGTGAAACTGCTGCAAACAAGGTGATCACCCAGAGAATAATGCTAGTACATATTGTTTTGCATGTTCATCCAATGCCAGTGATACGCGAATTCGAACTAATCGAACTAAATTCATTCATACACGACCGGATTTCATATAAACATGCCGGATTTTGTTACATTTCATACATTCTTCAACTAAAAAGGGGTGCGCTGGAGGTATAATTAATTAACCTAATCTTTGATCTCCGGCACCCATTTCCCGTGTCTCGCCGGCTGAGCCAAACACAAGCTTATTTTCCAGCACACCTCTCCGACTCCACGTCGCTACCAAGAAGCTAATCGGTCGTCAATGCTCAACCCGCCCATCTTGGCTTCAATCGGAGGGTACCAGCGGTGGCCTTACTTGGACCCGAGCGGCGGCGACCTACCGTGTTATACTCTTTCTCGTTTTCTGTGTGGTGTGGCCTTGTTGGCAGCGGGGCGGGGCCTCGACGAAGCCTGCGATGTCCTCTGTCTCGTTGCCGGCGGGGCGGCGCCTCGGCGGAGTGGGGGAAATCCTCCCCCTCATTGCCGGCAAGGCGAGGTCATGACAGAGCCAACGATGTCCTCTGCCTTGTTGGTGGCAGGACGGGGCCTCGGCGGAGCAGGGCCTCGCCGAAGCCAGCGAAGTCCTCTGCCTCAGTGCCGGCAGGGCGGGGCCTCGATGGAGCCGGCGATGTCCTCTGCCTCATTGTTGGCGGGGCGGGGCCTCGGCGGAGCAGGGCCTCACCGAAGCCGGTGAAGTCTTCTGCCTCGGTGCTGGCTGGGTGGGGCCTCGGCAAAGCCGGTATTGTCCGCTGCCTCGTCGTCAGTCTCGCCAAACAAGGCCTCGCCCGCTTCATCGTCCTCTTTGTAGGTGGCTGCAACCTCTGCCACCCGCATGCGGTACCGCCAGCACGCGAGGCGGCTCTCGCGGCCGGAGCAGTACGACTCGAGCAACGCCTCCTGCTCCGTCCGCTCCACGGCAATTTGCTCCTACGCCTGTAGGTGCTCCTGGAGGAGAGATGGTGGTTGTGGGCGGTGTCAGCCTGCACCTCCCGGAACTGCTCCTCACGCTTCTGCCTCACCGTGTCCATGTATTGGGCACGGGCCTCGCCGATGGTCATGGTGCAATGCACTGGCCAGGATGGCACGGAGGAGGGGGTTGGCATCGGATCATCGACTACCACGTTCTCCATTGGGACGTCGTCGTCCTCCGGCTGCCTGCCAGCCAACCAGTCGGTAGCAATGGCTTCCATCTCCTTATGGTCCATTGTCCACCCATCCCGAAGAGCACTGGAGCACGAGGAAGCTATGGTGGACAGTAGTAGTGTGGACAGGAGAAAGGGAACGGAGGCGGATGACTGCGGCTTGATATGTCTCCAACGTATCTATAATTTTTTATTGTTCCATGCTATTATATTACCTATTTTGGATGTTTATGGGCTTTACTTTACACTTTTATATCATTTTTGGGACTAACCTACTAACCGGAGGCCCAACCCGAATTGCTGTTTTTTGCCTATTTCAGTATATCGAAGGAAAGGAATATCAAACGGAGTCCAAACGGAATGGAACCTTCGGGAGCGATCTTTTTGGAACAAACGCAGTCCAGGAGACTTGGAGTGGACGTTAAGAAGCAGCCAAGGCGGCCACGAGGGTGGCCGGCGCGCCCAGTAAGGGTGGACGCGCCCCCCTGCCTCGTGGGCCCCTCGTGGCTCCCCTGGCTGACTTCCTTCACCTATATATATATATATATATATATATATATATATATATATATATATATATATATATATATATACATGTACCCCAAAAACATCCAGGAGCACCACGAGAAATTATTTCCACCGTCGCAACCTTTTGTATCCGCGAGATCCCATCGTGGAGCCTTCATCGGTGCTCCGCCGGAGGGGGAATCGACCACGGAGGGCCTCTCCATGACCACCAAGGCCTCTCCGATGAGTTGTGAGTAGTTTACCACAGACCTTCGGGTCCATAGTTATTAGCTAGATGGCTTCTTCTCTCTCTTTGAATCTCAATACAAAGTTCTCCTTCCTCTTCTTGGAGATCTATTCGATGTAACTCTTTTTGCAGTGTGTTTGTCAAGATCCGATGAATTGTGGGTTTATGATCTATCTATGAGAAATATTTGAATCTCCTCTGAATTCTTTTATGTATGATTGGTTATCTTTGCAAGTCTCTTCGAATTATCAGTTTGGTTTGGCTTACTAGATTGATCTTTCTTGCCATGGGAGAAGTGCTTAGCTTTGGTTTCAATCTTGCGGTGTCCTTTCCTAGTGACAGTAGGGGCAGCAAGGCACGTATTGTATTGTTTCCATCAAGGATAAAAAGATGGGGTTTATATCATATTGCATGAGTTTATCCCTCTACATCATGTCATCTTCCTTAATGTGTTACTCTGTTCTTTATGAACTTAATACTCTAGATGCAGGCAGGAGTCAGTTTACTTGTTGCGGACGTGATGCCTATATACATGATCATGCCTAGATAATCTCATAACTATGAACTTTTCTATCAATTGCTCGACGGTAATTTGTTCACCCACCGTAATACTTATGCTATCTTGAGAGAAGCCACTAGTGAAACCTATGGCCCCCGGGTCTATCTTTTATCATATAAGTTTTCCATCTGCTTTTATTTGCATCTTTTATTTTCCAATCTATATCTAAAAATACCAAAAATATTTATCTTATCATATTATGTCTATCAGATCTCACTTTCACAAGTTATCGTGAAGGGATTGACAACCCCTTTATCGCATTGGTTGCGAGGTTCTTGTTTGTTTGTGTAGGTGCGTGGGACTTTTGAGGAGCCTCCTACTGGATTGATACCTTGGTTCTCAAAAACTGAGGGAAATACGTATGCTACTTTGCTGCATCACCCTTTCCTCTTCAAGGGAAAAACCAACGCATGATCAAGAGGTAGCACGACTATGGCCGGCGCAGCAGTTTATATAGCAATGGTGGGCGGAAGATGGACGGATAGGTGGCACCGGAGTAGCCACCTCGGCAACCGCATATCATTAATGTGGGTGGCAGATGGACGGACAGACGGACGACACTTGTGTCATTTGAATGTGGAGCAATCGCCTGCACCGGGAAGCGGCGTTGGTGGCGCTGACCGTCTCGGGCGGAAAGCGCGTGCTGGCGAGGGAGGCGGTCTGGGTGGGCCAGGGCGGTCAGACTCGTGCTTGGCAGCGGTCCAGGCGTCCAGTAGCCGGACATGCTGGCTCGCGAGCGAGCTCGCCGAGCTGAGCGACGACAATCAGACGATGGACATGGCTTCCGACCAGGAGCCGGCGGCACCGCCCAAGCCGTTTCATGCCATGTTCACCATAGAGCAGGTGCATCCGCACTTCGACACCCTAATGGCGGAAGAGCTACCAGCGTAGGAGCACCTATGCTGCAACCTCCATTTCCTCAACGAGCACCGGCTCGCGGAAGGACGAATTGCCGGCGAACAAGCGAACGACAATGTCGTCGTGGACATGTGGCCCTATGATCTTCGCTTCCTGAATGAGCATCAGACGCTATATCAGACCATCCGTAGGGCCCGCTAGGCCCTCTCCATCGTCCTTCGAGTTGTTGCGCTCACCATGACGTCACCGTCTCGCATTGTCAACATGGTCAATGAACAAGTGGAATCAGGAGATGCCTTTAATTGGAGAGGATGACAGTGGATCCCACCAGGGCCATATCCGCATGTACGCAAGTGCCTCCTTATTAGTATATACAACTATAATTTTTTTGTTTCCTTCTGGTTTCTTAACATCATGGTCCCACACCATTGTCAACCTATATAGTCAATAAACGAGCGAATTGCACAAGGAGCGGCCGACAGCTGGGACCCAGCAGCTCAAGCAGTATTTGTGTTTTTGTGGTGTGAGCAGAGTTTTTCTTTAGCAATGTTTTTGTTGTTGTTCAGAGGAGCAGGGTATCAACTGGGCGGGCTGTGGCCCGTCTGGCCCAGGCTATTATTTTATGTTGACCAAATATTCAGCCCAAATATTAATATTTAAATATGAAAATGGCTAGCTCAGCTATTCTTTTTTCTGCGGAATACCCAACCCAGGTCAACTTGTTATTCTTCGGGCCGAATTAGACTTGCCAAGAAAATGGGCTTTAAGAAATAATAAATGGGTTATAATTTTTAAAAAATGGTTGTAAATATAAAAAACGCACCGAACAGGTACATTTTTTTATTCTTCTCAAAAAGGAAATTTTTTAATTTCATTACTTGTTGCGCGCGAAAAATTTCGATTAATTTTTACCTAATACAAATTTATTTTCAAATTTTATTTAATCTGACTCTAAATTTCGGGTTAAAAAATATTTCGGATCCCATCAAAATGTTAGAAATTTTGTTGATTTTTTTTGAGCGGTTGACTGGAATTGTTAACAAAGTCCTGACTAGAAAATGGGTTGTAATTTTAACAAATAGTAAATGGGCTGAGTAAATTCCATTATAATTAAAAATACAAATCACAAACGGGCTATATGTTCTTTAGCACATATGTGATGGTCACTTGTGGGCCTACTAAGTTGACGCGTACGCAAGACTTTGTCAACTTATAGTCAGCACACATCCCACAAAAAAAACTTATATTCAACACACGATTCTATTAACAGTGGCCGTTGGATGTCCATCTAACGGTTGTGGTTCTTCTTCAATCTCGCATATTCATGCTTCAGCTGCCCAAACCACCTCCGCGGTACCATCTGCTACCGCCTCCTGTGGGCGGTCGTGCTGCTTCTTCAACCTCTATTCTTGCTGCTGCCTCCCGTGGGCAGTAGTGCTGCCACGCACCCGAACCAATCAAGTTTCCCACTCCTCTCCATCTGCGACTCCACTGCCGCGTCTTCCCCATCTCCGGCTCGTTCCAGTCTAGGGCCTCGTCATCGTCCATCGGCCTTGGTGCGCTCGGCACGGTGTGGTCAACGTGGTCAACAAACAAGATTCATCAAAGATGACTGTACGTGAGAGGATGACAGTGGGGACGTATCATGCCCATGGACGCATGCATGAAACTGCATCCTTTTTACCCTGAAAAATAATGTTTTCTCCCCCTGATAGCTGGGACCCACAAACTACATCTTTGCACGCAAGGAAGTGCGTCCTTATTACGGGAAAAAAAATGATTCCCCCCTGACAGCTGGGACCCAACAGCTATATCTTCGCACGCAAAGAGGTGCGTCCTTATCCTCCTTGACAGCTGGGACCCACCCGGTCGAAGTGTATGTAGCATTGTCTATCTTGTCGCGAACGTGTATGCACATACTGGTCGATCGGTCGCTCTGCAACGATGAACCGTGGCCGAGTAAGTAGCGGCACATGTCATAGTAGAGCCCCCCACGTAGCAGTTCGGGCTGTCCCATCTAAACCGTGTACACGTACATACATCCACACGCCAAAAAATACAGCCACGTACGTACATGTGAGCGGGGTCTCTAAACGCGTACTCGCGCATACACACAGCCAGGGCTCGTGTACATGGAGAGGCAACAGACAGCAGCGATGTTGTCATGTTCATCTTCAGCTAACCAGCTAGGTCGGAACGGAGAAAACAACGTCGTGTTCACCGGGAGCCAAGTGACTGGGTCGAAATGCGTCCTGTTCATCGAGAGGTAACAGACTAGGTCAGAATGGGTCGTGTTCAATGGGAGCGAACTGGTTGAACGGAACAGCTGGAACGAGCTCTAGTGTACTGCAAAATGGAGGAAAACGGCCTTGTGTTCGACCGCGTACGGTCGAAACAGGGTCATGTTCATCGGGAAGGGTCTGGCGTACCACAAAACGGAGGAAACGGACTTGTGTTTGAGATCCTACGGTCGAAACAGGGTGCTGTTGATAGGGAGGGGTGTGGCGTACCGCAAAATGGAGGAAACGGACTTCTCTTCGACCTCCTACGGTCAAAATGAGGGTCTTGTTCATCGGGAGGGGTGTGGCGTACCACAAAACGGGACTCCACGGGCTACTTTTCATCCACCGTCTACTGCCTTGCTCGAGCCCCCACGGGCTACTGTTCATCCACTGTCGACCTCCTCCAGCCTCCACCTTCGATTGTTCATCCACAACGTCTCCCTCCTGCCTCCACCAGCTACTGGTCATCCATGGGCTCCTGTTCATCCAGCCTCCACCGGCTATTGTTCAACCACCCCTCCACGGGCTACTGTTCATCCAGCCCTCCACCGGCTACTGTTCAACCAGCCCTCCACGGGGTCATGTTCATCCACCCTCAACCGGCTCGATCAGGGTCCTGTTCATCCAGCGGCAATGGCCTCTACACCCCCACGGGGTCCTGTTCATCCAACCCCCACCGGGAACTGTTCATCCACCCCCAACAACACTCACTATTCATCAAGAGGCAGCAGGTTTGATCGGCTTCAGTTAGCAGCAGTACAGAAGGAATCGCTCGATCGGGTTCAGTTAACAGTAAGGGATCGATTGGGGTTCAGTAACATAGCTAGTGCAATCGCTCGGGTTCAGTATGCGAAACGCCTCGTTCGGGTTCAGTTAGAGCGCAACGCCTCGCACACACGCGCGTACGTGTACGAGAGGAACGTGCAAACCTCCATGCATCGCTCGGCCCCGACCACCCACCATAACCGGGAACTCCCCGAAATTTTCCTCGCCCTCGCTTCTACCATGATTGTTTTCGGCATGGACGGCCCAAAGAATGTCATGCAAGTGCGTCTCAGGCCCACCCAGGACGAAAAGCCCATTTTCTGTCATGATTTTTTGTCATAGAAGTAGGATCCCACCACATCTATGATGATACTGGGTTTTGTCATATTATCGTCATAGAAGTGTCATAAGTATGCCGGAAAAAAAATTGTTCGGCCCAAAATGTCACGGATGTGTCTTTTTTTTGTAGTGAACAGATAGTTTTGTGATAAGATAATATGTAACGGGTAACAAGTAACAAGTATAACAAAGGTGTAGCAAGGTGGCCCAATCCTTTTTGTAGCAAAGGATAAGCCTGGACGAACTCTTATATAAATCAAGGCGCTCCCGAGGAAACATGGGAATTACTGTCAAGTTAGTTTTCATCATGCTCATATGATTCGCGTTCGTTACTTTGATAATTTGATATGTGGGTGGACCGGTGCTTGGGTGATTTCCTTACTTGGACAAGCCTCCCACTTATGATGAACCCCTCTCGCAAGCATCCGCAACTATGAAAGAAGAATTAAGATAAATCTAACCATAGCATGAAACATGTGGATCCAAATAGCCCCTTACGAAGCAACACATAAACTAGGGTTTAAGCTTCTATCACTCTATCAACCCATCATCTATTTATTACTTCCCAATGCCTTCCCCTAGGCCCAAATCATGGTGAAGTGTCATGTAGTCGACGTTCACATACCACCACTAGAGGAAAGACAACATACATCTCATCAAAATATCGAACGAATGCCAAATTCACATGATTACTTATAACAAGACTTCTCTCATTTCCTCAGAAACAAACGTAACTAATCACAAAGCATATTCATGTTCAAGATCAGAGGGGTATTGAATACCATTAAGGATCTGAACATATGATCTTCCACCAAATAAACCAACTAGCATTAACTACAAGGAGTAATCAACACAACTAGCAACTCATAGGTACCAATCTGAGGTTTTGAGACAAAGACTAAATACAAGAGATGAACTAGGGTTTGAGAGGAGGTCGTGCTGGTGAAGATTTTGATGAAGATTGACCCTCCCTCGACGAAAGGATCCTCTTTAACGACGAAGGCTTCGATTCCCCCCCCCCCCCTGGGAGGGAAGTTTCTCCGGCAGAATCGCTTTGCCGGAGCCCTAGATTGCTCCTGCCCAAGTTCCGCCTCGAGACGGCGCTTCATCCTGTGAAGCTTCCTTCTTATTTTTTTTCTAGGTCAAAACCTTTCATATAGCAGAAGAGGGGCACTAGACGATGGCCAGGGGCCCCACAAGCCATGGGGCGCATGGGGCGCGCCCTGGGGGGTAGGGCGCGCCCCCCATGCTTGTGGCCACCTGGTAGGCACCCCTGATATTTTCTTCGCCCAATAATTTTTATATATTCCAAAATAATTCTCCATAAATTTTCAGGACTTTTGGAGTTGTGCAAAATAGGTATCTCAGATTTTCTCCTTTCTGGTCCAGAATTCCAGCTGTCGGCATTCTCCCTCTTTGTGTAAACCTTATAAAATAAGAGAGAAAAGGCATAAGTATTATACCATAAAGTGAAATAACAACCCATAATGCAATAAATATTGATATAAAAACATGATGCAAAATGGACGTATCACGATGATACTAAAACAACATTGACATTATGACGTTGGAAGAACGACCATATTGAATTGACCCGATCTTGTTTGTTATGAATTGAGTTAACATCATCTGCATTCAGTTGTAATAACACGAAGTGTTAATGTGTGATATTGCTCCTTAGACCATGAGAGTATCATGGTCACTTATTACCATACGATGGGCTTTGGGGTTGCTCAAACATCACCTGTAACATGATGATCCTAACGACAACTTACAGGTTCATCGGAAAGTTGGACAAGTGCCCGGATAGCTGAGAGTGGGATTTGATCCTTTGATGATGGAGAGATATTCTTAGGGCCCTCTCGGTGTGACGACATCAATCATCGTCTGGCCAAACACATGTGCCTTCATCATGGGATGTCGGAACACAATAACGAGAGAGAAGAACAAAACCGGTGATGACGATTTTGGTATAGTGAGCATGTTGATGACTTAGGAGGATATCGATGCATCCCAGTTTTTGTAAAGTACCGCGAAGCAAAGGGAACACCACATGATAACCAAAGGTTCACTCGAATATCATTCATGTACTCACAGGGACCAATACGGACATCCACGGCCCCGTTGTCGGTCATTGAACGAACGGTATCGTTCATGTGTGTGAGTTACCGAACCTACGGGGTCACAAGCTTAAGGCAATCACAATCTGCTGAGTGTTAGTATGACGGGAGTGATGAGAATATATTTGTGGAATTGTTTCATTAATATTCAGAATAGTTCCGAGAGGATCCGAAAGCGTTTCGGGGTCATCGGAAGGGTTTCGGTGAATATCGGGTAATACCGGATACTACCAATAAATTATATATAGGTGAAAAATGTTTCCGAGAAAGTTAAATTATATATTAAATGGTCTGAAAGTATTTAGAATATATATATATATATATATATATATATATATATAAAATTTAATATCAATGGGCCTAAAAAAGCCAAGAGGTGGAAGACAACTTGGCCCAAAAAGGTCCAAGTGGGAAAGCCAAATTGGGGAAGGGGGGAGTCAGACTCCTCCTCCCCTTAGGGGGACTCACAAAATACATCGAGAGCCGCCCAACATACTTTTTCCGCCACTGCAAGTTTCTATTCTCGAGAGATCCCATCTGAAGGCCTTCCCCGGCACTCTGCCGGAAGGGGAATCGACCACGGAGGGGCTCTGCATCAACCTTGCTACTCTTCTGATGATGTGTGAATAGTTTACCACAGACCTACGGGTTCATAGCTAGTAGCTAGATGACTTCTTTTCTCTCTTTGATTTTCAATACAATGTTCTCCTCGATGTTCTTGGAGATCTATTCGATGTAATCACTTTTTAGACATACTTTCGTTTCTACACCAATCGAGGTGGAAGGGCATATGGCTGACGATCTCGGGGCGGAACCACTACAACGTGAGGGTTGTGGCGCACTGCTTAGATGGTCCTTGTGATGGAACCAGCCATCAAGGTTCAAGTTCTAAGTTTATTTCAGCCTTTCTGACGATGTTTGTTCAGTAAGAGGAGACTTCCCGTCTGTGACACATGTGGAGAGGGATGAAAGCGGAGCGTGACTAGCGACACGCGGGGGATAGGGAACTTTACGTTTTTTGTAAGCTTTTTTAGTATATATAAATCTTTTGCCCTTTTTTTTGAATTTTATTTTTTTGCCCTTTTTCATGGCCATGGTAACTTGAGGCTATGCTTAAATCTCTCAACCTCACCACATGCAAAGGTTAGAGAGAGAAATGCGGGAATAAACGGCGGGCGCGGGCACCCTGTTCCCTCTCTCTCCCCTCTCCAATCCTACGGAGAATGGGAGCGAGCCATTTTCCCTCCTGTTTACAACCAAGAACCAAAACTTCCCCCAAACTTGTTTGGGGATCTTTTCCCCGCATTTCTGGGCCTCCTGCCAGATTCCGTCCGCTGTTGATCTGGAGAATCGCAGCTTCTTGATTTGAGATCCGCAGCAGCACAGGTATGTTCCGCTTTCCGATCAAAATCTTGTTTGAATCTGCGCGACATGCTGTGCATATGAGAACCCTGAATGGTAAATCGGTGCGATTTCTTTGCAGGATAGATTAGATCAAAAATAGAGGGTTCTTGCTACCAATCTGCATGTGCATAGGCAAGTGGGGGGAAACCTGTTACTAGGCTGAGAGCATCGTGATTATTGCAGAAATTTGGCTCATCGGCGAAGTTCCGTTGAGTTCCATCTTATGGAACCCGACGTTGGCATGAGTAACCAAGGTTGCAGGATTGATGTTTCCTCATTTACAATCTGGTGTGATCTGAGAATATTTGTGCCGCACTAATGGGAGGTTCACAGGACAGGCTGGGCATTTGAGCAACCTACATGCAAATTATCGGTGCCCTGATCTTTCATGGCTGCGAAAGCTCGTGCGAGGCCGCGATACTCTTGGCGGCGATTCTGGTTGGTGCTGTGCCATGCCTTGAGCGAGTGCTTCCTCATCGTAATGCTGCTTGTGGTCGCCGTGGTGTCGTATACCGCGACGAGGTTCGCGCGCATCTGCAGGATCCGCTCACCGTGCATGCTGTGCTCAAGATTGGACAAGGTTCTGCATGGCAAGGCCTGGTTCTCGGAGGAGCTGGTTTGTGCAGCACACAGGGTGGAAATCGCGTGTTTATCGTATTGCCAGATTCACAGCAAGCTCGCACATTCTGATGATCTATGTGGAAAGTGCTTGCTTTCATGCTCTGGACCAGTTGGTAAGCCAGGTAACCCAACAAACATGAGCATTAAGGAGAAGGCGGGGCACACACAACGATGTTCTTGTTGTTCAGAGCCATTCACGAAGAGAGACAACGCGCACAAGTTATTTGAGGAGGTGAGTGGCAGGTCTCAGAATGATGGCATGAGCAAAGTGAAGGAGAGAAGCATGGCCACAGCAAGCGTTGGGCATTCTTCGGATGAGGATTTTGATCAATTGCCTTACGGAGGTTACAGAAAGCTAAATGACTCTCAATCAGAGATTCATGTCTCAGATGATGATGTTGGCGGCGATGCAAAGCCTTATGAAGCTAAACGTCGAACCAGAGATCTCGACGAGCACTCAAAGGCTGTGCCTGGGCAAGTTCGTCAGGAGCTTCCGAAAGAGAAAAGTATGTATCGTTTTCCAAAATGCTATAATCCTTATCTAACTCGAACTATTTCTGAGAATGTCAAATTTGTGAAATGTAGCTTTTCTGGTTGGTACTGAGGAGGTCGGCGATTTAGCGGGTGTTTCACGAAGCCCTGACCAGGAAGCTAATGGGGCCCGCTCAGCTACAAACCATCATATCAACCGCAACAATAGCATGAAGAATGCTCCTGGTGGTAGAGGCAATCTTAGATCTCCTCGATGGTCTGAAGTAATCTCCGCTAAGGAAACCAATTCAACAACACATGAAGAAGTGAAGACATTCATGTCCCAGTTGTCTTCTGCACGAGGCCTCGATGGTCCTTGGAGTGAGGTGGCTGCTAGCCCCAGAATCAGCATACAGATTGATGAGTACAGTCAATCTGATGCCACTGATGGCAGACAGTTCCTTGATCTGGAACCATCTGATGGCCATGTTCCAACTGAAGCTGAAGGTGAAATCTCCCTCGAGTCCCTGAAGAAGCAATGTGAGCTTAACAAGAAAAAACTAAGTATCCTTTATAAAGAGCTCGAGGCAGAACGGAGTGCTTCGTCTGTTGCAGCAAGTGAAGCGATGGCCATGATCAATAGGTTGCAAGTGGAAAAGGCTGCAATGCACATGGAGGCGCTGCAGTATCTCCGGATGATGGAAGAGCAGGCTGATCATGACCAAGAAGAAATTGGAAAGCTAAATGACTTGCTTACAGAAAGAGAGAAAGAATTTCTTGACCTGGAAGCTGAACTCGAAAGTTATGAGAGCAGGTTCCGCACGGAACCATTTGATCTCGGAAAATTTGACGCTATTGATGGAGATATGGCACTCAGAGTCTTGGATAACTCAGATTTTGTGAGGAATACCATCTTTGGTTTTGAAGATGAGAAGGCCAAAATTTTGGAATCCTTGAGCAGATTAGAGGAAACACTTGGCATGCCTTACACAAATAGATTTGATTTGGGTGGCACAAGTGAGAGCCTACAGAGTGGGTCACTGAGAGATCATCCAAGTGATTGGCCTGGCCAAAGTGTAGAAAACTCAGAATTGGCATGTCGGAGTTCACTATTGCCTCAAGAGCACTTGAACGAGGAACCACACTTGAACGATGACTCACTCAGAGATCATCCAAGTGATGGGCCTGGCCAACATGCAGAAAACTCAGAATTGGAATGTCGGAGTTCACTAATGCCTAAGGAAGACTTGAACAATGAATCACTGAGAGATCATCCAAGTGATGGGCCTGGCCAACATGCAGAAAACTCAGAATTGGAATGTCGGAGTTCACTAATGCCTCAGGAAGACTTGAACGATGAATCACTGAGAGATCATCCAAGTGATGGGCCTGGCCAATATGTAGAAAACCCAGAATCAGAATGCCAAAGTTCACCATTGCCTCAGGAAGACTTGAAAGATGAATCAATCTCTTTACAACGAAATGATGAAAATCAATCTTCTGAGAATCAACAATATGTTGGCCCATGTTCGCGCTCAGATGACGATAAAGTTAGTTCCATGGAAAGCATTAAACAAGAAATTTTGCTCTTGAATAGTAGATTCATGGCACTTGAAGCAGATCAGAAGTTTCTCAAGCAGATATTGAGTTCTCTTAAATGTAGTAGTGACGCAGAACAATATGTGCAGGAGATAACTAGTCATTTGAGGGAGCTCCGAAGAATTGCTACCGAGCAGAGAGATAGGACAGCTCTATGAGCTCAAAATTGTTCAGCATTCAGAAGGTAATAATAGGCCATAGTTGTAGCCCATCTGTTGGCAATGAGTTTGAGAACATGCTGTGGAAAAACAAAATATGTAGTATAGCTTATAGGATGTGTATCAGGATAGGTTGATGTTCAGGAGACCTTATGCATTGTATGAGGTCCGCCAAATGTACTGCAAATATCTTTTGAAATTATTAGCCTTAGGTTGATTCTTCCATCGAAGTGCCTCAAGTCAATAATCTCACACAGGACACATCTCACCAATTACCAGTGTAGTGTATGAACTTCCAGACATTCAGTCACTTGGTGTTATATAATGTGATCCCTAGCATTACTCTACTCTTTTTCCTTGTAACCTACAGCAACAACTTGTTGAATCAGGGTGATCATTAGATCTAACACAGTTCCTCCGTTGTGTATCCTTAAGTAACCTCTGACCTTGTGTCATATCCAAATGGAACATATAGCACAAGTTACTGTTTCTTGGACTGGAAAGAAACAAGTTATTGTTCCAGCAGTGTCGAAATAACCGAAGGACTTGGTAGCGTGTCATGATGTTTATTGACATATTACATATTACAATGTGGAGATTCTTTTCCAGTCTCTATTTTCTTTGTCTGTCGACGTGTGTCGATCGGCGACGACACGCGAACTTCATGATGCCCAGTGCCTCCAGTTAGGAAGTATGGCAGTAATCTCGCTGTGACCTTGCAAAACCTGGGATACGATGCATGCTTCTGTGTCGCACCGAGGTGACTGGGGAACAGGAGAAGGGACATGGAATGTAACTAGGCTGGAGGAGAAGTGGAATTCTACAAGCAGAAAATAGCACGAGCGCTTCGAACTTATTCCCCGGGTTGACAGCCACAGTGGAGCAGTCATGCTTCCGCCAGGGCCTCGGATTTCAGTTTGGCACTACATGTAGAGAAGATCGCCATCCTGGGAGCTGAGGTAATGCGGAGACTTCGGAAGAGTCGACCGCACAGACAACACACACTACATTTAGGGTTCGTCATCACCGTTTCGTCATCACCGTTTTGATAGTCAATCTCAGGATCTCAGACCATGGTGTCATCATCAATCTCGTATATTTTAGGGGCTGTTCGGCAATCCTCCCGCTCCGTGAAATCTCAGGATCTGTGGAGCACCTCCTTCCCCACTTCGCGATTTCAAACTGCCGCTCCACCAGCTCCAGGAGCGGAGTTGTGGAGGGGAGCGAATCCGAACAGGCCCTTAGTGTTTGCTTGACCCGCTTTAATCTATTTCTATGGCTAACTTGCCACAACAGATTATAAAATAAGCACGACACACTTCAACAATCGCAAACTGAGACATAACCGTAGTTAGGCAAAGATAGACGGCCACTGCACAGTTATCAATAGATCACACGAAGAAAGGGGGAAACTACCAAAATCACCTTTTTTTATCAAATCATCATGTGGAAGATGACTCGCACCACACTTGCCACTTGGTAAAATCACATTCTCATCAGCAAAAGGCTTTCAAAGAAGCCTGGGCTTCGAACAATCGTTCATCACCTGAGAGCAGCATGATGAACCAGTAAAAATAAAAAAGAATCTATACGCATTTTAAAAAAATACAACAATCTACTACTCAGCATGGCATTAAGCCTGGACGGTGCTTCGCTCCAGTGCCACCTCTAGCATCGACAAAAGGTCGGAAACCACACCGCTAACAGGGACAACATTCACAAAGCGGTCACTGGAACCATTGACTGGCGTCTTGGACAGGACTGAAACTTCAGGACAGGCAGAGCATCCTTCAATCAACTCGGTCCATGTTTTTCCTTCCTCGTTGATATCAGACTCTCTCAAGAGATTCAGTACTTTATCTAGGTGAGCGACATTCCTACCTGCTCCACATCCGGTGGCGGTCGCAGCACCAACTGCATTTGCTAGTGCTAGTGTGCTAATCGCCGGCAAGCCATGGAGGAACCCGAAAGCTATAGCAGCAGTGAAGCTATCTCCGCATCCAACCGTGTCCACAACGCGGATCTATGGAAATACAAAGCATGGTGAATACCAAATATATGACAATTCAGGAAAAAATAACTTTCATTACTTGTGCCAAGAGCACAAAGATCCTTCGTCAGCACAGCAAGTACCTTAAAAGAAGGTGCACATGAAACAGCGCTTTCGGTAATCATGATTGAGCCCTTAGAACCCATTTTGATGACAACCCATTTTGTTCGGATTCCTCTTCTTAGCAATTCTCGCCCTGCCTGAATTGGGTTTCCGATGTTGGTTAGGGACTCGGCCTGTCAAAGCAATAAACAGGAATATGTGAGAAATGAGGCGACAAAAGGCTAGAATAAGTACAGCGCATTCATTCACTGTCCTCTAAGCCAGGTTGAATTCAGCAAATAAAAATCTTTAGAAAAGCAGTTGGTGCTTGCCACTGGGATACCTCTCAATCTTATTTCAGGACAAGTGTTTGCATTTTTTATTTAGTTATCAGAAGAAAGCAAACATTCAGAGAAAAGTTCAATGTGCCAACTAGAATATCGTTTTCGTTGGAAAGATAGGCACGGCCTATATAGTACTCCCTCCGTCCGAAAAAACTTGTCCCTCAAATGGATGTATCTAGCACCAAGTCAGTGCTAGATACATCCATTTGAGGAACAAGCTTGGGGCAAGCTTTTCCGGACGGAGGGAGTACTGATCATTGACAGTTACACATGGAATCACAAGTATGAAGAAATCTGGAAGAGTGTGAACGCAAAGAAGGCATCTGGAACGTATGATATTTGATTCGTTTTTACCAGAGAAACCCATCAAACAAATGAATGTGACTACAAGACATCTATTGCATGGATATATATGATAGCTCTTATGTAAACAGATGTAACACCAAACTTTCAGGAAGGCATGCAAAGCCAGCTCAGTCACAAAGGTTTATGAAGGCAGCCAAACCACCAAATCATCACAGAACTTGAATAAAAAACGGGTGAGAACTCGAATATAAATGGGTGCCCAAACAGCATACATAACCAAATAGTAAATCAGACATAATCCTGCAAACGCATCCAGCTTCAGGGCTTATATATGGGTGAACTAACCTCATCTGACGTCAAAAGGAGAACATCGCTGAGCCTCAGAGCGTGCTCCAGTGCTCTCTGTTCATCCCGGATCCCATTTAAGAGAGATCTTCCACGAGGCCCAGGATCAAAGAATACTGACGTTCCCGCATCAATCGCACAATCAATAGCAGATGCAATCACATCAGGGGAAAATTCATCAAAAGCATATCCATTGCTAAACAATATTTTAGAGTGATGAATGGCTATCTTGGTTTCTGCTGGAAGTTTACGTATCCAACTGAAAGCTGGCTCTTTACTAAAGTCTGCACGGCTGAAGTTGCAACCAATAAATATTTAGTAACGCATAAATCACATAGGCAAGAATATAGGCTAAGGTATTTTTAGTATGATAGGGAGTGCATGAGAACTAACCTGCAGAATCCATGTCTTTGAAATGGATCTACAAGAACCCAGCATAGAAGCGTCTCATAGGCTTGTCGACATGCAGTAACATCAGCATTTTCAAGCATCCCAACAACGCTAATGCCTTCGGCCTCAAGCACATCAAGAAGAAACTTTCCATAAACTTCCTCTCCTACATGTCCCAGTGTGGAGCAGCGAAGCCCAAGCCTAGCTGCAGCAAAGGCCAAATTGCAGTTCCCACCAGCCTCCCAATATTTCTATTCAGTTGGTAAAAGACATACTCAGAACAGCATACAGATGGATGTTGCATAATAAAACAACAGCTCGGTTCTGATACCTAGGATTTTCATCACATGTTCACATTTCTGGTCGCAACGCATCAATCAGAAAAAAATAGAAACGTGTGCATTCTTACATCCTAGTGAAAGCAAGGAGATGTAAATCATGCAATCGCAGCATGATCATCTAGAACCACACAAAAAGTACGAAGCTACAGCCCTGATGATTCTCACCCGATGCCATTTCTAACGACAAATTATAACGATTAGGCAGCAGAGAGCCACATATGCCCTAAATTATAAACGGCGGCAGAACAATTTGGGTGTGTGGAGTGCGAATACAGAGGTTTCGCGCACCGCAACAAGCGAACGGGCTGGGGCTCGACCTGGTCGGGCGGCGAGGCGGCCAGGCCCTCCATGTAGGCCAGGCGGTCGTCGCGCTGCGCGGGCGGGAGGCAGGGCACGCTGAGCACGACGTCGACGCAGAGGTTGCCGAGCGTGGCGAGATCCGTCTGCTTCCCCTCCCCGCCCTCGGGCGGCGGGCGCCTCCTGGCCTCGTTGACCGCGCCGGAGACGGCGACGGCGAAGGCGGCGCGCGGCCGGACGCCCCCGCCGGCGACGCGGCTGCGGGGAGGGAGGTGCGGGAAGGACTGCGGCGGGTGACGCCGCGCGAGGGGGAGCGGGGCCCGGGAGGCGGTGGCGGGGTTTAGGGTTTGGAGAGCCATCGGAGAGGGGAATGGGGGAGGGGGTGCGGACTGCGGAGGGAGGGAGGAGGCGGGCCGGGGAAGAGATGGGGGCGGGGAGGGAATCGCAAAATTGGAAGGTGAGCTGAGAGAGAGATGCGATCGTTGCATCAGTGTGGAAATTCTCTCTTGGTTATCCGAATCTATTTAATTAGGAAAAGTTGCAATATTTTTAGAAGAAAGGCATACGCCCGACATTATAGATAAAGCCACCAGGCAGAGTCATAGCATAGTCACCCAAACGGCCATTCGAACACAGCAAAATAAAGAGTGCAAATACATGGCAACCAGCCAGATAAGGCACGCAGGCCAGCAGAAATTCCCACATTATCCGAAACTAAGCCATCCTCCTAGAAAGCCGCAGCAGGGAAGACGCCGTAGATCTCATCATAGATAGCATGTTGTCGAAGGCCTCTAGGTCCTCTCCCTTAGTCAATGATCTCCACTGCTGCAAAAAGATATTGGCTTTAAATAAGCAACTGACAGGGTTAGCCGGGAAAGTATGCTCAATAGTGAACTTGTTTCTCGTAGTCTAGAACACCCAACAGATCGCAGCCCAACCCACCCAGAACACCCTTTTAGATCGCCCTGCTAAGGTGTTAACATAAAGCCTTAAGTTCTCAAAGGAGGAGGGATACCAATTAACATGAAGCCAGAGTCTGATACAGCTCCAAAAAAAAATTAGCCAATGAGCAGTGAAAAAATATATGATCAGTGTTTTCAATAGCTCCACAAAGAGCGCATCTGTCAGATCCCGGCCCGTTCCTCTTTTTGATTTGGTCAGCCACAGGAAGTTTACGCCGGAAAGCTTGCCAGAGAAAAAATTTATCTTAGGAGGAATACGGGCAAGCCAAATGTCCTTGAATTTAGCAGTACGGGCACCCGAGATAAGTTTGGAGTAGGCTGATTTCACTGAAAAGCGCCCAGAAGCAGAGTGAGGCCAGCTAGCCGAGTCCTCTTCCTCTGAGAGCAAGGGGAAGCAGGCAGCAAGACGTTGCCATTCTTCCAACTCCACAGGAGAGAGAGAGAGCGTCGGAAGTCAAGAACCCAGCCCTGAGCCGAGAGCTCGAAGATAGAGATCTCAGGATCAGAGCAATAGGAAAACAGGGATGGGTAAGCCACCGCTAGAGTGGAACCCCCTACCCACCAATCTAGCCAGAAACGAGTAGACTTACCATTCCGAACTAAAAATTTGACTAGGGAACGGAAAATAGGCCGAAGTTTAACAAGCTGGCGCCAGAACTGAGAGCCACCCGAAGAAGAGGCGAACATAGGACTCGAGGAGGGGAAATACTTAGCTTTGAGAAGAGAAAGCCATAGGGGGCACTCCTCGAGGGACATAATCTTCCACTACCATTTAATCATGAGGCAATTGTTCATAACCATAGTATTAATTATACCTAAACCCCTATGCACTTAGGCATGCAGATCAAATCCCACTTGATCATTCTGTATTTGCGCTTATTGTCAGTGGAGTTCCAATAAAAGGCACCCCTATGCTTATCGAAACCAGCATGAATCCCTCCAGACAGGAGATAGAAGCCCATTAGAAACATTGGAAGGGAGGAGAGGCACGCATTAGTAAGGGCAACCTTGCCCGCCTGGGAATTATACCGGCCTCTCCACGGCATAACTCTATTACCAACCTTAGTCACTGCCGGAGCAAAATCTTTTGCCAAAAGTTTGAGAGGGGAAATTGGTAAACCTAAATATTGAGAGGGTAAGATCCTAGAGAGCATTTTAGGAGGTGCGCCACTCTCTGTGCTTCCACATCATGTACCCCAGTTACAATCACTTCACTCTTAGAGAAATTAATTTTAAGCCCCGAAAGCACTTCGAAACATAAGAGTATAAACTTCATGTTCGTGAGGCGGGCCTCATTCAATTCCACCATAATAATGGTATCGTCCGCATATTGAAGGTGAGTAATGCCATTGGGGATAAGGTGGGAGCTAACAGGCAAAATGTGGCCGGCATCAGCCGCCCGAGAAAGGATATGGGACAGGGCATCCGCAATGAAGTTAAAAAGCAGAGGGGACGCCGGATCTCCTTGCCTTAGGCCCCTACCATTAGCAAAGAAGTTACTAGTCTGACCATTAACCACCACAACCGTGTGCCCACCCGTAACTAGCTGCATAAAACGATGGACCACCGCACCCTCGAAACCCTTAGCAAGAAGAACCTGACGAAGGAAATTCCAGCTCACCGAATCGTAGGCCTTTTCAAAGTCAAGTTTAAGAACTACAGCACGAGTGCCCTTGGTCCGCAAGTCATGAACAATCTCATGCAAGCAAAGGACCCCGTCCAGTATGAATCTCCCCTTTATAAAAGCGGATTGGGAAGGGCTAATGACACGATGAGCGATCGGAGAAACCCTAGTGGCCAAACCCTTAGCCAGAATCTTCGCGAAGTTATTGATTAGAGCAATGGGCCTAAATTGGGAGATCAAGTCAGCTCCTTTGATCTTAGGGATGAGAGTAAGCACCGCGTAATTCAGTCTAGAAATGTCAACAGTTCCCAGCCAAAAACCTTGAATAATAGCCAAGATGAGGCCTTTTAACTGAGGCCAGAATTGTCTAAAGAAGGGGATGGAAAAACCATCAGGCCCATAGGCCGCATTGGGATTGGCAAATCGAATCGCATCGAAAATCTCCTTTTTAGATGGGGGAATCAACAGACTTTCGTTTTCATCGCTCGAGACCTGTTCGAGGGACGACCAGAAGGACGACACCAACCTAAACCCCAAGTATGGTTTAGCAGAAAGGAGGGTAGAGTAGAAGTTAACCACATGTCGCATGATCACCGATTGATCCGAGATCCTGACGCCCTCAACCAGGAGACTGTCGATCAGGCATCTCCTCCGTCTGCCGTTTGCGATGGCAAAGAAGTAGGTCGTGGGCGAATCGCCCTTTAAGGTCCAGTTAATAGTGCCTCTTTGTTTCCAATACACCTCCTCCTGTCGATGAATACCCAACAAAGCCTCTTTGAGACCGTACCGAGACTGCCATTCAGCCGCAGAAAGGCCTAGATTATCCGCACGAGCATCAAGTACCGCAATTTGAGCGACCAAACTAGCCTTGTCCCACCTAGACTCGGCATAGTGATTTTTAGACCAGCCTCTGAGGAATCTACGGAGAAAGTAGGAACATTGATGCCAATCATCCATGGGACCAAAGGAACACCGATTAGAAGATAGAAAAGACGAGATCTTATGCGCCATCATGTCAACGAAACCCTCCACATACAGCCACGAAGCATCAAACTGGAATCGCGGGAAGGAAACCAAACGAGTACCGTCATCTAGAATCAGGGGGGAATGATCGGAGCCAACAATGGCCAAGGCTCTAAGGGTAGCCCGGGGGAACAACGAATCCCAGCTAGGACATAGGAAAACCCTATCGAGGACAGAACGGATGGGAGAGGATTGGCGATTCATCCAGGTGAAACGGGCCCCAACCCTAGGGACTTCACGGATCACCGTGTCCCTTATGAAAGCGTTAAAAGCATCGGCCAGAGGCCAAGAGAAATTAGAAGAACTCTTATCTGAAGGGTATCGAAGCAAATTAAAATCTCCCCTGATTAGGAGAGGCACCTGACAAGAGTCGATCTTATTGTGCAGTTCGTCCAAGAAGTTGTAAGACATAGAGTGATCAGCCGGGCCATAAACCACCATAAGTTCAAGTAAGGAGTTAAGGGATCGATGAGAAACCACCATGCTAGCCCAAAAAATGCCATGGTCAAAGGCAACAAAATTGAAAACATCTTTTTTGGAGCCAAGCAAAATACCACCTGAGTGACCATCAGAAGCAACAAAATTCCAATTGAATCTGCCTATCCTAGCAACGGCCGATAGTTCATTAGGGGAAAGGGAAGGTTTAAGAGTTTCGACAAGACTAATGAAATCAATATTTTCAGCACGAACTAAATCTTTAAGCTGGTCCCTGCGCCCCCTAGCGCCGAAACCTCTAATATTCCAGAATAAAGCTTTCATCTAAAGGAGAGGTTTTTAATTCTAAGGCTCGACCTGCTCGGGGCCTTACAGGATTTAGCACGTTTCCCAGCCCCACGCTTAGGCACATCCAGGGAAGACTGATCCTATCAGCTCCCCTCTCGACCCCACCGGCCACAACCAGTGGGGCACTCGGTCCCATCTCAGCCTCCTTGGCTTTAGCAATGTCAGCCTGCGCAATTTCATTTGCCCTAACCACACCAAGCAAGGAAGAGGGAGAACCAAAACTAGCGTCTAAACAAATGCCCACATCTTTTAAAATACTAAGCAAGTGATCATCAGATTGAGATGGGAGCACTAACCGAACAGGAGAATGGACAACAGGGGTAGGAGAGGAAGGGGCTGGGAGCGAACCTGGAGGAGGAAGATCCCGAGCCGCAGCGCGCCGGGCAGCTCGATCGGCCACCCGCTCACCACTGTTGGAGATGCGACCACTCTTACGCGTCGTGGAAGCGGGCGAGCGCACCGGCACAGGACGATGCCGAGAGGGAGACGCCGCAGTAGAAGACGGACCCGAGGCCGTCCCCAAATCAGCATCGAGCCTGCGACAGAGCCCAGCCACAGACTGTCTTGACTCCCCCGACGCCCTGCTTTTGGCAGAAAATTTCTTGACCGACGATTTCTTCTTCTTCTTGGATGCCACAAGGCCAGCCGAGGGCAGGTCTTCAATGCCAGAGAGGGATGGGGAGGCAGGGCGGGCCGGGAGGTTAGAGCACACCACCGAAAAAGATGTGCCCTTAGCCCCACCAGAAGCAGCCCCAGCACCCGAGTCCGGCAACGAATCATTAGCCCCCCGCCCGTTCGGCGCATTCTCCGTCAACATATCCTGGTGGGGAGAGCCCATCCCATTCTGACTGAGTGAAACGATGGTCATTGCCATGCATGGAATCATCGGGGCACCCGTCCCCATCTGCACTCTTGTCATCATTGCCAGAGGCCGGTGGCGGGGGAGGAGGAGGAGGCGACACCGAGCCCGAGGTGCCCTCCACCCGAACCGTAAGCCGAAAACCACCAGCAGAAGGGAAGACATCAATGGAGCCTCGGATACACAGGGGATCCACACACCAGACCCGCAGGCGAACCGGCCCAAGGATGGCCAAAGACTCCAGGCCGACCTAGATAGGCTTGTCGATAAGCACCCCGAATGCCATCACAAACTCTGTGGAGCGAACAACAGGAGGAACATCTTCAATTAGGACCCAAACATCAGACAAAGAGGAGATAGCCTTGGAACCATTTGAAGCAGCCTTGACCGAGATAACCAGTTGATTCAGGGGGAGCGTGAAGCTAGTGCAGGAGGAAATCATGTGGAGGCTTTCTTTGGAGGGAAATGTCGCAGCAAACTCAAAGTATGAGAGCTGGCAAATCTGCCAGTCCCATCCCCCCTCGTCCCACAAACGAAGCTCATCAAGTAGAACCTGGACGTGATGCGTTTGGCTTGAACAATAATGATGCCAACATTGGAGAGCGCAGGAATAGGGGCAGCAGCAGGGACCTCCTTGTCTAAAGCGAAGAAAGAGCACCCAGGAAGGCCAAGGCCATAATGAACGAAGGCAGGAGGCTTAGAGCGATTCTTACAATCTACCGTGAGATGACCATCTTCCCTACAGATGAGGCAAAGGAGGGGGGGTTGGCGTCGGGACTGGAAATGGCCAGGGCGGTGACACGCGAAGCAGGTGAGAGTGGGATTGGCGACCTGAGATTAAGGAGGAATGCGACCAGGACCACGGGAAGGGGGGAGAATACCCTCACTAGATGTGCCGGGCCCAGATCCAACATCCCGCCCTACAGCAGCACCAGCGGGGCGGCGAGCCGGAGCCCCCGACACACCACACGGAACGAAGCGGGACGGGCCTCCAACAGCCATCGCCGGAGCCCGCACCGACCCACCACCCAAGGGAGCAGCACCCTGCAGGGAAAGCGACGGAGCCGGCCCCGAAGAGCCAGCCCTACTCCCCGCAGCCGCCGCCTCCCATGGGTCGGCCGAAGCCGGAGGAGCGCCAGGAAAAGGACGCGAAGGGACTGCCGAACAGGATCCGGAGGTGCGCGGGGACGAACCAGGCACAGCCGCCTCGACCCCCACCGTCGGGTCCAACGACGCCTGGAGCTTAGAGCATAGCGCCGCTTCGTACTCCAGATCGGCCTCCGCGTCGCCGGACCTGTCACGCCCCCTTTTCTGGCCGGAGATAGCCTCGCTGGAGAGCCTGCACGTGTGGTCCATCGCAACCATAGCCGCGAAGGAACGGGAGAGGGGAGGAGGAGGCGCAGATTGGATGAAGGAGCGGATGGGGGAGCGGCGCCGACGCAAGTCAGAGGAGGAGGCAGGGAATCCTAGAAATGGGGGAACTGAGCCCTTCTGGATCCATATATATCCAGACTGAGCCAGGCCCGGATCAACATAGGCAGCCACGGGGAGGGGGGTATGGGCCTGGGCCACCCGCGGCCCAGGGACCAGAGAGGGGAGGGGGGGGGAACAGACACACAAGCCAAGGCAGGGGCCGGCCCAGGCCCACCAGGCCCAACGCAAGGTACAAGGGCCCGCAGCCCAGGAGCAGGGTCTGCCACCTGCCCCAACGCCAGATCTAGGGCAGGCGTCGGTGCCGCCGCCGCCGGAGCCGAGGCCGCACCCCCAGAGGAGACACCGGAGCGGGGAGCCACCGGAGGGGAGAACGGCGCCGCCGCCCCCGAAACCCCACCAGATACTAGTGACTCCTGAGCCGGGGACCAAGCCACCGCACGCCGGCGCCCACGAGAAACACGGTGCCAGCCATCCCCCATCGCCACAGAAACAGCAGGCCGGCCCCGCCCGCCAGGAGCGAACTTCCGGCGGCGGCCCGACGCCTGATCCTCGGGGAGACCGCCCGTAGAGATCGGAGGAGGGGGGAAGAAAGAACCTCCGAATCAGACCCAGAATCATCCGAATCAAGAGCCCAAAAGTGATTGGCCCGAGGCAGAGCGAGGACCGAGCGAGGAGAAGGAGCCGGGGAGGAGGAGGAGACGGGCCGCGCCGCCGTGGAGGGGCGGCGAGGAGACGCCTGAGGAGGGGAGGAGGAAGCCGCCCGGAGCGAGGAGGACTAAGGGAGTCCTGGATTAGGGGGTGTCCGGATGATCGGACTATAACCTTTGGCCGGACTCCTGGACTATGAAGATACAAGATTGAAGACTTCGTCCCGTGTCCGGATGGGACTTTCCTTGGCGTGGAAGGCAAGCTTGGCGATACGGATATGTAGATCTCCTCCCATTGTAACCAACTCTGTGTAACCCTAGCCCTCTCCGGTGTCTATATAAACCGGAGGGTTTTAGTCCGTAGGACGAAGAACAATCATACCATAGGCTAGCTTCTAGGGTTTAGCCTCTCTGATCTCGTGGTAGATCTACTCTTGTACTACCCATATCATCAATATTAATCAAGCAGGAGTAGGGTTTTACCTCCATCGAGAGGGCCCGAACCTGGGTAAAAACATCGTGTCCCTTGTCTCCTGTTACCATCCGCCTAGACGCACAGTTCGGGACCCCCTACCCGAGATCCGCCGGTTTTGACACCGACATTGGTGCTTTCATTGAGAGTTCCTCTATGCCATCATCTTTAGGCCCGATGGCTCCTCCGATCATCAACAACGATGCGGTCCAGGGTGAGACTTTTCTCCCCGGACAGATCTTCGTATTCGGTGGGCTTTGCACTGCGGGCCAATTTGCTTGGCCATCTGGAGCAGATCGAAAGCTACGCCCCTGGCCACCAGGTCAGATTTGGAAGTTTGAACTACACGGCTGACATCCGCGGAGAGTTGATCTTCGACGGGTTCGAGCCACATCCGAGCGCGCCGCACTGTCACGATGGGCATGATCTAGCTCTGCCGCCGAACAGTGCCCAGGAGGCCGCCCCAGTGTCCGCTCCGACCCTTAGCTCGGAGCCGACTGCGCCAATCGAGGACGGGTGGCTGGACACCGCCTCGGGGGCTGCAATCTCTACGGCGATCGAGCCGAACACCAGCCTTGTCCTTTGCGAAGCTCGTGACTCCAAGGTGCCGGACCCCTTCCCGGACTCCGAACCTTCCGCGCCCCTACCGATCGAACCCGATTGGGCGTTGATCATGGAGTTCGCCGCCGCGGACATCTTTCAGCACTCGCCCTTTGGCGACATTCTGAATTCACTAAAGTCTCTCTCTTTATCAAGGGAGCCCTGGCTGGACTATGGTTAGCAAGGTTGGGATGCGGACGACGAAGAAATTCAAAGCCCACCCACCACCCACTTCGTAGCCACTATCGATGATTTAACCGACATGCTCGACTTCGATTCCAAAGACATCGATGGTATGGACGCCGATGCAGGAGACGACCAAGAACCAGCGCCTATAGGGCACTGGAAGGCCACCTCGTCATACGACATATACATGGTGGACACCCCAAAAGAAGGGAATTGCGATGGAACAACGGAGGATGACCCCTCCAAGAAGCAGCCTAAGCGTCGGCGTCAGTGGCGCCGCTCTAAATCCTGCCAAAGCAAAAATGGCGATTCCGGCACGAGAGATAATAACACTCCGGACAGTGCCGAAGACAACCCCCTCCAGCAGAATTCAGCACAGGAGGATGGAGAAGCCAGCCCTCATGAGAGAGCGGCAGACAGAGGTAGAGGACGATAATTACATGCCTCCCTCCGAAGACGAGGCAAGCCTCAACGACGACGAATTTGTTGTACCTGAGGATCCCGTCGAACAAGAGCGTTTCAAACGCAGGCTTATGGCCACGGCGAGCAGCCTCAAGAAAAAACAGCAGTAGCTTAGAGCTGACCAAGACTTGCTAGCCGACAGATGGACTGAAGTCCTTGCGGCCGAAGAGTACGAACTCGAACGCCCCTCCAAGAGCTACCCAAAGCGCAGGCTGCTACCTTGATTAGAGGAGGAAGCACCTAAACCTACATCACCAGCGCACGACGCGGCTGACCGGCCACCTCGTGGCCACGATAGAGAGGCCTCTCGGCCATCCACTCAAGCCGCACCCCAGCGTCGCTCAAAAAATACCAAGGCACGGGGAAATGCGCCAGACCTGCGAGACATATTGGAGGACAAGGCAAGGCAAACAAGACCGATCTACGGATCGCGTGGGCGCCCCACGACACGTGACGATAACCGTCACGCCGGATATGGCAAATACGGCCAGGCCAAACACAGCAGACAAAGCTCATTTGGGCTACGTCGTGATATAGTCCAGTACAGAGGCGCCGCACACCCACTATGCTTCACAGATGAAGTAATGGATCATCAAATCCTCGAGGGTTTTAAACCCGTAAACATCGAATCATACAATGGCACAACAGATCCTGCGGTATGGATCGAGGATTATCTCCTTCATATCCACCTGGGCCACGGTGATGATCTACACGCTATGAAATACCTCCCACTCAAGCTTAAAGGACCAGCTCGGCATTGGCTTAACAGCTTGCCAGCAGAGTCAATTGGTTGCTGGGAGGACTTGGAAGCCGCATTCCTCGACAATTTCTAGGGCACCTATGTGCGACCACCAGACGCCGATGACCTAAGCCACATAATTCAGCAGCCAGAGGAATCAGGCAGAAAATTCTGGACACGGTTCCTAACCAAGAAAAATCAAATAGTCAACTGTCCGGACGCAGAGGCCCTCGCAGCCTTCAAACATAACATCCGTGACGAATGGCTTGCCCGGCACCTAGGACAGGAAAAGCCGAAATCCATGGCAGCCCTCACAACACTCATGACCCGCTTTTGCGCGGGAGAAGACAGCTGGCTAGCTCGTAGTAATAACATGACCAAGAGCCCTGGTAATTCGGATACCAAGGACAACAATGGCAGGTCGCGTCGCAACAAGCACAAGCGCCGCATTAACAGCGACAATGCTGAGGATACGGCAGTTAATGCCGGATTCAGAGGCTCTAAACCTGGTTAGCGGAAAAAGGCATTCAAAAGAAATACCCCGGGCCCGTCCAGTTTGGACCGAATACTCGATCGCTCGTGCCAGATACATGGCACCCCCGAACAACCAGCCAATCACACCAACAGGGATTGTTGGGCGTTCAAGCAGGCAGGCAAGTTAAGTGCCGAAAACAGAGACAAGGGGCTGCACAGCGATGACGAGGAGGATCCCCGGCCGCCGAACAATAGGGGACAGAAGGGCTTTCCCCCACAAGTATGGACGGTGAACATGATATACGCAACCCACATCCCCAAAAGAGAGCGGAAGCGTGCACTCGGGGACGTATATGTGTTCGAGCCAGTCACCCCAAAGTTCAACCCGTGGTCCTCCTGCCCGATCACTTTTGATCGAAGGGACCACCCCACTAGCATCCGCCACGGCGGATTCACCGCATAGGTTCTAGACCCAATCATTGACGGATTTCACCTCACTAGAGTCCTTATGGACGGCGGCAGCAGCCTGAACCTGCTTTATCTGGATACAGTGCGAAAAATGGGCATAGATCCCTCAAGGATTAAACCCATAAAGACGACCTTTAAACGCGTCATACCAGGTATAGAGGCCAACTGTACAGGCTCAGTTACACTCGAAGTGGTCTTCGGATCCCCGGATAATTTCTGAAGCGAGGAGTTAACCTTCGACATAGTCCCATTCTGCAGTGGCTATCACGCCCTGCTCGGACGAACCGCATTTGCAAAGTTCAATGCGCTGCCGCACTACGCATACCTCAAGCTCAAGATGCCAGGCCCTCGAGGAGTCATTACGGTCAATGGAAACACCGAACGCTCTCTCCGAACGGAGGAGCATACGGCGGCCCTCGCGACGGAAGTACAAAGTAGCCTCTCAAGGCAATTCTCTAGTCCGGCTATTAAACGTCCGGACACCGTCAAGCGCGCCCGGAGTAACCTACAACAAGACCGCCTCGCACGTTTCGAGCAAGCGTAGCAGTACCACGCGTACATAATTACGCCCTGGAAATACCATGGGCATAAGGGAAGGGGCACAACCACGGCATGCCCAAAATGCGGCTCAACTGCACTAGGGGCTCCCGATTTTGTCATTTCTTTTTTCTTACTTTCAGGACTCCACTCTCCGAAAGGCCTGTCCGGCAGTATAATCGCCGAACACACGATGCAACAGCCAGGGAGGCAGCAAGCTACATCGAATGTCCAGGTGGTCTCTATAACGAGCTAAATACCTGTCTTACATAAAGTCTCCCAGCTTGCCCCTGGAGAGGGACATGTCAAATAATCCCATCTCTTGCTTATCGCACTATTTGTATCGTTCTGCTTTCACAGCAGCCTTTTTTAATAAACAATACATAGCTCTTGTCTATTATTGCATTCATTTTTTATGTAAATATGTTCAGTTATGACATTATGCAACCGTACACTTTGGTATGGCCAATACACCAGGGGCTTAAGTACCCCAGAATATGGTGTGAGAAGTCCGAACACTCTCACGAGTGCGGCACCCCGGACTTATAGCATTATATGCATCGACTCCGAATCATGTCTTGGGTCAATAGTTGGGTTTGCCCGGCTCCCATGTTTTGGTACCTTACATTCCGCTATATCGGCTAAGGTAGCGCTGGGAGAACTACTACGATTGTGCCCCGGTTGAGCTGGGTTAAGCACCTCAGTGGAGAAAGCTAAAACTGACCGTCATGATAGGGCGAGAGCTGATCACTGTTCGAGAGGTTTCGAGTCCCTAAAGACTTATGTCGCTTAGAACGAGGAGCTGTCCGGCCTAGGTGTGGATAGCGCCCCGAACTCGGTCTTCCGAATACTAGGGGCTTCGCCGAAATTTAAAATTATAGAATTCTGTGGCTAAGTGAGAGTGATAAAGCATTATAGTCTGATTGCCTTGTTCGTTGTGCTGAGCGCCTCCCTCGAAGGACCCAAGAATGGGAAAAAGAGCGCTCAGGTTTATCCCGAACACCCCAGCACTCGCGGCATGGGGGTAGAAGCCGACGACTCACCATCTCTCCAATTTAATAAACGGCCGCATAGAAGGTAATATTTTAAATTCAAAAAGCGCTGCTTAGCGCATATGAACAAGTTTTCAGCGCACATGATAACACGAGCGAGTTTACTCAAAAATTACATCCTTGGAACACTCATTCGCCACAAGGCAGGCACCCTTCAGGACGCCCTCATAATACAACTCGGGCTTGCGATGCTCCTTCCCCTCCGGTGGCCCATCTTTCACCAGCTTCTCAGCATCCATCTTGCCCCAGTGTACTTTAACACGGGCAAGGGCCCTACGGGCGCCTTCGATGCATACGGAGCGCTTGATGACTTCAAGCCGTGGACAGGCATCCACCAGCCGCCTCACCAGCCCAAAGTAGCTCCCAGGCATGACCTCCCAAGGCCATAGCCGCCCTATAAGGCCCTTCATGGCCTGCTCGGCTACCTTATGGAGCTCGACCAGCTGCTTCAGCTAGTCGCTCAAGGGCACCGGGTGTCCGGCCTCAATATACTGGGACCAGAACACCTTCTTCATCGAGCTCCCTTCCTTGGCTCGGTAGAATGCGGCAGCGTCGGACACACTGCGGGGCGGATCTGCGAATGCTCCTGGAGAGCTCCGGACCCGGGTAAGTAACAAGTAATTCACTTTCACGTGCTTGCTTTGCATAAAGAATGCCTTACCCGCCGCTATCTTCTTCATCGCCTCAATTTCCTGGAGGGCTTTTTGGGCTTCGGCCTTAGCAGATTTGGCGCTCTCAAGGGCCGAGGCAAGCTCGGACTCTCGAGTCTTTGAGTCAAGCTCCAAACTCTCGTGTTTTTTCACAAGAGCGTGGAGCTCTTGCCGCACCTCCGCCACCCGCGCCTCCTGCTTTTCTCGCTCGATGCGCTCCATGGCCGCATTGTCTTCAGCCTTGGACATCGCTTCCTTCAGGGTCACCACCTCGGTTGTGGCCCCTGTAATACTCATGTTGGTCCTGTCATTATTTGCAACCAGATCTTTTTATATACTTACATAAGGTGCTATTTACCTTCCTTGTCCTCGAGCTGCTTCTTGGCAAGGCCGAGCTCATTCTCGGACCGCTCGAGGCTCTACTTTAATGCATCGACCTCCACAGTCAGTGCGGCAGAGGTCAGCAGCGCAGCCTGCATTCCCATATTGACATACTTATGTTAGACTCCTGCGTATATCTTTTAGATCCTCAGTCCGGCTTTTCTTTCCGAACACCAAACTGAGCATCAGGGGCTACTGTCTATGTGGTAATATTTTTACATGTCTTAATACCTCAAAACCTATTAGAAGGCTAGCACAGGCTTCCGTCAGCCCGCTCTTGGCGGACAAAACCTTCTGGATCACCGCACTCATAATAGTGCAGTGCTCCTCGTCGATGGAGGCGCCGTTAAGCACCTCCAGCAAATTATCCGGTGCCTCCGGTTGTTCGGAGGTCACCGGCGTCATAGGCTTGCCCCTCTTACTAGGGGGCCACCTGCCGGACTCCGGAACCACTGAAGGTTCCGGTACGGTGTCCGGCCCAGGGCCGGACTTAGAGCCCTTTGTGGTTTCATCCTCTTTGCGCCTGGAGTCCGGGAGGTCGCCTTGCGGCGCCTCCAGGACCACCTCCTCCTGGCTTGGCCCCTTTTGGGACTCCACCTCGGCATCGTCCGTAGGGCGAGGGGAGGTAGCAGTCGGGAGTGAAAGACTATTCACATCCGACGAATCCAGGGAGCAGCTCGACGAAGCGTCGAGCCGGGCCTTGGGCGGACTGCATGATTATATTCGGCGTCAGAAGATACTATGCAATAAAGGAACGCCATGAGTTATTCTGGTATCCGGATACTTACGATTTTGCCAGGGGCTTGTCCCTGGATGGCCACTCCTCTTCGCCGTCGTCGGTGTTGGTGGATTAGTCCGGAGGAAGGGTCTTTCCCATCTTGGACCCTCCGCCCCCCCCCCCCAGTTGGGGCGGCCTTCCTTTTCTTTTGTCACGACCGGTTTTTCAATAATGTAATCATTGAGAAAAACGGTCTTTAAGTCCCAGTATAGGAAAAGTCATCCTCACTGGTAGACAAATACTTGATGAACAGAAGACCAGTAGCATTAAATATATTACAGGGTTGAGCTGAGGCTGCTCAACACATTATTACAAACTCGCCAATATCTTACATAAGGGCGGTTATGACGCAGGGGTGTGGTGGCATGCTACTAGCTCGAGGAAAAAGTGGTGGTGGATAACTTGACTCCTAACTGGCAGCTCATTGAGCGTCGAGGTGAGGCTCGATGAATTTATTCTGGGGTTGCGAAAGCGGATAATACAGTGACCAAAACAGGATCGCACGGGACTGACTGGGACTCCTCTAGGCGTCCGACTCGCTATCAAACTCTTCATCCATGAGATCGCCTTCATCAACATCTGGCCAAATCAACAAGCCAGGTGAGTACTTTGAAAGTACTCGCAAGACAGTTCGGACAAAAGATATAATCAAAGGATGCATGAATGCGTCATGAATATGAATAATGATGCTCATCTCAACAATAATATTATTTCATGACTTATTAAATAAAATAAATAACTGAAAACCGATCGGGTGTCTGAAGCGACGCCTCGAAAGGTAAATAAATAAAATTCATGTCACAGTCGGGCGTCTAAGCGACGTCACAGACAGGGCTTATAAAACAAATGCCACAGTCGGACATCTAAGCAACGTCGCAGACAGGGCTTATAAAAGAAATGCCACAGTCGGACATCTGAGCGACGTCACAGACAGGGCTTATAAAAGAAATGTAAATAACAAGAATGCCACCATCGGACGTCTGAGCGACATCACAAACAGGGCTTACAATAAATGTGAATAACGAGAATGCCATCGTTGGACGTCTGAGCGACATCACAGACAGGGCTTACAATAAATGTAAATAACGAGAATGCCACTGTCAGACGTCTGAGCGACATCACAGACAGGGCTTACAATAAATGTAAATAACAAGAATACCACCGTCGGACGTCTGAGCGACATCATAGACAGGGCTTGTAACAAACGTAAATAACAAGATTAGTCCATCCACAAGAATAATCATTAACCGGATTTATCACACATGTATTCCACCGGGGTTTTGTCACTGAGACTGATATCTGACAAGATAAGATGAATATAGTACTTGATCAAGAACAAGATGATTTCAAGAATTTGAGACTCTGCAGAGTTTGTAGGAACTGACCACAGCCAACAGATTTCCGTAGTCACGAAGGACTAGTTCCGTTTACGATATTTCAGTAGAAACACATTTAACTAGTACACACCCATTTCACCTCACGATGCCAGGAATCACCCTGGACAACGTCCAAGAAAAACTATGAGACAGGGAGGCCACAACCTCGAGTAGCATGGGATCAAATTTCTATACGCGCGCTCTAAGGGGTGCCCCCCTCTCGGTCCCAACCGGAAACACCCATGCCCCCTGACCAGATGACGGGCTTTAATCCAGGGCCATGGAACCCTCATATCGGCCTCTCTATTTGGTGTGTACTAGGAAAATGATTTGCAACTTACTCTGCCATATTCCTTTCTGAAAACATGTGACAGTACAGGAAGGAATGAATGGAAATGTGATTTGTTTCATGATGACACGGAAGTCAAATAATCTGGCATAAGACTGGCAGGTCACAACACTGCCATCTTACCCATCCTCATGCCAACACATGGCCATGCAAATATGTATCCAACAACATAATGCTTTCCGAAACTTACTTTCCACTTATGTGCATGAAATATAACATTCAAAGAAATGTTCATAAACATGCCATGACTATACTAAAAATGCAAACATGCAACAACCACTCATCATATCAAGAGTTCAAACTTGCTTGCCTGATTCGGAGTAGTCGGAGTTTAACTGTGTGAAGTTTGCAGCTCCGTCACCTCCTCCGGTATCTACGGTATAAGAAAAATACGTACGCAACGTAAATACCGTGAGTGTACAGAAAAGTGTTCCAAATATTTTTCAAATAAAAATGACAAAAAACTAGACAGAAAAATAAAGATGACAGAAAAGGAATCAATCAAAAATCATTTTTTGTTTAAAAGTTATAAGAGTTTTGGCCCAAGGACCCATCTGTAATGAAACAGAAAGTTTCCAGGGGGCTCTGCGGGAAAATCCAGAAAAACGTTTCGTTTAAAAGAAGTGACTGAGAGGCTGACAGATGGGCTCCACCTGTCAGGTTTGAAATTTCAAATGGGGAAAATAGAGCGTGACGGCGCCCGAGAGGTGCGGTGGTCGCCGGCGGCGATCCATGGCGAGGCAAGGTGATCGGGGGTTACCTTCGAGATCAGTGCACCGTTCCGCGTCTGTGGGTGGTGGTGGTGGTCGCCAGCGAGCACCGTGTCGATGGCGGCCCTTGCTCCGGCGGACGGCGGTTCGGGCAGTCATGGATCTCGCCGGAGGGAGCTGCGGTGTTCAAATTGAAGAGGGGGTTAGCCTCCTAGTTGCTCGAGAGGGTTGGTGACGAGGTTAGGGCGCCGGAGACGGCCTCACCGGAGTGAATCGAGGTGGAGGCCGAAGCGGAACGAGGCGGCCAGAGTCGAAGAAGAAAGGCCCCTCGAGGCTCTCCCAGTGGCTAGGCGGGGTCTAGTGAGGTGGTGGAGTCGTGCGGGGACGAGGGAGAAAGCTCGGGGGGTGCTATTTATAGCCGGCCCGAGGCGGTTGCCGTGAACGGATAAGTCCGGCGGTTGATTACAGCGGCGCTGTGGCGGGACGGTCGGCTTAGGGGCTTGAGCATCGCCTAGGTGGAGCAGTGGTGCCATTTTGGGGTCCAGCTCAGCAAGGGAGGGAGGTTTATGGCCTGCCCTTGACGGAACAGCCGCACGGCCCGTCGGTGGCAGAGAACGCGTCTGCGCATGCCAGGCCACGACGACGGTGCTGCATGCGTGCGCTGGCAAGGAGATGGCCAGGCGAAGCTACCAGGAAGGTTGGGCGGCGCCGAACGGCGTTATGCCGCAGTTTTGCTCCCTGTCGGCTGCTACGGTGGTTCTGCCGTCGCAAAGCACACCGGCGCAGGCGGGCCAGGGCGCCACCGATGCCAGGAACGCGCCAAGCACGCGTGTGAAGCTCCGGACAAGTAGGCCAGGCTGTGAGCAACATGCCAAGTGCACTATGGGCATGTGACTGAAACTCTGACGGAGAACGACACTGAAATCTGAATTTAACTGAAGATGAACAGAAACAGTGCATGCCAAGTGTTCGACAGAATGATTCTGGCATGTAGGGATTTTTCCTTGAGATGATTTTTGGTGGAGAGGTCTCTCATTGCAACTAGAGGTTGCCTGAATTTTGGTGGAATTTTTGGAGAAGTGTAGATATGAATTTCACCAAATTTGGCAAATCTGGTCCAAACTTGCAGGGAGTAAATTTTGAAATATTTGAAAAGAAGAAGAGTGGATCAAGATGGTTCTAGGTTGTGGGTGCTAAGGACTATCCAGAGGTGTTGAGTTGAGGTCAAAAATCAAATGCATTAGGGTACTTGCATTGCAAATCACCTAGGCTCAAAAGAAAAGACAGAATTATTTTGGAAAGAGAAATAATTGGAATAAAATCCAAAAATGGTTTTTATTAGTTTGGACAGAATGTTTGGGTTGTATCCAAGTGGGAGGAGGGGTTTTGGGGGAGTTTTACCATAAGAAGCATGGTAAACAAGAGTGGATCAAAATCAAATGAAAGCCCAAAAAATCAAAAAGGTTTTCTCTTTAGAAGAAACTAAATCCAAGAAAAGATTTTTGAGAGGGCAAACTCAGAAGAGGGTTTATAGGAAGGGTTTAAATGACCTTCTTCAAACCAAGCAAGGCTCTTTCTGAAAACCAAAAATCACAAAAATTTTGGAGTGTCACAGCACCTACCCCCTTAAGAAAAATCTCGTCCCCGAGATTTCAGCTGATCCTTAAACATGTGTGGGTGCTTCGTCCGAAGAAAATCCTCGCTCTCCCAAGTTGCTTCATTCTCGGTGTGATTACTCCACTGAACTCTGAAAAACTTGATGGTTTTCTGTCGGGTCCTCCTCTCAGACTCTTCTAATATTTTTATTGGGTGCTCCCGGTAAGTAAGGTCTGGTTGCACGTCAATATTCTCATGTGAAACTTGCTTCTCTGGGTTGCTCACGTATTTTCTCAACTGCGAGATGTGAAACACGTTGTGGATACCGGATAAGTCTCCGGGTAGGTCTAGCTGGTAGGCTACCGTGCCTCTTCGGGCCACTATATGAAATGGTCCGATGAATCTTGGTGCTAGCTTCCCGTTAATCCTGAATCGTTGCAGACCCTTCATAGGAGAAACTCTTAGGTACACCAATTCTATGGGTTCAAAACTGATTTCCCGATGCCTTCAATCGTAATAACTCTTCTGCCGACTCTGAGCTGTTTTGAGTCGATCTCTAATTGTTTTAACTTTCTCCTCAGCCTCCTTGAGCATATCTGGGCCGAAGATATGGCTGTCTCCGGTCTCTGACCAATTTAGCGGGGTATGGCATCTTCTCCCATATAGAGCTTCAAAGGGTGCCATTTGCAAGCTGGCTTGATAGCTGTTGTTGTATGCGAACTCGGCATATGGCAAACTTTCTTCCCAACTGTTCCCGTAGGTGAGGACACAGGCTCTTAGCATGTCTTCTAGGATTTGGTTTATGCGTTCAGTCTGCCCATCAGTCTGGGGATGGTATGCGGTACTGAAGGCTAGCTGGGTTCCCAGTGCTTGTTGTAGGTGATCCCAAAATCTAGAGACGAATTGTGTGCCTCTATCAGATATGATAGTCTTTGGGACTCCATGCAGGCAGACGATACGGGCAAGATAAAGTCTGGCCAGCCTCTGAGTGGTGTGAATTGTCTTTACCGGAAGAAAATGTGCTACTTTGGTTAATCTGTCGGTTATGACCCATATGGCGTCGTTCCCGTGTCGTGACCGTGGCAGTCCGACAATAAAATCCATTCCAATCTCGTCCCACTTCCACTCGGGTATCTTATTTGGCTGTAACAGTCCGGCTGGTTTCTGGTGCTCGGCCTTGATACATTGACAAGAGTCACAGCATGCAATGAACGTGGCTATATCTCTCTTCATACCGTGCCACCAAAAAATTTCCTGAAGGTCTTTGTACATTTTTTTTCCCTCCAGGATGGATTGAATACGGAGCTGTGTGACTTTCAGCCAATATCTGCTGTTTGAGGTCCTTGACATTTGGTACGCATAGCCTCTCTCCATACCACAATATTCCTTGCTCATCTATGTTGAATTCTGAGGCTCTTCCCAAACTCACTTTCCTTTTTATGCCCTCAATGCTGGGGTGTCCATGTTGGGCTTCCTTGATCCTTTCCATCAGGGTAGGATGTATTTCCAGATTCGACACACTGCCTTCGGTAACCATTATTAAATTGAGTCTGGCAAATTCCTGTTGAAATTCTGGCCTCAATTTTGGTATACTGTCGTCGTCCGTGCTGGGATTCCGACTAAGTGCATCTGCCACAACATTTGCTTTTCCAGGATGATAGTGGATTCCCACATCATAATCCTTCACCAACTCTAACCAGCGTCGTTGCCGTAAATTTAGTTCCGGCTGTGTGAAAATATACTTAAGACTCTTATGGTCTGTGTATATCTCACAACGATTTCCAAGTAGGAAGTGTCTCCATTCCTTGAGTGCATGGATGACCGCTACTAATTCCAAGTCATGAGTGGGATAATTCTCCTCATGCTTGCGAAGTTGTCTGGAGACATACGCAACTACCTTGCCTTCTTGCATTAATACGCATCCGAGGCCTTTCCGGGATGCGTCACAATATACCTCAAAATTCTTGTGTATATCTGGCACAATTAGTACTGGTGCCGTTGTTAATTTGCTTTTTAGCTCTTGGAAGCTTTTCTCACATGCTTCTGTCCATTCAAACTTCTTGCCTTTCTTGAGCAATTGTGTCATGGGCTTTGCTATAGTGGAGAATCCTTCAATATATCTCTGATAATAGCCTGCCATTCCCAAGAAACTCCGTACGTCCGTTACGTTAGCTGGTGGTTTCCAGCCAAGTACGGCCTTGACTTTTTCCGGGTCTACTGCGATACCTTCTTGGGTGAGTACGTGGCCTAGAAAACCCACCTGTCTTAGCCAAAATTCACATTTGCTGAATTTGGCGTACAGTTGATGTTTCCTGAGTTCTTCGAGTACAATCCTGAGATGCTTGGCGTGCTCTTCTAGTGTTTTGGAGTATATCAAAATATCATCAATGAATACCACAACAAACTTATCCATATACTTCATAAATACTTTGTTCATGAGGTGAACAAAATATGCGGGGGCGTTGGTTAGCCCGAATGGCATCACTGTGAACTCATACAACCCATATCTAGAAGTGAAGGCGGTCTTGGGAATATCTTCTGTTCGCACCTTTAATTGATGGTATCCTGATCTCAAGTCAATTTTTGAGAAGACTTTGGCCTGTGCGAGCTGATCGAATAAATCATTTATTCGGGGCATTGGGTATTTGTTCTTGATTGTGACCATGTTGAGAGCTCGATAATCAATGCACAATCTCAGTGTTCCATCCTTTTTCTTGGCAAATAAAATTGGAGAACCCCAAGGTGAGGAACTGGCTCGAATGTATCCTTTCTCCAATAATTCCTTTATTTGCTTCTTCAACTCTACTAATTCGGATGGTGCCATTCTGTAAGGTTTCTTGTAAATGGGAGCGGTTCTGGGTGCTAGCTCAATGCTGAATTCTATCTCTCGTCCGGTGGCATGCCTGGTAGTTCTTCTGGAAATACGTCTGGGAATTCACATACTACTGGAACCTTGTTCAGCTCAGAAACGTCCACCTTGTTTAATCTCGGTTGCCGAGGTATTTGTCTCTCTTTGGCTGAAACTTTTATTTTCTTCCCATGATGGTGTGTGAGAATCACGGTACGGTTGAAGCAGTCAATAAAACCTTTGTTGGTGGTTAACCAATCCATTCCTAGGATGACATCCAGTCCTTTGCTTTCCAATACAATAAGGTTGGCGTAAAACTTTAATCCTTCAAATTCAATAACCATACCTTGACAGTAACTCTGGGTCACTTGCTTAACTCCAGGGGACTTGATGGTCATTGATTTTTCCAAGGGAAGCATCGAAAAATTATTTTGCAAAGCAAAACTCTTCGAAATGAATGAGTGAGAAGCTCCAGAATCAAACAAAACCATGGCAGGTATTGTGTTGACGGGGTACATACCGAGTACGATATCTGGGGCGTTCTGTGCCTCCTCACGGGTCACGTGGTTCAAGTGACCTTTCCGGTGGTTGTTATTGGGGTTGAAATTATTTCACTTTGGCGCTGAATTGTTGCCACCATTATTGGGCTTCGGGGTTGAGTTTCTTGGCTTGGGGCACTGCTTGGCATAGTGCCCTTCTTCTCCACAAGCGTAACAAGTAACGCCTGGGCGATAGGTGAACTCCTTGTCTCTTGCATGGAAGTTCTTGATTGGGCGTGAATTATCCGTCGGGGTTTTGTGTATTCCACCCTTCTGAAATTCCGTCTTGCTTCTGGGGTTGCGAGCAAAAGTAGTCTGATCCCTTTTGCGTTTGCGGAAATCTTCCAGGCTACGTCGCTCATTTTCCAGAGTAATGGCCTTATCCACCAGTGTTTTAAAATCTGGGAAAGTATGCACAACTAGCTGGCATCTAAGGGCGGGTGCCAGGCCTTCCAAGAAATTTTCCATCTTCTTGCTTTCATTCATGCGCTCTTCATTGGCGTAGCAAGATAGCAGAGTAAATTGGCTGTTGTATTCTGACACTGTCATGGTCCTTTGCTTGAGGTCATCAAATTCTCTCTTCTTGATTTTCATAACACTCTTAGGAATGTGTGCCTCATGAAAACCTTCTTTGGAATCCTCCCAAGTTATGTCATTTTCGTTGGGGTGCATGTGCAGGAAGTTTTCCCACCACGATGCGGCTGCTCCTATGAGGTAATGTGGTGCATACAATACTTTTTCACGGTCTTAACACTGTGCGATAATTAATTTTCTCTCCATGTCTCGAAGCCAGTCGTCGGCCTCAAGAGGCTTGTCAGTATGAGAAAATGTTGGAGGACGCATCTTCTGTAACTCAGATAATTTGGATTGCGGTTGATACTGACCACGGTTACTTCCCATATTGATGAATTGGTTCATCATTTCCTGGTGTTGTTGCTGACTCTGTTCATACAAACGACACACTTGTGTAAAAGCTGTTTCACTGTCCTGTTGACTTGTCTGTCCCTGAGTGAAATTGTGGTTTTGCGGTGTGCCATAATTTTCCTCTGGCTGATTTGGCATGGAGCGCGTCCAAGGATGAGACATCTTTCACTCTGGGGATATATTTTGTGAAACTCGTAAGACAAGGAAGAGAGTCGCAAAAGTCAATAAAATCACACACAAAGAACATTTTTAAAACTCCAGGATATTTTTGGAAACACATGATTGCGCGCGGAGAAGGACTATTACATATCTTACACGCAAGCATAATTATACATTACATCACTCAGGATATGCGTACATAATCCTGACATGTTATTTAAACTAGTGCACTCCTCCAGGTCCTACATGATGCGCAAACAGGCTACTTCTCACAACCTATGTACATATAAACATATTACACAAGTCGATACATCGCATGGCGTCTACACGTACTCAGTCGGAGATGGTGAGGATCTCCCTTGGCCTGCCGAGGGTGAGACGCAGTGACGCTGGGGAATCAACTTCCTCCTCGCTAGTAGGTTCCAGACGAGGAATGCTGCGCTGAGCTGATGGAGCAGGTGCCGTAGGCGGAGTAACCTGAATAAGAGTGGGCGGAATAGGTGGAGTAGCACGTATGGGAGTAGGTGCAAAAAGTGGTGCAGCGCGAACGAGAGTGGGTGCAATAGCCTGGTTAAATTCCTCAGTGGTAGGCAGGCGACGAGCAGTGGCGAGAATGGTAGGTGAATGAGAAGCTGAGGACGAGATAAAAGTCAGCGGTGGAGCGGTGTGTAGGAGTTCCCTCCTGTTAGCAGCACAGCCATGAACTGAGTCCATGCGGGCGGCTACGAGGTCGTCCACCATGCTGTCAAAGGTTGCCTCCAGGGCTCGGAGGTACTCGACAAGCATCTCAAAGGCCTCGTCTCGCTCTCCTCTGGGGCAAGAGAATGAGTAGTGACAGGTGTAAGGCACATGGCATGGAAGGTAGCGGTAGCGACGGGTCTTCATTGCAGGAAGAACATCCCGAAGATGAGCTATCACCTCGAGGCTGCCATCTGCATAGCATGCCTCTCTGTAGGCATGGCTCTCCCTAAGAAACGGAAGCGGCGCATCTCAACACGCCCTCCCCTGAATTGCACCGCGGCCTGGTGCTTGGTCAGACTGTCGTTGATCTTGTGCGGATAAAGCGTGAAGACTGGGCGCACGGATGGCCCCATCGCGACCTGAACAATGAAGGAGAGGAGTTTGACGAACCCCTCAGGCACGTTGGTGAACATTTGAGACTCGCAGTCGTTGCCGGCCATCTACAAAAGTAGGCAAAAATTCTGAGTGATCAGATCATAAATTTTTATGCTGACTGTCAGAAAAATGACTACATTTGTAAAAACAAGAATGAACTCTGTCATACTAATAATTAAATTAGCGATCGCACCTAGTGGCTTCCTACAGTCAGCCTGGCTCTGGTTACCAAGTCTGTCACGACCGGTTTTTCAATAATGTAATCATTGAGAAAAACGGTCTTTAAGTCCCAGTATAGGAAAAGTCATCCTCACTGGTAGACAAATACTTGATGAACAGAAGACCAGTACCATTAAATATATTACAGGGTTGAGCTGAGGCTGCTCAACACATTATTACAAACTCGCCAATATCTTACATAAGGGCGGTTATGACGCAGGGGTGTGGTGGCATGCTACTAGCTCGAGGAAAAAGTGGTGGTGGATAACTTGACTCCTAACTGGCAGCTCATCAAGCGTCGAGGTGAGGCTCGATGAATTTATTCTGGGGTTGCGAAAGCAGATAATACAGTGACCAAAACAGGATCGCACGGGACTGACTGGGACTCCTCTAGGCGTCCGACTCGCTATCAAACTCTTCATCCATGAGATCGCCTTCATCAACATCTGGCCAAATCAACAAGCCAGGTGAGTACTTTGAAAGTACTCGCAAGACAGTTCGGACAAAAGATATAATCAAAGGATGCATGAATGCGTCATGAATATGAATAATGATGCTCATCTCAACAATAATATTAGTTCATGACTTATTAAATAAAATAAATAACTGAAAACCGATCGGGTGTCTGAAGCGACACCTCGAAAGGTAAATAAATAAAATTCATGTCGCAGTCGGGCGTCTAAGCGACGTCACAGATAGGGCTTATAAAAGAAATGCCACAGTCGGACATCTAAGCAACGTCGCAGACAGGGCTTATAAAAGAAATGCCACAGTCGGACATCTGAGCGACGTCACAGACAGGGCTTATAAAAGAAATGTAAATAACAAGAATGCCACCATCGGACGTCTGAGCGACATCACAAACAGGGCTTACAATAAATGTAAATAACGAGAATGCCACCATCGGACGTCTGAGCGACATCACAGACAGGGCTTACAATAAATGCAAATAACGAGAATGCTACCGTTGGACATTTGAGCGACATCACAGACAAGGCTTACAATAAATGTAAATAACAAGAATACCACCGTCGGACGTCTGAGCGACATCACAGACAGGGCTTGTAACAAACGTAAATAACAAGATTAGTCCATCCACAAGAATAATCATTAACCGGATTTATCACACATGTATTCCACCGGGGTTTTGTCACTGAGACTGATATCTGACAAGATAAGATGAATATAGTACTTGATCAAGAACAAGATGATTTCAAGAATTTGAGACTCTGCAGAGTTTGTATGAACTGACCACAGCCAACGGATTTCGTAGTCACGAAGGACTAGTTCCGTTTACGGTATTTCAGTAGAAACACATTTAACTAGTACACACCCATTTCACCTCACGATGCCAGGAATCACCCTGGACAACGTCCAAGAATAACTTTGAGACGGGGAGGCCACAACCTCGAGTAGCATGGGATCAAATTTCTATATGCGCGCTCTAAGGGGTGCCCCCCTCTTGGTCCCAACCGGAAACACCCATGCCCCCTGACCGGATGACGGGCTTTAATCTAGGGCCATGGAACCCTCATCCCGGCCTCTCTATTTGGTGTGTACGAGGAAAACGATTTGCAACTTACTATGCCATATTCCTTTCGAAAAACATGTGATAGTACATGAAGGAATGAATGGAAATGTGATTTGTTTCACGATGACACGGAAGTCAAATAATCTGGCATAAGACTGGGAGGTCACAACACTGCCATCTTACCCATCCTCATGCCAACACATGGCCATGCAAATATGTATCCAACAACATAATGCTTTCCGAAACTTACTTTCCACTTATGTGCATGAAATATAACATTCAAAGAAATGTTCATAAACATGCCATGACTATACTAAAAATGCAAACATGCGACAACCACTCATCATATCAAGAGTTCAAACATGCTTGCCTGGTTCGGAGTAGTCGGAGTTTAACTGTGTGAAGTTTGCAGCTCCGTCACCTCCTCCGATATCTACGGTATAAAAAAATACGTATGGAACGTAAATACCGTGAGTGTACAGAAAAGTGTTCCAAATATTTTTCAAATAAAAATGAAAAAAACTAGACAGAAAAATAAAGATGACAGAAAAGGAATCAATCAAAAATCATTTATAAGAGTTTTGGCCCAAGGACCCATCTGTAATGAAACAGAAAGTTTCCAGGGGGCTCTGCGGGAAAATCCAGAAAAATGTTTCGTTTAAAAGAAGTGACTGAGAGGCTGACAGGCGGGCTCCACCTGTCAGGTTTGAAATTTCAAACGGGGAAAACAGAGCGCGACGGCGCCCGACAGGTGCGGTGGTCGCCGGCGGGGATCCACGGCGAGGCAAGGTGATCGGGGGTTACCTTCAAGATCAGTGCACCGTTCCGCATCTGTGGGTGGTGGTGGTGGTCGCCGGCGAGCACCGTGTCGACGGCGGCCCTTGCTCCGGCGGACGATGGTTCGGGCAATCGTGGATCTCGCCTGAGGGAGCTGCGGTGTTCAAATTGAAGAGGGGGTTAGCCTCCTAGTTGCTCGAGAGGGTTGCTGACGAGGTTAGGGCACCGGAGACGGCCTCACCGGAGTGAATCGAGGTGGAGGCCGAAGCGGAACGAGGCGGCCGGAGTCGAAGAAGAAAGGCCCCTCGAGGCTCTCCCAGTGGCTAGGCGGGGTCTAGTGAGGTGGTGGAGTCGTGCGGGGGCGAGAGAGAAAGCTCGGGGGGGTGCTATTTATAGCCGGCCCGAGGCGGTTGCCGTGAACGGATAAGTCCGGCGGTTGATTACAGTGGCGCTGTGGCGGGACGGTCGGCTTAGGGGCTTGAGCATCGCCTAGGTGGAGCAGTGGTGCCATTTCGGGGTCCAGCTCAGCAAGGGAGGGAGGTTTACGGCCTGCCCTCGACGGAATGGCCGCATAGCCCGTCGGCGGCAGAGAACGCGCTCTGCACGTGCCAGGCCAAGGCGACGGTGCTGCATGCGTGCGCTGGCAAGGAGATGGCCACGTGGAGCTACCAGGAAGGTTGGGCGGCGCCGAACGGCGTTATGCCGCAGTTTTGCTCCCTGTCGGCCGCTACGGTGGTTCTGCCGCCACAAAGCACGTCGGCGCAGGCGGGCCAGGGCGCCACCAACGCCAGGAACACACCAAGCACGCGTGTGAAGCTCCGGACAAGCAGGCCAGGCTGTGAGCAACGTGCCAAGTGCACTGTGGGCATGTGACTGAAACTCTGACGGAGAACGACACTGAAATCTGAATTTAACTGAAGATGAACAGAAACAGTGCATGCCAAGTGTTCGACAGAATGATTCTGGCATGTAGGGATTTTTCCTTGAGCTGATATTTGGTGGAGAGGTCTCTCATTGCAACTAGAGGTTGCCTGAATTTTGGTGGAATTTTTGGAGAAGTGTAGATATGAATTTCACCAAATTTGGCAAATCTGGTCCAAACTTGCACGGAGTAAATTTTGAAATATTTGAAAAGAAGAAGAGTGGATCAAGATGGTTCTAGGTTGTGGGTGCTAAGGACTATCCAGAGGTGTTGAGTTGAGGTCAAAAATCAAATGCATTAGGATACTTGCTTTGCAAATCACCTAGGCTCAAAAGAAAAGACAGAATTATTTTGGAAAGAGAAATAATTGGAATAAAATCCAAAAATGGATTTTATTAGTTTGGACAGAATGTTTGGGTTGTATCCAAGTGGGAGGAGGGGTTTTGGGGGAGTTTTACCATAAGAAGCATGGTAAACAAGAGTGGATCAAAATCAAATGAAAGCCCAAAAAATCAAAAAGGTTTTCTCTTTAGAAGAAACTAAATCCAAGAAAAGATTTTTGAGAGGGAAAACTCAGAAGAGGGTTTATAGGAAGGGCTTAAATGTCCTTCTTTAAACCAAGCAAGGCTCTTTCTGAAAACCAAAAATCACAAAAATTTTGGTGTGTCACATCTTTCCTCCCCCCGTTGGAGGGGGAGAGGCCTCTTCTTCCTCCTCCTCGTCGCCATGGGAGGAGTGCACTTCGGAGTCACCGGACAATGAATCTGACACCACCAGGCGCCGGGAACTCTTTCGAGTTCCCATGGCCTTCTTCTTGGCCTTCTTCTCCGGCACCACGTAAGGTGCCGGGACCAGCAGCTTCGCCAAGCGGGCATCTGCTGGGTCTTCGGGCAAAGGAGCCGGACAGTCGATCTGTCCGAACTTCTTCTACCAGTCTTGTCAAAGGAACGGGAGCTTAGATCCCGCATAGAGTCAAACTATGAAAAACGAGTATCCCGTAAAGGGTAAAACAAGCTTACTACGCTAGCTTGGCGCTTCGCGCAGAATCCGTGATCCTCCGTAACGGGAGGGGGACCTCGGCGCCCTTGAATAGCACCTTCCAGGCATCCTCGTGCGTTGTGCCAAAGAGCCTGGATAAAGTTTGGTGCCGGGCCGGGTCGAACTCCCACAAGTTAAAAGCCTGTCGTTGACACGGGAGGATCCGGCGGAAGAGCATGACCTGGACTACGCTGACAAGTTTAACCTTCTTGTCCACCAGGTTTTGGACGCAGGTTTGGAGTCCGGTCAGCTCTCCCGGATTACCCCACGACATGCCCGTCTCTTTCTAGGAGGTGAGCCATGTGGGTTTGCCAGATTGGAATTCAAGGGTCGCTGCCCATTCAGGGTCACGCGGCTCGGTGATGTAGAACCACCCCGATTGCCACCCTTTGATGGTTTCCACAAAGGAGCCCTCGAGCCATATGATGTTGGGCATCTTGCCCACCATGGCGCCTCCGCACTCCACTTGTTGGCCGCCCACTACCTTTGGCTTGACATTGAAGGTCTTCAGCCATAAGCCGAAGCGGGGCTTGATGCGGAGGAAGGCCTCGCACACGACGATAAATGCCGAGATGTTGAGGATGAAGTTCGGGGCCAGATCGTGGAAATCCAGGCCGTAGTAGAACATGAGCCGCCGGACAAATGGGTGGAGTGGGAAGCCCAGTCCACGGAGGAAATGGGGGAGGAACACCACCCTCTCATGGGGCCTGGGGGTGGGGATGAGCTGCCATTCGTCTGGGAGCCGGTGCGCAACGTGTTGGAGAAGTATCCGGATTTCCTCAACTTTTTGATGTGCCCCTCCGTGACGGAGGAGGCCATCCACCTGCCTCCCGCTCCGGACATGGCTAGAGAAGGTTGAGGTGGGAAGTGCGGACTTGGGCACTGGAGCTCGAGTGTGCGGAAATGGATAAGCGGAGGAGGAAGAAGGCGTAGATGAGAAAGGTGGATCCTTATCCCCTTATATGGGCGGACGAAACTATGTGCCCCCACCAGCCTGGTAAAACTTGCTTATCTCCCAAGCGCCGTGATTAATGGCACAGTTGGGTTACCCACGCCCATATTGATGAGAATCCCGGAATAAGGGGACACGATCTCTGCTTCGACAAGACATGCCAAGGAAACCACCTCTCTAAACGCGCTGAGGTGGGACAGTAAAACGATTCAAATAAAGGCTTGGCCGTGGCGTGATGTCACGCTGCGGAATACGTCAGCAGATTAGATTTGTACAAATATTATTCTCTCTACGGTGGTATGTGGAACTTATTTTGCAGAGCCGGACACTATCCTTGTGTTCAAAATCTTCTATGAAGTATTCAAAGGAGGAACCCGCCTTGCAATGTCGAAGACAATCTGCATGCCGGACTCGTCGTCATTGAAGCCTGGTTCAGGGGCTACTGAGGGAGTACTGGATTAGGGGGTGTCCGGATGACCGGACTATAACCTTTGGCCGGACTCCTGTACTATGAAGATACAAGATTGAAGACTTCGTCCCGTGTCCGGATGGGACTTTCCTTGGCGTGGAAGGCAAGCTTGGTGATACGGATATGTAGATCTCCTCCCATTGTAACCGACTCTGTGTAACCCTAGCCCTCTCCGATGTCTATATAAACTGGAGGGTTTTAGTCTGTAGGACGAAGAACAATCATACCATAGGCTAGCTTCTAGGGTTTAGCCTCTCTGATCTCGTGGTAGATCTACTCTTGTACTACCCATATCATCAATATTAATCAAGCAGGAGTAGGGTTTTACCTCCATCGAGAGGACCCGAACCTGGGTAAAAACATCATGTCCCTTGTCTCCTGTTACCATCCGCCTAGACGCACAGTTCGGGACCCCCTACCCGAGATCCGCCGGTTTTGACACCGACAAGGACGGCGGAGGGGAAGAAGAGCCGTAGGGCGACGCCGAGGGGGAGGGAGAAGATGGGAGCACCATCCTCTGCGTGTGTTTAGCAGTTGCAATATGCCTCCCTGACTAGGAAAACTTGTATGGAAGTCTAGAAGAAGAAAACAATATTGTATAGTACGAGTGAAGACCATGAAATCCTGAACGAGATTTACGAATAAAGCGAAGAATCACGAAAGTACATGATAATCGTAAACATATGAAGACACACGAAAGTGATCGACTGAGTGTTAGACTATCATTCCCTTCCCATGCTTCGGCGATGACCCTCCGGGGCGCTATTCTACCCGTCCCCATCGACGAGACCACGTGCCTCCTCTCCCTCCATCTATCAGGACGTCGAAGGATGGGGCGGAGAACCCAGATGCTTCATTTCAGTGATAAATTTAGGAATAAATTTAGTGTGTTTTGTCTTCCGTATTCGATGGTGAGATGATGATGTCGTCGTTGGCGTGGAACAGATCTTGTCCTCCCAGTACTCATTGCGACAATACTTCAAGTTGTCATTAGAAGGCAACGGGGGTGGGGCGGGGGGGGGGGGGGGATCCCCATTTTCGATTGTCCGTATCCGATCTCTTTTGAGCAAATATTTCTTGGTGGTGGTACCTTGCTGAGTCGATGACGTGGATGTGTGTTTTGATCCTATAGCTTCAATTTTGTTAGGTGAAGGATGGCAACTCGGACTTGTTGCAGGAGCATGTGAGGTTTGTGTTCCCGATGTTTTCCTTTCTTACATGAAAAAAGATAATGGGGTTATGTTGTAGTTTAAGACTGAGTGTCGGTTCTATTTTTTGTTGTTGTTATTTCTGACGTTCAGCGGAACACACTAAAAGATCTAACTAGGTGCTACGAAGAAAATGTGAAGCTAACATTTCTCATTGGGATTTTCTTTGGCGATCTAAAAATAAATGCCTCATAAACTATTTTAAAAGGCACTGGGAATGTCTCTGAATATCTGCCGGCTTGTGGTGCCATCCAAAGAATATCTGATGCATAAATGCTATGAGTACATTAAGTTTCCTTTTGAGTTAATTACACCCATGATACATAAACTTGTTGCGAGATAACAAAATCATACACAAACTTGAAAACCCCACAAGTGATACACTAACTTTAGTTCGGATAACAAATTCATACAAAACAGTCTGAGCTGACACATGTCATTGTTACTTTACAAAAAATACCTTGAAGCTAATTGAGTTTGTCACCTGAGATCCTAGCCTAAAATCCCCAAAATCTATTGTTGTTTTGATGGCCGCAGAGGGCGGTTGCGCAGCTGGAGAGCGGCCGAGCGCACCCGCAAGCAGCAGCGCACTGCCATGCGATGATGCCGCCACTAACCGACGATGCCACAAGCACACAACCAGGACGTAGAGTAGCAGCTAGAAGAAGCGGCAGCCCTAGGAGAGTCATGCTGCAAGGCTCGCCCGCCACGGAGGAGCCCTCTGAAAGGATCGATATAGTTGACTGTAGGGGGGGGGGGGTGAATAGGCAACTAACACTTTTTAAACTTTTCTTTACCAAATTAAACTTTGCATCAAAGTAGGTTGTCTAGAAATGCAACTATGTGAGCAACCTATATGATGCAATAACAACTAGCACAAAAGCAAGCAAGGTAAACAACACAAATAAGCTTGCACAAGTAAAGGCACGAGATAACCAAGAGTGGAGCCGGTGGAGACGAGGATGTGTTACCGAAGTTCCTTCCTTTTGAGGGGAAGTACGTCTCCGTTAGAGCGACGTGGAGGCACAATGCTCCCCAAGAAGCCACTAGGGCCACCGTATTCTCCTCACACCCTCACACAATGCGAGATGCCGTGATTCCACTATTAGTGCCCTTGAAGGCGGCGACCGAACCTTTACAAACAAGGTTGGGGAAATCTCCACAACTTAATTGGAGGCTCCCAATGACACCACGAAGCTTCACCGCAATGGACTATGGCTCCGAGGTGACCTCAACTGTCTAGGGTGCTCGAACACCCAAGAGTAACAAGATCCGCTAGGGATTAGAAGGGGGAATCGAATTTCTCTTGGTGGAAGTGTAGATCGGGGCCTTCTCACCCAATCCCGAGCAAATCTACAAGTTTGATTGGCTAGGGAGAGAGATCAGGCGAAAATGGAGCTTCGAGCAACAATGGAGCTTTTGGGGGAAGAGGTAGGTCAACTTTGGGGAAGAAGACCCCTTTATATAGTGGGGGGAACAACCCAACCGTTACCCCTCAAGCAGCCCCGCAGAGAGCGGTACTACCGCTTGGGTGGGCGGTACTACCGCTGAGCCAGCAGTACTACCGCGCCACCTAGCGGTACTGCCGCGTACAAGAGGGAAGCAGGGTCCTGGACCCAGAGCGGTACTACCGCGGTGGGAGGGGCGGTACTACCGCTCGGGGGCGGTACTACCGCCACTACTACCGTGACCGGTGTCGCAGAACCCGACACGAAAAAACAAGGGCTTGAGTCGAGGCGGTAGTGGCCCGGAGCCTCAGCGGTACTACGGCCAAATACCGTTGAGGAGCGGTACTACCGCTTGATGTCTTTGGCGGTACTACCGCTGAGGCCCGCGGTACTACCTCTGGGGCCAGACAGAGAGGGTAGAGAGGGGAATGAGGGCTCCATTGAAGCGGGAAGGAACAGCGGGTGCAATATGAATGTGTACGTGTTGATTCCACCCTAGCCGTACCAAAGTGGATCCCTCTTGATAGTACGGTGACTCCTACGCGACTAGTCCACCAACAGAGAAACGAAAGGAGCTGCACCGTCTTGAATAAAGCACCGAGGGGAGGGAATCGTCTCATGCCAAAGGATGAATCTCTGAAACTCTCAACGCACACGATTAGTCCGCAAAAGCATTGTCATCAATCACCAAAACACCTTGGGGATAAATATGCCCTTACAATCTCCCCCCTTTTGGTGGATTGATGACAATACAGGATTTGCACAAACGGGAAGAGACATAGGACATGCGCAAACCCCACAACTCACAAATGAAGATGAGCTCCCCCTAGATGTGTGCTATCTAGATAGGTGCTTTGGACTGCACAACACACATACTAGGATCAACGCTCCCCCTACATTTCGGAGACCAACAACCTAAGCAAGATATATGAGAGCAAAGTATATATAACAAGATAAGCATGCATCTCATAAGATACCGAAGTACTAGATAGACATAGATAATGATAATAAGGATAAGGTAGCATATGTCTCACACCATATGTCTGGAACTTAGGTCTCACTGGCACAAAACCAAGCAAAGCAAACGGCGAGAAAACACACCACAAAGAAAACACACTCGCAAAGCAGACAACGACACAAATCCCTAAACTCTCTCCCCCTTTGGCATCGGGACACCAAAAAGAGAGGGAGTGTTGCTACGGCTCCAGGTGATAGCACCCGAGGGTCTCGAACATCACATCCCAGCGGGATCGTCTGCACTACTGTCGTCGGTCGGGAACTGCTCGGCATCAGAATCTGTCCACGGGCAGTGCTGCTGAATCCACTCCTCCTCCTCAGTAAGCTGGTCCTCAGATCCACTGTAATGGTGGCACCCAACTGATGCATGAGCTCCTAGTGACGACCCATGGCCTTCTTCTCAGCCACATGAGTCATGTACTGACCGTGAGCCTCCATGCAGAACAACTTCTTCACCTTGAGCTTGAGATTCTATGCCCAAGAGGGCTCTGCCCCAGAAGGCTCATAGTCATCATCATCATTAACATCAGCCTCCTCTTCGGTCTCCATGGCGGCAGCAGAAGATGTAGCCCCAGACCTAGGGACCTGGGTGCCCCAATTATCCTTCTTCCTCAGACTCTTGATCTTATGAGACACCAACTCTCCAGTCTCTAGCATAACCTTGGGATAGACCTTATCCCAGGCCTTCTCAATGAGCATCATGATGAAAGGACCATAGATCGGGCACTTCCTCTTAGAGATAGCAGATAAGAGCTCATACCATATAACATGAGAAATTTCCAAGGACTCGCCAGTGTTAGCATCCTTCTCATGTTGGCAGAAGAGAAGCATGTCCACAAGAAAGGAGTGAACCATATCCAGATTCCCGATACGAGGGAAGAGAGTCTCCTGGAAGACACGGTGAAGAATGTCCAAAAAGGCAGGCAGCTCATATGTTACCTTCTTAGTGTCAGGGTTGATCTTCTGAGTGCAGTAGGGCCAGAGAGCTTGCTTGTGAGTGGAGGTTGTCTTACTGTGAGGGCGAAAGCCGACAGGAGTCTCAAGCACGTGATCTTCCACTCCAAGTAACTCCATGAATGCCTTCCACTTGACAGAAAGTAACTTGCCATTGGTCATCCAAGTCAGAGTCATGTCCTCATCAGTCCTAAGATGGACCATGGCATAGAATTGGGCCGCAATATCAGCATCATAGTCTTTGTTGAACTGCATGATTCTGAGAATGTTCAGTTGAGTGCACATCTGAAAAGCTTCACCAAAGTACTCAGGATCCTTCTCCACATAGTCTGTGTCAATGGAGCACACATCCACATAGAGGTTCTTCTTGGCCTTGAGCACATCAAAGAAGATAGCAAACTGAAAGCGGTTCCAGAACGGACGATTGACCAAGGTGGGTTCTTGGTCTTCTCCATAGGGGTTGCGGCGACGCCTTGCCCAGAACTCCTTGGCATTCATATGAGGCACAGTTTTGCCCTTTGGCTTTGGCTTGACGGTAGATTTCTTCGGGAGCTGAGGTGGAGGTGGAGCACTAGAGGAACCTCCTGCTGACTCAGATGTGCGGTAGCACTTCGACGTGGCATGGCCGGGGTTGATGCGGCGAGCTTGATGCTCAGGATGCTCATCACCTGGAACCAAACACAAGAACACGCAAAACAACCAGAAAGAACGAGCATAAGCCACCAAACTCAACAAAAAGGATCACTGAATGGTAGGAGCATGATGGAACTTGGTAGGCAGTGGTAGTACCGCGACCTGGAGGCGGCAGTACCGATCCAAGCGGTAGTACCACTCCAGTGAGAGCGGTAGTACCGCTCGAGGCGGGGAAACAGCGGTTCCCTACTGCCGCAGTCAGATCCGTCACTACCGTCCTACCAAATTCAAAAATACTCCTACCAATCACTAATCCAAGCCATCTAGTTGCCTTCTCCATCCTACTCAAGCCTAGATTTAGCCAAAAATCTAGAGATGCAACCACTATTGCCCCTAAGATGCTAGATCTAAAATCTAGACAAGAAGAGAGAGGGAACGAGGGCAATACTGGCATCCATGGCAAGAGGACGAGGTGGGGATCGACTCCACCGAAGGGAAGGGAGAAGGACGCCCCGGAGAAGGAGATCCGCCGGAGCCCTCCCGCGGTGAACAGTTGCTGAGGAGACGAAGAGGAGCGAGGGGCGAAGCGAATGGGTATGGGGGAGAAGAAACCTCCCCCTGACCCGATATAACCCCCTAACCCCGCCCTACAGCGGTAGTACCGCGCTGGTGGGTGGTAGTACCGCTTTTAAGCGGTAGTACCGTGCACCACCAGCGGTAGTACCGCCCAACAACTCATGGCCACTGGACAGCACGGCTAAGCTCAAAAAGAAATAGAAAACCAACGGCAAGAAGCGGAGGAAAGACTAACTCGGCAGTGAACACACTAGCAAGGGGCCAAGACACACCTCTTCAAGAGAGGGCGGTGGCCGAGGCCACCTATGTTTGAGTCAAGATGTATGGCGTCACGAAGATTTTAACCTTGGACCCATGGCCAAAACTCGTCCTTGAAGCACAAGTACCATCAAAAATGGTTAATGTGAAAGACTAGATCAATTTATGCATAATGGGGGAGGGAGAGTTCATTGAGAGAACAACACTCCCCCTATGTCCATGCCTACACCTAAACTAGACAACAAGTTGAGTGAGGTGGGTTGTGCACGAGTTCAAGTCACATTTCTCGAATCAATGATATTTAGCTCATGCCTTAACTCGTGAAATCTTGCTTATCCAAGGGCTTCATCAAAAATATCTGCAAGGTTATCATGAGTGTTGACATACTTGAGCTCGATCTCCCCTCGCCTAATGTGATCCCGGATGAAGTGACACTGAATCTCAATGTGCTTCGTCTTGAAGTGTTGCACCGGGTTGAGAGAAATCTTGATGGCACTTTCATTGTCACACCAAAGAGGCACTTTGTCACAAATTACGCCGTACTCCTTTAAAGTTTGCCTCATCCATAGGAGTTGTGCACAACAACTACCGACCGTCACATATTCCGCTTCGGTGGACAAGAGAGACACACAACTTTGCTTCTTGGAAGACCAACTCACCAAAGAGCAACCAAGAAATTGGCATCCTCCAGAAGTGGACTTCCTATCCACTTTGTCTCCCGCCCAATCGGAATCCGTATAACCTTCAAGCTTGAAGTTTGCTCCTCTTGGGTACCATAAGCCAACGTTTGGGGTATGAGCCAAATATCGAAAGATTCGCTTGGCCGCCACATAGTGGCTTTCCTTTGGTGCGGCTTGAAACCGTGCACAAATTCCCACACTCAACATGATATACGGGCTAGATGCACAAAGGCAAAGCAAGGATCCAATCATGGAGCGATATACCTTTTGATCCACCGCTTTACCATTGGGATCAATGTCAAGTTGGCACTTGGTAGGCAATGGAGTAGAAGCCGGCTTGACATCACTTAGCTTGAATCTTTTTAGCATGTCTTGAGTGTATTTGGCTTGGTTGATGAAGGTACCTTCTCTTCTTTGTTTGATATCAAAGCCAAGGAAGAACTTCAACTCTCCCATCGAAGACATCTTGAACTTAGAGGTCATGAGAGCGGCGAATTCCTCATTGAAAGCTTTGTTAGGAGAACCAAAGATAATATCATCAACATATAGTTGGCATACAAACAACTCCCCTTTGACCTTCTTAGTAAAAAGAGTGGGATCGATTTGCCCAACCTCAAATCCACGATCTTGTAACAACTCGGTAAGGTGGTCATACCACGCATGTGGGGCTTGTTTAAGGCCATAAAGTGCCTTATCGAGTTGATACACATGATCCCGGAAGTAGGGGTCCTCGAACCCGGGGGGTTGCTTGACATAAACCAACTCATTAATAGGACCATTAAGAAAAGCACTTTTCACATCCATTTGTTGTAACTTAAAGTTGTGATGGGAGGCATAAGCAATCAACAAACAAATGGATTCAAGGCGAGCAACAGGAGCAAAGGTTTCACCGCAGTCGATACCCTCGACTTGGGAGTAGCCTTGTGCTACCAATCTTGCCTTGTTGCGAATGATGTTCCCATGAGCATCTTGCTTGTTCTTGAAAATCCACTTGGTTCCAATGACGTTGTGGTTCCCCGACGGCCTTGGCACCAATCTCCGCACCTTGTTGTACTCGAAATTGTTGAGTTCTTCATGCATGGCATTGAGCCAATCTGAATCTTCGAGTGCCTCATAGACCTTTTGGGGTTCAACACAAGAGACAAACGTGTGATGTTCACAATAGTTTGCTAATTGTCTATGAGTGCTTACCCCCCTTTCTTAGGCTTACAACCACATTCTGCATGAGATGGCCTTTGGTGGTGAGCTTGGAAGCAATCTTCGCGGCATGACGCTCCAATTCCTCCTCGGATGTGGAAGGAGGAGGGTTAACTTGATCATCTTGAGCGCCATCTTGAACTTGTTCAAAATCTTGAACTTGCTCTTAATCTTGAACTTGCTTGAGGGGGAGAACTTGACCTTGGGCATCATTTGGTGGATCATCACCATCTTGAGGTTGATCTTGCCCTTGGTCTTGTTCACGAGGTTGAGGGCCTTCACTTTGTTCTTCGGAAGCGTGTGGGTCTTGGGTTGGTGATGGCTCCACTTGAGTGGAGCATTGTCCTTCTCCTTCGGCCACAAGGGGTTCCTCAATGGGTAGGATATGACCAATACCCATTCTTCTTATGGCTTGGGGAGGAATTCATCACCTACATCACAAGTACCACTTTGCTCCACTTGGGAGCCGTTATTCTCGTCAAACTCTATGTTACATGTCTCCTCAGTGTGTCCGGTGGACTTGTCGAGGACACGGTAAGCATGAGAGTTAGAAGCATAACCAACAAATATGCCCTCATAAGCTCTAGCCTCAAATTTAGACAAACGAACACCTTTCTTGAGAATGAAACACTTACACCCACACCCGGAAGTACTTGAGGTTGGGCTTGTTACCAGTGAGTATTTCATAAGGAGTCTTGTTCAAGCATTTGCAGAGATAGAGCCGATTGAATGCATGACATGCTGTGTTGATGGCTAAAGCCCAAAAGTTGTATGGAGACTTGAACTCCGCCATCATGGTTCTTTCCGCATCCATCAACATCCGGTTCTTCCTCTCCGCTACACCATTTTGTTGAGGGGTATATGGTGCAGCATATTGATGTTTGATCCCCTCATCACTAAGAAACTCATCCAAGGTGTAGTTCTTGAACTCGGTGCCGTTGTCACTTCTTATTGTCAAGATCTTTGCATCATGTTGGTGTTGAGCTTCATTTGCAAAGTCGATGACGGTTTGTTGAGTTTCACTCTTTCTCTTGAAGAAATATACCAAAGTGTATCTTGAGTAATCATCCACAATCACCAAGCAATCTTTCTATCCCCAGGACTATCAAAGGATGGAGGCCCAAAGAGGTCCATGTGAAGGAGCTTCAAGGGTCTCTTCGAGTAGATGATAGTCGTGGGAGGGTGAGCCTTCTCATGAAGCTTCCCTTTGATACAAGCACTGCAAGCACGATCTTTGGCAAAACTAACATTTGTTAGTCCACGGACATGGTCCCCCTTGAGAAGACTTTGCAAAGATCTCATATTGACGTGGGCTAAACGGTGATGCCAAAGCCATCCCACATCAACTTTAGCCATTAGGCATGTCGCGGTCTTAGTGGATCGCTCCGAAAAGTTAATCGCATAGAGACCATTCTCGACATGCCCAACAAAGGCTACTTTAAGAGTCTTGCTCCACAAGAGGGCCATGGTATCAATATCAAAGAAGGTGGCAAAACCCATGAGTGCAAGTTGACGAACGGAAAGAAGATTGAATGCAAGGGGCTCGACAAGCATGACTTTCTCGATCGTTAGATCATGAGAAATGACAACCTTGCCAAGACCCAATACCTTAGAAGACGAGGCATCACCCCACTCGATGTTGGTGGGCATAGATGGAATTTTGTGCACGTCCACCACCAACTCCTTGCTTCCGGTCATATGATTTGTTGCTCCACTATCGAGCAACCATGATCCTCCACCGGAAGCAAACCCCTACATGAAATCAATGCTTGGGTTTAGGTACCCATTGAGTAATGGGTCCTTTGATTTTAGCAACAAGGGTCTTGGGAACCCAAATAGACCATTCAATATACTCATAAGGATAACCAACAAATTTTGCCCAAACATGTCCATCACTAGCACGACATAACACATAAGAGGGGTTAAAGTCGCCGGCTTTGTTGGAAGGGGTGGCATTTCCCTTCTTGACATCACCACCCTTCACATTGTTCTTCTTCTCCTTAGGAGCACCCTCTCCCTCCTTCACAAATGTTTGCTTGAGAGGAGGAGGTCGTTTGGTCCTGTCATTCTTCTTCTTATTCTTGGACTTGGGGGTAAACCCAACTCCCTCCTTGGCCACAACTTCCTTTTGATTGCTCAAAAGGTCATTGAGATTTTTCTCACCTTGAATGCATGTCACAAGACCTTTGTTCATTTGCTCTTTCAACTGGGCATTCTCCTCCACAAGATGCACATGCTCCCAACACGGGTTAGTAGCATTTGCGTTATCAATTAAGACCATATGAGGAAAAGTGGCTTTCTTCTTGGTTAACTTCACTTGGAGTTGAGAATGAGACTCCTTGAGGCTAGCATGAGCACCCTTCAAGACCTTGTGAGCCTTGTCAAGTACATCAAACTCCTCTTTGAGTCTAGCAAGATGAACCCCAAGTTTAGTCTTCTCGGAGTCTGCCACACGAGAGACAACAATAGCATGATCAAGATCTTTCTTTAATTTAGCATGGTCATCGTTGTGCGACTCCTCAAGAGTCAAACGATGCCCATGCTTTTCCTCAAGGGCATTAGAGAGATCCGATATCTCATCGGCATAGTCACGACTATGACCCTCCATCTTAGAGATGGTTTCTTCATGAGCCTCGATCATGTCATTGGCTGCACCAAGTTGTTCCAAGAGATCAACAAAGTGCTTCTTGGATTTGCCCTTGAGTTTACTCATAAAAGACTCAAACTCATTCAACTCTTCATTAGACCCCTCATTTTCATCAATGCAATCCATTAAGGAAGGATTAGTAATGATGGTGGATTTGATGTTGGGGGTTACCTTGTTAGTGGCTTTAGCCATGAGGCACTTGGCGGTGATGTTCTCGTTGGGTGAATCAAACAGAGACACCCGGGGAGTAGTAGCAATGGCAACGGAGGCCATGACCATTGCTTCTCCATCTTCATCATCATCTTCATCCTCATGGTATTCTTCTTGTACCACTAACCCTCGAGTAGGAGTCTTCTTGGTGAAGTTGTTCTTGTTGGGGAAGGACTTGGCTTTGTCTTTTCGAATGAGCTTGCCACCATTGTCTTCCCGCTTCTCGTAAGGACAATCCACAACAAAGTGACTCACATTGCCACAATTGTAGCAAGTTCTCACTTGTTGCTTGCCCTTGAACCCACTTGAATTTTTCTTGTTGAAGTTGGGCCTTGTGTTCTTCTTGCTCCAAAATTGCCTTGAAGCAAGAGCCATGTGCTCATGATAATCATATTTTGTATCCTCGGGGTTGCCCTCCTCATCTTCCTCTTCTTCCTCTTCTTCCATGATGACCTTGGCCTTCAAAGCAAGATTGGACTTCTTTGTTCTTTGAGAGCGGAGCACCGCGTTGTCGGCGGTTTTGTCCAAGATGCTCATAGCAACAAACTCATCCAACACTTCACTCGAGGTCATGGAGTGGAAGTCCGGTCTTTCACGGATGACGAAGGACATGGCCTTGTTGTAGGGCGTCATGGCCTTGAGAAACTTGGTTTGATCCAATTGTCATTCGTGTCCTTACTCCCATGATATCGGAGTGAGACCGCGAGTTTGGTTACTCTCCGAAAGAGCTCACGAGGTTCTTCATCTTCCTTCATTGCAAATTCATCGGCTTCATCTTGCACCACTTCATAGTTGGAGCGTTGAATTCTTGCGCTTCCCCGATAGAGAGACACAACACAATGCCACGCGTCTTTGGCCATGGCGTAGGATCGAAGATAAGGAAGATCTTCGGGAGGAATAGCATCTTGGATGATGAAGAGAGCATTCTCATTGAATTGATTATCCACGACTTCTCTAGGGGTGAAGTTGCTTCCGTCATGTGGATAGAAACCTTCTTCAATGATTCTCCAAATATTAGTATTCACATGATTTAAATGACGCTTAAAGCGATACACCCAAGAATCAAAATCCTCATTTTTCACAATCTTAGGAGGAGGACCGACATGATTTAAATGAGTAGAGGGAATCGGTCCTCCATAAGTTGGAGGTTCCACATGGGCAAAGATGTCGGTGCCATTTCTACCACCAGTAGAAGGACCCTTTTCACTATTAGCTTCCCCCTTGTCGGAGGTAGCATCTGTCACCTTGTTAGTGGGATCAGTGGATCACCCACTTTAATCGGCGAGGTAGACAGTTTAAGACCTCCTAGGTATTTGGTAAACATGCTTTCAACCTCGGTCTTCATGGAGGTTTTCAATGTGTCCAAAGTCGCATTGAATTCCTCACGAGAGACCGTGGTTCCCCCATCGGCAATAGATGAGATAGGATTCACACCGGAGTGCTCCTCCTCACTGTCTGTGGTGTCAACCATACTCTTCGGATGACAAAGTCCTTAATAAAGAAGCGAGGCTCTGATACCAATTGAAAGGATCGATATAGTTAACTAGAGGGGGGGTGAATAGGCAACTAACACTTTTTAAACTTTTCTTTACCAAATTAAACTTTGCATCAAAGTAGGTTGTCTAGAGATGCAACTACGTGAGCAACCTATATGATGCAATAACAACTAGCACAAAAGCAAGCAAGGTAAACAACACAAATAAGCTTGCACAAGTAAAGGCACAAGATAACCAAGAGTGGAGCCGGTGGAGACGAGGATGTGTTACCGAAGTTCCTTCCTTTTGAGGGGAAGTACGTCTCCGTTAGAGCGGTGTGGAGGAACAATGCTCCGCAAGAAGCCACTAGGGCCACCATATTCTCCTAACGCCCTCACACAATGCGAGATGCCGTGATTCCACTATTGGTGCCCTTGAAGGCGGTGACCGAACCTTTACAAACAAGGTTGGGGCAATCTCCACAACTTAATTGGAGGCTCCCAACGACACCACGAAGCTTCACCACAATGGACTATGGCTCCGAGGTGACCTCCACCGTCTAGGGTGCTCAAACACCCAAAAATAACAAGATCCACTAGGGATTAGAAGGGGGAATCGAATTTCTCTTGGTGGAAGTGTAGATCGGGGCCTTCTCACCCAATCCTGAGCAAATCAACAAGTTTGATTGGCTAGGGAGAGAGATCGAGCGAAAATGGAGCTTGGAGCAACAATGGAGCTTTTGGGGGAAGAGGTAGGTCAACTTTGGGGAAGAAGACCCCTTTATATAGTGGGAGGAACAATCCAACCGTTACCCCCCAAGAAGCCCCGCAGAAAGCGGCACTACCGCTTGGGTGGGCGGTACTACCGCTAAGCCAACGGTACTACCGCACCACCTAGCGGTACTGCCGCGCACAAGAGGGAAGCAGGGTCCTGGACCCAGAGCGGTACTACCGCGGTGGGAGGGGCGGTACTACCGCTCGGGAGCGGTACTACCGCCACTACTGCCGTGACCAGTAACGCAGAACCCGACATGAAAAAATGAGGGCTCGAGTCGAGGCGGTAGTGGCCCGGAGCTTCGGCGGTACTACGGCCAAATCTAGTAAGCGGTACTACCGCTAAGGAGCGGTACTACCACTTGATGTCTTCGGCGGTACTACCGCTGAGGCCCGCGGTACTACCGCTGGGGCCAGACAGAGAGGGTAGAGAGGGGAATGAGGGCTCCATTGAAGCGGGAAGGAACAGCGGGTGCAATATGAATGTGTACGTGTTGATTCCACCATAGCCATACCAAAGCGGATCCCCTCTTGATAGTACGGTGACTCCTACACAACTAGTCCACCAACAGAGAAACAAAAGGAGCTGCACCATCTTGAATAAAGCACCAAGGGGTGGGAATCATCTCGTGCCAAAGGATGAATCTCTGAAAATCTCAACGCACATGATTAGTCCGCAAAAGCATTGTCATCAATCACCAAAACTCCTTGGGGATAAATATGCCCTTACACCCTCCAACGACATCGTGGTGGCGGATGGTAGTAAGCCACGTAATCAGTGGTGGAAGTGAGTAGCACCAGCGTGTGGGGACACATCTCTAGCAGCGGCAACAGGAGAGCGAGCTGGCTGACACTGTAGTGGGCACGTTTGTCGAGGCACTAGTGACCGTCATTGTTCAAGCGGTGGAGGAGGTCCGAGTGTTGCAATGCTGCAAGTGCCACATGGTTGTGGCTCCCGTCAGCGGCAAGCGCGCTGATATCTTCCTCTGGCCAGGCTGCGGCGACGCCTTCGTCACTTACTGCGGAATCCGACCCGTTGGTTGCCATTGTCGGCGTCGTCGACATGGAATCCCGTCGGGCTACCCTATGAGCATGACAAACATGCTGACCATGTCGGTGGTATTGTATGTGCACGCCTCTATCAGGTGCCTGATAACCCACAAGTGTAGGGGATAATTGTAGCCTCTTTCGATAAGTAAGAGTGTCGAACCCAACGAGGATCTAAAGGTAGAACAAATATTCTCTCAAGTCCTATCTGCCACTGATACGACTCTACGCATGCTTAGTGTTTGCTTTACCTAGAACAAGTATAAAACTAGAAGTACTTTGTAGGTGTGATAGGATAGGTTTGCAAGATAATAAAGAGCATGTAAATATAAATTAGGGGCTGTTTAGATAAAGAAGCAATCAAGTAAATATAGCGAGTGCAGAAAAGTGGTGGTAGGAGTTGTGGAATTGTCCCTAAGCAATTGACTATGTTACTAGACCGATAATCACTATTGCAATTCTATTTGAGGGAGAGGCATAAGCTAACATACTTTCTCTACTTGGATCATATGCACTTATGATTGGAACTCTAGCAAGCATACGCAACTACTAAAGATTCATTAAGGTAAAACCCAACCATAGCATTAAAGTATCAAGTCCCCTTTATCCCATACGCAAACAACCTACTTACTCGGGTTGTGCTTCTGTCACTCACGCCACCCACCATAAGCAAATCATAAACATATTGCAAACCCTACAGCGGGGATCCCTCACGCTTGTGCCACACGGAGAGCACTATAGGACAGCACCAATAATAAAACATGCAACTCAAACCAATCATAGCAATTCATCAATCACCGGTAGGATAACGAAAATCTACTCAGACATCATAGGATGGCAACACATCATTGGAAAATAATATGAAGAATAAAGCACCATGTTCAAGTAGAGGGTACAGCGGGATGCGAGAGAGTGGACCACTGAATATAGATGGGGGAAGGTGATGGAGATGTTGGTGAAGATGATGGAGGTGTTGGTGTAGATCGCGGTGATGATGATGGCCCCCGGCGGCGTTCCGGTGCCACCGGAAGCAAGGGGGAGAGAGAGCCCCTTCTTATTCTTCTTATTTGAACTTCTCCCTAGATGGGAGAAGGGTTTCCCCTCTGGTCCTTGGCTCCCATTGCTTGGGAGGAGCGAGAGCCCCTCCGAGATTGGATCTATCTCTCTGTTTATGCGTTCTCTGATCCTGCCCCTTCACCGTTTCCTTTATACCTGGAGATCTGTAACTCCGATTGGGGTGAATATTTCTCCCAAAATTTTCTCATAAAATTAGCTTTCTTGTGGCAAAAGAAGGGCATAAACCGTCTTACGGGTGGCCCACGAGAGTGCCAGGCGTGCCCAGGGGGTGTGGGCACGCCCCCCCTGTCTCGTGGCCACCTCGGACACCGTTTCGCGTTGATTCTTCCTCCGAAAAATCCCAAATATTCCAAAATAATTCTCCGTCTGTTTTTATCCCGTTTGGACTCCGTTTGATATTGGTTTTCTACGAAACATAAAACATGCAACAAACATGAACTGGCACTGGGCACTGGATCAATATTTTAGTCCCAAAAATAGTATAAAAAGTTGCCAAAAGTATATGAAAGTTGAATAATATTGGCATGGAACAATCAAAAATTATAGATACGATGGAGACGTATCAGCATCCCCAAGCTTAACTCCTGTTCGTCCTCGAGTAGGTAAATGATAAAAAAGATAATTTTTGATGTGGAATGCTACCTAGCATAATCTTGATCAAATATCTAATCATGGCATGAATATTAAGACACGAGTGATTCAAAGCAATAGTCTATCATTTGACATAGAAACAATAATACTTCAAGCATACCAATAAAGCAATCATGTCTTTTCAATACAACAAGGCCAAAGCAAGCTTATCCCTACAAAATCATATAGTTTGGCCATGCTTCATTTTCGTCACAAAAAATGCTCCCATCATGCACAACCCTGATGACAAGCCGAGCAAGTGGTTCATACTTTTTAACGCGCTTTAGCTTTTTCAACCCTCACGCGATACATGAGCGCAAGCCATGGATATAGCACTATAGGTGGAATAGAATATAATCATGGAGGTTATGTGGAGAAGACAAAAAGGGAGAAAGTCTCACATCGACGCGGCTAATCAACCGGCTATGGAGATTCCCATCAATTGATGTCAATGTGAGGAGTAGGGATTGCCATGCAACAGATGCACTAGAGCAATAAGTGTATGAAAGCTCAATCTGAAAACTAAGTGGGTGTGCATCCAACTTGCTTGCTCATGAAGACCTGGGGCATTTGAGGAAGCCCATCGTTGGAATATACAAGCCAAGTTCTATAATGAAAATTCCCACTAGTATATGAAAGTGATAACAAAGGAGACAATCTATATGAAGAACATGGTGCTACTTTGAAGCACAAGTGTGGAAAAAGGATAGTAATATTGCCCCTTTTCTTTTTTTTTCTTTTTTTTCCTTTTTTTGGGTGGGCTTGTTTGGCCCCCTTTTTTATTTAGGCTTCTTTGGCCTTTCCCTTTTTTTCTTTTTTTTCTTATTTTTCTTTTTTTTCATGGGGCAATGCTCTATAATGATGATCATCACACTTTTATTTACTTACAACTCAATACTACAACTCGATACTAGAACAAAGATATGACTCTATATGAATGCCTCCGGTGGTGTACCGGGATGTGCAATGATCTAGCGTAGCAAAGACATAAAAAAACGGACAAGCCATGAAAACATCATGCTAGCTATCTTACAATCATGCAAGGCAATATGACAATGAATGCTCAAGTCATGTATATGATGATGATGGAAGTTGCATGGCAATATATCTCGGAATGGCTATGGAAATGCCATAATAGGTAGGTATGGTGGCTGTTTTGAGGAAGATATAAGGAGGCTTATGTGTGATAGAGCGTATCATATCACGGGGTTTGGATGCACCGGCGAAGTTTGCACCAACTCTCAAGGTGAGAAAGGGCAATGCACGGTACCGAAGAGGCTAGCAATGATGGAGAGGTAAAAGTGCGTATAATCCATGGACTCACATTAATCATAAAGAACTCATATATTTATTGCAAAATTTTATTAGCCCTCGAAGAAAAGTACTACTACGCATGCTTCTAGGGGGATAGATTGGTAGGAAAAGACCATCGCTCGTCCCCGACCGCCACTCATAAGGAAGACAATCAAAGAAACATCCCATGCTTCAAATTTGTCACACAACGGTTACCATACGTGCATGCTACGGGACTTGCAAACCTCAACACAAGTGTCTCTACAATCAACAACCACCCACTAGCATGACTCTAATATCACCATCTTTATATCGCAAAACTATTGCAAGGAATCAAACATGTCATATTCAGCGATCTACAAGTTTATATAGGATTTTATGACTAACCATGTGAATGACCAATTCCTGTCATCTCTCTAAATTGATATAAATTAAGCAAGAGAGTTTATTTATTTCTACAAAAGAAATGCCCACGCTCTAAAAAATATAAGTGAAGCAAAAGAGCATTCTACAAATGGAAGTTTTCTATGTGAAGAGAAACAGGCAATCCAAACTTCAAATGATATAAGTGAAGCACGTGAAGCATTCTATAAATCCATACTCAAAAGATTTAAGTGAAGTGCATTGAGCATTCTATAAATCAACCAAAGACTATCTCATACCAGCATGGTGCATAAAAGAAAAGTGAAAACTAAATGCAAAAGACGCTCCAAGACTTGCACATAATGCACGAACGAAACGAATACGAAAACATACCGATACTTGTTGAAGAAAGAGGGGATGCCTTCTGGGGCATCCCCAAGCTTAGACACTTGAGTCTCCTTGAATATTTACTTGAGGTTCCTTGGGCATACCCAAGCTTGATCTCTTGCCTCTCTTCCTTTTCATCATATCGAAACCTCCTCGATTAGACACTTCATCCACACAAAACTTCAACAGAAAACTCGGTAAGATCCATTAGTATAATAGAGCAAATCACTACTCTAAGTACTTTTGAAAACAAAATCATATTTTGTTTTTGCATTGTGTATACTTTAATATAACTTTTCCATCGCTTAATCCACTTATATAAATTGATAGATTCATCAAAACAAGCAAACTATGCATCAAAAACAGAATCTGTCAAAAACAGAACAGTCTGTAGCAATATGAACATTCACCATACTTATGTTACCCCAAAAATTCTACCAAAATTAGAAAAAATAAATAAGTTGTATATCAAGACAGTGAAAAAGGAATCATAACCATTTGACGTTCTAGTTAAAAATGTAAAATCGCGCACTACAGCCAAAGTTTCTGTCCTGCAGCGTACAAACCAACAAGCATTGTAAACATCCTAAAGGCAAACCTTGGCACATTACTTTTATAATACAATGGAATTGTACAAGGGTGTAAGGGCATATTTATCCATAAGTGTTTTGGTGATTGATGACAATGCTTTTGTGGACTAATCGTGTGCCTTGAGTTTCTTAGTTGTTTCGTCGCTAGGCACAAGACGGTTCGGTGCCCCTCGAAGACTATTGAAGACGGCGTTTTTCTATGTTTCTTTTGGTGGATTTGAGTCGTAGGAGAGCCGTACTATTAAGAGGGGGTCTGCGTTGGAAAGGCTTGGGTGGAATCATCACGTACACGTTTCCTTCCTTGTCTCCTCCTTTCCCCTGCACTTTGGAGCATTCCCCGTTTATCCTCTATGTGAGTGTCTGGACTACTGTTGCTGAGCTTGCGGTAGTACTACTCCCTGGAGCGGTAGTACCGCAGGCACCCACGGTAGTACCATGCCCCTACGCGGTAGTACCGCGGGAGCCCATGGTAGTACCGCTCCTTCGGAGTCATAGTACCGTGGCTCCCTGGCCAAGTACCGCTGCTTCGCGGTAGTAGGCGCGGATGTAATTTTTTACATCCGCGCCCGCACGGTAGTACCGCACGTCGTCGGCGGTAGTATCGCGGGCGCCCACGGCAGTACCGCTCCTCCAGAGCGGTAGTACCGTGGTTCCCTGGCCTAAGTGCCGTTGCTTCACGGTAGTAGGGGCGGATGTAATTTTTTACATCCGCACCCATGCGGTAGTACCGCGCCTTGTGCACGGTAGTACCGTGACGGATGTTTGCATCATCTCTTTGATTGCGGAAGTAGGCACAGATGTATTTTTATTCATCCATGCCATTTCCAGACTAGGACCTACCTGCCTCGCGGTAGTACCGCAGGTGGGAGCGGTAGTACCACGCTCGCGGTAGTACTGCTTGTGTTATAGTCACTGCAGCTGCCGTAGTAGTACCGTGGTCACCCACGGTAGTACCGCGTGGTCTTGCGGTAGTACCGCGCTCCTGGAGCGGTAGTACCGCTTGTCGCAGGCTGGTCTAAGTGGATAACGGTTGGATGTTGTTCCCCACTATAAAAGGTGTGTCTCCTACCTCTAGTTGACCACCTCTTCCATCCCTAAGCTCCATTGTTGCTCCAAGCTCCATTTTCGGCCGATCTCTCTCCCTAGCCAATCAAACTTGTTGATTTGCTCGGGATTGGGTGACAAGGCCCCGATCTACACTTCCACCAGGAGATATTCGATTCCCCCACTAATCCCTAGTGGATCTTGTTACTCTTGAGTGTTTGAGCACCCTAGACGGTTGAGGTCACCTCAGAGCCATAGTCCATTGTGGTGAAGCTTCGTGGTGTCGTTGGGAGCCTCCAATTAAGTTGTGGAGATTGCCCCAACCTTGTTTGTAAAGGTTCGGTCGCCGCCTTCAAGGGCACTGTCAGTGTCAAAACCGGCGGATCTCGGGTACGGGTTCCTGAACTGTGCGTCTAGGCGGATGGTAATAGGAGACAAGGGACACGATGTTTTTACCCAGGTTCGGGCCCTCTCGATGGAGGTAAAACCCTACTCCTGCTTGATTAATATTGATGATATGGGTAGTACAAGAGTAGATCTACCACGAGATCAAAGAGGCTAAACCCTAGAAGCTAGCCTATGGTATGATTGTTGTTCGTCTTACGGACTAAAACCCTCCGGTTTATATAGACACCGGAGAGGGTTAGGGTTACATAGAGTCAGTTACAATGGTAGGAGATCTACATATCCGTATCGCCAAGCTTGCCTTCCACGCCAAGGAAAGTCCCATCCAGACACGGGACGAAGTCTTCAATCTTCTATCTGCATAGTCCAGGAGTCCGGCCAACGGTGATAGTTCGGCTATCCGGACACCCCCTAATCCAGGACTCCCTCAGTAGCCCCCGAACCAGGATTCAATGACGACGAGTCTGGCGCGTAGATTGTCTTCGGCATTGCGAGGCGGGTTCTTCTCCAAATTCCATATACTTGTCGAATAGTGTCCGGCTTCTGATAAATGCTGCGCTCCTTGGCTTCCACGCCCAATAATGGCCATCTTCCACGTGTCAAACGAATGCGAAAAGCCAGGGTATTTTTATACTTTCCCCCTAGCTGCGCAAATGAGCTGCCTATAAAAAGAGACGAGGATCTAGATCCGAATCACACCATCTCCCCTTTGCAAGCTTTCACTGGAGCGCCTCTAACAAAAAATCCATTCTATCATGGACAGTCGACGCGGCTCCTCCTCTCACGCTCCCATCCCCAAGCCTGGGGATTGGGAGAGATGCTCAGTCCCGCATAGCAAGCTAGTGACGCTCCAAACCAAGGGATTTCTTCCCCCAGCCTTCATGGTTCCGGTTCGAGCCGGACTCACCACCTATAAGGGCAGAAAGCAAGCGGAGAGCGTCCCCGATCCTTCCAAAGGAGAGCGGGTATGCTTTGTCTCTTATCTGATAAGAGGACTCGGATTTCCAATACATCCGTTTCTCCGGGGGCTCCTGGAGTTCTATGGCCTCCAGCTGCATCACCTTACGCCTGCCTCCGTTCTGCACATCGCGGGCTTCATAGCCCTTTGCGAACTATTTTTGGGCATCGAGGCTCATTTTGCACTGTGGAAGAGATTATTCTGCCTCGTACCCCGTTCTCATGAGGGGTCAATATATCAAGTGGGCGGAGCCGAGCTATGGTGCATCGCCGGGACTGGATATCTATCCGGAACCCCAAAGAAGGTGTCCGAAGACTGGCCTTCGGAATGGTTTTATATAGAAGACGCCCCGCTACCGGATCCTGTTCGGACCGGCCTCCCGGAGTTCAGTAATGCTCCCTTGAAGAAACGCCTAAGTTCGCGTCCACGGAGCCCCCAGAGGAACAACGACAGGGACGTCCTTTACATGATGAGCCGAATAAGGTTGCTAGCTCATTCCGGACTGGCCACGATCAGTGTCATGGCCACATGCATTATGCGGGGGGTGCAGCCACTTCAATATAGGGGCCACCCCATGTGGGATTTGAACGGGGAGGACGATGCTACCCGTCACGGCCGTAAGGGGCCGGGATCAGTCGCCGAACTGGTGAAGATCTTGTCTGCGCTGTACAAGGAGGAAGAGGAGGATTTTCTCCGCGTCAGTCCATTGAACGGATTTTCTATGAACAATCCTCGAAGCTGGGTAAGCGAACATCTCCTTTCCCGCACATTCGATCCGTACTCCCATGGTTATATATCTCATTTTGTGAGTTCGACACAGGAAGTGCGTCAGGCCGTAAAAGATATAAACAACCCGCCTCCGCAACCCGAGGATCCGGAACGATTCCTTGATCCGGCCTCCCAAGAGGATCCGGACATATTGGTGGAGCTGATTGATGGGGTATTTCACCAACTGAGCATCGATAATGCCTTGGTCGCCATTACGGCTGATTACCCCGGAATACTTCCAGCCTCACAGGTAACTGAGACCGAAGCCCCAGTACTTTGATAATGACTCATCCGTGCTTATTTTTTATCACCGTATATCAATGGTGTTTCGCAGGGGGTGCCTCCGAGGCGGGAAGCCGAGCCCACAGCGGCTAGCCAACAAGGGGCAGCGCGGCCATGCAGGCTAAAAAGAAGTGTGGTCCGGGTTGAAACGCAGCCGCAATGGTAAGGCGTGTCACCATATTCCCGGGATTGATTTCGGGAAGGTATATTAACGCTGGTGCTCCTTTCAGAAAGAGCGCTCGTCGGACTGTGTCCGAAGAGATGGCCAATCGAGCCTCCGCCAGCCAAGCTCCAACGCCGGGTCCAGAAGCGGAGGTGAACACGAGGCATGCATCGGATGCTCCTCCGACAGAGGATGCCGACAGATTGTCCGCCACCAACTCCAAGGTGGAGAGTGCCATGAATCACAGGCGCCGCTGGACAGTTCTTCGTGACGCATGTTTCTCCCAAGAGGCATTGAACGCCTTCAATTCGGGAGACGTGCACCTCCGTGCCGCTCAAGATGGTCTAGCCAGAGCCACAGAGCAGTATGTAAAGGACATACGGGTGAGGAAATTTGACAGTTATATATGCCAATAGCCCCCGAGACTTAAAATAGTTAGGAGAACTGATTTAAGGATCATTTGTTATGCAAGATCTTACGGAAAAGAATACCCGACTGTCTCAGGAGCTTGAAGAGTGCAAGGCCCAGCTTCAGGCCGCACTAGCTGCCCCAGGGGGAGCCACAGAGACCCCCTCCGGTAATATATACTTTGAAAGATAAGTAGTTTGTGAAGTGCGGCGTGTGTATGAGTCTGACAATAATATTGCAGATGGCGCCGGACTAGATCCGGACAAGCAACATCTCCTGCGCCAGTTAAAGGCCAGCGAGAATGTGCTTACAAGGGTGAGGCAAGAGAAAAATAATCTCCAAGATGCCAACACCCAGCTAGGTGAGGAACTAAAGGATGTTCGAGCCCAGCTGTCTAACTCCGTTAAGGAGAATCGGCGGCTTCGTCGCGGCATTTATAGTAAGTGCTTGAGCGAGCTTTTTTGAAAAGAAGAGTTCGGCAAGGAAGTCGACTAACAGAAATATGTTTGTAGGTATGCTCACAGGTCGTCCTGCAGAGGAAATGCCCGGTTCAACGGGTGACCTACTTCCCGAGCTCCTGCAACTGCACGAACGAGTTCGGCAGGTGATGAGAGACGTCGCCCAGGCCTTGTGGCCATCCATCTCCCTGCCCGAAGGCCTTGGAGAGATTGCAGAGAGGCTTCAGGGAGCACGGTGGCGCTTCCGGCTATGGAATATATCGGCCTGCCATCAAGGCGCCAGGGAGGCCGGCCATGGTGAAGACGCGGTACACGAAGGCTGACCCAAACCACATGGCCGAGGTCGGACCTGTGGGGCCTGATGGGAAGGAGATCCCTGTGAGCTTAGTGTACGACCAAGTAGAGTTGGCCGCAAAGTATTCCCAGTGGAACTGTAAACTGGACAGCCTATTAGATGGTATTGAAGAGGAATACAATTAGTCAATTTGACTATGTAATTAAAAATGTCATGTAAAATGCCTTCTAGCCGGATTGTAGACCGTTTGTCGTAGCGGACCCTTTCGCTTCAACCTCGGGACCCTATAGTCCGGAGTGTATCCGAATACCCTCGCAGTTATGTAAGAACCGGGGCATGCGTGGAGACAAGGCATAGGGGTCATTAGTGCTCTATCAGACAAGTGCCCAACTAGTTATGTTATATTACATGGTTAGTAAGAAACATCTTCCAGGGAGAATAGTTCCGTTAGGGGTTCCTTTCCCTGGGAGGCATGCCCTAAAGTGCATGTCTAGACTACGAAAAAAGCAGAAAAAACATCTGGGGGCAGATAAATGAATAAATAAGAAATCGTCTTTTAGTTCATCGACCGAATATTCCCTTAAGAACGCTAGCTTTCGGCTTCACCCAGTCTGAGGTACACGTCCGGCTGACCCGGCGGTAACAATCGCAGAGGTGCTCCCTTTACCACCTAGCCAAACAATCGGGAACGTAGGGGTAAGCACAGGAGCCAAGCAACCCAGCTTGGCCAAAACTTAAGTCATATCGATGCATCTAATGGTGAATAAAAGGTACATGTGGAAGTGTGACACATGTGTTGGGCATAGAGCCCGTAGAAATAAGCTTCTGTTAAAGAAGCCCCCAGGTATACTGAGCGTGACAACGCGTCAAGTGTGTGCGAACAATGCGCAAATGAGCCTTCAACAGCTTCAGAAAAAGGAGGGACAAGGAGAGAAATAAAAGACAGTTAAGGTATAAAATATAGACGGAGGAAGGAGACGAACCCCGAGTCCGGCGCTAGGCGTAAAATCTTCGGAGACGGGCTTCATTCCATGGGTTCGGCTCCAGTCGGTTATCCGATGCGTTCCGGAGACGGTACGCGCCGCCGGTCAGGACTTGGTGGATGATGAAGGGACCCTCCCATTTGGGCTTGAGTTTGTCCTTTTTCTTGTCCGGCAGGCATAGAACTAATTCGCCAACATTGTAAGCTTTGGCCCATACTTCTCTGCTTTGGTATCTTCGAGCCTGCTGTTGATAGAATGCAGAACGGGCTTTTGCCATGTCGCGCTCCTCCTCCAAGGCGTCCAAACTGTCCTGCCGATCGAGCTCGGCTTCTCTTTCTTCGTACATGCGCACGCGAGGTGAGTCATGAATTATGTCGCAAGGTAAAACTGCCTCTGCGCCATACACCATAAAAAGATGGTGTGAATCTGGTAGTGCGATTCGGCGTGGTCCGCAGCACCCATAGTATGGAGTCGAGCTCCTCTACCCAGTGCGTATTAGATTCCTTGAGAGACCGCACTAGTCTGGGTTTAATGCCGCTCATGATTAGACCGTTTGCTCGCTCGACTTGACCGTTAGTTTGGGGGTGATAGACTGAAGCGTAGTCGAGCTTGATGCCCATGTTTTTGCACCAGAGTTTGACCTCGTCGGCCATAAAGTTCATGCCATTATCAGTGATGATGCTGTGGGGGACGCCGTAACGGTGTACTACCCCTGATATGAAGTCTATCACCGGTCCGGATTCGGCCGTCTTAACAGGCTTTGCCTCTATCCATTTGGTGAATTTATCCACCATGACCAGTAGGTATTTTTGCTTGTGGGTTCCTCCTTTAAGGGGTCCGACCATATCAAGCCCCCAGACCGCGAACGGCCAGGTGATGGGTATAGTTTTGAGGGCAGTGGGTGGCATGTGGCTTTGATTAGCAAAGAGCTGGCATCCTACGCATTGTTGGACCAAGTCCTGAGCATCTGCCCAGGCCGTCGATCAATAAAATCCCGTACGGAAGGCCTTGCCTACAAGGGCCCGGGCTGCAGCGTGGTGCCCGCCGAGTCCGGCATGAATTTCAGCCAGAAGATTTCGCCCTTCCTCTTTGGAGATACACCTTTGAAAGACTGCGGTTGTGCTTTTCTTATAAAGCTCTCCCTCGTGGACTTTATAGGCTTTAGATCGCCGCACTATGCAGCGGGCCTCGTTTTGGTCCTCGGGAAGTTCCTACCTAGTTAGGTAGGCTAGGAATGGTTCTGTCCACGGGGCAATGACTGCCATTATTGTGTGGGCTGACGGTGTTATTTCGTTGGCGGAGCCACCAACTATGTCAGAATGTTCGGTGAGGGGTAGTGTGGTTGGGTCCGGGCTGTTATTTCCGAACTCTCCCTCCCATGATACGGATGGCTTGAAAAGCCTCTCTAGAAAGATGTTGGGAGGGATGGCATCGCGCTTTGCACCAATGCGTGCCAACACGTCTGCTGCCTAGTTGTTCTCCCGGGCTATATGGTGAAATTCGAGCCCCTCAAACCGAGCTGGCATTTTTAAGACGGCGTTGCGATAAGCTGCCATTTTCGGATCCTTGGTATCAAAGTCTCCATTTATTTGGGATATCACGAGGTTTGAATCCCCGCGGACCTCTAGGCGCTGAATGCCCATGGAGACTGCCATCCGGAGACCATATAGAAGGGCCTCGTATTCAGCTGCGTTGTTGGAGTCCGTGTACATTATCTGAAGTACATATTGGACTGTATCTCCGGTTGGGGACGTCAGAACGACGCCAGCCCCCAGGCCAGCCAACATTTTGGAGCCGTCGAAGTGCATGATCTAGTTAGAATATGCGCCGTAATCTTTAGGGAGCTCGGCTTCAGTCCATTCGGCGATGAAGTCGGCCAAAACCTACGACTTAATAGCTCGCCGTGGCTTGTAAGTTATGTCGAATGGGAGGAGCTCGATGGCCCATTTGGCAATCCGGCCCGTTGCGTCGCGGTTGTTTATAATGTCATTAAGAGGTACTTCGGAGGCTACTGTTATCGAACACTCTTGGAAATAGTGTCGCAGCTTCCGGGATGCCATGAACACCGTGTATGCTATCTTTTGATAATGCGGGTACCATGACTTGCATGGAGTTAGGACAGTGGACACGTAGTAAACTGGTTTTTGGAGAGGGAACTTGTGTTCGTCCGTTTCTCATTCGACAACGAGCACCGCGCTTACAACTTGATGGGTTGCCGCAATGTATAATAGCATTGGTTCACCCGTGTTGGGCGCGGCCAGGACCGGATTTGTTGCCAATATGGCTTTGATTTCTTTGAGTCCAGCCGTGGTGGCATCCGTCCACTCGAAGTGTTCGGTGCGCCGCAGGAGGCGATAAAGAGGTAATGCCTTTTCTCCTAAGCGGGAGATAAAGCGGCTTAGAGCCGCCATGCATCCAGTCAATTTTTGTATTTTCTTGAGGTCTTTTGGGATATCCAATTGTGACAGAGCTCGGATCTTGGCTGGGTTTGCTTCAATTCCTCTACCGGATAGGATGAAGCCCAAGAGCTTTCCGGCTGGTACGCCAAAAACGCATTTTTCCGGGTTGAGCTTAATGCCATATGCTCGAAGATTGTCGAATGTGAGCCTCAAGTCGTCTACTAGAGTTTCGACATGCTTGGATTTGACGACCACATCATCTACGTATGCCTCCACTGTTTTGCCGATCTGGTTTGCCAGACATGTCTGAATCATGCGCTGATATGTTGCATCGGCATTTTTGAGCCCGAAGGGCATTGTGTTGAAGCAGAATGGGCCGTATGGAGTAATGAATGTTGTTGCGGCTTGGTCTGGCTCTGCCATCTTAATTTGGTGGTAGCCGGAGTATGCGTCGAGGAAGCACAATGAATCGTGTCCTGCGGTAGCGTCGATAATTTGATCGATGCGGGGGAGGGGGAAGGGATCCTTTGGGCAAGCCTTGTTAAGGTCCTTGAAATCGACACATAGGCGCCATGATTTGTCCTTCTTTGGTACCATTACCAGGTTTGCTAGCCAGTCCGGATGTTTTATATCTCTAATGAATCCGGCCTCCAATAGTTTGGCTAGTTCCTCTCCCATGGCCTGTCTCTTGGGTTCGGAGAAGCGCCGAAGAGTTTGTTTGACTGGCTTGAATCCTTTTAGGATATTTAGGCTGTGCTCGGCCAGCCGGCATGGGATTCCTGGCATGTCTGAAGGGTGCCAGGCAAAGATGTCCCAATTTTCTCGTAGGAATTCTCGTAGTGCGGCGTCTACATCGGGGTTTAATTGTGCCCCAATGGAGGCCGTTTTTGTAGGGTCCGTTGGATGGACTTGGAATTTGACTATTTCGTCCGCCGGTTTAAAAGAGGTGGACTTGGATCTCTTATCGAGTATCACATCGTCCCTGTTCACCATGGAGCGCAGCGCAGTGAGTTCCTCGGCCGCTAGGGCTTCGGATAGTGCCTCAAGGGCAAGTGCAGCTGTTTTATTTTCGGCGCGGAGTGCTATGTCCGGGTCACTAGCAAGAGTGATGATTCCGTTGGGTCTGGGCATTTTGAGCTTCATGTACCCGTAATGGGGTATAGCTTGAAAAATTGTGAATGCCTCTCGCCCTAATAGAGCGTGGTATCCGCTGCTGAACGGGGCCATTTGGAATGTGACCTCCTCGGACCTGTAATTATCCGGCGTGCCGAACACCACATCCAGTGTGATTTTTCCTGTATAGCATGCTTCCCTACTGGGGATTATTCCTCTAAAGGTTACGCTGCTTCGCTCAATGCGGCTCCAGTCTATTTCCATTTTTCGAAGGGTTTCCTCGTAAATGAGGTTTAATCCGCTGCCGCCATCCATGAGTACCTTGGTAAGGCGAAAGCCGTCCACTATTGGACTGAGGACCAATGCGGCTGGTGCTCGGACTGTTCGAAATTTAGGTTCGTCACTGGCATTAAAGGTAATAGCCATGTCACTCCATGGATTTATTGTTGCTACCTGGTGGACTTTGGCGAGGTTGCGGAGTGTTCGTTTCCACATATTATTTGATGCGAAAGTTTCGAAGACTGTTAATACCGTACTGGTATTGCTGGGCTGGTGCTCTGGAGCTAGAAGCTCTTCCCCACTTTTGGCCACCTGCCGTAGTATCCAACATGCTCTAAGGCTATGAGTTGGCATGGCGCCCCCTGTAATGTGAATTTTGTAGGGTCCATTGAGCCATCCCTCCAGTACGGTTCCATGCCCTTTAAAGGGTTTTTGCTTTTTGGTATTTAACCTAGGTGTCTAGTAATGATGCACCCTTTTACTTTGGACTGGGGTTGTGTTCAAGGCCGGATTATCCCAAAATTTGATTTCAGTTTTCCAGGCGCTCTCCATCGCACAGTACTTTCGTACTATGGACGCTAAGTTGGCAAAGATTGTACTTTCGCGACGACTTACGGCGTTGAGGATTCCTTCGTCTGTGCAATTAATGCAGAAGAATGAAATTGCGTCCTCTTCACGACAGTCCTTTATCCTGTTCATGACCAGGAGGAATCTGGCCCAGTAATGATGTACTGTTTCAGTGGGCTCTTGCCGGATTTGGGATAGATCGCTTATGTTTGGGTGGGCGGGTGGAGTTAAATTCTAAACTCCATCCAATCTAAGACTCAGGGGCCAAGAAGATTCCGAACTGGGAAGCTTGGGTTCTTGGACGTTGTCCGATGAATCTGGCCCGCTGCCTGACTTTAAGTTCAGGGATTGAGTGGTGTTCTCCGCTCCGCGGGAATCCGGCATGGAGGGGTCAAGAATCCGGACATAGCTAATCCTTAGGATAGAAGAAGGGTCGCCGTATTGTTCCTCTACCACAGCAACGTGGTGGGTAGCCTGGGGAGAGTTAATCTCTCTCAGATCGGTTTTAGGCCCAATCTGGTCGTAATCTATAGCGACTCCCATGGCGGCGATGTGATCCAGGAGCTCGTTTAAGGAGGAGAGCTCCATCGGATCTAACTGCTCGGTGAGTTCCGAGTTGACGTGAAGATTGCTTTTGATGACCCGAGAAGTCATCATCGGCGCGGCGGCCGAACAGGCGGTCATAAGAAAACCACCTAGCCGGAGAGTTTGGCCGATGGCCAAAGCTCCTTTGGCAACGGTGCCGTCTTTAAAGATGGGATGAGGCATCCTTCCTGATGGCGATGACACAGAGGAACTCTCAATGAAAGCACCAATGTCGGTGTCAAAACCGGCGGATCTCGGGTAGGGGTTCCCGAACTATGCGTCTAGGCGGATGGTAACAGGAGACAAGGGACACGATGTTTTACCCAGGTTTGGGCCCTCTTGATGGAGGTAAAACCCTACGTCCTGCTTGATTAATATTGATGATGTGTGTTACAAGAGTAGATCTACCACGAGAGCAAGGAGGCTAAACCCTAGAAGCTAGCCTATGGTATGATTGTTGTTCGTCCTATGGACTAAAGCCATCCAATTTATATAGACACCGGAGAGGGCTAGGGTTACACAAAGTCGGTTACAATGGTAGGAGATCTACATATCCGTATCGCCAAGCTTGCCTTCCATGCCAAGGAAAGTCCCATCCGGATACGGGACGAAGTCTTCAATCTTGTATCTTCATAATCTTGGAGTCCGGCCGACCATGATAGTTCGGCTATCTGGACACCCCCTAGTCCGGGACTCCCTCAGGGGGTGAATCAGCAACTAACAGTTTTTAAGATTTTCTTTACCAATTTAAACTTTGCAACAAAATAGGTTGTCTAGATATGCAACTATGTGAGCAACCTATATGATGCAATAACAACTAGCAGATAAGCAAGCAATGGATACAACACAAGTAATCTTGCAAAAGTAAAGGCACGAAATAACCAAGAGTGGAGCCGGTGGAGACGAGGAAGTGTTACTGAAGTTCCTTCCTTTTAAGGGGAAGTACGTCTCCGTTAGAGCGGTGTGGAGGCACAATGCTATCCAAGAAGCCACTAGGGCCACCGTAATCTCCTCACGCCCTCACACAATGCGAGATGCCGTGATTCCACTATTGGTGCCTGAGGGAGTCCTGGATTAGGGGGTGTCCGGATAGCCGAACTATCACCGTTGGCCGGACTCCTGGACTATGCAGATACAAGATTGAAGACTTCGTCCCGTGTCCGGATGGGACTTTCCTTGGCGTGGAAGGCAAGCTTGGCGATAAGGATATGTAGATCTCCTACCATTGTAACCGACTCTATGTAACCCTAACCCTCTCCGGTGTCTATATAAACCGGAGGGTTTTAGTCCGTAGGACGAACAACAATCATACCATAGGCTAGCTTCTAGGGTTTAGCCTCTTTTACCTCTATGTTAAAAACCAACTATGTCCGGATTCCCGATCCCTCCATGCCAGATTCCCGCGGAGGGACGGACGCTAATCAAATACTGAACCTAAAGTCAGGCATCGCACCAGATTTGTTGGAAAGCGTCCAGCAAACCAAGCTTCCGAATTCGGAAGCTTCTTGGCCTTTGAGCCTCAGATCGGGCGGGGTTCCGAACTTGATTCCACCCGCCCACCCAAACATAAGCGATCTATCTCAAATACGGCAAGAGCCCGATGAAATAGTACATCATTACTGGGCCAGATTCCTCCTGGTTATGAACAGGATAAAGGACTGCCATGAAGAAAGCGCGATTTCAATCTTCTGCAACAATTGCACAGACAAGGGAATCATAAACACCATCAGTCGTCGCGAAGTTACACGCTTCACCGACCTAGCGACCATTGTACAAAAATACTGCGCGATGGAGAGTGCCTGGAAAACCGAAACTAGGTTTTGGGACAAGCCGGCCCTGAATACAACCCCAGTCCAAAATAAAAGGGTGCGTCATACTCAAGCACCTGGGTTAAAAACCAAAAAGCAAAAACCCCCTAAAGGGTACGAAACCGTACTGGAGGGATGGCTCAACGGACCCTGCAAAATCCACGGTACGGAGGGCGCCACTCCAACACATAGCCTTCGAGCATGTTGGATATTACGGCAGGTGGCCAAAAGTGGCGAGGGCTTTTTAGCCCCGGGCAACCAGCCCAGCAGCACCAGTACGGTATTAACAGTCTTCGAGACTTTCGCATCAAATAACATGCGGAAATGAACAATCCGCAGCCTCGCCGAAGTCTACCAAGTAGCAACAACAAATCCATGGAGTGACACGGCTATCACCTTCAATGCCAGCGACGAACCTAAATTCCGAACAGCTAGAGCACCAGCCACATTGGTCCTCAGCCCGACAGTGGATGGCTTTCGTCTTACCAAGGTACTCATGGATGGCGGCAGCGGATTAAACCTCATCTACAAAGAAACTCTTCAAAAAATAGAAATTGACTGGAGCCGCATCGAGCGGAGCAGCACAACCTTCAGGGGAATAATCCCTAGTCGAGAAGTACGCTGCACAGGAAAAATCACACTAGATGTAGTGTTCGGCTCGCCGGACAATTACATGTCCGAAGAGGTCATGTTCCAAGTGGCCCCATTCGGCAGCGGATATCATGCCTTGTTAGGGCGAGAGGCATTCACAATCTTCCAAGCTATACCCCATTACGGGTACATGAAGCTCAAAATGCCCGGACCCAATGGAATAATCACTCTCGCCAGTGATCCAGATACAGCACTCCGCGCTGAAAATAAGACAGCCGCACTGGCCCTAGAGGCATTATCCGAAGCCCTAGCGGCAGAGGAACTAACTACGCTGCACTCCACGATGGATAGGGACGATGTGATACTCGACAAGAGGTCCAAGTCCACTCTTTTAAACCAGCAGACGAAATAGTCAAATTTCAGGTCCATCCAACGGACCCCACAAAGACGGCATCCATTGGGGCACAATTAAATCCTGATGTAGAAGCCGCACTACGAGAATTCCTCCGGGAAAATTGGGACATTTTTGCCTGGCACCCTTCAGACATGCCAGGAATCCCACGCAGGCTGGCAAAGCACAGCCTAAATATCCTAAAAGGATTCAAGCCAGTCAAACAAGCTCTTCGGCGATTTTCCGAACCCAAAAGACAGGCAATGGGAGAGGAGCTAGCCAAACTCTAGAAGCCGGATTCATCAGAGATATCAAACATCCGGACTGGCTAGCCAACCTAGTAATGGTACCAAAAAAGGACAAATCCTGGCGCCTCTGCGTCGATTTCAAAGACCTTAACAAGGCCTGTCCAAAGGACCCTTTCCCTCTCCCTCGCATCGACCAAATCATCGATGCTACCGCAGGGCACAATTCATTGTGCTTCCTCGATGCATACTCCGGATACCATCAAATCAAGATGGCGGAAAAAGACCAGGCCGCAACGGCATTCATTACTCCATATGGGCCATTCTGCTTCAACACAATGCCCTTCAGACTCAAAAACGCCGGCGCAACATATCAGCGCATGATTCAGACATGTCTGGCTACCCAGATAGGCAAAACAGTAGAGGCATACGTAGACGATGTGGTCGTCAAGACCAAACACGTTGAAACTCTAGTAGACGACTTGAGGGTGACATTTGACAACCTCCGAGCATATGACATTAAGCTCAACCCAGAAAAATGTGTCTTCGGAGTACTAGCTGGAAAGCTTTTGGGCTTCATTGTATCCGGTAGAGGAATTGAAGCAAACCCAGCCAAGATCCGAGCTCTGTCACAATTGGATATCCCAAAAGACCTCAAGCAAATACAAAAACTAACTGGGTGCGTAGCGGCTCTAAGCCGCTTCATCTCCCGTTTGGGAGAAAAGGCTCTGCCCCTCTATCGCCTCCTCTGGCGCACCGAACACTTCGAATGGACGGATGCCGCCACGGCTAGACTCGAAGAAATCAAGGCCATACTGGCAACAAATCCGGTCCTGGCCGCGCCCAACCTGGGCGAACCTATGTTATTATATATCGCAGCAACACATCAAGTTGTCAGCGCGGTACTCGTCGTCGAACGAGAAACAGAAGGGCACAAATTCCCTCTTCAAAAACCAGTGTACTACGTATCCACTGTCTTAACTCCATGCAAGTCCCGGTACCCACATTATCAAAAGATAGCGTATGCGGTGTTCATGGCATCCCGGAAGCTGCGACACTACTTTCAAGAGTATTCCATAACGGTGGCCTCCGAAGTACCTCTCAACGATATTATAAACAATCGCGACGCAACGGGCAGGATTGCAAAATGGGACATTGAGCTCTTACCATTTGACATAACCTACAAACCACGGCGAGCTATAAAATCGCAAGTTCTGGCTGACTTCGTCGCCGAATGGACCGAAGCCGAACTCCCTAAAGAGTATGGCGCGTACTCCAATTGGATCATGCATTTCGACGGATCCAAAATGTTGGCTGGCTTGGGGGCTGGCGTCATCTTGACATCCCCAACTAGAGACACAGTCCAATACGTACTTCAAATAATGTACATGGACTCCAACAACGCAGCCGAATACGAGGCCCTTCTACACGGCCTCCGGATGGTAATCTCCATGGGCATTCAACGCCTAGAGGTGCGCGGGGATTCAAACCTCGCAATATCCCAAGTAAATGGAGACTTTGACACCAAAGATCCGAAAATGGCAGCTTACCGCAACGCCGTCCTAAAAATGTCAGCTCGGTTCGAAGGACTCGAATCCCACCATGTAGCCCGGGATAATAACCAGGCAGCAGACGTGTTAGCACGCATCGACGCAAAACGCGACGCCGTCCCTCCAAACATCTTCCTGGAACGACTCTTTAAGCCATCCGTATTATGGGAAGAGGAGTCCGGAAATAACAATCTGGAGCCAGCTGCAGCACCTAACTCAGACAATTCTGACACAATCGGCGGCCCAGCAAATGAAATAACACCTTCAGCCCATGAAATAATGGCAGTAATTGCCCTGTGGACGGAACCATTCCTAGCCTACTTAATTAGGCAGGGACTTCCCAAAGACCAAAATGAGGCCCGCTACATAGTTCGGTGATCTAAAGCCTACAAGGTCCATGAGGGAGAACTTTATAAAAAAAGCACAACCGGAGTCCTTCAAAGGTGTATCTCCGAAGAGGAAGGGCAAAATCTCCTGGCTGAAATTCACGCCGGACTCGGCGGGCACCACGCTGCAGCCTGGGCCCTTGTAGGCAAGGCCTTCCGTACAGGATTTTATTGGCCGACAGCCTGGGCAGATGCTCAGGACTTAGTCCAACGATGCGTCGGTTGCCAGCTCTTTGCTAATCAGAGGCACATGCCAGCCACCGCCCTCAAAACTATACCCATCACCTGGCCGTTCGCGGTCTGGGGGCTTGACATGGTTGGACCCCTTAAAGGGGGAACCCACAAGCACAAATACTTATTGGTCATGGTGGACAAATTCACCAAATGGATTGAAGCCAAGCCGGTTAAAACGGCAGAGTCCAGACCTGTGATAGATTTCATATCCAGGGTAGTATACCGTTTTGGCGTCCCCCACAGCATTATCACTGATAACGGCACGAATTTCACGGCCGACGAGGTTAAACTCTGGTGCAAAAATATGGGCATCAAGCTCGACTATGCTTCAGTCTACCACCCCCAAACTAACGGTCAAGTCGAGCGAGCAAATGGTCTAATCATGAGCGGCATCAAACCCAGACTAGTGCGGTCCCTCAAGGAATCTAACACACACTGGGTAGAGGAGCTCGACTCCGTACTCTGGGGGCTGTGGACCACGCCAAACCGAACTACCGGATTCACACCATTTTTTATGGTGTACGGCGCAGAGGCAGTTCTGCCCTGCGATATAATTCATGACTCACCTCGCGTGCGCATGTACGAAGAAAGAGAAGCCGAGCTGGATCAGCAGGACAGTTTGGACGCCTTAGAGGAGGAGCGGGATGTGGCAAAAGCTCGTTCCGCATTTTATCAACAGCAGGCTCGAAGATATCAAAGCAGAGAAGTACGGGCCAAAGCTTACAATGTTGGCGAACTTGTTCTACGCCTGCCGGACAAGAAAAAGGACAAACTTAAGCCCAAGTGGGAAGGTCCCTTCATCATTGACCAGGTCCTGACCGGCGGAGCATACCATCTATGTAACGCATCTGACAACCGACTTGAGCCGAACCCATGGAACGCAGCCTGTCTCCGAAGATTCTACGCCTAACGCCGGACTCAGAGTTCGTCTCACTCCTCCGTCCACCTTTTTACATTTTCACTGTCTCTTGTCCCCCTCCTTCTTCTCACTTTTTTTAATACCTTTGATAGGCTGATTTGCGCATTGTTTGCACACACTTGATGTGCTCCTAGCACTCATTATACCTGGGGGCTTCTTTAACAGAAGCTTATTTATACGGGCTTCATGCCCAACACATGTGTCATACTTCCGCATGTACCTTTTATTCACCATTATATGCATCGATATGACTTAAGTTTTGGCCAAGCTGGGTTGCCTGGCTCCTGTGCTTACCCCTACGTTCCCGATTGTTCGGCTAGGAGGTAAAGGGAGCACCTCTGCGATTGTTACTGCCGGGTCAGCCGGATGTGTACCTCAGACTGGGTGAAGCCGAAAGCTAGCGTTCTTAAGAGAATATTCGGTCGGTGACTTGAAAGATGATTTATTACTTACTTATTTATTTGCCCCCAGATGCTTTTTCTGCTATTTTCGCAGTCTGGACATGCACTTTAGGGCATGCCTCCCAGGGAAAGGAACCCTTAACGGAACTATTCTCCCTGGAAGATGTTTCTTACTAGCCATGTAATATAACATAGCTAGTTGGGCACTTGTCTGATAAAGCAATTATGACCCCGACGCCTTGTCTCCACGCATGCCCCGGTTCTTCTATAACCGTAAGGGTATTCAGACACACTCCGGACTGTTGGGTCCCGAGGTTGAAGCGAAAAGGTCCGCAAAGACAAACATTCTACAATCCGGCTGGAAGGCATTTTACATGTCATTTCAAATTACATCGTCAAACTGACTGATTGTACTCCTCTTCAATCCCATCTAACAGGCTGTCTAATTTACAGTCCTGTTGGGAATATTTCGCGGCCAATTCTACTTGGCCGTACATCAAGCTCACAGGGATCTCCTTCCCATCAGGCCCCGCAGGTCCGACCTCGGCCATGTGGTTTGGGTCAGCCTTCGGGTACCGCGTCTTCACCATGGCCCAGGCCTCCCTGGCGCCTTGACGGCAGGCCGATATCTTCCACAAACGGAGGCATCGCCGTGCTCCCTGAAGCTTCTCAGCAAGCCCTCCAAGGCCCTTGGGTAGGGAGACGGAAGGCCATAAAGCCTGAACGACGCCACTCATCGCCTGCCAAACATGTTCGAGCAGTTGCACCAGCTCGGGAAGTTGGTCACCCGTTGAACCAGACATTTCCTCCGCAGGGCGACCTGTGAGCACACCTAAAGACACATTTCTGTCAATCGACTTCCTCGCCGAATTCTTCTTTTCAAAGGAATTTGCTCAAGCACTTACTATAAATGCCATGACGAAGCCGCTGATTCTCCTTCACGGAGCTAGACAGCTGGGCCCGAACACCTTTCAGCTCTTCTCCTAGCTGGGTGTGGGCATCTTGGAGCTTGTTTCTCTCCTGCTGCACCTTCATAAGCACCCTCTCGCCGGCCTTTAGCTGACGCAGTAGCTGTTGCTTGTCCAGATCTAGTCCGGCGCCCTCTGCAATATTATTGTCAGATTTACGCACACGCCGCACTTTGTTAACTACTTATCTCTTCGAAGTACGTATTACCAGCGGGGGTCTCTATGGCTCCCCCTGTGGTGGCTAGTGCGGCCTCAAGTTGGGCCTTGCACTCTTGGAGCTCCTGGGACAGGTGGGTATTCTTCTCCGTAAGATCCTGCATAATAAATGATCCTTAAATCAGTTATTTTAACTAAGTCTCGGGGGCTACTAGCATATATAACTATTAAAATTACTTACCCGTATGTCCTTCACATACTGCTCTGTGGCTCTGGTTAAACCATCTTGAGCAGCACGGAGGTGCGCGTTTCCCGCATCGAAGGCATTCAACGCCTCTGGGGAGAAACACGCGTCACGAAGAACTGTCCGGCGACGCCTGTGATTCATGGCGCTCTCCACCTCAGACCGGGTGGCGGACAGCCTGTCGGCATCCTCCGTCGGAGGAGCATCCGGCTCTTGCCTTGTGTTCGCCTCCACTTCCGGACCACGTGATGGAGCATGGCTGGTGGAGGCTTGATTGGCAACCTCTCCGGACACTGTCCGGCGAGCGCTCTTTCTCCTGGAAAAAGTTATGAGCATTAATATACCTCCTAGGGATCCTTCCCTTAAAAACAACGGTGCGCTGTACCGTTGCGGCGACGTTTCGATTCGCGTCGCACTCCTCTTCCGCCTGCTGGGCCGAACTGACCCTTGCTAGTCAGCCGCCGCAGGTTCAGCTTCCCGCCTTAAAGGCACCTCTTGTGATGCACCATCAGTATAGGATGGTCAGAGTTGAGCACGGATCAAATGATGGTGTCAAGACCTCGGTCGTAGTCACCTGGGAGGCCGGAAACAAACCGGGGTAGTCAGCCGTCATGGCAACTAGGGCATTGTCCATGCTAAGTTGGTGGAACACCCCGTCAATCAGCTCCACCTTTATGTCCGGATCCTCTGCGGAGGTCGGATCAAGGGATCGTTCCGGATCCTCGGGCTGTGGAGTTAGGCTTCGTATGCCCTCCACGTCCCGGCGCAGCTCCTGCGTCGAAATCACAAAGTAAGATACTTGACTTTGGAAGTGTGGATCGGGTAGATAAACGTCCGCTTACCCAGCTCCGAGGGTTGTTCATGGAAAATCCGTTCAATGGATTCATGCGGAGAAAGTCCTCCTCCTCCCCCTTGTACAAGCCGGACAGGATCTTTGCCAGATCGGCTGCCGAGCTCGGCCCTCTGCGGCCATGAGGGTGGATTCGTCTTCCCCGTTGAAATCCCACATAGGGTGGCCCCTATATTGGAGTGGCTGCACCCCTCGCATAATGCACGTGGCCATGATTCCGATCATGGTCAATTCGGAGTGGGCCAGTAACCTAATCCGGCCCATCAGATAATGGACGCTCCCATCATCCTCCTGTTGAGGGCTCCGCGGGTGCCAACTCAGGCGTTTCTTCAAAGGAGCATTGCTGAACTCCGGGAGGCCGATCCGAACTGGATCCAGCAGAGGGGCGTCCTCCATGTAGAACCATTCCGAAGGCCAGTCTTCGGACGCCTTCTTCGGGGTGCCAGATAGATATCCGGTCCCAGCGATGCGCCATATTTTGGCTCCGCCCACTTGATATATCGACCCCTCATAAGAACAGGGTGCAAGGCAAAACAATCTCTTCCACAGCGCAAAATGGGGCTCGATGCCCAGGAACAGCTCGCAAAGAGCTACAAATCCCGCGATGTGCAAACTGGAGGCAGGTGTGAGGTGGTGAAGCTGGAGTCCGTAGAACTCCAGGAGCCCCCGGAGAAACGGATGTATGGGAAATCCGAGTCCCCTTATTAGATAAGGGACGAAGCATACCCACTCTCCTTTGGAAGGGTTGGGGACGCTCTCCGCCTGCTTTCCACCCTTGAAGGTGGCTAGTCCAGCTCGAACCGGAACCATAAAATCTGGGGGAAGATATCCCTCGGTTTGGAGCGCCACTAGCTCGCTGTGTGGAACTGAGCATCTCCCCCAATCTCCTGGCTTAGGGCTGGGAGCGCGAGAGGAGGAGCCGCGTCGACTATCCATGATAGAATGGATTTTTGTTAGAGGCGCTTCGATGAGAACTTGCGGATGGAGGATGGTGTGAGCTGGATCTAGATCCTCGCCTCTCTTATAGGCGGCTCGTTCGCACGGCTAGGGGGTAAAATGTAAAAATACCCTAGCTTTTCGCATTCATACGACACGTGGAAGGACATTATTGGGCGTAGAAGCCAAGGAGCGCAACATTTATAAGTAAGCCAGACACTATTCGACAGGAACATGAAGTTTGAAGGAGAACCCGCCTTGCAGCACCGAAGACAATATACGCGCCGGACTCGTCGTCGCTGAAGCCCGGTTCGGGGGCTACTGAGGGAGTCCCAGACTAGGGGGTGTCCGGATAGCCGAACTATCATGGTCGACCAGACTCCAAGATTATGAAGATACAAGATTGAAGACTTCGTCCCGCGTCCGGATGGGACTTTCCTTGGTGTGGAAGGCAAGCTTGGCGATACGGATATGTAGATCTCCTACCATTGTTACCGACTTTGTGTAACCCTAGCCCTCTCCGGTGTCTATATAAACCGGATGGCTTTAGTCCACAGGACGAACAACAATCATACCATAGGCTAGCTTCTAGGGTTTAGCCTCCTTGATCTCGTGGTAGATCTACTCTTGTAACACACATCATCAATATTAATCAAGCAGGACGTAGGGTTTTACCTCCATCAAGAGGGCCCGAACTTGGGTAAAACATCATGTCCCTTGTCTCCTGTTACCATCCGCCTAGACGCACAGTTCGGGACCCCTACCCGAGATCCGCCGGTTTTGACACCGACACCCCGCCTCTAGTCAACTATATTGATCCTTTCAATTGGTATCAGAGCCTCGTCTCTTTATTAAGGACTTTGCCGTCCGAAGAGTATGGTTGACACCAACGATGGTGCGGAGGAGCACTCCGGTGTGAATCCTATCTCGTCTACGGCCGATGGGGGAACCTCGGTCTCCCGTGAGGAATTCAATGTGGCTTTAGACACATTGAAAAACTCCATGACGACCGAGGTTGAAAGCATGTTTACTAAATTTCTAGAAGGACTTAAACTGTCCACCTCGCCGATGAAAGTGGGTGATCCCACTAACAAGGTGACGGGATTCTACCTCCGACAAGGGGGAAGCTAACAGTGAAAAGGGTCCTTCTATGAGTGGTAGAAATGGCTCCGACATCTTTGCCCATGTGGAACCTCCAACTTATGGTGTACCGATTCCCTCTACTCATTTAAATCATGCCGGTCCTCCTCCTAAGATTGTGAAAAATGAGGATTTTGACTCTTGGGTTTATCGCTTCAAGTGTCATTTAAAACATGTGAATACTAATCTTTGGAGAATCATTGAAGAAGGTTTCTATCCACATGACCCAAGCAACTTCACCCCTCGAGAAGCCGTGGATAATCAATTCAATGAGAGTGCTCTCTTCATCATCCAAGATGCAATCCTTCCTGAAGATCTCCCTCATCTTCGAGCTCATGCCGTGGCTAAAGATGCATGGCAATGTGTTGTGTCTCTCTATCGAGTAAGTGCTAGCATTCAACGCTCGAACTATGAAGTGGTGCAAGATGAAGCTGATGAGTTTGCAATGAAAGAAGATGAAGAACCTCGTGAGCTCTTTCGAAGAGTGACCAAACTTGCGGTCTCACTCCGAGATCATGGGAGCAAGGACACGGATGACAATTGGATCAAGCGCAAGTTCCTCAAGGCAATGATGCCCTAGAGCAAGGCCATGTCCTCCGTCATTCGTCAAAGACCGGACTTCCACTCCATGACCTCAAGTGAAGTGTTGGATGAGTTCATTGTAATGAGCATCTTGGACAAGACCGCCAACAATGTGGTGCTCCGTTCTCAAAGGGCAAAGAAGCCCAACCTTGCCTTGAAGGCCAAGGTTAGTGTGGAAGAAGAGGACGAAGAGGAAGATGAGGAGAGCAACCCCGAAGACACAAAATATGATTATCATGAGCACATGGCTCTTGCCTCAAGACAATTTTGGAGGAAGAAGAATGCAAGACCCAACTTCAACAAGAACAACTCAAGTGGCCTCAAGGGAAAGCAACGAGTTAGAACTTGTTTCAACTGTGGCAATGTGAGCCACTTCGTTGCGGATTGTCCTTACGAGAAGAGGGAAGACAATGGTGGCAAGTTCATCCAAAAAGACAAAGCCAAGTCCTTCCCCAACAAGAACAACTTCACCAAGAAGACTCCTACTCGCGGGTTGGTGGTTCAAGAAGAATACCGTGAGAATGACGATGATGATGAAGATAGTGAATCAATGGCCATGGCATCCGTTGCCATTGCCACAACTCCCCGGGTGTCTCTCTTCGATTCACCCAACGAGAACATCACCGCCAAGTGACTCATGGCTAAAGCCACTAACAAGGTAACCCCCAACATCAAAACCACCATTATTCCTAATCCTTCTTTGACGGTTGGCTTTGATGATGGTAAGGGGTCTAATGAGGAGGTAAATGAATTTGAGTCCTTCATGAGTAAGCTCAAGGGCAAATCCAAGAAGCACTTCGTTGCTCTCTTGGAACAACTTGGTGAAGCCAATGACATGATTGAGGCTCACGAATAAACCATCTCTAACATGGAAAGTCATAGTCGTGACTATGTCGACGAGATATCGGATCTCTCTAATGCTCTTGAGGAAGAGCGTGGGCATCGTTTGGCTCTTGAGGAGTCACAAAACGATGACCATGCCAAATTAAAGAAAGATCTTGATCATGCTCTTGTTGTGTCTCGTGTGCTAACTTCCGAGAAGGCTAAACTTGGGGTTGATCATGCTAGACTCAAGGAGGAGTTTGATATACTTGACAAGGCCCACAAGGTCTTGAAAGGTTCTCATGCAAACCTCAAGGAGTCTCATGCTCAACTCCAAGTTAAGCTAACCAAGGAAAAGGCCACATTTCCTCACATGGTCTTAATTGATAATGCAAATGCTACTAACCCGTGTTGTGAGCATGTGCATCTTGTGGAGGAGAATGCCAAGTTGAAGGAACAACTCGAGAAAGGTCTTGTGTCATGCATACAAGGTGAGAAGAACCTAAATGGCCTTTTGAGCAATCAAAAGGAAGTTGTGGGCAAGGAGGGAGTTGGGTTCTCACCCAAGTCCAAGAACAAGAAGAAGAATGAGAAGAAGAATAACAAGACCAAACGACCTCCCTTGCTTAAGAATACTTTTGTGAAGGAGGGAGAGGGTGCTCCTAAGGAGAAGAAGAACAATGCAAAGAGTGGTGATGCCAAAAAGGGCAAAGCCATCTCTCCCAACAAAGCCGGCGACTTTAACCCCTCTTATGTGTTGTGCCGTGCTAGTGATGGGCATGTTTATGCTAAATTTGTTGGTTCTTCTTATGAGTACATTGAATGGTCTATTTGGGTTCCTAAGACCCTTGTTACTAACATCAAAGGACCCATTACTAAATGGGTACCTAAAACCAAGCATTGATCTCTTGTAGGTGTTTGCTTCCGGTGGGGGATCATGGTTGCTCGATAGTGGAGCAACAAATCATATGACCGGGAGCAAGGACTTGGTGGTGGACGTGCAAAAGATCCCATCTATGCCCACCAATGTCGAGTGGGGTGACGCCTCACATTCTAAGGTATTGGGTCTTGGCAAGGTTGTCATTTCTCATGATCTAACGATCGAGAAAGTCATGCTTGTTGAGTCCCTTGCATACAATTTACTTTCCGTTCGTCAACTCGCACGCATGGGCTTTGCCACCTTCTTTGATGTTGATACCGTGGCCCTCTTGTGGAGCAAGACTCCTAAAGTAGCCTTTGTTGGGCATGTCGAGAATGGTCTGTATGTGCTTAACTTTTCGGAGAGACCCACTAAGACCGGGACATGCCTAATGGCTAAAGTTGATGTGGGATGGCTTTGGCATCACCATTTAGCCCACGTCAATATGAGATCTTTGCAAAGTCTTCTCAAGGGGGACCATGTCCGTGGACTAAAAAATGTTAGTTTTGCCAAAGATCGTGCTTGCAGTGCTTGTATCAAAGGAAAGCTTCATGAGACGGCTCACCCTCCCACGACTATCATCTACTCGAAGAAACCCTTGGAGCTCCTTCACATGGACCTCTTTGGGCCTCCATCCTTTGATAGTCTTGGGGTAAGAAAGTATTGCTTGGTGATTGTGGATGATTATTCAAGATACACTTGGGTATATTTCTTCAAGAGGAAGAGTGAAACCCAACAAACCGTCATCGACTTTGCTAATGAAGCTCAACGACAACATGATGCAAAGATCTTGACAATAAGAAGTGACAACGACACCGAGTTCAAGAACTACACCTTGGATGAGTTCCTTAGTGATGAGGGGATCAAGCATCAATATTCAGCTCCATACACCCCTCAACAAAATGGTGTAGCGGAGAGGAAGAACCGGACGTTGATGGATGCGGCAAGGACCATGATGGCGGAATTCAAGTCTCCATACAACTTTTGGCCCAAAGCCATCAACACCACGTGTCATGCACCAAATCGGCTCTATCTCTGCAAAGGCTTGAACAAGACTCCTTATGAAATCCTCACCGGTAACAAGCCCAATCTCAAGTACTTCCGGGTGTTCGGGTGTAAGTGTTTCATTCTCAAAAAGGGTGTTCGTTTGTCTAAATTTGAGGCTAGAGCTTATGAGGGCATATTTGTTGGTTATGCTACAAACTCTCATGCTTACCGTGTCCTCAACAAGTCCACCGGACTCATTGAGGAGACGTGTAACATGGAGTTTGACGAAAATAACGGATCCCAAGTGGAGCAAAGTGGTACTTGTGATGTAGGTGATGAAATTCCTCCCCAAGCCATAATAAGAATGGGTATTGGTCATATTCTACCCATTGAGGAACCCTTTGTGGCCGAAGGAGAAGGACAATGCTCCACTCAAGTTGTCACGCCCAATATGCGATACTGTCCTAAAGAGACTCGAAGGTCCCACCAAGGATAGAACCGCATATTGAAACGCTTTTGCAAGGTGGATATCATTACATCAACATTACATAATAAATGGGGATACATACAAGAGGCATAGAATGTCACACGAATACAACATCACAATACATAATATCATCATCCGACTACGGATGAAACACAAACAGAAACTCAAATGACATCCACCCTGCTAGCCCAGGCTGCCGACCTGGAACCTATTCCCTGATCGAAGAAGAAGCAGAAGCAGAACTCCAAAACAAGTCAACATCACGCTCGCGTCAAGATCATCGCATAACCTGTACCTGCAACTGTTGTTGTAGTAATCTGTGAGCCACGAGGACTCGACAATCCTATTACCATGGGTATCAAGACTAGCAAAGCTTAGAGGGAAAGGAAGGGGGGTAAAGTGGTGAGGTTGCAGCAGCGACTAAGCATATATGGTGGCTAACATACGCAAATAAGAGCGAGAAGAGAGCAAATGGAACGGCCCTGAAGCTAAAAATGATCAAGAAGTGATCCTGAACTCCTACTTATGTCAAACATAACCCAAAGACCGTGTTCACTTCCCGGACTCCGTCGAAAAGAGACCATCACGGCTGCACACGCGATTGATGCATTTTAATTCGGATCTGGTGTCAAGTTATCTACAACCGGACATTAACAAATTCCCATCTGCCCTAACCGTGGGCACGGCTTTCGAAAGTTTAAACCCTGCAGGGGTGTCCCAACTTAGCCCATGATAAGCTCTCGCGATCAACGAAGGATATACCTTCTCCCAGGAAGACCCGATTAGACTCGGAATCCCGTTTTACAAGACATTTCGACAATGGTAAAAGAAGACCAGCAAAGCCGCCCGATGTGCCGACAAATCCCGATAGGAGCTGCACATATCTCGTTCTCAGGGCACACCGGATGAACACTACATACAACTAAAACCAGCCCTCAAGTTGCCCCGAGGTGGCGCTGCAAGTGGCTCTAGTTTGGACCAACACTCGAAGGAGCACTGGCCCGGGGGGGTTAAAATAAAGATGACCCTCAGGCTCCGAAAACCCAAGGGAAAAAGGGCTAGGTGAGGCAAATGGTAAAACCAAGGTTGGGCCTTGCTGGAGGAGTTTTATTCAAAGCAAACTGTCAAGGGGGTCCCATAAATCACCCAACCGCGTAAGGAACGCAAAATCCGGGAACATAACACTGGTATGACAGCAACTAGGGCGGCAAGAGTGGAACAAAACACCAGGCATAAGGCCGAGTCTTCCACCCTTTACCAAGTATATAGATGCATTAATTAAATAAGAGACATTGTGATATCCCAACATAATCCTGTCCACCATGGAGCAATCTTCAACTTCACCTACAACTAACAACGCTATAAGAGGGGCTGCGCAAAAGCGGTAACATAGCCAAGCAACGGTTTGCTAGGAAGGGTGACAAAGGTTAGAGGCTGACATGGCAAATAGGGAGGCTTGAAGAGCAAGCGATAGGTAGCGCAGCAAAGCGATAGAACGAAGCAACTAGCATAGCAATGATAGTAGTGAGATCCAGGGTAGCGGTCATCTTGCCTGAAATCTCGCTAGGAAGAAGAACGAGTCCATGAAGTAGACGAACGGGAGTAGTCGAACGAATCCTCACAATCGCAACATTACCGGAACTAAGAAGCAACACTGGAAACAAACAAACAACATGGTAAATGCACAAGCATAAACATGGCATGATGCACAAACAAGTATGATGCATGTCCGGTTTAATGAGGCATGGCATGGCAAAGTGCAACAAACAACACTACAAATTAAGTGGAGCTCAATATGCAACGAATTGCATATTGACGAAACACCACATCAATTATTTAGTTCTCTCTCGGTTTTGTACCCAACAATATTAAATGTTATTAAACATGGCAGGGGGTGAAGCATATGAAAACTACCTATCTAGGCAAGTTTAAATGAGGCCAGAAACAACAAACAACAATTCCGGAAAATCCTCATATGCGTATTTTGGATTTGGTACTGTATTGCCCTAAAGCATATTTTAGAGTTGTTAAACATGCAAAGTAATACTACCATGTTAATCTATGCATTTTTCCACCCCATTTACATATAAAGTTTATTAAATTTGGAGCTACGATTATTTAGTTATGAAATAAATCATTTTAACATGGCATTTATGCAAATTAATGCAAACAACAATTTAAACATTTTAAACATGGATGAAAGTGGCATAAAGTGAAACTAGATAAAATTCTAAGCATTTTACATGTATAATTTGTTTTAATCCGATGCATGGTTAATGAGTTTTTATATGCATGAAGAGCAAGGGGTTATCTGCAATTCTGAAAATCCTGGGATAAATGCTAGAATCGCAGATCTGAAAAAAAATACTACAATGGGCCGGAACTGGCTGGCCCGATAGGTGAAAAAAACAAGAGGATGGGCGCTGGGAGCTGCTCACCCATGGGCCAAGCCCAGTCGGTGGAGGCGGCAGCAGGCAGAGCCCGCTGGGCCTTGGAGAGGCTCGTAGCCCACACGAGCAGGAATAGAGGAGGCGGGCGCCTGACGAGCATGCTCCTGCTTGTTGCAGAGGAAGCAGAGGCCGGTGATGGCGGCTTCAGGCAAGGAAGGGGATGACAACTTGGTGCGGGACTTGGGGCGCCGGAGGTGGGGACGGGGCCCTGCCGGCGGGATCCGACCGGGAACGGGCAAGGGTGGCAGCGGTCGGCCTGATCTGGGGCGCGGGAGGAGGGCGCTGAAGATGGGCACCAGCGGCGGAGAAGCTCCAGGACGGCGGCGGTGACATGGCTTGACCCGGAGCTCCATCGGGCGACCATGGCTGTTCCCTAGACAGCCAATAGGGAGAGACGTGAGGTGAGGGAAGAGGGAGAGAGAAATGGGAGGAAGGAGAAACATGGGGGAAGGAGACGGGTCCTGCTGGCTTCGTTGTTGATGCCGTTTGGGCGCCCCGGCGAGCTGTGGCTCGTCGCCGGCAGCGACGAGAACGGAGGAGAGGCTCGGGCGAGAGGCTGCTGCCTCGGATCGATCCACATCAAGCGGGGCCAGGGGCTGAAGCGGTCACCTCGTCTCTCCTCCAACGAAACAGAGGACCGGCGCAGCGAGGAACTTGCAGCGGCGGGCGCGGTGAGGAGCTCGGGCAGGGAGGTAGATCGAGGAGGGGATGGATTTGGGTTGGCTGGTATTGAACGAGGGAGGATTTTGGATCAGGGAGGATGAGGCTGGGTGTGTGTGGGCGGTTGCGAGGTGGAGAGCAGCGGCTGGACCGCTGGTGATCCCGAGGAAAATGCGGCGGCGGCGGCGCGAGGGACAAACGTCCTAGATTTTAGGGTTAGTTTAGATTAGGTATGAAGTTGGTCTATATATAGGGAAAGGGGGGCTTAGGATAGATTTGGACCCTCCGATTAAATCGTATGGTCAAGAATAAATAGGTAGGGAGTCCAAATAAGAAAACGAAGATATTTTATAGATGTTTGGGGATGATTCGGAACCAACGGTAAATACTGAGCGGGTCGGGTTCGGGCAAGTTTCGGACGCGCACACGGGGGGGTATGTGCACTTTACAGAGAGACTCCGGTTTAGGTAAGAGGGGAAAACGAAGAACAAGGTTGGACTCAAAACGGTCAACGAAGGTAAGGGGTGACGCGGCAACTACGAGCGGATACGGGTTTTATGAAAACATGCGGATGCAATGCGCATGATGCTATGATATGAAATGCAAGACATGAACAAAAGCAAAACAAAAGACAAAAACCCAACCATGAAGGAAATAACATATCGCATCTCCGGAAAAGGCAAGAGTTGGAGTTACGAATATGGAAAGTTGTATCCGGGGCGTTACACAAGTGGAGCCATCACCTCCCCAAGACCCACACGCTTCCGAACAACAAAGTGAAGGCCCTCAAACTCATGAACAAGACCAAGGGAAGATCAAACTCAAGATGGTGATGATCCACCAAATGATGCCCAAGGTCAAGTTCTCCCCCTCGAGAAAGTTCAAGATCAAGAGCAAGCTCAAGGTCTCGGACAAGCTCAAGACGGCGCTCAAGATAATCAAGTTGATCCTCCTCCTTCCACATCCAAGGAGGAATTAGAGCGTCGTGCCGCAAAGATTGCTTCCAAGCTCACCACCAAAGGCCATCTCATGGAGAATGTGGTTGGAAGCCTAATAAAGGGGGTAAGCACTCGTAGACAATTAGAAAACTATTGTGAACATCACGCGTTTGTCTCTTGTGTTGAACCCCAAAAGGTCTATGAGGCGCTCGAAGATTCGGATTGGCTCAATGCCATGCATGAAGAACTCAACTACTTTGAGTACAGCAAGGTGTGGAGGTTGGTGCCAAGGCCTTCGGGGAACCATAACGTCATTGGAACCAAGTGGATTTTCAAGAACAAGCAAGATGCTCATGGGAACATCATTCGCAACAAGGCAAGATTGGTAGCACAAGGCTACTCCCAAGTCGAGGGTATCGACTACGGTGAAACCTTTGCTCCCGTTGCTCGCCTTGAATCCATTCGTTTGTTGATTTCTTATGCTTCCCATCACAACTTTAAGTTACAACAAATGGATGTGAAAAGTGCTTTTCTTAATGGTCCTATTAATGAGTTGGTTTATGTCAAGCAACCCCCCGGGTTCGAGGATCCTTACTTCCCGGATCATGTGTATCAACTCGATAAGGCACTCTATGGCCTTAAACAAGCCCCATGTGCGTGGTATGACCACCTTACCGAGTTGTTACAAGATCGTGGATTTGAAGTTGGGCAAATCGATCCCACTCTTTTTACTAAGAAGGTCAAAAGGGAGTTGTTCGTGTGCCAACTATATGTTGATGACATTATCTTTGGTTCCCCTAACAATGCTTTCAATGAAGAATTTGCCGCTCTCATGACCTCTAAGTTCAAGATGTCTTCGATGGGAGAGTTGAAGTTCTTCCTTGGTTTTGATATCAAACAAAGAAGAGAAGGTACCTTCATCAACCAAGCCAAATACACTCAAGACATGCTTAAGAGATTCAAGCTAAGTGATGTCAAGCCGGCCTCTACTCAAATGCCCACCAAGTGCCAACTTGACATTGATCCCAATGTTAAAGCGGTGGATCAAAAGGTATATCGCTCTATGATTGGTTCCTTGCTTTACCTTTGTGCATCTAGACCGGATATCATGTTGAGTGTGGGAATGTGTGCACGGTTCCAAGCCGCACCAAAGGAAAGCCACTTTGTGGCGGTCAAGCGAATCTTTCGATATTTGGCTCATACACCAAACTTTGGCCTATGGTACCCAAGAGGAGCTAACTTCAAGCTTGAAGGATTTATGTATTCTGATTGGGAGGGAGACAAGGTGGATAGGAAGTCAACTTCCGGAGGGTGCCAATTTCTTGGTTGCTCTTTGGTGAGTTGGTCTTCCAAGAAGCAAAGTTGTGTGTCTCTCTCGTCCACCGAAGCAGAATATGTGGCGGCCGGTAGTTGTTGTGCACAACTCTTATGGATGAGGTAAACTTTAAAGGAATACGGTGTCATTTGTGACAAAGTGCCTCTTTGGTGTGACAATGAAAGTGCCATCAAGATTTCTCTCAACCCGGTGCAACATTTCAAGACGAAGCATATTGAGATTCGGTATCACTTCATCCGGGATCACATTAGGCGAGGGGAGATCGAGCTCAAGTATGTCAACACTCATGATAACCTTGCAGATATTTTCATGAAGCCCTTGGATGAAGCAAGATTTCGCGAGTTAAGGCATGAGCTAAATATCATTGATTCGAGCAATGTGACTTGAGTCCGTGCACACCCCACCTCACTCAACTTGTTGTCTAGTTTAGGTGTAGGCATGGACATAGGGGGAGTGTTGTTCTCTCAATGAACTCTCCCTCCCCCCATTATGCATAAATCGATCAACTCTTTCACATTAGCCATTTTTTTGATGGTAATTGTGCTTCAAAGATGAGTTGTGGTCATGGGCCCAAGGATAATTCTTCGCGGTGCCATACCAACTAACTCAAACATAGGTGGCTCTGGCCACCGCCCTCTCCTTTTTGAGAGGTTGTGTCGCGTGGTTGCTTCTTGTTGTCTCTCTGCCTTTGGGTTGTGCGTGTTCTTGTGGTGTCTCTTGTGCTAAAAGTTTCCTTGCAAAGACCTCTCTTTGTTGAAACCTGCATTTTCTTGAGCTCACGGTACTACCGCAGCATGCTACGGTACTACCACGTGTGGAGAGTTCGGTACTACCGCCCCCACGCAGCAGTAATTTTTACTGCCGCCTGAGCGAGCGGTACTACCGCTTTGGTGCGGTACTTCCGCCCAAGCGGTACTACCGTGAGGACTTGCGGTACTACCACGCCGTCATAGACGCGTGGGGATAAGAACCGGCAGGGGGAGTTCTAACTCCCCCATACCCATTCGTCTGTTTCCCCACTTCGTCTCTCTCTCCCTCAGTCAAGAACGGGGCCGGCGTCCTTCGCCGGATCTCCGACTCCGGCTACTCTCCTGCGATTCCGTCCGGTGGGATCGGTCCCCACCATGCGCTCATGCCATGGACCAAGGTCTTTCCCCAACTCCCTCTCGTCTTTGTTGTTTTCTTTGCCTCTAGGTTTTTGGGGGAGACTTGTGCGTTCTTGAGATTCTTAGGCTAAATCTATGCAAGAGTAGGATGTAGGAGAGTAGTATTGCGTAGGGATTATACTTGTCATTTTGTCCTGTGCTAGATTTGATCAACCGTAGTACGCCGTTGTTTCACGGTTCTTATTAGATTCAAACTTCGGTTCGGATCTGACAAGATGCGGTACTACCGCGCCACATGTGCGGTACTACCGCTTGTCTGGTACTACCGCCTGTCTGGTGCGGTACTACCGCCCGCGCTGCGGCACTAAAATTTTACTACCGCTCCGACCCCGGTACTAACGTGACCTCGCACGGTACTACCGTGACTTGGAGCGGTACTAAACTTTTAGTACCGCCGCATCTGGCAGTACTACCGTGGATCCCATCTATCACATGGCAAATTTCACGTATACTTTTGTCGGGGAAACTGATCCACGAACACCTATGGGACCGGCGGACCGAGCCCCTTTCGTTTCAGCGGGGGGCGAATATCGCACGAAGAGCGGATCGAGGCGAAGCACACGAGCAGTTTACCCAGCTTCGGAGCTCTCCGGAGAGATAACACTCCTACTGCTGCATGTCTGAGTGTATTGAGTTCTTGCTCGGGAGCGCTGAGTACTACAGTACACACTAACTGCTAACGAGACCGAGTGTGAGTGTTTTTCTGCCTCCGAATCCCCTCCTCTACGTTGCGCATGGGCCTCCTTTTATATGCTAAAGGGGTCACCAACAGGTGGCAACGTAGACAAGGGTAAAAATGGAAAAGGAATTGCGGTTGGTACAACCACCTGTACAGTGTATCATACCTAACCCTGATGGCAGGGGACAAAGGCATTAAATGCCCATCTGCGTCGCCCAAATAGTGCAAAAGGGACCGTCAGGGACGCCACCGCTCGCCACGATGGCAATCTTGTCAGCGTCGCTTGCCACCGCGCACCGCTGGCTGCACAGCCTCTTGCCACGCGCGCCTGGAAAGGCCCCAGGGCGACACGTTGGTGGATGGCTGGAGCACGGGTACAGAGTGGTAGCTTGCCGCGGCAAGCGCCTTGCCGCGGTCGTTGTCTTGTCGCATCCGGAAGCTTGTCGCTCACCGGGCCTCGCCGGGACGCGTGGCACGTCGCGGCAAGTTCCTTGAGATGCCTTGGTTGACCTTCCCGGCAAGCTCTTGCCGGGGCCTTGTCTCCTTGGCCTGAATACTTTGTTCTTGAATGGCTCCAAAGGAACCACGGAGGACCTTGGCGGTCACCCGGCAAGCCTTGCCGCGGGGTGCTGCAACTGCCCGTGCACAAGTTCGGGATACTAGGGTACCCCTACTCTAGTACACCGACAGGAGCCCCCGGGCCTGGGCCACACACGGTGCCGAGCGCTGTTGGGCCAGGCCCAAAACAGGGCACGGGCACGCGCGTCCTGGGTTACGCCGTATCTCACTCTGTATCCACCGCGCCCTCCTCGAATGGCACACGTCGAATGTGGCATCGTGGGAGAGATCGTGGGTGGTTTCTTTATTCGGAAAGACGGAAAGTCCGCCCCCTCCCTCTTTTTCTTGTCGCTACTGGTCATGTTATGAGAATAATCTGTTAGAGCTGCGACAAGCTATCTTGTAATATGACTCTATTTAGGGTAGCGATTGCTATGTTATTTCCTTTACTTGATTCCTTCCTTTGTATGTTTTTGCCCTACGCTTTTAGGGAACTTGTCAGCGCAGGCACCTTAGCCGCGAGCGCTGAGTGCGGGACGTCAGCAGCCTGCTGGTGGTGCCGCTCCTGACAAGAAACCTTGTCGCAACTAGTCGCAGCTCACTTAAGTTGTTGAGCGGACTCGAAACAAAATAAGGGCGCAACTAGCTACGAGTTGGTTCCTCCGCGCACAGGTTTTCCATACAAAGCACGGTCATTCGAGGAAGATAACTTAAAAATTTTAAAACTGATTGCTCAAACTTTAGCAACTTAGCTTTTGTGTCGTTTGCTTCCCGGTAAGGCGAAACTTCCTCGAACGACGCTTGGTCCACACCATTATCTTCTCCTTTCCCCCCGGCAAACTTGTGGGCGAGGGGACCTTCCTTTTTTTGAGAAAGAGAAAGAAGAGAAAATAAAGATATGGAGCCTTACGGCTCGTTATTGCTTACCGGGGGTAGGCGCTGCACAAAGTGTTAGATAACACATGCAAAAAAGTAGAAAGCATGAAATTGGCAAGATGTGCGGAGCACATGAGCTTTACTTATGCACGGGGTCTGCGCCCGGCTTCGTACAAAGGATTACATGCAACATCGGCAAGACTTGTATAAAAGGTGGTTGCCGGAACAGGTTCCGGCAACCACGCCCTACGGGTAAAACTTATGAAGATGCTCAATGTTCCAGGAGTTGCTCACCGGAATGCCATCTTCGGTCTCAAGGCGGACAGCGCCAGGCCTAGTGACTCGTTTCACCCGGTAAGGGCCTTCCCACTTCGGCGTCAACTTGTTGGAATTCTTGGCGGACTGAATGCGCCGAAGAACAAGGTCGCCTTCCTCGAGACTTCTGGCATTAACTTTGCGGCTATGGTAGCGGCGCAAAGCTTGCTGGTATCGAGCAGCTCGTACAGCGGCCTGAAGACGGTCCTCCTCAAGGAGCAGCACGTCATCTTGTTACAGCTGCTCTCGCTCAAGCTCATCATAAGCGAGCACTCGAGGTGACCCGTATACGAGTTCCGTGGGGAGAACTGCCTCTGCTCCATAGACTAGAGCGAAAGGTGTCTGGCCAGTGGCTCGATTTGGTGTCGTCCTGATCAACCAAAGAACCACCGGCAGCTCCTCAATCCAATTCTTTCCGCACTTGCGCAGCCTGTCGAAAGTCCTGGTCTTGAGCCCGCGGAGCACTTCAGCATTCGCCCTCTCCGCTTGACCGTTACTTCTCGGATGAGCAACAAAAGCGAAGCAGACCTTGGCGCCAAGATCTTGGACGTACTGCATGAAGGTGCGGCTCGTGAATTGCGTGCCGTTGTTGGTGATGATCCTGTTAGGGATCCCAAAGCGGCAAACAATCGACCTGAAGAACTTGACTGCTGACTGTGCTGTCACCTTCCTCACTGCTTCCACTTCCGGCCACCTTGTGAACTTGTCGATTGCAACGTACAAGTACCCAAAGCCCCCGACAGCCCGGGGAAAAGGGCCGAGGATGTCGAGCCCCCAGACCGAAAATGACCAGGATAAAGGGATCGTCTGGAGAGCTTGAGCTGGCTGGTGTATCTGTTTGGAATGGAACTGGCACGCTTCACACTTGGTTACTTGTGCAGTTGCATCCTGGAGGGCTGTCGGCCAAAAGAAACCTTGCCGGAATGCGTTGCCGGCAAGTGCTCTTGCGCCAATGTGGTGACCACATATGCCTCCATGTATCTCTACCAACAGCTTTTGTCCGTCTTCCCGGTGAATACACTTCAATTTCACACCGTTGAGTCTTCTTCTGTACAGTGTGTTGTCGACAAACTGGTACATACTTGACTGCCGGGCTACTCTTTCCGCTTCTTCTTGCTCTTCGGGAAGTTCTCCTGTCTGAAGGAAACGGACAATCTGCTGTGCCCATGCTGGAGCTTGCGGCTCGACAACAAGGACTAAAGGCACATCTGCTGTTGCGGGAACATCCACTTCTACGGCGAGAACCTGCGGCTCAGCCGGAGCTTGACGTCCCCCGGCAAGCTTGCCGGAGCAAAACTTGTCGGGAGCGTCTGCTTCAACGGAACAAACCCTAGGGCTTGTCGGAGCAGACTGCTCCTTAGCACCCTTGGTGTTGATCTTGGGGACCTTCTTGGCGGCGGCTTCGGGGAGCTCTACCGGAAAATAGTCACCAGAAATCAACTTCCTCTTCTTGCTCTGTCCAGTTGATGGCGTTACAAACGGTTGAGTCAGTTTGAGCACAGAGATCCCTGGTTCCACAGGTAACTTAAGTGCGGCGCACTTTGACAAGCCATCGGCAATGTCGTTCTGAGCTCTTGGAACATGTTCCATCTGTAGGTCGTCAAAGTGCTCTTCTAGCTTTCTCACTTCATCAACGTAAGCTTCCATCAACGGACTCTAACAATTCTTGTTCACTTGGCGGACGACAAGATGTGAGTCACCCCTGACAATGAGCTTCTTGATCCCAAGGTCTGCTGCGATCCTGAGACCGGCAAGCAAACCTTCATACTGTGCGGTATTGTTCGTTGCTTGCTCCTTGGGAAAGTGCATCTGGACTACGTACTTGAGGTGCTCTCCGGTGGGTGCAACAAGTAGCACGCCCGCACCGGCGCCTTGCAGCGAGAAGGCACCATCAAAGTACATCAGCCACTCTTTGCTTGCTTCCTTGACGGGGATGCTCGTTTATGGAATTTCTTCATCTTGTGTTGGCGTCCACTCTGCTATGAACTCCGCCAATGCTCTGCTTTGGATAGTTGAAGTGCTCTCAAACTTGAGGCCAAAGCTTGACAGTTCCAGTGCCCACTCGACAATCCTGCCTGTTGCTTCTGGATTTTGCAGTATCCTCTTCAGCGGAAAACGAGTGACGACTATGATCTCATGTGCTTGGAAGTAATGGCGCAGCTTTCTCGAGGCCATGAGAAGGCCGAAAAGCAATTTCTGCACACCAGAGTACCTTGAACTAGCCCCCTGCAGAAGGGAACTGACAAAGTAAACTGGGCGCTGCACCATTCTTTTCTGCATCTTCTCACGCGCCTGCGCAGATCCATCTTTGTCGGGACCAGAGCTTGCTGGTGAAATCCCCTGCTTGTCGCTGGATGCATCTGCCGTGGTTGCCGGCTCATCATCCGCCTCCCTCTCCGCTACTAACGCAGCACTAACCACTTGATTGGTTGCCGCTATATACAGCAGCAACTTCTCTTGTGGCTTAGGTGCGACAAGTGTTGGAGTGGAGGACAGGTATCTCCTCAAGTCCTGCAGTGCAGCCTCCGCTTCCGGAGTCCATTTCATTGGACCTGCCTTTTTCAATATTTTGAAAAATGGCAGGGCGCGCTCAGTAGACCTAGAGATAAACCTGCTGAGAGCAGCCACACAACCGGCAAGTCTTTGTACATCCTTGACGCGCTTTGGTGCTTCAATCTGCTCAATGGCCTTGATCTTGTCGGGATTGGCTTCAATTCCCCGCTGAGACACGAAGAACCCGAGAAGCTTGCCGGAGGGGACTCCAAACACACACTTCTCGGGGTTAAGCTTGAGGTTGATCTTGCACAGATTTGCAAAGGTTTCGTCTAAATCTTGAATCAAAGTCGCCTTGTCCTTGCTCTTGACCACTATGTCATCCATGTAGGCTTCCACATTTCTGTGTATTTGCGGCTCAAAAGCGTCATGGACTACCCTTGCAAATGTTGAACCAGCATTCTTTAAACCGAAAGGCATCCGTATGAAACAGTATGTGCCACATGGGGTGATGAATGCGGTCTTCTCCTCATCCTCTTCTGCCATGAAGATCTGATGGTATCCTGAGTATGCATCAAGAAATGAAAGCAAGTCACATCCGGCCGTGGAGTCAACAATCTGGTCGATGTGCGACAAGGGAAATGGGTCTTTGGGACAAGCTTTATTGACATCGGTAAAGTCGATACAAAGCCTCCATTTCCCGTTTGCCTTGCGCATGACTACAGGGTTAGCCAACCACATAGGATGGAGCACTCCTCTGACAAGGCCTGCTGCTTCCAATTTCTTGATTTCTTCTGTGATGAATTCTTGGCGCTCCACTGCCTGTTTCCTGACTTTCTGCTTGACGGGCCGCGCATGAGGATAGACGGCAAGATGGTGCTCGATTACTTTCCTGGGAACACCGGGGATGTCAGACGGTTGCCATGCAAACACGTCGACGTTCGCCCGCAGGAAAGCAATGAGCGCGCTTTCCTATTTAGGGGCGAGAGTGGCACTGATGGTGAAGGTACCACCAGTGCCGTCCTCCTTGGCGGACACCCTCTTGGTCTCTGGTGGAGCTGCCATTGTCTTCTTACACTTGCCGGTGGAGCTCGATGGTGCGTCCTCGACGGTAGCGCAGTACTCCAAAGAGGTGCGCTTGCCGGAGTGGGCATCAGAACTCTTGCCGGACTTGGTCTTCTTCTTCGCCCCGGGAGCTTCAACGGCAAGTGACTTGCAATCTGTTGCGGCTGCTGCTTCCCGGTAGATCTTGTCGGCGCAGATAAGAGCATCCTTCTTGTCGCCAGGGAGAGAGATGACACTTATCGGGCCTAGCATCTTCAGCATGTTGTATGCATAGTGAGAGGCTTCCATGAATTTGGCGAGTGCTGGACGGCCGAGTATCCCATTGTAAGGCAATGGAAAGTCAGCAACGTCAAAAGTGACCCTCTCAGTCCTGAAGTTCAACTCGCTGCCAAATGTCACCGGCAACGTGATCTTTCCCTTCGGCTTGCTTCTTCCCGGATTGATTCCTTGGAATGTGCCGGTCTCTTCGAGCTCGCTATCAGGGATCTGGAGTTTCTGGAGTACCGCGGAGGAGATCAGGTTCAAGCCGGCCCCGCCGTCAACTAGCATCTTAGTGACCTTGAGGTTGCGGATAGTTGGTGAAACCAACATCGGTAAGCACCCGATCGCAGTTATGCGATCAGGGTGGTCCTCAATATCAAAGATGATAGGCGTGTTGGACCATTTCAGAGGCTTGCGTGACTCAACGGGTGGTTCTACCGCATTGACTTCCCGCACCCACTGCTTGAACTGGCGGTGTGAAGTATGCAGAGAAGCACCGCCGTCAACGCACAGGACCACTGTGGCTTTCTGGAACTCCTGCTCATCGGTCTCGTCATCATCCATATCTTCATCGTCGTCGTCATCTTCATCCTTGTCGCGGCCGCGGGGAGGTCTGTCTCCTTGCCGCTGCTTGGCCTTGCCGCGGCGTCCTCCTCGGCCGGGGCGTTTCTTGCCGGCTCCTCCAGCACCTTCCTGGGCCTTCTCCTTGTCGCGTCGCTCGTATTCAGCCTTTTGCTGCTCAACAAGCTGCTCGACTTTCTTGCAGCTCTGGAGGTCATGGCCCTTGGTGCGGTGGATCTTGCAGTACTGCTTGTTGGTGCCGTCCTGCTTGTCAGCGACCGCCACAGCTTGGTAGTTGGTGTCTGCAGCAATCTCCTCGCCGGAGCTACCAGCTTTGGCTTTCTTGGCGCCACCTCCGTTGCCGGACTGCTCAACGACTAGCACATCTTTGCCTTTCTTTTTCCTGTTGTTTCGCCGCCGGTTTTTCTTTGCCGGGGCAGCCTCCTCACTATCAGATCCTCCTGCTTCTGTATTCTCTCCGGGGAGTTTCCTCCCTTCCTCAGCATGTGCACACTTGTCGGCCAGGGCATATAGCTCACTGACGTCTCTGATCTTGCACATCGCCATCTCCTCCCGCATCCTGCGGTTTCGCACGTTCTGATGGAACGCGCTGATTACCGCGGCAGGGTGGACATCTGGGATGTTGTGCTGTACGCGGCTGAATCTCTGAATGTACTTGCGCAGGGGATCTCCTTCCTTCTGGGCGAGCAGATGAAGGTCGCTCTCTTGGCCATGAGGCTTGTAGCCGCCTGTAAAGGCGCCGACAAACTGATGGCATAGGTCTACCCAGGAGGATATGGAGTTGTCCGGCAAGTGCATGAACCAGGATCTGACATTGGGCTTGAGCACCAGCGGGAAGTAGTTGGCCAGGATCTTGTCGTCCCGCCCCCCGGCAGCTTGCACCGCGATGGTGTAGATGCTGAGGAACTCCGACGGATGCGACTTGTCATCGTACTTCTCTGGTACGTCTGGCTTGAAATTCTTCGTGCTGGGCCACTGGACTTGCCGCAGCTCACGAGTGAACGCAGGGCATCCTACCGCGTACGGCAAGTCGCCTGGTTCCCCTGGTGCATGCATGTCGACAGAGGGCCCAGCGCGCTGGTCCGATTGACGCCGCGCTTCTCTTCGGCGCTCGATGCGAGTACGAGCGTCTTCTTGCTGTCGTTCGTGAAGAACTTGGCGCTGATCATGACGAGCTCGTGGATCTGATGATGCGGTGGAGTCGCTGTCGAGGTGGATCCGGTGAGTCGGCGATCTTGGCCTTCGGGGTGGAGAGTGCATGGTGGTTGCACCCCCACCGGTTTCGTCGCCATCGGCTCGTGCCTGGCAGTCCTGCCTCGGCAGCGATGTACTCGGCTGCCGCGGAGTGTCGCCGTTGGCGAAGCCGATGAGACTCTGAATGGTGGCCCTCCATTCATCGATCTTGTCTACCGTTGGAGGGTAATCCAGGAGCAGTTGAGCTCGCGCCAAAGCTTCTGCTGGAGTGGTGGGCGGCAGTGGCCAACGGTATGAGGAGCGGGATATGCTCGGACTTCTAACTATGTTAGAAGGAGCAGTATCCCGTCCAGGCGACCGTGTCTAGCTCATGCCAGCATGTTGGCGTGCATGCTGGTCTTGAGCACCCCGAGATCCACCAGCTCGATCTTGGTCCAACGAACGTATGGCACTGCGAATACTATGACGCTGTCGGTCTTGCGCCTCCTGAGATGGGCGCGGTGCATGTACGGACGCCGAGGTCTGCGCGGCCTTGTCCTTGGACCTGGCAGCACCGTGAGATCCCTCGTCGACGCCCGTTCTTCCGCCGGCGTCTACCCCACCACCCGTTTGATGTCGGTGGTGGTGGGATCGACGTGGACGGAACAGTTGCCCCGAAGCCTTCTTCTTCGGTGGCATGTCGATGAAGAAGATGAAGATCTAGCTCGTGTGAGCGCCGGATCAGGTTCACACAACCTCGATGCCCCCTACCTGGCGTGCCAAAGATGTCGGGGAAACTGATCCACGAACACCTATGGGACCGGCGGACCGAGCCCCTTTCGGTTCGGCGGGGGGCGGAGATCGCACGAAGAGCGGATCGAGGCGAAGCACACGAGCAGTTTACCCAGCTTCGGAGCTCTCTGGAGAGATTACACTCCTACTGCTGCATGTCTGAGTGTATTGAGTTCTTGCTCGGGAGCGTTGAGTACTACAGTACACACTAGCTGCTAACGAGACCGAGCGTGAGTGTTTTTCTGCCTCCGAATCCCCTCCTCTACGTTGCGCATGGGCCTCCTTTTATATGCTAAAGGGGTCACCGACAGATGGCAACGTAGACAAGGGTAAAAATGGAAAAGGAATTGCGATTCGTACAACCACCTGTACAGTGTATCATACCTAACCCTGACGGAAGGGGACAAAGGCATTAAATGCCCGTCTGCGTCAACCAAATAGTTCAAAAAGGGACCGTCAGGGACGCCACCACTCGCCACGATGGAAATCTTGTCAGCGTCGCTTGCCACCACGCACCGCTGGCTGCACAGCCTCTTGCCACGCGCGCCTGGAAAGGCCCCAGGGCGACACGTTGGTGGATGTGCTGGAGCGCGGGTACAGAGTGGTAGCTTGCCGCGACAAGTGCCTTGCCGCGGTCGTTGTCTTGTCGCATCCGGAAGCTTGTCGCTCACCGGGCCTCGCCGGGACGCGTGGCACGTCGTGGCAAGTTCCTTGAGATGCCTTGGTTGACCTTCCCGGCAAGCTCCTCTTGCCGGGGCCTTGTCTCCTTGGCCTGAATACTTTGTTCTTGAATGGCTCCAAAGGAACCACGGAGGACCTTGGCGGTCACCCGGCAAGCCTTGCCGCGGGGTGCTGCAACTGCCCGTGCACAAGTTCGGGATACTAGGGTACCCCTACTCTAGTACACCGACAACTTTCTATGTGTCTCTTGTGCTTTGCTGTGGTCTTTGCATTGATCCTTTTTGCTTGTCGTGGGTGTTTTTGCGTTTTGTGTCTCAGGTGGTGGTTCTCGCCGTTCCAATCCCAGTCATGACACTGGCTCCAAGCGTCTGCGCAATCCAGGTGAAGCACCAGAGGGCTCCACTGCCCCCAAGCGCCATGTTAAGACATCCGCTAGTAAGCACAAGGAACAAAGTAAGGGCATGGACGAGATACCCCAATCTGAGTTCGTCCGTCTCAAGAAGCTCAGCCCATATGTGCATCCTCGTGCTACTGTCAGAGGTTGTGAACTATTTTGGAACAAGCAACAGACTCTCACTTATCTGGATGTCATCAAGAACAAGCAAAACACCTACGTGGATGTCAAATGGATAGAAATGCATCATCTGAGGAAGGACAAGTTCTGTCAGTACTTTGGAGAAGCTCTGGATTTGGTGGAGCAGTTTGGTATTGAACATGGGATCTCTTTTCACCTTGACTATGACCTGAGCTTATCTGTCAGTTCTTTGCCTCAGTATACTTTCACCCTGATGAGGAGCGGAGGATGACCTGGATGACTGAGGGAGTCCTGGATTGGGGGGTGTCCGGATAGCCGGACTACCATCGTCAGCCGAACTGTCATCGGCCGAACTATCATCATCGACCGGACTCCAAGACTATGAAGATACAAGATTGAAGACTTCGTCCCGTGTCCGGATGGGACTTTCCTTGGCGTGGAAGGCAAGCTTGGCGATACGGATATGTAGATCTCCTACCATTGTAACCGACTCTATGTAACCCTAGCCCTCTTCGGTGTCTATATAAACCGGATGGCTCTAGTCCGTAGGACACAACAACAACCATTACAATCATACCATAGGCTAGCTTCTAGGGTTTAGCCTCCTTGATCTCGTGGTAGATCCACTCTTGTAAACATCCACAATATCAATATCAATCAAGCAGGACGTAGGGTTTTACCTCCATCAAGAGGGCCCGAACCTGGGTAAAACATCGTGTCCCTTGTCTCCTGTTACCATCCGCCTAGACGCACAGTTCGGGACCCCCTACCCGAGATCCACCGGTTTTGACACCGACAATGACCAATGGACGTAAGTTGACTGCTACCTGGAAGGAGTTCATGGACCTGCTCCAGGTTCCCGATGATGGGCTCGACACTCCCATGGGTGTTCGCCCCCATGCTAATCCTGAGTCTGCTAACAAGGACAAGCTTCAGCCATACTATGTTGAGAAGGCGCTTCCCAATGGCAAGTCAGGGTGGGTGCTCAACTCCTTTCTGGATATCATGTATCGCATCTTCCGCAACTCTTTGTTCCCTCGCATTGGTGACAAGGACAAGGTTCATGCCTATATGGTGGATATGATGCTCCTTTGTGAGGAGGCTCGTGTGTCTCAGACTCAGCCACTTGATGTCTCACACATCATGTGGTGTGAGCTTCGGTTTGCGGTGTTCAACCGCAAGGTGCCTATCTATGGGCCCTATCTATTTCTGCTGATCTCGAAGACTTGGGAGAAGATGTTCCCTGGTGATCAGTTCCTTGCTCCAGACTGGATTCGACATGATCCCATCTGTCTTCGGGTCAAGCCCAACTGGGCCAACACTACTACTCGTGCTGAGGCATCTGCTTCTAGGGAGACTGTTGATGAGGAGGAGGCTGGCGTCGAGGATATTGCTGAAGACCGTGCTGCTAGGTCTTCCCATAGTTCCTCTATGCCCTCGTGGGCCAAGAAGCTGAAGGACAAAATGAAGACTCTTTTCTGCATGCAAGCTAAGGGGCAGTACAGGACTCACATGGCATCCAAGGAGAGTCGTCGCCAGGACAAGAAGATCTTGCAGCTATATGGCGAGGAAGTGTCTGGCGGTTCTGAGGATCGCATTACTCCAGAGGCTGAGTGGATGGAGAAACAAGGCTACAAGTGGACTGATTCTGAGGAGGACGTCGAGGAGACCATTCCTGCCGTCGGGTCTGACGAGGATCGTTGGGATGATTTTGCTGCTTGAGCCACCCCGTGTGTGTAGGTGTCCTCTCTGCCTTTTTGGCGTCTCGATGCCAAAGGGGGAGAGAGTGTAGGGATTTGTGAGTCGTGTGTCATGTTTCATGTGTTTGCGTGCTCATTTGAACCTCGTTTCGGTTGCTTTGGCTTAGTTTGTCCCTCATATGGTGTAAGACATATGCACTCTATCTATCTTAGTGAGCTAGTGTTATTTTGTGCTACCTTTGTTTATGCACTTACTTAGATTGTTAGTCTTACATGCCTTGTCTCTAAAATATAGGGGGAGTGTTGATCCTAGCTTGTGTGATGTGCAGTCCAAAGCATCCATCTATATTGCACACATCTAGGGGAGCCCGTCTACATTTTAGAGAGGAGGAGTTTGCCTATGCTCATTATTATTTCCCCTTGTGCAAATCCCGTATTGTCATCAATCCACCAAACAGGGGGAGATTATAAGGGCATATTTATCCCTAAGTGTTTTGGTGTTTGATGATAGTGCTTTTGCGGATTAATCGTGTGCCTTGAGTTTCTCAGTTGTTTCATCGCTAGGCACAAGACGGTTTGTGGCGACCGGTTTTTCTGGGTATTAATTCCCAGAAAATGGCCCTTGTGCTCATCAGCCCCAGGATTACTGTTAGCTGATGAGGCACCAACTTGATACAGAAATTCCAAGCAAAACACAAAATATGTAGTACAAGACCATTCTGGTCTGTGAGTACAACAAATGGTTTCTAGTGGTTGATGGCGGAAGCGGGTTGTGAATCATCAGTGTCTATGGGACTCCATTTCCCACAGGAACAGCTGACCAGGTTAACTTCTATCTTCGCGAGGCTGCTATCACCGTTGCTTAGGTTCTGGGGCTGTCATCACGGTCGCTCTTCTCCGCGCAAGAAATCTGGTCAAGACAATAGCCAGGGACAAGCCAGTGAGTACTTTGAATATACTCGCAAACATTATGAACATGGGTATAATATAACAACGATGTTCTGAAATATTTTATGCTCACGACGTCAGTCACAAAAGATAATAAAAACTCTGATGCATGCAAGCAGGTTATTTATGAATATGCAATAATATATTAATAATAAAATGCACCGATCGGGTGTCTGAAGCGACGCCTCGAAAGGTTAGTAAACAAAGAGAAATGCCTCAGTCGGGTGTCTGAGCGACACCACATAAAGGGCTTATAAAGAAAATAAATAACTACATGCCACAGTCGGGCGTCTGAGTGACACCGCATAAAGGGCTTATAAAGAAAATAAATAACAACATGCCACAGTCGGGCGTCTGAGCGACACCGCATAAAGGGCTTATAAAGAAAATAAATAACAGTATGCCACAGTCGGGCGTCTGAGAGACACCACATAAAGGGCTTATAAAGAAAATAAATAACAGCATGCCACAGTCGGGCATCTGAGCAACACCACATAAAGGGCTTATAAAGAAAATAAATAACAACATGCCACAGTCGGGCGTCTGAGCGACACCGCATAAAGGGCTTATAAAAATAAATGTAGTGAATATCCAGGAGGTAAAACCATCCCAGGGATACTCAATATTTCAAATAATATAAAGGGGTTAGTCCATAAATAAAAATAATTCATAATCATCATAAGTCTCAAGTCATGATCCCAGTCCCGGTTTAACAGTTTCTCCTCCGAAGACCGACACTAAGACCGACACTTGACCCATCCCAGACTGTAGTCCTTAACCGTGGACACGGCTATTCGAATAGGTTTAATCTCTGCAGAGGGTGTACTCTTTACCCATGAGTAACGGATTTCTTTTGTCCATCGGGACTAATTCCGTCTACGGTCTTTTAAATGAAAACGCACCTGACTTGCACACACCAGCTTAACTCACCGGTGTCTGGAATCACCCACGACACTCGTTAAGCAAAACTCTAAGTGGGGAGGCTACAACATCGATTAGCATGGGATCACAAAATTTATACCGCGCGCAAAACTGGGGAAGCTACCCCCTCGGCTACAACCGAAACACCCATGCCCCCTGACCGGATGACTGGCTTTAATCCATGGCCGTGGTACCCTCATCCCGGCCTCTCTGTACGGTGTGTGTTAGAAAGGGGTTGACAAATTACTGAACCGTACTCTACTTGTTGTAGAGACGAGTGGTAGTACGAAACAAGTATGGGGGTTACTGGAACAAGACTCGATCTATGGTCGACTCAGGAGGTTTAAGTATTCCCTGCAAAATTTGCATAACGAGTATATTTCATCCAACAAACAGGATCACCACTCATCATACCCTTCATGCCATGCCGGACACACTCGTCTCAACGAGAAAACTAGGGACAAGCTCGGGTCTACCCAAGATAGAGGCTTTCCTGTTATTCTTCCAGTAGGCACGAAAGGCATTCGAGGATGATCACTATCACAAGCCTGTCTATTTCCAACAGCAAGGAAATTTCCAATGAGCATTCATGCAAATGATCACATCACCACATAAAATAACGAGTTCTACGTATTGAGGTGGTGTCATGATCGTGTCAAACAATGCATGCAAAATATTATGCCAGGGTTCAGAATGCTTGCCTTCAAGGTGTGGGAAGGCAGGGTGCACTCCAAAACTTTTGAAAGTTTTCTTCTCTCTCTCCAAAGTCTTTGAGATTTACGTCTTCACTTAACCCACGTGGACTGGGGTGGGGTCACTGACAGTGGGTCCAGGGGGCCCACTGGTCAGGTTTGACCAGTCCATCTCTCCCTCCTCTTCCTCTGCCTGAACGGAGGCGAGGCGACGGCGATCAACACTGGCGAATGGCTGCTCCCCGCGGGCTCTAGAGAGTCGGGATGGATCCGCAAGACCGGGGTGGTCCTCCCGGTGGTCGTTGGGTCGGCGGGGGTGGAGGGAGTCGCTGACGGTGAGTTTCACGGCGGAGGAGACTTCGGGAGCAAAGTGGTTTTGGGGCTGCGGTGGTTCTCGATCAAAATCGAGCAGGGGGAAGGGTTCACGGGAGGAAGCGAGAGCTTCTGGTGGAGAGAGTGGAGAGGGGGAGGTCCTGGTGGTGCCGGAATGGCCGGGGCGGTGGCGGCGGCAGGAGTTGCCGGAGACGGGGAAGAAGGCCTTCCTCCGACAATTGCAGGCTGTGCCCTGACGGCGGCGTTGTAGAGTGCCAGGGCGGCTTGGCGTGTTGCGGTGAGAAGGGGAGTGCGTGGCGCGGCTCTGTGGCATGGGTAAAACCAGGGGCGCGACGTGGCGGCTCGGGCGCACGTGCGTGCCAAACGCACGCTCTGGGCGCTCCCAGAGCACGCCCGGGACGTGTTCGGTATGCCAGTGCATGCTAGAGGTCGCGGGTGAGGCTGGGAATTATCAGACCTTGGTTATGAGTAGCTAGAAGTCTATTGGACAAGGTAGTTAGGCAAGGGAAGCAAGATCACAGTGCAAGCTAAGACTTATGTCAAAACTGGTCATGCCTACAGGGTGCTCGACAGAATGCCACATGCACCTAGGCATTTCTTGGAGTGGTCAAATCTTCCAGAGTGGGGTCTCTTTAGATGAAAGAGAGGGTGGTGAGGTTAGTTTGCCAAAAGGAGAAACTTGCTAGTGCAAGTTTTGCAAAAGTTCAGTTTTGGACAGAAAGAACAGGGCATGATTGCATGTACTAGAATTGCTCCAATGAGTCCAACCTCTTGAACTTAAGGTTCTAGCAAGAAGGGCTACAAGTAGGAAAAGGAATCACAGCAAAAGGAGTAAGTTAAAATATAGCTATAGTACAATCCATCCAGTTGGACCAGAATGAAGATGAGGATGGTTCACTCAAATTTTTCAAAGAACATCCCTGGATTTTTGCATATAATGGAATAATATGCTCTTACTGACATCCCAAAATTTTGGTAGAAGTTTTAAGGAAATATTTAAATAGGTTGTAGTGCAAAACTGTCCTCTGGACCAGATTTGAAAACTTGGTGTAGAACTCAAAATATCCAGGTAATGAAATATATTTTTGCATAAAAGTGTTTTATAAACATCACATGACCTCTCTAAATTTTGGTGGAATTTTTAAAAGAATTTATCAAAGGGTTGCAGTGTAAAAGAGGCCTTGAAGCTTAGAAAAATCATTTTTCAATAAATAAGGCACCAGGGAAAAAAATTATGCCAATAATCCCACTGATAAAAGAATTATTTTATTTGAGAGGGAAAAATAAGTCCAACAATAATTGAAAAGATCTCACTTGGGGTAAAACTCCATAACAATAAAGAAAAGAGTGGTTCTGAAATCAGAAGAAAATACAGAAAATAAAAGTTTTAGTTTCTAGGCAAATTTTTAATTAATAAAACAAGGTTAAAATTTTTGGGGTATCACACGGTTCGGTGCCCCTCGAAGACTATTGAAGACAGCGTTTTTCTATGTTTGTTTTGGTGGATTTGAGTCGGAGGAGAGCCGTACTATTAAGAGGGGGTCCGCGTCGGAAAGGTTTGGGTGGAATCATCATGTACACGTTTCCTTCCTTGTCTCCTCCTTTCCCCTGCACTTTGGAGCATTCCCCGTTTATCCTCTATGTGAGTGTCTGGACTACTGTTGTTGAGCTTGCGGTAGTACTGCTCCCTGGAGTGGTAGTACCGCAGGCACTCGCGGTAGTACCGTGCCCCTGCGCGGTAGTACCGCGGGAGCCCACGGTAATACCGCTCCTTCGGAGTCGTAGTACCGTGGCTCCCTGGCCAAGTACCGCTGCTTCGCTGTAGTAGGCGCAGATGTAATTTTTTACATCCGTGCCCACACGGTAGTACCGCACGTCATCGACGGTAGTACCACGGGTGCCCACGGTAGTACCGCTCCTCCAGAGCGGTAGTACCGTGGTTCCCTGGCCTAAGTGCCGTTGCTTCATGGTAGTAGGGGCGGATGTAATTTTTTACATCCGCACCCATGCGGTAGTACCGCGCCTTGTGCACGGTAGTACCGTGACGGATGTTTGCATCATCTCTTTGACCGCGAAAGTAGGCACGGATGTATTTTTATTCATCCGTGCCGTTTCCAGACTAGGACCTACCTGCCTCGTGGTAGTACCGCAGGTGGGAGCGGTAGTACCACGCTCGCGGTAGTACTGCTTGTGTTATAGTCTCTGCAGCTGCCGCGGTAGTACCGTGGTCACCCACGGTAGTACCGCGTGGCCTTGCGGTAGTACCGCGCTCCTGGAGCGGTAGTACCGCTTGTCGCAGGCTGGTCTAAGTGGATAACGGTTGGATGTTGTTCCCCACTATAAAAGGTGTGTCTCCTACCTCTAGTTGACCACCTCTTCCATCCCTAAGCTCCATTGTTGCTCCAAGCTCCATTTTCGGCCGATCTCTCTCCCTAGCCAATCAAATTTGTTGATTTGCTCGGGATTGGGTGACAAGGCCCCGATCTACACTTCCACCAAGAGATATTCGATTCCCCCCACTAATCCCTAGCGGATCTTGTTACTCTTGGGTGTTTGAGCACCCTAGACGGTTGAGGTCAACTCGGAGCCATAGTCCATTATGGTGAAGCTTCGTGGTGTCGTTGGGAGCCTCCAATTAAGTTGTGGAGATTGCCCCAACCTTGTTTGTAAAGGTTCGGTCGCCGCCTTCAAGGGCACCAATAGTGGAATCACGGCATCTCGCATTGTGTGAGGGCGTGAGGAGATTACGGTGGCCCTAGTGGCTTCTTGGGGAGCATTGTGCCTCCACACCGCTCTAACGGAGACGTACTTCCCCTTAAAAGGAAGGAACTTTGGTAACACATCCTCGTCTCCACCGGCTCCACTCTTGGTTATTTCGTGCCTTTACTTTTGCAAGATTACTTGTGTTGTATCCATTGCTTGCTTATGTGCTAGTTGTTATTGCATCATATAGGTTGCTCACATAGTTGCATATCTAGACAACCTATTTTGTTGCAAACTTTAAATTGGTAAAGAAAAGCTTAAAAACTGTTAGTTGCCTATTCACCCCCCCTCTAGTCAACTATATCGATCCTTTCAAAGGGGATAATTATTTTTGTTGAAAAGTTTCTGTAATTAAGATTCACAAAGTTTCCGTGAGCATGAACAAAGTTCAAGGAGCTCTCCCACTTCAACAATGCTTGTCTTCCTCACTTTCACTTTCCTTTTTGAAAAGTTTTCAGGTTCCCCACTTTATTTTTTTGTTTTTAAACTATATAGAAGCACTCAACAAAAATAAATGACTCTCTAAAACTTTCAGGTTGTCTCCCTGGCAGCGCTTTCTTTAAAGCCATTAAGCTAGGCATTTAGTGCTCAAGTAATGAATCCACCCGGATCCCAAGGTATATCAAAGCCAATTTTAATTAACAATGATTTATAATTTAGTAGCGAGCACAAAGTAACATATATCAAGCAATAACGAACTTTAACTCTCTTCCTATGCATCGGCATGTCATAAAAGAATAATTCATGCACACATAGTAAAGGCCAATGCATAGTATAAGCATTTTCTTGCAATTCTATCATATTGGAAACATAAAGAGGCAGAGATATAGTTCCTCTTTCATAATAATTGCAAGTAGGAGTAGCAAGCACATGCATATTATATCTATCAAAATCATCATGTGCAATGGTAAAAGGCAACCCATCAATATAATCCTTAATAAGCACAAAATTCTCCGATATAGTGTAGTTTGGAGAATTCAAAAAGATAATAGGACTATCATGCGTGGGCGCAATAGCAACAATTTCATGTTTAACATAAGGAACTATAGCAAGTTCATCTCCATAAGCATAATTCATATTGGCATCTTGGCCACAAGCATAGCAAGCATCACCAAAAAGGGATATTTCAAGAGAATCAACGGGATCATAACAATCATCACAACAATCATCCTTCGGTAAGCATGAACGGGAATTAAACAATGTATGAGTTGAAGAGTTATCTCATTAGAAGGTGGGCACGGGTGATCAATCCGCTCTTCCTCCTTTTGTTCTTCGCTCTCCTCATCATCTTTTTCATCCAACGAGCTCACAGTTTCATCAATTTCTTCTTCCATAGCTTCCTGCAAAATATTAGTCTCTTCTTGGACAACGGAGACTTTCTCAATAAACGCTTAATATAGTAACTGTATTCATAATTTTCATAGCAATATCTAAGTATAGTAAGATTTTCAGGCCTATAAACATCATCATCTAAAGCTTCATACTTTTCAAACAAAGATTCAATTTCATAAGCAGCCTTAAAAGCAACAAATTCTTCTATTTGTTCCACATCATAGTAATCATATATACCATTAGCATAAGAAGCTAAGGTTTCATTATCATTAAATTTGCATGAAAAGGGAAGGTGTGGAGCCTTCATCCTAGAGCAACAAGTAATATCATATCTCAAGCATAGATCCAGGGCATACCAACGCAACATAATAGATTGATCCCATAATAGTTTCCCTTTTTGTGTCGAGCGATAATCCCTAAAGTATTCACGTTGATCCAACGTGTCTCCCATTATAAAGTTGAATGGGGTTTTCTCAGGATTACCAAAGTAGTACATAATATCTTGAACATAATGAGCATCGGAGGTTTTAGGAGTTACCCCATCTCCATGAGTAGCAAGTACACCTAATTTTTTTGGTATTTTGTGTTCCATATCCATAACTAAGGATAGAAAACAACTAAGAACAGTAAATAAAAATTACTTAGTGATAAAGCAAACAAGCACACACGAGAATATTCACGCCACGCTATTGCTCCCCGGCAACGGCGCCAGAAAAAGATCTTGATAACCCACAAGTGTAGGGGATAATTGTAGCCTCTTTCGATAAGTAAGAGTGTCGAACCCAACGAGGAGTTAAAGGTAGAACAAATATTCTCTCAAGTCCTATCTGCCATTGATATGACTCTACGCATGCTTAGTGTTCGCTTTACCTAGAACAAGTATAAAACTAGAAGTACTTTGTAGGTGTGATAGGATAGGTTTGCAAGATAATAAAGAGCATGTAAATATAAACTAGGGGTTGTTTAGATAAAGAAGCAATCAAGTAAATATAGCGAGTGCGGAAAAGTGGTGGTAGGAGTTGTGGAATTGTCCCTAAGCAATTGACTATGTTACTAGACCGATAATCACTATTGCAATTCTATTTGAGGGAGAGGCATAAGCTAACATACTTTCTGTACTTGGATCATATGCACTTATGATTGGAACTCTAGCAAGCATCCGCAACTACTAAAGATTCATTAAGGTAAAACCCAACCATATCATTAAAGTATCAAGTCCCCTTTATCCCATACGCAAACAACCTACTTACTCGGGTCTGTGCTTCTGTCACTCACGCCACCCACCATAAGAAAATCATAAACATATTGCAAACCCTACATCGGGGATCCCTCACGCTTGCGCCACACGGAGAGCACTATAGGACAACACCAATAATAAAACATGCAACTCAAACCAATCATAGCAATTCATCAATCACCGGTAGGACAACGAAAATCTACTCAGACATCAAGGATGGCAACACATCATTGGAAAATAATATGAAGCATAAAGCACCATGTTCAAGTAGAGGTACAACGGGATGCGAGAGAGTGGACCGCTGAATATAGATGGGGGAAGGTGATGGAGATGTTGGTGAAGATGATGGAGGTGTTGGTGTAGATCGCGGCGATGATGATGGCCCGCGGCAGTGTTCCGGTGCCACGGGAAGCAAGGGGGAGAGAGCCCCCCTTCTTCTTCTTCTTCCTTGACCTTCTCCCTAGATGGGAGAAGGGTTTCCCCTTTGGTCCTTGGCTCCCATGGCTTGGGAGGGGCGAGAGCCCCTCCGAGATTGGATCTATCTCTCTGTTTGTGCGTTCTCTGATTCTGCCCCTTCACCGTTTCCTTTATATCTGAAGATCCGTAACTCCGATTGGGGTGAATCTTCCGCCCAGATTTTTCTCATAAAATAGCTTTCTTGCAGCAAAAGAAGGGCATCAACCGCCTTATGGGTGGCCCACGAGAGTGCCAGGCGCGCCCAAGGGGTGTGGGCGCGCCCCCTGTCTCGTGGCCACCTCGGACACCGTTTCGCGTTGATTCTTCCTCCGGAAAATCCCAAATATTCCAACATAATTCTCCGTCCGTTTTTATCCCATTTGGACTCCGTTTGATATTGGTTTTCTGCGAAACATAAAACATGCAACAAACAGAAACTGGCATTGGGCACTGGATCAATATGTTAGTCCCAAAAATAGTATAAAAAGTTGCCAAAAGTATATGAAAGTTGAATAATATTGGCATGGAACAATCAAAAATTATAGATACGACGGAGACGTATCAGTGCCTACAACGTAGTCACTGGCATGGGCGAACACCTCGCCGGTGTCGACCGATGCCTCACCGCCTACTCATGAGACAGTGTGCCCCGTCCCGCCCTTGCCGATATCTGTGAGGTAGCCCAAGGAGCCCCACGCGTGGAGGGCGCAACAGCAACATAGGCGGAGGAGACTGGCGATGGTTGTGGTGTCCTAGCCGACCCTTTACTTCCGCCCTCCATCATGTCACCCGCGTAGCGCCGGCAGCATGTGCGGCCATACAAGGCAGTGGCTGGAAGACGTGCATGTACGGCTGCACACTACACACAAGTTTGAATGTGGTATGTCCGGAGGCCTTCCACGTGTCACATGAATAGGGCAGCACGACGGTGCCCATAGCCGTGCGCGGGTTTCTTCATCCTCTACAGCAACCAACACAGTTGTAGATTTGGCAATTAGAAGGCAAGGACCTCGGCTGTATAAATTCCACTAGTTTCAGGGCTCTTTTCGTAAAGAAATAATGACACTTGTCGACCTGTGGGTAGATATAGACTGTTTTGTATGGATTTGTTACCCGAACCTAAGTTAGAGTGTCACTTTTCAGTATGTTTCAAGATTATGTATGATTCTGTTATGTCCTAGTAAGTTTCTAGTAAGTTTATGTATCATAGGTGTAGTTAACTCTTTTTTTGAGAGGTTCCTGAAAAATAACCGGATCTGTGATCCACACTAAAAATGATTTAAACGCAGCATCTTTTTGTGTGTTCCAAATTTCCTTCTATATTGCGACAGATACCATTTCAAAACCAGTTGAAAGAAAAAACATTTCAAACCACTAGCTCTCTCTTCCCCCGGAATCCCCAATCTCTCTCCCCGTCACCCGCCGCCCGCTTCGTCTCTCCCGGCGACGACGTGCCGGCCTCTCCTCTCCTCCCAAGCCGACCACCCCGCCCGCCCCATAATTTCCTCTTGTCCTCGCTTTTCCCTCCCACAGCCACCGGCGCTCGAGCTACCACGCCAGCCGCAGCGGCTCCAGCCCTCTCCTCGGCTCCGGCCGCCGTCGAGGGTGCCACCGCGGTGCTCCAGTCGCCGCCCGTGATCCGCAGCAGGCCACACGCAGTCTAAACCCATCGGAATCCCCGCGCCGCCATGCTTCGCCTCCGAAGCTGCATCGTCTCCCATCTCCTCTCGTCTCCATCCACCCCTCCCCCCCGCCTCCTCTCCGCGGCCGCGCCGGCCGTTTCCCCTAGCACCGGATTCGCTGCGGAGGAGTACCTCGTCGCCACCTGCGGCCTCACCCGAGCGCAGGCCCTCAAGGCTTCCCCGAAGATCTCCCACCTCAAGTCCCCCTCCAATCCCGACGCCGTCCTCGCCTTCCTCGCCGGCCTCGGCCTCTCCAGAGCCGACGTCGCCGCGGCCGTCGCCAAGGACCCCAGGTTACTCTGCGCCCGCGTGGAGAGTACTCTGGCCCCCAACTTGGCTGCGCTCAGCGGCATCGGGTTGTCGCGCTCTGAGATCGTGCCCCTCCTCCGCTTGCGCTGCAGATCTGTCGTCTCCAAGCTGCAGTACTACCTGACCCTCTTCGGCTCCTCCGAGGCCTTCCTCCAGGCGTTGAAGTTCAACTGCAACCTCCTCACACACAGCATCGAGGGTGCGGTCGAGCCCAATGTAGCGTTGCTGCGGGAGTGCGGGCTAGGTGATCGCGACATTGCCAAGTTATGCGTTGGTATGCCATGGCTGCTGACTGCCAACCCAGAATGCATCCGGTCAATGGTGGCTCGTGCCGACGGTCTTGGCGTGAGCCGGGAATCTCCGATGTTCAGGCACGCGATGCATGCTGTTGCATTCCACAGCGAGGAGAAGATTGCTGCCAAAATGGAGTACCTGAAAAAGACGCTCAGGTGGTCGGATGCTGAGGTGCGCATTGCTTTGTCCAAGTCTCCAATGATGCTGAGGAGTTCTGAGGGCATGGTGCAGCGCATGTCAGAGTTCCTCATCTCTGAGATGGGGTTGGAACCAGCATACATTGCTCATCGGCCGGCAATTCTCGCTTACAGCCTGGAGCGCTGGATCAGACCCAGGTACTACGTTGTTAAGTATCTTAAGGAAAATGGATTGGTACGTCGCGACCGGGACTACTATTCCGCACTCACGCCGTCCGAAATGGTATTCTTGGAGAAGTACATATGCCCTCACAAGCAAGCTGCGCCGTACCTTGCTGAAGACTATGATGATGCTTGCAGAGGACAAGTGCCCGATAAATTCAGATTTGCATGAACCAAGAACAAGGTATTCAAATTTTGATGCTTACTGTACCACATATTCCAATCTCTGTCTTCAATTCATTTGTTCTTGCCTAGCTAACTGTTGGTTGTCACATGCTGGAGCTGCTAACACATGATGAATGAAGTTATGTTGCTAACACATTCATTTGTTCATGAGTCCTAGTATGTGGTTTGGCCATGTCATCACTTAATAAAGAAGAAAGCATGTCATGTTATGAACATGTTCATCCTTATGTAATGTTGGCAAACATAGGTGTGAGATCAGGTCATTTTGCAGATGCATTGAAATCTCCGTGAGTAGTATATCTGCACTCTTGATATCATTCCATGAAGAAAGAATGGCCAGGCTGATGCTTTCAGTTCTAGGCACAATTGATCTGAAAACTAAATGTAGTAATACAATTTCTGTATATGGCCTACTATCTCCCCCAAATACTATGGCTGGTAAAGAGTAAGCCTCCTTTGATATGCACCAATCAAAGGGCTACATGTGTTCCTTTTTTATGCCCAGCAATGCAACATGTATGAATGAAGTTATGTTGCTAATATGTTATATCATGGTATAAGCCCAGCAAATGGATCTGCCTAGATTGATCTCAGGTGTTACATTCGCAGGCTATTGCTTTATGCAAACAGAGTTAGGCAGTAACAGATGCAAGCTGGCTCCTCTAGATGGCATCTATCCTGTTTTCAGTGTAGTAAAAACATATCTCCACAACCATATCAAGCTTATACCGCGTCACTTTGTATTAAACTTGTTAAAGCCAGATGTGATACTGGACAGTATAAATTATCAGCTATCTAGAATTTTTCTGTCAGATCGCAAAATCTACCTGCATATTTAACAATCTTTTAGCTTCCATCTGAAATAGAACTCCTGTTTTCATCTAGGCATGAATGTCACAATCTTCTGCTAGTTCTTAGCATACACGATGTCAATAAAGTTATATCAAACTGTTTCTTCTCTGCAAAATCGAATTTCTTCATATATGATAGTTGTTTGATCTACCATAATGCTCGAGAGCTTTAGATAGTGGTCCACTTATACAGTAGGTAATCATAGTTGAATTTATCATTTACATCTCCTGTCGCAGGCCACTGTTGTTGTGTAGCAAGATCTTCCTCCTTGCTATATAGGAGTATTAGCATTCTCTTAATCTTTGAGGTTTTTTTTTTGAATCTGTGGGTATGCACCTGCAATTCCTCATGACAAGTGATGATCCCCTTTGAGTAGGTACTGGTTTTCTTATATTTGTATAGTTTCATGTGCACATTGAAGGTTATGCCCTTTTTGTGAAATTATCAGACTGGCTGTATACCTTTTGAAATTGTGAGCACCTGGTGCATTACGAGTCAAACTCTTAATAATCTAATTATACTAGGAGAGGCTTTTATTCCTTTCTGTCTCAGATCATAGTTAAGAACAACTTATTTGTAGGCATTTGAACATGGTTTATAACAATGATTACGTGGCAAGATTACATCTTTGCTGTCCATCAGTTAGATTCTTCACCAGAATAGATTGTTGATATCAATGGATGCGTTCATAGTATATAAATAATTGTTTTCGTTAAACAGTACCCCATTGTCACACATATTTTTGCCATTTAGACCTCAGTGTTTCATCAGAATTCGATGGTGTATGTATGTTTCTTCTTCTTTCTTGATTGGATTTTATTATGCTTTACCTTTCCTCCCAGGAAATTACTAATTCTGCTCTGACATTTCAATTCAATCTCAGGTTTGACGTTTGTCTACTAAAAGTGTTTCTTTCTCCTAATCAGCGTGCCCGCTCATATGCCATACCGAACCCGTCTCTGTTGTACCTCGTAACAATGAGCTATATATTGACTACCTTTTGACCTTGTGTTGGCATACCAAAGTACCCATTTATGGGTAAGAACACACCTCTAATAATATGGTTGATGCAGTATTAGTGTTCTTTTTTTTATCTGCAAAAATGTGCATCTTCTCATAAACCCTCTGCAACTTCTTGCAGGCCGGGTACTGGTATATGGAACTCGATGTCAGGTTAGATATCATAAGCGTCGCAATACCTTCCATCAATGATGGTGTTCCGTGTCTCCAAGTCTGATCAGGGAGGCGTCTGATCAGGGAGGCGCCGCACGAGTCGAATAGCTAGCTAGGAAACCGACCGGGGAGGTTTATTGATTACGTGACCGGAAACTCCGTCCGTCCATTTTTGCGGAACACAGACTTATGAAATGTGGAAATTTTGGTTGAAATTTGATTTGGGTTGGTTAAACCAGAACTAGTATAGGAGTATTTTCTTGCATTATGTGGTCACCCTGCTCCTCCGCTGCGCTGAGAGGCCCACAGGCAGTGTGTGGTGTACGTTGTTCCCCTGGGTTTTTCTCCCGTGCTGATCTGAGTTTGGACATACCGACCACGTATCTGACGCTTTTTTTTTTTTGAGGGTATCTGACGCTTTTGGGGCACAGGGGTGTGCGGTTTCTGGCCGGTTGGGGGCGATCAGCCTCCAAGTCGCCACTTTCCCGGAAGCTGTTGTTGCTCCCAAGTTGATCGCTGCACCGGTGCAGCAGCAGCACTGATGCCTGAACACGACCGGAGTGAAACTCTCCCAAGATGCTACGGTCCTGGTCTGGTCGATCGAAAGATCAAATTCTACGATGCTGCTCCAGCATTTAATCTGTTCAGCAACTCAGAAAATTATTCGGGCCGCCTTAAACGCGTGCGTACGTACGTACGTATAGGACCCGATAAAAAAGTCGAGTAGTAACTACTACTACAACAGAGTATAGAATAGACCCGGTCCGGTCCTTGGTTTTGACGGTTAACCATGCATGCATACCAGCATACGCACTGAACAAGCAGTATAAAACGGAGCCATGAGCTCGCCCCTCCCCCACCAAGCAGCCGAGTTCAAGTGCTCGTGTTTCTCCACCTGCTGTCACCCTACTCAACTGGCAAGCGGCAAGTTGCCGATCATAACCCCGGCCCGATAGAAATCCGCCCAAGGAAAATGGCGTCGACGGCGAGGATAACGAGGGCCGCGCTGCTGGTCGCCGCCGTCGCGTTGATGCAGTGGTGCGACGCGGTCCTCGCGGCGAGGTTGCTGGAAGGGGACGGCGTTGACGTGTGGCTGCGGCAGGGCGCCGGGTCGCTGATCATGCAGGCCCTGCCCAGGGGCGGCTCGCCGCCGGGCGCAGGCAACTCGTGCTGGAACGATCCCAAACACCACCCGTCGTCGGGGAGCTGCCACGGCTAGCCGCCGGCCGGCTGGCTGGCAATACACATCGAACCTGGCTGTGGCTCGCCCGCCGTATAGCTCCTCCCGACGTTGACAAGCTTGTTTAGATTGATGCTCGTTCGTTCGTTTGCTCCCGTTCGTTTGTACAGTGACACCTCGCGTCTAAGAGCTCTCATGCGAAAATCGGAGCCTTGGAAGCTGATTGTAGTGAATAATAAACTTCAATACAACGTAGACGTAAGGTCTTGTAACCGAGCTGATTAGTTAATTAATTAACAGGTCAGCCTGTGCAGAAAGATTTCCACGGCATGCGGAGGACTTTGCTTCCACTTTGAGCTCGTTGATCGGGTCCATTTGTTGCACTTCGATAGGTCAGCATTTGCAGAATGTTGTTCAAGGTCACCTCTTTGACATCTCACCGTTGGTAACTGAATATCGGTAGTGAAAGCATGATGTCTGAATTCCCCGGACAGCGTGAACAGTCTAGTTTCAACCTGAACGACATGATCGAACTTTTCCATTCAAACTTTATGTTCTTTGTCTATTCAAAAGATGTACGCAGTCAAGTTCTTTTGGCCCAAAATACCACTCTACACGTCTCAACCCACGTACGGACCACATGCAAAGACCTGAAACCTTTTTATGTCTTGTTTCCTACTCCTTCGTACAAAATATAAGGCGTTTTTTAGGCTCGTTTATCGTACAAAAAAGGTCTTATATTTTGATATTGAGACAATAGTTTTTTTTCTGAAAAAAATGTTTATGCTAGCCACTTTATTAGTGGCATTGGCACGAGACACATTTCTAACAAATATTATCAAGTAGGATATCTCATTGGCTTTCAGAATTAATTAATTTGTCTGAACATTTTGGTAATCTACCGCAAATTCGAGCGGTATGAAGCTCCCGTCATGGGGAGTTTGTGAGTAAACTGGGTAATTATAACCATTCGACAAGAACGGTGAGCATCAAAAACTGAGTGATTATAAATAATTCAATGTGAAGACCACCGTTCCAATAATAATATTTAGATTTATAAAGATGTAACGAACTTAGTAGGTACTTTTAGTCCCCAGATTTACTTTGCGCCCACCACTGTCATCTGTGACCTTTCGCTCTTGTTCAAGTCCAACTATGAAAGGTCAAGCTAGCATGCTTGTTAGACCCGCCAGAGTTGATTAGCTCTTTGGCACGTGATGTGTTGACATGCAAGCTAGTCCACCTGGATACCCTTGTTTATTACTACTCCCTCCTACCCATATTCCAAATATGTAGGTACCTGCTTACTGCCCGCATGATATGGTCATTATGATTTCCTTGATCAAATATTGGTTGAATGATACAATATTTTGTACTACTCCGTCCCACAAGATGTTTTTGCACGGAAATCCATTTTAGCTCCAGAGAGCACAAAATATTGTCGGACGAAGGGAGTACTATGCATTGCTTAAACAATTTGAGTGTATCTTCAAGTAAGACAAAACAGGTGTAATAGAATATTACAGGAATATGTAACAAACACTATAATTCGAATTCGACCAAACACACTTATTTGCATACATAGATATTCATTTCAAGACACCATGAATTCAAACAATTTGTGTTGAAACCAGCTAAAGCATTGTCTTCTCATTAATTTTACATAAGTGGAAGAGAGATAGTTACATATTTGCATGACCCTAAGTATTGTAACGGAGTACAAACCCACAATTCTTTTTTTTTTGACCATCTCGCTCTGGCCCCTCAGGCCTAGCCGCTCTAGCAAATTGTGCTATGCGTGCAAAAAAGAATATGAATGCCTCCTCTAGGTATGTGAGTCTTTTTTTTTTTGGTGAAAACGCGTCAGTTTCTCTTCTTTCCAACGTTCCAAACCACGAGCAACAATCTCTCACTCATGGATATATACGATCATACGAATAGAAATATGAAATCTTTATACACTTTGGTTAGTTGTTACGGACTCACACCAAAGATTACCTTATTACAAATTCATGTACTACTAAAACTAACCAAATTTGAAACAAGTAACAACTACCAGGGCTCCACCATTTGACGGAAGCCCTATAATTACATTTAGAGAATGAAGGAACAAATGAACAAAAAATCAGTCACGCTCGTCTGGTCGAGCCAGCGGCGTGTAGGTCGGACACGCGCTACTCAACCCGGTCCATCTCCTATTTTTTTTTTTTTTTTTTGCGAATACATCTCCTAATGAAGGTTGACCAGAGTACTGTTGATTCAAGAATTCAAGATTGGTCCCGCAAAAAATTTCAAGATTGGTCAAAGCAATCCACTACGAAGAAGCAGGCTGTACTGAACACCCCATGGCTGTTTGGTAACTCATAATTTGTAAATAGACCTTCATCTTTCAATGTTGCCTCATATGACAGCCAGGTGAAAATAACTCAGAGACAGTACGGTGGTGTCAACTGGGTTTTGTAATGTGTATTTCAATGGAGTAATACACTTATAATATTATAGTTTGTAGGCTAAGACGAGGTACAGTGCATCATTTACTGTCATTTAAGAAGCTAAGCTAGTTACTCTTCAATGTCAGATACTAGTGACACCGCGGATTAGAAGAGCGCCAATACTAATGTTAGAATAAAACGCTAATTCAAGATCATAGACGACACACCGAGGCACGATATTTGTTAACGAGGTTCACCGATATGGCTACATCCCCGGGGCATGACTACGGGCGCTCCTCCCCAAGATACCGCAACACCGGCCGTCCGGGCGCCGGCACAAGCCGCCGGCTCCCCCGCGTACCTGTTGCTATCAAGTCGTCATGAGTTACAACGTGTGGTGCCCCTCCGTATATAAGAGGCGTAGGATACAAGTGTCCGACTCCTACACAACTCGTACCTAACCACACCAATTACAACTCCAAGTCCACGTAACCCCTTGCGTACATAGTATATTCGACACAAATATAACAAACTCCACCTTGGCGAATATTCTCCACCACTTAGAAGTCATCCATGCTCGAACCTCCATGTACTCCGGACTTGGGTTGTCTCCCACATAGGCTAAACCAAACTCACCAGACTTGTACGAAGAGAACCACTCCCTGTTGGGCGTCGCATGAAAAGAGCAAGCTGAATCCAACATCCACGCTTCAGCTTTTGTTGACCGCCTGTTTGATACTACGAGAACATCACTACTGCTGTCTGAGTCATCACCACGAGTAGCCGCATTAGCACTTGCCCCACCCTTCAGTTCCGGGCATTCCCTCTTTATATGTCCCCAGTCTTTGCACCTGTAGCACTGCACCTTTTTCTTCTTTTTCTTCTCCGCCTCTTGTCCCTTCCTGAGCTGATAACCTTTAACTGCCAACCCCAAACCTTGAGTACTCTCCCTTTCTGCAGCATTTTTTTGCTTCATCAACTCATGTCCGAGTAACGCTGCAGTAACTTCCTCATTATTGATGGTTGTCTTTCCATGTGTCAATGTAATGACCAAATGCTCATAGGACGGTGGCAACGAAACAAGAAGAAGTAGTGCCTTATCCTCATCCTCAATCTTCACATCCAGACGCGCTAGATCCGTGACCAACTGATTAAAGGCATTCACATGCTCCACAAGATCCGACCCCTCCTGCATCTTCAGCCCATAGAACTTTTGCTTCAAATACAGCTTATTGGTCGCTGACTTGGACATATAATGATTTGCCAACTTGTCCCAAATTCCCTTAGGAGTATCTTCGTCCATGACATGATACATGACCTGATCCGCAAGACAAAGCCGTATGGTAGCGGCCGCCTGCACTTGCATATCCTCCCATGCATCATTGTCAACCTTGGCCGGCTTCGTCTCCTGCAAACCCTTCAAGATTCCCTGCTGCGCCAGAATATCCTTGACTCTTGTCTGCCATAGACCGAAGTTACCCGTGCCATCGAATTTCTCCACATCAAACTTGGTGAACCCCGGCGCCATGCCGAGCCGCGATCTAACCGACCTGTTGCCGCCGGTCTGACCACCCTTGTTTTCTTCTGCGACTTCCTCACGAAAAAGATCACTGATCCCGTATTCCTCGTCTGAAGCCACGCCGCAGTCCGCGATCTACCAAGAAATCTGACCCGCACCCACAATCTACCCTTCAGGAAACGTCGTAGAACCTTTGAGACTAGCCGCAACAATCAGATTATTCCTGCCCACGGCAACTTGACTTGCTCCACTTTTTCCCGAACTCCAGATTGATTTCTGTGCCCTGCTAGCCTCGTCGCCTGTCCTTTTATTTCTGCTGAATACCGTCGGCCCTGTTTTTCCTTTCTGACACGGAATGCTGATCCAAGTCTGTCACGAAATCACGATTCGACTAGGCTTTACCAAGTCTCGCACGAACCCAAAGTATGCATGCACACGTCTCTTTTTTTCTAAATAACCGCTGATTCATTGTCCCCTGGACTCACATGCACGTACGCAAAGCACGTAGTTAATCCCCTGGACTCCTGAAACAGCTCAGTTTTGTTTGGAATTTCTTTCCTGCGCTGCACGTTGTCCGTGAAAACCTACTGCCGCACGCCACTGAACTCGCGTACGGAGCCCGCGGAGCCGAACCGCCGTGACTTTCCTTCGCCTTGCGCTGCTGCCAGACCGATTGCCACACGCCTCCTGAGGCTCTGAGCGGCCGTCTCGCTCGCGACGCCCTGAACCGAAGCCTGACCAACCTTTCCTGTCTGTGTCCCTCGGAAAAGTTCCGCCGCCGCTGTATCTGACGAACAGCTTACGCCGTCACCTCTCACCTTGGTTCTCGCCAGCGATCTGTTCAGCCTCGTCGCGCGTACTCACCAACGCCAACCCTGCCGTAACAGTCGCCACCTTGCGCATCATCCGTGCACAAGCCGTGCCGTATCCTGGCCAGCCGTGTCGCCGACACAATCCGTCCGCAGTGCCGCGCCGCCGCCCTTGTACAACACCGAGCGCATCATCTCGATGCTCTCACGCTCTGATCTATTCGGCTGTCCCCCACGTCTGGTCGCCGGTCTGATCGCGAGCCGAATCCGTCGCCTCCGCAACGTCTTCAACAGCCACTACGCCGGTCCGATCGCCACGTCTAGCCGATCCTTACCGACCGCAGCCCATCGAACGGTCCAGGCCTCCTGCCCGAAGTGTCCGACACCACCGACCGCCTCCGCGATCGCCGCCATGCTCCACCTTGCACCAATCGGACGTTCCATGGCACCCGTCGAGCATGATCCTCGTACCTCCGGATGATCTTCCGCATAGCCTTCTCGCAACCTTGCTCATGATACCACTTGTTAGAATAAAACGCTAATTCAAGATCATAGACGACACACCGAGGCACGATATTTGTTAACGAGGTTCACCGATATGGCTACATCCCCGGGGCATGACTACGGGCGCTCCTCCCCAAGATACCGCAACACCGGCCGCCCGGGCGCCGGCACAAGCCGCCGGCTCCCCCGCGTACCTGTTGCTATCAAGTCGTCATGAGTTACAACGTGTGGTGCCCCTCCGTATATAAGAGGCGTAGGATACAAGTGTCCGACTCCTACACAACTCGTACCTAACCACACCAATTACAACTCCAAGTCCACGTAACCCCTTGCGTACATAGTATATTCGACACAAATATAACAACTAAGCTAACTATATATCGGGCTGCATCCTCCATGTATAGCCCAAAATTTTCAAAAAATCAAAATCAAGATTCTAAGTTTCAAAAAATTCTAAAAACAAATACATAAGAACCTATAAATGTGTACTAGTTGTGTGTAAAATGTCTCTATGAAATACAGTTTGATGTGAGCTACACAAAGAAAATTATGTTAGTGAATAGTGCATGTGCTAGAAATGCATGGTTTTGTTATTTTTGTGTAGCCCGCTTAAAAAGGTATTTCGGCATAGAGATAAATAGTATACATCCATTGTCTTTTTCAGAATTTGTTGAAACCTAAAAAAATGGACTCTTCAAATTTCAGGTCGTAGAGCTCGAGCTCCATTAGCAGATTTCCGGTTATATAAGCTCAGAAAGAAAACCAACTAGCTCAGTCTTTTGAAATTGCTCATAGAAGTAGGATGAGCGTTCGTGCGTCTATAGAGGTGAATATACATGCGTATATTTGGCTGTGTCATATTAAAAAAATATCATTTATAATTTATATACTACAGACAAAGCAAAATAAAGTAGAACTACGCTGACCTTGCTGTCACGTGAAAAGGGAACATGACCGGCCGGACAGTTCGGTTCGTTCGATATTCAGCAGTCGCCGCTCGCGCGCCACCCCCACTTTCTCGGAAGCCCTCTCTATTGATTGCCAGAATTTTGGTAGGGACGACTGCAGAAATTGGTCCGGACGCAGCAGCTGCTCATGAGCTCCGTCGTTCGACACGACCAGACTACTCATAACGGTATACATATGTATCGGTTCAACTGTATGTATACCGATCAGCACGCCGGCCGAGAATTCGTAAGCTCAAGATCAGTAATTTCACGGAGCATGCATATATGTAACTGTGCCTTTGTACGTACTCCGGAGGTCACTGTTTTACTCGTACTAGTACTACCTAACCAGCTGCGACCCGGCCGTGAATACCGAGGAACAAATTAGGTTTGTCAAAAGGACCGACCGGACTCAGAGTCAATACCACTACCAGAGAAATGCGTCAAATAACTTGTACTGGTACAGAGTAAAAAAGAAGAAACTATAATGAAAAGTCAAACTCGAGAGTTAGAGACTACAGATTACAGTAATCCTCTCTCCACCTCAAATTATTTGAAGTTCTTGTTTTGTCCCACGTCAAACTTCACTCTTTTTATACTATTAAAAAAATCTACTGAAAATATGTTAATACCTAGCTACATATAGACTACAAAAGTCTAATTTATGAAAAATCAAATAAAACTATTTTGATGTTGTAGATGTGAATATACTCATTTCGGTCCATAATATTATAAATTGTTCTTCAAAAGTCAAACGTTGTAAACTTTGTAAACGTTGTAAACTTTGACCAAGAAATAATCACATCTGCAAGAGCAAAGGCATATGTTAGATACATTATGAGGCATATTTTCATATTGTACCTATTAGATATTGTAGGTACAACGGGCGCTTCATCGAGCCGCCGTCGCCGCTCGCCCGACCCGCTCACCGCCGCGCCCCTCCGCCTCGGCCACCGACGAGGACCTACCTCGGAGTCCGGCAGCGGCGGTGGGGGACGTGGGTGGCCGAAATCATGGATCGGGAGATCCACACCCAGCGGTGGCTTGGGAGCTTCCATACGGCCGAGCTCGCGGCCATGGAGTATGACCGCTGGTAGGTCCGCTACCACGGCGCGGTGGCCCGGCTCCACTTCCCCTTTGGCACGACTCCGGTCCACCTCGTCCCACCGGAGCGGGGGGTGGTGAGCTCGGCTATGACAGGGGAGGACCGCGAGGCGAGGGAACGCCTCGAGGCCAAGGCCGCCGCTGAGGCCTACTTGCAAGAGCTCTGTCGGCAGCACCCGAAACTCGTGGAGGCGGAGCGGATGATCTTTGCCGATGGCAGCGGCGAGGTTATCGTTATCTCCTCCGATGACGAGGTCGAAGGCGGTGAGGAGGTCGGCGAGGTGGGCGGCGAGGACGAGGAGATCGACGTCGATGAGTGGATGAGTGTCTTCCCCGACGACGAAGACGACGACACCGGCCCAGATCCAAATCGCTGTCGGTGTCAAAACCGGCGGATTCGGGTAGGGGGTCCCGAACTGTGCGTCTAAGGTTGATGGTAACAGGAGGCCGGGGACACGATGTTTACCCAGGTTCGGGCCCTCTCTATGGAGGTAATACCCTACTTCCTGCTTGATTGATCTTGATGAATATGAGTATTACAAGAGTTGATCTACCACGAGATCGTAATGGCTAAAACCCTAGAAGTCTAGCCTGTATGATTATGATTGCCTCTACGGACTAAGCCCTCCGGTTTATATAGACACCGAAGGGGACTAGGGTTGTACAGACTAGGTTGCCTAAACGAATCTACATATCCGAACACCAAGCTTTCCACCCACGCAAAGGAGAGTCCCATCCGGACACAGGTGAGAGTCTTCAGTCTTGTATCTTCACAGCCCATCAGTCCGGCCCATGTCAATAGGACGGACGCCCGAGGACTCCCTTAGTAGCCCCTGAACCAGGCTTCAATGACGAGGTGTGCACGCAGATTCTCTTCGGCATTGCAAGGCGGGTTCCTCCTCCGAATACTCCAAAGCATCCTTCGAACACAGAAAACATGTCCGGCTCTGCAAAACAAATACCACACACAACCGTAGAGAGTACAATATTTCACGAGTCCAATCCGCTAACAACTTTTCATAGCATGACATCACGTCACCGCCCGACCATTATTTCGAACCGTTTTTTGGCCTGCCGCTCCATATTTTGAGATGCGGTTTCATTGGCACATCTTGTCAAAGCAGAGATCGTGTCCCCTTATTGCGTGATTCTCATCAATACGGGTGTGGGTAACCCAACCGTTCAGTTGGCATGATTCCTTGGGAATAGGCAGGTTTTAAGGCCTAGGAGGGGGCGTTTGATGTTCATCGCCTTTATAAAGGGGCTAAGACTCGTCCTTTCTCCTTTACGCCAAGCCTTTCCTCAACCTCTCGCCCCTCGAGCTCCAGCGCCCAAGGTTCAGTTTAATCGATTCGCGCTTCCCAGTCATGTCCGGACCCATCCCTCAAGGCCGGTGGGTGGCTTCCTCTGTCCCGGAGGAGGATATTGCGAAGCTCCGGGCGGCAAGATACCTGACCACGGAGATCCCCCACAGGCTTCCTGCTCAAGGGCAGGTTATTTCTACTCCCAGATCCGGCGAGAGGGTCGTATTCATCTCCCACTTCCTCTGAGGGCTAGGGTTCGCTCTTCATCCCTTCATTCAAGGTCTCATGTTCTATTATAGGTTAGATTTTCACGATCTAGCTCCGGACTCCTTTCTTCATGTCTCGGCGTTCATCATCATGTGCGAGGCCTTCCTCCGTATTCCCCCACACTTTGGCTTGTGGCTCAAGACCTTTAATGTGAAGCCGAAGGTAGTCAACGGGAGACAAGTGGAGTGTGGTGGTGCTGGAGTGAGCAAACTCACCAATACTCCCTGGCCAAAGGGCTCCTTCATAGAAACTTCCAACCTATGGCAGCGGGAGTGGTTTTACATCACTGAACCCCGTGGTACCAAGTGGGCAGCTACACCTGCGTTCCGATCTGTCCCTCCGTTACAGCTTGCATCATGGATTAATAAGGGGCTGGACTGGGGATCCATTGTTGAAGTGCAGACGCTACAAAGCCTCATGCAGAGACTCATCGAAAAGGACACCCGTCTCATCAATGTAATCCAAGTAATGCTAGTCCATCGGGTCCTACCTTGCCAGAGACGGCCTCTCCACATGTGGGAATTCAAGCCGGAAGGACCGCGACTGAGGGAGTCCTAGATAAGGAGGTATCCGGACAGCCGGACTGTACACATCGTCCGGACTATAGAAGCGTCAAGATACAATTCTCAAGACTTCGGCTCGTGTCCGGATGGGACTCTCCTTTGCGTGGAAGACAAGCTTGGCGATTCGGATATTATATTTCCTTCCTTGTAACCGACTCCATGTAAATCCTAGCTCTCCGGTGTCTATATAAACCGGAGAGGATGGTCCTTAGAAGGCCAATCACAATTATAATCACACCATCATAGGCTAGCTCTTAAGGTTTAGCCTCTACGATCTCGTGGTAGATCTACTCTTGTACTACACATATCTTCAATATTAATCAAGCAGGAAGTAGGGTTTTACCTCCATCGAGAGGGCCCGAACCTGGGTAAACATTGTGTCCCTTGCTTCTTGTTACCATCAGCCTAAGACGCACAGATCGGAACCCCCTACCCGAGATCCGCCGGTTTTGACACCGACATTGGTGCTTTCATTGAGAGTTCCTCTGTGTCGTCATTTCGAGGCTTGATGGCGTCTTCAATCGTCAACAACACGGTCCAGGGTGAGACTTTTCTTCTCGGACAGATTTTTGTGTTCGGCGGCTTCGCACTGCGGGCCAATTCGCTTGGCCAGTTGGAGCAGATCGATAGCTTCGCCCCTGGCCACCAGATCAGGTTCAGAAACTTGAACTACACGACAGATATCCGCGGAGACTTGATCTTCGACGGATTCGAGCCTGTGCCAGGAGCGCCGGACAGTCACGACGAGCATGGCCTAGACCTGCTGTTGGACAATGCTCGGTACATCACCCCCGCAGCAGCCACGGATCTAAATCCAGGGCAGGTTGCGTTGCCTATGGACGGAGGGCTGGGCTGTTGGAAATATGCCATAGAGGCAATAATAAAATGTTCATTATTATATTTCTTTGTTCATGGTAATAGTCTATTATTCATGCTACAATTGTGTTATCCAGAAATTGTAATACACGTGTGAATACATAGACCACAACGTGTCCCTAGTGAGCCTCTAGTTGACTAGCTCGTTGATCAACAGATAGTCATGGTTTCCTGACTATGGGCATTGGATGTCATTGGTAACGGGATCATATCATTAGGAGAATGATGTGATGGACAAGACCCAATCCTAAGCATAGCTCAAAGATCGTGTAGTTTGTTTAGCTAGAGCTTTTCCAAATGTCAAGTATCATTTCCTTAGACCATGAGATTGTGCAACTCCCGGATGCCGTAAGAGTGCTTTCGGTGTGCCAAATGTCACAACGTAACTGGGTGACTATAAAGGTGCACTACGGGTATCTCCGAAAGTGTCTGTTGGGTTGGCACGAATCGAGACTGGGATTTGTCACTCCGTATGATGGAGAGGTATCTCTGGGCCCACTCGGTAATGCATCATCATAATGAGCTCAATGTGACCAAGTGTCTGGTCACGGGATCATGCATTGCGGTATGAGTAAAGTGACTTGCCGGTAACGAGATTAAACGAGGTATTGGGATACCGACGATCGAGTCTCGGGCAAGTAACGTACCGATTAACAAAGGGAATTGTATACGGGGTTGCTTAAATCCTCAACATCGTGGTTCATCCGATGAGATCATCGAGGAGCATGTGGGAGCCAACATGGGTATCTAGATCCCGCTATTGGTTATTGACCGGAGAGGCGTCTCGGTCATGTCTGCATGTCTCCCGAACCCGTAGGGTCTACACACTTAAGGTTCGGTGACGCTAGGGTTGTAGAGATATGAGTATGCCGTAAACTGAAAGTTGTTCGAAGTCCCGGATGAGATCCCGGACGTCACGAGGAGTTCCGGAATGGTCCAGAGGTAAAGAATTATATATAGGAAGTCAAGTTTCGGCCATCGGGAAAGTTTCGGGGGTCACCGGTATTGTACAGGGACCACCGGAAGGGTCCCGGGTGTCCACCGGGTGGGGCCACCTATCCCGGAGGGTCCCATGGGCTGAAGTGGGAGGGGAACCAGCCCCTGGTGGGCTGGTGCGCCCCCCCTTGGCCCCCCCTGCGCCTAGGGTTAGGAAACCCTAGGGGTGGGGGCGCCTCCACCTGGCTTGGGGGGGCAAGCCACCCCCCTGGCCGCCGCCCCCCTAGGAGATCCCATCTCCTAGGGCCGGCGCCCCCCCTAGGGGCCCTATATAAAGAGGGGGGAGGGAGGGCAGCCGCACCCTTGCACTTGGCGCCTCCCTTCCCCCTTTGCTACACCTCTCCCTCTCGCGGACGCTTGGCGAAGCCCTGCCGGGATCCCTGCTGCATTCACCACCACGCCGTCGAGCTGCTGGATCTTCATCAACCTCTCCTTCCTCCTCGCTGGATCAAGAAGGAGGAGACGTCTCACTGACCGTACGTGTGTTGAACGCGGAGGTGCCGTCCGTTCGGCGCTAGGATCTCCGGTGATTTGGATCACGACGAGTATGACTCCCTCAACCCCGTTCTCTTGAACGCTTCCGCTCGATCTACAAGGGTATGTAGATGTACTCCTCTCTCTTGTTGCTAGATGAACTCATAGATTGATCTTGGTGAAACCGTAGGAAAAGTTTTGTTTTCTGCAACATTCCCCAATAGTGGCATCATGAGCTAGGTCTATGCGTAGTTCTCTTTGCGCGAGTAGAACACAAATTTGTTGTGGGCGTAGATGTTGTCAACTTTCTTACCACTACTAGTCTTATTTTGCTTCAACGGTATTGTGGAATGAAGCGGCCCGGACCGACCTTACACGTACGCTTACGTGAGACAGGTTCCACCGACTGACATGCACTAGCTGCATAAGGTGGCTAGCGGGTGTCTGTCTCTCCCACTTTAGTTGGAGCGGATTCAATGAAAAGGGTCCTTATGAAGGGTAAATAGAAGTTGACAAATCACGTTGTGGCTTTTACGTACGTAAGAAAATGTTCTTGCTAGAACCCTATTGCAGCCACGTAAAACATGCAACAACAATTAGAGGACGTCTAACTTGTTTTTGCAGCATATGATTTGTGATTTGATATGGCCAAAAGTTGTGATGAATGATGAATGATATATTGTGATGTATGAGATCATGTTCTTGTAATAGGAATCACGACTTGCATGTCGATGAGTATGACAACCGGCAGGAGCCATAGGAGTTGTCTTAATTATTGTATGACCTGCGTGTCAATGATTTAACGCCATGTAATTACTTTACTTTATTGCTAAACCGTTAGCCATAGTAGTAGAAGTAATAGTTGGCGAGCAACTTCATGGAGACACGATGATGGAGATCATGGTGTCATGCCGGTGACGAAGATGATCATGGATCCCCGAAGATGGAGATCAAAGGAGCTATATGATTGGCCATATCATGTCACTGTTTAATTGCATGTGATGTTTATTATGTTTACGCATCTTGTTTACTTAGAACGACGGTAGTAAATAAGATGACCCCTCATAATAATTTCAAGAAAGTGTTCACCCTAACTGTAAACCGTTACAAAAGTTCGTCGTTTCGAAGCACCACGTGATGATCGGGTGTGATAGATTCTAACGTTCACATACAACGGGTGTAAGACAGATTTACACATGCAAAAACACTTAGGTTAACTTGACGAGCCTAGCATGTACAGACATGGCCTCGGAACACAAGAGACCGAAAGGTCGTACATGAGTCGTATGGAAGATACGATCAACATGGATATGTTCACCGATGATGACTAGTCCGTCTCACGTGATGATCGGACACGGCCTAGTCGACTCGGATCATGTATCACTTAGATGACTAGAGGGATGTCTAATCTGAGTGGGAGTTCATTAAATAATTTGATTAGATGAACTTAATTATCATGAACTTAGTCTAAAATATTTACAATATGTCTTGTAGATCAAATGGCCCACGTTACCCTCAACTTCAACGCGTTCCTAGAGAAAACCAAGCTGAAAGATGATGGCAGCAACTATACGGACTGGGTCCAGAACCTGAGGATCATCCTCATAACTGCCAAGAAAGATTATATCCTAGAAGCACCGCTAGGTGAAGCACCGATCCCAGAGAACCAAGATGTTATGAACGCTTGGCAGTCTCGTGCTGATGATTACTCCCTCGTTCAGTGCGGTATGCTTTACAGCTTAGAACCGGGGCTCCAAAAACGTTTTGAGCAACACGGAGCATATGAGATGTTCGAAGAGCTGAAAATGGTTTTCCAAGATCATGCCCGGGTCGAGAGATATGAAGTCTCCGACAAGTTCTTCAGCTGTAAGATGGAGGAAAATATTTCTGTCAGTGAGCACATACTCAAGATGTCTGGGTTGCACAACCGCCTGACTCAGCTGGGAGTTAATCTCCCGGATGACGCGGTTATTGACAGAATCCTCCAGTCGCTTCCACTGAGCTATAAGAGATTTGTGATGAACTTCAATATGCAAGGGATGGAAAAGACCATTCCTGAGGTATATTCAATGCTGAAATTAGCGGAGGTAGAGATCAAGAAAGAACATCAAGTGTTGATGGTGAATAAAACCACTAAGTTCAAGAAAGGCAAGGGTAAGAAGAACTTCAAGAAGGACGGCAAGGGAGTTGCCGCGCTCGGTAAGCCAGTTGCCGGGAAGAAGTCAAAGAATGGACCCAAGCCTGAAACTGAGTGCTTTTATTGCAAGGGAAAGTGTCACTGGAAGCGGAACTGCCCCAAGTACTTAGCGGACAAGAAGGCCGGCAACACTAAAGGTATATGTGATATACATGTAATTGATGTGTACCTTACCAGTGCTCGTAGTAGCTCCTGGGTATTTGATGCCGGTGTCGTTGCTCATATTTGTAACTCAAAGTAGGAGCTGCGGAATAAATGGAGACTGGCGAAGGACGAGGTGACGATGCGCGTCGGGAATGGTTCCAAGGTCGATGTGATCGCCGTCGGCACGCTGCCTCTACATTTACCTATGGGATTAGTTTTAAACCTCAATAATTGTTATTTAGTGCCAAGTTTGAGCATGAACATTGTATCTGGATCTCGTTTAATACGAGATGGCTACTCATTTAAATCCGAGAATAATGGTTGTTCTATTTATATGAGAGATATGTTTTATGGTCATGCCCCAATGGTCAATGGTTTATTCTTAATGAATCTCGAACGTGATGTTACACATATTCATAGTGTGAATACCAAAATATGTAAAGTTGATAACGATAGTCCCACATACTTGTGGCACTGCCGCCTTGGTCACACTAGTGTCAAGCACATGAAGAAGCTCCATGCTGATGGACTTTGAGAGTCTCTCGATTATGAATCATTTGACACATGCGAACCATGCCTCATGGGCAAAATGATCAAGACTCCGTTCTCCGGAACAATGGAGCGAGCAACCAACTTATTGGAAATCATACATACTAATGTGTGCGGTCCAATGAGCGTTGAGGCTCGCGGAGGATATCGTTATGTTCTCACTCTCAGTGACGACTTGAGTAGATATGGGTATGTCTACTTGATGAAACACAAGTCTGAGACCTTTGAAAAGTTCAAGGAATTTCAGAATGAGGTAGAGAATCAACATGACCGAAAGATAAAGTTCCTACGATCAGATCGTGGAGGAGAATATTTAAGTCACGAATTTGGTACACACTTAAGGAAATGTGGAATCGTTTCACAACTCACGCCGCCTAGAACACCTCAGCGTAATGGTGTGTCCGAACGTCGTAATCGCACTCTATTGGATATGGTGCGATCTATGATGTCTCTTACCGACTTACCGCTATCATTTTGGGGATACGCTCTAGAGACAACTACATTCACTTTAAATAGGGCACCATCTAAATCTGTTGAGACGACACCGTATGAATTATGGTTTGGGAAGAAAGCTAAGCTGTCATTTCTAAAAGTTTGGGGATGCGATGCTTATGTCAAGAAACTTCAACCTGAAAAGCTCGAACCCAAGTCGGAAAAATGCGTCTTCATAGGATACCCCAAGGAAACCATTGGGTATACCTTCTACCTCAGATCCGAAGGCAAGATCTTTGTTGCCAAGAACGGGTCCTTTCTGGAGAAAGAGTTTCTCTCGAGAGAAGTAAGTGGGAGGAAAGTGGAACTTGATGAAGTACTACCTCTTGAACCGGTGAGTAGCGCAGCACAGGAAGATGTTCCTGTGGTGCCAGCACCAACTGAAGAGGAAGTTAATGATGATGATCAAGGTACTTCGGATCAAGTTACTTCTGAACTTCGTAGGTCCACGAGGACACGTTCCACACCAGAGTGGTATGGCAAGCCTGTCCTGGAAATCATGTTGTTAGACAACAGTGAATCTTTGAACTATGAAGAAGCGATGGCGGGCCCAAATTCCAACAAATGGCTTGAAGCCATGCAATCCGAGATAGGATCCATGTATGAAAATGAAGTATGGACTTTGACAGACTTGCCCGATGATTAGGGAGCGATAGAAAACAAATGGATCTTTAAGAAGAAGACAGACGCAGATGGTAATGTTACCATTTATAAAGCTCGACTTGTAGCTAAGGGTTATCGGAAAGTTCTAGGGGTTGACTATGATGAGACATTCTCTCCCGTAGCGAAGCTAAAGTCCGTCCGAATCATGTTAGCAATTGCCGCATACTATGATTATGAGATATGGTAGATGGACGTCAAAATGGCATTCCTTAACGGCCATCTTAAGGAAGAAATGTATATGATGCAGCCAGAAGGTTTTGTCGACCCTGAGAATGCTAACAAGGTATGCAAGCTCCAGTGATCCATTTATGGGCTGGTGCAAGCATCTCGGAGTTGGAACATTCACTTTGATGAGATGATCAAAGCGTTTGGGTTTATGCAGACTTATGGAGAAGCCTGCGTTTACAAGAAAGTGAGTGGGAGCGCTGTAGCATTTCTCATATTATATGTAGATGACATAATTTTGATGGGAAATGATATAGAACTCTTGGACAGCATTAAGGCCTACTTGAATAAGTGCTTTTCAATGAAGGACCTTGGAGAAGCTGCTTACATATTAGGCATCAAGATCTATAGGGATAGATCGAGACGCCTCATAGGTCTTTCACAAAGCACATACCTTGATAAGATATTGAAGAAGTTCAATATGGATCAGTCCAACAAAGGGTTCTTGCCTGTATTGCAAGGTGTGAGATTGAGCTCGGCTCAATGCCCGACCACGGCAGAAGATAAAGAAGAGATGAGTGTCATCCCCTATGCCTCAGCCATAGGGTCTATTATGTATGCCATGCTGTGTACCAGACCTGATGTAAACCTTGCCGTAAGTTTGGTAGGAAGGTACCAAAGTAATCCCGGCAAGGAACACTGGACAGCGATCAAGAACATCCTAAATTACCTGGAAAGGACTAAGGATATGTTTCTCGTTTATGGAGATGACGAAGAGCTCGTCGTAAAGGGTTACGTCGACGCTAGCTTCGACACAGATCTGGATGACTCTAAGTCACAAACCGGATACGTGTATATTTTGAATGGTGGGGCAGTAAGCTGGTGCAGTTGCAAGCAAAGCGTCATGGCAGATCTACATGTGAAGCAGAGTACATGGCAGCCACGGAGGCAGCGCATGAAGCAATCTGGGTGAAGGAGTTCATCACCGACCTAGGAGTCATACCCAATGCATCAGGGCAGATCAAAATCTTCTGTGACAACACTGGAGCTATTGCACTTGCCAAGGAGCCCAGGTTTCACAAGAAGACCAGGCACATCAAGTGTCGCTTCAACTCCATACGTGAAAATGTTCAAGATGGAGACATAGATATTTGTAAAGTACACACGGACCTGAATGTAGCAGATCCATTGACTAAACCTCTCCCTAGGGCAAAACATGATCAACACCAAAATTCCAGGGGTGTTCGATTCATCACAATGTAACTAGATGATTGACTCTAGTGCAAGTGGGAGACTGTTGGAAATAAGCCCTAGAGGCAATAATAAAATGGTTATTATTATATTTCCTTGTTCATGGTAATAGTCTATTATTCATGCTACAATTGTGTTATCCGGAAATCGTAATACACGTGTGAATACATAGACCCCAACGTGTCCCTAGTGAGCCTCTAGTTGACTAGCTCGCTGATCAACAAATAGTCATGGTTTCCTGACTATGGGAATTGGATGTCATTGATAATGGGATCACATCATTAGGAGAATGATGTGATGGACAAGACCCAATCCTAAGCATAGCTCAAAGATCGTGTAGTTCGTTTAGCTAGAGCTTTTCGAAATGTCAAGTATCATTTCCTTAGACCATGAGATTGTGCAACTCCCGAATACCGTAAGAGTTCTTTGGGTGTGCCAAACGTCACAACGTAACTGGATGACTATAAAGGTGCACTACGGGTATCTCCGAAAGTGTCTGTTGGGTTGGCACGAATTGAGACTGGGATTTGTCACTCCGTATGATGGAGAGGTATCTCTGGGCCCACTCGGTAATGCATCATCATAATGAGCTCAATGTGACCAAGTGTCTGGTCACGGGATCATGCATTGTGGTACGAGTAAAGTGACTTGCCGGTAACGAGATTAAACGTGGTATTGGGATACCGACGATCGAGTCTTGGGAAAGTAACGTACCGATTGACAAAGGGAATTGTATACGGGGTTGCTTAAATCCTCGACATCGTGGTTCATCCAATGAGATCATTGAGGAGCATGTGGGAGCCAACATGGGTATCCAGATCCCGCTGTTGGTTATTGACCGGTGATGCGTCTCGGTCATGTCTGCATGTCTCCCGAACCCGTAGGGTCTACACACTTAAGGTTCGGTGACGCTAGGGTTGTAGAGATATGAGTATGCAGTAAACTGAAAGTTGTTCGGAGTCCCGTATGAGATCCCGGATGTCACGAGGAGTTCCGTAATGGTCCGGAGGTAAAGAATTATATATAGGAAGTCAGGTTTCGGCCATCGGGAAAGTTTTGGGGGTCACCGGTATTGTACCGGGACCACCGGAAGGGTCCCGGGGGTCCACCGGGTGGGGCCACCTATCCCGGAGGGTCCCATGGGCTGAAGTGGGAGGGGAACCAGCCATTGGTGGGCTGGTGTGCCCCCCCTTGGGCCCCCCCTGCGCCTAGGGTTGGGAAACCCTAGGGGTGGGGGCGCCTCCACCTGGCTTGGGGGGCAAGCCACCCCCCTGGCCGCCGCCCCCTAGGAGATCCCATCTCCTAGGGCCGGCGCCCCCCCTAGAGGCCCTATATAAAGAGGGTGGGAGGGAGGGCATCCGCACCCTTGCACTTGGCGCTTCCCTTCCCCCTTTGCTACACCTCTCCCTCCCGCAGACGCTTGGCGAAGCCCTATCGGGATCCCTGCTGCATCCACCACCACGCCGCCGTGCTGCTGGATCTTCATCAACCTCTCCTTACCCCTTGCTGGATCAAGAAGGAGGAGACATCTCGCTGACTGTACGTGTGTTGAACGCGGAGGTGCCGTCCGTTCGGCGCTAGGATCTCCGGTGATTTGGATCACGACGAGTACGACTCCCTCAACCCCGTTCTCTTGAACGCTTCCGCTCGATCTAAAAGGGTATGTAGATGCACTCCTCTCTCTCGTTGCTAGATGAACTCATAGATTGATCTTGGTGAAACCGTAGGAAATTTTTTGTTTTCTGCAACGTTCCCCAACATGGGCCCCGCCCCGCAGGCCGCACACTCATCGGTGGTGGAGCTGAACACAGGTCTCACCTCTATGGAGGCCTGTAACCCCGGGCCCCCGTACTCGTATCCGGTCGTTGGTCCCGGTCCGCTTGCTCTTGAGCTAGCCGAGCCAAGTTTGGCTCCGGCAATGGAGTTTACCGCTGCAGACATCTTTCAGCACTCGCGCCTTGGCGACATGCTGAACTCATTAAAGTCTCTCTCTTTGTCAAGAGGCTCTGGGCCGAACTATGTCCGGCCCGAGTGGGAAGCAGGCGACGAAGGAATTCGATGCCCACCCACCACCCACTTCATTGCCACGATCGAAGATTTAACCGACGTGCTTGACTTCGACTCCAAAGACATCGACGGTATGGACGACGATGCAGGAGAATCTCCAAAATCCCTGGGGCGCGGGACTACTACCTTATCACATGATATATACATGGTAGATACGCCCAATAAGGATGACAGCAATAATCCGGAAGATGAAACACCCGGGCAAAAGCCAAAAAGGCGGCGCAGACGCCGCTCAAAGTCCAGCAATTGCAAAGATAGCGACAAGAGCGCAAGAAGGGTTGATATACCCGCAAACTCCGAAAGCAACAATGACCACATGGACCCAGCGATGGAGCAGGATGAGCCAGGTCACGCCAAACCAAGTTCAGAGCAAATACCCGATCACAATGATCCGGAGGGACGAGCTCATGAAGCCGCCCCAAAACAGGAAGACAGCCTGGACGACGATGCATTCATCATCCCGGACGAACAAGTGGAACGAGACAATCTCCACAGAAAGCTTATGGCCACCGCAAGAACTCTAAAAAGCAGAAGCAACGACTCAAAGCCGCACAGGAAAAGCTAAGTCGCAGATGGAATAAGGTGCTAGACACTGAAGAAAGATATGGTGATGACCGCCATATGAAAAGCTATCCGAAGCGCAAGCTACTGCCAGAATTCGATGGCGCGGCCGTTCCACCAAAAGAAAAATCGACCAAGAAACCAGACGTACTGCTTCACAACCATAACAGAGCGGCTGCGGACACTGCACACGATCTACATGAGCATCTGGATAAGAAGGCCGGTGCAGCCAGGTCCATCTATGGACCTAAAAGACACACCCTGGCGAGGGAATACGGTCACCCAAACACTCATACAAACCAAATACCAGTCCGGAATAAACTCCGGACACAGCAATAGCCGACTGCATGCCACAACACGTCCAGATACAGAGGGGCTGCTCACCCCCTGTGCTTCACCGAAGAAGTACTGGACCATGAATTCCCACAAGGCTTCAAGCCTGTGAACATAGAAGCATACGACGGCACAACAGACCCAGGGGTCTGGATTGAGTATTTTATCCCGCATATCCACATGGCTCGTGGAGATGACCTCCACGCCATCAAATACCTTCCCTTAAAATTGAAGGGACCAGCTAGACATTGGTTGAAAAGCCTCCCGAAAACTCAATTGGGAGTTGGGAGGAACTCGAAGATGCTTTCAGGGCCAATTTTCAAGGGACTTATGTTCGGCCTTAGGATGCAGACGACCTAAGTCACATAATCCAACAGCCCGGAGAGTCCACCCGCAAGCTTTGGAACAGATTCCTCACTAAGAAGAATCAAATTGTTGATTGTCCGGACGCTGAAGCCTTAGCGGCATTCAAACACAGCATCCGTGATGAGTGGCTTGCCAGACACCTCAGCCAAGAAAAGCCAAGGACAATGGCAGCCTTAACAAACCTTATGACCCGCTTTTGCGTGGGTGAAGATAGCTGGCTAGCCCGTAAAGGCACCAGTGACCCCACTACATCCGAAATAAGGGATGGCAATGGGAAGCCAAGGCGTAACAAAAACAAACGCCAAAACAAGGAAGAGAGCCCGGATAACATGACGGTCAACGCCGGATTTAGGGGCTCTCGACCTGATCAACAAAAGAAGCCACTCAAAGGCAGTAAAGAGGGACCGTCCGGCCTGAACAGAGTTCTGGACACACTATGCCAAATTCATGGCACCCCGGAGAAACCTGCAAACCACACCCATAGAGAGTGTTGGGTCTTCAAGCAGGCCGTCAAATTAAATGCCGAACACAAAGGGAGAGAAACACCAAGTGAAGACGAGGACGAACCTCTCCAGCCGAACACTGGGGGACAGAAAAAATTCCCGCCAGAGGTTATAATAGTAAACATGATCCACGCGACTCACACATCCACGAGAAGGCATGGACGTGCGCCCATAGACGCGCATGATGCAGAGCCCATCATACCTACATCTCATTACTGGATGTCTCGTCCGATCACTTTTGATCACATGGACGACCGAACTAATATTTGGCGCGGAGGATCACAGGCCTTGGTGCTCGACCCAATAATAGACGGATACCGTCTCACCCGTGTCCTCTTGGACGGCGGTAGTAGTCTCAATTTAATATACGAGGACATTGTTCGCAGAATGGGGATAAACCCATCCATAATTAGCCAAAGCAACACCACCTTTGAAGGGGTGATACCAGGCGTTGAAACCTACGGCAGGGGCTCCGTCGTGCTGGAAGTAACATTCGGCTCCCCAGGCAACTCCAGAAGCGAAAAACTGCTTTTCACCATCGCACCTTTCCAAAGCGGCTACCATGCATTGCTTGGAAGAATGGCCTTCGCCCGCTTCAATGCATTGGCGCATTATGGCTACCTTACTCTCAAGATGCCCGGTCCCCGTGGCGTCATCACCATTAGCAGAATAACGGAGCGCTCTTCGCGCGCAGAGGAACACGCGACGGCCCTGGCGGCCGGACTGTAAGCAGCCTCCAAATATCACATACATGCCTGGTCATTAAGACCACAGACACGGTTAGACGACTCCGGTAGCCTGGTTCAACCAGGGCACCGTATATGTACCCCCATAGCGGAAACCAGGGGCTATAAATTTTTAATACAGCCCCACACTCGGCTTGACCTTATTGGCAGGCCAACATCTTACACTTTTATTATTAATTGCATACTTACGTTGCACTCTCCTATGAGTTTTTCTTTTTTTTATAGACAACATTCGCGCGAGACCCTTCCAGGATACGGCACAACGGAGACAAATGCGCAGACGTGCAGCAGGGCCCCGTTCAACAGGTTTCTTTTTAGATTAAGCCCCCGTGTAAACCTTTTCTACTGCCTCTTATTGTTTAACCATCCCATGGGTTCTATACCCACAGAGGATACTACCGTTTTTGGCATTTGGCCATGGCAGACTAAATTGCACGTACCTAGGAATTAAGGGCTTATAATAGGCTCTTGTCAGCCTCTTTTCCTTTACAAAGACCGAATACCCTCACGAGTGTTCGGCGTCACGAGTTTGGCCGTATATGCATCAGCTCCGAATCATGTCTTTGGTAAAATGTTGGGTTTGCCCGGCTCCTGGGTTTGCCGCCTTACGTTCCGTTATCATCGGCTAAGGCAGGCCAAAGGAGAACTACTGCGATTGTGCCCTGGTTATTCCGGATGAGCACCTCAGTAGAGAAAGCCAAAAACTGACTGTCATGATACAGCGAGTGACTGTTCAACCACTCGAAGACTCGCCAGAATCCCTAAAGATTCCTCCGCATTAACGAAGGGACGTTTCCCGGCCATGTACACACGCGCCCGTATTCGGATGCAGGAGAAGGTACCAGGGGCTACATAGTAGCTCCACCATTATACTCCCATGGCTAAGCGAAAGTGTTACAGCTATATAGTCTGGTTGCCTAGTTCGACGTGCGATCACCTCCTTAATGGACCAAGACGTTGGATCAAGTGTGATTAAGCATATTATTTGCGAATACCCCCGCATTATAGGCGTGGGGGCTGAAGCCAACGACTGCTATCTTTCGGACTTCTTATACATATAAAAAAGGCCGCAAAGGGGATACAATCATACTTCTGGACAAAAGTATAAACATAGCCTCATAATTAAACTAAAACATTGTTTTCTACAATGATTCGACTTATCACTCGAATAAAACATTCTTCGAGCATTGCCCCTCTATTTAGGCGGGCACCTTCTGTGACTTGCGCCAAGTAGTGCTCGGCCGGATATTGGCCTCCCGCCGGATCCTGGGTCGCTATTATAGTGGCCTCCATATCCATCCAATAGGCTTTAACGCGGGCTAGAGCCATCCACGCACCTTCTATGCATGCCGACCTCCTCATGGCGTCAATCCGAGACACGGCTCCAAGGAATTGCTGCACCAAACCAAAATAGCTGTCCGGCTTAGGCCCCTTCGGCCAAAGATGGTCCATTACAAACCGCATTGCAAGCCCTGACAGCCTGTGGAGCTCCGCCGTAGCAGCCACCTTCTCATTCCGCGGCAGCGGGCGAGTGGGAGCATTGAACTGTGACCAGAAAAGCTTCTCCACTTCTTCATTGCCTTGACCCTCGAGGAACTTGACAGCGTCAGCTGTACTATTCGCCAAGTCCGCATATGTGTCTGCAGGACTCAAGCGCCCCGCCAGGGGAGCATACTTCGGATCCAAGAACTTCGTCCACAGTAAGTATGAGCCCCCAGCCACGATTTTGTCGGCCTATTGGAGCTCCTCCCGCATACTGCGGATCTCGGTCCGCATCTCCTTGGCGGCATTAAGTGCCTTGTCCATCTCGGCCGAACTAGCCTTATTCTCCTTTTCGAGGAGTGCGTACCGGTCGGCGGCATTCTTTAACTCCCCAGCCATTCCGGCTATCTTCTCCTCGCTTCGGCGATGAGCAGCCTATTCGGCTCTCAATTCTTCGGTCGCCTTTAGGGCAGCCGCATTGCTAGCCCGAGCTTGTTCCTTGGCTTGAGCAAGTTCCGCCCTCAGGGCCTCCACGGCAGCAACACCATCTGCAGTGCAAACACATCGCATTAATATTATGCCCCTCTTACATTTTCCTGTACGTCATAATAAGGGAAGCAGAGCACATACCCTGTGACTCCTCCAGCCGTTTATTCACCAGCGTGATATCGGCATCGATGGATCCGATCTGCCTCCGTAGTTCGGCAACTTCAACAGACTGGTCGGCTGCCGGATCCTTGTATAACTGCGCACATATACGGCGCAGACATTAGTATATGATCCCCCGTTTGCCGCCTATGGCGGGCAACCAGAGTCTCAGGGGCTCAGGGGCTACTATCTATAGGGAGCACACCTAGCGCGCGCTTCATAAGCAAAAAATTGTGCATTTCTCACTACATACCTCAAAGCTAGGCACATGTGCGCAGTTGATGGTAACAGGATCTCGGGTTAATAGTCCGCAAAGCTCACGAAGTGCTTAATAGTACGCGAACCCTCCGGATTAAACTCCCACATCCGAAGAGGCCGACATTTGCACGGCAACATCCGCCGGACTAGCATTACCTGAATTATGCTCACAAGATTTATGTCCCTCTCAATAAGCTCCCGGATGCGATTCTACAGTTCTGGTACATCGCCAGCAGGCCCATAATTCTGTCCCACATCGGTCCAAGATGCCAACTGTGACAGAGGGCCTAAGCGGAACTCGGGGGTAGCTACCCACTTTCTGCCTCTGGGAGTAGTGACATAGAACCATCTCCGTTGCCATACGTCAGATACTTCTGGAAAAGAACCCTCTGGCCATGGGGCATCAGGGTTTCTGCTTATTATTGTTGGAAATATGCCCTAGAGGCAATAATAAATTAGTTATTATTATATTTCCTTGTTCATGATAATCGTTTATTATCCATGCTATAATTGTATTGACAGGAAATTCAGATACATGTGTGGGTACATAGACAACACCATGTCCCTAGTAAGCCTCTAGTTGACTAGCTCGTTGATAAATAGATGGTTACGGTTTCCTGACCATGGACATTGGATGTCGTTGATAACGGGATCACATCATTAGGAGAATGATGTGATGGACAAGACCCAATCCTAAGCCTAGCACAGAGATCGTGTAGTTCGTATGCTAAAGCTTTTCTAATGTCAAGTATCTTTTCCTTAGACCATGAGATTGTGCAACTCCCGGATACCGTAGGAATGCTTTGGGTGTATCAAACGTCACAACGTAACTGGGTGGCTATAAAGGTGCACTACAGGTATCTTCGAAAGTGTCTGTTGGGTTGGCACGAATCGAGACTGGGATTTGTCACTCCGTGTGACGGAGAGGTATCTCTGGGCCCACTCGGTAGGACATTATCATAATGTGCACAATGTGATCAAAGAGTTGATCGCGGGATGATGTGTTACGGAACGAGTAAAGAGACTTGCCAGTAACGAGATTGAACAAGGTATCGGTATACCGACGATCGAATCTCGGGCAAGTACAATACTGTTAGACAAAGGGAATTGTATACGGGATCGGTTGAGTCCTTGACATCATGGTTCATCCGATGAGATCATCGTGGAACATGTGGGAGCCAACATGGGTATCCAGATCCCGCTGTTGGTTATTGGCCGTAGAACGTCTCGGTCATGTCTGCATGGTTCCCGAACCCGTAGGGTCTACACACTTAAGGTTCGATGACGCTAGGGTTATAAAGGAAGTTTGTATGTGGTTGCCGAATGTTGTTCGGAGTCCTGGATGAGATCCTGGACGTCACGAGGAGTTCCAGAATGGTCCGAAGGTAAAGATTTATATATGGGAAGTCCTATTTTGGCCACCGGAAAATGTTCGGGAATTTTTAGTATTGTACCGGGAAGGTTCTAGAAGGTTCCGGAGTGGGGCCACCTGCATGGGGGGACCCACATGAACATGGGTAGTGGGGTGAAGGCCCCACACCCCTGGTCAAGGCACACCAAGATTACCCCTTAGAAGGAATAAGATCATATCCCGAAGGGATAAGATCTAGATCCCTAAAAAGGGGGGATAACAATCGGTGGGGAAGGAAATGATGGGATTTCTTTCCTCCCACCTTTGCCAACGCCCCAATGGACTTGGAGGGCAAGGAACCAGCCCCCTCCACCCCTATATATAGTGGGGAGGCGCATGGGAGCTTTACCAAAGTTCTGGCGCAGCCCTCCCCCTCTCCCATGTCCTCCTCCTCCCCCGCGGTGCTTGGCCAAGCCTTGCAGGATTGCCATGCTCCTCCACCACCACCACGCCGTCGTGCTGCTGCTGGATGGAGTCTTCCTCAACCTCTCCCTCTCTCCTTGCTGGATCAAGGCATGGGAGACGTCACCGGGCTGTACGTGTGTTGAACGCGGAGGTGCCGTCCGTTCAGCACTAGGATCTCCGGTGATTTGGATCACGACGAGTACGACTCCTTCAACCCCGTTCTCTTGAACGCTTCTGCTTAGCGATCTACAAGGGTATGTAGATGCACTCTCCTTTCCCCTCGTTGCTAGTCTCTCCATAGATAGATCTTGGTGACACGTAGGAAAATTTTGAATTTTTGCTACGTTCCCCAACAATTATAGCGCCTCCGCACTCCGCATGCCGCCCCTCGATCATCTTCGGCTTCACATTGAAGGTCTTCAGCCATAAGCCGAAGTGTGGGTTGACGTGGAGAAAAGTCTCGCACACAATAATGAAAGATGAGATGTGGAGGATGGCGTCTGGAGCCAGATCGTGAAAATCCAACCCATAGTAGAACATGTGCCCCCTCACGAAGGGGTCGAGGGTGAGGCCTAGGCCTCGGAGGAAGTGAGGGATAAACACGACGCTCTCGTTGGGCTCCAGCGTGGGGATAATTTGCCCCGGAGTAGGAAGCCTGTGCTGGATATCGGCAGTCAGGTATCCGACCTCCCTAAGCTTCGCGATGTCTTCCTCTTGAATCGAGGAGGCCACCCACCGGCCTGTTGCGTCGGATCCGGACATGCTGAAGGATCTGGGGTGGTAGAGCTTAGGTTTTGAGTATCGGAGCTCGAGGGGCGAGGGAGAGCAGGAGAGGTGGTAAAAAGGCGTAGGCCTTGACCCCTTTATAAAAGGGATGAATACCAAGAGTCCTCAGCGTGACCGCTTGAGACTTATCTAAAATACACGGAATCATACAAACGGTCGCCTTGGGGTCACATATGCCCATATTGATAAAAGAGCCCATATTAAGGGGGACACGATCTCTGCTTTGGCAGGACGTTCCAATAAAACCACCTCGCAACGCGAGTCGAGGGGGAGCAGGAGACGCCGGTTCGTGTTGGACCAGGCCACGATGCAAGGGCACGACGTGCAAAAACTGCCAGAAGAACGGATTTATGCTAGGGTATGTGAAGATCATCTTGCAGATCTGGACACGGTCTAAGTGTTCGATAACCATCTTGGAGTATTCTGAGGAGGAACCCGCCTTGCAATGCCGGAGACAAGACTGCGTGCCGGACTCATCATCATTGAAGCCTGGTTCAGGGGCTACCGAGGGAGTCCTGGATAAGGGGGTATCTGGACAGCCGGACTGTACAGATCGTCCGGACTATAGAAGCGTCAAGATACAAGACTCAAGACTTTGGCTCGTGTCCGGATGGGACTCTCCTTTGCGTGGAAGACAAGCTTGGTGATTCGGATATTATGTTTCCTTCCTTGTAACCGACTTCATGTAAACCCTAGCTCTTCGGTGTCTATATAAACCGGAGAGGATGGTCCTTATAAGGCCGATCACAATTACAATCATACCATCATAGGCTAGCTCTTAAGGTTTAGCCTCTATGATCTCGTGGTAGATCTACTCTTGTACTACACATATCTTCAATATTAATCAAGCAGGAAGTAGGGTTTTACCTCCATCGAGAGGGCCCGAACCTGGGTAAACATTGTGTCCCTTGCTTCCTGTTACCATCAGCCTAAGACGCACAGATCGGGACCCCCTACCCGAGATTCGCCGGTTTTGACACCGATAGCGAACCCTTCAGCACTTCTCTGGCACGACGCTAAGAGGAATGTGGAAATTATTCTTCAGGACACGAAAACAATGGCCGGATACTACAGAGGACATCGGCCTTGACTGCAACCATCCGGATACCTCGGTAAGCACTCGACTCCCGAACACAGCTTAGTTAAATTCCTCATAACAATATACTGAGAAAACCATACTCAACCAGGGCTGGATAAAGAAGGCGGAGAGAATTAGGTGTCCGGCCCCTCTTCCCGAAGACTCAGCTGATCCGGTGTTAACAAGGATGCTGGTTCCGGCACCATATCAAGTGCCGGCGAAGGAAGACAAGGAGGAGAGCAAGAAGGCCCAAGGTGGCCCCCATTCTAGAGGTACACCAGACACCTCGTCTCGGGAGATTGGAACTCCCTCTTCCGAAGATGAAAGGGAAGGAGAAACTGACATCCCTTCTCCCCATGGGAAGAAGAGGACCGCTTCCGAAGACTTGAAGATAAAGGCTTCTAAGCAAGGGAAGATATCCCTGTCGGGGGGTTCTGGTTCGGGAGGCGACGTTGACACGTAGTTCCATCATAAGGACAGCCCCTAGCTGAATTGTAAGTGAACACGGGTGTTTTAAACATATCCCGTTCTTTCCTGGTTGCAAGGGTAACATTTAAAATATATGTTTGCAGTCCGGCATGCAGGCTTCCTCAACAGTCCTCCTCCTCAGGGGATCTTCTTCCGGAGATGATGGAGAGCGAGACGCCTCCACAGATCTCCCCGCCCAATAAGGCAGACGACGCCGCGGTGTCGTCCCGGAGGATCTCTCCCAATCAACAAGCGGTGCGAGGGACAATGAAGACTAGGCCCGAAGGTTACACTTCGGTCGTCCCGGGTCCGGGGTGTGCGGCCCCTACGGGGACCGACAATAAAGGTCCCGGACTATCCGATTTACAGCCAGAGACGACTCTAAGGTCGAGTAAACATATTCCTTTGAAGGGAGTCCATACCTCAGCTGCTTCCAGGGATCCGGATGCGCCGGATACATTGATGGACATATTGCGACATGCGCCCGTCTTAGAGGAACATCATACCTTGATGGGTACGGTGGTTCAGAGGGTTCTGTCCGCGAAAAGCGGATTGAATGAAGCCTTTACGAGCCTGTTAAGAGGCTTCGAGGTACATAATGTAATATTTTCAATTGTGCTATAAACGCAAAATGCGCCTGTGCATAGATAGTAGCCCCTGATACTCTAGTTGGCGTCCAAAGGGAGGCGGTCAGAGGATCAAGAAAGATATGCCCAGGAAATAATCTGACTAATTGGAACACATACTGTTACATCCCTGACGACTGCCCAAGCTACACAGGTTGCAGATCTGAAGCAGAAACTTGATGTGGCGGATGATGACATCACGCTTATTAACAGGCGGCTCGACGAGGCGCAAGGTATGTTTTTGGGGCAGTCAGTTTATGCAAGTACTATAATATGAGCATGACGCTGAGAATTGTATACTGAGATATGCATAACTGCAGATAGTGCCGCCGCAGTTGAGACCCTTCGGGCTGAGCTTGCCCGGGCCAAGGAGCTAGCCAGGATGAGTAATGTGGCTGCTGAAAAGGCAGTTCTTGAATTAAAGGCCAAACAGGCTGCTCGGCGCTAGTGCGAGGAGAGAATATCTACTATGGAGCTTGAGCTAAAGGATGCCACTAGCCGATGCAAATTTCTCGAGAAATATAACAAAACCAGAGCGACTAATCCTGACAAGGCCTTACAAGAGGCGAGGGAAGCACGGTCCGAGTCTGGAGTGGCTCGGGAGGAGATCCGACGAGCTGGGGAGATCGCGGCTGGTAAGCCCTTCTTATTACAAACTAAATTCGGCAATCTGAAGTATGCCCCGCTTAATCAAATGTCGAGTTCTCCAGACGCATTTTTGGACTTGCCGAAGAGTGTCTCCGATGCGACGCAGTTTTTTCAAGCGCAAGAAGGATATGCGATGGAAAAGCTTTTCTGGTCGCAATTCAGCATGCCAAAGCATCCGCTGTTGCTGAACGAACAGATGGCTCAGTGGGCCGAGCTCCACAAAATATCCGGATCTGCCATGAAGGATGTCGTGGTCCGGCTATGGCCGACTGAGCCAATTCCAAATAGTAATTTCAGTTTGGTGCATTGACTTGTTGATGCGGTGCCGCGTATCGACGCTATTAAGCGGTCAACGTGCATAGAAGGTGCACGGATGGCCCTTTCCCGCGTCAAGACGTACTGGGCGAAGATGAAGGCCACCGATATTGCAGCGAAAAGTCCTCCCAAGGGCAAGGACCATCACATGCCAGAGCATTATTTTCAGGATGTCCTAGAGGGTGCCCGCTTGATAGAGGGTCAGTGCTCGAAAGATATTAGTTTCGAGTGAAGTGTACCGAAATTGTAAAATGAATATTATGATATATTAGGGCTATGTTTTATACTTTTGCCTAAAAAGTTTTTAGTGCCTCTTGTGCGGTTGTTTTTTGTATAATATGAAAGTTTACCAGTCGTCGGCTTCGGCCCCCTCGCATATAATGCGGGGGTATTCGAGAAAGCACTGATCACTCTTGACCCAATGTCTTGGTCCATTAAGGAGGTGTCAATGCGACAAACTAGACAATCAAACTATAGGGCTTTAACACTTTCACTTAGCCATAGGAGTTTGACGGTGGGTCTATGATATAGCCCCTGGTATGTACGCGGTTATCCGAATACAGTGCATTTACATACGTGACCATAAGAATGGTCCTTCGTATGATACGGAAGGAATCGTGAAGATTCCGGTGAGTAATAGAGTGGTTGACCAACTCTCGCTGCATCATGACAGCCAGTTGTCGGCTTTCTCTACTGAGGTGCTCATCCCGACGAACCAGGACACAATCGAAGTAGTTCTCCCTTTACTACCCTAGCTGATAGAGCGGAACGTAAGGTAGTAATCATAGGATCCGGGCAACCCAACTATTGACCAAAGACATGATTCGGAGCTGATGCATATAAGGCCAAACTCGTGACGCCGAAGTGTGCTATAAAGCTGTTCGGACTTGTCGGCAACTCATATGTTGCCATATCGAGCACCTGGCAATATATGCCGAGGTGCGTGCGCGAAATAACCACAGAAGCAGAATTCAGTTCTTTGAGAAAAGCAAATACTGAATATAGGTTATGTTGACTAGCATTTGAATTATATGTCAAGTGCGATCTTTACAGATTATAACGCTACTTCCAAGGCTATTTGACATGTTGGGGGTCGAAAGCTGAGAAAAAGGGCACCTTACAGGTTTGAAATAAAGAATACGGTCTACAAAAAGCATTTGGACCTCCTGTCACACGTCTGCGCTGCCTTGACTTGGTTAAAGGACTTCTCAGCAAATATAGTTACCGGTGGTAAAAGATAAAAAATGGTTAGAAAAAGAAAAATACTATGAGAGCGCGGATAAGTGTTATAGGTATGTCCGCATTGTGCCTCCGCCGGTGACCAGGGTATTTTAAGTGTATAATTATGTGCGCGAGACAGACTTCACGGCTATATGGGGCGGACGGCAGAGGCCGAACTACTAATCCAGCTCTGAGATTGATTGGTCCTGTCTAATGAAGACCGGCGGCTTGTGTTGGAAATATGCCCTAGATGCAATAATAAATTAGTTATTATTATATTTCCTTGTTCATGATAATCATTTATTATCCATGCTATAATTGTATTGATAGGAAACTCAGATACATGTGTGGGTACATAGACAACACCATGTCCCTAGTAAGCCTCTAGTTGACTAGCTCATTGATAAATAGATGGTTACGGTTTCCTGACCATGGACATTAGATGTCGTTGATAACGGGATCACATCATTAGCAGAATGATGTGATGGACAAGACCCAATCCTAAGCCTAGCACAAAGATCGTGTAGTTCGTAAAGCTTTTCTAATGTCAAGTATCTCTTCCTTAGACCATGAGATTCTACAACTCCCGGATACCGTAGGAATGCTTTGGGTGTACCAAATGTCACAATGTAACTGGGTGGCTATAAAGGTGCACTACAGGTATCTCCGAAAGTGTCTGTTGGGTTGGCATGAATCGAGACTGGGATTTGTCACTCAGTGTGACAGAGAGGTATCTCTGGGCCCACTCGGTAGGACATCATCATAATGTGCACAATGTGATCAAAGAGTTGATCGCGGGATGATGTGTTACGGAACGAGTAAAGAGACTTGCCAGCAACGAGATTGAACAAGGTATCGGTATACCGACGATCAAATCTCGGGCAAGTACAATACCGCTAGACAAAGGGAATTGTATACGGGATCGATTGAGTCCTTGACATCATGGTTCATCCGATGAGATCATCGTGGAACATGTGGGAGCCAACATGGGTATCCAGATCCCGCTGTTGGTTATTGACCGGAGAACGTCTCGGTCATGTCTGCATGATTCCCGAACCCGTAGGGTCTACACACTTAAGGTTCGATGACACTAGGGTTATAAAGGAAGTTTGTATGTGGTTACCGAATGTTGTTCGGAGTCCCGGATGAGATCCCGGACATCACGAGGAGTTCTGGAATGGTCCGTAGGTAAAGATTTATATATGGGAAGTCCTGTTTTGGTCACCGGAAAAGTTTCGGGTTTTATCAGTAACATACCGGGACCACCGGGAGGGTCCCAGGGTTCCACCAAGTGGGGCCATCGGCCCCGAAGGGCTGCATGGGCCAAGTGTGGGAGGGGACCAGCCCCAGGTGGGCTGGTGCGCCCCCCACAAGGGCCCAAGGCGCCTAGGGTTGGGGGAGGGGGCGCACCCACCTAACTTGGGGGGCAAGTTTCCCCTCTTCCCCCCCTTGGCAGCCACCCTAGATGGGATTGGGGACAGCCGCACCCCTTGGGGTGGAAACCCTAGAGGGGGCGCACCCCCTCCCTCTCCCATATATATAGTTGAGGTCTTGAGGGCTGCCAACACATGAGTTTGACCTCTCCTTGGCGCAGCTCTACCTCTCTCCCTTCTCCTCTCCCGCGGTGCTTGGCGAAGCCCTGCAGGATTGCCACGCTCCTCCATCACCACCACGCCGTTGTGTTGCTGCTGGACGGAGTCTTCTTCAACCTCTCTGAGGGAGTCCTGGACTAGGGGGTGTTCGGACAGCCGGACTATCAATGTCCACCGAACTCCAAGACTACGAAGATACAAGATTGAAGACTCCGGCTCGTGTCCGGAAGGTACTTTACTTGGCGTGGAAGGCAAGCTTGGCGATACGGATACGTAGATCTCCTACTATTGTAACCGACTCTGTGTAACCCTAGCCCTCCCCGGTATCTATATAAACCGGAGGGCTTTAGTCCGTAGGACAACATACATTACAACAATCATACCATAGGCTAGCTTCTAGGGTTTAGCCTCCTTGATCTCGTGGTAGATCTACTCTTGTACTACCCATATCATCAATATCAATCAAGCAGGAGTAGGGTTTCACCTCCATCGAGAGGGCCCGAACCTGGGTAAAAAACATCGTGTCCCTTGTCTCCTGTTACCATCCGCCTAGACGCACAGTTCGGGACCCCCTACCCGAGATCCGCCGGTTTTGACACCGACATTGGTGCTTTCATTGAGAGTTCCTCTGTGTCGTCACCAATAGGCTTGATGGCATCTTCAACCTGCAACGCTGTCCTGAGTGAGACTTTCCTCCCCGGACAGATCTTCGTATTCGGCGGCTTCGCACTGCGGGCCATCTCACTTGGCCATCTGGAGCAGATCAAAAGCTACGCCCCTGGCCGTCAGGTTAGATTTGGAAGCTTAAACTTCACGGCCGATGTCCGAGGACATTTGATCCTTGATGGACTCGAGCCACAGCCAAGCGCGCCGCACTGTGACGATGGGCATGATCTAGCTCTGCCGCCGAACAGTGCTTTGGTGGCCGCACACGAATCCGCTCCGGCCATTAGCCCGGAGCCGATCGCCCAGATCGAGGGCTGGTGGATAGACGCCGCCCCGGGGGCTTCAACATCCACGGCGATGGAGCCGAACACCAATATTGTCCCCTGCGAAACTCGTGATTCCGAGGCGCCGGGCTCCTCGCCGGACTCCGAACCTCCCGCGCCCCTACCAATCGATCCAGATTGGGCGCCGGTTATGGAATTCACCGCCGCGGACATCTTTCAATGCTCGCCTTTCGGCAATATCTTAAATTCACTAAAGCATCTCTCGTTATCAGGAGTGTCCTAGCCGGATTATGGCTAGGATGGTTGGGATGCGAACGACAAAGAAATTCAGAGCCCACCCACCACCCACTTTGTAGCCACTGTCGACGATTTAACCGACATGCTAGACTACGACTCCGAAGACATCGACGCTATGGAAGACGATGCCGGAGACGAATAGGAACCAGCGCCCACAGGGCACTGGAAGGCCACCTCTTCATATGACGTATACATGGTGGATACCCCAAAAGAAGGGGACGGCGAAGGAACAGCGGAGGCAGATTCCTTAAAGAAACAGCCCAAGCGCCGGCGTCAGCGGCGCCGCTCTAAATCTCGCCACAGTAAAAACGGAGATTCCGGCACAGGAGATAATAACACTCCAGAGAGTGCCGAAGACAATCCCCTCCCGCAAGACTCAGCGCAGGAGGATGCAGAAGCAAGCCCTCATGAGGGGGCTGCAGATGAAGAGGTTGAGGATCATGATTATATGCCTCCCTCCGAAGACGAAGCAAGCCTCAACAATGACGAATTCGTCGTACCCGAGGATCCCGTTGAACAAGAGCGCTTCAAGCGCAGGCTTATCGCCACAGCAAACAGCCTAAAGAAAAAGCAGCAGCAGCTTCAAGCTGATCAGGACCTGCTGGCCGATCGATGGACCGAGGTCCTCGCGGCCGAAGAGTATAAACTCGAACGTCCCTCCAAAAGTTACCCAAAACGCAAGCTGCTCCCCCGATTAGAGGAGGAAGCATACATACATCCATCACCAGCGCATGATATGGCTGACCGACCACCCCGTGGTCGTGACAGAGAGGCATCCAGGCCCCCAGCCAAGACCATACCCCGGCATCGCCCCAAAAGTACGAAGCCAAGAGGGAACGCGTCGGACTTGCGAGACATATTGGAGGACAAAGCAAGGCAATCCAGATCCATCTATGGATCACGTGGGCGCCCTACGACCCATGACGAATACCGTCGTGCCGGATACAATAACCCCGGCCGGGACGAACATAGCAGACAGCGCTCTCTCGAGCTGCGTCGCGATATTGCTCAATACAGGGGCGCCACACACCCGTTATGCTTCACTGACGAAGTAATGGATCATCAGATCCCCGAAGGGTTTAAACCCGTAAACATCGAATCTTACGATGGCACAACAGACCCCACGGTGTGGATCGAAGACTATCTTCTCCACATCCATATGGCCCGCGGCGACGATCTCCACGCCATAAAATACCTCCAACTCAAGCTTAGAGGACCAGCTCAGCATTGGCTTAACAGCTTGCCCGCAGAGTCAATTGGGTGTTGGAAGGACCTGGAGGCCGCATTCCTTGATAACTTCCAAGGCACATATGTGCGACCACCAGACACCGATGACCTCAGCCACATCATTCAGCAGCCAGACGAATCGGCTAGGCAATTCTGGACACGGTTCTTGACAAAGAAAAATCAAATCGTCGATTGTCCGGACGCAGAGGCCCTTGCAGCCTTCAAACATAATATCCGGGACGAATGGCTAGCCCGGCACCTCGGGCAGGAAAAGCCGAAATCCATGGCAGCCCTCACATCGTTAATGACCCGCTTTTGTGCGGGAGAGGACAGCTGGCTAGCCCGCAGCAACAATCTCCGTAAAAATTCTTGCAGTCCGGATACTAAGGACAACAACGGCAGGTCACGTCGAAATAAAAACAAGCGCCGAATTAACGGCAATGATAAGGAGGATACGACAGTCAATGCCGGATTCCGAGGCTCTAAACCCGGTCAACGGAAGAAGCCATTTAAAAGAACCATTCCGGGTCCGTCCAATTTGGACCGAATACTCGACCGCTCATGCCAGATACATGGCACCCCTGAAAAGCCAGCTAACCACACCAATAGAGATTGCTGGGTATTCAAGCAGGCCGGCAAGTTAATTGCCGAAAACAATGACAAGGGGCTAAATAGCGACGACGAGGAAGAGACCCGGCCGCCGAACAACAGAGGACAGAAGGGTTTTCCCCCACAAGTACGGACGGTGAATATGATATACGCGACCCATATACCCAAGAGGGAGAGGAAACGCGCACTAAGGGACGTCTATGCGATGGAGCCAGTCGCCCCAAAGTTCAACCCATGGTCCTCTTGTCCGATCACTTTCGATCGAAGAGACCATCCGACCAGCATACGCCATGGCGGATTCGCCGCATTGGTCTTAGACCCAATCGTCCATGGGTTTCACCTCATGAGAGTCCTGATGGATGGCGGCAGTAGCCTGAACCTGCTTTATCAGGATACAGTGCGCAAAATGGGCATAGACCCATCAAGGATTAAACCTACAAAGACAACCTTTAAAGGTGTCATACCAGGAGTGGAAGCCAACTGTATAGGCTCAGTCACACTGGAAGTGGTCTTCGGATCCCCGGATAATTTCCGGAGCGAAGAGTTAGTCTTCGACATAGTCCCGTTTCACAGCGGCTATCACGCTCTGCTCGGACGAACCGCGTTTGCCAAATTCAACGCGGTGCCGCACTATGCATACCTAAAGCTCAAGATGCCAGACCCTCGTGGAGTCATCACGGTCAATGGAAATACGGAACGCTCCCTCCGAACGGAGGAACACACAGCGGCTCTCGCGGCAGAAGTACAGAGCAGCCTTTTAAGGCAATCCTCGAGCCCGGCCGTTAAACGGCCGGATACAGCAAAGCGCGCCCGGAGCAATATCAACCAAGACCACCTGGCGCGATCAGAGCACGAGTAGCAATGCGGCCCCAACCCTCGCCCGCGTTTGATCGCAAGAATAACACTCCGCGTACATCATTACGCTTTGGAGATACCATGGGCACAGGGGAGGGGGCACGATCACAACGGACCCAGAGTGCGGTTCGACCACACCAGGGGCTCGCAAATGTGCCTCTTTTTTATTATTATTATCTTTCTTATTTTTGTACACAGGACTCTGTTAACCAGAAGCCCTGTCCGGCGGTGAACCTGCCGAACTCATGATGCAATAGTCAGGGACTAAAGAAGGCCGCGTCGAACACTCAGGTGGTCTCAATTACGAGCATTAAATTCGATTATATACACCAAATCCACAGCTCATCCCTGGAGGGGGACATGTTTATTTAGTCCAAATCCCTTGCTTACCGCACTATTTGTATCAGTCCGCTCTACTAGCAGACTTTTTCTTTCATTAATAATGCAGCACCTTTATGATCGCAATTGCATTACATTATATATATATGTTCATTATATGACATTCTGGCACCCGTATATTTTTGGTACGGCATAATACACCAGGGGCTTAGGTTCCCCACTTTATGGTGTGATAAAGTCCGAACACTTTCACAAGTGCGGCACCCCGAACTTATAGCATTATATGAATCGGCTCCGAATCATGTCTTGGGTCAATAGTTGGGTTTGCCCGGCTCCCATGTTTGGCTCCTTACGTTTCCGTTCCGTCGGCTAAGGTAGCACTGGGAGAACCACTGCGATTGCGCCCCGGTTGAGCCGGGTTAACGCCTCAGTGGAGAAAGCTAAAACTGACCGGCATGATAAGGCGAGAGACTGGTCGCTGTTCGAGAGGTTTTTTCGGGTCCTTAAAGACTCACGCCGCTTCGAGCGAAGTTCCGGATTATGTCCGATGAAGGCGTGGATAGCGCCCTGGATTCGGTCTTCCGAATACCAGGGGCTTCGCCGAAATTTAAAATTATAGAATTCTATGGCTAAGTGAGAGTGTTCAAGCACTATAAGTCCGGTTGCCTTGTTCGTCGTGTTGAGCGCCTCCCTAGATGGACCCAAATATGGGAACAAGAGTGCTCAAGTTTATCACCGAACACCCCAGCACTTGTGGCTTGGGGGCTGAAGCCAACGACTTGCCATCTCTCAGATTTTATAACCGGCCGCACAGAAGGTAATATTTCAAATTAAACAAGCGTTGCTCATGGCGCATATGAACGAAGTTTTCAGCGCACAGGATAAATACACAACGAGTTCACTCAAAGATTACATTTCGGGAGCACTCATATGCAATATTGCAGGCTCCCTTCAGGACAACATTATAATACTTCTCCGGTGTGCGATACTCCTTGCCCGGTGGCGGTGGGTCCGTGAGAAGCTTCTCCGCATCCAATTTGCCCCATTGCACCTTTATGCGGGCAAGGGCCCGACGAGCACCTTCGATACAGGCGGAGCGCTTGACTACATCCAGCCTAGGGCATGCATCCACCAGCCGCCGCACGAGGCCAAAGTAGCTACCAGGCATGGCCTGTCCAGGCCACAGCCGGACTATGAGGCCCTTCATGGCCTCCTCAGCTACTTTGTGGAGTTCGATCAGCTGCTTCAGCTGGTCGCTTGGGGGCACCGGATGGCCGGCCTCAGTATACTGAAACCATAAGACCTTCTCCGTCGAGCTCCCCTCCTCGCCACGATAGAATGCGGCGGCATCAGCCGCACTACGCGGCAGATCTGCAAATGCCCCTGGAGAGCGCCGAATTCGGGTAAGTGTCCGGTAGTTCACATTAACATGCCTGCTTTGCATGAAAAACGCCTTACCCGCCGCTATCTTCTTTATGTCCTCAACCTTCTGAAGGGACTTCTAGGCCTCGGCCTTGGCGGACTTGGCACTTTCGAGAGCCGAGGCAAGCTCGGACTCTCGAGTCTTGGAGTCACGCTCCAAACTCTCATGTTTTTCCATGAGAACCTGGAGCTCTTGCCGAACTTCCGCCACCCGCACCTCTTGCTTTTCTCGCTCAGCCCGTTCCGCGGCCGCATTGCGTTCGGCCGTGGACACAGCATCCTTCAGGGTTGCCACCTCGTTAGTGGCCCCTACAATGCACATATTATCCTTGTCAATTTTATTCGCAACCAAAATCCTTTTCTGTAAGGTACTTATTCAAAGAGGTGTTACTCACTTTCTTTTTCCTCGAGCTGCTTCTTTGCATGGCCGAGCTCTTGCTCGGACCGCTCGAGATTCTTTTTCAATATTGCAACCTCCGCCGTTAGTGCGGCAGAGGTCAGCAGTGCAGCCTGCAAACCCATATTGACATATTTTAGGCAACCCTGCGTATATCTTGTTATAGATCCTTAGTCCGGCTTTTCTTTCCGAACACCAAACCAAGCATCAGGGGCTACTGTCTATGCGGTATTATATTACATAATTTTAACTTCTAACCTCAAAGCCTGTTAAAAGGCTACTGCAGGCTTCGGTCAGCCCGCTTTTCGTGAGCTGAACCTTCTCAATCACCGCACTCATGATGGTGCGGTGTTCTTCCTCGATGGAAGCGCCTTTAAGCGCTTCCAGCAGGTTATCCGGCGCCTCCGGTTGGACGGAGGCCGCCGGCGTCACGGTCCTGCCCTTCTTTTGAAGGGGCCGCTTGCCGGACTCTGGAACCACTGCGGGTTCCGATATGGAGTCCGGCACGAAGTCCGGGGGGCTGCCTGACGGCGCCTCCGGAGCCTCCTCCTGATGGGTCCCTCTTTGGGATCCCACCTCGGCGTCCTCGTTGGCGCGTGGGGTGGAGGCAGTCGGGATGGAATTCACATCCGACGAGGCCAATGACCCGCTCGATGAGTCGGGGAGATCATCATTGGCCGGACTACGGACATAATGCGGCGTTAGAAGGATACTTCGCGACATAAAAGAAATTACACATCAATGATCCGGATACTTACGATCTTGCCGGACGCCTGGCCCTTGGAGGCCGCTCATCCTCACCAACGCTGATGTTGGCGGAACTGTCCGGGGGGATAGTTCTCCCCCTCTTGGACCCTTCGGCCCCCCCGATGGGGGAAGCCTTCCTTTTCTTCTCTCCCTCCTCTGGGAGAGAGTACTCCTCCTCCTCGTCTTCGGAGGAGGAATCCTCGTCGTCGTCAGACGCCTGATTGCGGGAACTCTTTCGAGTCCCCGCGGCCACCTTCTTGGCCTTCTTCTCCGGCACCACGTGCGGTGCCGGAACCAGCAGCCTTGTTAAACGGGCGTTCGATGGGTCTTCTGGCATGGGAGCCGGGCTGATGAGCAGCTTGGCCTTCTCCATCCATTCCTGTCAAAGGAAGAGGCAGAATGAAGCCTCACTAGAGTCAATCTAATTATCATAAGTGTCCTGTAATGGGGTCGAATCACTTACCTCGTCAGTTGGATTCTGCGAGTTGAATCCGCGGTCTTTGGTCGCGGACGTAGGGGCTTCGGTGCCCTTGAACAGCACCCTCCAGGCGCCTTCGTATGTTGTATCGAAGAGCCCGTTTAGCGCCTGGTGCTGTTCCGGATTGAACTCCCACAAATTAAATGCCCGTTCTTGGCATGGGAGGATCCGCCGGATGAGCATGACTTGGACCACGTCGACGAGCCTGAGCTTATTGCTCACCATCTTCTTGATACATGCTTGGAGTCCCGTCACCTCCACCAGATTCCCCCACTGCAAGCCCTTGTCTTTCCAGGAGGTGAGCTGCGTGGGGATGCCTGATCTAAACTCGGGGGCCGCCACCCATGTGGATTTGCGCGGCTCGGTGATGTAGAACCACCCCGATTGCCACCCCTTGACGGAGTCCACGAAGGTCCCTTCTAGCCAAGGGACGTTGGGCAATTTGCCCAACATAGCGCCTCCGCATTCCGCTTGCGTACCCTTCACAACCTTCGGCTTGACGTTAAAGGTCTTGAGCCACAGGCCGAAGTGGGGCCGGATGCAGAGAAAGGCCTCGCACACGACGATAAACGCCGAGATGTTGAGGATAAAGTTCGGCGCCAGATCGTCGAAATCCAGGCCGTAGTAAAACATGAGCCCCCGGACAAATGGATGGAGCGGAAAGCCCAGTCCGCGGAGGAAGTGGGGAAGGAAGACGACCCTCTCATGAGGCCTGGGGGTAGGGATGAGCTGCCCCTCGTCGGGCAGCCGATGCGCGATATCACCGGAAAGGTATCCGGCGCTGCGCAGTTTGGTGATGTCCTCCTCCTTGACGGTGGAGGCTAACCATTTGCCTCCTGCTCCGGTCATATTCGGAGAAGGTCGAGGTGAGATGCGCGAGTTCGGGCGTTGGAGCTTGAATTCGCGGGGATGGATAAGCAAAGGAGGAAGAAGGCGTAGGTGAGAAGGTGAATCCTTATCCCTTATATATAGGCGGACAAAACTGTGTGTCCCCCACCGGCCTGGTAAAACTCGCTTATCTCCCAAGCGTCACCGTTGATGGCGCGGTTGGGTTACCCACGTACGTATTGATGAGAATCCCGGAATAAGGGGAACACGATCTCTGCTTCGATAGGAAGTGCCGAGGAAACCGCTCTGCTAATGCTGAGGTGGTATAATGATTCAAACAAAGGCCTGGTGGCGGTGTGATGTCACGCCGCATAATACGTCAGCAGATTGAACTAAGTGTACATTTTATTCTCTCTACGGTGGAATGTGGAATTTATTTTGCAGAGCCGGACACTATCTTGGTGTTCATTATCTTCTCTGGATTATTCAAGGGAGGAACCCGCCTTGCAATGCCGAACATTATGCACGCCGGACTTATCGTCATTGAAGACTGGTTTAGGGGCTACTGAGGGAGTCCTGGACTAGGGGGTGTTCAGACAGCCGGACTATCAATGTCCGCCGGACTCCAAGACTACGAAGATACAAGATTGAAGACTCCGGCTCGTGTCCGGAAGGTACTTTACTTGGCGTGGAAGGCAAGCTTGGCGATACGGATACGTAGATCTCCTACTATTGTAACCGACTCTGTGTAACCCTAGCCCTCCCCGGTATCTATATAAACTGGAGGGCTTTAGTCCGTAGGACAACATACATTACAACAATCATACCATAGGCTAGCTTCTAGGGTTTAGCCTCCTTGATCTCGTGGTAGATCTACTCTTGTACTACCCATATCATCAATATCAATCAAGCAGGAGTAGGGTTTCACCTCCATCGAGAGGGCCCGAACCTGGGTAAAAAACATCGTGTCCCTTGTCTCCTGTTACCATCCGCCTAGACGCACAGTTCGGGACCCCCTACCCGAGATCCGCCGATTTTGACACCGACACTCTCCCTCTCCTTGCTGGATCAAGGCGTGGGAGACATCACTGGGCTGTACGTGTGTTGAACGCGGAGGTGCCGTCCGTTCGGCACTAGGATCTCCGGTGATTTGGATCACGACGAGTACGACTCCTTCAACCCCGTTCTCTTGAACGCTTCCGCTTAGCGATCTACAAGGGTATGTAGATGCAGTCTCCTTCCCCTCGTTGCTGGTTTCTCCATAGATAGATCTTGGTGACACGTAGGAAAATTTTGAATTTCTGCTACGTTCCCCAACAGTGGCATCATGAGCTAGGTCTATTGCGTAGATTCTTTGCACGAGTAGAACACAAAGTAGTTGTGGGCATTGATCTTGTTCAATATGCTTACCGTTACTAGTCCAATCTTGATTCGGCGGCATTGTGGTATGAAGTGGCCCGGACCGACCTTACACGTACACTTACGTGAGACAGGTTCCACCGACTGACATGCACTTGGTGCATAAGGTGGCTAGCGGGTGGCAGTCTCTCCCACTTTAGTCGGAACAGATTCGATGAAAAGGGTCCTTATGAAGGGTAAATAGCAATTGGCATATCACATTTGTGGTTTTTGCGTAGGTAAGAAACGTTCTTGCTAGAAACCCATAGCATCCACGTAAAACATGCAAACAACAATTAGAGGACGTCTAACTTGTTTTTGCAGGGTATGCTATGTGATGTGATATGGCCAAGAAGAATGTGATGAATGATATGTGATGTATGAGATTGATCATGTTCTTGTAATAGGAATCACGACTTGCATGTCGATGAGTATGACAACCGGCAGGAGCCATAGGAGTTGTCTTAATTTATTGTATGACCTGCATGTCATTGAACAATGCCATGTAATTTCTTTACTTTATTGCTAACCGGTAGCCATAGTAGTAGAAGTAATAGTTGGCGAGACAACTTCATGAAGACACGATGATGGAGATCATGATGATGGAGATCATGGTGTCATGCCAGTGACGATGATGATCACAGAGCCCCAAAGATGGAGATCAAAAGGAGCAAAATGATATTGGCCATATCATGTCACTATTTGATTGCATGTGATTTTTATCATGTTTATGCATCTTATTTGCTTAGAACGACGGTAGTAAATAAGATGATCCCTCATTAAAATTTCAAGAAATTGTTCCCCCTAATTGTGCACCGTTGCGAAAGTTTGTCGTTTCGAAGCACCACGTGATGATCGGGTGTGATAGATTCTTACGTTCACATACAACGGGTGTAAGCCAGATTTACACACGCGAAACACTTAGGTTAACTTGACGAGCCTAGCATGTACAGACATGGCCTCGGAACACAAGAGACCGAAAGGTCGAGGATGAGTTGTATGGAGGATATGATCAACATGAAGATGTTCACCGATGATGACTAGTCCGTCTCACGTGATGATCGGACACGACCTAGTTGACTCAGATCATGTAATCACTTGGATGACTAGAGGGATGTCTATCTGAGTGGGAGTTCATGAGATGAACCTAATTATCCTGAACATAGTCAAAAGATCTTTGCAAATTATGTCGTAAGCTCGCGCTTTAGTTCCACTGTTTAGATATGTTCCTAGAGAAAATATAGTTGAAAGTTGACAGTGGCAATTATGCGGACAGTAGAAAGCTTATGTCCTTAATGCACCGCTCAGTGTGCTGAACCCCAAACATCGTCTGCGGATGTTGCGAACATCGGACATACACGTTTTGATAACTACGTGATAGTTCGGTTAAACGGTTTAGAGTTGAGGCACCAAAGACGTTTTCGAAACGTCACGGAACATATGAGATGTTTCGAGGGCTGAAATTGGGATTTCAGGCTTGTGCCCACGTCAAGAGGTATAAGACCTCCGACGATTTTCTTAGCCTGCAAACTAAGGGAGAAAAGCTCAATCGTTGAGCTTGTGCTCAGATTGTCTGAGTGCAACAATCACTTGAATCGAGTGGCAGTTGATCTTCCAGATGAGATAGTCATGTTTCTCCAAAGTCATTGCCACCAAGCCGCTAGAGCTTCGTGATGAACTATAACATATCAGGGATAGATATGATGATCCTTGAGGTATTCGCGATGTTTGACACTGTGAAAGTAGAAATCAAGAAGGAGCATCAATTGTTGATGGTTGGTGAAACCACTAGTTTCAAGAAGGGCAAGGGCAAGAAGGGGCACTTCATGAAACGGCAAATCAGTTGCTGCTCCAGTGAAGAAAACCCAAAGATGAACCCAAACCCGAGACTAAGTGCTTCTGTAATAAGGGGAACAACCACTGGAGCAGAATTACCCTAGATACTTGGTAGATAAGAAGGCTGGCAAGGTCGATAGAAGTATATTGGATATACATTATGTTAATGTTTACTTTACTAGTACTCCTAGTAGCACCAGGGTATTAGATACCGGTTCGGTTGCTAAGTGTTAGTAACTCGAAATAAAAGCTACGGAATAAACGGAGACTAGCTAAAGCTGAGCTGACGATGTGTGTTGGAAGTGTTTCCAAGGTTGATGTGATCAAGCATCGCACGCTCCCTCTACCATCGAGATTGGTGTTAATTGTTATTTGGTGTTTGCATTGAGCATAGACATGATTGGATTATGTCTATCGCAGTACGGTTATTCATTTAAGGAGAATAATGGTTACTCTGTTTATTTGAATAATACCTTCAATGGTATTGCACCTAAAAGTAATGGTTTATTGAATCTCAATCGTAGTGATACACATTTTCATGCCAAAAGATATAAGATAGTAATGATAGGACCACTTACTTGTGGCACTACCCATGTAAGTCATATTGGTATAAAAACGCAATGAGAAGCTCCATGTTGATGGATCTTTGGACTCACTCGTTTTTTGAAAAGTTTGAGACATGCGAACCATGTCTATTGGTGTATATGCATGAAGAAATTCCATGCAAATGGACCGTTTGGACTCACTTGATTTTGAATCACTTGAGACGTGCAAATCATACCACATGGGCAAGATGACTGAAAAGCCTTGTTTTTAGTAAGATGGAACAATATAGCAACTTGTTGGAAGTAACACATTTTGATGTGTGCAGTCCAATGAGTGCTGAGGCATGCAGTGAATATCGTTATGTTCTTACTTCACAGATGATTCGAGTAGATGTTGAGTATATTTACTTGATGAAACACAAGTCTGAATTATTGAATGGTTCAAGTAATTTCAGAGTGAAGTTGAAGATCATTGTGACAAGAGGATAAAATGTCTATGATATGATCATAGAGATGAGTATCTGAGTTACGAGCTTTGGCACGCAATTAAGACATTGTGGAAATTGTTTCACAATTAATACCGCCTGGAACACCATAGTGTGATGGTGTGTCCGAACATCATAGTTGCACCCTATGGATATGGTGCGTACCATGATGTCTCTTATCGAATTACCACTATCGTTCATGGGTTAGGCATTAGAGACAACCGCACTCACTTTAATAGGGCACCACGTAATTCCATTCAGACGACACCGTTTGAACTATGGTTTGGAGAAACCTAAGTTGTCGTTTGTTAAAAGTTTGGGGCTGCGACGCTTATGTGAAAAGTTTCAGGTTGATAAGCTCGAACCCAAAGCGGATAAAATGCATCTTCATAGGACACCCAAAACAGTTGGGTATACCTCCTAATTCATATCCGAAAGCAATAGGGATTGTTTCTTGAATCGGGTCCTTTCTCGAGGAAAGGTTTGTCTCGAGAATTGAGTGGGAGGATGGTGGAGACTTGATGTGGTTATTGAACCATCACTTCAACCAGTGTGTAGCAGGGCACAGGAAGTTGTTCCTGTGGCACCTACATCAATTGAAGTGGAAGCTTATGATAGTGATCATGAAGATTCGGATCAAGTCACTACCGAACCTCGTAGGACGACAAGGACGAGTACTGCTTCGGAGTGGTACGGTGATCCTGTCTTGAAGGTCATGTTGCTAGACAACAATGAACCTACGAGCTATGGAGAAGAAATGGTGGGCCCATATTCCAACAAATGGTTAGAAGCCATGAAATCCGAGATAGGATCCATGTATCAGAACAAAGCATGGACTTTGGTGGACTTGCCCGATGATCGGCAAGCCATTGAGATAAATGGATCTTTAAGAAGAAGACGGATGTGGACGGTAATGTCACCGTCTATGAAGCTCGACTTGTGGCGAAAAGTTTTTCACAAGTTCAAGGAGTTGACTACGATGAGATTTTCTCATCCGTAGCGATGCTTAAGTCCGTCGGAATCATGTTAGCATTAGCTGCATTTATAAAATCTGGCAGATGGATGTCAAAACGAGTTTCCTTACTAGTCTTCGTAAGGAAAGGTTGTATGTGATACAATCAGAAAGGTTTTGTCGATCCTAAGGATGCTAAAAGGTATGCTAGCTCCAGCGATCCTTCCTTGGACTGGAGTAAGCATCTCGGAGTTGGAATGTGCGCTTTGATGAGATGATCAAAGATTTTGGGTTTATACAAAGTTCATGAGAAACTTGTATTTCCAAAGAAGTAAGTGGGAGCACTATAGAATTTCTAATGAGTATATGTTGTTGACATATTGTTGATCAGAAATGATGTAGAATTTCTGGAAAGCATATAGGGTTATTTGAAAAGTGTTTTTCAATGGAAAACCTAGATTAAGCTACTTGAACATTGAGCATCAAGATCTATGAGGATAGATCAAAACCGCTTAATGGTACTTTCAAATGAGCATATACCTTGACATGATCTTGAAGGTGTTCAAGATGGATCAGTCAGAGAAGGAGTTCTTGCCTGAGATGTAAGGTACGAAGTTAAGACTTAAAGCTCGACCACGGCAGAATAGAGAGAAAGGACGAAGGTTGTCCCCTATGCTTCAGACATAGGCTCTATAGTATGCCATGCTGTGTACCGCACCGGAAGTGTGCCTTGCCATGAGTCAGTCAAGGGGTACAAGAATGATCTAGGAATGGATCATTAGACAGCGGTCAAAATTGTCCTTGGAGTAAATAAGGACATGTTTCTCGATTATGGAGGTGATAAAGAGTTCGGCGTACAGGGTTACATCGATGCAAGCTTTAACACCTATCCGAGTGACTCTGAGTAGCAAACCGGATACGTATAGTGTAGCAACCATTTGGAATAGCTCCAAGTGGAGTGTGGAAGCAGCATTTACAATATGACCTAGAGATTTGTGAAGTAAATACGGATCTGAAAGTTACAGACCCGTTGACTAAAACCTCTCTCACAAGCAAAACATGATCAAACCCCAGAACTCATTGAGTCTTAATCACATGATGATGTGAACTAGTTTAATGACACTAGTAAACTCTTTGGATGTTGGTCACATGGCGATGTGACGTGTGAGTGTTAATCACATGACGATGTGAACTAGATTATTGACTCTAGTGCAAGTGGGAGACTGTTGGAAATATGCCCTAGAGGCAATAATAAATTAGTTATTATTATATTTCCTTGTTCATGATAATCGTTTTTTATCCATGCTATAATTGTATTGATAGGAAACTCAGATACATGTGTGGGTGCATAGACAACACCATGTCCCTAGTAAGCCTCTAGTTGACTAGCTCGTTGATCAACAGATGGTTACGGTTTCCTGACCATGGACATTAGATGTCGTTGATAACGGGATCACATCATTAGCAGAATGATGTGATGGACAAGACCCAATCCTAAGCCTAGCACAAAGATCGTGTAGTTCGTAAAGCTTTTCTAATGTCAAGTATCTCTTCCTTAGACCATGAGATTGTGCAACTCCCGGATACCGTAGGAATGCTTTGGGTGTACCAAATGTCACAACGTAACTGGGTGGCTACAAAGGTGCACTACAGGTATCTCCGAAAGTGTCTGTTGGGTTGGCACGAATTGAGACTGGGATTTGTCACTCCGTGTGACGGATAGGTATCTCTGGGCCCACTCGGTAGGACATCATCATAATGTGCACAATGTGATCAAAGAGTTGATCGCGGGATGATGTGTTACGGAACGAGTAAAGAGACTTGCCGGTAACGAGATTGAACAAGGTATCAGTATACCGACGATCGAATCTCGGGCAAGTAGAATACCGCTAGACAAAGGGAATTGTATATGGGATCGATTGAGTCCTTGACATCGTGGTTCATCCGATGAGATCATCGTGGAACATGTGGGAGCCAACATGGGTATCCAGATCCCGCTGTTGGTTATTGACCGGAGAACGTCTCGGTCATGTCTGCATGATTCCCGAACCCGTAGGGTCTACACACTTAAGGTTCGATGACGCTAGGGTTATAAAGGAAGTTTGTATGTGGTTACCGAATGTTGTTCGGAGTCCCCGATGAGATCCCGGACATCACGAGGAGTTCCGGAATGGTCCGGAGGTAAAGATTTATATATGGGAAGTCCTGTTTTGGTCACCGGAAAAGTTTCGGGTTTTATCGGTAACGTACCGGGACCACCGGGAGGGTCCCGGGGGTCCACCAAGTGGGGCCACCGGCCCCAGAGGGCTGCATGGGCCAAGTGTGGGAGGGGACCAGCCCCAGGTGGGCTGGTGCGCCCCCCCCACAAGGGCCCAAGGCGCCTAGGGTTGGGGGAGGGGGCACACCCACCTAACTTGGGGGGCAAGTTTCCCCTCTTCCCCCCCTTGGCCGCCACCCTAGATGGGATTGGGGGCAGCCGCACCCCTTGGGGTGGAAACCCTAGAGGGGGCGCACCCCCCTCCCTCTCCCTTATATATAGTTGAGGCCTTGAGGGCTGCCAACACATGAGTTTGACCTCTCCTTGGCGCAGCCCTACCTCTCTCCCTTCTCCTCTCCCGCGGTGCTTGGCGAAGCCCTGCAGGATTGCCACGCTCCTCCATCACCACCACGCCGTTGTGCTGCTGCTGGACGGAGTCTTCCTCAACCTCTCCCTCTCTCCTTGCTGGATCAAGGCGTGGGAGACGTCACTGGGCTGTACATGTGTTGAACGCGGAGGTGTCGTTCGTTCGGCACTAGGATCTCCGGTGATTTGGATCATGACGAGTACGACTCCTTCAACCCCGTTCTCTTGAACGCTTCCGCTTAGCGATCTACAAGGGTATGTAGATGCACTCTCCTTCCCCTCGTTGCTGGTTTCTCCATAGATAGATCTTGGTGGCATGTAGGAAAATTTTGAATTTCTGCTACGTTCCCCAACAGCTTGATGGCCGACGAAATGTGCGGCTTGATAAGGCTGCTTTGTACTTCAGCCGCAATAGCCATAGTATGCTCCTCTGTACGGAGGGAGCATTCGGTATTTCCGTTTATCGTGATGGTGCCGCGTGGACTGGGCATCTTAAGTTGGATATAGGTGTAATGTGGGACCACATTAAAGCGAGCAAAAGCGGTACGTCCGAGTAGTGCATGGCAGCTACTGCGGAGCGGGACAATATCGAAGGTCAAGCCTTTGCTTCAAAAGTTGTTCGGCGAGCCGAAAACGACTTCCAATGTAATCGAGGCTGTGCAGTGAGCTTCTACACTGGCTATTGTTCCCTTGAAGGTAGTTGCAGTGGGACTAATTCTTGAAGGATCAATGCCCATTTTACGGACAGTGTCTTGGTAGAGTAGATTAAGGCTACTACCGCTGTCCATAAGGACTTTCATGAGATGGAACCCATCGATAATTGGATCGAGGATGAGAGCTGTCGGACTTTCGTGAAGCATACTGGCTAGGTGGTCCTTGTGATGAAAAGTGATCGGGTGGGCCGCCCATTGGCTTAATTTTGGGGCGGCTGGCTCTACGGCGTCGGCGTCCCATGGCGCACGCTTGCAGTCCCGTGTAGGGATGTGCGGCACATATACCATGTTCATTGTCTTTACTTCGGAAGGAATTGCTTCTGACCCCTGGTGTTCGGCTGGCGAGTCTCTTCGTCATCGCTGTCACTAGGCGGCTCCTTCACCTTGTGTTTGGCATTAAGCTTGCCGACTTTTTTAAAAACCCAATAACTCCTGTTGGTGTGATTGGCTAGTTTAACGGGGCTGCCGTGAATCTGGCAGGGCCGATCCAGTATCTTGTCTAAATCGGATGGTCCGTCTCTGTTTGCCTTGAATGGCTTTTTCTGTTGACCGGGTTTGGAACCACTGAATCCAGTGTTGATCGCCGTGTCTTGCGTTCCTTCATTGTTATTGCGACGCTTATGTTTATTGTGTCGTGGCTTGCCGTTGCCGTCTTGAACTTTGGAAGTACCCGGATCATCGGTGCTGTTGCTTTTACGAGCGAGCCAGTTGTCTTCTCCCGCGCAAAAACGGGTCATCAGAGTGGTAAGGGCAGCCATGGATCATGTTTTTTCTTGACTAAGGTGGTGGGCGAGCCACTCATCTCGGACACTATGTTTAAAGGCCGTGAGGGCTTCGGCATCCGGATAGTCGACAATTTGGTTCTTTTTGATTAAGAACCTAGTCCAGAGCTTCCTGGCAGACTCCTCAGGCAGTTGGATGATGTGACTTAGGTCATCCGCTTCCGGAAGCCGAACATATGTACCTTGGAAGTTATTGCGGAAGGCGTCTTCCAAGTCTTCCCAGCTGCCGATGAAGTTCTTAGGGAGGTTGTTCAGCCAGTGCTGTGCTGGCCCCTTTAGCTTTACTGGGAGGTATTTGATGGCGTGGATGTCATCACCGCGGGCCAAGTGGACATGGAGGAGGAAATCTTCAATCCATACTGCGGGGTCTGTGGTTCCATCGTATGATTCGATATTAATGGGTTTAAACCCTTCCGGGAATTCGTGTTCCATTACTTCATCAGTGAAGCAAAGAGGGTGTGCAGCGCCTCTATGTCGGGCCACGTCGCGACATAGATCGGACGGAGTTCATATGTGGTGCTCGGCCCGGGCGTGATTGTGTTTGTCATGTCCGGCTAGATGGTCGTCGTTGCGCATTCAGGCATGTCCCCGTGACCTGTAGATCGATCTGGTTTGACCTGCTCTGTTGTCTAGGTCCTGCCGCAGGTCATATGTATGATCCCGAGCTGTTATGTCTCTGCCCTTACCGCAAGGTGGTACGGGCTGGTGTCCGGCTTGAGTTGCCTCTTTGTCCCGGCCACGTGGTGGTCGGTCAGCCGCATTATGCGCTGGTAGGACGGGCTCCAGTGCCTCGTCATCGAATTCAGGTAACAATTTGCGCTTCGTGTAACTTTTGGTTAGGCGCTCGAGGCCGTATTCTTCGGCTGCTAGGACATTAGTCCATCTATCATTGAGCAGATCTTGATCAGCTTGAAGTTGTTGCTGCTTCTTTTCCAGGCTCCTTGCAGTGGCTATTAGCTGGCGCTTAAAGCGCTCCTGCTTGAGAGGTTCCTCAGGCACGATAAAATTCTCGTTGCCGAGGCTCACCTTGTCCTCAGAGAGCGGAAGGTAGTCACTTTCCTCCGAGTCTTCGTTCATGGTCTGCTCATCAGGGCTAACTTGCCCATCTTCCCGTTCGTCCTGTTCGAAGGTTGGCTCAATGGAGTCTTCGGTGTCTTCGGCATCATCCGGAGTATTATTTTCTCCTGTGCCGGTATTGCTGTTTTTTCCACGCCGTGGTTTAGAGCGGCGCCGCTGATGTCGACGCTTTGGCTATACCTCGGGAGGCTTATCCTCGACTGGGTCCTTTTCATTGTCGCTGTTGCTCTCTTTGGGTGTATCCACCATGTATACATCATACGAGGAGGTGGTTGTCTAGCGCCCTGTAAGCGGTGGTTTTTGTGCCTGCTCCTCTCCGGCATCGTCGTCCATACCGTCGATGTCTTCGGAACCGTAATCGAGCATGTCGGTTAAGTCTTCAACAGTGGCTATGAAGTGGATGGTGGGTGGGAAGCGGAATTCTACGTCATGAGCTTCCAATCCAAGCCGTATATAGTTCGGCTGAAAGTCTCTTGATAAGGAGAGGGCTTTTAATGAGTTTAGCACATCGCCTAAAGGTGAGTGCCGGAAGATGTCCGCGGAGCTAAATTCAACGATCGGCGCCTGATTAGGTTCGATGGGCGCGGATGCACACGGTTCGGAACCTATGGCCGGAGACGAATTCGAGGTTCCGGTGTAAACAAGCCCCGCTCGAGGTTGGATCTGTGTGCGGCTCTAACGCCGCGGAGTCTGCGGCTTCCGCGGTGGGGTTGAGCTTCCCGTTCTCAGATGGCGCAATCTGCTCCAGATCCAGGGCCAGAGCAGTTACAGGTGCTATCTCTTGGGCACGGTCCGATGACAGATTTATGTCATGTTCATCGTGGTGGCAGGGAGTGGCTGCAATGGGCTCGAATCCGTCAAAGATCAAGTCCCCGCGGATATCGGCAACGTAATTCAACCTTCCAAACCTGACCTGATGGCCAGGGGCATAGCTGTCGATCTGCTCTAGATGGCCAAGCGAGTTGGCCTGCAGCGCGAAGCCGCCGAATACGAAGATCTGTCCGGGGAGGAAAACCTCCCCTTGGACTGCATTGTTGTAGATGATTGATGGAGCCATCAAACCTTTTGGTGACGACACAATGGAACTCTCAATGAAAGCACCAATGTTGGTGTCAAGACCGACGGATCTCGGGTAGGGGGTCCCGAACTGTGCGTCTAAGGTTGATGGTAACAGGAGGCGGGGGACATGATTCTTACCTAGGTTCGGGCCCTCTCTATGGAGGTAATACCCTACTTCCTGCTTGATTGATCTTGATGAATATGAGTATTACAAGAGTTGATCTACCACGAGATCGTAATGGCTAAAACCCTAGAAGTCTAGCCTGTATGATCATGATTGCCTCTACGGACTAAGCCCTCCGGTTTATATAGACACCGGGGGGGGGGGGGGGGGGGGCGGGGGCCTAGGGTTGTACAAAGTCGATTACAGATAAAGGAATCTACATATCCGAACGCCAAGCTTGCCATCCACACAAAGGAGAGTCCCATCCGAACACAAGCGAGAGTCTTCGGTCTTGTATCTTCACAGCCCATCAGTCCGGCCCATGTCCCGGACGTTCGAGGACCCCTTAATCCAGGACTCCCTCAATCGCGACACACAATACCTGACGAGGAAGGATTGGCTTGACCTCATATTCAACCGAAAGTAGTTTAGTTAAGCTTAGTTTAGTTTAAATTTGTATTTTATGTTCGGTTGTGCAGAACTATTTGTGTTTATGTTTGAATGCATGTTACTTTTGGTTCAAATTGCCTTGAATGTAATCAAATTGAAGTTTACTCCGTTAAGTTTAGGAGATCGGCTAGAAACTACAACAAATTAGTGGAGTATATATACTCCACCAAGGGTTTTACTCCGTTAACTTATAGGGGATCGGGTAGAGATGAAGCTAGAACTATACTCTACATGATTTTCATGGGAGGCAGTAGCTAGCTAGTCTAAAATTGCTAAGCAAGCTTGAAAACCTTAGACGCTTATTGTGGAGAGTTATGTATAGCATGTAGACTAACGTGAGCGTTACCAAAATAGTACCACTAGTACTCCTTTCATGGTCTGTTGGGTTAGCTTGCATGCTTTCTTGACCCCAAATTAGCATGCCTTGGTCGATCGATCAAGACTAGCATTGCAAGTCGCTTATTCAAACTCTGGAAATGTATGGCCCGAGCTGAAAACCGCGTATGTATGCCCGAGAAAAGTTGCATGGGAGGCAGTAGCAAAGTGTGCTATGTTCGCAAAAGGTGTGAAAGCCACCTCTCGGTATGTGAGTATTTTCTCAGTGAAAATGCATCGGTTTCTCTCCTTTAAAACATTTCAAACCCCATGCAACAATCTTCCACTCATGGTTGTGAATAGAATTATGAAGATCTTTATACAGTTTGGTCAGTTGTTACACACCTACACCAAAGACTACTTTATTACAAATTCATGTACTAAAACTAACCAAATTTGAAAAAGTACCAGTAGGGCTCCATACTTTCACGGAAGCCCTATAATTACATTTAGAGAATGAAAGAACAAATGAACAAAAAATCGGTCAAACCGGACGAACTTTGTGTACGCATGTACGCATGCAATTGACTAATCGAACTCTGCCGGCGGCTAGCCGCCGTGGCATACCGCGCCAGGCGGGTTGTTGTTGATGGGGTCGTGGGTGCAGGGGTTGGGTGTTCCTGCTCCGGGGGAGTGGCCGGGCAGGATCTGCATGATAAGCGCCCCGGCGGCGTCAACGCCGCCGTGCAGCCAACCGCCGTCTCCCTCGAGCAGCCTCGCCGCGAGGACCACGTTGCAGCACTGGACCAGCAGCACGGCCACCACCACCGCCCTCATCATCGTCGCCATATAGGTGTTCCCAGTTTAACTCTCTGTCTCTGAGTACACAGGGAGGTGCGTAGGGGCGGACTGGTTGAGCAGCTGTTGCGGATACGGGGCTGGATTGATGAATGCCTGGCTTGAAGTGGCTGTTGGAGGAGAGACAGCATGGTGGATTCCATTTATATATAGGTTGCTGCATGCGCGCGCCTGGTTGAAAGATTAGGGTTCTACGGGTCTGGCAGTAGGGCAAATGGGAAATGGCGGACCTGGTCTGTTCTACGGCTTGTACTTTTACGCTCGTCTGGTCGAGCCAGCAGCGTGTAGGTCGGATTCACGCGCTGCTCAACCCGGTCCATCTCCTAATTAAGGTTGGCCAGAGTACTGCTGATCAAGAATTCAAGATTGGTCAAAGCAATCCAGTTACGGAAAACCATGTATGACAAATTATATAGACTATATCAGCCGAAAATGCCCGGTGTAGGACGGGCAACATATAGGCCCAGTTTCAAAATACCATTTTCCAAAGTGCATTTTAAAAAAAAGTACATGCAAAAATACATATTCAACACATTCGACAAACTCCTATAACAATATACTTCCAAGCGTGGCGTAGACAAAAAAGACAAATCGTATATGAAAATGAGTCAATTTTTTTGGTGGGCCAGATTTTTATTTACTTTTTTGTCGCTTGCAAATCATAATATTTTTGAACGAAAATTTACAGATCCGTCGAATATGTATGAGTTATCACATGATATTTTTTCTTATTTTTTAAATTTGGAAATATCATTTTTGAATTTTTTGAAATAACTTGCTACCTGTAGCCCGTCCTACACAACTTCGTACTCGAGTATATATGCTCAAAAAGAAGAGAGACCAACGAAAACAAATTAGAACTACGCTGACTTTGCTGTCACGTGACATGGGGGGACAGGACCGGCCGGGCAGTTCATTCGATCTGCAGCAGCAGTCGCCGGTCGTGCGCCACCCCCACTTTCTCGGAAGCCCTCTTTATTCTTCGCTAGAATTTTTATTGAAATAGGCTTTCACCCCGCTTTATAAATAAAACAACGGTCCATACAATCCAAATTCGAACAACAGCCGACAGATAACGGCTGGGACCACAACACAGTCAATCCCAAAAAAGTATAAAAGAAATAGAAGAAAAACACCTAGTGGCCGCCGCGTAGCGGCACTACGAGGACGATAGTCGACGCGCCAAAGCCAGAAGCGCATCCATTATCAATCCAAGTCGATCGATCATCGCTAGAATTTTGGTAGGGACGACTGCAGAATTTGGTCCGGGCGCAGCAGCGGCTCACGAGCTCATTCGACGCTGCACGACCAGACTGCACATAACGGTATACACATGTACCGATCAGCACGGCGGCCGAGAATTCGTAGACCCAACATCAACAAGTAGTTCGCAGAACATGCATACATTACGAATGAACAACGTGTCTAGTACGTAACGTACTCACGTAGTATATGTCACTGTGCCTTTGTACGTACGGAGGAGGTCACTGTTTTACTCGTACTAGTACTACATAACCAGCTGCGACCCGGCCGTGAATACCGAGGAACAAATTAGGTTTGTCAAAAGGACCGACCGGACTCAGAGTCAATACTACTTCTCCAGAAATGCGTCAAATAACCTGTAGTACAGAGTAAAAAAAGAAGAACCTAAAATTGAAAAGTCAATTCCAGGGAGACTACAAATTATATTAATATTCTCTACACCTCAAATTATTCGAAATCCTAGTTTTATCCCACGTCTAACTTCCCTCTCTTTATGTCACAAAAAATCTACTGAAAATATGTTAATACCTAGCTACATATAGCATACGAATGTCTATTTTATGACAAATCAAATAAAACTAATTTAATGTTCTAGATGTGAATATACTCTACCCCTTTCATAATATAGATTGTTTTCCGAAAGTCAATCTTTGTAAACTTTGACCAAGTTCTTATAGAGAAGCACTCACATCTACAGTACCAAATACATATTATTAGATACATTAAGAGCCATATTTCCATATTGTATCTATTAGATATTGCAGGTACAAATAATTTTTCCGGTAAAATTGATCAAAATATAGAAAGTGTGACTTCACAAAAATCCATATTCATTACATTATTGAACAGATAGAGTATTTTGTTATATGGATTAGATCAATGTAAATTAGTTTAACTAGCTCAGGATGAAACTGGAACTATTCATGATTTGCATGGGAGGCAGTAGCTAGCTAGCTAGTCTAAGATCGCTAAGCAAGCTTGAAAATCTTAGACGCTTATTGTGGAGTGTTAGGTATAGCATGTAGACTAACGTGACTACGTGAGCGTTACCAAAATAGCATTGGACTACGTTCATGGTCGGTTGGTTAGCTTGCATGCTTTCTTGACCCCAAATTAGCATGCTTTGGTCGATCGATCAACACTAGTATTGCTAGTCATTTATTCAAACTCTGGAAATGTATGGCTCGCGCAGAAAACCGCGTATGTATGCCTGAGAAAAGTTTCGTAGCGCCTAAAATGAACTGAAGAACAGAGACCCGGTCCGGTCTTATTTTTGAAACGGACGCAATTACGCTTTCGTTTGACGGTTAAACGGGCATGCATGCACACATTCTCATTTCCTACCATACTATAAAAAGGAAGCCACCGTAGCTGCCTCTCTTGCAACAACCAGTAGCTAGCCCAGTTCAAGTCTTACAAAAACACATACAATCCTGGCCGCTACGTGACATAGTTCGTCTCATCGTCTGCAATCACTTGACTGGTCACTTTCTCTAGCTAGCTCGCAGCAAAGACACTTATCGGCCGACGAAATGGCGTCGACGGCGAGGATAGTGAGGGCGGTGCTGTTGGTCACCACCGTCGTGCTGATGCAGTGCTGCAACGTGATCGTCGCGACGAGGATGCTCCAAGGGGACGGCGGGCGCCTGTGGCTTCGGCAGGGCGCCGGGTCGCTGATCATGCAGGTCCTGCCAAGGTGCACTCCGCCGGCAGGCTCAGGCAACCAGGTCTGGGTCGACCCCAACCACCCCCCATCGGCGGGCTGCCCGCCATGAAACTAGCACCGCCGGATTGGCTTGCTTATCCGATCGCCCTGGTGACCAGATGGGCCGGCCGTCTGGTCCGGGTTCTGTTGTATGTAGACGCGTATGCGGACGTAGAGATAGAGATGTGTTCCATTTATTTGGTTTGTATATATATGTAGTAGTTCGTACATCGGAAATAAGAGCTCCCATGCGGAAAATGGAGCCTGGAGGCCAACATGGCTGATCCTCAGTTATCTTTTTGCCTCTGTTTAAAGAAAAAAAAAGAACACAGCATGCTGTCACCGAGTTGTATAATTGTATGTGGATGGCTTATAGTCGGTAATGCAACAAGGGTTAGTTTATCTTCAGGTAATTTTAAATTTGAAAAGATGCAATTTGCCCTACAATGTTTCTGTCTTTCTTTTTGATACCACAAACAACTTCAGACCTACCTATCCACTATGACATATTGTATATGTTATTTCTTTCATCGTTTATATTAGCAAAATCGTTATTTTATATGGTGATAAAGTTTGGTGAGAACCACGCATGTTTTGCAAAATCAATCAGAGTAGCACAAATTTTGTTTTTTCCATGTGCAAAAAGAGAAGAAGAAGAAAGAGTAGCACGATTTTCTTGCACTTATTTTTTGTGAATAGGACCCTAGAACTATATTAGAGAAATCCAATTATACAACAAACAAAGAAATACATCCAGGTCCCTGGGGAGCCAACCCACCACACACACCGCCGCGGGAAGAAGACGTGCCGCCACCACCATTCCCACCGCTCCCTTTTGAAGTCGGCTTACTCTTGTATACAACAACTGAACCATATGGCAGAAGGGAAGTCTTTAATTAATCCTCGGCCCAAGCAGACAAGCATGCCGGAGTCGAAGTGGAAATCACCAGAAGCTCCTCGATGTCTCCCTTGCAGATGACCACGAGGAAGAAAGAACTCATTTGTGGTGTATAATGTCACCCAACTTTTTATCTTCCATTGTCTCATGGACTGACGACCCGACCCAATTAAAGGACTACGCCAGTGGAGAGTGATTCTAACTTGTCTGTTGCAGATAAACTTTTATGAGATCAAATATGAACTATTTGTATAGACAAACCAAATGCGACATTCTCGACCATTGCCCTTCATTTTTGCATGTACGACAGGGAAGTTCTATTATTCAGATTTCATTTGGGCACATGTGAACTTCTGGAACTTTGCAAAAATAGAGTTCTTATGTTTTCAATAATTACAAATCAATTCTTACATGTAGAAAATTGGTAGAAAAAATATTTTTTATATTTTGTCACAAAATAGACCTGGATAGTTATAAGGATGTTATCCTTCCAAATGGGATATCGGAATTCTTACTAGTCTATTTCTTTCTCTCAATTGGATAAGTAATTGGAAATAAAACAACAAGTACATAAATGTGAAATAAACCCCAGTATAGACTGGTACGACTCAATTCAACATCTTGTTCATTCGGGTTTGATTGAGACCTATTAAGAGCTTCCAAATTGAAGATTAGAGACTAATTTGGGTTGTGCTATATGCCTATATCTATCAAAGAGTGTATGATAATGATGGATTTGGTAAATCAAATCCCTGGTTTAATAACGAACCGTGCTAACTTACAATAACAACAACCTCAAATCCTATATGATTAAACATACATAAGGTGTACACATTATATATGAATGCAACAATTTCCTAATTTAAGCAAGTCCTAAATATTATATAACGAGTTGATCTAATTGATCTACTTTAAATATAAAAATAAAGCAAAGAGTAAATAATAAAACATAATATTCCATCTCATAGCTTTGAAGCATAGTTGTTTATTTTTATAGTGTTACTGCTCTTAATTCTGCATATATTATCGTACTATCTTAACTAGATTTTAATGTGTAGTATTCTCATTTTTATTTAATAGTCTACTATTGTTATTAAATATTCAATAATGATAAGATATTCCTTTCTATAGTGCTTGAATATTCCTTATTATTATTTTTATCATTTTTATAGATTTAAATAATAAATAAATGATAAAATTATCTTAATTGAATAACTATATATATATATATATATATATATATATATATATATATATATATATATATATATATGCAAGTAAGTGTGTTCAGTCGAATTCGAATTGTAGCGATTGTTACATGTTCCCATCATATTCTTGGAGTTACCCCTATTTTGTCTTTTGTTGAAGATACACTCAAAATAGTTTGAGAAGTGCATAGTACAAATTAGTATTGCAACAAGCACCAATATTTAATCAAGCACTAATATCAATCATAATAGAGTCCTGGTAAGCATTCGATGATTTTTGTATGATTTACATTTGACAGTGCATGGTGTCCATCCGTTGCATTCAGTGGAGGGGTGAGATAGCGTTCATACAAAAATCGTACATGATTTTATCGTATGCGGGGCAATTTCAATCATAATAATCACAGCATGTTTATTGGAAGCAAAGGGGCACAATTAACTGGACCCTTAAGGGTGATGCGCCCACGGCTTACTTCTTTGCCATTGCGAATGGCAGACGTCGTAGATGCCTGATTGATAGTCTTCTGATTGATGGTGTTAGGATCTTCGACCCTTCTGTCATTCTTCGTCATGTGGTCCAATTCTTTTCTAACCTGCTTGCGGCTAAACCGGAGCTCAGCTTTTCGCTTGCTCCGGGCTTCTGGGCCCCTCTTGAGCGGGTGTCGACCGCTGATAATGATCTCTTGCTTATTCCCCCCTCTGAGGAGGAAATTTTCGACACTATTCGGACAGCCAACTCTAATGCGGCTTCAGTCCCTGATGGCTTTTCCATCCCTTTCTTTCGGCATTTCTGGCCTCAACTTAAAGGCCTTATTACTACTGTCATTCGAGGATTTTGGCTGGGCACTGTTGACATTTCTAGGCTTAATTACGCGGTCCTAACCCTTATCCCTAAAATCAAAGGCGCTAACCTCATCTCGCAGTTTAGGCCCATTGCTTTAATCAACAACTTTGCCAAGATGCCTGCTAAGGGCATGGCCATGAGGTTGTCCCCGCTAGCGCACCAGGTAATTAGCCCTTTCCAGTCTGCTTTCATCAAAGGGAGATTCATCTTGGATGGGGTGCTTTGCCTTCATGAGATAGTCCATGACCTGTGGATTAAAGGGACCAAGGCTGTGGTCCTTAAGCTTGACTTTGAGAAGGCTTACGACTCGGTGAGTTGGAACTTTCTTAGGCAAGTCCTTCTGGCTAAGGGCTTTGAGGGCCCTGTGATGCATCGTCTGATGCAGCTTGTTTCTGGTGGTCACACGGCTGTGGTTGTCAATGGTCAAACTAGTATTTTTTTGCTAACAGTAGGGGTCTCAGACAAAGGGATCCGGCGTCTCCTTTGCTTTTCAATTTTGTGGCTGAAGCTCTATCCCGTATCCTCTCTCGGGCCGCGTTGGCTGGGTATATTACCCCGGTGAGCTCTCACCTTATCCCTCATGGTATCACTCATCTTCAATATGCGGATGACACTATCATTATGTTAGAGCTCAATGAAGTCTCATCAATCTGAAATTCCTTCTGCTTTGCTTCGAAGCGCTTTCGGGCCTTAAAATTAATTTTTCCAAGAGCGAGGTCATTGTGACTGGGGTTTCGGACTTGAAGGCGCAACGAGTGGCTCACCTTCTGAACTGCTCCTTTGGGTCCTATCCTCTCAAATATCTAGGCCTTCCCATCTCCCCGTATAAGCTCCTGGCGAAAGATTTCGCCCCGGTGGTCACCAAAGTTGGCAATAGAGTCCTCCCTTGGCGAGGACGATACAACACGCAAGCGGGCAAGGTTGCCCTTACCAACTCTTGTCTCTCATCCCTCCCTATGTTCTTGATGGGCTTTTATCTTCTATCTAATGGGGTTCATTCTGGCTTCGACAAGCATAGGGGTGCTTTCTACTGAAATGCTGCGGATAATAAACGCAAGTATAGACTGGTCAGATGGAACATCATTTGTCGCCCTAAGGACAAAGGGGGCCTCGGCATTATTAATACGAGAGTTATGAATAATTGTCTCTTGATTAAATGTTGGTGGAAGATAATGATACTTGAGGAGCGTCCAATCTGGCTCTCGATTCTTAAAGCTAAATACTTCCCCTCCTCGAGCCCTATGTTTGCCTCTGCTTCTGTCGGGTCTCAATTCTGGTGTCAACTGGTTAAAGTTCGGCCGATTTTTTGGTCCCTAGTCAAATTTGTTGTCAGGAACGGTAAGTCCACTCAGTTTTGGCTAGATTGGTGGGTCGGGGATACTACGCTTGCGGCTGCCTTCCCGACCTTGTTCTCTTACTGTGGTGATTCTGAGATCTCTATCTTTGAGCTCTCGGTTAAAGGTTGGGTTTTAGATTTCCGGCGTTCTCTTTCCCCTGTAGAGTTGGAAGATTGGCAGCCCCTTACTGCTTGCTTCCCCTGCTCTCGGACGAAGAGGATTCCGTGGTTTGGCCCCTTTCCTCCTCGGGGCGCTTCTCTGTCAAATCGGCTTATTCTAAGCTTATCTCTGGTGGCCGTTCGGGTAAGTTTAAAGATATTTGGTCAGCTCGAATCCCCCCTAAGATCAAAATCTTTCTCTGGCAAGCTGTTCGCCGTAAGCTGCCGGCGGCTGATCAAATTAAGAAGAGGAACGGGTCGGGATCCGACAGATGTGTCTTGTGTGGGGCTCTAGAGAACACTGAGCATATTTTCTTTCATTGCTCCTTAGCGAAACTTATGTGGTGTTGCATCAGACTCTGGCTGCATGTTAATTGGTCTCCCTCCTCCTTTGAAGACCTGAGACAGTATATCAATTTATTATCTGGGCAGTCTAAAAGGGTTTTCTTAGTTGGCTGGGCTGCGATTGGGTGGTCGCTGTGGACAACTAGGAACAAGTTCTCGATTGAGCGTATCTTTCTGGCTAACCCTGTCAATTCCTTATTTAAAGCCAATGCTTTTTTGCAGCAGTGGAGATTATTGACTAAAGAAGGGGACCTTCAGGCTTTCGACGACATGCTATCCAAGATGAAATCTACGACATCTTCCCTTCTTCGGCGCTCTTCGAGGACGGCTTCCTGACCTCGCCTTTTGGTGTTTTCTGGTGTTTTGCTGGCCTGCGTGCCATGTGAGGCTGGCGGCCATGTATTGCTACTTATGTTCCCTGGTCGCTAAACTTGTTTGGGTATCTGTTCCTGGTGGTGTAACTCTGCCTGGTGGCTTTATTTACAAAGTCGGGTTCCTGCCTTTTCTCTAAAAAAATAATCACAGCATGCAGCACTAAGCAGGTGCGTATGTTGAATTCTGCAAACATATGTTGAATTCTGAAAGTAATAAACAAGGGTATCCAGGTGGACTAACTTGGATGTCAACAAATCATCTGCAAAAAGGTAACTCCAAGGGGTCTCACAAGCATGCGTACTAGTTTGACCTTTCATAGTTGGACTTGAACAAGAACAGAAATGTCACATATGACAGCAGGAACAGCAAAATTAAATCCGGATCTACAAGTAACTAAGTAACTACTTTCATTGTATTTTTATGAAATATTATTACTAGGCATTGGTCTTCACCTTTAATTATCAGAAATATTAAAAATCTAACGTAAGATTTTTACGCAAAAAATTTGACAATCAGATTTGCCATGTGAAGACAGATAAAGTTGCCACGTTTATGTATAGGAGTTGTCATGTTCTAAAGTGAAAATTGCCATGTAATATAAAAATTTGTCAATTTGTTAATGCTGCAGCAGTTAATTGCCATGCGTTCGATCTGGATGTGACGTACCGGAGGGCGTCAGATTTTTGACACCAACAATAGGTCAGATGTATATCGAAATCCTTAATTATTTATAATCACTCAGTTTATTCAATAACTCCCCATGACTGGGGCTTCATAGCGCCCGAATTCGTGGTAGATTATCAAAGTGTTCCGACGTATTAATCTCTAAAGGTCAATAGGATATTACGATAGTATCTGTTAGAAATGTGTCTCATGACAAAGTCATGGATAACGTGTCTTCTTTTATAAATATACGTGTCCAACATAACGCCGCCACATGGGTGTAGCCGTGTAGGTAGAGTACTATTTAGAGCCGAAATGGCCTCTTAAAAAAAATCTGAAGAGCTAAAAGGACTTGACTGCGTACATGTTTTGAATAAAAGAACATAAATGTTGAATAGAAAAGTTCATGTCGTTGCCGTTGAACTAGACTTTTCACGCTGTCCGAGGAATTCAGACATCATGCTTTCACAGCGACTGAAGATAAAGACGTTCAGTTGCCCTCCAGCGTGCTACCAGCGACGAGCTGTCAAAGAGATGACCTTGAACAACATTCAGCAAGTACGGATCGTAGTGTAACAAATGGACCTGATCAACGAACTGAAATGGAAAGAAATTCCTCCGCATGCTGTGGAGATCTTTCTCCACACGTTGACCTGTTAATTAATTATTAATCAGTTCGGTTACAAGACCGACCTCAGGGACACCACGTTCTGAACTTCTAATATGCACTACTATAGTACTCCCCTCCTCTGTTTATAAATATAAGATGTTCTAACTTTTTTATGAATCAGATGCATATAAATATGTTTTAATGTGTTTACTCATTCATTTCAGCCCCTAGATAGTCTATATTAAAATATTCAAAACATTTTATATTTATGAACAGAGGGAGTATATCACTAGAATGTGGTCGACTCTATTAGCTTCCAAAGCTCCAATTTTCGCATGGAGGCTGGCTAGCCATGGCCGCTCCCCGACCATGGGGAGTGGTTGGGATCATTCCAGCATGTTTCGACACATTTGACCGGTCCACCGATCAAGCAAGGTAAAATGGTCGAATATATGTGTGTACTAGTTTAGGAATAAGAGTATACGCATGCATGCATGGTTTGACCGATTGGTCCAACCACAGGTCCGCTGATCAAGCAAGGTAAAATGGTCGAATATATGCGTGCACTAGTTTAGGAGTAAGAGTATACGCATGCATGCATGGTTTGACCGATTGGTCCAACCACAGGACCACATGTATTGTGCTTTCTTCAGTGCCTCTAATCGTCACTAGATGGTCTATAGATCTGGATATAATCTTTATTATTTTTTGTGATCATTTTTTAGGCAGATTTTTTATGATCATTGCACTAGCATGATTACATAAATATATCTAAAGTCCCCCCTACCCCCATGCCCACCCCCCAAAAATGGGACCGCAATACCGCATGCATATACACCGATTGAGAGTTCGTCACAGATCCCGGCGGCCGGGCACGTGTGAATAGACCGCTTCACCCGGCACACCTACGTACGGTTCGGATAGACCAAAAGTGAAAATGAAAAACCCACCAAAAAGATGTTGAATGGACAAATGGTGTGACCAAGAAAACAAAGAATGAAGTAGCACGACAAATGGTACAATGCCGCGAGTCCGGCACTTGCTTGTCCTATGCATCACTTGACTAGTGGAGCTGCAGCACTACATAGGTCTAGTGGCCTAATTGATCTCTTGATGCCTCCTGGTCGGTGTTGAACAGGAGTACGTAGTGTTCAAACTCAAGGAGATGGACCGGACCGGGCTGAGAACCGCGTACGATATGCATGGCGCATGGCCGAGCTACACGCTGGTTGGACCGGAGAAGAATAAGCGCAAAAGATACTACTGTGATTTTTTTTTCGAAACGGAGGCAACAGATTTGCCTCATATATTAAATAAAGAGAAGATAGAATTGTTACAAGAGCCGAACACACGGCATGATAATTATTCTTGCAATATAATGTCCTCTAGCTTTCTAGCACCCGCAGTGACCCAAAGCTTCGCCTCATCGAGGACCATTTAAAGAAGGATGGTCGGTGGAGCACTCTTGTGGCGGAAGACTCTGACATTTCTCTCGTTTCAAACGGACCAGGAGACGAGCATGGTGAGAGAGGCCATTGCTCGTCTATTAGAATTCTGCAAGTTGGTTCGCTTCTCCCACCACTCCTTCACCGAGCCAGCAAGTTGAAGAATAGACCAGGACTCCGTCTGTCTGCTCTACTTTTCTCCTTCAAACGGCGCACGTAGGAACCTATAAAAGGAACCCGCCTTCCTGTCTCTCCTCCAGCAACCACTTCAAGTCATTCATCCACCAGACGTACGCAGAGCTCGGCCTGTCTCTGTCTCCAACATTAGCTCACCACCAATCCCTCCATCCGCTCAAGGCTCAACTAAGAAGATGTATATGGTGTCATCGGTAACGACCGTGAGGGCGGTGGTGGTGGCCGTGCTGCTGATGCAGTGCTGCAACATGGTCCTCGCAGCGAGGCTGCTCGAGCGAGACGGCGGCTGGCTGCACGGCGGCGTTGGCGCCGTTGGGGCGCTTATCATGCAGGTTCTGCCCAGGGGCGGTGGCTCCCCGGGAGCACCCAACGGCTGCACCAACAACCCCAAACACCCACTCGGTGGGAAATGCCACGGCTAGCAAGCCGCCGGCAAAGCTCGACTAGTCAATTAGCATGGAAGTAATACATGTACATGGTGCACATGCGTAGATAGAGTTCGTGTTCATTGACTCAGTATTTCTTTAATTGTAATTACAGCTATGAATATTTTGGAGCCCTCGAGTTGTTCAGATTTTAGTTAGTTTTAGGAATTTGCAATAGAACAGTCTTAGACCACTAGTAGAAAAGAGGGCTTTGATTCAGGCTGGGTCAACCCATTAGTCCCGGTTCAGTCCAGAACCGGGACCCATGTAGGCATTGGTCCCGGTTCGTGAGCCCAGGGGGCCGGCCGGGCCACGTGGGCCATTGGTCCCGTTTCATCTGGACATTTTGGTTCCGATTGGTGGGACAAATCGGGACCAATGGGCCTGGCTCCTGGCCCACCACCATTGGTCTCGGTTGGTGGCTTGAACCGGGACAACAGGCTGCCCTTTAGTCCCGGTTCGTGCCATGAACCGGGACCATTGAGGTGCCTATATATACCCCTCGCCCACGAACAGAGCATTCCACTGCTCTGTTTTTCTCTGGCCGGGGAGGGGAGGGCTTTGTGGTGCTCTAGCTCACCTCCTATGCACATGAGGTGTTCGATGAAATGCCCGAGCCACACTAGTTAAGCTTTCTCCTCTCGAAGCACGACCTTCGAACTCTATTTTTCCCGAGATTTGTCTAGGTTTATATTAGCGGCCCGTCACGCCCCGTCCCCGTCTTAACTGTCGTCGATCGCCCGCGCCGATCTCGTCGCCGGCACCACCATGGTGAGCCTCTTGTTCTTATCTTCTTTCTGAAAGAAAAAAATTCTTGCTTTAGATAGATACTTGTCTAATTTTCTTACTATTTTATTGCTTATTATTATATAGTGCGATGGTTTTGGTATCCGCCCCCGTCGGCCCTCGTCCTATCTATGATTCGGATGTGGTATATATTATCTTTATAACTATTGCTTCATTTATTGTTTATGAAAATTATGCCGACCAACGTGACATAGATTTTATTTATCTAGGAGGTATGTGAACCGGAAATTCCAACCGACCTTATTGTCGAGAGGTTAAATTTAGTTGAAGAAGAAAACAATTTCTTGAAGGAAAAAATAAAAAAATTGAGGAGGAGAAGATGATGTTGGAGTTGCATGTTGCGGATGTCGTCGATGATCACAAGATCAAGATGGATGCAATGCGCTTGAAGATTAGAAAGATTAGAAAATATGCCATTCATACCGAGGCTTGGTATCATTATGCCGTTGGATCAATTGTTACCTTGGTTGCGATTATGATCGCATTTGTTTGCGCATTGAAATGTTTTACATAGTTTCAATGTATGGTTTAATTAATTTAGATGCTCTGGAGAGCTTTATGTTGTTAGATGAGAACTATGTATGTACTTTGGTTTTAATGTGATGATGAACTTCTATTAATTTGGTCACTTAATTATCTATTCATGATGTTCTGTAATGGTTTTTGACACACTTAATTATATATAATGCACGCAGATGAACCGGCAATGTATGTACGGTGACAGACACACCTCCGAGTACATTAAGGGCGTGCATGATTTTCTCGAAGTGGCTGAGGCAAACAAGAAGAATGGTTTTATGTGTTATCCATGCCCTAAATGTGGGAATACGAAGTCTTACTCTGACCAAAAAATCCTTCACACCCACCTGCTTTACAATGTTTAGATGACACTGAAAGTATATAGCTGGACAAATGCAGGAAGAATGTGTACCTGGGCCATCGCCGATTTCTTCCGACCAACCATCAATGTCGAAAGGAAGGCAAGCATTTCAAAGGCGAGGCAGATCACCGAAAGAAGCCCGCCATGCGTACCGGTGATCACGTACTTGCTATGGTCAATGATTTACATGTAATCTTGGGAAAGGGTCCCGGCGGACTAGCTGTTCCGAATGACGCTGAGGGACACGCACCCATGTGGAAGAAGAAATCTACATTTTGGGACCTACCCTACTAGAAATACCTAGAGGTCCGCTCTTCAATCGACGTGATGCATGTGATGAAGAATCTTTGCGTGAACCTGCTAGGCTTCTTGGGCGTGTATGGGAAGACAAAAGATACACCTGAGGCACGGGAGGACCTGCAACGCTTGCACGAAAAAGACGACATGCCTCCGAAGCAGTATGAAGGCCCTGCCAGCTACGCTCTTACGAAAAAAGAGAAAGAAATCTTCTTTGAATGCCTGCTCAGTATGAAGGTCCCGACTGGCTTTTCGTCGAATATAAAGGGAATAATAAATATGCCAAAGAAAAAGTTCTAGAACCTAAAGTCTCATGACTGCCACGTGATTATGACGAAACTGCTTCTGGTTGCATTGAGGGGGCTTCTACCGGAAAACATCCGATTAGCCATTGTGAAGCTATGTGCATTCCTCAACGCAATATCTCAGAAGGTGATCGATCCAGAAACCGTAACAAGGCTAAGGAGTGATGTGGCACAATGTCTTGTCAGTTTCGAGCTGGTGTTCCCACCATCCTTCTTCAATATCATGACGCACGTCCTAGTTCATCTAGTCGACGAGATTGTCATTCTGGGGCCCGTATTTCTACACAATATGTTCCCCTTTGAGAGGTTCATGGGAGTCCTAAAGAAATATGTCCGTAACCGCGCTAGGCCAGAAGGAAGCATCTCCATGGGCCATCAAACAGAGGATGTTATTGGGTTTTGTGTTGACTTCATTCCTGGCCTTAAGAAGATAGGTCTCTCTAAATCGCGGTATGAGGGGAGACTGACTGTAAAAGGCACGCTTTGAGGGGACTCAATAATATGCAGGGACGGATATTCTTGGTCTCAAGCACACTACACAGTTCTACAGAACTCTACCTTGGTGACCCCGTATGTCGATGAACACAAGAACAGTCTGCGGTCCAAACACCCGGAGTAGTGCGATGACTGGATTACATGTGAACACATCAGGACTTTCAGTAGTTGGTTGGAAACACGTCTCAGAGGTGACAAGACTGTTTGTGATGAGCTGTACTTGTTGTCCAGGGGACCATCTTTGAGTGTATTGATTTACAAAGGATACGAGATAAATGGGAATACATTTTACACGACTGAACAAGATCAAAAGAGCACCAACCAAAACAGCGGTGTCCGCTTTGATGCAGCAATCGAGAGGGAAAATGACACATATTATGGTTACATAGTGGACATATGGGACCTTGACTACAGACATGATTTTAAGGTCCCTTTGTTTAAGTGCCACAAACCGGGACTAAAGGGTTGGTCCTCGTTGCGGTCAGAGTTTAGTCTCACCTCGCCAACCGAAAGACGCTCACACCGGTTTATAAGCCCCTCCCTCTCTGCCTTGTTGAGCTCCTCTCAAAGTGAAAATAGATGCCCTTATACAGGGAATTTGACCTAAATTCATACTGAATTTCTCTGAAATTCATAGAAATTTATTATGAATTTAGGTTGAATTTTCTCTATAGGAGCATCTATGCTCATTTTTTTAGTAAAGTTAATCACAAACTTGTGATTCACACAAATTTCAAAGAATTCAAATTTTAACTATTCAAATTTGAAAACTAATGGCACTAACAGAAAGTTTATAATTTTTGTGACTTAAAAGAAAAAATAATTAAAAATAAACTTTAATAAAATAAATGAAAATAGCAACAATAAGTATTTTGTTGTAAGTAGAAACAAAATAAAATAAATAAAGCAACAAAGAAAACAAAAAAACAAAATAATTTTTCTAAAACTAATGGAACTAACAGAAAGTTTATAATTTTGCTGACCTAAAAGCAAAAAAGAATTAAAAAATAAAGAAAAAAACAAAAGAAAATAAATAATGCAAAAAATAAAACAAAAAAACTGGAAAAAACTTTGAATTTTAGACACAGTAATATTAAACACAGTAATTTTAACTATTCAAATTTGAAAACTAATGGCATTAACAAAAAGTTTATAAATTTTGTGACCTAAAAGAAAAATAATTAAAAATAAACTTTAATAAAATAAATAAAAATAGCAACAATAAGTATTTCGTTGTAAGTAGAAACAAAATAAAATAAATAAAGCAACAAAGAAAATAAAAAAGTGCCACCTACTGGGCCCCCACGGCCTAAATATGACTAGAAACCCTACCATGGGCCAGGATTCAGGCCCGCGGGAGGCCCAATAGGCCCACAGGCACACAACGTATGGTTAGGCCCGAAATCCTACAATTGAGAGGAGCTCGAGAGGGTGGGCGCAGCAGCGCTTATAAACCACTCTCGAGATCTCTTAGCTAGTGAGATGGGACTAAACTTTGGCCGCGACGCGGGCAGCACAGGGGCCTTTGGTCCCGGTTGATAGCACCAACCAGGACTAAAGGGGGTGCACTGGTACCGGTTCGTGGCACCAACCGATACCAATGCCCACCCTTTAGTCCCGGTTGGTGCTACCAACCGGGACCAAAGGCCGCCGCTTCCCGCCCTTTGGGCTGCTAAAAAGAGACCTTTGGTCCCGATTGGTGGCACCAACCGGGACTAAAGGGTGTTGGTCCCGGTTGATGCCACGAACCGGGACCAAAGCCTTTTCTATATAAGCAAACACTTAGTTGTTTCTTCAAAATTCACTTGTTCTTCGCTCCGACGCCCCACGCTGTTCCTCGTCGCTGTCGCCGCCGAGCCCTGCCCCAACGTCGTTGCCCACGCCCTTGCCCGACGCCGTCGCCATCGAGACCTGCCCCGACGCCGTCGCCCGTGCCCTCGCCCGACGCTGTCGCCGCTCGCCGCCCTGCCCCTATGCGCGTCGCCCCGGCCTGCCCCCATCGTCGTCGTCGCCCTGCCCCGCCCCCTTCCTCGCCGGCCGTCGCCCCTTCCCTGAGCGCGCGCCCCCTGCCCCATCGTCGTCCTCGCCGCCGAACCCGCGCCCCTGCCCCTCCTCACCTTGGTCCGGCCGGCGCCCCTCCCCTGTCTTTGTTTTTTTCATATATTATATGCTTGTTTTTTTAGATTATATATATATATATATATATGTATATATGTGAGTATATATATTGTGTATATATGATATACGCCTTCTTTTTAGATTTTTTTGTTCATATATATGATGATTTATATTTTGCTTTTTTATAAAAATGTATATATGTTTGTATGTTCTCTGTGTATATATGTGAAGGAAATATGCCCTAGAGGCAATAATAAAGTTATTATTTATTTCCTTATTTCATGATAAATGTTTATTATTCATTCTAGAATTGTATTAACCGCGCGAAAACATAATACATGTGTGAATACATAGACAAACATAATGTCACTAGTATGCCTCTACTTGACTAGCTCGTTAATCAAAGATGGTTAAGTTTCCTAACCATAGACACTAGTATGCCTCTACTTGACACTCGGCTGGATCGGAGTTCGAGGGACGTCATCGAGCTGAACGTGTGCTAGAATTCGGAGGTGCCGTAGTTTCGGTGCTTGATCGGTCGGGCTGTGAAGACGTACGACTACATCAACCGCATTGTTCTAACGCTTCCGCTTTCGGTCTACGAGGGTACGTGGGCAACACTCTCCCCTCTTGTTGCTATGCATCACCATGATCTTGCGTGTGCGTAGGAATTTTTTTGAAATTACTACGTTCCCCAACAGTGGCATCTGAGTCTGGTTGTATGCGTAGATATCATATGCACGAGTAGAACACAAGTGAGTTGTGGGCGATATAAGTCATACTGCTTACCAGCATGTCATACTTTGGTTCGGCGGTATTGTTGGGTGAAGCGGCCCGGACCGACATTACGCGTACGCTTACGCGAGACTGGTTCTATCGACATGCTTTGCACACAGGTGGCTGGCGGATGTCAGTTTCTCCAACTTTAGTTGAACCGAGTGTGGCTACGCCCGGTCCTTGCGAAGGTTAAAACAACACCAACTTGACAAACTATCGTTGTGGTTTTGATGCGTAGGTAAGAACGGTTCTTGCTAAGCCCGTAGCAGCCACGTAAAACTTGCAACAACAAAGTAGAGGACGTCTAACTTGTTTTTGCAGGGCATGTTGTGATGTGATATGGTCAAGACGTGATGCTATATTTTATTGTATGAGATGATCATGTTTTGTAACCGAAGTTATCGGCAACAGGAAGGAGCCATATGGTTGTCGCTTTATTGTATGAAATGCAAGCGCCCTGTAATTGCTTTACTTTATCACTAAGCGGTAGCGATAGTCGTAGAAGCAATAGACGGCGTAAACGACAACAATGCTATGATGGAGATCAAGGTGTCGCGCCAGTGACGATGGTGATCATGGAGGTGCTTCGGAGATGGAGATCACAAGCACAAGATGATGATGGCCATATCATATCACTTATATTGATTGCATGTGATGTTTATCTTTTATGCATCTTATCTTGCTTTGATTGACGGTAGAATTATAAGATGATCTTGTTGGAAATATGCCCTAGAGGCAATAATAAAAGCATTATTATTATATTTCCTTGTTCATGATAATTGTCTTTATTCATGCTATAATTGTGTTATCCGGAAATCGTAATACATGTGTGAATAACAGACACCAACATGTCCCTAGTGAGCCTCTAGTTGACTAGCTCGTTGATCAATAGATAGTCATGGTTTCTTCACTATGGACATTGGATGTCATTGATAACGAGATCGCATCATTAGGAGAATGATGTCATGGACAAGACCCAATCCTAAACATAGCACAAGATTGTATAGTTCGTTTGCTAGAGTTTTCCAATGTCAAAGTATCTTTTCCTTAGACCATGAGATCGTGTAACTCCCGGATATCGTAGGAGTGCTTTGGGTATACCAAACGTCACAACGTAACTGGGTGACTATAAAGGTAGACTACGGGTATCTCCGAAAGTGTCTGTTGGGTTGACATGGATCAAGACTGGGATTTGTCACTCCGTATGACGGAGAGGTATCACTGGGCCCACTCGGTATGCATCATCATAATGAGCTCAGAGTGACCAAGTGTCTGGTCACGGGATCATGCATTACGGTACGAGTAAAGTGACTTGCCGGTAACGAGATTGAACGAGGTATTGGGATACCGACGATCGAATCTCGGGCAAGTAACATATCGATTGACAAAGGGAATTGAGTACGGGGTTGATTGAATCCTCAACATCGTGGTTCATCCGATGAGATCATCGTGGAGCATGTGGGAGCCAACATGGGTATCCAGATCCCGCTGTTGGTTATTGACCGGAGAGTCGTCTCGGTCATGTCTGCTTGTCTCCCGAACCCGTAGGGTCTACACACTTAAGGTTCGGTGACGCTAGGGTTATGAAGATATGTATATGCAGAAACCCGAATCCTGTTCGGAGTCCCGGATGAGATCCCAGACGTCACGGGGAGTTCCGGAATGGTCCGGAGGTAAAGAATTATATATAGGAAGTGCTGTTTCGGCCATCGGGACAAGTTTCGGGGTTATCGGTATTGTACCGGGACCACCGGAGGGGTCCCGGGGGCCCACCGGGTGGGGCCACCTGTCCCGGGGGGCCACCTGGGCTGTAGGGGGTGCGCCTTGGCCTTCATGGGCCAAGGGCACCAGCCCCTATAGGCCCATGCGCCTAGGGTTTCCACCTAGGAGGAGTCCTAGTGGTGGAAGGCACCCCTAGGTGCCTTGGGGGGAGGGAAACCTCCCCTTGGCCGCCGCCCCCCCTAGTAGATCTCATCTACTAGGGCCGGCGCCCCCCCATGGCACCCCTATATATAGTGGGGGGGGGGGAGAGGAGGGAAACACACCAGCCCCTGGCGCCTCCCTCTCTCCCCGTTACGTCTCTCTCTCGTAGTCTCGGCGAAGCCCTGCTTCTGTGACGCCCTGCATCCACCACCACGCCGTCGTGCTGCTGGATCTTCATCAACCTCTCCTCCCCCCTTGCTGGATCAAGAAGGAGGAGACGTCTCCCGTCCCGTACGTGTGTTGAACGCGGAGGTGCCGTCCGTTCGGCGCTTGGTCATCGGTGATTTGGATCACGTCGAGTACGACTACATCATCACCGTTCTTTTGAACGCTTCCGTGCGCGATCTACAAAGGTATGTAGATGCATCTAATGACTCGTTGCTAGATGAACTCCTAGATGGATCTTGGTGAAACGAGTAGGAAAATTTTTTGTTTTCTGCAACGTTCCCCAACAGTGGCATCATGAGCTAGGTCTATGCGTAGTTCTTCTTGCGCGAGTAGAACACAATTTCTTATGGGCGTAGATTTGTCAACTTTCTTGCCGTTACTAGTCCTTTCTTGCTTCAGCGGTATTGTGGGATGAAGCGGCCCGGACCAACCTTACACGTACGCTTACGTGAGACCGGTTCCACCGACTAACATGCACTAGTTGCATAAGCTGGCTGGCGGGTGTCTGTCTCTCCTACTTTAGTTGGAGCGGATTCGATGAACAGGGTCCTTATGAAGGGTAAATAGAAGTTGACAAATCACGTTGTGGCTTTAACGTAGGTAAGAAGACGTTCTTGCTAGAACCCTAATTCAGCCACGTAAAACTTGCAACAACAATTAGAGGACGTCTAACTTGTTTTTGCAGCGAGTGGTTTGTGATATGATATGGCCAAAGTTGTGATGAATGATGAATGATCTATATGTGATGTATGAGATGTTCATGCTATTGTAATAGGAATCACGACTTGCATGTCGATGAGTATGACAACCGGCAGGAGCCATAGGAGTTGTCTTTATTCTTTTATATGACCTGCGTGTCATTGAGAAACGCCATGTAAATTACTTTACTTTATTGCTAAACGCGTTAGCCATAGTAGTAGAAGTAATAGTTGGCGAGCAACTTCATGGAGACACGATGATGGAGATCATGATGATGGAGATCATGGTGTCAAGCCGGTGACAAGATGATCATGGAGCCCCAAAATGGAGATCAAAGGAGCTATGTGATATTGGCCATATCATGTCACATTTATTATTTGATTGCATGTAATGTTTATCATGTTTTGCATCTTGTTTACTTAGAACGACGGTAGTAAATAAGATGATCCCTCATACTAATTTCAAGAAGTGTTCCCCCTAACTGTGCACCGTTGCGACAGTTCGCTGTTTCAAAACACCACGTGATGACCGGGTGTTTTATTCAGACGTTCACATACAACGGGTGTAAGACAGATTTACACATGCAAACACTTAGGTTGACTTGACGAGCCTAGCATGTACAGACATGGCCTCGGAACACAGAAGACCGAAAGGTCGAGCATGAGTCGTATAGAAGATACGATCAACATGAAAATGTTCAACGATGTTGACTAGTCCGTCTCACGTGATGATCGGACACGGACTAGTTAACTCGGATCATGTAATACTTAGATGACTAGAGGGATGTCTAATCTAAGTGGGAGTTCACTAATAATTTGATTAGTTGAACTTAATTATCATGAACTTAGTCTAAATATTTTACAATATGTCTTGTAGATCAAATGGCCAATGTAGTCCTCAACTTCAACACGTTCCTAGAGAAAACTAAGCTGAAAGACGATGGCAGCAACTATACGGACTGGGTCCGGAACCTGAGGATCATCCTCATAGCTGCCAAGAAAGATTATGTCCTACAAGCACCGCTGGGTGACGCACCTGTTCTCCCTGCAGAACAAGATGTTATGAACGCTTGGCAGGCACGTTCCAATGACTACTCCCTCGTTCAGTGCGGCATGCTTTACAGCCTAGAGCCGGGCCTCCAAAAGCGTTTTGAGAGACATGGAGCATATGATATGTTCGAAGAGCTGAAAATGGTTTTCCAAGCTCATGCCCGGGTCGAGAGATATGAAGTCTCCGACAAATTCTTCAGCTGTAAGATGGAGGAAAATAGTTCTATCAGTGAGCACATACTCACTATGTCTGGGTTACATAACCGCTTGACTCAGCTGGGAGTTAATCTCCCGGATGATGCGGTCATTGACAGAATCCTCCAGTCGCTTCCACCAAGCTACAAGAGCTTTGTGATGAACTTCAATATGCAGGGGATGGAAAAGACCATTCCTGAAGTATTTGCTATGCTGAAATCAGTAGAGGTAGAAGTCAAGAAGGAACATCAAGTGTTGATGGTCAATAAAACCACTAAGTTTAAGAAAGGCAAGGGTAAAAAGAACTTCAAGAAGGACGGCAAGGAGGTTGCCGCGCCCGGCAAGCAAGCTGCCGGGAAGAAGCCAAAGAATGGACCCAAGCCCGAGACTGAGTGCTTTTATTGCAAGGGAAGCGGTCACTGGAAGCGGAACTGCCCTAAGTACTTAGCGGACAAGAAGGCCGGCAAAACAAAAGGTATATGTGATATACATGTAATTGATGTGTACCTTACTAGTGCCCGCAGTAGCTCCTGGGTATTTGATACCGGTGCAGTTGCTCACATTTGTAACTCAAAGCAGGGGCTGCGGAATAAGCGGAAACTGGCGAAGGACGAGGTGACGATGCGCGTCGGGAATGGTTCCAAGGTCAATGTGATCGCCGTCGGCACGCTGCCTCTGCATCTCCCTTCGGGATTAGTTTTAAACCTTAATAATTGTTATTTAGTGCCAGCTTTGAGCATGAACATTGTATCGGGATCTCGTTTAATTCGAGATGGCTACTCATTTAAATCCGAGAATAATGGTTGTTCTATTTATATGAGAGATATGTTTTATGGTCATGCTCCTATGGTGAATGGTTTATTCTTTATGAATCTCGAACGTGATGCTACACATGTTCACAATGTGAGTACCAAAAGAAGTAAGGTTGATAATTATAGTCCCACATACTTGTGGCACTGCCGCCTTGGTCACATAGGTGTCAAACGCATGAAGAAACTCCATGCTGATGGACTTTTAGAGTCTCTTGATTATGAATCATTTGACACATGCGAACCATGCCTTATGGGAAAAATGACCAAGACTCCGTTCTCAGGAACAATGGAGCGAGCAACCAACTTATTGGAAATCATACATACTGATGTGTGCGGTCCAATGAGTGTTGAGGCTCGCGGTGGCTATCGTTATGTTCTCACCCTCACTGATGATTAAGTAGGTATGGGTATATCTACTTAATGAAACACAAGTCTGAAACCTTTGAAAAGTTCAAGGAATTTCAGAGTGAGGTTGAAAATCAACGTGACAGGAAAATCAAGTTTCTACGATCAGATCGTGGAGGAGAATACTTGAGTCATGAGTTTGGCACACACTTAAGAAAATGTGGAATAGTTTCACAACTCACGCCGCCTGGAACACCTCAGCGTAATGGTGTGTCCGAACGTCGTAATCGCACTCTGTTAGATATGGTGCGATCTATGATGTCTCTTACCGATTTACCGCTATCTTTTTGGGGCTATGCTTTAGAGACTGCCGCATTCACTTTAAATAGGGCTCCGTTGAAATCCGTTGAGACGACACCGCGTATGAATTATGGTTTGGGAAGAAACCTAAGCTGTCGTTTCTAAAAGTTTGGGGATGCGATGCTTATGTCAAGAAACTTCAACCTGAAAAGCTCGAACCCAAGTCGGAAAAATGCGTCTTCATAGGATACCCAAAAGAAACTATTGGGTACACCTTCTACCTCAGATCCGAAGGCAAGATCTTTGTTGCCAAGAATGGGTCCTTTCTAGAGAAAGAGTTTCTCTCGAAAGAAGTAAGTGGGAGGAAAGTAGAGCTTGATGAAGTATTACCTCTTGAACCGGAAAATGGCGCAACTCAAGAAAATGTTCCTGAGGTGCCTGCACCGACTAGAGAGGAAGTTAATGATGATGATCAAGATACTTCTGATCAAGCTCCTACTGAAATTCGAAGGTCCACAAGGACACGTTCCGCACCAGAGTGGTACGGCAACCCTGTCTTGGAAATCATGTTGTTAGACAACGGTGAACCTTCGAACTATGAAGAAGCGATGGCGGGCCCGGATTCCGACAAATGGCTAGAAGCCATGAAATCCGAGATAGGATCCATGTATGAAAACAAAGTATGGACTTTGACTGACTTGCCCGTTGAACGGCGAGCCATAGAAAATAAATGGATCTTTAAGAGGAAGACAGACGCGGATGGTAATGTGACCATCTATAAAGCTCGGCTTGTCGCTAAGGGTTATCGACAAGTTCAAGGGGTTGACTACGATGAGACTTTCTCACCGGTAGCGAAGCTGAAGTCCGTCCGAATCATGTTAGCAATTGCCGCATTCTACGATTATGAAATATGGCAAATGGACGTCAAAACGGCATTCCTTAATGGTTTCCTTAAGGAAGAATTGTATATGATGCAGCCGGAAGGTTTTGTCGATCCTAAGAATGCTGACAAGGTGTGCAAGCTCCAACGCTCGATTTATGGGCTGGTGCAAGCATCTCGGAGTTGGAACATTCGCTTTGATGAGATGATCAAAGCGTTTGGGTTTACGCAGACTTATGGAGAAGCCTGCGTTTACAAGAAAGTGAGTGGGAGCTCTGTAGCATTTCTCATACTATATGTAGATGACATACTTTTGATGGGAAATGATATAGAACTCTTGGACAGCATCAAGGCCTATTTGAATAAGAGTTTTTCAATGAAGGACCTTGGAGAAGCTGCTTATATATTAGGCATCAAAATCTATAGAGATAGATCGAGACGCCTCATAGGTCTTTCACAAAGCACATACCTTGATAAGATATTGAAGAAGTTCAATATGGATCAATCCAAGAAGGGGTTCTTGCCTGTGTTACAAGGTATGAAATTGAGCTCAGCTCAATGTCCGACCACAGCAGAAGATATAGAAGAGATGAGCGTCATCCCCTATGCATCAGCCATAGGTTCTATTATGTATGCCATGCTGTGTACCAGACCTGATGTAAACCTTGCCGTAAGTTTGGTAGGAAGGTACCAAAGTAATCCCAGCAAGGAGCACTGGACAGCGGTCAAGAATATCCTGAAGTACCTGAAAAGGACGAAGGAAATGTTTCTCGTTTATGGAGATGACGAAGAGCTCGTCGTAAAGGGTTACGTCGACGCTAGCTTCGACACAGATCTGGATGACTCTAAGTCACAAACCGGATACGTGTATATTTTGAATGGTGGGGCAGTAAGCTGGTGCAGTTACAAGCAAAGCGTCGTGGCGGGATCTACATGTGAAGCGGAGTACATGGCGGCCTCGGAGGCAGCACATGAAGCAATATGGGTGAAGGAGTTCATCACCGACCTAGGAGTCATACCCAATGCGTCGGGGCCGATCAAGCTCTTCTGTGACAACACTGGAGCTATTGCACTTGCCAAGGAGCCCAGGTTTCACAAGAAGACTAGGCACATCAAGCGTCGCTTCAACTCCATTCGTGAAAATGTTCAAGATGGAGACATAGAGATTTGTAAAGTACATACGGACCTGAATGTAGCGGATCCGTTGACTAAACCTCTCCCTAGAGCAAAACATGATCAACACCAGAATTCCATGGGTGTTCGATTCATCACAATGTAACTAGATTATTGACTCTAGTGCAAGTGGGAGACTGTTGGAAATATGCCCTAGAGGCAATAATAAAAGCATTATTATTATATTTCCTTGTTCATGATAATTGTCTTTATTCATGCTATAATTGTGTTATCCGGAAATCGTAATACATGTGTGAATAACAGACACCAACATGTCCCTAGTGAGCCTCTAGTTGACTAGCTCGTTGATCAATAGATAGTCATGGTTTCCTGACTATGGACATTGGATGTCATTGATAACGAGATCGCATCATTAGGAGAATGATGTGATGGACAAGACCCAATCCTAAACATAGCACAAGATCGTATAGTTCGTTTGCTAGAGTTTTCCAATGTCAAAGTATCTTTTCCTTAGACCATGAGATCGTGTAACTCCCGGATATCGTAGGAGTGCTATGGGTATACCAAACGTCACAACGTAACTGGGTGACTATAAAGGTAGACTACGGGTATCTCCGAAAGTGTCTGTTGGGTTGACATGGATCAAGACTGGGATTTGTCACTCCGTATGACGGAGAGGTATCACTGGGCCCACTCGGTAATGCATCATCATAATGAGCTCAGAGTGACCAAGTGTCTGGTCACGGGATCATGCATTATGGTACGAGTAAAGTGACTTGCCGGTAACGAGATTGAACGAGGTATTGGGATACCGACGATCGAATCTCGGGCAAGTAACATATCGATTGACAAAGGGAATTGAGTACGGGGTTGATTGAATCCTCGACATCGTGGTTCATCCGATGAGATCATCGTGGAGCATGTGGGAGCCAACATGGGTATCCAGATCCCGCTGTTGGTTATTGACCGGAGAGTCGTCTCGGTCATGTCTTCTTGTCTCCCGAACCCGTAGGGTCTACACACTTAAGGTTCGGTGACGCTAGGGTTATGAAGATATGTATATGCAGAAACCCGAATGTTGTTCGGAGTCCCGGATGAGATCCCGGACGTCACGAGGAGTTCCGGAATGGTCCGGAGGTAAAGAATTATATATAGGAAGTGCTGTTTCGGCCATCGGGACAAGTTTCGGGGTTATCGGTATTGTACCGGGACCACCGGAGGGGTCCCGGGGGCCCATCGGGTGGGGCCACCTGTCCCGGGGGGGCACATGGGCTGTAGGGGGTGCGCCTTGGCCTTCATGGGCCAAGGGCACCAGCCCCTATAGGCCCATGCGCCTAGGGTTTCCACCTAGGAGGAGTCCTAGTGGTGGAAGGCACCCCTAGGTGCCTTGGGGGGGAGGGAAACCTCCCCTTGGCCGTCGCCCCCCCTAGTAGATCTCATCTACTAGGGCCGGAGCCCCCCCCATGGCACCCCTATATATAGTGGGGGGGGGGGGAGAGGAGGGAAACACACCAGCCCCTGGCGCCTCCCTCTCTCCCCGTTACGTCTCTCTCTCGTAGTCTCGGCGAAGCCCTGCTTCTGTGACGCCCTGCATCCACCACCACGCCGTCGTGCTGCTGGATCTTCATCAACCTCTCCTCCCTCCTTGCTGGATCAAGAAGGAGGAGACGTCTCCCGTCCCGTACGTGTGTTGAACGCGGAGGTGCCGTCCGTTCGGCGCTTGGTCATCGGTGATTTGGATCACGTCGAGTACGACTGCATCATCACCGTTCTTTTGAACGCTTCCGTGCGCGATCTACAAAGGTATGTAGATGCATCTAATGACTCGTTGCTAGATGAACTCCTAGATGGATCTTGGTGAAACGAGTAGGAAATTTTTTTGTTTTCTGCAACGTTCCCCAACAGATCTCTCACTAAATTTCAAGATAAAAGTGTTCTCCCTGAGTATGCACCGTTGCCAAAGTTCGTCGTGCCCAGACACCACGTGATGATCGGGTGTGATAAGCTCTACATCCATCTATAATGGGTGCAAGCCAGTTTTGCACACGCGGAATACTCAGGTTAAACTTGATGAGCCTAGCATATGCAGATATGGCCTAGGAACACTGGAGACCAAAAGGTCGAGCGTGAATCATATAGTAGATATGATCAACATAGTGATGTTCACCATTGAAAACTACTCCATCTCACGTGATGATCGGTTATGGTTTAGTTGATTTGGATCACGTGATCACTTAGATGACTAGAGGGATGTCTATCTAAGTGGGAGTTCTTAAATAATATGATTAATTGAACTTAAAATTTTATCATGAACTTAGTCCTGGTAGTATTTTGCAAATTATGTTGTAGATCAATAGGTTGCGTTGTTGCTTTCATATGTTTATTTTGATATGTTCCTAGAGAAAATTGTGTTGAAAGATATTAGTAGCAATGATGCGGATTGGATCCGTGATCTGAGGATTATCCTCATTGCTGTACAGAAGAATTATGTCCTTAATGCACCGCTAGGTGACAGACCTATTGCAGGAGCAGATGCAGACATTATGAACGTTTGGCTAGCTCAATATGATGACTACTTGATAGTTTAGTGCACCATGCTTAACGTCTTAGAATCGGGACTTCAAAGACGTTTTGAACGTCATCGACCATATGAGATGTTCCAGGAGTTGAAGTTAATATTTCAAGCAAATACCCGAGTTGAGAGATATGAAGTCTCCAACAAGTTCTATGGCTAAAAGATGGAGGAGAATCGCTCAACTAGTGACCATGTGCTCAGATTGTTTGGGTACTTCAATCGCTTGAATCAAGTGGGAGTTAATCTTCCAGATAAGATAGTGATTGATAGAATTCTCTAGTCACCATCACTAAGTTACTAGAACTTCGTGATGAACTATAGTATGCAAGGGATGACGAAAACGATTCCCGAGATCTTCGTGATGTTGAAATCGATGAAGGTAGAAATCAAGGAAGAGCATCAAGTGTTGATGATTGACAAGACCACTAGTTTCAAGAAAAGGGCAAAGGGAAAGAAAGGGAACTTCAAGTAGAATGACAAGCAAGTTGTCACTCCCGCGAAGAAGCCCAAAGCTAGACCAAAGCCTGAAACTGAGTGCTTCTACTGCAAAGAAAATGGTCACTAGAAGCGGAAATACCCTGAATATTTGGTGGATAAGAAGGATGGCAAAGTAAACAAGGGTATATTTGATATACAGGTTATTGATGTGTGCCTTACTAGTGTTTATAGTAGCCCCTAAGTATTTGATACTTGTTCGGTTGCTAAGATTAGTAACTCGAAATAGGAGTTACATAATAAACAGAGACTAGTTGAGGGGAAGTGACGATGAGGGTTGGAAGTAGTTCCAAACTTGATATGATCATCATCTCACACTCCCTATACTTTCAGGATTAGTGTTAAACCTAAATAAATGTTATTTGGCGTTTGCGTTGAGCATGAATATGATTTGATCATGTTTATTGCGATATGGTTATTCATTTAAAGTCAGAGAATAATTGTTATTCGGTTTACATGAATAAGACCTTCAATGGTCATACACCCAATGAAAATAGTTTGTTGGATCTCGATCGTAGTGATACACATATTCATAATATTGATGCCAAAAGATGCAAAGTTAATAATGATAGTGCAACTTATTTGTGGCACTCCCGTTTGGGTCATATCGGTGTAAAGCGCATGAAGAAACTCCATAAAGATGGATTTTCAGAATCACTTGGTTATGAATCATTTGATGCTCGCGAACCGTGCCTTTTGGGCAAGATAACTAAAACTCCATTCTCCGGAACAATGGAACGAGCTACTGACTTGTTGGAAATAATACATACCGATGTATGCGATCCAACGAGTGTTGATGCTTGTGGCAAGTATCATTATTTTCTAACCTTCACAGATGATTTGAGCAGATATGGGTATATCTACTTGATGAAACATAAGTCTGAAATAGTTGAAAGGTTCAAAGAATTTCAGAGTGAAGTGGAAAATCATCATAACAAGAAAATAAAGTTTCTACGATGTGATCGTGGAGATGAATATTTGAGTTACGTGTTTGGCCTTCAGTTAAAATAATGTAGAATAGTTTCACAAACTCATGCCACCTGGAACACCACAACGTAACGGTGTGTCCGAACGTCATAACTGCACTTTATTGGATATGATGCGATCTATGATGTATCTTACCGATTTACCACTATCGTTTTGGGGTTATGCATTAGAGATAGTTGTATTCACTTTAAATAGGGCACCATCTAAAGCCGTTGAGACGACACCGTATGAACTATGGTTTAGCAGTAAACCTAAGCTATCGTTTCTTAAAGTTTGGAGTTGCAATGCTTATATGAAAAAAGTTTTCAACTTGATAAGCTCGAACCCAAATCAGAGAAGTGTGTCTTCATAGAATACCCAAAGGAAACTGTTGGGTACACCTTCTATCACAGATCCGAAGGCAAAACATTCGTTGCTAAGAATGAATCCTTTCTAGAGAAGGAGTTTCTCTCGGAAGAAGTGAGTGGGAGGAAAGTAGAGCTTGATAAGGTAATTTCTACCTTCTCCCAAATTGAAAAGTAGTTCATCACAGAAATCAGTTCTAGTGATTCCTACACCAATTAGTGAGGAAGCTAATGATGATGATCATGAAACTTCAGATCAAGTTACTACAAAACCTCGTAGGTCTTCCAAAGTACAGTCTGCACCAGAGTGGTACGGTAATCCTGTTCTAGAAGTCATGCTACTAGACCATGATGAACCTACGAACTATGAGGAAGCGATGATGATGAGCCTAACCCTACGTAATTGTTCTTAGCACATGATCATCAGTATCAGGTAGGACCTAAACACCCTTAAGGTAAAATAGCATAAAATAATATAGACCCTGACTCTCCATTATGAAGAATGGCGATCATCTTGTCTCCAATTCTTGCCCTTCGCTACTTTTTGCTTCCAAGAAGCTCCTTACGACTGTCCATACATTTTTTCCATTCTTTGATTATTATGTCTCCACTTCTTTGAGAAACCCGGTATGGACAGTTGAGATTCATAGGACGACCTAGTTGTATGTTCAAAACATGAAGGCTACCATGCGTATACATCAGATGAGGCACACAATCATTCGGGATTATCTGTTGAAAAACATAGTAATAACTTCGTAGTTAGCAATGATGTACTAGTTTTAGAAGTGTGCAAAAAGATGCACAGATGTTGTAATAGTAAAAAATAATCTTACCAGGGTATCTCCATGATAGTTACCGTAGTTCAACACATGCACTAGTGGCACGTATTGACCATAATGTTGAGGAGTTTGATTGTAGATATTGTAATTCTCAAGATCAGTACAAAATGCGACCAGATGATTTTTCTCCTGATAAGTTAATTCGAAGCCTTCGGTGTAGTAGGTTCTGTCTACCATCTTCCGCGCATTCTTTGAAGAATGAAAATAAGCTGTTAATGGAGATAAGTTGTCAACTATTTTGAAATAAACAATATAAATTACTTAATAACTATGTTAAGCTCACATGGAGGAATAATTGGAGGTGTATCCACAAGGACCCAAATCGAAGGTCTCTCTTGCTCGATTGTAGGATCACCAAGATCCATGGTGACAAGCATACCCTCATCAAGATCATACATCTTGCAAAGTGCTTCCCAATTTTTGCAACCAAAATGGGTTACACTCCGAGCATTGTACGACTTTACTTGAAAACTCACACCATGATAGGTACTTAGGATAATTTTTTTGGTTTCGAAACTTTCATGGTCTTCAAAACCTATCCTCTCCAAGACATAGCGTCTTGCAAAGCATGGGATAAGCTAGTCGAATTGAAAAAGATGAAAAATATTGTCATGATTAAAATAGTCGAATTGTCATGATTAAAATAGTTGAAGTCATGAAAAATATCGTCGGTTGCGTACCGTATGAACATCGAAGGTCTCCTCGACCTTAATGCTGAAATGACAATCTTCGTCCAGCTCAATGAACCTGTCGCAGATACCTCGGTCGTCGTGGCACCAGTCGCACTCCCCCCGGCGGTTTTCGTCGTCCGAGTACGACATTTCCGGCCTATGTTCATAATTCAAATATTAAACTAGATTATTAATCACGGGTTGACTATCGGTGATGTACGTAGCTCCTCCTTTCATTCCCGAGTGCATTATTACACCAAATTGTCTAGCACACGGGAATGAAGGAGAACTTATCCAATATGAGCATTCAATAAGCAAAACCAAATCATAAAATAAAGTAGTATTCAAATTAGCACGCATTCAATAATTATAAGCAAAAGTACATCATCTCTTGGTGTCCGTACATCGTCGAATATTATCACTAATATGGCATAACTAATACAACTAGAACCGTAGCGCCCGACGGGTATCGACGCAGGCGGTGGACACCCAAAGATAAGGAACCATCACAGGATCATAGCTCCAGTGAGATCCCTGAAGAACCTGCCAGGTATTGTCGAACCTGCCCTCCAATGCAACCATGTAGCGACGGACGTGCTCGTCCTCCTCGCTGACACGGTGACGTACCACCTCCGCGGTGTCCGGAAGCCTCAGCACCGTCACTGGCCCACGCGACCGCTGCCAAACAAGTATCGGGTCAACAACGGGCTGCCTCCTCACCAACCTACGTCCCCCGGAAGGTAGCACCTCCCAATACTAGCCCGGCGGAGCCCAGTCCCGAACATGGCCATGATCAAGCAAGCCTCCACCGCTGAGTCGATAACGACGAGGATGCGGGATAGGCATCACCGACGTCGATGCGGGAACTACTTCTATATATAGTTAAATAAAGTAGTTTTATTAATTAAATCAACTATCTAGTTCAACTACTAATTAAGCACTTACTATAAATAAATAAAGTACTACTTACTAAAAACAAACTACTTCTATATATAGTAAAATAAATTAGTTTATTAAATCAACTAGCTAGTTCAACTATATATATATATGAAGTACTTACTAAAAATATGAACTACATATTAATTACACAATCTAAATTACACAATATGAACTACATATCTAAATTACACCAGATCTAATCTAACAAAAAGATCTACATATCTAATCTAACAAAAAAAATCTACTAACAGAAAAAAAATCTAATATAATATGAACAAATTAATTACATAATCTAAATTACACAATATGAACTACATATCTAAATTACTACAAATCTAATCTAACAAAAAAATCTATGAACTATACAAAAAAATCTAAAAAAATCTAACAAAAATAAAAGAAAGTTGCTCACGGCCGGCGACGGCGACTGCAAGGTGCAGCAGGGCGGGCGGTGACGGCGAGGTGCAGTAGGGCGGGCGGCGACGTACGACGTCGGGGCGGCAGGGCGGGCGGCGACGTACGGCGTCGGGACGGCAGGGCGGGCGGCGACGGCAGCGGGGCGGGGCGGCGACGTACGGCGTCGGGGCGGCAGGGCGCGCGGCGACGGTGACAGGGCGTGGCGGCGACGGCGTCGGGGCGGGGCGGCGACAGCGAGATGGCGGCAGGGGACGGCGCGCGGCGTCGGGAGAGATCAAAGTCGGGGCGGGGCGGCAGTGCTACTTATATAGCAAAGGCTTTGGTCCCGGTTGGTGCCACAAACCGGGACCAATGCCCCTCTTTTGTCCCAGTTTGAGCCACCAACCGGGACCAAAGGCCTCTTTTCGGCAGCCTAAATGGCGGGAAACGAAGACCTTTGGTCCCGGTTGGTGAAACGAAGACCTTTGGTCCCGGTTGGTGGCTCGAACCGGGACAAAAGAGGGGCATTGGTCCCGGTTGGTGCCACCAACCGGTACCAAAGAGGGGCATTGGTACCGGTTGTTGCCACAAACCGGGACCAATGGACCCGTCTAATTTTTTATTTTCTGCAGCTATTTTTTAGTTGATTCTTTCTGCAGCTGTTTTTTTAGTCCCACCTCGCCAAGCGAGAGGCACTCACAGCTGTTTATAAGCCCTGAGTGCAGAGACGATGAAGAAGAGGCTCAATGCTCACCTCCACGTTGGTTAGCTTCAAGCCTTGAGGAATAGGGTAGACTGCACAGAGCTATGTGCAGTGCAATTGATACTATTTCGAAAGGCTTGAAGCAAATTAACGAGCATTGCGCCTCTTTTTTATTTTTAATGACTTATTACAACTTAGAAATAAAAAGAAAAAAATAAACATAGCAGAAAAGAATAAAAAATATATAAAAAACTACTCAGAAATAAATAGAAGCAAAAATAGTTGTGATTAACTTTACTAAAAAATGAGCATAGATGCTTATTTTTAATGATTTATTACAATTTAGAAATAAATAGAAGAAAAAATAGTTGTGATTAACTTTACTAAAAAATGAGCATAGATGCTTATTTTTAATGACTTATTACAAATCAGAAATAAAAAGAAACAAAATAAATATAGCAGAAAAGAAAAAAAAACTATATAAAAAACTACTCAAAAATAAATAGAAGCAAAATAAGTTGTGATTAAGTTTACTAAAAAATGAGCATAGATGCTTATTTTTAATGACTTATTACAATTCAGAAATAAAAAGAAAAAAAATAAATATAACAGAAAAGAAAAAAACTATATGAAAAACTACTCAGAAATAAATAGAAGCAAAAATAGTTGTGATTAACTTTACAAAAAAAATGAGCATAGATGCTTATTTTTAATGACTTATTACAATTCAGAAATAAATAGAAGAAAAAATAGTTGTGATTAACTTTACTAAAAAATGAGCATAGATGTTTATTTTTAATGACTTATTACAACTCAGAAATAAAAAGTAAAAAAGTAAATATAGCAAAAAAGAAAAAAAACTATATAAAAAACTACTCAGAAATAAATAGAAGCAAAAATAGTTGTGATTAACTTTACTAAAAAAATGAGCATAGATGCTCATTTTTAATGACTCATTACAATTCAGAAATAAATAGAAGAAAAAATAGTTGTGATTAACTTTACTAAAAATGAGCATAGATGTTTATTTTTAATGACTTATTACAACTCAGAAATAAAAAGAAAAAAATTAATATAGCAGAAAAGGAAAAAAAACTACATAAAAAACTACTCAGAAATGAGCATAGATGCGCTTATAGAGAAAATTCAACCTAAATTCATAATAAATTTCTACTAACTTCAGAGAAATTCAGTATGAATTTAGGTTAAATTCCCTGTATAAGAGCATCTATTTTCATTTTGAGAGGAGCTCAACAAGGAAGAGAGGAAGGGGCTTATAAACCGGTCTGATTCCCCTTCGATTGGCGAGGTGGGACTAAACTGTGACCGCAACGAGGACCAACCCTTTAGTCCCGGTTGGTGGCATGAACCGGGACTAAAGGGCAGCCGTTGGTGCCGGTTCATGCCACCAACCGGGACCAATGGTGGTGGGCCAGGAGCGAGGACCATTCGTCCCGGTTCGTCCCTCCAACCGGGACCAAAAGGTCCAGACGAACCGGGACCAATGGCCCACGTGGCCCGATCGGCCCCCGGGGCTCACGAACCGGGTCCAATGCCCCCATTGGTTCCGGTTCTGGTTTAAACCGGGACTAATGGGCTGGACCGGCCTGAACCATTGGCCCCTTTTCTACTAGTGTGTGCATTCAACATCATCCATCGGGGAACATGGAGAAAGGTAAAATGGTAATGCACGTCCTAGCTAGCAAGAGCAGCAACGACATGCAATATGCAGGAAACCAGCGAGAGGAGATTCCCTGGTTACCGCCTACCCATGGATGGACCAAATTAAATACTGATGGAAGTTTTGTCAAGGAAATAAGGGCGGCTGGTGGTGGAACGGTGCTCCGAGATGATACCGGTGCTATTATTTTTACAGCATGCAGACAGATCACCACATGTGATGATGGACTAGAAGCGGAGCTTATGGCGTGTAAAGAAGGCCTTGATCTTGCTCTTCACCGGACTGTCTTACCCATTGCCATTGAGCTGGACTACGCTTAGGCAGTATCGATGTTAAAGGCGAGTCCTGGGGACCGCTCAAGATACAGGACACTTGTGTGAGACATCCAGTTACTCATTTTAGAGGACCCACGGGAGATTTCGATTACACATATTAGGCGCATTCAAAATAAAGTTAGTCATAGCCTCGCAGCCTATGGGCGTAGTATACCCCGTACTCCCATTTGGTTTGGTACGGGCACAGACGAAGTTGTAAATTTATGTATGGCTGAAAGGCCGCCCTGAGTAATGAAATCTCCCTATTTTTCGCAAAAAACAAAAAGATACACTCAGCATAAAACAATTTTCCTATAGTGTGGGACTCGTCGGCCAGGTGATATGTAGGAGAATTGTACTGCATCCGCCCATAAGATAGCACGTACCGGTTTTCCCATAGGTCAATTTTCACAAACTTTGATAACCTTTGTATGAAAAATATATTTAATTAAATCCAATGGTACTGATTTGGCATTTTAGATGTTATTTTTTCTGTAAACTTGACCAAAATTTAATAAGCCCGACTTTAAGAAATCTGACACGTCACACGTGTGCAGTTCTTTGATCGTTTCAGCACGGTATGTACAACACATACTCGGTACTCCAACTAGCTAGCACCGCCAGATATAGCAGAACGCCAACTCAAAAAAGAAATGATATGGCAGAACGCTGCTCAGAAACGTCTTTATTTACAAAAAAGAAAGAGGTCCGGCGACCAAGCAAGCCAAAAAAGGTCAAACAAATATGTGCATTAGTGAGGAGTAAAGAGCATCGTACGCATGCATGCATACACGGTCCATACATGCATGCATGCATATATCAAGGGAGAGTTCACATATCCAACCGACGAGGGCACACGTGTGAATAGACTGTTGCAGCCGGCACACCTACGTACATTTCGGATGGAACCAACGTGAGCTTCAATGTTACACCTACCAAAAAAACAATGTTGAATCGTGTGACCAAGACCAAAAAAACCGAGAACGAATTAGCCCAACCAATGGTACAATACCGTACAAGCTCGGTACCTGCTTGTCCATGACTTCAGACTTGATTAAGCTTGATTGATTCATGAGCTGAACTGCAGCAGTATAGGTCGATCTAGTGGCCTACTTGATCTCCTCTTCATGCTCGATGTTGAACAGTACTTAGTGTTCAAACTTATAAGGAGATGGACCGGGCTGAGAACCGCGTAGCATGCATGGCGCGTGTCCGATTTGCACGCTGGCTGGACGAGAGAAAACCAAGCCAAAGAACACGACTATTACTGCAATCTGAATTATAGACCAGGTCTCGTCTCCATCAGCTTGTTGGACTTTTCTCTCTCAAGTCTCAATCAGGCGCGCGCACGCAGCAACCTATAAAAAGGAACTCACCATCCTGTCTCTCCTCCAACAACCACTCTTCAACACTTCAACTCTTCAAGCAAGTCATCCATTCGCCGTTCCTCCAACGGACGTACGTAGAGCTCGGCCTGTCTGCAACATTGTCTCAACAAATCCGTCCATTCGTACTACGAGTTCAACTAAGAAGTACATGGGGTCGTCGGCGATGTTGGCGAGGGCGGTGGTGGTGGCCGTGCTGCTGATGCAGTGCTGCAACGTGGTCCTCGCGGCGAGGCTGCTCGAGGGAGACGGTGGCTGGCTGCACGGCGACATTGGCGCCGCCGGGGCGCTTATCATGCAGGTCCTGCCCGGCGGCTCTCCGGGAGCGGGGGCGTCCAACGGCTGCACCAACAACCCCAACCACCCTCCCGGCGGGAAATGCAACGGCTAGGCCGCCGGCAGACCTCGACTAGTCAATTAGCATCTGATGCATGTACATGCTGCACATGCGTAGATAGAGTTCGTGTTCATTGATTCTTTGTAATTACATGGCGCCCGTGGAAATTTTGGAGCCTTGGAGTTGTTCAGGTTTGGTTAGTTTTAGTACAGGGATTTGCGATAAAGCAGTCTCAGACGTAGGTCCTGTAACCAAGTTGTATACAAGACTTTGACCCATTATTATATTCATTACGACACAAGTGTGAATATTTATAAAAACGTGTTTGCTATTGATAAATTGTCTGAAGACATAATTTGAGTAAGTCGACTTTGGGAGAGGCGATGCAGCTAGCTACTGCGTCCCTAGAGAATAAAGCTAGAAGAAATATTACGAAATTTAATATCTGTAGGCTTTGTGGTGGAACGCAAGAAATTGTCATGCATTTTGTAGATGCCCGATGGATCGGGGGGTGTGGCACGCGACAAGTGAGGCATTGGTGCATGCCTAGGTTGAAGGACATCAAGAATACTGGATTAGAATGATTTCTGCACCTCTTCAGACAATGCATTGATGATGAATGGATCCCTATCCTGATGACGGCAGGGAGGATCTGGCACATCCGATACTCCTCCCTAAACTAATATAAGAGCGAGGGGGTATCTCATAACAAGCATGCACCTCACATCACACCCTTGGCAAAGGGGACCTTCCACTTGTATGGTCGTATAGCTCTCTAGCTTGGACCAGACTAGATTGACAAGCTATGCCAAGACGATTGTAATGGATCTCCTTGATTAATGAAATTTCCGATTAGCAAAAAAGAAAAAGAAGCCACACCATATCCGGCAAGGGCTCGTTAGAAACAAGCTGAAGTCGGAGACAACGCGGCTGGCCACGACATTTTAGATGGAGGCGAGACAGGGCTTGATAGGTGCGGGTGCAAGGCAGTGTGTAGTCCCAGGCAATGGAGACAAGCGGAACTTAAGAGGAATTTTTAGACGACGACAACACGATGGATGGGGCAGCTCATGAAGTCTGTGACGCAGCGAGAGACAGCGCCGCCTACCGTGGGTGGCGGTTTCAAGCGGTTTGGCTTGTGCATGTAGGTGGTTTAGAGTGCACAAAGATATGGAGGAAGACACTAGTAGAAAAACACCTAATAGTCCCGGTTCGTAAGGGCCTTTAGTCCCGGTTCAAGAACCGGGACTAATGGGTCGTTACTAATACCTCCATCCATTAGTCCCGGTTCAAACACGAACCGGAATCAATGTGCCTCCACGTGGCCCTGTGCGCTGAGCCCAGTCAGGGGGACCTTTTGTCTCGGTTGGTGGCACCAACCGGGACCAAAAGTCCATGTTTTTTTTACAAAAGTGGCTGCTTTAGGGGTTTTGGGGGTTATTTTTAGGTTGTTATTAGCTAGCTAATAGAGAGAAGTGTCCTCTTTTATATCTTCGTCCTTGGTTTACCAATTGCTGCTGCTATATATGTTCATTTCACCAGCTGATATAATAATTAACTCATGCATGCTCGCATCATACATCATCATATATAATAACAAGTCCTATTAATCATGCATCATCATACAACTTCTACTCGTTATTAATAATAAGTCATACGATCATCATCCTCATAGTCATCGAACCCAACCCTACATAATTGTTCTCAGCACATGATCATCAGTATCAGGTTGGACATGACCTAAACACCCTTAAGGTAAAATAGCATAAAACAATATAGACCATGACTCTCCATTATGAAGAATGGCGATCATCCTGTCTCCAATTTTTGCCCTTCGCTGATTGTTGCTTCCAAGAAGCTCCTTACGACTGTCCATACATTTTTTCCATTCTTTGATTGTCATGTCTCCACTTCTTTTAGAAACCCGATATGGACAGTTCAGATTCGTAGAAAGACCTGGTTGTATGTTCAAAACATGAAGGTTACCGTGTGTATACATCAGATGAGGCACACAAATATTCGGGATTATCTCTTGAAAAATATAGTAATAACTTCGTAGTTAGCAATGATATGATGTACTAGTTTTAGAAGTGTGCAAAAAGATGCACGGACGTCGTAATAGTAAAAAATCTTACCAGGGTATCTCCATGGTTGTTACAGTAGTTCAACACGTGCACTAGTGGCACGTATTGACCATAATGTTGAGGAGTTCGGTTGTAGACATTGTAATTCTCAAGATCAGTACAAAATGCGACCAGATGATTTTTCTCCTGATAAGTTAGTTCGGAGCCTTCGGTGTAGTAGGTTCTGTCTACCATCTTCCGCACATTCTTTGAAGAATGAAAATAAGCCGTCAATAGAAAATAAGTTGTTAACTATTTTGAAATAAACAATATAAATTACTTAATAACTATGTTAAGCTCACATGGGGAAGAATTCGAGGTGTATCCACAAGGACGAAAATCGTAGGTCTCTCTTGCGCGATTGTAGAATCACCAAGATCCATGATGATAAGCATACCCTCATCAAAACCATACATCTTGCAAAGTGCTTCCCAGTTTTTGCAACCAAAATGGGTTACACTCTGAGCATTGTACAACTTTACTTGAAAATCCACACCATGATGGGTACTTAGGATAATTTTTTTGGTTTCCATACTTTCATGGTCTTCAAAACCCATCCTCCCCAAGACATAGTGTCTTGCAAAGCATGGGATAAGCTAGTCGAATTGGAAAAGATGAAAAATACACGTTAAAATAGTTGAAGTCGTGCTTAATTACGAAAAAAACTATTGTCGTCGTTGCGTACCGTATGAACATCGAAGGTCTCCTCGAGCTTAATGCTGAAGCGCCGATCTTCGTCCAGCTCAATGAACCTGTCGCACATACCTCGGTCGTCGTGGCACCAGTCGCACTCCCCCGGGCGGTTTTCATCGTCTGAGTACGACATTTCCGGCCTAAGTTCATAATTCAAATATTAAATATATGTACTAAAAAACCTAAATTAAATCATTATTATTAATCACGGGTTGACTATCGGTGATGGTATTTAGCTCCTCCTTTCATTCCCGAGTGCATTATTACAACAAATTGTCTAGCACACGGGAATTAAGGAGAAGCTACCCCCACGACGCCGTGGATGATGGAGGGGGCTCCTAGATTTTTGCATGGAGTGCTCTTCAATTTTGGCATGCAAAGTAGGAGTACTTTTCCAATATGAGCATTCAATAAGCAAAACCAAATCATAAAATAAAGTAGTATTCAAATTAGAATGCATTCAATTATAACCAAAAGTACATCATCTCTTGTGTCCGTACATCGTCGAATACTCCTGGAATACTATCATACATATAGCATCGCTAATTAATACAGCTAGAACCGTAGCGCCAGACGGGTATCGTCGCGGGCGGTGGACACCCAAAGATAAGGAACGATCATAGGATCATAGCTCCAGTGAGATCCCTGAAGAACCTGCCAGGTATTGTCGAACCTGCCCTCCAACGCAACCATGTAGCGACGGACGTGCTCGTCCTCGTCGCTGACACGGTGACGTACCACCTCCGCGGTGTCCGGAAGCCTCAGCACCGTCACTGGCCCACGCGACCGCCACCAAACAAGGATCGGGTCAACAACGGGCTGCCTCCTCACCAACCTACGTCCCTCAGAAGGTAGCACCTCCCAATACCAGCCTGGCGGAGCCCAGTCCCGAACATGGCCCTGATCAAGCAGGCCTCCACCGCCGAGTCGACGACGACGAGGATGCGGGATAGGCATCGCCGACGTCGATGCGGGAACTACGTACCTGTATATATAGTTAAATAAAGTAGTTTTATTAATTAAATCAACTATCTAGTTCAACTACTAAGCACTTACTATAAATAAATAAAGTAGTACTTACTAAAAACAAATTAAGTAGCACTTACTATATAGTACTTACTAAAAATCTAAATAAAATAGTAATTATATTTTTCTAACTAGCTAGTTCAATTATAGTACTTAATTACTAACACAATCTAAATATCACCAAAAAAGTCTATTAACAATAATATCACCAAAGATAAAATCTAACACAATATGAACACATTAATTACACCAAAAAAATCTATTAACAGAAAAAAAATCTAACACAATATGAACAAATTAATTACACCAAAAAAATCTATTAACAGAAAAAAAATCAAACACAATATGAACAAATTAATTACACCAAAAAAATCTGACACAATATGAACAAATTAATTACACCAAAAAAATCTATTAACAGAAAAAAAATCTAACATAATATGAACAAATTAATTACACAAAAAATGTAACACAATATGAACAAATTAATTACACCAAAAAAAATCTATTAACAGAAAAAAATCTAACACAATATGAACAAATTAATTACACAAAAAAATCTATTAACAGAAAAAAATCTAACACAATATGAACAAATTAATTACACCAAAAAAATCTATTAACAGCAAAAAAATCTAACACAATATGAACAAATTAATTACACAATCTAAATTAACATACTATGAACTACATATCTAAATTACTACACATCTAATCTAACAAAAAAATCTATAAACTACAAAAAAATCTAAAAAAAATCTAACAAAAATCATAAAACGTTGCTCACGGCGAGGTGCGGCACGGGGCGGCGACGGCGTCGGGGCGGCAGGGCGGGGTGGGGCGGCGACGGCGTCGGGGTGGGGCTGGGTGGCGACGGCTTCGGGACGGGGCGGGGCGTCGACGGTAAGGTGGCGGCAGGCGACGGCGCGCGGCGTCGGGAGATCGAGAGGAGGAGGAGAGATCGAAGTGGGGATGCGGTTCTGAAATTTTCCTTATATAGCTAAGCCTTTAGTCCCGGTTGGTGGTGCCAACCGGGACCAATGACCCCCTTTAGTCCCGGTTGGTACCGCCAACCGGGACCAAAGGTCACTTTTCAGCAGGCCAAAGGGTGGGAAGCAGAGGGCTTTGGTCCCGGTTGGAGCCACGAACCGGGACCAATGGTCGTGTGCTGGCACGGTGCGGCACGAAAGTTTAGTCCCACCTCGCTAGCTGAGAGGGGCGTGCAGTGGTTTATAAGCCCCACTGCCGCACCCCTCTCGAGCTCCTCTCCACTTCAGGCTTACGGGCCTACTTACTACCGCGTTGCCTGATGGGCCTACTGGGCCACCTGCGGGCCTGAATCCTGGCACATGGTGGGTTTCTAGTCGTATTCAGGCCGTGGGTGCCCAGTAGGAGGCACTTTTTTCCCTTTACTTATTGTTGATATTTTTATTTTTTCCCAGATTTTTTGTTTTGTTTTCTGCATTATTTATTTTCTTTTGTTTTTTTGCTTTATTTTTTAATTCTTTTTGCTTTTAATTTAGAACAATTTTAAACTTTCTGTTAGTGCCATTAGTTCTCAAATTTGAAAACACTTTTTTTGTTTTTTGTTTTTTTTTGTGCTTTATTTATTTTGTTTTGTTTCTACTTACAACAAAATACTTATTGTTGCTATTTTTATTTTTTCCCAGATTTTTTGTTTTGTTCTCTGAATTATTTATTTTCTTTTCTTTTTTGCTTTATTTTTTAATTCTTTTTTGCTTTTAGTTTTAGAAAAATTATAAACTTTCTGTTAGTGCCATTAGTTTTCAAATTTGAATACACTTTTTTGTTTTCTTTTTGCTTTATTTATTTTATTTTGTTTTCCAGTTTTCTTTTCTTTTGTTTTCTGCATTATTTATTTTCTTTTGTTTTCTGCATTAAAGCATTTCAAATGAACTCTGAAAAAGTTGAAAGTTGAAAGTTGGCATGGTATCACGAGGGCCGAACCATAATGGGCTGCCTTTGGTCCCGGTTTGTCCCACCAACCGGGGCCAATGGTGGTCGGCCAGGACAAAGGCCCATTGGTCCCGGTTCATCCCACCAATCGGGACCAATGACCCACGTGGCCCGGCCGGCCCCCGGGGCTCACGAATCGGGTCCAATTCCCCAATTGGTCCCGGTTCTGGATTGAACCGGGACTAATGGGCTGACCAGGCCGGCCTGGACCATTGCCCCCTTTTTAGTCCCACCTCGCCAAGCGAGAGGCACTCACAACTGTTTATAAGCCCTGAGTGCAGATACGATGAAGAAGAGGCTCAATGCTCACCTGCACGTTGGTTCGCTTCAAGCCTTGAGGAATAGGGTAGACTACACGGAGCTATGTGCAGTGCAGTTTACACTATTCCGAAAGGCTTGAAGCGAATTAACTAGCATTGCGCCTCTTTTTTATTTTTAATGACTTATTACCACACAAAAATAAATAGAAAAAATAAATATAGCAGAAAAGAAAAAACTATATAAAAACTACTCAGCAATAAATAGAAGAAAAAATAGTTGTGATTAACTTTACTAAAACCTTTTTTATTTTTAATGACTTATTACAACTCAGAAATAAATAGTAAAAAATAAATATAGCAGAAAAGAAAAAAAAACTATATAAAAAACTACTCAGAAATGAGCATAGATGCGCTTATAAGAAAATTAGACCTAAATTCATAATAAACTTCTACTAACTTTAGAGAAATTCAATATGAATTTAAGTCAAATTCCCTGTATAAGGGCATCTATTTTCACTTTGAGAGAAACTCTACAAGGCAGAGAGGGAGGGGCTTATAAACCGGTGTGAGCCCCCTTCGGTTGGCGAGGTGGGACTAAAATCTGGCCGCAACGAGGACCGCCCCTTTAGTCCCGGTTCGTGCCACCAACCGGGATTAATGGGCTGCCTTTGGTCCCCGTTCGTACCACGAACCAGGGCCAATGGTGGTGGGCCAGGACCAAGGCCCATTGGTCCCGGTTCGTCCCACCAACCGGGACCAAAAGGTAAAGAAGAACCGGGACCAATGGCCCACGTGGCCTGGCCGGCCCCCAGGGCTCACGAACCGGGTTCAATGCGCCCATTGGTCCCGGTTCTGGATTGAACCGGGACTAATGGGCTGACCCGGCCTGGACCATTGCCCCCTTTTCTACTAGTGATTGGATTTCAATCCAGCGACTAGAACAAAATCAACTTAGGCTCAAAAAAATTCAGGCGCCTTACACATAGTCGTTCCCTAATAAAAACCAAGTACGCAGGCTAGGTGGCGTTGGCCTTGGGGGGAGGGGGGGCTTATCTAGGGAGGCTCAAGCTCCCACCACTCCCCTTCCACACATGGTAGAGTCATCCCACATGTCCTCGGTTGCGCAGGCAAGGCCTCCTTGAAGGGAGCGGTGGAGAAGGACGGGGTACACGATGGTCGAAGGCACTATATCGGCGGCGAACTTTGCGTGGGTGGCATGGCGTGAACGACGCCAATGCCGACGCCTTCTCCACCTCTGGGTTTAACTAGCGGGAGCGGCCCTCCCATGGGGTCGGCGAGATCGCGGGCTCTCGGGCGATCCATGGGGCTTAGAAGGTGAGAGGGAGAGGCGCCTAAGAATGTGCCAACTACACCGTGTTGTAGTGACACATAGCGGAGGTGAGGCATGCTCAGCGGACAGCCGGGAGACAACGGGGCAACAATCACGTATGCACACAGTTAGGATTTTGAATTCTTATGTGACAGTACAAACATAACACACGATTTGTTTCTAAATAACCATAGCAAAGACATAGCCCATGATTCTTTGAAATAGATTGTGTACATCACATTGTTCGCTTTGAATCGTATGTGATGCATCACACATGGTTTGTTTTTCTTACCGCGTGCAATGTCATCATCACACATAGTTTCTCCATAGTGCAGGCGATTAGAGAAGTGGGTTAAAAGGCCACATATGCAGTGGACTAGTATGCTCCACTGGCAAGTGGGACTGATTGGTCAGGTCCATGGCAAACCAAAAATGTTTGTAGTACTATGATGTGACATATGTATAGCAGGACTGTATTTATAATGAGCGTGTTTTAGGGAATAACAAGTGCAGTACATCGTGTACTAGTAGCACGCAGACACGCTAGCACAGAGGGTATTGATTTAGACCAAAGACCAGTCAGCGGCGACCAAGCAAGCAAAAAAAAAGGTCAAACATATGTGTTCCAAAATAAAAAAGTCAAACATATGTGTGCTCTACCGAGGAGAGGGTATAAAAGAGAAAAGCAAAAGAAGATGTGGGGATAAAAGGAAACAGCATACACATATGCATGACTGGTCCAATCGCGCGGTCCGACAACGGGACCTCATGCATGCATATATACTGACCATTGTGAGGAGTGGTAAGGTTTTGTTGTGATCTAACAAACCATGCTACATTCCAAGTTTCCAACTCATGTGATGTTAAATGGACTAAAATTCACAATAAAGCTTTTCTATATTATTGTAATACAAACCGCAATTTAAGTGGTAATTATAGTTTTTCACCCCTTGTTTTGGTTATCTTACAATAATTACCTAGTTGGCCCATATTTTATTGTTTTTAGCGCATTATGTCAACTTAGTCCCAACTGCCAGGGTAAATGTAGCTTCCACATCCATGGTTTTCTACAGCAGCTGGTTTCCTTCATGCACTCTTGGTTCAGTCACTAGTTCGCCTTCATGCACCAATTGGTTTAGTCCCACCCAAGCTTGAGTTGAGGCACACTACACCCCTCATTGTCCCCCACTCGTGCACGCCTAGGGTTAGGTTTTCGTTGGCGGTGCCACGACGACCTAGCTTTCGAGGAAGCGGTGACGGTGGGCTATGAAGCTGGATCCATGCAGTAGTTGCTTCGTTGGGAAGAAGTTGCAACATGCCTAGGGAGTGGTGAGGACGAAGCTGAAGCCGAAGGAGGCGGCGATGCCAATGTTCTCCTTCCAACACTTAGGAAAGAGAATTGCCAAGGAGCACATTCAAGGTACATTATTAGCTTCTTTGTCCTATTATCGATTGTTTTTACTGCTTACTAGCTCGAAATTTCTTCACACGCATTTCATTCTTGATTCAGGGTGTTGCGTATAGCTCCTCCAGTGGGTGGTGTGAGCCAACACTTGGGTGCAATTTTGTGAGAACGACGGTGAGCTAGAAGCAAAGGAGTAGGATTTGTGCAAGACCGACAAAACCGGGCTTGAAAGAAAACCGTCAACGTGGCATGCCACGTATAACTTGATGGCTGGGACCACTTGATGGACCGCACACACAAAAATGTTAAAATGTGGCATAATTTTTACTAAATAGCCTATGTTGATGAAAATATATTAAACGGCCTAATTTCTGTAAAAGAGGCCAAAATAGGGGTGGGGAAGGGGTAAAACTGGAATTTCACTCTTTTTCTGAAATTGATCATACTGCAATATGGGATTTTGGGATGTCCTTGTGGAAAGAAAAATGATTTTGTTGCTTTATAATCTAAAGCGGGGGGAAACCCTATTTCGTGAAAGAAAAATGATTTTAGATCGGTTGGTTGATGCCCGCATGTGATTGGTAATGTACACTTATTTTTTCTGTAAATGTATATTTATTAGACTGCGGTTTTTGTTAAGTAATGTTGCCAGCTCCCCGCAGAGAAAAAAATTATCAATAGTCAACAAGAGAAGTAAGTTGCTAGGGATATCCGGCCCGACTGCTCAGCAGTCGGCCCGAATCTCGGGGACTACAGTCCGCGGGTGCGCCAGCGCGCCCCCGCGGAAGAAAGAAAGACAAGACTTACTCCGGCTCTCGGACAAGTTAGCGGTCTGCTTCTCCAGCTCCCGGACTCCGGAGTTGAAGGTGGCCGCGTGAAGGTTGTGGTAATCCTGCAATAGGAATGCCAGATGAAGTTAGCGTTTGATGCTTGCAAGTTAAAGTTTCGGACCGCCTGCTCAGCAGCCGGCCTGAAACTTGGGGACTACACCCAGTGGGTGCGCTGGCGCACCCCCACCAAAGAAGTAAGAAGTAAGAAACAAAGAAGTAAGAAACTTATTCGGATGGCTGCTCATGAATCCAGGAATGCCTCGTTGCATCGCTTGAAGGCGTCGACTTCGGCCCGGAGCTTAGCCTGGACGCCGAGGGCCGCCTGGTTCAAGGCTCCCGTCCTGCCTCCACGTACCCAGCCGGTTGGCACGGCGCTGGTCGCCTCGGTGTCGGGGACCGACGAGCTCGCAGCGCCGACCTCCAGCGCTCGCGGTGCTGAGGCCGCCTTCGCAAGACGGCGGCGCATGGGTGTGCGGACCTCAGGAGTTGGGCCCGTCACCACCTCGTTCCCGGCTGGTGGCACCAGCGGAGCGGCCGGCTGTCTCTCTTGCACTCCGCCGGTCGGCGGTGGCGGAGGCAGGATGATGTCCGGCATGGCAACGTCGCCGCCCTCCCTCTCCATGACCGGCTGCTCGTTTCCGGCTCCCCCAGTCGTCGCCACAAACTCTGGCGGAGCTGGCGCGGTGTTTCGGGGAGTCACGAGCAGCGGCTCCTGGCGGTGTGCAGCCTCCGCAAGCCGCTCCTTCACCGCGGCATCAGCCTCCACCTGCGCCAGTTTCCTCAGCGCGGATGCCTCCGCCTTCTCCAGGCGGGCGACCTCCTGCTCCTCATGCACCTCCCGTGCGTTACGCTCCTGCGCCTCTCGGAGGTCGGCGCCCGGATCGATTTGCAGGGAGGTGGTGGATGTCTCCGCCGACCTGATTACCGAGGCGACGGCCGACTTGTTGAGGGTGAGCGGGGCCCTGAGGCAAGAAAGCAAGACAAAAAAGACTTTTTAGACCAGAACAGCAAGTAAGGGGAGGCGTAAGAGAAGTACTTACGCCGACACCATGGGCGGCGCCTTCGGCTGCCTCTGGAACTTGGCCACCTTCTCCGCGACCTCCTTCCGCCTGGTCGCCGCGGCCGGGTTCTTGTTCTTCGGCGCGCTGCCGAACAGGGCGGCGCCCTGTTTCCGCTTGTGCTTCCCGCCTCGAGCAGACGGCCCGGCAGAGGGGCCTGCGTCGGTGTTAGCGGTGCTCCGGGCGGGATGCGGCTCGTCTTCATCATCGTCGTTGTCAGGCCAGGTCTCCACACCGCCCCCTTCTTCGGAGCCGCCTGCTTCATCGCCGCCGCCTACGGCGTCGTCCTCCAAGGCGGCCGCCCCCAAGTCGGGGTCGTCCTCGTCGCTCACCTCTCGGTCCAGCTGGTAGTCACCACCCGGCCCCATGATGGCGGACGTCGCCGCAGACATATAGATCTACGCTCTAGAGAAGGAACCGTTTCATGCCAAGATCAAGATTAAAGCAAAAAACCAAAGAGTAGAAGCTAAGAAACTTACGGCAGGCGGCGGGTCGTCGCGGGAGTACGGCCGCTTCCCGAACCGCCAGGATCCCCCCGACACCTTGAGGTCGGAGATCTCGTTCACCATCCTCACCACCTCGGCAGTCGACATCTCCTTCGTGCACATCCTGCTCGGGTCGTGGTGCCCGCTCATCCGACAGATCATATGAGGGCGGCCTTGGAGTAGGAGAACCCGGCGCTCGACGAAGGTGATCAGCAGGTCGGACGCCACGAGGCCCTCCGACCACGTCAGCACCCGGAGCCGTCCGATGGCGGCGGCCGTGTCAGCCGACACGGGCTTTGGCTTGTAGCCCCAGTTGGGCCGAAGCCCAATAGGGGGGCCGGCCTCGTAGGCCGGCAGGTTGAGGAAGTCGACGGCTGGGTCGACGTTCTCCATGCAGAAGTAAGATTGCTGCCACAGTTTCACCGACTGTGACAGCTTGATGACTGGGAAGGCATTCTTGTTCGATGGCCGACGCATGGCAACGAAGGCGCCTCACTCGGCCGCCGTATCCTTGGCGGAGGTGCCCATCTTGCCGTAGAAGAAGGCCGCCCACAGCTTGATGGTGGGGAGGATGCCGAGGTAGCCCTCGCACGCCGTGACGAAGGCGGACAACAGCGTCATGGTGTTGGGCGTCATGTGGTGCGGCTGGATGTGGTTTAAGTCCATGAACGAGCAGAGAAACCCGCTCACCGGGAGGCCGAAGCCGCGGAGGAAGTGCGAGCGGAACACGACCTGCTCGCCCCCCTGCGGTGCCGGCGAGAGCTCCTCCCGCGGCGGTACCCGCACCTTGACGAAGGCCGCGTTGGGCATTCGGCGCGTCGCCCAGAGGAAAGTGAGGTGATCCTCAATCACCGTCGAGCCATCCCAGTCGCCTCCGTTCTCGCGTGCCATGGCGTCCGAGCGGAGCTGCGTGGGGAGGAGGAGCTCGACGACGGCAAGTGACGGCGGCGCTACGGCGAGCACTGAGCAGCGGCAGCAGAGAGCGAGAGGAGGAAGAAAGAATGGGGAGGACGGCGCACGCGCTCTGCCGCTTCCCTGCCTCTCCCTATTTATAGCCCTCGGGCTGCGAAGCCGAGGGGGTGGGATCACGGGATTAACTGCGCCCATGACCCCACGACCCCCCGATTATTGCGCAGAGTTACTGTGCAGTAACTCTTGTGGGAATCGCAACCGCCCGCCTCGGCCGTAGCGGATCCGCCCGCGTGCCGAGGCCCGATGGTGGCGGGCCTGGCCCCCTGTCACGTCCCATCAAGAGCGTGGGATGGCAGGCTGGCCAGGCTAACATGCACTGCATGGCGTGCTCGTGGCGGGCGGCAGGCCTGGGGAAGCTTAGCACGCACGCCATCTGTTTCCCGCCTTGATGTTCGAAATTGATGAATGAGCCCGCCTTGTCAAATCAACTCCGGCAGTCGGCGCGTCACAAGGCGGGCCGAGCGTTCGCTCAGAGCTCGGCAAGAGAGGAAGCTGCTGAGGCTTCACGGCCCGTCGACCATGACGCCTCACCAGCTTTGGGGACTACTGGCGGAGTAATGGGCCACGGGTAGCCTCACCCGAGTCCCTGAACCTTTCAAGACTTTGGGCCGGCCTCACCCCACGAGACCGCGGAATGAAGCACCGCCTTTCGGTGGCCGGCTGGCTCAACGGCCGGCTGCCCGAGGACGGCCAAGCACCGGCAGACGGCACCAAGACCGGCCGGCTCCTAGCAGACGGCCTCCGGAGAGGCCGGCTTCTAGCAGGCGGCCACCCAGCGCTCTTAGAGTCCGCGCCCCTCATCAAGAGGACAAGACTGGGAGAGGCTACAGCGTAGCCCCTCACCCTCGAATCTTGGGCTTGGCGTGGCTACAGTGCCCCATACAGACAGAGATCTTTGCACGACGTGGCACTGTTGCCACTTCCCCCTTGACGTCACTCCTGACAGACGGAGCCCTGTTCTCACGACGGTCTGTCGGTACAGCCCGCAGGCGGCGGGCCCTACTCGGCAGTGAGGGCCCGGAAGACGGCGGAGGCCGGACCAGCCGAACCTGAGGGAGGCCAGCTTCCAGCAGGCGGCCAGTTCCTCCTTCGGGGCCCGTGCACCATTAACCAAATAAGACGTGGTGTGGCTACAGTGATCTCCCAACAGGCAGCGGGACTGTAGCCACGCTCCACTGACGAAGCCTACGTCATTAGCATCGCGGCTATAGTGATCAGCCACCAACCAGAACTGCCAGCGGCGGGGTCGGCCTGTCGGCTTTGTACCCGACCAGTCGGCAGGGCCCACCAGGCGGCGGGCCCCAGCTGCTGGCGAAGAAGCCGGCGACCAGAGACGCTGACAGCCGGGTCCAGCACCCGGTCAGATTACCATTGTACCCCTAGGGGGTAGGCCTATATAAACCCCCCAGGGCACCCATGCAAAGGGTTCCCAACCTGTTAGAACTAGCCTCCACCCTAGAGGAAGAAGAGAGCTAGCCCTGCCTCCTTCTACCTCTAGCATACAGCTCAAGAAGCACCATTGTATTCACTAGTGCCTTAGTGATCATGCGGGGACCTCGCAGAGCAGGACTAGGGGTGTTATATCGTAGGAGAGCCCCGAGCCTGGGTAAAGTGTGCCGGCGTTCATGTCTACGCCTCATCCCGCTTCCAGTCACCGGTGACGTTCTATTCGCTCCCACCATGATAAGCCATACTTTGGCATATGTCGCACCCAACCTCGACAGGCAGGCAGGCGGACTCGTTCCTCATCTGGTCGATTGGGGGGGGGGGGGTCCATACTACATTACGCTGATGAAACAATTATATTCATGGAACATGACCTCACAAAGGCTAGAAATATGGAACTAGTACTTTGCCTTTTTGGGCAATTGTCGGGGTTAAAATTAATTTTAACAAGAGCAAATTGTTTTGCTTTGGAAGGACCAAAGAGGAACAAGATGCATATATACAATTGTTCGGTTTTGAAATGAGTTCTTTGCCTTTTAGTTACCTCGACATCCCAATTCACCATCACAGACTGACAAATAAAGAATGGAAATGTATTGAGGATCGATTTCAGAAAAAGGTAAGCTGCTGGAAGGGTAACCTTTTGTCTTATGGAAGTGGTCTTGTGTTAATCAATTCGATGTTGACTAGTATGTCGATGTTCTTGTTGTCTTTCTTTGAAGTTCCCATAGGGGTAGGGAAAAGGTTAGATTTTTATTGATCCTGTTTTTTCTAGCAATGTGATGAGATTAAGACGAACTATAGTTTGACTAGGTGGGATATCATTTGTAGACCCAAAGACCAAGGAGGACTTGGGATTGAGAACATGGAGATCAAAAGTAAATGCTTGCTAAGTAAATGGCTTTTTAGGCTATCAGTGGAAACTGACGGTATGTGGGCTCAAATTCTTCATAACAAACACCTACAAACTAAGATTCTGGCTCAGGTTACTGTAAGGCCTAACGACTCACCGTTCTGGAAGGGGCCAATGCGGACAAAGGATACCTTTTTTCACAGAGCAAAATTTGTTGTAGGCAATGGTACAACAACCAGATTCTGGGAAGATGTCTTTAGTCGTGTAGTACCCCACACTATATAATATTGTAGAGAGTAAGGAGGAATACATTACTACAGTATTACAATCTTCTGAATTACACATCCAGTTCAGGAGATCTCTTTTGGGGGAGCGTTGGAATTCTTGGTTGCATCTGGTGCGAAGGTTGATGGATATTCAACTTTCGGACCAACCAGTTGTGTTTCAATGGAAGTTAACTAGGAATGGTGAGTTCACGGTGACATTCATGTATCAAGATCTAATCAACTCTGGCCCAATCCCGAGATCGATTCATATTTGGAAAATTAAACTTCCGGTGTGAATCAAAATCTTCATGTGGTTCGTTCACAAGGAAGTGAATCTCACCAAAGATAATTTACTAAAGCGAAGATGGATAGATAGGCCATGTTGTTGTTTTTGTGACAATGATGAAATGATACAACACCTATTCACTGATTGCCCTCTCGCTAAGTTGCTTGGGCGTACAATTCATATAGCCTTCAACATAACCCCTCCACTCAGCATGGACATGTTATTTGGGACGTGGCTTGCTGGAGTGAAACCAATTAATTGTGAAACGTATTCGAATAGGAATATGCGCATTACTTTGGGCTATATGGAACTGCAGAAATGATATTATCTTTAACAGAAAAAATCTTATAAAAAATTCCGGGTTATTTACGGAGCTACAGCTTGGATCTGTACGTGATCGTTGCTCACTCATACGAACTCCAGGGAGTTTTTGGCTACTGGGTGCAACCGATGGGAGATGGTCGCACGGGTTATCTACAACCGATTTGGATGGTGGTCCATTAATAAGATAGGTGTTTCGTCATCTAGCCTTTTTATGTCACCGGTTGTGGCTTTATTTATCATCATTTTTCTTTTGTTCTCCGTTTACGAGGTGTACTGATTGGACTTTATTTTACTATTTGGATTTTAATAAGATGACCGCATGCATCATTCTGATGTAGAGGCCCGGGGTTATCCTTTTTTTCAAAAAGAAAAACATGATTTGCATGGGAGGCAGTAGCTTCTTTTTTTGCGGGTGAGCTAGTCTAAGATTGCTAAGCATGCATGAAAACCTTAGACGCTTATTCTGATGTCTAAGATTGCTTTTTTCTATTTTTGCGGGTGAGCTAGTCTAAGATTGCTAACCATGCATGAAAACCTTAGACGCTTATTGTGGAGAGTTAGGTATAGCGTGTAGACTAACGTGAGCGTTACTAAAATAGTACTACTAGTACTACGTTCATGGAGCATGCTTTGGTCGATCGATCAACACTAGTATTGCTAGTCATTTATTCAAACTCTGGAAATGTATGTCTCGCGCTGAAAACCGCGTATGTATGCCTGAGAAAAGTTTCGTTTTTTTTTTTTAGAAAAGGAGGAATACCCCCGGCCTCTGCATCTGAACGATGCATACGGCCATATTATTAATTATTAACACAAGACCTTATAAAGTCGTACAACAATAAGACTAAAGCCACCGTCTAAGCAACAACTGTCGCTACTCCTATCCAGTTGATGAAGGGGCGCTGATAGTCTGGGCCTAATACCAAACAGACCTCACAGCCAAAACCTAACAACTAAGACCGGAGGTCCCAACCAGGACGTCTGCCGGGTATGGGCACCCACCAGTCCGGCGTGCTTCTCAACCAGGACGCCTGCCAGGTATGAGGCCGCCGCAGCCACCTGCCACCAATCCATCTTCAGAGTTGTACTGCTGCATCGACCTTACCCGGTCTAGCTGCCGCCGACGCCACCACGACGCCAGACAGTGTCGACCTCCTGCGCGTGTCCATCACCACACATCTGACGCCAAGCCTCCGCTGCTCCATGCCGCCAAGAGTCGCTGCCATGAATATGTAGAAAGAAACACCGCTCCACCGAAGAAGCCATCCGCTGGTCCCTCGAGCTCGAGTGCATCCCCAAGAATGCCGCCCCCAAGGGGCTAATGACACATGAATGCCGTCGTCATCCGATCAACTGATCTAGGATTTCCTCTGGAGGTATTGGGTGGGTCTGGGATTTGTACCTCGATGATGCCTTCATGGAGGAAACGATGATAAGGGCATCGTCATCACCGGCTCCGGCCAACGACCGAAGACCAAGTTTTCACTCGGATCCGTCCCAAGACATCCATCCGATAACATGTGCACTGTCTCGACCGCCTTCAAAGCCCCAGATCCAGCCGCCTAGATCCGGCGACCAACCGCAACAGCAGTGCCACCGTAGGAGCCCTGGCACACCGGCCACTGCCTGAATGTGCCACCACTGGAGCCTGGGAGGAGGACTCCCACTCCACCTCGCCAAACCGCGAGAGCCGCTGAGATCGATCCCGCACGCTCATCACTGTCTCTGATCTGAACCAATCCGCGATAAAACCTTGAGATCGGCGATGCAGATCCGCCTTGGATAGGGACAACACCATGCCATGCCGTCGTGGGAAGTTCGAGCTTCACCCGCCGCCACCTTCCAGGGCTGCCGCCCCGGGATCCAGCCGCCGCCGGCCACCGCGACCAAGGCCGCCATGCCCGCGAGCCCATCGAACGCCCGGCGCCATCAAATCTTCCTCAGAGCCGCAGCTCCGCCTCCCCCGCCTAGCACCACGCCGCCGCGCGGCAGGTCGGGGGAGAGCGCCCCGATGTCATGGGTGACCCGCCTCACCTGATCTGGCGCGGGAGGGAAGAAAGCCTCCGCTGCCGCCATCAGCCGCTTGGGGCTTTGCCCGGCGACCTCCTCTAGCGGCGGCGGAGGGGAGGGGGAGGATGGACGTGCCTGGCGGCGGCGGCTAGGGTTATCACCCGAGCCGCCCTAGCGGAAGGGCGACGCGGGCGTTAGATCAACCAGCATGCGTTTGATTTGATGTGGTGTTTTAATGATCTGAGAAAAGTTTCGTAGCGCCTAAAATGAACTGAAGAACAGAGACCCGGTCCGGTCTTATTTTTGAAACGGATGCAATTACGCTTTCGTTCGACGGTTAAACGGGCATGCATGCACAAATTCTCATCCAGAAATAAGAGAAGGATGGATGTACAAGCCTCCTCAGAGCTCAGTGATTCTGGGCCGTTGGATCGGTTCCCTTGATGTGTTTTCGTCCGTCCGATCGAGATCTGGAGAAGCCTGGGCCGTTGGATCTGGGATTGACACTGCTGGAATGAATAGTAGTGGCAGCAAAATGTAAATACCGTGCCCCCACCGGGGCATTTTGGTCATTTCGCGTGTTGGGGGTATAAAAGGGGGGCGCTCCTGTCCAGAGACCTAGCCGCCTCCTTCTCTCTCCCTCCCGCAGCCGCCTCCCTCCCTCCCTCCCAAGCAGCCGCCTCCCTCCTCCCTCGCTCGCGCCTCCGCCCCGCGCCCAGCTCCTCCCGCCTCGTCGTCGCCTCCTCTCCCCTCCCGCGCGCCTCCTCTCCCCTCCCCTCCTCTCCCGCACGCCTCCTTTCCTCCCACCCACATCGCTGCCGCCGCCACCCACCGCCTCGAACGGCGCCGTTGGCGTCCAGATCCGCCGCAGCAGAGCACCCCCCCCCCCCCCACCCCAACAACGACGAGCAGCAGAGGAGGAAGGACGAGGAGCATGACGGCGGCGGCGGCGGGGAGCAGCAGTAGCATGACAAGGTGACGCAGCAGCAGGCCTTCGGAGGGAGGAGCGGCTGCGGGGAGCGGTGCGGCGCTGCCAAGGCCGTGCTGTAGCGGCTCGACGCGCCGGCCACGTGCGCCATGGAGCCGGCTGCTACCAGGGCTAGGGTTTCGGGTTTTGGCTCCAACATCAGCGGCTATGTCCGATGATTTCATCCCCTCCCCTCCTTCATCCTCATCTCTCTCTCTCTCTCTCTCTCTCTCTCTCTCTGACCACTCCTCCTCCCATCGTCTTGGCTTGCAGGTTGCCATCGTCGCGGAGCTGGACAAGATCATGGTGTCCCCAAACTTTTTAGGCTGCTGCTCCTGTGTCCATGGCGTCCCGGAGAAGCAAGGTGTGTTTCTGCTACTCCCTACACTGCAAGTATTATCACTTCGACAGTATACTTTTGTGCCCGAAGTTGCCACTTGATGCTATAATTCTTCCATTTTAATAATTGTGCACTTGGGGTGTCATCTTAATAACCTGTAAGGTGAACTAAGTAAAAAATGGCCATGAAGTAGTGCCACGTTAAAATAACTCTGTTAGACTGGAAATGCTTTTCGTGGCATTTGTGACATTAAGAAAACTAGAAGACCCTGATAGGCCACCGCAAGAAAATCCTTGGTTCATCCAACAAGTGCAATTTCTCCATGTTCATTTGTGTTAGGCATGGACATAAAAGATCAAAGCTTTGTTCGCTGAAAATAGAGGCAGAGTAGCAGCTATAGCACGTGCACCCCTAGAGAGATAACACTGATTCTTGTCATGCTGCTGCTTGTGTTATCCTATGCTTTTGTTGGATAAATCAGTGGTGGTGCTGCATATTTCATTTCTTGGATGGTTGTGTCTTGCCTGTGGTATCTTTCTACAACTGAATTCATGGTGCTGCTGGATGTGTGTATATTTTGTGCTAAATAGTAATTCCTAAATAATTGTTTCTGATAAACAACGATGCCTTTTTTACACAGGTTGTTTGATGCATTCGTGCTCGTCGACGGGACGGTGCAAGGCGCAACTCCGACGCGGTTCCTCGCCGGTTGGATGGCATTCAGGCGCAACCCCGGCGCGCACTGAGTACTGCCTCGGCTACAACCTCTCTCGGTGAGGTCCATCTTCCTCCTGCTCCTCTATTTCGGCTACTGTATGGGACATGGCCATGACTATATTGATGTGGCGCTCGTCTGGTTGATGCTCTATGTCCTACTCATGCATCGGTTCCTACTTGAGCTCTATAGTTGTGGATCCATGCCATTTTAGGGTTTCCAGGCTGCTGTTCATGTTTAGGTGCTATCATAGGGAGCTCATGTGATGCTCTGGTTTACATGTGGATGCCCTGGTCCTATAGCTATGCTCTTGGATTTGCTAGATTGATCAGTGGTGTTCATGCTAGGGCGATGATGATTAATCGTGGCTGAAATAAGTGTGCCTTTGAGCAATCGTGGCACCTATGCGTATCAGGTTGGATCCTCCCTCTTGTCTCAAGAATCCTTTTTGATCATGTGATACTTGTTGTTGTCCTTGGATGGTCATTCTTGTTGAGTGATAACCAGGGCAGCTCCACTGTATAAACAGATTGATCTGGTGATAAGAGATGATGGGGGTAGGTTATATGATCGAGGAAAGGTGAATCTGAGCCCACTATGCAATGAACCCTAGACCCTTTTTTACTTGTATATCTAAAGGTGTTGCTTAGGGTTATTTATGCTCCAGTGTTTATAGCCATCTTCCATAAATCTGAGCCATTGAGCGGGCATTTCCTTTTGTTTTCTTTGGTTTGTTCTGAAGCTTTCCCCAATTCTATCTGTCACCACTGCATTTTGTGGATCATGCACCAGACTAAATGTAAGTGAACTTTGAAGGATGCATGTTTCGTTAGCTTTGTAACTTATTTCCTTGCTAAGTAAGCATTTGGGGTTAATTTGTTTTGTTGCCACCTTCTTTTTACATATAGTTTTGCATCAATTTGCCTTGCACTCTTCTCGACAAGCTTGTAATAGTGTTGAACTTTGTTCATTTAGGCATAGCAACTATTTGAATTATGAAAATTTGCTGCCATTTGGTTACCACCAGAAGTTTGTCTATTGATAAAACATGGTTCAGGAAGGCATTTTGTCTTCTATGTTTTTTTTGTGGGTGCTGATGACGCATGCTTTTCTCCATGGAGTTGACAAGATGGAGACCCCTGGCATATCTTATATTCTTCAGTTGTCAAATGCTCACTGAGCTATTCAGGTTACTGCATCTTTTCTTCCATTTTTTCTTCATATTGATCTATGCTATGGATTATGACAAATAGAGCTGGCAATTTGTGCTTTATAACTCCATATATACAGAGATTGCGACAAGAAATAACGAAGAACAACGTGTGTATGTGTGCCAATTACCATGTATAATGCTCAATTCGTCTGTTTCCAAATGGCCCTTCACACTACAGGAAAGTGACAATCAGTAAAAGTTAAGGTCAGACTTTGGAGAAGGTAAACATGTATTCTACATATGGTTACTTTTATGTACTTTTGGATATATGCATTTTCCTGGGTGACAAAGATGGTGTAGAGGCTCTGACATGATTACTTGTAATTTCTGCCACCAATTAAGCTGTTACAAAAGGAGTAACAAATGCAATATTTGTTTTGACCGAGCTGAGTTCAAAATTAACTATAAAAACAGACATTTACCGATAAGGAAATCTGATAGGTTATGTGTTGTTATCGTATAAAATAGCAACAAGACTTCACTACTGAGAGACATTTATGCCTGCATCATGATAGGTCTCCTTCCAAGTTAGTTGACCTGTTTTTTCTATCCCAAGTTTATTGGCCTGTTTTTTTGTCCTTCCGAGGTTATCATTCTTTTTTTTGTGCATGCTGAACTGGCATATTTAGTGGTGAGTTGGTGCTTCTATCACTGTGTTCTTCGAGAATCTCATCATATCTCTCTATCCGAGGAATTATATGTTCACTTCCATGGAAAATAACATTTAAGAGAAACTTCATCACAGGAGGAGTGGAGGCGTGTCTGCTGGGGCGGCGTCGGCGACAGCTTGGTAAGGGGCCAACGGGGGCTTCATGGGGAGGGGACAGCGCTGCCGGCTGCTCCGGGATGGGGTGGCATTGCTGGCTGCTAGGGGTGGGGCGGCGTCTGATTCTCCATGAGCAGGAGGAAAGGGAGAACAAGCGGGAGAAGGGAGGGAATGAGCTGTAGAAGTACATGAATCCCCTTTCTTTCTGTCCATTTATCGCTTAATGACAAGCATACTAGACCATGATATTGCTATTGGTTGTGAATCAGAGCAGTACATATAGCTCATTATATCCTGGACTAAAGAGCATCATATGCTAATAAGATTTGTTAGACTCTGCTACTACAATTAGACTACATGTGTAGGCTAGAGAGAAGTTCAGAACATGCATTACATTTATTAGATGCTGCTGCTACAATTATACTACCATATCCTGCTCAAACCATTGGGCGTTTGAAAGAATATCTTTTATTTTTTCTATTTGCAGCTTTCTCCTGGAACTATTGTTATGAACCAATCAACTCTTTGAGAATTAAAGGTATGCCAATATAGTCGGCTACTATTCTCATGTTGCTTTGCTATCTACTATTTTCATACCTGATTTGGCTTGCCTGTGGTTCCTTCTGTTGTATAGATGCGTTGGTATGAACCATTGTTTGGACTGCACCCCTAATGTAAAATACCAAGTATTTGCAATGCTTGATTGTTGTGCAAATTTTTCTTATAATTTTGATGCCTTGGTGCATGAGCTATACAATGATACACTATATTTAGTTTGCGTCGCTACACACATTTGGCGGTAGCCATCGGCCATCACGTCTTCTGGCCTGCAGCTCGCCAACCTCGCCTGCTCGAACCCAAGACACCACTACTTCTAGGTCCCACAGCTTGATCCCGCCAAGGTAACCATTTGTCCCCTCCCGTCTTGGCATGTAGTTTTAGTGACATGTGGTTATAATTAGTCAGCCAAATAGCCCACATAGGCTGTTAATCTAAAGTCAGATTACACATTACTTTTCTTTTTTTTTCTTCTAGGAATTATTGAGTTCCCTGTACTTCCCTCTGCATCTATTCTCGGTGTCATTTTCTGAATTTGGTAAGGTGTATTCTTTTTCTTTGGCAAACAGAGAAGGCAGGAGGAGGAGGAAGCTGAGAGGGAGAGGGCGAGGAGATCTCGGTCTGCACATTGCGTCTCCCACAAACTACTGCGGCGGGAGAATCCTATACCCAACATCCTTCTCAAAGCCTGCAGCTACTGCCTCCCCAAGCAATGCCAACCTGTAGCAACAAGGTGAGCTACACTCCATTTATGTAATACATATTTCATTCTACTATGCCCCTCTCCTCTCTTTAATCTTTCCATTGTGATGGAAATAGCTGATTTGATACAAACATATTGCTAGCTCCTTAGGTGTAATGTTGTTTAAAAGATGACACAGTCGTACATTGATTAATATCATTGCGAAGAACAAGACACTTTGAAGCTCTCTCTCTATATATATTCTTAGGCTATGTAGTTGATACCTTTCTTACTTGATGGATTTATATAGTTTCATTCTCTCCATAGGTAAATTGTGTAAATCATATAGTATTTTTGTAGGTGACAAATTTGTGGGTTCACATGAGTCCGTGATTTGTAATCAGATTCCTTTTCGTGCTATGAGGGTAGTAGCTGTAATATTTTTGTAAATATTATTCTTTTATTTGATAGTAGGTCCAATAACTTGCTAATACAAGCTTCAGGTCTGACAGATCTAAAAAAATATGTTTCTCTATCTGTATTTTCAATGTGATCGGTTCCCCTATTAGGTTAAAGTTTATAAGATAATTTTTGTTACTCCATTTACTTTGTATGTTAGTTTCTTATTGTATGTCTGTTGTTCCGCCAACAGAGGAGCGCCGGGGAGAGAACCCATTGGATGCAGAAGCGTGAAGGAGTCCATACAGTGCAGGCTGGTCAACCGTGAGGTTTGTAGCATGCAAACTACTGGCTAGCTCTTGTGATAAGTGATACGTTTCAGTTAACTCCTTGTTCATGCAAGCTAATCTAACGGATTACTTGCTAGCTACATATATATGACTTGTGTACACATAGTCTGGATGTTATGTATGGGAAAATGAAATAAAACAATATATAAATATGTGAATCTGTGCCTCTTATTTATTTTTTATTGACGAGCATGGCAGGAGCTCTATCGATTTTATTAAAGATAGGAAAAAGAAACAAAATACTTAGTTCCTTGGTTTATGTCTTTTTATTTTATTTTACCATTTTCTCAGTGTGTTATGAGTCGTCGTTGCCCATACAGTTGTGGTTTCGTAAACCAAAATAACGCTTTGCCTCTGTGTGGTGCCTCGACACATCATATATACATGGATAGTGAAATCTCAGGTCTACCTTATTCACGTAGTTATTCGCAAAAAAAACAATCTTATCAGCAGGTGAGACTCGGCACATGCTTGGTTGAGTAACCATAGACTCACCAATTTAGTCTATGTATTCTTACACTGGCCATACAACAAAAAAGTGTGTGTTCATTGACCGGTTTTGTTCGAAATAAAAAATTGTACCTCGTACCTTAAAACTGACCGTCGATTGCTTCTCATTTTTATTGTTTCCAATAATGTTATTTTTGCATCTTTATGTTGGCCTGTGTGCCTGTATGTTCCTTTGCTGCTCATTTATCAATCACATATTTATGTTTTCTCTATACCATTTTCAAACACTCATGTTTACCATACTGTCGTGAGAATTTTTGGCGGAATAATTCTTGATATTATCTTGGAATTCCTAGAGCTATTTATCGGAGGAGGATGTACTCGCATAACACAATGACTGTCACTATGCTTTTCTACCGGAGAAAGATGCACACATTTGAGTATTTCTGTTAGCCATCTTGGTAAACAAATGTTTGTTGTTTCCTTTGTTTATTTCCATTGGCAAAACATTGCTTATCAATGATTGGAACTATGCTTCCAGCAGTATCACTTGCCATGATGAGCTACACCATTGATTCTCATTTTGTGTACTTATCAAGGCTGCTATCTGATTTTGTCACTTCCCTTTTGTAGTCTTTTGTATGCCTTGCTTTCGGTACTATACTCTCCAGCTGCCTTTTATAGTGTGCTACTTGGTTTTCGGTCCCTTTCTTTGTAAATGACTTGCCCTAATTATTACCAATGATATTTAGACTTGTGGGATGTGTTGCTTTGTATATGAACAACTTGCTGTAATCCCGATCCTGTATCATTCCTTTTTACTCGTATAGGTTTTGTTTTCTACAACCTCTGTTTGCATTACAACTTCGAAATAGATAGGATGTGGTATGATTACAATTACGATTTAGCACTGATTGCGTGGGTATGGCAAAGGCGACAACAATTTTTAGTATCACCCTTTTTTGATTTTTATGTCATGTTGATTACATCCGATCATTGCATTCACTGGGAGGAGACATTGCGCTATGCATGACACCCAGTCTGGCCAGCCTTTGCAACTGTCAGCAACCTATTTGTTCTTCTCCTTAGCCAGACCCGATTCTTCGACTGGTTTAACTTGCATAGTAGTTCTGTTTAGATTACAGTTTTAGATTCGTCCACTCTTTGCTATGATTAGGTTAATTTCTAACAAATGGGATGATGATCAGGATGAATACTATTTCGGTATTGCTACCATTATGGTTCCACTCATGAATAATTGAAAATAACTGGATGATCCATCGCAAGCAATCGTTCTAATTCCTATTTGGCAACCTTGAATACCCCGATGTGTTTCGATTTGGTAGGCTTGGTTCCCTCCCTGATTGTGTGCATCATCATGGTGTTTGCTTGTTGTTCTAAAGTTTCAACTGCATGGCTACTATTGGGTTGGCTTCTTATAAGTTATGGGAGAGAGTGAGAGTGTGGGCTTGGCCAGGGAGATCTCTTTTATTTATTTGCTGGTACCTGATAGTTTTTCATGTTCCATTGTGAGATCTTAGTGAAAATAATGATTTTATTTGCTGTGCGGGCGGGCGGGTGCAGAGAAGAAGAACCTCAACTCGGAGCTCTTGTTTCTTCTCAGTATATATGTACAGATTATAAATATAATAAATATATGTGTCCTTTTTTCCTCTTTCTCTCCTCTGGTTTTACCGCCGAACTGGGTGGCCTTGATGAATGATGTTGGCTTATTTTAGAGAAAATCTTTCTAAATAAATACTTGATAAATGATGTTGGTTTATTTTAGAGAGAATCTTTCTAAGTAAATATACACTGAAGAGAGGTTTCAATTTCCTAATAGTACATGTTCAAATTGTTGTTGTATGTGACCTTAGATAGAAGGATGTGCACTTGTGATTATCCCTTTTCCTTTTTGTATCAGAGCTTTGTGCCAAAAAACTGCTTTGATGCCGAGACAATTACCTTGCAACATTAATCTTGGCTGAAATTGTGCACCTTTACTAGATCAATCATGTTTGTCAGTGTTAAATAATTAGGCACATAATAAGATGAGATCATAGTGTAATCAAGTTTTGTGCCTAAAGAAAATCTTGGAGGATATCTATGTATAGTAGGCTTATTATGTTTTCTGGGTGCCTTGTGGAATACTAAGATAAAATAAATTTAATTTCATTTTTTATATTCTTTTATGTTAAAAAGGCTACATTGTATCCAGATCACTTAATATTATCCAAAGTGATTCTCTTTCATGCAGACCAAATTAGTTCCTCGCTGTCCATGAGACGCACTATTTGAATAGTTTGCCTAACATGACATGTCCTTTAGCAGATCCATGCGTTGAAACATGCAAGCAAATCAAATGAAGGAGTGTGGACAAAGTTATATATCAAGCAAATCGGATGAAGGCGTGTGGACAAAGTTATATATCTAACAGTCAACCATGTAGTTTACTATTATACAGTATGAAAAACAGTGTAAACAAGTTATCTGAGACTAATACTGCTATGGCCTGCTTTTGGTTTCTATCATACCAAACCTTCCTTAGGTATTTTATGTCACATTTTATAACAAATGCGCTGATGGCATGTAGATAGGGCCATTTTTTAGATATTTTACAGGGTGATTACTGTTGTGAGTATCTACCAACACCTACTCTTTGAGTAATATCAGATATATTTCTATCCCGAGATACAGAGTAATATCAGATGTTAATCGGAAAGGAGTTATATCAGGGGTTTGATCATTGAACTTTTTTTATTCCATCCTGATTAAGTTGTCCTGTACATGTGTTACTAATGCATAATGCAGTTTGACCTTCCACTGCTTGGCCATATCGGTTGGACTGGCACCCTCGCGCCGAGGCGCGTTGCCAATCTAGTTTCCTACCATACTAGCATAAAAAGGAAGCCACCCTAGCTGCCTCTCTTGCAACAGCCAGTAGCTAGCCCAGTTCAAGTCTTACAAAAACACATACAGTACAATCCTGGCTGCTACGTGACATAGTTCGTCTCATCGTCAGCAATCACTTGACTGGTCAGTTTCTCTAGCTAGCTCGCAGCAAAGACACTTATCGGCCGACGAAATGGCGTCGACGGCGAGGGCGGTGCTGTTGGTCACCGCCGTCGTGCTGATGCAGTGCTGCAACGTGATTGTCGCGACGAGGTTGCTCCAAGGGGACGGCGGGCGCCTGTGGCTTCGGCAGGGCGCCGGGTCGCTGATCATGCAGGTCCTGCCAAGGTGCACTCCGCCGGCAGGCTCAGGCAACCAGGTCTGGGTCGAACCCAACCACCCCCCATCGCCGGGCTGCCCGCCATGAAACTAGCACAGCCAGATTGGCTTGCTTATCCGATCGCCCTGGTGACCAGATGGGCCGGCCGTCTGGTCCGGGTTCTGTTGTATTTGACGCGTATACGGACGTAGATGTAGATAGAGATGTGTTCCATTCATTTGGTTTGTATATGTACTATTTAGTACTCCCTCTGTTCCATAATATAAGAACGTTTTTAACACTACACTACTGTCAAAACGTTCTTATATTATGGGACGGAGGGAGTAGTTTGTATGTCGGAAATAAGAGCTCACATAAGGAAAATGGAGCCGGGAGGCCAATATAGCTGATCCTCAGTAATCTTTTGTCTCCGTTTTGAAAAAAAAAAAGAACACAGCATGCTGTTACTGAGTTGTATAATTGTATTTAGATGGTTTATAGTCGGTAATGCAACAAGGGTTAGTCTATCTTCAGGTAATTTGAAATTTGAAAAGATGCAATTTGACCTACAATGTTTGTCTTTCTTTTTGATACCACAAACAACTTCAGACCTACCTATCCACTTCGACACATTGTATATGTTATTTCTTTCATCGTTTATATTAGCAAAATCATTATTTTATATGGTGATAAAGTTTGGTGAGAACCACGCATGTTTTGCAAAATCAATCAGAGTAGCACAATTTTTTTTTCCATGTGCAAAAAAAAAGAAGAAGAAAGAGTAGCATGATTTTCTTGCACTTATTTTTTGTGAAAAGGACCCTAGAACTATATTAGAGAAATCCGATGATACAACAAACAAAGAAATACATCCAGGTCCCTGGGGAGCCAACCCACCACACACATCGCCGCGGGAAGAAGACGTGCCGCCACCGCCATTCCCACCGCTCCCTTTTGGAGCTGGCTTACTCTTGTATACAACAACTGAACCATATGGCGGAAGGGAAGTCTTCAATTAATCCTCGGCCCAAACGGACAAGCAAGCCGGAGTCGAAGTAGAAATCACCAGAAGCTCCTCGATGTCTCCCTCGCAGATGACCACGAGGAAGAAAGAACTCATTTGTGGTGTATAATGTCACCCAACTTCTTACCTTCCATTGTCTCATGGACTGACGACCCGACCCAATTAAAGGACTACGCCAGTGGAGAGTGATTCTAACTTGTCTGTTGCAGATAAACTTGTATGAGATCAAATATGAACTATTTGTATAGACAAACCAAATGCAAAATTCTCGACCATTGGTCTTCATTTTTGCATGTACGACAGGGAAGTTCTATTATTCAGATTTCATTTGGGCACATGTGAACTTCTGGAACTTAGCAGAAATAGCGTTCTTATGTTTTCAAAATTACAAATCAATTCTTACATGTAAAAAATTGGTAGAAAAAATATTTTTTATATTTTGTCACAAAATAGACCTGGATAGTTATAAGGATGGTATCCTTCCAAATGGGATATCGGAATTCTTACTAGTCTATTTCTTTCTCTCAATTGGATAAGTAATTGGAAATAAAACAACAAGTGCATAATGTGAAATAAACCCCAGTATAGACTGGTATGATTCAATTCAACATCTTGTTCATTCGGGTTTGATTGAGACCTATTAAGAGCTTGTAAATTGAAAATTAGACTAATTTGGGTTGTGCTATATGCCTATATCTATCAAAGAGTGTATGATAATGATGGATTTGGTAAATCAAATCCCTCATTTAATAACGAACCGTGTTAACTTACAATAACAACAACCTCAAATCCTATATGATTAAACATACACAAGGTGTACACATTATATATGAATGCAACAAATTCCTAATTTAAGCAAGTCCTAAATTTTATTTAACGAGTTGATCTAATTGATCTACTTTAAATATAAAAATAAAGCAAAGAGTAAATAATAAAACATAATATTCCGTCTCAAAGCTTTGAAGCATAGTTGTTTATTTTTACAGTGTTACTACTCTTAATACTGCATATATTATCGTACTATCTTAACTAGATTTTAATTGGTAGTATTCTCATTTTTATTTAATAGTCTACTATTATTATTAATATTAAATAAATGCTAAGATATTCCTCTCTATAGCGCTTGAATATTCCTTATTATTATTTTTACCATTTTTATAGATTTAAATAATAAATAAATGGTACAATTATCTTAATTGAATATCTATATATATGCAAGTAAGTGTGTTCAGTCAAATTCGAATTGTAGCGATCGTTACATGTCCCCATCATATTCTTGGAGTTACCCCTATTTTGTCTTAGTTGAAGATACACTCGAAATAGTTTGAGAAGTGCATAGTACAAATTACTATTGCAACAAGCACCAATATTTAATGAAGCACTAATATCAATCATAATAGAGTCCTGGTAAGCATTCGATGATTTTTGTATGATTTACATTTGACAGTGCATGATGTCCATCCGTTGCATGTGGAGGGGTGAGATAGCGTTCATACAAAAATCGTACATGATTTTATCGTATGCGGAGCAATTTCAATCATAATAATCACAGCATGCAGGACAAAGCAAGTGCGTATGTTGAATTCTGAAAGTAATAAACAAGGGTATCCAGGTGGACTAACTTGGATGTCAACAAATCATCTGCAAAAAGAGTAACTCCAACGGGTCTCACAAGCATGCATACTAGTTTGGCCTTTCATAGTTGGACTTGAACAAGAACAGAAATGTCACATATGACAGCGGGAACAGCAAAATTAAATCGGGATCTACAAGTAACAAAGTAACTACTTTCATTGTATATTGATGAAATATTATTACTACGCATTGTTCTTCACCTTTAATTATCAGAAATGCTAAAAATCTAAGGTAAGATTTTTATGCAAAAAATCTGACAATCAGATTTGCCATGCGAAGACAGATAAAATTGCCACGCTTATGTATAGGAGGTGTCATGTTCTAAAGTGAAAATTGCCATGTAATATAAAATTTTGTCAATCTGTTAATGCTGCAGCAGTTAATTGTCATGCGTTCGATCTGGATGTAAGGTACTGGAGGGCATCAGATTTTTGACACCAACAAAAGGTCAGAAGTATATCGAAATCCTTAATTATTTATAATCACTCAGTTTATCCAATAACTCCCCATGACTGGGGCTTCATAGCGCTCGAATCCGCAGTAGATTATCAAAGTGTTCCGACGTATTAAACTCTAAAGGTCAATAGGATATTATGATAATATCTGTTGGAAATGTGTCTCATGACAAAGTCATGAATAACGTGTCTTCTTTTATAAACAAATGTGTCCAACATAATGCCGCCACATGGGTGTAGCCGTGTAGGTAGAGTACTATTTAGAGCTGAAATGACCTCTTAAAAAAATTGAAGAGCTAAAAGGACTTGACTGCGTACATGTTTTGAATAAAAGAACATAAATGTTGAATAGAAAAGTTCATGTCGTTCCCGTTGAACTAGACTTTTCACGCTGTCCGAGGAATTCAGACATCATGCTTTCACAGCGACTGATGATAAAGACGTTCAGTTGCCCTCCAGCGTGCTACCAGCGACGAGCTGTCAAAGAGATGACCTTGAACAACATTCAGCAAGTACGGATCGAAGTGCAACAAATGGACCTGATCAACGAACTGAAATGGAGGGAAATTCCTCCGCATGCTGTGGAGATCCTTCTCCACACGTTGACCTATTAATTAATTACTATCTTCGTCCTGGTTTATTAGTCTCCTTCGTATTTTGTGCTCAATTTTAACCTTATATTTAAGTAATAAAATGTTAATGCATGTAACAAAAAGTTATCACTGGACACTATATTTAAATACGAACCTAAGAATATAATTTTTTATGACATGCATTATTATTTTTTTAGTTAAATCTATGATCAAAGTTGGCACAAAATACTAAGGGGACTAATAAACCAGGACGGAGATAGTATTAATCAGTTCGGTTACAAGACCGACGTCAGGGACACCATGTTCTGAACTTCTAATATGCACTACTATAGTACTCCCCTCCTCCGTTTACAAATAGAAGATGTTCTAACTTTTTTATGAATCAGATACATGTAAATATGTTTTAATGTGTTTGTTCATTCATTTCAGTCCGTAAATAGTCTATATTAAAATATTTAAAACATTTTATATTTGTGAACAGAGGGAGTATATCACTAGAATGTGGTCGGCTCTATTAGCTTCCAAAGCTCCAATTTTCACGTGGAAGCTGGCTAGCCATGGCAGCTCCCCGACCATGGGGAGTGGTTGGGATCGTTACAGCATGTTTCGACACATTGGTCCCGGATCAAGCAAGGTAAAAAGGTCGAATATATGCGTGCACTAGTTTAGAGTAAGAGTATGAATTGAATCTGGCCCGACCCCTGCGGCTCCCCCTCCCTAGGGTTCCGCCCGCGCCGCCGCCGGCTCCCCCGTCGCGGGTAGCCGCGGCCGCGGCCGGCGCCCGGTGCCGCTAGCCCTCCCCAACCCCGGACACCTCCCTTCCCCCCTCCCCCTCCCCCTCCACTGTACCCCTGCGTCGCCTCCCCGAACAAGGCGACCGGGGGCTCCCTCCCCGCCTTCCCCAGCGCCTCCCCTCCCCTTCACCCCCTCCCGCCGCCGTCGGCCTATTCCACCGGGCCTTGCTCGGGTGGTGTCCCTGGCGGCGGCCCTGTCCTTTCCCCCCGCGCAGCGCCACGGCTCGGGTGGCTGGCAGCGGCGTACTTAGGCGGCAGCTGATCCAGCGGTGGCGTGGCTCCTTGGGTGGCGCGATGCTATGTGGCGAGGTGGCGGCGGCGCTGCTGCTTGGCAGTGGGGCGTTGCAGTGGCTGGTGGCGATGCCCTCCCGGCCCAAATCTGGGCCCTTTTGGGCCCCATCTTGGTCTGGGCGGGCCTGGCCGGAACTCCTCTGCGGCGTCTCCGGCGGATGGCGGGGCGACTCGTGCAAGGGGGTAGCGGCAACGGCGGCTCCTGTACTGCAGCACGGCGACGAGGGCTTCACGAGCCCGTCTCGGGCTCGGTCGGGCCTATCTGGGCCTTCGGCGTGGGGGCGAAACATGGTTTCACGGGGGAGCTGGAGCCGGTACAGCGCTGGTCGTGGCCATGAGCCACTTCTCCACCTTCCCTTTTCGCCGGTCGATTTGGTCACGGTTGCCTGGTTTGCCCCTGTTGCTACGTCTGGTCGGTTGCCGCCACGGGTGATGGAGGTTGTCCCCTCCTGCGTGGCTGCTCTTGCTGCCGCCCCTCGTTCCCGGTTGCATTCTCTGTTCCCGCCGGTCTCGCTTCGTTTGCCACGGTGAGACGGCGATGGGGACTGCATGGCCGTGGTGGCGCATGTTGGTGGGCGGCGTGTTTGGTGGCGCATGATGGATCGTCTGGAGTCGTGGGTGGTTGATGGTCTGGAGAAATCCATGTCGGCTTGTCCGGCACCGACGCGGTGACGTCTGTGGGCGCCGCCGTGCCTTCCTAAAGGGCGTCGGGTTTGCCCCTTCCCCCACAATCCTCTACATACCGGGGAAACCCTAGGACTGTCCGAGCAGCAGCGTCGTCGGCGTCGTGGTCCTTCTTGAGGGTGTTGCTTGGTATGCGGCGGTCCGAAGTGCTCGGAGTGTGGTGGAATTCTCCGGTGGGCGCAGCGGTTGTGGGTCTTCATCGTTTTCGTTGATCCGTCGTTGTTCGCATTTGTTTCTTTTTTGTTTTCTCTTTCATTTCTTTTGGGCGTGACTGTGCTGCTTCCGCCCCAACACTTATCGTTGGCTGTATCGAAGTTGGTTGCTTTGTAATACAAAGCGGGGAAACCCTTTTTCGCAGAGTAAGAGTATACGCATGCATGCATGGTTCGACCCATTAGTCCAACGACAGGACCACATGTATTGTGCTCGCTTCAGTGCCTCTAATCGACTAATTGTCACTAGATGGTCTATAAACCTAGATATAATTTCTATTATTTTTGGTGATCATTTTTTAGGCAGATTTTTGGTGATCATTGTACTAGCATGCTTACATAAATAGTACTCTCTCCGCCCCATAATGTAAGACGTTTTTTAACACTACACCAGTGTCAAAAAACATCTTACATTATGGGACGGAGGGAGTATATCTAAAGCCCCCGTCCTACCCCACGCCCACCCCCCAAAAATGGGACCGCATGCATATATACCGATTGAGAGATAGTCAGATCCCAGCGGCCGGGCACGCGTGAATAGACCGTTTCACCCGGCACACCTACATACGGTTCGGCTGGACCAAAAGTGAAAATGATAAACCCACCAAAAAGATGTTGAATGGACAAATGGTGTGACCAAGAAAACCGAGAATGAAGTAGCACCACAAATGGTGCAATGCCGTACGAGTTCGGCACCTGCTTGTCCCATGCATCACTTGACTAGTGGAGCTGCAGCATTACATAGGTCTAGTGGCCTAATTGATCTCTTGACGCCTCGTGGTCGGTGTTGAACAGGAGTACGTAGTGTTCAAACTCAAGGAGATGGACCGGGCCGGGTTGAGAACCGCGTACGATATGCATGGCTTATGGCCGAGCTACACGCTGGTTGGACCAGAGAAAATTAACCGCAAACGATACTACTGCGATCTGAAGAATGGACTGTGCTAACCACCAGTCGACTGGTGATTAGCAACAGATCCGCACGACCTTCGATCGATCTTTCCGCTCGTCCCGCTGCGTCGTTCCTCCCGCTTTCACTGATTTTTTTTCCTTCTCTTAAAAACCGTAGTAAATTGCTAGTGGTTTTTTTTGGTTTTTCGCTGCATACTATGAAAAGAAAATAAAAGTGCTTGAAAGAGTATTCGAACGCAGGTCTATGTAATACCTATCAAGCCTAATAACCAACTAAGCCACCTCTTGTTGTTGTCTATTGTAGAATGACAATGTTATTTGAACCTTTCTTATTTCTGTCATATCAAAAGAAAAAATAAAGTTTGGCTTGATAACTTTGGCAATGACCAGCGTGATAATTATGGTCTGAGTAACATGATAACTATACCATGATAAGGCTGGTAACTACAGTACGAGAAGGTTAAAAGCATGGGAAAGTCGGAGTCGACTAACTTCCAGTCGTTCTGTTTTTAGGATCAAATGAGGGTAACAAAAAACAATGCAAATTAAGAGAAATAAGCCTACAAGGGATTTGAGCCTGGGTCAAGTGGAAAAGACAACGCCTTACCAGGGCCAGCTACCAATACACCATGCCTGCATTGTTGCTCAATAGATGAAAAATAAACCTTTTAAAACAGTTTGTTTACTACAGTCTTAGTACATAGAGAAGTATTCTTCTGTTTTTTGTTTCAACTGAAGATGTAGTGTGAGTACGAATCTATAGAGGGAATTCCGTATGACTTTTTCGTGTTAGGGTTCTCTAGGACATGTGGCTTTACGGAGTGTCTGCTTACGTGTATGTGTGTTGTACTTTGTCGCATCAAGTTTGAACGAGTTATCATGGTGTTTTTTTTTGCCGCAAGTTTTGTACGTAAGTTAACATGTCGGTAGTGTGTAAAATACCATGCTATTTACGCAGAAGGTATCGGCGGTACGTTTTAACAACTTTTTTCTTCTGGGTCCAAGTTACTGTACATATGTTATCATGTCTTCAGCGCAAAAAATACCAGGATATTGACACGGAATTTACTGAGGTTTGTTACAATGACTTCTCCCATGGGTAAAAGTTACCAGGTGTTTATTCCGTAAGTTATCAGGTCTACTATGCATAAATTATCATGAAATTTAAATTGAACTTAGCACGGCGTGTTTCAATGACTTTTTCCTCCCCATCAAATTTTCCATGATGTTTGGATGCAAGTTATCAGGGATGCAGTGCGTAAAATCATCATAAATTTACACATAAGTTATCGGGGTACGTTTCAGCAACTTACCACCCCCTCCTCCACCATAAAAGTTTTCGCAGAAGTTATCGGGGTATGTTACAACAACTTCCCCCTCCCACCCTTGGGTAAGGGTTAGCACGGTGTTGATTATGTAAATTATCATGTCCGTGATGCGTAAATTATCATGCTATTTGCACAAAAGCTAATACGGGTATTTTGACAACTTTTTCCCTTAGGTCAAAAGTTTTCATGATATTTGTACTTGAGTTATCAGGTACGCGGTGCATAAATCACCATGAAATTTACACGGAAGTTACCGGGGTATGTCCCAAAAACTTTTCCCACGGGACAAAATTACCATGTCAAGGGTACCTAAGTTATCAGGTTTGTGGTTTGTAAATTAGAGTGCTAATTACACATAATTTACCGTTGTATGTTTCAACAAACTCTGCTCCCCATCAAAGTTACCAGACCCGAGGATACATATGTTATCAGGTATGTGACATGTAAATTACCATGTTATTCACACAGAAGTTATTAGGGGTATGTTTCATCAACTTTTTTTCTCGTCAAAAATGGTTACTGTGGTGTTGGCGCGTAAGTTATCAGGTCTACGATGCCTAAATTACCATGCTATTCACGAAGTAGTTATCGGGGGTAGGTTTTATTAAGAAAAATCTGGGTTAAAAGTTATCGAGGTGTTTGCACGTAAGCTATCAGGTCTGCGTTGCGTAAATTATCATGTTATTCGCACATAAGTTACCTGAGCTATATTTTATCAAAAAGAAAGTTCTAGGATCAAAAGTTTCGGTGGTGTTTGCACGTAGTTTATCAGGTCTATGGTACTTAAATTATTACGCTCTTCACATGTAAGTTATCGGGCGGTATGTTTCAAAAACTTTTTTCGTCTCGAGCCAAAGTTATCATGATGTTTGTACGTAAAGCAATCATGCTTGCGGTGTGTAAAATCCCATCCTTTCGAGATGACCTGCCACCTATCCTTCGCCAACATCTGCTATCTCTTGGACAACATATCATGTAGAAGCCTCATTGATTGCATCACAAACATTGTCGTCATCATCATCTAAGCATTGGCAGATATGCCACTTTCGTGATGAAGTGAAACCATAACGGTGCACTAGAGAAAAACTCATGATAAAAATCGACAAACGTAAACTGCGAAGCATGCTTGAGTAGTTAGTAATGTAGTAGTGAAAACCAGGGTAAAAAACTTCGTACAACAGAACAGAAAATGGAGTGTGCTTGAGTGGTTAGTGCATCACGCTGTTTGACATTATCCTCTGACGTACCAAGTTCAAGTTCCGTTCTTCCCCTTTTTTCTTGCGATTTTTAAGATGCTAAAAAAAAGGTAAGTGTTTAGCGTGATTTTCGGCGAGGACGGAGGGAATAGAGGTGGTTTCCGCGTACAACATGGGAGCGCCAGTTGCTTTTTCCTAAAATCGCGACCGCGCGATCCGGAACGAACGACGTGCAATGGGTTCGAACTTTTATCAGGTCCCTCCGCCAGATCCGTCAGATGAAGAACAAACGGTTGGCAGGTCGTCCGGATATGACGCTAATTTCCGACCGGCAGGATTTTAGCTTTGTCGCTAAAGAATAGACTAGGACTCCATCTGTCTGTTCTACCTTTTCTCTTTCAAACGGCGCACGCAGCAACAACCTATAAAAGGAACCCGCCATCCTGTCTCTCCTCCAGCAACCACTTCAAGTCATTCATCCACCAGACGTACGCAGAGCTCGGCCTGTCTCTGTCTGCAACATTCGCTCACCACCAATCCCTCCATCCGCTCAAGGCTCAACTAAGAAGATGTATATGGCGTCGTCCGGCGTCGTCGGCGACGACTGTGAGGGCGGTGGTGGTGGCCCTGCTGCTGATGCAGTGCTGCAACGTGGTCCTCGCGGCGAGGCTGCTCGAGGGAGACGGCGGCTGGCTGCACGGCGGTGTTGGCGCCGCTGGGGCGCTTATCATGCAGGTTCTGCCAAGGGGCGGCGGCTCTGCGGGAGCACCCAACGGCTGCACCAACAACCCCAAACACCCATCCGGTGGGAAATGCCACGGCTAGCAAGCAGCCGGCAAAGCTCGACAAGTCAATTAGCATGGAGTGATACATGTACATGGTGCACATGCGTAGATATAGTTCGTGTTCATTGACTCATTATTTCTTTAGTTGTAGGGGCTTCTCTGAATATTTTGGAGCCCTCGAGTTGTTCAGATTTTAGTTAGTTTTAGGAATTTGCAATAGAACAGTCTCAGACGTAGGTCATGTAACCAAGTTGTATATAAGATTTTGATATATTCTTTCATTAATTACATGGGTCTGACACAACACACTTGCTAAAAATGTGTTTGCTATCGATAAGTTGCCCGAAAACATAATTTGAGTAAGTTGATTTCAGGAGAGAAGAAGGGAATGCACGTGTGGAGCTCTAATGCCGAGCAGGCGACTCAGCTGGCACGGTGTCTCAGGCAAAGGCTTGGTAAGTGTAGGTGTCAGGCGGTGTGAGGTCGTTGGCGTCATACACCTGCGGGGCTTAGAGGGATTGTCGGGCAACAAGGGCGGCTCATGGAAGGCTGGAGGCTGAGGTGGCAAGACGGCACGGGCCAACGTCCACCAATCGCGAGTGGAGGCTGCACATGGTTTGGCCAGCGCAGGTGAGCTGTTTGGGCTGGCGAAAGATCTGAAGGAGGAAGAAGGTTGCTCAGCCATTGGATTTCAGTCCAACGGTTAGAGCAAAATTGGTTACACTTCAAAATCAAGTGCCTTAGACATAGTGGAGCCTATGTCTGTGTCCATTGGTCCTTTCTCAGGGAAATTCTTGTGGCTCGAGGCTTTATATGCAATTCATCTATGATGGCTACACTCCTATCTCCATTAACGGGGTTGTTTTGCCCTTTCTTTTAAGAAAGGTAGCGGCCTTCTTCAAGGAGACCTTATCTCCCCTTTCCTGATCAATTTCCTCGCCAATGCTCTCTCTCATATGCTCCATTGTGCGTCCTCAGCAGGGCAGCTCAAGGGTGTTGTGTCTTACCGCCTTCCTTCTGGTGTTTCTCATCTTCAGTACGCTCATGATACGATTATGCTTATCGAGAAGAACGATCACCAACTCGCCAAACTTAAATTTATTCTTCTTTGTTTTGAGGCCATGTCCGGATTGAAAATTAATCTCAATATGAGTGAGGCCATTATGGTGCCTCTGAGCAAAACCACATTGCAAATTTTCTCAATTTTAGGCTAAGTTCTTTCCACATTGATAGGCCAAAAATAAGCAGAAAATAACAACTTACACCCGGCACTAGATTAATACGTTTGTCCAGAAAATTAATTTTAATTAGTGTCAAGACTATGCCAAAGTGATATAAATATAACATGAAAAGAACACTACTAGAAAAAGGCATGCTAGTGGCGCACCAGTTTTGCCTTCTAATGGCGCACTACTGGTGCGCCACTAGCATCACGCCATTAGAATTTTTTTCTAATGGCGCACCACATGTGCGCCATTAGAATCTGGCGTTCTAATGGCGCATCACGTAGTGCGCCATTAGTATTGCCCACAGTGCGTCACTATTATCTGTTATACTAATTGCGCACCATATGGTAGTGCGCCATTAGTAACAATTTTTTTTAATCTCATGTCACTATTTCACATATGAGATATTCAACACATATATATACAACAAGTATCCATATAACAATCATATCCAACACACAAATTTCATCATATATACATACATAGCCAACACATAGTTCTATCGTTACATATTATAAAAGTTTCACATTGTTCATCCAACACCGTTATCCATCAATTCACAAAAGTTTCACACTGATACAAAATAAAAACACAAATGGAAAAGAAGCACTCCATCCATGCAAGCTTCCGTGAATTAAATCAAATCTGCAAAATGATAAACAAGAAGTTAGAAGAAGCAGAAGAAGAAGAAGAAGAGAAGAAGAAGAAGAAGACTAGAAGAATACTAGAAGAAGAATAAGAAGAATGAGAAGAAGACTATAAGCTTATTATGGAAACTTGATTATTTTGTGCTAACATAAGTAATTTTGAAGCTAACCTATAGGAAACTAAGCATATAAGCTCTAAGTTAGCATATTAGAGCCAACTTAGGTAAAATGAAGCTAACATATAGGAAACTAAGCATATATATACACTTAGTTACCTATGTTATCTCTAATATGCTTAGTTTCCTATATGTTAGCTTCATTTTACCTAAGTTGGCTATATATATCATTTTGAAGATCTGGCATACCTGACAAAGTTCAGTTCTCATGCATTGTTCTTCTCCTTCTCCTTCCTCAGCCTGATGCGCCAAGAGCGGCGAGGCGGTGGAGGCAGTGGAGGCAGTGGGATGTAGTCTTCTACCACAATTGGCGTGGTCATATAGCCCAGCTGTGGGATCACCGACGCCACCACCGGTGCGTGGTCATTGTTAGGCACCACCACCATCGCGAGGCCACCTTCAGGCAGGATGGGCACGACCATCGCTAGGTCATCCTCAGCCACCTCCATCTCTTGCCCATGGTCAGCCACCACCATCTCTTGCCCTTGGTCAGCCAACACCAGCGCTAGGTCATCCTCAGCCTGATGCCCATCGTCATCCTGCAGCTCCTCATCCCCACTCTGCTCCTCCTCTCCCGCACTCTAGTCTGGATCATCCTTCTTGTTGTCTATGCTGCTGCCAGAATCGCTGCTGCTTTCGCTCAAGCCAGAATCGATGTTGCTTTTGCTACAGCCATAGTCGCTGCTGCTTTGGCTGTAGCCAGTGTCGCTGCTGCTGCTCTCATTGCCTGTCCAAATGCAACAATAACTGTTAACAATTGATGTGATACAAAGCCAAATGTAGAGGAATAAGAAGAGGCAGAACGTATTGGCATCATCATCGTCAGCATAGCGCATGCGACACATAGTCGCGTTGAATACTTTCACGATGAGCGTGGTGGCGTCGTCGTCGTACCTGAAGAGAAGGAAGTACCCCAGCCGCAGGTCGTAGGCACGGTAGAACTTCTCCCACCCACGATACAAGTACATGTGGCCCTGCTTGATCACCAACTCCACATCCCACTGCCTGCGTAACCCGCTGCCGGCCTGTCGCAGCTTCACATTATTTGGCGGATCTTTACCCAGCATGTTCATAAAACTGTCAGGCAGCCTCTGCAGTTTGGGACAATGAGTGATGTAGCAAACAACAGATATCATAATGAGATGGGTGAAGGGGAGATCTCTCGTTTTATATACCTGCGTCATGGATGATACTGAAGTCCCAAGTATGATACTGAAGAACTCGGAAGCATCCAACTCGTACTGCGGTGTGGCAGAGCGGCGGTGGCTGCTTCCCCCCATCTCTGATAAGCAGCAGAAGAGACCAATTAGTACCCTTACAACAGATCGTAAAACATGCATGATAACAGGCTGTATTGAAAGTCCAATTGTACTGGACTATAAATTAGGGTAACAATGACACAGAAGATGGGAGCACCTAGTACACATTAGCAAAATAAAAAGGTACCACGCTTAAAAGGAAAGACCACTTGGCTCTATTGCCACCTGTGGTTTAATGCAGCAAGAATAAAGGGGCAGTTGATCCTACTTAACTAAGTACTAAGATACCCCGGCCCATGCATTAGTCTCAAGTACCCCATATGTCCTATTTTTAGCAAAGTCATGCTAAAATTCACGGAAAATTTCAGCATGACCTTTGCTGAAAATAGGACATATGGAGTACCCGAATTTGCCGGAACGGAAGTTAATCGACATTCCGGCAAACTCAAGGGCCTCTCAGGGTACCTGCAAAATCATTATCCACGCGTAATGAAGTCCCTAATGGGTCGACATTTCAGAAGATCACAAGTAGCATGCACCTTTCTACCCACACCACCACAAAATAATACTGGAATAAAAACATTACTATGCCAAAGCAAGTGACTTCCACAGCCACACAAATTAATTACTACTAGATGGAGTACTCCTAACTAAGCTTGTACTACAAGTGACATGACAAGCATACCAAATAGGCAACTAAACTGTTTTTTTACCAAATAGGCAAATAGTATATGCACACCATGCATAGAGGGACAAATCAGGAGTTCAGGACGTGGATTCTCTGCTCCCGAGCTCAAATACACCATCTTGATCAGTAAAATAAAAACATAGTAAATACATAAATTAAAAAGATTCTTAATTTGTTTGACAACAAACATTGCTTAATGTTCACCCTCAAACATACTGTAAATTTCAATTAAAAAAGTCCTGATGCTTATAAGAACAATGAACTTATAGAAACTCCTTAATATGAATATTATACCGATGATAAAAGAAGTGAGACAAGAAGTGTCTGCAACCTTGAGTAGATTCCCGGGACCTGAAGGTTGTTCACCCTGCTCATATCAAATATTATGTTGTATTAGCAGCAAGTAGACAAGCCTCCATACATCAAGCCTTAAATGATGAATGAACTGGCCAGAAAGAATCAACAGAAAATAGCAACATACATTTCTATCGATGTTAAGTCCACAGGTGACGAACACCTAGGTTTACTGATTAAAAAGAAACATCATGATCATGTTATTCCATCTGATCCAAAGCAAAAGATGAAGCAGCTTGTGTTTCATAAGAGATGTCCCAAACTTGTAGTACGTTTCTTATTCAGCAACATTCAGTTTGACAGCAAAGCTCACAAGAGAGAGAAGTTCCAAACTTGTATGTTTCTTATCCAGCAACATTCAGATTATCAGAAGCATTCAAAGCAAAGCCTGTCTACTTGAAGCAAATGTGACAAAATGCAGAAAGCCTATCTATATCTACTTCATCGGCACAAAATGCAGAAAGCGATACTTGTATCTGGGCCATGTGACACAACACAACCGATGCCAGCAATGTGAAGCCACATGACTGCTGGCAGACAATTTCTATGCATTGTGGGGGAAATAATCTTAAGCATTTACTGCTACTCCTACGCAACAAGTCATTGTATTCAATGATCTTGCTAAAGAAGCTCCCAAGCTCAAGCTCAAGATAGACTAAATTTTACAGCTACTGTACTCAAAAGTAGCATTTTGGATTATCACAGCAAAAGAAGCATATTCATTTTAAACTTGTGTTTAACAATGACAAACTACTCCTAAGTGGGTCTTTGATCAAGAATCCTGACATGATGGGTTTATTTGGATGTATTTGAATTTATTCTCATTGAATTTAATCTCCACAGTAGTTGTTCTCATTGAACATGTCTGAACTTCAGCAACCACATCACTCACTCACTCACCTGATCTTGGACTCACCCTTATTGTTCTTACAAGTTGATGTCAGACTTGATACATAAATAAAATTTGACATCAATGAAATTTAGACAGTGAATACAGTTTGGACAGTACTCCACTGTCAAATTTTAGTGAGCGAAATTCAGTTGACGGTTTGGAGAGAGATGGAGTAAAATGCAGCTTGACAGTTTGGGAACAAGGAGTATTTAGCCTTCCTTCAACAAAAACAGAGAACACAGAACACATTGAAACTCCAAACTGAAGGGAAATCATGCTACCAAACTGAAGGCAGTTTTTTGCTTTCTATCAGATGGAGACGAGCAAGTGCTGCTGGACATATCTGGAATGTGGGTGTGGCAAAAACTAACCACTGAACATACTAACATAACACAGTATGCATGGTTCCAAAAAGAAAAGAAGATTTGACAGTAAGAATAAGAATTTGTTAACTGACATTTAGAGAGCAAAATCTAAAGATTTGTGAACATTTGTTAATTTTGAAAATTTAGAGAGAAGAAAAAGGGGGATACCTCGAGCTTGGATAGCCTGGGCTCCGGCTTGGGCTTGGGCGGCGGGGGCGGCGCGTAGTCCGGCGGCGGGGGGGGGGGGGGACGGGGACGTCTGGGACTTGGTCGGCCGGTGGTGCGCCTCGTGGGGCGTGGGGGCGGGCCTGAGCTTGGGCGCGGGCGGCGAGTCCGGCGGGTGGGCGGCGGGGGGCGCCGACACGGCCTTCTCGGGCGATGGCGTCGAGGAGGCGGTGGGCGGTGATTCAGAGGAAGGGGCCGCCTTCTTGACCTTCTGAGCAGAAGAAGGCACGGGCGGTGAGAGGAGGAGGAGGAGAAGCTAGGGGGAAGAGAGGGAGGGGACGTACGTGCTGGGGCGGCGGCGCGGGGGAGCTGAAGTGGTGGGGGGCGCGGGGGCGCAGGGGCGGCGGGGGTGGAGTCCGGCGGCGGCGGGGGTCGATCGGGGTAGCGGGTGGATCTGGCTAGGGAGAGGGACGAAGGGATCTGGCAAGGGAGAGGGTGGAATTAGCTAGGGGGGAGATTACTAATGGCGCACCCCGCAGCGGTGCGCCATTAGTATGTTTTTTTATTACAGTTCGAGCCGTCAGGTTATATTCCACCTAACCCAATCTACATCAGAACCCGCCCACTAGCCCGACTGGTCAGCACGCAGCACACACACTAGGAGGTCCTTGGTTTGATTCCCAGGCTCCCCAATTTTTATTTTTATGCATTTAAAATGATGTTTGATATTTATTTGTGTTTAAATATCTTCAAACTTGTTTAAATCATAACAGTAATATTTTTTTATAAAAACAGTAATAATTTTTTAAAAAATATGTTCAAATTTGTTATTTGAAAATATTTATGAATATGAAAAAGGTGGAGTGGAGGGTACGGTGGGTCATCGGCGACGGTGGAGTGGGGGAGGGTGCGGGCCAGGAGTCGGTGACGGCGGCCGGTGAAGCAGGGGAGGGTGCGGTTGGTCGTCGGCGGCGGTGGAGTGGGGGAGGATGCGGGCCGAGGGTCGGCGGTGGCGGCCGGTGGAGCGGGGGAGGGTGCGGTGGGTCGTCGGCGACGGTGGAGTGGGGGACCGGATCTGGCGAGGTGGGATAGCGATCGAGATGGAGGGGTATCGAGATCGAGTGTCCATGAAATTTAAAAATATTCATGAGCTCAAAAAGTGCCCATGAAATACAATCGAGAAATGAAGACTACGATTTAAATACAATCGATCTTAGCTAGCTATCTGTTCACAATCTTCTTGCCCTTCTTTTTCGCAAATGGAGTTCTTCTGTGGAATAAACGTCCTTTAGGTAGGTTGGTCCTGCTTCTTCTTGTGGTGTATGCTGCTACTTCGTCGTCGTCGTCATGTTCGATCTTCGGGTCGCCGTACTTGTCGAAGTCTTGCTCATTGGCTATTCCATCCATTCCGATGATCTTCCTTTTGCCTCTCCTCACGACAGCACGACTGGGCTTTGACAGGTCGGTAATGAAGAAGCATTGGTCTACTTGGGAAGCCAGTACCCATGGCTCATTTTTCGCGGTGACGTTTGCGCCCACGGTCTTGGATTTGGCTTCGGGTGAAATACTGGTCTTCTTTTAGGACGCTCTTGGCCCATCTGACACGGAACATCGGGACCTTCTCTCTAGCGTAGCTCAGCTCCCAGATCTCCTCGATCCTTCCGTAGTATCTGTCCTTGTCGTTACCAGTGTAGGATTCCATCGTTACCCCGGAGTTCTGATAACCATCGCTCTTCATGTCCTTGTCCTCTGTGTAGAATGTGTAGCCGTTGATATCGTACGCCTCATAGGTCATCACGTTGTGCTCGGCGCCCTGTGACAAGGCGAATATGAGTTGTTCTTCCGCGGAAGAATCCTCATGTAAAGGGTACGACAGAAGCTTCTGCTTGAACCAACGCGTGAAACATGAGTTGTGCTCTTTGATTATATATCCATCCGTCCTCTGTTGGCCTCGGTCATTGTACGTCTTCTCAATAAAGGTTTTGTGCTCTACCACCCAAGGATCGACCACGTCTATGTATTGTAGCGCGACTAGGTTTTCTCTTTAAAAGTCGGCGAGTCGACCCTCGAAGTCGACATGCATTTCGCGACGACCCTCACGGTGACCCCATCCAGCGAGCCTGCCGAGGTGCTTGTTGACGGGCAGACCAACGGGGTCCTCGATGCCTAGATAATTCGTGCAGTAGGAGATGCACTCTTCGGTTAGAAAGCCCCTGGCTATGCTTCCCTCTGGATGTGACATGTTGCGAACGTATCCTTTGATGACACCATTCATTCTTTCGAACGACATCATGCTGTGCAGGAACGTCGGCCCGAGTTGGATGATATCCTCCACGATATGGACCAGAGATGCACCATAACATCGAAGAATGCGGGCGGGAAGTACATCTCAAGCTCGCATAGTATCACCACAATCTCTTCCTGTAGCCTTCTGAGTTGCCTCACGCCAACTGACTTCCGAGAGATGACGTCGAAAAAGTTGCATAGGCCAAATAGTGTTTCACAGACGTGCGCGTCCATGATCCCACGGATTGCAACTGGAAGTATCTGCGTCATCAGCACGTGACAGTCGTGAGACTTCATCCCGCTGAACTTCTGCTTTGCTGGGTCTAGGTATCTGCTTATCTTCCCCGCGTAACCGTAAGGAAGTTTTACTCCTACGAGGCAGGTGAAAAACTGCTCGATCTCCTCCTGACTTAGAGTGAAGCACGCGGGAGGGTAGTCATTTCTGGTCTTCTTGGCCTTTTTGCCTTTGCGACGACTTTCCGTGTGCTGCTTCGCCTCATCATCATCATCATCGTCATCATGATCATTAGAGTGAAGCTCCTCCCTGATGCCCATTGATTTCAAGTCTGCCCTTGCTTTCGGCCCATCTTTGGTCCTCTCTGGCATGTTGAGCAGGGTACCAAGCAGACTCTCGCACACGTTCTTCGTGATATGCATGACATCAAGGCTGTGAGGCACACGGTGGATCTTCCAGTACGGCAAGTCCCAGAAAACAGACCTCGTTTTCCATACCTTCAGCAGCGGCTCTGGCGCCTTTCGCTTCTTTCCCGGCTCTGACGCCTTTTGCTTCTTTCCCGGCAGTGGGCAATCTTTCTAATTTTTCAACAGCTGGTCTATTTCCCCACCGCTCCTCGTATGCGGGCGTCTTCGGGGTTCGGTTTCACCATCGAACAGATCCTTGTGTTTCCTCTACGGGTCGTCGTCGCGAAGCCACCTTCGATGTCCCATGAACACGGTTTTCGAAGACCCGGGATCTCTATATAGCTGGCGATACATTGTGTCATCCATGCACCTGACGCATCTAGAAAATCCATAGACCACCTGCCCCGCGAGATATCCATAACCGAGATAGTCGTGCACCGTCGTGAGCAGTGCGACTCTCATAGGGAAATATTCTTTCTCTGCAGCGTCCCATGTATTGGCTGGCGTTTTCCACAACGTGTCTAGCTCCTCTTTCAGCAGCCCCAGATATAGATTGATGTCGTTCCCTGGTTGTTTCGGCCCTTCGATTAGCATACTCATGTGAATGTACTTCCTCTTCATGCACAACCAGGGGGGAAGGTTGTACATCCACACAAACACAGGCCAGGTGCTATGTGTGCTTCTCTGGCTGCCAAACGGATTAACTCCATCGGTGCTCGCGCCCAGCAGGATGTTCCTTGGATCCTTCCCAAATTCTGGGTGTTCGAAGTTCAATGCTTGCCACTGGCTCGCATCCTTTGGGTGACTCAGCATCTTGTCTTTTTTATTTATCTCCGGATCATTTCCGTCATCTTCTCGCTTCTTCTCCTCCCTATCCGCGTGCCAATGCAGGAGCTTTGCTACCTTAGGGTCCGCGAAATACCGCTGCAGACGAGGAGTGATCGAAAAGTACCACACCACTTTTCGAGGAGCTTTCTTCCTCTTCTTGTATCGAGTGACGGCGCACACCGGACATATGGTAGACTCCGCGTGCTCATCCCGATAAATGATGCAATTGTTCATGCACACATGGTATTTCACGTGCGGTAAATCCAGAGGACACACGATTTTCTTCGCCTCCTCGAAACTGGCCGGGCACTTGTTCTCCTTGGAAAGACGTTCGTGCCAGAATGACATGTTCTCGTCGAAGCATGCGTCGGTCATTTTGTGTTTTACCTTCATCTCCAGAGCCATGAGCGTTACTTTCAGGCGGGTATCCTCGGGCCTGCATCCTTCATACAATGGAGTAACCGCGTCTATCTCCAGTTGATCCAGCTTGGTTTTCTCTCGGGCGGCAGCTCTTGCGTTATCCGTCTGCTTGAGAAGCAGCTCTTGAACATGAGGGTCTTGCACCGAGCCCATCGATGGTCCATCATCGTCTGCTCCGCCGGCATCTTCATCTTCATGGTCATGCCCTTCATCTGCTCCGGCATCTTCCTCATCATCATGTCCTGCATCTTCTACATGATGACTGTGTACAGCATCACCGTCGTGATCATGTCCTGGAGATTCTTCGTCTTCTCGCCCGCCCGAGTCTTGCTCATTTCTTGCCGCCCGGCCCCCATGGACGACTTCATAGTCATCTTCATCACCTTGCCACCGATAGCCATCCATGAAACCATGCAAGAGCAGGTGGTCCCGCACCTGCCCGGAATCCGGGTCAGCAATAAGGCTCTTCAGGTTGCATCTTCGACACGAACATCTTATCTCTGTCTCGTTCTTTTGAAGCATCTCGGCCTTCACGGAGCTCAAAAACCTATTCATGATGCCTTCGATCATCGTGCGGACCATGGTCGTCTGCGGGGTAGAGCAAAACGATATTTTAGAACCAAGAAAAAATTTGGCATGACTTTCCCTAAAAATAGGACCAAAAAGAATGCATAGTGCCAAAATTCTCGCCGAAACGGAAATGAATCAATATTCTAGCAAAATATTGACAACTATCGCATTTCAAATACCGGTACCTGCAAACACAAACATATATGCAACACCACAAACATATGCAACACCACGAACATACATAGATCTAGCTAGGCCACAAAAAGTGCATGTGCACGTTGTTGGAGAGGGAGAACAACATAAAGATAGCTTCCCCCCTTACTTACCTATCAAAAAAAGGTAATTTAACCACTTAATTTGGATGAATCTATGGTGCAAATGAGGTAAGGAGGAGGAGGCAGCCGAGGCAAGCTTGGAGGAGGAGGTGGAGAGAATGAAGTGGGGAAAGTGAGTGGGTAGGTGGGCGGTCTAAAATATCTTGTTGGTCCCAGCTTACTAATGGCGCACCAGATGCAAATGCGCCATTAGTAACCCTGGTTACTAATGTCGCACCTGCTTCTGGTGTGCCATTAGAAGTTTTGCAAAAAAATAAAAAAAAGTATATATTCTAATGACGCACCGTGGCTCAGTGCGCCATTACTAGTTTACGGTGCGCCACTAGAATGTTTGGAAAAATAAATAAAAAATTGTTACTAGTGGCGCACCTTGTGCCTGGTGCGCCATTAGTGTCTTCCACACTAATGGCGCACCATGCTGGTGCGCCATTAGTATATACTAATGACGCACCACCTGACAGGTGTGCCATTAGTGTCCATCCCATCTATAGTCCTTTTCCTAGTGGTGGAAGTTATGGATATGTTTAAGACGTATCACGTGTATATAAAAAAAATGAGCTATAAATTCAAGCAAAGTCCATAGTTAGGTACTCATATATATTTCTAAATCCCTCCAAAAATATAAACTCAAATTCAAAAGCTTGCACTTGAAAATCAAAATGAACACATGCATTTTATTATTTTTTAAAAATTGCCAAGTGTCTTACCGAAAGAAAATCAGAAAAAACACCTTTTTGCGGGTCTTATGAAAACAACTCGGTAAAGTCCCTAATTTACTGAGTGTTTATTTTCTGAATGCAACACTCGGCAAAGCACCTATGTGTCAATTATCATAATTTTTTCCGTGTGTTGCCCGAATACGCTCGGCAAAGGGCTTGTTTGATGAGTGCGTGATACACTCGGCAGACAACAATTTTCCCGTAGTGTGGGACTCGTGGCCCAGGTGATATGTTGGAGAATTCTACTGCATCTCCCATAAGATAGCGCATATCGGTTTTCTTTTCTTTCTTTTTTTGCGGGGGCGCATATCGGTTTTCTGAGAGGTCAGTTTTAACAAACTTTGATCAAGTTTGTATGAAAATATATTTACTTATAAATCCAATGATACTGATTTGGTATTCTAGATGTTAATTTTTTCCCTGTAAACTTGACCAAAATTTAACAAGTCTGACTTTAAGAAATCTGACACGTCATACGTCACTAGTGGAAAAAGGGCCTTTGGTCGCGGTTCGCAACTGCCATTAGTCGCGGTTGCGCAACCGCGACCAAATAGGTGCGACTAAAGGACCCCCACTTTAGTCGCGGTTTCTTAAGAACCGCGACTAAAGGCTCGTCCACGTGGGCGCCAGGCGGCCGTCGCGGCGGAGGACCTTTAGTCGCGGTTCTTCTGGCCAACCGCGACTAAAGGCCGCCACAGGTTTAGGGTTTTAGCCTTCCCCCTAAGCCTGTTTTATGTTTAATTTGTATTGTTTTATTTCTTTTGTGCTTTATTTTAATTTTGAAGGAGTTTCACATATTCTACGGTACTACATACATGCATATGAATGTACAATTTCAAACAAATTTGAAATTAGAACCAAAAAGAATTCAAGAGGAATATACAATATACATTCAATATCATCGGATGACCATATACAATTTTGAACAAGTTTCCATACATAATTTAATGCATATAAAGTTCTACGTCCTCGTAATGGTGTTCTCCTTTAGATTGGAGGACTTCCCTGCTGAACCATCCAGCTAGTTCCTCTTGAAGTGGTCGGAAGCGAGCTTCTGGACTAAGCATCATCCGGAGGTTATTCCTCTGAGCATTGGTATCACTCGGAACCCGCTCAGAGGTGTATCTCTGGATCATCTCACAGACATAGTATCCACATAGATTGGTCCCCGCTGGCTGAATATCCCCAGCATTCTTAGCCTTTGACTTTTTGAATTCTAGCTCTTTTTTGAATTCACCGACCTTTGTATCTACGAACCGTCTCCAAACCCTACGAGGCAAAGAAAATTAAATGAACAAGAGAGTTATTAGTTACTTGATATTAGGAAATGAACGAAATAGGCCGATCGATATAGAGCGCAAATGAATGAAAATAATTACTTCTGCAGCATTCTTCTCATGCCGCCCCAAAGCTTTGGATCCATATTCAGAGAGTCGTGGACGAGACATTCTGAGGTGTCAACTTTAATTACTAGCAGAATCCAGTGAAACCTGCGGACACGATACATGCACAGTACGTCATGCATAACTCATCGATTAGCCGGCCACATACCATGCATGGAGTAAACAAAAGAGAATGTGCTCAAGACAGAAACACTCACCCAAAATGGTAAGGAAATAGAATATCACTTTTGAGTTCCTGCTTTGTAAGAAACTGCCACAGGTCTGCCTCCATGTCGGCGGGGTGATGCTCCAACACATATCCATTAACGATGTGTGGGTCAATGAACCCAACATCATGGATGTTCCTTACTCTGCATTCCTTAATCTTCATTCTGCATGTATAATAGCGGACACAACAATATAGTTAGGACATATATATAGTGCAGGCAATATGAACGAGATGGGGTAGAAATAAATCACTTACAGAACGTAGCAACTGATGATAGATTTGTCGAGCTCGCGCAGATTGAAAAGCTGGAACAATTCACTCAGATGAATTTGTACATAGTAATGTTTGAAGTGATGCTCATATCTAACTTCCGCATAAATATATTCTTTGGCGTTTTTATTTTTTATGTAACCCTTGTACCATTTCAGCAGACCTTTCATTTGTGGAGGTAGATCCTTTTCCTGCGCAGGCTCGACGAGAGGCCCATTCTTCACATATGTAATTACTACCTCCTTCACTGGCGCCTCATCAAGGCCTAACAGTTCACGAAGAGTAATACCTAAGTTGGCCGCTTGTTCTCTGGCACTCGTTACAGTCAATCCATGTGCTGCCGCAGCTGCTATGATATCGGGGTCATCCGGACCGGCGGCTTTCACTATAAGCGGGGCAATCGATTGTTTACTTTGTTCCCCGAGCTGGGCAACTCGTTTCCCGCTTTTTTTACTTTCTAATTCCGTTTTCTCGGCCTCCTCCAAGGCTTTGTTCTCCTGGTTCTCTGCCCGCTCTTTCTTCTCCTTCAACATGAGTGCCTGCCTACGAAGTTCACGTGCATAGTCGTCAGGCAGATTCTTCGCGGCTTGGGACGGTGTGCTCAAAAATGACTTAGCCCACTTCTTTTGCTCATCAGAAAATACTGGCTTGGGCTCGGGCTCTCTTTTCTTCTTGCAGTCCGCCTTCCATTTGTCATGATCAGCAGCCGCGACCGCGGCAGTTTCCTCGGCACTACGTTCCCAAGGCCTTGTGGGGAGAGGCTTCAGTGATGGCTCCGGTACCTTTGTGGTCTTAGGTACATAAGGGTCCGGGTTAATAATCCAGGACTGCTTCTGCTTCTTTGCCGGAGGTGGATTGGGGGGCGGCGTCTGATCACCCGCCGGACGAGGACTGGGGGGCGGCGTCTGATCACCCGCCGGACGTTGTGGACTGGGGGGCGTCGGCTGACGTGACGGAGGTGTAGGTGAACCGCCACCACCACCACCACCACCACCGCCACCACCACCACCACCACCGTAGGGGGGTGGACTTGTTGTCCTTGGCGCCTCGCCTGGAAACTTGATAAACTTCTTTTGCCATAGAATGAAATGGCGCTTGACATCTCCAAGTCTTTTCTCCCCTTCAGGTGTAGCAATGTCAATCTCCAGGTCCTCAAACCCTTGGACTATGTCCTCCACCGTGACACGAGCATAGCCATCTTGAATGGGGTTGTTGTGGTGGAGTGCTCCAGGTAAACATGGTAAAGCACTGCCGATGGCTACCTTCATGGACATGTTCCCGATAGGATAATACAGATGACATTCTTTCATCTCCTTTATATCGTCCACGGGGTAGCGAGGAGGCTCCGGTGCAGTAATTTCGACCACCAGAGGCTCCGGTGCAGTAATTTCGATCGTCGGTGCATCTGCACAGCCGGTGGGGCCTCCGTGGAAGCCACGCTGCTTCTCCGCTGCTGGCTTCCGAGATCCGCTGGATGATCTTCATGCTGCGCCCGAGCTGCATCTCTTTCGGCTACTAGTACACTCACGGTTTTCTTCATCACATCCATTTCCGATGCCAACCGCGCCACAACATCTGCTTCCCGATCCATCTTTCTCTTACGGCTTCTGTAACCGTACGGGTCATCGTTCTGGGGGAACCCTATTTTCCACGGAATGTGCCCCATGCCTCGTACACGTCCTCCGTGTTCAGGATTCCCGAGGGCTTTTGTCAGCGCGTCGTTCTCTCTGTTGAACTTGATCTTCCCCTCTTGAGCATCCCTCATTGCGTCAATAAGGGCTTGGGTGGGTTTAATTATTTTGCCCCGGTAAACACACTCCCCTGTCTCCGGGTTCAGCGTTCCCCCATGCCCGTACCACCAGCTTTTGGCCCTTGGGTCCCATCCCTCCGTACCTGGACGGATTCCTCGCGCCCTCAGCTCGTTCTCCATCTTCTCCAACCTAGGCACCCAAAGGCGATACCCTCCTGGCCCCATAATATGATTGTACTCCTTCTTAGCCGCATTTTCCTTATTTTTTTCGATATTTGAATGAACTGCTCCGATTTCTTTTGCTTCACAAATTCTGGCCAATCATGTTTCAGTTTCTCATATTGTCCTTTGAAATTCGGAGTCTTGTTCTGCTTGACAAAGTCACGGGCTAGATTTTGCTTGAATTTCCGGAATGCGTCGGCCATCTTATGAAGAGCGAACTGTTTGACTAGCCTCCTCCTCTCCTTGTTTTCCTCAATCTTGTTACCCTCCTCATCGAATTTGTTGTATTCCGGAGGTAGAACAAAATGTTCCATAAGCTTCTTGAAGCAATCTTTTTTTGTTCTCTTATCGACAAAAGTGAAACCAGCAATTCGTGCCTTCTTTGGCTTATTCCACTCCTGGACGGTGATCGAGACGTTGTCTCTAACAACGGCTCCGCATTGGTTGACAAACTTGGTGGCGTTCTTGCGGGGCTCCAGCGGCCTGCCGGTTGCACTGTCAACAACCTCGATGGTGCATGTTTCTCCTTGTTTCATCGTCTTGGTTGCGCCACGCTTTGACGACGTACTCGATTGTTTCGACGATCCGGCCGAGGGCTAAAATAAGAAAGAGAGTCGCGCACGTTAGTACACACATATTTATTCAAATCAGTTAGTTTGTATCACCAGAGGCTCAATGTATATATATATACCTCGGCGCCGGAGGTGGTTGCTACTTCCATTTGAAGATCGTCGTTTATCGACGTTTGTTCGGCATCATCTTGCTGACGGCGCCCTTCATCTTCACCGTCAAGGTTCAGATAAGAAGAGATATCATCTTCTTCTTGTCCGGTCGGCACATATAGAATATCGCCGTTTATGATGCCGAACATATGTGCTTCACCGTCCGGATCATAGTTGTCCATAATCGGGTCAGCTCTATCATCCGCCATTATGTCAATCCTGAAAACATGTAGTAAAAACAAATTAATTAAGTGAAGAAGGGGGGCAGTGGCGGTGGCGGTGGCGGTACCATAACGCGGTACGAGGTGGTACCGGTGAAGGGGGGAAACATCCGGGAAAGTATTCCCGGTGTTTCGCGTTTTCAGACAGATGGGTCGGAGGGGGAAAGTTGCGTGTTCGCTATGCTAGGGATGCGTGATGGACGAACGGGCTGCGTATCCGGATTCGTCTCGTCGTTCTGAGCAACTTTCATGTACAGAGTTTTTCCATCCGAGTTACGGTTTATTTTCTATTAATTTTCAAAGTTTTGGTTCATTTTCTAATATCCTGATTTAATTTAATTCAAATTATTAAATACAGAAACTGCTATGGGTACACGGAAGTGCACCCAGCAGTGTGTTCATGTGTATATACGTTGAGCGGCGGGCGGCGAGGGAGGCGTCGAGGGCGAGGGCGACGGCGGGCGGCGTCGAGGGCGACGGCGGGCGGCGTCGAGGGCGAGGGCGACGGCGGGCGGCGTCGACGGCGAGGGCGACGGCGGGCGGCGTCGAGGGCGACGGCGGGCGGCGTCGAGGGCGAGGGCGACGGCGGCAGGCCTTCGACGCGGCAGTCGGAGAAGACGAGAAATGGAGGCAAAGGTTCGGGCCCTTGTATTTATAGCCCCCCCTTTAGTCGCGGTTGGGGAGGCGACCCGCGACTAAAGGGTAACCTTTAGTCGCGGTTGGACAGGCCAACCGCGACTAAAGGTATTTTTGGCGGGTTTTTGCGTTCCCGCGGTCCCCCTTTAGTCGCGGTTGGGGAGGCGACCCGCGACTAAAGGTTAACCTTTAGTCGCGGTTGGCCAGGCCAACCGCGACTAAAAGTATTTTTCAAAATACTTTTTCTTTTTCAAAATCTTAGAAATACAAATAATATATCAAAAAATTCAGAAAAATAAAACTAATTCAATTCAATATGTTAAAAACACAATTATTATATCAAAAAATTCAGAAAAATAAAACTAATTCAATTCAAAATGTTAAAAATACAAATAATATATCAAAAAATTCAGAAAAATAAAACTAATTCAATTCAAAATCTTAAATATTCCAAATTTCATATTATACGCCTAGGCAGGAGTATGACTAAATCACTCCAAATTTCATGTATCATCAATGATATCTCGAAATATTCGAAAATGGACACCAAACACATCACGGGTAATAAATTATTACACATCATTTCTTCCCTTGTGTCCCTGCTTGCTTACGATTGTGCCGTATCCATGGAGCATCCTCATCATTTAACTTAATGCTTGGGTCGGTGTTCACTTTGAAGGGCGGAATTTCAGCAAACATATTATAATCTTCTGACATGTCTGTCTTGTCCTCCACTCCCACGATGTTTCTTTTCCCTGAAAGAACAATGTGGCGCTTTGGATCATCGCATGATGTACTGATCGTTTTCTTATCTTTCCGTTTCCTCGGTTTGCTACTCATGTCCTTCACATAGAAAACCTGAGCGACATCTTTCGCTAGGACGAATGGTTCGTCAAGGTAACCAAGATTATTGAAATCCACCATTGTCATTCCGTATTGCTGGTCCACCTTTACCCCACCTCCTGTTAGCTTGAACCATTTGCACCGGAACAAAGGGACCTTAAAGGAGGGTCCATAGTCAAGTTCCCATATCTCCTCTATGTAACCATAATATGTGACCTTTTGCCCATTCTCGGTTGCTGCATCAAAGCGGACACCACTGTTTTGGTTGGTGCTCTTTATATCTTGGGCGATCGTGTAAAATGTATTCCCATTTATCTCGTACCCTTGGAAAGTCGTTATAGTCGAAGATGGTGTCTTGGCCAACATGTACAGCTGATCTACAACATCATTGTCATTCATTAAATGTTTTCTCAACCAACTGCCGAAAGTCTCCATGTGGGCCTTCCTAATCCAGGATTCAGGCTTCCCCGGGTTGTCCGAGCGTAAAATATTCTTGTGTTTCTCAAAGTACGGAGCCACCAAGCTGGAATTGGTCAGTACAGTGTGGTGTGCTTCAGTCAGAGAATGGCCGTCCATACATATCGTTGATTTCCTTCCGATCGTGCCTTTTCCACTTAGTCTCCCCTCGTGCCGCGATCGAGGAAGACCAATCGGCTTAAGGTCAGGAACAAAGTCAACACAAAACTCAATTACCTCCTCATTTCCATAGCCCTTGGCGATGCTTCCTTCTGGCCTAGCACGGTTACGAACATATTTCTTTAATACTCCCATGAACCTCTCGAAGGGGAACATATTGTGTAGAAATACAGGACCGAGAATGAAAATCTCTTCGACTAGGTGAACCAGGAGGTGCGTCATAATATTGAAGAAGGATGGCGGGAACACCAACTCGAAACTGACAAGACATTGGATCACATCGTTCTGTAACCGTGGTAGAACTTCTGGATTGATTACCTTCTGAGAGATTGCATTGAGGAATGCACATAGCTTCACAATGGCTACTCGAACATTTTCCGGCAGGAGCCCCGTCAAAGCAATCGGAAGCAATTGCGTCATAATCACGTGGCAGTCGTGTGACTTCAGGTTTTGGAACTTTTTCTCCGCCATGTTTATTATTCCCTTTATATTGGACGAGAATCCAGACGGGACCTTCATACTGCTCAGGCATTCAAAAAAGATGACCTTCTCTTCTTTGGTCAGAGCGTAGCTGGCACGACCTTGAAACCATTCCGGATGCCGGTCATCAGGGTCTTTCAAACGTTGCTGGTCCTGCCGTGCTTCCTTTGTATCATTTGTCTTCCCATACACGCCCAAAAAGCTTAGGAGGTTCACGCAAATATTCTTCATAACGTGCATCACGTCGATTGCAGAGCGGACTTCTAGGACTTTCCAATATTCTAGCTCCCAGAATATAGATTTCTTCTTCCACATGGATGCGTGCCCGTCAGCTCCCTTCGGAACTGATTGTCCGCCAGGACCCTTTCCAAAGATGACTTTCAAATCCTTGACCATATCAAATACCTCAGCACCAGTGCGTTCCGCAGGCTTCGGCCAGTGATCTGCCTTGCCGTTGTAATGCTTGCCTTTCTTTCTTACTGGATGAATTTTCGGAAGAAATCGACGATGCCCAAGGTACACATTCTTCTTACAATTTGGCAAATGTACACTTTCAGTCTCATGTAAGCAGTGCGTGCATGCATTGTATCCCTTATTTGACAGTCCCGAAAGGTTCCTAAGAGCAGGCCAATCGTTGATGGTTACGAAAAGCAACGCTCGTAGGTCAAATTCCTCTTCTTTGTGCTCATCCCACACACGGACACCATGTCTGCCCCACAGCTGTAAAAGTTCATCAACTAATGGCCTTAGGTACACATCGATGTCGTTGCCGGGTTGCTTCGGACCTTGGATGAGCACTGGCATCATAATGAACTTTCGCTTCATGCACAACCAAGGAGGAAGGTTGTAGATGCATAGAGTCACGGGCCAGGTGCTATGGCTGGAGCTCTGCTCGCCAAAAGGATTCATGCCATCTGTACTTAGACCAAATCTTATGTTCCTTGCGTCAGCTGCAAAATCTTTGAACTCTCTGTCGATCTTTCTCCATTGCGTTCCATCTGCGGTGTGTCTCAACTCCCCGTCCGACTTACGGTCCTCTTTGTGCCATCGTAACAACTTGGCATGCTCTTTGTTCCTGAACAGACGTTTCAACCGTGGTATTATAGGAGCATACCACATCACCTTGGCGGGAACCCTCTTCCTGGGTTTCTCGCCCTCAACATCGTCACCAGGGTCATCGCCTCTGATCTTATAACGCAATGCAGTGCATACCGGGCATTCATTCAAATTCTCGTATTCACCGCGGTAGAGGATGCAGTCGTTGATGCATGCATGTATCTTCAGAACCTCTAAACCTAGAGGGCAGACAACCTTCTTTGCTTCGTACGTACTGGCGGGCAACTCGTTATTCTTTGGAAACATATTCTTCAACATTTTCAGCAAGTTTTCAAATGCCGAGTCAGCTACACCTGCCTGTGCCTTCCATTTCAGCAAATCCAGTGTGCAGCCCAGCTTTTTCAGACCATCATCGCATCCGGGGTACAACGACTTTCTGTGATCCTCTAACATGCGATCCAAATTCTTCCTCTCCTTTTCAGTTTCGCAGCGTCTCCGTGCATCAGCAATGGTCCGACCAAGATCATCAACGGTCTCATCACGTGCCTCTTCTTCACCTTCACCTTCCCCTTCACCTTCAGCATCCTCCATGAAAGTATCACCGAAATGAGCAAGATAGCTTTCATCGATGAAATCATCCCCTTCTTCATCTTCTTCCATTATAACCCCTCTTTCTCCATGCTTGGTCCAACAATTATAGCTTGGCATGAAACCGTGCCGAAGCAGGTGCAGGTGAACTTCTCTTGAGGAAGAGTAACCCTTCTGATTCTTACAGTCAACACATGGATAGATAACAAAACCCTTCTGCTTGTTCGCATTAGCCACTACGAGGAAATCTTTCAAACCCGTAGTGAACTCGCGGGAGAGTCGGTTACCGTACATCCATTGCCGATTCATCTGCATTATTATAATATAAAATATATAATTAACCATCATGCATTTGTTAAACTAACTAGCTATAAACAATAAAAATTAAACAATGAACAACACACATGCATATTTTATCAATGACACACATGCATGAAAGGTTCAAGTTGCTAATCGCGATCGAGGAGAAAAAAATAAATGAGGAACCTCAAGTGTGGCTCCAACACTTCATATCATGTTTGTTTCACGCTCTTTGGGGCATTTCATCAAACACCTTGTGTGCATAAGAGGAACCAAAAGCAAAACCTACACCCCCTTGTGAAGCTTGCGAAGAGAAGTGACACCAAATGGCTAAGTGAGTGTGCTGAACTGGTATATACAGGGGAGGAGCTTTAGTCGCGGTTGGCCTGGCCAACCGCGACTAAAGGCCTTTGGGCACCTTTAGTCGCGGTTGTCCTGGCCAACCGCGACTAAAGCCTCTCACGTGCACCAGCTGGCCACCGAGCGCCCTGGGCCCAGGCATTTGGTCGCGGTTCGTCTGCCGAACCGCGACTAAAGACTCCATTAGTCGCGGTTCCTACAATTTCGCGACTAATGGGGCTGGACGGAAGCCTCTTTTTCTACCAGTGCGTGTGCAGTTCTTTGATCGTTTCAGCACGTATGTACAACACATACTCGGTTCTCCTACTAGCTAGCACTGCCAGATATAGCAGAACGCGGCTCAGAAACGTCTTTATTTACACACACAAAAAAAGGTCCGGCGACCAAGCAAGCCAAAAAAGGTCAAACATATATGTGCACTAGTGAGGAGTAAAGAGCATCGTAGGCATGCATGCATACACGGTTCATGCATGCATATATCAACGGAGAGTTCACATATCCCAGCGACGAGGGCACGCGTGCGAGTAGACCGTTGCAGCCGGCACACCTACCTACAATTCGGATGGAACCAACGTGAGCTTGAATGTTAAACCCACCAAAAAATAATGTTGAATCGTGTGACCAAGACCAAAAAGACTCGGAACGAATTAACCCCACCAATGGTACCGTACAAGCTCGGTACCTGCTTGTCCCTGACTTGATTAATCTTGATTGATTAATGAGCTGGAACTGCAGCACTATAGGTCGATCTAGTGGCCTAATTGATCTCCTCTTCATGCTCGATGTTAAACAGTACTTAGGCCTAGTTTGGCAACAACGTTTTTTTAAACCATGGTATTCCAGAACCCAAGTATTTCAATGCATGGGCAATAAATACTTCAGTTTCTAAAAATCATAGTTTTCTCAGTTTTGGTAAAACTGCGAGCTGTTTGGCAAGTGGCAGTTTTTCTCAGTTTTCTTTGGTTTGCATCGACTGTTACGTTGTTGTATGCATATTCAGCTACACTTAGGGATCAGCTTGTACTAATAGCCACCGTATGCATTCAGCCTTGCACGAGCATGTTCTCCTAGATGGTATGATCTGTAGTAGAGTTATCTCTTGTAATCAATCAAAAACCAAGGTAGTTAACATATATACTGAAGGTCGAAGTTTGCAGCTCGTGTAAGTGTACGTCCGCCTCCAGCTGGACGTATCGATCGGCTAGCTATCGATTTATGCATCACAGGCGTTGATGGCCAGAAGTTGGACACAAGAGAGATCAAGCAGCCAGCGCTTTCTCGGTTTTAAAAAAAGAGGTCAGGGCCTTTTTTTTATATACAACAAAAATACCACAGTTTTAGAGATACCAGGGTTTGTTGAACTATAGTATTTTTTTCATCCAAACGACTCAAAGTATTAAATACCAAAGTTTTTTTCAGAAACCACAGTATTCCAGAAAACCACAAAAATACTTTGGCTTCCAAATGCACCCTTAGTGTTCAAACTTAAGGAGATGGACCGGGCCGAGAACCGCGGATGAGACTTGCCTGCTCCCCGGCGTTTGCCCATCCGTGCTCCCGCTTAGGTGGCTTGTTTTGATTGGAACAAAATAAGCCCGGCCCCACCTTCTTAAAATCAGTGGGGGAGATGATTAGATTAAAAAAAAGAAAAAATATTGAGTAAATAGGCAGTTTTTCGATTAAATTAATCCATGAATAAATCATGAGCATGACATGGACAGCATTGATAACACACTGATTACGATTTAACAAAGCATGTACTTCGCACATAGTAGAAACATTTACGCATATCGCTAGTACTGCTACAACAGAAAAAAACACAAAAGGGATAAGCGATGTATACCCTCCAATCGGCCACGCGGCGGCGGTGACGGTGGCAGCAGTCGTGGCATCCTCGGCGGCCTTCTTGTCGGCCTCGGCCTTCTCAGCGGCGGCACGGTCGGCGTCGGTCGACATGGTGATGACGAAGGTGATGCGGACGTAGATGACCAGAAGCGAGCAGTCGCGTAGTCGCTACCCAAAAACCTAATCGCCCCTCTCGGGTTTCGGAGGTCTGCTCTCACGTCAACCGTGTACACATCAGAGGAGGAACGACGGCGGCGTAGATGCGTTCTGTTTCGCGTGATCCGACGTCTCAGATCGTGTGAGCTCGGCTCGGCTCAATCCCGCAACCCGCGTGGCGTGGCGAGCGGAGGAGGAGGAGTGCGCGAGGGCTTCTTTTCTTCTCAAGCTCCAATAGCATGAAGGAGAGAATCCCTTATAAACCACTCCAACTCTCCTTCCACTAGCATGGTGGGACTAAACTCTTCACCACCTTATCATGCCACCTACATGGGCCCTTAAAGATTAAATCTGAAATTGTCATATGGGCTCTAGGCTCATCTCATATTTCAATAAAAAAGACAGCCGTAGGATGAAGTGGGAGCACGGATGGGAGCATGGGAAGGGAGCAGGCAAGCCGGATCCGAGAACCGCGTACCATGTATAGCGCGCGTCCGATTTACACGCTGGCTGGACCAGAGAAAACCAAGCCAAAGAACACGACTATTACTGCAATCTGAATTATAGACCAGGTCTCGTCTCCATCAGCTTGTTGGACTTTTCTCTCTCAAGTCTCAACCAGGCGCGCGCACGCAGCAACCTATAAAAGGAACTCACCATCCTGTCCCTCCTCCAACAACCACTCTTCAACACTTCAACTCTTCAAGCAAGTCATCCATTCGCCGTTCCTCCAGCGGACGCACCTAGAGCTCAGCCTGTCCGCAACATTGTTTCAACAAATCCGTCCATCCGTACTACGAGTTCAACTAAGAAGAAGTACATGGGGTCGTCGGCGATGTTGGCGATGGCGGTGGTGGTGGCCGTGCTGCTAGTGCAGTGCTGCAACGTGGCCCTCGCGGCGAGGCTGCTCGAGGGAGACGGCGGTTGGCTGCACGGAGACATTGGTGCCGCAGCGGCGCTTATCATGCAGGTCCTGCCCGGCGGCTCTCCGGGAGCGGGGGCGTCCAACGGCTGCACCAACAACCCCAACCACCCTCCCGGCGGGAAATGCAACGGCTAGGCCGCCGGCAGACCTCGACTAGTCAATTAGCATCTGATGCATGTACATGCTGCACATGCGTAGATAGAGTTCGTGTTCATTGATTCTTTGTAATTACATGGCGCCCGTGGAAATTTTGGAGCCCTGGAGTTGTTCAGGTTTGGTTAGTTTTAGTACAGGGATTTGCGATAAAGCAGTCTCAGACGTAGGTCCTGTAACCAAGTTGTATACAAGACTTTGACCCATTATTATATTCATTACGACACAAGTGTGAATATTTATAAAAACGTGTTTGCTATTGATAAATTGTCTGAAGACATAATTTGAGTAAGTCGACTTTGGGAGAGGCGATGCAGCTAGCTACTGCGTCCTCTAGAGAATAAAGCTAGGAGAAATATTACGAAATTTGATATCTGTAGGCTTTGTGGTGGAACGCAAGAAATTGTCATGCATTTTGTAGATGCCCGATGGATCGGGGGGTGTGGCACGCGACAAGTGAGGCATTGGTGCATGCCTAGGTTGAAGGACATCAAGAATACTGGATTAGAATGATTTCTGCACCTCTTCAGACAATGCATTGATGATGAATGGATCCCTGTCTTGACTAGCAAGTGTGCACATGCAATGCACGTATCATAGAGTTATGAAAAAGAGAGAAAATTGGATCGCAGGAAGGGGAGCGGTGGCCTAAGTGTCGAAGGAGGAGGATTGATTATTTCCGCGGCCATGCCTGCATGTTTCCTTAGTATTTCTCAGCTACTTTTAGTGACTCCTTTGATTATATTGGACTATTGTAGAAACGATTATTGGAAACTTTTTTTGTGTACAATCAGTAACCAACAATTGGAAAACATGTTCGTGCTGGATGGAAGAGGCAAAAAAATTCAAGGTAAGACATGAAGCTTCCTTGAACTGAAAGTTGGTTATGCAAGCAGTCGAAGTTAGGAGCTAGCGTGTCATTTAGGACCTGAAGCTTCCTTGAACTGAATGTACGTGCTCGTACTTGTCGTGCCCAGGTAGCGTTGCAGCCCCACGTCGTTGTTATTCGTTCCTCAGGACGAGAAGACCAGAAGAGTCAAACCAAGAGTCGAGCCGTCGAAGACGACGAACACTCAAACAGATGAACGAAAAGAAGGAAGTGATGGAAGTCAAGGAACAATCAGAATCAAGGTCAGGGTCTGATCGATCCTATGATCCGAACAAACGGGGAAACGAGCAATTTGGTTTCCACGTTTGTCTCTGCCTGCATGCGAACATGAGCAAGGCCTTTTTCCTTTTTCCTTCTATGTACGCAGTCCACAAGGCTGGGTTAAAATATAATGATGGCGTATATCATAGTAATTATCGCTAATTGATATTTTCCTTCTATGTATGCAACACACAAGGCTGAGTTTCGAAAAATATATATGTTGGCGTAGATCATGGTAATTCTTGCTAATTGAGTATGATTAAAATAGGCCTAGGTTGGAGCGAGATCGTGGTAATTATTGCGTAATAATGATGGTGTAGATCATGGTAATTATTGCTAATTGGTTATAGTAAATGATGTGGTACAACATTGAGGCAATCCGGTCCATTGAGAGATGGCGGATGTATGGCTGAGATGTAATGTTTCTGCCACAACTCGATTGTTTAATAGTAGTGGACATGACGGTAGGGAGGATCTGGCACATCCACAATGAGATACTCCTCCGTAAACTAATATAAGAGCGTTTAGATCACTAAAGTAGTGATCTAAACGCTCTTATATTAGTTTATAGAGGGGGTATCTCATAACAAGCATGCACCTCACATCACACCCTTGGCAAAGAGGACCTTCCACTTGTATGGTCGTATAGCTCTCTAGCTTGGACCAGACTAAGATTGACAAGCTATGCCAAGACGATTGTAATGAATCTCCTTGATTAATGAAATTTCCAATTAGCAAAAAAGAAAAGGAGGCCACACCATATCCGGCAAGGGCTCGTTAGAAACAAGCTGAAGTCGGAGACAACGCGGCTGGCCACGACATTTTAGATGGAGGCGAGACAGGGCTTGATAGGTGCGGGTGCAGGGCAGTGTGTAGTCCCAGGCAATGGAGACAAGCGAAACTTAAGAGGAATTTTTAGACGACGACAACACGATGGATGGGGCAGCTCGGGGAGTCTCTGGCGCAGCGAGAGACAGCGCCACCTACCGTGGGTGGCGGTTTCAAGCGGTTTGGCTTGTGCATGTAGGTGGTTTAGGGTGCACAAAGATATGGAGGAAGAAGAAGGGTGCCTAACAATTGGATTTCAATCCAGCGACTAGAACAAAATCAACTTAGGCTCAAAAAAATTCAGGCGCCTTACACATAGCCGTTCCCTAATACGCAGGCTTGGTGGCGTTGGCCTGGGGGGGGGGGGGGGGCGCTTATCTAGGGATGCTCAAGCTCCCACCACTCCCCTTCCACACATGGTAGAGTTGTCCCACATGTCCTCGGTTGCGCAGGCAAGGCCTCATTGAAGGGAGCGGTGGAGAAGGACGGTACACGATGGTCGAAGGCACTATATCGGCGGCGAACTTTGCGTGGGTGGCATGGCGTGAACGACGCCAATGCCGACGCCTTCTCCACCTCTGGGTTTAACTAGCGGGAGCGGCCCTCCCATGGGGTCGGCGAGATCGCGGGCTCTCGGTCGATCTATGGGGCTTAGAAGGTGAGAGGGAGAGGCGCCTAAGAATGTGCCAACTACACCGTGTTGTAGTGACACATAGTGAAGGTGAGGCATGCTCAGCAGACAGCCGGGAGACGACGGGGCAACAATCATGTATGCACACAGTTAGGATTTTCAATTCTTATGTGACAGTACAAACATAACACACGATTTGTTTCTAAATAACTATAGCAAAGACATAGCCCATGATTCTTTGAAATAGATTGTGTACATCACATCGTTCGCTTCGAATCGTATGTGATGCATCACACATGGTTTGGTTTTTCTTACCGCGTGCAATGTCATCATCACACATAGTTTCTCCATAGTGCAGGCGATTAGAGAAGTGGGTTAAAAGGCCACATATGCAGTGGACTAGTATGCTCCACTAGCAAGTGGGACTGATTGGTCGGGTCCATGGCAAACCACAAATGTTTGTAGTACTATGATGTGACATACGTATAGGAGGATTGTATTTAAAATGAGCGTGTTTTAGGGAATAACAAGTGCAGTACAACGTGTACTAGTAGCACGCAGACATCCTAGCACAGAGGGTATTGATTTAGACCAAAGACCGGTCACCGCGACCAAGCAAGCAAAATAGGTCAAACATATGTGTTCCAAAATATAAAAAAAGTCAAACATATGTGTGCTCTACCGAGGAGAGGATATAAAAGAAAAAAGCAAAAAAGATGTGGGGATAAAAGCAAACAGCATACACATATGCATGACTGGTCCAATCACGCGGTCCGACAACGGGACCTCATGCATGCATATACAGGGCCGGCCCTGAGGGGGTGGCAGGGGGCGGCCGCCCAGGGCCCCCAAAATCTAGGGGGACCCTCCAGGGTTCGCAAGGAGCCCATGGCCCAGACCATAAGGAGGCAGCGACCTAGACGCACGTAGTCCACGAGTAGTCATGTTTTCCTTCATTCCATCGCGAGTTCGCCGCTTCGCGACGATACTATTCCCTCAAGGGCCCCGATCGTGAGACACGCCGCGGATGTAGATCACTCTCCGCCATGCGGCCGGTTGGTCTTCCTCCAGGTCCCCGGGCCCGTTGTGTTATCCCGCATTCGTCGGATGCCTCTCATGTGCAAGACGAAGCCAACCCACTTATAAGGTCATCCCTAACCTCCTCTTTCTAGTTGGTCACGTTCATATGGTGCAGCAGCAGTGAGATCTTAGAAGGTCTCGCATATGATGCAGTACAAAATTTTGATTTCGTGTGCAGTTGCTCTATTTCTTACTTCAATCTGGACTTTGTCAACACAACACCAATCGCCTTATCTATTGAAAAAATTGCCTGCTATGTGTTCGATTGTCGTTCTTTGCCTTCTCTTTCCAAATCATCATGACTGCAAATTTAATTTAAAAATTGGAAGAAGGTCTCAGCTATTCTTACACACATAACTTCAATCCAAGCATGGTTATATAATAAAGCCACTCAGACTCCCGTAGCCATCGGGTTGGTAAATGATCTTTTATTGTTGCAAATGAAGCTTTTAAACTTCAAACTTTTCATCTTGATGTTTGCCCTCTATCAGGTATTCGATTTGTCTAATTAAGTAAAGGAAACACCATTTACATTTTTTTTATTTTGGAACAATAGACAATAATAAGTTAAGTAAAGGAATGAACTAAAAAAATGAGTTTACTATTTTGATCTTTATAGTAGGGGCCCTGGGTTGTAATTTCGCCCTGGGCCCTCGAAATATCAGGACCGGCCCTGTGCATATATACTGACCATTGTGAGGAGTGGTAAGGTTTTGCCGCGATCTAACAAACCATGCTACATTTCAACTCATGTGATGTTAAATGGACTAAAATTCACAATAAAGCTTTCCTATATTATTGTAATATAAACCACAGTTTAACTGATAATTCTAGTTTTCACCCCTTGTTTTGGTTATCTTACAATAATTACCTAGTTGGGCCATATTTTACTGTTCTTACCGCATCATGTCAACTCAGTCCCAACCAAAGCTTGAGTTGAGGCACACTACACCCCTCATTGTCCCTAGTTCGCCTCCATGCACCAATTGGTTTAGTCCCACCAAAGCTTGAGTTGAGGCACACTACACCCTTCATTGTCCCCAACTCGTGCACACCTAGGGTTGGGTTTTCGTTGGCGGTAGCCACGACGACCTAGCTTCCGAGGAAGCGGTGACGGCGGGCTATGAAGCTGGATCCACGCGGTAGTTGCTTTGTTGGGAAGAAGTTGCAACACGCCTAGGGAGTGGTGAGGACGAAGCTGAAGCCGAAGGAGGCGGCAATGCTGATGTTCTCCTTCAACACATATGAAAGAGAATTGCCAAAGAGCACATTCAAGGTACATTATTGCCTTCTTTGTCCTATTACCGATTGTTTTTACTGCTTACTAGCTCGAAATTTCTTCACACACATTTCATTCTTGATTCAGGGTGTTGCGTATAGCTCCTCCAGTGGGGTGTGAGCCAACACTTGGATGCAATTTTGTGAGAAGAACAGTGAGCTAGAAACAGAGGAGTAGGATTTGTGCAAGACCAACAAAACCGGGCACGGAAGAAAACCGTCGACGTGGCATGCCATGTATAACTTGATGGCTGGGACCACTTGATGGACCGCACACAAAAAAAGGTAAAATGTGGCATAATTTTCACTAAATAGCCTATACTGACGAAAAATATATTGAACGGCCTAATTTCTGTAGAAGAGGCCAAAATAGGGGTGGGGGAGGTGTAAAACTCGAATTTCACTCTTTTTCTAAAATTGATCATACTGCAATATTGGATTTTGTGATGTCCTCGTGGAAAGAAAAATGATTTTAATCGACTGGTTGATGCCCGCATGTGATTGGTAATCTACACTTATTTTTTCTGTAAATGTATATTTATTAGACTGCGGTTTTTGCTAAGTAATGTTGCCAGCTCCCCGCAAAAAAAAGTAATGTTGCCAGCAAATTATGTTTTTTAATACCTACTCCGGCCCTCTCCGGTCCAAATTTTTTGTCCAAGACGATAAGGAGAAAAAGGATCAACAATCTTAATAGCTATTTCAAAGATGGATAATTTCATATCTAACTCGATGAAGATATGATAAGATATACAAATAAGGAGCAGTTCACTACCTACTACTCCCTCCATTCGGAATCACTCGTTCAAGAAATGAATATATCTAGATGTATTTTAGTTGTAGATACATTCATTTTTGTGACAAGTAATTCCGAAAGGAGGGAGTACTATGTACATGACGTAACAAATCGTCAACAGGCTCCCCAAGAGAACAAAGTACTCATATGTTTTCTAGTGGTTTTGTTGAAACGCAAATGAGTGAATTAGCAGAGCCAATGGTACAATACCGTACAAGATGGGTACCCGGCGACCTGCTCGATCGTCCATGGCTTCATTAATGAGCATGTATGTACGTAGCCTAATTTGAACACTACGTACGTACCTACTGTGTTCAAGTGTTCAACCTCAGAAGACGAAGGACCGGGTTGAGAACCGCGTAGCGTTGCATGGCGCGTGGCTGGACCAGAGAAAATTAAGCCTAAAAAATACGACTAGTAGTGCAATCTGAAGAATATAGACCAGGTCTCCATCAGTTTGTTCTACTTTTCTCCTTCAACCCTGAGGCGCATGCATGCAGCAACCTATAAAAGGAACCCGCCATCGCGCCTCTCCTCCAACAACCACTTCAAGCTCGTCATTTCATCCATCACTCCATCCGACGTACGTAGATTTCGGCCCGTCTGAAACACTAGCTCAACCAATCCGTCCATCCGTACGTACTTGGAGACTCAGAAGTTAAACTAAGAAGACTCTCATGGCGTCGTCGGCGACGATGGCAAGGGCAGTGGTGGTGGCCGTGCTGCTGATGCAATTCTGCAACGTGGTCATGGCGGCAAGGCTGCTGAAGGGGGACGGCTCCTGGCTGCAGGGCGGCGTTGGCGCCGCTGGGGCGCTTATCATGCAGATCCTGCCCGGCGGCTCTCCGGGAGCGGGAGCACCCAACGGCTGCACCAACAACCCCAAACACCCTCCCGGTGGGAAATGCCACGGCTAGTTGGCAACCGGCCGGCAGAGCTCGATTAGTCAATTAGCATCTGATACATGTACATGCTGCACATGCGTAGATAGAGTTCGTGTTCATTGATTCATTCTTTCTTCGATTGTACAGTTAGAGAGTTTTCGTGAACAAATGGAGCCCTGGAGCAGTTCAAATTTTAGGTAGTTTTTGCGAAAATTCTCGTTAAAGCAGTCTCTGACGTAGGTCATGTAACCATCACTACCAGAATAACTGGCGATGCCGACGGCCGAACATATGCCGACGGCCCCCGTCGGCATAGATAGGCCTATCCCGAAGGTCCAGCCCAGGCCGTCGGCGTATATCAATCTATGCCGACGGCCCCCGTCGGCAAAGCTTAGCCGTCGGCGTCGATAGAAATATGCCTATGGTGGCCGTCGGCATAGAGGAGGCCGTCGGCATAGCACGTGGGCCCGGCTACCCGGACGGAGATGGCCTTTTGACGGCGTCAATCTACGCCGATGGGCTAACAACGGCCGTCGGCATAGACGCCACGTCATCGATCCGCGTCGCCCGCCACATCATCGATCTGCGTTGCTCGCCTGTCCGTGGGGTGGCAAATCTATGCCGACGGCCTGGCCGTCGGCATAGGTCTGGCCCATGGGTGTTGCCACGTCATCGATCCGCGCCCTTGGGCACGTCAGCGATCCGTGGCCGTGTGCGCAGGTATGCCGACGGCCTTGCCGTCAGCATATCTCTATTTTTTTTCTTATTTTTTTTATTTTTTATTTACTTTTCCCTGTTTTTTTCACAACATAAATGTGCCTTATCTAACAAAAAAACATACCCAGATGGTATATCGATTGCCCCCCTCACGGACGCTGCTGCCGCCGCTCCGTGCCCCACAGCGACGCCGGAGATGGGGGGCACACCCCGGAGCTGCTTGTCGGGTGCCTGCGCTAGCCACCAGGCTTCCACAACCGTAGGAGGGCCCAAAGCAACACCTAGCGGCATTGCTACCCCCCAGGTACACCCTCCCGTCTAACCGGGCCCTCATACATGCGGGGCGGTGTGGTGCCATGTCTGAAAAGGCGGGACGGGGGCCGTGGGGGGTAGCAATACCAGCGGAGGATCGCACCGGCCCCTCATATATGCGGGGTGGTGTGGTGCCATGTCCAAATTAGAGGCGGCACGCGTCTCCGGGGTGTGCCCCCTCACACGGACGGCGCCGCCGCCGGCACCTGAAGGGAGGAAACGGACGCGTCGGGTCTACACGGAGGGGATCTTACTGGAGGTTTGGCCCGGATGTTGCTCTAAAGTGTTCGTATGGGCTGACCTAACACGACCGGGTGGATAGTTCCACTGATCAAAACCCGTCCGTGCAAAGTCAAAGGGCTAGATCCCGTGGTCAAATGCTACAGGGTTAGGCGGGACGGGGGCCGTGGGGGGGGGGGGGGGTAGCAATGCCACCCGAGCGTCGCACCGGGTCCTCATACATGCGGGGTGGTGTGCTGGCATGTCCGAAGAGGCGGCACGCGTCTCCCGGGTGTGCTCCCTCACACGGACGGCGCCGCCGCCGGCACCTGGAGGGGGGAAACGGATGCGTCGGTTCTACACGGAGGGGATCTTACTGTGGGTTTGGCCCAGATGTTGCTCTAAAGTGTTCGTATGGGCTGACCTAACACGACCGGGTTGATAGTTCCACTGGTCAAAACCCGTCCGTGCAAAGTCAAAGGGCAAGATCCCGTGGTCAAACGCTACAGGGTTAGGCGGGACGGGGGCCCTGGGGGGGGGGGGGGTAGCAATGCCACCCGAGCGTCGCACCGGGCCCTCATACATGCGGGGTGGTGTGCTGGCATGTCCGAAGAGGCGGCACGCATCTCCGGGGTGTGCCCCCTCACACGGATAGTGCCGTCGCCGGCACCTGGAGGGGGGAAACGGACGCGTCGGGCCTACACGGAGGGGATCTTACTGTGGGTTTGGCCCGGATGTTGCTCTAAAGTGTTCGTATGGGCTGACCTAACACGACCGGGTGGATAGTTCCACTTGTTAAAACCTGTCCGTGCAAAGTCAAAGGGCTAGATCCCGTGGTCAAATGCTACAGGGTTAGGCGGGACGGGGGCCGTGGGGGGTAGCAATGCCACCCGAGCGTCGCACCGGGTCCTCATACATGCGGGGTGGTGTGCTGGCATGTCCGAAGAGGCGGCACACGTCTCCCGGGTGTGCTCCCTCACACGGACGGCGCCGCCGCCGGCACCTAGAGGGGGGAAACGGACGCGTCGGGTCTACACTGAGGGGATCTTACTGTGGGTTTGGCCCGGATGTTGCTCTAAAGTGTTCGTATGGGCTGACCTAACACGACCGGGTTGATAGTTCCACTGGTCAAAACCCGTCCGTGCAAAGTCAAAGGGCTAGATCCCGTGGTCAAACGCTACAGGGTTAGGCGGGACGGGGGCCGTGGGGGGTAGCAATGCCACCCGAGCGTCGCACCGGGCCCTCTTACATGCGGGATGGTGTGCTGGCATGTCCGAAGAGGCGGCACGCGTCTCAGGGGTGTGCCCCCTCACACGGACGGTGCCGCCGCCGGCACCTGGAGGGGGGAAACGGACGCGTCGGGCCTGCACGGAGGGGATCTTACTGTGGGTGTGGCCCGGATGTTGCTCTAAAGTGTTCGTATGGGCTGACCTAACACGACCGGGTGGATAGTTCCACTGGTTAAAACCCGTCCGTGCAAAGTCAAAGGGCTAGATCCCGTGGTCAAATGCTACAGGGTTAGGCGGGACGGGGGCCGTGGGGGGTAGCCATGCCACCCGAGCATCGCACCGGGTCCTCATACATGCGAGGTGGTGTGCTGGCATGTCCGAAGAGGCGGCACGCATCTCCCGGGTGTGCTCCCTCACACGGACGGCGCCACCGCCGGCACCTGGAGGGGGGAAACGGACGCGTCGGGTCTACACGGAGGGGATCTTACTGTGGGTTTGGCCCGGATGTTGCTCTAAAGTGTTCGTATGGGCTGACCTAACACGACCGGGTTGATAGTTCCACTGGTCAAAACCCGTCCGTGCTAAGTCAAAGGGCTAGATCCCGTGGTCAAACGCTATAGGGTTAGGCGGGACGGGGGCCGTGGGGGGTAGCAATGCCACCCGAGCGTCGCACCGGGCCCTCATACATGCGGGGTGGTGTGCGGGCATGTCCGAAGAGGCGGCACGCGTCTCCTAGGTGTGCCCCCTCACACGGACGGCGCCGCCGCCGGCACCTGGAGGGGGGAAACGGACGCGTCGGGCCTACACGGAGGGGATCTTACTGTGGGCTTGGCCCGGATGTTGCTCTAAAGTGTTCGTATGGGCTGACCTAACACGACCGGGTGGATAGTTCCACTGGTCAAAACCCGCGGACACCTGGAGGGGGGAAATAGTCCGAAGAGGCAGGACTATTTAAAAAAAATTGTGGTTTGCATATATGCCGACGGCCTAGCCGTCGGCATAGGCCTCCCATCTATGCCGACGGCCGGGCCGTCGGCATATGTGCACGTTATTCACTCCACCGGGCTGCTGACATGTGGTCCCAGGCCTATGCCGACGGCCATGCCGTCGGCATAGGACCAACCTTATCCCCTCGGCCACCCTCCTCCTCCACTCATTTCTCTCCCTCCGCACCCGACCCCGACCCCTACCGCTGCTGCCCACCTCCTCCGCCGCCCGCCCTGAGCACGCCACCACCCGCGCCGCCCCGCCCCGAGCACGCCGGCGCCCGCGTCTCCCCGCCCTGACCCCGACCCACCCGCCCCGACCCCGGGCCGGCCACCCCGCCTCGACTCCGCGGCGCCCCGTGCCGGCCGCCACGCCCTGCGCCGGCCACCCCGCCCCGACCCGCCTCCGACCTTCCCGCCCCGACCCCGCACCGCCCCGCCCCGACCCCGCACTGCCCCGCCCCGACCCCCCTCTGGCCGCCCCACCCCGACCCGACGTCGGTCGCCCCGCCCCGACCCCCCGCCGGCCTCCCCGCCCCAACTCCGCGCCTCCCCGCCCCGACTCCGCGCCTCCCCGCCCCAACTCCGACCGGCCGTCTCGAAGGTGAAAATTTTATGTATTTTTAGTGTTTTTTAGTTATTTTGTAGCTAGTTAGATAGGTATTTAGATAGTTAGATACATAGTTAGATAGATAGTTATATAGATAGTTAGATAGGTAGATAGTTAGATAGTTAGATAGATAGTGAGATAGTTAGTTAGATAGTTAGATAGATAATGAGATAGGTAGTAAAAAAATTTGGTTAGATGAGATGCTATATGTTGCATATCTTGCAAAAAAAATTGGTTCGATGAGATGAATCAATGATTATGACGAATAGGTGATAATGATGATGATGAATATGTGATGACGATGATGAATATATTGTTAATGTTTTTAGTTTTTTTGCCTACATGATGCAAAAATAAATGAATGCATGTTTAAATGTTTTAAATATGCTCTAAATTTTTTGTCGCGATGGATTTTGCAGGCTTTGTGGTGTTGCATTTCATCAAAGTGACCGTCGTCCGACGCGTTGTTCCCTGAGCATCCCTCTGTTGTTCGACTCCTTCCCCTACAGCCGAGGGTGAGCTACAAGTCCATATCCTCCATTTTTTGATGTCACTAGATTTCATTCTCAAGTCAACTGACGTAACCTAGGCGTCTCCCGTCCGAAAGGGTTACATCGATAAATATGCATTCAATTGCATATTTATCACCGCAGCTCTTTCGAATTGTCCAGCATTTTCCATGGACAGCCCGAGGATGTGTAGATTGGGTATGTTCTCCATGTTCTACCCCGTTCCGAGACAGGATTTCGGCGGCGCCTCCCCATTGTTCTCCGGAGCACATTCTCTCGGCTATTTGCTGAGACGTGTATCTAGAGAACAGCGGGGAGGTGCTGCCGAAATTTTGTCTTGGAACGGGGTAGAATGGAGAACGTACTCAATCTACACATCCTCGGGTGGGATTAGGACCCATCTTTACCTATTAGAGATGTAGGTGGATTAAACGCGGTAGAAACTGAAAATTTGATGTGATTAATTTAAGTGAATTCTTAATTATGTTGTGTGGGTTGCAAAAAAGCAGAGGATGACAGATAATCAGTGGATGTACAGTGGTTTTATCCGTCGGAATCGAGTAACATCAGAGTGGATCGTGAAAACTAATGTGTATTTGAAGGAGATATTCCGTCGTCCAATGAGAATTATCCCACCATGCCCCTGTGCAAGATGTGCCAGACGTCACCGTAGAAATCAGACGGACATGAGTGAGCACCTTCGCACGCACGGATATATGCCAAACTTTGACATGCCGCCGATAAACATAGCCGTGCAGGACCGTGGTAGAGAGGAGGTGATGCGACAACACATCGATGGATATGAGGACGACGGGGTCAGGGACATGCTAGATGATGTCATTGCTGCAGAAACGGCAAATGCGACACCTTTAGAGAATGAACCGGAGGAGCCGGAGGCAACCGCAAAGGCCTTCTTGGAGGTCTTGGCCTCGTCGAAGAAACCTCTTTATGCGGGTGCGAAAATATCTCAGCTGGATGCCATCTCGCAACTGATTGCAGTCAAGGCTGAGTACGGCTGTAGCCAAAAATGCTTCAAAGCATTCCTGGGAGTATGGGCTAACAGCCTCCCTGAGGGTCATGAACTGCCGAAAAGCATGTACGATACAAAGAAAATCATGAAGGCACTCTCTATGGATTATGAGAAAATAGATGTTTGCCCGAAGAATTACCTTTTGTTTAGGCACGAGTATGCGGATGACAAGTACTATAGGAAGTGCGGTTCGTCTTGGTACAATGAGGTGGTCGGTGAGGATGGTGAGAAAAAGCAGCTAACCATCCCTGTTAAGGTTCTTCGGTATCTTGATTTTATAAAAAGACTGCAGCGCCTTTTCATCACGAAGGAGTCTGCCAAAATGATGAAGTGGCACAAGGAAGGTATAAGGTACAATCCAAAAAAAATCGTACATCCATCGGGAGGGGAAGCATGGAAGTCGTGCCTTTCAACACAGTCATATATCCCATTAATATGTCTTTTCAACATCTAGGGAACAGGTGGATCTACCGTTGGCGGTGGTCTTCGCAGCACTCCGGAGACACGGAGCCCGATCACTCCGATCCACGGAGGCAGAGGCGGAGGTGGAGGCGGAGGTGGAGGCGGTCTTGGCGGTAGCGCTGGCGGAAGCACTGACGACCTGGGCTTCGGCGCTCTTGGCGGTGACGACCTCCGCGGTGCTCGACGTCCTGGCGCTTAAGCCTTTGGGTCACATTGTGGCGGTTCTCGATGTTGTGATACTTATATGCTTGTGATGTTTCTTATCTTATTGTTGTTTGTGAGATTCTTATATGCTTGGTGGTGATGATACTTATATGTTTATGCTTTGTGATGTTTCTTATGATGTGTGATGCTGCTCCTTACTGTTACGTGATGTTGCTTCTTATATATGCTGCTTCTTATATATGCTGCTTCTTATATATGCTATGTATATTCAAATGAATTGAGCTGAAAAGAAACAGAAAAAGGAAAAAAAAACTGGACAGAAACTATGCCGACGGCCTAGCCGTCGGCATAGGCCTGGCGTGAGCTCCCAGTGGCTGACACGTGGCCGTCTATGCCGACGGCCTGGCCGCCGGCTTAGTTCTGCCCCAGGAGTGCCCAGTTGCCGACACGTGGCACGTCTATGCCGACGGCCTAAACTAAGCCGACGGCCCGGCCGTCGGCATAGGCAAGCCCCAGGAGCGACGGCGACTCGCCACATGGCACCTCTATGCCGACGCACTAGCCGTCGGCGTAGTTTATAACTATGCCGACGGCTTGGCCGTCGGCATAGAGGTGCCACGTGGCGAGTCGCCGTTGGTCAGCAGTTGACGGCAGGCGCCGTTAGGCGATGGCGTTGCCGACGGCCAGGGCTGTCGGCATAGATGTACGGCCACCGTTGGGATAGGGTCTATGCCGACGGCCTTTCTATGCCGACGGTCATCCTGGCTACGCCGACGGATATGTTGCCGACGGCCCTATGCCGACGGGGGCCGTCGGCATAGGCATGTCCCGACGGCTTGTCAGGGCTATGCCGACGGCCCTGGCCGTCGGCATAGGGTGCGATTCCGATAGTGCATGCTGTTTAGGTGACTTTGATATTCTATTCATTATGACTGAAAATGAATATTTATCAAAAACAAAAATTGCACAATTGAATTCAGTGTTACACAAAACGATTATAGGTTTCCACTGTTTTGCCTTGGTTGTGTGGCTATTTTCACCACCGTTGACTGATATGCCGGATGAAGTTTATACCGTACTACTAGATACATCAATTTTTATCTATTTTGATGACAAGTATTTTCGGACGGAGTGAGTACAAGTTAAGAATCAAATACACACCTTGAAAAATCATGGATGAACAAAATGACGTAAGCTGTGAGCGCTCCTAACTCATAGAAATATCACTGCAGGTCAAAAAGCATACATACACTTTGCTTCTTCTAAATTAAAAGGCCGGTTTGCATATGCGAATTATTGAACACTACTAAACAACTCAGATGATCCTAGGAAAAGCTTGAACGACCCATAACAAAAGGATACATTTACCCAAATCCGATACAGGCAGGTAGAAGCTAGAGAATACCTAGGGCCATGAGAGAACTCTCTCTAAGGAACTCTGCAATATAGCCTCGTAACTTCTACAGAAGGGGCGCCCCTTCACAAAAGAGGCAATAACTAGACCAATAGCATGCAAATGTGCAAACCAAGATTATTTTTATGACCGACAAACAATAGGAAAGGGTCATACTATGATTTTATATTTGAAGTCAAGTATGTACAAGGGTTAGAGAAGGAATATACAAGCGGGAGAAGAATCTACATATGCAAAAGAAGAAAGAAAAGCTAACCGGCAAAAAGCTGCAGCCAGTCCTTCAACTTTTGGAGTAGTTTTCTCTGCTGGAATTTAGTCTATATTAGGGCAGCCCAATAACTATTTCAGAAATTCCTAATAAATCCTAGAGGCCCACTTAGCCCATTTGTGCAAGGCAAGGGATACTACTAAAGTTTAGTCCCACATTGCTAGTTGAGTGGGAATTGGACCTCCTTATAAGGGAGGTTATTTCCCTACTTGTATGAGCATGAGAACAAGAGGGACATCCACGCGCGCTCCTCCTCCGCCGCCCGCCCCGCCACGCCACGCCACGCCACAATCAACTGTGATCACAAAAGTGAGCAGCTCAAAGGATAACACGAAGTCATCAAGACACCTTCAGAGAAGGTTAAAGTCTGTCAGGAAAATGAAAAACTCCGGAGTTATTGCGTTGGATTATATCCAAACGTCTAAAAATCTGGCAGATCCTTTTACTAAGGGTCTATCGCGTAATGTGATAGATAATGCATCGAGGGAGATGGGTATGAGACCCACAATATGAGTTGTTCACAGTGGTAACCTATTCTTTGTGATCGGGGATCTCGTGAATTAGATATGGAAGACAAGCTATTGGTCAACTGAGAGGAGAGTATCCCTACTATTCACAATACCACTCTATGAAGATGCAATACTCTCCTAATCTGCATGGCAGGTTGATGTATATCTTAATGTGTTCTAAGTGGCTTATTTAAGCTGAGATGTTGTCCTGCAGAACATCTTTTGAAGAACACACTTATATGAGTCTGATTGTCAAACATCGCAATCTATGAGAGTAGGGTTCTCTCTAGTAAACTCATGAAAGGTCACGGACTATGACGCATAAGATCCACCCGCGGGGAAGACCCACGGTAGCCACGTATCGGTCAAGGTTTTATGTGAAGCTAGATTCGCAGAAAACTTGCAGTTCAAGGCCCAGTCCACTGTTCAAGTTGCTTACTAGTGTAGCATAGAGTTCTAGGTGGAAGTTCAACTTAACAGTCTCCACTGCAGTACCGGTATATAGAACAGTGTTTTGGAACCAAAGGCAAATTTCTGTGTGCCTCTGGGATCTGGTGGGGGATTGCTGGAATTTAGTCTATATTGGGGCAGCCCAGTAACTATTTCAGAAATTCCTAATAAATCCTAGAGGTCCACTTAGCCCATTTGTGCAAGGCAAGGGATACTACTAAAGTTTAGTCCCACATTGCTAGTTGAGTGGGAATTGGACCTCCTTATAAGGGAGGTTCTTTCCCCACTTGTATGAGCATGAGAAAAGAGGGACATCCACGCGCGCTCTTCCTCCACCGCCCGCCTCGCCACGCCACGCCGCGCCGCGGGTTGCGGGAATGAGCCGAGCCGATGTCTAAATTTTTTCCACGCACTACGGGTATACTAAAGGTCACCTGGGAGCTGAAAAGTTTTTGCGGTAGTGGACAATGATTGCGAACGGCCTGTTCACTTCGTCTCCCTCCGTTGCTTCACCTCCCGGCGCAGCCTGTTCGCGTCCCTCTGTTGTGCCTATATAAGAGAGGTCGCTCGTCTCCCGAGATACACATCAGAAGGTCCTCTTCCTCTCGCCACACAGTTCCAACCTCTGCGCTACTGCTGTCTTCCTCATCCCGGCTTGCGGCGTGCACCGCACGTCGGGACAGTAGGCCTCCAAGACCGCACCTTTTGAGTCCTGTACGGGAGAAGGGTGCTAAGGTTTTTGGGGAGCGCTCAGCGCGACTACTGGCTGCTTCATCACGGACGATCCGACTACTAGCTGCTTCATCACGGACGATCCGGTCGCCGACGACTTCTTCCCCGACGTCCACGACCTCCTCGACGACATGGCAGGCGAGGACACCGACCCCAAGTCCAGCGCTTCTGCTGCTGCTGTGCCGTACGTGTTCTTCTCCTTTCTGTTAGAAGTCCTCCTATAGTTCTTGGCTCTAGTTTCTGCCCTACGTATGTTAGGTTCTGTTTCGTATAAGCAACTTCATCTAGTGTCTGTTCTAGATGTGTTTACCTCAAGTTCATATATGCAGACGATGTTTACCTTCTCTCTGTCAGATTGCATGACTTGCTTTATATTTGCTATTTTAGTCATGCTTTATCTAGTATTTTTATTAATAAAATCATTCGGTAAATTGCTCATATTTCCAACAATCCAAAAACCTTATTATAGGCAATTTACTCCAAGTGGTTTTCCTGCTTCCATGAGACCTCCTATGTTTGAAGGTATCCACTATAAGAGGTAGCGCGTGAGAGCAGTCTTATGATTTCAAACCATGAGTTGCTATGACGCCACTCTTGGCAAACCTGAAGGAGAGCAAGATGCCCAACAGGCACAAGCTTTTCAGAAAATGGATACCTTGTTTAAGGCTGCGTTCTTGAGTGTTCTTGGAGAGAACATAGTTGATGCTTATGCGTCAATTGATAATGGAAAAGATATGTGGGACGCACTCGAGGCCAAGTTTGGGGTCTCGGATGCCGGCACTGAGCTGTACATCATGGAGCAATTCTATGATTACAGGATGACTGAAGAGCGCTCCGTGGTTGAGCAGGCTCATGAGATACAGTCATTTGCTAGAGAACTTGAGCACTTCAATTGCATGCTACCGGACAAGTTTGTTGCCGGGGGTATCATCACTAAGCTTCCTCCTTCATGGAGGAACTTTGCTACCTTACTGAAACATAAGAGACAGGAGTTTTCCGTTCCGGATCTCATTGGTACTCTTGATGTGGAAGAAAAGGCGAGAGAAAAGGACACACGTGCTCGAGGTATTGAGGGAGGATCTAGTGCCAGTGTGGTACAGAAGATGAACTTCTAGCCCCACAAGTTCAAGAACAAGGGAAAGTTTGATGGTAAAGCTAAGTTTGATGGGAAGAACAAGGCTGTGCAACACACGAACTTCAAGAAGAAGAATGGCAAGAAGAAAGGTGCTTGTCATGTGTGTGAAAATCCTGATCATTGGGCTCCTAGTTGCCCTAATCGCTATGACAAGCGTCATCGTGGGAAAGGCGGCAAGACCGCTAATGTTGTCATTGGAGACACTGACATGAAGGATGCTGGGTATGGTATATTTCCCACTATTCTTTTAGTATGTCATTCTCCTCACTGGTTGATTGACACGGGTGCTAATGTGCATGTATGCGGTGATATTTCCATGTTTTCGTCTTATCAGACCGCAGGGACATAACCGTGCTGATGGGCAATGGTTCAAGTGTTTCTGTTCGTGGTGTTGGCACGGTCGATCTGAAGTTTACTTCGGGGAAGATCGTGCGGCTGAAGAACGTACATTATGTCCCCTCCGTCAATAAAAATTTTGTTAGCGGATCTCTTCTGTGTAGAGATGGCTACAAGCTTATCTTTGAGTCGAATAAATTTGTAATATCCAAGTATGGAACCTTTGTTGGTAAAGGCTATGAGTCAGGAGGCCTGTTTCATTTATCTTTATCAGACGTTTGCAATAAATTTGTTAATCATATTTGCAACAATAGTGAATCAAATTTGTGGCATTCACATCTTTGTCATGTTAACTTTGGTTGCATGTCGCGACTAGCGAAGTTGAACTTAATCCCTAGTTTCACCACTGTCAAGGGATCTAAGTGTAAAGTGTGTGTGCAAGCTAAGCAACCTCGTAAGTCTCACACGACTGCGGAAATGAGAAATCTTGCACCACTAGAGCTCATACATTCAGATCTATGTGAAATGAATGGTGTGTTGACAAAAGGTGGAAAGAAATATTTCATGACGTTAATTGATGACTCCACTAGATACTGTCGTGTGTATCTTCTGAAATCTAAGGATGAGGCTTTGAACTTTTTCAAGATCTATAAAGCTGAAGTGGAAAACCAACTTGATCGAAAAATCAAGAGGCTTAGGTCCGACCGTGGTGGAGAGTATTTTTCCAATGAATTTGATGCTTTTTGTGCGGAACATGGTATAATCCATGAGAGGACGCCTCCCTACTCACCTCAGTCAAATGGGGTGGCCGAAAGAAAGAACCGTACTCTAACTGATTTGGTTAATGCCATATTAGACACATCAGGTCTCTCCAAGGCATGGTGGGGGGAGGCGATATTGACTGCTTGTCATGTCCTAAACCGAGTTCCCACAAAGAACAAAGAGATGACTCCATTCGAAGAATGGGAGAAGAAAAGGTTAAAGCTCTCTTATCTACGAACCTGGGGTTGTTTGGCGAAAGTCAATGTGCCAATTCCAAAGAAGCGGAAGCTGGGACCAAAAACTGTGGATTGTGTTTTCCTGGGATATGCTTTTCATAGCATTGGCTATAGATTCTTGGTTGTAAAATCTGAGGTACCTGAGGGAGTCCCGGACTAGGGGGTGTCCGGATAGCCGAACTATCATGATCGGCTGGACTCCAAGACTATGAAGATACAAGATTGAAGACTTCGTCCCGTGTCCGGATGGGACTTTCCTTGGCGTGGAAGGCAAGCTTGGCGATACGGATATGTAGATCTCCTACCTTTGTAACCGACTCTGTGTAACCCTAGCCCTCTCTGGTGTCTATATAAACCGGATGGCCTTAGTCCATAGGACGAACAACAATCATACCATAGGCTAGCTTCTAGGGTTTAGCCTCCTTGATCTCGTGGTAGATCTACTCTTGTAACCCACATCATCAATATTAATCAAGCAGGACGTAGGGTTTTACCTCCATCAAGAGGGCCCGAACCTAGGTAAAAACATCGTGTCCCTCGTCTCCTGTTACCATCCGCCTAGACGCATAGTTCGGGACCCCCTACCCGAGATCCGCCGGTTTTGACACCGACAGTACCTGACATGCATGTCAGTACGATCATGGAGTCGAATGATGCAACTTTCCTTGAAGATATCTTTCCCATGAAGGATATGGCTACCTCGTCTAATCAGGAGATGCCTAGTTCATCGAATCAGGAACCAGTTACAACTACCGAACCTGCCATTTCGATGGAACACTTTGAAAGTCCTGTGGAGGAGAACAATGAAGTTCCTACTAGGAGCAAGAGACAGAGGACTGCAAAGTCCTTTGGTGATGATTTTCTTGTGTATCTCATAGATGACACTCCCAATTCTATTTCAGATGCTGACTACTGGAAGGAAGCAGTTCGTAGCGAGATGGATTCCATCTTGGCAAATGAAACTTGGGAGATAACTGATCGTCCTTATGGGTGCAAACCTATAGGATGCAAATGGGTATTCAAGAAGAAGCTTAGGCCTGATGGTACTATCGAAAAGTATAAGGCTCGGCTCGTGGCTAAGGGTTATACCCAAAAGGAAGGTGAAGACTTCTTTGATACTTACTCACCTATGGCTCGACTGACCACCATTCGAGTTCTACTTTCACTAGCTGCCTCACATGGTCTTCTCGTTCATCAAATGGATGTTAAGACTGCTTTCCTAAATGGAGAGTTGGATGAGGAAATTTATATGGAACAACCATATGGATTTGTAATAGATGGTCAGGAAGGAAAAGTGTGCAAGTTACTGAAGTCTTTGTATGGACTCAAGCAAGCACCCAAACAGTGGCATGAGAAGTTCGAAAGAACTTTAACAGCTGCAGGCTTTGTTGTGAACGAAGCTGATAAATGTGTGTACTATCGCCATGGTGGGGGCGAGGGAGTTATGCTTTGCTTGTATGTTGATGACATACTGATTTTCGGAACAAATCTGAATGGTATTAAGGAGGTCAAGGATTTCCTATCTCGCTGTTTTGAGATGAAGGATTTAGGAGTGGCTGATGTCATTCTGAACATCAAGTTGTTGAGAGATGACGATGGTGGGATTACATTGCTTCAATCTCACTATGTGGAAAAGATCTTGAGTCGCTTTGGCTATAGTGACTGCAAGCCCTCTCCAACACCATATGATGCTAGCGTGCTGCTTCGAAAGAATCGAAGAATTGCTAGAGATCAATTGAAGTATTCTCAGATTATTGGCTCGCTTATGTACTTAGCCAGTGCTACAAGACCTGACATCTCTTTTGCTATTAGCAAACTGAGCGGTTTGTTTCAAAACCAGGAGATGTGCATTGAAAAGTGTTGGAAATATGCCCTAGAGGCAATAATAAAAGGATTATTATTATATTTCCTTGTTCATGATAATTGTCTTTTATTCATGCTATAATTGTATCATCCGGAAATCATAATACACGTGTGAATACATAGACCACAATACGTCCCTAGTAAGCCTCTAGTTGACTAGCTCGTTGGTCAACAGATGGTCATGGTTTCCTGACTATGGACATTAGATGTCGTTGACAACAGGATCACATCATTAGGAGAATGATGTGATGAACAAGACCCAATCCTAAGCATAGCACAAGATCGTGTAGTTCGTTTTGCTAGAGCTTTTCCAATGTCAAGTATCTCTTCCTTAGACCATGAGATCGTGTAACTCCCGGATACCGTAGGATTGCTTTGGGTGTACCAAACATCACAACGTAACTGGGTAACTATAAAGGTGCACTACAGGTATCTCCGAAAGTGTCTGTTAGGTTGACACGGATCGAGACTGGGATTTGTCACTCCGTATAACAGAGAGGTATCACTGGGCCCACTCGGTAGTGCATCATCATAATGAGCTCAAAGTGACCAAGTGTTTGGTCACATGATCATGCATTACGGTATGAGTAAAGTGACTTGCCGGTAACGAAATTGAACGAGGTATTGGGATACCGACGATAGAATCTCGGGCAAAGTAACATACCGTCTGACAAAGGGAATAGTATACGGGGTTGCTTGAATCCTCGACATCGTGGTTCATCCTATGAGATCATCGAGGAGTATGTGGGAGCCAACATGGGTATCCGGATCCCGCTGTTGGTTATTGACCGAAGAGCCGTCTCGGTCATGTCTGCATGTCTCCCGAACCCGTAGGGTCTACACACTTAAGGTTCGGTGACGCTAGGGTTGTATGAATATGAGTATGCAGCAAACCGAATGTTGTTCGGAGTCCCGGATGAGATCCCGGACGTCACAAGGAGTTCCAGAATGGTCCGGAGGTAAAGAATCATATATAGGAAGTGCTGTTTCGGCCATCGGGAAAGTTTCGGGGTCACCCGGTATTGTACCGGGACCACCGGAAGGGTCCCGGGGTCCACCGGGTGGGGCCACCTATCCCGGAGGGCCCCGTGGGCTGAGGTGGGAGGGGAACCAGCCCCTAGTGGGCTGGTGCGCCCCCCTTGGGCCCCCCTGCGCCTAGGGTTGGAAACCCTAGGTGGGGGGAGGGGGGCGCACCACTTGCCTTGGGGGGCGCTCCACCCCCCTGGCCGCCGCCCCCCCTGGGGGCCTATATAAAGGAGGGCAAGGGGAGGGCAGCTGCACCCTGTGTCTTGGCGCCTCCCTCCCCCTGCTACACCTCGTCCTCCTCCCGCAGCAGCTTGGCGAAGCCCTGCCGGAGTTCTGTTGCATCCACCACCACGCCGTTGTGCTGCTGGATCATCATCAACCTCTCCTTCCCCATTGCTGGATCAAGAAGGAGGAGACGTCATCCGCTCCGTACGTGTGTTGAACGCGGAGGTGCTGTCCGTTCGGCACTTGGTCATCGGTAATTTGGATCACGGCGAGTACGACTCCATCATCACCGTTCTCTTGAACGCTTCCGCACACGATCTACAAGTGGTATGTAGATGCAATCTCTCTCCCATGACTCATTGCTTAGATGAACTCATAGATGGATCTTGGTGAAACCGTAGGAAAAATTTTAATTTTCTGCAACGTTCCCCAACAGTGGCATCATGAGCTAGGTCTATGCGTAGTTCTCTATTGCACGAGTAGAACACAATTTTGTTGTGGGCGTAGATCTTGTCAACTTGCTTGCCGCTACTAGTCTTTTCTTGCTTCAGCGGTATTGTGGGATGAAGCGGCCCGGACCGACCTTACACGCACGCTTACGTGAGACAGGTTCCACCGACTGACATGCACTAGTTGCATAAGGTGGCTAGCGGGTGTCTATCTCTCCTACTTTAGTTGGAGCGGATTCGACGAAAAGGGTCCTTATGAAGGGTAAATAGAAGTTGACAAAATCACGTTGTGGTTATTCGTAGGTAAGAAAACGTTCTTGCTAGAACCCAATTGCAGCCACGTAAAAGATGCAACAACAATTAGAGGACGTCTAACTTGTTTTTGCAACAATTGTCATGTGATGTGATATGGCCAAAAGTTGTGATGAATGATGAATGATATATTGTGATGTATGAGATCATGTTCTTGTAATAGGAATCACGACTTGCATGTCGATGAGTATGACAACCGGCAGGAGCCACGGAAGTTGTCTTTATTTTTGTATGACATGCGTGTCATTGAAGAACGCCATGTAAATTACTTTACTTTATTGCTAAACGCGTTAGCCATAGAAGTAGAAGTAGTCGTTGGCGTGACAACTTCATGAAGACACGATGATGGAGATCATGGTGTCATGCCGGTGACGAAGATGATCATGGAGCCCCGAAGATGGAGCTCGAAGGAGCTATATGATATTGGCCATGTCATGTCACTACTTTATATAATTGCATGTGATGTTTATTATGTTTATGCATCTTGTTTACTTAGAATGACGGTAGTAAATAAGATGATCCCTTATAATAATTTCAAGAAAGTGTTCCCCCTAACTGTGCGCCGTTGCTAAAGTTCGTCGTCTCGAAGCACCACGTGATGATCGGGTGCGATAGATCCTTACGTTCACATACAACGAGTGTAAGACAGTTTTACACATGCAGAAACACTTAGGGTTAACTTGACGAGCCTAGCATGTACAGACATGGCCTCGGAACACAAGAGACCGAAAGGTCGAACATGAGTCGTATGGAAGATACGATCAACATGGAGATGTTCATCGATGATGACTAGTCCGTCTCACGTGATGATCGGACACGGCCTAGTCGACTCGGATCGTGTAACACTTAGATGACTAGAGAGATGTCAATCTGAGTGGGAGTTTATTAAATAATTTGATTAGATGAACTTAATTATCATGAACTTAGTCTAAAGTCTTTGCAAAATATGTCTTGTAGATCAAATGGCCAACGCTCATGTCAACATGAACTTCAACGTGTTCCTAGAGAAAACCAAGCTGAAAGATGATGGCAGCGACTATTCGGACTGGGTCCAGAACCTGAGGATCATCCTCATAGCAGCCAAGAAAGATTATGTCCTAGATGCACCGCTAGGTGAAGCACCCATCCCAGAGAACCAAGACGTTATGAACACTTGGCAATGACGTGCTGATGATTACTCCCTCGTTCAGTGCGGCATGCTTTACAGCTTAGAACCGGGGCTCCAAAAGCGTTTTGAGCGACACGGAGCATATGAGATGTTCGAGGAGCTGAAAATGGTTTTTCAAGCTCATGCCCGGGTCGAGAGATATGAAGTCTCCGACAAGTTCTATAGTTGTAAGATGGAGGAAAACAGTTCTCTCAGTGAGCACATACTCAAAATGTCTGGGTTGCACAATCGCCTGCCCCAGCTGGAGATCAACATCCCGGACGAGGCGGTCATTGACAGAATCCTTCAGTCGCTCCCACCAAGCTACAAGAGCTTTGTGTTGAACTACAATATGCAAGGGATGGTAAAGACCATTCCTGAAGTATTCTCAATGCTGAAGTCAGCAGAGGTTGAAACAAGAAAGAACATCAAGTGTTGATGGTCAATAAGACCACTAAGTTCAAGAAGGGCAAGGGTAAGAAGAACTTCAAGAAGGACGGCAAAGATGTTGCCGCACCCGGTAAGCCAGTTGCCGGGAAAAAGTCAAAGAATGGACCCAAGCCTGAGACTGAGTGCTTTTATTGCAAAGGGAAGGGTCACTGGAAGCGGAACTGCCCCAAATACTTAGAGGACAAGAAGGCTGGCAACACTAAAGGTATATGTGATATACATGTAATTGATGTGTACCTTACCAGTACTCGTAGTAACTCCTGGGTATTTGATACCGGTGCCGTTGCTCATATTTGTAACTCACATGAGCTGCGGAATAAGCGGAGACTGGCGAAGGACGAGGTGACGATGCGCGTCGGGAATGGTTCCAAGGTCGATGTGATCGTCGTCAGCACGCTACCTCTACATTTACCTACGGGATTAGTTTTAAACCTCAATAATTGTTATTTAGTGCCAAGATTGAGCATGAACATTGTATCTGGATCTCATTTGATGCGAGATGGCTACTCATTTAAATCCAAGAATAATGGTTGTTCTATTTATATGAGAGATATGTTTTATGGTCATGCCCCGATGGTCAATGGTTTATTCTTAATGAATCTCGAACGTAATGTTACACATATTCATAATGTGAATATCAAAAGATGTAAAGTTGATAACGATAGTCCCACATACTTGTGGCACTGCCGCCTTGGTCACGTAGGTGTCAAGTGCATGAAGAAGCTCCATACTGATGGACTTTTAGAGTCTCTCGGTTATGAATCATTTGACACGTCCGAACCATGCCTCATGGGTAAAATGACCAAGACTCCGTTCTCCGGAACAATGGAGCGAGAAACGAACTTATTGGAATTCATACATACTGATGTGTGCGGTCCAATGAGTGTTGAGGCTCGCGGAGGATATCGTTATGTTCTCACTCTCACTGATGACTTAAGTAGATATGGGTATGTCTACTTGATGAAACACAAGTCTGAGACCTTTGAAAAGTTCAAGGAATTTCAGAATGAGGTAGAGAATCAACGTGACCGAAAGATAAAGTTCCTACGATCAGATCGTGGAGGAGAATATTTAAGTCACGAATTTGGTACACACTTAAGGAAATGTGGAATCGTTTCACAACTCACGCCACCTGGAAGACCTCAGCGTAACGGTGTGTCCGAATGTCATAATCGCACTCTATTGGATCTGGTGCGATCTATGATGTCTCTTACCGATTTACCGCTATCATTTTGGGAATACGCGCTAGAGACAGCTACATTCACTTTAAATAGGGCACCGTCTAAATCCGTTGAGATGACACCGTATGAATTATGGTTTGGGAAGAAAGCTAAGCTGTCGTTTCTAAAAGTTTGGGGATGCGATGCTTATGTCAAGAAACTTCAACCTGAAAAGCTCGAACCCAAGTCGGAAAAATGCGTCTTCATAGGATACCCTAAGGAAACCATTGGGTATACCTTCTACCTTAGATCCGAAGGCAAGATCTTTGTTGCCAAGAACGGATCCTTTCTGGAAAAAGAGTTTCTCTCGAAAGGAGTAAGTGGGAGGAAAGTAGAACTCGATGAAGTACTACCTCTTGAACAGGAAAGTAGTGCAGCTCAGGAAAATGTTCCTGTGGTGCCTACACCGACTGGAGAGGAAATTAATGATGATCATCAAGGTACTTCGGATCAAGTTACTACTGAAATTCGTAGGTCCACAAGGACATGTTCCACACCAGAGTGGTATGGCAACCCTGTCCTGGAAATCATGTTGTTAGACAACGGTGAACCTTCGAACTATGAAGAAGCGATGGCGGGCCCAGATTCCAACAAATGGCTTGAAGCCATGCAATCCGAGATAGAATCCATGTATGAAAACAAAGTATGGACTTTGACTGGCTTGCCCGATGATCGGCGAGCGATAGAAAACAAATGGATCTTTAAGAAGAAGACGGACGCGGATGGTAATGTCACCATCTATAAAGCTCGACTTGTCGCTAAGGGTTATCGGCAAGTTCAAGGGATTGACTACGATGAGACTTTCTCTCCCGTAGCGAAGCTTAAGTCCGTCTGAATCATGTTAGGAATTGCCGCATACTATGATCATGAGATATGGCAGATGGACATCAAAACGGCATTCCTTAACGGTTATCTTAAGGAAGAGCTGTATATGATGTAGCCGGAAGGTTTTGTCGATCCTAAGAATGCTAACAAAGTACGCAAGCTCCAGCGATCCATTTATGGGCTGGTGCAAGCATCTCGGAGTTGGAACATTCGCTTTGATGAGATGATCAAAGCGTTTGGGTTTATGCAGACTTATGGAGAAGCCTGCGTTTACAAGAAAGTGAGTGGGAGCTCTGTAGCATTTCTCATATTATATGTAGATGACATACTTTTGATGGGAAATGATATAGAATTCTTGGACAGCATTAAGGCCTACTTGAATAAGTGTTTTTCAATGAAGGACCTTGGAGAAGCTGCTTACATATTAGGCATCAAGATCTATAGAGATAGATCGAGACGCCTCATAGGTCTTTCACAAAGCACATACCTTGATAAGATTTTGAAGAAGTTCAAAATGGATCAGTCCAAGAAAGGGTTCTTGCCTATATTACAAGGTGTGAGATTGAGCTCGGCTCAATGCCCGACCACGGCAAAAGATAAAGAAGAGATGAGTGTCATCCCCTATGCCTCAGCCATAGGATCTATTATGTATGCCATGCTGTGTACCAGACCTGATGTAAACCTTGCCGTAAGTTTGGTAGGTAGGTGCCAAAGTAATCCCGGCAAGGAACACTGGACAGCGGTCAAGAATATCCTGAAGTACCTGAAAAGGACAAAGGACATGTTTCTCGTTTATGGAGGTGATGAAGAGCTCGTCGTAAAGGGTGACGTCAACGCTAGCTTCGACACAGATCTGGATGACTCTAAGTCACAAACCGGATACGTGTATATGTTGAATGGTGGGGCAGTAAGCTGGTGCAGCTGCAAGCAGAGCGTCGTGGCGGGATCTACATGTGAAGCGGAGTACATGGCAGCCTCGGAGGCAGCGCATGAAGCAATTTGGGTGAAGGAGTTCATCACCGACCTAGGAGTCATACCCAATGCGTCGGGGCCGATCAAACTCTTCTATGACAACACTGGAGCTATTGCCCTTGCCAAGGAGCCCAGGTTTCACAAGAAGACCAGGCACATCAAGCGTCGTTTCAACTCCATCCGTGAAAATGTTCAAGATGGAGACATATATATGTGCAAAGTACATACGGATCTGAATGTCGCAGATCCGTTGACTAAACCTCTTCCGCGAGCAAAACATGATCAACACCAGAACTCTATGGGTGTTCGATTCATCACAATGTAACTAGATTATTGACTCTAGTGCAAGTGGGAGACTGTTGGAAATATGCCCTAGAGGCAATAATAAAAGGATTATCATTATATTTCCTTGTTCATGATAATTGTCTTTTATTCATGCTATAATTGTATTATCCGGAAATCGTAATACACGTGTGAATACATAGACCACAATACGTCCCTAGTAAGCCTGTAGTTGACTAGCTCGTTGGTCAACAGATGGTCATGGTTTCCTGACTATGGACATTAGATGTCGTTGACAACAGGATCACATCATTAGGAGAATGATGTGATGGACAAGACCCAATCCTAAGCATAGCACAAGATCGTGTAGTTCGTTTTGCTAGAGCTTTTCCAATGTCAAGTATCTCTTCCTTAGACCATGAGATCATGTAACTCCCGGATACAGTAGAATTGCTTTGGGTGTACCAAACGTCACAACGTAACTGGGTGACTATAAAGGTGCACTACAGGTATCTCCGAAAGTGTCTATTGGGTTGACACGGATCAAGACTGGGATTTGTCACTCCGTATAACGGAGAGGCATCACTGGGCCCACTCGGTAGTGCATCATCATAATGTGCTCAAAGTGACCAAGTGTCTGGTCATGGGATCATGCATTACGGTACGAGTAAAGTGACTTGCCGGTAACGAGATTGAATGAGGTATTGGGATACCGACGATTGAATCTCGGGTAAAGTAACATACCGTCTGACAAAGGGAATAGTATACAGGGTTGCTTGAATCCTCGACATCGTGGTTCATCCGATGAGATCATCGAGGAGTATGTGGGAGCCTACATGGGTATCCAGATCCCGATGTTGGTTATTGACCGGAGAGCCGTCTCGGTCATGTCTGCATGTCTCCCGAACCCGTAGGGTCTACACACTTAAGGTTCGATGACGCTAGGGTTGTATGAATATGAGTATGCAGCAAACCGAATGTTGTTCGGAGTCCCAGATGAGATCCCGGACGTCACGAGGATTTCCGGAATGGTCCGGATGTAAAGAATTATATATAGGAAGTGCTGTTTCGGCCATCGGGAAAGTTTCGGGGTCACCCGGTATTGTACCGGGACCACCGGAAGGGTCCCGGGGGTCCACCGGGTGGGGCCACCTATCCCGGAGGGCCCCGTGGGCTGAAATGGGAGGGGAACCAGCCCCTAGTGGGCTGGTGCGCCCCCCTGGGCCCCCCTGCGCCTAGGGTTGGAAACCGTAGGTGGGGGGCACCACTTGCCTTGGGGGGCACTCCACCCCCCTAGCCGCCGCCCGCCTTGGGAGATTGCATCTCCCAGGGCCGGCGCCCTCCTGGGGGCCTATATAAAGGAGGGCAAGGGGGAGGGCAGCTGCACCCTGTGTCTTGGCGCCTCCCTCCCCCTTCTACACCTTGTCCTCCTCCCGCAGCAGCTTGGCGAAGCACTGCCGGAGTTCTGCTGCATCCACCACCACGCTGTTGTGCTGCTGGATCATCATCAACCTCTCCTCCCCCCTTGCTGGATCAAGAAGGAGGAGACGTCATCCGCTCCGTACGTGTGTTGAACTCGGAGGTGCCGTCCGTTCGGCACTTGGTCATCGGTGATTTGGATCACGACGAGTACGACTCCATCATCACCGTTCTCTTGAACGCTTCCGCACGCGATCTACAAGTGGTATGTAGATGCAATCTCTCTCCCATGACTCGTTGCTTAGATGAACTCATAGATGAATCTTGGTGAAACCGTAGGAATTTTTTTTTAATTTTCTGCAACGTTCCCCAACAGAAAGCTCTAGAGAGAGTTTTGCATTATTTGAAAGGCACTACGAATTATGGAATTCACTACACTGGGCACCCAAAGGTGCTTGAATGGTATAGTGACTCAAACTGGATCTCAAATGCTGATGAGATAAAGGCCACGAGCGGTTATGTATTCACTCATGGAGGTGGCGCTGTTTCTTAGAAGTCTTGCAAGCAGACCATCTTAACGAGGTCAACAATGAAAGAAGAACTCACAGCACTAGATACAACTACGGTTGAAGCAGATTGGCTTCGCCGGCTCTTGAACGACTTGCCGGTTGTTGAGAAACCTGTACCTGGTGTCCTTATGAACTGCGACAATCAAACTGTGATCACGAAAGTGAGCAGCTCAAAGGATAACATGAAGTCATCAAGACACGTTCAGAGAAGGTTAAAGTCTGTCAGGAAAATGAAAAACTCTGGAGTTATTGCATTGGATTATATCCAAACGTCTAAAAATCTGGCAGATCCTTTTACTAAGGGTCTATCGCGTAATGTGATAGATAATGCATCGAGGGAGATGGGTATGAGACCCACAATATGAGTTGTTCACAGTGGTAACATATTCTTTGTGATCGGAGATCCCGTGAATTAGATGTGGAAGACAAGCTGTTGGTCAACTTAGAGGAGAGTATCCCTACTATTCACAATACTACTCCATGAAGATGCAATACTCTCCTAATCTGCATGACAGGTTGATGTATATCTTAATGTGTTCTAAGTGGCTTATTTAAGCTGAGATGTTATCCTGCAGAACATCTTTTGAAGAACACACCTGTATGAGTCTGATTGTCAAACGTCGCAATCTATGAGAGTAGGGTTCTCTCTAGTAAACTCATGAAAGGTCACGGAGTATGACGCATAAGCTCCACCCGCGGGGAAGACCCACGGTAGCCACGTATCGGTCAAGGCTTTATGTGAAGCTAGATTCGCAGAAAATTTGCAGTTCAAGGCCCAGTCCACTGTTCAAGTTGCTTACTAGTGTAGCATAGAGTTCTAGGTGGAAGTTCAACTTAACAGTCTCCACTTCAGTACGGGTATATAAAACAGTGTTTTGGAACCAAAGACAAATTTCTGTGTGCCTCTGGGATCTGGTGGGGGACTGCTGGAATTTAGTCTATATTGGGGCAGCCCAATAACTATTTCAGAAATTCCTAATAAATCCTAGAGGCCCACTTAGCCCATTTGTGCAAGGCAAGGGATACTACTAAAGTTTAGTCCCACATTGCTAGTTGAGTGGGAATTGGACCTCCTTATAAGGGAGGTTCTTTCCCCACTTGTATGAGCATGAGAACAAGAGGGACATCCACGCGCGCTCCTCCTCCGCCGCCCGCCTCGCCACGCCACACCTTGTCACGCCACACCTCGTCACGCCACACCTCGTCACGATGCGCCGTTGGTTGCGGGAATGAGCCAAGCCGATGTCTAAATTTTTGCCACGCACTACGGGTATACGAAAGGTCACCTGGGATTCACTTCGTCTCCCTCCGTTGCTTCACCTCCCGGCGCAGCCTGTTCGCGTCCATCTGCTGTGCCTATATAAGAGAGGTCGCTCCTCTCCCGAGATACACATCAGAAGGTCCTCTTCCTCTCGCCACACAGTTCCAACCTCTGCGCTACTGCTGTCTTCCTCATCCCGGCTTGCGGCGTGCACCGCACGTCGGGATAGTAGGCCTCCAAGAACGCACCTTTTGAGTCCTGTACGGGAGAAGGGTGATAAGGTTTTTGGGGAGCGCTCAGCGCGACTACTGGCTGCTTCATCATGGATGATCCGACTACTGGCTGCTTCATCACGGACGATCCGGTCGCCGACGACTACTTCCCCGACGACGACTTCTTCCCCGACGTCCACGACCTCCTCGGCGACATGGCAGGCGAGGACACCGACCCCAAGTCCAGCGCTTCTGCTGCTGCTGTGCCGTACGTGTTCTTCTTCTTTCTGTTAGAAGTCCTCCTACAGTTCTTTGCTCTAGTTTCTGCCCTACGTATGTTAGGTTCTGTTTCGTATAAGCAACTTCATCTAGTGTCTGTTCTAGATGTGTTTACCTCAAGTTCATATATGCAGACGATGTTTACCTTCTCTCTGTCAGATTGCATGACTTGCTTTATATTTGCTATTTTAGTGATGCTTTATCTAGTATTTTTGTTAATAAAATCATTCGGTAAATTGCTCATATGTCCAACATTCTCTTCACCCTATGTGTAACAAGTGTCAGGTCTTGTTTGACGCATTCTAAGTTGAGGACTCAAAACCGACCTCTTGAGCGATGGATTCTTAGCTTGCAGGCCAAGATGAAGCTCTTGCTCTGAGTTGGGCCCCCAAATTGCCTATTTGAGCCGTGCTGCCGCCAGGCCCCCTCAGCCCTAAGGCCGGCTCGTGGTTTGTGTCTTCATGGCTTTCCGGCTCATGTTTTTGCGGCTTCATTACTTGTGCCCTTGCGGCCTGTGTCGTCGTGGCTTTGGGGGAATCCGGCCTCCATGATGCCTCGTCACACCCGTGTACCGGTCACTCTAGCTGGTTAACCCAATCGTGGAGGGCCTCGGGCTAAGTGAGTCAGCCCATACTGGTCGTATTATGGGAAGAGCCCACCACTCGCCCACAAACCTCGCCATACCACAATAGGGTTTTTCTTGCTATGCGCTCTGCTCCATGCGTCTGCACGCTCCAGGCCCAGCTCCATCATCGCTTGAAATTCCAAACGCGTCCTTATAAAATTGCAGAGGGAATTAAGCAAAATTACACTTCATCTTGCTCCTCGGTCTCTTGCACTACCCTTTCCCCCCATTGTTAACGATGGAAGCTTCGGATCCAAAGACCATAGAGATGGCGGAATTGAGGGGGATCAGTGTGTCACCATCCACGGGGGCGACCAAGCTCTCCAATAAGGAATGTCGAAACCTCCCGCACTGATTTGTCTGCCAGAGCGCCCGCTGCCGGTAGGAGTGCTGGGAGTTGGTCGATCTCCACGACTACCCATCATGACTTGGTGGATCTTGTTACGCATGGATTATTGCCGCATAGAAGCATTCTATTGTGGCGGCCCACGATGCCAGTGGACGATGTGTCGAACACAGATAACTGTAACAGGGTTGTGCACACTTCATTCCTTTGTTGTGGCCTCTCTCTTCCCCTACACAGTTTTCTTTGCGGGCTCCTGCACTTCTATGGCTGCCAATTTCATCATATCACACCGAACGGGGTTCCGCACCTCGCCTTCTTCCTCATGCTATGCGAGTGCTTGTTGGGGATCGTGCCGGACTTTGAGTCGTCGCACTACTTCTCCAAAGTGAAACTGCACAGGGAGAATAGCGAAGTCCTGGACTGTGGCGGAGCCATCATCTGGCCCCGCACAAGCGCAGGGTACTTCCATATCCCGATGCCGCGGATGACTATGTCATCGCAGCACGGCTAGTTCTATGCCACGGACCTTCCGAAGGAGATTACCAAAGCGGGATTGACACCTTTTGAGAATTCACCTCCGCAGGAGAGTCCATCATGGAGCACGGAGACCGTGCTCCTTAGAACATCTCCAGCCGTGCCCCCAACAGCCCTCCATGCCCCCCTTTTGGCGCCGGCGCCCAAATAAGAGCCTAGTCACAACGATCCACCGATGATGTACCCAGCCGCCCCGGTCCCCAGCCGGAGTGGCGGTCAATGGATGCCGAGCAGGACCGATTCCTCTTCCTCCTTCTCCCGATCCTCCTGCCACTCCTCTGGGTCGCCGGCGCTCTTCAGCGTCAAGGCTGAGCCCGCAGAAACGCCGCTCGGCCGGCGCACCCGCAGCGCCGACATCATCATCAACGAGGGCGGGTGTGCCTCCTCCTCGGCTCCTTCCCGCCTCGTTAAGCCGAAGACGGAGTCGGGGCTCGTCGTCGTGAAAACGGAGCCGGGGCTCGATGACAACGCGGCCACGAAGTGGGCGTGGGAAGATTGGGCGCGGCTTGAGATGGAGCGCCAGCGCCGCGCCCTAGAGGAGATCGCCGCGCGCCGCCGTGGGCGCGACGAAGGAGGCTTCGTCATGCTTGAGGACAGCGACGACGACGCGCAGCCACCGGCCAACCATGTCCGCCTGGGCGACTCCGGGCAGGGGTCCAGCGGCGTGAAGAAGGAGAAGGACGACGACGGTGGCGACGATGACGACTACGCTGCGCTCAGCGAGTTCTTCGGCCTGTAGTTGCGTCTCTTTGTTTTTTAGTAAATTTCATGTTTTCTATGTAAAAAATGTTGAACGCCGAAGTTTATGCCATGTTCGTCAAAACATTGTCATGTTTGCCGAATTTTAACCAAATTTTCTTTTCAAAACAGTTTTAAAAAGGACATCTGGGGGCGACCTTGGGGGCCGCGGCTGGAAACCCGATCGCCCCCAAGCCGATTTTTAGCACCGGGTCGCCCCGAGGCGGCGATTTTAAGAGCCCCCTGGGGCCAACGGCTGGAGTTGCTCTTAGCATAGAGGTCTCAATTAGAAAAAGAATGTCAAATATGTTACAACTACTGCCATATGTCACTAAACTGCCATGTTTAGATAGCCAAAATTACCTTTAAATTATCCCCTTACCTGGTGGGAGGTAAGGAGGAACATGTTAAAAGAGCTCAGCACTTTGTTCAACCTTAACTAGGAAATAGACACTCGTAAAAGAAAAACACTAGAAATAGACTGGGTTGAGAAGCGCGTAACGTGGCGCGCGCGTGTCCATCCTGCACGCTGGCTCTACCATCGTACAATCAAATCCGTAGAATAGACCTGGTCCATCGTTTCCCATTCGTTACAGGAAAAGTCTTTTTCCTCGGACGACCGGCGCATGCAGCAACCTATAAAAGGAATCAACCATCGATCTCTCCTCCAACAACCGCTTCAAGCCAGCCATTCACCCATCGTACTCACGTAGCTCAGCCAGCCCCCCATCTGGCATCTGCAACATTTGCTCCGTATGTACCGTAGGTGTACTCTGACTCAGAGACTCAAAGGTTAAACTAGGAACATTTCTATGGGGTCGTCGGCGACCATGGCGAGGGCAGTGGTGGTAGCCGTGCTGCTCGTCCAGTGCTGCAACGTGGTTCTCGCGGCGAGGCTGCTCGAGGGAGACCGCGGTTGGCTACACGGCGGCGTTGGCGCTGCCGGGGCGCTTATCATGCAGGTCCTGCCCGGCGGCTCTCCCGGAGCGGGAACACCCAACGGCTGCACCAACAACCCCAACCATCCCCCCGGCGGGGCATGCAACGGCGGCCGCTAAGCCGCCGGCGGAGCTCGACTAGTCAATCAGCATGCATGTGCGTGATGTACGTACATGCGTAGATAGAGGTCGTCTCTTGTTCGTCTTGTTTGATTAATTCTTTGTTCATTGGTTCCTTCATTCTTTCAAGTGTAATTATTTTAGGGCTTCCGTTATATGATGGAGCCCTGGAAGCTGTTCAAATTTAGTTAGTCTTGGTACATGAATTGCAATCAAGTAGTCTCTGATGTAGGTCTGTGACCACTAACCAAATTGTATAAAGATCTTCACATTTCTGTTCATAACCATGAGTAGAAGATTGTTGCACTTGATTTGGTTTGTAAGGAGAGAAACAGACTCATTTTCACCCAAAAAAGGCGAGTTAAAATGCACCACGAGTGCCTCAACTTGTCCTATGCGATCATTTTGATGCCTAAACTTGTAAAATACATGAAACTGGTGTCGTAACTTATTTGAATGTTTAAATACGGTGCCTCTATCCGTATTCAGGCATATGCAAAGCCCACATGGTGTGCCATGGCGTCATCAATTCCTGTGAGAGGAGTGTGCTGGTTGTTTTACAGAAAATTCCTTGTACTTTAAATAATTTTGACAAAAGCTCCTGATATTTTTTATTTAAATGTGCCAAACTGCATTGACCTCATCTGTCAGATCTAGGCCCTGCATGTCAGCATGCGGGATAAATAATAAAATCTAATAAAAGAAATAGGTATTCTTAGTCCATCATGTTATTCTATAGAAAACACCCTGATGTTTCTGACATTAATCCCGCAATACATATCAAATGTTTGTTTTAAATACTCATATCTTCTAAACCGTAACTCCAAATTTAACATGGTATATGTGAAATTTGATTAGAAAAATATATAGAATCTGAATATGATGTTAATTTACATGTTAACCATTTGAAAAATACTATATAGGGTGCAATCTACTTGCCCGTTTCTTAGTATGTATTAAATCTACATGCAAGCCGTATTTAAATAGAAGACATGTGGAATCTTGAGCTTGCGCTTTTGTGCGCAAAGACCATCTTTGTTTGGGCCGTAACTACAAATACTCATATTATAGACCATTTTTTGTTAATAAAGAGTGTGTGGTGTTTTTTTTCTCCCGTTACAACGCACGGGCACTTTTGCTAGTATAATAACAAAAAAAAAAAGCACGCACCGGCAGGATTCGACTTCATTACCTCGCGCATAATGTGCACATGTGCTAACCAATAGGCCAAGACCAGTTTGTGCAATATCCAGACACACCACTATTTATTAGAGATATCGGACGAAATAATAAAGAGAAACAAAAAAGAAAAGGTTGACTCGCAGAAAATTTAAAAAATTATTAAGAAATTATCACGTTTGAGAAAAAGAGAACAACTCAACATATTACCTGCCATCAACTTAAAAAAGTGTTAGTGCATTTTTCCAAAAAGTCAACATATTTTTGGAAAATTCTCACTTGTACTAAGAAATTGTAAACATGTATTTGAAAAATGCCCATCATGCATTCAAAAAAAAAATTACAACTTCTATTTCATAAAATGTTCTATATGTATTAAAATAATTATTGTGTAAAATTATTCTTACATTTCTACAACACGTTTAACATGTTTTAACCCATTTATTGAATTTATTCTTTTTACACAATCATTTTTAATATGTATTGAACAATTTTCAAAATACAACTTTGTTGATTTTTTAATAATTATGTATTCTAAAAATACAATGAAGATACAAAATAGTTCTGGATGAAGATACAAAAAAATTAGGCAATATTTTATAATATACGTTGAACTTTTCAAATCCATATAAATTTTACAAACAGTTCATGTTTACCTCTTCGAACTACAAATAATAAAAACAGAATAAAGATTTTAATAGACAATAGTCCCGTATTTGTAATTATTATATTTGTATATTAGAAATTTTACATATATTGTAAAAACCAAACGGTAACTTGAAAACAATGTAATGGAAATTGCAGAGCGATAGTAGACTGTAGAAACCAATTCAATGAAACAGTATATCTTTTTCCTGTTATTAGCATATAGAGCAATGGCTTATTTGTGACTTTAATTAAACTCACGGAATTTTCTGAAGAAAAAAAAACTCCTATGCATTTCACCCAGCGCAGACAATGCTCACCCATTGATCTGTGGGCCAGCTGCCGGTTGTCACACCACACGGAGAGCAAATACGATGGATACGGGGGATGCACCGTATATGCACCGCTTCGCTCCACGAGAAAAGCGATCGTGGAGGCGATCGCATCAAAGGCCAACTCCACCGGCCGCCGCCGGTCCCTGCCTCTTCCGTTTAGCCACTCCGGCCACGCGAGGAGGTGGGGACCACGGCGCTTCGACACCGACCTGTAGTTAGGGTTTGTCTAGTGTCTCCTTAGGGCCAGCGGCGGAGCCAGGATTCGAGTATAGGGGGGTCCGAGTATGTATATTGATTTAATTTTGTTGGTAATTACTCATCGTTTCTACTAAAATTGTTGATCATTGGGGGGGGCCAGGCCCCTGCTCGTCCCCCCTGGCTCCGCCCCTGCTTAGGGCGCCGTTGGGGTGGTGGGAGCGACGCCCGGGCAAATAAATCTGCCTCAACTCCACTCCCACACCGGCGGCTACCTTCACGGTGGCGTCTCAGAGTTGATGGCAACGTATGTTGTTCGGTCCTGTAGATCGGCAGCTTGGTCTTCTCGTCGTTCTTCAGATCTGGCGATGAATAAAAGTATTTCAGTTTCTTCTCTGATGCGGTGTTCTACACTGCGGTCGGTGAGGGATCTTGACGGAAGTGTATCCAAGCGGGGATGGTGTGGTGGCGGCATCTTCCCCGTGGTGGACTTGTGTTCTGGGGCTTCGTCGTTGCGACGAAGTTTTCTCCAACGTCGGAGTGGAGCCTGGGAGGTCGTCCAGGAGTACGCGCAGACTGTTGTTTGCGCATGTCACGGCTGGAAGATTGTGTATCCTGTGCTGGTTTTGTGGTTGGAGGCTGACAGTTCTGGTTTCTTCCTCCGACGTTGTAGTCGTGCGGGGATGTCAGTTCTGGAGCTTGATGGCGTGTCCGGGGACATGTTGCCTCGGTCTGATTCGTTCAACGACGATGGTTTTGCTTCTGGCAAACGACTTTGAAGGTCCGGAAAGCTGTTGATTAGCGATGGAGCCGCGTCGAGCTCGGGTGTAGAGGTGAGCTGTCTTCCGTCCCTTTGGTGGTCGCTTCGGTGGTGTCGAAGGAGGGAGATAGGCGCTGGTTTTTTGCATAGGTTTATCCTATCTTTTCAGGCCTGTAAGGTCGGTGTGTACGTGCCTTGTAACTTGATTTCATCTTATAAATGAGATACGTATTACCATGCAAAAAAAAAGACAAGCTATAGCACCACTTTTGTATATTTTACAAGTTTAGACACTAAACTGAGCGCAATGGACAAGCTGAGGCACTCATGATGTATTTAACTCAAAAAGGCTAACCTACCTACCGGCTAGGTCATGGGACCAAAGCGAGGTGTTCCACACTTGTTACTAATCTGTATTATGGATGTGTAATTTGTACAAGGGAGCACTACTGCACTAGTATCAAATAATAATCACATCATGTAGCGCTAAGCAGGTGCGTAGTTTTTGGAGAGAACGTATCCTGTGCACCAGTTGCACCAATAGGTTTTGGGCCATTAGATAGAAATGCAACGTGCTAGATTTTGACTTTGGACTATACTATATTTACAGAAGCAACCTTATGGTTTATTATATTTGACCCACACTGCACATCACATTCTTCCATCAATAAATTTATGTGTTTAATTTTTTGGCCCATACACAAATATGGTTGCATACTTTGAACTGAATGCCCGATTTTTGAATCTGTTTTGATTGTCAACTTTGTCTTCAGGCTCATGTGATCTTTGAAAAAAGATCAATGTTGAATATGTTGTTCAATTATTAGTTTTGTACATTTTAAAACTTAAACTTCACTTGAAATTTAATTTAAGCATGTGCACATGGGATCGACATGTGGAGGGAGAGGCTGAGTTTGAAAACATATAAAGTACATCTAAGTTTCAATACAATACATAAAAAAATTGTGGGGACAAAAAATATAAATGTTACTGTGACATTAAAAAATAATAAAATAAAATAAAAATATATATTTGGCATTGATTGTCGGGGGTTGGGTGCGACATATGCCAACGGATGGCTTATCACGGTGGGAGCGAGTAGAACGTCGCCAGTGCCTGGAAGCGGGATAAGGCGTAGACACGTACGCCGGCGAACTTTACACAGGTTGGGGGCTCTCCGTGGAGATAATACCCCTACTCCTGCTCTGCGGGGTCTCCGCATGATCACTAAGGCACTAGTACTACAAGTCGTTCCTTGAGCTGTGTCTAGAGGTAGGAGAAGGCAAAGCTTAGCTCTTCCCTGCCCTAGGTAACTGGCTAGTTCTATCAGAGTTGGAACCCTTTGCATGGGTGCCCTCGGGGGTTCATATAGGCCTACCCCCCAGGGGTACAATGGTAATCTGTCCGGGTGCTGGGCCCGGCTATCAGCGTCTCCGGCCTTCGGCTTCTCCGCCGACCGTTGGGGCCCACCGCCTGGCGGGCCCCGCCGGCTGGTCGGTGGCTGCTCACTGTAGCCGTGCCGTTGGTGACGAGGGCTTGGTCATCTCCAGCGTGGCTACAGTCCCGCCGCCTAGTGGGAGATCACTGTAGCCACACCTGGTCTCATCAGCTTAATGGTGTGCTTGCCTCGGGGCGGGGGACGACCGCCTGCTGGAGGCCGGCTAAAAGATCGAGGATGTCGCCTAGAGGGGGGGGGGTGAATAGGCGCTTTAAAATAATTACGGTTTAGGCTTGAACAAATGCGGAATAAACCTAACGGTTAATTTGTCAAGCACAAAACCTACAACAACTAGGCTCACCTATGTGCACCAACAACTTATGCTAAGCAAGATAAGCAACTATGTGATAGCAAGATATATGACAAAGAACAATATGGCTATCACAAAGTAAAGTGCATAAGTAAAGGGGCTCGGGTAAGAGATAACCGAGGCACGCGGAGACGACGATGCATCCCGAAGTTCACACCCTTGCGGATGCTAATCTCCGTTTGGAGCGGTGTGGAGGCACAATGCTCCCCAAGAAGCCACTAGGTCCACCGTAATCTCCTCACGCCCTCGCACAATGCAAGATGCCGTGATTCCATTAAGGGACCCTTGAGGGCGGTCACCGAACCCGTACAAATGGCAACCCTTGGGGGCGGTCACCGAACATGTACACTTTGGCAACCCTTGGGGGCGGTCACCGGAACCCGTCAACTTGCTCGGGGCGATCTCCACAACCTAATTGGAGACCCCGACGCTTGCCCGGAGCTTTACACCATAATGATTGAGCTCCGAACACCACCAACCGACTAGGGCGCCCAAGCACCCAAGAGGAACAAGCTCAAGGGCACCAAGCACCCAAGAGTAATAAGCTTCTCAACTTGTAACTTCCACGTATCACCGTGGAGAACTCAAACTGATGCATAAATGCAATGGCAAGGGCACACAGAGTGCCCAAGTCCTTCTCTCTCAAATCCCACCAAAGCAACTAATGCTAGGGAGGAAAATGAGAGGAAGAACAAGAAGGAGAACACCAAGAACTCCAAGAACTAGATCCAAGGGGTTCCCCTCACATAGAGGAGAAAGTGATTGGTGGAAATGTGGATCTAGATCTCCTCTCTCTATTTCCCCAAAAACTAGCAAGAAACCATGGAGGGATTGAGAGATAGCAAGCTCGGAGAAGGTCAACAATGGGGGAAGAACATGAGCTCATAGGATAAGGTTCATTGGGGAAGAAGACCCCTTTTTATAGGAGGGGGAAAATCCAACCGTTACCCCACTGAACATCCCCGCACAGAGCGATACTACCGCTAGGGAAGGGCGGTACTACCGCTCCGGGCGGTACTACCGCTCAACCCAGCGGTACTGCCGCGCTGCCAGGGCCCTGACCCCAGGGCGGTACTACCGCTAGGGAAGAGCGGTACTACCGCTTAGGGCGGTACTACCGCTCCTACTGCTGCCCTTAGTGCCGCGAAACCCGACACGAAAACTTCGTTCGAGAATCAAGGCGGAAGTAGCCCAGACGCACAGCGGTGCTACGGCCGAAAAACCCCAAGCGGTACTACCGTTCGGAGAGCGGTACTACCGCTCTGAGAGCAGTACTACCGCTGGGGAGCTTCGGCGGTACTACCGCTGTGGACTGCGGTACTACCGCTGGCGCCAGCCTTAAGCCACTACCGCTAAAACAAAGAATACTCCAAGGAAACCAGAATTGCCATAACTTCTGCAAATGAGCTCCGAATTGAGCAAACTCAAGCTTGTTGGATAGAGCAAGACGAGTAGCATCAAAACAGCAAACAAACTCAAGCTTGTTGGATACTCCAAGGTTATAGTAAGAAGAGGCAGGGGAGGTATGCTTAGCAAACAAAGGAGTGAAACCTCCAACCGAGAAGAACCGGCATACCCTCCAACATCGAAAACATCATAGAAGATGCATGTGAACTCCGTTTTTGATGAACTCGAGCTTGTCATGAACATGATCAAAAGATCCAAATCTCACAAGGAGAAGAACCAAACAAGAACCAATAAAGATGACGCAAGGATGCAATGGTTTGAGCTCTCTACGAACGATACGATCAAGCAACTCATTGAGAGCCCCCCTTGATAGTACGGCAAACGATCCTATAACCCGGTCTCCCACAACTACCATGAGACCGGTAAAATAGAAAACCTATCAAGGGCAAACCTTTGCCTTGCACATGGTCCACTTGAGCTAGATGATGACGATCTTGACTCCCTCAAGTTGGACCACCTTTCTTGATTGCATTGGCTCGAAGAAGACTAGTTGATTGCTCCCCCATACTCCACTATGGGTGAGCCACTCTTCTGCACATCTTCACAAGTCCATTGTCGCCACAATGGAAAGAAAGTTTCAAGCATATGATCTCTTCGTGATGATTCAACTTGAGCTTGCACACCGCAACCTAACCCCACAAAGAACTCTCACGAAGACCATGGGTTAGTACACAAAGCGTAATTGACCATGCTTACCATACCATGGGATCTCTTGATCCCTCTCGGTACATCTTCTATGCTTTGTGTGTTGATCAACTTGATTCATTCTTTGACTTAGTCTTGATCAACCTTCAATCTTTCCAACTCTCTTCATTTGGATGATGTCTTGAAGGTAAACATGAATGATCACACAATGTTCTTCTTCAAGACATGCTTGCAATAAGCTCAACACTCATAAGACCAATCTTTGGATAATTCCTTAATAGCAACTTGGTCATCACAAACTCTCCTTGAAACTAACAAATGGACTCCAAGAAAAGCCTATGGACAAACCCTTCAAATATAACTCAAGGCAACCATTAGTCCATAGAGATTGTCATCAATTGCCAAAACCAAATATGGGGGCACCACATGTTCTTACACCGGCCCTGCCCGAGTCCGACTGGTTGGGGTTCCTCCGTCTTCTACGGAGTCTCTGCCCGATAGGGCCCGCCGCCGGCAGGCCGTACCGACAGGCCGTCGTGGGGAACAGGACTCCGCCTGCTCGGAGCGACGTTAGGGGAGACATGGCACAGTGCCCCGTCGTGCGGAGATCTCCGCTTGTACGGAGCATTGTAGCCACGCCTCCCGGGCGCCGGGGGCGACGTGCTTCACTGCAGCCATGCCCCAACTTGTACTCTCGAGGGGGGGTCGGCTGTACCGACGCCACGAGGCGGCCGCCTGCTTGATGCCGCCCTCTCTAGAGGCCGGTGGGCAGGAGCCGACCACCCGCAGCGTTGTTGGCTGGGGTCGGCCGCCCTCTGGTAGCCGGCCCCAAGAGGGCGGAGCTTCTGCTTAGGGCCCAGCTAGGTGGAGCTGGCCCGAAGTCTTGATAAGTCATGGGACCTGGGTGAGGCTATCCATGGCCCATTACTCCGACAGTAGTCCCCAAAGCCGACAAGGCGTCGCGGTCGAGGGGCCGTGAAGACTCAGCGGCTTTCCCCCTTCTCCGAGTTCCAGAGAGTGCTACGATCTGCCTTGCGGCGCACCGATATCTTGGTCCGACCTGTGGAGTGCCGGCTTTTGAAGCCGGCCTTCACAAGGCGGGGTCGTCGGCCAATTTCGAACTTCTCGGCGGGAAGGTAGGTGGCATGTCTGCTAAGCTTCCTCCGGCCACCGCACGCTGTAGGGGCGCCACGCAGTGCCTTCCAGCATGGCCAGCCTGCCATCCCACGCTCCTGATGGGACATGACAGTGGGTCGGGCCCGCCATTACCAAGCCTCGGCGCGCGAGCTGATCCACTGCGCCGAGGCGGGTAGTTGCGGTTCCCGCGTCTATTCACTACGCAGTAAGTATGCGTGGAGATCGTGGGGACGTGGGGGCGTGGGCGCAGTTAATCCCACATCCCACGCCCTGTCCCTCAGCTTTATAGCCCAGGGGCTATAAGTAGGGGGAGGGAGGGGTGTGGCGAGGCTCGCGCGCCCCCTCGCACTTCTTCTTCTTCCTCCCGCACCCTCCACTGTAGCTGCCTCTCACCGTGGTGCTGCTGCTGCTACCGCTGTTGCGCTCTCGCCCCTTCCTCAGCCATGGCGCGTGAGAAAGGCGGCGACTGGGATGGCTCGACGGTCATCGAGGCCCATATCACTTTTCTCCGCGACACGCGCCGGCTGCCCAGCGCGGCATTCATCAAGGCGCGGGTGCCGCCGAAGATGGATATCTCGCCGGCGCCGCGGGGGACGAGCGGTCGTCTTCCGCTCGCACTTCCTCCACGGCTTCGGCCTCCCGGCGAGCGGCTTCTTCCGCTCGTTCCTCGACTTCAACCACCTCCAACCTCACCATATGACGCCCAATGCCGTGACCCTGCTCTCCGCCTTGGTCACGGCGTGCGAGGGCTACATCGGCATCCTCCCCACAATCGAGCTGTGGGGAGCGTTCTTCTACGGGAAGCTCGGCACCTCCGCCAAGGACACACCGGCCGAGTGCGGGGGCTATGTCGCCGTGCGCCGACCGGCGAAACGGAGCGCCTTCCCCACCATCAAGCTAGCTAAGTCGGTGAAGATGTGGTAGCAGTCCTACTTCTACATCGAGAACGTAGATCCTGCTGCCGACTTCCTCAACGTGCCGCCCTACGAGCCCCCCCCCCACCGATATCCGGCCCAACTGGGGGTACAAGCCGAAGCCGGTGTCGGCGGACGCGGCAGCAGCCATCGGCCGACAACGGGTGCTCCAAGAGTCGGAGGGCCTCGTGGCCTCTGACCTCCTTGTCGCCTTCGTCGAGCGTCGAGTCCTCCTACTCCAGAGCCGCCCCCATCCGATCTTTCGGATGGGCGGGCACCGCGATCTGTGCCGGCTGTGCACGAAAGGGATGCCGCCTGCCGAGGCCGCGCGGATGGTGAACGAGATCTCCGACCTCAAGGTGCCGGAGGAGGACTGGTGGTACGGGAAGCGGCCGTACTCCCGGCACAATCCGCAGCCTGCCGTAAGTCCCTTGATTTCTTCCTTTAGATTTGTCTTTTTGGTCTTGCTTTCCTTGTGATTCGACTCCTTCTTTGGACAAAGATTTACATGTTCGCGGCGGCAGCCGCCATCATGGTGCCGGGTGGTAACTACCACCCGGACAGCACGGTGAGCGACGAGGACGACCCCGACTTGGGGGCGGCCGCCCTGGCGACGACGCAACATGCGGTGGTGGCGGCGGTGCAGGCGGCACCGAGGAAGGCGGCGGCGTGGGGACCTGGCCCAACAACGATGAGGACGAGGACGGGCCGTGCCCCACTCGGAGCACGGCCAACACCGGCGCTGGCCCCTCCAATAGACCGCCTGCCCGCGGCGGCAAGCGGAAGCGGAAGCAAGGCGCCGCCTTGTTCGGTAGCGCGCCGAAAAAACCCAAGAACCCGGCCGTAGCGACCAGGCGGCAAGAGGCTGCCGCCAAGGCGGTCAGGTATCAGAGGCAGCCGAGGGTGCCCGTTATGGTGTCGGCGTAAGTGTCTTTCTCCTGACTTTTACTCCTTCTGCCGATCCGGCCTATTAGTAAATTCCTTGTTGTGTCTTCATATCTAAGGGCCCCTCTCACCCTCGAGAAGTCGGGTGCCGCCTCAGTCATCAGGTCGGCGACGACCTCTTCCACCAGCCGGCGGATTGATCCGGCCACCGACCTGCGAGAGGCGACAGAGCGGAACGCGTGATAGGCGCGCGATAAAGAGGCCGACCGCGTGGCGAAGGCGGAGGCGGACAGGGCCGCAGCCTCCGCAGCGAGGAGGTTGGCGCAGGCGGAGGCTGAAGCAGCGGAGAGAGAGTGGCTCGCGGAGTCCGCACGTCACCAGGAGCCACTGCTTGTGACGCCACTGAACACCGCGCCACCTTCGCCGGAGTTCGAAGCGACGAGCGGGGGAGTCGGCAGGGAGCACCCGGTCATGGAGAGGGAGGGCGGCGACGTGGCCATGCCTGACATCTTCGTGCCGCCGCCGCCACCGGCTAGCGAAGCGTTGGTCGAGCAGCCGGCCGAGCCGCCAATGCCGCCGGCTGAGAACGTGGTGGTGATGGACCTAACTCCTCAGGTCCGCACACCCGTGCGCCATCGCCTCGAGAAGGCGGCCTCAGCGCCGCGAACGTTGGAGACCGGAGCCGCGAGCTCGTCGATCCCCAACACCGAAGCGTCCAGCGCCGCGCCGTCCGGCTGGGTGCGTGGAGGTGGGACGGGTGCCCTGAACTAGGCGTCCCTCGACATCCAGGCCAAGCTCCGGGCTGAAGCTGAAGCCCTCAGGCGCTGCAATGAGGCGTTCCTGGACTTGTGAGCTGCTATCCGTGTAAGCCTCCTGCTTCTTTTTCCTTTGATCTTCTTTCAATCCTTCGTGGGGGCGTGCCAGCGCACCCACTGGGTGTAGTCCCAAAGTTTCGGGCCGGCTGCTGAGCAGGTGGTCCGGAACTTCATCTTGTTGGAGCTAAGTCTTGATTTTGTCTGGCATCCCCCTTCTGCAGGACTACCACAACCTCCGTGCGGTCGCCTACAACTCCAGGGTTCAGGAGCAGGAGACGCAGACCGGCCATTTGTCCGAGAGCCACAGTGAGTTTCTGCTCCTTTATTCTACGGGGGCGCGCCAGCGCACCCGCAGGGTGTAGTCCCCAAGGTTCGGGCCGACTGCTGAGCAGTCGGGCCGAATCTCCTCGGTTAGCTGTATGTGTTTGTTATTTGACTGATGCTCTTCCTTCTCTTTCTTTCTTCAAAGGCCAATGCCGCCTTGCAGCAGTAGCTGGGCGAAGCTAATACCGCCCTGCGTGGCAACGAGGCGGAGTGCAGCAAGCTGGTCGAAGAGCGGGACTGGCTAGTTGCTCAGCTTGCTGAACAGGCGGAGGCTCTCAAGGCGGCCCAGTCGGAGGTGAAGACGAAGGAGGAGGACCTCCTCGCTGAGTTTGAAGTCGAGCGTTCTGCTTGGGCCAACAGGGAAGCCCAGATGACGGCCTGCTTCAGCAGCATTGAAGACTTGGTCGATGGTCAGCTTCATTCTCTTGGTTTTTGTTTCGAACTGTCGGCCCTTATCTAGGCCGATTTCTTGCTTATAACCTTGGCCTTTCTCTTCTTTTGTCCAAAACAGACTTCTTCCCTGGCCACTCTGTTGCCGCGATCCAGATGATCGAGGACCAGCGCGAGGAGCGGAGGGCGGAGGGCATGCAGATCGCCGCTGACGCCCCCCGGACTCTCAACAAGCAGATCCTCAGTATCCAGGCCCGCCTTTGGCCTGCTCATCGAACGATGCGCCAGCTTCAGCGTATCGGCGCCCAGGCAGTTTCCGCCCTCTGGCCAGGACTGCTGGCTCTGCGCTCCCCAAGTCAGACTGCCGACTGGCTGGAGGTGGCGGCCGGCCGCTTGGAAGCCTGGAAATGCTCAGCAGCCTAGGCAGGAGCGCGTCGGGCCTTGGAGTTCGTCAAGGCGTGGTACCCTGGGCTAGATCTAGCCCAGTTGACCACGTTCCGGCTGGAGGCGCGGGAGGAGTTGGCAGCGGTGGAAGCTGAGCTCATCAACCAGGCGGCGACGGTCACCGACTTCACCGATACCAGTGTCTTCATTCCGAAGGTGGTTGAGGAGGGCGCCAAAGCGCCACAGGAGTGGCTTGGGCTGAACCCGGAGGACAACGAGGATTCAGCCGAAGTCATCGACTCCAGCGACGAAGGGGAAGAGGAGGAGGAGGAGGAGGAGGAGGAGGAGGAGAGCGACGTCGATCTGCCGGAGGTCGGGGCGGACGGTGAGCGCCAGCCTGACCGGGCCTCAAGCAACGAGCCACGCGCCAAGGCGCCGACTGCTACTGGAGACGGCCAAGCAGAGATCGACCAGCCGCCCATTCCTCCGACGGACGCCACCGACTCCGTCATCCAGCCCTCCGCCGTCCCGACCGCCACAGCCGACTCTTCTCTCTAGATGGAGCCACCTGGCACGCCAGGCGGCACAGCCGACTCCAGCGTCCAGCCGGAGCCTTCTGCTACGCCAATCGGCACCGCCCAGCAGGAACCTTCTGCCGCTCCTTAGGATTTTCTCTTTCCCTGTTTTACTTGAGTCTTGGACAACTTGGTTAAATTTCAGTTCCACCCGGTAGGCCTTTATCTTTGTAAAGTATTCTATCATTGCTTATGCTTGCTGTGCCGACCTCTAGCCTTTCTTCCCTTTCTCTCCTTGGTTTTTTCCTTTGCCACCCTCCCTTGGCTATGCTCTTACCAGCCAAGCAACCGCTCTGTGGACTGTGGCTGGGTTGAGTACTTTAGCTGTTTGTGGGAGGGCTAGTACTTAGCCATTAGGAGCGTTTGGTAATGAAAGCAGAGGCCGGCAATCCGGCTGCTCGGCAGCCGGACAACTAGGTGCGATGCCGGCCTCTACTATACGCGTTTCTTCCTTAGTTGTTTTTTCGTGTGGGGAACTATTTGGCAACCTTTGCCCGCCATGTAGTCGCTCTGCAAGTTGTGCCTTCTGACAAGGGAAGTTTTAAGTGCCGACACACTGCTTGTCCGGCTGTAGGAGGCGGCATATAATAGAAGGCGGCGAGGCTCCGGGCCGACTGGTCGGACCCGGTGCCAGGCGGAAGAAATAAAACTACACATTCTTATAGACATAACACTTATCATATAGATAAAAGAGAGTAGTCCCCAAGCTCTTCTCGGGGGACCCGGAGTCTTTATACATAGTACAAAAGGTAGCGTGATACATACTGCTTTCAACTGTAAAACCTTCGGAGGAGGTTTGCATTCCATGGCCTCTCCGTCTCTTTGCCTAAATCATCTCTCTTGCGCGCGCTGGGCTTCTGGGCATCGATCAGATAGTAGGAATCGTTGCCCATAACCTTGCTGATGATGAAAGGGCCTTCCCAAGGTACCGAGAGCTTGTGCTGTCCGGTTGTTCGCTGGATCAGCCGGAGCACAAGGTCTCCCTCTAGGAAGGCTCTCGGCTTCACCTTGCGGTTGTAGTATCAGTGTAGACTCTGCTGGTAGATGGCCGACCGGCTGAGTGCCAGCAGCCGGCCTTCCTCCAGCAAGTCGACACCGTTTTCTCGCACCTCCTTGGCATCCGCCTCGGTGTACATGGTAACTCTTGGGGAGTCGAATTCGATGCCTGTCGGGATGACGGCTTCGGCACCATAGACGAGGAAGAAGGGCATGAAGTCGGTTGACTTGTTTGGGGTTGTGCGCAGGCTCCAGAGAACGGTCGGCAGCTCGTCGAGCCAGCAGCTGGCCGAACGCTCCAGAGGCTCGACCAGTCGGGGCTTGAGGCCGGACAGAATGAGGCCGTTTGCGCGCTCCACTTGGCCATTTGACTGCGGGTGGGCAACGGACGCTAAGTCCAAGCGGATGCCCTGCGTTACGCAGAAACGAGCCAAGGCTCCCTTGGCGAAGTTGGTGCCATTGTCGGTGATGATGCTATGTGGTATGCCGTATCGCGTGGTGATGTCGGTGATGAAGGTCACGGCAGTTGACCCATTCAGTTTCTTGATTGGTTTTGCCTCTATCCACTTGGGGAACTTGTCCACAGCGACAAGCAAATGAGTCATGCCACCACGGGCTGTCTTGAATGGTCCTACCATGTCCAGCCCCCAAACAGCAAAGGGCCATGCTATGGGGATGGTCTTGAGTGCAGAAGCCGGTAGATGTGGCTTGGAGCGGAACCTCTGACACCCTTGACACTTCTGAACTAGCTCTTTGGCTTCTTCTAGAGTAGTCGGCCAGAAGAATCCATGGAGGAAAGCCTTGGCCACAAGTGATCTTGAAGCCGCATGGTGGCCGCACTCGCCTTGGTGGATATCTCTGAGTATTGCTTGGCCTTGGTCCGGCTCCACGCAGCGCTTATAAACTCTAGTGACGCTTCGTCGCACTAGCTCTCTGTTAACTATGGTGTAGGCTGCTGCTCGTCTTTGCACTTGTCGGGCCGAGATCTCATCAGCCGGCAACTCTTTATTCACAAGGAACTTGAGAATTGGCTGAGCCCAAGATGGCGCTGCAATTTCTTTGACTGCTACTACCGCAACTTGTATGAGGGCGGTTGGGCCGGGAGGCGGCAGGCTGGCAGCTGCTTCCTCCTGCTGTGCTGATGAAGTCCTCGGGCCGACTGCTGAAGTCCCCAGGCCAAGCTCTGGAGTCCCCGAGCCGGGTGCGGGTGCAACAATCCCCGGGTCGCCTGCCGAAATCTCCGTGCCAGCTTCTAGGACTATCAACTCGGATCCGACTGCTTCGGGGGGAGCCAACACGAAGATGAAATCAGATTCAGGAGACGGCTTGACAGACGGCTTGAGAAGGCAGCACAGGGTGACGCCGGCTGGTATTGCTTGCCGGGTGGAGCCAATCCGTGCCAAGGCATCTGCTTTCTCATTGTCGTTTCTTGGCACGTGAAGGAACTCGCACCCGTCAAAGTATCCGCTGAGTTGCTGCACGAGGAAGCGGTAGCTCGCCATGTTTGCATCCTTGGCGTCCCAGTCGCCTGATGACTGCTGGACCACCAAGTCGGAGTCACCATAGCATAGGATCCGGCGGATGCCGAGTTCCTTGGCAAGCCGGAGCCCGTGTATGAGTGCCTCATATTCAGCTACGTTGTTGGAGGTGGCGAAGTGGACTTGCAGCACGTATTTGAGCTTGTCGCCCTTGGGAGAGGTGAGGACGATTCCGGCTCCCAGACCGGTGCGCATTTTTGAACCATCAAAATGCATCCACCAACGAGTAGAGTCTGGTGCAGGCGGCAAATATTGGGTCTCGGCCCAGTCGACGAGGAAGTCGGCCAGCACTTTTGACTTGATGACGGTGCGAGGCTGGTAGTGGATGGTGTAAGGGGCCAGATCAATGGCCCACTTGGCCACTCGGCCGGAGGCGTCTCGGCTCCCAATGATCTCAGCAAGCGGAGCCATGCAGACCATGGTTATTGGGTGCTCTTGAAAGTAAGGCTTCAGCTTCTTGGCGGCAAAGTGCTCGCTGTAGCACATCTTCTGGTAGTGCGGGTAGTTTTGCTTGGAGGCGGACAGTACTTCACTTAAGTAATACACCGGTCTCTGGACCAGCAATGCTCTGTCCTCCTCCTTGTGCTCCACCACCATGACTATCCTGACAACCCGACTGGTGGCTGCAATGTAGAGGAGCATGGGCTCCTTCTCAGTCGGAGCCGCCAAGATAGGCGGTGTTGCCAACATCTTCTTGAGTTAGAGAAATGCTCCGTCTGCCTTGTCGTTCCACTTGAAAAAACTGGTCTTCTTCATGAGTTGGTACAAGGGAAGAGCCTTCTCGCCCAGCCGGCTGATGAAACGGCTAACTGACGCCAGGCAGCCGGTGAATTTCTGCACGTCCAGCAGTCGGGTGGGCATTTCCATTCTCTCGATCGCCTTGATCTTCACGGGGTTGCACTCTATGCCGCGCTCCAAGACTAGGAAGCTGAGAAGCTGGCCAGTTGGTACTCCAAAGACGCATTTTTCCGGGTTGAGCTTGATCTGGAATCGGCGCAGGTTCTCAAAAGTTTCCTTGAGATCCTCTAGCAGCGTGCCATGCTTCTACATCTTTACCACCACATCATCCACATAGACATGGGCATTTCTGCCGAGCTGCTTGAGGAGGCACTTCTGCATGCAATGCTGAAAGGTGGCGCCGGCATTTCGCAAGCCGAACGTCATGGTCAGGTAGCAGAAGGCTCCAAATGGCGTGATGAAGGCGGTCTTCAGCCTGTCTGCCGGGTTCAGCTTTATCTGATGGTAGCCTGAATATGCATCCAAGAAACTCAATAGCTCGCATCCGGCTGTGGAGTCTATCACTTGATCAATCCTTGGTAGGGCAAATAGATCTTTGGGGCAGGCCTTGTTAAGGCTGGTATAGTCAATACACATACGCCACTGCTTGTTTTTCTTCAATACTAGGACTGGATTGGCGAGCCATTCTGGAAAGAATACTTCCATAAATCCGGCTGACAGAAGCCGGGCTATCTCTTCTCCAACAACTCTTCTCTTCTCTTCCGACAGGCGGCGCAAGGGCTGCCTGACCGGCTTGACGTTAGGTCGGACATGTAGTTTGTGCTCGGCGAAATCCGTCGGAACACCCGGCATGTCTTTGGGAGACCATGCAAAGATGTCCCGATTCTCTCGGAGGAAATCGATGAGCTCACTTTCCTATTTGATGTCTAGGTTCGCACCTACGACAGCATGCCTCTCCGGGTGCTCCGGGTCCAAGGGTATCTTCTTGGTTTCCTTTGCCGGCTTGAACGAGCCCTCTACATCCGACTCCTTGGGGGTGGGTGACATTTCCGGCTTCTTGCCTGCCATCGCCACCACCCGATCTAGGAGCCGCCTTTCGGCTGCAATTACAAGGGACTCATCCAGCCAGCTACTGTCCGCGGCGCAGGCGGCCGACTTCCTGTAGTCTCCGACTACTATTAGGATTCCCTTGGTACTCGGCATCTTCATCTTGAGGTAGGCGTAGTGGGGGACCGCCATGAACTTGGCCAAGGCAGGTCGGCCAAGCAGTGCATGATAAGGGCTCTCTAGGTCCACCACCTCAAACCAAACTGGCTCTCGGCGGAAATGATTCTTGTCTCCAAAGAGGACATCGATCTGGGTCTTGCCGATTGGTGAGCAGGAAAGGCCAGGGACTATGCCATGGAATACAGTCCGACTGGGGAGGAGCTATTTCTGCTTGATTCCCAACTTCTCCATTGTGTCACGGTACAGGATGGTTATGTTGCTGCCGCCATCTATCAAGACCCTAGAGAAGCGAGCCGCCCGCCTTTTCGTTGCAAGGGTTGCCTCTAGGACTAAGGCATAGCAACCGGGGGACGGCATCACTTCTGGGTGGTCGGCCCTGCTCCAACTGATGGGCTTTTCTGACCAGTGCATGAACTATGGGGTGCTTGAGGCCACTGCATGCACCTCTTGTTGTTGCCGTCTGCTGCGCCTATCATCAGCCACACTAGTGAACACGACATAGGCTCCGTGCCCTGTGGGATACTCATCTTGAATGGCGCTGACTGGTCGGGCCGCCGGCTGCTGGGGCGGAGTAGGCGGCGGAACGGCAGGCGGAGGAGGTAGGAGGCCATCTCCCTTTGTAATCCTGGTGAGCCAGTGACACTTTTGAGTGGTGTGGTTGGACGGCTTTGCGCCACTGTGGAACTTGCAGGGAGCGTCGAGGGTCTGCTCGTACGAGAAGGCGGGCAACCAGTTGGGCTTGCCGCCCTTCTGATGCTTGGGCGCAGGCTGCCCCTCCGGCTACTGATCCTTGACTGTCGCCACCTACCGGCTGTTGGAAGCCGGCTGAGTGGCCTTCCGCTTGTTGTCACTTGGGGGATGTCTCCGACTGGTCTCACCAGCCGGAGTTCGAGGAGCTTGAGGTGCTACCTTGCCGGATGCATCAACTAAGATCTCGCCTTCATGGAGGAGTCGGTCGTGGCGTGCTTGTCAGCGATGATTAGCAGTTCGTCGAGAGTTGCAGGTTCGTTGCAGAGAAGTCGGTGCTTGAGGAGGGTCCCCTCTCGAGACCCGGCGGTGAAGTATTCCATGGCCTGCACCTCGTGCACGCCTTCGCAGGAGTTGCGCAGCTCGGCCTAGCGCGTGAGGTAGTTGCGAGTCGATTCGCTGGGCCCTTGGACGAACAAGGAAAGTTGTCGTGGCTTGGGAGGCCGCTTGTACATGCTGGTGAAGTTGCGGATGAAGACCTCGGTGAAATCCACCCAGCTGTTGATGGTGCGGGGCTTCAGGCTGTTGAGCCACGTCCGGGCTGTGCCTTGAAGCATGAGTGGGATGTACTTCACGGCAACACGCTTGTTGTCGTTTGCTATACTGACGGCTATGCGGTAATTGACCAGCCAGTCCTCCGGCTTCACGGAGCCGGTGTACTTGGGCGTATCTCGTGGGAGAGTGAACCCTTTGGGGAAAGACTCATCTCGGATTCAGGGGCCGAAACAGGGCGGGCCCAGCGCGTCTTCTTCTTCTAGTGCCAGGGATCGGTTGAGGCGATCGATCCGATGGCGGGCGTCGTTCTCTCCGACTCCCTCTCGGCAGCCAAGGCACACGCTGAGTGTCGAATGCGTGACAGGAGGTAGAGTGGGGTGCCTCGCTCCACGAGGCGGAGGAGGCGGCTGGTCGCCTCGCCGCTCCACCGCATGAGGGCGGCCTACCTTGTCGTGCTCGATGGAGAGGCGCGTCCGGCTGCGGCTGGCAGCCGGCTCGTTGCCCTTTCCTCCGTGGGCGCCACCAGTCGGCGTCCGGGATGTCGCCCCATGATTTTGGCATGGGGGAGGCTCGTTGTTTCGTCGGGCTGAAACTTCAGCGCGGCAGGCGGCTTTGTGCTGCGCGGCAGCCGCGTCTAGGAGTTGCTGGACTCACTCCGTCATGTGGCGGCGCTCGTTGCCGTCGTATTTGTCCAGCTCTTCCGTTACCGCCTGGGCGGCCCGGATGTTCTCTGTAGGCGTGGCGTAGATGGGGCGTTCCGCCCCAAACATGATGGCGACGGTCACGCCATGCTGCCGAATCATGCCGAGGCGGCTAAGCCCCTCAGGAGCCAATGTGCCGCCAACGGCCCGATCCATCTCGCATCGGTAGGCATCTGAGAGACGGCGCATGATGGCCAGGCGGCCAGCGCTCTCGAGAAGCTGGATGCGGCGTGTGTCGGTGTCAAAACCGGCGGATCTCGGGTAGGGGGTCCCGAACTGTGCGTTTAGGCGGATGGTAACCGGAGACAAGGGACACAATGTTTTACCCAGGTTCGGGCCCTCTTGATGGAGGTAAAACCCTACGTCCTACTTGATTGATATTGATGATGTGGGTATTACAAGAGTAGATCTACCACGAGATCAAGGACGCTAAACCCTAGAAGCTAGCCTATGGTATGATTGTTGTTCGTCCTATGGACTAAAGCCATCCGGTTTATATAGACACCGGAGAGGGCTAGGGTTACACAGAGTCGGTTACAATGGTAGGAGATCTACATATCCGTATTGCCAAGCTTGCCGTCCACGCCAAGGAAAGTCCCATCCGGACACGGGACGAAGTCTTCAATCTTGTATCTTCATAGTCTTGGAGTCCGGCCGATGATGATAGTTCGGCTATCCGGACACCCCCTAGTCCAGGACTCCCTCAGTAGCCCCTGAACTAGGCTTCAATGACGACGAGTCCGGTGCGCATATTGTCGTTGGCGTTGCAAGGCGGGTTCCTCCTCCGAACAATTTATAGAAGATTGTGAACACCAGGATAGTGTCCGGCTCTGCAAAACAAATTCCACATACTACCGTAGAGAGAATAATATTTACACAAGTTCAATCTGCTGACGTATTTTGTGGCGTGACGTCACACCACAACCAAGCCTTTACTCGAATCGTTTTTATTATACCACCTCCGCGCGTCTAGAGAAGCAGTTTCCTTGGCATGTCTTGTCGAAGCAGAGATCGTGTTCCCCTTATTCCGGGATCCTCATCAATACGGACGTGGGTAACCCAACCGCGCCATTGATTGCGGGTCTTGGGAGATAAGCGAGTTTTATCAGGCTGGTAGGGACGCATGGTTTCGTCCGCCCATATAAGGGGATAAAGATCTACCCTTTTATCTACGCCTTCTTCCTCCTTTGCCTATCCATCTCTGCGAACTCGAGCTCCAGCGCCCAGGTCCGCACATCTCACCTCAACCTTCTCCAACTATGTCCGGAGCGGGAGGCAAGTGGATGGCCTCCTCCGTTACGGAGGGGCACATCCAGAAGCTGCGCAGCGCCGGATACCTGTCCAGCGACATTGCGCACCAGCTCCTCGACGAGGGGGAGCTCATCCCCACCCCCAGGCCCCATGAGAGGGTAGTATTTCTTTCCCATTTCCTCCGCGGACTGGTCTTCCCACTCCATCCCTTTGTCCGGGGGCTCATGTTCTACTACGGCCTGGATTTCCATGATCTGGCCCCGAATTTTATCCTCAATATCTCGGCGTTTATCGTCGTGTGTGAGGCCTTCCTCTGCATTAAGTCCCACTTCGGCTTGTGGCTCAAGACCTTCAGTGTCAAGCTGAAGGTTGTGAAGGGCAGCCAAGCGGAGTGCGGAGGCGCCATGGTGGGCAAGATGCCCAACGTTTCTTGGCTTGAGGGCACCTTCGTCGAAACCATTAAGGGGTGGCAATCGGGGTGGTTCTACATCACCGAGCCGCGTGACCCTGAATGGGCAGCGGCCCCCGAATTCAGATCTGGCATCCCCATACGGCTCACCTCCTGGAAGGAGAGTGGCCGGATATGGGGCGATTCGGAGGAGCTGACCGGACTTCAAGCCTGCATCCAAAAGCTAGTGAAAAGGAAGCTCAAGCTTGTCAACGTAGTCCAGGTCATGCTCATCCCCGGATTCTCCCGTGCCAACAACGGGACTTCAATATGTGGGAGTTCGATCCGGTGCAGCACCAGACTTTGAGCGGGCTCTTCGACACTACGTACGAAGAGGCCTGGAGGGTGCTGTTTAAGGGCGCCGAGGCTCCCGCATCCGCCACCGAAGATCGCGGATTTAGCTTGCAGCGTCAGGCTAGCGAGGTAAGCAATTTTGTCCTTTACGGGATGCTTGTTTTCCATAGTTTGACTCTATGCGGGATCTAAACTCCCTCTCCTTTGACAGGACTGGATGAAGAAGGCCGAGCAGACTATCTGTCCGGCCCCTTTGCCAGAAGACCCAGCAGATGCCCGCTTAACGGCGTTGCTGGCTCCGGCACCCCATGTGGTGCCGGAGAAGAAGGCCAAGAAGAAGGCCACGGGCACTCGAAAGAGTTCCCGTTTTCAGGTGTCATCGGATGATGACACCGAGGTGGACTCCTCCCACGAAGGCAAGGAGGAGAAGAAAGAGGCCTCTCCCCCAGCAGGGGGAGGGAAGAAAAGGAAGGCCTCACAAACGAGGGAGGTCGAATGGTCCAAGAAGGGAAGGACTCTTCCCCCGGACTGCTCTATCAACGCCAGCGACGACGACGAGGATTGGCCTCCAAGGGCCAAGCCCCTGGCGAGATCGTAAGTATCCAGACTCCCGAATAACTGCATGATTTCTATTTTCGCCACATGGTGTCTTTCTAATGCCGCATACAACCCTGCAGCCCGCCCAAGGAGGATCTTCCCGCTTCGTCGAGCGGGTCCTTGGGTGCATCGGATATGGATTCCCTTCCGACCGCCTGCTCCCCTCATGATGCGGATGATGCCGAGGTGGGATCCTAGGAAGGGACCCGCTAGAAGGAGGAGGCCCCGGAGGTGCCACAAAGCAACCTCCCAGACTTTGCACCGGACTCCGAACCGGAACCTGTAGTGGCTCCGGAGTCCGGCGGGCGGCCCCTTCGTAAGAAGGGCAAGACCGTGACGCTGGTGGCCTCCGTCCAACTGGAGGCACCGGATAGCTTGCTGGAGGCGCTCAACGGCGCTTCCATTGAAGAGGAACACCGCACCGTCATGGGTGCGGTGATTCAGAAGGTTCAGCTCGCCAAGAGCGGGCTGACCGAAGCCTGCAGCAGCCTTCTAACAGGCTTTGAGGTAAGAATTGTGATATGTGTAAAATAGTACCGCATAGACATTAGCCCCTGATGCTCGGTTCGGTGTTCGGAAAGAAAAACCGGACCGGGGATCTAAAAAGATATAAGCAGGAGTCATAAAAATTATGTCAATATGGGATTGCAGGCTGTGCTACTGACCTCTGCCGCACTGACTGCGGAGGTCAATACTTTGAAGCAAAGCCTCGGGCGGTCCGAGAACGATCTCGGCCGTGCCAAGAAGCAGCTCGAGGACAAGGAAGGTGAGTAACACCTTATTAAAATTGTACCTTACAGAAAAGGATTTGGTTGCAAGAAAAATGACAAGGATAACGTGGGTATTGCAGGGGCCACGAACGAGGTGGCGACCCTGAAGGAGGCGGTGTCCGTGGCCGAACGTAATGCGGCCGCGGAGCGCACCGAGCGAGAGAAGCAGGAGGCGCGGGTGGTGGAGGTACAGCAAGAGCTCCAGGCTCTCGTGGAAAAACATGAGAGTTTGGAGCGCGACTCGAAGACTCGAGAGTCCGAGCTTGCATCGGCTCTTGAGAGTGCCAAAGCCGCTAAGGCCGAAGCCTACAAGGCCCTCCAGAAAATCGAGGCGTTGAAGAAAATAGCGGCGGGTAAGGCATTTTTCATGCAGAGTAAGCATGTGAGTGTGAATTACCTATCACTTACCCGAATTCGGAGCTCTCCAGGAGCGTTCGCAGATCTGCCCTGCAGCGTGTCCGATGCTGCCACTTTCTACAGGGCCGAGGAGGGGAGCTCAACGGAGAAGGTCTTCTGGTCTCAGTATGCTGAGGCCGGACATCCGATGCCCCTTAGCGACCAGCTGAAGCAGCTGGTCGAGCTCCACAAGGTGGCCGAACAGGCCATGAAGGGCCTCATAGTTCGGCTGTGGCCTAAGGAGGCCATGCCTGGGAGCTACTTTGGCCTGGTGCGGCGGCTAGTGGATGCGTGTCCATGGGTTGAAGTCATCAAGCACTCCCCCTGCATTGAAGGTGCCCGTCGGGCCCTTGCCCGCGCTAAGGTGCACTGGGGCAAGATGGATGCTCAGAAGCTTGTGACGGACTCGCCACCGCTGGGCAAGGAGTATCACATGCCCGAGATGTATTACAAGAGTGTCTTGAAGGGTGCCCGCATTATTGCGGGTGAGTGCTCCAAAGATGTAATATTTGAGTAGACTCGCATTTTGTTATCCTGTGCGTTGAAAACTTTGTTCATATGCGCTAAGCAACGCTTGTTAATTTAAAATATTACCTTCTGTGCGGCTGTTTATCAAATCTGAGAGATGGCAAGTCGTTGGCTTCAGCCCCCATGCCACGAGTGTTGGGGTGTTCGGGATAAATTTGAGCACTCTTGTTCCCATTTTTGGGTCCATCTAGGGAGGCGCTCAACACAACGAACAAGGCAACCGGACTTATAATGCTTGAACACTCTCACTTAGCCATAGAATTCTATAATTTTAAATTTCGGCGAAGCCCCTAGTGTTCGGAAGGCCGAATTTGGGGCGCTATCCACGCCTGGGCCGGACAAAGCCGGCTCATCGCTCTAAGCGGCATAAGTCTTTAGGGACTCGCAACAAAACCTCTCGAACAACGACCGGCTGTCGCCTCATCATGATGGTCAGTTTTAACTTTCTCCACTGAGGCGCTCGCCCAACTCAACTGGGGCGCAATCGCAGTGGTTCTCCGAGTGCTACCTTAGCCGATATAACGGAACGTAAGGTACCAAAACATGGGAGCCGGGCAAACCCAACTATTGACCCAAGACATGATTCGGAGCCGATGCATATAATGCTATAAGTTCGGGGTGCCGCACTTGTGAAAGTGTTCGGACTTATCACACCATGATGCGGAAAACATAAGCCCCTGGTGTTATTTAGCCGTACCAAAGTGTACGGATGCAACATGTCATAAATGAACATATGTATAATAAAGAAATGCAATTATAAGCAAAAAGGTGCTGCATTGTTTATTCAAGAGATACTGCTGTGAATGTAGAACGATACAAATGGTGCGATAAGCAAGGGATGGGACTATCAAACATGTCCCCCTCCAGGGGTAGGCTGCGGAATGGTGTACAAAACAGATTTAATGCTCGTAATGGAGACCACCTGGATATTCGTCGGAGCCTTTCTCCTTCCCTGGCTATTGCATCGTGAGTTCGGCAGGTCTGCTGCCGGACAGGGCCTCTGATGAATGGAGTCCTGTGGGTAAAAATAAGAAGAAAAAAAAGAATGACACACTTGAGAGCCCCTGGTGTGGTTAAGCCGCATTCTGGGCCTATCGTGGTCGTGCCCCTCCCCCTATGCCCATGGTATCTTCAAAGCGTAATGATGTACGTGAAGGACCGGTCTTGCAATTTTGCAGGGGCTGGGGTTGGGGCCGCATTGCTACGCGTGCTCGGAATGTGCCAGGTGGTCTTGTTGTAGGTTACTCCGGGCGTGTTTAGCCGTGTCCGGTCGCGTAACGGCCGGACTCGAGAATTGCCTTAAGAGGCTGCACTGTACTTCTGCCACGAGAGCCGCTGTATGTTCCTCCGTTCAGAGAGAGCGTTCTATGTTTCCGTTGACCGTGATGACTCCTCGAGGGCCTGGCATCTTGAGCTTGAGGTATGCGTAGTGCGGCACCGCGTTGAACTTTGCAAACGCGGTACGTCCGAGCAGAGCATGATAGCCGCTGCGGAACGGAACTATGTCGAACATTAACTCCTCACTTCGGAAGTTATCCGGGGATCCGAAGACCACTTCCAGTGTAACCGAGCCTGTACAATTGGCCTCTACACCTGGTATGACGCCTTTAAAGGTCGTCTTTGTGGGTTTAATCCTTGAGGGGTCTATGCCCATTTTGCGCACTGTATCCTGATAAAGCAGGTTCAGGCTGCTGCCGCCGTCCATCAGGACTCTGGTGAGGTGAAATCCATCGATGATTGGGTCTAAAACCAATGCGGCGAATCCGCCGTGGCGGATGCTGGTGGGGTGGTCCCTTCGATCAAAAGTGATCGGGTAGGAGGACCATGGGTTGAACTTCGGAGCGACTGGCTCCATCGCATATACATCCCTAAGTGCACGCTTCCGCTCCCTCTTGGGTATGTGGGTTGCGTATATCATGTTCACCGTCCGCACTTGTGGGGGGAAACCCTTCTGTCCTCTGTTGTTTGGCGGTCGGGTCTCTTCCTCGTCATCGCTATGCAGCCCCTTGTCGTTGTTTTCGGCAATTGACTTGCCTGCCTGCTTGAATACCCAACAGTCCCTGTTGGTGTGGTTAGCTGGTTTGTCGGGGGTGTCGTGTATCTGGCATGAGCGATCGAGTATTCGGTCCAAATTGGACGGACCCGGAGTAGTTCTTTTGAATGGCTTTTTCCGCTGACCGGATTTAGAGCCTCTGAATCCGGCATTGACTGTCGTATCCTCATTATTGTCGCCATTAATGCGGCGTTTGTTCTTGTTGCGACGCGACCTGCCATTGTGGTCCTTGATATCCGGACTGCCAGAATTTTTGCTGAGGTTGTTGCTGCGGGCTAGCCAGCTATCTTCTCCCGCGCAGAAGCGGGTCATGAGTGATGTGAGGGCTGCCATGGATTTCGGCTTTTCCTGCCCCAGGTGCCGGGCAAGCCACTCGTCACGGATGTTATGTTTGAAGGCCGCGAGGGCCTCCGCATCCGGACAGTTGACGATTTCATTTTTCTTAGTTAAGAACCGTGTCCAGAATTGTCTGGCCGATTCGTCTGGCTGCTGAATTATGTGGCTTAGGTCGTCAGCGTCTGGTGGTCGCACATACGTGCCCTGGAAGTTATCAAGAAATGCGGCTTCTAGGTCCTCCCAACTCCTAATTGATTCTGCTGGTAAGCTGTTAAGCCAATGCCGAGCTGGTCCTTTAAGCTTGAGTGGGAGGTATTTGATGGCGTGGAGATCATCACTGCGGGCCATGTGGATATGAAGGAGATAGTCTTCGATCCAAACCGCGGGGTCCGTTGTGCCACCATAAGATTCAATATTCACGGGTTTAAACCCTTCGGGGATTTGATGATCCATTACTTCATCTGTGAAGCATAGTGGGTGTGCGGCGCCTCTGTATTGGGCTATATCACGACGAAGCTCAAAAGAGTTTTGTCTTCTGTGTTCGGCCCGGCCGGACTTGCTGTGTCCGGCGCGACGGTTGTCGTCACGTATCATGGGGCGCCCCCGCGATCCGTAGATCGATCTTGATTGTCTTGCCTTATCCTCCAATATATCTCGCAAGTCCGGAATGTTCCCCTGTGGCCTTGTGCTTTTCGAGCGATGCCGGGGTACGGTTCTAATGGAGGGCCTAGAGGCCTCTCTGTCGCGGCCACGGGGTGGCCGGTCAGCCGTATCGTGCTCTGGTGATGCGGGTTTATATGCCTCCTCCTCTAATCGGGGTAGCAGCTTGCGTTTGGGGTAGCTTTTGGAGGGGCGTTCGAGCTCATGCTCTTCGGCCACAAGGACTTCAGTCCATCTGTCGGCTAGCAGATCTTGATTAGCTCCAAGCTGTTGCTGCTTTTTCTTGAGGCTGTTTGCCGTGGCCATAAGCCTGCGTTTAAAACGCTCTTGTTCGGCGGGATCCTCAGGCACGACAAATTCGTCGTCGTCGAGGCTTTCCTCGTCTCCGGAGGGAGGCATGTAATTATCATCCTCTACCTCTTCGTCTGCCGCTCTCTCGTGAGGGTTGGCGTCTCCGTCCTCCTGTGCTGAATCTTGCTACAGGGGGTTGTCTTCGGCACTGTCTGGGGTGTTATTATCTCCGTTGCCGGAATCTCCATTCTTGCTTTGGCGGGATTTAGAGCGGCGCCGCTGACGTCGGCGTTTGGGCTGTTTCTTGGAGGGGTCATCCTCCTCTGTTCCTCCGCCGTTCCCATCCTTTGTGATATCCACCATGTATATGTCATATGATGAGGTGGCTTTCCAGTGCCCGGTAGGCGCTGGTTCTTGGTCGTCTCCGGCATCTCGTCCATACCGTCGATGTCTTCGGAGTCGAAGTCTAGCATGTCGGTTAGATCGTCGACAGTGGCTACTAAGTGGGTGGTGGGTGGGCTTTGAATTTCTTCGTCGTCCGCATCCCAACCGTCCTGACCGCAGTCCGGCCAGGCTCTCCTGATGACGAGAGATACTTTAGCAAACTCAAGATGTCGCCGAAAGGTGAGTGTTGAAAGATGTCCGCAACGGTGAAGTCCATGATCAGCGCCCAATCGGATTCCATTGGGGGGGCGCGGGAGGTTCGGAGTCCGGCGAGGAGTCCGGCACCTCGGAGTCACGAGCTTCATGAGGGACAAGGTTAGTGTTCGGCTCTATCGCCGTAGAGGTTGCAGCCCCCGAGGCGGTGTCTAGCCACCCGTCCTCGATCTGCGCAGCCGGCTCTGAATTGAAGACCGGAGCAGACTCGTGTGTGGCCTCCAGGGTACTGTCCGGCTGCAGGGCTAAATCATGCCCGTCGTGACAGTGCGGCGTGCTCGGCTGTGACTCGAATCCATCGAAGATCAAGTCCCCGCGGATGTCAGCCGTGAAGTTCAAACTTCCAAATCTGACCTGACGGCCAGGGGCGTAGCTTTCGATCTGCTCCAGATGGCCAAGCGAATTGGCCCGCAGTGCAAAGCCGCCGAATACGAAGATCTGTCCGGGGAGAAAGGTCTCACCCTAGACTGCATCGTTGTTGATGATCAAAAAAGCCATCGAGCCTATCGGTGATGACACAGAGGAACTCTCAATGAAAGCACCAATGTCGGTGTCAAAACCGGCGGATCTCGGGTAGGGTGTCCCGAACTGTGCGTCTAGGCGGATGGTAACAGGAGACAAGGGACACAATGTTTTACCCAGGTTCGGGCCCTCTTGATGGAGGTAAAACCCTACGTCTTGCTTGATTGATATTGATGATGTGGGCATTACAAGCGTAGATCTACCACGAGATCAAGGAGGCTAAACCCTAGAAGCTAGCCTATGGTATGATTGTTGTTCGTCATATGGACTAAAGCCATCCGGTTTATATAGACACCGGACAGGGCTAGGGTGACACAGAGTCGATTACAATGGTAGGAGATCTACATATCCGTATTGCCAAGCTTGCCGTCCACGCCAAGGAAAGTCCCATCCGGACACGGGACGAAGTCTTTAATCTTGTATCTTCATAGTCTTGGAGTCCGGCCGATGATGATAGTTCGGCTATCCGGACACCCCCTAGTCCAGGACTCCCTCAGCGTGCCTCCAGCACCTCAGCATCCGCGCCTTCTGGAATGGGCGCTGTTAGGTCGCGCAGAGTCGAGTCGAGGGGGTCTTGAGCATGCTCGTCCGAGTGCTCTTCGCTATTGATGACGAGCACCTCCGTGACGGTGCTTCCGCCGCTGTGCTCGCGAGGAGGCGGCTCATCGTAGACCACCATGTTGGTGGGGAACGCGTTGAGCGACGCCGTGTCGAAATCGACGATCATCGGATCGGTGGAGCCGACGGACTCCAGGTCCAGAGCAGGCTCGCTGGTGACATGGAGTTGGTCGAGGAGGCTGACAAGGCGTCTCTCAGGGCAGCTGGTGCGCGCGTCGTAGGCCGGCTTGTCGGAGAGGTCGATCTGGCCGACAATGTCGGTGAGGCAGCTCGCCGCGCAGGCGATCTCCGCGCCGTGCAGCGTGTCGGGGCTGACGCCATCGGGCATCCTGGGCTGGCTTTGCTCGCCAGGAAGGAACAGGGTTCCTGTCCAGAGCAGATCTCCGGAAGATGGTGCACCTCGCCCCATAGTGGGCGCCAAATGTCGGGGGTTGGGTGTGACATATTCCAACGGATGGCTTATCATGGTGGGAGCAAGTAGAACGTCGCCGGTGCCTGGAAGCGGTATAAGGCGTAGACACGTACGCCAGCGAACTTTACCCAGGTTGGGGGCTCTCCGTGGAGATAATACCCCTACTCCTGCTCTGCGAGGTCTCCGCATGATCACTAAGGCACTAGTGCTACAAGTCGCTCCTTGAGCTATGTCTAGAGGTAGGAGAAGGCAAGGCTTAGCTCTTCCCTACCCTAGGTAACTGGCTAGTTCTATCAGAGTTGGAACCCTTTGCATGGGTGCCCTGGGGGGTTTATATAGGCCTACCCCTCAGGGGTACAATGGTAATCTATCCGGGTGTTGGGCCCGGCTGTCGGCGTCTCCGGCCTTCGCCTTCTCCGCCGGCCGTTGGAGCCCGCCGCCTGGCGGGCCCCGCCGACTGGTTGGTGGCTTCTCACTATAGCCGTGCCGTTGGTGACGAGGGCTTGGTCATCTCCAGCGTGGCTACAGTCCCACCGCCTGGTGGGAGATCACTGTAGCCACACCTAATCTCATCAGCTTAATGGCGTGCTTACCTCGGGGCGAGGGACGGCCGCCTGCTGGAGGCCGGCCCTGCCCGAGTCTGACTGGTTGGGATTCCGCCGTCTTCTACGGAGTCTCTGCCCGATAGGGCCCGCCGCCGGCAGGCCGTACCGACAGGCCGTCGTGGGGAACAGGACTCCGCCTGCTCGGAGCGACGTCAGGGGAGACATGGCACAGTGCCCCGTCGTGCGGAGATCTCCGCTTGTACGGAGCATTGTAGCCATGCCTCCCGGGCGCCGGGGGCGATGTGCTTCACTGCAGCCATGCCCCAACTTGTACTCTCGAGGGGGGTTCGGCTGTACCGACGCCACGAGGCGGCCGCCTGCTTGATGCCACCCTCTCTAGAGGCCGATAGGCAGGAGCCGGCCACCCGCAGTGTTGTTGGCTGGGGTCGGCCGCCCTCTGGTAGCCGGCCGTGAGGCCAGCCGGCCCCCAGAGGGCGGAGCTTCTGCTTAGGGCCCAGCTAGGCGGAGCTGGCCCAAAGTCTTGATAAGTCCTGGGACCTGGGTGAGGCTACCCATGGCCCATTACTCCGACATTGATCTTGTTTAAACATCTTGTCAAAACAAAAATGGTAGTCAAAGACAAACCAAATTTGGATGTATGGTTCAACATATATGAGGATATTTATGTTTTGAGAAAGACATAAATAACACCGAGTTAATGATGGGTGAGGAAAGAGTGGAGTGCAGATTGTTTTTGACATAGTATGAGGTCTTCTCTGAAAATGTTTTACCAATCCATGCTTCAGCCTACTTTAATCCTTCCGATATGTATCCAATGGCTCTGGTCTGACTGGTGCATCCGTTGCACCAATTGACCTGGTACACATGATACGTTCTCAGTTTTCTGAATTCTATTAATAAACAAGAGTATCCGTTCTAGGTGGACTAGCTTGCGTGTCAACACATCATCTGCCAGAAGAGCTTCTAACTCTAAGAGCAACTCTAGCAGACCCCGCATCCCGCCGGCCCGTAAAACGCGTGTGGAGTTCACGCAAAACCACTTTTGCGGGCTGGCTTGGGCTGGCACAGATGCAAACCCCTCAAATGAATCCGTAAAAAAGTATATTCGTGGCCGACCTCCAGTCCGGCCGCTGCCGCCCCTTCCTCCAGTCGGCCACGCCCAACCCCGTCGGCAGCGCCCCATCGCCCGCAGGCCATGCCCCGTCACCCGTCAGCCGCGTCCCGTCGCCCGTCGGCCATGCCCCGCCCCTGCCGGCAGCGCCCCATCACCGCGCCTGTCGCGCCCAGCCTCGCCGGCCACGCCCCATCGCCTCCGTCATCCGCGCCTTGCTCTATTGTCAGCCAAGTCATGCCCCTTTGCCTGCCGCGCCGGTAGGATTTCGGCGGCCAAGCTGAGGTCATGGGAGGCCATGGCGATGTCGAGCTCGTCCAATTCGAACCGGTGGCGATCGATTGCGGCGTCTAGTGGCCTTTTCCGGTGCGCGGTGATGAATTCCGGCGAGTTTAGGGCGGATTCCGGCAAACGCCGCAACGGCGTGTTTGCTCCGACGAGGTTTGACCAGTATACGGGGGCCCCTATATTCGGCCCTCCAACCTCCAAAGATAAGGGTTTCAGGCGTGCATTTGCGGTGGCCCTTAAAAATTTTATGGGTTGGACTATTTTTACGGTTTCTGTTCTGAACACTTTTTTCGTTCAAAACTGTAAAACGCAAAAAAATTGCGGGCTTGACCACTTATGGGTCTGCTAGAGATGCTCTAACAAGCATGCTACCTTGACCATTCCATAGTTGGACGTGGCTGTCAACATATGGCAGCGGTGGCCACAGCAGAACCAATCTGGGGAGTATTACATTTGCTAATAGGAATAGTGGTTTTCTTATTTAATTATAATTATTTATAATCATTCAGTTTATTCACGAACTCCCTATGACCTGGAGCGTCACACCGCTCGAAATTCCGGTAGATTATATCCTTGCGGATCATATTTGTTCGAAATATATCCTTGCCAATGCCATAAATAATGTGCCTGGCATAATCAATTTCAATAAAATTGTGAATTAATAAGAAAATAAAGGTCCCAGGTTTCTGCATGGTTAGCCCGGGTGCAGGTAGAGTGCATGTTTTAACTAAACAAAGAACATAAAAGTTGAATTCAAAAGTTCATGTCGTCTCGTTGAACTAGTAGGCTGCTCACACTGTCCGAGGAATTCAGACATCATCCATGCATGCTATCATAGCGAATGAAATAAGGTGGCTCTCCGCCTTTCCGAATGGAGTAGGGGCCTTTTCTCCAAGGCAAAGGTTCACCTACATGCCGCCCTATTGGTGATCCTACGGCTCGACATTGCTCAAGAGACCCGTCATCTCTCCCCCGAGGAGAGTGACCTTAGGGCGAGGCTTAAAAGGAGGGTCATTAGCTTGGCCATGCTTGAGAGATCTCGGAAAAAACAAAGTGCGAGAATTGCTAACCTCAAGGAGGGTGATGCCAACACCAAGTTCTTCCATCACCGGATTAATGCTAGAAGGAGGAAAAATCACATTCATAGGCTAAAGCATGACGAAGGGTGGATCACCGAGCATGACGCTAAGGAGAAGCTCATTCTGGACCACTTCTCTAAAGTGATGAAAAAAAGGAACACATGTAATAAGGATCTAAATTGGGAGGAGCTCAACTTAGAGGTACATGACTTGCACGGCCTCGACTCACCCATCACCGTTGAGGAGGTACGTGAGGCAATCAATGACATGCCGAGTGACAAGGTGCCCGGGCCGGACGGCTTCAGTGGAGCTTTTTTTAAGAAGTGTTGGGACGTCATTAAATTTGACATGATAAGGGTGATACACCAGTTTGACTCCCTTCACACATCTAGTCTCCATTGGCTCAACTCTGCAAATATAGTGCTGTTGCCCAAGAAAGAGGGCGCGGAGGGGATTGCCGACTATAGGCCCATTAGTCTCATTCATGCCATCGCCAAGATTATCGCAAAAATTCTTTCCATCCGTCTCGCCCATCACATGAACAGCTTGGTCTCCAACGCCCAAAGTGCATTCATCAAGAGCAGAAGCATCCACGATAACTTCATGTGTGTCCGGAACTTGGCCCGTAGGCTACACAAATGCAGGACTCCATCTCTCCTGTTCAAGCTAGATATACGCAAAGCCTTCGACTCGGTCAGATGGGAATACACCCTCGACCTCCTTCGGCGGAGGGGGTTTTCCCCCAAGTTTCGGGATTGGATTGCGGCTCTTCTTTGCACATCATCTTCTAGGATTCTGTTAAATGGGGTGCCTGGCAACCCCATCAAGCACGGTAGGGGCCTTCGGCAGGGGGACCCACTATCCCCGCTCCTTTTTGTCATTGCAATTGACACACTCCAACAACTACTGGAGCTGGCAACCCGAAAAGGACTACTTCACAAAATTCGTGGGAGAGGGATCATGGTGCGAACTTCACTCTATGCAGACGATACGGCTGTTTTCATGGCTCCAATCAAAAAAGATATTGACAACCTCTCAGCCATTTTGAGCGGATTCGGGGAGGTCACCGGGCTATGCACCAATTTTCACAAGAGCTCGGTTGTGCCCATTCGATGCAATCACCTAAACCTGGAGCACATTCTGCAAGGATTGCCAGCTAACAGGGCGTCCTTCCCCATAAGATACTTGGGTCTTCCATTGTCCATCTGGCAGCTTAAGAAGGTGGATTTGCAATTCCTTGAGGACAAAATTGCGGGCAAGTTGGTGACATATGAGGGGCAAAACATCACCACCATTGGACGAACGACCCTTGTTAAGTCCGTCGCCACCTCGCAAGCGGTCTATTTCATCACATCTTTGGTCATACCGTTGGGCATTCTTCACAATATCAACAAACTGGAGCGGGCTTTCCTTTGGTCGGGATCGGATAAGACGACGGGCGCCAAGTGCAAGGTAAACTGGGAGATGGTTGCCGCCCGTGCGAATATGGTGGCCTAGGAGTTCTCAACACCGATAAATTTGCGTGGGCCTTGCGCTTGAGATGACCATGGTTCGAATGGACGGCACCACAAAAGTTGTGGGTGGGCTTGGGAAATCCATGTAACGAGGAGGACCTTGACTTCTTTTATGCGTCCACGACCATCACCATGGGGAACGGCGCTAAAACGCCTTTTTGGGATTCTCCCTGGCTCCATGGGTGCAAGCCTAAGGATGTTCCCCCGCTCGTCTTTGCGGCCTCCTCAAGGAAGAATTGGAAGGTGCGGGAGGCCCTACAAAATAATGCATGGATCCTCAAGCTCAACAACTCCACGGTTGTCTCCGTTGAGCACATCCGACAATTCTTCACGCTATGGGCACTTGTGAACGATGTGCATCTGGATGCACTCTCTGAAGATACTATTGTGTGGAAGCATACAACAAGCGGGCACTACACTGCGGCCTCCGCCTACAAGGCCCAATTTCTTGGCTTGGTTCTCTCTCCCATGAACCAAATGGTTTGGAAAGCTTGGGCGCCACGAAAGGCAAATTCTTCGATTGGTTGGCTATCCAAGACAGAATTTGGACCGCGGATAGACTACAAAAACGTGGATGGCCAAATTGTGGTCTTTGCACCCTCTGCAAGCGAGAGCAAGAAAGTGGATCGCATCTTTTCTTCAAATGCCGCTTTACTATTAGGCTATGGAACTTGGTCATTGCAAAACTTGGGCTTCGTCATATGGACACCTCTATGTGGCATCTTGAGAGTTCGGTTAAGGAATGGTGGACAAATAGGACCTGCGCCGGAGTCCCCAACAGGAAGGCCATGGCCTCTCTAACCATGCTCGTGTCATGGACCGTTTGGAACGAGCGGAATGCGCGTGTTTTCCGGAACAAGAGTGCTCCACCACCAATCTTGCTAAACAACATCATCTGCGAGGCAAACCTTTGGATCACCGCCGGAGCAAAAAAATTAAGGAACATTATTTTGCGTGAGTAATCTTTCATGCCGTGGAAAAGTGTGCCCTTGTAACAAACTCTATCCTCTTCTTATTTAATAGATGAGGCAAATCTTTTGCCTCCGTTTCAAAAAAAAAATACTAGTAGTATTCAATTACCAACGGCGAGATGTCAAAGAGATGAAGAATCAAAGAGATGAACAATACTGGAGTACTAGTACTACTACTAGCTATGCCCGCGCCGGCGGCACGCCGCGCCCCGTCGATACACTATGTGTATATATAATATTTTTATCTCATTTGGTGAAAAATAAGAGCATATAACTTTGTAGTCACATAAAAGCAAGCTATGCACATGACCAATTTGGAAAGGATACATTTATTATTATCACCATGAGTGATACTCCCTCCGTTTCCAAATATAAGTCTTTTTAGAGATTCCAACAATGACTACATACGGAGCAAAATGAGTGAATCTACACTCTAAAATATGTCTACATACATCTGTATGTTGTAGTCTATTTGAAATATGTAAAAAGACTTATATTTAGAAACAGAGGGAGTACATCTTGCAAGATGGAAAGTATACATTGTCATTTCTTTCTAGCAAGACTAAACACATTACATTCATTGACAACTTATATCATTCTAGTGGAGCCTCCTAGATTGGTATCTGTACTGAAATGATACAAAGATTTTGAAAATTGTTGCACGCGACCTATAGGTGGCTTAGTACCATTGTAAGAAATGATTGGATCATCAGTCTATGGACGCTGAGAACATACACAATAATATCATGTCGGAGAAATTATCACATATCTTACTCTATCTTGTGAATTCATTTGTAGCACGGTTACCTACTGACGTGCCATAATAACTGGCATTGCTTGGTGCGTACCTTGTCTAGCGTTGAAAAGAGGCTCCTTTTTGTGACTTCAAATGCATGATAGTTATGATCATTGATGGCAATTTTATAGTGATCACATATTAATTCCAAGGTTGCTTAAGAAACATTCTCCTCAGCTGCATATAGTGTTTCAGCTAGTTGGTCTTTGAACGTAATCTGCTTGCTTTCAAATTCGCATGGCATTTATACAAACTTGTATTTGTAGAAACATATAGAGATCCCCTAAAAAAAGAAACCTATAGATATTGGAAACCTCTAACCAGGCCGTCCGGCAACAATGACAAATAATAAATAAACTTGCGTTCTTAAGTGACACTATATGAGATGCGTGCCCAAAACTTACAAACTCAGCACCTGATCACTTTGAATAACCTATTAATACACGTCAGACTCTTATCATTACGACCATCCAAAATATCAAAAGGATCAACACTAAACGGCTTGTGAAAAAAATCGTCCACACCACGTATGGAAGCATTTAAAAAACTGCTCACATTGAACGGTCAAACAAAAGATCTTCAAATAGGCAAAGAAAAACTGAGAATCAAAACAGTGTATTCTAGTGGCCTACGCTAATTAGCCCAAAAAGAATGCCCGGAAAATATTTATATAAACAGCCTTTCTAGATTTATTTCAGGATTTCCGGCGATGCGCATTCAGTGGGAGGAGACGTTCCCGTCGACGACGAGGTACCTACGGCGACTTCGTAAATTTCAAGATGATATGCCGGCTTAGTCTTTCGAAGGTGCTCATAGGGGTAGGGTGTGCGTGTGTGTGCGTTCATAGGGATGGGTGTATGCGCGTGTATATGAGCGCTTGCTTCTGTACTATGTTCAAAAAAAAAAAAACAGCCAGCTCACATGCAAAAGCCATGCACTTAGTCACATTGCCTCTTAAAATCCCATGTGTCCCATGGATCGACTACATTATAAGCAACCCGTGCATGCGATCTTTCTGTATACATCAGGCTGCAGGCATGCAAATCACAACGACTGGGACACCGCATGCAAACCTCCAAACAGACAGGGAACTGCCAATCCAATCCAAATGTAGTCAAATCAGATCCATACAGCGGCAAAAGGAATGTCCCAGCCAAATAGCTAAAGCCACCCCGAATTACATGACCATTTAAATTTAAACTGACCTGCTTATATTAGCTAATTACCAAAAAAGTATATTTGTATACATTGCACTACAAAAATATTGATAAAAGCTCAAAAGCATAGCAACCACACACATCAAATTACTCAACCTGAAGCAGACCTGATCTGCTGGTTACCCATAATATTAGCATGTTCTAATAAGAAATGTAGTATATAGAAGATGGTTGATCGAACACACGTGTTCAAATGCACAAAGAAAAATAAACAGTTAGGCATTGAAGAAGACAATTCATCAGCTCCCAACTATGTACATGGTCACTCCTTAGATTCGAACTTCTCTTCTTTCTTCAGAGAAATAACACAAATCATGAGACCGATCAAAACTGACATGTCTCGCTTATCTCATGAGACCCCGTGTGGAAGCAATCTAGATTTTATCTAGTTAAAATAAGGACTAAGAACACTACTTTGAACTAATTTACGTACATTAGTTCCAGCCTACTTTAGTCTTCCAAATCCTATTTTTTTGCAAAAAAAAAGGAAAAGAAAAAGGCAAGCTTTCCAAATCTCAGCGACCATGAAACAATATGTGGTGTATAGGTTCAGACCAGACACACAAATAATTCGTCAACTCGTGCAAGGGTACTTGATAAAGGGTGAGCGCCACCACACGGGAGCTCCGCTATGGCGGCAACAAGAACTTTCAGGGTGCGCTCCCGCCGGTGACCAGCAACTGCTCGAATCTCACCATGCTCACAGATCTTCTCCTGATGCGGATGAGCTCGATCTTCTCACTATTTTAGGATCTAACTTTGTAATGTTTGGATTAAACATTTTGACCTCAGCAGGGCACCCCCACATCCTGAAGTGTTGTAGGGATGACACCCTTTCTGTCCATAGCTCGTACGGTGTTTTGGGCATCGATTTGCTTGGTACTCTATTAAGAATGTGAATGGCGGTTTTAAGCGCCTCCATCCATAATCCCAATGGCAAGGTGGAATAACTCATCATGCTGCGCATCATATCCATAAGTGTATGGTTGCGCCTTTCCGTTACACATAAGGTGTACGGTCGATACTAGGAAAGCATAATAGCTACTTCATACTTTTCTCACAGAGTGGGACATATTAAACGCACATGAGTTATCATATCTTTCTCCTGTCATACAGGATAAGTCCTTTGTCTACATTTCTCCCGCCATACAGGATTTGTGACATAATACTATGTCGACTTTACCCGGTTACGCAAGTATTTTCCCAGACTTTTCCCGCCATGCGGTTTTTATCATAATCATCTTTTCCCGCTATGCGGGTAATTCCTTGTAAGGGACATAAATGTCATAGTTGGCTCTTTTGACTGCATATTCAATCATCAAATTCAGAAATAAATTTGAATGCTCTTTGACACACATGCTTGATCCGACGTTGGTCAAATTAAACACGCACATTGCTTGTTTCATTTCAAATCATGTTGACTGAAAAAATCTTATTCATAAAAAGTACATGAAAGACATTCGTCAACCAAGACTCTCAATGATCTATCTCTTTTCTTTTGAAGCCATTCTTTAAAGAGAACATACTCCCTCACGTTATGACCTTTCTTGGTCATCTTTCGGGTCACAAGTACCCAGCCATTCGCCTTCACAAATGAAAGTATGGAAAACCTTTAGTCTGAGAAAACATAGCCAATAATCAACAATAATGAGCATAAAAATAACCCTACGTTGGTCTTGTTAAAAAAATGCACATTAAACTTTTGAAACTTTCTTTTATATTCTAAATCACCGTTGCGGCAGAATTAGAATAAACATCATCCTTCTACATTAATTCCATATCACCGTTGGGCGGAAATATAAATAATGCATATAACTCATAAACAATGTGATGATAGTATTTCTATTAAACAACTTTGCTAAGAATTAATCATCATCAATAACTTTATTGCAGCAGGAACAAGAAATATACATTTTTCTAGTTCAAGAGCATTTCTTGATCTTTAACCGTTCTCTAAAAATTGATCACTTTGATACAAAATTTATCAGAGATTTAAACTTTGAACATAAGACTCATAGAATTATAGCACTGTTATCATCAACGTTAGTCAGAAAATAACAATAACCATATTCATTTTAATAATCACTTTAACATGCTCTTAAAATATAATTCTATCTAAACTTTTATTTTCTTTGTAAAAGAGCACTATTAATTATTTACGCAGCAGAAAAACATGAATTAAAATTCATGAACTTTTTACTCTTTACAGAAACTTTTCTTTGACCGAATAAAAAAATCATGAATTTTTTTAATTTCCTTTGTACAAATTCATCAACATTTCTTTTTCTGAAAATTTTCTATTTTAATTTTCAGAAACTTTTCTATTTACTTTTCTATTTTCTAAACAAATAATTTCGTTGGAAAAAATTTGCATAGAAAAACTAAAAAAATGCCCAAAAAATGGACAAAAAACTATTAACACAAAAAGAAAATAGCAGCAGCAGCCGGCCTCGACTCAGCCTGGGCCGCCCGTGGCTGTGGCCTCGGCCTCGCTCGCGCGTGGGATGTGCCCGCAGTTGCGCCCGCGCCACCGCTATCCACTTTCGGCCCATTAAGGCCCAGCACGAGCTAGGGTTTGCTCGTGGCCGTCGGATCAGATCGGACGGCTATCCGCACTGTTCGGTCGAACAAAACCGCCGCCCTGATCGATCTGATCGTACCCTAGCCAGTTTTCCCCCCACGCGTCGTTCTCTCCTCCTTGTCTCTGTCCCGCAGTGGCGAAACGGGGGCAGAGCCCCGGCCGCCGGCGCCGGCGTGGACCGGCCACAGCGCCGTGCCGCTGCACTCGTTTTCCTTTCCCTTTCCTCCCTCCGTTTCTCGTGTGGCAGATAGGGTGACGCGCGGCTGTGCCCACTCCTCCTCTGGCCCCTTTTGAAGACGAAGACAGTGGAGGGAAAAAGGGCTTCGCCCCGGGCGCCGCGCGAGCACCATTTCTTCTCTTTTCTTCCTTAGACAGAGAGAGATGCGAGGTCGAGCCCGCTTCCCTCGCGCCACCTTTGACACACACATAGAGAGAGAGAGAGAGAACTGCATCCTGCTCTGCTCCCCTTCGACGATGGTGGCAGTTGCCTCCCCTATGCCGGTGACGCGTTTCCCTTAGCGGAAGCGCGCAGTCGTCGAAAGGCGTGGCTGTTGTGCTCTTTGCCCCTTTAGAGATAGGTTCTTCATCCCTGTCGCCTCGTCTTGACTATGTGCGACGGGATCGAGAGGAATAGGTGCGGCCTTGTGGTGGCGCACTTTGCCGGTGAAGGCCCGAGGCCCTTCTCCGGTGAAAAATTCGTTGTTCTTTTGTTTGCTTTTCTCTGCCCTACTAGGGTTCTTTGGGGTGGGAAACTTTTTTCTTTGATTGCTTTCTATCGAAAATCTGAGCCAAAACTTGTCTGATACCATTGATAGAACTTGGGATCGGTTAGGCCAAATGATATCCAGTAAACCTACCTTCTCCAGCAGTTGATGAACTCAAGCTGGAGGCCATCGTGGTGCTGTGGCGCACGGTGATGGCGGAGAGTGGGCGAGGTGGTGGTGGCAGCGATGTGTGGGCAGTGGCGGTGGAGGATCTTCCCATCATTGTCAGCGCTAGACCTAGATCGGGTCGGGGTTTTCGATGGGTGCTACCTCTTGAGCATGCGTTGGTTTTTCCCTTGAAGAGGAAAGGGTGATGCAGCAAAGTAGCGTAAGTATTTTCCTCGGTTTTGAGAACCAAGGTATCAATCCAGTAGGAGGCTCCTCCAAGTCCCACGCGCCTACACAAACAAACAAGAACCTCGCAACCAACGCGATAAAGGGGTTGTCAATCTCTTCATGACCACTTGCGAAAGTGAGATCTGATAGAGATAATATGATAAGATAAATATTTTTGGTATTTTTATAATATAGATTGAAAAGTAAAGATTGCAAAATAAAGTAGATTGGAAACTTATATGATAGAGAATAGACCCGAGGGCCATAGGTTTCACTAGTGGGTTCTCTCAAGATATCATAAGTATTACGGTGGGTGAACAAATCACTGTCGAGCAATTGTAGAAAAGTGCATAGTTATGAGAATATCTAGGCATGATCATGTATATAGGCATCACGTCCACAACAAGTAGATCGAAACGATTTTGCATCTACTATTATTACTCCACACATCGACCGACTCCTGCCTGCATCTAGAGTATTAAGTTCATAAGAACAGAGTAACGCATTAAGCAAGATGACATGATGTAGAGGGATAAACTCAAGCAATATGATATAAACCTCATTTTTTTATCCTCGATGGAAACAATACAATACGTGCCTTGCTGCCCCTGCTGTCACTGGGAAAGGACACCGCAAGATTGAACCCAAAGTTAAGCACTTCTCCCACTGCAAGAAAGATCAATCTAGTAGGCCAAACCAAACAAGTAATTTGAAAAGACTTGCAAAGATAACAAATCATACATAAAAGAATTCAGAGGAGATTCAAATATTTCTCATAGATAAACTTGATCATAAACCCACAATTCATCGGATCTCGACAAACACACCGCAAAAAGAGTTACATCAAATAGATCTCCAAGAAGATCGAGGAGAACTTTGTATTAAGATTCAAAGAGAGAGAAGAAGTCATCTAGCTAATAACTATGGACCCGAAGGTGTGTGGTAAACTACTCACAACTCATCGGAGAGGCCTTGGTGATGATGGAGAGGCCCTTCGTGGTCGATTCCTCCTCCGGCGGAGCGCCCGCGAAGGCTCCAAGATGGGATCTTGCGGATACATAAGGTTGCGGCGGTGGAAATAGTTTTTCGTGGTGCTCCTAGATGGTTTCGGGGTACGGAGATATATATATAGGCGAAGGAGGTAGGTCAGGGGAGCCACGAGGGGCCCACGAGGCATGAGGGCGTGCCGGCCACCCTCGTGGCCGCCTCGACTGCTTCTTGACGTCCACTCCAAGTTTTATGGATTGCGTTTGTTCCAAAAAGATCGCTCCCGAAGGTTTTATTCCGTTTGGACTCCGTTTGATATTCCTTTTCTGCGAAACATTGAAATAGGCAAAAAAACAGTAATTCGGGTTGGGCCTCCAATTAGCAGGTTAGTCCTAAAAATGATATAAAAGTGTAAAGTAAAGCCCATAAACATGCAAAACAGATAATATAATAGCATGGAACAATCAAAATTATAGATGCTTGGAGATGTATCAGTGGGGAGCCTGGCAACGCGGTGAACCTCGTACTGCGTTTCGTCGGCCCCCATCTTTTTATGTAGCGCTGCGTGACAAGGGCCCGTTAACCGATCAGGGGGCGGATCAGGGGTCCGGTGAGCCGTTGGGCCCACACGAGAGAGATCAACCTAACAGCTCGATCTCGTGGGGACCAGCATCTCTACACCTCTCTCGGCGAGCCTTGGCCAGCTCAAGGCCACTACACAGCGCTGCTCTCACAGCCACCGCGAGCTGCGCCTTGCCGCGCACCACGGCAACCACACATGAGCTCTGCCGACGCCCACCGCACATGGTCGACTTGTGAGCCACCTGCACCGCCGCAATGCACTACGTGAGCCCCTCCATGGCCACACTTGCCCTGTATTGGTCGTCACCATAGCACTGAAGTGCGAGCTCCCAGGCGTCGTCGAGACCTCGCCGGCCGTCGGCACCACTGCGTACAGCCACACTGGTCGGACGCCGCCTCCAGTCGCGGAACCTGCCGCCATGCTACCGCCTCAGATCGATGTCCGAAGGCCTCTGATACCCACCTCGCCTGCTGGATTCCCGGCGTGGACCACGCGATTGGTGGCCTAGCCTGCACGCACATCGCGGCCTGCATGCGCACCTTGCACCTTGTGTTCAAAGCTTGCCCGCCATAGGCTGGAGCAGTACCCAACGCAAGGACAAAGAGGTACGTTGCATCGTCGGGGCTCAGGGATAGCGTCGCCTTCGAGTAAGGTGACATGCGGCCGAAGCACCGGAACTGCACCCTTGTCGGGCAAATCACGCACGCAAGCACACGACATAGCGGCCAGCCACAGGAGCGAGGACGCTAGGTAACAAGGCGAATGGTGGGGCTGGGAAAGACATCCAGAAATAAGCACAACTAGAGAACATGAGCGTTCTCAGAGCTCAGCGAGCCTCGGTCGTCGGATCAGTTTTTTGATGCGTTTTGCACCATCGGATCTCGCTCCTGGAAGACCTTGGCCGTTGGATCAAAAAAGTTACTGCTACAATGAATAGTGATGAATAGTGTGCACTCCAGCGTGCCACCGCCTGTAAAATTGGATGGCCGCCGAGGGCATTTTTGTCATTTCACATTCAAGCTATAAGATGGCAGCATCTCCCCTGGAGAGAACCTAGCCGTCGCTCCTCTCCCACTCGTGCCACCCCCTCTCCCCCCCCCCCCCCCCCCGCGCCTTGCCTCTCTCTCTCCCCCTCCAAACCCTAGGCCCGCGCCCGCCTCCCTGCCCCGCTGCCTCCGCTCGCCCTCGCATCATTGCTACTGCTCGCCCTCGCATCGTCGCGTCGTCTCTTCCTCCCCGTCCTCTCGGTGCTCAGCGGGAGGAGTGCGGCTCGCTGCCGACCGGAGGGGCACCGCCGCATCTATCTGCGTCACTGCTCCCCCATCGAGCTCGCGCGTCCCCGTCGCTTGGAGGAGTGGATGTTGCCGCTCCCGCATCTACTCGGCCAACGCTGCCCTTCTACGTCACGCGGTGGACATGGCCAGAGCTCTGCCGCCTCCAACTTTGGCCCCCTTCTCCACTTTGTTAGGGTGACCTCTCCCTCCCTCCCTCCCCCACCCCCACCCGTCTCTAACATCTGCGTTTTCCATGTCCTGGCTTGTAGGTCGCCGCCTTGTGGGTACTGGTTGGAAGGTGACGAGGTTCACCAATAACTGGAGGAGGACTATAGGTGGTGATGACAAACTGTGTAATCTTTAGATCCACCTGACCTGACCATAACAAGTACTACCTCTGTCCTAGTTTATTGGTCATCATTGTAATTTGTGTCAAATTTTGACCATAAATTTAACTAACAAAATGTTCATGCATGTCACTAAAAATTATATCATTAAAAACTATTTTCAAATACGAATTCAACGGCATAACTTTTGTTGACATGCACTAACCTTTTGTTAGTTAAATCTTTGGTCAAAATTTAGCACAAATTATAAAGAGGACTAACAAACCAGGACAGAGGTAGTATTTGCAAGGTCTAATTCTTGTGTTTGTATTGGTTGAATTACTTGCTTATTTCCGATAAAGGAGTCTACTTCCTGGCGCAGACCTAGCATTCTTATGTTCAGTACATTCAGTTTGGGTAATTACTTGATTTACCCCTTAGGTTAATAGAATTTTATTGTGTTTTTTGTTCAGATGTTTCATTCTACCTTGGGATAAAAAGTGCAATATAAAGGTCCATTAAACAACCTGAACTTATATTTGATCATTTAGGTGTTGAATTTGTCTATCTAAACTTTATTGGTATTGAAATTATCTTGATCACTGATATTCACTGATGTAACATACGCTGGGATAAATAATATACAAGTGGATATGAGGGATAAATAATATTCTTTATGTAGTTCCAGTTTCTATATTTTTTCCTGCTAAGTTCTAAGTTCAGGTGGCATATGTAAGATTGTGATGTTTCTAGGGTGATACACTTGTCATAATCAACGACCAATACTAAGTGAAGATGAATAAAAATCACTGGTCAGAGACCAAAATAAGAAAGAGGTGGCTATTGAGTTGTCATGATAAATCAAAATCATGACCAGTTATTTAGTTGTTTCTCCAATAGCATTGCATGTAAATGAATCTTAATATTTCAATCCCGGTTCTTCTCTTCCACCTTTTCAGTTTGTTAAATTATATTAGTTCTGTTTTGACAAAGTTTGTACTGAAGTGGCGCAAACTTTCAGTTAGTGCAGAGCAGTGCAAACGAGTACCTCAAACTGAAAGCACAAGTGGAGAATTTGCAAATAACCCAACAGTAAGGTATTTATTCTACCCCAATTTACTAAACTGCCTTTTGCTCTTCATATAGGATCTACGGGTGAGGCATGGCGCTTTATCTTTGATTTTAACTAGCAACCTCGGTCGTGCAAAATGCAACTACATGAATTTGATTTGCCCATCAAGCTTAAGAAGGTTATGTTGACCATGGTAATTAATTTTTTGCAAAGTTTCTCTTGAGTTGCATGTACGCACTGAGCATCAAACTAAAGAACTGATGCATGATGCAAAGTTGTATATGCATAGGGTCATGCATATTCTTTCAAAGAAAAGTAGTTGCTGAACATATCATGTAGGTGTCAAGTAAATGCTACGGATGTAATTATTTCTTCTGTATCCATGTAGGCTAGCCCTTTTCTGGTGCCATGTTTTTTTGTAGTGTGGTGCCATGGATTTGGATCACAACATATTCATACTTGTATTAAATTTTGTACACTAACCAAGGCATGTGTACCCAGCAGTCAGAAACAGAAGCTACTCTTACAATATAATAAAATTTTCACTTTCGCTCTCCATTTCTTGGACCTGGATTGCAATGACTCTGACTTGATGGTTGATATGCAGGGATGTCAGTTCTTGCACGGTTATGAAAAGTACCAATAGAGTGAGAAAACAAGATGGGGCCAAAGAGGCAACATATATGAGCCTAGAAGGCATCAGGATAAATGGCATTTATGTACTGAAGAACAGTGGCTGAGTAAGTCTCATCATCCTAGAAGACTAAATAATGGCATGTTCTTTACTTCAGTTAGGCTTGACCGGAGAATAAAATGCTTTCCTTGTCATGTTCTTTACTTCACTCTCAGGAATTCCTTATTTGTAACTGATGTTTCTTCAGTTGCATATCTCCGTGATCAGCTTAAGCAGTAGACACATGATGGTTCCTATATTTTTCTTGGGAAGTCTACATGTCGTGTAGTCCATCAAAAGAACGAATTAGTAGAGGCCTTCCTGTTCATACATTGCATCTATGGTATTGGTTATCTATGCTTTTATGCTCTGCCCATGGCCTGGTCATGTCGTTCTACCTTCGATGTGAAATATTTTCTGTTTGTGTAGGTTGCAATTTTTGTTTCCATTTTTTTCCTACAACAAAAGCATTTATTTATTTATTTATTTTATCAATCAGCAGCTTGAGCTTCAGGTACTGAATAGACTTCCATTTTGTCCCAAACTGCAACGACACTGGTACAAAAAAGTTGCACATATAGATGAAGTTGTTACTCCATCAGACCACTGTTTAAATTGTGAATCTAATCATTCTTTATATCCAGGCCATGAATAAGTAAATAGACTGGATAGTATTATGGTTAATTATTTACTTACTCACACACTATAGTGCTTAAAGCCTTTTGAGTTGGCCAGATTTGACAATTTTATTGGTAGAACTGGTGACGCTTATTGGTGACTATTTTTCAGAATTTAAAAAGTACTTAGTTCTAGGTCTTCATGTTATGGACATTCAGATTTGCATTTCAGAATATTCGAAGCCTCAAATAGCACATCGAAACAGCCAGCTAGGAAAGCATCTTGGCGGTGGCTACATTGATTTCCCCATCATGGCATCCCTCTCTTTTTGTGCTTCTCTCCATGTACAGCATCGCCATGGCCAGATAGATGATTAAAGCTATTTACCGTTTTTCTCTTGATGCAGCATTTTCCCTGAAGATGCCAAACGATGGCAGTGTGGTTTGCCAAATTAGTAAGTCAATTTGATTCACATGCTTTGGAATTTTTTTTGTGCTCATAGATCATGTTGTATGCATATTTGTGCTCATACATCATGTTGTAGACATATCTCAACTATTTTTAGTCGGTAGCATTGATAATCCGTTCATCGTTATTTGTAGCCTGATGGATCGATTCATGATTCAAACGATGAAAAAGTGCAGTGTAGTCAGCACACAATGGTGCCATCAGGAAGTATGGTTGGTATTTTTTTAAATCATGTTGCTGCTGTCTTATGCCTCCCTCCTTATTTTGTTCCTTACTGGGAGTTTCAACTAGGAATGAAACACAGTTAAGGCGATAATATGTGTGAGCATCTCCAAACTTTTTTGTGTGCCAAGCTATTGAAAAATTTGTCACTGTTTATGTTGTCGCCTTCCTCTGTCTCTGATCTCCCTGTCTCGTGTTGTTTTGGCTTCGCAGCAATTCCTAGCAAGTACATAGGTCTGGATTTGGTGACTTCGGCTAACATGTCAACAGACCTTCCCTTGTTCCTGTCGCCGCCGTCCCCAATCCACCCACGCGCGGTTGCTCGATGCCAGCGTGGCGGTATTCTTCGGCACTTGGGGGCAATGGAGTAGGTATAAAATCACCCTCGCTTGCACTACCAAAATCCCCTCCATCATTGCTTGGCTTTCTCTGGTGGGTTAATTGTGAGTTAGTGTGTGATTTAATCTGTTATGGATTGTACAAGTGGGTGCATTGGTTTGAGTGGGGAGCCGGTTTAGGTAGCTGAGAGCACTAACGTACCTTCAAACTGGAAATGGTAATTTCGTTTAGTACAAAATTACCTTTCATGGATCCATGACCGATTGCATCCTAAGCTCATGCATAAACTGAAAAGAGGCACCATGAAGAACTATATGCGTCTGTCAATTTGTTCTGCAATGTTGAAAGAAAAGAATGGTTTTCTTAGTTCTTGTGTGTCTTATATTAAATTTACAGATGTTTACTTTTGCAAGCTACTGCATGGAATGTTGATAATCAAAGCAAAGAACAATCTTTAACTTTCTGTTTGTAGGTATGTCAACTAGCCTTTTCTTGATGCTTTGTTCCATCTATCATGGACAAGGAACTTTTTTTTCTTGATGCTCTTTGCCATCTATCATGGACAAGGATACCTAAGTTGTCCAGAAGCTAATGTACATGCCTCTTGGTTCAACTTTTTATCCATTACTTTGTTTTTGCTTGTGTGTTGGTTGCATCAGCTTATGCATAGCTTTACGTTGTTGTAGGATAATCAGAATACACTGCACCACAAAGTTTCCATTCATAGTTTGGTTCTCCCAGTCAATTATTTATAGCACAAGTTTTTTCCTTAGTGTACTTTTTGGATGTGTAGATTTGAAAGAAATACAAGAGTTGATCCGTGAGTGAACACATTATAGTTGCATAGACTTGGTTGCACCATCCAGCTCATATCATTCTTTCTTGTCGTATTTACATGTTACTTTCAGTATCATGCATATTAACTTAGATTCAAACACCCCAATATCAGTATAGTTTTGGCTAGCTGAAAGCATGTGTTGCAGTCCTGATTGTCGTATTTTCTGTAGCTCCGTGAGCAAGATTAACCCTGCACAAGGCTTATATGACAAGCCCTTTGGTTCTTTCGTGAAGTTTGTTTGTGTGGTGTCAATACTGGTTTGAGTATCAGATTATCTCTTTCTCTTTTTTTAACACGTTCGTGCTAACATGCTGGTGTACACAATCATACACCCAAGACTTTGAATGAACATAAAACTTTAAACATGTACCACCTATATTGAGATACTGTAAGTTGAAATCTCATACTGATGTACTCTTCGGTTTTTTGTCAAATATTTCTATCATAATTTTGGCAAAATATACGGGCGCGGGAATGCATGCCATTATGTTCTATTTTCTGGTTTTTTGTTGGTATGCACTACAAAAAATGTGACCCAGTGTGGATGCATATGGTACTTTTTTTATTGCCATGGAAGGTAATTGTGATTTTTGGACTTTGAAAGCATGTTTCTCCTTTGGTCAGCAGTTGCTCAAAGTCTTCTTATTGCCATCTGATTTCTGAAGTTATTCTCGAAAAGATGATATGCATATTCTTATTCATATATTCAAATGGTATCTCATCTGTTCAAATTTTGTTTTACAATGTTGGTTGTCATACTTAATTTGTGTTGTCTGACTGCAGACTTACGCCTTCGACCAGCTTGACCTGTAAAGCAGTAAAAAGATGAACCAAACCCAGTGTGACTCATCATGTAGGCATTTTTGGCGAAGCGGAATGACGAAGCTTCTGAGAATCAGAGGTAATGTAGTATAGTTTAGGATAATAGAGCTACCTTGTGGATTAGTTAAGGAGCTTATATGTTGGCTGTAGAAGCCAGTGTACAAACATGTTTCCTTGTGATTGTTTTGTTTTGGTTATGTTCTGGTACAAATGGTTTTTTCGAGTGAACTGCTCGCCGTGAGGCGGGTAACGCGCGGCAAGCCGCGCCACCTATCTAGTCCAGAGGAGAGATGGGGGCTCGATGCATGGTAGGTCGGGGTGGAGGCACGGAAATCCAGTATTTGTAGGCACACGACCGCTCGAGAAAGTACTCTTTCCTTCCCAAAATCTAGAGAATAAGGCTTAAGCGGTAATATGACAGCATGCACACTGTCGGGGGTTGGGTGCGACATATGCCAATGGATGGCTTATCATGGTGGGAGCGAGTAGAACTTCGCCGGTGCCTCGAAGCGGGATGAGGCGTAGACACGAACGCCGGCGTACTTTACCCAGGTTTGGGGCTCTCCTTGAAGATAACACCCCTACTCCTGCTCTGCGGGGTCTCCGCATGATCACTAAGGCACTAGTGAGTACAATGTGCTCCTTGAGATGTGTGCTAGAGGATGAAGGAGGCAGGGCTAGCTCTCTTCTTTCTCTAGGTATGAGTCTAGTTCTATCAGGTTGGGAACCCTTTGCATGGGTGCCCTGGGAGGTTTATATAGGCCTACCCCCCAGGGATACAATGGTACTTGGCCGGGTGTAGGACCCGGCTGTCAGCGCCTCTGGTCGCCGGCTTCTCCGCCGGCAGCTGGGGCCCGCCGCCTAGTGGGCCCCTCCGACTGGTCTGGTACGGAGCCGACGGGCCGCTTCCACTGCTGGTGGGTCTGGTTGGTGGCTGGTAACTGTAGCCGTGATGCTAATGACGCAGGCTTGGTCAGGGGAGCGTGGCTACAGTCCCGACGCCTGGTGGGAGATCACTGTAGCCACACCGCGCCCCATCTGGTGAATGGCGCACGGACCTTGAGGGAGGGACTGGTCTCCTGTTGGAGGCCGGCCTCCCGTAGATCCGGCTGGTCTGAATTCCGCCGTCTTCCGGGCTCTCTCTGCCTGGTAGGGCCCGCCGCTTGCGGGCCGTACCGACAGGCCGTCGTGGGAATAGGGCTCCGCCGGTCAGGAGTGTCGTCAAGGGGGAAGTGGCTATAGTGCTGCACCGTGTGAAGATCTCCGCCTGTATGGGGCACTGTAGCCATTGCAAGCCCGGGATTCGGGGGTGAGGGGCTACACTGTAGCCTCACCCTGTCTTGTCCTCTTGATGAGGGGCGCAGAACTTGAGGGCACCGGGTGGCCGCCTGCTAGAAGCCGGCCTTTCCGGAGGCTGTCTGCTAGGAGTCGGCCTGTCTTGGTGTCGTCTGCTGGTGCTTGGACGTCTTCGGGAAGCCGGAGGTTTGAGCCAGCCGGCCACCGGAAGGCGGTGCTTCATTCTGGAGTCTCGTGGGGCGAAGCTGGCCCAAAGTCTTGAAAGACTCACGGACTCGGGTTAGGCTACCCATGGCCCATTACTCCGATAGTAGTCCCCGAAGCTGATGAGGCGCCACGGTTGACAGGCCGTAATGCCTCAGCGGCTTCCTTACTTGTCGCGCTCTGATAGAATGCTCAGCCCCTCTTGTGAAGCACCGGCTGCTAGAGCTGGTTTGACAAGGCGGGCTCGTCCGCCGATTTCGAACACCAAGGCGGGAAACAGGTGGTGTGCCTACTAAGCTTCCCCAGGCCTGCCGCCCACCACTAGTATGCCACGCGGCGCACGTCAGCCTGGCCAGCCTGCCACCTCACGCTCTTGATGGGACGTGGCAGGGGGCCGGGCCCGCCACCACCGGGCCTCGGCGCTCGAGCGGATCCGCTGCGGTCGAGGCAGGCGGTTGTGATTCCCGCAGGAGTTACTGTGCAGTAACCCTGCGTAGTAATCGGGGGGCCGTGGGGTCGTGGGCACAGTTAATCCCACGATCCCACGTCCCACACCCTCGCCTTCGCAACCCGACGGCTATAAGTAGGGGAGACGGGGGAGCGGTGGAGCACGCACGCCCTCCTCCCCGCTCTTTCTTCCTCCTCTCTCTGCTGCTGCTCCTCCGTGCTCGCTGCAGTGCCGCCGTAGCTCGCCATCATCGAGCTCCCCTTCCCCACGCAGCTCCGTTCGAACGCCATGGCGCGCGAGAAGGGAGGAGACTGGGATGGCTCAACGGTGATCGAGGATCACCTCACCTTCCTCCGGGCCACGCGCCGGATGCCCAACGCGGCCTTCGTCAAGGTGCGAGTGCCGCCGCGGGAGGAGATCTCGCCGGCGCTGCAGGGGAACGAGCGGGTCATCTTCCGCTCGCATTTCCTCCGCGGCTTCGACCTCCTGGTGAGAAGGTTCCTCCGCTCGTTCATAGATTTTTGCCACCTCCGGCCGCACCACTTGACGCCCAACTGAAAGGAACACGATGTCGCCTAGAGGGGGGGGGGGTGAATAGGCGTTTTAAAATCTTTTACGGATTTGGCTATATCCTAATGCGGAAATAAACTAAGCGGATACTTTTCAAGCACAAATCCTAAATATACTAGGATCACTAAGTGCACCAACAACTTAGCATAAACAAGATGAGAACAACAGGATATGAGTAAGCACAAGTAAGTCACACAAACTTACTCAGTGTATATCACGAAGTATGGAAATGAATAATACACACAACCACAAGTAAGCAATACAAGCTTACACAAATTGTATCACAATATATGGAATTTAATGATACAAGCAAACTCAAGTAAGTTACACAAACTTACTTGAGCAATATCACAATATATGGAAGTTTATAACACAAGTTAGCAATTCACACTAATCACAATGTATATCAATAGTAGCAAGTATGAATTGCGGAATATGAAGTGTAGGCCTAAATAATCTCTACAAGGAAATGGCCAACACAATATAATCAACCACCACAATATAATGAGGACAACAAGATATAGTGAATGCACGGTCAAATGACCAAAGTCAACCACAAGTAAGGAGTTAGGGTTAGGGATAACCAAAGTCACGGAGACGAGGATGTATCCCGATGTTCACTTCCTTGGAGGGAAGCTAGTCACCATTAGAGAGGTGGATGTTACCACGAAGGCACACCAACGCCACGAAGGCTCACCCTATTCTCCTTGAGATATCACTAGAAGGCAATTCTCAACCACTAGTGGTAGACCTTGAGGCGGCCTCCAAACCTTCACAAACTTTCCGGGGGACAAATCACAAGTTGATTCCTCACCGGAGCACTCCTACCGCCTAGGAGTCTCCAACCTCCAAGAGTAACAAGATCAAGGGGGAAGTGCTCAAGACTTGCTCAAATCACGAATTGCTTTGGTCACAAGAGGGAGAGGGAGAGGATCTATCTTTTGATTGGAACAACTCTCAAGAACACTCACTAATCTCTCCGGGATCTAAGATTTGGTGTAGGAGAAGTGAGAAGGAGCCACTTGTGTTCTTGGGACGATTTGGGATGAAGTGCTCAACCCTCCCCCGGAGTGGGAGAGGGATATTTATACCCCCAAAGAAAATAGAGCCGTTTCCCGCAGTTGTTGACCTGCCCGGATGATCTGGACGCATACCCAGATGATCCGGGCAATGCCCGGATGATCCGGGAAGGTCAATATACAATGTGATGAAGTAGATACCCGGATGTCCGGGGACATAGCCGGATGATCCGGGCAATTCCCGGATGATCCGGGTGGGTAGCCGGATGATCCGGCTAGCGGAATAAGCTTCTGTGATGAATTTTACGAGTAACCCGGATGATCCGGGCAGGAACCCGGATGATCCGGGCAAAGCCCGGATGATATGGGAGAGGACCCAGATGATCCGGCCAAACCAAACTGCTGCAGCCTAGAAACTGAAACAGGCACAACTTTTACATCCGGACTCCGATTTTGATGATCTTGGGCTCGTTTTGAAGCTATGAAAAAAAACCCAGGTCCTCACATAGAGAACCACCCAAGATGAACCAAAATGGAGGATGCAAAATATGCAAAGGTTTTATCATGTATTTGGGTAACCTATTTGGCTTTGGATTTTCTTTGGTATATAGGATATGAGTGGAATTGTGTAGAGAAGATGTTGACTTGAGCAAATCTATCACGAACCCCTTTGATCCCCTCTTAATAGTGCGGGATCCCTATAACTCAAGAATCATAAAAGGTCTACACTACATAGCTATCAATAATCCATTCTTGAGTGTATGTGTTCCTTCGGTGTTCATCGCTCCACAACACTAACGTCGAAGGAACTAATATCTTTGACTCGAGCCTTTCACTTGAGCTTGAAGTTGAAGTTTCTTCTTGGATCAAGTTGAATGGCAAGACATTGGTGAAGTCTTCAAGTAGCTCCCCCATACACAATGTGGGAAGCTTTGCTTTGTATTTATCTTCATGTGTCCATCATGTGATCATCCACAAGCTTCAAGCATGTAATCCTTCGGGATAGTTATCTTGAACTTGCCCTTGTCAACCATGATCATCAGCACTTGATGTCATCCTCTCATAGACACTTGCAATATCTCTCTCGATGCGAGCCCATGAGAATCTCCTCTCAAAAACATAGGCAACACATAGTATGGGTTAGTACACAAAGCGCAATTGACAAATTCTTACCATACCACAAGATCTCACGTGGCACATGATTTGCGCTTGTGTGTTGACCATCTTTGAATTCAATCTTCGATCTTCATCTTGGTCAACCTTAATCTTTGCTCCATGATTAATCTTGATGCACAACTACATGTATATGGCATTCATTCCGAATCCATTCAATATCCTTCTTGCATCACCCATGGAACAAACCTTCCTATATAACTTGATGTCATTGTTTCTTCATAGGAATTGTCATTCATTATCAAGTCTCAATGCATATATAGATTTTGATGGATTTCATCCACCAATTCATCCAATATTCTTCATGCATTGCAAATGGAACTTTCCTTCAAATGTATATCTCAGTGCAAACATTAGTCCATTAGGATTGTCATTTAATTACCAAAACCACACATGGGGACTACATGTACTTTCAATCTCCCCCATTTTGGTAATTGATGACAATCTCAGCAAGAGGGTTTATATAATGAATTTTTAAACAAGCATGAAATTTATCCAAGGATAAATTGTATACTTGGGATGGTTGTACTATCATTAATACACTACACAAGCATTTGATGATAGTACACCCATAGTATATAGAGCAAACTCCCCCATAATATATGAATTTGTGAATGAACTTTGAATGTCATTGCATATATTGGTTGACATAAACTAGGAGAAGATTTCTCTATATACAAGACTCATCCATGCAATAAGAATATATAACAAGGGTAGATATGCATGAGTGACAACAAGAACTAGAAAAGATATTTATCTTAAACCCTCTAAAGTTCTCCCCCATTGGCAACAAATGCCAAAATAGAAGACAAAACATCTAGCAGACCAATATAGTATGAGTTCCTCCTTGATGTGTGCATATAACAAAATGTGAGTGAAAACAAATGCACATATTCAATGATGAACAATTAAAGGAGCTCGAAATCTATAGAATGCAACCAGATACGAAGATATGAACTTTTTCATGTATAAAAATTTCTAAGTGGCCTATAATAATCATGATATGTATCCACAAAGAAACTCGTATACACAAAAAGAAAGGTTGCAATTGATAAGAACATGATATCCACAAGTGAATCCACTATTATACAACTTGAGCCTAGTCATAATAGCAAGGCACATGGCACAAAACACATGGCACAAATTGATCTCATTTGCATAACACAAAGTGAAGCAAGCAATCAAAAGATCCGATGAGCCAAAAGAATAAAAGAATATTACGATTTGGGTAAAGGAGTGTTCTAAGGAAAATAGAGAAGCTCCCCATGATTTGTGCACAATTGAATTTTTTTTTATTTGGATACAAGTGCACAAAATAGGATCATCACTCCCCCAAAATCAATAGGAACACACAACAATTGCAAGCAAACATAGATAAGAAAAGAAGCCTAGCATTTGCAACAAACATATGGTTGAGCAACATGTACATGAGGCAACCTAAGAATAGGCACAACCAAAATGATGTGTGTGAGACACGTCAAAGCACTTGAGAAGACTAGTATAAGGATGAGAATGAAGCATCAACATAGCCTTGAGTAAATGAGATACAAGGTGCAAGACATGTCCTTCCCACACACATGAAGTTAAGAAGGTCACACACACATCAAGAAAATGGGTTCACAAGCTCACTAATAGCAAACTAAAAATCAAAGCTTGTGACAACCCATGATGAAGATAGGAAATAATAGGCTTGTCAAGACAAGCATGAGAACAACAATCTTCACCAAACATGAGTGCACTAAGATGGAAAGAGGTAAGACATGCACTCATTCAACAAATGCTTCCATGGAGCCACCAAAAAGATATAAAAAGTGAATGAAATGGTGGACATGAAAGAATAGGGATATCAACTAGAGATGTAACTTCTCTCACGTGTATAAGATACTAGGTAGATGATATCAACAAAGAAGGATGTACACATAAAATAGTTACAAAAGGAAGGAATAAGATATCAAAATGGGAGTCATAAAATATACCAATGAGATCTTTGCTTGAAAGCATGGCACATGGCTTAATATAATCTTATTGTATATTAATGAACTCCAAACACACAACCATCAAAGACATCACAACTAGCAACAAGAGATCATTGTTGGGATGCTTTGAGAAAGGAAACAAGTATCACAGGAACGAGTCAAGAAATGCATGCCATGATGGAACCTACACAAGGTTAACCCCATTTCTATATATATGCATGAAGTAAATACTTGTTACCGAGATAGCATTGGTATGAAGTTGTAGATCAAATAAAATGTCCAAGCTTGGCTCTAATTTCCTCATAGTGCCACCACCTTCATGAATAAGCCAAGCACCCAATGCTTCTCAAATGTACCTAAAACATTTTAAGTACAATATGGTCCCCAAACTTATTGGGTCCGACGTAGTTAGCATAACTACAACACATAGGGTAAAACCACTTAAATATGTGCCTATTGATATGAATTTGAATTTCATGCACATCATAGCTATTAAGAATTTGATGGATTTACCATATATATATTGGATCAAATAAGGCAAACAAGGCATGTGAATTTACACATAGTAAATATGCATGCATAAGCCTACCAAAATCCAGGGAGATATAAATTGGACAAATGACCACATAACTGTTAATACTTCCAATAACAACACTAGTCATTCATGTTGTCCAAAATGAATCAAAGTGACAAATCAACATATGATAGCACACAAAGTTCAACATATGAACCAAGGAAAAAAAACAATGAGCATATAAGATATGCATTGCACACATACTCATAGGAATATCCCACTCAAGTAGATATAGGACACTATAAACAATAAGATAACAAACTCTCATATAGAGCAATAAGATGAATTCGAACAAAATGGTATTTCGGGTTATCATTGGGTGTAGAAACCAAATAAGTACATGATCATCTATACTAACACAAGCATAACATGAGAGTTTAGGAATAACCACAATGCTTGGATAGCATAATATTAACATTCCGACTAGATAGATAATCATGAAAAGCAATAATTGGAATAGCTTTAATCAAATGATTTTCCAAATATGGTTTTAAAGATAACCATGGGCAAAACCGCACAAGAATGCCATACGTAAACAAGACATTGCATGCCACGGAGATATAAGATAATCTCAAATATAAATTCTAGGTGGCATCCCTCAATTGTTCATATTAACAAGGATTGTGATATGCACAAAGCATATCACTCCCCCATAATATGATGATCCATGTATTATCCACAAGAAGCAAATGAAACCCAACTAAGGATAATTAATGGATGAGAATTTGAGTTTCAAATGAGCTTTACATACCACATAGTACCTTGATAATATAGCACTAACAATACTAGGTGGTATCCCACATACATACACCTTTAAGGTTTGTGATATCTGTAAAACATAGCACTCCCCCATAATGTGATGATCCAGCCAAGGAAGATTCAACTAATGAAGCAATAAAGGCTTGAAACCACACAGGCACAAATATATGAAGTGCATTGTGACCTACACATGCTAGATAACACAAATCAAGCATACTAGGAAGCACAACTAAAAAAGCACATGCTAGGTACAAAACCTAAACATGCAAGGGACACAGTAACTTTCAATGTAAACAATGCAAGTACAAGTTACCGCAAAGAGGAGCATTGGATTGATAGATATGATGATAATCCACTTGACTTTGCATTAACCATAACATATGGTGAAAATAGTTTTTCTTCATGAAGTAGCCAAGTCTCCAATGCCCTCCACACACCTATTGATCAAGTTTGAGCTTGATGGTCCCCAACCAAGTTGGGTCCTAAGAAGTTAGTAACAACAGGCTTGGCAACCCAAATGGTCTTGTCCACTTTCAAACTTCTCTGGGAACCCACAAACTTGGCAAACACATTGCCAACAATATCCTTCTTTAGCAAATAATGATTATTGACTATAGGAGGCTTAGATATGTTACCGTTGGAACAAGATGAAGCTATGTGTCCCTTCTTATGGCAAATATAGCAACATGTGCTCCCCTTTCTCTTCTTCTTTACCTTTTCAACTTGGAGAGCATTATCTTGGTTAGGCATGGGAAGAGGCCTTTCATTATCTTGATATTGAACTTGAGGCCACTTCCCTTGATGCTTCACACTTGAAGCCTTCTTCTTCAATGGACAAGATCTCACATGGTGTCCAACATTCTTGCACTTGAAGCAAATAATGTTGGCCGAATTCTTGACTTGATCTCGTCCCTTCTTCTTGTTCTTGGACTTCTTCTTGTTGGAGATGAAATCAAGTCCAATTTTGTCTTGAGGGTCCTTTTGCACACTCAAGATATTATCACAATATTTTTCCAAGTCTTTCTTCAAACTGGTGACTTGGGCCTTGAGCTCTTTATTTTCCTCTACAAGGTTAGTATTAACAAAAGAACTAGAGGAAGTAGAAACTTCATTGTTAGAGCAACAAGGCATGGTGAGCAATTCATCACAAGATGTACCAATATCATGTAGAGAGGAATTGCAAGGACTAGCACATGGCAATAAGGCACTTCGAGTAGAAGATGTGCTAATATCCACATGAGACTCACACGATTTTACCTTGGTCCACATAGCCTTATGAGCTAGCTTTAGCCCATCATGAGAGATTATAAGATCCTCATGAGTGCCCGAGAGCTTTTCATAACTTTCTTCCAATTTCCCATAGTTGCTAGTTAGCAAATCAAGTTGAGTCCTTAGGTCAACATTTTCTTTTAATATCGATGCTTCACACAAGATAGAGTTAGTAGCACAAGCATCATTATCAATATGAGAGGAGCATGTAGAAGCTAGATCCTCCGCATGAGTAGCTTGAAGTTCCTCATGAGACTTAGAGAGTTTGATGAGCTCTCCTTTGACCTTCTTGTAGTTAAGGTCAAGGGGCTCAAAATCCTCTTTAAGTTTACAATGCGTAACTTCAATCTCTTCTTTTAAAGACCTCAAGTCACTAAGATATTGATGAGCCATAGCAAGTTCATGTTCAAGTTGTTCACTTTTTGCTTGCTCGTAAAGAAATAAGTCATTACGTTTTTGAAAGCAAGCAAGAACATCTTGGAACCTTTTATAAGTGTTATTTTTAGCTCTACGAAGAGTTTTCCCAATCTCATAGAAATTTTGAGTCAAGACTTCATCATCTTCCTCATTACAACTATCATCATTGTCACTAAGAGAAGATGATACCTCGTCATTACCTCTTGCCATGAGGCACATGTGAACACAAGGGGTTGATGATGATTCTTTTGGACAAGAGGGTTCTTCATCAACCAAGCATGCCTCATTTTTCTTGATTTCCTCTACATGGTTAGTTTCACAAATAGAACTAGAGGGAATCACGATATTTCTATCATGGCAACATGGGAGATCAAGCATATCATCACAAATGAGCTTAACACCATCATTACAGGATATTTCTTCACTCACCATGTCATTACCTTGTGGTATGCCACATGTTGGTGAAGTGAAAGATGTTGGGGTATGCAAGTAATCGGAGGTGGAAGCAATAGAGAGCTCTTCATGATTTAAAAATATGGAGAACTCCTCCATTAACTCCCCAAAAAGAATATTGTCTTCATGAAGATTGGACCCACCATATATATCTTCAATTTTGGTCCAAGCATCATGAGCCAACGAACAAGACGAGATTGACTTGAACACCTCGAAGGTTATAGCTTGGTGAATGAAACTTAAAGCTTCACAATCAAGATGCATATCATCAAGTGATGGAGATTGTCCATCCTTTAGATTTGAATTCCCTACAACCACAATACGCAAAGCATTTGGACCCATGGCCCGAAAGTGACAAAGCATGCGTAATCTCCACATAATGTAATTTGTGCCATTAAAACAAAATGCGTCATCATGCACTAGTTCACTAGTCGACATCGTTACTCTCTAGGCGGTTAAGCCTAATAAGGAGAGACCTAGCTCTGATACCAATTGAAAGGACCACGATGTCGCCTAGAGGGGGGGTGAATAGGCGTTTTAAAATCTTTTACGGATTTGGCTATATCCTAATGCGGAAATAAACTAAGCAGATACTTTTCAAGCACAAATCCTAAATATACTAGGCTCACTAAGTGCACCAACAACTTAGCATAAACAAGATGAGAACAATAGGATATGAGTAAGCACAAGCAAGTCACACAAACTTACTCAGTGTATATCACGAGGTATGGAAATGAATAATACACACAACCACAAGTAAGCAATACAAGCTTACACAAATTGTATCACAATATATGGAATTTAATGATACAAGCAAACTCAAGTAAGTTACACAAACTTACTTGAGCAATATCACAATATATGGAAGTTTATAACACAAGTTAGCAATTCACACTAATCACAATGTATATCAATAGTAGCAAGTATGAATTGCGGAATATGAAGTGTAGGCCTAAATAATCTCTACAAGGAAATGGCCAACACAATATAATCAACCACCACAATATAATGAGGACAACAAGATATAGTGAATGCACGGTCAAATGACCAAAGTCAACCACAAGTAAGGAGTTAGGGTTAGGGATAACCAAATTCACGGAGACGAGGATGTATCCCGATGTTCACTTCCTTGGAGGGAAGCTAGTCACCATTAGAGAGGTGGATGTTACCACGAAGGCACACCAACGCCACGAAGGCTCACCCTATTCTCCTTGAGATATCACTAGAAGGCAATTCTCAACCACTAGTGGTAGACCTTGAGGCGGCCTCCAAACCTTCACAAACTTTCCGGGGGACAAATCACAAGTTGATTCCTCACCGGAGCACTCCTACTGCCTAGGAGTCTCCAACCTCCAAGAGTAACAAGATCAAGGGGGAAGTGCTCAAGACTTGCTCAAATCACGAATTGCTTTGGTCACAAGAGGGAGAGGGAGAGGATCTATCTTTTGATTGGAACAACTCTCAAGAACACTCACTAATCTCTCCGGGATCTAAGATTTGGTGTAGGAGAAGTGAGAAGGAGCCACTTGTGTTCTTGGGACGATTTGGGATGAAGTGCTCAACCCTCCCCCGGAGTGGGAGAGGGATATTTATACCCCCAAAGAAAATAGAGCCGTTTCCCGCAGTTGTTGACCTGCCCGGATGATCTGGACGGATGTCCGGGGACATAGCCGGATGATCCGGGCAATTCCCGGATGATCCGGGTGGGTAGCCGGATGATCCGGCTAGCGGAATAAGCTTCTGTGATGAATTTTACGAGTAACCCGGATGATCCGGGCAGGAACCCGAATGATCCGGGCAAAGCCCGGATGATATGGGAGAGGACCCAGATGATCCGGCCAAACCAAACTGCTGCAGCCTAGAAACTGAAACAGGCACAACTTTTACATCCGGACTCCGATTTTGATGATCTTGGGCTCGTTTTGAAGCTATGAAAAAAAACCCAGGTCCTCACATAGAGAACCACCCAAGATGAACCAAAATGGAGGATGCAAAATATGCAAAGGTTTTATCATGTATTTGGGTAACCTATTTGGCTTTGGATTTTCTTTGGTATATAGGATATGAGTGGAATTGTGTAGAGAAGATGTTGACTTGAGCAAATCTATCACGAACCCCTTTGATCCCCTCTTAATAGTGCGGGATCCTTATAACTCAAGAATCATAAAAGGTCTACACTACATAGCTATCAATAATCCATTCTTGAGTGTATGTGTTCCTTCGGTGTTCATCGCTCCACAACACTAACGTCGAAGGAACTAATATCTTTGACTCGAGCCTTTCACTTGAGCTTGAAGTTGAAGTTTCTTCTTGGATCAAGTTGAATGGCAAGACATTGGTGAAGTCTTCAAGTAGCTCCCCCATACACAATGTGGGAAGCTTTGCTTTGTATTTATCTTCATGTGTCCATCATGTGATCATCCACAAGCTTCAAGCATGTAATCCTTCGGGATAGTTATCTTGAACTTGCCCTTGTCAACCATGATCATCAGCACTTGATGTCATCCTCTCATAGACACTTGCAATATCTCTCTCGATGCGAGCCCATGAGAATCTCCTCTCAAAAACATAGGCAACACATAGTATGGGTTAGTACACAAAGCGCAATTGACAAATTCTTACCATACCACAAGATCTCACGTGGCACATGATTTGCGCTTGTGTGTTGACCATCTTTGAATTCAATCTTCGATCTTCATCTTGGTCAACCTTAATCTTTGCTCCATGATTAATCTTGATGCACAACTACATGTATATGGCATTCATTCCGAATCCATTCAATATCCTTCTTGCATCACCCATGGAACAAACCTTCCTATATAACTTGATGTCATTGTTTCTTCATAGGAATTGTCATTCATTATCAAGTCTCAATGCATATATAGATGTTGATGGATTTCATCCACCAATTCATCCAATATTCTTCATGCATTGCAAATGGACCTTTCCTTCAAATGTATATCTCAGTGCAAACATTAGTCCATTAGGATTGTCATTTAATTACCAAAACCACACATGGGGACTACATGTACTTTCACCAACACCATGACGCTTCTGTCCGCCTTCGTCACGGCGTGCGAGGGCTACCTTGGAATCCTCCCCACCATCGATCTGTGGGGAGCTTTCTTCTACGCCAAGCTGGGCACCTCCACCAAGGAGACGGTGCTGAGTGTGGTGGCTTCGTTGTCGTGCGCCGGCCGTCGAAGAAGAACGCCTTCCCGGCCATCAAGCTATCACAGTCGGTGAAACTGTGGCAGCAATCGTACTTTTACATGGAGAACGTCGACCCGGCGGTCGACTTCATCAACCTGCCGCCTTACGAGTCCGGCCCCACTGTTAGGCCTCGGGCCAACTAGCACTACAAGCCGAAGCCCGTACCGGCCGAGATGGCTACCGCCATCAACCGGCTTCGGTAGCTGACGGAGACGGAGCGTCTCGTGGCGCCCGACTTGTTGTTTGCCTTTGTCGAGCGCTGGGTTCTCCCGCTCCAAAGCTGCCCTCATCTGATCTGTCGGATGAGCGGGCACCGCGACCCCAGTCGGATGTGCACAAAGGATATGCCGCCTGCCGAGGTGGCCCTAATAGTGAATGAGATCACCAACCTCAAGGTGTCAGAGGAGTACTGGCGATTCGGCAAGCGGTCCTACTCCCGCGACAACCCGCCGCCTGACGTAAGTCTCTTAGCTTTCCCTTTTTAGTTCTTGCCTTGATCTTAGTCTTGGTATTGAGTGGTCTTTGGAGCGCAGATCTACATGTCCTTTGCGACGGCCGCCCTCGTGGGGCCGGGTGGTAACTACCAGCCGGACCGGGAAGTGAGCGACGTAGACGACCCTGACCTGGGGGCGGCCGCCCTGGAGGGTGACGCCATAGGCGGTGGCGACGGACCAGGCGGATCCGAAGAAGGGGGAGGCGTGGGGACCTAGCCCGACGACGACGAGGAGGAAGCCGAGCCGTGCCCTGCGCGGGGCGCCGTCAATACAGGCGCGGGCCCCTCCATCGGGCCGGCCGCTCGAGGCGGCAAGCGCAAACGGAAACAGGGTGCCGCCCTGTTCGGCAGCGTGCGAAAGAAGCCCAAAAACCCGGCCGCCGCGACCAGGCGGAAAGAGGCTGCGGCGAAGGTGGCCAAGTTCCAGAAGCTGCCAAAGGCGCCGCCCATGGTGTCGGCGTAAGTACCTCCTCTATGCATTCCATTGGGCTCTTCCTTGCTGATCAGGCCTGAAATTTCTTTGCTTTACTTTTTTGTCTTAGGGCCCCGCTTTCCCTCAACAAGTCGACCGCCGCCTGTGTCATTAGGTCGGCGGAGACCTCCACCACCACCCGGCGAATTGATCTGGCCGCCGACCTCTGGGAGGCGTAGGAGCGAAACACACAAGAGGTGCGCGAGGAGCAGGAAGCCGCCCGCCTGGAGAGGGCGGAGGCTGACAAGTCGGAGGCGTCCGCGCTGAAGAAGCTGGCGGAGGCAGAAGCTGTTGCCGTGGAGAAGGAGCGGCTTTCGGAGGCCGACCGCCGTCAGGAGCCGCTGCTCGTCGTTCCCCTAAACTCCGCGCCACCTCCACCAGAGTTCGTGGCATCGACCAGGGGAGCCGGCGACGAGAAGCCGGTCATGGAGAGGGAGGGCGACGATGTCGCCATGCCGGAAGTTATCATGCCTCCGCCACCGCCGACAGGTGGAGCGCGGGACGAGCAGCCGGCCGCCCCACCGACGCCACCACCAGGGAATGAGGTGGTGATTGGCCCGACTCCTGAGGCCCGCACACCCATGCGTCGTCGTCTGCGAAGGCGGTCTCGACACCGTGAACGCTGGTGGCCAGCGTCATGAGCTCGTCGGTTCGGGACACTGAGGCGACCAGCGCCGCGCCCTCCGGCTGGGTGCACGGAGGCGGGACGGGGGACTTGAACCAGGCGGCCCTCGACGTCCAGGCCAAGCTCTGGGCTGAAGCCGACGCCCTCAAGCGGTGTAATGAGGCGTTCCTGAACTCGCGAGTAGCCATCCGGGTATGCCTCTCGCTTCTTTGTTTTTGATCTTTTTGTTTCTTGGTGGGGGCGTGCTGGCGCACTCACTGGGTGTAGTCCCCAAGTTTCGGGCCGGCTGCTGAGCAGGCGGTCCGGAACTTTAACTTTGCAAGCACCGGGCGCTAACTCCTTCTAGCATCTCTAGTACAGGATTACCACAACCTTCGTGCGGCCACCTTCAACTCCGGAGTCCGGGAGCTAGAGAGGCAGACCGCCAACTTGTCAGAGAGCCGGAGTAAGTCTTGGCTTTACTTTCCTGCAGGGGCGTGCTGGCGCACCCGCGGGCTGTAGTCCCCGAGATTCGGGCTGACTGCTAGGCCGGATCTCCCCGGCAACTGTGTTTCTTTGGTTAATCATTGATAATTTCTTTCTTCTACGGGGGCGCGATGGCGCACCCGCAGACTGTAGTCCCCGAGATCTGGACCGACTGCTGAGCAGTCGGGCTGGATCTTCCCAGCAACTACATCCCTTCCTTGTCAAATGTTGACGTCCTTTCCGTTCTTGTCTCTTGGCAGAGGCCAACGCCGCCTTGCAGCAGCAGCTGGCCGAGGAGCATGACCGGCTGGTCACGCAGCTGGTGGAGCAGACGGAGCGTCTCCAGACGGCTTAGAAGGAGGCGAAGACGAAAGAAACCAACCTCCTTGCTGAGTTTGAGATCGAGCGCTCCGTCTGGGCCGACAAGGAGGCGTAGCTGATTGCCGGCTTCGGCAGTATCGAGGACATGGCGAAGGTAAGCTTCCTCTTTTTCCTTTCTTTGAACTGCCGGCCTCTGCTTAGGCCGACCGTTTGCTTTTAACTTCTGTCTTCTTTGCTTTTTCGATTAAGCAGACTTCTTCCCGGGCCACTCAGTTGCCGCGAACCAGGCCATTGAGGCCTCTCGCGAGGAGCGGAGGGCAGAGGGCATGCAGATTGCCGCCGACGCTCCCTGGACCCTAAACAAGCAGCTTCCCAGCATCCAGGCCCGCCTTCGGCCGGCTCACCAGATGTTGCGTCGTCTTCAACGCGTCGGGGCCCAGGCGATTTCCGCCGTCTAGACAGGCATGCCAGCAACGCGCACACCCAGTCAGACTGCCGACTGGCTGGAGGTGGCGGTCGGCCTCCTGGAGGCTTGGAAAGGCTCTTCGGCCTGGGCTGGAACACGCCGGGCTCTGGAGTTCGTCAGGGCATGGTACCCTGGGCTAGATCTATCCCAGCTGACCACATTCCGGTAGGAGGCGCTGGAGGAGCTGGTGGCGGTGGGAGGCGACCTTGTCAAGCGGGCGGCGGCGATCGCCGACTACACCAACACCAGTGTCTTCATCCCGGAGTTGGTTGATGAAGGCGCCAAGGCGCCACTGGAGTGGTTCGGGCTGAATCTGGAGGACAGCGAGGACTCGGCCGAGGTGATTGATTCCAACGATGAAGGGGAGGATGAGGACAGCGACGAGGCGCACCGGAGGTCGGAGCGGACGGCCAGCCCTAGCCTGACCGTGCCCCGAGCAACAATCCATGCTCGAGCGCGCCGACTGCTGCTGAAGGCGACTAGGCGGAGACGAACCAGCCGTCCATTACACCAACCGGCGCCGCCGACTCTGCCGTCCAGCTATCCGATGCACCAACCAACGATGCCGACTCCACCATCCGGCCGGAACCCTTTGATGCTTCTTAGGCCATTGCCTTTGTTTTCCATGTCTATCGGTCTTGACAAAACTTTCTTAAGTTTGCACAATTCCACCCGCGGGGTGTATTTCAAACTCTGCTGAATGCTGGCCAATGGGCCTTTAGCTATGTAAATATTCTTTGTCGCAAATTATGCTTTATCTGCTGGGTTCTAACTTTTCTTGCTTTCGGCCCCCGCTATTTTTCTTTGCCGCTCTCCCTTTGCTATCCCTTGGCCAGCCGGACAGCCGCTCTGTGGACTGCGGCTGGGCCAAGTGTTTAGCTGCTTTTGAAGGGCAAGTACTTAACCGGTTGGGACATTAGCAAGGTAAGTAGAAACCGTCCGGCCGGCTGCTCAACAGCCGGTCGAGTAGGCGGGATGCCGGCCTCGGCTATGCGCGCTTTTTTCCTTAGCCATTTTTCGTACGGGCACCCCTCTGGCAACTCCTGTCCACCATACAGTCGCTCTGCGAGCTGCGGCTTCTGACATGAGAAATTTTCTGGTGCCGACATACTACTTGTCCGACTGCAGGAGATGGCACATAGTAGAAGGCGACGAGCCCCCCCGGGCCGACTAGTCGAGCCCGGTGCCAGGTGTCGTGGTTCTAAGTCTGACAGTAGTGTAGGGGGGTACTAAGGAGAGGCAAGATCCTAGCTATGGAGTAGTTGTGCACACAAGTGTTTTACGAGTTCAGGCCCTTCTCGGAGGAAGTAACAGCCCTACGTCTCGAAGCCCGGAGGCGGTCGACTGGATTATATGTGTGAGAGTTACAGGGGTGCGAACCCTTCTGCCAGTGGAGAGGGGTGGCTTATATAGAGGATGCCAGGACCCCAGCCTGCCCACGTAGTGGAGGGTTAAAGTACATTAAGGCCTGGCATTACTGGTAACGCCTTACATAAAGTGTCATCATGGCCATAAAGACTACTTAATTATAGACCGTTTGGATACAGAGTAGATCCTGAACTCCTGGTGGTCGAGTGAGCCTTCATGGTCGAGTGTCTTCAAGTTCGTCGAGTGCCTTCCAGTCCGTCGAGTGGAATCTCTCTTGTTCGACTGGGAGACGGTCTCTTCTGTAGATGTCCTTGGGGAGGGTACCTAGGACAGGTACATGACCCTACCCTAGGTACATGACTTCATCATTAGCCCCCGAATGGATCGAGGTTTGAGTGAGGAAGGAGTTGAGGATTCTTCCGACTCTTCTTTCTACGCTATGAGTACGTCTTGTTCTGGATCAACTGACCGTAGGTGACGGTATCAACTTCTTTTTCAATCGCCTTGATCGATTCTGGATGTAGGTCGAGTGATCTTTCTACACTTGGAGATCTCCGAGCGACGGATCATAGGAGATCTTCCGTCTAACAAGTTTCTCTGCGGTTAGCGGATTTAGTGGGATCCGAATTTCGGGAAGCGCGCGAAGAGGAGAAGGCCGCGGTACTTGGATGGGATAAGATAGAGACGCCTCGATCCTCGCGCCGCCTTTTTCGCCACGTATCCCTCGCATGACTGTTTCAGGATTTGACAGGATTGCCCGGGTCCACCAGTCAGCCACTCGAAAGTGACTCCATATAAGGAACCGGGCAGAGGTTTTTGAACAGTGCTCCCTCATTTTCCCCTCTCCCATCTTCAGATTCATCCGCTGCCCTTGCTATCTGTTCAGCGTCGTTGCTCCGTACCAGCCTCGTCGGCGACAATGGTGAAGGAGAAGACGGCGGCTTTGGAGCGGGCGAAGAAGGAGACGGCGCTGGCGAAGGGGAGAGCGCCCAGTCGGGGCGGATCCTCGTCGTGGTCCCGCCTGCCACAAGGTTGGATCCAAGGGGATTGGATCCGCTCGACCATCACCCAGAAGGATCTCGATGACCTAGCCAACGAGGGGCTGATCGAGCACGGAGCAGCGAGGCCTCCGGGGACGGAGTGGCAGCCACAGCCTCAGGAGGGTGAGTGTGTCCTCCTAGCGACTCATGTCGATTGTGGATTTTCTTTGCCACCTCATCTTTTCTTTAGGGGGTTTCTGAACTTCTTCGGGGCTCAGCTCCACCACTTCACACCCAATTCCATTGCCTATCTCGCCGCTTTCGTTTCTCTGTGTGAAAACTTCTTGGGTTGTCGGCCGCATTGGGGCCTCTTCAAACACATATTCACTTGTCGCTCTCAGACGGTCAAAAAGGCTAACCCAAATGACGAGAGAACCCAAGTAATCCAGATGTGCGGGGGTCTTGGGGTCCAGATGAGGAGTAAGAGTGCTTTTCCGGCTATGACCCTTCCTGAGTCAGTTAGAGGGTGGCAGTCGACCTGGTTCTACTGCCGAGACCAGTCGACGCCAGGGCAGTCGACTGGGCTCCCTCCCATCTCTATGAGTCGAGTGAACAAGCCGTCTTCTCTGAAAGTAGTTCCGGAGGAGAAGGCCCAAGTTAAAATGTTGATGGAGCGGGTAGTCCAACTCATTCGCGATGGTGTGACTGGCATGGATCTTCTAGAGGTTTTCCTTCGTCGGCGTATCCAACCACTCCAGTATCAGGGCCACCCGATGTGGTTGTACTCTGGTACTGAAGACACCACTCGGGTTCACCCAGAAGAGGTCGATGATGTCACGCTGGAGAGGTGGATGACCGCCATCACAGGGAACAAGGACAACCCTCATGGGGCCAGGAGGATCCTGCCACTCGACCAATCTTATGAAGCAGACAAGGTATGACCACTTATCTCCGATTGTAATCATGTTCCGTCTATTCTGTTTTGCTGCAGATCAATCGATCGACTTTGTCTTGTTTGTTGTTTTTCAGGTCACCACTGAGTTGTATTCAATGCCCAATGGGGCGCAAGCGCAGACTGAGGAGGAGGAAGGAAGTGGAGGTGAAAGTCAGGAGGAGTGGGAATCGGATGGCGATGAGGGTGATGAAGATGCAGGCTCCGATGAGGAGGAGGAGGAAGAAGTGGAGGAGGAAGTAGCGCCTTCTCGTTCTGAAAGAAGGTCCAAGCTTGTCCATGACCCTGCTGTCGAGCGCGGCAAGGGGTCCGCGTCTGTTGTGCAATCGACCAAGTGTCCTCGGACGACCTCTCCGGCACCGACTGAGAAAGCGCCGACGCAATCTCGAGTGGTGCCGTCGAAGCCTACGAAGGCTTTACCGAAGATGAAGATGGTGATTCCAACTATTTCTGGGTAATGACATAACTTGTATCCTCTTGTTTCTCATGGATTCATTCTTGGTCGACTCGTTAGCTGACCGACTGATTTCTGAAACTGCAGCACTACCACTTCTGATACCTCGTCCAGACCTGAAGATCAGGAAATGGAGGATGCCGTTACTTCCAACCCTGGTATGACCTTTGAAGTTTCGTTTTCAGTCGGTGGGATCTTCGTTTTTAGCCTTGACTCTTTTCTGCAGCTCCATCCAATATCGTCATTGATCTTCCTGATGATGATGAAGACGAGGAACCACTGAGGCAGAGGAGGAATAGGAGAGCGACTGCTGGCAAGGCAACTCAGGCCGTGTCAGCACCTGAGATGTTAGTCGCGGAGGGGGACAGCGTCACTCGGCCAACTGTATCCTTTGCGGTGCCGCTGACGAGTGCTCGCCCTCCGTCGTCGAGTCCTGGCCAGCCTTCACTTTTCTCCACCCACCACGTCCCTGAAGACCAAGCAAGCGATGCTAAAGAAGCTATACGCCAGGCGGGGGTTATGATGGAGCGAGTGAAGGCGATCCAAGACGCCAGTCAAGCAGCTTATGATGCCAGTTCAGCCCTTCAGAGCAATGTTCAGGTTGGTCGATCACTGCCTGTTCTGTTAGGATATGTTATCTGAAAACTTTCCTTTCTGAAAATCTTAGTATCTGTTGTACACCCACTGGGTGTGTCGGTTGAGAATCTGGGTTGGTGGGGGCACGCTAAGTGCACCCACTGGGTGTAGTCCCCAAGGCTATGGTCGACTGCTAGCAGTGGACTATACTCTTTATGTCTTGAGTTTTTCTTTTTTTTCTTATTAATGTCTTCACTCGATCTGGTGGAATGGAATCATAAACCGGTGGGGGCACGCTGAGTGCACCCACTGGGTGTAGTCCCCGAGACTGTGGTCGACTGCTGGCAGTCGACTATAGTCTGAAGAACACACACACTCTGTTTTTTTTTTGGGTCGACTGATCGACTCTGAGTCTAGCTGATAGAACTAGTGGGGGCATGCTGAGTGCACCCACTGGCTGTAGTCCCCGAGACTACAGTTGAATGTTTAGATTCAGATGTGGTCTTAGAAATACTACAAATTTTCTCTTAGTCACTCGGAAGTGACCTATCTTTGACGTCTGTCGATTGGTTTTTTGCAGAAATCTTGCGAGCTTTCAGCTTGTTACACTGAATTGGAGAACAAGCATATCCAACTCGAACATGATCTGAAGCTTGTCCAGGAGAACTTCATGAAGGCGAAGGAGGAGGCAAAAGGTATGTTTGGTGAGAATCTTGACGACTGTCTTTACTTTTTTCCTGTCCCCGAGTCTGATCTTATTGTGATCTTGCAGATAAACTGAGGGATGCTCTGAAGAAGAAGGACCTTGACCTCGCCGAGGTGCAGAAAGCGGCTTCGGACAAGACGAAGCTTGCAGAAGAGAAGTTGGCTTCGGTCAGTAAACTTGAAGAGGAAAACACTAATCTAAAAGCTGCTCTCGACATGGCCAATCAGGAGGTCACTCGACTGAAGAATGACAAGATGGTCTTGAGTGACAAAGCTAGCGAACTGATGGGAAAGAAGAATGATCTGGAGGCTTATCTGGGAGGACTCACCAAGAAGCTATTCCTCATGCTTGAAGGTAACCCTTTGTATCTGACAGGCTTTTTAATCTTGACCTCGCCACCAAACTGCTGCCTTAACTTTGGGGTTGTGTCTACAGAGTTCTGCCAGAACTTTGAGGAGGAGACTGGTCGACTGGAGACGAGCCTGGATCCCATCAATTCTCCTGTGAAGGATGAAACTGCCGTGAGCGTGCTCTGACTCGAGTCTCGCATTGCTGCCGTTGTTGACTATCTTGCAAGGTTGAAGGTTGCGACGTCACGCATCGACACGGCGCTCTGGCCAGGAGAAGCACTTCAGAATGATCTTGAGTCCCTGATGACTCGACTGAACGAGGTTCCAAGTCGAGTGCAAGAATGGAAGAAGTCTTCTGCCAGGTGCGGTGCTGACGTTGCTCTATCTCTTGTCCGTGTCCACTGCAAGGATGCACGAGAAGACAAGCTGGCAGCTCTCAAGGTGGCCAATACCAAGAAGCATGACTTCCGATCCTTCATGGAGACCTTCATCGCCGCTGCCACTTGGATCGCAGATGGAATCGACCTGGACGAGTTTGTTGCGCCTTCCAGCCCTCCGCGAGAGGGATAAAAAACTTCTATGCTTGATGTTTTGAATTTGCCTCGGAATGTCGAGTGATTTTTGTAACCGATAAACCTTAACAGGCTTGATGCCTGAGCACTTCTGGATCCATAGGAGGCTATCCGAACTTGGTTTGCCGTTAAATATGTCTGCTTTCGCTTTCGAACAATCATCCTTCTGTGATGCTCTTTTGCAGGTAGGGACGGAGCACAAATTGCAGTCGACTTGTACCCGTCATGTTTCTAGGGAGGCGCTGGGATGCAGCTAAGCCTCCGAGTGGGAGATTAGTTCTCCACTCGACTGGATTTTGAAACTTAGGCGAGCACTGTGCTGCAGCTAAGCCCCCGAGTCGGAGGTTTGCTCTCCACTCGGTAGGATTTTACAAACTTAGGCGAGCACTGGGCTGCAGCTAAGCCCCCGAGTGGGAGGTCTGCTCTCCACTCGGTAGGATTTTAAAAACTTAGGCGAGCACTGGGCTGCAGCTAAGCCCCCGAGTGGGAGGTCTGCACTCCACTCGGTAGGATTTTACAAACTTAGGCGAGCACTGGGCTGCAGCTAAGCTCCCGAGTGGGAGGTCTGCTCTCCACTCGATAGGATTTTAAAAACTTAGGCGAGCACGGGGCTGCAGCTAAGCCCCCGAGTGGGAGGTTTGCTCTCCACTCGGTAGGATTTTATAAACTTAGGCGAGCACTAGGCTGCAGCTAAGCCCCCGAGTGGGAGGTTTGCTCTCCATTCGGTAGGATTTTAAACACTTAGGCGAGCACTGGGCTGCAGCTAAGTCCCCGAGTGGGAGGTTTGCTCTCCACTCGGTGGGGTTTTCGTGGCATAGTTTTGGAGGAGAAGGTAGCAGTCGACCTGCGCTTCTTCCTTCTTGCGGAGCGCATGTTGTATTTGTGGCGTAGCTCGGAAGGAGAAGGCAGGAGTCGACCTGCGCCTCGTCCTCTTCGCAGAGCGCACGTTGTATTTGTGGCGTAGCTCGGAAGGAGAAGGCAGGAGTCGACCTGCGCCTCGTCCTCTTCGCGGAGCGCACGTTGTATTTTATACTTAGGCGAACACTAGGTTGCAGCTAAGCCCCCGAGTGGAAGGCTGGCTTACCACTCGGTAGGGTTTTCAAAAACTTAGGCGAGCACTGGGCTGCAGCTAAGCCTCCGAGTGGAAGGCTGGCTTACCACTCGGTAGGGTTTTCAAAAACTTAGGCGACCACTGGGCTGCAGCTAAGCCTCCGAGTGGAAGGCTGGCTTACCACTCGGTAGGATTTTGTTTAAACTTAGGCGAAACGGATTCGCAGCTAAGCCTCCGAGTGGAAGGCTGGCTTACCACTCGGTAGGATTTTTTTTACAAACTTAGGCGAAACGGATTTGCGGCTAAGCCACCCACTGGGGGACTGATTTATGAGAACAAAAGCAATAACAATCACTGGGAAAATTATGAAACTCTTGTCTTTGATAAATAAACTACAGAAGTACTTTTATTACAACTCATCCGAGTGAATATTTAAGTATAAAAGGGGCGGAGCAGCTCCGCGTTCCATGCTCGGGGCTCGTCAATCTGGTGCTCGACATTGTAAAGGCGGTATGCTCCATTGTGGAGAACCTTGGTGACGATGAAGGGACCTTCCCAAGTAGGAGCAAGCTTGTGTGGCTTCTGCTGATCCACTCAGAGAACTAAATCTCCCTCCTGGAAAGCTCGACTCTTCACGTTTTTGGCATGGAAGCGACGCAAGTCCTGCTGATAAATGGTCGATCGTATCAAAGACATCTCTCTTTCTTCTTCTAGAAGGTCGACTGCGTCCTGTCGGGCTTGCTCTGCTTTAGCTTCGGTGTAGAGTTCTATTCGGGGTGCATTGTGAAGCAGGTCACTCGGCAAGACTGCTTCAGCTCCGTAGACCAAGAAGAACGGAGTTCTCCCAGTCGACCGGTTTGGCGTGGTCCTTAATCCCCAAAGCACCGACAGAAGTTCGTCGACCCATGCACCAGCTGCGTGTTTGAGGTCGCGCATCAATCGGGGTTTCAACCCTTTGAGAATTAAGCCATTTGCTCGTTCTGCCTGTCCATTCGACTGGGGGTGAGCGACTGAAGCATAGTCGACTCGTGTACCCTAAGATGTGCAGAAGGCTCTGAATTCCTCGGAGTCGAAGTTTGACCCGTTGTCCGTGATGATGCTGTGTGGAACTCCATATCTGAATATCAACTCCCTGATGAAGCTGACGGCGGTGCCGGCATCCAGATTCTTGATGGGTTTAGCCTCAATCCACTTGGTGAACTTGTCGACTACTACCAGCACATGGGTGTAGCCGCTTCTGCCTGTTCTCAGTGGTCCAACCATATCCAACCCCCATACAGTGAAAGGCCAGACGAGTGGAATGGTCTTCAAGGCTGAGGCGGGCTTGTGCGACATATTGGAGTAAAATTGACATCATTTGCACTTGTCGACTATCTCTTTCGCCATTTCATTTGCTCTGGGCCAGTAAAAACACGCCCGGTATGCTTTAGCCACGATGGTCCGAGAGGACGCATGATGGCCACAGGTCCCCGAGTGGATGTCATTGAGAATCATTCGACCTTCTTCCGGTGTTATGCATTTCTAGCTGACTCCAGTCGCACTTTCTCTGTACAATTGTCCCTTCATGGCAGTAAAGGCTTTGGATCGGCGGACGATCTCTCAAGCCTCTTCTTCATTCTCTGGGAGCTCTTTCCTCAGAATATAGGCGATATAGGGCACTGTCCAGTCAGGAGTGATTACCAGAACTTCCATGATTAAGTCGAATCTGTGGCGCTTTTTGGCTGCGGGGCTTCCTTAGTGAAAGGATCTTCTTGAACCGACGGCGTGTGAACATGCTCCAAAAACACGCCACTCGGAATGGCTTCTCTTTTGGAACCTATCTTCGCCAAGTCATCGGCTGCTTGATTTTTCAGTCAGGGGACGTGATGGAGCTCTAATCCCTCAAATTTCTTCTCCAGCTTTCTGACTGCATTGCAGTAACCAGTCATGGCTGGGCTTCTGACGTCCCACTCCTCCATAGACCATGAGGCGACGGACGCCGAGTGAAATGGCCATACGCAACCCGTACAAGAGTGCTTCGTATTCTGCTTCATTGTTGGGGGAATCAAATTGAATCTGGAGTACATATCTGAGCTTATCTCCTCGAGGGGAAACCAACACTACCCCGGCACCGGAGCCATTCAGCATTTTAGAGCCATCGAAGAACATAGTCCAGTGCTTCGAGTGAACTTGAGTCGGTAACTGCTGTTCAGTCCACTCGGCGAGGAAATCGGCTATTGCTTGGGACTTGATAGCTTTCTTTGCCTCAAATCTGATATCTAGGGGAAGGAGTTCAATCGCCCATTTTGCCACTCGACCAGTTGCGTCTCTGTTGTGCAGAATCTCTGGTAAGGGGGCGTCGCTGACGACTGTGATGATATGGTCAGAGAAGTAGTGAGCAACTTTCTTCGTGGTCATATAAATCCCATATACAAGCTTCTGATAATGAGGGTATCGTTGCTTGGATGGGGTCAGGACTTCGGAAATGTAATATACTGGGCGCTGAACTTTGAAGGCTTTCCCTTCTTCTTCCCGCTTGACCGTAAGTACAGTACTGATGACTTGTCCTGTGGCTGCAATGTAAAACAGCAAAGGCTCTTTGCTGATCGGCACAGCAAGCACCGGCTGGGTGGAAAGCAGGGTTTTTAGCTCTGCAAACGCTGCATCAGCTTCAAGAGTCCACTCGAACTTGTCTGACTTCTTCATCAGTCGGTAAAGAGGCAATGCCTTCTCACCAAGACGAGAGATGAATCGACTTAAAGCGGCCAAGCAACCAGTAAGCTTCTGAACATCATGCACACGCACAGGTCGTTTCATTCGGAGTATAGTGCCTACTTTCTCTGGGTTTGCATCGATTCCTCGTTCGAAAATGAGAAAACCGAGTAACTTTCCACCAGGAACTCTGAATGTGCACTTGGATGGGTTAAGCTTGATATCGTACCTCCTAAGGTTGGCAAATATTTCAGCGAGGTCAGTCAGCAGGTCGGAACCTTTCCATGACTTGACCACAATGTCATCCATGTACGCTTCCACATTCCGACTGATTTGAGTGAGCAAACACTTCTGAATCATCCTCATGAACATGGCTCCGGCATTCTTGAGGCCGAATGGCATGGTGACATAACAGAAGCACCCGAATGGGGTGATGAAAGCTGTTTTGATCTCGTCGGCTCCAAACGGACGGATCTGATGGTACCCGGAATAAGCATCCAAGAAAGACAGTCGCTCGCATCCCGCAGTCGAGTCGACTATTTGGTCGATGCGGGGAAGAGGAAAATGATCGTTCAGGCAGGCCCAATTGATATGCTTAAAATCGATGCACATGCGAAGCGAATTGTCCTTTTTGGGGACCATGATGACATTGGCGAGCCACTCGGAGTGGTAAATCTCTCGGATAAACTCTACTGCTAGGAGCCGCGCCACTTCTTCGCCAATAGCCTTCCTTTTCTGGATGGCGGACCGTCGCAGATGTTCCTTCACAGGTTTTGCCTTTGAATCGACTCGCAGATGATGCTCAGCCAGTCCCCTGGGTACACCCAGCATGTCAGAAGGTTTCCATGCAAAGATGCCCCAGTTCTCACGGAGGAACTGGATGAGCGCTTCTTCCTATTTAGGGTCGAGTGTTGTGGAGATATGAGTCGGAGCAGCGTTGGGTTCGGTCGGGTGGATGTGAACTGGTTTTGTCTCATCAGACGACTGGAACGCTGATTCCGTAGCAGGTTTTTTGGCTCACAACAAATCACTCGGGTCCGCATTCCTCTGGTGTTCCTGCCACTCTTCTTCCACCATCTGAGCATCGGCGATCTTTGAGCCTTTCTGGAAGCACTCTTCCGCCTTCTTGCGGTTACTAGTGACAGTGATCACGCCTTTAGGGCCAGGCATCTTTAGTTTGAGGTACACGTAACATGGTCGGGCCATAAAACGTGCATAAGCTGGCCTGCCCAAAATAGCATGGTAGGCACTCTGGAAATCCACAACCTCAAATGTCAGCTTCTCTTTGCGGAAATTCTTTGAATCACCAAAAACCACATCAAGAGCAATCTGGCCAAGTGACGTGGCCTTCTTGCCAGGGATGACTCCATAGAAACTCATGTTGCTTGTGCTTAGTCTGGACATCGGAATGCCCATCCCTTTCAGCGTCTCAGCGTACAGTATATTCAAATTGTTGCCGCCATCCATCAACACTTTGGTCAGTCGAGTGCCCTCAACGACTGGGTCGACCACCAACACTTGCCTCCCAGGGGTGGCTATGTGCGTCGGGTGATCCGATTGGTCGAATGTAATGGCAGTTTGAGACCACTTCAGATAATTGGGTGTTGACGGAGCAGCCATATTCACTTCTCGGTTTATAACTTTTAGTCGGATTTTGCTCTCCACGTCAGCAAAAATCATCAAGGTGGAATTGACCTGTGGATATTCCTCGTCACTGTCCTCCTTGTCCTCAACCTTGTCCAACTCTTTTTATTTGTCCTTGGACTACTTCCATTGGAACTGATGTATCAGGAGTCGACACTGTCGAGTGATATGCTTAGGGTAAATGAAGTTACCCTCTTCATCTTTCTTGGTGTGGATGTGACATGGAAAATCCATCATGTCATTTCCTTCTTTAAATTTTTTACTTTCTTGGGGTTCCAAGGCCCCTTGGGCTTCCCTTTGAACTTTCCTTGATTCAGGGCCAAGGCTTCTCCAGGAGCGGCTGGCTCGGCTTTACGCTTTTGCTTCCGACTAGAATTTCCGCCTCCGGTGTCCTGGGCGACTGACTTGTGCTTGCCGCTCCAGAGCCGATCCTCTACCTCACCATTGGCATATTTGGTGGCTATTTCCATCATTTGACTCAGAGACATGTCTCCGGTTCGACCAAATTTCAGGCTTAGCTCTCTATATTTTACGCCCTCCTTGAAGGCGCAAACTGCCTGGTGATCATATACATTCTCTACCGTGTGTGCAGTGTGATCCATCTCTGGATGTAATCCCTCAGAGTCTCATTCGACTTCTGCACACAAGATTGCAGCTCTGTCAGTCCTGCTGGTTGCTTGCATGTTCCTTCGAACGTCCTGACAAACACTCGGGAGAGGTCTTCCCACGTGTAAATGCTGCTGGGTGTCAACTAATTCAGCAATGCTCTGGCTGACCCTTCCAACATAAGAGGCAGATGCTTCATGGCCACCTCGTCATTCCCGCTGCCGATCTAAACAGCAACTCGGTAGTCCTCAAGCCAAGTATCAGGCTTGGACTCACCATTGAACTTGCTGACTCCAGTCGCCAACCTGAAGTTGGGAGGAATCACTGTGGCTCTGATGGCTCTGCTGAAACACTCTGGTCCGGAGACATGCACTCGGCTGCTGGTGGGTACATCTCTGTCATTACCCTCTCTGTGGGCTCTGTTCCAGTCGACCAAACCTTGAACGATGATGGATCTCGCATCAAAGCCTGGTTCCCTGGGGTCGACTGGAATCCTCCGCCCGCCACTGTGCTGGCGTCTATCATCCTGCTATCGAGGCACATATGATCCACCTCTTGGGGAAGGAGTGGGCACTCGACGTCGATCGTTGCGATCGAATTGCTGATCATACTGCTCATAGTTACTGTACTGATCATGCCGGTCACCACGCCCTTCACGCCTCGGGGGAGATCTGGGGCTATGAGCCGACTGGACCGTATTCGCCGCCACGGGTCTGCTGTGAATCCTGTTCCGTGAATGGGATACAGCTGAATTCTGATCCCCTGCTGCCCGGAGCAAATCCCTGATCTGCATCAAGCCTCTGCCAGCCTCTGACTGGGAAGGCTGAATCGACTCTGCTATACGAGCTGTAGCTGCTAAATTCTGAATCGGAGTTCGATATACCTGAGTCGGAGGTTTAAAGAGTTGGCGTCGACTGGAGTCTGGAATCCGCTGCCGCGCGCGCTCGTCGAGTGCCCGCTGAAGGTTCTCCAGTCGAGTGCGCTCAGCCAAGTTGGCCAAGCGCGCGTCCTCTAAGGCGCGAGCCTCAGGGGTTTCTCCAACGATCGGAGTGTGGAGCGCATCCATGTTCCAGCGGCAAAGCTCTTCCCTCTGCTGCGAATTGAGGGGCTCGGGGAGGTATAACTCATGGTCGTTCGACGGATCGCCTCCACCGTTGCCTCCCTCGGCGCCAGGAAAGCCGGGGGGGAACGTGCGGTCCATTGACCATCAGGACCTCCGCCGCTGGATCACTGCTGTCGCACTCGGATGCAGTCTCTGCGGAGCCAGTCAAACAGGCCGTAGAGAGATTCGTCGGGCTCGATTGCCGCGACTTGGACGGTGGTCGACTAGCGAGCCACCGCGTGTCTCACCCACCGCTGAAGCCTCGACCGACCGGAGCGCTTACGCCGGCGGGAAGCGGGGAGGGAGGATGACATGAAAACCGGTCGATACTGGGTCGATGGTTGCCGCAGAAGGACGCCACGGACGCATGCTCGAAAATGCGTAGCTCCGCGGACCGGGAGCGCATCCACGTCGAGCGGAGCCTCCTACATCCAGGCAGAGTCGTCGGCGATGAATGTGAGCGCGCCGAGACGGATCTCGCGGCCCTCAACCAAAACTCCACCTGAAACCATGATGATGGGAATCGGAAAGATTGCAACTTCTCCAATAAGTCGCTAAGACACCTGCCCCATGGTGGGCGCCAACTATCGTGGTTCTAAGTCTGACAGTAGTGTAGGGGGTTACTAAGGAGAGGCAAGATCCTAGCTATGGAGTAGTTGTGCACACAAGTGTTTTACGAGTTCAGGCCCTTCTCGGAGGAAGTAACAACCCTACGTCTCGGAGCACGGAGGCGGTCAACTGGATTATATGTGTGAGAGTTACAGAGGTGCGAACCCTTCTGCCAGTGGAGAGGGGTGGCTTATATAGAGGATGCCCGGACCCCAGCCTGCCCACGTAGCGGAGGGTTAAAGTACATTAAGGCCTGGCGTTACTGGTAACGCCTTACATAAAGTGTCATCATGGCCATAAAGACTACTTAATTACAGACCGTTTGGATACAGAGTAGATCCTGAACTCCTGGTGGTCGAGTGAGCCTTCATGGTCGAGTGTCTTCAAGTTCGTCGAGTGTCTTCCAGTCCGTCGAGTGGAATCTCTCTTGATCGACTGGGAGACGGTCTCTTCTGTAGATGTCCTTGGGGAGGGTACCTGGGACAGGTACATGACCCTACCCTAGGTACATGACTTCATCACCAGGCGGAATAATGAAACAACACATTCATGGGCACAATTATTCTCATATAGATAAAGAGGGTAGTCCTCGAGTTCTTCTCGGGGGACGCGGAGTCTTCGTACTTAATACAAAAGGTAGCATGGTACATACTGCTTTTAACTATAAAATCTTCGAAGGAGGTTTGCATTCCATGGCCTCTCTGTCTCCTTGCCTGAGTCATCTCTTTTGCATGCTCTGGGCTTCTGAGCATCGATCAGGTAGTAGGAACCGTTGCCCAGCACTTTGTTGATGATGCAAGGGCCTTCCCAAGGCGCCGAGAGCTTGTGCTGGCCGGTTGTTCGCTGTATCAGCCAGAGCACAAGGTCTCCCTCTTGGAAGGATCTTAGCTTGACCTTGCGATTGTAGTATCGGCGTAGACTCTGCTGGTAGATGGCGGACCGGCTGAGTGCCAACAGCCGGCCTTCTTCCATCAGGTCGACGTCGTCTTCTCGTGCTTCTTTGGCCTCCTCCTCGGTGTACATGTTGACTCGAGGGGAGTCAAATTCTATGTCCGTCAGGATGATGGCTTCGGCACCGTAGACGAGGAAGAAAGGCGTGAAGCCGGTTGACTTGTTCAGAGTTGTGCACAAGCTCCAGAGGACGGCCCGGCAGCTCCTCGAGCCAGCAGTCGGCTGAACACTCTAGGGGCTTGACCAGTCGGGGCTTGATGCCGGACAAAATGGGGCCGTTTGCTCGCTCCACTTGGCCGTTTGACTGCGGATGGGCAACGGATGCTAAGTCCAGTCGGATGCCCTATGTCACGCAGAAACGAGCCAAGGCTCCTTTGGCAAAGTTTGTGCCGTTGCCGGTGATGATGTTGTGTGGTATGCCGTACCGAGTGGTGATGTCGGCGATGAAAGTCACGGCAGTCGGCCCATTCAATTTCTTGATTGGCTTTCCTTCTATCCACTTGGTAAAGTTGTCCACGGCGACAAGCAAATGAGTCATGCCACCGCGAGCCGTCTTGAATGGCCCCACCATGTCCAGTCCCCAAACAGCAAAGGGCTAGGCGATGGGAATAGTCTTGAGTGCAGAAGCCGGCAGATGTGGCTTGGAGCGGAACTTCGGGCACCCTTGACACTTCTGGACCAATTCTTTGGCCTCTTCTAGAGCAGTCGACCAAAAAAAACCATGGCGGAAAGCTTTGGCAACAAGTGATCTTGAAGCCGCGTGGTGACCGCATTCACCTTGGTGGATATCCTTGAGGATTGCTTGGCCCTGGTCCCGCTCCACGCAGCGCTAGTACACCCCAGTGACACTGCGCCGCACCAGTTCTCTGTTGACGATGGAGTATGCTGCTGCTCGTCGTTGCACTTGTCGGGCTGAGATCTCATCAGTCGGCAGTTCTTTATTCACCAGAAATTTGAGGATTGGCTGAGCCCATGATGGTGCTGCTATTTCTTCGACTGCCACGACTGCAATTTGTACAAGGGCGGTTGGGCCGGGAGGCGGCGGGTTGGAGTCGGCTGCCGCCTATTGAGTTGGTGAAGTCCCTGGGCCGACTGCTGTAGTCCCCTTGCCGGGTTCTGGAGTCCCCGGGCCGGGTGCGTCTGCTGCAGTCGCCGGGCCGCCTGCCGAAGTCCCCGTGCCGGCTTCTAGGGCCCTCAAGTCGGATCCGACTGCTTCGGGAGGGGCCAGCACGAAGATAGAGTCTGATTCTGGCGATGGCTTGACAGACGGCTTGAGGAGGCACCATAGGGCGACACCGGCTGGTATTGCTTGTCGGGTGGAGCCGATCCGTGCCAGGGCATCTGCTTGCTCGTTGTCATTTCTTGGCACATGGAGGAACTCACACCCCTCAAAGTATCCATTGAGTTGCTCTATGAAGAAGCGGTAGCTTGCCATATTTGCATCCTTGGCATCCCAGTCGTCTGACGACTGCTGGACCACCAAGTCGGAGTCACCATAGCATAGGATCCGGCGAATGCCAAGTTCCTTGGCAAGCCGGAGCCCGTGTATGAGTGCTTCATATTCAGCTACGTTGTTGGAGGCGGCAAAGTGGATTTGCAGCACATATCTAAGCTTGTCGCCTTTGGGAGAGGTGAGGACAATGCCGGCTCCCAGACCGGTGCGCATTTTTGATCCATCAAAGTGCATCCGCCAATGGGTGGAGTCTGGCGCTGGCGGCAAGTACTGGGTCTCGGCCCAGTCTACGAGGAAGTCGGCCAGCGCTTGTGACTTGATGGCGGTGCGAGGCTGGTAGTAGATAGTGTAGGGGGCCAGATCTATGGCCCATTTGGCCACTTGGCCTGAAGCATCTCGGCTTCCAGTGATCTCAGCAAGCGGAGCGGTGCAGACAATAGTAATTGGGTGCTCTTGAAAGTAAGGCTTGAGTTTCTTGGCGGCAAAGTGCACACCATAGCACATCTTCTGATAGTGGGGGTAGTTTTGCTTGGAGGCGGACAACACTTCACTCAGGTAATACACGGGCCTCTGGACTGGCAGTGCCTTGCCTTCCTCCTTGCGCTCCACCACTATGACTATGCTGACCACCCGACTGGTGGCGGCAATGTTGAGGAGCATGGGCTCCTTGTCAGTCGGGGCCGCCAGGATAGGCGGGGTGGTCAACATATTCTTGAGCTGGCGGAAAGCTTTGTCCGCCTTGTCGTTCCACTCGAAAAGAGTGGTTTTCTTCATGAGCTGGTACAGGGGGAGAGCCATCTCGCCCAGCCAACTAATGAAACGGCTAAGAGAAGCCAGGCAGCCGGTGAACTTTTGTACGTCCAGCAGTCGGGTGGGCACCTCCATCTTCTCGATGGCCTTGATCTTCACAGGATTGCACTCTATGTCGTGCTCTAAGACCAGGAAGCCAAGAAGTTGGCCGGCTGGTACTCCAAAGACTCATTTCTCCGGGTGAAGCTTGATTTGAAATCGGCGCAAGTTCTCAAATGTCTCTTTGAGGTCTTCTAGCAGCGTGCCACGCTTCTCCGTCTTCACCACCACATGGTCCACGTAAACGTGGGCGTTTCTGCCGAGTTGCTTGAGGAGACACTTCTGCATGCAACGCTGAAACGTGGCGCTGGCATTCCTCAAGATGAACATCATGGTCAGGTAGTAGAAGGCTCCAAAATGTGTGATGAAGGCGGTCTTCAGCCTATCGGCTGGGTTCAGCTTGATCTGATGGTATCCTGAGTATGCATACAACATACTCAGCAGCTCGCATCCGGCTGTGGAGTCTATCACTTGGTCGATTCTTGGCAAAGCAAAGGGATCTTTGGGGCAAGCTTTGTTGAGGCTGGCATAATTGATACACATGCTCCATTGTTTATTCTTCTTCAGCACAAAAACTGGGCTGGCCAACCACTCTGGGAAGAATACTTCCATGATGAAGCCGGCTGCTAGAAGCCGGGCTATCTCTTCTCCAACAACTCTTCTCTTTTCTTTTGACAGGCGGCGCAAGGGCTGCCTGACCGGCTTGACGTCAGGTCGGACATGTAGCTTGTGCTCGGTGAAATGCATCGGGACACCCGGCATGTCTTTTGGAGACCATGCAAAGATGTTACGATTCTCATGGAGGAAATCGACGAGCTCGCTTTTCTATTTGCTGTCAAGGTTTGTTCCAATGAGAGCGTGCCTCTCCGGGTGCTCCGGGTCCAAGGGTATCTTCTTTATTTCTTTTGTCGGCTTGAACAAGCCCTCAACCTCCGACTCCTTGGGTGGGGGTGACATTTCCGGCTGCTTGCCTGCCATCGCCACAACCCGTTCAAGGCACCGTTTTTCAGCTGCAATCACAAGGGACTCGGCCAGCCGGTGCTACGTCTTGAGCTTGCGTTGGTTTTCCTTGAAGAGTAAAGGGTGATATAGTAATAGTATCGTAAGTATTTCCCTCAGTTTTTGAGAACCAAGGTATCAATCCAGTAGGAGGCTCCTCAACAAGTCCCACGAACCTACACAAACAAACAAAGAACTAGCAACCAACACAATAAAGGGGTTATCAATCCCTTCACGGCCACTTGCGAAAGTGAGATCTGATAGAGATAATATAATAAGACAAATATATTTTTGGTATTTTATAATATAGAAGCAGAAAATAAAGATGCAAATAAAAGTAGATTGGAAGCAAATATGATAAGAGATAGACCCGGGGGGCATAGGTTTCACTAGAGGCTTCTCTCAAGAGCATAAGTATTATGGTGGGTGAACAAATTACTGTCGAGCAATTGATAGAAAAGAGAATAATTATGAGATTATCTAGGCATGATCATGTATATAGGCATCACGTCTGCAACAAGTAGACCGACTCCTGCCTGCATCTACTACTATTACTCCACACATCGACCGCTATCCAGCATGCATCTAGAGTATTAAGTTCATAAGAACAGAGTAACGCATTAAGCAAGATGACATGATGTAGAGGGATAAACTCAAGCAATATGATATAAACCCCATCTTTTTATCCTCGATGGCAACAATACAATACGTTTCTTGCAACCCTTTCTGTCACTGGGTAAGAACACCGCAAGATTGAACCCAAAGCTAAGCACTTCTCCCATGGCAAGAAAGATCAATCTAGTAGGCCAAACCAAACCGATAATTCGAAGAGACTTGCAAAGATAACTCAATCATATAAAAGAATTCAGAGAAGATTCAATTATTATCCATAGAGAAACTTGATCATAAACCCACAATTCATCGGATCTCGACAAACACACCGCAAAAAGAGATTACATCGAATAGATCTCCACAAGAGAGGGGGAGAACATTGTATTGAGATCCAAAAAGAGAGAAGAAGCCATCTAGCTAATAACTATGGACCCGAAGGTCTGTGGTAAACTACTCACAACTCATCGGAAGGGCTATGGTGTTGATGTAGAAGCCCTCCATGGTGGAATTCCCCTCCGGCAGAACGCCGGCGATGGCTCCAAGATGGGATATCGCGGATACAGAAGGTTACACTACTAGGGAAAAGCCTATACATAGAATCTTACCAGCAGCGCTCCCTAATATACCACGCTACTGCTATTTAGCAGTAGTGCGTGTTAGAGAAACGCGCTGCTGACAGGAAAATAGCAGTAGCGCGTCACCGCGAACCGCGCTGCTGCTATAATTGCCATGACCTCCCCCCCCCCCCCCCCCGCTAGTTATAGCAGTAGCGCGCTTTATTGAACAGCGCTACTGCTATAGAAGTTAGCAGCAGCACACTTATGGGAAAACCGCTACTGCTAAGATCAGCCCACAAGTTTAGTCCCACCTCGCTCCGTGAACAGGGTGTTTACCACCTTAAATATGATATTTCTGAAACTACCACAACGAGTTGGTCTTCACTGAACTCTATGTGTAAAATTTGTGGTCGCAATATGAGTCCTCTCCGGTTCCTACCGGATAGGACTCATATTGACAATTCAGATTGTACACAAAAAGATCATTGATGGCCAATGTATTTTTGCATTGACGCGTATTTTTTGTATAGTTACACTTAGCAGTAGCGGTATATGTGCAAAGCGCTACTGCTATTCTGATTATTTGCAGCGTGTTTCGGCAAACGCGCTACAACTATCCCTACCTTATCCCCACGCACACGACCGGCGCCCTCACTCACACTCTCACTCTCGCCCCCCCCCCCCCCCCCCCCCCCCGTGCCGATAACCGTCGTCGTGCGTTGCCGCCGCCGCCGCCTTCGTCCGTCCGCCGCCAAGGTGCTCCCCTCCTTCCGTCCCTCCTCCCTCCTCCTCGCACATCCTCCCTCCGCCTGCGGCCGCCCCTCCCTCCTTCGCCGCCGCCCTCCTCCCTCCGCCTGCGGACGCCCTCTCCCTCCTCCACCGGCAGCCCTCCTCCCACCACCCTCGACCTCGCCGCCCCTAGATCCCTCTCTGTCGCCCCCACCCCCTGCCACTAGTTAGTACTAGATTTAGTAGTTGTAGATGTTAATTTAGGGTTCATAGCTAGTACTAGATGTTAATTTAGTTAGTACTAGATTTTTAGTAGTAGTAGATGTTAATTTAGGGTTCATAACTAGTTTAGTAAGTAAATTAATAAACTAGTTGAAGTAGTTGAATTAATAGAACTAATGTATTTTTAGTAAGATAATTAATATAACTAGTTGAACTACTTTATTTTTAGAAAGAACTAGTTTTTTTCTATTTATAGTAAGTTTATATTTAGTAAGAACTAGTTGAATTAATAAAACTAGTTGAACATGTCATATTTGTTGTTATTGTTTAGTTTAAGCAATTATTCGGGATGTATTAGTGATAACTTATATGGTTTCAGGTGACCACCGTCGTCCCCGCCACCGACCCCCTCCGACATCCCCGTCGTCGTCCCCGTCAGCGACCCCCTCCGACATCCCCGCCGTCGTCCCATTCACCGACCCCCTTCGACATCGAGGTGAGACCAGCCAAATATCCTTGTATATCTTGTGTTGTTGCTCAAATAGGATATGTGGTTGCCCAAGTGGCCCTTCATGTTTAGTTTACATCTCCGAGTGGCCTATGTTTTGCCGGAGTGTTGATTAATTTCTGTTCCGTTAAATTTCAGGCGCTCAATATGTCCTTTTTTAGCAAAGGTCATGCCGGATTTTTTCGTGAATTCTGGCATGACTTGTGCTAGAATATGTACAAGTTTAATCTTTGAATTGTGAACGTAGGAAATGTCGTACTCGGACGACGACAGTCTCCCGGGGGAGTGTAGCTGGTGCCATGATGATCGAGGTATGTGCGACAGGTTTGTTCAGCTAGACGAAGATCGGCGCTTCAGCATTAAGCTCAAGGAGACCTTCGATTGTGAAACGGTACGCAACAACGACAAGTGTTTTTTTCGTAATTAAGCATGACTTCAACTATTTCAACGTCTAATTTTCATATTTTACAATTCGACTAGCTTATCCCATGCCATGCAAGACGCTATGTCTTGGAGAGGATGGGTTTTGAAGACCATGAAAATTTCGAAACAAAGAAAATACACCTAAGGACCCATCATGATATGGATTTTGAAATAAATCTGTGCAATGCTCAGAGCGTAACCCATTTTGGTTGCCAAAATTGGGAAGCACTTTGCAAAATGTATGGTTTTTATGAGGGTATGATTGTCACCATGGATCTTGCTGATCCTGACATCGAGCAAGACAATATGGACATTTGGGTCCTTGTTGATACGCTTCCGATTGTACCGCTATGTGAGTTTCTCAAACATAGTTATTAACTAATTTATAGTGTTTATTTCAAAATAGTTGATAGCTTATTTCCATTGACAGCTTATTTTGATTCTTCAAAGACTGTGCGGAAGATGGTAGATAAAACCCACTACACCGATGGCACCGAGTTAACGTATAAGGAGAAAAATCATCTGATCGCATTTTGTACTCTTCTTGAGAATTACAATAACTATTATCGAACTCCTCCGAATTATGGTGAATACGTGCCACTAGTGCATGTGTTGAACCACGGTAACTTCTCTGGAGATACCCTGGTAAGATTTTTTACTATTACGACATCCGTGCATCTTCTGCATACTTCTAAAACTAGTACATCATTGCTAACTACGAAGTTATTATTATGTTTTTCAACAGAAACTCCCGATGGGTTGTGTGCCTCATCTGATGTCTATGCATGATCGCCTCTCAGTTCTGAACATACTGACAGGTAAATCTACGGAGCTCACCTGTGCATATCGGATTTCTAAAACCCGTGAACACATGTTCATCAAAGAATGGAAGAAATGTATGGACATTCGCAAGGAGGTTCTTGGAAGTAACATTCAGTGAAAGGCAAGAATTGGAGACAGGCTAATCTCCATTCTCCATAATGGAGAGTCAGGGGCTATCTTGTTTTTTGCTATTTTACCTTAGAAAATGTAGTAGGTCTTAATCGAATGTAATAGGTCCTATGAGGTACAATATATTTACTATGTGGTAATGTGTTAGAGTTGATAATGATGATCTTAAGGAGGTGTTATGTGATGTCAATGATGAAAACGATGATCTTGAGGAGGTGTTATATGACAATGATGTATTATGATGATAAGTTGTTAATGATATGATGATGATGATGATATTATTATATCATTGGGTGAAAGAACCGTGGATTAGTTTCAAGTGGATGGACATCCACTTGAAACTAATCCGCGATTCTTTCCCCCGTGATGTAATAACTCATTATGATGAGTTAAACAATCTCTAAATTCATGTTGTATGAAAACTTGTGTAAAGGTGTATGAATACAACATGAAATAAAAAAGAAACAAAATACTAAATAATAGTAGTAGCACGGGAAAGGAGAAGCGCTACTACTAATTACCAGTAGCGCGGTTCTGAAGAAGCGCTACTACTAAGTCAATTTATCAGTAGCGTGGGTCCAGGCGCGCTATTGCTAAGCATTAGCTGTAGCGCCTTATCAGTAGCGCTCCTGCCCGCGCTACTGATAGGCCTAAAACCCGCGCTGCTGCTAGGCTTTTCCCTAGTAGTGTTATGGTGGTGGAAATTGTGTTTCGGTTGCTCCCTGGATGTTTTCGAGGTATGTAGGCTTATATAGGAGGAAGAAGTACGTCGGTGGCCGCCCGAGGGCCCACGAGACAGGGGGCGTGCCCTACCCTCTCGTGGCCGCCTCGGATGCTCTTGACTTGCACTCCAAGTCCTCTGGATCAGGTTCGTTCCAAAAATCACGCTTGCGAAGGTTTCATTCCATTTGGACTCCGTTTGATATTCCTTTCCTTCGAAATACTGAAATAGACAAATAAAACAGCAATACGGGCTGGGCCTCTGGTTAGTAGGTTACTCCCAAAAATGATAATAATGTGTAAAATAAAGCCCATAGACATCCAAAATAGGTAATATAATAGCATGGAACAATAAAAAATTATAGATACATTGGAGACGTATCAAGCATCCCCAAGTTTAATTCCTGCTCGTCCTCGAGTAGGTAAATGATAAAAACAGAATTTTTGATGTGGAATTCTACCTAGCATAATTTCTCAATGTAATTTCTCTTTATTGTGGCATGAATGTTCAGATCCAAATCATTCAAAATAAAAGTTCATATTGACAAAAGAAATAGCAATACTTCAAGCATACTAATAAAAGCAATCATGTCTTCTCAAAATAACATGGCTAAAGAAAGTTCATCCCTACAAAATCATATAGTTAGGCTATGCTTCATTTTTGTCACACAAAGATGTTCCCAACTTCTATACCCCCGATGACAAGCCAGGCAATTGTTTCGTACTTAAATAATCTCAAACTTTTTCGACCTTCACGTAATACATGAGTGTGAGCCATGGATATAGCACTATGGGTGGAATAGAATAATGATTGGGGGTTGTGTGGAGAAGATAAAAAAAGGAGAAAGTCTCACATTGACGAGGATAATCAACGGGCTATGGGAATGCCCATTAATTGATGTCAGCATGAGGAGTAGGGATTGCCATGCAACGGATGCACTAGATCTATAAATGAATGAAAGCTCAACAAAAGAAAACTAGTGGGTGTGCATCCAACTTGCTTGCTCACGAAGACCTAGGGCATTTGAGGAAGCCCATCGTAGGAATATACAAGCCAAGTTCTATAATGAAAATTTCCCACTAGTATATGAAAGTGACAACCTATGAGACTCTCTACATGAAAACATGGTGCTATTTAGAAGCACAATATATGAGACTCACTAAGAACAAGGTGCTACTTTGAAGCACAAGTGTGGAAAAAGAGATAGTAGCATTGCCCCTTTATTTATTTTCTTTTTTTCTCTTTTTTTTTCTTTGGCCTTTCTTTTTTTTCTTTTGGCCTTCCCTTTTTTGGGGCAATGCTCTAATAATGATGATCATCACACTTTTAGTTATTACAACACATGAATTACAACTCGAAACTAGAACAAGATATGACTCTATATGAATGCCTCTGGCGGTGTACCGGGATGGTGCAATGAATCAAGAGTGACATGTATGAAAAATTATGCATGGTGGCTTTTCCACAAATAAGATGTCAACTACATGATCATGCAATGGCAATATGACAAAAGTAATGTATGTCATGATGATGAACGGAACGGTGGAAAGTTGCATGGCAATATATCTCGGAATGTCTATGGAAATGCCATAAATAGGTAGGTATGGTGGCTGTTTTGAGGAAGATATAAGGAGGTTTATGTGTGATAGAGCGTATCATATCACGGGGTTTGGATGCACCGGCAAAGTTTGCACCAACTCTCAAGGTGAGAAAGGGCAATGCACGGTACCGAAGAGGCTAGCAATGATGGAAAGGTAAAAGTGCGTATAATCCATGGACTCAACATTAGTCAAAAGAACTCATATAATTATTGCAAAAATTTAGAAGTCATCAAAAATCAAGCACTACGCGCATGCTCCTAGGGGGATATATTGGTAGGAAAATACCATCGGTCGTCCCTGACCGCCACTCATAAGGATGCACAAGCCAGGTACACTTCATGCTTCAAATTTGTTACACAACTTTAACCATACGTGCATGCTACGGGACTTGCTAACTTCAACACAAGCATTCTTTAAATTCATAATCACCCAACTAGCATTACTTTAATATCACTACCTCCCTATCTCAAAACAATTATCAAGTAACAAGTTTCCTATGATAGTTTTTATTATACCCAACTTGGATGCTCATCATTCTAGGACCAATTTATAAACATAGAAAATACCATGCTGTTCTAAAAGACTCTCAAAATAATATAAGTGAAGCATGAGAGACTAGCAATTTCTTCAAAATTAAACCACCGCCGTGCTCTTAAAGATATAAGTGAAGTACTAGAGCAAAAACTATCAAGCTCAAAAGATATAAGTGAAGCACATAGAGTATTCTATCAAATCCTAAGCAAATAGGCTTCTCCCAAAATGTTTGTTACAGAAAGGATGATTGTGGTAAACTAAAAAGCAAAGACTAATATAATACACGACGCTCCAAGCAAAACACATATCATGTGGTGAATAAAAATATAGCTCCAAGTAAAGTTACCAATGAACGAAGATGAAAGAGGGGATGCCTTCCCGGGGCATCCCCAAGCTTAGGCTTTTGGCCATCATTGAATATCTTGGGGTTCCATGGGCATCCCCAAGCTTAGGCTTTTGCCACCCTTTATTCCATAGTCCATAAAAGCTTTACCCAAAACTTGAAAACTTCACAACACAAAACTCAACAGGAAATCTTATAAGCTCCGTTAGTGAAAGAAAACAAAACCACCACATAAGGTAATGTAATGAACTCATTATTTATTTATTTTGGTGTTGAACCTACTATATTCCAAGTTCTCTATGGTTCATATCTTTACATACTAGCCATAGATGCATCAAAATAAGCAAACAACACACGAAAGGCAGAATCTGTCAAAAACAGAACAGTCTGTAGAAATCTGTAACTAACGCAAACTTCTAGAACCTCAAAAATCCTACCAAAATAGTATGGTCTAAACAATTTGTTTATTGATCATCAGAAAAAAGAATCAATGCAAAATCACGTTCCTGTGATTTATTGAATTTTTTTCGTAAGTGCAAAGTTTCTGTTTTTCAGCAGAATCAAATCAACTCATATCATAGGTTATCCTATAGGTTCTACTTGGCACAAACACTAAGTAAAAGAAGAAAACACATCTAAACAGAAAGTAGAAACAAAATTTATTACTAAACAGGAACAAAAACAAAGAACATAAAGAAAATTGGGTTGCCTCCCAACTAGCGCTATCGTTTAACGCCCCTAGCTAGGCATAAAAGAGAAGATAGAACTAAGTAGTGCCATCTTTGGCACTTGATTCATCAATAGAGCACTTGTGATCTTTAGGGGTTTTTCCCTTTTTAGTGATGATAAAACCTTTAGGAAAAAATTCAAGAATTTCGTTTGTAGCGGAAGGTTCCTTAACAATAGAGAGACAGTTGGGGTGATCACTTATGGAATTGAGATCCGCGTCCCCCTTATTAGAAGATTCACCCTTATTTTTAGGAACATAAATAAACTTGGAGGTTTTGGCAGGGGGTTTTGGAGTGTTTTTCATGGAGGAAAACGCGGAATCTAAGTTAGTAATGATATCCTCAAGTTTTCCAATTCTCGCAGAATTTAGATCTAATTTTTCGTTAACTATAGGTTCTTTCTCTTTAAGATTTTTCAAAGTAACTCCAACCCTAGATCCGTATTGGGTAATTTGATTATGAATATTTTTATCCAAATTTTCAATTAACTCAACAGTGGCAATTTTATTTTCAATGATCTCGAGTCGTTGCATAACATGTTCCAAAGTTAAAATAGTTTCATTAACCAAAAGAGGTGGTGAGCCAAACAAATCTAACATAGCATTATAAGCTTCAAACGTGTGGCTATTCAAGAAATCCCCTCCGGCAATGGTATCAAGAATGCATCTATTCCAAGGAGTAATGCCTACATAAAAATTGCAAAGAAGAATGGAAGTAGAAAGCTTCCTAGTGGATTTATTTTGAGCATTGCAAATTCTATGCCAAGCATCTTTTAAATTTTTCTCCCTCCCTTTGCTTAAAATTGAGAATTTCATGTTCGGGAGTAATAACAAGGATAGGAGGACTAGCCATAACGACAAGGTAAACATTCTAACACGCGAGCAAACGGAAAAAGGCAAGCGAAAGAGAGAGGAAGATTGGGAAAGAGAGGGCGAATAAAACGGCAAGGGTGAAGTGGAGGACAGGAAAACGAGAGGCAAATGGAAAATAATGTAAATGCGAGGGAGATGAGTTTGTGATGGGTACTTGATATGTCTTGGCTTGAGCAAAGACCTCCCTGGTTACGACGTCAGAAACCCTTCTTGCTACATCTTGAGCTTGCGTTGGTTTTCCTTGAAGAGGAAAGGGTGATGCAGTAATAGTATCGTAAGTATTTCTCTCAGTTTTTGAGAACCAGGTATCAATCCAGTAGGAGGCTCCTCAACAAGTCCCACGAACCTAGACAAACAAACAAAGAACTCGCAACCAACGCAATAAAGGGGTTGTCAATCCCTTCACGGCCACTTGCGAAAGTGAGATCTGATAGAGATAATATAGTAAGATAAATATATTTTTAGTATTTTATAATATAGATGCAGAAAAAAATATGCAAATAAAAGTAGATTGGAAGCAAATATGATAAGAGATAGACCCGGGGGCATAGGTTTCACTAGAGGCTTCTCTCAAGAGCATAAGTATTACGGTGGGTGAACAAATTACTGTCGAGCAATTGATAGAAAAGCGAACAATTATGAGATTATCTAGGCATGATCATGTATATAGGCATCACGTCTGCAACAAGTAGACCGACTCCTGCCTGCATCTACTACTATTACTCCACACATCGACCGCTATCCAGCATGCATCTAGAGTATTAAGTTCATAAGAACAGAGTAACGCATTAAGCAAGATGACATGATGTAGAGGGATAAACTCAAGCAATATGATATAAACCCCATCTTTTTATCCTTGATGGCAACAATTCAATACATGTCTTGCAACCCTTTCTGTCACTGGGTAAGAACACCGCAAGGTTGAACCCAAAGCTAAGCACTTCTCCCATGGCAAGAAAGATCAATCTAGTAGGCCAAACCAAACCGATAATTCGAAGAGACTTGCAAAGATAACTCAATCATATAAAAGAATTCAGATAAGGTTCAATTATTATCCATAGATAAACTTGATCATAAACCCACAATTCATCAGATCTCGACAAACACACTGCAAAAAGAGATTACATCGAATAGATATCCACAAGAGAGGGGGAGAACATTGTATTGAGATCCAAAAAGAGAGAAGAAGCCATCTAGCTAATAACTATGGACCCGAAGGTCTGTGGTAAACTACTCACAACTCATCGGAAGGGCTATTGTGTTGATGTAGTAGCCCTCCATGGTGGAATCCCCCTCCGGCAGAACATCGACGACGGCTCCAAGATGGGATCTTGCGGATACAGAAGGTTACGGTGGTGGAAATTGTGTTTCGGTTGCTCCCTGGATGTTTTTGGGGTATGTAGGCTTATATAGGAGGAAGAAGTATGTCGGTGGCCGCCTGAAGGGCCCACGAGACAGGGGGCGCGCCCTACCCTCTCGTGGCCGCCTCGGCTGCTTCTTGACTTGCACTCCAAGTCCTCTAGATCATGTTCGTTCCAAAAATCACGCTTTCGAAGGTTTCATTCCGTTTGGACTCCGTTTGATATTCCTTTCCTTCGAAATACTAAAATAGACAAAAAAACAGCAATACGGGCTAGGCCTCCGGTTAGTAGGTTAGTCCCAGAAATGATAATAATGTGTAAAATAAAGCCCATAAACATCCAAAACAGGTAATATAATAGCATGGAACAATCAAAAATTATAGATATGTTGGAGACGTATCAGCCGGCTGCTGTCTGCAGCACAGGCGGACGACTTCTTGTAGTCTCCGACTATGGTCAGGATTCCCTTGGTAGTCGGCATCTTCATCTTGAGGTAAGCATAGTGGGGGACCGCCATGAACTTAGCCAGAGCAGGCCAGCCAAGTAGCGCATGATAAGGACTCTCAAGGTCCACCACCTCAAACCAAATCGACTCTCGGCGGAAGTGATTTTTGTCCCCGAAGAGAACATTGATCTGGGTCTTGCCGATTGGTGAGCAAGAAAAGCTAGGAACTATGCCATGGAATACAGTCCGGCTGGGTTGAAGCTGCTTCTGCTTGATTCCCAACTTCTCCATTGTGTTACGGTACAGGATGTTGATGCTCCTGCCGCCATCTATCAAGACTCGGGAGAAGCGAGCGGCCTGCCTCTCTGTTGCGAAGGTGGCGTCTAAAACCAGGGCATAAGAAATAGTAGAGGGCATCACCTCCGGGTGGTCGGCCCTACTCCAACTGATAGGCTTCTCAGACCAGTGCATGAACTCAAGGGTTCCTGAAGCTACTGCATGTACTTCTTGCTATTGTTGCCGTTTGTTGCGTCTGTCGTCGGCCACGCTGGTGAACACGACATAGGCTCCATGCTCCACAAGATACTCATCTTGTATGGCGCCGACTGGTCGAACCGCCGGCTGCTGGGGCGGAGGAGGTGGCGGACCGGCAAGCGATGGAGGCAGGAGTCCATCTCCCTTGGCGATTCGGCTGAGCCAATGGCACTTCTGAGTGGTGTGGTTGAACGGATTTGCGCCGCTATGGAACTTGCAGGGTGCATCAAGAGTCTGCTCGTACGAGAAGGAGGGCAACCAATTGGGCTTGCCGCCCTTCTGACACTTGAGTGGAGGCTGCCCTTCCGGTTGCTGGTCCTCGACTATCGCCACCTGCTGGCTGGTTGAAGCCGGCTGCATGGCCTTGCGCTTGTGGTCGCTTGGTTGCTGTCGCCGACTGGTGTCACTAGTCGGGGTCCGAGGAGCCTGAGGAGCTATCTTGCCGGATGCATCGACTTGGATCTCCGCCTTCATGGAGGAGTCGGCTATTGCGTATTTGTCAGCGATGATCAGCAGCTCATCGAGATTCGTCGGCTCGTCGCAGAGGAGTCGGTGCTTGAGGAGGGTGCCCTCTCGGAACCCAGTGGTGAAGTATTCGATGGCCTGCACCTCGTGCATGCCTTCACAGGAGTTGCGCAGCTCGGCCCAGCACGTGAGGTAGTCGCAAATCGATTTGTTGGGCCCTTGGACACACAAGGAGAGCTGGCGAGGCTTGGGAGGCCGCTTGTACATGCTGGTGAAGTTGCAGACGAAGGCTTCGGTGAAATCAACCCAGCTGTTGATGTTGTGGGGCTTCAGGATGTTAAGCCACGTTCAGGCTGTGCCCTGGAGCATGAGCGGGACATACTTCACAGCAACGCGCTTGTTGCCGTTCGCTATGCTGACGGCCGTGGAGTAGTCGACCAGCCAGTCCTCCGGCTTCACGAAGCCGATATACTTGGGCATATCTCTTGGGAGGGTGAACCCTCGAGGAAAGGGCTCATCTCGGATTCGGGGGCCGAAACAAGGTGGACCCAATGCATCTTCTTCTTCTAGCGCCAGGGAACGATTGAGGCGGTCAATCCGATGGCAGGCGCCGTTCTCCCCGACTCCTTCCCGGCGGCCGAGGCGGTCGCCGAGTGTCGGGTGTGTGACAGGCGGTGGAGTGGGATGCCTTTCTCCACGAGGCCGAGGAGTAGGCGGATCGCCTCGCCGCTCCACAGCTCGGGGGCGGCCTTCTGCGTCACGCTCAATGGAGAGGTGAGTCCGATTGCGGATGGTAGCCGGCTCGTTGCCTTTCTTACTGCGGACGCCGCCAGTCGGTGTCCGAGATGTCGCGCCGTGATATTGGCAAGGGGGCGGCTCGTCGTTCTGCCGGATGGGCGCTTCGGCGCGGCAGCCGGCTTCGTGCTGCTCGGTGGCCGCGTCAAGGAGCTGCTGGATGCGCTCCATCATGTGGTGACGCTCGTCGCCCTCAAATTTGTCCAGCTCATCTGCCACCACCCGGGCATCTCGTACGTTCTCCGCAGGCGTGGCGTAGACGGGACGATCCGTCCCGAGCATGTTGGCGATGGTCGCGCCACGCCGCCGGATCGAGCCGATGCGGCCAGGCCCCTCAGGGGTCGGCGCTCCGCTGATAGCTTGGTCCATCTCGCGCCGATAGGCTTCCGAAAGGCGCCGCATGCTGGCTAGTCGGTTGGCGCTTTTGATGAGCTGGACGCGGCGAGCTTCCAGCGTCTCAGTGTCTACATCTCCCGGGATGGGCGCTGACAAGTCCTGCAGCGCCGCATCGAGTGGGTCTCGAACGCCTCCGTCCGAGTGGTGAGCACTATTGATGACAAGCACCTCCGTGACGGTGCTCCCGCCGTTGTGCTCACGAGGAGGCGGCTCGTCTTAGACCACCACGTTGGTGGGGAATGCGTCAAGAGACGCTGTCTCGGAGTCGACGATCATCGGGTCGGTGGAGCCAACTGACTCCAAGTCTGCAGCAGGCTCGCTGGTGACGTGGAGCTGATCGAGGAGGCTGACGAGGCGGTTCTCAGGGCAGTCGGTGCCTGCGTCAAATGCAGGCTCATCGGAGAGGCTGATCTCGCCAACGAGGTCGGCGAGGCAGCTCGCTGCACAGGCGATCTCCGTGCCGCACAACGCGTTGAGGCTGGCGTCGTCGGGCGTGCTGGGCTGGCTGTGCACGCCAGGAAGGAACAAGGTTCCCGTCCAGAACAGGTCTCCGGATGACGGTGCACCTCGCCCCATGGTGGTCGCCAAATGTCGGGGGTTGGGTGCGACATATGCCAATGGATGGCTTATCATGGTGAGAGCGAGTAGAACGTCGTCGGTGCCTGGAAGCGGGATGAGGCGTAGACACGAACGTCGGCGTACTTTACCCAGGTTTGGGGCTCTCCTTGGAGATAACACCCCTACTCCTGCTCTGCGGGGTCTCCGCATGATCACTAAGGCACTAGTGAGTACAATGTGCTCCTTGAGCTGTGTGCTAGAGGATGAAGGAGGCAGGGCTAGCTCTCTTCTTTCTCTAGGTATGAGTCTAGTTCTATCAGGTTGGGAACCCTTTGCATGGGTGCCCTAGGGGGTTTATATAGGCCTACCCCCAGGGGTACAATGGTACTTGGCCGGGTGTAGGACCCGGCTGTCAGCGCCTTTGGTTGTCGGCTTCTCTGCCGGCAGCTGGGGCCCGCCGCCTGGTGGGCCCCTCCGACTGGTCTGGTACGGAGCCGACAGGCCGCTTCCGCCGCTGGCGGGTCTGGTTGGTGGCTGGTTACTGTAGCCGTGATGCTACAGTCCCACCGCCTGGTGGGAGATCATTGTAGCCACACCGCGCCCCATCTGGTGAATGGCGCACGGACCTTGAGGGAGGGATCGGCCGCCTGCTGGAGGCCGGCCTCCCGTGGATCCGGCTGGTCTGGCTTCCGCCGTCTTCCGGGCTCTCTCTGCCTGGTAGGGCCCGCCGCCTGCGGGCCGTATCGACAGGCCGTCGTGGGAACAGGGCTCCGCCGGTCAGGAGTGTCGTCAAGGGGGAAGTGGCTACAGTGTCGCGCTGTGCAAAATCTCTGCCTGTATGGGGCACTGTAGCCATGCCAAGCCCGGGATCCGGGGGTGAGGGGCTACACTGTAGCCTCACACTGTCTTGTCCTCTTGATGAGGGGCGTAGACTTTGAGGGCACCGGGTGGCCGCTGCTAGAAGCCGGCCTCTCCAGAGGCCGTCTACTAGGAGTCGGCCTGTCTTGGTGCCGTCTGCTGGTGCTTGGCCGTTTAAGCCAGCCGGCCACCGGAAGGCGGTGCTTCATTCTGGAGTCTCGTGGGGCGAAGCTGGCCCAAAGTCTTGAAAGACTCAGGGACTCAGGTTAGGCTACTCGTGGCCCATTACTCCAACACACACTGTGCACACGTAGTTATATCTGTGTCCAGAGCACCAATCATCACCACATACACATGTGATGGATGGATAGAAAATTCCCTCAAAACTGGGTAGAGAAAACGAACTATCCGACAAACACTGGCAGATATATCCACACTGCATGCAAACTCATTCTTTTGATATGTCTGCCCACACACCACAAGGAACGTAGCTGCCAGGCCCACAACATACAGCATTCCAAGACGGTGGATCATAACGAAATCAAAACATACTGTGCATGCACAAAGTGAGCGGAAAGACGTGCTGCCGAGAAAGAGGAGGAAGCCCACGCATGCAAGGAACGCTGAGCGGCAGCGATAACATCTCAATGAAAACAAAAATCACTAAACGAACCAACACAAACAGCACACACGTTTAAAAAATTTGAAATGAAAACCTAGGTACACCACACACTCCTACACGGTGATTTCCCAAAAAAATACGCTAGTCATGGGCTGGATTACCAAGGAGTCATTTTCATTCGAGTGGTTGAACCTCAGGGCAAAAACATCTCCAGATATAAGGGTCTGGTGATATTCAGCAATTACTGATCGAGGCGCAACGCAACAAATGGACCCGATCAACTTACTCCCTTCGTGTCAGTTTACAAGTCCTACACGTATACCTAGGTTGCCAATTTTATCACCCTAATATAAACTATATAACACAAAAATTATACCTTTTGAAAATAAAACATCTGAAGTTTATATTAATATATTTTTTGTAATATATGACTTGTATCAGGTTGGTCAAATTGACGACCTAGAGATACGCGCACGCCCTGTAAACTGAGAGAGAGGGAGTACTCAAAGTGGAATTAAAGTCCTCGGCATGCGGTGGATATCTTTCTGCACAGTTTGACCTCTTAATTAATTATTAATCAGCTCGGTTACAGCTTACAAGACCGACCGACTTCAGAGAGACTACTCGTCTTCTAAACATTCCCTGATCGGACTTGGTATTGCAGCACTTGTGATATCTAACCTGACATGAAATTCGATATACCAGTACCCGGTTGCACAAGGTTTATGAGAAGATGTACATTTACACATATTTAAAATAAAAGCGCTACTACTGCATGAAACAACAATCAGAAGTGTGCTTTTTTACCCCTCCATACTGAAAAAAATAGCATTGCTATAGCCTGTAGAGAATTATCTCGCTAAATAAATCAGTGTACAATGTCTCGCTAATAACGTTATATAGCACGCTAATAGCATATTTTAAGGAGCGGCGCTATTTTGTATAGGGGTCAATAGCTCATGTGCGACATCTTTCGTGATAATTGAATGGAGTGAGATGTTGTTCGACAAAATGGCTTGGGGGCGACACTTTTGAGCGAGTAAATAGCCCACACGCAACATGAGCTGGACCCACAACTTATCCACGTAAGCACGGGACCCACCACTTGTCCAGTAAGCGTGGGACCCACCTCTTCACAGTTAGAAGAGATTCCACTTGTGCCCCTCCGCCCGCCGCCGCCCATTGCTTTTCCCCTTTCCCCATTCTTCCTCTTCTCCGGCGGACCCTCTCCGGCGACCTAGTGCAGATGTCCACCTCCTTCACCACGCAATCAAAATGGCGTCAGCATGGTCCAGTGCCGCTCACAAGGTGCCCTGACTACCCACGCTTAGAGCCTCTGAAACGGTGGGTCAGTAGGACTGATGAGAATGGAAATTTTAGGCGGGAATTTGTGAAGTCACTACTATGGAAAAGCCTATACACAGAATCTTATCAGCAGCGCGCTTTAAAATAAGGCGCTGCTGCTAATTAGCAGTAGCGGGCTCAAGCATAACCCGCTGCTGAAATAAATATAGCAGTAGCGCGCCCGCTCAAAGACGCGCTGCTGCTATAATTCCCACGAGGCCGCCGCGAGGCTAGTTATAGCAGCAACGCGTTATAAAGATGAGCGCTACTGCTACGTAGCATAGTAGCAGCGCATTTCGCCAATAAGCGCTACTGCTAAGTTTACTACAAAAATTTAGTCCCACCTCGCTCCGTGAAGAGAGTTTCTACCACCTTAAATATGTTACTTCACAAACTTTGACAAGCACTTGGTCTTCATTGAACTCTATGTGTAGAATTTGTGGTTGCAATATGAGTCTTCACCGGTTCCTAAACCGGTGAGGACTCATATTGACAAATCAGATTGTACACAAAAAGATCGTTGATGATCAATGTATTTTTGATACATTGAACTAAGTCTATTTTTACATGCTGACACATAGCAGTAGCGCTTCTTTATGAAAGGCGTTGCTGCTAGGTAGTTTAGCAGTAGCGTCTTTCTCTATAGCGCGCTACTGCTAAGCCATTCCATCTCCCACCCCCCATCTCCTCTATCTGATCCACTCATAGTCACACACTCACTGGATCCCCTCTCAATCCCCCGCGCCGGTCCTTCCCCATCGTCCCTCCCCCCTCTGCGTTGCCGTCACCTCCTCCTCCTTGCTGAACTCGGTACCGGCCTCCTCCTCCGTCCTCCCTCCACTCGCCGCTGGCCGGCCCCTCCTCGCTCCGCCTTCCTCCTCCGTCCTCCCTCCACTAGCCGCCGGCCGGCCCCTCCTCGCTTTGCTTTCCTCCTCCGTCCTACTCTCTTCTCCCTCCTCGAGTCGCCCCTCCTTCTCCCTCCTTCCTGCTACATTTTGATTTCGTAGGCTAGTTCATATGCAAAATTTTGATTTAGTTGATATGATTTAGTTGATTTAGTAGGCTAGTTCATTTAGTTGATTTAGAACATTTTGATTTAGTTGATTTAGTAGGCTAGTTTATTTAGTTGATTTAGAACATTTTGATTTAGTTGATTTAGTAGGCTAGTTCATTTAGTTGATTTAGAATATTTTGATTTAGTTGATTTAGTAGGCTAGTTCATTTAGTTGATTTAGAATATTTTGATTTAGTTGATTTAGTAGGCTAGTTCATTTAGTTGATTTAGAACATTTTGATTTAATTGATTTAGTAGGCTAGTTCATTTAGTTGATTAAGTATGCACCATTTAGTTGATTTAGTATGAACCAAAAATATCACATGCTACTGTTTTTCTTTCATGTAAAGTGGATCGTTAATCTTTTGCTCATATTGCTTTAGGAAAAATGGCGTCACCACCACCACCACTATGTCGACTGTGCAAGCCAAGGTGTGCCAGCAGCCTTGCAACTGGCAAGCTGTTCGGCATCTACTTCCAGCCGAGTTTTCGTCATGTGGCGGTAAGAAATTAGATGAAATGTAATAACTATTTTATTTTTAGTGTTGGCATTACTGCATTGTGTCATTTTGCTTATTTTACACAGATCGTCCCATGCAATATGAGGTTGAAATTCAACAAGCTGACAGGAGACACTGTGACATTTGAGGCTCCTAGGAGTCGTACACTATGGAGGTCGACAAAGGACGCAATATGTCGCAGATTGGAGGAGATGGATGGGCCCGTTTCGTCGCTCGCATGCATCTTACTGGTGGTGAGTTGATCAGCTTCTCCTTCAGAGCAGAAAGACCCAAGTCGGCTGTCATTTATCTCAACCTGGTGGAAGATGATGAAGATGACGAAGATGATGAAGATGATGAAGATAATGAGGACCCACTCGATGAAGATGATGAGGACCCACTTCATGAAGCCATCGTAGCTCAAAGAACAAGGTTGAGTGAGGAGGAGGTTTCCAACCTGTGGGACATAATTCCGCCACGTGCTGACTTTGTCGGGGTGCCATTCGTGACCCGCCTGACAAATACCATGGTTGATCGACATGATATGGTATGTTATACTTACAAATGTAAATTATCCGATGAAATACTTAGTGTACAGTCCAAGAGCATATCCATATGTACTTATTTGCGAGGCTATTTCTTAATTGATATGTTTTTCTTATTCAGAAATTGGCAAAGAGCATATCTGTGAGTTATAGTATCGAGCCTGATGAAGAAGGCTCAGCTGGACTACGCCTTACTGCAAGGGGCTCCGTCACAACCTGTACTTACCATATGGACACGAACGGTCGCACACACTTAAACTCGGTTGGGTGGAAGAAATTCCTCGATGGCAAGAATCTTCGTGTTGGACAGGCCATCCTAATTACTATCAGGAACACCAACCGCCCAGGCTTGAGGATGATGATTGTCTTTGATATCATCTACAACTACATATGTGTGTGTGGCTATATCATCTAGAACTACATATGTGTGTGTGGCTATATCATCTAGAACTACATATGATGATCGTCGTCGATATCATCTAGAACTACATATGATGATCGCTGTTGATATGACCTTGTACTGCTTGAGGATGCATGTTGACTATGCATGAAATTGTTATCTAGTACTCCCTTCATTCCAAATTACTCGTCGTGGTTTGAACTAAAACCACGACGAGTAATTTGGAACGAAGGGAGTACTACCTAGTAATGGTTTATGAATTTGATATCTACTAGCAGTACCTAGTATCTAGTATCTGAAAGGGAAACTGAAAGGGAAAGGGGTACGGGGGAAAATGATGAAAGATATAGCAGTAGCGAGGGACTGCGAAAACGCTACAGCTAAGTAATAGTAGCGCGTTCATAAAAAGCGCTGCTGATATAGTCAACAGTAGTAGCGCAAGTAGGGACCGCGCTACTACTATAAGTTAGCTATAGCACCTTATTAGTAGTGCAGCCACCCGCGCTGCTGCTAGCCTCAAAACCCGCGCCACTACTAGGGTTTTCCCTAGTAGTGAGTGCTTGAGCAAAACAATAGCAGGAAGGGATGGCAAGGTTAGATCTCAGTTCTTGCTCTGATTTCTCCATATTTTGTTTTTTCCCTCGAATTTTGAATTTAAAGTTCATGTTGTTGTTTTCAGATCCTGAAGAAATGTACACATTTCAAGTGGATGGATGATTATGTTGAGAGGATTCTGTTTGAGGGCTACATTGATTCGAGCGGGGCCACAACCTGGGAGCTCAATTTGGGCGGGGTGCCGCAGATGGAGAATTTGGGGAGCTCGGACAGAGGGGCAGGCAGAGTCGTATCGATGGCGAGGTATGCGCGCAATGCTGAACCGCACTTGGAGTCTGAACTGACCGAGGAACTAAAGAAGATCAAGAAAAATCAAATGGAGATGATCGATTTGCAGAAGCAAGCAAATATCATGGCAGGGGGGTTTACTGTTGTGTCATTGCTCTGTTTATGTTTTACTTGCTATTCATCCGTCATTAGAGGGGCCATTTAGGTCTGTCAGGGCATAGGATGCGATACGTGCGCCATGCCAAGTTCTTGTAACTGAATCGAAGCAGAAATATTCAGTGTTCATGCTCTGTTCTTGTTCTTCAGTTAATAGAGTGGACACCACCCAAATTCAAAAAAGCAAATCTTGCTGCCGAATAGATGTTGGGCGGTGAGAAAATAACCAGGCCCAAATTGAGACAAGCCCACCCGCGTAGGGGCATTAGCCTAGTTTTATAGCATAGAGGCACCCATTTTTAAAAAAAGCTTCAAAAATAAAATGTTGTTTCGGCAAATAAACCTTTAACAAACATATACTTCTTTACTTGTTTTTTCTTTAGCCAAATTTTTCTATCGTATAAATGTTGAGCCGTATGTATTGTACTTTTTTGTTTTTCTTTACATATTTGTTGCTTGCCCACTATTGTATTGTGATTCTTTTTATGCATGTCTATGGTTCCATGAAACCCAAATTAAATGGGGATATGTGAAAGCCTCAGAAATCATTTTGAAAATGATCAAGTTAAAATTTGCTTCAAATAGGTCCAAGAAAATGTTCATGTTTTGCTCTAAAAATAATGGCCAGAGGTAAAATTCAAACCAATATTTTTAGGAGCACAGAAATATTTCTTTTGGGCATTTCAGTTATTCCACTAATTATTTGCATGAACTAAATTAATTGCATGTCCATGGTTCCACAAAAATTTGCACCCTATACCTACTAGCTAAGGTGACCCTTTTAGCCAGGGCCTAGATACATGCATGCACACATGCAGCACACCAAGATATGAAAAAAATAAAAAAAATTGGGTACCCATATACTTGCATGTCCATAGTGGAATCTACCCGTTTTATTAGTAACACATAGATCAACTAGATAGAACATCAAGCACGATATATATCAATTGACCAATATCAACTAGATAGAGAAAAAACCAGATAGAACACATCACAATATAGTAGCATAAGTAGTAGCATTGCATGAGCTAGATAGTACCACATTACAACTAAGATAGATAAACGGGTCCCAAGCACGACACACATAGTACCATTACAACTTATATAGATAGTTCATAGTTCAATCCAACACGGCAATAATAAAACGACACCCTAGATAAGATAAAACACCACCGGATTGCTTGCTTGCTCCAAGGCCAACTCCTACATGGCCAACTCCTTCACTCGTCGTCGTCGGTGGGGTACGGGAGGGTGTGCATGCGCTCATCAGCGGGAAAGACGTTGTCGAAGTCGGTGAAGATGTTGTACATGGTGAATGCGATGAAATCGCATCCACACCAAAAAAACACGGTCGAGGAGGTAGTAGGCGTCGAAGGGGTTGGTGAACCTCATGATGAGCCTGATAGGATAGCCATTGTTACTGACCTCTTCGACTCGGAACATGACCAGAGAGCCCCATGGGAGGTGGCGGTAGCCGGAGGAGAGGAAGAACTCGGTCAGCCACCTTGCCCCTCTCCACCTCGAGATCACCCACACCCATAGGGTGTTCTCCACCCAGACTCCAGTAGGGTAGAGCCTCTCAGGAAGGTGGGCGGCACATGGTAGGTAGCCCTGGTGAACTGCATCTTGCTTGCTTCGAGTGGATCTTGGGATGGCTCAGACGGCTTGTGGTGAAGATGGGAGATGAAGGAGAGTGAGAGGAAGATGTAGAGGAAGATGTAGGCTTGGGCGTGCTTAAATAGCCAAGGTGCACCGTTTCAACGTTTTGTTTTCCTCTCCCTCGTAATGGCATGGGAAACAGGCAAATGTGGCATCGCACCCGAGCCAACCCATGTGTACACGCGCATGCATTGTGGTAGTACAGCCCCAGCATAGCACTCTAGCAATTAAAACGCGTCAAGAGATGAGCTCCATGCCATGCATGCAGCGGCTAGCGATGGTCGGGAATCTAGACCCATGTAGAATGCCTAATAGCCATAATGCGACGAGGGTGTCGGCGGGCATGCTCGATGCCATGCATCCAATGTCGAACGCTGCAAGGGCGGCCGAGGCAGGGCTACGCGCGTGCATGCTTTTCAGGCCTGCTCAAATGCAGTGTGGTGTCCATCGGTCCAACGGGTGGGCCGCTTTAATAAAGCCCAACAACACATGGCAGGCCTGCTCAGTCTTTGTCTCAAAAAAACCAACGTAAAAATGGGCTAAAACGACCAGCCAACGAAAGCGCAGCCCGCGGATCTGTGACGTGGCTCCTGATCCAGACCGTTGCTTATATTCACATCATCCAATGGTCCAGAATGTTGCATGTTATAATATTCAGCATCTTTGAATCAGCCAATCAGAGTGCAGCCTGCGGATCGCTGATGTAGCCCTAGTGTCTGATCCAGAGCGTCCATTCATAGTGATCCATTGGCCCAAAGGAGTGCGGGGTTTTGAGGGGTTTTGAGAGGTTTTCAACGGTTAGGGTTGAGCATAACTAATTCAAAAAAAATCAAAAAATATAGAAAACTTGTGCTGATCATTGTTCTATGTGACTAAGTATCTAGGAAAAATAAGAAACTTGGACTACAGATATTTTCATGAAAAAACCTTCACAAAAGATAGCTATCAAGAACGAGTTTGTAGGGTTTTGAAGAGAAGTGAGCTAGGGTTTAGTGTTAAACATGTCATACTTGATCAAAACGATCCGATGTCAGGAAGGACTCTTATATACACACACTAGATGTCAAGTTTCTTTTTTGGCTCATTTAGAGAAGGTTGAAAAAAACTTGCTTACAAATGGGTCTTTTTTCCCTAGCTTTGAAGGGGTTTTGGAGCTCATTTGGAGCACATTTTTCATGTCTAGAGTTTCGCATAATAAAAGTGCTCCAATTAATCAACTAACATGCATAATAGTCCAGAAATCATTGTAACACCAATACCACAGACCAAATAACTTCAAATTTGAATTTTGGCTCAAATTTGAATTTTGGCTCAAACTTGAATATTATTACACAAATACACATCATATCAAAGTAAAAAAAATACCATTACACAAATTCAGGCAAGGTTTTATTACTACTTCATAGTAGCAATACACAATTTTCAACAAATTTTCACTTCTGCTTCTTCCTACCACTCAATTTCTTCTTATTATTTTTACCAATGCTTGTTTTTTATTGTACAACACCCAGTTCACTCAAGGTCTTGATTTTCTTCACTGGACTACCTGGAACAGTAGCTTCATTTCGCACCACAACAGTTGCAGTACCATCGGACCCAATATCACCAATTGGTAACACAACTTCCAATATAGGCTCAGTTGGCACCACATCAGCTGGAATATCTTCAGTTGGCAACTCAACTTCCAACATAGGCTCATCTTGCACAACATCAACTAGAATATCTTCAGAGGTACCCATATCTTCAGTTGGCACCAGAACATCAAAATCTTGCTCATCTTGCAGCAGCACATCCAAGTCTTGCTCATTTTGCACCACACCATCCAAGTCTGGTTGAATGTGTATTGTTTCACCAAAACTTCTCTTTTTCTACAGCCATTGCCTCTTGCCTTTTTCTTTGGCCAGCACTCTTCAACAACAAGGGGCTCACCTACACGCTTCCTCCTAAAAAGATAAAGCATGTCAAGTGGTTAGTAATTGAAAAATGCAACAAAATAGTAAACAATGCAAACATATGCCCACATACTTTGGCCTTTCAGGAGTGTAACAACATTTGGGAGATCCAACTTGGTGCCAAGTTCCTGGCACAACTTGCATCTATTTTTGTTACCTTTTTAGACCTTTTTGGCTTTTCATCCTTCTTTCCCTTGCCCTTTTTACTACTCCCACCTTTCTCAAACCATGCCTTGAATTTACTCTCTTTAGGCCTGCCAGCCTTTCTTTTTGTTAGGGGAGGACACATGGAAAATTCAATTTCCACTTCAGGCCACTGAGACTGGTTTATAAGTGCTAGAATTGGAGTTGCATATGCGGCCTTGAATCTTGCTACTGAGTAATATTTGTGCAAATATGGGTGCATGTTTATCTTAGGTCGGGAGGCCAAGAAAAGTATGGCATGATCACATGGTTTCCCAGTGTGTTGCCACTCCAAACAAGTGCAATCATGCATTTGAGTGTTAACAACATGCCTTCGACCAGTTTTGGTATCTCTAACTTCAGCACCCCACACAGAAGATTTTTCAACAGATAAATGTGTAAGATTTCTGCTCCTGTTGACCACCTGTTGTACCACTGCAGAAAGCTTACCCCCTTGTAGAAAATCACCAATCCTTCTTCTCAATTCCCATAAGCGCATGATCATGATCCTGATTTGGTCAACCATGTCATGCACAGGCAAATTTTTTAACTGCTTCACCTTGTTGTTAAAACTTCCTGCCAAGTTGTTGTTGATATGATCACACTTGATGGCAGTGTTAAATCTTAACCTATACCATAATAGAGAATGGTAGGTGTTCATCCATGGACCAAACTCAGGGCATGCTGTCATTATCTTACCAAGATGATATGAATGTGTCTGTTTAGTGTAAGATCTTGCTGCTGGCCACATGTGACCAAATTCTTCACCTCTGAATTTTTGATCAAATTCATTCACATATGGCCTAAGCACTCCCTCTGCTCATAATGGGGGAAAACATTCTTCACTGCGTTTTCTAGCCCTTTGCATGCATCTGTGTGGACTGCCAAAGGTGACACTGGCCCTATGCAACTTTTCAACTGCATCATGAACCATGTCCACGAGATCTCTGTCTCTGGCTGAAGTAAGCCAATAGCAACAGGGAATATCCAGTTGTGTCCATCCAAAGCATTGCAAGCTGCCAATTGACCATTCCACTTGCCAGTCAAAAATGATGAGTCTATGCTCAAATATGGACGACACCCTGCCTTGAAGCCATCAATGCAAGGCTTTAAAGCCATAAATTTTTTAGAGAAAAGGACTCTTCCATCCTCTGTTACCTCAGTATCTATCTCCACAACACTGCCAGGTGACCTCTTCTCCACCTTTTCTTTGAAATTATAAATCATCCTAAAAGTATTTGCCCAGTCACCATATAATTGTTTTATTGCCCTTTGTTTTGCCTTCCACACCGTGCTATACTTCACCTTAATGTGGTATTGCTTTTCCAAGTCTACTTTAAGTTTCTTTGCAGTAGTGTTTGGTTTCTTGGCTAAAATAGGAGTGATCTTTTCTACAATCCAAAGCTGTGATGTCATGGTTCATACTCTCTGTGAACTTGTAATACAAGTATGTTGGTGTGGGATTTGATTCACTCTAATGGTACTTCCATCAGGTTGGCGTCTAGCAGATATGTACCACTTGCAAGGCTTGACACTTCCATCAAAACCTCTACATCTTGCATAAAACTTCTTTCTATCAGTCCACTTAGTCTTGGCATCAAACTCATGTTTGACTGCATAAGTCTTGAAACACATCCTAAACTCATCCATGTTTGGGAACAACTTCCCCACTTCAATAAAAGGTTTTTCCTTGTCATACACATTTACCAACTCATCATCATGTGCATCATCTACATCATCTGCAGCATCTTCTATCAGTTGTCCATCCACATCTTCAGTTTTATCTCTGTTAGCATAAATATCAGTAGGCATACTAGATTCACCATCCTTCTCCTCCTTATCTTCATCAGCTACTGGAATGCCAAATTTTTTGGCCATCTCAGTGTCATCCATTGGTGCAATGACTAAATCAGTTGGGTCATTTAACTGCTGAATTCCAATCAACAGAAACAACCCTTGCAACACCATCAGAGCCCTCTTCTGCATCACCCCCCTCGGGTAATACTATCACTTCACCTGTACAAATGGGCATTATATGCCTCTCTGAAGCCCAATAATCATCTACCATCTGTGAAGCTAACTTTGAGGGCACATATCCAACCTTAGAATCTGATTTCAGATCAACAAGCTCTGCATGAAGCATAGTCTGTTTGGTTGTCCATCCATCTTGTCGATCGATCTCATCAACCATCTCTTCACCATCCTCAATTCTCATGTACTCTCCTTTCCAATTATCAAACCGTAACAATGCTACCTCTTGCTCTGGACCCCAAAAAATGCTTTCTCCAATTTTTTCCACCACATCCTTCACGCCCTTCTCTTCCATGCTCTGTAGTTCTTGTGGATCAATCTCTGCAAAATCAATCTCCACTTCACAATTGTATCTCTCTCTATGTCCCGCATGCTACCATCACCTAGCTTCGCCTTAGAAGGAAGGAATTCCACAGTGAATTCGAACGTCCGAGCACCATCCCCCTGTTTGTCAATGGTGGGGCAGTGTGAGGTGAGCTAGCGGAAGCAGACGAGGCACAAATCAATGCACATGAAGGGATTACCTAGCTGATGTTGTTGTCTCTGGCGGCTCCATCGCGGTCAGTCCCCCTCCCACCCACCCAAATCTGGCACAAATCGACCAAAAACACCAAAAACAGAGGGAAGCAGAGGCGATGCGGTGAGATCTAGCTCGACACGGAGGGGGGGCGGGGGGAAGGGACAGGGTTCCAGATTCACTCACCACAGCCGCTGCCGTCACCAAGTACGAAAGCTCCGCGATGCTATCACCGAGAACAAAATCAACGCCACCGTCGTCGGCTCACCGCCGAGAACGAAGAGGGGCTTCAGACAGGGCTACACGTTCATAGGGACACGTTTCATCTGATGCACTGCTAAGTGGGGCCCGTAACTAGATGCACTGCCAAGTGGGACCCACATGTCTTAAACATAATCTCACTCCCGTTGACAACAAGTTTAATCGCCCGAGTGGGCCTTGGCTATTTAGGCTTCTGAAAAGTAGCACCAGAGCTATTTTTCTCAACTACGTCGCGCTCCTTCCATTGCACCTCAAAGATGTCGCACAGGAGCTATTGACCCTTTGTATAGATACGCTATTTATTTATTTATTTTTGCTTGATACCACCACAAGGTCAAAAGGTAGTCGGTATGGTTCATTGTTATGTAATACTCCTAATGCAGTACGTAGGTGCTCACAATTGAATAAATTGACAACTATCTAAATCTCTTGAGCAATACGGGAATATAAACAAAACTACCATATTGAAGAAATTTGATTTTCAGAAAAGAAGTGGTTATTAACTAGCACGAGATGTGGCTGGATGCATCATCCTGATGCAGAGGTCGGGGGTTATCCTTCTTTTCAAAAAAAAAGCAACTAGCACGAGATAGGATCCCCAATCAAATGAATGGTTCACATCATCGCACAGGTGGGAACCGCCGCAACTCCTGCCGCGAATCTAGTGGAGAACCCACCGCCTTCAGGTAATCACAATCTGAAGAGGCGGGGGCGGCAATGCGCAGTAGTTGTGGTGGTAACGAGGAAGAGGAGGCGTCGACCTGGACGAGAAGAAGGCGACGGAGAGGAGGGGGAGGATGGGGCGCAGCCCGTGTAGCCGAGGAGGACGACCAGGGCGCTCGCGCCACCAAACGCGAACATCGACTGGTGACACGAAACCAGCATATGTATGCATTCTCTCTTTCTAGGTTTGGGGTGGGGAGGAGCGTCCTGGCGGCAGGGCATGAGGGTTTGAGGGGTGGGTGGGGAGGAGCGTCGTGGCGGGAGCTTTGAGGAGGAGGGGGAGCTGAGGAGTGGAGATGATCGAATTTTGGATTTTTTATTTATTTAATAACTTTGCAAATACTTGGACACTTGGACCGACCTATTTTGATTGATGAACAGATATTGAAATAGCAAACTTAGGGAAATGTACAAACAACGGCTATCCAGCATGTAAGTATGCATGCTTTATACTAAATGAAACCGATTGCACTTTCCAAAAAAATAAGCGAACATTGATTGATACATGAGTGCTTAAATTTTTTGAAGTATTAATAGTTAACACTAGTAGAAAACGGAGCTTTAATACCGGTTCATAAGGGCCTTTAATACCAGTTCTGCAACCGGCACTAAAGAGTGGAGACTAAAGCCCCCCCCCCCCTTTAGTACCGGTTCGTTACGAACCGCCACTAAAGGCCCACCACGTGGCGTGAGCTCGGGCCGTGGTATGGGGGACCTTTAATACCGGTTGGTGTTACCAACCGGTACTAAAGGGTTTTTTTTAATTTATTTTTGAAAACTTTGAAAAAAGAAATTGATTTTTTTTCGATTTTCAATTTTCTAAATTATTTGATGATTTAATCTCTAATCGCCCCTCTTAACTACTCAGGTGTGGATCACTCATTCTAAATCGTCTAACTTCCCAACCGGTCACCCATCCTCTCACTCCCCCAGCCTGAGCACGCTTAACTTCGGAGTTCTATTCCCCCTACTTTCCAAGTCTGCACTTGTTGTTTTCCTGACAAATGTAAGCTGTAAATCCTATTAACCCTTAGCAGTTTAGCTTGAGCATTAGGTCACACATTTCACCGTTTGAGTTTAGAAACTATTATTCTAAAAAACAGTAATTATTTAGTAACACTAATATTTTTTAAATAAGTTTGACCATAGTTTGACCACAGTTTGACCATAGTTTGACCAGATTTGACCAAAATTCAAAAATTGAAATAATTATTTAGTAACACTAATATTCTTGAATAAGTATGTAGTAACATTAAATACTTCTTGAATAAGTAGTTTGACCATAGTTTGACCAGATTTAACCAAAATTAAAAAAAAAATGAAATTTAAGCATATCTTTTTCTCCTTTTGGAATTTGAGGATTCTAAAAAATTGCAAACAAGCCATAGGCTTTCAAAATCGGATGCGGATTTTCGTGCTGAATTTTTTGATATATTATACGTTTTTTTCCGACATCGTATGCAAAAGTTATAGCTGTTTTACATTTTCCCTACACTTTTTGCAAAACATGTCCAAATTTAAGTTTTTTAATTTTCCTAACTAGTAGATGTAGTAATATAACTACATCTCGAAGAATTTTATTTTTTGAATTTTTTATCATTTTCTTTTGTATTTTTCAAAACTGAAATGGCGATATATGAGGGGGGGGGGGGGGGGTAGAGATTGAAAATTGCCCTTTAGTACCGGTTTGTGCCACGAACCGGTACTATAGGTCAAACCCCTTTAGTACCGGTTTGTGCCACGAACCGGTACTAAAGGTGATCGCGGGGCCCCGGCCTGACACCAGCCTGCCATCACCCCTTTAGTACCGATTCATGGCACGAACCGGTACTAGAGGTTCAAAATGAACTGGCATTAATGCATAGCCGTTCAAACCGGCACTAATGTGTCTCACATTATTACCGGGCCAAAATCGAACCGGCACTAATGTGTCTCACATTAGGTCCTTTTCTACTAGTGTAAGTCAATCATCTATATTATATTCTTTTATTTACATAGACGCTCATATATACACTTGTATACTCACCTCTACGAAAACACACGTACACCCTACCCTATGAGCACTTCCGATAATCTGAGCCGGTATATCGATCATTTTGAGGTTGACGAAGTCGCCACACACGCCGCATAGTCGACGGGAACGTCTTCTCCCATTGAACACGCATTGCCAAAAATCTTAAAATAAATTCAGAAAATGCGAGCACCAGGACTTGAACCCTGATGGACTGGAGATACCATTGTCCTCCTAACCATCCAACCATAGATTGATTCACAAGTATATTCTTTTTTTACAACAACGCTAATATATCAAACAATAGCCCGCTAACAGAGTGACAAACAACCACCGGTTTCGTGGCACGAGGCAAGCCACGTCCCCAATCGGGTAAGTTCGATGGTTTCATGGGCCCCCCATAGAAAAATTGCCCCTTTGCAATGGGAGTGGCGGGATAGACATGTGAATCACTCATGTATATGAGGGAGTTGTCTGTCATTGGTGAGGCACGTCCGTTTTGGTCAATCAACTGGACATTGCTCATCGAAGCGGAGGCCGTCACATCAACCATGGGGCGATAGCCACTCCCCATCGGAGCCAAAGCTGTCGCCGGGCTTAAAACTTGGCCACCAAACTGGATGCCTGCCGCTCGATTGGCCATCCCTCCATTAAAAAGTGATTTAGGGAAACGTACAAGCAAGGTGAGGTTCTCCTGATTCAGCCCGTAATACACAAGCCAGTCTCCCATTATGCCCTCTCCTGTAATTCATCAAGAAGTTAGGTTTAGAAATTTTGCAAAGAACCTTCAGCAAACTTAAGCATGCAAATTACAATTTTCGTAACACACCTTTCCATATCGCTGATGTAAATAAAAAAGCCATGTAATTAATGTGAATGTTTTTTAATGAATGTAGCTATTCTATTTATTAAATCGAAAGGAATGCAATTTCAAGAAAATACTAATAAGCCTGAATATATCAATCATCTATAATGTCGTAATAAATTAAAACTTAGTTAAAACAAGATAGCCTACAGATTCTGCGAGCAAAACATGTGAATTGCTATTAAAGAAAATAGCCTGCAGAAATAAATTTGGTAGTACCGGGAAACAACAAATTGACATGCTTATAAAATTAGTGAGTAACTAATTTGAAAAACAATAAGTATAATTAAGAGCCAATAATTACAAGTATAATCTAAAGCGTATGTATTAGCTGGTGGCGGAGCCACGGAACGGGCTAGACTAGGTAGCTGCCCGGGCTCTGTCGACAAACACTTCATTAATTTTACTACAGGTTGAGTGATACATCATGAGTTCTCTCAAAACGTTCCCAGGCTCCGGCTTTGCCAATGTGTGTACTCCACAATTGGTTGAGCCAGTAAAAGTTTAGATTTTAAAGCTTTAATGCTTAGATTCACTTTGTGCTATATTTAGATTGGTGAGGCTCATCGAAATCTACTACTCCCTCTGATAAAAATGTAAGTGTCGTGGTTTTAGCTCAAATTCAAACTAAAACCACGGCACTTACTTTGGATCGGAGGGAGTATTATTTTCACAATTGTGTTATTCAAGGGTTTTGTTACAATATTGTATAGTTTTTTCAGGCACTTTAAAAAAGTGTCTCCACAATCTCTAAAAATCAACTGTGACACAGTTAATTGTATAGTTTTCACGTAAAAGGACTTAAGTGGATCAGGTTGTAACGTTGACATGGAGGTATACCTTAATAATTTTAACTGTGATTGTCTGTTTGAGTCCCATGGGCTGGGAGACAGGCTTAATTACGCCTCCTGGAGATATGGGTGCACCCTTCTCCGGCTGAAAACCTACAGCGCAATCGGCATTACGGCAACCGGTTTTCTGAAATCCATCCGCCTACAAGATCAAAGGAGAAAAATATGTTACTGCCAACGTATGTCAGCCACCTAGTCGATGAGAAAGCACGGTTGATAACTCACCGTCCACAGAACACCTAGATGGGTGTGTGAATCGCCGTACTTCTTGGGGTCAACCTAGCACCAAATAGAAGAACCGTAATTAAGCCATGTCCCTCCTTCACTAACATGTGAATGTTAATAATATCACACTCACCTCCCAGCCGATCTGAATTACGTTCAGGCTGGCCTCCGCGCCGTTCACCATGTCGAAGAGGTGAACAGAGGCCGAAGTGGACTGCTCAGTGCTCAGGTTGAAGCCGTACACGTCCATCGTGGCGACGAAACCATAGTAACCCTGATCTGATGCTTTTGTCAGGTGGTCCGCAAGCTAAGTGTTGGCGACAAAAATCACAGATTTAGTCTGTCACCGTTAATCAAGGCAATATATACAGTATTAGCTATCTCTACGACGGCGAATCAACATATATACGTACATAGCTTATCATCACGGAGCTAGATTCAGTATGGAGTGATGGTGAAACCTGGCCGAGCAATCCTTGAACCTCCAACAAACTAGTTTCGCTGCTGGACCTATGGAATCTCACCTGATCAATGAACGTGCAAATTAGCAATCCATATTGTCGAAATTAAGATAGGATACACCGAACACATTACATAAGACCCGCAAAAAAAAAAACCATTACATAAGAGTGATTTTTTTTTTTGCGAGGGTACAAGAGTAAATGGTTACCCGGGCAGTATTGGTCCCACGGCCGGCCAAAATCAGCAGCGTCCAAACGACGGCAACGTGAAGAATAAAATTACCCATCGATCGTATCCCGCCGGCTTTGGCTTTTGCCTGCGCGCAATTAGTATTAGTACGTCCGTGGTGACGAGGAGATCATATGCGTGCATATATATATAGATATAGATAGATCAAGAGGCTGGTTTCATTGTGATAAATTTGGAAAATTCTACCTTTTTTTTACCATGTGCGTGCTTATATAGATGGGAGTGCCTGGAACTCATTCGAATGAGACATAAATTGGTCTCATTCACATGACGTATGCATGACAACGCGTTTTCATGTTTCAGCCCGTTTTCCTGGCAAGCCTACACCATCGCTATTCTTGGTCAAAAAAAAACACAAGAACGGGCCTCTTTGGTTCTCACTATTTGGGTTGTCAGCTTTCAGTTGTTTTTTTGTCATTGTTTGTTTTTGGGTTGTCAGTTTTGGGCTTTTTTGAGCCCCGCACATCTCTCTAGAGCACTGTTAAAAAAATCACAGCTAGACGTACATCTTTCTAAAACTGGCACGACATGGGTGCTGACAAACACTACATCAGGGGGGTTTCATTCTTTCATGACTAAAAGATAAGGTTGCTGCCTATGTGACAACCGTGACAAAAAATGGCTGATGATTCAAACTCTCTGAAAAATGAAGGCATCCTCTCTTAATATTGACTCATGAGTCAAACTCTCTGAACATTGACTGACGAGTCAAGGGGACAATCTGAGCGATTACTGAACATGATCAGTCAAACTCTCTGAACTTGAAGTATGTCTCTCTGAACATTGTGTTTAGTCTAAAAACACATAGATAAAACATTTTGGGGGTCTGTCCTTGTAAAAAAAATGTGAAACTAAAAATTGAATTAAAAAAAAGGTCACTAAAAAACACTAGTGCGCCTACAACAAAATCAACAAAAAAAGAGATGAAAAAAGGAGAAAAAATATATTTGTGTATTCACTAAGGAGTAACAACTAGGGGCTCTCAAGTTATTAGTTGGCGCTTGGTTGCAAAATTTTAGCTTCAAAAAGATATGGAAAAAAGTGTTTGTGAAATATAAATTATCGAATCAAAAAAGGTTAGACTTGCAAAAAAAGAGGCACGAACACAAAGAATCATAGTTGCAAGTCAAAAAAGAAAAATGGTTGACTCCATAAAATCACAAAACACAATGCAAATAATGACACTTTACTTGCAAGTGGCAACAAAAAAAAGTGACCCCAAAGTTTCTAATCAACCCTCGACTGGCAAGTGGCATGAAACAAGAAAACCCAGTTGCAAAGTTGACCATTGACTTGAACTGGAATCAACAAAAAAACATTGCAAGCCGAGTGTCCACGTGCAAGTGGGTATCAAAATAAAATAAAAAACCAGTTGCAAGTCGAGTGTCCAATTGCAAGTGGCATGAAAAAACAAATGAACCAGTTGCAGGGGGAATGTCGACTTTCAAGTGGCATCAAACCAAAAGGACCTAGTTGCAAGTCGATGGTATATTTAGAAGTGGCATTGAGTAAACAACACTACTTGCGAGTCGATGGTCTACTTGCAAGTGGCATGCAGAACCCGCAGTTGCGAGTCGATGTTGGACTTGCAACTAGGGCAATTACAAAACTACAAAAAAACAGACCAACTGTGAGTCGAGTTTCTATTTGCAAGTGGGATGCAGGCCCCAAAGTTGTGAGTCGATGGTGGACTTGCCACTAGGGCAATTGCAAAAACTACATACAAAAAATAGACCAGTTGCGAGTCAAGGGTCTATCTGCAAGTGGCATACGGGCCAGTTGCGAGTTGATGGTTGACTTGCAACTAGGGCAATTGTAAAAACTACATACAAAAAACAGACCAGTTGCGAGTCGAGGGTCTATTTGCAAGTGGCATGCGGGCCCCCACCGTTGCGAGTTGATGGTTGATTTGCAACTAGGGCAATTGCAAAACAACAACAAAAAAACAAGTTGCAAGTCGATGGTCGAGTTGCAAGTGGCATCGAGTAAACATCCCTAGTTGCAAGTCGAATTTCTACTTGCAAGTGGCATGCGGGCACCCACAGTTGTCAGTCAATGGTGGACTTGCAACTAGGGCAATTACAAAACTTCAAAACAAAAATAGACCAGTTGCAAGTGGAGGGTCCATTTGCAAGTGGCATGCGGGCCCCCACAGTTGCGAGTCGATGGTGGACTTGCAACTAGGGCAATTGCAAACAACAACAAAAAAGCCCAGTTGCAAGTTGATGGTCGAGTTGCAAGTGACATCAAGTAAACAACCGTAGTTGTGAGTCGATGTCTACTTGCAAGTGGCATGCGGGCACTAACAGTTGCGAGTCGATGGTCGACTTGCAACTAGTGCAATTACAAAACTACAAAAAACAACAGACCAGTTGAGATTCGAGGGTCTATTTGTAATTGTCATGCGGGCCCGTCACAGTTGTGAGTCAATGATGGACTTGCAACTAGGGCAATTGCAAAAACTACATAAAAACAGACCAGTTGCAAGTCCATGGTCAAGTTGCAAGTGGCACCGATTAAAACAATCCTAGTTGCGAGTCGATAGTCTACTTGCAACTGGCATGCAGTCACCCACATTTGTGATTCAATGGTGGACTTGCAAGTAGGACAATTACAAAAGTAAAAAAAAGACGAGTTTCGAGTCGATGGTCTATTTGCAAGTAGACCATTTGCTAGTAGACAGTCAAGCTGCAAGTGGCACCGAGTAAACACCATCAACAACCAACAAAACAACTATAACAACAACAACCAACAACAAGAACAAAAACAACAAAAACAACAACATACAACAACACAAAAGACCAGTTGCGAGTCGATGGTCTAGTTGCAAGTGGCATGTGGGCCCTCGAAGTTGTGAGACGATTGTGGACATGCTACTGGGCAATTACAAAGCAGCACACAAAAATTGGCTAGTTGCAAGTCCAGGGTTGAGTTGCAACTGACATCGAGTAACTACCCAAAGTTGCAAGTCGATGATCCACTTGCAAGTGACATGTGGGCCCTATAGTTGCTTGTATTCCATCGAGGTCGACAACCCTTCCCCCACCCCTAGTTACGGTTGCATTATATGTCCTGTAGTTGCGCTAGGGTGTGCTGAGTTGCAAAGTGCTCTGGGTTGGAGCGGTTGCAACTATAACAAAAAGACATAACAAAAAATGGAACCGATTTCATCGGCACCGACAACTATCCCCGGACCTCCGGTTGCAGCCACATTATATGTTCCGTAGTTGCGGTTGGAGCAATCGCAACTACAACAAAAAGACCTAACAACAACAAAAAATAGACCAGTCGCGAGTCGATGGTCTACTTGAAAGTGGCATGCAGGCACCCACAAATTGTGGCTCGATTGTGGACTTGCGACTAGGGCAATTAGGAAAGTAAAAAAACAGACCAGTTGTGAGTCAAGGGTCTATTTGCAAGTGGCATGCAGGCCCCCATAGTTGCAAGTCGACGGTTGACTTGCAATTAGGGCAATTGCAAACAATAACAAAAAAGCCGAGTTGCAAGTTGTTTGTCAAGTTGCAAGTCGCATCGAGTAAACAACCCTAGTTGCGAGTCGATGGTCTACTTGCAAGTGGCATGCGGGCACCCACAGTTGCGAGTCAATGTTGGACTTGCAACTAGGGTAATTACAAAACTAGAAAAAGAATAGACCAGTTGCGATTCGATGGTGGACTTGCAACTAGGGCAATTACAAAACTACAAAAAAGAATAGACCAGTTGTGAGTCGAGAGTCTATTTGCAAGTGGGATGTAGGCCCCCTACAGGTGCGAGTCGATGGTTGACTTGCAACTAGGGCAATTGCAAAAACTACATACGAAATACAGACCAGTTGCGAGTCGAGGATCCATTTGCAAGTGGCATGCGGGCCCCCACAGTGGCAAGTTGATGATTGACTTGCAACTAGGGCAAGTGTAAAACAACAACAAAAAACCGAGTTGCAAGTTGATGGTCGAGTTGCAAGTGGCATCGAGTAAACAACCCTAGTTGCGAGTCAATGTTCTACTTGCAAATGGCATGCAGGCACCCACAGTTGCGAGTCGATGGTGGACTTGCAACTATGGCAATTAGAAAACTACAAAACAAAAACAGACCAGTTGCGAGTGAAGGGTCCATTTGCAAGTGGCATGCGGGCCCCCATAGTTGGATGGTGGACTTGCAACTAGGGCAATTGCAAACAACAACAAAAAAGCCGAGTTGCAAGTTGATGGTCAAGTTGCAAGTGGCATCGAGTAAACAACCCTTGTTGTGAGTCGATGGTCTACTTGCAAGTGGCATGCGGGCACTCACAATTGCGACTCGACGGTGGACTTGCAACTAGGGCAATTACAAAACTACAAAAGACAACAGACAGTTGCGAGTCGAGGGTCTATTTGCAATTGGCATGCGGGCCCTTCACAGTTGCGAGTCAATGATGGACTTGCAACTAGGGCAATTGCAAAAACTACATAAAAACAGACCAGTTGCAAGTCCATGTTTAAGTTGCAAGTGGCATCGAGTAAAACAACCCTAGGTGCGAGTCGATGGTCTACTTGCAATTGGCACGCGGGCACCCACAGTTGCGATTCGATGGTGGACTTGCAACTAGGACAATTACAAAAGTAAAAAGAACAGACTAGTTTCGAGTCGATGGTCTATTTGCAAGTAGACCATTTGCTAGTAGACGGACAAGCTTTTGGTGGAATCGAGTAAACACCCCGAACAACCAACACAACACAATAACAACAACAACCAACAAAAACAACAAAAACAACAAAAACAACAACATAACAACAACACAAAAGACCAGTTGTGAGTCAATGGTCTACTTGCAAGTGGCATATGCGGGCCCTCGTAGTTGCGAGACGATTGTGGACATGCTACTGGTGCAATTATGAAGCAGCACACAAAATGAGTGAATCTACACTCTAAAATATGTCTATATACATCCGTATGTGGTAGTCCATTTGAAATCTCTAAAAAGACAAATATTTAGAAACGAGGGGAGTAGAATGTATCTAGCTATCACCCTCTCCGTGAGTAAAAAATATAAATAATGATTATCATAAAAAACAAGAGAAAAAAAGGAACACAAAAAAGTATAAAAAATATCTTCAAATACATTTCAAAAATTAACCAAATCTCATCTGAGTAGAAATTAGTTTTAAAAATATTTACATTTTTCTCCCAACCAAAAAATAATAGAAAAGTGAAAAATATAAAAAAAAGGAAGGTAAAATAGAGAGTTAGATAGGAATAATGGACAAAAAATACAACAGCAAAGAAAAACGAAATGCAGAAAAGGAAAAATACCCGTCTTATTATCTCCCGTGCACCCCTGTTGCTAGCCTAGGACAAAAAGGAAAAATAACTGGCCCGATGTCACAAGCAAAGCCGACGGAAAAAACCCATCACGGAGTCTTCTCCCTCAGCGTGACACAAGAAAAAAAGAGCGACAGAAAAAAGAAACGGGCTGTGAGCCAACCAAGAGATGGGCTGCGCCTTGTGCCTTGCGAGCGATAGAAACCACGAATCGCAAGGTGATTGGATCTGACGATGGAAAAAGTGAATGAGACCAAAAGTTTTCTCAGTTGAATGAGTTTTAGCAAAACCGTATATAGATAGATAAGAGGCCGGTTTCATTGTGATAAATTTGCGAAAAATTCTACTCCTAGGATCGATCAATTAATTCCTTGCTGCTGGCACCACCTTTAATATGGTAAGATTAGAGATTGTCCAATAGTCACGGCTCAAATATAGCATATACCATAATAACTACCGCTTTATAATTTGGAAAATTCTACCTTTTTTAACATATGTGTGCTTACATAGATAGATAAGAGGCCGATTTCATTGTGATAAATTTGAAGAATTCTGCCTAGGATCAATCGATTATTTCCTTGCTGCAGGTGCTTCCTTTATGGCAAGATTAGAGATTGTCCAATAGTCACGGCTCATATATACCATACCATAATAATTGCCACTTTAACTTGGTTACCAATTTTTGGTAAATCATGTAGTATCGACCATAAGAATCTACGCGGATTCTCCCACCGTTTCAAAATATAAAGTGTATTAATTTTTTGAGAAGTCAAATTTATGCATGTTTGGCCTAGTTTCTAGAAAAATGTAGTAATATCCATAATGGCAAATTTATATCATCAGATTCATCATAGAAAATATTTTCATATTTGCTTTATTTAGTATTGCAGGTGTCAATATTTTGTTATATAGTATTATTGGTGAAACATACATATATTTGACTTGCAAGAAAATTGATGCACCTTATATTCTGGAAAGGAGAGAATATATAGCACAAGGAAATCAACACCACCCAAGCATGAAGAGGGGCAAGCCGAGATACACATGTCGATGGGGCACGCCACGCCACACAACACAACTGGCACAAATATACATCGATCATATGCCGCAGTTGGGGATTTATGTAGGTGACGTTGTCCTCTCGAAATAGGCTTTCCCATCCATACATCCAACATCCAAACTCCGAAGCAGAAACAACGGTTGGGGCAACAGCACAATCATGCCCAAAGAACATAAGGGAAATAAGAAGAAGAAAAACCACCTAGTGGCTGCCGACATATGGCCCTACGAAGACGATAGGCGACGTGCGGTGCGCATCTAGCATGAGCCCAAGTCGATCCCAGACGCGCTACCTAAAGAGCGGGTGTCAATGTTGTAGAAAAGTAAGAAATGGTGCGAAGTGGTGTGCAGTGCGACATGGTGTACGCCAACTCCAAGGATGGCTCGAGGGCGTGCAGGCCATGGATCCGCTAGCTCCAAGGAGGGCTCGGGGGCGTGCAAGCCATGGATGATGCATCCAATCCTTGGAGCTGGCGCATCCATGGCCTGCACGCACTCGAGCCCTCCTTGGAGCTGGCATACACCATGTCATGCTTCACATCCGCCGTCTCTTTTTTGCTTTTTTGAACAAGGGAAGGACCCCGAAGGGTCACTGCACAGGCTACAAATTTGTCTGCTTCAAATCCAGATAGCACTAATCAAATACATTATGATTTTGAACAAAAACCATAAACAAAGTACACAAAACCTACATATTTTAATAATTTCCTTCGTTATGATGCAAGTATCGGTACGTATTTCTAGTTATTTTGAAGAGAATTGCCATGTGTGTAGTTAGTCTGTGGTCCGTCTGTATTGTTTTTCGCCTGGTCTTCCGTAAATTAACTGGATGATTTTCTTAATTAGTCGATGAGGCAAAAGTTTTGCTTCCGTTTCCAAACTTTATAAGTTATTACTCGGCAGCGATGGAGGCATTTTCCCTGCAAAAAGAAAAGAACAGGAAAAAAGATGGGGTGTTTAGCACGGCCTGCTACGCTGTGGTTTACTTTGATCAATCTTGAATTCTTGATCGACACTTTGTTCAACCTTAAGTAGGAGGAGATGGACTGGGTAGAGGAGCGCGTAACGTGTGGCGCGCGCGTGTCCTGCCTACAGGTTGACTCGACGAGTGCAGATCGTACAATCAAATCCGTAGGATAGACGCTTTCAAAAAAGAAAACGTAGGTTAGACCAGGTCCATCATTTCCCATTCGTTAGAGGAAAATACTCTTTTTCCTCGGACGACCGTTTACTCTTTGGGCGCATGCAGCAACCTATAAAAGGAAGCAACCAGCGCGATCTCTCCTCCAACAACAACTTCAAGCAAGGCCATTCATCCATCGTACGTGCGTACGTAGCCCAGCTAGCCCTCTATCTGCAACATTTGCTCCATACCGTACGTACCGCAGGTGTACTCTCAGAGACTCAAAAAGTTACACCAGGAAGATTTCTATGGGGTCGTCGGCGAAGATGACGAAGGCGGTGGTGGTAGCCGTGCTGCTGGTCCAGTGCTGCAACGTGGTCCTCGCGGCGAGGCTGCTCGAGGGAGACCGCGGTTGGCTACACGGCGGCGTTGGCACCGCCGGGGCGCTTATCATGCAGGTCTTGCCCGGCGGCTCTCCGGGAGTGGGAGCACCCAACGGCTGCACCAACAACCCCAACCATCCCCCCGGCGGGCCATGCAACGGCGGCCGCTAAGTGGCCGGCGGAGCTCGACTAGTCAATTAGCATGCATGTGCGTGACGCACGTACATGCGTAGATAGGGTCGTCTCTTGTTCGTCTGGTTTGATTGATTCTTTGTTCATTGGTTCCTTCATTCTATCAAATGTAATTATTTTAGGGCTTCTGTCAAATGATGGAGCCCTGGAAGCCGTTCAAATTTAGTTAGTTTTGGTAGATGAATTTGCAATAAAGTAGTCTCTGATGTAGGTCTGTGACCACTAACCAAAGTGTATAAAGATCTTTGAATTTTTTTTCATAGCCATAAGCCGAAGATTGTTGGATTTCATGTGATTTGCATTTTGAAAGGAGAAAAACAGACTCATTTTCGCCGAAAAAAGGCTTACCTACCGGCTAGGTCAAGGGACCAAAGCGAGATAATGCACATTTAGTAATCTGTAGTATTTCGGGTACGTAGATTTGTATCAGGGCTTGCATACTGTGGTCATGCAAATATGTAATTATATCTTTTCCACTTCATAAAATTAACGAGAAGGCAATGCTCCGGCTGGTTTCTTCGTAAAATGTTTCTATGCATTGTTTTGTTCATTGTTTTTGATATAGCTCATCATTCATGCCGAATGGTAAAAATGTTTCTACTCCAAGCGACTTGAAATGAACATCTATAAGTACTATATGCGAGGAAGCGTGTTCAGTCGAATTCAAATTGTAGTGTTTGTTACATGTCCCCATAATATTCCGTTAACCCTGTTTTGTCTTAGTTGAAGTCTTGAAGTATTCAAAATAGTTCAAAACTGCATGTTAGAAAACATTTAATCAAGCGTGCACTAATATCAATCACAATAATCGCATCATGCATGCGGCACTAAGCAGGTGCGTATTTGGAAATCCTACTAGGAATAAACCAGGGTATCCATTCCAGGTGGACTAGCTTGCATGTCAACACATGTCATGTGCCAAATAAAGAGTTCAAACTCGGACGGGTCTAACAAGCATGCCAGCTTGACCTTTCCATAGTTGGACCAGACCAATAACAGAACGGTCAAGCTACGACAGCCGTGGGCACAGCAAAAACAATCTTGGGGACAGTGGTTTTTTTAATCTAATTATCTATATTCATTCCGGGTTTTTTTAATTGTTTGAATTGCTTATCACATATGTTCACGTGGTATATTCATTCAGTTCGTTCACGAGCTCCCTATGACTAGGTTAACTCCCTATGACTAGGTTAACCGCTCAAATTAAAATTCAAAAAAATATCCCACAAAACACAGCCGCTCGAATTAAAATTCAAAAAAATCGCTCGAATTTGCGGTGGACTTCCAAAATGTTAAGACAGGTTAACTAGTCTCTGAAACCCGTTAGGATATTCTGCTGCTGATTTGTTAGAAATGCACCTCGTGCCAACGTCATGGATAACGTGTCTAGCATAGACGATTTTTAAACTGCAAACTCAAACCAAGTAAACAAAAGGTATTCAGGTCTGCATGCATGGTAAGCCTGGGTGTAGGTAGAGTGCTCATTCGGGCCGAAAGAAGTTGACCGCGTACATGTTTTGAATAAAAGAAAGAGCGTAAAAGTTGAATTGAAAAGTTCATGTCGTCCACGTTGAACTAGAAATACTGTTTCCGCTGGCTGTCCGAGGAATTCAGACACCGTGCATGCATGCTTTCTCAGCGACTGAAATTCTGCTGCGGGACTGATTGATGTTCAGCTGCCCTCCAGCTAGCGTAGCTTGCTACCAACGACGAGATGTCAAAGAGATGACTTTGAGCAATACGATCGGGTAGTAGTACTTATTTTTCAGCAAGCACTGATTACTGATCGATCGAGGCTCAACAATTTGTGGACCTGATCAACCGCACACCTAACTGAGAAAATGGAAGCAAAGTCCTCCACATGCCGTGGAATTCTTTCTGAACTGACCATGTCTCAGATTTATACTTTTACATGTATGCAGGAACCAAATACACACGTATTCAGACTGAAGAAGCCATACATGTTCCATGTCTTCATCTCCAAAAAGACGGGGCCCATGAATGGTATAAGCACAGGAATTTTTAACCTTGCCAAATGCCAATTGTCATTTTAAGATTTGAATTACAGGAGTTCCATGTGCTGGTCTCTGCAAGTCGATTCAGATCGATGAATCGCAAGCCGCAGGTCGAAACACTACCGTATCCCAGCAATATGCATATGCTAGTATGCTATTACCATCAGTTTTAACAAAGGAAACAATATCTTCTTTTGTTTGTGGAACAGGGGGTGGCTCATGAATAAGTCGCTTTTTTGTATATAAACATGTTACTCGCACATGGCAGCAGGGCGCAGTTAACAGGCTTCAAACTATGCCCTCTGAGAGATACCACAAGACAGAGAATCTCAAAACTCTGCTTCATTTATCAACATATCAATGGCCATAAGAGATCTTAACATTGTGTGCCTATATCACAGGATTTTAACCAGGGAAAACTGAAAATTATTTGAGGATACTACTGCACTGTAACTGATAAACAGTCAAAACATGACATAGACGGACAAATAGACGCGTCTTGTAACCACTAGAACGCGAGGGGGTGGGGGGGTAGAAATAAAATTCAGAAGGTGGACACTGAGCAGGATTGTTGGAGAAGAATTACCAGCAAATTTTCAATGGCCAAAATCCTTGAGCCTCCTCTTCAAAACATCCAAGGACCTCGTGCGAGCATTCTGCTTCGTGTTGCGGTTGGAAAGGCTTCCAAACAGCCCGTCCGCCGAGTCCTTGAACTTGTCGACAATGATGGAAACCTTCTTGTAGTCCAGCGATCCATAGTTCTTCCCCCGTATCACCGGATTCATGAAGTTCTCAGGCTGGCTGCTCGACAGAAGGTTGACGAGCTGCCTTATCTCAACCAAGCAATCTCTGAAGGTTGTTTCCTTCCCCATATCTGCCAGCCCGGTGATGTGGAATTTCTCATCAGCAAATGCCTCCAGCATCTTCAGGTCCATGTCGAGGCCTAAAACGGCACTCATCGTTAACCTTTTCACGCCGTCGCTCAGAAGCGTTGTCATTATCGAGTCCGAGATGTGTCCCACTGCACCAGAGACAACCTTGTACAGGGCTTCAAGTGGTAAAATCTCCGAAGCTGTTGATACTAGTGTTTCAAGATAAATAAGAACCTCGTTCATGTAGTCATTGGCATTGTCCGGTGTTTCTTCCACTATCCAGTCGACGTCGTCCAAGAGCACCATAAAATCATCAATCTTGGAATTGGCCATGTTTATTAAAGCATTATATGCTGCGTTCTGCGAGGCTTTTAGCACGGCTCGAGCAGTCAAAGTAGCACGAGACCTCTCAGCGACGCGCTTGGGGATGCCGCACTGTTGGGCACAATGCAAGAGGTACAGATCACAAGCATGCTCTAGAACAGAGATATTTCCTGCTAGTTGCATCATCTGTGACATGGCCAATGAGCGAGCATACATCCTGTTGAGAAGACAGTCGTTCAATACCTCAATCAATAGCCTGTCTAGGTAAGCTTTCACCACTTCATAAAGGTTCATGTCACCACCATAAGACAAATAGCTCACAGAATCCTCAACGAAGGACCGGACAAGGCGACAAACTTCTGGAACAGAAGAGGAGAACGGCGCCACATATGGAAACTCCGGGATCACCTCACTTGGCTCCAGATGAAATGCTGTGACATTCATGTTGTACTCGTATTCCTTCTTTATAACCATCTGCTCATATGAGTCATTAGCAAGGATATCATCTACCTGCCTCCGGCACTCAGAAAGAAGCAGTTGGTGGTACTTGTCCCTGCTTCTCGAAAGAATATCGATCAATGGTGTGGTTTGGTAACCATACTTCCTGAGAACTGCAGCCATAAGAGTGATATAATCTTTTATGAGGAGGAGGTGGCTGGCCGTGCCGATGCGAGAAAACTGGCTCTCCAATAGAGATGTCATCTTCGCAACGGCTGTTTCCCATGTTGCTTCGACTTGGCTCTCGGTCAGCAATTTCTCTGCAGTTCGAAAGACGCGTTGTTCAACAATAAAAAACCCAGCTACCTGTGCAAGAAAGGGCTGATGAGACTCGAGGAACGGTTGCGAAGTGGAAATCTGCATATCCAGGCTGAGTTGCATTTGCCTGTTCTTGTAGTAATAATCTCTGAACTTCTCTCCAATACCGAGGCAGACATGGATGTGATGCGTTCGATAAACAGGTGTGAGATCAAAATCTAGTGCTGTTTCCTCATCTGTATTCTCTGCATCCAAGGTATACATGTGCTGATCTGGTCCAGTATGGCCATGCCCTTCAGCCTCTCTCTGCCGCGCGCGCATTTCCTCCTCTTTTTGGCGAGCCAAAGAGGCGTGACTTATGGAGACCTGCCCGATCTGCTTGGACATCCTTCTGATATGAACAAGCCAATCATTGAACTCGCCACAGGCTTTCTTCTCGATGTGCAGCTTTATCAGTGGTATCTGTCTCCCAATCACCTTTTTTATAATCTTCACAGGAATGTTTTGCAGGTATCCATGCTCAATCAAATCCAGAGTCTTGAGCGCAGGATGGAACTTAGCTTCTGCGATGTAACTGTTGCACGCCATGCACAGGGTAATGACTTTGACGCAAATCTTCAATATCGTCATGGCCTCTCCCACGTTTTTCTTGACCGAATACAACTCGAGAAGTTTGTCAAGCTTCAACAGCAGGGCGCTTGACGCCTCCTGCAGGTGCGAGTTCTCACCGGACAACATGCTCTTGAGCTCCTCGGCATCAACCATCACACCGCGCAGCTCGTCGACGGCGAGGATGAAATCCTCATAGTGAAGCCTGCATAGCTCTTCGATCTCAACCTCTTTCTTCTTCACGATGCTCCTGAGGCTATGCGTGAGGGCTTCGGGTTTGCCGGAATCAAACCCGTGCCGGATCATGGGACCCAGATCCTCGCCGTTTGCAATGAACGCGGCAAGGCCCATACCGAGACCTCCATCGCCGCTGTCCACGATCTCTCTCTTCTTTGGCTGGTCAGCCATGATTTAACTGTAAAAAGAGCAGATGTACAGTTTCAGCGCAGTTATGGGAGATGCATCTCTAGAAGTTTGGGAACGGTTAGAAGCAACAAAGAAGTATATACTCCCTCCGTCCGGAAATACTTGTTATCAAAATGAATAAAAGGGGATGTATCTAGACGTATATTAGTTCTAGATACATCTCTTTTTATCCATTTTAATGACAAGTATTTTCGGATGGAGGGAGTATATGGTATTGGCAGTTTGTAAGGCAGGCAGTACATGCATAGGTCAAAACAAAGCAAATTGACGCGGCGATTCACGAGTTTATTTGTAATAATCTTTTCCCGATACAAATGCAGTAGCAAGAGGAAGAACGACAAGGATCATTCCGTGATTGACGTATCCAACAAAGAAAAACGCTAGGGGAATCTCTCAACCAAATTGCTAAACGATCACCGGATGAACACCACCCGTATCATCGGAAATTCAAATCGCTGCAGCAGGCAAATCAAATTGCATTGCAGAGAGTAATCTCCATTGGAAAAGGAAACCGGCGGTGCACAATACATAGACCGCAGGTGGCCGCTCCCTTGTCTACATCTCTCCTCCCTTCCCCGTCGAAATAATACCGGGGCCTTCCCTCCCCGGCGGCGAGCTCCATCCCCTCCCGTGCCGGTAGCAGGCGGAGAAGGCGGGGGCCTCAATCCACGCGAGGAGAGGACAGACCGATGGGGCAGCGTCCGTGCATTGTCGAGACGTATGTACAAGAGAAGGGAGGGAATGCTCACTGAGGCGGGATGGGATCGGCGGCGGCCGGAAGGGACGGGATCGGCGGCGGCGGCCTGCGGTTGATCCCTGAAATGGAACCTCTGGCGAGTTGCGCGGCGCGGCGCGCGCGAGAAGTGCGTGCGGGGAGTGGAACGGGCCAGACAGCCTCGCTCGGGGAAAGAAAGAAAGTGTGCGTGGCCGGAGAATAGGGCCATCCGTCTATAGCTCCGTTTGGTTTGGTTCGGTTGGGTTGGATCCGATGTTGAAGGAGAGAAGTGAGAACCTGCCGGCTGGGGAGTACGATGTGCGTGAGTGACTGACTGACTGACTTCCATGCCGGCTACTGAAGCGATTTGGTGTCCTTGTGGCAGAGGTGCTGGCTTGCCGACGAGCAATTCAGGTGGCGATAGAGCTTCATGTTTAGCGAGCTCATGTCGAGCTGGACTGTCAGGCTGTAGTACAAATGCTCAACAGCCCGGAAAGGAATCTGTCCGCGGTTGGACCTTGGGTGCAGGATATAATGAGGATGCTCAACACGCTGGTGGACTCGAAGGTGACGTGGGTTCGACGTTCTGGGAATGTAGCCGCTCACAAGCTTGCTAGAGTAGGTGTAGCCGTGTAGGAGATAATCATTCAGAGATTTGGGTGGATTCTCCACCAGACTTTATTTTGGATGTAATTGCAGACGAGATCCCTAGTTTCGTTTAAATAAAGCGGCATAATTTCCCCTAAAAAAAGGGTCTGTAATATTGTAAAGTGGTACTACAAGAAAAAACAATTATATTTATACTGAGTTTTTTCTTTTCAAAATGGCATTTTATAATGAGTTAGATGAGAGAGAAGGAAAACGGGTTGTAGATTAACAGCTCCAAGAAACATAAAGTAGTACTAGTACTTAGCAACTAAGCGAAAATATTTTTCTAAGCCCGGGCTCATCTGCACCCGGATTAAATAAAAAAAATCAAAATAAATATTAGAAAAATTCAAGAAATTTCAATTGTTTTTTCCATGGTAGACAATTTGACGCGTGAAGTCCGCTTCAATTTTTAAATTATTTGGACAACTGAGCAACTCTCGGCGAAAAAGACATATTTAGGGTCTGTAAAATAGTTTATTGTTCACGTACTATTTTGATCTGATTTGTCTTTTTTGCTGAGAGCTACTCAGATGTCCAAATAAGATAAAATTTGGATCGAACCTCACGCAATAAAATTTATATTATGGGGAAGAAATTGGATTTTTTTTGAATTTTTCAAATAAGATAAAATTTGGATCGAACCTCACGCAATAAATTTTATATTATGGGGAAGAAATTGGATTTTTTTTTTGAATTTTTCTAGTAGTTTTTGTGAAAAAAATTGACTTTTTTGCTAAGAGCTACTCGGATGTCCAAATAAGATAAAATTTGGATTGAACCTCACGCAATAAATTTTATACCATGGGGAAAAAATTGGATTTTTTTTTTAATTTTTCTAGTAGTTTTTGTGGAAAAAAAATTGACCAGGTGCAGATGAGCCTAGGCACCGAATCACTGCACTCGCAACTAAGCTACTATACATGTTGCCTATTAGGCTGACTATATGTGACATGGCAACTTCTTATAGCCAGATATTGGCTATACTATTAACCATGCTCTAATGCATGCGCTGAGCTCCATGGTGATGATTCAAGCCTGGCTGCAGCGATGGAGGAGGATCTCCGCACTAATTTTCCAATAGTAGTAAGGGGCTCAATAAACCTGCTCATCAACTTGCCGGGATGGGGACGCTATATGGTGTGCTAGAAGGATCAAGTAGCTTTGCTCTGGGAGTATGACGCCTGCATGTACTGCTGCATTTGTATTGGCCGATTCGCCATTCCCCGTTGAGTAATAAAGCTACTATTGCTTTTCCCTCAAACCAGAATGAAAATAACACACAAAACACGCACACGGGTAATTAACCTGGTCGCGGATCGATCTGCGGGTAGTTAAACTCTATACACTGGTTTTCTGGTGGTATTCCGAATCGATGTTTCAAGGTTGATGATACCCACTCACACAGCCACATTGTACCATTTATTACACATGAATAGCAGATGGGGAAAAGAAACTCAACGACCAACGTGCTCAAGCCTCAAGCAGGAAGGAAAGAAGTGCGCAAATGGGCGGGCAAAAAAACAGAGGTAGCAACTCATCGTTATCGTACATCTTCTGAGGGTTCATCGTGACAGATTTCTCGGGCAACGGTGCACTATTTAGCTGTGTATTTCCAGTCAGGTTTCCGCCGGTAGCATGGCATCCTCGAGAATGACTGCAGCAACAAACTAAGTAAGAACCAGAGGAAAGATGACAGACATGCCTGGCCAAGCTATTTCCTTGCCAACAACCAGTGAGTGCAAATTAGAATAGGAAAGTGTCATAGTAGATAGATTCAAAAAGATGAACACCTTATAAGAAAACTCAACTAGTCAAAGATGGGTTTTGCAACTATTATTGATGATTTGGTTAATCAAGATCAATACAATGATGCCGGGCACCATTGCGCAATGATAAACGTACGTGCTAAGAAAGGATGGCATATGGTGGCAGGTCAAAAGAATGCACGTGCTTACCTTCTATGTACAACGGGCATTATCTACTTCTGAGTGACGACCTCATCCTTAGACTCTGCCTAAAAGGAAATAACCAACACAAAGTGTAAATTTTCCACAGCGTAGATATAGATAATGAAGCCAATTCTAGCTGAAAAGAGCTGATTGATAGAACACAAATAGTCTCTCACTAACAAATAGGCTAAATGCAGGAATGCATTTAAAAAGGTAGCATGTCATGTACCTCAGCTGCAGTTTTTCTTCGAACTTTTCTAGTTGGATTCCTCATAGTGACAAATTCCTCTGCAGATGTTGGGTGAACACCAACAGTGACATCAAAATCTTGCTTCGTTAACCCCGCTTTAACACCAATTGCAATTCCCTGTCACATAGTTGTAGAAACATGACAAACAAGCCTTGAAAGAAGTAGGGTCTGTCTAGGGCACATCTAGATGTGCCGTAGTTATTGCACATCTAAGTGACTCAAACAAACTACAAAGAAGAAGAAAAAAGACAAAAGAAAATGTCTGCACGAATCTTCGCGTAAAATCAATGGCATAGGACTTAGATGTGCAATACTTAGGGCACATCTAGATGTGCTTTAGCAAAACTGTAATACAAAATCATGCACACCTGGATTATCTCAGGTGCATCATCACCGCACATATGCACTCCTACAACTTTGTTCGTAGTAGCACACACAATGAGCTTCATTAATACACGATCAGGTAATCCAGAAAGAGTGGCTCTAAGAGGTCTGAAGTTTGACAAGTAGACATCAACATCTCCATACTCTTCAATAGCCTGCACAAATATGCATATGAGCGACCTCCTTTGTGTGTAAACAAATTTGATGCATGCCATATATTATTACCTGCTCCTCAGTAAGGCCAACTTGCCCAATGGGTGGTTGGGAGAAAACAGCAGCTGGTACAGCTCTGTCAAAAAACATTTAATTCGCAATGAAAAAGCATTCAATAGAGCAATGATATCCAGTCTCAAATAACAAAAATATCTAAAAAGCAATGAAATTAAATTAAGCATTTCAGTACAAATTCAGTTTCAGGAGATTGTCAGGCTGGGTGAAGCAGAAAAATATTAATCCAAACAAATTGACCAAATGAACTCAACTTTCAAAAGTCACACTTCAAATTTTAGTTCATTTGGCTGAGGAGGGTTAGAGGGCACCCTAAGGGTCACAAACTTGCGTCCATAGAACTGGGGAATGGGGGACAAACTTGAAAGTTACTCCTGCCAATTGACCATTTAGGCTACCATAATTTTAAAAATTCACAATACTTTCTGAAAGTGAAAAACAAGGAAATAAAAATTAAATCAAAGCTGGTCCTGTAAACTATCATCAGGAGAGGTAACGACTCATGGTCAACTAACAAGGTATACATCATTTCTAGAACAACCATTGCCTCAACCATATGGTTTTCAAGATTCCTGGTTGTGAGTTGATAAATGATTAAATACCTGTACTCTGGTTTGGTAGGTTCATCACCGAATAAGGTTTTCACAAATGCTCCACCTTCCATCAGTGCAACCGGAGTCAAGTTGATCCTATCAGTAACATCTCCAACAGCCCAAATTGAATCCACTGAGGTTCGAGAATACTCATCGACCTAGCAAGGACAAATATATAACAAGAATCCAAATGTCATGGTAACAATAAAAGCCAGAGGAACTTGAAGGCCACGTATTATTTTACCTACCACTATAGCCCCCTTCTTGTCCATTTTAACCCCAACCTCCTCCAGTCCAAGGTTCTACAAGAACAACAACTATGTTAGGACTCTAGGATGAACGAATTCATAAAACAGTGATATACGATATAACTAAGCAAAAACAAAATGTCTCAGATGATACTACTAACCTTCGTATTCGGTTTACGACCTGTTGCGAACATTACATGTGAAAACCCACCAATAGTTTCTTTGTTTGTCTTCAGAGATAGTAAACCATCATTTGATTTGGTTATAGCTTGAGGACTATGTTCAGTATGAAATGTGATACCCCTTAAAGACATCTGTTCAGCAACGAAATCTCTGACCTGAAGTTCAAAACTGAAAAAATAAGTCAGAAGCACAAGGCACCGCATCTATCATTGACACTATTATATGTTATTCTTAATACATGCTCACCTCCTCATCAAACCCTCTTAAAACTTTCGGTTGCCGAATAAACACATGAACGTCACTTTTTAAGCCATTAAAAATGCCAGCAAACTCCAAGGCAATATATCCACCTCCCACTATTGCAATTTTCTCAGGTTTTGAAGGCAGATCTAGTGCAGCATCGGAATCTATAACATGCTCTATTCCTGGGATATCTGGCATCGATGGTCGACCACCAACAGCTATAAGTATGTTCTTAGCAGTGTAGAGCTTGCCATCCACACTAACAGTATGTGGATCAACCACCTGTATCAAGTGAACAAAAATTATATCAGTAACTGCACCTTCCAACAGAATTCATTTCAGAAAGCAGTCTATCTATCCCAATTTTAACCTGATTTACAAACATTGCCCAACCTTTCCACGGCCTTCAATTAGATCGACGTTTGCGTTCTTTAAAATGTTTTTGTAAATGCCAACTAGGCGTTGCAGCTCTGTATTTTTGTTGGCTATCAGAGTGCTCCAGTCATGTTTTGGATCAGTATCATATGTCCATCCAAAGCCATGAGACTCTTCAAACTCATGAGAGAACTTGGATGCATACACTAACAGTTTCTTGGGAACGCACCCACGAAGCACACATCTGTGATGAAAACAAATAAAGTTCTTATATATGCATTCTGGCATAAAAGTGAGTTAGGAATTCAATATGCATAACAAAACCAACAAGGATATGCAAATTATGAAGGCCAAAACTGTACTAACAGCCAAGTGCTAAACAGTCTTCAATCGTAAATATTGATGTGGACTGTGGAACACAGAAATATTGGACACATAAACATGATAATTGACAAACCAAGATATTGCGAGAAAAATGCAAGAAGATAAATGCAGAACTGCATGTCTCCCGCAACTTGCTACATACTGCAACTGCACCTCTTGATTCCAGCGGAACCATTTTTTAATGAAATTATATTAATATCATGACATTTGCTCCGAAGTAAAGTTAAGAATTATCAAGCGCATGGGTTCAGTTCTACCCATCGAAACGGCAAATGATGCCACAATACTTTAATAGGCTACATTATGATGGTGCAGCATCAAACAGTGTGCAACTTGCCTACAGTCAATTTCCTCTACTAATTACCAATAAATTAGAAACCAAAAAACTTCGGACAGCTGTCTGAACCACATATGAACATTATCTTTACTAGTGTAGAAAATTCCAAAGCAAGGATAACTGTACGTGTCGAAATCATATAATAAGACCACTCATGCACCAATAACATCACCAGAAACAAACATCCCCACCGCCATGTAGCCTCTAACCCTTAAATGGCATGCGAATGTGATGAGAACTGAATGGCATATTAGGAATCTTCACTCTAAGAATCCAGTTCAGCAAGCTAAGGCGTACGGTGAGGTGGTAGTAGCAATCTAGCTAACCAGCGCGGAAGGTGGCCCAATCGCGCAACGCATTCAACACTAGTCGCTTGCCATTCCAGAAGAAACTTGGCGAAGCACACATACGCTGCAACGCACGGCCTGACCAAACCTTGCTGCGGATAAGCGAACCACGGAAGCAGGAGAAGCGTCCACTTACGTCCCCCCGAGGCCGCCGAGGTCGTCCGCGGAGATGGTGGAGAAGGGCATCTCGCAGATGGCGGCGCGGGCGCCGTAGAGGGTGGTGGCGAAGCGCGAGGCCCGCACGCCGCCGCTCCCGGCGCCGACGGTGAAGAGGTCGTAGTCGTACTCCCCCGCGGAGGAGGACCCGTTGGGCGCGGCGGAGGCCGAGACGGGGCGGTGGAGGCGAGGGCGGGGGCGGTCCGGGAGCCGCGGGGAGGCGGCGAGGGAGCGGAGGCGGTGGCGGTGGATGAGGAGGGAGCGGCGCGGGGAGAGGGTCCGGGTCAGGGTCTGGAGGGTGGTGGCGCAGGAGAAGGGGAGGGCCGCGGTTGTCGCCATGGCTCCCTCTTCCTCCGAGGTCCGAGCTCTCGCCGCGCTGCCGCCGGCTCCTTTCTGGAAGTGTGGGGAGGGGAGAGGGGAGGGGAGAGGCGAGACGATTGGCGATGTGTGGAAGAGTACGAATTTGCTTACATTCCTCTTTCTTTATTTCGAAAGCGTACCTCCGAATAACAGCACTTCCTGCCGAAAAGCGTACTCTAAGCTTTTACGCAAAGGGTTTAGCTAAAGTGCACGATCAAGCCTCCCGCGCGCAATGTTCTAAGAGCATCTCCAACAGCCGCGCTATAGCGCCGCGCGCAAAAATCCTTTTAGCGCGCGCGCTGCGGCTGGTTTTGCGCGCCCGCCTGCGCTGGCTCCAGCAGCCGCGCCATAATGCAGCGCGCGCGCCGTTCCAGCAGAGTGCAAAAATACAGCGCGCGCGACTCGCCGGGCATTTTGCATATATGGATATTTTGGACAAAAATAAACATGTAAATTTTGACACAAACAAGTTGATGAATAAAAGTTCATGCCCACAAGTTCATCAAAATCATGCCAACAAGATCATCCAACCAAGTTCAAATGCAAACTAAAAGTTCAAGACATGGACATGAAAGACACATCAAGCTTCATCTTCATCTTCCTCTTCTTCGTCTTCGTCCTCATCTTCCGAAGAGGCTGCGCGCGAGGCCGACGCTCGGCGGAGCTCCGGCGGTGGCAACGCCAGCGCTCGCCGCGCTAGGGTTTCCGGCGGCCGTGGGGGGGGGGGGGAGGGAGGGTCGCGGATGTACAGCGGGGTGAGCGGGGCGCCGGTGTGCGCGTCCATGGCGGGGGGCAGGGCGCCGGCGCCGGCGCGCGCGGGGCGTACGACCAGGAGTGGGAGAGAGTGCGGGCGCGAGCGCTCGAGTGTGCCGCGCGCTGTAGCTGGCGCTCCAAATACACCGCGCGGATAAGTGTTTTTGACCGCACGCCCAACCCGTTATCGCGCGCGCGCCGTTTTTGCGCGCCCGCAGGAGCGAGCCGCCGCGTTGCGCGCGCGCTAGAAAGGCCTATTTTGTGGCGTGGCGCTAATTTAGCGCGACTGTTGGAGATGCTCTAAGGCGGGTTCTAGGACGCCTTCATGTGACAGCAACAACAGCACAGAAGGCCATTCATTTCCCCTCTCGTGTTTGCGGCGGCTATGGCACTCATCACCTCTAAGAGCATCTCTAATAGCTTGTCTATATGGATGTCTATACTCGTTTTCCACGGCGTGAGCCTAAAACAGGCGTCTAACAGCTTGTCTATATGGTCGTCCAAATATACACATCCTCTAAATCGACCTCGACAATGTCCACGTCTGGACAATGTGAAGGTGTGGTCTAAACTCAGTTGTAGTCATGATTTCTTCCTCTCCCTAGCAACGGCCCACCTGTCATGGTCCCTGTATATAGACGTTCTGATGCAAAACTGAATGTGTGTATGAGGGAATCTTTTTAGACCATTGTCTATATGAATATATAGACATCCAAATATACACATGCTATTGGAGATGCTCTAAGCTACCTCGGCGAGTCTATGAACTTCTTTTTCAGTTTACGCTTGTGTCCCAAGCTTGCAAGTTCGAAGAAGGAGTAGAGTCTTTAGAGGCTCGCTTAGAAGGAATAAAGAGAAAAAAGCAACTGCAAGCGTTCGGTCTAAGGGCGAGCTTGAATACAACTCACAGAACGACAGCAGTAGTCACAGATACAATTCTCAATCAAAAAGGGCAAGGTGTAATATGTGTTTATGTAGCTATCGGTCAAAGAGCATCCTCCGTAGCTCAAGTAGCAACTACTTTCCATGAGGAGGGGGCTTTTTTTTGTATGCAAGTGATGATCGATTGGCGGAGAAGCCGCTCCCGTGTGGGGTGGCCGTGAGAATGTCTTCTATTTGTCTGTCACTTGGTCGCCGATGTCGGGGAAGGAGATCTCAGTGCCTCCGCTTCGGTTAGTAGTTAGGTTATGATTTTCTTTTCTCGCAAAGGTGGCGTTTCAGCGGATGGCGACGCTTCATCTTTTTTTTCGAGAAAAGCAACGCTTCATCTTCAAGCTAGTCTTTCGGGCTTTAATTGGAGTTCGTTCATTAGAACGGAGTCGACAGAGCGTAGATTCCTGCCGTCTCCTTCGAACAACAAGGTTAGGGTTTCTCATCATAGATGCGTGCCAACAAGATTTGGTGTCAAGTACTTCAGATGGTTGTCATCTTCAAAATCAAAGCCAGCTCCAACAAAGAAGCCGGTTCTCATCGACAAAATCAAAGTCAGCTCCAACAAAGAAGCGGAGATGATGGCTGTGATCGTCCGATGGTGCAAGGTTGAACCTTTATAATAAATCCATACTTTTTCAAAAAACAAAACAGTACAGAAGGCCTTTTCATGCGGCTACAACACAACTCAACTCAACTCTCATCAACATAACCTTCCATTAGTTCAAGGTATCATCAGCAAGATTCCAGTGCACAAGCAAATCACCAACGTTCAGAAGTGCGGTGTCATATAATTGGCCATTCATTCATTCGTTCACCAGACGTCAGTACAGACATCTAGAATCCAACAATATGAAATGGTACTACCACGATGATCCACCAATTTCCAAATCGGTTCATAGCAAACCAAAATAAACCTTACATAATATTAGTGGTAATAACCGCAGTGAAGACGGAGGGAAACTAAGGAAGAAAGATTAGTGATGGCTATAATAGTACTTCGGTAGGTAGGTATCACCTTAGCTCATCCAGGACAGGTTAGTGCCCGGACGAGGTCATCGGTGTTTAGTGGAGAATAGTTGCAGGAGTTGTTGATGGGCACGTGCAGACGAATGCCTCCTCTTACGAGGAGTCGCTGCGCTGGGTCTTGGCCTGAGGAGCCTCAGGTTAGGTTTGCCAAGCCCCAAAGAGCAGTATGTACAACTGCCGGGCTTGTGGCCGCAAGACATTGATCCATGAGCTTGAGTTGCCCTTCCCTAACATCATCAGCAGCCTTGGCTCCACTCCCCATTGCTCTATACTGCAAAAGAGCAGATATGTAAGTGATGTTGGTAAAAGGCTGCAGCAAGCAATTTTTGTACAAAAACATAATCGGCAATAACATTTGCAATAGGCAGCTCCAGGAATAATGTGGATAAACAAGTAAGCTTAAGCAGGTACTCCCTCCGTTCGGAATTACTTGTCTCGGAAATGGATGTATCTAGAACTAAAATACATCTAGATACATCCATTTCTAGGACAAGTAATTCCGAACGGAGGGAGTACATAATAATTCACAAAAGTATTCTGCTGGACTTCATGTCGCTTATGATGAAAGTCAAAGTAATCATGTTTTTATTTGTTCTACTGAAAGTCATCATGTTAGCTTGGACTGTATGGTACAAGGGCAGCATGCAGACAAGGTTTTTACCAAGCTTACCGAAGTAACATGCTGTTGGAAAATATTACAAACCATCAGTGTAACAACTAATGATTTCAAATTTAGGCAATGTCCAGGAGAAAAGCACGGCCTGAGAACTTTACTGGTTAAGTTCAGCTTGATCATTTGACCACTAGGCTTGAATGGTCCGTTCCGTTACAACCAATACGTAACAACTTCAACACCTCTTTTTTTTAAAAAATTTAACACCTCATTGATACAATACAATAAGGGCAATTATCATAATTTTCACATGCCACATCCAGTCCTTCGTGAATTCTGGAATATACTTTTACCACATTTCTTACTCTAGTTTGGAACAGCCAAGTAAACTGATGCATGTAGAATGACTCGATTGGGTGCAAGATTGATGTCCCAATAGTTGCTTTACTCTTCTTGTCATAAAATTTTGACATGTATGCCGCTTGTATTTATGACTACAAAAGTAAAAGTAACTATTAAACCAACAGCCCCACAGTTTTTTTCTCTTCAAGTTGCAAATTATCAAGTGTCATTATCTGCTTTTATAGTCGTTACCATTAACAAAGGCCATTCGCAGTTGCATCTTCAATCACATCCCAAGCTTTTGCTCACTCAAATTGTGAGACTGCATAGAGCTATCAAAGGCAAGCGTACCAAAGGCCATATGATGGCATCTTATCTCATATAGGACAATAGGCAATATTTGGCATTGATGGTACAATGTACAACCCCGCCACCAAGAAACAATATGCAAAAGACCTCGTTATATAGTTAACTACACATGTCAGATGTGAAGATGAGGTGAGATGATGCAGAAATGTTAAGTGCTCCAGATTCTTTAGATTCATACAGCACACGGAAGTTCAGAGTAGGCTCGTGGAACCAGCAATAGAATTATGCATCGGTACTTTTGTGATTAGATGTACATCCTACAGTATTCCAACAAAGCAGAGAAAGGTGACCACTGGAGAATGTGCGTCCTGCTCACAAGACATTACTCACTAAACTGCCAGGATTTTTACATCCACATTTTCCAATTTCCATGCTTGGTTTTACCGGATTAAGCAGGCACTTTCCAGTTTTGTTCTGCAGGACAAACATACCCAGACCACACTTAATATGTGCAAGCTGAACTAAAGAAAATCAGTTGCTAACTGTACCAATCAACTAGTACAGCAACTGGCATTTGACTTTGTGATCCGCAGCTAGATAGATCACGGATCATTACAAAGTACCAGATGCACTCATGCAGCAACACTGCAAGGATCCTACAAGTCTACAACGAGAAGCATGTGCACAAGCACAACAGAGTACTGGTCGCAGCAACTCATTCAGGAGCGCTGCAGAGACAAGGATGTCACAAAAATAGGACCTAAAAACGATCTCGAGCAGCTTAATACCGCTAAAACATCGTCGGAGCACCAACATTCTCCCAGACTGACGCGGCGGCGCTCCCCTTTTCAGAAACGGAGCCATCGAGGGCACAGACAAAAATCCCCAACATTCCGCTAGAGAGATCATCGCAAGTTACAGCCCCCGAAACCACCAACCAATAAGCGCACGGGCATGGAAGTAAAAAAGCAGCGTCGCACAGCGGCGCGAGAGGGCGTTTCTGTACCTCGGAACCGGCCGCATCCCGCGCGCGCGAGCCGGCCGGAGCCCTCCGCGGCGAGGAGGCCCCGGCGCCGGCCCGATCGGGAGCCCCTGGCCGGCGACGGCGAGGGGCGAGGCGGGGAGAGCGCGAAGGAAACCCTAACCCCCACGCGGAATGGGGGAAGAGCTTCTGCTGGTGCGACGGTGGCAACAGTCTCGGCCTCTCGGGGGTGGTTGTATTGAAACGCTCTGATGGGAAGGACGGACGGACGGGCGACACCCTGGGCCGCAGTACCACGCCACTCCCCTTCCGGATTTCCCGCGCGAGCGCGGCGCCGTGATTTTACGCTCCTGCCCCCCCGGCAGACGACGGGACGTCGGGACGCCCCAGCGAGGGCAGCGGGGTAATTTCCAGGCGCCGCCTGGCCTCGCCGGCGACAGAGGCCACACGCACGCCTACTTGTCTCTCTCCTCGCGGAAACCGGGGCAGGATGGGTGGGGGAGTGATTTCCAGCTGGGATGGTGGCGCGGAGAAGCAACGCGGGTCAGCTTGACGTAGGAGGAGGGTGGCAGGGCAGGGCAGGGCATTCATCAGTTTTCGTTCCCAAATGGTTTTGCGCGCATCATTGATAATTGATGTGAGCGCGAGCACCAGGCCCAGTAATGATGCCCTTCCTCTCTCTCTCTCTTCTGTTTCCCTGCTGCAAGTGCAATGCATCGTATCGGGCGTGTTTAGGGCAACTCTCACGGACGACCCGTTTTACGCGGATTTCGTCCGTTTGGGTGGCAACAGGACAGTGTCCGATGTCTTCATGGATTTCTGGATGCGTTGGTTGTGCGCCCAACGTACGACCACATCTCATTCATGGAAGACCATTTTATACTAAACTAGCTTAATGCCCGTGCGTTGCCACGGAACAATAAATTTGCACGTCATTCACCATCACTGTTGGTGTTCCAACCTTACCAGTTGTCTCCCTGTCAACTACAAACACACGGTCAACTCTTTGTTCTCCGTCGACATTGGTTGAGGAGAAGGTCTAGAACCATACTCTCGTTGCACTAACAAGCCCTCTGCCAAAAGCGCTCGGCCCATAAAATAGTCGACATACATTCTTATCATTATGTGTAATAGAAAATGTATCTCCACGTTCTCAATCAATTCTCGTATAGCTTAATGGATATTGGTCACCGTGGAAAATATCCTCACAATGCCACCAAATAATAAATTTAGGCATAGAGATCATGAGTTGTAGGCATAGTTATAAAAATATCTTGTACTCCAGGATGATGTGTCCGGTAAAATTTGAAGTGTTGATTGTCTATAATTTTCTACAAGTAGCACCATTCAAAGGGTATAGCTAACAAGTCAAAATTATCTAAGTGTAGTAATGCAATGGTTGTCTTTCCCTTGCTGCTTCTGGATAGTATTGTTCGAAGACAAGTTCTCTCTAAAATCCACCAACATAGCCTGACTGACAAGCAAGCAGCAAGCAAGCTGGGTCAATCAAAATCATACAAAAGCTTGGTCATTCAAAATTCGACCCTACCCACAACAAGGAAAATAACGGATTCATCGTCTCTTGTTATGACCTAATTTTCCTAGAAAATGATGTCGTAGTAGGTAGTTCCTTGAATATTCTCAATGCTAAAAGCACAAAGATACTACTTCTTACAACAATAACAGAGCAAAATCCAAGGAATGTGCTTCACCTTCAAAGCACTACAACACAGAAGAGCTCCTCAAGATCCTGCAAAGGATTAACTGAGGCATGTATCTGAAATAACTTGAGCAGAACAACCCACATGTAGTGCTAAGCCATACATTCAACCTCCCGTAAAAAAAACATCCATACATTCAACCTCTGTGTTTGACACGGAGAAACTAAAAATAAATAGGTAAACAGATAGAACCAAATTAAGGGGCGGGGGGCGGGGGGGGGGGGGGGGGGGGTGGGGGAGGATAGCAGACCATGCCTAAAATTCCACCTATTTTATATAATATAAAGATATAACTAAAATTACATGGCGGTCTAGTATCCCACCCTTCAGAATTTTCCCCCGGAAGGTATTTGGGTCCAACACAGTGGGATATATGATTGTTGCTTTTCACATCTGTACCATCAATGATCGATCAACCTATGGCCAAATTTCATTTTTTATCAACACTGATTAATTTAACCTGAGATGGAACTAACCCATTGGTACAAACCAGTAAACAAAATATTTTGTGTCTAGAAACACCCAACTCTCTCTAACAAATAATAAGTGGCAAAAAAAATACCCAAGCTAAATATTTCTAGCTGGAGTTCACACAGAAAGAGCACGGAACACTGGATCGTCAGATGAATCAATTATGTCGCATTATGTGTTTTCATCTGTACATATCACAAATTAGCAGCCTTAATAATGTAATAGTGAAGAACAAAAGACCGTATACACTCAAGGTTTTGTAGAGTGGGTGAGGCAATTGTAGTACCAAAGAGCACCCAATAGCACTGGTATATTTTGTATCGAGCTGAAAGAAAATGCCTCTTTTTATTAGATGTCTATCAAGTAACTCACGCCCTACAAAAGATTCTCTAGATCTGCTGCTTGCGCAAACTACAATGTTTTACCCGCAAATGTGGCTAGGGGTGAAACTGTAGTTTCGAAAATTGAAAAAAGCAAAGTATATGATCTGCTACCATACACATGGATTAAGCTAGATCCTCTTATACCTTTTTCACGTTGCACTGGCTAAGCTAGGCAATGAATTCTCAGCTTAAAAGTTCTTCTACAGGTTAATTTCCTTTTTTTTAGACACTTTTCATCTAGTGGACAATTGACCAAGTCGTTGAATTATCAAAGACATATGCAGCAGTACAGCTAATGTCTTTCAAACTGGCGAGAGTGTTACATACCTCACATTCATCACCTGGTAGGGAGCAATGCTGACCGCCAGCATCGTCGACAGTGGAAGCTCTAGCTAGCTCATCTGCAATAGACAGACGCACGTGCATAAGTAACATATATCTGTTCCATCTCTTGTCAAATATCATACTTGATTTTAAGCAGGACGTATGGATCTTCGTTGTTACTCTACCTGGAAAGGGTAAGAACAGACGCACTGCAAGCGCAAGAAAAGCAGTCCACATCCCATATTCACTCCTAAAATTTGGAATAGACACCATAGGATAAGTACGCCAAAAGTAAGTATTCTTATCTCAAAAAGAATAAACATCCAGTAGAAATAGCAAGAAAAGAGGAAAAGGTAATAATTCTTTTGGGCCAAGTGGCAGAACCGTACTTGATCCATGAGATTATAGGGCTAGGTGCTTGCAGAACAAACAATGGCACGAGGAAAGATTTGTGTATGCCTGTGCCTTTAGCAAGCAAGAGCACTCTGCAAGAGGCAAAAGAGTAATAAATAAAATGCTCAAATAATAGTCCAACATTTTATGAGAAAACCAAATATGTTGCAGAATGAAAGAAACTACATGGCGAATAGCAAGAGCTGAGTTTTCAAAGAATTATTACTACTTTTAGTTACTCAAGATTGCCGACCCTCAAGAAAGCAATTACAATTTGGAGTCATGGCCTGAATAGCTCCAGTAACTCATCCAAGATCTGAAGCAAGATTACCACCTTGGTGTTGACAAGTTAGTATCGTAACATGAATGCGGTAGTAACTTATGATGGATCAGAAGCATAAAGTAACACTACAATTCTGCAACAAGCTAAGCAAGTCACCAAGTGGTCCGAACCCTGAGTAAATTTCTGCATTCGAGCTATACGACATTCAAACTTTTAATACGAAAACCATGCATTGCACTTTCCTGTGATACAGAGTGACGCTACTGAAGGTGTCATGTTCATGTGTAAACAGACTGAATATCTAGCAACATTCGTCATCGCAGCATATGGTACTGCAAGTACACTGTCTATCTAGTTCTTGTGAAGTGTGTTAATGTTGCTCCTACCTCCTAGAGCTGTGGACATGATGCGTTTATTTTTTCACTTGCTGTGAAAATATCAGCTCATGTTTACTGACCAAGAACCAACTCCATCTAACAGTTGTTGTATGATGCCCTCTGAGTTCTGAACGAGTAACCACCGACAGGTTGCAGAATCTATGACAGGATCGCGCATCTTACAATCTGACACCAGCAGTTGCGCAATCTGACACCCGGATAGGCTCATTCGTTTCTGTAGGAGCAAATCGCACCGGAAAAGGTACTTTTAGGTATCGACAAGGAGATGAGGGGAGGCACTCACGCGGCGGCCGCGACGGAGACCCACTGCATCGTGGGTGGGCTGAGCTACACCGACGCGTTGCACACAACGGTGCTCCTCCGGCTCCGGCACGGACGGACCAGCGGCTGCGGCAGAGCGGCGTATCCCCTGCATACACGCACAAAGAGTTCACGGAAGGCGGGCGCCGGGGGAACCGGACGAGGGTGAACAACCTCACCTGAGCCCGCATTCCCGGCAGTACCACGGGGCAGGGCACCGCCGCACCGCAGTGGGGATCACAAGGCACGGCGAGATGGACATGGTCTCGGTCCCGTCACGGGCGGGCCCGTCAATGCAGGCGAGGGCAAGGGTTGGGTCGAGGGACTCCCAACCTCGTCGACGCAGCCAACGCCATCATCTATGTGTGGCCTGTGCTTGAGCGCGAGGATGGTGGTAGCATGATAAATGGCGGCCTGTGTGAGCTTCGTGTACGTCGGCGCAGGGATGTACGGTGAGGAAAAGTGGAGGATGGGCCACGACCATGGGAGGGCAGGCGCTTGGTGGAGGAAGAAGGTCTAGGAGTGGACGGCGGCGAGGAATCCGAGGGAGAGCGGCTGCTTCGGGCTGGACGGCTGTGGCGATTTTTTTCTGGAGATGGATGAGATCGGGAGGTGCAAGGAGGTTGGGTCCAGACGGGGGCGTGAGACGTGAAGAAGAAGAAGAAGAAGAAGAAGAAGAAGAAGAAGAAGTGCAAGGAGGTTGGGTCCAGACGGGGGCGTGAGACGTGCGTGCCTGGTCGTTGCTTTTTGCATGCCATGCTGTGTGGGTGGCCTCATCGTGGGGGCGGAGGTTGATGGAAACGGCTCATTCGTTCGCTGGGTTTTTTCTGCGTGGATCGCACGAGATGGGGGTAGCTATCGCACGAGGCGGGCGGGTGAAGAGGTCGAAGACGTTCGATTCTAGTAGAGAAATCAAGCATAGCAAATAGTTCAAATCAAACATAGCAAATAGTTCCACATTTGAAATAGTCTCACAACCCAATCAAAATTTGTTTACATGAAAAGAAATTAAATCGATAAATCTACTGGTTACCAATGTGAGTCAACATGTGCTCAACCAAGTCATCCTGAAGCTGCACATGAGTATGACAATCACGCATTTCACGATGAAATTGTACAAACTGTTGAAATGTAAAACGCCTAGTGTCATACTACAATGACCTCCTCTTTAATGATGCCATGTTATCATGATAGCATTTCACGATGAAATTGAACAAACTGTTGAAAGTTTGCAGGAAGTGGATGCTCAGGATCAACATTTCCTCCCTGGAAATCAAACCCTTGGTCGTAGATGCTATCACCACACTCATTCTTCACGATCATGTTGTGCATGATCACACAAGCAGTCATCACCTCCCAATGCTTCTGAGTGCTCCATGTCAATGCAGGTTTTTGAACGATGCACCATCTAGATTGAAGCACACCAAAAGCACGCTCTACATTCTTCCTAGCACTCTCCTCATTTGGGCAAATCTTTGTCTCTTCTTTCCTTGCGGATTGGGTATGATCATCACAAGAGTTGACCACTGAGGATAGATACCATCAGCTAGGTAATATCCCTTGTTGTAATAGTGGTCACTGATCTCAAAATTGACCTCTGGGGAGTGGCCTTCTGCAAACCTTGCAAACACTGGAGAACGCTGAAGTATGTTGATATCATTGTGAGAACCAGACATGCCGAAGAAATAATGTCACATCCACAGATCTTGTGAAGCCACCGCTTCAAGTATGACAGTGGCACCTTTCATATACCCCTTGTACTACGCCTTCCAAGCAAATGGACGGTTCTTCCACTTTCAGTGCATGCAATCTATACTACTAAGCATGCCCGGAAAGCCCCTACGACATTTATCACCAATAACCTCTCTGCATCAGCGGCAGTTGGCTCTCTCAAGTACTCGGGGCTGAACACTATCACCGCGGCCTTGCAGAAACAATACATTAAGAGGATGTAACGATCTGAGACTGACGCTTCAGATGCCTTTCATGTATTCCGAGTTTCGTCGTGTGATTTGTTTTGTTTGTTGCATTCATCATTGCATCATGTCATCATGCAACCCTTTTTAAAACTCAGCTAAATAAATTGCATAGATCGTTGATCTATTTAAATCGAGGGAATTCACATGGTGATTTCTCTTTATAACATATCCTCCCAATATTTAGGGAGCTATAATAAATAATCCATTAATTTGAAATTAACCGCAACCCACTTGCAATTCAATTCTCATGCCTTTTGCTTCAAGTTTGTCCCCCCCAAACTTTGCCAACAAATTCGTATATCTTTTTTCGAGACTCCTCTAAAAATCTCAACATTTCTGGACCTTCCTCACCCACTTTCTATGCAGGCCCATTTGAATTAAGTTCAAATGAGTTTGGATTTAGATTGCCAAAACCTCTTCCAACCATTTTTGTTAAATCCTTCATATTTTCTTGGTCCAAGGAAAATATCACCGTTGGTCTAATTCTCTTTCTAACTCTCTCTTTCTTTTCTCCAAAGTTCTGTTTATTTTATAAATGGAAGACCAATTAGTTTCTAGGCTGGCCCATCTCCTTCTCTCTCCCTAGCCTTCCTACAGCCCAGCTGGGCTCCAACCAGCAACTAGGCCGGCTCCAAATCTCTTCTCTCTTCCCCTAGGCCCAGTCGGTGCATTGTTAACCTAGCCCCGACCCCTTCTTCTCGATCTCTCCCTCTCGCTTCCCCGCAGCACCGCCATCTCTCCCTGACCCCCTCGCTCTCACCCTCTCGTGCCCTCCCGTGCCGCCAAGAAGAGAGACGGAGCGCTCGCGCCCGATCACCGATGTGTTCATCCCCTGGCACCGCTTCTGCAGCGCCTCAGCCGATATCCTCCCTCACGCAAGCTGTTCAAGACCCGCCTGCCTCGCCGTTCGACGCGCCGGCTAGAGAGCCCCGTCGGCGTCCAGCCATCCTGCGCACCGACTGATACGTCTCCAACGTATCTATAAGTTTTGATTGTTCCATGCTATTATATCATTCTTAGATGTTTTATAATCATTTTATAGTCATTTTATATCATTTTTTGGTACTAACCTATTGACATAGTGCCCAGTGCCAGTTGTTGTTTTCTGCATGTTTTTTACATCGCAGGAAATCAATATCAAACGGAGTCCAAATGCAGCAAAACTCCTGGAGGATTTTTTTTGGGCCAGAAGACATCCAGTGGGCCAAGAAAGCACCTGGGGGTGGCTCAAGGGGAGCAGCACCCACCAGGGCGCGCTAGGAGGCCCAGGCATGCCCTGGTGGGTTCTGCCCACCTCGGGTGCCCCCTGAACCACCTCTTTGCTCTATAAATACCCTAATATTCCAGAAACCCTAGGGGAGTCGACAAAAATCAATTCCAGCCGTCGCAGAGTTTAGAACCACCAGATTCAATCTAGACACCATTACGGAGGGGTTCACCACTTCCATTAGTGCCTCTCCGATGATGCGTGAGTAGTTCTTTGTAGACCTACAGGTCCGTAATTAGTAGCTAGATGGCTTCCTCTCTCTCTCTCTCTCTCTCTCTCTCTCTTGATTATCAATACAATGGTCTCTTGGAGATCCATATGATGTAAGCCTTTTTGCGGTGTGTTTGTTGGGATCCGATGAACGTTGAGTTTATGATCAGATCTATGTTTTTATCCATGAAAGTTATTTGAGTCTTCTTTGATCTCCTATATGCATGATTGCTTATAGCATCATATTTTTTCTCTGATATTTGGGTTTTGTTTGACCAACTTGATCTATTTATGTTGCAATGGGAAGAGGTGCTTTGTAGTGGGTTCGATCTTACGGTACTTGATCCCAGTGACAGAAGGGGAACCGACATGTATGTATCATTGCTACTAAGGATAACAAGATGGGATCTATATCTTCATAATAGATAAATGGATCTTGTCTACATCATGTCATCGTTCTTATTGCATTACTCCATTTTTTCATGAACTTAATACACTAGATGCATGCTGGATAGCGGTCGATGTGTGGAGTAATAGTAGTAGATGCACGCAAGAGTCGGTCTACTAATTTTGGATGTTATGCCTATATAATCATCATTGTCTGGATATCATCATGATTATTTGAAGTTCTATTAATTGCCCAACAGTAATTGTTTTCCCACCGTTCGCTATTTTTCTCGAGAGAAGCCACTAGTGAAACCTATGTTCTTCGGGTCTCTTTTCATCATATTTGCCTTTGCGGTCTATTTTCCTTTGCATTTATTTTCAGATCTATTAAACCAAAAATACAAAAAATACCTTGCTACAATTTATTTGTTCCGCGATCTATTTATCCTATCTACCACTTTTATCTCACGTTATTTGCCTATCTTGAGGCGACGTACCTGAAAGGGATTGACAACCCCTTTAACACGTCGGGTTGCAAGTATTTGTTATTTGTGTGCAGGTGATGTTTACGTGGTGTGAGGAGGTTCTCCTACTGGTTCGATAACCTTGGTCTCATCATTGAGGGAAATACCTACCGTCGCTATACTCCATCATCCCTTCCTCTTTGGGGAAATACCGATGTAGTTACAGCAGACATCATCGACCTCGACCTCCTGTCCATGCCGTCGACCCTCGCCCCGCCGTCGCGCCGTCTTCTTCACCTGCTTCCTGAGTCCCCTGCATCAGCTCGTGTAGCCACCATCCCCTGCCTCACCATCGCCTGTCGTGGCCTCTGCTTCCTTTGCATCGAGCCAGAGCTCGCCTGCTCAAGACTCTGCTCGTGCTCTTGCCAGATCGAGCGAGCGGGGAGAGCGCTCGCGTTGGCTGCGCTGGGTCTCTTTGTTGTTTTGTGAGAAGAAGAATCATGTCGCCAAGTTCATCTACGACGGCCAACCAGACCCTCAAGACCTAGTATGATCCATCAAGACCATCGTGTTGCACAACAACATGAGTACGACCACCGAGTAGGGAATAGCGCAAAGTACCACGACATCTTTGGGAGACCCGTGAGCATCAAGTTCCTCTGCCATGAACGGCTGCAGTGTTGTGGATCCGGCAAGTAGCCTCTCTAGATTGCCAAGTTCGACTATCGATGACATGTACCACAACCGTCGCCTTGGGTTTCGTCAAGTTCCTATATGACCCGTGTACAACTACTGCCGCCGTGTACCACTACTTCCACTACGACCGTCCCGAGAACGTCTACTTCCCCTACACCGCATCGAACCCGATCCACTCCAAAAACACATGCTTCGAAGGTATATAACCATCGAGCCGACGTCCATGAACAAATGCCTGTTGTATGAGATGCTCATGTTCGAATCATGTCTGAATCATTTCGTGCACATACCTTGTTTGCCTTGCCGCCGACATGTGGGAACCCGGTATCCAGGATCACCCCACCATCTTTTGCATGTTCCGTACATCCACACTTTCTTTTGCACCGACATCTCGACGAGTTGTCGTATCACGAGAATGTTGCCGTGGCACCATTTTGGTTTTCGCCACCATGGCACCCCTTTCTTTCCGCCATGGCGACAAATGCTCCATATCTTACATTATGTCAACAATTTCATTAAATTGCATAAACCTTGAATATGTGATACATCTCCAATGTATCGACTTTTCCAAACACTTTTCCCCTTGTTTTGGACTCTAACTTGCATGATTTGAATGGAACTAACCTGGACTGACGTTGTTTTTAGCAGAATTGCCATGGTGTTATTTTTGTGCAGAAATAAAAGTTCTCGAAATGACCTAAAACTCCACAGAGATACATTTTGGAATTAATAAAAAATATTGCCGAAATAATCAACATAAGGGGGCCCACACCCTATCCACGAGAGTACAGGGCGCACCCACCTCCCTGGGGCGTGCCCCTTACCTCGTGGGCCCCCTGGACCTCCACCGATCTCAACTCCAACTCTATATATTCACTTTCGGGGAGAAAAAAACAGAGAGAAGGATTCATCGTGTTTTACGATACGGAGCCACCGCCAAGCCCTAATCTTCCCGGGAGGGCTGATCTGGAGTCCGTTCGGGGCTCCGGAGAGGGGAATCTGTAGCCATCGTCATCATCAACCATCCTCCATCACCAATTTCATGATGCTCACCGCCGTGCGTGAGTAATCCCATTGTAGGCTTGCTGGACGGTGATGGATTGGATGATATTTACCATGTAATTGAGTTAGTCTTGTTAGGGTTTGATCCCTAGTATCCATTATGTTCTAAGATTGATGTTGCTATGACTTTGCCATGCTTAATGCTTGTCACTAGGGCCCGAGTGCCATGATTTCATATCTGAACCTATTATGTTTTCATGAATATATGTGAGTTCTCGATCCTATCTTGCAAGTCAACAGTCACCTACTATGTGTTATGATCCGGCAACCCCAAAGTGACAATAACCGGGACCACTCCTGGTGATGACCGTAGTTTGAGGAGTTCATGTATTCACTAAGTGCTAATGCTTACTCTATTAAAAGGAGGCCTTAATATCCCTTAGTTTCCAATAGGACCCCCTGCCACGGGAGGGTAGGACAAAAGATGTCATGCAAGTTCTTTTCCATAAGCACGTATGACTATACTCGGAATACATGCCTACATTACATTGATGAACTGGAGCTAGTTCTGTGTCACCCTATGTTATAACTGTTGCATGAGGAATTACATCCGACATAATTATCCATCATTGATCCATTGCCAACGAGCTTTTCACATATTGATCTTTGCTTAGTTACTTCTCCTTTGCCACTGTTACGATTGCTACAAAATTTCTACTATTACTTTTGCCACCGTTACCGTTACCTCCATACTACTTTGCTACTAAATACTTTTCTGCAGATATCAAGTCTTTGGCTCCCTTTGTGTCGAATCAATAAATTTGCGTTGAATACTCTACCCTCAAAAACTGTTGCGATCCCCTATACTTGTGGGTTATCAAGACCTTTTTCTGGCGCCATTGCTGGGGAGCATAACTCTATTCTTTGAGTCACTTGGGATTTATATCTGTTGATCACTATGAGGAACTTGAAAGATGAAATAACCAAGATTTTTCCCTCAACTATGAGGGGAGGTAAGGAACTGCCATCTAGCTCTACACTTGATTCACCTTCTGTTATGAGTAAATTTGTGACACCTACACCTGCACCTGCTATTGATTCTGATATGTCACATGTTATTGATGATGCCACTTCTGCTATGCATGATACTTATGATGAAACTACTTCTCTGCTTGATAATACTGTGCCATTGGGTGAATTTCTTGATGAACAACTTGCTAGGGTTAGAGAGAATGAAATTATTGAAACTGATAATATTGATGAAAGTGATGATGAAGATTCTCCCCCTAGATATGAATTGCCTGTTGTGCCTGAGGGTTATGTTATGGATGAAGAAACTGCTAGAGACCTTTTTGCTTGCAAAGATAGATATGATCTTAAGAAACTGTTAGCTAAGCTGAAAAAAAAGTCTTTGAATGCTAGAATGAAATATGGCCCTACTTTTGCTACTTCACCTATTTGCGCTACTGATAAGGATTATGAGTTCTCTGTCGATCCTGAGTTAATCACTTTGGTTGAATCCAATCCTTTCTATGGCTATGAATCTGAAACTGTTGTGGCACATCTTACTAGATTGAACGATATATCCACCCTATTTACTCATGAGGAAAAAAAATCGTTATTACTATATTCTTAAATTGTTTCCTTTCTCATTAAAGGGTGATGCTAAGATATGGTTTAATTCTCTTGCTCCTGGTTGTGTGCGTAGTCCCTAGGATATGATTTATTACTTCTCTGCAAAATATTTCCCCGCTCATAAGAAACAAGTTGCCTTATGGGAAATATTTAATTTTGTGCAAATTGAAGAAGAGAGTCTCCCACAAGCTTGGGGGAGGCTTCTCCGATTACTTAATGCTTTGCCTGATCATCCTCTCAAGAAAAATGAAATACTTGATATCTTTTATAATGGACTAACCGATGCTTCCAGAGACCACATGGATAGTTGTGTTGGTTGTGTTTTCAAGGAAAGAACCGTTGAGCAAGCTGAATTGCTATTGAATAATATATTGAGCAATGATAATGATTGGACACTTCCTAAACCAACTCCTAAGCTAACTCCAAAGAAAAGGGGTATACTATTTCTCAGTCCTGAAGATATGCAAGAGGCAAAGAAATCTATGAAAGAAAAAGGCATTAAAGCTAAAGATGTTAAGAATTTACCACCTATTGAAGAAATACATGGTCTTGATAACCCGACACAGGTAGTAAAGGTAAATTCTCTCTATAGATTTGATGAAGGTGATATCCCTCGTAATAAGTCTACTAGTCAATGCTTGGATGAGTTCGATAATTTTACTGTTAAACAAGAAAACTTCAATGCTTATGTTGGTAGACAATTGAAACATAATGCTTATATGGTTGAACACTTGAGTGATTATTTGTCTAGAGTTAAAGGTGACCTTAAGCTTATTAGCAAACATGCATCCATGGTTACCACTCAAGTAGAACAAGTACTTAAAGTACAAGATGATTTGCTCAATGAGTTAAATAATAAGAATAATGATAATGCTGTTAGAGTTATGACTAGAGATGGTAGAATGACTCAGGAACCTTTGTATCCTGAGGGCCATCCTAAGAGAGCTGAGCAAGATTCTCGAAGAACTAATGTTGATGCACCTAGTCCTTCTAAGAAAAAGAAAAAGTAAAATGATAGGACTTTGCATGCTTCTAGTGAACCTGTTATTGACACACCTGAGAATCCCAATGATATTTCTATTTCTGATGCTGAAACACAATCTGATAATGAACATGAACCTAATGATAATGTTAATGATGATGTTCATGTTGATGCTCAACCTAGTAATAACAATGATGTAGAGATTGAACCTGCTGCTGATCTTGATAACCCACAATCAAAGAATCAACGTTATGATAAGAGAGACTTCGTTGTTAGGAAGCACGGTAAAGAAAGAGAACCATGGGTTCGGAAACCCATGCCTTTTCCTCCTAAGCCATCCAAGAAATAGGATGATGAGGATTTTCAGCACTTTGCTGAAATGATTAGACCTATCTTTTTGCGTATGCGTTTGATTGATATGGTTAAAACGAATCCTTATGCTAAATATATGAAAGATATTTTACAAATAAAAGAAAGATACTGGAAGCTAAAATTTCCACCATGCTTGCTAATTATACCTTTAAGGGTGGAATACCAAAGAGACTCGAAGATCTGGGAGTACCAACTATACCATGCTCCATTAAAAGAAATTATGTTAAAACTGCTTTATGTGATCTTGGAGCCGGTGTTAGTGTTATGCCTCTCTCTTTATATCATAGACTTGATTTGAATAAGTTGACACCTACTGAAATCTCTTTGCAAATGACTAACAAATCAACCGCTATACTCGTCGGTATTTGTGAGGATGTGCCGGTTGTGGTTGCAAACATTACTATTTTAATGGACTTTGTTATTCTTGATATTCCCGAGGACGACAGTATGTCGATCATCCTTGGTAGACCCTTTATGAATACTGCATGGGCTGTTATTGATTGCAACAAAGGCAATGTCACTTTTCATATTAATGGTAATGAGCATAAGGTACACTTTCCGAAGAAACAACCTCAAGTTCATAGTATCAAATACTATTGGAAAATTTTCAACAATTACTGTTAGAGGTTTTGAATTCCCTCTTCCTACTATCAAAAAGAAATATGATATTCTTATTGTTGGGGACATGCATATCCCCGTTGAGGTAACCTAGTGTTATTCGAAAATTCTCCGATTTCATGTTATTCGGAAGAAGTTTGTTAACAAGACTTGATCAACCTTGTTAGTGGATTCCTTTTGATGAGCATGAGATGGATGAAGTTAGAAAGCACAACTCTCTATATCCACTCTTTACTTTCTGTTATTTAGATTAAATAAAGCAAAAATATTATTTTCTGTCTGTTTTCTGAATTATCCGTGCAATAAAAAAATACCCCAAAAATAAAAGTTCTCCAAATGCCCTGAAAATGGAGTATGATTTTTTGTAGAATATTTAAGAATTTCTGACACTTAGAACACACCAGGGGGACCCACCATTTGGCCATGAGGGTATAGGGCGTGCCCCTGCCTCGTGGGCCCCATGTGGCCCCCCTCCATCTATTCCAGCACCCACACACTTCGTCTTCCTCCAAAAAAAACATCTCATAGCTCAAACCCGTGTTCTAGCTCGTTTTGCTGCCATTTTGGATCTCCTTGCTCAAAGCTCCATTCACAAATCTGCTTTGGGGGATTGAACTTCGGTATGTGACTCCTCCAATGGTCCAATTAGTTTTTGTTCTAGTGCTTTATTTATTGCAAATTTTTGCTGCTGAGGTGACCCTATTCTTGAGCTTGCATGTCAAATTTATATGGTGCAAAGTAGTTTTAATGCATGATATAGCCTCTAGGCACTTGTGGGAGTAGTTGCTATCAATCTTGTTGAGTTTGGTTCACTTCTATTTTGAGTCAGTAAAAATTTCAGAAATTTTTCAGAGGAAGAAAAATGTTTAGGAAAATGTACCAAGGTGGTTCTTCAAGGAAGTAAGAACCAAGGCTCGCGATACGTGAGCCGGACCTTGAACCACCAAGGGAAGCTCAAGTGCAGCCATGTGAATGGCCGTCAGATGAGTTTATGGTCCAAGTAGGCTTCAAGGATGAATTTGATGCGTATGTACGTGATGCTGATCTTGAGGACTTCGTATTAGAGAAGTGCCGACAATACTATTACCTCACTGACTCCTTTGTGAGGAGGTTTAAATTTTCATCCACGTGCAACACTCACACTGTTTTATTTGACCTCTGTGATAAATCATACACCATGGACCTTGAAGATATTAATATTGCTTGTAAAATCCCACAATGGGGCAACTTTAGTGAACCTCGCAAATCTGAATATAAAGATTTTCTTGCTAGTATCATTGTGGGAGAAACTAGAGAAATCGCACAAGCTACCATAGGGAGCATTCATTTACCTTCCATATATTACTTTGCTCTCTTTATAGGTGGATGCATTAACAGTAAAGATGAGGTTTGTCACATGTGCGTTCCAGATCTTAGTGTCCTCAAGAGTGCGGTATTGGCTCATAAACAATATAACTTGGGGGCCATTGTTGCACGGAGGTTACATCTTAATGGTAAAAGTGGAGATTTGTTTGGTGGATTAATGCAACTCGTGTAGCTAATTATCTTGGTGTACCCATAAATGGAAATGATATTGAGTTGCCACCTACTTATCTAGATTATAGTGCTATGGTTTGCCATCAGTTTCTTGAGAGGAACGAACAGTTCCTCCAGTACCGACTAATCTTTGACATACGGTGTGCTGTCCATATTACTCTCCCCGCTCCTACTTTCTTTAACTTTCACGCAAACATGAGATATTTTATAACCAGGGAGGAGGTGAATGAATATGAGAGGAGGACGGAGGCAGCTCGCCTCCAAGCAGCAGCTTAGCAGGCAGTAGCTGCTGCATCTCAGTACAACCCCAACTACGACTTTGGATATCCGCCAGGCCGGCCGTGGCCATAGACTAACATAGGCAAAAAGCCTAAGCTTGGGGGGGTATGTATTTCTCACCGACATTACATTCATGTTCACACACTCATTCTAGTTGTCGGTGTTCATACTTTTTCATTGTACTATCCATGCTAGTTTATTTTCTTTTCTTGCTTTCTTCTCGTGTGTTTGAAAAACTTTGAGAAAAACCAAAAAAAATTAGTTGTAGCTTTTAGCTAGTTTACTTTCCATGCTTGTAGAAGTAGTAACTAAAATAAAACCCAAAAAGATTTCTCATTCTTCTTTTGCTTGTTGGGAGCTTGCCCGTGTAAATAGTTTTATTTCTTTTCTTTTCTTTGGGGGTCGTGAGGAGAAGACCATGATGAAAATGTTGAGTGGCTCTCATATGCATTATTGTTGATCTAACCAAGAGCCCATATTACCTTGTCTTCACCTTTGAATTAAATGCTTGCAGATTCCAGCTTAGTCCAATGCACGTGCACTATTATTATTATCCACATCATTCGGTTGTGCAAGTGAAAGGCAATAATGACGATATATGATGGATTGATTGAGATGAGAGAAGCTGGTATGAACTCGACCTATCTTGTTTTTGTAAATATGATTAGTTCATCGTTCCTGATTCAGCCTATTATGAATGAAACATGTTTGCAATGACAATTAGAGATTATAGTTGCTCATGACATGCTTAATTAGCTAGGAGTTTATAATAGTTTACCTTGCATGCCAACATGCTATGAAAATGGTTGTGATGTGGTATGATAGGGTGGTATCCTCCTTTGAATGATTCAAGTGGCTTGACTTGGCACATGTTCACGCATGTAGTTGAAACAAAATCAACATAGCCTCCACAATATTTATGTTCATGATTATTTATATCCTACTCATGCTTGCACTCATTGTTGCTTAATCTTAATGCATGTTCATGACTATTGTTGCTCTCTAGTTGGTCGCTTCCCAGTCTCTTTCTAGCCTTCACTTGTACTAAGCGGGAATACTGCTTGTGCATCCACTTCCATAAACCCCAAAGTTATTCCATATGAGTCCACCATACCTTCCTATATGCGATATTTACCTATCGTTGCAAGTAAATTTGTATGTGCCAAACTCTAAACCTTCAAATGAAATTCTGTTTTGTATGCTCGAATAACTCATGTATCAACTAGGGTTGTCTATATCTTCCATGCTAGGTGGGTTATTCTCACGATGAGTGGACTCCGCTCATCATTAATGAGAAAATGGCCGGTAACTGGGATGCTTAGTCCCATGCTCAAATCAAATCAAAATAAGTACAAACAAAACTCCCCCGGGATTGTTGTTAGTTGGATGGTACCTATTGTTTCAGGCCAGCCATGGATTGATGCTCGTTGGTGGTGGGGGAGTATAAACTTTACCATTCTGTTTGGCAACCTCCTATAATGTATGTAGCATGGAAGATATCGGGATCTCTTGGTTGTTATGTTGACAATGAAAGTATGCCGCTCAAAATTTTATTTATCTCTGTTTCAAAACTCGAGCTTTGGCACCTCTACAAATCCCTGCTTCCCTCTGTGAAGGGCCTATCTATTTACTTTTATTTTGAGTCATCATCCTCTTATTAAAAAGCACCAGTTGGAGAGCACCGCTGTCATTTGCATGCATTTCTATTAATTTACATTGAGTATGACTGTGACTGGATCTCTTTTGCCATGAATTACAATGTCTAGTCAGTCCTTGATCTTCAGGGGTGCTCTAAATTTATGTTTTGCGGTCTCAGAAAGGGCTAGCGAGATACCATATTGTTATATCATATTATGATTGTTTTGAGAAAGTGTTGTCATCCGAGATTTATTATTATTGCTCGCTAGTTGATTATGCCATTGATATGAGTAAATGTGAGACCTAAGTGTTATTGTGAATATGGTTAGTTCATAATCTTTGCTGAAAACTTGAATGCTGGCTTTACATATTTGCAACAACAAGATCAAACAGAGTTTGTAAAAGTTTTTCTTTATCACTTTTAGTTTGTCAACTGAATTGCTTGAGGACAAACAAAGGTTTAAGCTTGGGGGAGTTGATACGTCTCCCACGTATCTACTTTTCCAAACACTTTTGCCCTTGTTTTGGACTCTAACTTGCATGATTTGAATGGAACTAACCCGAACTGACGCTGTTTTCAGCAGAGTTGCCATGGTGTTATTTTTGTGCAGAAATAGAAGTTCTCGGAATGACCTGAAACTCCACGGAGATACGTTTTGGAATTAATAAAAAATATTGGTGAAAGAATCAATGTAAGGGGGCCCACACCCTGTCCGGGAGGGTGCATGGCGTGCCCCCTACCTCGTGGCCCCGCTGGACCTCCACCGACCTCAACTCCAACTCTATATATTCACTTTTGGGGAGAAAAAAAATCAGGGAGAAGGATTCACCGTGTTTTACAATACGGAGCCGCCGCCAAGCCCTAATCTTCCTCGGGAGGGCTGATCTGGAGTCCGTTCGGGGCTCTAGAGAGGGGAATTCGTGGCCATCGTCATCATCAAGCATCCTCCATCACCAATTTCATGATGCTCATGCCGTGCATGAGTAATCCCATCATAGGCTTGCTGGATGGTGATGGGTTGGATGAGATTTACCATGTAATCGAGTTAGTCTTGTTAGGGTTTGATCCCTAGTATCCATTATGTTCTAAGATTGATGTTGCTATGACTTTGCCATGCTTAATGCTTGTCACTAGGGCCCGAGTTCCATGATTTCAGATCTGAACCTATTATGTTTTCATGAATATATGTGAGTTCTTGATCCTATCTTACAAGTCAATAGTCACCTACTATGTGTTATGGTCCGGCAACCCTGAAGTGACAATAATCGGGACCACTCCCGGTGATGACCGTAGTTTGAGGAGTTCATGTATTCACTAAGTGCTAATGCTTTGGTCCGGTACTCTACTAAAAGGAGGCCTTAATATCCCTTAGTTTCCAATAGGACCCCGCTGCCACGGGAGGGTAGGACAAAAGATGTCATGCAAGTTCTTTTCCATAAGCACATATGACTATATTCGGAATACATGCCTACATTACATTGATGAATTGGAGCTAGTTCTGTGTCACCCTATGTTATGACTGTTACATGACGAACCACATCCGTCATAATTATCCATCACTAATCCGGTGCCTACGAGTTTTCCATATACCAGTTCTCGCTTATTTACTTTTCCGTTGCTACTGTTACAATCACTACAAAATACCAAAAACATTACTTTTGCTGTCTTTACTTTTGTTACCATTACCACCACTATCATATTACTTTGCTACTAAACACTTTGCTGCAGATACTAAGTTTCCAGGTGTGGTTGAATTGACAACTCAGCTGCTAATACTTAAGAATGTTCTTTGTCTCCCCTTGTGTCGAATCAATAAATTTGGGTTGAATACTCTACCCTCGAAAACTGTTGCGATCCCCTATACTTGTGGGTTATCAAGACCTTTTTCTAGCGCCGTTGCCGGGGAGCATAGCTCTATTCCTTGATTTACTTGGGATTTATATCTGCTGGACACTATGAAGAACTTGAAAGACGCTAAGACAACAATTTATCCCTCAACTACGAGGGGAGGTAAGGAACTGCCATCTAGCTCTGCACTTGATTCACCTTCTGTTATGAGTAAGCTAGCGACACCTAAACCTGCTTCTGCTATTCGTTCCGATATGTCGCATGTTATTGATGATGCCACTTCTGCTATGCATGATACTTATGATGAAACTACTTCTATGCTTGATACTACTGTGCCCCTTGGTGAATTTCTAGATGAGCAAATTTCTAGGTCTAGAGAAAGAGAAATTATTGAATTTGAATACAATGATGAAAGTGATGATGAAGATATGCCTGCTATTCCTGAGGGTTATCATTTTGATGTGGAATCTTCTGCAGCTATTTTTTCCTGCCAAGATAGATATGAACTTAAGAGGCTACTAATTAAATGGAGTAAGGAATCTCTTAGAGATAGAATGAAACCCGACCCTGCTTTTGCTACTTCACCTATCTGTGTTCCCGATAAGGATTATTATGAATTTTCTGTTGATCCAGATATAATTACTTTGGTTGAATCTGATCCTTTTTATGGCTATGAATCCGAAACTGTTGTGGCACATCTTACTAAGTTAAATGATATAGCCGCCCTGCTTACTAATGATGAGAGATCGCACTACTTATATATACTCAAAATATTTTCGTTCTCATTAAAGGGTGATGCTAAGATATGGTTTAATTCTCTTGATCCTGGTTGTGTGCGTAGTCCCCAGGATATGATTTATTACTTCTCTGCTAAATATTTCCCTGCTCATAAGAAACAAGCTACCTTGAGGGAAATATACAGCTTCGTGCAAATTGAAGAAGAGTGTCTCCCACAAGCTTGGGGGAGGCTTCTCAAGTTAGTTAATGCTTTGCCTGATCATCCTCTTAAGAAACCTGAGATACTTGATATCTTTTATAATGGACTAACCGATGCTTCCAGAGATTACCTGGATAGTTGTGCTGGTTCTCTTTTTAGGGAAAGAACACCGGATGAAGCTGAAATTCTATTGAATAATATGTTGACAAATGAAAATAATTGGGCACCTCCTGAGCCAGCTCCAGAGCCAACTACTGAGCCTATTCCTAAACCAACTCCGAAGAAGATAGGTGTTCTATTTCTCAGTCCCGAAGATATGTAAGAGGCAAAGAAATCTATGAAAGAAAAAAGCTATTAAACTGAAGATGTTAAGAATTTACCTCCTATTGAAGAAATACACGGTCTTAAATTTACCGTTTGTTGAAGAAGTATATGATCTCAATACTTTATTCACTGAAGAACCTCCTGATCCCGATATCCCGACATTGGTAGTAAAGGTAAATTCTCTCTATAGATATGATAAAGCTGAAGTCCCTCCTACTAAAATTGCTAGTCAGTGCTTGGATGAGTTTGATAACTTTATGTTTAAGCAAGATGACTTTAATGCTTATTTTGGTAGACAATTAAAACAAGATGCTTATATGATTAAACGCTTGGGTGATTATATGGCTAATATTAGAGGTGAACTTAAACTTGTTAGCAAACATGCTTCTATGGTTACCACTCAAGTAGAACAAGTACTTAAGGCTCAAAAAGAAGTGCTTGATGAAATAAATAGTAAGAAAAATGCTTTTGCTGTTATAGTAGCTACTAGAACTAGTAGAATGACTCAGGAACCTTTGTATCCTGAAGGCCACCCTAAGAGAATCGAGCAAGATTCTCAGAGGAATAATATCGATGTACCTAGTTCTTCTAAAAGGAAGAAAAAGAAAAATGATAGGACTTTGCAAACTTCTAGTGAACCTATTGCTGAACCACCCGAGAATCCAAATGATATCTCTATGTCTGATGCTGAAACACAATCTGGTAATGAATATGAACCTAGTGAAAATGTTAATGATGATGTTCATGATGATGCTCGACCTAGTAATGATAATGATGCAGAAGTTGAACCTGCTGTTGATCTTGATAACCCACAATCAAAGAATCAACGTTATGATAAAAGAGACTTCGTTGCTACGAAACATGGTAAAGAAAGGGAACCATGGGTTCAGAAACCCATGCCTTTTCCTCCGAAACCATCCAAGAAAAAGGATAATGAGGATTTTGAGCGCTTTGCTGAAATGATTAGACCTATCTTTTTGCGTATGCGATTAACTAATGTGCTCAAAACAAATCCTTATGCTAAGTATATGAAGGATATCATTACTAATAAAAGAAAGATACCGAAAGCTAAAATTTCCACCATGCTTGCTAATTATACTTTTAAGGGTGGAATACCAAAGAAACTTGGAGATCCCGGAGTACCTACTATACCATGCTCCATTAAGAGAAATTATGTTAAAACTGCTTTATGTGATCTTGGAGCCGGTGTTAGTGTTATGCCTCTCTCTTTATATCGTAGACTTGACTTGAATAAGTTGACACCTACTGAAATATCTTTGCAAATGGCTGATAAATCAACTGCTATACCTGTCGGTATTTGTGAGGATGTGCCCGTTGTGGTTGCAAACGTTACTATTTTAATGAACTTTGTTATTCTTGATATTCCCGAGGATGATAGTATGTATTTTATTCTTGGAAGACCTTTCCTTAATACTGCAGGGGCTGTTATTGATTGCAACAAAGGCAATGTCACTTTCCATGTTAATGGTAACGAGCATACGGTACACTTTCCGAGGAAACAACCTCAAGTTTATAGTATCAACTCTATTGGAAAAATTCCATCGATTATATTTGGAGGTTTTGAATTTCCTCTCCCTACTGTCAAGAAGAAATATGATATACTTATTATTGGGGATGTCCATATCCCCGTTGAGGTAACATAGTGTTATTCTAAATTTCTCCGGTTCCATGTTAATCGGAATGAGTTTGTTGACAAGACTTGATCAACCTTGTTAGTGGATTCTTTTGATGAACATGAGATGGATAAAACTAGAAGCACAACCTTCTGTACCCTCTTTATATTTTCTGTTATTTAGTAGAAATAAAGTAAAATAGTATTTTTTCTGTCTATTTCCTGATTTATCCGTGCAATATAAAAATATCCTGAAAATAAAAGTCCTCAGAATGCCATGCCAATTTAATATGATTTTTTCGGGAATATTTGAGGATTTACTGTGCAAAAATTACCACGGGGGGATCTGCCACCTGGCCATGAGGGTGGAGGGCACGCCCTACCCCCTGGGCGCGCCCCCTGCCTCGTGGGCCCATGGTGGCCCTCCTCCACTTATCCCTGCACCCATCTTCTTCGTCTGCCTCACACAAACACGAAAAACCAACTCAAGCACGAGTTCCAGCCCCTGTTGCTGTGATTTTCAATCTCCTTGCTCAAAGCACCTCTCGCAAAACTGCTTGGGGAGATTGTTCCTTGGTATGTGACTCCTCCATTGGTCCAATTAGTTTTTGTTCTAGTGCTCTATTCATTGCAAATTTATGCTGCATAGGTGACCATGTTCTTGAGCTTGCATGTCAAATTTATATGGTTCCAAGTAGTTCTAATGCTTGATATAGGCTCTAGGCACTTGTGGGAGTAGCTGCTATCAATTTTATTGAAGTTGGTTCACTTTTATTTGAAGTTACTAAAAATTTCAGATTGTTTCAAAAATAATGAAGAGACTTTTGAGGGGCTCGTCGAGCCGAAGCTCGAAGGAAAAACAAAAGGAACAAGAACATAAGCCCAAATTTAATTTGCCTCGCACCGCGGAGGTCCGGCCATGTGAATGGCCTTCCGATGACTTCTTGAGGAGAGATGGCATTTATGAGGATTTCTATTTATTGATTGAGAATGCTGGCCTCACCGACTTCCTCCGCGACCAACGTCATCAGTATCTCTTACTCACAAATACTTTTGTGCAAAACTTCTACTTTTTCCCTAAGAAATCACCTCCATCAGTAGAGTTTCATTTATATGACGTTGTTAAGGAGATGCCATTAGCTGAATTTTGCGAGGTTTGCAAAATACCCTTTGAGGGCACCTTGGATGAACCACACCATAACGAAGTAGAAGCTTTTATTAACACTATCACGGTGGGAGAAACCAGGAAGGGTTCTGATGCAAGGATTACTAGCATACATTTTCCTGTTTTATGCTACTTTGCTTTATTTGCTAGTCGTTGCTTGATTGGTCGCGGGAACTGTGGAAACCTTAGTGTTCCTGATATTGTCATTTTGTTCCATGGTTTATACCGCAATAACTTTGTTAGTATGGGTGGAATTGTTGCTAGACGGTTAAGTCTGAACCGTACTAAGGGCCCCGTCTTTGGAGGCATTTATGCTTCACGCCTAGCTGAATATTTTGAACTACCTATTAGGCATGAGGAGAAAGAGGAAACATCGTTGCCCCGTGCTTATTTAGATTATAAGAGTATGCTAGCGCATGACTTTCTTGTTAAGAGTCGTGAAGGGGAGCTCAAATATAAATTGTACTTTGATAAGCATCACCCTGAGACTATTACTTTGCCTGCTCCCTCTTTGTTTAACTTGTCTGCAGGTCCTCACATCGTTCCGTGGACGGCCGTTCAAGCCTATCGGAATCCTGCACCCGCCCCGGAACCGGAGCCACAAGATGAGCCTCCACGACAGTATGTTTATTCTTGGGATCCAGAGGTGGTTGCCAGCCATTGGTAGTCAGAGTCTTCTTCATCGCAGTATGACCCCAGCTTCACCTACGGGTATCCGCCAGGTTATCCCTGGCAATAGACCAACTTAGGCCAAAAGCCTAAGCTTGGGGGAGTATGTATTTCTCACCGACATTACATTCATGTTCACACACACTCATTGCTAGATGTCGGTGCTCATACTCCTTCACTGTAATATCCATGCTAGATTATTTTCTTTTTCCTTCCTTCTTCTTGTGTGTTTAATAAACCTTAAGAAAAACAAAAAAATTAGTAGTAGTTTATTTCTTTGCTGTAGTAATTAAAAGGAAAACCCAAAAATATTTCCCGTTCTTCTTTTGCTTGTTGGGAGCTTTCCCGTGTAAATAGTTTTTATTTCTTTTCTTTTCTTTGGGGGTCAGTAGGAGAAGACCATGATTAAATTGTTGAAGTGGCTCTTATATGCATCATTGTTGATTTAACCGAGAGCCCATATTGACTTGTCTTCTCCTATTTATTGAATGCTCGCAGATTCCATCTTAGTCCAATGCACGTGCACTCTTATTATTATTCACACCGCTCGGTCGTGCAAGTGAAAGGCAATTATGATGATATATGATGGACTGACTGAGATGGAAAAGCTGGTATGAACTCGACCTCTCTTGTCTTTGTAAATATGATGAATTCATCATTCTTGATTCAACTTATTATGAATAAACATGTTACAATGACAATTAGAGATCATAGTTGCTCGTGCCATGCTTGGTTAGCTATGAGTTATAATGGTTTACCTTGCGTGCCAACATGCTATTAAAATGGTTGTGATGTGGTATGATGGGGTGGTATCCTCCTTTGAATGATTTAAGTGACTTGACTGGCACATGTTCACGCATGTAGTTGAAAACAAATCAACATAGCCTTCACGATATTTATGTTCATGGTGGATTATATCCTACTCATGCTTGTATTCAATGTTTATTAATTCTAATGCATGTTCATGACTGTTGTCGCTCTCTATTTAGTCGCTTCCCAGTCTTTTGCTAGCCTTCACTTGTACTAAGCGGGAATACTGCTTGTGCATCCAATCCCTTAAACCCCAAAGTTGTTCCATATGAGTCCACTATACCTTCCTATATGCGGTATCTACCTGCCATTCCAAGTAAATTTGTATGTGCCAAACTCTAAACCTTCAAATAATCATTCTGTTTTGCATGCTCGAATAGCTCATATATCAACTAGGGCTTCCCTTATCTTCCGTGTTAGGTGGGTTATTCTCAAGAGGAGTGGACTCCGCTACTCATTCACGAGAAAATGGCTGGTCGCCGGGATGCCCAGTCCCATGCTCTATGCAGACTAAATCAAAATAATTGCAAACAAAACTCCCCCTGGGACCTGTTGAATGTTGGAGGCACTCGTTGTTTCGAGCAAGCCATGGATTGATGCTTGTGGAGGAGGGGGAGTATAAACTTTACCATTCTGTTTGGGAACCGCCTATAATTTGTTTAGCATGGAAGATATCGTCTTCTCTTAGTTGTTGTGTTGACAATGAAAGTATGCCGCTCAAAATATAATTTACCTCTATTTCAAAACCAAGCTCTGGCACCTCTACAAATCCCTGCTTCCCTCTGTGAAGGGCATATCTATTTACTTTTATGTTGAGTCATCACCCTCTGATTAAAAGCACTAGCTAGAGAGCACAACTGTCATTTGCATTCATTATTGTTAATTTATATCGGGTATGACTATGATTGGATCTCTTTTACCATGAATTACAATGTCTAGTCAGTCCTTGATCTTTGAAGGTGCTCTGCATTTATGTTTTGCGGTCTCAGAAAGGGCTAGCGAGATACCATCTTGTTATATCACATTATGATTGTTTCGAGAAAGTGTTGTCATCCGAGATTTATTATTATGGCTTGCTAGCTGATTATGTTATTGATATGAGTAGACATGAGACCTAGGAGTTATTGCAAATGTGGTTAGTTATGATCTTTGCTGAAAACTTGAATGCTGGCTTGACATAGTTATAACAACAAGAGCAAACATAGTTTGTAAAAGTTTTTCTTTTTCTCTTTCAATTTGTCAACTGAATTGCTTGAGGACAAGCAAGGGTTTAAGCTTGGGGGAGTTGATATGTCTCCGTCGTATCTACTTTTCCAAACACTTTTGCCCTTGTTTTGGACTCTAACTTGTATGATTTGAATGGAACTAACCCGGACTGACGCTGTTTTCAGCAGAATTGCCATGATGTTGTTTTTTGTGCAGAAAATAAAAGTTTTCGGAATGACCTGAAACTCCACGGAATATCTTAGAATAAATAATAAAAAATCCTCGCCAAAGATGAAGACCAGGGGGCCCACACCCTGTCCACGAGGGTGGGAGGCGTGCCCCCCTACCTCGTGGGCCCCCTGGAGACCCTCGGACGCCAACTCCAACTCCATATATTGGCTTCCGGGGAGAAAAAAAAATCAAAGAGAAGAAATCATCGCGTTTTACGATATGGAGCCACCGCCAAGCCCTAATCTCTCTCGGGAGGGCTGATCTGGAGTCCGTTCGGGGCTCCGGAGAGGGGGATTTGTCGCCGTCGTCATCATCAACCATCCTCCATCACCAATTTCATGATGCTCACCGCCGTGCGTGAGTAATTCCATCGTAGGCTTGCTGGACGGTGATGGGTTGGATGAGATTTATCTTGTAATCGAGTTAGCTTTGTTAGGGTTTGATCCCTAGTATCCACTATGTTCTGAGATTGATGTTGCTATGACTTTGCTATGCTTAATGCTTGTTACTAGGGCCCGAGTGCCATGATTTCAGATCTGAACCTATTATGTTTTCATGAATATATGTGAGTTCTTGATCCTATCTTGCAAGTCTATAGTCACCTACTATGTGTTATGATCCGGCAACCCCGAAGTGACAATAATCGGGACCACTCCCGGTGATGACCATAGTTTGAGGAGTACATGTATTCACTATGTGCTAATGCTTTGTTCCGGTTCTCTATTAAAAGGAGGCCTTAATATCCCTTAGTTTCCAATAGGACCCCGCTGCCACGGGAGGGTAGGACAAAATATGTCATGCAAGTTCTTTTCCATAAGCACGTATGACTATATTCAGAATACATGCCTACATTACATTGATGAATTGGAGCTAGTTCTGTGTCACCCTATGTTATGACTGTTACATGGCGAACCACATCCGGCATAATTATCCATCACTAATCCGGTGCCTACGAGTTTTCCATATACTGGTTCTCACTTATTTACTTTTCCGTTGCTACTGTTACAATCACTACAAAATACCAAAAACATTACTTTTGCTGTCTTTACTTTTGTTACCATTACCACCACTATCATATTACTTTGCTACTAAACACTTTGCTGCAGATACTAAGTTTCCAGGTGTGGTTGAATTGACAACTCAGCTACTAATACTTGAGAATATTCTTTGGCTCCCCTTGTGTCAAATCAATAAATTTGGGTTGAATACTCTACCCTCGAAAACTGTTGCGATCCCCTATACTTGTGGGTTATCATTATCGTTTCAGTTCCGGAATACCAGAGGACACCAACATCGAAACGCTCCCATACTTGTCATGGTGGCAAATAGTGTCGTGACTTATCGCCAGTACTAGAGGAGATAGAACGGATGATCTTCCATGACTAGTATTGTTGTGTGTTTGAGGGTCCGAGGTACATGATTTCCGAGGTTTTCTTGGTTATGTGTTGACGGATGGATACAGTTGGAGTGTAGGATTTGTTAGTTGTGTGAGATATTTGTGCCTCCTTGTATCCACAACACCATATTGCATAACCAGAAAGTTTCAGGAGTTCATAGGTGGGAATTCAAGTAGTTACCTAGGATATCTTTCCGACAAATGCATGATGTGAGATTAGGGTTCGACGTCTAGTGGTCCGCCTGTTCACGGTTGGTTTTACGATGGCCTCATTGTGTCTTAAAGAGTCCTTGGCTATGCTGACTCAAGGACGCGTCATATGTCATGTGCACTGCCTTGTACATGATGGTGATGTACGATCGAGCCCGTGTGGGCCCAACCACAAAAATTTCGGACGAAATCTCTATCATATGTTTCTTTCTGGCTTGTTCTACAAGCCAAATCCCTTGTTTTGTTTTATTTGTGGTATTCAGGTTGCTTCGGAGTCAAGTGTTGATTCCATACCTTTCCTAGCGGTGTTATCATATTTCTATGGGAGTGCTAATCCATCTTGATCATCAAGATTGTCATGTCGATTCTTTTCCAACCGGTGTGCTTCTCTTCAAGTTGATCCTATCATTTCAATATTTGCTAGATCATTTCTCAGTTCTTCGCAATGGTGTTTGTTTCATCCGTCCCAAGTTAACTTTGTTTTCCCACCATCCCACCCTTTACTTCAAGGACTCATATTTCTTAATCAAGTATCCACTTTATTCATGAGAAGTCTCTTCATTCCTTTTCTTTCTTGTTGTATCTGGTGTTCCCTCGTGAAGATGCTTAGGGGCTTCCAGCTCATGATTCTTCATTCCCTTTTCTTTTCTGGTGAATGCAATTCAAGGTTTTGGTTGATCATATCCCTTTACTCGTTTCAAATGTTTCCCCATGTCGGTGCACCTCTGAATCATTCACCTTTGTCTATTCATATCCAGAGTGCTAAATATATCTCAGAAGATTCGTGTTTCCATTCTAGATCCGTTCAAACTATTTGAGGTTGTTTTCTCATTCAATCCTTTAATTCAAGCGGTGCAATCTCTCTTTAAATTCGATCAACGTTAACGGTGTTTCTCTTAGTGGGCCCTAACCCACATGTCTTTTCCCAGGATCTTTCCTGACTCTTCTAATTTCTTTGGGAGTTATTCTCAAATTCTTTTCAAAAGTGTGATGTAAGAATGAATTCCATCAGTCATATGCCTTCTCCAAGATCACTTCCAAATTCTTTTCTTCGTTGGTTTAACCTTTACATTCTTCATTCTTCCGGAGTATCTCAAAATTCTTCAAGGTGTTTCTCATCGTCATTCTCTGCATTTGAAGATTGAATAAGACTTTCTCTTAATGCCCCGTTCACTTGAAGATTAGTGGTTCTAGCTTCATGCCATCCTCTCATAATTGTTCCGATCGTGAAAAATTCTTTTCATACCCATCCGAAGCATTTCATGAGTTGTTTCCATTTCATTCCTCCAAAGGCCATCATTTCATAATTCTTCATTCTCAGTGTCGGTGTCAAAACCGGCGGATCTCGGGTAGGGGGTCCCGAACTGTGCATCTAGGCGGATGGTAACAGGAGACAAGGGACACGATGTTTTTACCCAGGTTCGGGCCCTCTCAATGGAGGTAAAACCCTACTCCTGCTTGATTAATATTGATGATATGGGTAGTACAAGAGTTGATCTACCATGAGATCAGAGAGGCTAAACCCTAGAAGATAGCCTATGGTATGATTGTTGTTCGTCCTATGGACTAAAACTCTCCGGTTTATATAGACACCGGGGAAGGCTAGGGTTACACAGAGTCGGTTACAATGGGAGGAGATCTACATGTCGTATCCCCAAGTTTGCCTTCCATGCCAAGGAAAGTCCTATCCGAACACGGGACGAAGTCTTTAATCTTGTATCTTCATAGTCCGGGAGTCCGGCCAAAGGTCATAGTCCGGCCATCCGGATACCCCCTAATCAAGGACTCCCTCAGTAGTCCCTGAACCAGGCTTCAATGACGACGAGTCCGGCGCGCAAATTTGTCTTCAGCATTGCAAGGCGGGTTCCTCCTCCGAATACTTCATAGAAGATGTTGAACACAAGGATAGTGTCCGACTCTGTAAAATAAGTTCCACATACCACCGTAGAGAGAATAATATCTGCACAAATCTAATCTGCTGACGTATTCCGTAGCGTGACGTCATGCCACGACCAAGCCTTTATCCGAATCGTATTACCGTCCCACCTCAGCGTGTTTAGTGAGGCGGTTTCCTTGGCACGTCTTGTCAAAGCAGAGATCGTGTCCCCTTATTCCGGGATTCTCATTAATACGGATGTGGGTAACCCAACCGTGCCATTGGTATGGCTTCATAATTGAAAGTGAGTCCCAAACGGTCACGGGGAGGGCTCTTGGTATTCAACCCCTTTATAAAGGGACCAAGGCTCGACTCCTCTCTTTCAATCCAACCAAATCCGCCTCTTGCCTCGAGTTCCAACACCCAAAGCTTCAGATTCAGGCGCTTCGGACCTTCGATGATGTCCGGCTCCGACCTTCAAGGCTGGTGGATGCCTTCCTCCGTTACGAAAGAAGACGTGCGAAAGCTGAGAGATGCCAGGTATCTGACCGGCGAAATCTCACATAGGCTGCCTGCTCAAGGGCAGGCTATTCCCACTCCCCAGCCCGGTGAGAGTGTGGTGTTCACATCTCACTTCCTTCGGGGGCTAGGCTTCCTGATTGATCCCTTCGCGAGGGGGCTCATGTTTTATTACGGGCTGGAATTTCACGACTTAGCTCTGGAGCCCATCCTCCAAATCTCATCGTTCATCGTCGTGTGCGAGGCCTTCCTCCATATTACTCCTCACTTCGGGCTGTGGCTTAAAACCTTCAAGGTAGAACCGAAGATGATCGAGGGGCAGCACGCTGAGTGCGGAGGTGCCATTATAAGCAAGATTGCCGATGCTCCATGGCCTGAGGGCTCTTTTCAAGAGGAGTTCGGCTTATGGCAACGAGAGTGGTTCTACATCACAGCTCCCAGGGGCACCACATGGGCGGCGCCACCTGCTTTTCGCTCGGGTCCCCCACGACGGCTAGCGTCATGAGTCAATAAAGGGCTTAACTGGGGCCGCCCAAGGACGTGCCCTTGCTGCAGGGCCGCGTTCGAGATCTCCTAGAGAGAGATATCAATTTGGCTGTAGTGGCGCAGGTTATGCTGATTCGCCGCATACTGCCCTGCAAACGTCGCCCCATCCGCCTATGGGAATTTAATCCAGAAGGGCCACGAGCTCTCCGACACTTTATGGGCACGACGCCCGTGGAGATGTACAAATTGTTCTTCGGATCACAAGCAAGGTGTCCGGACTTGTCCGAGGACGCAGGTCTAAGCTGCAATCACCCGGATATTCAATTAAGTAGCCCCATACACGGACACGCCATCCGTACATTTATCATAAAACTGCCCTGAAAAGAGCTATCCTTTAAACAGGAGTGGATAGCGGAAGCAAAGCTTATCAGGTCTCCGGACCCCTCCCTGAGACAACGCTGGATCCTGTGTTGACCAGGATGTGGGAGATTGCGCCTTTTGAAGAAGGCGAAGAGGGGAACAAAGAAGCTACCGCCTCCGTGAAGGAGGCTGTCAGGAAGGGAGGAATCGAGAACTCCTCTATCCAGGGAAAGAAGAGGAACGCCTCTGAAGACCCGGAGGCGATTGCCTCAAAGCAGGGGAAGAAATCTTCGTCAGAGGGTCCGGCGCCGGAGAGTGCTCTCGCCGCATTGCGCCCCCAAGGGGATCAGCTCTCCAACGAGCCGTAAGTAAAGAGGGGGGTTTTAAAACAAGTGATATCCCTGTTTTATTTCTGAGGAAGATAACCAAAATTTTACCTTGCAGTTCGGATCTCAACCCTTCTCAGCAGAGCTCATCTTCAGGGGATCTCCGTCCAGAGATGATGGAGAGCGAAACGCCTCCCCTAACTGTACCGTCTTGCGAGGCTGGCGACCCCGAGGTGTCGTCTCGGAGGATTTTTCCAAATCCGGACCTTGAGAAAGGTCGTCAGACTAGTCCGGCACCTTTTGGTGCACGGTCGGAGGGGCTGAAGGATCTGCTCGAGCGAGCGTCTATCTCAGAGGAACACCGTGTGTTGATGAACACGGTGATTAGAAGGATTTCATCTGCGGAGAGCGAATTGTACGAGGCCGCCAGGAGTTTACTGACAGGTTTTGAGGTACGCGAAAGGATGTACATTTTGACAGAGCCGCATATATAAAATGCGCCCTGTATAAATAGTAGCCCCTGAGACTCTGTGTGTTGTCAAAAATGACGGTGCACAGAGGATCATAATCCCAGGTATAATATGTCGCCTTTCCTATGTAGGTGGCGAGGTGTTCGGTGGCTAGCCGGACTGATGAATTTGCCGAGCTAAAGCGGCAACTTGACGTAGCAGATGCCGACATCGCACTTGTAAATGAGCGGCTAGACGAGGCACAAGGTATGTAATGACTCCAAAGACATCTGATAAGAGGAGCTTGATGCTCGTGCCTTATAACATATGTGCTTTATGCAGATGGTGCCGCTGCCGTGGAGAACCTTCGGGCGGAACTTGCCCAAGCCAAGCAGTAAGCGAGGAAGAGCGATGCGGCTGCCGTCAAAGCGGCTGAAGAGCTAAAAGCCGAACAGGCTGCTCACTGCCACAGCAAGAAAGAAATGGCCGAGATGGCTATAAAATTGAAGGATGCTGCCGACCATTGTAAGCTTCGTGAAAAAGAAGATAGGGTGGCACAGAAGGACCTAGAAAAGGTCACTGTCGAGGCCAAGGACACTCGCTCTGCGATGAGAGCTATGAAGGAGGAGCTACGTCAGGCCGGAGATATCACGGCTGGAAAGCCCTATATGCTGCGGATGAAGTTCGGGGATCCTAAGTATGCTCCATTGGACCGTAAGTGGAGTGCGGCGAACACTTATCTGGATTTGGCGGCGAGTGCCGCGGACGCGACCGAACACTTCCGGGGTCTGGATGACCATAAATTGGAAGAACTGTTTTGGTCGCAGTTCCACAATCCAGAGCGCCCACTTTTGGTGTCCGACCATTTGGCCGCTTGGGCGGAGCTGAACATGTTATCCGGACTCGCTATGAGGTACGCCGCGAGTCGTCTGTGGCCGGAAGAGCCAGAGCCGAAGAGTTATTTTAGCTTGGTGCAGCAGTTCCTTGGTTCCGTGCCGCATGTTGATGCAATGAAGAGGTCAGCGTGCATAGAGGGTGCACAGATGGCTCTTGCCCGTGTCAAGACATACTGGGCGGATATGAAGGCCAGTGTTGTTGCATCCCGGGATTCGGACAAAAGCCAAGTACCTGCCAAGCTCTACTTTGAGGAAGTTCTTCAGGGCGCTCGTTTAATAGAGACGCAGTGCTCGAAGGATGTTGTGTTCGAATAACATGTGCTATTGTAAAACAATATTTTGATGGGATGTAAAAGCTTTTTTATACTCGTGCTTTCAAGAATTAGAATGCCTCCTGTGCGGCCGTTAATGTATATGTGTATATAACCTGAAAGATGGCAGTCGTTGGCTTCAGCCCCCACGCATATAATGCGGGGGTGTTCGCAGAAGGCGCCTTTTCACATTTGATCCAACGTCTTGGTCCTATAAAGGAGGTGATAGCGCAGCGAACTAGGCAACCAGACTATAATGCTTTATCACTTTCACTTAGCCATAGGAGTTTGACAGTGGGGCTACTGAATAGCCCCTAGGGGCACCGCGCTCGCCCAAATTCGGGGCGCGTGTGTGCCTGACCGGGAAATGGCCCTTCGTTAACGCGGAGGAATCCTAAAGATTCCGGCAAGTCATCGAGTGGTTGACCAGTCTCTCGCTATATCATGACAGTCAGTTTTCGACTTTCTCTACTGAGGTGCTCGCTTGGCCGAACCGGGGCACAATCGCAGTAGTTCTCCTGGTGCCACCTTAGCCGATAGAGCGGAACGTAAGGCAGCAAAACACAGGAGCCGGGCAAACCCAACATTTGACCAAAGACATGATTCGGATCTGATGCATATAAGGCCAAACTCGTGACGCCGAACACTCCCTAAGGTATTCGGTCTTTATGAAGACGGGACGAACAAAAGCCCTTGGTAAAAAGCCCTTGGTGTCCAGGTACGCGCAAAATTCTGGCGTGGCCACATGCCAAGACGCCAGCCTCCTCCTCGGTTATAGCAAAAACCGGGGGATGTTATCAACAAGAGACAGTAAAAAAGGTTTACATAGGGTCTTAATCTGAAAAGAATCCTTGAAACGGGTCCCTACTGCACGTCTGCGCCTGTGTCTCCGTTGTGCTGTATCCTGGACCGGTGTAGCACGGTGTTCGTCTGCAAAAGGGAGGAACTTAGTGGAAAACAATCGTGCGAGAAATCGATGTTAAAATAAACAAAGTATAATACAGAAAATGGGGAGAATTGAGCTTTATTGTCTCCTGGTGTAAACGTGCGGAGCCCCTTGTACAGGGTTATGTGGCTATTAAGCCTTTGTATGTTTGCACCGAACTCGTCGAGCCATGTCCAGGGTCTTTAACGACCTGTTTAGGTGCTCTAGCTAGTAAAGCTGGATTGGTGCGCGGCTGTCAAGGCAGCCGCACCATCGTCCGTGCTCGGGTGACACTTGATGTTTCCCATTAATGAGATGATGCCTCATGGACCGGGCATTTTGAGTGTAAGGGATGCATAATGCGGTATTGCGTTATAGCGGGTGAAATCTTCGCGTCCTAGTAGTGCTTCATAGCGACTTATGAATGGGGCGATGTGGAAGGTTAGCTTTTCGCTTTGGAAGTTGTCGGGGGAGCCGAACATAACTTCTAACGAGAGGGAACCCGTGCAATGGGTATCTGGGCCTGGCGTGACCCCTTGAAAGGAAGTGTTGCCATGGTGAATTATTGCTGGGTTTAACCCCATTTTGCGGATTGTGTCCTGATATAGCAGGTTTAGGTCACTGCCGCCGTCCATTAGGACTTGTGTAAAGTGGAGTCCGTTAATTTTCGGATCTAAGACCAAGGCAGTCCAGCCTGCGTTCCGGATACCTCTAGAGTAATCCTGATGGTCGAAGGTGATTGGTTGTAACAACCAGTGGCGGGACTCCTCTGGGACAGGCCGTATGGCGCGTATCTCCGTAGGCGCCACTCTGCTTTTCCCTTTTGTCACATGAAGTGAATTTACTGTTTTGACTTCTTGTGGGAACTTCTTTTGTTCTCCAGTGTTCTGCTTGTGGGGTTTGTCGTCGTCCTCACTTGGTATGTCGAGCCCCTTGTGTTCGGCGTTGAGTTTGCCGGGTTGCTTGAAGACCCAACAATCTCGGTGGGTGTGGTTTGCAGGCCTCCCGGGAGTACTATGGATTTGGCATATTTTGTCCAAGATTTTGTTGAGGTTAGATAGCTCGTCCCTATTATCCTTGGGGGGCGGCCTTTTCTGATTCTGCCAAGAGCTTTTGAATCCAGCATTGACTGTCGTGCTCTTCGGGCTGTTATCCTTGATCCGGCACCGTTCCTTGTTACGGTGCAGTTTCCCGTTTCCATCTCTGACTTCGGATGTACTTGGGTCGCTGGTGCTACTTCTTGCCAACCAGCTATCCTCTCCTGCGCAAAAGCGGGTCATGAGGCTTGTTAATGCGGCCATTGTTCTTGGCTTTTCTTGGCCGAGGTGTCTGGCGAGCCATTCGTCTCGAACGCTATGCTTGAAAGCTGCTAGGGCTTCGACGTCCGGACAGTCGACTATTTGATTCTTTTTAGTAAGAAATCTATTCCAGAGTTTCCGGGCTGACTCTCCGGGTTGTTGAGTTATATGACTTAGATCGTCTGCATCCGGAGGTCGGACATAGGTCCCTTGGAAATTTGCCCGAAAAGCATCCTCGAGCTCCTCCCAACTTCCAATGGTGTTTTCGGGAAGGCTTTTAAGCCAATGTCGGGCTGGCCCTTTGAGCTTGAGGGGTAAGTATTTTATGGCGTGGAGGTCATCTCCTCTAGCCATGTGTATGTGGAGGATATAATCCTCAATCCAGACTCCAGGGTCTGTTGTTCCGTTGTATGCCTCTATGCTTACGGGCTTGAATCCCACTGGAAATTCATGGTCCAGCACCTCATCGGTGAAACATAGGGGATGCGCGACGCCCCTGTAGTTCGGTGTGCCGCGATGTTCGGATATTTGTTGCGTTGCATTGCTGAATAGAGCTTGCTTTCTTGGCCCATAGATAGATCTAGGTGGGCCGTCTTTTTGATTTGAATCCTTGTGCGGAACGCGTGCCGGATTGAATGCGGCGCCCTTTGCCGCTCGATGTCGGTCATGGGGTCGTCTATCCGACCTGGTGGCTTCCTTGTTTTTTGATCGCGGGGGCTCTAAGGCCTCGTCATCAAATTCTGGTAGTAATTTTCGCTTCGGATAGCTCTTTGTGTGGGGAATGTCGCCGTACTTGTGTGCGGTGTTGAGTACTCTGTCCCATCTGATTCTGAGTGCTTCTTCCGCTGTTCTGAGCTTCCGCGTCTGCTTTTTCAGGCTACATGCCGTGGCGACGAGCCTTTGGTGGAGGTTATTCTTCTCCAGCAATTTGTCCGGCGTGAGGTCGTCCGGACTATTATCTTCGCCGGGACGGGATGTTTGGTTTGTTCATCCAAGTTGCCCTGTTCGGACGGTTGCTCGATGGTATGTTCGTCGTCCGCCGGTTCATCCTGCTCTATGGCTGGATCTCTGTCGAGGTGGGGTTTGGCGCGGCGTTTCCGCCGCCGCTTTGATTGTTTTTCGAGGGAATGATCCCTCGTTGCACCCTTTTGATCCTCGTCTTTGTTTCTTTTAGGTGTGTCCACCATGTATACATCATGAGGTGAGGTGGTTATCTAGTGCCCTATAGGCGCTGGTTCTTGGTCGTCTCCTTCATCGGCGTCCATACCGTCGATGTCTTTGGAGTCGAGGTCGAGCATGTCGGTTAAATCATCGACAGTGGCTATGAAGTGGGTGGTGGGTGGGTTTCGAATTTCTTCGTTGTCCGCATCCCAACCTTGCTGACCATATCCTGAAGGAAATATGCCCTAGAGGCAATAATAAAGTTATTATTTATTTCCTTATATCATGATAAATGTTTATTATTCATGCTAGAATTGTATTAACCGGAAACATGATACATGTGTGAATACATAGACAAACATAAAGTCACTATTATGCCTCTACTTGACTAGCTCATTAATCAAAGATGGTTATGTTTCCTAACCATAGACATGTGTTGTCATTTGATTAATGGGATCACATCATTAGGAGAATGATGTGATTGACATGACCCATTCCGTTAGCCTAGCACTTGATCATTTAGTATGTTGCTATTGCTTTCTTCATGACTTATACAAAGTTCCTGCAACTATGAGATTGTGCAACTCACGTTTACCAGAAGAACACTTTGTGTGCTACCAAACATCACAACGTAACTGGGTGATTATAAAGGTGCTCTACAGGTGTTTCCGAAGGTACATGTTGGGTTGGCATAATTCGAGATTAGGTTTTGTCACTCCGATTGTCGGAGATGTATCTCTGGGCCCTCTCGGTAATACTCATCACCTAAGCCTTGCAAGCATTGTAACTAATGAGTTAGTTATAAGATGATGTGTTACAGAACGAGTAAAGAGACTTGCCGGTAACGAGATTGAACTAGGTATTGGATACCGACGATCAAATCTCGGGCAAGTAACATACCAATGACAAAGGGAACAACGTATGTTGTTATGCGGTTTGACCGATAAAGATCTTCGTAGAATATGTAGGAACCAATATGGGCATCCAGGTTCCGCTATTGGTTATTGACTGAGAATAGTTCTAGGTCATGTCTACATAGTTCTCGAACCCGTAGGGTCCGCACACTTAACGTTACAATGACAGTTTTATTATGAGTTCACAAGTTTTGATGTACCGAAGTTTGTTCGGAGTCCCGGATGTGATCACGGACATGACGAGGAGTCTCGAAATGGCCGAGACATAAAGATTGATATATTGGACGACTATATTCGGACACCGAAAGTGTTCCGGGTGATTTCGGAGAAAACCGGAGTGCCGGAGGGTTACCGGAACCCCCCCGGAGAGTTAATGGGCCACATGGGCCTTGGTGGGAAGAGAGAGGGGCGGCCAGCAAGGGCCGCGCGCCCCCTCTCCCTCTGATCCGAATTGGACTAGGAGGGGGGGGGGGGCGCCCCCCTCTTTCCTTCCCCTCCTCTCCCCCTTCCTTCCCCTCCTAGTAGGAGTAGGAAAGGAGGAGTCCTACTCCTACTAGGAGGAGGACTCCTCCTCCTGGCGAGCCCAACAAGGGCCAGCCGGCCTCCCCCCTCCCTCCTTTATATACGGGGGCAGGGGGCACCCCATAGATACACAAGTTGATCTACGGATCGTTCCTTAGCCGCGTGCGGTGCCCCCCTCCACCATATTCCACCTCGGTCATATCGTCGCGGAGTTTAGGCGAAGCCCTGCGCCGGTAGAGCATCATCATCGTCACCATGCCGTCGTGCTGACGGAACTCATCCCCGAAGCTTTGCTGGATCGGAGCCCGGGGATCGTCATCGAGCTGAACGTGTGCTGAACTCGGAGGTGCCGTACGTTCGGTGCTTGGATCGGTCGAATCGTGAAGACGTATGACTACATCAACCGCGTTGTCATAACGCTTCCACTTACGGTCTACGAGGGTACGTGGACTACACTCTCCCCTCTCGTTGCTATGCCATCACCATGATCTTGCGTGTGCGTAGGAATTTTTTTGAAATTACTACGTTCCCCAACAGTGGCATCCGAGCCTAGGTTTTATGCGTTGATGTTATATGCACGAGTAGAACACAAGTGAGTTGTGGGCGATACAAGTCATACTGCTTACCAGCATGTCATACTTTGGTTCGGCGGTATTGTTGGATGAAGCGGCCCGGACCGACATTACGCGTAGGCTTACGTGAGACTGGTTTTACCGCCGTGCTTTGCACACAGGTGACTAGTGGGTGTTAGTTTCTCCAACTTTAGTTGAACCGAGTGTGGCTACGCCCGGTCCTTGCGAAGGTTAAAACAACACTAACTTGACGAACTATCGTTATGGTTTTGATGCATAGGTAAGAACGGTTCTTGCTCAGCCCGTAGCAGCCACGTAAAATTTGCAACAACAAAGTAGAGGACGTCTAACTTGTTTTTGCAGGGCATGTTGTGATGTGATATGGTCAAGGCGTGATGAGATATAAGTTGTTGTATGAGATGATCATGTTTTGTTGAAGTTATCGGCAACTGGCAGAAGCTCTATGGTTGTCTCTTTGTTGCATAAGATGCAAGTGCCAAATAATTGCTTTACTTTATCGCTATGCGATAGCAATAGTTGCAAGAGCAATAGTTGGCGAGACGACCATGTGACGACACATTGATATAGATCAAGATGATGAAGATCATGGTGTCGTGCCAGTGACGATAGAGATCATGACAGTACTTTGGAGATGGAGATCAAAAGCGCAAGATGATCATGGCCATATCATGTCACATATTTTGATTGCATATGATGTTTATCTGTTATACATCTTATTCTGTTTTGTTTGGCGGTAGCATTATAAGATGATCTCTCACTAATTATCAAGAAGTGTTCTCCCTGAGTATGCACCGTTGCCAAAGTTCGTCGTGCCCAGACACCACGTGATGATCGGGTGTGATAAGCTCTACGTCCATCTACAACGGGTGCAAGCCAGTTTTGCACACGCGGAATACTCAGGTTAAACTTGACGAGCCTAGCATATGCAGATATGGCCTCGGAGCACGGAGACCGAAAGGTCGAGCGTGAATCATATAGTAGATATGATCAACATAGTGATGTTCACCATTGAAAACTACTCCATCTCACGTGATGATCGGTTATGGTTTAGTTGATTTGGATCACGTGATCACCTAGATGACTAGAGAGATGTCTGTCTAAGTGGGAGTTCTTAAGTAATATGATTAATTGAACTTTAATTTATCATGAAGTTAGTCTTGGTAGTATTTTGCAAATTATGTTGTAAGATTAATAGCTTGCGTTGTTGCTTTCATATGTTTATTTTGATATGTTCCTAGAGAAAATTGTGTTGAAAAATGTTAGTAGCAATGATGCGGATTGGATCCGCGATCTGAGGTTTATCCTCATTGCTGCACAGAAGAATTATGTCCTTAATGCACCGCTAGGTGCCAGACCTATTGCAGGAGCAGATGCAGACATTATGAACGTTTGGCTAGCTCAATATGATGACTACTTGATAGTTTTGTGCACCATGCTTTATGGCTTAGAATCGGGACTTCAAAGATGTTTTGAACATCATGGACCATATGAGATGTTCCAGGAATTGAAGTTAATATTTCAAGCAAATACCCGAGTTGAGAGATATGAAGTCTCCAACAAGTTCAATAGCTAAAAGATGGAGGAGAATCGCTCAACTAGTGAGCATGTGCTCAGATTGTCTGGATACTTTAATCGCTTGAATCAAGTGGGAGTTAATCTTCCAGATAAAATAGTGATTGACAGAATTCTCTAGTCACTATCACCAAGTTAGTAGAACTTCGTGATGAACTATAATATGCAAGGGATGACGAAAGTGATTCCCAAGCTCTTCGTGATGTTGAAATCAACGAAGGTAGAAATCAAGAAAGAGCATCAAGTGTTGATGATTGACAAGACCACTAGTTTCAAGAAAAGGGCAAAGGGAAAGCAAGGGAACTTCAAGCAGAATGGCAAGCAAGTTGTCACTCCCGCGAAGAAGCCCAAAGCTGGACCATAGCCTGAAACTGAGTGCTTACACTGCAAAGGAAATGGTCATTGGAAGCGGAAATGCCCTGAACATTTGGTGGATAAGAAGGATGGCAAAGTGAAAAAAGGTATATTTGATATACAGGTTCTTGATATGTGCCTTACTAGTGTTTATAGTAGCCCCTGAGTATTTGATACTTGTTTGGTTGCTAAGATTAGTAACTCGAAACAGGAGTTACAGAATAAACAGAGACTAGTTGAAAGGGAAGTGACGATGAGTGTTGGAAGTAGTTCCAAGATTGATATGATCATCATCACACACTGCCTAAACTTTCGGGATAAGTGTTAAACCTAAATAAATGTTATTTAGCGTTTGTGTTGAGCATGAATATGATTTGATCATGTTTATTGCAATACGGTTATTCATTTAAAGTCAGAGAATAATTGTTGTTCTATTTACATGAATAAAACCTTCAATGGTCATACACCCAATGAAAATAGTTTATTGGATCTCGATCGTAGTGACACATATATTCATAATATTGATGCCAAAAGATGCAAAGTTAATAATGATAGTGCAACTTATTTGTGGCACTGCCGTTTGGGTCATATCGGTGTAAAGCGCATGAAGAAACTCCATAAAGATGGATTTTCGGAATCACTTGGTTATGAATCATTTGAGGCTTGCGAACCGTGCATTTTGGGTAAGATGACTAAAACTCCGTTCTTCGGAACAATGGAACGAGCAACAAACTTGTTGGAAATAATACATACTGATGTATGCAGACCAATGAGTATTAAGGCTTGTGGCGAGTATCGTTATTTTCTGACCTTCACAGATGATTTAAGCAGATATGGGTATATCTACTTGATGAAACATAAGTCTGAAATAATTGAAAGGTTCAAAGAATTTCAGAGTGAAGTGGAAAAATCATCGTAACAAGAAAATAAAGTTTCTGCGATCTGATCACGGAGACGAATATTTGAGTTACGAGTTTGGTCTTCAACTAAAACAATGTGGAATAGTTTCACAGCTCACGCCACCTGGAACACCACAACGTTATGGTGTGTCCGAACGTCGTAACTGCACTTTATTGGATATAGTGCGATCTATGATGTCTCTTATCGGTTTTACCACTATCGTTTTGGGGTTGTGCATTAGAGATAGCTGCATTCACGTTTAAAAGGGCACCATCTAAATCCGTTGAGACGACACCGTATGAACTATGGTTTAGCAGTAAACCTAAGCTGTCGTTTCTTAAAGTTTGGAGTCGCGATGCTTATATGAAAAAGTTTCAACCTGATAAGCTTGAACCCAAATCGGAGAAGTGCGTCTTCATAGAATACCCAAAGGAAACTGTTGGGTACTCCTTCTATCACAAATCCAAAGGCAAAACATTCGTTGCTAAGAATGGATCCTTTCTAGAGAAGGAGTTTCTCTTGAAAGAAGTGAGTGGGAGGAAAGTAGAACTTGATGAGGTAATTGTACCTGCTCCCTTATTTGAAAGTAGTTCATCACAGAAATCTGTTCCTGTGACTATTACACCAATTAGTGAGGAAGTTAATGATGATGATCATGAAACTTCAGATTAAGTTACTACAGAACCTTGTAGGTCTTCCAGAGTAAGATCCGCACCAGAGTGGTACGGTAATCCTGTTCTGGAAGTTATGTTACTAGACCATGACGAACCTACGAACTATGAAGAAGCGATGGTGAGCCCAGATTCCGCAAAATGGCTTGAGGCCATGAGATCTGAGATAAGATCCATGTATGAAAACAAAGTATGGACTTTGATTGACTTTCCCAATGATCGGCGAGACATTGAGATTAAATGGATCTTCAAGAGGAAGACGGACGCTGATAGTGTTACTATCTACAAAGCTAGAATTGTCGCAAAAGGTTTTCGACAAGTTCAAGGTGTTGACTACGATGAGATTTTTTCACTTGTATCTATGCTTAAGTCTGTCTGAATCATGTTAGCAATTGCCACATTTTATGAAATCTGGCAAATGGATGTCAAAACTACATTCCTTAATGGATTTTTTAAAGAAGAGTTGTATATGATGCAACCAGAAGGTTTTGTCGATCCGTAAGGTGCTAACAAAATGTGCAAGCTCCAGCGATCCATCAATGGACTGGTGCAAGCATCTTGGAGTTGGAATATACGCTTTGATAAGTTGATCAAAGCATATAGTTTTAATACAGACTTGCGGTGAAGCCTGTATTTACAAGAAAGTGAGTGGGAGCACTACAACATTTCTGATAAGTATATGTGAATGACATATTGTTGATCGGAAATAATGTAGAATTTTTCTGGAAAGCATAAAGGAGTGTTTGAAAGGAGTTTTTCAAAGAAAGACCTTGGTGAAGCTGCTTACACATTGAGCATCAAGATCTATAGAGATAGATCAAGACGCTTGATAAGATTTTTCAATGAGTACATACCTTGACAAGATTTTGAAGTAGTTCAAAATGGAACAGTCAAAGAAAGAGTTCTTGTCTGTGTTGCAAGGTGTGAAGTTGAGTAAGACTCAAAACCCGACCATGGCAGAAAATAGAAAAGAATGAACAGTCATTCCCTATGCCTTAGTCATAGGTTCTATAAAGTATGCTATGCTGTGTACTAGACCTATTGTATACCTTGCTCTGAGTTTGGCAAAGGAATACAATTTTGATCTGAAAGTAGATCACTAGAACAGCAGTCAAGAATATTCTTAGTGAGGACTAAGGAGATGTTTCTCGATTATGGAGGTGATAAAAGAGCCAGTCGTAAAAAGTTACAATGATGCAAGCTTTTACACCAATCCAGATGACTCTAAGTCTCAATCTGGATACATATTGAAAGTGGGAGCAATTAGCTAGAGTAGCTCCGTGCAGAGCATTGTGGACATAGAATATTTGCAAAATACATACGGCTTTGAATGTGACAGACCCGTTGACTAAACTTCTCTCATGAGCAAAACATGATCATACCTTAGTACTCTTTGGGTGTTAATCACATAGCCATGTGAACTAGATTATTTACTCTAGTAAACCCTTTCGGCGTTGATCACATGACGATGTGAACTATGGGTATTAATCACATACAGATGTGAATATTGGTGTTAAATCACATGGTGATGTGAACTAGATTACTGACTCTAGTGCAAGTGGGAGACTGAAGGAAATATGCCCTAGAGGCAATAATAAAGTTATTATTTATTTCCTTATATCATGATAAATGTTTATTATTCATGCTAGAATTGTATTAACCGGAAACATGATACATGTGTGAATACATAGACAAACATAAAGTCACTAGTATGCCTCTACTTGACTAGCTCATTAATCAAAGATGGTTATGTTTCCTAACCATAGACATGTGTTGTCATTTGATTAATGGGATCACATCATTAGGAGAATGATGTGATTGACATGACCCATTCCGTTAGCCTAGCACTTGATCGTTTAGTATGTTGCTATTGCTTTCTTCATGACTTATACAAGTTCTTGCAACTATGAGATTGTGCAACTCATGTTTACCAGAAGAACACTTTGTGTGCTACCAAACATCACAACGTAACTGGGTGATTATAAAGGTGCTCTACAGGTGTTTCCGAAGGTACATGTTGGGTTGGCATAATTCGAGATTAGGTTTTGTCACTCCAATTGTCGGAGAGGTATCTCTGGGCCCTCTCGGTAATACTCATCACCTAAGCCTTGCAAGCATTGTAACTAATGAGTTAGTTATAAGATGATGTGTTATAGAACGAGTAAAGAGACTTGCCGGTAACGAGATTGAACTAGGTATTGGATACCGACGATCAAATCTTGGGCAAGTAACATACCGATGACAAAGGGAACAACGTATGTTGTTATGCGGTTTGACCGATAAAGATCTTCGTAGAATATGTAGGAACCAATATGGGCATCCAGGTTCCGCTATTGGTTATTGACCGAGAATAGTTCTAGGTCATGTCTACATAGTTCTCGAACCCGTAGGGTCCGCACGCTTAACGTTACGATGACAGTTTTATTATGAGTTTACAAGTTTTGATGTACCGAAGTTTGTTCGGAGTCCCAGATGTGATCACGGAGATGACGAGGAGTCTCGAAATTGTCGAGACATAAAGATTGATATATTGGACGACTATATTCGGACACCGGAAGTGTTCCGGGTGATTTCGGAGAAAACCGGAGTGCCGGAGGGTTACCGGAACCCCCCCGGAGAGTTAATGGGCCACATGGGCCTTGGTGGGAAGAGAGAGGGGCGGCCAGGAAGGGCCGCGCGCCCCCTCTCCCTCATGTCTGAATTGGACTAGGAGGGGGGCCCCCCCTCTTTCCTTTCCCTCCTCTCCCCCTTCCTTCCCCTCCTAGTAGGAGTAGGAAAGGAGGAGTCCTACTCCTACTAGGAGGAGGACTCCTCCTCCTGGCGCGCCCAACAAGGGCCGGCCAGCCTCCCCCCTCCCTCCTTTATATACGGGGGCAGGGGGCACCCCATAGATACACAAGTTGATCTACGGATCATTCCTTAGCCGTGTGCGGTGCCCCCGTCCACCATATTCCACCTCGGTCATATCGTCGTGGAGTTTAGGCGAAGCCCTGCGCTGGTAGAGCATCATCATCGTCACCACGCCGTCGTGCTGACGGAACTCATCCCCGAAGCTTTGCTGGATCGGAGCCCGGGGATCATCATCGAGCTGAACGTGTGCTGAACTCGGAGGTGCCGTACGTTCGGTGCTTGGATCGGTCGAATCGTGAAGACGTACGACTACATCAACCGCGTTGTCATAACGCTTCCGCTTACGGTCTACGAGGGTACGTGGACTACACTCTCCCCTCTCGTTGCTATGCCATCACCATGATCTTGCGTGTGCGTAGGAATTTTTTTGAAATTACTACGTTCCCCAACAAGTCCGGCCAGGGCTCTCCTGATAAAGAGAGAGACTTTAGTGAATTCAGGATGTCGCCAAAGGGCGAGTGCTGAAAGATGTCCGCGGCGGTGAACTCCATGATCGGAGCCCAATCGGGCTCGATCGGAAGGGGTGCGGAAGATTCGGAGTTCGGAAAGGAGTCCGGCACCTTGGAGTCACAATCTTCACAAAGGACAAGGCTGATATTCGGCTCGATCGCCGTAGAGATTGCAGCCCCTGAGGCGGTGTCCAACCATCCGTCCCCGATTGGCGCGGTCGGCTCCGAACTAAGGGTCAGAGCGGACACCTGAGCGGCGCTCTGGGCATTGTCCGGCGGCAGAGCTAGATCATGCCCATCGTGATAGTGCGGCGCGCTCGGCTGTGGCTCGAATCCATCGAAGATCAAGTCCCCGCGGATATCAGTCGTGTAGTTCAAATTTCCAAATCTGACCTGATGGCCAGGGGCGTAGCTTTCAATCTGCTTCAGTTGGCCAAGCGAATTGGCCCGCAGTGCAAAGTCCCCGAACACAAAGATCTGTCCGGGGAGAAAAGTCTCGCCCTGGACCTCGTCGTGGTTGAAGATCAAAGAAGCCATCGGGCCTAGCACCAATGTCGGTGTCAAAACCGGCGGATCTCGGGTAGGGGGTCCCGAACTATGCGTCTAGGCGGATGGTAACAGGAGACAAGGGACACGATGTTTTTACCCAGGTTCGGGCCCTCTTGATGGAGGTAAAACCCTACTCCTGCTTGATTAATTTTGATGATATGGGTAGTACAAGAGTTGATCTACCACGAGATCAGAGAGGCTAAACCCTAGAAGCTAGCCTATGGTATGATTGTTGTTCGTCCTCTAAAACTCTCTGGTTTATATAGACACCGCGGAGGGCTAGGGTTACACAGAGTCAGTTACAATGGGAGGAGATCTACATGTCGTATCCCCAAGCTTGCCTTCCATGCCAAGGAAAGTCCTATCCGAACACGGGACGAAGTCTTTAATCTTGTATCTTCATAGTCCGAGAGTCCGGCCAAAGGTCATAGTCCGGCCATCCGGACACCCCCTAATCCAGGACTCCCTCACTCAGCTTTCAGCTCTCGTTCTCCAAATCTTACCGGTGCATCGCTCAAGTATTCTCTAGTCAGCTCGTGATCTCTTCATTCCCTTATAACTAAATTTCCCCAAGTATCTTCGTTCATTTTCTAATCACGGGTACTGTAAGGTGATATACAAATGGTTTTTTAACCCCTTTTCGCGACGTCATTTGGAACTGTCGCCAAGTGAGTGTGGGTGATAGGGGGGTCCTTCCCACATGATCCAGAAACCATCAGGGATGGGCGAGCGGCTACTGACGTTCGCCATAGAATAAACGTATGAGAAGCCGCCGCAGTTCCACATGTTACATCTCGACCTTACGTTTCTGATCAGAGAGACATCCACAATGATTACGCCGCTATAGTGGTGTGAAAAAGGTGGACATCACCATTTAATCTGCCGATATGTTTGTGATAGGTACGTTATGGCACACGGTTGAACAATGTAAAATGTGTGCGGTGCCTCTACTAATGACAACATATACATTTTCATGACTGTGTGCGATTGGTATTCCTATCACACACACACACACTGGTTTTAAACGTTTGCTGTATTACCATGAATCGCACGCGCATATGATACGAAACGGTGTGTGCGGCCATTGGGCATCGCAAACATTTGACGTCAAAGAACCGTCTGTTTTCTGTTAGGACCCCGATCCTAAGTCACACCGATCTAGCATGTAACACATCATATCACTTTGCATCCTCACGCGCGGTATTCCCACGGCTGCCACCTTACCTAGCCCGGGACTGTTTGTGCCTTTTGGCTCACGTATATGATAGTGTCGCTAGCATCCATATGATAGAGAACCGGGGCCAACACGACTAGTCGTAAACCCAAGGTGGCGCTAACTTACAGGGACAGGCATACATGGCCCAACAATGAACGTGTCGATCATCAACATATGAACCCAAGTCGTAGCAAGCTACAAGGACTTAAAGTAACAACTCGTGACATTTCCCCGAAGGGACAGACACAGGAACAAAGAAGGACACATGCTGGCTAGCCTAATGTTCTGGAGCAGTAGCAAGCTACCATGGCTCAGTGGAAGCACTAGGAGACATTTCCCGGTAAGAGGGGCTACCAAGAATAAACAACGAGATTGCCGAATCCCACACATACCAAGCATTTCAAATCATACACACAATATGCTCGATATGTGCAAATACAACATGGCGTCACAACAAAACTCTATGACTCAAAGTATTTATTCAATAGGCTCCGAGGAGCCAGATATTACAAACATGGGTCACATGACCCAACATACATAGCATACAGGCAACAGAAGCATAACATGTCTGAGTACAGACAACTACAACTGAAAAAGGTTGTGAAGCCTGACTATCTACAAGACCCTCCCAAGGGCACAAGATTGTAGCTGAGGCAACAAGCTAAACATCGAAATCCATGAGAAACTACTAGCAAGACTGAAGTCTCTCTGCAAAAACATAAAATAGGCAAACGTGAGTACAAATGTACCCAGCAAGACTTACATCAGAACTAGCTACATATGCATCAGTACCAACAAAGGGGTGGTGGAGTTTAACTACAACAAGCCAGCTTTGACTTAGTGGCTATCCTGGACTACATTTGCAAGTAACTCTTTTGAGGTAGTGCACATGAGTCCAGATATTCACCATATCAATACACTACTATGGATCCGCTCCCGTCTCCCTACGAGAATGCCATCCATAGCACTAACGCTTATCTTGCGCATTTTAGAGTATCCACTTTCACTTTTCTATGAACTGTATAAGCAACCCAGTAGTCCTTTATCGCGGACGCGGCTATTCGAATAGATCATGTTAACCCTGCAGGGGTGTACATCTTCACACACGCTCTCGCCACTTACCGCCATGTACATGTCACCTATCTCGGCAACCTCCAAGCGGAAGCCTGGTGAGGGTGTCGGCCACGACCTGACTAACCACACAAGTTCCTAGTCCAGCTTTACCGCCTATTCGAGTTCCATTCGCAAGGAGATCCGGATGGGGTGTCTCTCACGACCCCAAATGATGTGTACAGGGTTCCCAAGCCCACCAAACGGGCGACGCTTGGTACACCCGACCACGATGACTAGTCTGTCCCAAGCCCACCTGTATCGGGTGCCATTTGATAGACTACTAGCACTACCTACAAACACCAGAAACTAGTTGCAACTCCTGGATAGAGATCAGGTTGACTAATAAGTCGAGAGAGCTTGGAGTGCCTGGATCACAGACACAGAACTCAGTTCCTAAGGATGGTTTCAATGAGACAACCCACCATGTACTCCTACATGGCCTCTCACCGCTACCTTTCCCAAATCGTGTTCACCCACTTAGCTCTCAACAATAGGACATGTTTCACAAATTCCAATTCATCCCCGATGAATCAGACCTGACTCAACTCTAAGCAGTAGCAAGCGTAATAAACAAGCATGAATGAGTAGGCACATCAAGGCTCAAATAACTCCTACTCATGCTAGTGGGTTTCATCTATTTACTGTGGCAATGATAGGTCATGCAGAGGAAAGGGGTTCAACTACCAAAACATGTAACAGTTGAATCATTGTTGTCCTAATGCAGTAAAAGAGAGCAGGAGCGAGAGAGTGGGATTGTATCGGAATGAACAAGGGAGTTTTTCTTGCCCGGCACTTCTGAAGATAGCATAGCTCTTCATCGGTGTCATTGAACTCATCATCGGAACCACGTCTACTCAGAGGGGACAAGCACCGACAAACAAAGAATAAGCATAATCAATGCAATGCAGCAATATGATGCATGAATGTGGCATGGCAATATGCTGTTGATTGAGCTAATGCAACTAGCAACAAGTTAAATGAAGTTGGTTTGAACACTAGGTTCAAATTCAAACTCCATATGTAATTTCTTAAATGCCATTTAATTTAATTGTCCTAAACAGAGGGCATAAGTTGCTCTAGCATGCATGCAAATGCCATAAACAGATTCTTTGGATTTTTCTGATAATTTTTCATATATATAAATCATTTCATTTGGAGTTATAGATTATTTTCTATGATTTTCCTAAGTTTATAGCATTTTCTGGATTTTCTGAATTATTTTAAATACAGAAATTACTTTACTGCACCAGCATGACATCACCATGATGTCAGCAGGTCAACGGGGTTAGTCCAGGTCAATCCTGATGTGTGGGGTCCACACGTCAGTGACTGTGTGTGTAATCCCGGTCAAAACTAGGGTTGACTAGGTTTGACCCTTGTCTGGGGCCCGCTGTTAGTGGTTGTTAGGGGTGCTTAGCTAGCGGGGTTAGCGTTAATGATGTCCACATCGATAGTCGTCGGAGTTTCGCTGGCGGTGACCAAATCCGACGATGGAAATGCCACGGGAAAGCGCTACAGGGGATGGTTTCGGGTGTGGTTTGCGGCTATGGGTTGCTAGGCTTCGCGCGCATCCAGGGGTGGCAGCAGCTCGAGCTGGGGTGGCCGGAGCTCGCTGAGATGGAGCTCGCAGCGGTAGCCGGAGTTCGGGCACGACCAACACGACGCTACAGGCTACTATGATGCGAGCTAGGTTGTGCATTGGGCTTCTGGTGAGCTTCTGAGAACGATTATGTGCTTGGATGTGAGCTCCAGTGGCTGTAGCCAGGGCGATGTCACGGCCGGTGGTGAGGGGTTCTCGGGCTTGGTGGTGGGGCTAGTTAGGGCTTGAAATCGAAGCGGGAAGGAGAGGGATTTGGAGCAGGTGCTCACTGGGAGTCGAAGGAGCTGGTCGTCGGGCTTGGGGGCGACTTGACAACGACGGATCGACGACGAAGAATGGCGGCAACCGAGGTTGAAGATGGCGATGATGGCAATGCTGCAGGCCTCCCGCTACCACATGCTTTGGCATGAAGCTCCACGACATCATGGCGGAGCTGTAGGGACGGATGATGAGGCTCAGGGGTGGTTGTGGACGCGACAACGACGAGCGGCAGCGATGGTGGCGCTCGGGTGCGTGCGAGAAGAGAGCCAGAGGAGGGGAAAAGACACGGGGGAGTGGGGAGAGGTGCAGGGGGTCGAGGGGGGTAGCCTGGCATCCTCAGGGCAACGAGGAGACAAGGAGAGAGGCAGGAGGAGACCGGCGTGTGCCGGCATGCGGCGAGCACACGCCTCGCGTCCTTCTGGCGCGAGGTGGGAGATGATTGGCAGCGGTGATGGGCTAGGCCAGCTCCTGGGCCGCACTGGTAAGTGCTAGGTTAGCTCTTTCTCTCTCTTTTTCTATCTTTTATTTCTCGTTTCTATTTCTCTGTAATTTGTTTTGATTTGATTTAAAGACCAAACCAATTTTTTTAGCTTCTGAAAATTATCATGTGGCTAGATATAATATATTCAGAGCCACTCATCGTTTTTCAGAATTATTGGATTCATAAACTATTTAATATGAATATAAATCCAATTCAAATATTATAGGATTTAACTCAAAGGCACAAGATAAATTCTTTTGAACCTCCAAAAATATTAGTTTGAATTTTAGCCCTACCAATGTGTTTCAAAGTTACAAAGGAACATTTCCTTGGAAACATTTGAAGAAATTTTAATATTGATTATTTTTGAACTGAATTCTGAGGGTTTCAACTAACCTCAATTCAACTTTCAGAATTTAAACATTGATGCATGGATGATGATGCACTGACAAGCAAGACTAAGCTAGGGCTGTGACAACTCACCCCCACTAAACAAGAATCTCATCCCGAGATTCAAAACGTAGGGTAAGCAGACAGAAGGGAACACAAAGCTAGTGCAATCTTCACGATCCAGGTTGTACTTCATAAGAACATTGATTCGGTCATCATCTTTGTCTCAACGTCTTTGCTTTTGAGGTCTCCATCCAACATGATGACAAAAGAAAGGAAACCCTAGAAGAATCGATCTTCTCGAAGATCGAGCAACCCACGATCAACTCACGGGACGAGACATAGTAACATCTCTTGAGTTAAGCCGCAAAACACACAACAGGGTGTTGGAAGAAGCATATGACGAAGGTTCAATTTGGTAGGCAACAATTCCACACTTAAGAAGATGGCGGACAAGGTCAAAATAGCGAGGAGTTAATTGCCATGATTCCATAACGGGGCACCTCAGGGAAGGTGACTCGTAGAATTATCCCTTAAGTGGCAAAAAGAATTACTTTTGATACATATATCATTAAGAATTTTTATGCCAGCCTGAGGCAATTCACATTTGATCGCTTGAAAGGATTTAAAAGAATGGCGTACCCAGTTTGGAAAGAAAACTATGATTATAGAACAACTCAGCAAATGGAAGGCACATTCCAGTTGATACCAGTGATATAACCTAGTGACTGAGCGTGCTTTCAAGTCCTTGAGCGTTTCCATATTCATCAAGGTTTTACCAGCATCCGTGCCGAGGATCCTGGCAACACATCATACTACCACGGTGGCACTACTAGGGAAAACCCTATCAGTAGCACGGGTATTTTGCCTATTAGTAGCGCGGGATGCCGCACCACTGATAAGGTGCTACAGCTAACATGTAGCAGTAGCGCTTGTCATCCCACACTACTGCTACACATGGCTAGCAGTAGCGAGCTTTAGTGCAGAGCGCTGCTGCTAATATCTACAACGCTTTTTAGCAGGAAGCGCTACTGGTAAGGGAGCGCTACTGCTAACTTTATTCCCCTCGCTACTGCTAGTTTTATTAGTTTATGTTTTTTTCCGCATATTTGTTTTGTATTTGAATAGGCTTTATACAATAATATTTAGTATATCATACACATACAAATGTAATCATAGCATATACATACAAATAGTCTCATCAAATCATGTCATCATCATAATGATCATCCAACACAAAGTGGTCTCTTGTCATCATCTCGAAAATAGCGATACAAGTCTCGATTACTTGCAACTGCATTGTCATCCATCTAAACAATGATATACGTGAGAAGAGGTATCACTATGAGTGAGAGCGGAACTATGCAGTACATGAGTTCGTATCCCTCTCTCGCATTAGCGTGAACCTAAACTAACTAGTGGCTGTCGCTCGGAAACCGGAAACTGGTACACCTGGGCCTGACACTCCGGCCACTTGCCGTATAATCCTGGCGTAGCACTTCTTTGCCATCGATGATCTATGCACCTGCATCGTCACATGAGTTGATGATGTGCAACATATATAGTTGAGCAATAGAAAGAGACAGACTTGGCAAAAATAGAAGCAACATATAATAAGCATAAATAACAAAGTTCATCGCGGGTGTCGGCGCTGGTCTCGGCACCGGTGTCAGTCTCATCGCCGGTGTGCATGTCGGTATCAGTCCCCGATGCGACAGGTGGGCCCAGCAACAACATCTATTGATCGTCGGCTTCCCTAAAAAATTCGTCTGCCGCCAAGTAGACGTCGTCGCAATCAACAGAACCCTGTCCTTCATCGTTGCTAGCCATGTTTCCTACGATTAAATCTAGTCAATTAATTCTAGACCTAATAAAATGAATAATGACATAAAAAGGCCTATGTTTTACAGGAACGTTGACTCCTTCCCGGTGCGGCAAATCCCGGGCACTCGATATGTCCTAGTTTGTAGCACAAGTCATGCCAAAATTCATGGAAAATTTCGGCATGACCTTTGCTAAAAAGTGGACAAATCGAGCACCTGAAATTTGCTGAAACGGAAATGAATCAGCATTCCAGCAAAACATAGGCCACTCGGCTTCATTCCCTGGAAACAGTGTTCAAATATCCATATTCGACACCGCAACATGTCCAAATATACACGAGCAACCTCATGTCCAAATTTCACAAGCTAATTCAAAAACTAAGTGTAGAAGAAAATTCATTTAACTACTAATAGAACAAAATTCAGTTAACTTTAGTGCTCTATAATGATGAAAGTAAAAAATATATCAGTTAACTACTAATTTCATTCATATAGGTTATTCATTTAACTTCACCTAATTAACCTACTGTACCATTACTACTAGCAGCACTACTAACCTAATTAACCTAGCAAAACCCTACTGCCCTAACTAAAGAACATCTAATTAACATTTACTAGTACCACTACTGCCCTAACCTAATTAACATCTACTAGTATCACTATATACTACTCGCAACACTGCTACAACATTTTCTTCAGTTTTTTCTTTTAAAAAACATCTATGAAAACAAAAACCCTAATTAAACCCCACTGCCCTAACTAAATTTTGCTGTAAACCAATTTTTTTCTCTATACTAATTTTTGCTTTAACATCTACTACTTAACATCTTTTTCTCTAAACTAAATTTTTTGCTATAAACTAACTTTTGCTCTAAACTAATTTTGCTCTAAAATGCAGAGAGAGAGGAGGGGTGGGGGGAGGAGTGGGGGCTTACAGAGAGGGGAGAGACGATGGCGGGGAGGTGCTCGGTGACGGAGGCAGGGGCGGGGAGGGTGGGCTCGGGCTCGGGCAGCGGCGGTCCTGGGCGGGCTGGAGCGACGGTGAGGTCGATGGCGGCGGTGGTGAGGCTGAGGGCGACCTTGGGCAGCGGCGGTGAGGATGAGCGCGACCTCGGGAGGAGACGGTGAGGTTGCGGGCGTCGATGCCAGCAGGAGACGGAGCGGGGCGACGACGAATTGGGGAGACGGCGGCGAAGTGGGGCGAGGGATTTGGGGGAGAAGTGATGGCCGGGGAGAGGGAAACCGCTGGTTAAGTGTAACATAAAGGTAGCGCATTACTGAAAACACGCTATAGTTAAGTTAGCTATAGCACGTTTGAGTAAACGCGCTACTGCTATGCCTTCCTCCTTTTCCCCCTTTTCATTTATTTTTCTTTACATTTTATTTTTTTCCTTTCTCCTTTTTTTATTTCTTTCATTTTCATTTTACGTTCTTTTTGTTAGAAGTAGCGCCTTCCACCTAAACTCGCTGCTACAACAATATTAGCGGTAGCGCATTTTCCGAAAGACCGCTACTTCTATGTGTAGCCTATCGGCTTAGTGTTGGGAATTTTAGTAGTAGCGCTTTTACAATGAGATGCGCTACTGCTATATATGTATCTGCAGCGCGCTTATTCTGCATGCGCTACTGTTGTGTAGCAGTAGCGCGCTTTTTTAACAAGCGCTACTGCTAAAGTTCTGCGTATAAGGTTTTCCCTAGTAGTGTGGATAGTGGTGGAGAATGCAAATGCAAAGGAGGATAACACCTTCTCAGATTTCACCTTAGCGAGGCCAAGGAATCAAACTCTGGATGATCGACCGAGAGACATTTAGCACTCCGCTTGTAATGTTCTCCTTGATGTGCTAGCATAACCCATTTATAGATATGGTTTGGTATCTAGAACATCAAGTAAAAGGTCGGACTTCGGGAGCACAAGAATCTATGAGGAACAACTACTTAAATCCTAGGAAATCCTTATGGAGAGGTGGCCAACTTCCTCAAACAAGATACTACAATAATAGGTCTGTCGGCTAGGTGTGTTGGCCATGACATCCACCTTACCGGTTACAGAGAGACCATTATTATAGTTCCTGGGAAACGTTCCAACCATCATATCTACCTAAGATTCAGATCTAGTTGGCGTCAGGATATTCCAGACTCGTCAAGTCTAGAAAGAAAAATGAAAGTTTGCAACACAAGTCGACGAGATGGCGTTGCGAGATTATCGGGAAATGAACTATGATAGCAAGCTCCAAATATGAGCTAGTTCTGCTACACACATGTGAACATGCTGTCCCATACAAGCATGACCACATGGTAGTCTTACAACAAAACACTACCGAGTTCTGGTTGGAAATCATCATCAATGATATTGAAGTCCTAACATAAGTCATGATTCTTAAGAAGGAACTTCTTCTCCTTGAACAAAGCAATCAGTGGCTTGGTGTGCTAGGGATACATATAGAATGAAGGTTTAAAGTCTCCAAACCATATAATGATTCACACATATGCATGACTGACTTGGAATGACTCCAGATGAAGCAACATTGACTTTCTCGAATCTATGGCGGCAACTTGCATCAAAAGCACATGAATTAGAGGAAGTCACTTCTTTCATCCGGACATATGCTTCATGAACGGGACATGAAGATAATGCCTATAAAAGTTTCCAACACCAACTTAGATGTTCAACATGAATCATGGACAAGATGAAAATGTTGTCAATGGGCTCAACAACAATCCATCCAGGCTTCCGTATAGGTGGAATTCCACAATTACGTGAACACGGTGATAGCATTGGTCAGACCCAAAGATGTAATGGTGTATGCTTGAGGGGTCAACCATGAGTAAGACAACATTAAAAACATTGTTGGTTCTGATTTGATTTGAGGATAGCCCACAGTCAAATCAAAACTTGGACAAGACAATAGATCCAACAATTGGTCACTGAGACCAATCGATGAAAATATCACCTTTCTTCGACGCGCACAAACACAAGGATAGCCCTCTAGAACGAGCTAGGTTAGGCAAGATTTTATCTCCCAACTCTCCAAGTTGTTGTTCAACTTAACCAACTAGCTCAGGGGTATCCAACATATAATCTTGGAGAAGGGGTGGTTTACAAGAAACTAACTCGATCACGAGCTCAACATAACAGTCAGGGAACAACTTGGTGCTATTTCCGAGAAGATATTCGGAAAATCACGAACCACTGATTGTTGGGGAACACAGTAGTTTCAAAAATTTCCTACGCACACGCAAGATCATGGTGATGCATAGCAACGAGAGGGGAGAGTGTTGTCCATGTACCCTCGTAGACCGACAGCGGAAGCATTAGCACAACGCGGTTGATGTAGTCGTACGTCTTCACGGCCCGACCGATCAAGCACCGAAAGCAAGGCACCTCTGAGTTCTTGCACACGTTCAGCTCGAGGACGTCCCTCGAACTCCGATCCAGCCGAGTGTCGAGGGAGAGTTCCGTCAACACGACGGTGTGGTGATGATGATGATTTTCTACCGACACAGGGCTTCGCCTAAGCACCGCTACGATATTATCGAGGTGGACTATGGTGGAGGGGGGAACCGCACACGGATAAGAGATCCAAGGGATCAATTGTTGTGTCTATGGGGTGCCCCCCTCCTCTGTACATAAAGGAGGAGAGGAGGGGGCCGGCCAGGAGGAGGAGGCGCGCCCAAGGGGGGAGTTTTACCCCCACCGTCAGTAGGACTCCTCCTTTTCCTAGTTGGAGAGGGAGTGGGAAGGAAGAGGAAGGAGGGAGGAAGGAAAGGGGGGGCCGGCCCCCCTCCCAATTCGGATTGGGCTTGGGGGGGGGGCCCTCCCTTGCTCCTTTCCCCTCCTTTCCACTAAAGCCCATTAAGGCCCATATACCTCCCGGGGGGTTCCGATAACCTCCCGGTGCTCCAGTATTATCCCGATCTCACCCGGAACCATTCCGGTGTCCAAATATACTCGTCCAATATATCGATCTTTACGTCTCAACCATTTCAAGACTCCTCGTTATGTCCGTGATCACATCCGGGACTCCAAACTACCTTCGGTACATCAAAACACATAAACTCATAATATAACCGCCATCTAACTTTAAGCATGTGGACCCTACGGGTTCGAGAACTATGTAGACATGACCGAGACACGTCTCGAGTCAATAACCAATAGCGGAACCTGGATGCTCATATTGGCTCCCACATATTCTACGAAGATCTTTATCGGTCAAACCACATAACAACATACGTTGTTCCCTTTGTCATCGGTATGTTACTTGCCCGAGATTTGATCGTCGGTATCTCAATACCTAGTTCAATCTCGTTACCGGCAAGTCTCTTTACTCGTTCCATAATACATCATCTCGCAACTAACTAATTAGTTGCAATGCTTGCAAAGCTTATAGTGATGTGCATTACCGAGTGGGCCCAGAGATACCTCTCCGACAATCGGAGTGACAAATCCTAATCTCGAAATACGCCAACCCAACAAGTACGTTTGGAGACACCTGTAGAGCACCTTTATAATCACCCAGTTACGTTGTGACGTTTGGTAGCACACAAAGTGTTCCTCCGGTAAATGGGAGTTGTATAATCTCATAGTCACAGGAACATGTATAAGTCATGAAGAAGGCAGTAGCAACATACTAAATGATCAAGTGCTAAGCTAACGGAATGGGTCAAGTCAATCACATCATTCTCCTAATGATGTGATCCCGTTAATCAAATGACAACTCTTTGTCCATGGCTAGGAAACATAACCATCTTTGATAAACGAGCTAGTCAAGTAGAGGCATACTAGTGACACTTAGTTTGTCTATGAATTCACACATGTATCATGTTTCCGGTTAATACAATTCTAGCATGAATAATAAACATTCATCATGATATAAGGAAATAAATAATAACTTTATTATTGCCTCTAGGGCATATTTCCTTCAGTCTCCCACACTCACTAGAGTCAATAATCTAGATTACACAGTAATGATTCTAACACCCATGGAGCCTTGGTGTTGATCATGTTTTGCTCGCTGAAGAGGCTTAGTCAACGGGTCTGCAACATTCAGATCCGTATGTATCTTGCAAATCTCTATGTCTCCCACCCGGACTTGGTCCCGGATGGAATTGAAGCGTCTCTTGATGTGCTTGGTTCTCTTGTGATATTTGGATTCCTTTGCCAAGGCAATTGCACCAGTATTGTCACAAAAGATTTTCATTGGACCCAATGCACTAGGTATGACACCTAGATCGGATATGAACTCTTTCATCTAGACTCCTTCATTTGCTGCTTCCGAAGCAGCTATGTACTCTGCTTCACATGTAGATCCCGCCACGACGCTTTGTTTAGAACTGCACCAACTGACAGCTCCACCGTTCAATATAAACACGTATCCGGTTTGCGATTTAGAATCGTCCGGATCAGTGTCAAAGATTGCATCGACGTAACCATTTACGACTAGCTCTTTGTCACCTCCATAAACGAGAAACATATCCTTATTCCTTTCAGGTATTTCAGGATGTTCTTGACCGCTGTCCAGTGATCCACTCCTGGATTACTTTGGTACCTCCCTGCTAAACTAATAGCAAGGCACACATCAGGTCTGGTACACAGCATTTCATACATGATAGAGCCTATGGCTAAAGCATAGGGAACTTCTTTCATTCTCTTTCTATCTTCTGAAGTGGTCGGGCATTGAGTCCGACTCAATTTCACACCTTGTATTACAGGCAAGAACCCTTTCTTTGCTTGATCCATTTTGAACTTCTTCAAAACTTTATCAAGGTATGTACATTGTGAAAGTCCAATTAAGCATCTTGATCTATCTCTATAAATCTTGATGCCCAATATGTAAGCGGCTTCACCGAGGTCTTTCATTGAAAAACTTTTATTCAACTATCCTTTTACACTACTAGGGAAAAGGCTAGCAGCAGCGCAGGTTTTAGGTGTATCAGTAGGGCGGGGTGGGGCGCTACTAATAAGGCGCTACAACTAACATATAGCAGTAGCGCGTGGTCACCGGCGCTACTGCTACACAAGTGTAGCAGCAGCGCGGTTACTGGGAGCACGCTACTGCTAGTAGCTCTAGCGCCCTTTGCAGCAACGCGCTACTGCTATAGAGGCGCTGCTGCTAACTTCTATACACTCGCTACTGCTAATTTAACAGGTTTTTTGTTTTTTTGGGCATATTTGTTTTGTATTTGAACAGGCTTTATAGAAGAATCTTTATCACATAGAAATGTCATCATGATACACATACAAATGCTTGCGAGACCACGAATATAATCATAGCATATACATACAAATAGTCTCATCATAATCATCATCCAACACAAAGTGGTCTCTAGTCATCATCACGAAAATAGCAATACAAGTCCTTGATTACTTGCAAATACATCGTCATCCATCTAAACAATGGTATACGCGAGAAGAGCTATCACTTTGAGTACATGAGTTCGTATCCCTCTCTCTCATTAGCGTGAACCTAAACTAACTACTGCCTGTCGCTCGGAAACCGGAAACCGGCAACAGCTGGGCCTGACACTCCGGCCACTCATCGTATATATACTCCTGGCGTAGCACTTCTTCGCCATCGATGATCTATGCACCTGCATCGTCACATGAGTCGATGACATGCAACATATATAGTTGAGCAACAGAAAGAGACAGACTTGACAAAATTAGAAACAACATATCATAAGCATAAATAACAAAGTTCATCGTACCCAAAATGCCCTAACTAGAGTGATCTTCGCTAGTCGAGGAGGAGGACGGTTTAATTACATCACAAATAAAGTTTCACGGCGCATAACTCAAAGTGTTTCCTATGATTAAATCTAGTCAATTAATTCTAGACCTAATAAAATGAATAATGACATAAAAAAGGACTATTGTTTTGCAGGAATGTTGACTCCTTCCTGGTGCGGCAAATCCCGGGCACTCGATATGTCCTAGTTTGTAGCACAAGTCATGCCGAAATTCACGGAAAATTTCGGCATGACCTTTGCTAAAAAGTGGACAAATCGAGAACCTGAAATTTGTCGGAACAGAAATGAATCAACATTCCGGCAAAACATAGGCCACTCAGCATCATTCCCTGGAAACAACAAAGCCACTTGGGCACAATCGAACAACTTCAATGAAAATATATAACATGAGCAAACATTATTGAGGAATTTTCATATAACATGGCCACTTCAATGAAAAGATATAATCAACAATAATGGAATATACAAATGAACATCAATGACATATAGCTGCTATTCTGTTTGACCAAGTTTTTGAAAAGAAAAACAATTCTGTTTTTTGTTTATAGCTAAATGCCATAGCTACTGTTTTTTATTTATAGCTAAATACTTTTGTTTTTTGTCTAAAGCTAAAAGCCTAGGAACTACATTTTCTCTAACCCTTTTGACCTCACCAGAATTTCCACAGCAAGACCTTAGTACCTACACCCAATTTCTTCAAAAATATTCAGGTCCATAGTCCAAATGATTCAAATTTCATTTGAATGAAATTTGGAACAAATTCAGGTCCGTAGTCAAAATATTTTTTATAGCTAAGTGTTTTTTGTTTATACCCTCTGTTAATTTAAATCTAAATGCTACTATTATTTATATACCCTCTATTAGTTTAAAGCTAAATGGAATTACTGTTTAGGAATTTTCATAAAAATTGCCCTAGCTAATTTACTAACAAAATTGCAAATCATTTTTCCTAAATGCTATAAAATGCCTACTGCCCTAAAAAAAATCTAGGGTTCATATGAACACCTAGGGTTCATATGAACATCAACACAGTATCAACACACATATATATAATTGCCCTAGCAGAGAGAAATAGGAGGGTAGGGACAGGAGAGGCATAGCCTTACGGTCGGTGGCGAGGGCAGGCTCTGGCTTGGGTAGCGGCGGTGAGGTCGAGGGCGGCGGCGGCGGCGAGCTCGAGGGAGGCGACAGTGAGGTCGACGACGACCTCGGGCGGCGGCTGTGAGGTCGAGGGGGCGACCTCGGGCGGCGGCGGTGTGGTCGAAGGCGGCGGGCGGCGGCGGTGTGGTCGAAGGCGGCCTCGGGCGGTGGCGGTGTGGTCGAAGGCGCGCGGCAGGGCAACGGCGGCGATGGAGCAGTTGGGGGACAGGGGGGAGTAGAGAGGGGGGAAAAGGACTTAGCGAAATTTTGAGCTAGGGCCGCCGAGATTTGAGTCAAACTAGCAGCAGCGAGTTTTGATGAAACGCGCTATAGCTAAGATAGCTATAGCGCATTTCATCAAAACGCGCTGCTGCTAACCCTTTCTGTTTTCTTTCTCTTTTTCTTTTGTTTTCTTTACATTTTATTTTTTTCATTTCTCCTTTTTCTATTTCTTTCATTTTCATTTACTTTTCTACTTATTTTTCTATTTATTTTCTTTTACATAGCAGTAGCGCTGTAAGGAAGAAACACGCTGCTACAATGTTTTTAGCAGTAGCGTGCTTCTGGGAGAAGCGCTGCTACTATTCCTAGCCTACCGGCACTAGTGAGAGAATTTTAGTAGTAGCGCTTTTCTGTGGAGACGCGCTACTGCTAATATAATGATTGTAGCGTGGTTTTGCAACAAGCGCTACTACTAAGTAGCGCTAGCGCCGAGTTTTGACCAACGCTACTGCTATACCTCTGTGTATAGCATTTTCCCTAGTAGTGTTATGCTATCCATAAATTCTATATCATTTCCAATCAATAATATGTCGTCCACATATAGTATTAGAAATGCTACAGAGCTCCCACTCACTTTCTTGTAAATACAGGCTTCTCCAAAAGTCTGTATAAAACCATATGCTTTGATCACACTATCAAAGCGTTTATTCCAACTCCGAGAGGCTTGCACCAGTCCATAAATGGACCGCTGGAGCTTGCACACTTTGTTAGCATCCTTTGGATCGACAAAACCTTCTGGTTGCATCATATACAACTCTTCTTCCAGAAATCCATTCAGGAATGCAGTTTTGACATCCATTTGCAAAAGTTCATAATCATAAAATGCGGCAATTGCTAACATGATTTGGACAGACTTAAGCATCGCTACGGGTGAGAAAGTTTCATCGTAGTCAACCCCTTGAACTTGTCAAAAACCTTTTGCAACAAGTCGAGCTTTGTAGACAGTAACATTACCATCAGCGTCAGTCTTCTTCTTGAAGATCCATTTATTCTCAATGGCCTGGCGATCAATGGGCAAGTCAACCAAAGTCCACACTTTGTTCTCATACATGGATCCCATCTCAGATTTCATGGCCTCAAGCCATTTTGCGGAATCTGGGCTCATCATCGCTTCCTCATAGTTAGTAGGCTCGCCATGGTCAAGTAACATGACCTCCAGAATAGGATTACCGTACCACTCTGGTGCGGATCTTGCTCTAGTTGACCTACATGGTTCGGTAGTAACTTGATCTGAAGTTTCATGATCAATATCATCAGCTTCCTCACTAATTGGTGTAGTCGTCACAGGAACCGGTTTCTGTGATGAACTATTTTCCAATAAGGGAGTAGGTACAGTTACCTCATCAAGTTCTACTTTACTCCCACTCACTTCTTTCGAGAGAAACTCTTTCTCTAGAAAGGATCCATTCTTAGCAACGAATGTCTTGCCATCGGATCTGTGATAGAAGGTGTACCCAACAATCTCCTTTGGGTATCCTATGAAGACATATTTCTCCGATTTGGGTTCGAGCTTATCAGGTTGAAGCTTTTTCACATAAGCATCACAGCCCCAAACTTCAAGAAACAACAACTTTGGTTTCTTGCCAAACAACAGTTCATAAGGCATCGTCTCAACGGATTTTGATGGTGCCCTATTTAACGTGATGCGGCCGTCTCTAAAGCATAACCCAAGAACGACAACGGTAAATCAGTAAGAGACATCATAGATCGCACCATATCTAGTAAAGTACGATTACGATGTTCGGACACACTATTACGCTATGGTGTTCCAGGTGGCGTGAGTTGCGAAACTATTCCGCATTGCTTCAAATGTAAACCAAACTCGTAACTCAAATATTCTCCTCCACAATCAGATCGTAGAAACTTTATTTTCTTGTTACGATGATTTTCAACTTCACTCTGAAATTCTTTGAACTTTTCAAATGTTTCAGACTTATGTTTCATTAAGTAGATATACCCATATCTGCTCAAATCATCTGTGAAGGTGAGAAAATAACGATACCCACCGTGAGCCTCAACATTCATTGGACCACATACATCAGTATGTATGATTTCCAATAAATCAGTTGCTCGCTCCATAGTTCCAGAGAACGGCGTTTTAGTCATCTTACCCATGAGGCATGGTTCGCAAGTACCAAGTGATTCATAATCAAGTGATTCCAAAAGTCCATTAGTATGGAGTTTCTTCATGCGCTTTACACCAATATGACCTAAACGGCAGTGCCACAAATAAGTTACACTATCATTATCAACTCTGCATATTTTGGTTTCAACATTATGAAAATGTGTATCACTACTATCAAGATTCATGAAAAATAGACCACTCTTTAAGGGTGCATGACCATAAAAGATATTACTCATATAAATAGAACAACCATTATTCTCAAATTTAAATGAATAACCGGCTCGCATCAAACAAGATCCAGATATAATGTTCATGCTCAATGCTGGCACCAAATAACAATTATTTAGGTCTAAAACTAATCCTGAAGGTAGATGTAGAGGTAGCGTGCCGACGGCGATCACATCGACTTTTGAACCATTTCCCACGCGCATCGTCACCTTGTCCTTAGCCAGTGTCGCTTAATCTGTAGTCTCTGTTTCGAGTTGCAAATATTAGCAATAGAACCAGTATCAAATACCCAGGTGCTACTGCGAGCTCTGGTAAGGTACACATCAATAACATGTATATCACATATACCTTTGTTCACCTTGCCATCCTTCTTATCTACCAAATACTTAGGGCAGTTCCGCTTCCAGTGACCAGTCTGCTTGCAGTAGAAGCACTCAGTCTCAGGCTTAGGTCCATACTTGGGTTTCTTCTCTTGAGCAGCAACTTGTTTCCGTTCTTCTTGAAGTTCCCCTTCTTCTTCCCTTTGCCCTTTTTCTTGAAACTGGTGGTCTTATTGACCATCAACACTTGATGCTCCTTCTTGATTTCTACCTCCGCAGCTTTTAGCATTGTGAAGAGCTCGGGAATTGTCTTATCCATCCCTTGCATATTATAGTTCATCACGAAGCTCTTGTAGCTTGGTGGCAATGATTTGAGAATTCTGTCAATGACGCAATCGTCCGGAAGATTAACTCCTAGTTGAATCAAGTGATTGTTATACCCAAACATTTTGAGTATATGCTCACTGACAAAACTATTCTCCTCCATGTTGCAGCTGTAGAACTTATTGGAGACTTCGTATCTCTCAATCCGGGCATTTGCGTGAAATATTAACTTCAACTCCTGGAACATCTCATATGCTCATGACGTTCAAAACGTCGTTGAAGTCCCGGTTCTAAGCCGTAAAGCATGGCACACTGAACTATCGAGTAGTCATCAGCTTTGCTCTTCCAAACATTCACAACGTCTGCAGTTGCATCTGCAGCAGGCCTGGCACCCAACAGTGCTTCCAGGACGTAATTCTTTTGTGCAGCAATGAGGATAATCCTCAAGTTATGGACCCAGTCCGTGTAATTGCTACCATCATCTTTCAACTTTGCTTTCTCAAGGAACACATTAAAATTCAACGGATCAACAACACGAGCCATCTATCTACAACAACATAGACATGCAAAATACTATCAGGTACTAAGTTCATGATAAATTTAAGTTCAATTAATCATATTACTTAAGAACTCCCACTTAGACAGACATCCCTCAAATCATCTAAGTGATCACGTGATCCAAATCAACTAAACCATAACCGATCATCACGTGAAATGGAGTAGTTTTCAATCATGAACATCATTATGTTGATCATATCTACTATATGATTCACGCTCGACCTTTCGGTCTTAGTGTTGCGAGGCCATATCTGCATATGCTAGGCTTGTCAAGTTTAACTTGAGTATTCTGCGTGTGCAAAACTGGCTTGCACCCGATGTAGATGGACGTAGAGCTTATCACACCCGCTCATCACATGGTGTCTGGGCACGATGAACTTTGGCAACGGTGCATACTCAGGGAGAACACTTTTATCTTGAAATTTAGTGAGAGATCATCTTATAATGCTACCGTCAATCAAAGCAAGATAAGATGCATAAGGGATAAACATCACATGCAATCAATATAAGTGATATGATATGGCCATCATCATCTTGTGCTTGTGATCTCCATCTCCGAAGCACCATCATGATCACCATCGTCACCGGCGCGACACCTTGATCTCCATCGTAGCATCTTTGTTGTCTCGCCAACTATTGCTTCTACGACTATCGCTACCGCTTAGTGATAAAGTAAAGCAATTACAGGGTGATTGCATTGCATACAATAAAGCGACAACCATATGGCTCCTGCCAGTTGCCGATAACTCGGTTACAAAACATGATCATCTCATACAATAAAATATAGCATCACGTCTTGACCATATCACATCACAACATGCCCTGCAAAAACAAGTTAGACGTCCTCTACTTTGTTTTTGCAAGTTTTACGTGGCTGCTACGGGCTGAGCAAGAACCATTCTTACCTACGCATAAAAACCACAACGATAGTTCGTCAAGTTAGTGCTATTTTAACCTTCTCAAGGACCGGGCGTAGCCACACTCGGTTCAAATAAAGTTGGAGAAACTGACACCCGCCAGCCACCTATGTGCAAAGCACGTCGGTAGAACCAGTCTCGTGTAAGCGTACGCGTAATGTCGGGCCGGGCCGCTTCATCCAACAATACCGCTGAACCAAAGTATGACATGCTCGTAAGCAGTATGACTTGTATCACCCACAACTCACTTGTGTTCTACTCGTGCATATAAAATTTACGCATAAAACCAGGCTCGGATGCCACTATTGGGGAACACAGTAATTTCAAAAATTTCCTACACACACGCAAGATCATGGTGATGCATAGCAACGAGAGGGGAGAGTGTTGTCCACGTACCCTCGTAGACCGAAAGCGGAAGCATTAGCACAACGTGGTTGATGTAGTCATACGTCTTCACGGCCCGACCGATCAAACACCGAAAGCACGGCACCTCCGAGTTCTTGCACATGTTCAGCTCGATGACGTCCCTCGAACTCTGATCCAGCCGAGTGTCGAGGGAGAGTTCCGTCAGCACGACGGCATGGTGACGATGATGATGTTCTACCGACGCAGGGCTTCGCCTAAGCACCGCTGCGATATTATCGAGGTGGACTATGGTGGAGGGGGGCACTGCACATGGCTAAGAGATCCAAGGGATCAATTGTTGTGTCTATGGGCTGCCCCCCTCCTTCGTATATAAAGGAGGAGAGGAGGGGGCCGGCCAGGAGGAGGAGACGCGCCCATGGGGGGAGTCCTACCCCCACCGGGAGTAGGACCCCTCCTTTTCCTACTTGGAGAGGGAGAGAGAAGGAATAGGAAGGAGGGAGGAAGGAAAGGGGGGGGGGGCCCTCCCAATTCGGATTGGGCTTGGGGGGTGGTGCCCCCTCCCTTGCTCCTTTCCCCTCCTTTCCACTAAAGCCCATTAAGGCCCATATACCTCCCGGGGGGTTCCGATAACCTTCCGGTGCTCCGGTATTATCCCGATCTCACCCGGAACCATTCCGGTGTCCAAATATACTCGTACAATATATCGATCTTTACGTCTCGACCATTTCAAGACTCCTCGTTATGTCCGTGATCACATCCAGGACTCCAAACTACCTTTGGAACATCAAAACACATAAACTCATGATATAACCGTCATCTAACTTTAAGCGTGCGGACCCTACGGGTTCGAGACCTATGTAGACATGACCGAGACAGATCTCTGGTCAATAACCAATAGTGGAACCTGGATGCTCATATTGGCTCCCACATATTCTATGAAGATCTTTATCAGTCAAACCGCATAACAACATACCTTGTTCCCTTTGTCATCGGTATGTTACTTGCCCGAGATTTGATCGTCGCTATCTCAATACCTAGTTCAATCTCGTTACCGACAAGTCCCTTTACTCGTTCTATAATACATCATCCCGCAACTAACTAATTAGTTGCAATGCTTGCAAGGCTTATAGTGATGTGCATTACCGAGTGGGCCCAGAGATACCTCTCCGACAATTGGAGTGACAAATCCTAATCTTGAAATACGCCAACCCAACAAGTACCTTTGGAGACACCTGTAGAGCACCTTTATAATCACCCAGTTACATTGTGACATTTGGTAGAACACAAAGTGTTCCTCCGGTAAGCGGGAGTTGCATAATCTCATAGTCACAGGAACATGTATAAGTCATGAAGAAAGCAGTAGCAACATACAAAACGATCAAGTGCTAATATAACGGAATGGGTCAAGTCAATCACATCATTCTCCTAATGATGTGATCCCGTTAATCAAATGACAACTCTTTGTCCATGGCTAGGAAACATAACCATCTTTGATAAACGAGCTAGTCAAGTAGAGGCATACTAGTGACACTTAGTTTGTCTATGAATTCACACATGTATCATGTTTCCGGTTAATACAATTCTAGCATGAATAATAAACATTCATCATGATATAAGGAAATAAATAATAACTTTATTATTGCCTCTAGGGCATATTTCCTTCACTGATATGTTATAAGCTCGAGAACAATCTTGCTTTTCAGGGCAAGATGATATGATCCAAAGAGCGAGGATTTGAAATAATCCTAACTCATGGACCAAAGATTGCACCAGGAAAATGGACTAGGTAGCACGATCAATCTTAGAATGTTGATTCCATAACCAACACACTAAGAATGAGATTATCGTCCATTAATCACTAAGCAACATGGTTGCTAGGAGTATTGATTTCATGCATCACAGTTCACTTGTCGGCATTCCGGTTACAACAAGACGGGGACCAAGGAATGAATAATGATGTGAAGAAGTATCACTGTACCAAGAATTCATAAGAGGGTGTGCAATTCCCATGACATTCCTGACAAAAGATGGTAATACTCCAGGGTAGAACAGAACAAAAGTTGGATTGTCATTTTGATCTGCGGATTACAACTGCTTTGACCCAATCCTGGAAATGGACGAGGTACTGGAGTTTGTTTCTCCTAGTCATTATGAGATAGAATGGCGTGACGGACCACGAGAATAATAGGCATCGATAACACGAATGCACAACTACTCCTCACTACCCATTGATAGACGGAGATCAGAATTCAACTAAAAAGGAACAACTCAAGGAACATATAACTTTCTGAGTTATGGATGCATAGATTAGTATGTCGATCGAGTTCAACATATTTCTCCCAGATAATCCATGCAGAGAGGTAGGGCTGGCAGAGTCATAATATAGAATGGGGAACTCATTGAGAGCACTCTTGTTGTGATCTTTTGGTTCAACGAACTTCTGCCATAAGCGGTTCACAATATTTGGAAGAACAAAATACCATGGACCTCGAGGACTAATGCAAAGGTTACTAATATCCTAAAGGGACTAGCAAACACTACCAACATGAAGTAAGTAGGGTGAATCTCGGGTTCAAAACCCAGGAATAGAATGCCTACTAACTATATGGCATCATGGGATGCTTTCGAGAATAATGGCTAGAATCATCACACTGTGAACACAAAACATGGATGGATTACTAGGTGATACTCTAAGACACCTAGGGTTATAACAATAGCTCCAGCATATATGTCGAGGCAATAGAGTACCTCAACACATTGGTTAGTGTGGTTAACCTGGCCTAAAAGAACATCAAAGATAGAAGGAAAGGATTTGCAAATGCATCGGACTATGTAGAAACCTGCGATGACTCGGA